>OY728165.1:2102743373-2107743373 GCA_963277665.1 Viscum album
ATAGCCCACCCCCATCCCCATTTATACACCCAACACCCCCTCCCCCACCTGGGTAGCCCACCCCACCCCTTGACAGCCCACACCACCTTGACAGCCCACACCCCCACCCCCACCTCCCTAGACAACCAACACCCCCCCTCCCCACCTGGACAGCCCACCCCACCCCCTTGGACAACCCACCCCCCCTTAACATCCCCCTCCCCCCCCACCTAGATAGCCCACCACCACCACCCCTGGACAACCCATCCCCTCCCTGGACAACCCACACCCCCTCCCCTGCACCCCCCCGACATCCCCCTTGGACAAAACACCCCCCCCACCTGGACAGCCCACACCCCCACTGGACAACCCCCCCTCCTTGGACAACCCATACCCCCCTCTCCCACCTGGATAGCCCCCCTGGACAGCCCCCATCCCCTACAAACCCCCCTAGACATCCCCCCCACCTGGACAGCCACCCCCCCAACTAAACAGCCCACCCCCTCCCTGGACATCCCACCCCACTCCACCACCTGGAAACCCCACCCTGACCCCATGGACAGCCCACACCCCTCCTTGGGGCATCCCATACCCCCTCCCCCACACCCCTATAGCCCCCACCCCCCTACACCCCCTACACCCCTGTACAACCCACCCCCACCTGGACAGCCCCCCATACCTAGACATCCCCTACCCCTCCTGCAGCCCCCTTAGGGTATTTTTATTTAAAATCATTTTATTCATTAAGAAAGACAAACTATCATGCGTTATCCATTTCACTAAACAAAAAACATAAAACCCCACTAAACATAATATATAAAACCCCACTAAACAAAAAACATAAAACAAACATAAAACAAACCCTTTACCCCAATAAACAAAAAACAAAAAACAAACCCTTTACCCCTGCACTAAACAAACCCCACTAAATAGACCATTTACGATGTGTGAAGTGTAGAACAAAAAAAGCATAAAACAAACAAAGGGTTCCGTACTCCAACAACAATAAATATAATTTAGCCGAAATCAAAACATCAAACATAAAATAAAAAGAGTAAGAACACTAAAACTAAGGCAACACTTACTAATTTGAAGTGTATAAATAACAATTTGTTTTATTGAAGAAGGATCTTCGGTTGGAAGGTGTTTCGCGGATGAGAAGACTTCGGGAGAAGGAATGTATTAGGTCTGCAATTGGGCCAACTAGAAGTTGGGGAATTGTGTATTTGGGGAAAACATTCCCAAATATTTTTAAAAACCATTGGGAAATCTTCTCTTTACCGACGGTTTATCAAAACTATTGGTATACCTTAGATAAAATATTTTTTCCCAACAGTTTTAGAAAACCATTGGGAAATCTTAGGAATATATACACATTGCCAATGGTTTGAACAAACTGTTGGAAAATGTTGCTTCTTTTACACTATAGAAATGGTTTCATCAAACCGTTTCTATAGTACTGTTGGGAAAACACCAAGTTCTAGTACTGATAGTTCATGCTGGAAATGGTGTCCATAGCGCATCCCTCTATTCAATCCCTCTTCAGCCTTCTTTCCTCATTCCAGAAAGTACTTTACACTACGATAGAAGGTCTCTTATACCAAACCTATAATTTAGATTTATGACATTAGACTAATATTATATTATAATTGTAGCTCTTCTAAGTAACATATAATCAAATATTCATATTTACCTTTGATAGGTAATTTCTGAACTCCCTTGAAAACTCTATTTATACATTCTACAATTTTGGTTGTAATATGACCACATCTCCTCCCATCATCATATTCCAATGACCATTTCTTCTTTAGAATTAGCATCATGTAATCGTACACTTTCGGACTCACTCTGCAAATATCTTGAAGACGCTCCTCCATCCTTTGTTGTTGATGCTCATATGCTATCAAACAAGAACTCATCTGAACATAAATGAAAATTACTATGGAAAAAAAATTTAAAACGCAAAAGGATGTTCATACCAATTTTTATGATTTCCTTATTCATCAACTCATTTTTAACTTATTTCGAAAATTTCTGGAAATGTGTCGAATAAAATATCGATGATGGGCATAGGGTGGTCTCTACATAAGACCCTCAGACTGTACCACTTCCTTGATTGCACTGTGTCAATTTGAAATAAGAAAAATCACTTTCGTATCTGTAAAAAACTCTCAAAGACATGCTAAAAACCATCTCCATGATGAGAAGTTCTATTTCTCCACAATTGCAAATTCCAAAGGTAGAGGGGCTCAATTTCCATCTTTTGTGGTGGAAATCAATAAAGTTACTGTATACTTTCCATACAGAAGTGTTCCATCAATCTATATAAACTGCTTGCAATGTCTAAAAGCCGCCACACATGGTAAAAATGTCTAAAATAATCTATCAAACACAACCATTGAATGGTCAACTTGGTTGTGTTGGTTAATATATTCAGTAGTATATAACTGATAGACCACTTGATTATGGTGGCGTAAAAGCTCCAAAAGTTGTGGTAAAACTAGATAAGAGTCGTCCCAATCACCGTACACTTTCAAAATAGCCTTTTGCTATGACACCTATGCTTCCAGTAAGACATTTGATACCCAAGAAGTTTTTTGATTCACTCCATCACCAGAACCACATGAATTTCTTGACATGCTCTAATAATTTCAACAATAATAGTTGAAATAAACTCAAAATCTAACGGAGAGTGTTCCTATGACAAGCTTGGGTTTACACAGTTGTGTTGAGTAAATCGAGTGATGTGCCAACTGTGAAAAGTGTTATCAATTCTATCTCACAGACACATTTGACAGTTCGATTCATATTTGTCAGAACGAATCAAATAGTAAGACCTTTTTGACTTTTATACAACATAATAGTAATGTATTTTGATGTGATATTGTTTTATCACATTTTTCATTTCTTCTTTTCTATCAAAATCTTTTCCAATATACAGAACACTGTCATTTGACACTCGATTTGTGCCACCAATAATTTTTTGAAATTATGAACTAGGAATAATAACTGACCAATCAAATTCTGGAAAGCAATTCATGCATTCAGTTGACCATGAAGCCAATAGTGAAGGATCATTTAATGGCCGGTTGAACCTCACATAAGTGGTCACAGACTGTTCTTCCACATGCTCTTGTTCTTCTTCAACTTCATCTTCATCTTCTTCTTCGAAATTGTCATCACCCTCAAAATCATTGACCAATGCGTCTAAGGTATGTGGAGGACTATCCATTGAAATTGTGGCCAAGGGAAATGATGGAACAACTAATGATGCTGATAGAACTTCATGATTTGTAGGAGCATATGACACAGTCTCATGACATTGAGATGGTCCAACTTCCAATGTCGATAGAACCTCCATTGTAGCTATAGAGACATACAACTCCATCATTTGATTCTCAGGTAGATACTTAACCAATGAAAGTACATATTCCCAATATTCATCATCATTTATCAGATAGGCCAGATGCCAAAACCTATCTATATATTGAATATGTCTAAATGTGATGGACTCTATCTGTTGATTCCTCGCCAGTTTTAACTTTCAATGAATTTTCCTTTGCACGAATTCCAAAGTAGTACATCCTCCAAGCATCACAATAGCTTCTGGATGTATATTATAACTACATACTTGTTCTATCTCCTCTATTTGACCATTGTAATAAATATAGGTGACCATCTTTTTTATCTAAAATAAACCAACATTATAAATTAAATCTGATTAGAGAATCAAATTATGTATGCATGCTTCTAGTAATTTCGGTTGGAATCCTAATCCCCCCACCAAATAAATATGTTCAAACCATATTGATGTGTAACTCTTTACACAACCCACAAGTTTGTGTTACATACCCAAAAATAGAAGTCAAACATATTCATACATATCCACATGAATTATATGAATGAGTTACATGAACAAGTCATGTAAAATCATAGAGTTATATGAAATTGAAAAACTCCACATGAGTAAGCTCGGAGTGACAGATAGCCAACCCCATTCACTTTCCTAGACAAGGAAAGCCCTCAAGAAAGTAGGTGGGCCGAACCAAAGCCCCTCTACCCGAGGATACTTTACTCAAGAGATCATTCATTTCATGACAACTCTAACACTTAATATACAAAAAATATATTCAAATACTAAATTCAAGTTCATAACGTCAATTACAAATTGAGGTCAAGGTAGATGGAAAACTAAATTCATTTTCATACCTAGAATGTAATTAAAGGGTATATTATAGAATCAATCTATAATTACTTCTCTAATTAAGATAACTACTTCGCTAATTAATATAAATACTTTTCTAATTAATATTACTACTTCACTAATTAATATAACTACATTGCTAATTAATTACCTAGTTAGATTTAAGTAATTGGCTTGTTAGATTTAAGTAATTTCCTAATTAGATTTAAGTAATTGCCTAATTATAATTAAGTAATTCCCTAATTATAATTAAGTAATTCCCTAATTAGAATTAATTAATTTCCTAATGACATTTAATTAATTCCCTAATGACATTTAATCAATTTCCTACTCACATATAATTAATTGCCTAATCACATTTAATTAATTGCATAATCACATTTAATTAATTACCTAATCAAATTTAATTAACTCCTTAATCACATTTAATTAATTCCCTAATCACATTTAATTAATTTACTAATCACATTTAATTAAGTGCCTAATCACATTTATGTAAGTGCCTAATCACAATTAATTAAGTGCCAAATCACAATGAATTAGTTGCCTAATCACAATTAGTTAAGTGCCCAACTATAATTAATTAAGTGCCTAATCATAGTAAATTAAGTGCCTAATCACAGTTAATTAAGTGCATAATCAAAGTTAATTAAGTTCCTAATCGCAGTTAATTAAGTGCCTATTCACACTTAATTAAGTGACTAATCACACTTAATTAAGTGCCTAATCACATTTAATTAAGTGCCTAATCACATTTAATTAAGTGCCTAATCACATTTAATTAGTTGCCTAATCACATTTAATTAGTTGCCTAATGATAATTAATTAAGTGCCTAATGATAATTAATTAAATGCCTAATGATAATTAATTAATTTCTTAACGATAATTAATTAATTGCTTAACAATAATTAATTAATTGCTTAACGATAATTAGATTTAAGTAATTGCCTAATTAGAATTAAGTAATTCCCTAATTAGTATTAATTAATTGCCTAATCACATTTAATTAATTCCCGAATGACATTTAGTTAATTCCCTAATCACATATAATTAATTTCCTACTCACATGTAATTAATTCCCTAATCACATTTAATTAATTCCCTAATCACATTTATTTAATTCCCTAATCACAGTTAATTAATTCCCTAATCACAGTTAATTAAGTTCCCAATCACACTTAATTAAGTGCCTAATCATAATTAATTAAGTGTCTAATCACATTTAATTAGTTGCCTAATCACATTTAATTAGTTGTCTAATCACATTTGATTAGTTGCCTAATGATAATTAATTAAGTGCCTAACAATAATTACTTAAGTTCCTGATGATAATTAATTAAGTGCCTAATGATAATTACTTAAGTGTCGAACGATAATTACTTCTACGTGGAACTTCATGCCAGTTGAAATATGACCGATGGCTTGAGGAGTGGTTCTCCCAGAATCAAGCATACTATGACCGGGAATCCAGTGGCTG
Organism: Viscum album; assembly: GCA_963277665.1. Lineage (NCBI taxonomy): Eukaryota > Viridiplantae > Streptophyta > Magnoliopsida > Santalales > Viscaceae > Viscum > Viscum album. The sequence goes on from OY728165.1 coordinate 2,102,749,035, forward strand.
GTAGTGAGGAGTAGGTTGGAGACAGATCATACAGAGGTTAGTACCGAGCAATCCTATGTGGGTCAGCACCTATCGATCATGTGTGGGTAAGATCCTGTGTGGGTTAGCGCTCAGCAATCCTGTATGGGTCAGCTCATACCGATCCTATGTGGGTTATATCCTATGTGGGTCAGCACTCAGCGATCCTGTGTGGGTCAGCGCATACCAATCTTGTGTGGTTCAGATCCTGTGTGGGTTAGCAGGGGTTATTACCTATTGATCCTAGGCGGGTCAAATCATGTGTGGGTCAGTGGGGGTTATTACCTATCGATTTTTTGTGGGTAAAACTCTGTATGATTAGCAGTACTTCCTCTTGATAGAATAAGATGATCTAGCTTATTGACTAATCATCTGTACTTCTGTGCTTTACTTATACCTGGTTTGAGCAGAGTTTTTTTCTTTGTGCTTTTTGATTGAGATCATGTTTTTCAGTTTTCCTTGTAGAATTATAAGAGACCATCGGGGGTCTCAGGGTCCCTATTGGGTATTGTTATACTCACCCCTGCACGGGCTGCACCCACACCTTGTTGTGTCTTGTGTAGACGACTAGCAGCTTGGCTGAGTCTTGAGGGAGCCAGGACTAGGCGATACACAGAAGAGATTTGATGGCGTGGAGAGCAGTGGAGATGGGCTGTACCTACCCTTCAGGTAGGATCATCGGTGGTTGATTCCAGGAGCTATTTTTTGTTTTTCAGTTGTAGTTGTACCTTTCCGTTGGGCTTGTATTCCAACCCCTTTAATTTCAGTAATTATCCTTACACTCAGTTGTGGTATCTAGTGTGGTTTCACCTTACTCTTCTGTTGTGTTTCGCTTGCGAGCGTGCATGTGTGTACATGTTTTAAGGGAATCCATTCCCTTTTTTGGGAAATGCATTTGTGGTGCTAGTCGCCAACCCCTGGCCTTTGGAAGGTGGGCTTGGGGTAGTCACAACATGAGCCCTGGGGGACGGGTCATGACAATATGAGTACTTGGTGATTCCATTTTGACTTCCGAATACACCTACAATGTTCATGTATCTCATGAACAAGATCTTCTTCCCACAACTTGATTTGTTCATCATGGTGTTTGTTAAAAATATCCTAATTTACTAACCAAACCTAGAGAAACATACCAGACACCTCGAGATAGAATTGAGATCACTTTGAGAACATTGGGTTTCTTCTATGCTATCTAAGTGTCACTTTTGTATTTAGGAGGTGAAGTTATTGGGGAATGTGGCTTATGAGATTGGTATATCAGTGGAACTAGAGAAATTAGAGAAAATTATTTCCTAGACACGTCCTTAGAATGTGTTTAAGATCAAGAGATTTATGGGTTTAGTAGATACTATCAATGTTTTATCTTGGATTTCTCCCATTTATCAACACCCATGACTATAGTATCAAAAAAAAGGAGTAATGTTTTAGTGGTCAGACTAGTGTGAGGAGGATTTTATTGAGCCGAAGAGGATGTTTACTATATCTCCAGTGTTGATTTTTTGTAGAGACCCGAAGCTTGACGTACAAGGACATTACATTACTTTTGAGGAATACTTAGTACATAACAAAAACACACACACAAGGACCGTAATAGTTTCGTGTCTTTGGAAACTCGGAATATAATCTTCTAATCATGGCAAAAGATCTTCAACATCTCCCATAAAGATATTCCTTTTTTTTACCTAAAACCTTTCTTTATATCCTGGGAAAAAGAAAACATAAAAGGGTGAGCTCAAATGCCCAGTAAGGGTTAACAAAAGAGATATCAATCACATCATATTCATAAGGACATAACATTTTGGAAATCTTAACCTGCAAAAGAGATCATAATATCATAACATGGGATAAATAATAGTAGTGAAATGTAATCCCAATAATCATAACATAAAACATGTATATTTTTTGCATACACACATAATCATAGAGAATCATTTCTTATTAGTAAAGACTCATTGCCAAGACTATCTTAGTGGACAAAGTCCATTTCTGAACCGAGTTCACTCCTCATTTCAGTCCTGTTTCACTGAATCGGTTTAACCTGTCGTTCCATCCATATCTATCTCATGAGATATAAAATCTTTACCCAATGCATTGGAGGGAGATATAAGTCCCACCCATCTCATAATGATACCATTCTTATGAGTGCCAAAAAATCATAAACCATACATCATAGCATAACCCATGTAATAAAAATGGGAATCTTAAACATCATGACATCATAAAACAATTCATATAAGATACAGGAATTCATAAAAATATTTCCATCACAACATAATAAAATCCATGTAATAATAGGGATAGAAATAGAACCCTATATTATCTTATATGGAAAATAGTTTTGATAAAACACTTGTACTCCATTCTTGAGGAAAATATCCTTTCTACTTCAATTTTTTTTTCCTTTCTTAACATGTCATACAATTTTTAAACTAAAAGAAGTTGATTAAAAATAAACTTGAAAACTTGTAAAGTAAGATTCTTGGAAATAATGTTTTAAAATCCATTCATGTCTTATAAGTAAAAAAACATTCTTCTCGTACTTTTGTCAGAAAAGTCAAAAAGTACCTCGTACGAAAAACGACAAAAGATTCCTTTCATATCTTTTACAAAAAACTCACCGAAGGGTAAAATTGGATTTAAAAAATTGTAAGAGGATATAAATAATATTACATATTGAGGAAAAATGGATGTGGATGATAAATATTCCCCAGTAAATTCTGAAGTATAAACAATCTCGGATAAAAATGAGATTGTGAGATTTTCCCTTACCTTAGGTCCGATTTGCTTCGTAAGTGTCTGAAACTCCTGTATAATGATTTACATAATGTCATTGACTTATTCCAGAATCATACTTATTGTTATGATATCATATATGGTTCACTTATGACTTTATTTTACCCGTTCTTTTGTAAATTCCATGTTAAAGAGCGTTTTGGGTAAAATCGTTTCATTTGTCGTCCGTGTTTTGACTTGTAATTATTCATATGATTACTTAGATCATGATTACTTAATTCCAGAATATAAAACATGATTTATATATAATATATATTCAGAATATACATATATATAATAGATCAGTAAATGGAAAGAAATAAACCGTTCATGGAGACGGTAGGTCGTACGTACGCATGAACGCTGTTTTCGTTTCCTTATTGAGTTTAATGGAATTAAGTAGATGAAATACATATATATACACATAAATTCAGTATCATTATTATGTCATATATTTCATGATTACTTATTATATATATTTTATAATCATGAATGGTTAACGTGGAGAATGAATCTCATCGCGTCGTGGAGACGGTAGTCCGTACGTACGCACGAGTAATGATATCATTCTCATGACCGTGGAATTGTATTGGAGTGTATGTATACTATTTCAGAATCAATATCACTTTACAATAATCATATATAGTTATTATTTACACCATTATACCCATCCAAGTAAGGTGGTGGTTGAAAATAGATTACACCACGGCGTGGAGACGGTATTCCGTACGTACGCACGCGCGGTGATTTCATTTTCCGTAGGATGGATAGATGGTGAAATAGGGGTTTTTAATACATATAATAACATATCAGTATATTAGTGATACTGATATTATTACTTCATAATGAAACAACCTAATAAGAAGAAGTGGAAGAAGAAATAAAGTTGAAAGAATCGGTAATGGACATTACCTCTTCTTTGAAGCGCCTCTTTGAGTCCTCCTCTTAGGGAAATAAAATTGGTCTTTGAAGAAGACCAGGACCTCGAGGATGTTTCTAGGGAAGTGGAGAAGATAATTTTTCAGGGGTTGGCCGAGATTTAAGGCTCAAAGTGGTGTGAGGAAGAGAGGGAGGAGGTGCCCTTTTATAAGGGAGGAGAGGGGCACCCTTGGAATAACTAAAAATATTATTTTATTATAAAGCCAAATTCAGTTTTAAATAGCTCGAAATTGATTTATTTCAAAGCTAAGGTGGGTATGGGTAGAAATAATCTCATACAATAGAATTTAGACAAGTTTAGCTTCCTATTTTAACCTTATAATTTAGATTAAACATTAAGTTAAATAATTTTACTTTTACCGTGTCTTCTTGTGTTCTTATACTATAAGGTTGATAAACTTACTATAACCATCCAAACGAACCCCAAGTTGTTTATTATTAATATATATAACCTTATCTAAGTCATTTGGCCGAAAATTAGATTTTTAGGAATAAAATTACAATTAATAATATAATATTTGTTTTAAACACTATTTTATGTCAATTTTGACACTATTTAGTAATTGATTTCTGTGAAAATCATAACAGAATGATTAGTTCAAAAAAAGTTAGTTAAATCAATACTAAGATGTCATATTAACCTAGAAAACTAGTTTAATTCATAAAAAGTCTCAAATTACATTTATTTGAGTATTTATAACATCAATTATGTCAATATTTCGTTAATAAGATAATTACTGCATCATCATTTTGTCATAAATAAATTAACTTATTTAAAGTTTAAAAATTACAAATAAAATATCATTATGTAGGAAATATTTTTAGATTTATAATTAATATTTATAGTCGAATTTATCTTATGTATAACCCTATATTAAAAATGATTTAGTTATTAAACTTTGATTTTAACTATTTTAACCCTTCTTTAAATAAATTAATAATAAATGTCCTAATCTAATCCAAGTGGGCCTAAATGGTCATATTTTATTCCTAAGGTTGTTTTTGGTCGAATTACACTTATTCAATAGAATTAGGACATGTGTTAGGGTAATAATAATAACATTTTTACCCTTAATTACCCTATTTACTTTTAACCGTGGTAAAAAAAATGTAAAAAGTTACTATTCACCAAAAATTATTTTCATCTCATTGAACCACATTTTACTTACTAACATCAACTATGTCTCTCGGATTTTTGAAATTCCACTCACAGAATTGGTAAAATTATGTTTTATGAAAAATTCATTTTTTTAACTACCACTTAGTGGTTTCACTATTCATCAAACAAATGAAAGTTTCCAGAAAAATACCAAAAATTAGGCCTAAGCTATATTTGATATTATGAAATCAAAAATGATGTCTATTTTACCAAATTAAAAACATATCAGTTTCATTACTTAATTTAAAAATCAATTCCCGTCGTCAAAACAAATAGCGTGTTTTTAAGAGATAATAACTATCAAAAGATTGACACTTGTTTATGTCTGGTTTAAATGTGAAATTACATCCAATGACCATCATTGTATTAAATTGTAAAAATATATTCTAAATATACTTTAAAACCACTCAAATTAATAATTTATCACTATTAATTATTTCGATTAAAAATGTTGTTTTTAATTAAAATTTAGTAATTTTCACTATTCATCAGAAAATGAAAGTTATCCGAAAAGTACCAAAATTTCACCCTAAGATAATTTTGATGTTTTGAATCCAAAAATGAAGTCCATTTTGAAAAATAAAATTTACAAAATTTCAAAAATCGGTTATTACTATTCATAACGGCTAGTTTTAATAATATTTTAATGGCATATTGTTGTTTAGTGAAACTCGTTATTGCGTACTACACATGCTATCGAGGAAGGTCGTGATTGTGTGTAATGAAAGGAAAGTCAAGGATGCATGTTGTGAAAACTCCTTTTGGTGTAGCGTACAACACAAGACATTAATGAAATTAAAAAGAATATTTTTCATAAAATCTCGGGGTGTTACATTCTACCCCCCTTAAAATGAATTTCGCCCTCAAAATTCGTCGGGGTTGTAAATGGTTTACTACTCGAAAGTTTCTTTAATAGAAACCCACATCGTATAAAGGAATACCAAAACCAATCTTTAAAAACAAAAGTATGAAATGTAACGGTTACCCAAATAAACTAATCACTGGGTTTCCACATAGGTGAAAATATGGATATGGAAGAGAAATCTAACCATGATGTTCTGATGGAGAGTGGTAGAGAACATGGCTATGGAAAAGCCAGCAATCACAAGGCCATAAATTTGTGATGATATAAGGTACCATCTGATTCATCAGATATAAGAGCACTAGGACAACATTTTTGGTTTTCAAGATCATTTCCCTAAAGTTGATGAAATTGGAATTAGAAGAAATACTTTTGTGATTTTGGTATAGTCTCACCGTTGGTCGTTCTTTGGACAATTTCCAGTTCATCTCTTAAAGAAATGAAGTTGAATTTGTCATTCATGATGTGTTAGCAGATCATGTGATAGAATGATGGGTCATTCCATCTATCTCAAAAAAAAGGTTAGAAAAGTTATCAAAACTTACATAAGTCCATCTATAGTGAGATTAATCATATATGGTTCCTAAAATGGACTTATACTTCATATATCATACTTATTAATATAATAAAACTATTTTCTACTAAACAGGGACTTCCTGTAGGCCAGTGGTAGGCGATAAAGGCCAGTCACACTTCAGTTGTGGGTTCGATTCCCACAGCCTTGTCCAACGCGATGGGCTATCGCCCATCCTGTAGGTTGTCCTTTTTCTAAAACTACATTACTATAACATCCCATAAATAATATCGAAAAAAACTTCTATCCTTAAACAATACTAACTTATGTCCAACATAATTCATTCCAATATTTAGGCTTATCCAAAATAATGCTGTCTAATTTCATATTATAGTGAAAACGATTACCCAAGAGTTCATACAACTAGAATGTTAATACCATTGTTGATCCCCATATATCATGAGATATGTCTTGTTGGTCACATTCCAAACATTCTAAGGCCTTAATCATGTATTCTCTTGAAGAATGAATACCCATTGAACCTTATTGAAAACATAAATGATGTTAAAAGTTAACTCTTTCCACATACCAAAATCCTCAAAATTCTATATACTCAAACCATGATATCACTTAGTCCTTATATCAATCATGAGATCATGAATACGGTCAAACATTTCATTTTCTCGTTTTCCCTTCATTATGCGCATATCATCTTTTTTTTCCAAAAATATATCAATCACATTCCATGGTTACCGGTACCATAAAATTATTAAAAACCACAATAAACCAATACATAAATATTCCAATATTCCACGATACTATATACAACATTATTTTGGAATCCCATTATATAAACACTTAATCATTCCACCACATCATTTTCATATTCAACATCGCCAATAGTGATCGCATGTGACTTCCCTTTGTCCTTTTCCTTAAGTGGTTGCTCATGTCGATCATCACTAAACCTTGGATTAGGGAATTTATTAGCATAATGCCCCATTTCCTTGCACTTGAAGCATTGAAGAGTAGTAGGTTCATTCTGTGTATCCCTTCATTTGTTTGCATCATTAGATATCTTCTTCCCATCATTGCGGCATTCAAATGCCCGATGACCTTCCTTTCCACATTTGAAACATTTACTTGTCCCTTTAAGACAATCTCCACCATGCTTCTTTCCACACTTTGAGCATAAGGAAACATTCATCTTCTTTTCACCATTATTCTGAGATTTCTCCTTGAACTCCATCTTTCGTTTCTTGTCAAAACTATGAGATGGATAAGTAACACCAACTTCCATTTCTACCTTGATATCACAACGCACAATTTATTCATAGCTACTAAAGTCTCTTATAGCTAATTCCCTTCGAAGATTTGGTTTTAAGCCACTGAAGAATCGATCAACTTTACTTTCAGGTTGAATGATAAATCCAGATGCATACCTTGCAAGCCTTGTAAAATTCGCTTCATATATACCAACAAATTCATCATCCTTTTGCTTTAGTTCAAGAAGCTCCTTCTCCATATTTGTTCGAAGAATAAGAGGGAAGTACTTATTGAAAAATAAGTTCTTGAACTCATCCCATTCCATGGACTCAATTTCATCTCTTGGACTCGTATTCTTGATAAGATTCCACCATTGATCAGCTTCACCTTCCAAACGATATACTGCTAAGATGACTTTATCATGTTCAGAACATTAAATAACTGAAAATATCTTTTCAGTGGTAATGATCCATTGTTCAGAAACAAGTGGATCAGAAGACCCACTAAAAGAAGGTGGATGTTGCCTCATGAAGGAATCAATAGAATATTGTTCCCTTCTCTGCTCATTTGGAAGTCCAGAATGATTCATAGCTTGTGTAAGTATAGCAATAAGATTTTTCACTCCATCTCCCGTAACATTTGTTTGTTCAGGAAGACAATCATTGCATTGTCCATTACATTGATCAACACGGTTCCTTCGAGTTCCATCCATCGTCTAAAACCCAAAAAGAATAGTGTGAGAGGCAAAAATCATGCTAGCGAAAACAATATAATAAAGGGGGAGTACCTTCAATATCTAACATCTTAGGTTACCGTAATTCTAGTACTATAACCTATACTTATACTTAACCTTAGGGACATCCCTATACATACCTTAGAAATATCTATAGGGATCTCACTAAAGTTCTCGCATCCTAGTTTCCAAAGGTTGACTAAACCTTTCCTCTGATACCAACTGTAGAGACCCGAAGCTTGACGTACAAGGACATTACATTACTTTTTCGGAATACTTAGTACATAACAAAAACACACACACAAGGACCGTAGTAGTTTAGTGTCTTTGGAAACTCAGAATATAATCTTCTAATCATGGTGAAAGATCTTCAACATCTCCCATAAATATCTTCCTTTTTTTACCTAAAACATTACTTTATATCCTGGGGAAAAGAAAACATAAAAGGGTGAGCTCAAATTCTCAATAAGGGTAAACAAAAGAAAAATCAATCACATCATATTCATAAGGACATAACATTTTGGAAATCTTAACCTATAAAAGAGATCATAATATCACAACATGGGATAAATAATAGTATTGAAATATAATCCCAATAATCATAACTTAAAACATGTAACTTTGTGGAAGAAACACATAATCATAGAGAATCATTTCTTATTAGTCAAGACTCATTGCCAAGACTATCTTAGTGGACAAAGTCCATTTCTGAACCGAGTTCACTCCTCGTTTCAGTCCTGTTTCACTGAACTGGTTTAACCTGCCGTTCCAACCATGTCTATCTCATGAGATATACAATCTTTACCCAATGCATTGGAGGGAGATATAGGTCCCACCCATCTCATAATGATACCATTCTTATGTGTGCCACAAAATCATAAACCATACATCATAGCATAACCCATGTAATAAAAATGGGAATCTTAAACATCATGATATCATAAAATAATTCATATAAGATAAAGGAATTCATAAAAATATTTCCATCACAACATAATAAAATCCATGTAATAATAGGGATAGAAATAGAACCCTATATTATCTTAGATGGAAAATATTTTTGATAAAACACTTGTACTCCATTCTTGAGGAAAATATCCTTTCTACTTCAAAAACATTTTTCCTTTCTTAATATGTCATACAATTTTTCAACAAAAATAAGTTGATTAAAAATAAACTTGAAAACTTGTAAAGGAAGATTCTTGGAAATAATGTTTTAAAATCCATTCATGTCTTATAAGTAAAAAAAAAATTCTTCTTGTACTTTTGTCAGAAAAGTCAAAAAGTACCTTGTACGAAAAACGACAAAAGATTCCTTTCATGTCTTTTAACAAAAACTCACCGAAGGGTAAAATTGGATTTAAAAAATTGTAATAGGATATAAATAATATTACATATTGAGGAAAAATGGGCGTGGATGATAAATATTCCCCAGTAAATTCTGAAGTATAAACAATCTCGGATAAAAATGAGATTGTGAGATTTTCCCTTACCTTAGGTCCGATTTGCTTCATAAGTGTCCGAACCTCCAGTATAATGATTTAAATAATGTCATTGAATTATTCCAGAATCATAATCATTGTTATGATATCATATATGGTTCACTTATGACTTTATTTTACCCGTTCTTTTGTAAATTCCATGTTAAAGAGCGTTTTGGGTAAAATCGTTTCATTTGTCGTCCGTGTTTTGACTTGTAATTATTCATATGATTACTTAGATCATTATTACTTAATTCCAGAATATAAAACATGATTTATATATAATATATATTCAGAATATACATATATATAATATATTAGTAAATGGAAAGAAATACACCGTTCATGGAGACGGTAGGCCGTACGTACGCATGAACGCTGTTTTCGTTTCCTTATTGAGTTGAATGGAATTAAGTAGATGACATACATATATATACACATAAATCCAGTATCATTATTATTTCATATATTTCATGATTACTTATTATATATACTTTATAATAATGAATGGTTAACGTGGAGAATGAATCTCATCGCGTCGTGGAGACGGTAGTCCGTACGTTCGCACGAGTGATGATATCGTTCTCATGATCATGGAATTGTATTGGAGTGTATGTATACTATTTTAGAATCAATATCACTTTACAATAATCATATATAGTTATTATTTACACCATTATACCCATCCAAGTAAGGTGGTGGTGGAAAATAGATTACACCACGGCGTGGAGACGGTATTCCGTACGTACGCACACGCGGTGATTTCGTTTTCTGTAGGGTGGATAGATGGTGAAATAGGATTGTTTCATACATATAATAACATATAAGTATATGAGAGATACTGATGTTATTACTTCATAATGAAACAACCTAAGAGGAAGAAGTGGAAGAAGAAATAAAGTTGAAAGAATCAGTAACGGACATTACCTCTTCTTTGAAGCGCCTCTTTAAGTCCTCCTCTTAGGGCACTAAAATTGGTCTTTGAAGAAGACCAGGACCTCTAGGATGTTTATATGGAAGTGGATAAGAGAATTTGGCAGGGTTTGGCCAATCTTTAAGGCTAAAAGTGGTGTGAGGAAGAGAGGGAGGAGGTTCCCTTTTATAAGGGAGGAGAGGGGCACCCTTGGAATAACAAAAAATATTATTTTATTATAAAGCCAAATTCGGTTTTAAATAGCTCCAAATTGATTTATTTCAAAGCTAAGGGGGGGATGGGTCTAAATCCTCTCATCCAATAGAATTTAGACAAGTTTAGATTCCTATTTTAACCTTATAATTTATATTTAACATTAAGTTAAATAATTTTACTTTTACCGTGTCTTCTTGTGTTCTTATACTATAAGGTTAATAAACTTACTATAAACAGCCAAACGAACCCCAAGTTGTTTATTATTAATATATATAACCTTATCTAAGTAATTTGGCCTAACCTTATATTTTTAGGAATAAAATAACAATTAATAATATAATATTTGTTTTAAACACTATTTTATGTCAATTTTGACACTATTTAGTAATTGTTTTTTGTCAAAACCATAAAAGAATGATTAGTTAGAAAAACGTTAATTAAATCAATACTAACATGACATATTAACCTAGAAAATTAGTTTAATTCATAAAAAGTCTCAAATTACATTTATTTGAGTATTTATAACATCAATTATGTCAATATTTCATTAATAAGATAATTACTACATCATCATTGTGTCATAAATAAATTAACTTATTTAAAGTCTAAAAATTACAAATAAAATATAATTATGTAGGAAATCTTTTTATATTTCTAATGAATATTTATAGTCGAATTTATCTTATGTATAACCCTATATTAAAAATGATTTAGTTATTAAACTTTGATTTTAACTATTTTAACCCTTCTTTAAATAAATTAATAATAAATATCCTAATCTAATCCAAGTGGGCCTAAATGGTCATATTTTATTCCTAAGGTTTTTCTTGGTCGAATTATACTTATCCAAAAGAATTAGGACATGTGTTAGGGTAATAATAATAACATTTTTACCCTTAATTACCCTATTTACTTTTAACCGTGGTAAAAAAGTAAAAAGTTACTATTCACCAATTTTTTTTTCATATCATTGAACCACATTTTACTTACTAAAATCAACCGTGTCCCTCAGATTTTTTAAATTCCACTCACAGAAGCGGTAAAATTAAGTTTTATGAAAAATTCATTTTTTAACTACCACTTAGTGGTTTCACTATTCATCAAAAAAATGAAAGTTTCCAGAAAAATACCAAAAATTAGGCCTAAGCTATATTTGATATTATGAACTCAAAAATGATTTCTATTTTAACAAATTCAAAACATATCAGTTGCACTACTTAATTTAAAAATTAATTCCCGTCGTCAAAACAAATAGCGTGTTTTTAAGAGATAATAACTATCAAAAGATTGACACTTGTTTATGTCTGGTTTAAATGTGAAATTACATCCAATGACCAACATTTTATTAAATTGTAAAAATATATTCTAAATATACATTAAAAGCACTCAAATTAATAATTTATCACTATTAATTATTTCTATTAAAAAGGTTTTTTTTAATTAAAATTTAGTAATTTTCACTATTCATCAGAAAATGAATGTTATCTGAAAAGTACCAAAATTTCACCCTAAGCTAATTTCGATATTCCGAATCCAAAAATGAAGTCCATTTTGAAAAATAAAATTTACAAAATTTCAAAAAGTGGTTATTACTATTCATAACGGTTAGTTTTAATAATATTTTAATAGCATATTATTGTTTAGTGAAACTCGTTATTGCGTACTACACACGCTATCGAGGAAGGTCGTGATTGCGTGTAATGAAAGGCAAGTCAAGGATGCATGTTGTGACAGATCCTTTTGGTGTAGCGTACAACACAATACATTAATGAAATTAAAAAGAATATTTTTCATAAAATCTTGGGGTGTTACATTTTTACTGTGCCTAGGATAGGCTATGCTGTATACACTACTGGAAAACTAACCTTTACCAACGGTTTGGAACCGTTGGTATAGGCCTCCAAACCGTTGGTATAGCCTATACCAATGGTTTGGAGAACCGTAGCCAAGTAAGCCGTTGGGATAGGTCTATACCAACGGTTTTTGGAAAACCGTTGCTATAGACCTATACCAACGGTTTTGGAAACCGTTGGTATAGGTAATATGAAATCTATACCAACGGTAATGGAACCGTTGGTATATAAATTCAAAAAATAAAACATCCGATGGGATTTGATCCCAGGACCCCTCATTTATAATCGAACGACTTAACCACTAATCTAACATCACTTTTGTAAACATAATTTCATAAATATATATATGTATTATCATAATTATTTAAAATTTTGATTTATATAATTTTCTCGGTTAGTAGATCTGGAAAAAAATCAAAGAACCTATCCCAACGGTTTTCAAAATCGTTGGGATAGGTTAGGGGTGGGTTGAATTCTTTTGGCCGAATGTTGAGTTTTTGGGTGGTTTTTCCCAACGGTTCACCAAAACCGTTGGGAAAGGCCACTCTTTCCCGATGGTTCACCAAAACCGTTGGGAAAGAGGCTCAAAATACACCCTTTCCCAACGGTTTTGGTGAACCATTGGGAAAGGTCACTCTTTCCCAACAGTTTTGGTGAACCATTGGGAAAGGTCACTCTTTCCCAACAGTTTTGGTGAACCATTGGGAAAGAGTCTCAAAACACACCCTTTCCCAACGGTTTAGCATAAACTGTTGGGAAAGGGTCACTCTTTCCCAACGGTTTACCAAACCGTTGGGAAAGGTGGGGAAATCTATGGATTTCCCAACGGTTTTGGTGAACTGTTGGGAAATGGTAGCTATACCAACGGTTTTTACAAACCGTTGGTATAGAAGTGTTGGGAAAGATCATCTTTCCAGTAGTGATATTGTGATGCATCGGGAGTTGGTTTGGGGGAAATATTGATACAGAGGGATCAAGTAGTTTTTTTATGGTTTATGTCTACTACGAACCCATGAGTGGAATTATCCTACCCATGACTTAGATATAGTATCCTTGGTCCACACTTTGAAGTATTGTAAAAACTATCTCTTTGGTGAGAGGTTTATTTTCTACATGGACCCTAATAGCCTCTACTATATCTTCTAACAACAGGATCTGAATTTGAGGTAGAGGCACCAGGTAGAGTACCTACAAACTTTTGAATTTGAGATGTTCTATACAGTAGGTAAATTTAATATTGTTTTAGATTTTATTAGCTGTAATACATAGGTAGCTTAAGAGATTAGTGAACAACCTTCAAAAGACCAGTGCCACTTGATGTGCTTGTTGTCTGATTGAAGGATGGATGCTTTTAGAGGACCAGTGATTGATGATATGTACCCTATTAGTAGTCACATATTACTTAGTAGAAAAGGTAATGGTTATTCAGGAATCTGACCTAGAGTGTTCTATGATACTGGAATAGCTAGTAGGTGGGGAATCGATGCCTGGGTGTTCATTAGACAGTGATGATATGATCCTAGTATATGAGAGAGTTTCAATTCCTTCTTCTCTCTAGGAAGAGCTGATGAGATACCTATACACCACTAAGTTGGTAGTGCATCTTGGAGTGAAAAATATATAACATGATTTTCAGTGGAAGTTCTATGGGACATGGATGAAGAGGGGAATTACTAGATTTGTTTCCCGGTTCCTTCCCTACTAGAAGATAAATGATGATCACCGACGTCCTGCTGGTTTTCTATAACCACTTCCCGTGCCCATGTGGAAGTGGGACAATGTCACTATAGACTTTTTGATGTGGTTACCTAGGACCCTAAGGAGTTGTGATGCTGCTTGGGTGATTTTTGATTGGTTAATTAAATTTTCACATTTCTTACCAATTCATGAGACTTACTTAGTAGATGAAATAGGAAATCTGTATGTCTATGAGATTTTTTGCTTGCATAAAGTTCCCTTGAGAATTGTATTTGAAAGTGATAAATGGTTTATTTCAAAATTTTGGTAGGGATTGTAGAAGGACTTAAGGACTCAGTTGAGACTGATCATAATGTACCATCCCCATAAAAATAAACAATTAGAGAATACTATTCTTATATTAGAGGATATGCATCAGGTTTTCACCCTAGACTTTGGTGGAGCTTGGGATGATAAATTATCATTGGTTAAGTTATAATATAGTAATATTTACTAGTATTAAATTCATATGGAACCTTATGAGTCTCTTTATGGTAGGATATGTCATTCACAACTTTTTCGGCATGAGGTTGGTAAGGTAGCAGTGGTGGGCCTTGGTATGGTACAAGATACCTTTGAAAGAGTGAAACTAATCCACAAGAGGTCAATCACAACTTATAGTGGGAAGAAATTTTATGCAAACTATATGAGGATGAATTTATATTTTTCTATAGGTGACCAAGTTTTTCTGAGGGTGACTCCTCGGTTAGGCCACTAATATTTAAGGAAGCAAGGGAAGCTAACACCGTGTTATGTTGGACCCTTAGAGATCACCGAGCAGATTGAAACTTCTTTCTCAATATCAAGGTATTCATGATGTATTTAATGTGGCCCATCTCTAGAGGTAAATTCCCATCCCAATAATTTCATTGAATGTAAGGATGTTGAGCTGGAGCCTGACACATCATATAAGGAACAACCTATGTATATCGTGTAGGTTCCGGGCACAACAGAAGCATCCTTTGAAGGTATGACCAAATCATATTTTAGTATTAAATCATGTGTTATCATTTCTTTATAAAATCATTAGATCAAGTCCAATGAAAAATATATATTAATAAACTTCATTAATAAACTGGAACCATAGGGAGAGGATCTTCACATGTAATTTATCATTAATTTATGAGTAGATATATAATTACATCAACTTTTAATTATTCTTTCATTGATGATTTTATGGAATATAATTCATCACAACATCATTTTGTTATAGGATTCAAGTGAAGAATCACCATAGTAGTGATCTACATGTATATTAGAATCTCTGATCAATGTCGTAGAAATGTCGGGTGCTAGCACGAGTGATCCTGATCACTTATGTTGTCTGTGGTTGATCGTATTCTTCATGAAGATGAACCCTTGGTTTTATCTCAAAGTATTGATAGAGGATTAAGATAGAGAGGTCACTATAGGGTTTGAGACAATCTATCTTTATCCATTGTGCACACCAAAAGTCTATTAGGAAAGTGATATACCAAGATATTTATTATATCTGGTTTAGGGTTGGAAAATTGTAAACAAGCCCCCAAAAATCTTTAAAATTATTAATTGACCCCATGTCCATTAATATTAATATTATTATTATTAATCACTTGAAATGAAAAACATATTAAGAATATAAATAAATATCATTTATAACTAATCAAACCATTAAGCTCGGTCTGTTTTTCATCATCAACATTTACCAATCCTCTAATAATGACTATTTAATTTAATAATTTTCACCGAATTATTATACGATAAATATAATAAATATTACATTTTCCAAAATTATAAATAAATATTTATTATTATTATTATTTTACTCACTTATTATTTCGAAAAACTTGTGATTAAATTATCGTGATCAACCAAACCCAAATAAATATTATTTATTCCTACTTGTTAAATTTGTCACTAGAATTTAATCGAGATTGCATATACATTTAGTATGTGACCCTCTAGGCCTCTTTCTTAGTGGAATTAGGCATAATCATCTAAATTCCAAGGTTATAATCTTGAAACATTCCAATTAATCCATATAAAAAGAAGTTAATGTCACATTGATATCCGACCTTTTATGAATGTTTACTATGTAATATAATCTTTTTATCAGAATATCTCAAATCCAGAAGGGTGCATGCTAGTTACATCAACATGTACACTCAATGTCTCTTTCTTTGACTTTTTGGAAATGAACATACCCATTGAACACTATGGCCATGAATTTATTTAAGTAGTTCTATTCCCATCAAAGAGCCTAAGATATTAACTTTCATCAAGAGACAAAAGGGATAAGTCATTTCTCACATTATCCATTAATATTATATCATTTGTGATACACCCAATGTATCCTACATCACTTTGAACGTATATCATCATTTTTTTCATCAATACATAAAAGCACACGATTCATGATATCCATGAATGATAATATTAAAGTATAAGGATCAATACTCATGTACGCAGATTGGAACATCCAATGACACATGAAAATATGGATTTTATATTGATGAACCTATTCTCATAACCTCTTATATTATAGATTACTAAGGGAGAAAACTATGAGAAGGTGTATCAATGTATTATGTTCCCCCTACCCCAAATAACATGTATCATATGTGACCCATCATAAAATATCACCCAATTATAGAATATTATTCAAAAATAATGTCACGACACCTCTAGGTTCTCATTATAGTGGGGAAATGATATAGCCTTTTATTTCAAAATATATTCTTAGGATATTATCACATACAAATTTCATATAGAAGAAAAAAAATAATGTGATAAGAAAAATTCATTAATAATGAAAACATGTAATCAAGTACTAAAAAAGTTGGTTCTAGGGTACCAACCCCAACAGACTCCCACTTACACTAGAGCCAACTGACAATAACTCTTAGTCCAGTAGTTATCCCATGTAACGAATCAACCTGGGTTTCTCTCAAAATCGACACCTAACCCGTTCTGCTACATATCCGAAGGGTATTCTTGATACCCACAAGACGAAAACAATCACCCCGGCATTGAACAACACAATAGAGGAAACGATTTCATCCAACCTAATCAAACACATGAAATATATGTACTAAATAAAAAGGAACAAAAGAAGGAGAATAAGATATATATTCCATAACTGTAAGAAAAAAATAGAAATAAACAACTACAAAAGTAGCTAAAACTCCAAAGGACAAGTCCAACTGCAAAGGACCCAATCCAAATAGCTACTCCAAATGATGACATGGACGAACTCCCACTATCTGACCACCAGTTACCCAACCAGTTGACATGAACCTCACCGCTTCACTACGTCACCCTGCCTTTCCTTACAGTAGAAGACAAACAAAGGTCTATGCACCACTGAAGAGGTGCTCATGATGTGAGCTAATAGGCTCAGTAGGATCCCATCCAAGTGTTTCATAATAATCCTCTATATAAAAATTTTTATATGCTCATTTTAAGTGAAAACATGCCATGAAAATAAGTAAATCAGTTTTATAGAAAGCATGGTAAATATTTCCCTTTTTCCACATTTCTAAACAAAAATGGGAATATCAATTTCAAATCACATTTTTCATATCATTTTCCACAACCATAAACATGTATATCAAGGCTAACTCATGAATACAAGAAATGAAAAACATAAGCACATGTATCACAACACCAAGGAATACTATAGGTGTAGAGACCCTAAGCTTGACGTACATAGACATTACATTACTTTTATAGAATACTTAGTACATAACAAAAACACACACACAAGGACCGTAATAGTTTAGTGTCTTTGGAAACATGGAACGTAATTTTCTAATCGTGGTGAAAGATCTTCAACATCTCTCATAAAGATCTTCCTTTATTTTTATACCTAAAACCTTTCTTTATATCCTGGGGAAAAGAAAACATAAAAGGGTGAGCTCAAATGCTCAGTAAGGGTAAACAAAAGAAATATCAATCACATCATATTCATCAGAACATAACATTTTGGAAATCATAACCTGCAAAAGAGATCATAATATCATAACATGGGATAAATCATAGTAGTGAAATGTAATCCCAATAATCATAACTTAAAACATGAAACTTTGTGGAATACACACATAATCATATAGAATCATTTCTTATTAGTCAAGACTCATTGCCAAGACTATCTTAGTGGACAAAGTCCCTTTCTGAACCGAGTTCACTCTTCGTTTTAGTCCCGTTTCACTGAACCGGTATAACCTACCGTTCCAGCCATGTCTATCTCATGAGATATAAAATCTTTACCCAATGCATTGGAGGGAGATATAGGTCCCACCCATCTCATAATGAAATCATTCTTACTTGTGCCACAAAATAAACATACATCATTCATAATAACCCAATAAATAAAATGGGTTTCATAAACATCATCCCATCATCACATAATCCATATAAAAGAAATGGATATCATTTCATAATAAGAAAAGTGAAACCGTTTAAATCATAGAGACATGATACTTGAAACATACACATGTGAAATAATGTCATCTTAGATGAAAATGGTTTTGATAAAACACTTGAAGTGAATTCTTGAGGAAAATATCCTTTTTTCTTCAAAATCATTTTCCTTTCACAAAATGTCATGCAATTTTAGAAGAAAAGGTTTTTGTTGAAAATAGTCATGAAATCTTTTGAAGTAAGCTTCATGAAAATAAGGCTTTATAAAACCATAAAATCCTTTCATGCCATATACGTTAAAAAAACATTCTTCTCGTACTTTTGCCGGAAAAGTAAAAAAAAGTACCTCGTAACGTAAAAAAAAGATACCATGTAGTAAAAGTCAAAAAATGGGTAAAAAGGACATTAAACATACATGAAACAATTTTTAGAAAACATGTGCTTGGATGATAAAGATAACCCCAGTAAATACTTACGAATAAGCAATCTCGGATAAAAATGAGATTTGCACAATTATCCCTTACCTTTGGTCCAATTTGCTTCGTAAGTGTCCGAAACTCCTGTATAATGATTTAAATAATGTCATTGACTTATTACAGAATTATATTAATTGTTATAATATCATATATGGTTCAGTTATGACTTTATATTACCCGTTCTTTTGTAAATTCCATTTTAAAGAGCGTTTTGGGTAAAATTGTTTCATTTATCGTCCGTGTTTTGACTTGTAATTATTCATATGATTACTTAGATCATGATTACTTAATTCCAGAATATAAAACATGGTTTATATATAATATATATTCAGAATATACATATATATAATAAATTAGTAAATGGAAAGAAATACACTGTTCATGGAGACGGTAGGCCGTACGTACGCATGAACACTATTTTCGTTTCCTTATTGAGTTGAATGGAATTAAGTAGATGACATACATATATATACACATAAATCCAGTATCATTATTATTTCATATATTTCATGATTACTTATTATATATACTTTATAATCATTTATGAATGGTTAAAGTGGAGAATGAATCTCATCACTTCGTGGAGACGGTAGTCCGTACGTACGCACGAGCGATGATATCGTTCTCATGATCGTGGGACTGTATTGGAGTGTATTTATACTATTTCAGAATCAATATCACTTTAAAATAATCATATATAGTTATTATTTACACCATTATACCCATCCAAGTAAGGTGGTGGTGGAAAATAGATTTCACCACGGCGTGGAGACGGTATTTCGTACGTACGCACGCGCGGTGATTTCGTTTTCCGTAGGATGGATAGATGGTGAAATAGGGTTGTATCATACTTATAATAACATATAATTATATTATTGATACTGATGTTATTACTTCATAATGAAACAACTAAATAATAAGAAGCGTAAGAAGAAATAAAGATGAAAGAATCGGTAACGGAAATTACCTCTTCTTTGAAGCGCCTCTTTGAGACCTCCTCTTAGGGCACTAAAATTGGTCTTTGAGGAAGACCAGAACCTATAAGATGTTTATAGAGAAGTGGATAAGAGAATTTGGAAGATTTTGGCCGATCTTGAAAGCTAAAAGTGTTGTGAGGAAGAGAGGGAGGGGGTGCCCTTTTATAAGGGAGGAGAGGGGCACCTTTGGAATAACTAAAAATATTATTTTATTATAAAGACAAATTCGGTTTTAAATAGCTCCAAATTGATTTATTTAGAAGATAAGGTGGGTATGGGTCAAAATCCTATAATAAAATAGAATTTAGACAAGTTTAGTTTACTATTTTAACCTTATCATTTAGTTTTAACATTAAGTTAAATAATTTTACTTTTACCATGTCTTCTTGTGTTCTTACACTATAAGGTTAATAAACTTACTATATCAAGCCAAACGAACCCCAAGTTGTTTATTATTAATATATATAACCTTATCTAAGTAATTTGGCTGAACCTTATATTTTTAGGAATATAATAACAATTAATAATATAATATTTGTTTTAAAAACTATTTTATGTCAATTTTGACACTATTTGGTAATTGATTTTTGTAAAAATCATAACAGAATTATTAGTTCGAACAAAGTTAATAAAATCAATACTAACATGTCATATTAACCTAGAAAATTAGTGTAATTCATAAAAAGTCTCAAATTACATTTATTTGGGTATTTATAACATCAATTATATCAATATTTCATTAATAAGATAATTATTGCATCATCGTTGTGTCACAAATAAATTAAATTATTTAATGTCTAAAAATTACAAATAAAATATCATTATGTAGGAAATCATTTTATATTTATAATGAATATTTATAGTTGAATTTATCTTATGTATAATCTTATATTAAAAATGATTTACTTATTAAACTTTGATTTTAACTATTTAACCCTTCTTTAAATAAATTAATAATAAATGTCCTAATCTAATCCAAGTGGGCTTAAATGGTCATATTTTATTCCTAAGGTTGTTTTTGGTCGAATTACACTTATCCAATAGAATTAGGACATGTGTTAGGGTAATAATAATATCATTTTTACCCTTAATTACCCTATTTACTTTTAACCATGGTAAAAAAAAGTCAAAAGTTACTATTCACCAAAAATTATTTTCATCTCATTGAACCACATTTTAGTCTTTGATATTAACCGTGTCTCTCGGATTTTCGAAATTCCACTCACAGAAGCGGTAAAATTAAGTTTTATGAAAAATTCAGTTTTTTTAACTACCACTTAGTGGTTTCACTATTCATCAAAAAATGAAAGTTTCCAGAAAAATACCAAAAATTAGGCCGAAGCTATATTTGATATTATGAATTCAAAAATGATGTCTATTTTATCAAATTCAAAACATATCAGTTACATTTACTATTTTAAAAAATAATTCCCGTCGTCAAAACAAATAGCGTGTTTTTAAGAGATAATAACTATCAAAAGATTGACACTTGTTTATAACTGGTTTAAATATGAAATTACATCCAATGACCAAAATTGTATTAAATTGTAAAAATGTATTCTAAATATACTTTAAAACCACTCAAATTAATAATTTATCACTATTAATTATTTCTATTTAAAAAGTTGTTTTTTTAAATTTAGTAATTTTCACTATTCATCAGAATATGAAAGTTATCCGAAAAGTACCAAAATTTCACCCTAAGATAATTTCGATATTCCGAATCCAAAAATGAAGTCCATTTTGAAAAATAAAATTTAAAAAATTTCAAAAAGTGGTTATTACTATTCATAACGGCTAGTTTTAATAATATTTTAATAGCATATCGTTGTTTAGTGAAAACTCGGTATTGCGTACTACACACGCTATCGAGGAAGGTCGTGATTGCATGTAATTCAAGGCAATTCAAGTATGTGTGTTGTGCAAGATCCTTTTGGTGTAGCGTACAACACAAGACATTAAATAAAAAGAATATTTTTCATAAAATCTCGGGGTGTTACATTCTACCCCCCTTAAAATGAATTTCGCCCTCAAAATTCGTCGGGGTTATAAATGGGTTACTACTCAAAAGTTTGTTTAATAGAAACCCACATCGTAAAAAGGAATACCAAAACATGGATTTAAAAACTAAAGTATGAAGTGTAACAGTTACCCAAATTAACTCATCATTGGGTTTCCACGTAGGAGAACATAGGTGAAAATATGGATATGGAAGAAAAATCTAACCATCATGTTCTGATGGGGAGTGGTAGAGAGCATGGCTATGGAAAAGCCAGCAATCACAAAGCCATAAATTTGTGACGATATAAGGTACCATCTGATTCATCAGATATAAGATCACTAGGACAACATTTTTGGTTTTCAAGATCATTTCCCTAAAGTTGATGAAATTGGAATTAGAAGAAATACTTTCATGATTTCGTTATAGTCTCGCTGTTGGTCATTCTTTGGACAATTTCCACTTCATCTCTTAAATAAATGAAGTTGAATTTGTCATTTTTGATGTGATAGCAGATCATGTGATAGAATGATGGGTCATTCCATCTGTCTCAAACAAAAGGTTAGAAAAGTTATCAAAAAATACATAAGTCCATCTATAGTGAGATTAATCATATACAGTTCCTAAAATGGACTTATACTTCATATATCATACTACTTAATATAATAAAACTAGTTTCTACTAAACAGGGACTTCCTGTAGGCCAGTGGTAGGCGATAAAGGCCAGTCGCACTTCGGTTGTGGGTTCGATTCCCACAGCCTTGTCCGACGCGATGGGTTGTCTCCCGTCCTGCAGGTTGTCCTTTTTCTAAAGCTATATTACTATAACATCCCATCAATAATATCGAAAAAAGTTTTATCCTAACTTATGTCCAACATAATCGATTCCAATATTTAGGCTTATCTAAAATACTTTGGTCCAAGCTCATAGTATAAAGAAAATGATTACTTGAAATGTCGTCAACCAAGCATGTGAATACCATCATTTATCCCCCATATATCTTGTTGGTCACATTCCAATCATGTGAATACCTTAATCATGTATTCTCTTGAAAAATTAATACCCATTAAACCTTAGTGAAAACATGAATGCTGTCAAAAGTTAACTCATTCCAAAATCCAAAAATTCTATATACTCAAACCATGATATAACCTTCTCCTTATATCAGTCATGAGCTCATGAATACTATCAAACATTTAATTTTCTCCTTATCCCTTCATTATGCGCATATCATCTACATTCCACAAATATCCGAATAACCTTTCATGGATACTGGTACCATTAATCATACACTTTCAAAACTCAGGGAAAGACAATAGTGTAACAATCCTTTGATGTCTCTTTATTCCATAGTACCATGAGATTACTTATACAACATTACACATGATAAACATGTAATCATTCCACTACATTCTTAAACCATTGACTGAGCTTCAACAATTATTTCATCTCACATATCATTTTTAGTTTCTTCATCATCATCAACATAAATACTACCCATACGACCATACTGATTCTCTTCATGAGACTTTCCCTTAGGGAATTGGTTTGCATAATGCCCGTACATTCCACATTTAAAACATTTAACCATTGTTGATGTCGTAGCAATACCATTATCCTCATCCCTGGTGTTAACTGAACCTTTTCATTTGCACTTACTGGCTTTGTGTCCTTATTTTCCACACCCAAAGCATCTTTCAGTTCCTTTGAAACAATCTCCTTGATGCCTCTTCCCACATGATTTACATAGGGTAAATTGAACTTTCTTTCCTCTATGATCATCATGAAACTCCATCTTTCTATTATTAGCCGAGTCAGGAAACTTACCAAATTTTACTTTATTGATCATATTATGAGATTGCTGATTCGGCATAATAATGATGTTTGGACTTCCAAATCCCATTTCATTTGGTTCCTCATGAAGAATATCATTCCATTGTCCATCATATCCTCCATTATCGTGAATCATCTTGTTTCCAGCCATTTTCTAAAACCCAAAAAGAATAGTGTGAGAGGCAAAAATCATAATAAAGGGGGAGTAACTTCAATATCTAACATCTTTGGTTTAATCTAATATCATTACCATAGTTATAGGAATATATCCTATACGTATACTTATCCTTAGGTACACCCCTAGACATACCTTATAAATATCTCTAGGGATCTCACTAACGTTTTCGCATCCTAGTTTCCAAAGGTTGACTAAACCTTTCCTTTGATACCAACTGTAGAGACCCTAATCTTGATGTACATAGACATTACATTACTTTTGTAGAATACTTAGTACATAACAAAAACACACACACTAGGACCGTAATAGTTTAGTGTCTTTGGAAACTTGGAACGTAATCTTCGAATCGTGGTGAAAGATCTTCAACATCTCCCATAAAGATCTTCCTTTTTTTTATACCTAAAACCTTTCTTTATATCCTGGGGAAAAGAAAACATAAAAGGGTGAGCTCAAATGCTCAGTAAGGGTAAACAAAAGAAATATCAATCACATCATATTCATAAGAACATAACATTTTGGAAATCTTAACCTGCAAAAGAGATCATAATATCATAACATGGGATAAATCATAGTAGTGAAATGTAATCCCAATAATCATAACGTAAAACATGAAACTTTGTGTAATATACACATAATCATATAAAATCATTTCTTATTATTCAAGACTCATTGCCAAGACTATCTTAGTGGACAAAGTCCCTTTCTGAACTGAGTTCACTCCTCGTTTCAGTCCTGTTTCACTGAACTGGTATAACCTACCGTTCCAGCCATGTCTATCTCATGAGATATAAAATCTTTACCCAATTCATTTGAGGGATATATAGGTCCCACCCATCTCATAATGAAATCATTCTTACTTGTGCCACAAAATAAACATACATCATTCATAATAACCCAATAAATAAAATGGGTTTCATAAACATCATCCCATCATCACATAATCCATATAAAAGAAATGGATATCATTTCATAATAAGAAAAGTGAAACCGTTTAAATCACAGAGACATGATATTTGAAACATACACATGTGAAATAATGTCATCTTAGATGAAAATGGTTTTGATAAAACACTTGAAATGAATTCTTGAGGAAAATATCTTTTTTTCTTCAAAATTATTTTCCTTTCACAAAATGTCATGCAATTTTAGAAGAAAAGGTTTTTGTTGAAAATAGTCATGAAATCTTTTGAAGGAAGCTTCATGAAAATAAGGCTTTATAAAACCATAAAATCCTTTCATGCCATATACGTTAAAAAAACATTCTTCTCGTACTTTTGCCGGAAAAGTAAAAAAAGTACCTCGTAACGTAAAAAAAAGATACCATGTAGTAAAAGTCAAAAAATGGGTAAAAAGGAAATTAAACATACATGAAATTTTTTTTAGAAAACATGTGCTTGGATGATAAAGATAACCCCAGTAAATACTTATGAATAAGCAATCTCGGATAAAAATGAGATTTGCACAATTATCCCTTA
This sequence comes from Viscum album, assembly GCA_963277665.1. NCBI lineage: Eukaryota > Viridiplantae > Streptophyta > Magnoliopsida > Santalales > Viscaceae > Viscum > Viscum album. Next base: position 2,102,774,838 of record OY728165.1, read on the forward strand.
CCTTAGGTCCGATTTGCTTCGTAAGTGTCCGAACCTCCTATATAATGATTTAAATAATGTCATTGACTTATTACAGAATCATATTAATTGTTATAATATCATATATGGTTCACTTATGACTTTATATTACCCGTTCTTTTGTAAATTCCATGTTAAAGAGCGTTTTGGGTAAAATTGTTTCATTTGTCGTCCGTGTTTTGACTTGTAATTATTCATATGATTACTTAGATCATGATTACTTAATTTCAGAATATAAAACATGGTTTATATATAATATATATTACAAATATACATATATATAATAAATTAGTAAATGGAAAGAAATACACCGTTCATGGAGACGGTAGGCCGTACGTACGCATGAACGCTGTTTTCGTTTCCTTATTGAGTTGAATGGAATTAAGTAGATGAAATACATATATATACACATAAATCCAGTATCATTATTATGTCATATATTTCATGATTACTTATTATATATACTTTATAATCATTTATTAATGGTTAAAGTGGAGAATGAATCTCATCGCGTCGTGGAGACGGTAGTCCGTACGTACGCACGAGCTGTGATATCATTCTCATGATCGTGGGACTGTATTGGAGTGTATGTATACTATTTCAGAATCAATATCACTTTAAAATAATCATATATAGTAATTATTTACACCATTATACCCATCCAAGTAAGGTGGTGGTGGAAAATAGATTTCACCACGGCGTGGAGACGGTATTCCGTACGTACGCACGCGCGGTGATTTCATTTTCCGTAGGATGGATAGATGGTGAAATAGGGTTGTTTCATACTTATAATGACATATCAGTATATGAGTGATACTGATGTTATTACTTCATAATGAAACAACTAAATAAGAAGAAGCGGAAGAATAAATAAAGATGAAAGAATCGGTAACGGAAATTACCTCTTCTTTGAAGCGCCTCTTTGAGACCTCCTCTTAGGGCACTAAAATTGGTCTTTGAGGAAGAACAGAACCTCTAGGATGTTGATAGAGAAGTGGAGAAGAGAATTTGGTAGATTTTGGCCGAGCTTGAAAGCTCAAAGTGTTGTGAGGAAGAGAGGGAGGGGGTGCCCTTTTATAAGGGAGGAGAGGGGAACCTTTGGAATAACTAAAAATATTATTTTATTATAAAGCCAAATTCGGTTTTAAATAGCTCTAAATTGATTTATTTCGAAGCTAAGGTGGGGATAGGTAGAAATACTATAATCTAATAGAATTTGGACAAGTTTAGTTTACTATTTTAACCTTATCATTTAGTTTTTACATTAAGTTAAATAATTTTACTTTTACCGTGTCTTCTTGTGTTCTTACACTATAAAGTTAATAAACTTTCTATATCAAGACAAACGAACCCCAAGTTTTTATTATTAATATATATAACCTTATCTAAGTCATTTGGCCGAATCTTAGATTTTTAGGAATATAATAACAATTAATAATATAATATTTGTTTTAAAAACTATTTTATGTCAATTTTGACACTATTTGGTAATTGATTTTTGTAAAAATCATAACAGAATGATTAGTTTGAACAAAGTTAATAAAATAAATACTAACTTGTCATATTAACCTATAAAATTAGTGTAATTCATAAAAAGTCTCAAATTACATTTATTTGGGTATTTATAACATCAATTATTTCAATATTTCATTAATAAGATAATTACTACATCATCGTTGTGTCACAAATAAATTAAATTATTTAATGTCTAAAAATTACAAATAAAATATCATTATGTATGAAATATTTTTATCTTTCTAATGAATATTTATAGTCGAATTTATCTTATGTATAACCCTATATTAAAAATAATTTACTTCTTAAACTTTGATTTTAACTATTTTAACCCTTCTTTAAATAAATTAATAATAAATGTCCTAATCTAATCCAAGTGGGCTTAAATGGTCATATTTTATTCCTAAGGTTGTTTTTGGTCGAATTACACTTATCCAATAGAATTAGGACATGTGTTAGTGTAATAATAATATCATTTTTACCCTTAATTACCCTATTTACTTTTAACCGTGGTAAAAAAAGTCAAAAGTTACTATTCACCAAAAATTATTTTTATCTCATTGAACCACATTTTGGTCCTTGATATTAACCGTGTCTCTCGGATTTTCGAAATTCCACACACAGAAGTGGTAAAATTAAGTTTTATGAAAAATTCAGTTTTTTTTAACTACCACTTAGTGGTTTCACTATTCATCAAAAAATGAAAGTTTCCAGAAAAATACCAAAAATTAGGTCTAAGCTATATTTGATATTATGAATTCAAAAATGATGTCTATTTTATCAAATTCAAAACATATCAGTTACATTTACTAATTTAAAAAATAATTCCCGTCGTCAAAACAAATAGCGTGTTTTTAAGAGATAATAACTATCAAAAGATTGACACTTGTTTATAACTGGTTTAAATATGAAATTACATCCAATGACCAATATTGTATTAAATTGTAAAAATATATTCTAAATATACTTTAAAACCACTCAAATTAATAATTTATCACTATTAATTATTTCTATTAAAAAAGTTATTTTTTTTTTAAATTTAGTTATTTTCACTATTCATCAGAATATGAAAGTTATCCGAAAAGTACCAAAATTTCACCCTAAGCTAATTTTGATATTCTGAATCCAAAAATTAAGTCCATTTTAAAAAATAAAATTTAAAAAATTTCAAAAACTGGTTATTACTATTCATAACGTCTAGTTTTAATAATATTTTAATAGCATATCGTTGTTTAGTGAAAACTCGGTATTGCGTACTACACACGCTATCGAGGAAGGTCGCGATTGCGTGTAATTCAAGGCAATTCAAGGATGTGTGTTGTGAAAGCTCTTTTTGGTGTAGCGTACAACACAAGACATTAAATAAAAGGAATATTTTTCATAAAATCTCGGGGTGTTACAATAGGTCTAAGTCACATACTACTCATACCACAATAATCAAGTGAAAAATTCCAATCCAAGAACAACGAGACTAGGAAGTAAAAGAATACCCCATGATTAAACCCCCCAAAATGTCAATATCAGTCCCCTAGAACAATAGTCCTAGGAAACAAAGGAAATCCTTGAGACAAACCTCATTGATAGTCACAGAACAATGGATGATGGCCCCAAGCTAAACCTTCCACCTAAGTACCCAAGGTAACCTATATGATCTTTTTCATAATTAATTTCAATTCTTTGAAAACCATTTCAAAAACATTTCACAAATTTCATTTCAATGATTTGAAAATACACATTTTCATTTCATTTATTAATAACCAGCGAAAAACCATTTCTCTTTGAAAACTCTTTTCAACACACACAAATTGATCATACCAATTCCATTTATAAATCAATTTATAATGAAAAAACAATCAAGATTATCAACATAGGTTAGAGATGGAACCAACTAACTCAAAACTCTGGTCCCACACACCCACAATGGGATCCACCAACAATGAAACCCAAGAACATAAATGAAGTCCATAGAATCAAATCCACATAAAGATCGATTCAATTTAGAAGACAAGGGGTTGGTGGAGGAGAGTAAACCCACATACCTCCAAGACAAACTCCTGCCACACCATGACCAATGGAATAAAAGGCCTCCAGAATGAGATCACAAAACAGATCCAGGAAGAAATCCAGAAGAATCACCAACATTAGACCAATAGATCTAAAGACACCACCCAACAATGATACCATGATCAAAGGAAATGAAGGAACAAAAAGGTTACTCATCCAAATAGACACACCATAGCCGCAATGGATATTTATTGTTGAACAGATCGATCTATAAGGGATCTAGTCTCTCAAAAACACCCTATAACTACCTTAGGTTGAGAACCACAAAGAACCAACGAAGGAACTGAAACAAAATAGCCGCAAAATGTATTTAAAAATTGTATGCAGACCGTTACACGACGTGTAACCCGGTTACATGACGTATAACCCACACGATCCACATACTCTAAAAAACTCATCACCTCATATTAAAAAAATAAACTTTTAATAACTCACTTCATATATGTCATGGTCATAGTGTGTAACCTTTCACAACATGAAGTTGTCTTTCACGACTTACATCCAGAAACCATTACACAGTATGTAACTTCTCTGCAGCTAGAAAAAATGAGCAGTTATTAGTAAAATTATAACAAATATATGACTCTACCATTATAGGTATCCTCCCAATATCAAATGAGGTGAAATAAAAAACAACAAGGTTAAGGGAATACATGATAAAAAAATAACGGGATGTTACAAACTTCCCACCATAAAGACTTTATATCCTCATGAATTCATGTGGAATATGTAATCCCTAGAAACAGATGAGGCCATTTCTCCCTCATCAATGATTCAAATTCCCAAGTCTCATGAGAATATAATCCCTATTTCTATATAAATATGACTAATATAATTGACTTCCCATGTAATAATTTCACTTGATAGTCAAGAATCTCAACTGGTTTCTCCAAAACAGAAACTTCTGGTTTTAACTCAATTTCTTCCCAACTCAGAATGTGAGTGGGATCAGGGTGATATTTCCTGAGCTGAGATATATGGAAAACATAATGAATACCTATCAATCTAACTAACAATTCTAATTGATAAGTAACTTGTAGGAGCTGCTCTGTGACCTCAAATGGTCTAACATATCTCGAATCCAATTTTCCCCGCTTTCCAAGTCGATGGTGACCCAACTAAGGAGAAACTTTCAAGAAAACCTAGCCACCTAAGAAAAAATCTAAAGGCCAATGCCACTGATCTACATATAATTTATATTGACTCTAGGCTATAACCAGGAGTTGATATACATCCTGAATCTTCATAAACATTTTTGGAACCAAACTTGGTTCAACTAAAAATGATTTTCCCACCTTAGCCCAACAAAGAGGTGATCTACACAAGCGACCATACAATGCCTCTAAGGGATCCATTATAATTGATGACTGATAAATATTGTTATAAAAAACTCAACCAATTTAGATGACTATCCCATGATCCTTTGAAATCCAAGACACATGCACAAAGCATATCTTCTAAGATTTGAATTACTCGCTCTGTTTGACCATATGTCTTGGATGGTAATTTGTGCTCAACTTGACCTGAGTTCCCATATCCTCTTGGAGAATCCTTCAGAACCTTGAGGTAAACCTAGGATTCCTATCTGAAACAATGGTAGAAGGAATCCCATGTAATCTCATAATCTCTTACACATACAGCTTACCCAAATCTTCAACTTTAGTGTTGTATTTGATTGGAATAAAATGAGAAGACTTCGTTAACCAATAAATAAACACCCAGATAGCATTCCTCCCTCAGGGAGTCCCTCTTAATACAATAACAAAGTCTATGGATACCTCATCCCATTTACAAAATGACACCAAAAGAGGCTGAAGTAACCTACAAGGTTTCAAGTGCTTTGCCTTTATCCATTGGTAGGTGTAGCAGCGAGACACAAACTCCGCGATGTCACACTTCATACACGGACACCAGAATCACCACCTCATGTCATAATACATCTTCATAGTGACTGGATGAATGATCTATGAAGAGATGTTACAATTAAATAAGACTAAACTCTTCATGGATTATGGGATGGAAACTTGATTCCCAAAGTGGAGCATACCATCTAAAGAGAGAGACCAACTAAAAATGGTCTCCCCACTATGAAGGCTTTCTCGAGTTTTATGAAACTCATCATCCCGCTGCTGACTCTGCAAAATAAACTCTAGGAGAGATGATGATAACTAAACACTGGTCAGAACCATACCTGAAACATTCTAATGAGTATCTAGATGCAATTGAGAAAAAAGAACCATAAGGTTCCACTCATTCTTTGATTCCAGAACAACCTATGACGATACTTTCCTTCTAAGAACATCTGTAACAATGTTTTCCTTCCATGGGGTGTAGGAATTATTGAATTCAAACATATGAAGGTATTCTAACCATCACCTCTATATGATATTCAAGTCCTTCTGAGAAAAGATATAACTCAAACTCCTATGATCATAGAAGATCATGAAGATTTACCAAAAAAGATAGTTCCACCAAAACTTAAGAACATTCATGACTACAATAAGATCTAAATCATGAGTGGGGTAATTATTTTCATGAGGTTGAAGCTGATGAGATCCATAAGCTACCACATGGTCATTCTGTATAAGTATGCATCCCAAACCAGCACCAGAGGCATCGCAAAACACAACATATCCCTTACCGGGCTCAGGTAAGATCAGAATAGGATCCAATGTTAGAAGCCTTTTTTAGTTCATAGAAAGAAGTCTGGCACTTTGCATCCTAGGCGAATTTCACCGCTTTCCTAGTAAGATCAGTCAAATTTGACTCCATATTAGATAATTCATTGAAAAACCGTTCGTAGTATCCAATAATACCAATGAATATTCATATATCAATGGAATTTTATGGTTCCTTCCATGAAAAAACAACCTTTACTTTATCTGGATTAATTAATAATCCATGTTCAGAAATTCTATGTCCTAAGAACTTAACTTCTTGAATCCATAAAGTAAATTTTGAAAGATTTCCATACAAAAAGTGACTTCTCGAAATTTCCAGAACCAAACTCAGATGGTGCTCATGCTCACTCTTAGATTTCAAATAAACCAAAATACCATCAACAAACACTACCAAAAAAGTTTCAAGATATTGATGGAATATCCGATTCATTAAATCCATAAAAACTAAAGGAGTGTTAGTTAGACTAAAAGGCGTCACAAGATATTAATAATGGCCATACCTATTTCTAAAGGCTATTTTCAGTATATCAGACTCCCAAACTCTGATCTGATGATAACCTGATCGAAGATTGATCTTTGAAAACCACTTTTCCCCCTTTAACTAATCAAACAAATCATCCACATGAGGCAAATTATATTTGTTCTTAACCATTACTCGATTCAACTTCTGATAGTCCACACATAAATGAAGTGAACCATCTGCTTTCTTAGCAAAGAAAACATGGGATTCCCAAGATGAAACACTAGGGAGAATAAAAAAATTTTATAACAGGTCACCCAACTAAATATTGAGCTCTTTCAGCTCTACTGGTGCCATACGATAAGAAGGTATCGATATTGGCTATGTACCTACCACTAGATCAACTGTGAACTCTACATATCTATCTGGAGTAAGACCAGATAAATCATCTGGGAAAACATCAAGAAAGTCTCAAACAACAATAAGAAGATCATTAATATAAGAAAAATTATTTAGATGAAATAGAATAGCAACCATAAAACTCCGGAGCTCTGAGCGGGATGGTCCTGCAGGACCTGACCTCGGGTCCCACTCCCCCTAAAACACATGAGAGCTCCCATCGACAGAAATAAATGAAACATGTTGATGATAATAATCAAATTTAGCTTAAAGAGTGACAAGACAATCTATACTAATGATGAAGTCAAACAGATCTAGATCAAGAATGAGAAAATCCCAGACCAACTATATATCGGTTATTGTTAATGAACAAGGACACATGGACCCTTTCTCTTTTGTCATACCAAGAGGTCTTTCAAACTCTATTTTAAAGGATATAATTTCCCTTGGAAATTTAAGAACATCAACAAAACATGAAAATATAAAGGAGTGGGATGCACCAGTATCAAATAAAGAAATTTATATTGAAGATGAAATAAGGATAATACCTCTCACTATTCCTGAACCTGTATCAAATTCTTCTAGACACTGATCTACTGCATGAAAATGCTTCACTCCTGATGCCCGTGGCTAGAGACCTGTAGTCCTTAAAGCATCTGGCTGCACCGCAGTAGAATTTGGAGCTGATGAACCCTATCCATAACGAGGTGTATTCATATCCTGATAGAAGAGATTTAAGTGAATAAAGCATCCATAACTATTTCATGTCTTCGCAGAAATAGGACAAGAACATCTGGTGTGTCCACCCTTACCACACTGTTAGTAAGTCAGAGGCACATTACACACTGTAACAGACGGTGTAGAGGAGGCTCACTTATAAGACCAACCTCCACTACTCCTACGATGATCTTTACACTTCCTCTTCTTCCCATGTGTGCCACTAAAAATGTCACCCGGTGGAATAGAAGAGGTAAAAAATCCAACCTTGTATGCCAAATTCATTTCTACCATCATATCTCTATCTACCATCTCTGCATAGGTATAAATATTCATCATAAACACCTATGATCTCATATCTGGTTGCAAACCCTATAGGTACTGCTATGCCTTTAGCTGACCATTATTTCCCATGTCTGAGGAAAAATAGAAAAGATCAGAAAAACAATTGGTGTATTCCAACACTAAACACTCTCCCTGTTGTAAAGATAATAACTCCAAATAATTTTCCAGCATCAACAACTCTGGAAAAAACTACTGAAAGAATAAGGTTTTAAAACCCTTCCAATCCAAGTCCACATGTCTGTCTTCTTGGACCATAGAATCCCACCATCGCTTTCCACACCCCTTGAGTATGAATGCTGCACACTTTACCATGATTTTTTTAGGTGTCTCCAGAAAGTTAAAGATTTGATCAATCCTATCCAGCCAGTCCTCCGCCTCTTGAGGTTTAGTCATCCCTTTATAGGACAATGGTTTCTCGCACAAGAATTCCTATGATCGATATCTCTCTCCTCTAGATTCTGTTTGTTCCTCAACAACAACATTCTAAACTCATGGTACATCTTGTTTAATAGCACGAACTAACCATACAACAGTCTCTAAGAGATTATGATCTATAAGTGGGTTCCCTTAAGGAGCATCAACTACACCTTCTCAAGGAACTCATGGAAGACGTCTTAGAGGCATACTTCTGCACACAAAAACATAAGAATGATCCGAAAACAGGACAAATATCAGTTAAAACTAGAAAACCTATAAGAAAAAACTAATATTAAAAAAAAACTAATACTAGAGACACACATCCCAGCGTCACATGGAAACTTGAGTCTCATTACAATAATATCTGGCTAGACACTTATCATAATATACCTCTCAAGTCCTAAAAACCCTATCTTCAGTCTAACATATGTCCCAAGACATGGACTCTTATGGAAATACCTCCTCTAATACAAAATTGTAACAAACCGAACCAGGTTTCCATCAAACTCGACACTCGACCCATTCTGTTACATTCCTGAAGGGAGTTCCTGATCCCCATGGGCTGGAGACAAACACTCAGTCATTGAAAAACACAATAGAGGGAATGATTTCACCCAACCTAATCAAACACATAGAATATATGTACTAAAAAAAGAACAATGGAAAACAAACAAGATATATAAGCCATAATTTTAAGAAAACAACAGAAACAGAAAACTACAAAAGTAGCTAAAACTCCAAAGGACAAGTCCAACTGCAAAGGGCCCAAGCCAAATAGCTACTCCAAATGATGGCATCAATGAACTCACACCATCTCACCACCAGCTACCCAACCAGTTGACATGAACCTCGCTGCTTCACTATGGTGCCTTTCCTTTCCTTGCACTGTAATACAAACAAAGGTCTATGAACCACTGAATAGGTGCACGGGGTGTGAGCTAACAGGATCAGTAGGATCCCACCCAAGTGTTCCATAATAAGAATTTGTATAACAATTCCTATATGCTCAGTTTAAGTAAAATCATGGCATGATAATAAGTAAATCAGTTTTATAAAATCATGTTAAACATTTCCCTTTTTCCACAGTTATAATCAAAATCATGTATATCTATTTCAAAGCATGTTTTCTATATCATTTTCCACAAGAAAAAAATTCTTATCAAGGCTATCCCAGAAATCCAAGAAATAAAAAACATAAGCATGGGTATCAAAAAACCAAGAAATACTACAGGTCCAGGCCGCAAAATAATCAAACCATAATAATCAAGTGAATAATTACGATCCTAGAACAACAGACCTAGGAATCAGAGGAATGCCCCATGAGTAAACCCCCAAAATTTCAATATCAGTCCCCTAGAACAATGGTCCTAGGAAGCAAAGGAAATCCCCGAGACAAACCTTCTTGATAATCACAGAACAATGGAAGATAGCCCCAAGATAAGCCTTCCACCTAAGTACCCAAGGTAACCCATGTTCTCTTTTTCACAATTCATTTAAATGCTTTGAAAACTATTTCAAAACCATTTCACAAATTCAATTTCAATGCTTTGAAAATACCCATTTTATTTCCATTTATCAATAACCAGGTAAAAACAACCTCTCTTTGAAAACTCTTTTCAACACACACAAAATGATCATGAAAATTCCATTTATAAATCAATTTATAAAGAAATAAAAATCAATCTTATCGACATAGGCTAGAGACGGAACCACCTACCTCAAAACTCAGGTCGCACATGCTTGCAATGAGATCCACCCACAATGAAACCCAATAATGTCAATGAAGGCCCTAGAATAAAATACACATCAAGATTGATTAAATTTATAAGACAAGGAGTTAGTAGAAGAGAGGAAACCCACATACCTCAAATAATAACACCCACCACACCATGACCAATGAAAGAAAAGGCCTCCAAAATGAGATCACACAAAGAATATAGGAAGAAATCAAGATGAATCACCAACCTTAGACCAATAGATCCAAATATTCCACCCAACGGTGATACCGTGATCAAAGGCAATGAAGGAACATAAATTTTACTCACCTGGAGAGACGCACCACAACCAAAATGGAGATCGAGTGTCAAACACATCGATCTAGAAGGGGTTGAGTCTCTTAAAAACGCCCTAAAACAGCCTTAGGTCGAGATCCATGAAGAGCAAGTGAAGGGATTGAAACAAAAAATTTGCACACTATCCTTAAAGACTGTACGTGGGCAGTTACATGATGTGTAACCCAGTTACATGACGTGTAACCCCCCACAATCCACATATGTTGAAAAACCCATTTCCTTAAATTGAAAACATACCTTTTAATAACTCATGTCGTGTAAGTCACAGTCATGGTGTGTAACCTTTCACATCATGAAGTCATATTTCACGAATTACATCCAGAAACCATTACACAACATGTAACATAGTTACACGGTGTGTAACTTATTTGTAGCCTATAGAAATGAGTAGTTATTAGTGAAATTCTAACAAATATCTAACTTCACCATTATAGGTATCCTTCCAATCTCAAAGGAGGGGAAAACCATGGTGAATTTAAGGGAGTACCTAATAAAATGGAAACGACATGTTACATCATATGATACTCAAGCTTCTACTAAGACAAAACCTTCATCAACGAATCCACCATGTTTTCCTCCATGGATAATTTTCTCACCATAACATCACTTCATTGAGAAAAATTCTTCAAGAGATGAGACTTCCAAAGTATGTTCTTTGTTCTTTAGTGTGACCTTGGTTCTTTTGAGAGAGCCACTGCTGAAGTGTTATCATAGTAAATTGTGATATGATCTTCACATCTAGGACCACATCATGCTCTTAGAAAAAGTTGTGAATATAAATTGCTTCCTTGGATACATTGGAAGCCGCAATATACCTAGAATTTACTATAGAATTGGAAATGACTGTCTGCATTGAACTCTTCCATCTCATAGCTCTTTTGTTAGGACAAAAAAATATATCCAGACTATGGGTTCAGATCATTCTAATCTATTTGAAAACTATAATATATATAACCCCTAATGTCCAGTTCTTCATATCCTATATACAATAGAAACATATCCTTAGTATTCCTTAAATACTAAAGGATATCCTTAATGGTAGTCCAACGTTGTTCTCTTGGATCCACTTAATATCTTCTTACCATTCTCAAAGTAATGGAAACATCAAGCCTTATACATAACATGACATACATGATTGATCCTATCATAGAAGCATATGAGATCTTACTCATTCTCTCTCTTTCTTATTGTGTTTAAGGAAACATTTTCTTATAAAGATATATACCATGTGACACTAGAACTAATCCCCTATAGGATTGTTCCATACCAAACCTCTTCATTATCCAGTCAATATATATAACTTGAATTTGTCCAAGCAACCTCTTGGATCTATCACAAATGATCTTAATCCCTAGAATATAGGATGCTTCACCTAAGTTCTTCATAGAGAATAACTTTCTAAACCATGCCTTAACCTTTTGTAAGGATGGTATATCATTTCCAATTAGTAATATGTCATCAACATAAACTAAAATTAATTTTTTTTACTACCAATAAACCTATTTTAAACACATGGATCACATTTTTTCTTAATGAAACCAAATTCATTTATAGATTTATTGAATCAAAATTTCCATGACTTGGATGCTTTATTTAATCCATAAATGGATATATGTAACTTTCATACATTTTTGGAATTACCTAGAGTCACACACCCTTCTGATTGTGTTATATACACATCCTCTTGAAGGTTACCATTAAGGAAATCTATTTTGACATCCATTTTCCAAATCTCATAGTTATGGTAAGATACTATGGTAAGCATGATTATGATGGATTTGAAAATGGAAATTCGATAACATGTCTCATCAAATTCATTTCCTTGATGTTTTATAAACCCTTTATCCACTAGTTTTTCTTTATAGGTATTAAATTTACCTTCCATGTCAAGCTTTCTATTGAATACCCATTTACACCCAACAAGTTTTACATCAACTAGTAGATCGATCAGAACCCAAACTTGGTTCTGATATATGAAATCTATCTTATAATTTATTGATTCTTTCCATCTTATAGCTTCTAATATCTCTACCTTCTCTTTATAGGAGGGATGATAATCATTTGTAACCAATAATGAGTCACCATTATCAGTTACCAGAAAAAAACATCTCTTTAGTTATATTACCTATCTTGTCTCTTGTGATTCTATTTAGTACTTGTGTTTCACCAAAAACATCTTCCATAAGGACCTATGTAATTAGTTCTTGTACCAACTCCTATGTATCTTGAGAATCAACTTCATTGAATTCAATATTTCTCCCACTATAATCCATGAGGATGCACTCCTTCTCAAGAAATACAACCTATATTGTGACATTTACTTTATTTTCTATAGAGTTATATAGATAATATACCCTTGTCTCTATAGGGTGATCGTTTGTTTCTTGATCTAGACTTAACAAACACCTCACAACCCCATGCACGAACATGTGAAAAAACAGGTCTATTTCCACTATATAACTCGAAGGGAGTACCAATTTTTGATTTGGTTGGTACTTGGTTTAGTAAGTATAATTCTCTCTATAAGGCATATTCCCAAAAGAATAATGGAAGTCTTACATGACTCATCATCAACCTTACCATGTACAACAAGGTTCAGCTCCTCTTTTCACTAATAACATTCCTTTATGTTGTATAAGGTGGAGTGGTTGAGATAAAATCCCATACTCCCATAGAAATTTGATAAAGTATTGGTTAAGATATTCACCACCTCAATCTAATAGAAGTTTATTTTTCTTCTTACTAAGATGATTCTCAACTTCATTCTTGAACTCTTTGAACTTCTAAAAGAATTTAGACTTATACCTCATTAATTAGATATAACCATACCTACTCAAGTCATCAGTAAAAGTAATAAATTATGAGTGTCCACCTCTATCTTCTACCTGAAAAGGTCCACACACATCAATGTTTATCAAATATATAAGCTTTGTGGACCTTTCACATTGAATAAAAAATGGTGTTATGGTCATTTTTCCTTGTAAATAATCATGATATCTTTCAATTGGATTTAGCTCAAAAGAGTCCAGATGACTGTCTTGATAAATCTTTGTTAAACAATTCACATTTACGTGACCAAGATAGTGATGCCACAATTGGGTTCCATATGAGTCGTGTGTATTATTTTGATTTTCAACTACCAATATTTGGTTTTAATAATTCAATACATAAGGAGAGTAATTAAAATTTTCCATACTATAACATATTCTATATTTATATAAGTAACAAACTTTATTTCCAATGATGAAAATAAATCCATCCATATTTAAGTAAGAAACAAAAATGTTGTTCTTAGTAACACTAATCACATAATAATAGTTGTTTAAAACCAAAATCAATCATGTCAAAAATGTGATATGGTAGTATCTAATGGATATACTAGCCAACCTCTCTCCATTGACAAACCATAAATCCATGTCATCTCTAGTAATCTTCTGAAATATACATGATTATTATATTTGGATACAAATTCAACCACCAAATATAGTATCTAATACCCAACATGTAGATATAGGATGATTAAACTTGATAATTAACACACCTAAAGATTCCATTTTCTTCTTTGACTAGGTGCAATTCCTCTTCTAGTGGCCTTGCTTTCCACATGAAAAACATACCACATCCTATTCCTTTCCTTCCCTTTAGATTTTATTCTTTTTAGAGGGATGATTATCTAGATCCTTAGACATGGAATGAGTCTTCAGTCCATTTTCCTTGTTCCTATTATTCTTATTCACCATAAGAACAACAAGTTTTTCATTCCCCATGTCTTTATCAACTTGGTAGATAATAATAAGAAGCTCTGATAGTGTCTTCTCGCTATTTTTCATATTATGAATCATAATAACTCTAGATAATATTTTGGGTATTAAGAAAAAAATGAGATCTATTCACAACTCATTAGGGATATTAAAACCCAAGATGTCCAGTTTCTCAATATATCCAATAATCTTGACCGCATGTTCCCCAGCTAGAACTAAATATCTAAGATTTCATATGAATAGGGAATTGGAGATCTCATATCTCTCTAATCTTGTATTCTCTTGATAGAGATCCCAAAGGTGAGAAACTATGTTATACACATTAATATCCACATATTTATTCAAAAGATAATTAGACCTGGAGTATAAAATAAAACATTGGACATCTATTTCATCATAATCATGTTTCAGATAGGGATACACCTCTTCCTCACTAGAATCTTTGGCATGTTACTTACGAAGTAGGGTTTCCAGCACATACAATTTCTGTTGGTGGCATAGTATAATGTGCAAGAGCCTATAACATTCCTAGAAATTCACATTGGTGATAAGGATATCCTTATCTAGTATGTTTCATGTTGATATTATCGATGTTGTTTGATTTTTCATTTCAAAAAATTATGAGTAGATAATTAGTACTTTGTTTGATTACAAAAAATAGATTAATAAAATTAAAATTAATTAAATTATTATTAATATCCCACTATTTATTGAAACTTAATAACCTTGACCATATGTTTTATAATATCTTATTATTTAGATATTTTATTATAAAGGATCCATATTCCATTCTCATAACCCAGACATGGACCTAATAAGTTATTTTAAGGGTTTTAGACATACATAACTTGCCAACTACATTAATTAGTAGTTCCATGATATATTGACTGGACTTACCAATCCTGAATGTAACACCCCTAGATTTTAAAATAAGAAAGTTGGGTTTAATAACATATATTATATGAAACACCAAGATTATACAAGAATTAAACACCCCAATACTTTATGATATATTTCTTTTTAAATAAAATTGATCTCTTTGATAGCTTGTAGAACACATAACCTTGAGTTTAAATGAACCATAATATAGTATATTGTTATAACCTAGCTTTCAAATTAGTGGTTATGAATATAAAATAAATAAATTTTGAAAATTATAGTTATATATTTATTATAAATAAAATAAGAATCATTTAAAAGGAAAATAAATGTTTCATGAAAATCTATATTTCTCTAAAAGATAGTTTAGTCATCCTTTACACATAATTTAAAATTAATTTTACCAATTTTCAAAAATTTATTTTATAAAATGAACTTGATTTTTGAAATTAGAAAATAAAAATTACCTTAGGTTGAATTTTTGGTATTTTTATGAAAAGTTTCATTTTTCAATGAATAGTAAAAAATACAGAGTTTTATGAAAAATTACTTTTCATTTGAATAATTTCTGAGGTTAAATTATATTTTAATTTGGTTTTAAATTTAAATTAGTTCAATTATATCAAAATTTAGCCAATTTAGGTCATTTGAATCAATTTCATATTGAATTTTGATATTAAAACCTTCTATACTTATGAGAATTTTCTCTTTGGAAACCCGCTTTTTTATCACATCCACGAGTTTAATTTTAAATTGAAATATACCACTTATTTGAATTGAATTTTAAAAAATTTATTCCATATTTAGAATCATCATAATTTATATTATATAATAAGTTCAACTTATTTTTTTTATCATTATGAATAATAAAAGAAGTAAAAATTTATTAATGTGGTTAAGGTAAAAAATAATTTACTAGAGGGTTAAAAAAAGTAGATAAGGGTTAAACTGACCCATTTTTGAGGCTTGTGGAATGAACGTGGGTGTAATTGATTCTTTTAAAAAATTCCATGTCTGTCCTCTCCCCCACTTATAAAAGGCCATATGCTCTCCTCCCCTCTTCACACTTCCAAATCCATTTTATCCAGACAAGACCTGACCAAATCACTTACTTAATCCCATACCAGCATCCTATATTCCTTAGTTTTATTATAACTACAACCTAGGAATATTTTTGGTGTAAATATAAAGAAGTTTTCTGAAGAAGAGGCAATGTTCTTAAATGAGTGTTTTTTATTTTGTTTCTTCTTCCACATCCTTCAAATATTATTAAAACATGATTATATAGTAACCTAAGTATATTAAAAATACTTATATGTTTTTATGTTAAAGGAATGACCTATATCAATCTCCCATTCCATTAAATGGGAAACAAAACTGTTGATTGTGTATATGACGAACTACCGCCTCACGAACCAATGTAATTCATTTTCTATCACCACATTTCATGGATGGATATAATGATGGATTTAAAACATGTATATGATATTATTATACTTATATAATTTTAATATCACATATACCTTCTTATGTTTTATTTCATTTAAAATACGATGACGTCGCTCGGGTGTACGACGGACTACCGCCTCACGAAGCGACGTGATTTGTTTTTTTACTTACACTTCACATGGAAGGTAATAAAAATACATTTAATGAATATATGTGATATATATGACATGATATTTATTCTATAAAATTAATATATCTACAACTTACTTACCCTTTCACTCGTTAATGGAATGATATCGTTGCTCTTCGGTAAATATGACCTACCATCTCTATGAAGCAATGTGAGTCATTTTCCATGTAGAAACTTAAAAAGTGATTATAAAAATGTATATAATGAGTCAATGTTATATTTATAACATTAATATCATATTATGGATATGTATCCTATAAACAAGAACCGAAACTTTCATGAAAAAACACGCATGAGAAAACAAGGTAATTAACACCCAAATCAATGAAAATAATGAAATATTATTAACAAACAGGTCGTAAAATGTTATAAGAGGATCATATATGATATTATAAATATGAATATGGTTCTGGTATAAATTAATAACATTCTAAAAACCATTATACATGAGGTTTAATCATTTTCAACCCAAATGAAGCATGAGGTAAGGTACTTCATCTCAATTTCGCTTCATTGAGGCATACTGTAATGTTATGCACCTAATTTCTTTTATATGGTGTATATACTACCCCTTTTCATGTAATATCATTAAAAATTCATAATTAATGTTATTTTAAGTTATTATTTGAATTATTTTATCTAAGGGTATTTGAATTGAAAATTACCAAGTGGTAAATAATTCCATAACTCAATTTCTCTTTATTAGGTTATATTACTTCATCATTGTCTTTGTCATTCTAAGATTATGTGTGTAAATAATTTTGATAATATTATGTTGTATTTTCATTTTTTATGTGGATTTACATTTTACATGCATAATTTATTCATCGAATTGTAACAGAATGTGCTCTCCCGATCTATTACTTTGCTGGTTTTGGTTATTGGTGGTGTTCGGGGAAGGATCCAGGAGTTTTTGATAGAAGTTGGAGGTGAAACAGAACTACTGTAGGAAATAAACATCATGTAAATGTATTACATGAAATGAAATTTGGTTTCACAGATTGTTTATGGATGGTCATGACATGTATATTTTTGGGTTTAAATAATAAAAAGGTGACACATTTTTTAGCAGAACCTGGAATCCCATGATTACATGATGTGAAAGGGGATTACAAGTCATGTAATTCCATGATTCTGTAGAGTTTTAAAGGTTTCAACCACTCAAGTTTTCTACAAACCCTATAGATAGTGGCTCTTCTCTCTTCCCAGGAATCTTAAAACATTCTCTTTTAGCATTTATAGATTCCTTTTAATGGGGTTCAATCCGTGGGATCCCGTTTATGATATGTAGTGATTTATCCTCTCGTTCTCATCAGTTTCCTTCCATTATTCTTTTTGGTTATGAAGTGGTAGTGTTTCTTTTGTTTGGGGGTGTGTTCGGGTGTTTTTTTGATGAATCCTTGCTATGGTATAGGTTGATCCACGATTCTCATGGTGCAGTTGTGGTTCATAGGCATTCTTCTTCACCCTGTGGTGCATGGAAAGTTGGAAAGATCCTTTGAGGTAGGATTTCCCTTATTTCTATTTATTATGTATCATGTGGGAGGGGTTTTATTTTATTTACCTATAGTTTATGAATTTTCTAGATTAATTAAAAGAAAAATAATTGGTTGAATTGAAATTTATGGGTAAAGGGGTTTGTTTGCATGTTTTTACATCTTTGATGTTATTATGATATTGTGGATTGTACGAGCCAGATGCCTTACTAAAAATTGTGGCTGTTGGGGGATTTATTTGTGATAGATATATGTATTGTGAATTTTTTGATTTTTGTGATATCACCCTAAATGGAAACTAGTTAATTAGTTATATTTTGATAATAAAAGGGTTTCCCCAGGATTTTGACTTGTGTGATAATGCCTTACAGGAATAAAGTGAAATGTGATAAAATCCCATTTGTAAATCTGCAAATGATCTTGATGTGCTGTGATGTGTGTATCCATGCTTATGGGATGGAGATGTGTGGCTGGGTCTTGTGGGGATAATGGTTTGTGGGCCATGATTTTAGGGCGGTGAGGTGGTGGTTGTTTGGTCATGCTTGGGGGGTAGTGAGGTGAGATTGTTGGGGATGACTAGTTTCTTGTGATATATGGTTTCTTTCTGCTAGATTCTTGAGTAGTGATGGAATAAATGAATGTTTAATAATATTTTAAATGGAATGGGTCATATTGGTTAATGGGATGTAAATTTTCCAATGGAAAATTTAATGATGGGTTGTGTTATTAAATGAAATTGGTTGGAAAGGTGAAATGGGGTTTGTGGCTTGTTGTGATATGTTATGCATTTAGAGGTGGAAGGAAAAGTGAAGGTGTTGTGAGTTGGTTGTTTGTTTGAGAACCTATAGGTTTTTCTTGATTATTTCATACTATATATATATACTCATATTTTCCTTATGATTTCTATATGAACCCCACCCGTGTTGAGAACTATGTACTGAGCACCCATATAGTCACGTGGGGGTGTCTTTACCAACATTCTAGTGGGAGGATAGATGGATGGCCACCCACTCTTCCCTGCCCCCTCTTCTAGGTGATTACAGTCCAAGATTCTCCAGGAAGGATGTGATGAGATGTGTTATCCCAAGAGTCTTTGAGATGAGTTGAGATGTGGTGTTTGAGGTGTCTTTAGAATGAGTTGGGATGTGATTTCCCAGGTGTCTTCAGGATGAGATGTGATGTGTTGTGAGGCCTAAGTTTGTGTAGGTGGGATGTGTTGTGAGGCCTAAGTGTGTGCGGGTGGGATGAGTTGTGAGTCCTAGGTGTGTGCGGTCAGTATGTATTGTGAGGCCCATGTGTGTGCGGGAAGGATGCGATGTGGTATATTCAGAAGAGGTGGGAGCGCCGAGATGTTTTCTGTTGGGGTTTGAGAGTGGCTAATCAGTGGGAAAGTGGTGAGGGGTACCCTATAATTGTTGTGATTTACTTTATATTATATCAACTATCTTGTGTTATTTGGTGAGTGTGCCTTAGTGAGGTTGGGATTGTTAGCATGTCTATTTAGGTTCTGTTTGGTTCTACTATTTTTTCACAGGTGCATTAGTATGCTTATTTCACATGTGCATAAGAGACTTTGGTTTTCCTATTGAGTATACTTATATACTCACCCTACGTATATAAAACTATTTTCAAGTTTCCAAAAGGATTTCATGGTCAGTGTTGGACCTTACTATCTCGGATCCTTGATAGTTGTTTTGTCACTACTTTAGATTTACTTTTGAGTATTTACTTTGGAGACTTTTATCTTATCACTTATCTTTATACATTCATGTTGTATGGTTTGGGTTTCTCTTTTATATTATGTCTTGGAGTTGTTGTGGATGATTCATTCAATCTTTCGAGATTGTTCTCTTGTAAAGGGTAATACCTCCCATATTGTGAGATTTGAACACCTTTGGTGCTAGTTTCCAACCAAGGGACTACTAGAGAAGGAACGTGGGGTTCATTATCTCTCTCTCCTCATTTTAGTATCTTTAGAGGGAGGGGTTTATGATAGAGTTATATCAGAGGGAGGTTGAGAGATATGATGAATTTTGGAGTTAGTCCCAATGAGGATTTTATGGGTTGTTATATAAACCATGCCATTTGACCTTGGTATGTGACATAGGCCATGGAAACTGGATAGGACACTTGATTTTAGGGACCCCCATGATCTATTGCACATGATTTTAGCTTATCGAACAACTAAGAGAGATGGACCTACATGTAGGGTAGATACCTAAGATATGTACATGACTCATAATGAATTGTGATCCTATTTGAATTGGGTTATTTTGGGAAGGTTAAAATGGATGAAATAAATAAAATTAATTAAAATGAATCTTAATAAAACTCCACACTATCTATAGCGACCCATACTTTACATACATGGTTAATACATCAAAATTTAAGTACACTTATTACTACATATAACAAAACCATGAAAGGACCGTATAGATATAGTGTCTTTAGAAACTGGGAAACATAAACCACTGGTTCATAAAGAATCTACACTGTCTCCCATTTATTTCATCATATCTATAGTACCTTTTTGGAATATCTTACATAATAACCTTCTTCCTGACCTGGGGAAAGAAAACATACAAAAGGGTGATCTCAAATGCTCAGTAAGGGTAAACAAAATAAATATCAATCACATAAAATTTATAAGAACATAACATTTTGGAAATCTTACCCTGCAAAAGAGATCATAATTTCATAACATGGGATAAATCATGGTAGTGAAATGTAATCCCAATAATCATAACTTAAAACATGAAACTTTGTGGCCTACACACATAATCATAGAGAATCATTTCTTATTAGTCAAGACTCATATCCAAGACTATCTTAGTGGACAAAGTCCATTTCTGAACTGAGTTCACTCCTTGTTTCAGTCCTGTTTCACTGAACCAGTTTAAACTAATGTTCTAGGCATGTCTATCTCATGAGATATAAAATCTTTACCCAATGCATTTGAGGGAGATATAGGTCCCACACATCTTATAATGATACCATTCTTATGTGTGCCACAAAATCACAAACCATACATCATAACATAACCCATGTAATAAAAATGGGAATCTTAAACATCATGACATAATAAAACAATTCATATAAGATAATGGAATTCATAAAAAATTATCCATCACAACATAATAAAATCAATGTAATAATAGGTATAGAAACAGAAACCTATATTATCTTAGATGGAAAATAATTTTGATAAAACACTTGAACTCCATTCTTGAGGAAAATATCCTTTCTACTTCAAAAACATTTTTCCTTTCTTAACATGTAATACAATTTTAAACTAAATGAAGTTGATTAAAAATAAAATTGAAAACTTGTAAAGGAATATTCTTGGAAATAATTTTTTAAAAATCCATTCATTTCGTATAAGTTAAAAAAACATTCTTCTCGTACTTATGTCGGAAAAGTCAAAAAGTACCTCGTACGAAAAACGACAAAATATTCCTTTCATATCATTTACTAAAAACTCACTGAAGGGTAAAATTGGATTTAAACAATTTTAGGTGGATGGAAATAATATTACATATTGAGGAAACATGGATGTGGATGATAAAATACACCCCAGTAAATTCCAAAGTATAAACAATCTCGGATAAAAATGAGATTGTGATTTTTCCCTTACCTTAGGTACGATATGCTTTGTACATGTCCAAACCTCCTGTATAATGATTTAAATAATGTTATTGACTTATTCCAGAATCATAATTATTTTTATGATATCATATATGGTCATATTCTCAGCTTCTTATTAGTAATATTTCATTACTACTTGTTATTCGGGTGTTTATTACTTTTTTGTTCTTATGCGTGTTTTGTTGAATAAATTCTTATTCTTCTTTTTTAGGTTATAGATACCTCATTTACATAATGTTATTAGTGTACTATATTTCATATTTATTCACTCAATTCATTTATGTAATCATTATTCTATGAAAATCATGTAGAACGAGTCGCATCACATCGTGGAGACGGTATTCCGTACGTACGCACGAGCGATGATATCGTTCCCATGATCATGGAATTGTATTGGAGTGTATGTATACTATTTCAGAATCAATATCACTTTACAATAATCATGTATATTCATTCTTTACACCATTATACCCATCCAGGTAAGGCGGTGGTGAAAATAGATTACACCACGGCGTGGAGACGATATTCCGTACGTACGCACGCGCGGTGATTTCGTTTTCTGTAGGATGGATAGATGGTGAAATAGGGTTGTTTCATACTTATAATAACATATAAGTATATGAGTGATACTGATGTTATTAATTCATAATGAAACAACTAAAGAAGAAGAAGTGGAAGAATAAACAAAGTTGAAAGAATCGGTAACAGACATTACCTCTTCTTTGAAGCGCTTCTTTGAGACCTCCTTTTAGGGAACTAAAATTGGTCTTTGAAGAAGACCAGGACCTCTAGGATGTTTCTAGGGAAGTGGAGAGGAGAAATTGGTAGGGGTTGTACGAGCTTGAAGGCTCAAAGTGGTGTGAGGAAGAGAGGGAGGAGAAGGGCACCTTTGGAATGTGTGGAAATATTATTTTATTATAAACTTATCTTCGGTTTCAAAAGGTTAAAAAATCATTAAAGATGAATATAAGATGACTCATGGTCGAAATAAAATCATCAAATCAGAATTGGACATGTTTTGGAAAATATTTTAATCATTATAATCTTATTTATTTAAATCATTTATTAATGAGGTAAATACTTCATCATTATTGTGTCATAAATAATTTAATTTATTTGGTGTCTAAAAATTATAAAAAAATATCATTATGTAGGAAATATTTTTATATTTATAATGAATATTTATAGTAAAAAATATAATTTATATAACCCCTTATAAAAATTAATTACTAAAAGATTTTTGTTAATGTTAATTTTGTCTTTACATTAAATTAATTAATCCAAATTGTCATTGTCACTACCAAGTGGCTCAATGGGGTCCCAAAATCTACCCAAGGATTCCCATGGTTGGCCAATACTCATCAAATAAGGTTAGGATAAGTTTCAAGGTAATTTTGAATTATTATAATATTCTTTTAACCTTGAATTACCCTATTTACCTTTAACCGTAGTAAATAAAAAAATTACCGTAGTTACTATTCATAATATAAAAAAAAATAAAAGTAACCTATTAACATAATTTGGACCCACTGATTCCAAATATGGAATCCATTTTTTAAAATTCAAAACATATAAGTTGTAGTAATTAATTTAAAATTAATCCCGTTGTTAAGCAAACGGGTTTTAAAAACATTTCCAAAGATTGAAATGTTTTTACCTATGAATTCAATGTAAAATTAATGCTAATGACATACATTATATTAAATGGTAAAAATATATTCTATTTATACTTTAAAAAAATTCAATATTATAATTTAACCATATAAATTATTGCGATGAAAAAAGTTGTTTTTAATTAAAATATATCGTGTTTTTACTATTCATTAAACTATGAAAGTTATCAGAATAATATGAAAAATTTATCCAAAGTAAATTTTTATATCCTGATTCTAAATAAGAATTTTATTTTGTCAAATTGAACTTATAAACATGTCAAAAACTAGATTTAATGTGGGTGCGCCATCAAAAGGCTGTAAAACTGCATTTTTTGAAAAATACTTCTTTTATCCAAAAAAACTGATTTTGTTTTCATAACTCATTATAGAAAATGTATAAGATGAATTAAAATGTTATAAAATTAAAAATTCAGTTAATACTATTCATAACGGCTAGTTTATAATATTATAATATATCGTTGTTTAGTGAAACTCGGTATTGTGTACTACACACGCTATCGAGGGAGGTCGTGATTGCGTGTAATGCAAGCCAAGCCGGTGTTGTGTGTAGTGGAAGATTACTTTCCGTATAACATATTACATAAAAAAATATACTTCTCATAAAATATCAGGGTGTTACACTATCGAGCTTAGGAAATATTTTTTTCCTTTCAGCTATGGCTCCCGTTCATCGTTCATGTGTGGATCAGGAAGTTGAGGTTCAACAAGCTGATCCGATTGATTTCCATAGGGTTGATCCAGTTGGAGAGGATGATCAGTGGTAGAGGATGTTGTGTGATTTCTAGAGGAAGTTTTTGGGAAAGTATGAGGGAAGTGTTTTAGATGTAGAAATAGAGAGTTGGATAGAGGAACTTGAGATTTCTTTCAGTTTTATCTGGGCCCCGACAGAGTTCTAGGTCCCTTTGGTGGTTAGTCATATGTGAGGAGTTTCGCGTCAGTGGTGGATGATGTATCTAGAAGAGAGAAGGGGGAAAGATGTTTTATGGGTTTAATTATAGAAGGAGTTCTGAGATGAGTTCCTTTTGTTGATCTTGAAGGCAGTGTAGAGGTAGGAGATTATTTCTCTTCAATAGGAGAGCATGTCAGTGCAGGAGTTGGGAATCAAGTTCAAGGATCTTATTCATTTTTCATTAGATCTTTTTCTAGATGATGAGTCTTATGAGAGGCATCTTTAGGAGGCACTTTATCCTTCTATCTAGTATGAAGTTACCCCTTTTATGTTTCCAATGTACATGAAGGTTCAGAAGAAGGTAGAGGTGATCAATAAAATGAACTCATGAGGAGGTTTTCCACAATAAGGGAACCGGTAGGGTTCCTCAAGGGGTAGAGTTTTTAGTGGTAGGTCTCAAGTAGCAAGACCTTTGAGGTTTCGACCAGCCGGGAGTTGATCTCAGAAGCTTCCATTTCGAACTTCTAGTCTATGTTCCTTTCATGTAGGGTTGGAGATTATGTGTTTCTTCTATGGGGTTCGTGGCTATCTTCATGACCAGTACCCAGTGGTTTCTCGAGCTAAGTTTAGTAGAGGTGGATAAGTTCAGCTCCAGCCTTAGCAGTAGTTGACACTGAGGTCGTTTCAGCAGTAGGGGCAGCATTCTTATGCTCTGTTGAGGGGTGATAGAGTAGGTAGATGCTGACATTAGGTTGTTCCTCATGTTTAGGGACCACAGACAAAGCATGGCTGTGGAGGTGGTCATCATTATAAAGTTAGAGTAGTTGGGCGTGGTCAGTTGCAAACAGTGTGAGCAGTAGTTCCATAGTGTCCATAGATCATCAGAGGTATGATCAGTTTGTTTAGTACCCTTGTTTGTACCTTGTTTTATTTAGGAGCTTCACACTCCTTTGTTGCAATCGCTCTATCCCATTCTCTGAGACTAAAATTAGAGAGGTTTACCGTACCCCTGGTGTTGAATACACCAATTGGAGTCCAGAACATCTTGTTTGATGTGTGTCTGGGGTGTAAACTGATGATGGGGCCGCATATGCCCCATGGGGATATTTTATTTCTATAGATGCATTCATACGATTTCATCCTCAACATTGACTGGTTGTATTCCATAGGTTCTTTTATCAATTGCTTCTATAGGAGAGTCATGTTTTTGGATGTGGATGACCAATATGTGGTTTTATTCGGTGAATAGAGTTGTCTAGAGTGCAGTCAGCGTGTGTAGACCCTTCTTTCCTTATTGGCCGAGTTTTCAAGGAAATCAGTAGAAACTGGGATGGTAGAGGTTCCTAGGATCATTGGGGAGTTATTGTATGTTTTTTTTTCAAGGAGTTTATGACGCTAAACCCTCAACGTGATGTTCAGTTTTGGATAGACTTGTAGCCCGATGCTACTCCGATTTTGATGGATCCTTATCGGATGACACCTTTTGAGTTGTAGGAGTTAGGGATTCAGATAGATGATTTAAGTGCGGTGGATTTTTTCCTATCGACCATTAAAGGTTCCAATGCTCTGATAATGTGTATAGTAGCACTTGGGTCAAATCCTCAGTGATGATACTTTATATAGTCGATTGTTTTCAATTGATTGTATTTTGATTGGGGGGGGGGTTGTTTACAGAGATTATGAAATAATTTATGGATGATGTTTGATTTTACAATTTGATAAAGATTTAGGTGAGTTCATCATTAGGGAGTTAAGATTTTGATATCCTTGATCTTTTCTTGATATTGCATTAAATTAACACCCATTTCACAAGATGAAGTTTGATTGGAATTCATAAGTGTTAAGGCTTTAATAAAATCATTAACTAAACTTAGGTTCTAATATAAATCAGAGCTTGTTGATGATAGTGTATTTATGGTTCCAATAATCTATGGAAACCACATGTAAAACAAAACAATTCATTAATCCATGACATGTTAAGCCCAACATACACAATGTTAATTTGAATAATATTCATCGAGCAAATACTCTCAATCACTTAACATCCATAAATTTTGACTCAACCTAATAAGATATTTACTCATCCATCAGGATGATTAGTAATCTGGTTTATTATATTTATGATGATGAATTAATATGATAAGTAAAATAAATGGATAAGAAAAGAGTTGTACATCAAACACAGACACACACGAACAATGATGAGAATTAAAAACAGAATTTCGATTGAATGAGAAAGAAAAATAAGGGAAGGGGTTTCAACTTGATTTAAAATATTTTAAGAGAATTAATTTTTAATAACATAGGATGTATTATTAAAATATAATAATAAGAAGATACTTTCATTAAAATTGAAATGAAATTAAAAACAACTTATACAATTACAAATGAAAAGAAAACAAAAGAACATGAAAGAAAAGAGAGGAGGAAGGGTATCTCAATTGAAAACTTCAGTATGGAAGGTCCTCCCAAGCCTTTGGAAAAGTTTTAGTCAAGTCAATGTATGCTACTTTCTTCTGAAATGCCAACCCATTTTAAGGAGAATATGGGGATGTATTTATAGCCCAATGGTGGTAGACTATTTTCATTGCAAATCTTCCCCTCCACTTGGCTCGAATATTGGATCATCCAGAAAGTAGAATCTTGAAATATATTATTCTTAAAAGTTGTAGACATACATGTGTTCTATCTACTCTGAAAATTTTGAGGCCATTGTACTTAAGGAGCCAAAGTTATAACTATTTTATTAAACAATGTTAAGATGTCCATTTCAATCCATACCTTTTGAAGGAGAAAATATGAATGAGTTTTTGAATAGGAAGATGCCTTTAAATCTGAACAATTTCTTAAAAATGTAGTCCGCCTATATCTCCTATTTCACACTGAAAATATCAGCTCGAATGGATGTCTCTATCATGAGAAATGTCAATATTGGTGTGCTGATTTCATTTCCCGGAAAGAATGGTGGGCTAGACTTCATTGAATCATTTGGGCCTTGAAAATTTCACCCAATATGAATGTTATTGTCCCACGACTTTTTGTGGAGAATAATTTTTTTTGGACTTCTATATTGAGCCCAGTAATTCAATCTTCATGGCTGGTCCATTTTCTTCACAGATTCTGTGGGCCTTCTTGTGTGGTCCATATGGCCCTTCAAATGGAAGAATTGGAAAATAATTCCTTATAATGATATGTTTGAAATTGAATAAGGAATCCCAAAAGATAAGAACCATGAAATTTGGATAATCAGGGTGAGAGTTATATTTAAAATAGTAAAATGACTTAATTGGACTATCTCAAATAATGATCAAAAATTATATTTAGTATTAAAACATGAGTATCTCACACCAATTATGAACTTTTACATGAAATTTACTAAAGGGATTATAAAAAAAGTTTTGAATAAATTAATAACATAAACTCACCCACACTTAATCTTGTGCACGTACTCATGTGAAACAAAAAACATAACTAAATCATTCTCACTCGCCAAAAAATATTAAATTTTTTTTGTCCCCAATCCGTAAATGTTTAGACTATTTCAATCATACATATTGAATTCCAAATTTTTTTTATAGAAATAATATTATAAAAACAATTATTTTTTCATGCTCAAATTTAGAAATGGAAAATGTAAGCACTCAAAACTCACTCCTCTCAAGATGATAAAAATTTATTTCTGTAGGTTCACTGATTCACCAACAAAAAGTTTAAATCTTAGAGTTTGAAAGATCCATAAGATTCCAATACCTATCATAAATTGAACAATAATCAAGAGTTCTTTTTTATGGAGTTTTTCTGTGGCTATGGGATGGTAGGAATTTAATGTCCAAGAGAGAGAAGAATAGGGGTAAAACATCTGCATGGGTAAAACAATGCACATTTTTTTTAAATAAAACATGGAAGGAAATGGAAACACTATTTAAAAGGGCATGATTATGTGAAGAAAGACACAAAGGAGGAAGAAAATTTGAAGGATATGAGAAGATTAAATATTTACAAAACATAAAACATCTCCCAATGACATAAGAATATATAATGCAATGTTCTTTTTTTTCTTTTCTTTTTTTCTTTCATTTTGATTTTTTTCAAAAGTTGAACTTCTAAAAAATATCACACTCATCTCCCAACCCATGTTTAATCTCTTCACGACACTAATTTTAATAGTTATAACAAGATCAAAGGTTGATAAAGAGTGATTTTTTACCCACTCAAGACACAACCAATTTTTTATGTTTTTTTTTTGATTTTTTTTCAATTTTTTTGAACACTTTTCAATAACATTTAAAAAATTACATAAATGAAAATAAATTCCCCAAAACCCAGTGAATGAAAACCTCCCCCCACATTAAAATGGATGGTTTCCCTCAAGTATATGATAACACATTGAAAATCAATAAAAGGGAACCCAAAAATGAAATCCATTCCCCCACACTTAAATTTCAATAAATAATGAAATGTAAATCCATGTAGATATTGGGTGGAATAAGGTATTGGTCTTGTAATGTGGATATCAAAGAAAAGTGTTTAATAGGCTCAAAGGGGCTTTCAAAAGTTGGATGAATGTAAGGGTAATGGGAGACTATTTGGCTATTGTGATTCTCTTGAGTTTCAGAAAATTCCTCTATTATATTAATGCACACAAAAGTAGGAAATTCAATTTGAAGGTCCACAAACTCAAGACTCACAATTGGGGGTGAAAACACACATTGTGAAAAGATGGCCATAGGTGGCCGTGGCATGAAAGATAATTTGGTTCCTCATGGTTGGGGAAGAATCATTTTCCAAATCCCAAACCAAGAATTAAAAAGTTGTTGGTTTTGAAATAAGATTCTTTATCCAAATTCATAGTGAAAATACAAAATTTTTGAGATGAAAACTTGTCTTTTGAATACCCCAAATGGTTGAACAAAATTTCAAAACTAAATGGTGAGTAAGTATGACTCCTTTTTTTGTTTTTTTGTTTTTGCATTATATTATTATTATTATTTTTTTAGTGTTTTTTTTAAATACACCCCCACAAAAATGATAAATAGAAAAAAATGGTTTAATGAATAAATTGGTAAAAAAATGAAAGATAGGGGAATAATAAGAAAGAGGTAGAGAGAGGAAGAGATATAGAGAGAGTTAAAGGGAAACAGGTGCCCCTGGTTTAGATTTGGTGGGTCGTCGTCCCCATCTGGTGGTGGGTTAGTGGAAGTTTTGGATCTGATTGAAGTCAACGTGGTTCCTGGTATGTGTGTCCTCTCATGGTGATTCTTTAATCAATGTTCATTAATCGTGACTGTTCTTTTAGAAGAGGGGTCTTGGAATTTCACTACACCAAATGGGTAAACATGAGAAACAACAAAAGAATATTCCCATTGCGAATTAAGATTACCTGAGTGAAGCTGAAATCGAGAGTTTAAGAGCAATACCTTTTCATCTTCATGGAATACCTTTCTCAGGATGTGTTTGTCAAAGAGTACCTTAGCCTTTTCTTTGTACAGATTGAAATTCTCATAGGAATCAAGTAGAAACTCCTCCAATTTAGTAAACTGCAACAATCTCTCTTCACCAAATTTTTCATAATCAAAATCACAAGGTTTCACATCCCAAAATTACTTATATTGGATTTCAACTGGTAAGTGACATTCTTAATAAAAAACTAGCCTAAAAGGAGACATCCCAATGGGTGTTTTATAGACAGTTCGATAAGTCCAAAGTGCTTCACCAAGTTTCTCAGGACAATCTTTTTTGGTGGTCTTAACAAATCTCTCAAGCACTCTTTTCACTTCTCTATTATAAATTTTAGCCATTCCATTTGTTTGGGGGTGATTTTTAGTTGAATTTTTATGTACAACACCATTATTTTTCAAAATATATTCCATTGTTCTATTACAAAAATGGGTTCCCAAGTCACTGATCAAGGCATGGGGAGCTCCAAATCTGTGGAAGATGTGGGTTTTTAGGAACTCACTAACAGTATGTGAATCATTCTTTCTAGTGGGTTTGGCCTCAACCCACCTAGAAACATAATCGACTATAAGAAGAATGTATGAGAATACATTGGAAGGGGAGAATGATCCCATGAAATCAATGCCCCAAACATCAAAGATCTCAAATAAGATTAAGGGATTTTGGGTAATTTAATTTCTTTTATAAATTGTTCCAAACTTTTGGAAAGTGGGATATTATTGATAGAACTCATGCGAGTCATTTAAGAGTGAAGGCTAGAAGAATCCAAAGTCTAGGACCTTTTGGAAGGTTCTTTGTTGTCCAAAGTTTCCACCTCTGGGAAGTGAGTGATAGAATTCTATGATGGAGGAATGTTCATTTTCATCAACACATCTCCTAATTACCATGTTTGCCCAAGTTTTCCAAAGTTTATTTTCGTCCCAAAAATAGTGTTTTGAATCACTTTTCAACTTCATTTTTTGTAATTTTGAATTTTTTTAGGAAAAACACCAAAAACCAAGTAATTTAAAATTGGAGAATACCATGGTGACTTTGGAGTGAGAGATGAAAGGTGCTCAGTGGGGAATTAAGGATCAATGGTTTCTGAATGAGAATAATTATAAATTCTACTAAGGTGATCATCCACATGGTTTTCTTTTCTTGGACTATCTTTGATTTCAAGGTCAAACTCTTAGAGCATTAGGATCCATATTATTAGCCTCGATTTGGAATCACTTTTCTTGAGAAATAAATTTATAGAAGAATGGTTTGTGAAGATGATGATTTTGGCACCTAAGAGATAGGGCCAGAATTTATCTAAGGAAAAAACAACTTATAAAAGTTTCTTTTCAGTGACAGTGTAGTGAGATTGAGTTTCATCACAAGTTTTTGAGGAATAATAGATGAAATGAGGAATATTTTATCTTCTTTGAACAAGAATAGACCTAATGGATCTATCAGAAGAATCACATATCAACTCAAAGGGTAAGAACCAATCTGGGGGTGGATTATTGGGGAAGATATAAGAGAAGTTTTGAGTTCAATGAATGCTCTCTTGAAAACCTCATCGAAATGGAAAGTGACATAATTTTGGAGCAATCGAGTAAGTGGGAGGGAAATCCTATTGAAGTTATGGATTAATCGTCAATAGAAACTAGCATGACCAAGGAATGAACAGATGTCTTGAACAGAGGTGGGTTTAAGAAGTGATTGGATCACTTCAATTTTGACAGGATCAACTTCAATACCGTATTTTTAAACTATGTTCCCTAGAACAATCCCATTTTCAACCATGAAGTGACATTTTTCAAAATTTAACACAAGGTTACACTTGAAATACTTTTGAAGGACTAAAGAGAGTGAATTCAAGCAAGACTCAAATCGATCACCATAAATGGTAAAGTCATCCATGAAACATTCCATGCAGTGTTCAATGAATTCAGAAAAGATACTCATCATACACCTATGGAATGTTACAAGATCATTTCAAAGGCCAAAAGACATTCTATTATATTCATATATTTCAAAGGGGAAAGTGAAAGTAGTATTTTCTTAGTCCTGAGGTGAAATTGGGATTTGAAAATAGTTAGTGTATCCATAAAGAAAGCAATAATGTGACTTTCCAGCTAATATTTCTAGAATTTGATCAAGGAATGGAAGTGGGTAGTGATCTTTTCTTGTTTCAACATTCAATTTCCTATAGTCGATGCACACATGCCATTTGTTCTTCACTCGAGTTGTGACTACCTCCCCATCTTCATTTGTGATAACAGTTATCCAACCCTTATTAGGTACAACTTGAATTGGACCTACCCATTCACTATCGGAAACTGGTTAGATAATACGATCTTGAGGAAGCTTGGTGATCTCTTCCCTAACTACCTAATGTATGAGTGGATTGAGTCTTCTTTGTGGTTGTCTAATTGGTTTGGATGATTCCTCAAGATGGATGTGATGCATGCAAAGGGCAGGGTTGATTCCTAGTATGTCATATAGGGTCCAACCTAAGGCCTTTTTGTTTTCCTATAACACCTAAACAAGTTTTAAATACTCAGTTTCAGTAAGTGAAGTGGAGATAATGATAGGATAAGAGTGATCATGGAAAAGGATTGATTATTTATGGTGTTTAGGAAGAGGTTTCAGATCAGTATCATATTTCATTTGTGGGTTAGAAAACTCAGGAATGGAGGAAGGGACTTCAGTTAGTTTTGAATCATTTCCCTTAATACTATCCAAGGTGAAGCAGTAGAGATCAGAGTTGATGTGGGATTCAAGATAGTTTTCAAGATCCTCTATATTGATAGAGTCTATGAATGAGTGGTCCACATCAACTTCAACATTTATAATTTGGTTAATCATGGTGTATATTTCAAAAGATCATCTCTCATTATAACATGATGAACATGATGAAATGGGGTTCAATTGACTCTTAAAAGTGTCCTCAGAAGCATGGATTGAGAATGTAGAGTGATTCTCAGATGGGTATCTCTTGGCTTGGAAAATGTTGAACTTGACCAGTTGGTCACCAAATTCCATGGATAAGATGCTTGAATGAACATAAATCTTGGTTCTCACTGTCTTTTGGAATGTTCTTCCTATAATTAGGAGATATTGAGAAGAGTTTGTCTCACCTTCCATGTCAAGGACATAGAAATCAGTAGGGAAGATAAGATCATTCACACGAACAAGGACATCATCGATTATACCCTCTGGAATAGTAGTTCTTCGATTGGCCAATTGAATGAAAACACCCGTTGGATGTAAGGGACCAAGACCAAGGTTGGATAATATGTATTTGGGCATGAAATTAATTGAGGATCCTAGGTCAATAAGTGCATCATCGAAGTTGAAACTTCCAAGTTGGCATGGAACAGTAAAGGTCCATAAATCTTTTCACTTTATGGGAATAGACTACTGGGTGGAAACATTTTCAAAGGTCCTAAGTTTCCTCTTATAGGTACACAATTCCTTAATAAACTTTGCGTACTTAGGGATTTTTTTATGGAATATAAGAGGGTAATGTTTACTTCAATACATCTAAATATGTCGAACATTTCAGGATCAAGATCAAAGGACTTCCTTGGCTTTGAAACGGATTGAGGAAAAGGAATTGGGTTTCTAAGTGGAATGGAAGGAGGTGAGGGAATGGATTTAGGTTCCTTTTCTAATTTATTTTTCTTTTTATTTTCTAGGTCAACATTTAAAGGGGAGTTGGGGGAATCATCATGAGGTATATAAATTTTCTTTCACGATCTAAGTGAAATTTAACTTACATTACCCTTGAGGTTGGGTAATAGTTGAACTGGGAGTTGGGAAGAATATTATTGTTGTTACTAGATCAAGTGGAACGAAATTTATAAAATTTGGGTTTCAATATTTTTAAGGCTGGAACGGGTGAAGGAGGAAAGATCTTCCATCACACTTTCCCATGGTTGTTTGGAAGAAGAGGATTGTCCCAGATTGTGATTTCCATGATTTTGGTTCTAGGGAAAGCGATTATATTGGTTTGGGAATTGGGAAGGCTCATTAGGATAGTGGAATCTAGGAGGATCAAGAGGAGGATTGATTCTTTGAGTTTGAGGAACAAAAGGGTAAGGTTGTTGGAAGTTACCATCACCTTAACCATATTGGAATTGGTTTGGGTTTTGAGGAGGAAATTGAGGGGGATGAGAAATGGGATTACCATACCTCAATCCTTGGTTGATGGTAGAAGAGAAGGGATCAGAGTGGGGTTTTTTGAAGTTTCTAATGAACTGACCTGATTGTTGAGGGCTAGTGTTCCTCTGAGCAAATTCTACATTGAGCTCCATTGGTATAGATGCATTAGAGGGATCCACTTGAAGTTGTGGACATGTGTCAGTTGGATGAGATGGGGATCTGCAGATTCCACAATTCTTGATAGTTCTAAGGAACATAGATTGTATATAAGATGAGTTTTGGGATTTGGAAGCCACTGCTAGTTGTCTTAGAAGACCTGTAAGTTCACTCATCCACTCTGTCATCTTGTTCAGCTCTATCGATTGACTATCTTGGGCTTGTTTGACTTGCGCATGTGCTCAATTATGTAATTGTTGTGTGTTTGAAACCATGTTTATTATGATATCTCTTGTAGTTGCAGGAGTTTTATCAACACGAGCACCACCACTTACGACATCAATGAGAGTTATCTCCATAGACAATAACCCCTCATAGAATTATTGGATCAAGAGTTGGTCAGGGATTTGGTTGTGTGGGTAGGTTTCTATAATCTTTTTGAACCTCTCCCAGTATTCATTAAGTGACTTATTTGGGAATTTTTGGATACAACTTATTTCCTTTCAGATAGAAGATATACGAGAAGCAGGAAATAATTTTTATAATGAAAGTCGTTTCATGTCATTCCATGTGGTTGTGAAACCAGGAGGGAGGAAGTAAAGCCATGAATTAGTAGTGTCATATAGGGAGAAAGGGAATTCTCAGAGTTTGATTTTTTCCTCAGAAACCCCTTGAGGCTTCATGGTAGATCACACCACTTGGAACTCTTTAAGATAAAGATATGAATCCTCACTGGCTAGCCTGTGGAAATTAGGAAGAAGATGAATCAAACCTGATTTGTGTTTGAAGTCAGCCTCAATGTTTTGATATTGAATACCAAGGGGTTGGTAATTAATATCAGGGTAATTAAGTTCGTTAAGGGGTTTTTTACTAGGATTATCCTTATCTAATTCAATTGGTTGTACAAGGACTGGTTCTTGAATGATTTGATTATCCCTAATGTTCCTCCTAAGTTGGAGAAGAGTTCACTTAATTTCAGGGTCAAAAAAATCAGAGGGATTTTTTGGGAGGATATGGGGCATTCAAATATATTTTTAAAGAAATAAGAAGATGATTTTTTCTTTGTGTGTTTCTTGTTTATGATTTTTATGAGAAGACAGTTTTTTCTTAGTGTTTTCTTTCAATTTTTTTTAAGTTTTGTTTTTTTTGTTTTTTGTTTTTTACAATAACCAAAAACTAATGACTAATTAATGAACCATCCCAAAAAATGAAGCAATTTGAAGCACAAATTATTGTTTCCTATCAACCATTCAAGGTTTCGGTGCTCTACTAATGTATATAACAACACTCGGGTTGAATCCTTGGCGATGATACGTTATATAGTCAATTGTTTTTAATTTATTTTATTTTGATTGGGGGGGGGGGGTTACAGAGATTATAAAATAATTTATGGATGATGTTTGATTTAACAATTTGATAAATATTGAGTTGAGTTC
This sequence comes from Viscum album, assembly GCA_963277665.1. Classification (NCBI taxonomy): domain Eukaryota; kingdom Viridiplantae; phylum Streptophyta; class Magnoliopsida; order Santalales; family Viscaceae; genus Viscum; species Viscum album. The sequence goes on from OY728165.1 coordinate 2,102,810,697, forward strand.
ATTATTAAGGAGTTAAGCTTGTGATATCCTTGGGCTTTTCTTTACATTACATTAAATTAACACCCATTTCACAAGATGACGTTGATTGGAATTCCTAAGTATTAAATATTTAATCCATGGCTTAAATAAACATAGGGTTCTAATCTTAATCAGATCTTTTCTATGGTAGTGTATTTATGGTTCCATGGAAACCACATGTTAAACAAAACAAGTCATCAATCCATGACAAGTTAAGTCTAACATACACAATGTTAATTTGAAGAATATTCATTGAGAAAATACTCTTAATCACTTAACATCACTAAATTTTGACTCACCCCAATGAGATATTTACTCACCCATTGAGATTATTAGTAATCTAGTTTATTATATTTATAATGATGAATTAATAAGAGAAGAAAAATAAAGGGATAAGAAAAGAGTTGTGCATCGAACACACACACACACACGAACAATGATGAGAATTAAAAACATAATTTTGATTGAATGAGGAACCAAAAGAAGGGAATGGGTTTCAACTTGATTTAAAATATTTTAAGATAATTAATTTTTAATAACATAGGATTGATGATTAAAAGAGAATAAGAATAAGAAACTTTCATTAAAATTGAAATGTAATTGAAAATAGCTTATACAATTACAAATGAAAAGAAAACAAAAGAACATGAAATAAAAGAAAAGAGGAATGGTATATCAAGTGAAAAATTGAGTATGTTAGGTCCTAATAAGCCTTTGTAAAAGCTTTAGTCGATCCAATTTATGCTACTATATTCTAAAATGCCAGCCCCTTCCAAGGAAAAGAAGGGGATGTATTTATAGCCCAATGGTGGTGGACTGTTTGCATTCCAAATATTCCCCTACACTTGGATTGAATATTGGACCATCCAGATAGTATAATATTGAAATATATTATTCCTACAAGTTTTAGATATACATGTGTTATTTCTACTCTAAAAATTTGGAAGCCATTGGACTTAAGGATCCAATGTTATGGCATTTTTATTAAACAATGTTAATCTGTCCATTTCAATCCATACTTTTTCAAGGAAAAAATGTGAATGGGTTTTTGAATAGGAATATTCCCTCAAATCAGAAAACTTTATTCAACAAAGTCGGCCACCTATATAACCTCTTTAAAAATAAAAAATCTCAACTCTAATAGATGTCACTATCAGAAGAAATGTTAATATTGGTGTGATGATTTCATCTCCCAGATAGAATGGTGGTCTAGACTTCATTGAATCATTTGGTCCCCTTTTTAGTTCAGTTGGGCCTTGAAATTTTTACCCAATATTAATGGTATTGTCCCCCAAATTTTTGTGGAGAATAATTTTTTTACTTATAGATTGAGCCCATTAATTCAATATTCATGACTAGTCCATTTTCTTCATAGATTCTATGGGCCTTCTTGTGTGGTCCATATGACCCTTAAAATGGCATAATTGGATAATGATTAATTCTAATGATATGTTGAAAATTGAATAAGGAATCCTAAGAAATAAGATCCAAGAAATTTGGATAAGTATGGAGATTTTTATAATTAAAATAGTAAAAAGACTCAATTGGACTAATTCAAATAATTCTAAAAAATTATATTTAGTATTAAAACATGAGTATCTCACACCAATTATGCACTTTTACATAAAATTTATAAAGGGAGTATAAAAAAATTACTAATAAATGAATAACATCAATGATATTATGTAGAAGGGCTTTATCTGGCCTAGTGTGTCCCTATGGAGAGCTCCAGAGTTTTTCTCCAAGATGGTGGATGGTGGTCTGAGGTTGTGTATAAACTACCAGAGGCTAAATCAGGTGATGATCAAGAGCCATTACCCTATTCCAAGGATATAATATTTTTTAAACCAAATGACAGGGGCAAGTTGGTTTTCTAAGATTGATTTTTGGTTTGAATATCACCCGTTGAGTGTGAAGAAGGGCGATATCTTGAAGACTTCCTTCAGGTGTAGGTATGGGCACTTTGAGTTTTTAGTCATGTCATTCAATGTTACAAATGAACTAGCTATGTTCATGGGTCATATGAACTTCATGTTCTGTGAGTTCCTGGATTGTTTCATCATAGTATTCATCGATGATATCTTAATCTACTTGATGTTAGAGAAGGAGCATTCCAAGCATATCAGAACTATCTTTCATGTTCTTTGACACCACCTGATCTATGGAAAGTTGTCCAAGTGTAAGTTCTGGATATGAGAGGTGTATTTCCTCAGGAATTTGGTGTCTCAATAGGGTGTAGAGGTAAACCCATCGAAATTTGAAGTTGTTGTTTCTTGGGAAACTCCAATGAATATGGCATATTTTCATAGTTTCATTGGTATCGTAGGCTATTATTGGAGGTTTTTTCCCGATTTCTCTTGAGTTGTGGTCCCATTGATAGATTTGACTAGGAACGACCAAGATTTTGTATGGAGAGATTAGTTTCATGTAGTTTTTGGTTACATGAAGGGGAATTTGGTTAGTGCTCCAATGATCTAGTTGCCTGAGGAATGAGTGACGTTTGAAGTGTTTTGTGACACTTCCCATTTGGGATTTGGGTCCATCTTGATGAAACAAAGGGTAGTGATATCTTATGGTTCTAGGAAGTTATCTCCCCACAAGTGTAACTACTCCACCCATGATCTAGAGCTAGCATAAGTTATTTTTGCACTAAAGTTTTGGTGGCATTACCTCATTGGGGAGCACTTTGTGGTCTTCACAAATCATAAGAGTTTTAGGTATATATTCTCTTAGTATGGTATGAACTTATAACAATATAGGTGGATGGATTTTCTTCAGGATTATGATTTTTAGATCTCCTACACCTCAGGTAAGAGGATTTTTTTTGGCCAATGATTTGATCATAAATTCATGGAAGGGTGTTTTTCAGAAGTATGCAGATTCTTGGAGAGAAATGGAGGAGTTGGTAGCCTTTCACATGGATGAAAGTGTGGATGGTGAGAGAGTCTGTTTGTTTCAGATGATGGAGAAATATTATTTGATACATAAGGTGTAGGAGTCTCAGTGAGGGGACTCAGAGGCAAAGGCGATGCGTGATCGTGTTGGTCATGGTGATGATTCGGAGGGATGGTTGAAGGATGGTCAGAACTGGATGTTGTTTTGTGAAAGGCTGTATGTTCCGATAACAATGTGCAAGGGAGTTCTTCATGAGTTCCATAGATCAACCTTGGTGGTATAGTTGATAATTTCTAAGATGTACCATGGATTTAGGATTTAGTTTTTGTGGCCCGACATGAAACAATAAGTGGTAGAGTTTTTGGAGAAGTGCTTGGTTTTCTAGTAGGTAAAGGACAAACATCATGTTCCTAGTAGTTTTTTGCAACACTTGGATATCCCTGAGTGGAAATGGGATGAAATCATGATGGATTTCATGAAAGGGTTACCCAAAAATTAGGGTGGTTGTGATGATATCTAGGAGATAGTCGATCATTTGATGAAATCGGCCCACTTATTAGCAATCAAGGTGTCAGGCATAGTGGATTTCTTGGATAAGAGGTATTTGGATGATGTGGTGGAGTTGAATGGAGTCCCAAGGTCCATTGTATCAGATATGGATTCACAGTTTACCTCATGAGTCTAGAGGGTATTGCAACAAGCTTTTGGAACTCAGTTACGCCTTAGCACTGGTTTCCACCCACAGATAGATGGGCAGACAAAACAGATTATTCAGACACTAGAGGATATATTAAGAGCATGCGTCTTGAAATTTGGTGGATCTTAGGTATGACATTTCACTTTGTTAGAGTTTTCTTATAATAATATCTATCACTCTTCCATTTGAATATCCCTATTCAATCCTTTTTATGGGAGATCATTTCATTATCTATTGTGCTGGATGGAGGTTGGGGAGGCAAATATTCTTGGTCTAGATGTGGTGAAGATAACAATAGAGAAAGTTCATGTTGTTCATTTTAGGATGAAAGAATCACAGGACTGAGAGAATTCTTATGCCAATCGTAGAATGAGGCCCTTGGAGTTTGATGTTGGGGACTACGTGTTCTTGGAGGTTTCCCCTAAATGTGGGAAGAAAAGGTTTGGTAGATGGAGTAATCTTTATCCCAGGTTTGTTGGGACATTTTAGGTCTTGGGGCGAGTGGTGAAGTGGCATATCGGTTGGCATTTCCACCGCAGTTGGAGAGGATCCAGAAAGTCAAATATCTCAGCTTCATCGGTATATTCATGATGACTCCCATGCCCTTGATTGGGGAGATTTGGATATCGAGGATTACGTTATGTTTATAGAGTGTCTAGTAGATATCCATAATGGTCAAGAGAAGGCGCTGTGTGTACAAAAAATTTCTTTGGTTCGTGTGTTGTGGAGTCCTGGTGTCCTGGAGGAGAGTTCTTGGGAGAGGGAGATGAAAATGTTTTCCTGGTAGCCATAGTTTTTTTGATTTTTTCTTTACTCTGTTCTTCTTTATGATGTAATATTTGAAACTTGTTTTATGATATGATCTATTTTCCTTGGTTTGTGATGTGTGTGGTGTGATTTATGATGAATTCATGACATATAAAAAGGGGAGGACCTGATTCCTAATAGAGATTAATTAACTACAATGTGATTAAACCCATGAGGAAGAGTCAGTGCCACCCAAAACAGATAGTATCTTGACATGGAAGATGGATTTCCCTAATTTGTGTGTCCAGAATAGTGTGTTTTGTTGGTTGTACCAGTTTTTGGTTTGAGATGCATGGAGGTTGATATAGATGTTCATTGGTTGTGTGGTTGTGTGGTTGTGTGAGAGGAGGCATCTTTTGGTTGTGCAGTGTGTTTTGTGTCCATTTGGGTTGGCATGTTTAGATGGTGTTAGCATTTGAGGTGTGATGAGACTCTTGAGAGGTATCTCATGGGGTGGTTGTTCAGACCCCCCCCCCTTTTTGGGCTTGGTTTTGGATTCCAGAGGGTGAAAATCATTTGAGAGGTATTTGATGTAATGGTCTTTGCCATCCCAGTCCGTTACTTTTATAGTTTTGGGTGTTGGAGGTGTTCAGGGAAGGTTAAAGGAGTTTTCGGTGGAAGATGGAGGTGCAGTAGAACTACTATAGGAAATAAACACCATGTAAGCGTATTAGACAATGTGAAAGTTGGTTTCATAGCTTGTCCAGGGCTAGCCACGACGTGTTGATTTTTAAGGTTAAATAATAAAAAGGCAACATGTTTTTCAACAAAACCTGGAATTATGGGATTAGATGATGTGAAAGGGTATTACACGTCATGTAATTCTCCGATGCTGTATAGTTTTAAAGGTTTCATCTGCTCGGGTTTTCTCCAAACCTTATGGCTAGTGGCTATTCTATCATCCCAATCATCTCACAACCTTCTCCTTTAGCATTTAGAGATTCATTTTGATGGGGATCAATCCTTAGTCTCCTATCTTTGATTTGGGGTGAGTTATCCTATTGTTCTCAAATGTTTCCTTCTGTTCTTCTTTGAGGTTCCGTTGCGGTCACTACTACAAAACTGACATTTAACATTGCTGATATTTATCAGTGGTAGAAAAAAATGCTGATAAATAATATCTTTATCAGTTCTAAATAAAGTGCTGATAAATATAACCCTTTTTGATCACTTTTTGTTTAATGCTGATAAAGGGTCCATTTATCAACGCTTTATTTTTAGTGCTAATAAAGAGTACCTTTTATCAATGTTTTATTTTCAGTGCTGATAAAGGGTACCCTTTATCATCACTATATTTTTAGCGCTCATAAAGGAGTCCTTTATGAGTTCTTTTTTAGCGCTGATAAATGTATAAATAAATAAAATGAAATAATTATATAAATAAAAAATAAAAAGACTTTACTAAAAAAATTACAAATTTTATTAATTAAATAATTATTTATAAAAATGAATAAATTTATTATACTATATATAAGTTATAAATACAAATAAATAGTATGTATTAAATATATAGATATATGCAAAATGAAAATTAAACAAATTAAAATTTAAAATAAGTAAATTGAGAAAAATATTAAACATTTTATTAATTAGACGATTTTTCATAATGTTAATAAATAGTATATATTAGATATATAGATATATATTAATGTATATAAATATTATTTATATATTAAAAAATATTTATGCACTTTATATTATAAATAGTCACATATTTAGGGAATAATGGTTTTTAATTAAAAATTAATATGAATTAAAAATATTTACTAATTGCATCGAGTAATGGACATTGTTGAATGCCGTTTGATTTTTCAATTTATAGCAAAAATCAAACTTATTATATTAATTTCATATATACGTAATAAATGCATTTTTATATACATATGCACACACACAAATATTTTTTTGAAATTTATTCAATTTATATTATTTATTTTTTACCTATTTATTTACTATGTTTTAATATTTTCAATATGTATTCATCTTTATTTAAATATGTATCCAATTTTTTTAAAGATTTTTATTAATCAAACTTATCTGAATTTTCAATATTGTACTCATTTTTAATTAATAAATTGTATTCATTTTTAACATGCATGGACTTAAGATTAAATATTCATTAATAATGTTAAAAATACATTTTTTAAAAAATATTTATGAATAGATATATTTATAAATCTATATTTACTATTTTTATACATTTATAATTATAAATAAATAAATAAAATATTTTTAAAAAGTATTATATAATTATAAGTAAATAATTATAAAATTATAATACATTTATTTAAATAATGAATAATTTTACTATGTTTATATATATATATATAATGATATAAATATTATTTTTTAATAAAGTATTTATATAATTACAATTAAATAGTTATATATTCAAAGAATTATAAAATTATTATTTTATAAAAAATATTATTATAAGTATTATAATTATATATAACAATTATAATTTTTTTAAAAAGTATTATTTAAAAAAAATATTATAAGTATTTATCAGTGCTTTATTGGCGCTGATAAAAATAGAGATTTATCAGCGCTAAAAAAACATTGATAAAGATCCCTTTTATCAGTGCTTAATAACTTAGCACTGATTAAAGGTATCTTTATCAGCACTTTTTTTGAAGCACTGATAAAAGTATCATGATATATTTTAAGAATCTTAAACATCGCAAACCAGTTTGTGATATCCAAAGCTCTCCACAGAAGTGAACTACTACCGATACTCCTTATTGTCGAATCCAAGCTTGAATCTAGGCTATAATCATGTCTCCAACTATTCAAAGTCTTGAATCAAAGTCTCGAGCGATTCGAGGGTCAAACAAAACCATGACTCGAATGAAATCCAGGTTTTTTAATACCTCTGATTTCCCTCAGTTATCCCTTGAACCTTATCATCTCACATCAGTGTATCCCAAAAAGTCTAGCAACTATCCTATAATTTAAAAACCATAAATTAATTATTTTTTAGATATATTGAAGTATCATCATACCCTATATCATGTGGGTCTCCTTGGTACAATATTGGTATTGTGAATCTTGAAATATATCAAACCTAATAATGGGTCCTGTTGTTGTGAGGTATAATAGGATCCCAACACCAATATTTCATGACATCTACCTCTTTGTAATCACCAAATTTTAAAAAATTCATCCATATAGTGGTTAGTGTTGTTATTAGTTTGGAATATTACATTGCAAATCACCTAGATGATGAAATATGTGACATCATTAGGGTATTATATTGTGTTGTGAAACAATTGGAACTGTGAGGGTGGAGTGAGGAGGAACTAAAATATAGGGTTATCCCCTTCTATTTGAAAGTTAATTCTAGAAGTTTTTTCCAAAAAATGGATGATGAAATATCTGACACATAGGATCAGCTATATAATGATTTTCCATGATTTTTTTCTTAGGATAATGAGAACTGAAATATTGTGTAAAATAATGGATTTATATAGGATGACTGTAAACTATTTCATGAGGCTTGGGATAGATTTAGGGGTCACATATCAAATGTAACAATCTAATGATTCTGATGAATCTATAGAACCAGATGAGAAAAAACATTATATATGTTTGATTTGATGTCTTATTAATTTAACTACTTCTTAAAAAAATATAATGTTTTCAGTTTTTATTTTTGAAATATTTCAATTTGAATTTAAATAATTTGACTTAAATGATAGAAAAATAAAAATCAAAGAGGTTTAAGGTTCTATAATCCTTGGACTATATTATACAAGAAAAAACTAATTTTGAGATAAAATGTAATTGATATTTTGATTTTGGTTATTGAAATATAGTCAGAAAATAAACAATTGGAATGAGAAATTTTCTAGGAAAAACCTCAACATCATGGTGTTTTGAGAAACAAAATACTATTTCATTAAATTGTGTAGGAGAAGAGTAAATTGTTTATAAAATTTATTGTTCTCAATCCTTTAGCATTTATCATTTTTTTAAATTTAATATTTTCTTTAAAAAGTAACTTATTTAACGAGAAAAGTTTTCTATTATTTAAATTTTAAATAATATTTTAAATCATTCAAGAATAAATCCTATACAACTAGATTTAACTAATTTTTATAAAATAAAATATTAAAATTGAATAATGTAAATTTAATAAATATGTTTTAATAGAATCTATTTTGTTGAAATAGTTTTTTTCATGGATAAAATCATTACACCTTTAAAATACTACATCAATTAAACTTTATTAGTTTGGATTTAATAATTTAATGACATACTATGTTCTCTGTGGATTCTTAATTCTATTTAATTTTATGGTTTACTAACATAAACTTAAATCCATTTTTTATGTCCTTATAGTGGTAATATGATTCCCACATATGTGACTATCTCAATTACATGACATAATTTTTTTTTTCTTTACAATAAAGTACCATGAACTTTTATGTTAAGAGTTTTATATAATTAAGAAAAAAAATAAACTAAAAAACTCATGTATTTTTAAACTAATGGACATTTTTTGGAACAATATATGCAATAACTTGATCCATAAGAAGCCTTATTTTTTTATTCAGATCAAGCTCCTCATGTCACATTGTTCTTATTCAGATCAATATCCCCATTCATATATTTGATCCTATTATCATCCTCATCGGCCTCTCCAAATGATTTAGGCTCTGGTTGGGAAAAATGAGGTTTTTTGTAGAGTCTTACTCCTTTGATTTTCACTAAAACTTTCTGATCACCAATGAAATTTTATTCATTGATTTCAGCCTTGCTTGTATTTCTTATAGTTGATAAAAATATAGGAATCTTTGAAATGATAACCCACTCATTAATACTTCTTAAAAATCACTTCATTTCTTTCACCACACATCTAATAAACACTATGTATGTTTTACTTTAATACATCTTAAAATAGATCATTCTTTAACATTGCCTTTTGGTTCCACCCTTCGGAATCTCTGATTACCAACCATGTAATTATCACAAATGGGAGGCATTCACATTTGATAATGAATATCTTATGTGTAATTATTTGTTTTTTGTACAAAATGAATATTTTATGAACCCAATAGGATATATTTACTTTATCTCAGAGGATTCAAAGATTCAATCCAATGTATCTTATTTTCTCCTCATCCTCCCCACTTATCGATTGATTGTTTGATGAGATATATTTGCATTTTTATCAGAATTTTTTCTTTACAAATGGAATATCCCTGTGGTCAATAATTTTTTCATAATAAAATCATTTTCCATATAATTAATGTACTGTTTCATATTTTTGTTTAATTTATTTCTTTTTAGTATTACTCATATAATAATTTTTTACTTATACAGGTGGATTCTATTGTTTGAGTTGGGGTGGTTTGTTCAAAGCTTCTCATGCTCATGAGATATTGGAATTAGAGCCTATAATTAAGATAATGACAATAATTAAATGCATCAATAATTCATACAAACATCATGAAAAAGTGAATTCATACTACTTATTTAATTAATTTTGTCACCATTTTATCTACTGTTTTTAAGTTAATTTCATAATCATTTTATCCAATACTTATTTAGTTTTTTCACAGATGTTTTGGGGAGTCAAATTTTATTGTCAACTATCTGCAACAATTCACAAAAGAGATATAATGATTCTTTTTTCTAATGTAACCATGTTTTCCATATTCATTGGCTTTCTTTATCAAAATTACAGCACTGCATATTGATTTGATTTGATTAGCCAAAAAACATTTCTTGTTGTTGTAATACAGGAGAGAAGAGGAAGCTCATGTGAAAATTGTGGTGAATTCTCGTGATATAATGGGAACATGAGCTTCTTCTACTCTTTTGACTTTCAACAGTGAGGAAAACATTTCAGCTAGGAACATCAAGTAAATATACACTGTTGGAATTTCAACATATAAATACAATGGAAACATGGTTACATTGGAAATTTGGATTGTTTTGAGACTTTGGGACATGTACAAATCAACCACACCTCAATCTGGCACACAATGTGATTGATATGACTCCAAGTTATTATTTTTATTTATAATTGGCATGAATTTTAGTAAAAAGGAAAACCAACATACTCAAAACCAAGAAAAAATATTATGATTATTTTGATACTTTAGTTCAATGATTCATAAGTCATTTGGGACGTGTAGGAATTAGCTACACCTCAATTCGATGCACTGTGTGACTGCTATGACTAAATGTGTCTGTTATCAGTTTAAAATCGACAGTTTTGTTAAAAAAATGGCACTCACTAAAAAAAAGAAAACACACTCGTATTTTCTTGAGTATTAGGAAATTAATTCATAAGCCATATGTGATATTTATGAATTAGTATTACAGGAAACTGATACAATATGTGATCATTATAGGTCAAAGTGCGTGTTTCCAGTTTAAAATGAAGTTTTATTAAAAAAAGGTGATGTACCCAAAACCAAGAAAACACATTTGTATTGTTTTGATACTTTATGAAAATGATCCATAAGTCATTTGATATATGTAAGAATCATCCGTACCTCAATCTGATGCACGATGTGATCAGTATGACTCAAAGTGCATATTTTTATTTAAAAATGACATCAATTTGAATAAAAAGGAAAACTAACCTACTCAAAACCAAGAAAAATCATTCATATTTTTTTTATACTTTAGGGAAACAATCCATTAGTCCCTTTTTATGTGTAGGAATTAGCTTCACCTCAATCCAATACATGATGTTCCCAGTATGATTCAATGCATCCGTTATCAATTTAAGATCAAAAATTTAGTTTAAAAAATTTCTCTCACTAAAAACTAAGAAAACACGCTCATATTTTATTTATAATTTTGGAAATTGATTCATAATTTATTTTTGACATGTAGTAATTAATCTCACTTCAAACTGATACACGATGTGATCGGTATGAGTCAATGTGTGTGTTTCCAGTTTAAAATGAAATTTTAGTAAAAAAGAAAGTGACGTACTCAAAACTGAGTAAATTCATTCATATTATTTGGATACTTTATGAAAATTATCCATAAGCCATTTGGGAAGTGTAATAATTAGATTCACCTCAATCCAATGCACGGTGTGACTGATATGACTACAAGTGTGTCTTTTTATTTAAAATTAACCTTAATTTTAGTAAAAAGGATAACTCACCTACTCAAAACTAAGAAAACACATTCTAATTGTTTTGATACTTTAGGAAAACAATCTATAAGTCATGTTTGACATGTAGGAATCAGCTGAAACTCAATCTGATACACAATGTGTCCAATATGGCTCAATGAGTCCGTTATTAGTTTAAAATCAACATTTTAGTTCAAAAAGTTTCACTCACTGAAAATAGAGAAAACATGCTCAGATTGTCTTTATAATTTAGTAAAATTATTCATAGGTAATTTATGACGTGTAGGAATTGGTATCACATCAAACCGACACAATATGTGATCTATATGATTCAAAGTGCATGTTTATAGTTTAAAATGACATTTTAGGAAAAAAGATAAGTGACATAATCACAACTAAGAAAACACATTCGGATTGTTTTGATACTTTAGGAAAATTATCCATAACTCATTAGAGATGTGTAAGAATCAGTCTCACCTTAATTCGACATACGTTGTGACCAGTATGAATCCAAGTGAAAATTTTCAATATATAGGTATCATTTTAGTTTAAAACACGCATCACATCACCAAAACTGAGTAAAAGGGAATAGATTGTTTTCTCTTCATTTAAATTATGCATTACTACATGATTTTTATGATTTCATGGTGTTTTTTGTGTTGCGGTGTGCTGTTACAGCACACTTCACTAGTGCTGTAGTGTGCTGTTTCAGCAGATTGTAGTATGATCCTTTGTTAATGCTTTCAAAAACACTAATTAAGGTGTTATTTATCATCACTTATATGGGCATTGATAAATCATCCATTATGAGTGATTCTAAAAGCTCTAATAAAGGATAAATTTATCATCACTTCTATAAGCACTGATAAAAATCATGGGCTTTTAATCCCGCTCTAGTAGCCACTACTTCTCTTGCACTGATAAAGGCCATTTTTAGCACTGTTAAAGCCTATTTTGTAGTATTAGGTGGTGTTTCTTTGGTTTGGGGGTGATTTTGATATTTTTTATTGATCCTTGGTTTGGTAAAGGTTTATCCATGATTCACATGGTGCATTTGTGGTTCGTGGGCGTTTTTCTTCACTCTGTAGTGCACAACGAGTTGGAAAGCACATTTAAGGTAGGATTTCCCTTGTCTCTATTTATTGTGTATCATGTGAGAGGGGTTTTATTTTTTTTACCTATGGTTTATGGTTTTTCTGGATTAATTAAAGATAAATTATTGGTTGAATTTAAATTTAAGGGTAAAGGGGTTTGTTTGCATGTTTTTACAGCTTTGATGTTATTGTGATATTGTGGATTTTATGGGCCTGATGCCCTGCTGAAAATTGTGTCTGTTGGGGGATTTGTTTGTAATGGATATATGTATTGTTATTGTTGTAAATATTGTGACTATTTTGATTGTCATGATATCACCCTAAATATAAATTGGTTAATTACATATATTAGGATAATAAAATGGTTTCTATGGGATTTTTACTTGTGTGATAATGCGTGAAAGGAAGAAAGTGGAATGTGATAAAATCCCCTTTTTAAATTTTCAAAATGATATTCATGTGATGTGATGTGTGTGAAAATTATTGTGGGATAGTGATGTGTGGTTGGGTCCTGTGGGGTTGATGGTTTGGGGTCCATGATTTTGGGGTGGTGAGGTGGTGGTTGTTTGGATGTGCTTATGGGGCGGTAAGGTGAGATTAATGGGGATGATTGGTTACATGTGATATATAGTTTCTTTATACTAGATTCCCAGAAAGTGATGAAATAAATGAATGTTTAATAATGTTTTAAATGGAATGGGTCATATTTTTTAATGGGATGAAAATTTTCCAATGGAAAATTTAATGATGGGTTGTGTGATTAAATGAAATTGGTTGGAAATGTAAAATGGGGTTTGTGGCTTGTTGTGGGATGTTATGCATTTAGTGGTGGAAGAAAGTGATGGTGTTGTGAGTTGGTTTTTTGTTTGAGAACCCATATGTTGGGATTGAGTGTTTGATACTGTATATATAATTGTTTTTTCATTATGATTTCTATACACACCCCTCCCACATTGAGCACTATGTGCCGAACACCTACATAGCCACACGGGGGGTGTATTTCCCAATATCCCAGGGGGAAGATGGATGGATATCCCCCTCTCTTCCCTACTCCCTCTTCCAGGTGACGAAGACCCAAGATTCTTCGGTAAGGATGTGATGAGATGTGGTATCCTAGGTGTCTTTAAAATGAGTTGTGATGTGGTGTCCCATGTGTCTTTGGGGTGAGTTGTGATGTGCTTTCCCAGGAATCTTCGGGATGAGATGTGATGTTCTATGAGGCCCATCTGTGTGTAGGTAGGATGTGTTTTAAGGATTAGGTGTGTGTGGGTGGGATGTGTTTTGAGGCCCTCATGTGTGAATGTGGGATGTGATATGGTATATTCATAAGAGGTGGGAGAACCATGGCATTTTCCTTTGGGGTGTGAGATCAGCTAATCGGTGGGAAAGTGGTGTAGGGTACCCTATAATTGATGTGATTTAATTTATATCATATTACTTGGATTGTGTTATTTGGTGAGAATGACTTGGTAAGGTTGGTATGGTTAGTGTGCCTATTTAGGTACCATTTGGTTCTGCTGTTTTCTCACAGGTTCATTAGTATGCTTCTTTCACATGTGCATGAGAGAATTTTGTTTTCCTACTGAGAATAGTTTTATGATCAACCTATGTATATAAAACTATTTTTAGGTTTCTAGTAGGATTTCATGGACCTTTCTATACCTCACTAGCTTGGATATTTTAAATTTATTATGTTTCTACTTTAGATTTACTTTTGGGTTTTTTACTTTGGAGACATTTATCTGTATCAGTTCTATTTATACATGCATGTGGGATGGTTTGGGTTTCTATTTTATATTTTTTCTTGGAGATGTTGTGGATGATTCATTCTATCTCCATATCTTGTTTTATTATAAAGAGTAATTCCTTCCATATTGTGATATTTGTACACCCCTGGTGCTAGAAGACAACCTAGGGCCTACTGAAGGTGGGACTCAGGGGTCATTATCTCTCTCCCCTCATCGTAGTATCTTTGGAGGGAGGGGGAATGACATGAATAATTCTCAATTCAACATTATTATCTCTGTAAGAGTTTATTTCACAATCTCATTTTAATTAAGAGTTTTTAATACTTGAAGTTTCATTAAAGGAAATTATTTGATAATTGTATAATAAAACACTTTCATTTTATTATCCTATGGTTATTCTTGATGTTTTCAAGTAATAGTATCATATTCATCTCTTTGGTACTTAAATTGATTTAGATTTCTTTAATAAAATATGACATCATTTCTCTATTTGGTAGAAAATCATATTTCTTCCAAAACCATGTTTTCTAAAAATATTTCTAACAATCATGAAATTATTTATTAAAGTAATTTTTACCCATGTTTTAATTTTTAAAAAATGTTTTTAAAGGAATCTTTATATGACCCATTTTGATTTTACCAAAAATGTGTTTTTTTGTTTTAATGTGTCTGACATATATGAAATTTCCTGTAGTCATGACCACTCAATGTTTTAAATCTTCCTTTATAAGTTTAAATGGTTATTTTTAGTGAAAATATTTTTCAAAATATTTTTGTGAACTTTTATTTTTAAAAAGTATTTTCATAGTGAAAAGGTTTTTTCCCTCAAGAATGTTTTAATGACATCTTTATGGCATTTCTATTCATAAAAAACATCAACCCTTTATTATAATTATGATCTACTAGGGATATGTTATATGAATACCATCCTTATTATTTCTTTGGATATTTTATGATTAGTTTGACCATAGAAATTATTGACATTCTCCTTCTTGATTAAATTTTTGTATTCATTAAATTTCCCTTGAAATTTTTACTTTCCTGTTATCATTGGATATTAAACTTCTTAAAATTATTCATATTATTTATTATGGATATAGTTTTTTCTTAAAATGTATATAATTTATACATATGATATTTTTCTTTGAAAGTTATATGATTAACTGGGGAGATAATAGTTAATCAATATTTCTTACTCGATATAGAAATTTGTCAATAAAGTATATTGTTAATGAAATAAATCGATCATTTGATATACAAGGAATGCATTGGAAATAAAGATATGAGTGGGGCCTAGTTACATATATCCCCTAGATGCATCACTAGTCTCATGAAATGAATTAGTTGTCCAGCCTTAATTCAATGGGATTATATCTTCCCATCAGTTTTAAACTGTCTTGTAAAAGGTCTTGATAGTATAAGTATCATGATTCTTGAGAACATGAAGTCTAATAATTAAGAATTTACAATATTGAGAATTCAATTAATATAATTATCCATGATAGTTTCACATTGATATTATCTCTGGATTCATTTCTATTTAATGTCTAAAGGATATTTTTTTAGTTATTTAACTTTCCATATTAATTATGCCTTATCTAATCATTTTTTTCAAGTTATTTATTAAATGAAATTTGTGTTTAGATATTTAACTTTCCATATGGTTTATGACTTATTGATTATTCTTTATCCAATTATGATAGTAAAGTCATTGATTAAATGGAATGTTTGTTTAGTTATTTACCTTTCTATATTGATGATGCCTTATTGATTCATAATAGCTTCCGCTATATGTAACCCTTTCTGAGAATTTATGCTTACCCTTATTTTGTTTCATTTCTCTAGGATATGAAGAAGAAATATTTTAATGAGTTTCAAGGATGCATATAATTTTATTTTTTTTATGTATTATGTTTTATTTTTATTCCTAATGTAAAATGGGTATCATGTGTGTATCTAGTTCTTCAAGACTACTAAATTATTTGATCCTTCTGGATGTGATTCCTTGTATCTTATGCCAATGTAATAAAGTAGATACTGAATCAAGTTTATTAGAGTCTAGGTCTTTATAGTTGGTATAAAAGGAAGTTTAGTATAAACCTTGAGAACTAGATTAAGGAAAACATAGATTAGGGAACATAACACTATGATAGAATTTGAGGATAAGTATAAAAGAAAACTCTAAAGTTCTGGGAAGGAATATATCATGTTCTTTTACTATAAATAAATCTCTATCTATATATTACAAGTGGATGTGGTTCTATAATAGATACACATAGGCGTAATATCTTCAAAAAAGGCGCATCGAAATTGAATCGAGTGTTACCTGGTATATAATAATGATCCTTACTCTGCACCTAGTTTGACACTCCTGGGGGATATGCTTTGAATAATTCATATTTTATTTACAAACCATTATGAAATACTTGAATAGATAATGAAAATTAATGACCTGTATTAAATATAAGGTGTCTTAGATTAAAAGGTTTCATGATTTAGGAATCCTATAAATGATTATATGGTTTTCCCACTATAATTATTATTTCTCATATTATGCTTTTTGGTTTTAGTCAATGGCTAGAACCTGAAGGAATCATGTTAACATTGAACATGAAGGATTATGTGGTGAATATGAGCAACCAAATAGAATATGACAGGAGTGAAAGATATCATGATTATGCCTAATAAGTTATACCAAAATAGTATTAATAACCTATATCTTAACCAACTCTCGGTCTTGTTGAAGAAGATAAGGATAAATTTTGTTAAGAGCTATAGTGGTGGAGACTATGGAAGAAATAAGGCTCAATTTCCTTTATGCTAGAAATGTGGAAAGAGACACCTAGGAAGGTTCTTCAAAGGAAAGAGAAAATGTTTTATGTGTGAAAAAATAAGGGCATAAAATAATGAATTTATGATAAAAAATTAAGAGTGTGATGAAGGAAAATAAATTTCATCATAGGGATCCATTTATAGTTCATTGTCTTAAATATGGGGAACTTAGGAATTATCTACGTTAATTCCCTCTTCTAATGGTTAATACCTAGACCATGAAAGGACTTATACTAAAATAAAATGGATGAAGTATTTATGTATTGGGATTCAAGAATTAAATTGTAGAATTATTTTTACCAATGGTATTTTGGTTATAAGAATCATGAAATATCTAAGGATTGTGTTAAATTTTAGAAGAATATATGTATTCATTAACTTAAGAGTTATATATACCATCTTGGGTTATGATTTTATGGTTGATCATAACTAAAAATTATTTATAACCCATTTTGATTTTTTGTGGTAGGAAGATAACATGATTAAGGATATTTTTGGAAAACATTTACTGGGATACAACCCATTGGTTTAGTATATGAAAATGTTATTTTAGGAAGAATGCCTTTACATTTTAGACTTAAGATTAAAGGTATTGGTTACCTTTAAGTTTTATTTTATCTTTGATATTATAGTAATTATGGGACATCACAATTTGGGAATGTTACATGAATTATATTAATATGGTTTTAGAAAAAGGACAACCCACATATCGGGTGACAACTTGTTGCATCCAACGAAGGCCATGGGGCTTGAACCCATAACTAAAGGATGATAAGGGTTTAGTTCCTACCACTAGCCTATATGACGTTCTAGTTAATATATTATTGTTTTTACTTAAACAATTTGACAAATAAATATTAATGATGAACTAGTGGTGTTACTATTTAATCTTAGATATTAATAACATGTGCTAACCATATTGGTTTTTTAAAAATATTTATAAATATGAAGAAATACTTTTCACTCTTTTATGAATATTATGATACATTGAAATTTAATTTTAGTGATTTTGGCATAAATATTCATTTTGGATATTCATTTCCCGATGAAAGAGATGAAGTGGAAATTGGTCAAAGAATAAAAAAAGATGAAATTGTTCTTGTGAAATAGAAATGTATCAATTAAGTATATTTTATTACATTCTTAGACAGTAAAATAATTCCTAAACATTATGAAAAGGATACTGAAAGAAAATTTTTATCCTATTACATTCATATCAGATGAATCAAATGGTATTTTAAATAATCATATATTTATGTTTTTTTGGTTCTTAACTTTGCATTGATAATTCACAATCATTATTTCCATTGATAATTCACTTTCATGTGATCAATGATCTATATCACTCTCTATAATTATTTACTGCAACACCCTAATAATTTAAAAAGAGGAACATCATATTTGATAGCATATATGAAACACAAAACCAAGATTAGAAGTGAATGTAAGACCTTGATAATTTATAATATATTTATTTTTAAATAAATTCAATTTCTTATATATCTTTCAATATATGCAATATAGGATTTGAATGAAACATGATACTCTATTAAAATATTATTATTTAAACACGACCATTATAACCTAGCCATTATGTTGGCAGGTATGAATAATAATAAATAAACTATGAAAATTATATGGCTAAAACATGTATAAAATAAATTCAATGTTTATATATTGATTACAAATAAAATAAAAATCATTGGAAAGAAAAATAAATGTTTTCTGAAAAACTCTATTTTTATAAGAGGCAGTTTAGTCGTGCTTTGTGCACATAATTTAAAATTAATTTTTACCAATTTTAGAAAATATATTTGATAAAATTAACTTAATTTTTTATTTAAATATATTAAAATTATCTTAGGGTTATTTTTTTGGATTTTTCTGAAATGTTTCATTTTTCAATGAATAGTGAAAAATACTGTTTTTTACTAAAAACCGACTTTTGTTTAAATAATATATAAAGTTAAATTATATTTTAAATTAGTTTTAAAGTAAAATTATTTCAATTATATTAAAATTTAACTAATTTAGGTCACTAAAATCAATTTCATATTGAATTTTGATTTTAAAACCTTCTATTGTCATGAGAATTTTATCTTTGAAAACTTGCTTTTTTCGTCACGTCTGTGGGTATAATTTTGAATTGATTTATGCCAATAAGAGATTTTAATTTGGAAAAAAGGATTAAATATTTATAATTATCATAATTTATATTATCTAATATGTTAAAATAATTTTTTACCAAAATTAATAGTGAAAACAATAAAAATTAATTACTGCGGTTAAAGTAAAAATGAGTTTACCATGGGGTTAAAATAAGAATATAAGGGTTAAAATGACCTATAAACTTGTCAAAATATTATTTTTTGTCAACATTTACACCTTATCCTTACTAATTTAGAATATAAGGTCATTTTTAATCTTTTTTCATGTGGATGAATTTATCATTTTGGATTATTTTGGGAAATTTACAAGTAATTTCAAAGAAGGTCCCCTTTCCCCACTTATAAATGGGAACTCTCTCCCCTAATTTATTTACACCTCTCAATTAATTTGGATTGAAAAAACCTTGAAAAATTATCACTATAAAATACTTAGACATATTTTATATCTTCTTTTCTTCCAAAAACCATTCCTAGGGTCCTTAAGAGGAGATCTAATGGTGGTTTCTCTTAGAGAAAGTAATTATCTTAACAAAGATCTTTCATTTTATTTATTATTTTTTTACATTAAATTATTTATTAAAATTTACAATATAATAAAAACATTATATAATATATACTTTTATTTTATTATTTTTATAGCATAATATTTACCCATCTCCACTTTCATTAAATGGGAAATGAAATCATTGATCGTGTGTATAGAGGACTATAACATCACAAATCGATATAGTTAATTTTACATAACCACCATTAAAGGTTGGATATAATGAAGGATTTAACAAATTTATATGATATTTATGTTATCATTATACTTCTTAAATTTTCACATATACCTTTTTACATACAATTCCATTTCAAATACGATAATGTCGCTCGTGAGTACGACAAACTACTAGCTCGCAAAGGGATGTGATTAATTTTTCACTTACACTTTATATGGAATAGAATAATGAGAAAATTAATGAATATATGTGAAATATATGAGATGTTATTTATTATTTAAAATTAATATATCACCCACTTCTTTACCCTTTCACTTGTTAAGGGAATGATATTTCCGCTCATCCGTACGTACGACCTACTATCTCCACGAAGTGATGAGATTCATTTTCCATGTACAAATTTAGTAAATGGATATAAAAATGTATCTAATGAGTAAATATTATTTTTATAACATTATTATAATTTTAGATATTATATATATATATATATATCTTATGCACAAGAATTGGAACTTTCATGACAAAATTCACATGATAAAACAAAATAATTAAGACCTGAAATAATGAAAATAATGAAATATTATTAAAAAACAGTGGTAAAATATTATAATAGGATCATATATGATATTATAAATTTGATTATAGTTCTGTTATAAATTAATAAAATTCTTAAAACCATTATACAGGAGGTATGAAATGTATGAAAGAAATCAGACCCGAGGTAAGAGTTTCTCTTCTCACTTTTACTTCCATGAAACATATGCCACATTCAACACTTATTTCCTTTATGTGGTATATATAATTACCATTTTATTTTATATCATTAATTAATTTATATTCATGGTTTTTAAAATTTCATTTTAATTTATTTCTTTCATGGGGATTATGATTCAAAAGTTCCCAAAGCGGTAAGGGTTTATTTCACAATATCATCATTGTTCAAGATTATTCTTTTGTAAGTCTCCCTTGGAGGAATTAATTTATATTTATACCTTAAAATAAATATATTTTATTCTCATTTGGTTATTCATGAACTTTTTCAAGTAATAATACCATTTTTACACTCTTTGGTACTTAAAATGATTAAGAAAATGTTTTTAAGAAAATATAACTTTATTTCTCTCTTATTCATCAATCCATATTTTCTAAAAATGTTTTGATTTTTTTTCAAAATTTTAAAAATGATTTTTAATGTAATTTTTACCCATTATTTGTTTTTGAATTTTCTTCAAAGGAATCTTCATGTTGTATTTAAAACAAGTCCCATTTAGCTTCTACTGAAAAAGTGAAAGGAATATTTATTTTGAAGTGTAAAATTGAATATAATTTTATGTCACCATGACAAATCAATATATTAAAGAATATTTTACAAGTTTTCAAAGTTTATTTTCAAATAAAATTATTTTGAAAATGTTTTGTGATCTTTTTTTAAAGGTTATTTTCAAAGTGTAAAAGATAATTTCCTAAAAAAATTAATAAAAATTTTATGGTATTTCTATTCATCAATGAAATAAAAACTTTATTGTACTTATAATACAATGAGGTTATGTTGTATTTATACCATAAATATTATTTCTCTAGGTGGTTTATGATAAGTTTGAATGGGGATGTAAAATTTTATTACCATTCTCCATATTACTTTGGAAGGTTTAGGATTATGTTTTTTAGCATCTTGAACCATAATCCACTTAAAATGCTACCCCGATCCAGTTGTCCATTGGGCCACAAACATTCCTCCCCGTATGCTAGAGGCATCCGACTAGAATCAATGGTATGAATATGGTATATTGGGGAGACTATACCCTATGGATCAGACATAAATACATCTAAAACATAGGTAAAAGAAGGTAACCAGATATAATAATAATAGAAAGTCAAAATGAAATAATAGAGAACTATGCATGAACGTACTACAACATAAAAAATAAGAATAAATATGTTATAAATTACATGGAAAGACTAATAGCATAAATAAATAAATGAAATAACCATCAGCTATCTTTAATAGAACCATGATCCCTAGATAATTCCTTTGATCCTGTACCCCATCCTAGCCCTGAGGGATAACAGAAAGCAAGCACAACCCATGAACCTGATCCAACAACAATGAGATCTAATTGGGCACCCTAATGCAATTGTGACCTGAACAAGGTGTGAGATAATCTTAGTAGTCCACCACCAATGCTATCTAATTCATAATGCAATCCATGTATATATAAGATAAAACAATTTGTAAGATTAATAAAAGTAAGACAGTGTAATAATAAATAAATGTAAAACAAGTCGGGCTCAGGTTCCTCAAGGAGACCTGGCCAGATTATACTAACTTTAGCCAAAGATGGGATATCTCTACACAACTTCCATCTTGTATATATATGTATACGTCAGAAAATCATCTGCACAAATATACATGCACCATCATGGAACCATGTCTTAGTACCCAGATATCCACATAATAATATCATATATAGGTAAATAGATGAGTTAAACTAGGAGGACCCAAGGTGTATCTCAAGAATCCACATATAATCACAAAAGTATCAGAATCTATAAGAGACATCATGCCCATATATCACAATGTAATTTATTTCATACCCAAAGTCGTAATAATGAAGAAAGTCTTGCCGAGTATCATAAATAAATAATGCTAAAGGGGCTTGCCCAAACTCTTATCCAAGTGGGTGTGAAATGTTATGTAAAATAACCCAAGTGATGTGAAACATAATGCCCAATATCCTTGACCAAGGGGGTTTGAAACACCATGTACACAACCCTAATTGAGGTCACTTTATTATATTCCAGTATAAGGTAATCCCACTTTCACTATAAGCCCTTATCCCGACATTCCGTAAAGAGAAAACTGACATCGCTCAATGTACAGTGGATCCTTTTTAGTATAATTAATTTAAAAATTAATACATTTCATGTGAGAATCCATGACATAACTTCAGATGAGTCCAATTAGCACAATTCAAGTCATTAACAAAATAAGCTACGTGATAGGCTATCCCATTTAATCAACAACAATAAAGTCCACGGAAAGAACCCATGCCACAAGATACATCAACAATCAATCCACTTTTTAATTTAATAAAATACACCTCAAAATTTGGTTTTATTAAAAAACATGGTATTTCTTTTGGAAATTAATTTAATTCAATTAATTAAATTCCTCCACAAGGTATAAATCAATCCCAACTCAAAAGGTGATTTAGAGTAGTCCAGTATTTAGATCAAACATATTTAAATAGAGCACCTAAATGGGTGGCTTTAGTATAGTCATAACACTAAAAATTGGGGGAAATTAATTATATTTTACCTAAGGGGTGGTTTGGGTTGAGGTTTTCACCTCCAACCTTATCATCATTTTTAAGGTAATCAAGGGTGAGGTCTAACAATTTAATTAGGGGAATTTCATAAATTATGAGCAATGAACAGGAAGCCCGAAATGCATCACAATGTAAATATAATATAAAGTATAAGAGTTTGATGGAAAATAATATATACCACCTACCTATTTCTTTGGATGGTCCACCCATCCAAATAAAGTGGTAGGTGGTCAATATGCTTTTCCATGAAATTCAAATAGTTTATATTATATTTCCATTATGATGCATGTCAGGTTTCTCGTTCCTTACTCATAATTTATGAAATTACATAATTAAATTATTAAACCTCAAACTTTATTTTCTTATTAATGATGACAAGGTTGGAGGTGAATACCTCAACCCGAATCACCCATTAGAGAGAATATAATTAATTTCCCCAAATTTTTATTATATACCCTATACTAAATCCACCCCTTTGGGAATGATATTTAAATACATTTGATCGAAATAATGGAATAATCTAAATCACCTTTTGAGTTGGGATTACTTTATGCCATGTGAAGGAATTTAATTACTTGAATTAAATGAATTGATAAATGAAATAACATGTTTTATAATAAAACAACCTTTTGAGGTGGGTTGTCTTAAATTAAAAATTGGATTGATTGATGATGTATCTTATGGGATGGGTGCTTTCTATGGACTTTATTGATGTTGATTAAATGGGATGTCCTATCAGATAACTTATTTTGTTAATGACTTGAATTTTTATAATTGGAATTATCTAAAGTAAAGTCATGGATGATCACATGACATGTATTAATTTTTAAATGAATTATATTAAAAGGGATCCACTACACCTTGAAAGATGTTGGTTACCTATTTACGGAACGTCGAGATAAGTGATCATATGGTAAGTGGGATTAACTTATACTATATTATATCATAGGGACATCAGTTAGGGTTGCAGACATGGTGTTTCAAATCCCCTTGGTTGAGGACGTTTTAAATGATGATTCATGTCACTTGAGTTGTTGGACATGATGTTTCATGCCCCCTCAGATGGGAGTTTGGGTAAACCCCTTTCTCATTATTTATTCATGATACTCGACATGATTTTTTTTTCATAATTACAAAATTGGGTAAAAAATACCTTACATTGTGATATATGGGAATGAATTACCTTATAGGGCCTGATACTCTTATGATTATAGATGGACACTTGAGTACTGCCCTAAGTCCAGCTAGTTCTAATCATCTATTTATAGATATATGATATTATTATGTGGATGGCTAGGAACTAAGATAGGAGTCCAAATTGGTTCATGTATATATGTTTAGATTATTTTATAACACATTCATATATATACATTATGGAAGGTGTGCAGAGATAT
Source organism: Viscum album (assembly GCA_963277665.1). NCBI lineage: Eukaryota > Viridiplantae > Streptophyta > Magnoliopsida > Santalales > Viscaceae > Viscum > Viscum album. The sequence continues at coordinate 2,102,835,506 of OY728165.1, forward strand.
CCCAACTTAGGATGAAGTAGGTATTGTTTGGCCAAGTGTCCTTGAGTAATCTAAGCCTGATTTTTTTGCATTTATTTATTATTTCACTATATTAATTTTGTTAATATTTCATATGACTTTATATTATATATATAAGTATTTTATTATGAACTATCCATCATTGGTGTTGGAATAATGATTTTATATCACACCCTATTTAGGACACTATTTCACTGGGGTACCCAAGCAGATCTCATAATTGTAGGATCAGGTTCTTGGATTATGCTTGCTTAATGTTATCCTTATGGGATAGGATGGGGTACAAGAGCAATTCACTAATCTAGGGATCGTTATGTTATTAGAGATATATTATGGGTCTTTTATTTATTTATTTCCATTTTTAGTCTTTCCATGTACTATATACCTACTCTATGCTTATTTCTATACATTGTAGTACGTTCATCCATAGTCATCTATTCTTTCATTTTAACTATCATTTATTATTATATTCTACTGACTTATTTTACTTATGTTTAATTTGTATTTATGTCTTATCTAGAGGTTATATTATCCCCAATGTACCGCCTTTAGACCCTCACTACTTGTCATAAGCCTTTGGCGTATGGGGAGGCGTAGTTGATGCCTATTGGCCAACCAGATCAGGGCACCATTTTAAATGGATTCTGGGTTGGGAAACTAAAAATGATATTAGAAGCCTTTTTTATTTTTTAATACTATTTGGTATGGTATAAAGGAGACTAGGAATGCATAGGAACTTGGTAAATAGCTCATGTATGGGTCTGACCAACTCACTCACGAGGGAAAGATCAAGTTGTTAGGGATGGGATTGTTGATCCTACTGCTGTTAAAGTTAATTGATATTTCACCTCAAGTGACTGGTTTATTTTCATTAGTTATTTATTAATGGGTTATTATTTTACTTCTTGTACTAGTATGGTAGGATATGAGATTATTTAATGCATCATTATAGGGACATAGAGATCCATATTCCATGCAATGTAGATTTCATTGTTAGGCTTCCTAATATTTTTGTGTGTGCCTTGTGTATATATTAAAATGCCTGTCCATAAACAAAGTTAGGTAATTAGTAATATTATTGTGTTATTATCAAAAATCTTATTCATAGCTGGCTAGTTGATTGTTTAACATGCTTACCTGTATACCTATTGTATGATTAAATCAATACATTGTAGAATGTTCATGCATAGTCATATATTCTTTGATTTTGAATGTCTGTTATTATTATATTAAACCACATTATTTTACCTATGTTTTTCCTATATTTATGACTTATAGAAAGGGTATTGTATCCCCACTATACCACCTTTAGAACCTCACTGCTAGTCAGTAACCTCTGGCATACGGGAAGGCGCTCTTGAGGCCTAGTGGCTTACCGAATCAATGAACCATTTTAAGTGGCTTTCAGGTTGGGATGATACATGTTTACTGATTGGGGTAAGTATTAAAATTTAATATGTTATTTTTTTGATATGAAAGTTTATATTAACTATGTTTCACCCCTTTCATATGAGTAATTCATTTTACTTATTAAGTGAATGGTGGGGCCTAAAATTATATAGCGTCTTGATGCATCAGTAGGTCTCATGAGACAAATTAGCTTGGGTATTTGGATGAGGCCTTAACAATTTATGTAAGATGTCTTAGAAGGATTAATTTATAGTAATAATTCTTATAATTAAGCATTAATAGTATGTTTAAGATGTACAAAATTATGCATTCTATCATTAGGAATCTTGTTATTGATATTCCATGTGATTATTTGATTGGTTAGAATATCCATGGTAAGTATCAAGATCATGTGATTATTTATATGGAATTATTTGATCAAATATTATTCCTACCTTATTATTCTCAAGTTATTGATTAAATGGAATGTATTTTAGTTATTTACCTTTCTATATTGATTATTCCTTATTTATTCATGATAGATTTCATTGTATGCTTACCCTTACTGAGAATCTGAGCTCACCCCTTTATTATGTTTTATTTTTTCTAGGATATAAGGAAGTGTTTTGTGATTGATTTGTAGGGATATACTAAGGGTAATAATATAATTCTCAAAGAAAATTCTTTGTTTATTTTATGTTTTAAAATGTAATGTGAATTTTAAGTATGTATCTAGTTTACCAAGACTACTAAATTATTCAGTCCTTTAGGATGAAATAATTTGTATATATTACCAATGTAATAAAGTATACACCAGATCCATGCTACTGGGTTTTGGGTTTATATAGTTGGTATTAGGGGAAGTTTAGTAGAAACCTTGGGAACTTGATTTTGGGAAACATAGATTAGGGAATATAACCATATTATAGAATTTGAGAATATGTATAGAAGAACATCCTAATGTTTTGGTAAAGAAGATATTATGTGTTTTTTCTATAAAATACATCCCTTTTTGGATACTAAATGTGGATGTGGTTTAGAAATAGATGTACCTAGGGGTATTAACTCTGAAAGAGGTGCATTGGGCTTAACACGATCATCACCTGGTGCATGAAAACATTACTTAATATACACGTGGTTTGACACTCCTAGGGGATATTCTTAGGATAAATCACATTTTCTTTACAAACCATTATGATCGAGTTTAAAATAATGATATCTCCAAAGATACCATGTGTATGATTATGTGATTATATATGCATAAAATTGTCAATTTATGTTAATCGTTTCAGTAGTTTTGGGATTATAAATTATGTTTCATAATGTTATGATCTAATATAGTTTATTAAATTATTTGTAAATGGCGCCTAACAAAAGAAATGAGAACTGTATCAATGCGCATACCCCATATAAGGATTTACCTCCTAGTAAAGATAATGAAGTTAGAGCTGGATCTAATCAAATTATAACCATATTAGGGTAGCTGGCTGAATTTATGAGCAAAAAACATTCTAGTATGGAGCAGCCTAATGATCCATTATGTAGTTTAAAAATGTTAGAACACTCCATGCATCAAAAACCTCCACCATTAAATGGGACTAAAAAACCATTTTTAGATGAGAAATGGATAAGTTACATAGAGAAGATATTTCTCACTCTAGGAAGTAATGAAAGGGATAAAGTTTTCATAGAAGTTTATCATCTCTTAGGAGACGTGAATCAATGGTGGTCATTGACTCAAAACACTAATTATGAATAAGAAATAAAAAACATAGAATGTAAGGATTTAAAGGTATGCTTCTTGGAAAAATATTTTCCCTCTGAATAATGAGTGGATATCGAAAAAAAGTTCTTAAGTCTAAGACAGAAGGAATAAGAAAATATTTCCAAGTATGAAGATAACTTTATAAGGTTATCAAGGAATTATGTGGACAACATAAATAATACAAATAGAAATATTAACCATTTCTTTTATGGTATTAATATAATCCTTCGAAGGGAACTGGTCTCCCAAACATTCTCATCATATGAGGGTAGAATATCATGTGCTATCAAGACAAAGATATAATTATCCAAGTCTTACGGATTCAAAGGGAAGTAATAGAATAAGAGGATGATAAAGAAAAAAATTGTCAAAGGGAAGAAGGGAAATAATTATTTTTTTCACATGTGATACTTATAGAAAGAAGCACCTTGGTACATTACTAAAAGGAAAAAGAGAATAATTCAAGTGTGTAGAAAAATACCATCATGATCATTGAATGAAAGGGTAAGGGGGAATCCTTCAATATACATTGCTTTAACTACAAATATATTGGACATTATTCCAACCAATGTCCCAATCATCAAGGGAATATACCTAAGAAGAAGTTAAGGGATCAAGGTCAATCTTATGCTATTGATATAGCCGATGTGTAATTATTACTGTGCTTGTGTATTTGGATCCAATAAATATGTTTTAAAATTATTTTATTGATGATATTCTCATTATAAGAATCATAAAATGTACAAAGATTGTATTGTAGCATTATTACTTTAATGATTTGAAAGAATTTGTTTAATGGTACTAAGAAAAGTTATTCCGTGAAAAGTTGATCTTTTTTGAGAACACATTATTAAGGGAAGATAACCCTTAATATGTTCTCTATGTTGAGATAATACTTAAAATGATATGTTAATGGGATAATATTGGTGACCATGAAATTAGTTAGTAATTTGATGGTTTATGTTACCTTTTCTATAGTTTACTAAATGTTTAGATCTATGGAATATATTCGACAACCTGAGATTTTATTTTTTGAATCATGGAGGTTTTCATTATGTATTTATAGTGATCAAGGTATTAAAATATTTGGAATGTGACATTAAGAGACACTTTATATTGTCTGGGAAATATAATGTTTATTTAATGACCTTCATTCAAGATTTTTGGACTTTGAATTTGGAGAGAAATGTTTTAGATGAGTCTTAAGGTTAACTATATATGGAATGGATTAAGTTCAAATTTTGGTGTTATTGGATAATGTGTTATAATATTTTTTATTTTTTAAAATATCTAGTGATAAGAGGAATGACTTGACATTGTAGTGATTTGTGAAATATACTCCGGGAATAAAAATTCATTTTGGATATTCATTTCTTAGAGTAATAAATAAAGTGGGAATTGATAGAAGTTCAACCAAAGGTTGAAATTGTGATTATGAAATATAAACATATCAAGTAAATATATTTACTTATATCCTTACATATTAAAATAATTTATCAACTCTAGGAAAATGATCTTCACATAAAAATGTTATCCCAATACCTTAATTTCTAATGAACAAATGGTCTTCTCACCCTTTATAGATTTTTTTGATCTTTAAAATTATCTAGATAACCTAGTTTATTGTGACCAATGATATAAAATAATATCTATAATTATTTATGCTTTTTTTTCTATGTTCATATCTTCACTTCCCATATATATTTTCTTATTTGGAAACCTAGTTATGTGTTATTCCATATGACCTTCACAATTACCTTTCTATCTTATCAAGTGGAAGTTTTATTAACTATCCTCATGATGTGGGATTTCAAGAAGGGTATTTTCAAATGTCAGACCCTTGATTACTGAGATCAAGATTAAATTGTGAGGATATAATTTATTTAAAGGTGGAATAATGTAACACCTTGATAATTTAAAAATAGGAACATCATATTCGATAACATATATGAAATAAAAAACCAAGATTAGAATAGAATGTAAAACCTTGATAATTTATTATATATTTATTTTTAAATAAATTCAATTCCTTTGATAGCTTTCAATACATGAAACACAATGTTTGAACAAAAAATGGTACTCTATTAAAATATTATTATTTAAACATGACCATTATAACTTAGCCATTAAGTTGGTGGGTATGAATAATAATAAATAATATATGAAAATTATATGGTTTAAAAATGTATAAAATAAAATCAATGGTTATATATTAACTAGAAATAAAATAAAGATTATTTTAAAGAAAAATAAATGTTTTATAAAAAATAGTATTTTTTAAGAGGTGGTTTAGTCATGCTTTGCGCACATTATTTAAAATTAAATTTAAAAAACTTTTAGAAAATATATTTTATAAGATAAAATCCAATTTTGAAATCATAATATCAAAATTATCTTAGGGTAAAATTTTGTGATTTTTCGGAAATGTTTAATTTTTTGAGGAATAGTGAAAAATACTCTTTTTTACTAAAAATGCCTTTTCGTTTAAATTGTTTACAAATTTAAATTATATTTAAATTGATTTTAAAGTAAAATGAGTTAAATTATATTTTCATTTAAATAATTTAGGTAATTTTAATCAATTTAATATTTAATATTTATATAAAAACCTTATATACTTATGGTACTTTTCTTATAAAAACCCATTTTTTTCATCGTGTTTGTGAGTATGATTTTAAATTTAATTCTTCCACTTTTTTGATTTGAATTTGAAAAAATTGTTTCCAAAATTTGAATAAAAATAATTTATATTATATAATAAGTTAAAATTAATTTTTTACCAAAATGAATAGTGAAAACAGTAAAATTATATACCGAGGTTAAGGTAAAAATGAGTTTACTATGGAGTTAAACTAAGAAGATAATGGTTAAAATGACCTAAAAACTTGTCAAAATATTATTTTATGTCCATATTTCCACCTTATACTTCTCAATTTTTAATATATGGTTATTTTGAATTCTTTTTAATGTGAATGGCTATCATTTTTTATTCTTTTGGTAAATTTCCAAGTAATTTCCAAGAATCCCCCCTTTCCCCACTTATAAAAGAGAAATACCTACCATAACTTATTCACACATATCAAGACATTTTTCTTGACCAAAACCTGAAAAATTATTTCCCCAATATCTGTTTACACATTTTATATATTCTTTTCTTCTCTAAAGACTATCCTTAGGGTCCTTAAGAGGAGATCCAAAGGTGGTTTCTCTTAGAGAAGTTAATTATCTTAACAAAGCTCTTTCATTTTATTTCTTATTTTTCATACTTCAAATGTGTCTTAGAAATTAAAATATAATAAAATTATTATCTCCCATAAAATGAGATGTTATTATTTTGATGACATAATATTTACCCATCTCCACTACCATTAAATGGGAAATGAAATCATCGATCGTGTGTACAACAGACTACCAGTTCACAAACTAATGTAATTAATTTTCCATCACCACCTTTAAAGGTTTAATATAATGATGGATTTAAAACATATATATTATATTTATTATATTACTATACTTATTTAATTTTAATATCATATATACCTTTTTTACATTACATTCTATTTCAAATACGATAACGTTGCTCATGTGTACGACAAACTAACTTCTTATGAAACGATGTGATTCATTTTTCACTTATTCTTTACATGGAATGTAATGAGGATAAAATTAATGAATATATGTGATATATTAGATATTATATTTATTATTTAAAATTATTATATCACCCACTTTCTTACCCTTTCACTCATTAATAGAATGATATCGTCGCTCGTGTTTATGTACGACCTACTGTCTCCACGAAGCGATACAATTCATTTTCCATGTCCAAATTTAATAAATGGTTATTTGAAAGTATATACTGAGTAAATTTGATATTTATAAAATTAATTTAATTCTGTATATGATATATATATATATATATAACTTATACACAAGAACTTGAACTTTCATGATAAAACACACATGAGAAAACAAGGCAATTAACACCCGAAACAATGAAAATAATGAAATATGATTAACAAACGGTGGTAAAATGTTATAATAGGATAATATATGATATTATAAATATTATTATGGTTCTATTATAATTTAATATCATGATTAAAATCATTATACATGAGATACAAACACATACGAAAGAAATCAGACATGAGGTAAGGGTTTCTCATCTCACTTTTACTTCTGTGATACATATGCCATATTCACCACTTATTTCATTTGTGAGATGTATATAATAACCTTTTTTTATTCTTTATCTTGAATAAATTTATTTTAATGGTATTTAAAGTTTTATTTTAATTCATTTATTTCATGGGGATTATGATTCAAAATGTCAGCAAAGTGGTAGAGTTTATTTCATAATCTCATCCTTATTAAAGATTGTTTTTGTGTAAGTCTCCCTTGGAGGAATTAATTGATAATTCAATATTTAAATAAATATTATTTCTTTTAATTTTGTTATTCATAAACTTTTTCAAGTAATATTACCATTTTCCCACTCTTTGTTACTTAAAATGATTAAAAAAAGGTTTTTAATAAAATCAAACTTTATTTCTCTCTTTTTCATCAAAATCCATGTTTTATAAAAATATTTTAATTTTTTTAAAACTTTTAAAAATGATTTATTAAATAATTTTTTTTACATTTTTTAATTTTTTTCAAAGGAATCTTCATGTTGTATTCAAAATAAGGCCCGCTTGGATTTTACCAAAAATGTGGAAGGAATCTTTATTTTAACTTACACGAAATGAATATTATTTTTTGCCATAATTACCACTCAATGTTTTAAAGATTATTTTTCAAGTTTTGAATAGTTATTTTCAAATAAAAGTATTTTAAAAAAATTGAACTTTTTTTAAAAGGTGATTTCCAATGTGTAAAGTATACTTTCCTCAAAAAAAAATTAATATCAATTTTATGGTATTTATATTTTTAAATGACATCAATCCATTATTTTACTTATGATCCACTAGGGATTTCTTATATTACATCATCCATATTATTTCTATAGATGGTTTATGACCATTTTAACTAGGGATGTATAATTGTATTACCATTCACCATATTATTTTGTATGGTTTATAATTATGTTTGTTGATTGTGGTAAGTATTAACATTTCATATGTTAGTTTTAAAATATGAATGTTTGTGTTGATTATGTTTCACCCATTTAATATGAGGAATGTATTAGAATTATTAAGTGATGGGTGGGGTCCAAAGTTATATAGTCCCTTGTTACATCAGTAGGTATCATGAAACAAATTAGCTTGGCTATTTGGATGAGACTTTACCCATTTATGTAATATTTTTTGGCATGGGGACTTGAAGATATGTTTAAGATATATTAAATTATGTATTAAATCATTTTGAATTCAATTATTGATCTTCCATGCGATTATTCTATTATTTAGAATATCCATAGTTAAGTCGCAATCTCATGGGATTATTTATATGGAATTATTTGATCATCTTTTATTCCTGCCATATTATGATCAAGTTATTGATTAAACGTCATGTGTTTTAATTATTTAACTTTACATATTGATTATGCCTTATTTATTCACAATATCATAATTTTTACTCTTAACCTTATTGAGTATCTAAGTTAACTCATTTCTTATGTTTTATTTTCCCTAGGATATGAGAAAGTGTTGTGTGATTGATATGTAAGGATACACTAAGGGGAATAATTACATTCTCAAAGAAAATATTTTTTGTATTTTATTTTTTAAAATGTAATTTGAATTTAAAGTATGTATCTAGTATACCAAGAATACTAAACTATTCATTCCTTTGGGATGTGATAACTTATATCAAATACCAATGTAATAAATTAGACATCGGCCCTGGGCTACTGAGGTTGGGGTTGCTATATTTATTTTTTTCTTCTATGTTCATATATTCACTTACCAACTATGTTATCATAATTAAAAACCTAGTTATGCATTATTATAGATAAAATTTAATATTTCTCTTTCACTATTTTACTAAGAAGTCTTGTTAAACCTTTTATAATGTGGGATTTCAACAAAGGAATTTTCAAATTTCCAACCCTTGATTTACAACTACAAGTTCCAATTACAAGGATAAAATTTATTGAAGGTGGAGAGAATGTTACAACCTGATATTTTAAGAGAAAAACTTTGGGTTCAATAGAATATATGTAATGATACACCAAGCTTAGATGATAATTCAACACCAAAAAAATTTATGCTATACTTTTTTTAAAAATTCGATCTCTTCGATAGCTTGTGGAACACACAACCCTGAATCTAAATAAATAGTAATATAGTATAATGTTATAACCTAGCCTTTAAATTAGTGGGTATGAATAGTACTAAATAAATTTATAAATTTATGGTTATATATTGATTAAAAAAAATAAGAATCATTTAAAATAAAACGAAATGTTTTAGGGAAAACTATAGTTTTCTAAAAGACGGTTTAGTCATACATTGCCCACATAATTTAAAATTATATTTTCACACTTTTAGAAAATGTATTTTATAAAATTAAATTCATTTTTAAATAATAACATTAAAATAATCTTATGTTGAATGTTTTGGATTTTTCTAAAAAGTTTTATTTTTCGATGAAAAGTGAAAATTGCAGATTTTATTGAAAACTCACTTTTCATTTAAAAAAATCACAAGGTTAAATTATATTTTAAATTCGTTTTAAAATAAAATTTGTTTAATTATATTAAAATATAACTAATTTAGTTTATTTTAATCATTTTAATATTTATTTTTGATATTAAAACCTTATATGCTTATGAGATCTCTTTGGAAACTCTCTTTTTCGTCACATATAAAGATTTAATTTTAAATTGAATTCTACCAATTATGTGAATTGAATTTTTAAAAATGGATTCCATATTTTGAATTAGAATAATTTATATTATCTAATAAGTTCAAATTAATTTCTGACCATTATCAATAGGAAAATTAGTAAAAATTAATCATTACGGTTAAGGTAAAAACTAATTTACCAGAGTAGGGGATTAAACTAAGAAGTTAAGGGTTATAAATAACCTAAAATTTTTCCACAAAAAATTTTATAGATATATTTTTACATTATCACCTAAAAGTTTCTATAATTATTCATTTTTTAGGCTTGTGACATGATAAAAACATGTGTATAATTGATTATTTTCAAAAATTCCATGTGTGTCTGCTCCCCCACTTAAAAAATTCCACATACTCTCCTCTCCTATTAAATATTAAAAATCCATTTGGTTTGTCTAATATATACCCAAATAAATTTATTACTCCCCTCCCAATATCCCAGTTCCCATGTTTTGATCATAAGGATGACCTAGGAAGGCTTTTGGTGCAAACCTAAAGAAGTTATCCGAAGAAGAGGTAACTTTATTAAACAAGCATTTTTATTTTGTTTCTTATTCCACCTCATTAAAATATTATCAAACCATGATTATATAATAACCTCAATATCTTACATATAGTGAGATGTTATTAGGTTAAGTGAATGACCTATATCCATACCCACTTCCATCAATTGATAAATGAAACCGTCGAACGTCTGTACGACAAACTACCACCTCGTGAACCGATGTAATTAGTTTTCCATAACCACTTTTAAAGTATTGTTATAATTATGGATTTAACACATTTATATAATATTTATAATATTATTATAAATATTTAATTTTAATATCACATATAACTTCTTACGTTTCATTCCATTTAAAACACGATAACGTCGTTTGTGTGTACGATAGACCACCGCCTCACAAAGCGATGTGATTCATTTTTTCATTTACACTTTACACAAAAGGAAATAAGTATAAAATTAATGAATAAATGTGATATATATAACATGATATTTATTTTATAAAATTATTATATCACCCACTTTCTTACCCTTTCACTCGTTAATGGAATGATATCATCGCTCATGAGTATATATGTCCTACCATCTCCACAAAGCGGTGCAATTAAATTTCCATGTACAGACATAAATAATTATTCTAAAAATATATATAATGAGTAAATATTATATTTATAACATTAATATAATTCTGTATATATTTTATTCTATATCTTATAAACAATACCAGAACATTCATAACAAAACATGCATGAGAAAAGAAGCCAATTAACAACCAAAACAATAAAAGTAATGAAATATTATTAAAAAATAGATGGTAAAATGTTATAATAGTATCATATATGATATTATAAATATGAATATTTTTATTTTATAGATTAATAACATTATTAAAACCATTATATAGGAGGTTAAATCATGTTCAACCAAAAGGAAGCTTGAGGAAAGGAACCTCATTTCAATTTCCCTTCATTGAGGCATATTATAATGTTATGAACCTAATTTATTTTATATGGTTTATATACTACCAATTTTCATGTAATATCATGAAAAATTTATATTTTATGGTATTTGAAGTTTAAATATGAATTATTTCATCTAAGGGGATTTGAATTGAAAACTACAAAGTGGTAAAGAATCTCTTGACTCAATTTATTTTCATTGGGTAATATTACTTCTTCATTGTCTTTTTCATTATAAGATTATGTGTTTAAATAATTTTTACTATATTATATTATATTTCTTTTTTTTATGTGGATTTACATTTGAGACACATAATTGATTCATTGGTTAATTATCACTTCAATGTTATGATCTTTGTAAGGGTTTATTTCAAATAAAATTTTAATCAGGATTGTTTATACTTGAATTTACATTAAAGGAAATTATTTGATAAATTTATAATAAAACCATTTTATTTTATTATAGTCAGGTTATTCATGATTTTTTCAATTAATAGTACCATATTCATCACTTTTTTACTTAAATTTATTGAGAAAATGTTTTTAATAAAATACGACATTATTTCTTGCTTTGGTAGAAAATAATTTTTCTTCTAAAACCATGTTTTCTAACAATGTTTTAATTTTTTTAACATTATTAAAATAATTTATTAAATAAATTTTTACCCAGGATTGAATTTTTACAATTTTTTTGAAAATAATCTTCTTTTAATTTTCCAAATAAGGCCCATTTGTATTTTAATGAAAATGTGAAAGGAATATTTTTTTAATGTGTATGTAATGTGAAAATTTTCCCACTATCTTGAGAACTAAATATTTTAAATATTTCCTTTATAAGTTTAAAAAGTTATTTTAGAAACATTATGTGCACTTTTAGTTTTAAAAAGGATTTTTAAACTAAAAATATTATTTTAATCAAGAATGTTTTAATGAAATATTTATGGTATTTCTATTTATCCATGAAATAAAACGTTTATTATACTTATGATCCATAGAGGATATGTTGTATTAATACCATAATTATTATTTATATTCATGGTTTATGATCAGTTTGACAGGTGAAAGTATTAAAATTACCTCTCTTAATTAATTTTTGTATTCATTAACTTTCCCTTGAAATATTCACTTTTTTGTTATCAATAGACATTAAACTTCCCCAAAAAATACATATTATTTATTATTGATATAATTTTTACTTAAACCATATATCATTTATACATATGGTATTTTACTTTAAAAGTTATATGATTGACTGGGGGAATAATTTTTAATTCGTATTCCTTACTCGATAGAGAAATTTGTTAATAAGGAATATTTTTCATGAATTAAATCGATCATGTGATATATGAGGAATGAATTGTACATACAGATATAGGTGGGGGATATTTATAGATATCCTCTTGATTCATCATTAGTCTCATGAGATAAATGTGAGTTCTAAAAGGTACCTAGATACCCTAAGAGGGGGGGGGGGGGTGAATCAGGGTATGAATATTATGTTTAAATTTTTTCCTTCCCCACTAGATCTTGAACTCTTTATTATAATGGTCACTTTGTTCTCTCTTTAGTGTTTACATTTATATTTTCCATTCTAACTTTATATAATGATTATGAATATAATGTAAAGTAAGAAACCAAGCATAAGGACACACAAATTTTTACTTAGTTCACCCTCACTGGGACACGTCCAAGGAGAATACAATGATAATGTGTCGATGTACCAAATTTACTAATTTTCACTACCAATTAAAGGTTTGGGATAAATAAATTATATGCCAAGGATCACTTACTTTAAAATGTAAAGGGTTATATCACTATTTACTAAGGGTCACTCCCTAACTCTCTTTTGATGGATCACTATAGATGGAAAGGATCACCTTCTTCCTCTTCCTTTACTCACTGCTATGGAAATGAACCACACATAGTTTATGGACATGTAAGTCCCTTCATAATCAATAATGAATGAATCCTAAATTTTAGGAAGATACTATGTTTATTTCCTTTATGTGCTACTTCTTCACTCCTATGAAAATACCAGCAGGCAACACTTCCACTTTCCAGACAACTAGAACAAACTTCTCTTTGATGTAGACACAAAATTACCTTTTATTTGGAATGATTCAAGCCTCTGAGCGGTGTTTCTCCCAAACCGCGGCATCTAGGGTTTCACAAGTTTTGTTTCCCTATCTTCCCCCCTCCGGCTTGGCTTTGATCATGATTTCTGCTTCTAGTTTCGGTCTGGTGTGGGAGTTGTCAAGCCTCGTGCATTTGTCCTAGCATGGTTCAGCTTCAGCGGTCCATCTTGGATCTCATCTGGTGTCACGGCTATACAACGATGTTTCTCATCGTAGCTCGGTGCGACTGGATCTCGTCTCGCGTGATGGCGGTGCGACGGTGTTGCTCGGCGTGGATCAGTGCGGTAGGATCTTGTCTGGCGCAACGGCGGTGCGATGGTGTTGTTCGGCATGGCTCGGTGCGACTGGATCTTGTCTGGCGTGGCGGCAGTGCGACGGTGTGGCGTGGCTCATCCCTCTTTGTCGACGACGAGGTTTGGTGTGCGATCAACTTCGTGGCTGGTTGTTTCGTCCGACTTTGTCGGGTTCAAGGGTTCTCGGAGATTCGGTGCGCGCTGTCTGGCTTCGTCGAGCGGCCTGGGTTCCTCGGCTCATCTGGCAAGATCAGGGGCGGGTATCCGGTCAGATCTGCAACATTTTTGAGGGGGGAGGTATTAGGTTGCGGCTTCTCTGGGTTTTTTAGATTCTATTTTGGTATGGCGTATTTGGGTATGCTATGGTTTGTTCTACTTGGATGGATCTGGTATGGTCTGTTCTGGTTTGGTCTTGCTAGCTCTTCTCTACTTTCTCCTGCTGTCATTTTTGTTGCTGTGAGGTTTTAGAATCTAATAAGGGTACATCCATGGTTCTGATTGGAGCAGATTTATTCCCATTGTGGCGCCTCTGTTTCAGGACGACCCTGATCCCCTAATTAGTGGTGTCCTCTTGGTACGGGGTTGGGCCACCCAGTCCTAGTGATGATGGCTTGTTCTTGTGCCTTTTGGGTTGCTTTCTGGGCTTATGTGACTTTGGTGTCTGGGGGGTTTGAGGAGGGCAGTGGTGTTGGTCCAGGATGACCTTTGATGGTGGCGCTTGGAATGGTCATTTGGGAAGGACAAGTGGTTTTTTTTCGAGATCTGTTGGTATGGTGTTGTATCCAGACTCAACCCATGGATCAGGCCCCAGAAGAGGTTCTAGATATTCTCTTCATCGTTGCAGTGTTTTTCGGATTTGGTTGTTGAGAGGGTGTGATCACAGTCATTGGATCGGGCCTGTGCTTTGACACAGGACACTTGCTTGCTGTTAAGCCTTACAATGGCGGAGTGATTTTCCATGTTCATATGTTGGGGAGGGGAAGCTTCATGTGTCAGTTTTGTTTGTCTCGCTAGACCTCTGGGTTTTGAATTGTTTTAAGTCAATGATGTCTTTGGTTTCCCCCATTCTTCCCTTAAAAGGGGGTTTATGTTTATGTTTTTGTTGAAATAATAAAAATTTTAAGGCCTTCAGGCCGTTGGATGGATATTCAAGAGATTCCAATTATTCATTTCTATAACTTGAATATAGAGGTGAATGAACTATTTTTCAAGTATTATCAATGGTGAAAATCCTTTACATTCTTCTTATTCATCTTAAATCAGATATGAAAATGATACTACTCACAGTGTAATGTAGGTGCATATCTCCATGCACAAGATTCTAGTGTGATAACCCTGCATGAGACCCTGGTGTGTAACTCCTTGAGGGAGATCCTTGTGCGCACCCATGCATGAGATCCTCGTGCATACCCTTGCATGAGATCCCAACGCATATCCTTTTCATTATTTGTGTGATGTCCTTGTGTGAACCTGTAGAGACCCGAAGCTTATCGTACATGGACATTACATTACATTTGCGGAATACTTAGTACATAACAAAAACACACACACAAGGACCGTAATAGTTTAGTGTCTTTGGAAACTCGGAGTATAATCTTCTAATCGTGGGGAAAGATCTTCAACATCTCCCATAAAGATCTTCCATTTTATTTTACCTAAAACCTTTCTTTATATCCTGGGGAAAAGAAAACATAAAAGGGTGAGCTCAAATGCTCAGTAAGTGTAAACAAAGGAAATATCAATCACATAATTTTCATAAGAACATATCATTTTTGGAAATCTTAACCTGCAAAAGAGAGCATAATTTCATAACATGGGATAAATCATAGAAGTGAAAAATAAATCATAACTTAAAACATTACTCATTGTGGCATACACACATAATCATAGAGAATCATTTCTTGTTAGTCAAGACTCATTGCCAAGACTATCTTAGTGGACACAGTCCCTTTCTGAATCGAGTAATCCTCGTTTCAGTCCTGTTTCACTGAACCGGTATAATCTACCATTCCAGCCATGTCTATCTCATGAGATATAAAATCTTTACCCAATGAATTGGAGGGAGATATAGGTCCCACCCATCTCATAATGATACCATTCTTATGTGTGCCACAAAAACATAAATCATACATCATTGCATAACCCATGTAATAAAAATGGGAATCTTAAACATCGTGACATCATAAAACAATTCATATAAGATAAAGGAATTCATAAAAACTATTTCCATCACAACATAATCAAATCCATGTAATAATAGGGATAGAAACAGAACCCTTTATTATCTTAGATGGAAAATAATTTTGATAAAACACTTGAACTCCATTCTTGAGGAAAATATCCTTTCTACTTCAAAAACATTTTTCCTTTCATAACATGTCATACGACAATAAAATTAAAGAAGTTTATTAAAAATAAACTTGAAAACTTGTAAAGGATGTTTCTTGGAAATAATGTTTTAAAAATCCATTTATGCCGTATAAGTTTAAAAAAAACCTTCTTCTCGTACTTTTGTCGGAAAAGTCAAAAAAGTACCTCGTACGAAAAACGACAAAAGATTCCTTTCATATCCTTTACTAAAAATTTACCGAAGGGTAAAATTGAATATAAACTATTGTATAAGGATATAAATATTACATATTGAGGAAACATGGATGTGGATGATAAAATACACCCCAGTAAATTCCAAAGTATAAACAATCTCGGATAAAAATGAGATTGTGACATTTCCCTTACCTTAGGTCCGACTTGCTTTGTAAGTGTCCGAACCTCCTGTATAATGATTTAAATCATGTTATTGACTTATTAAAGAATCATATTCATTGTTATGATATCATATATGGTTCACTTATGACATTATATTACCCGTTCTTTTGTAAACTCCATGTTAAAGAAGCGTTTTGGGTAAAATCGTTTCATTTATCGTAGGTGTTTTGACTTGTTGTTCTTGACATCATTATTACTTATATCATGATTTACTTACTTCCAGAATATAAAATATGATTTATATATCATATATATTCAGTATATATATATATAATAGGTAGATAAATAAAATGAAAAACACCGTTCATGGAGACGGTAGTCCGTACGTACGCATGAACGTTGTTTTCCTTTCCTTATTGTCTTGAAATGGAAGTAAGTAGATGACATACATATGTATATATATACATAAATCCAGTAGATTTATAATGTCATATATTTCATTATAATTTCTTATATATACATTATAATCATTCTTAAATGGTTAACATGGAGAATGAATCTCATCGCGTCGTGGAGACGGTAGTCCGTACGTACGCACGAGCGATGATATCATTTCTATTGAATTGAATTGGAGGGAATTATACAATATATCAGAATCAATATGATGTTGTAATAACTATGTATAGTTATTATTTACACCATTACACCCATCCATGTAAGGTGGTGGTGGAAAATAGATTACACCACGGCGTGGAGACGGTATTCCGTACGTACGCACGCGCGGTGATTTCTTTTTCCGTAGGATGGATAGATGGTGAAATAGGGTTGTTTCATACTTATAATAACATATCAGTATATGAGTGATACTGATGTTTTTACTTCATAATGAAACAACCTAAGAAGAAGAAGTGGATGAAGAAATAAAGATGAAAGAATTGGTAACGGTAATTACCTCTTCTTTGAAGTGCCTCTTTGAGACCTCCTCTTAGGGCACTAGAATTGGTCTTTGAGGAAGACCAGAACCTCTAGGATGTTTCTAGGGAAGTGGAGAAGAGATTTTGGCAGGGGTTGGCCGAGCTTGAGTGCTCAAATTGGTGTGAGAAGGAGGGGGAGGAGGTGTCCTTTTATAGGGGAGGAGAGGGGCACCTTAGGAATATCTCAAAATATTATTTTATATTAAAGTCAAAATCGGTTTATAATGGTTCCAAAGGGTCTTATTTAGAAGCTAAAGTGGGGATGGGTCGAAATCCTATCAACCAATAGAATTTAGACAAGTTTAGGATATTATTTTAACCTTATCAATTAGATTTAACTCTAAGTTAAATAATTTAACATTTACCGTGTCTTTTTGTTTTCTTTCACTATATGGTTAATACACTTACTATAAAATGCCAAAAGAACCCCAAATTGTTTATTATTAATATATATATCCTTATCTAAGTCATTTGGCCGAACCTTAGATTTTTAGGAATAAAATAACAATTAATAATATAATATTTTATTTAAAAACTATTTTGTGTCAATTTTGACACTATTTGATATATGATTTTTGTGAAAGTCATAACAGAATTAAATGTTCGAACCAAGTTGATTATATCAACATTAATATATCATAGTAACCTAGAAAATTAGTGGAATTCATAAAAATTTTCAAATTACATTTATTTTGGTGTTTATAACATCAATTATGTCAATATTTCATTAATAAGATAATTACTGCATCATCGTTGTGTCATAAATAAATTAAATTATTTGATGTCTAAAAATTACAAATAAAATACCATCATGTAGGAAATCTTTTTAGCTTTCTAATGAATATTTACAATAGAATTTATCTTATGTATAACCCCATATTAAAAATGATTTACTTATTAAACTTTGATTTTAACTATTTTAACCCTTCTTTAAATAAATTAATAATAAATGTCCTAATCTAATCCAAGTGGGCCTAAGTGGTCATATTTTATTCCTAAGTTTGTTTTTGGTCGAATTAAACTTGTCCAATAGAATTAGGACATGTGTTAGTGTAATATTAATATCATATTTACCCTTAGTTACCCTATTTACTATTAACCGTGGTAAAAAAAGTAAAAAGTTACTATTCACCAAAAAATTATTTTCATCTCATTGAACCACATTTTAGTCCTTGATATTAACCGTGTCTCTCAGATTTTCGAAATTCCATTCACAGAAGCGGTAAAATTAAGTTTTATGCAAAATTCAGTTTTTAACCTACCACTTAGTAGTTTCACTATTCATCAAAAATTGATGTTTTTCAGAACAATGCCAAAATTTCATCCCAAGCTATATTTCATATTCCGAATTCAAAAATGAAGTCTATTTTACCAAATTCATAACATAAAAGTTGCATTAATTAATTTTATAATTAAATCCCGCTTTTAAAACAAATAGCGTGTTTTTTTTAAGAAACAATATCTATCAAAAGATTGACACTTGTTTATGTCTAGTTTAAATGTGAAATTACATCCAATGACCAATATTGTATTAAATTGTAAAAATATATTCTAAATATACTTTAAAACCACTCAAATTAATGATTTATCACTATTAATTATTTCGATTAAAAAAGTTGTTTTTAATTATAATTTAGTAATTTTCACTATTCATCAAAATATGAAAGTTATCCGAAAATCACCAAAATTTCACCTTAGGCTAAATTCGATACTCCGAATCCAAAAATAAAGTTCATTTTGAAAAATAAGATTTACTGGATTTCAAAAAGTGGTTATTACTATTCATAACGGCTAGTTTTAATAATATTTTTATAGCATATCGTTGTTTAGTGAAACTCGGTATTGCGTACTACACACGCTATCGAGGAAGGTCGCGATTGCGTGTAATGCAAGGCAAGTCAAGGATGTGTGTTGTGCAAGCTCCTTTTGGTGTAGCGTACAACACAAGACATTAATAAAATAAAAAAGAATATTTTTCATAAAATCTCGGGCTGTTACATTCTACCCCCCTTAAAATGAATTTCGCCCTCGAAATTCGTCGGGGTTATAAATGGTTTACTATTCGAAAGTTTCTTTAATAGAAACCCACATCGTAAAAAGGAATATCAAAACCAGTCTTTAAAAACAAAAGTATGAAACGTAACGGTTACCCAAATAAACTAATCACTGGGTTTCCACATAGGTGGAAATATGGATATGGAAGAGAAATCTAACCATCATGTTCTGATGGAGAGTGGTAGAGAACATGGCTATGGAAAAGCCAGTAATCACAAATCCATAGATTTGTGATGATATAAGGTACCATCTGATTCATCAGGTATAAGATCACTAGGACAACATTTTTGGTTTTCAAGATCATTTCCCTAAAGTTGAAAATTTTCTTAGAATAAATACTTACTTTATTTTGGTACAATCTCACTTTTGTTCGTGCCTTGAACAATTTCTACTTCATCTCTTAAATAAATGAAGTTGAATTTGTTATTTGTGAAGTGTTAGCAGATCATGTGATAGAATGACTGTTCATTCCATCTGTCTCAAACAAAAGGTTAGAAAAAGTTATTAAATATACATAAGTCATTCTATAGTGAGATTAATCATATATGGTTCTTAAAATGGACTTATACTTCATATATCATACTGCTTAATATAATAAAACTAGTTTCTACTAAACAGGGACTTCCTGTAGGCTAGTGGTAGGCGATAAAGGCCAGTCACACTTCGGTTGTGGGTTCGATTCCTATAGCCTTGTCCGAAGCGATGGGCTGTCGCCCGTCCTGCAGGTTGTCCTTTTTTCTAAAACTACGTTACTATAACATCCCATCAATAATATCGAAAATCTTCTATCCTTAAACAATACTAACTTATGTCCAACATAATCCAGTCTAATCTTTAGGCTTATACATAATACTGCAGTCCACTCTTATAATATAGTGACAACGATTACCAGAGATTTAATACTGTCGTTGATCCCCACATATCATAAGATATGTCTTGTTGGTCACATTCCAAACACTCAAAGTCCTTAATCGTGTATTCTCTTGAATACCTTAGTGAAAACATGAGTGCAGTTAAAAGTTAACACTTTCCACATACCAAAATCCTCAAAATTCTATATACTCAAACCATGATATCACTTAGTCCTTATATTAATCATGAGCTCATAAATACTATTAAACATTTTATTTTCTCGCATATCATCTTATTTCCAAAAAATATCTCAATCACTTTGAATACCACATCAATAAATATTACAATACTCAATGATACAACATTATTTTGGAATCCCATTACATAAACACTTAATCATTCCACCACATCGTTGTCATATTCAACATTGCCAATAGTGATCGCATGTGATTTCCCTTTGTCCTTTGCCTTCAGTGGTTGCTCATGTTGATCATCACTAACCCTTGGATTAGGGCAATTATTAGCATAATGCCCCATTTCCTTGCACTTGAAGCATTGAAGTGTTGGCGGTGCGTTCTCTGCAGTGTTTGCTTTATTCACATCATTAGAAACCCTTTTTCCATTACTTCGACACTCAACTGCTCGATGACCTTCTTTTCCACACTTAAAACATTTTCTAGTCCCTTTAAGACAATCTCCACCATGCTTATTCCCACACTTTGTGCATAAGGAATCATTCATCTTCTTTTCATCATTATTCTGAGATTTCTCCTTGAACTCCATCTTTCGTTTCTTGTCAAAACCATGAGATGGATATGTAACACCAACTTCCATTTCTACCTTGATAGCACAACGCACAATTTCTTCATAGCTACTGAAGTCTCTTATAGCTAATGCCCTTCGAAGACTTGGTTTTAAGCCACTGAAAAATCGATCAACTTTACTTTCAGGTTGAATGATAATTCCATAAGCATACCTTGCAAGTCTTGTAAAATTTGCTTCATAGGTACCAACAGATTCATCATCCCTTTGCTTCAGTTCAAGAAACTCTTTCTCCATCTTTGTTCGAAGAATACGAGGGAAGTACTTACTGAAAAACAGGTTCTTGAACTCGTCCCATTCCATGGACTCAATTTCATCTCTTGGCCTCGTATTCTTGATAAGATTCCACCATTGATCAGCTTCACCTTCCAAACGATATACTGCTAAGATGACTTTATCATGTTCAGAACATTGAAGAATTGAAAATATCTTTTCAGTAGTGCTAATCCATTGTTCAGCAACTAATGGATCAGTAGACCCACTGAAAGAAGGTGGACGTTGCCTCATGAAGGACTCAATAGAATATTGTTCCCTTCTCTGCTCATTTGGAAGTCCAGAGTGATTCATAGCTTGTGTAAGTATAGCAATAAGATTTTGCACTCCATCTCCCATAACATTTGTTTGTTCGGGAGGGAAATCATTGCATTGTCCATTGCATTGATCAACACGGTTCCTTCGGGTTCCAGCCATCGTCTAAAACCCAAAAAGAATAGTGTGAGAGGCAAAAATCATGCTAGGGAAAACAACATAATAAAGGGGGAGTACCTTCAATATCCAACATCTTAGGTTTAATTCTATGATCGTTAGCGTAATTCTATTACTATAACCTATACGTATACTTATCCCTAGGGACATCCCTAGACATACCTTAGAAATATCTCTAGGGATCTCACTAACGTTTTCGCATCCTAGTTTCCAAAGGTTGACTAAACCTTTCCTCTGATACCAACTGTAGATACCCGAAGCTTATCGTACATGGACATTACATTACATTTGCGGAATACTTAGTACATAACAAAAACACACACACAAGGACCGTAATAGTTTAGTGTCTTTGGAAACTCGGAGTATAATCTTCTAATCGTGGGGAAAGATCTTCAACATCTCCCATAAAGATCTTCCATTTTATTTTACCTAAAACCTTTCTTTATATCTTGGGGAAAAGAAAACATAAAAGGTTGAGCTCAAATGCTCAGTAAGTGTAAACAAAGGAAATATCAATCACATAATTTTCATAAGAACATAACATTTTTGGAAATCTTAACCTGCAAAAGAGAGCATAATTTCATAACATGGGATAAATCATAGAAGTGAAAATGAAATCATAACTTAAAACATTACTCATTGTGGCATACACACATAATCATAGAGAATCATTTCTTGTTAGTCAAGACTCATTGCCAAGACTATCTTAGTGGACAAAGTCCCTTTCTGAATCGAGTAATCCTCGTTTCAGTCCCGTTTCACTGAACCGGTATAACCTACCATTCCAGCCATGTCTATCTCATGAGATATAAAATCTTTACCCAATGCATTGGAGGGAGATATAGGTCCCACCCATCTCATAATGATACCATTCTTATGTGTGCCACAAAAACATAAATCATACATCATTGCATAACCCATGTAATAAAAATGGGAATCTTAAACATCGTGACATCATAAAACAATTCATATAAGATAAAGGAATTCATAAAAACTATTTCCATCACAACATAATCAAATCCATGTAATAATAGGGATAGAAACAGAACCCTTTATTATCTTAGATGGAAAATAATTTTGATAAAACACTTGAACTCCATTCTTGAGGAAAATATCCTTTCTACTTCAAAAACATTTTTCCTTTCATAACATGTCATACGACTTTAAAATAAAAGAAGTTTATTAAAAATAAACTTGAAAACTTGTAAAGGATGTTTCTTGGAAATAATGTTTTAAAAATCCATTTATGCCGTATAAGTTTAAAAAAAACCTTCTTCTCGTACTTTTGTCGGAAAAGTCAAAAAAGTACCTCGTACGAAAAACGACAAAAGATTCCTTTCATATCCTTTACTAAAAATTTACCGAAGGGTAAAATTGAATATAAACTATTGTATAAGGATATAAATATTACATATTGAGGAAACATGGATGTGGATGATAAAATACACCCCAGTAAATTCCAAAGTATAAACAATCTCGGATAAAAATGAGATTGTGACATTTCCCTTACCTTAGGTCCGACTTGCTTTGTAAGTGTCCGAACCTCCTGTATAATGATTTAAATCATGTTATTGACTTATTAAAGAATCATATTCATTGTTATGATATCATATATGGTTCACTTATGACATTATATTACCCGTTCTTTTGTAAACTCCATGTTAAAGAAGCGTTTTGGGTAAAATCGTTTCATTTATCGTAGGTGTTTTGACTTGTTGTTCTTGACATCATTATTACTTATATCATGATTTACTTACTTCCAGAATATAAAATATGATTTATATATCATATATATTCAGTATATATATATATAATAGGTAGATAAATAAAATGAAAAACACCGTTCATGGAGACGGTAGTCCGTACGTACGCATGAACGTTGTTTTCCTTTCCTTATTGTCTTGAAATGGAAGTAAGTAGATGACATACATATGTATATATATACATAAATCCAGTAGCTTTATAATGTCATATATTTCATTATTATTTCTTATATATACATTATAATCATTCTTAAATGGTTAACATGGAGAATGAATCTCATCGCGTCGTGGAGACGGTAGTCCGTACGTACGCACGAGCGATGATATCATTTCTATTGAATTGAATTGGAGTGAATTATACAATATATCAGAATCAATATGATGTTGTAATAACTATGTATAGTTATTCTTTACACCATTACACCCATCCATGTAAGGTGGTGGTGGAAAATAGATTACACCACGGCGTGGAGACGGTATTCCGTACGTACGCACGCGCGGTGATTTCTTTTTCCGTAGGATGGATAGATGGTGAAATAGGGTTGTTTCATACTTATAATAACATATCAGTATATGAGTGATACTGATGTTTTTACTTCATAATGAAACAACCTAAGAAGAAGAAGTGGATGAAGAAATAAAGATGAAAGAATTGGTAACGGTAATTACCTCTTCTTTGAAGTGCCTCTTTGAGACCTCCTCTTAGGGCACTAGAATTGGTCTTTGAGGAAGACCAGAACCTCTAGGATGTTGCTAGGGAAGTGGAGAAGAGATTTTGGCAGGGGTTGGCCGAGATTGAGTGCTCAAATTGGTGTGAGAAGGAGGGGGAGGAGGTGTCCTTTTATAGGGGAGGAGAGGGGCACCTTAGGAATATCTCAAAATATTATTTTATATTAAAGTCAAAATCGGTTTATAATGGTTCCAAAGGGTCTTATTTCGAAGCTAAAGTGGGGATGGGTCGAAATCCTATCAACCAATAGAATTTAGACAAGTTTAGGATATTATTTTAACCTTATCAATTAGATTTAACTCTAAGTTAAATAATTTAACATTTACCGTGTCTTTTTGTTTTCTTTCACTATATGGTTAATACACTTACTATAAAATGCCAAAAGAACCCCAAATTGTTTATTATTAATATATATATCCTTATCTAAGTCATTTGGCCGAACCTTAGATTTTTAGGAATAAAATAACAATTAATAATATAATATTTGATTTAAAAACTATTTTGTGTCAATTTTGACACTATTTGATATATGATTTTTGTGAAAGTCATAACAGAATTAAATGTTCGAACCAAGTTGATTAAATCAACATTAATATATCATAGTAACCTAGAAAATTAGTGGAATTCATAAAAATTTTCAAATTACATTTATTTTGGTGTTTATAACATCAATTATGTCAATATTTCATTAATAAGATAATTACTGCATCATCGTTGTGTCATAAATAAATTAAATTATTTGATGTCTAAAAATTACAAATAAAATACCATCATGTAGGAAATCTGTTTATCTTTCTAATGAATATTTACAATCGAATTTATCTTATGTATAACCCCATATTAAAAATGATTTACTTATTAAACTTTGATTTTAACTATTTTAACCCTTCTTTAAATAAATTAATAATAAATGTCCTAATCTAATCCAAGTGGGCCTAAGTGGTCATATGTTATTCCTAAGTTTGTTTTTGGTCGAATTACACTTGTCCAATAGAATTAGGACATGTTTTAGGGTAATATTAATATCATATTTACCCTTAGTTACCCTATTTACTATTAACCGTGGTAAAAAAAGTAAAAAGTTACTATTCACCAAAAAATTATTTTCATCTCATTGAACCACATTTTAGTCCTTGATATTAACCGTGTCTCTCGGATTTTCGAAATTCCATTCACAGAAGCGGTAAAATTAAGTTTTTTGCAAAATTCAGTTTTTAACCTACCACTTAGTAGTTTCACTATTCATCAAAAATTGATGTTTTTCAGAACAATGCCAAAATTTCATCCCAAGCTATATTTCATATTCCGAATTCAAAAATGAAGTCTATTTTACCAAATTCATAACATAAAAGTTGCATTAATTAATTTTATAATTAAATCCCGCTGTTAAAACAAATAGCGTGTTTTTTTTAAGAAACAATATCTATCAAAAGATTGACACTTGTTTATGTCTAGTTTAAATGTGAAATTACATCCAATGACCAATATTGTATTAAATTGTAAAAATATATTCTAAATATACTTTAAAACCACTCAAATTAATGATTTATCACTATTAATTATTTCGATTAAAAAAGTTGTTTTTAATTATAATTTAGTAATTTTCACTATTCATCAAAATATGAAAGTTATCCGAAAATCACCAAAATTTCACCTTAGGCTAAATTCGATACTCCGAATCCAAAAATAAAGTTCATTTTGAAAAATAAGATTTACTGGATTTCAAAAAGTGGTTATTACTATTCATAACGGCTAGTTTTAATAATATTTTTATAGCATATCGTTGTTTAGTGAAACTCGGTATTGCGTACTACACACGCTATCGAGGAAGGTCGCGATTGCGTGTAATGCAAGGCAAGTCAAGGATGTGTGTTGTGCAAGCTCCTTTTGGTGTAGCGTACAACACAAGACATTAATAAAATAAAAAAGAATATTTTTCATAAAATCTCGGGCTGTTACAGAACCCCTAGCTTGAACCCTGTTCTCACTTTGCATGAGCTCCTAGCGCTAAACCTATTTATGCTTTGCATGAGTTCTTGGTGTGAAACAATAGTGCTCACCATGTTTATGATTTTGCATGATCTTTTAGAATGAACCCCTGGCGTGAAAAATATTCATGCTTTGCATGAGCTCCTGGCACGAATCCCTGGTGTGAACCATGTTCATGCTTTTCGTGAGCTACTAGCATGAACCCTATTCGCGCTTTGCACAAGACGCTGTTCACATCATGCAAAAAACTTACGCAATGTATATTAATTCATGAGACCTCTACACTAACCTACTTCATAATATTTATCTATAAATATCCTTCATGATATTTCTACGTGAACCTCCTTCATGAGACGTATCCACAAACCTCCTTCTCGGACATTTCTTCAGATCAATCTTTTAATAAAAACTTTAATAGTCTATAAGGATGGGTTAAGGGGTATTTATAGGCATAAATTCACCACCTTAACTAAAAAATCATAGAAAACCATCCATTCCATCGACATCACGTGATCCATGAACCTCCTAGCATGAGATATAGGTGTGAGTCCTATTCGATCTTTGCACAAGATTTAGGTGTGAGTCCGGTTCACGCTATGCACGAGATCTGGGTGTGAGTCCTATTCTCTCTTTTCACAAGATCCATCATGGGATCCAAAGATAATCATGATCACTACATGAAATCCCATTACGAGATCCAAATATAATCATGAGTGTTGTGAGAGATCCCACCATGAGATCCAAAGAAAATCATGGACTAATGAGATCTCAACACAAGATTAGTTCATACATTCATGCTCTGCGAGATAAGTTTAGAATTCGTTCTCCGTGACATCAGTTTAGAATTCACACTATGGGAGATCAGTTTAGCATTCATGCTTCATGAGATTAGTTCAGTATTCACTCTCTATGAGATTAGTTCAGAATTCATACTCTATGAGATCAGTTTAGCATTCTCGCTCTGTTATATTTATTTAGTTCATGCTTGAACAATATTAGGAAGTTCACACTTTTCATGAGATCAAAAAATTTGTGTTTGTGAGAGAATAAACATTCATGATAACTCTTCATGCCTTCTTTGATAACAAATCTTCTTCAACAACCTCAATCCTTTTTTAAAAAACATAATCAAACCAGAATCACTATCATGAGGTATTTTTTAAAAACAATATCCTCATTTGGGTTTGTTGAAAACTATTCACAGTTTGACACCAAATTAAACCTTCTTACATATTCTATGAATAATTTTCTTCTTGCGATTCTGATTGTGATCAGAGATTTAATCAACACACACTCTAATCCCACATGACCCATGATTGGTGTGAGAAACAATTTTAGCATGAAAAGTTCATCAATAAAACACTTCATTCCCAAACCACTCAACTGATTTCATCACAAACCACATATATTATGATATATAACCTTTTATCAAACAACTTTAGCATCATCATATTTATAAATCCCCTTACTTAACTACTCCCCTATCAACCTCCCACCTTATCGTAACTTATAAATTTTCTCCCCTTTTATAGCCACAATTTCTCTACCTTTTTCAATGAACCTGAAGGCCACTTAATTATGTTTTGTAATAGAGTAAAGAACATAGATCAACATATCAAGGAAAATCACATCATACCTCAGGTAGAGGGGGTCCCACATCGATACTTTTTCGAGTGCGAGGAGTCAACTGAACTCCAAGATCAAATAAATTCTATTCAAACACCAGTTTGTGTAAGGCTTTCATCAAAATTTCTATAACCTATAGTTCTAGAAGCACATAATCCAACTTCACAAGGCCATACTCCTCCTTCTACTTGATAAAATGGTACTTGATTTCAATTTTCTTTGTCCTTGAGTGATAAACTATATTTTTGATAAGGTTTATAGAACTTGAATTATCTCAATGAATACCAATCATAGAATTCACATCAATCTCCCCCTTTATCATAGAATTCAATAGGGTATTCCTTCAATTAAAAATTTACACCCACTTAGTAAATGATTTCTGTTCATTATATTTTTGATAATCTATAAAATCATGAGGGAAATACATTATTATTTTACCTTCTGAAATCTATATAAAGAGAAATTACTCCCCCTCTTCATTCATGAACTTCTATATATATATCATGGGACACTATAGGTTGAAATTATAACACCACCAGGTTATGTCAACTATATGAAATTTTACTTTTGAATCCATTTATGAACTTGGAATTGAAACTTTGATTCTTTTAGAACCATTCTAAGATCTGATTCATATTTTTATTTTATAACACCACATAATTGTATAGTTTTCAGCAAGTAAAATTACCACTTGGTACTGAATCATTGACAGATCTTCTAAGCCTACTGAGTAATCACTATTTATAAGAAATAAGAGTTTAATCCAATAAAGGTCAATGTTTTCCATGTCACTCACTTACTTCTACAGAATCTAGTAACATAAATTTCCTCAATTCCTCAGAGGATTCTATTATCAGATGAGGTAATATCACCTTGTTTTATTGTCACCATATCTCTATGAAAACCTTTATTCTCCCCCAATCAGTCTTCACTCAGTGAAAAAGGATCACTTTGAACTAAGGCATGATACTAATGATAGAATATTAAATGAGACTTGGAACCACTAGATCATTCAAGTATAACTTTGACAGCTATTCAATTTCATATTCGGCTCTTCATCATATAATCTCTTTTTTCCATTGGAAACAACCTTCAGATATAGATTTGAAAAATATATTTATTGTGAAATTCTAGTTGTTGAATCTAATATCATATGTGAATTTCAAGAATTAAGATTCTTATAGTTGTATATATCTTATTCAACTAATGCATCCATGCCCTTTCAGTACACACACATACCCATTCGATCATATATCCCCTTAGTCCTGAACAAAATCTAGTAGATATGAGAAACATTTAACATATAGGGAGAGGTTTATATATATAATCCTCAAGAAGAGGATTGTGGTTGATCCTAATAGATCAACCCATTGATACTTTCTTTAAAAAATTGTACTATTTTTTATTATTCTAACTGCCCATCCAAATTTAACAATTATTTCCATGTGACTAAACAATATTCACCCACATAATGAGTATTCTTTTGATATTTGGATTATATAGGCTTGGATATTTTTTACAATTTTGGTTTTAAAACCATTTGTATAAATTTAACTCTTTGAAGCTCCATCGATATTCCATTTTTCATGACTCTTTCTTTGAGTATGTATCCTTCCACTGGTCATCTACTCATTCTTGTTCCTCTATTAGAGTGATATTTCTATTTTCTCCACTTCTCTCAATGTGGCATAACATGTGAATTTTTAATGGAATTATTTATTCATTTTTCTTTTATCATTTATCCAATTCATGTGAACCTTTCTTGTTGGGGTTGATTCTTCCACCGAATTTACATTCTTCTTAATCACAACTATAGAATATATCCCCTTTTTTCTTATAGGTTCATTCACATTATTTTCAAGAGAATTTTTGTGAGTGTAATAGAGGGGGTGATTGATACACCTTTCATTGGGATCCTTGTGATCCTCATGGGGTTGTAAACCTATTTTTCAACTTATCATGTTGTATTATAATATATTATTTTTCATTATACACCACTAGAGTTGGGGATATCATTATGGGTTTCTTTTCCTTCCCTTATTTCTTTTTGTTGCAATGTATTTCCAAATTCCCATGATTAACACATATAAAGCATATTTCATTAAATACATACATCATTTTATCATTTCTCGGCTGATATGTTGATGCAGATAAAGTTATTCTTCTAAAATTGAGCCCTAGAGCTTATTGAAACATACTCATGGTGTGTTATTATCTTCCACAACAATAGAATTTTACAACTACTTTTTTTGAGAGACTTTTCCTTCAGACTTTTCAAAAATCTTATACTTATTCTTAGATTTAGAAATATTTTTATCTTTAAAATATGAAATATATTTAAATGATTTAAAAAAAACTTGAATTATGAACATGAATCCCACAAAAATAGAACATGTTGTCATTACTTCCTATAAAAGAATTTTAGGCATTTCTTCAATGCCTACATGATTTTTCATATTTTTGGAAATATTCATATATCTCTTACTATCATATATGGAAAATGTTTCATCATATCCAATATTGATTTTACCAAACTGGATGGCCATTGGGATACAGAAATCAATTCATGTTTTTCTTCTAAAATTTCATATTTTCTTTTCATTTCATTATTACCTTCCTAAGGATAGTCAAATAATAAATGAAAAACATCTTTCAATTTAGGATTTCCTTTGGCATTAGATTTCTCCACTTCTTTCTTATCTGAACCTATCTCTTCTCTCAATTATTTAATCTTATTATCCCTTGATACAAGTTGAACATTATGTTCTCTCTTGATATTCTTCTATCTAGTAATCTCATTTTCCAATTCTCAGGATAGATTATCTATCATGTCAGATTTCTCCTTTATTTTAGAATTCACCTGAGCAACATAATCATTACAACATGTATTCTCCTGTTATAGCCTTTGATTCTCCTAAACTAGATCACATAGGTGTGTAGAATGATCATAATTTTTGGATTTTAAATAATGAATTTTATTGGATTCTATATTCTTTCCCATTTAATCATCTTTCACTTTTTTCAGTTCTTCAGCTTGGGAATCATTATTCTCTCTTAGATCTGTGATCACATCAATAAGACTTTTATTTAATCCTTTTAGTCTATTAGCATCAATTTTTTACACTTGGATCCAAATATCTTTATATTTATATTCTTCATCCAATTTTTTATTCAATTACCTTGTTTCACAGAAAACTTACACTTTTTTCCTTCTTGGAGTTTCTTCATCATCAGTAGTTTTAACATCACATCGAATATTAGGTTCTTCACTTATTCCTACATCTTTAATGAGTGAGTATATATTTTATTTGTCTGATTCATCCAAACCTTTCCTTATCACATTATTGGTTTCCTTAAACCATATCACACTTTTTTCTATAAATATTTCCACACTGAGGAATACCACCATACTTCTACATCTTCTTTGTAGTTCTTCCCTTTTCTATGGCTCACTGAGAGAATAGAAAAATGAAACTTTAATTCCAAATGTAGAATAAATCTTCTCATAGAAAACAAATCAAAAAAATTACCCTTGCTCTGATTCCAATTTTTAGGTCCAAAAGGGGCTAGATACACTAAGAGGGGGGGGGGTGAATTAGGGTATGGATATTATTTTTGAAATTCTTCCTGTTCCACTGAATGTTGACCCCTTTATTATAACGGTTACTTTTTTTTTCTATTTAGTGTTTATATTAGTCTTTTTCTTTCCAACTTTATCTAATGATGATGCAAAAAAATTAAAGTAAGAAACCAAGAACAAGGACACACACATTTTTACTTATTTCACCCTCAAAAGGCAACATCCATGGATCATACAATAACAATGTGCCACTGTACTGAATTTACTATGGATCACTAACAATTTTAGTTTCAGGCTAGATCAATTATATACCCATAATCACTACCTTTACAATGTTTATGGTCAAATCACTATTTTCCCAAGGGCCACTCCCTAATTCTCTTTTGGAGGATCACTGCAACTGGAAAGGATCACCTTATTCCTCTTCCTTTTCTGACTGCTCTGGAAAGGATCCACACACAATTTATGGACATGCATGTCTATTAATTATCAATAATAAATTCATCCTCAATTGTAGGAATATTTTAATTCCCCAACCTAAGAATCCTAGAGTTGGTGAATTATTTTATTACATTGCAAAGATTATAAGTAATCAAATCTTGACGGACTGATCGATTTACCAGTTTTGGATAGTTAGATTACATACATGATACCCATTTTACATGGGTAAATGGTGAATAAAATATGATACATAATAAAATGAAATGAACAGCCTCCTTGAAATATTATTCAAATAATTATCCTTTATAACCTGGGGAAAGGAAACAAAATAAGGGTTAGATCAAATTCTCAGTAATGGTAAGTAAAGTGAAAAAACAATGAATCAATGAGAATAAATCAACCTAGAAAGGTAAATAACTGATAACACATGCCATTCAAATAACTAGATAAGGAATAATCAATATGAAAATTTAGATAATTGAAAAACATTAAATTTAATCAATAATATGAGAATGAAAATTAACCATTTATATTATAACTAATTGAATTATCACATGGAATAACAATAAATGAATACATAATGATGGAATGCATAACGATGGATATCTAAAACATAATATCGAAGATTCATGCCAATAATATAATACTTTCAAGGATTCATGCCAAAAATATAATAAATGGGTATGGCCTCATCAAAAACCGTATATAGTTTTTCCCATGAAACCTACTAATGCATCAAGGGGCTACAGTGGGCCTCACCTGTCATATACGAAATCCAATGCATTCCTCATATGTAGAATAATTGACTTAATTAATAAACAATGTTTCGTATCACAAAATATAAATATTGAAAAAATAATAAGTTTTTATAAAAAATTCCCTATTGGAGGATAAGTAACAACATGAGTTGTTGATGAATGAAAATACCATTTAATGATTATTAAAACATTCTTGAGGAAAATAATCATTAAACATTCCAAAGTTTCCCATACCACTTTGAAACATTTAAATCATAATCCCCCTAAAGGTATAATAATAAATGAAACTTATAATATATTGATAATAAGGATATTCACGATATAACATGTTAAAAGGTATTATATATTCCATATAAAAGTTAACTGGTTCATAAAAAGAATTAAGTCTCAATGGAATGTAAATTGATATGAAATCACTTACCACTTTTGTAATAATTTTTTTAAAAGGTCGTGCATTTATAAAAGAAAATAATTTCTTTTAAAAGAACCTTTTAAACCTTTAAATTAAGTTTCAAAAAGATTATGGTGGCATAAAAGTGGAAAATTCCATTCATTATGTATAAGTTAAAAATAAATCATTCCCTTTACTTTTGTAAGAAAATTCATAAAGCACCTTATTTGGAAAATGATAGGAAGATTCATTTTAATGAATTTTTTAGAAAGTCAAAAAGGTGTAAAAATGAAATTAAACAATAATCGGAGAATAGTAAAAAAAATAAAACATTTTTAGAAAACACAAACATGGAAGATAAATATTCCCTAGTGGAGACTTAAATAAAAAAATTACTGAATAACGATGTGATTATAAAATAACCCTTACCAATTTATAATTAGTAGAATCGTATGAACCATGAAATAAAGAAAATTATTTGGATATAAAAACACCATAATCTTCAGAATAATAATCATTAAATATATTAATGGGATGTATATACACTACATATAAGTAACAAGTAGTGTATAAGGTATGTGTCCGAGAGAAATAAAAGTGAGACAAAAATCCCTTACCTTTCATTTACTTTTGATTGATCATCCTTTAACCTCATATGTAATGGTTTTAAGAGTGTTAATAACTTACTAAAGAACCATATTAATATTTATAATAGAATATATGATCATATTATAGTATCTTATTTCCCATTTGTTAACACTCTTTCGTTATTTTCACTATTTTGGGTGTCAATTGCCCAGTTTCTCGAGTAAAATTTGACTTGTTATTTGATGTTTCTATTAATTAGATAATGGTTTAATCATCTAAATAATGTAATTTTTTTTTAAATATTATATATATTCAGTATATATATTTATAATAATCCATAAAATTTGGAGATAAGAAATGAAATGCACTATTTATGGATACGGTAGGCCGTACGTAGGCATGAATGCGACTTTCATTTCCTTGTCGTATTAAAAGAATTAATAGTAAATAATATATATGTATATTATAATTATAATGTAATATTTATGTAATAAATGTCACATATTATTATTTAATCCATCCTTTATACGTTCCATGTATAGCATGAACGAACCATGTCACTTTGAGGAGGCAGTAGTCCATACTTCCACAAACGATGTTATCGAATTTATAAAAAATGAGAGGTATAAGGGTATTTGTTATAAAATAATTAAATAAGAATAAATACATAATAAATATCATATATAAAATATATAAATAGAGTGTTCATCATAGTACCCAACCATGAAAGGTGGTAAAGGAAAGATGAACGATCATCATTTCATGAGGCGACAGTTCTCCATACACATAAACAACATGTTCGTTACCCATTAGATGGAATTGTGTGTAAGTATAGGTATAAAACTTATAATAAAAACATATTAGTATATTTAGGATACTATTTTTATTATATAATCATGGAATAAGGAGAGTTTAGGGGGCGTATAATCAGAATACAACTAAATAGCTTGGGGAAAGATGTTACCTCTTCTTCAGGTAACTCCTTTTAGTTTTCACCAAAGGGATTCCTTGAACAACTTTATGACAAAATAAAGTCTTCTATAATGAATATATAGAAGTTTTGAGAATATTTGGGAATGTTTTTGTTGATCTATAATAGTCAAAGTGGTGTGAGTAAGTGAGGGAGGAGGTTCCCTTTTATAATTCAAGTGAGGGGTACTTTTAGAAATCCTCAAAATATTAAAATATAATAAGTCTATTATAGATCCAGATACTTAAAAATAGGATATAAATTAATAGGGGAACATATTTTTGATAATATATTATCTTATTTTTGATTATTTAACATTTTTTTATATTTTTAAATACTTTAATAAAATATTAATTCAATAAAATATCATTATTTTCAAATTTGATACTATTCTTTTAATTTGACTTCAAGTACATCAATAAAAATTTGTAATTAGAATATAATGATTTAAAAAATATAATATATCCTATATATATATAAAATTTATTATAAACATTAAATCATCCAAAATATATCAAAATTAATACTTTTAAAATCAATTATTTTATTCTTCTCTAAATTAAATAAATACTGTTTTAGCATTGAAAAGGAAGTTATAGTAATTATATAATTTATAAAAATTAAAAATAAAATTATATTATGAAAATAATTTAATTAATATAAATATAGAAATTTATTTTCATTCATATCATGATTTTTACCTATGTGAAAACGTAAATGATATTAAATACAAAGAGAGCAATATTTTGTAACTATCTTTGATTTAAATAATATATAAATTATTTTCATGGAAAATTGTCCATTAAATAAATCAAATTCGATATTAAGGAGATAAGGGTAGAATTAAATTCATCTAATAAATTTTAAACAATTTTAGGTAATGTTTATACCCTTATATTTTGGTTTTAACCCTTAGTTAAACCCTTTAACTCTTACCGTAATAACTTGGCTTTTTTATTTTTTAAGGGTTAATAAAGTTATTATAAAATTCCAACCAAACCACAAATGATTCATGTATGACATTTTAAAATTTATCCCAATTAGGTATCTGAAGTTTATATTTTTAATAATTTTGTATCATTAAATAAAATATTATTTATTTGGAAATATCATTAATTTGAATTTTGACACTATTAATTTCTTAACTTTTTAAAAAATATAAAAAAAAGATAACTTAAAAAAACCATAATATGTCTTTAATATGTCTAGTTTATATATAATTATTTTATGACATAAATTATATCAAATTATATTTATTTTAATATTTTTAATAACATTTATTTGATATTTCCATTAATTGAGCAATTACTGCATCATCTTTGTGCAAGCCTTTATTTTAATTATTTCTTCCCAAAAAATTTAAAATAAATTATAATTATGAATATAAATGTTTTATATTTTAAATTAATATTTTTATTCTAATATATATTCTAAATATATATATGAAAATTTTAATAATTATTAAAAATAAGTGTGCGGCATATTAAACTTCCTTAAGAATAAAATACTATAAAAGGCTTAAAGTCACCCAAGTGGCTCCAAGAGGCCATAAAATAGGAGTAAGGATGATTATACTCTAAAAAAATCATCCAATTATATTAGTATAAGTGTTTGGGTAATTTTATGGTCTTTATAATATCATTTTTACCCATAATTACCTGATTTACCCTTAAACATGATAATTAAAATATTACTGAATTTACTTTCCAGAAGCCCCAAAATAAAATAAATATATTTAAATAATTTGGAATCAATGATTAAAAATATTTAATCCATTTTAAAAAATTCCAAACATATAATTTTTAGTAATTAATTTAAAATTAATCTCATTGACGGAATGAGAAAACATGTTTTTGAAGTGAAAACGCTCAAAAGTTTGCTAAGTTTTTGTATCAAAATTTAATGTGAAATTATTTCCAATGAAATAAATTGGTTTTAAATTATATAAAATTGGTATAATTATACTTTAAATCCAAATAAAAACATACTTTAACTATACAAATAAATTAAATGAAAATGCAGTATTTTTCACTTTTCATAAAAAAATGAAACTTCTCAGAAAAATTCCAAAAATTCAACAAAAGCAATTTTTTATATTTTTATTTAAAATAATAAGCTTATATTTTCAAATATAATATATAAAATTGTAAAAAATTCTATTTAAAATAGGTTCTCCAGTAAAAGGATGTAAAAGTGACTATGAAAATATAGTTTTTTATGTGAAATATTAGGTTTGTTTTTATCTTATGATTATAAAATATATTGGATGAATTTCAAAAATATTTTATTGAATATGTAGTATATATATTACATTAATGTCACTCACTAATTTTAATGAATACAATTTATTAGGATAAAACAACTTTGTGAGCATAAAAAAAGTTTTTTTATAAAAACAATCCCTTTATATTCAATTGGTTATTATATTCATTTCTGATTAATTTGTAACCAATGAAGTAAACCATATATTTTTCTAATTTGGTTAATACTATTCATAACTACCAACTTAATGTAAATGTTATATCTTATTATATTAAAAAATAATATTTTAATAACATATTGTTGTTTTGTAAAACTCGGCCTTACGTGTAACGCAAGCCAACTCATTATTGTGTCTAGCATAAGATTAACATGTTGTTGCGTATAAATCAGGTTAACAATGAAATTAATTTTATTCAAAAATTAAAATATTGAAATGTCTTAGGGTGCTACATTCTCCCCACCTTAATTAAATCTTATCCTCATAATTTAAACTTGATCTCAGTAATTGAGGGATTGATATTTTAAAATAAACTATTGTTGAAAAAACCACATCGTAAGTATGGTCAATAACCCATATTAATAATCCCA
The DNA here is from genome assembly GCA_963277665.1 of Viscum album. Taxonomy (NCBI): domain Eukaryota; kingdom Viridiplantae; phylum Streptophyta; class Magnoliopsida; order Santalales; family Viscaceae; genus Viscum; species Viscum album. Next base: position 2,102,873,218 of record OY728165.1, read on the forward strand.
ATGTGATCAAAACTAATCATAATGATATATTTATAAATAATACTTTATAGGATGTCTATATCATGGAATCTTCCTCTCAATTTCTAAATCCATATGTTTAAACTTGGTTATCAATTACCAAATCTAAAGGATATTATCCTATACTTATCATCAAGTTTTATCTTAGGGTTATGTTCCTAATCTATGTTTTCTAAATCTAGTTTCTAATGTTACTACTAAACTTACTTAGATACCAACTATAATGCCCCGACCCCAGAATCCCAAAGTCGGTGCATTATTTTATTACAATTGCAAGATTACAATGAATCAAACCCCGAAGGACCGATCAATTTAGCAGTTTTATAAATCCAGATTACATACATGATACCCATTTTACATTGGGAAATAGAGAATAAAATATGATACATAATAAAATTAAATTAATATCCTCCTTTAAATATTATTCAATGAATTATTCTTTATAACCCAGGTAGAGGAAACATAATAAGGGTGATCTCAAATTCTCAGTAAGGGAAAGTAATGTGGAAGAAATAATGAATCAATGAGAATAATTGAACATGGCAAGGTAAATCACTGATAACACATTCAATTAAAATAACTAGATAAGGAATAATCAATATGAAAAGGTAGACAACTGAAACAAATTCCATTTAATCAATAATCTGAGAATGAAACTTAAACATGGATATTATAACAAATTAATTAATCACATGGAATAAAAATAACTAAATGCATAATAATGTAATTCATAATGATGTATATATGAACCATATTATAGAGGATTAATTCCAAGAATCTAATAAATGGGTAAGGCCTCAGACAATACCATATTTAGTTTGTCCCATGAAACCTACTGATGCATCGTGGGGCTATATCGGGCTCTGCCCATCACATATGAAATCTAATGCATTCCTCATATATATAATAATAGATTTAATTAATAAAAAATGTTCCTTATCATCAAATACCCATATTGAATAAATAATAAGGTTTTATCAGTAATTACCTAATGGAGGATAAGTAATAATAGGGGTTGTTGATGTTGATTAATGGAAATACCATTTAAAGATCATTAAAACATTCTTGAGGAAAATAATCATTAAACATTCCAAAATTTACCATACCACATTGAAATATTTGAATCATAATCCCCATGAATGACTAACATTAAATGAAACTTATAATATCATGATATAAGGAGATTCATGACATGACATGTCAAAGGGTAGTATATGCACCATATAAAAGTGAATTGGTGCATAAAAACAAATAAGTCTCAATGTAATATAAATTGAGATGAAACAACTTACCACATTGTAATAATTTATTTAAAAGGTAAGACATTTATAAAAGAGAAAATTTTATTTGAAAAGAACCTTGTAAAATTTTAAAGTAAGTTTCAAAACATTAGAGCATCATGACGGTGGGAAATTTCGTTTATTTCGTATAAGTTAAACAGAAAACATTTATTTTACTTTTGTAAGAAAAGTCATAAAGTACCGTATTTGGAAAAGACAGGAAGATTCCATTTAAATAATTTTATATAATGTAAAAAAAGGTATAAAAATGACATTAAAAATCATTATATAATAGTACAAATTTTTTTAAAAAAAAACACTAATATGGAAGAGAAATATTCCCTAGTAGAGACTTAAACAAAAACAATCCCAAATAATGATGAGATTATAAAATAACCCTTACTACTTTATAATCAGTAGAATTGTATTAAACATGAAATAAAAAAATATGGATATAAAAATACAATAATATTTAGAATAATACTCATGAAATACATTTATGGTTAGTATATATACCACATAAAAGAAACAAGTAGTGTATAAGGTCTGTGTCATGTAGAAATAAAAGTATGAAAAAATCCCTTACCTTGCATTTTCTTTTGGGTTATCATCTATTAACCTCATGTATAATGATTTTAAGAGTGTTAATAACTTATTAAATAAACATATTAATATTTATGAAATATTATATAATCATCTTATAATATATTATTACCTGTTTGTTAACATTCATTTGTTATTTTCACTATTTTGGGTGTTAATTTCCTAGTTTCTCGAGTAAGTCTTGACTTTTTATTTATTGTTCCTATTAATTAGATCATGGTTTCATAATATAAAAAAATGTAATAAGTTATTTAAATATTATATATATTCATTATATATATATTTAGTGTAATCTATAAAATTTGGAGATAAAAAATGAAATACACCATTCATGGAGACGGTAGACCGTACGTACGCATGAACACTACTTTCATTTCTTTTTCATATTAAAATAATGAAAAGTGAATAATATATATGTATATTATAATTATATTATTATATTTTTTAATACATGTCACATATGATTATTAAAACCATCCTTTATTACTTTCCATATATAGCATGAACAAATTACATCGCTTTGAGGAGACAGTAATCCACACTTCCACAAACGATGTTATCGTATTTATAAAAAATGGAAAGCATAAGGGTATATATTATAAAAGAATTAAATAAGGATAAATATATAATAAATATAATATATAAAATATATAAATTTAGTGTTCATCGTAATTCTCAACCATGAATGTTGGTAAAGGAAAGACAGACAATCACTGTTTCGCGAGGTAGTAGTTCACCGTACACATAAATAGTAAGTTTATTACCCATTTGATGGAATTGTGTATATGTTTAGGTAGAAAAATTATCATAAAAAATACCAGTATATTTAGGATACTTTTTTTGTTATATAATCACGGAATAAAAAGAGTTTAGGGGGTGGAAAATGGAGATAAAACTAAAGAGCTTGAGGAAAGATATTACCTCTTCTTTGGGAAAATAATTTTGGTTTTCACCAAAGGGATTCCTTGGATGTGTTTATGACCAAATTGAGGCTTATAGGATGAATATGGAAAAGTTTTGAGATTATGTTTTCATGGTTTGGTCGATCTAGAAGGATCAAAGTGGTGTGATGAAGTGAGGGAGGAGGTTCTCTTTTATAATTAAGCTGAGAGGCACTTTCAGAAATCCTCAAAATATTAAAATCTAATAAGGCTATTATAGATCCAAAGACTTAAAATGGATATAAATGAACAGGGTAATAAATTTTCAACCATATATTATCCCCATTTTTATTATTTAATATTTTTTGTGATTTTGAAATAATTTAATAAAAATATTAATTCAATAAAATATAATTATTGTCAAATTTGATACTATTCTTTTAATTTGACATAAAATATATCAAGACAAAGTGGGAATTAAAATCTAATGATTTAAAAAATCTATAATATATCCTATATATATAATTAATTATACACATTAACTCATCCCAAATATATCAAAATATATACCTTTAAAATCAATTATTTTATTCTTATGTTAATTAAATAAATACTATTTTAGCATTGCAAATGAATTTATGTTAATAATATAATTTCCAAAAAAAATGATATAATTAAAATAATTTTACTAATATAAAAATATACATTTATTTTTGTTTATATCATGATTTTTCCCAATGTGAACACATAAAAGATATTAAATACAAGTAGAGTGACATTTTGTAACCATCTTTGATTTAAATAATATATAAGTTATTTTCATGGATAAGTGTCCATTAAACCAATAAAATTATATTTTAAGGTTATATGGGTCTAATTAACTTCATACAATAAACTTTGGACAATTTTAGGTCATGTTTATACCCTTATATTTTGGTTTTAACCCTTGAAAAACCCTTTAACTATTACCGTGACAACATGGCTTCTTGCACTTTAAGGGTTAATATAGTTATTATAAAATAAAAAACGAACCATAAATGAGTCAAGGATGACATTTTAAACATTATAACAATAATTTGTAAGAATTTTATATTTTTATGAATTTTATATCATTTAATAAAATATTAATTATTTTAAAATATCATTAATGTCAATTTTGACACTATTCATTTCATAACTTTTTAAAAAATATCAAAACATAAGATATATTTTAAAAAAACCTTTAATACACCTCTAATATGTCTAGTTAATCTATAAAATTCATGGATGATATAAATTATATTAAATTATATTTATTTTATTATTTTTAATAACATTTATTTGATATGTCCATTAATTATACAATTACTACATCATCATTATGCAAGAATTTTTTTAAATAGATCTTCTCTAAAAAATTAAAATAAATTATAATGATGAATATAAATGTTTTAGAGTTAAAATTAATATTTTTAGTTAAATATATCCTCCAAATAATAATATATGAAAAACATAATATTTATTAAAAATAAGACTGTGACATATTGGATTTCCCTTAGAATAAAATACTATAAAAGGCTTAAAGTCATCCAATTGGCAAAAAAATGAAATAAAATAAAATAAAGGATGATTTTTATCTAAAAAAACTGATAAAATAAAATTATTACAAGTTTTAGGGTAATTTTATTGTATTTATAATATTATTTTTACCCATAATTACCTGATTTACCCTTAACCGTGGTAATTAAAATATTATTAAATTTACTATTCATATGCCCAAAAATAAAATAAACCTATTTAAATAATTTTTATCCACTGATTAAAAATATTTAATACATTTTTAAAAATTCAAAACACATAATTTTCAGGAATTAATTTAAAATTAACCCCATTGACGGAGCAAGAAAATGAGTTTTTTAGTGAAAACATTCAAAAGTTTGCTAAGTTTTTGTATATAAATTTAATTTTAAATTGTTTTAAATGAACTAAATTGGTTTAAATGATATAAAATTGGTCTAACTATACTTTAAAACAAAATAAAAACATAATTTAACTATATAAATAAATTAAATGAAAATGTAGTTTTGAACAAAAATGCAGTATTTTCACTATTTATCAAAAAATGAACTTTCTCAAAAAAATAAAAAAAATAAACCAAATTAATATTTTATATTCCTATTTAAAATAAGAAGTTTATTTGTTCAAATATAATATATAAAAGTGTCAAAAATTGGATTTAAAATAGGTTCTCTATTAAATAGTTGTAAAAGTGTTTTTATAAAAATATTGATTTATATATGAAATATTGGGTATGTTCTTATCTTATGATCATCATACATATTGGATGAATATAAAAAATATTTTATTGATTATATATATATATATATATATTACATTAATATCACTCATTAATTTTAATTAATATAATTTATTAGGATAAAATAACTTTGTGAGAATAACAATAGTTTTTTTTATAAAACCACTCCCTTTATATTCAATTGGATCTTATATTCATTTATAATTAATTCATAACCAACAAATTCAAACATATATTTTCATAAGTTAGTTAATACTATTCATAACCTCAAACTTAATGGCTAGGATATATCTTATTATATTAAATAATAAAATTTTAATAATATATTGCTATTCGATAAAACTTAGCCTTGTGTGTAATGAAATACAACTCATTATTGTGTGTAGTGTAAGAATAACATGGTGTTGCGTATAAATCAATCTAGTAATAAAATAAAATTTATTCAAAAATGAAAATATTGTAAAATCTTGGGGTACTGCATTCCCTCAAACTTAATTAAATTGTGTCCTTGCAATTTAAACATGATTATAGTAATCGAGGGATTGATATTTAAAAATAAACTATTATTTAAAAACCCACAACATAAATAGTGTTAATAACACATATTATTAGTAAGAGGGAAAAGGAAATGTGATGTTCACCAAAAAACTAGGATTTTAAATTGGGGAATGTTAGTGAAAACATGAATATGAATGATAAATCTAACCATAAAGTTATGATAGAGAGTGATATAAAACATGTTCATGAGAAAATTGTTGACCATAAAACCATAAACTAGAGGTGTAAATAAAGGTCATTGATATCATCACAAAAGATGATAATAGGACAACATTTTTATTTTAAGTCCCTTTTACTAAATTTTATAAATTCTTTCACTCTTTAAGGATATTAGTAAATATTCATTTCTATAAACATAATCTTACCATTTTATTTAACCTTGAAATATTTATACTTCATCTCTTAGTAAAGGTTGCATCATATGACGAAGAAATACATTAACCTCTAAAACCACATCCAAATTTTAACTTAAAACATTTCATAAATGCTTAACCTTTCCAAAATATCATGATACAACACTTTAGAATTATTAGTAATATCCAATTTACTTTATCCATATCAATCATATCTTTATCCAACATCATTATCTCATCATCAAGAACATATTAAGGTTTATCTTTCCCTCAACCATGTGTTTTAATTTTGTTTACTTGCTACCGAATCATTTTTATTAGCACAATTTATTATATGATATAAATTCCTTAATGAAAAAGTACTACTTTAAAATATTCATATATTACACAATTTTTATAAGTAATAAATCATTGATAAAATACTAAAATTAAATAATTCTTGAATAAAAACATAAGAACATTGTGAGAAACACTAACCATAGTGATATAGTCATGAAGAATCATTTATAGGATGTTTAAATTATGGCGTCTTCTTTTAAATCAATAAGTCCATAGTTTTAACCTAGGTTATCCATTACCAAATCTAAATGATGTTATTCTATACTTATCTTCAAATTATATCTTAGGGTTATGTTCCCTAATCTATGTTTTCAAAATATAGTTTCCAATATTGCTACTGAAATTCCTTTGATACCAATTATAATGCCTCGACCCCAGAATACTATATTCGATGCATTATTTTATTACATTGGCATGATTAAAAGGAATAAAATCCCAAAAGGACCAATTAGTTTAGAAGTTTTGGAAATCCGGATTACATATATAATACCCATTTTACATTGGGAAATGAAGAATAAAAAATGATACATAATAAAATTAAATGGACAGACTCCTTGAAATCATATTCAAATAATTCTTCTTTATAACCTGGGGAAAGGAAAAATAATAAGGGCGAGCTCAAATACTCATTAAGGGTAAGTAAAGAGGAATTAATAATGAATCAATGAGAATAAATCAACATGGAATTATAAATAAATAATAACACATGCCATTTAAATAACTAGATAAAGAATAATCAATATGGAAAGGTAGAAAACAGAAAAACATGGCATTTAATCAATAATATAAGAATGAAACCTAACCATGGATATTATAACTAATTGAATAATCACATGGAATAATAATAACTAAATACATAATGATGGAATTAATAATGATGGATATCTAAAACATATTTTATAGGACTAATTACAAGAATATAATAAATGGGTAAGGCCTTAGACAAAACCATAACTAATTTGTCACATGAAACCTACCAATGCATCAATGAGATATAGCGAGCCCTGCCCATCACATACTAATTCAATGCATTCCTCATATGTAGAAAATTCAATTTATATAATAAAAAATGTGCCTTATCATCAAATATCCATATTGAATAAATAATAAGGTTTTATAAATAATTACCTAGTGGAGGATAAGTAAAAACAAGGGTTATGGATTTTGAGGAATGGAAATACCATTTAAAGTCCATTAAAACATTCTTGAGGAAAATAATAATTAAACATTTCAATGTGTCCCATACCACTTTGAAACATTTGAATCATAATATCCATGAGGTAATAACATTAAATAAAACTAATAATATCATGAGAATAATGATATTCATGATATAACATGTAAAAGGGAAGTATATACACTATATAAAAGTGAATTGGTTTATAAAAACAAATAAGTCTAAATGTAATGTAAATTGAGATGAAATCCATTACCACTTTGTAATTATTTATTTAAAAGTCTGAAAACTTATAAAAGAAAAAATTTTATTTGAAAAGAAACTTATATAATTTTAAAGGAAGTTTCAAAATACTAGGGAATTATGAGAGAGGTAAATTCCGTTCATGTCGTATAAGTTAAAAATAAAACACTCCTTTTACTTTTGTAAGAAAAGTTATAAAGTACCATATTTGGAAAACGATAAGAAGATTCATTTTATAGAATTTTATAGAAAGTCAAAAAGGTGTAAAAATGACATTACAAAATAATTGGGAAATAGTGAAATTTTTTTTAAAACATTTTTATAAAACACTAACATGGAAGAAAAATATCCCCCAGTAGATACTTAAACAAAAACAATTCTGAATAACGATGAGATTGTGAAATAAGCCTTACTACGTTATAATTAGTAGAATCGTATGACCAATGAAAGAAATAAAATTATATGGATATAAAAATACCATAATATTTATAATAATACTTATAAAATACATTCATGCATAGTATATACATTGCACAAAAGAAACAAGTAGTGTATAAGGTATGTGACCCACAGAAATAAAAGTGAGACAAAAATCCCATACCTTGCACTTCCTTTTGGGTGATTATCCTTTAAACTATTGTATAATGGTTTTAAGAGTGTTAATAACTTATTGTAGAACCATATTAATTTTTATGATATCATATATGATCATATTATAATATCTTATTACATGTTTGTTAATATTCTTTCGTTATTTTCCCTATTTCAGGTGTTAATTGTATAGTTTTTCAATTAAGTTTTGACTTGTCATTTATTATTACTATAAATTAGATCATGGTTTCATAATATCCAGAATTTAAACCAAGATTTAAATATATATATATATATATTATATGTATTTATAATAATCCATAAAATTTATAGATAATAAATGAAATGCACCGTTCATGGAGACAGTAGGCCTTACGTACGCATGAATGCTACTTTCATTTCTTTATCATATTAAAAGAATTAAAAGTAAATATAAATATAAATATAAATATATATTATAATTATAGTATCATATTTATGACATAAATGTCTTATATTATTATTAAAACCATCCTTTATACATTCTATGTATAACATGAACGAATCACATCGCTTTGAGGAGGTGGTAGTCCACAATTCCACAAACGATGTTATAGTATTTATAAAAAATGGAAAGAATAAGAGAATATGTCATAAAATAATTCTAGAAGCATAAAGACATAATAGAAATAATATATAAAATATATAAATATAGTGTTCATTATAATTCCCAACCATGAAAGGTGGTAAAGGAAAGATGAACAATCATCACTTTGTGAGGTGGTATTTCACCTTACAATAAATAGTATGTTTGTTACCCATTAAATGGAATAGTGTGTAAGTTTAGGTGTAAAACATAGAATAAGAAAATATAATTATATTTAGGATAATTTTTTTTATATAATCATGTAATAAGTGGAGTTTATGGGGTGGAGAATGGGAAAAAACTAAAGAGTTTGAGGAAATATTTTACCTCATCTTTGGGAAACTCCTTTTGGTTTTCACCAAAGGGATTCCTTGGATGGATTTTTGTCCAAATGTATGGTTATAGGATAAATATAGGGAAGTTGTAAGATTATTTTTTCAGGTTTTGGTTGAGCTAGATGGGTCAAACTGGTGTGACGATGTGAGGGAGGAGGTGTCTTTTTATAATTGAGGTGAGGGACACTTTCAGAAATCCTCAAAAATATTAAAATATAATAAGCCTATTCTAGATCCAAAGACTTCCAAATGGGATATAAATGAATAGGTGAATAAATTTTCAACCATATATTATCCCACTATTATTATTTAACATTTATATGATTTTTTAATAATTTAATAATATATTAATTAAATAAAATGCCATTATTATCAAATTTGATACTATTCTTTTAACTTGACTTAAAATACATTAATACAAAGTGGGAATTAGAATATAATTATTCAAAACATCTATAATATATCCTATATATATATATAATTCATTATACAAATTAAATCATTCCAAATATATCAAAATTAATACTTTTAAAATCAATTATTTTATTTTTATGTTAATTAAATAAATACTATTTTTGCATTGAAAAGGAATTTATGGTAATTATATAATTTCTAAAAATTAAAAATAAAATTATATAATAAAATACTCTCATTAATATAAATATCGATATTTATTTTCGTTGATATCATGATTTTTTACCTATGTGAAAAGATAAAAGATATTAAATATAAAGAGAGTGACATTTTGTAACTATCTTTGATTTAAATAATATATAAGTTATTTTCATGGAAAAGTGTCCATTAAAAAACTAAAATTATATATTAAGGTGATAAGGGTCTATAAAACTTCATCCAATAATTTTTGGACAAGTTTAGGTCGTGGTTATACATTTATATTTTTGTTTTTACCCTTTAATAAACCCGTTAACTCTTACTGTGACAACTTGACTTTTTACTCTTTAAGGGTTAATATAGTTACTATAAAATAAAAAAGAATCATAAATTGGTCATGTATGAAATTTTATAATTTATCCCAATCATTTTTATAAATTTCATTTTTTTATGAATTCTATATCATATAATAAATTATTATTTATTTTAAAATATCATTAATGTAAATTTTGACACTATTCATTTCTTGACTTTTTAAAAAATATAAAAATAGAAGATAAATTTGAAAAAAACATTTAATACAAACCTAATATTTTTATTTCATCTATAATATTTTTGTATGGAATCTATTATATCAAATTATATTTATTTTTAATATTTTTAATAACATTTATTTGATATGTCTATTAATTAAACAATTACTACATCATCATTATGCATGCCTTTATTTTAAATATTTCTTCCATAAAAATAAACAATAAATTAAAATGATAAATATAAATGTTTTAAATTTCAAATGACTTTTTTTAGTCGAATCTATCCTATAAATAACTATATATAAAAAATATAATACTTATTAAAAATAAGAGTGTGACATATTAGGCCTCCCTTAGAATAAGATACTATAAAAGGATTAAAGTAATCCAAGTGGATCCAAGAGGCCATAAAATAATCCCAAGGTTTATTTTTGTTGAAAAAAACTCATACAATGAAATTAAGACAAGTTTTAGGGTCATTTTATGGTCTTTATAATATTATTTTTACCTATAATTACCTGGTTTATCCTTAATAGTGGTAATTAAAATATTACTAAATTTACTATTCATATTCCCAAAAATTACAGAAACCTATTTACATAATTTGGAACCATTTATTCAAAATATAGAATCAATTTTTCAAAATTAAAAACATATAATTCTCATTAACTAATTTAAATTTAATCTCATTGATGGAATGAGAAAACAAGCTTTTTTAGTGAAAACGTTCAAAAGATCGCTAGGTTTTTGTATCTAAACTTCATTTGAAATTGTTTGAAATGATATAAATTGGTTTAAATGATATTAAATTGTTCTAATTATACTTTAAAACAAAATCAAAACATAATTTTACTATATAAATAAATTAAATGAAAATATAGATTTGAATTAAAATGCAGTATTTTTCACAATTAATCAAAAAATGAAACTTCTCAAAAATAATACCAAAAATTAAACCAAAGTAAATTTTTATATTCTTATTTAAAATAAGAAGTTTATTTTTTCAGATATAATATATAAACTTTTTAAAAATTGAATTTAAAATAGGTTCTTCATTAAAAGATGGTAAACGTGCCTTTATAAAAATATTGTTTTTTATATAAAATATTGGGTTTGTTATTATATTATGATCATAAAATCTATTGGATGAATGTAAAAAATATTTTATTGAATATATAATATGTATATTACATTAATATCACTCTGTAATTTTAATTAATATAATTTATTAGGATAAAATAAATTTATGAGCATAAAAATAGTTTTTTATAAAAACACCCCCATTATATTCAACTAGTTCTTATATTTATTTATAGTTAATTTTTAACCAATTAATTCAAACATATATTTTAATAATTTAGTTAATACTATTCATAATGTCCAACTTAATAGGTAGGTTATATATTATTATATTAAATAATATTATTTTAATAATATATTGTTGTTCGGTAAAACATGACCTTGCATGTAATGCAAACCAACTCATTGTTGTGTGTAGCATAATATTAACATTGAGTTTCATATAAATCAAGATAGAAACAAGATTAAATTTATTCAAAAATGAAATTTTTTTAAAGTCTTGGGGTGATACATAGATTCTTTATTTAAGTCTTTTCTGGGATTCTCCTTTACTCTTATGAAAACACATGGATGCAGCACTTTAAGTTTTCAGACAACTGGAATGAACTTATATTTGTTGTAGACACAACAATTATCTATAATTTGGTAAGATCTTCAAGATATGTAAATTATTACTTCCACTACCTATAATGTAGTGTTGAATGAAATCCTTATATAATCATTGTCAAATAGTGATAATCCTCTATTTTTTATTCTTATTCTTTTGAAATCAGATATGAAAATGATACTGCTCACAGGGTAATGTAGGCATGTATCTCCATGTAAAAGATTGTAGTGTAATACCCCATGTGCAAGACCCTAGTGCGTAACTCCCTATGTGATATTTATAATGTACCCTTGTAAAAGATCCTGGCGAGTACCCATGCACATGATCCTAGCACATTCCCTTTTCACGCTTAGCATGAGATCCTGGTGTGAACCCCTAGTGTGAACCCTATTCATACTTTGCATGAGCTCCTGGAACAAAACCCTAACATGAACCCTGTTTTCCCTTTTTCATGATCTCCTAGCATGAACCCCTAATGAGAAACCTATTCATGATTTTAATGAGATCTTGGCGCGAACCCCTAGTGTGAACCCTGTTCACAATTTGTATGAGCTCTTAGCGCAAACCCTATTCACGCTTTGAGCAGGAATTCATTCAGATCATGAAGAACATTTATGAAATGTATATTCTTTCATGACACCTCTACACAAACCTCCTCCATGAGATGTCTTTTAGAACTTCCTTCATGATATTTCTCCATGAAAATCCTTCACGAGATGTCTTTATGAACCTCATTTTATGACATTGCTTCAGATCAATATTTTAAGAAAAACTTCTTCAGTCTTTAAGGATGGGTTAGGGGGTATTTATAGTAATAAATCCACTACATTAACTCAAAAAATCATGGATAATTGTACATTCCATCAACATCACATGCTCCATGAACCTCCTAGCATGGGATCCAGGTGCAAGTCTTGAAGACGCTTTGTGTGAAATCTATATGTGAGTACTATTTGTGATTTAAGAAAGATCCGGGTGTGAGTCCTATCTACACTTTTCACAAGATCCATCATGAGATCCAAAGAAAATCATGAGAATTGTGTGAGATCCCATCACGATATCCAAATGCAATCATGATCACTGAGTGATATCCAATCGTGAGATCCAAATACAATCATGTGCTTCAAGAGATCTCAATGTGAGATCTGTTCAGAAATTTGTGCTCTACGATATTAGTTCAACATTCACCCTCCATGAGATCAGTTCAACATTCATGCTCTGAGAGATTAATTAATTATTTGTACTCCAAGAGATTATTTCATCATTCACACTCCGCAAGATCATTTTTTCATTTGCACTCTACAAGATCAGTTTAGCATTCACGCTCCGTGAGATCAACTCAGTTCGTTCTTGCAAAAGATTAGGAAGTTTTCAATTTGTGTTGAGATCTTTCAGTTCACCCTTTCATGAGAATAAACATTCAGGATAACTCTTCATGCCTTATTTGACAACCATCCTTTGTTAATAACCTCAAACCTTTTCCAAGAAATACAATCAACCCAAAAGAACCTTCATGAGGAATTTTTTCCTAACAATAAATCATTTATCTAACTTTAGTTAAATGTGTTTATAGTGTATACCTACCCATCAGTTTTAAAATTTATTTTGAAAGGTCTTGATGATATAGGTATCATGATGCCTGAGATCATGAAATCCAATAATTAAGAATTTCCTGCATCAAGAATTAAATTATTATTATTATCTATGATATTTTTTCATTGATATTATTTATGGACGCATTTTAGTTTATTAATTAAATGTCATGTGTTTTCAATCATTTACATTTCCATATTAATTATGCCTTATCTAATCATATTTTTTAGGTTATTGATTAAATGGAATGTGTAATAAGATATTTACCACTCTATATGGGTTATAACTTATTGATTATTCCTTATCTAATTATGATAGTCAAGTCACTAATTAAATGGAATGTGTGAATTGTTATTTACCCTGCTATATTGAGTATGCATTATTGATTCATGATAAATTATACTGTATGTAACCCTTATTAGGCATTTGAACTCACCCTTATTTTGTTTCCTTTCTCTAGGATATGAAGAAGAAATATTTTAATGAGTTTCAAGGATGTGTATGATTTTCTTTTTTTATATATTATGTTTTACTTTTATTTCCAATGTAAAATGGGCATCATCTATGCATATTTTTTTCAAGATTACTAAACTATTTGGTCTTTTAGGATGTGATTCCTTCTATCTTATGAAAATTTAATAAACTAGAAACTAGTTCTAGGTTACTAGAGTCAAGGTCATTACACTAAAATCATGTTTTTAGTTACAAGAAGTCCCACTTGGGTTGTCAACCCTTGATATAAACTAAATCAAGCCAACCCAAAACTTCAAGCTAAAATTTTCATGATAATCAAATTCATCCCAACTTGGGTTGGTCAAGTACTTTGAACTATGAGGTAGATTCTAAATTAATTAGTTGAAGGCTAAAATGATTTAATATTTTAATTAAGATATTTTATCCTTATGCATAAAAACCATTTTATCCATTTACATTATTTTTTAATATTAAGTGGATTTTACTTAAGTGATTAACCATGTCAGATAAAACATTTAAACCTAATTTTAACATATTTTATTCCATCTTGAAAGATTTTTAATTCATTTATTAGTTGATCATGCAACATTCAGAAACATAAATAATTAACTATGAAACTTACATAAAAAAAATTTAAATGGCATGCGCACAAGATTATCAAATGGTTATTTTATCTAGTGGATGATAAACTAACCCTCTACCCTAGGGGAAAACACCTTGAACCTAGCTTGGTTCATGTTTCATTATTCCACCTTGGATCCTATGAATCACCTCGATTGGTTTCACCTAGGATTCTTGACTCAAACTGCCTCTAATTTCTTGGGATATATATCCTTAAATAATATTTTACTCACACATAGGTGAGGGGATCCAATAGATTAGATAAAGGGGGTTTACACAAAATAAACCACATGCATGAAATCACATACATAATAATGAGGAGGGGATGAATTTTAGGTCATCAATAATAATTTAACCATAATAAATTAAAATTAACCAATCATATATAAGGGATGGTCAAATATCATGATCATCCACACATCAAGAAATGAGCATAAATTTTCAATATTGCTATCAATTATTTAGTTTCTTTCTTTAATTAAGATAATGGACCATGAATTAATCCAATCAATTCAATTTATATTAATTCCATCTAACAATTATTAACTCACCATTATCTATAAATTTAAACAAAATTAATTTCATTTAAAATTAATGTATCACACAATTGTACTTAGAGGCAAAGTCATTTGTTCATCAAATTTTTAATAATAAAATTAATTTAATAGATAATTGTTAATCTTATAACATGGGTTGTACTGTTGATTGAACAAGACACGAAATATATAATCAATAGGTTTAATTATACATTTAATTATTATTTCCATAAAAACTTGAAGACATTGCTGACAGTAGACTACACAAAGTGTACAAAAGTACACAGTGTGTACTTGTCTTCTGCCCATGTTTGCAACACACACCTTGGTTCTATCCATGTTTCCATCCTTGGATGTATTTTAGGTACACAAAGTGTAATGAGAATACATGGAATGTGACCCTTGAGTTTTATAACTTGGAATTTCTTATTAATTGTATCCAATACATGGCTTTTTGGGGACGCCCTGTGTGCTTAAATGGTAGACATGGGGTACCACACATCGTGTAGAACAATTACACGATAGGTAGTTCTTCAAGTTGTGGACTAGTCTGTCATGATCCAAAAAAAATTAATTTTTTTGAATCTTAGATAATATTATATCATATTTATCCAACATTATCACAAGATATATCCATGTGAGAAAAAACTACACTATGTGTACTCATGAAGTGCATGGTGTGGACTTTGTTTTTATTTAGGTAGAAACTTTGGCACATCCAGATGGTTTTATCTAGATGATTATTCATTTTTAATCATTAACCATTCACTGGTTATGTTATCAAGAATGAAGAAAATAAGATATGAAAATGTTTAGATATTAAAATGAATTGTTTCAAGTAAAATAAAACACAAACAGATGAAATCAATCAATGAACTATAAATAACTATAAATTAAACATGTGACTGCTTTATTACCACTTATAGGTTTCGAGAATATAATAATAATCTTGTGAAGGTATAACCAACTCATATTTTAGTCTTAAATCATGTGTTATCATTGCTTGATATAATCATGAGATTATTTCCAATGAAAAACAATAGATTAATAGACTAAATTAATAAGCCAAAACTGTAGGGAAGGGATCTTCACATGTAATTTATAATTAATTTATGAGAATATATAGAATTAAATCAACTTGTAATTCCATTTTATTTAATGATATGATGGAATAAAATTTATTTTACCATAATTACACTTTAGGATTCAAGTGAAGCATCCCTTTAGTAGTGATCCACATGTGCACTACAATCTCAAATCAACAATTTAGAAACATCGGGTGTTATCATGACCGATCTTGATCGATTTCTAGTATCCCAACTTGGTTAAATACCCTGAGAGGGGGGGGGGGATATGGGTATGAAATATTAAAACAAATACCCCTTCAGGTCTTGTTTTTTCATAAAAAACAATTTTTCCCCCTTTCCTATAGAAATGCATGAACATAAATTAAAGCATGCATGAGACACAAAAAATTTACTTGGTTCACCATCACTGGGCTACATCCCAGGAGAATACAATGAAAATGTTCCGATGTACCAAATTCACTAAGGATAACTTCCAAAATATGGTTTGGGATAAATCACTTATATGCCCAGGCTCACTACCTTTACAATGTTTTGAGTAGACTCACTGTCCCGCATGGTTTACATCCAATCACAATATTAATGCTCACTATTCTCTCAACTGAAGTGTTCTCAATACTCCTTTAGAATATTATTCTTTTTTACTTAAATAAATATGTTTTACAACTCATTTGGTGCATCACTATGTTCCAATTTTATCCACATGATGAATACCACTTTACCACATATTTACCAGATAATCCCTTTTGATTCACACAACTTTTTTTTTCATGCAAACTTTGGATGTATTTTAAGAAAATTTACCACCTTGAATGCAATATTTAAGTTTAGTCATGAAACTCCCAAATTTCACACAACTTTTGGTTCATCATGTATCTTCCTCTTTCTCATAACTTTTAAAATTTTCCTATAACCCCCTTTCTAATGAAGACAAAACTTATTTTTTGTGAAAAACTAATATTTCATTCGTTACTCCATACAACTATTTTGTGCAGAACTCTTAAAATTTTTAGGTAACTCTTACATGATTTAGAGCCTTAATTTTCTCTAAGGATTGAGCTCATCAAATGAGGGGGTAGATGCCTATTTATATACCTAGCCGACCCTACACAAAAAATCCTCACACACCTTCCTATTTGTGTGAAAATTTTACACAAGCACATAACTTATCATTTTTACATTGTATTTGGTGTGTGACTCTCTTTCATGAGTGCATACAACTCTATCTCTTGTGTCACACAAAACCATCTTTTTTTGAACTTTCAGAACTTGTGTGCAATACTTTCCTTTACCAAATTTTAGTATGATGTCCCCAAAATATTCACTTTTGCACACCTTCATGAAACGTATTCACCTTTTCAAAAAAAAAATTAATATTTACATGAAAATAATTCCTTTTACAAAAAAACCTTTTTCTATCCTCAATATTTTGGACACCAAATATTTGGAAAACACTGGGAAATAGTGCCACCTTATATACAAAATTTTTTTACCACCTTTAGGGCAACGATTCCTTTGTCTTGGGCCTTTATGAACATACCATTTTAGTAATATATCTTGAACTATACAAATAAAGTTGGAAACCTTCTTTGTTAACAAAAACAATCAACCCAAAAACATTGCAATATTACAGTGAGTGATTTCTTCCAAAAAATCTCCCCCTTTGGGTTTGTTGAAAACTCTTTAAATTTTGATACCTCATTAATGTTTCTTAAATATTCTACCAAAATTCACTTCTTGCGATTATAGATAGTGATCATAGATTTACCCAACACAAACTCTAAGCCCACATGAGCCATGATCAACATGAGAAACAAGAGTAACATGAAATGTTCATAAATGAGTAACTTATTTATTGATACCAATTGTAAAAATTCATGTTGAGCTCAAGAATACACCATTATTAATCCATATACCCTAAACTACTAGGATCACGAACTTCTCTCACGATTTATCTTCATTAAAAATTCTGATTCAGCATCATCAGATTTAAAACCCCCTCTCTTCATTGCTCCCTCTATCAACTTCTCCCCTATCTTGATTAATACATTTTATCCCCTTTTATATCCATAACACTCTCACCCTTTTTCAATGAACCCTAAGGTCACTCCTTTGTGTTCTGAAATAGGGTAGAGAATAAAAATCACCACTTTAGGAAAAAACACATCATACCTTAGGGAGAAGGAATTCCACATCCACACTTGTTCAAGTGTGGGGATTCTACTAAAATCCAAGATCCAATCAATGATTTTTAAACACTTATTTGGGAAAGGCCTTTGTCATAATGGTTGCAACCTATAGTTCTATAGGAACATACTCCTACTTCACAAGCCCATTCTCCACATTATCTTTGATAAAATGATATCTGATTTCAATGTGCTTTGTCCTTGAGTGATGGAATAGATTTTTTCTAAGATTTATAGCACTTAAATTATTGTAATGGATTACAAGTATAGACTTCACTTCAACTCCCATATCATCAAGCTATTAATTCATCTGCAATAAAAGTGTGCAAGTTTGAGTGGATGAAATATATTCAGCTTATGTGGAGATCAATGAAATTTAATAATATTTATTTATTAGACAATAAATATACAATACACCAATATAGAATTCATAAACTGACATTGATTTTCTATCATCTACTAATCTGTCCCAATCTGGATTTATATAGACCAACAAATTTTAATAATGTTTTTAATTGTAAAAAACAAAAAATCATCATTACCTAAATATACTAAAGAATTTTTTACTAAAATAAGTGGATTTATTTGGGATTACTTTGATATCATGATCCTTAGCATGTGGAAAAAAATATAAGGTCTTGTCGCTATTAGGTATAATAGACTGCCAATGATTTACCTGTATTCTATGACATTAATTATATTGCCTTAATCATCCTGTGACAGTTTCATCTGGGTAGACACTAGATTTATCATCTCCTTGGAATTATCCATTCCAAATGTCATAAACAACTCCTTGGAATATTTATATTTAGAATTGAATGTTCCATTTCTTCCTTGTTTCACCTGTAAACCAAGGTAAAACCTCTGTTCACCAATAATTGACATTTTGAATTCAATTTTCATGAATTCTACGAATTGTTTTCACTATGCTTCATCCAATCTACCAAATATTATGTTACCAAAATACAACATAAAAATCATCCTTTTATTTCTATCATTGTTGACATAGAGATTCTAATTAACTCCACCATGCTGAAAACCAAGTTTCTTCAAAAAAGTGATCATGTCTTGAATACCAAACTCATGACACTTGTTTCATCCCATATAATGTATTCCTTATCTGAAAAACTTTTTTATCATATTTATGAGTAATAAAACCATTTAGGTTCTCAATATAAACTTATTTATTCTATAACCCCATTTAGAAATGCTAACTTGACTTCTATATAGAAAAAATTGAACCTTATTTTCACTACTATGACTAAGAATAATCTGATTGTCTCTAGACTTGAAACAGGTAAAAATGTTTCATTAACATCAATACCCTCTATCTGGAAGTATCATATTCACACTAATCATGCTCTATTTCAAATCATTGTTCCTTATTCATTCATCATGTTGCGAAAGACCAATTTGGTACTAATGAAATTCTTATCTGTTGGTCTAAAAACAATCTCCCATATATTATTATTTTCTATTTGGTCAATAAGTTTTTGTATAGCTTGAATCTAGTTCTCATCTCCAACTAATTCCTTAAAAAATTTAGTCTCTACTTGAGATAGGAAAGATTACTACTATAACGACTTCGTTATTCAGGTTTGAGATGGCACTTCCTGATCACCAATGATGTCTTCCTATCAATTTCAGCTCAAATATTCGAATTGTGTGCAAATATGGATTTGAATTCCTTTTATTCACTATTAAAATCTTCTTCTAAATCAAAATTTTTCACTTCAACTCCCCCTGACGTGATTACCTCCTTTTACATTAATCAGGTAACTGGTCACTATGTTGTTGAAGATTCTATTCATTCTCTTTTATAGTGACATAATTACTTTCAACTACCATTCCAAGATTCTTGTTGAAACATTTATATGCTTTAATTTTTATTGAATATCTAAGAAATATCCTCTAATCTCATTAGGATTAAAATTTCCCATGTTTCTTCTTATTGAGAATAAAACATTTACTTCCAAAGATTCAAAAGTATTTCTATGTTGGATTCTTCATATACCAAAAATCATATGGATTATTTTCTTCCTTCATAAATAATAGATACTTATTTGATATGTAGATCAATGTCCAGACTGTTTCCTTCCAAATTTTTTTTGGTAGGTCCTTTTCAATAATAATTGTTCTGGCCTTATTATTTATGATCTAATTTATCCATTTTGTTGGGTAGTTATAACTGCTGAAACTTGATGTCTTATCCTGTGTTTCTCGAGATAATATTCCATTTGATTGTTTCTGAATTCCATACCACTATCAATAAAAAAAATCAAAATATTCTGTCCAAGCATCCTTTTAGATTCCCTCTGATACTATTTTATGAAACTGAACACATCGAATTTTGGAAAATGAAAAATACCCAATCCATCTTACTGAAATCATCAATGAAAAGAATGAAATACCTCTTCCCATTGATGGATCTTGGTGAGATAAGTCCACATACATCCACATGCACCAATTAAATCACTCTAGTTGAATTTTGTTCTTTTTTTCCTCGTACATCTTTATGATAATCTTCCCTTGTTGACAAGAATCACACATATGAGTACAATCACATAGTATCTTAGGGAGATCCCAATATGCATCAAATTTGACCATATATTCCAGGGATAGTTGGCATAGATGGATAAGTAGTTTATTCCAAAACCTATTTTTTTCTCTCTAGATACAAATCACATATCTTCTTCTATACTAACAATGTAGATATCCTCCTTTGTTATTTTTCCCTATAGAATAACTTCACCATATCTTCCTTTGATGATACACATATTCTTATTAAAGATTATAGCATGACCCGAGTCACATAGTTGAATGAAACTAATAAATTTGTGACTAAGACCTTCAACATCTAAGACATATAGATGTCTCATTTCTTTTCCCCCACATTTGGATTTTCTCGAGATAATAATCTTCAGGCCTTCATCATTTCTAAATTCAAAAACACATTACTTGTAATATTTTATGCTCATAAAAAGATCCTTATTACCTTTCATATGGGATGTGCATCCACTATCAAGGATCCATACACCAGAATGATCTAATTATTTAAGGGAAATCTCTTCAACCACTACCTACTCTGATCTTTTCTTTTTGATCCATGTCACTAACTTCATACCTGTTGTGGATTAATGTTCATGATCTTCCTCAAAATATGGTAAACAAAATTCATCCTATAGAGATTCAAATTGATTTTTAATTTTCATCTCATATGATGATTCATTGATTTACAACTTATAATCAATTTGGTTCTGCTACGGTACATTCCTCTACATTGTTTATGAATAGTATCTTGAAATGTGTTCGAATCCTCCACACCCGAAATAGTGACTGTAAAATGATATCCTAGAATATTGAGCTCTATATGGTTGCATCTATTTGTATTTCTACCTTCATTACCTCTTGTCTATGGAACATACAATTATGAGTGCTCCCTTCTTTCAACTACAATAACATATAATGCAGGGTTCATTCTAGTGTGTCACCACTGTACTACAATTTTTCCATTGGGTTCTCTGAATCTTCAATTTCTAATTCATACCCAAATAAATATTTAATATCAAAGTAGATGCTCATGGTCTAACTTCAACCATTAATTCTTTCTATTTTCTATAAACTCCCGTACCAAAATTATTATTTGGATTTAACAGTTGCTTCTATTATGCTAGACCTCTATTCTCCACGTCCATCTTTTCTATTGCCTAAATGATTTTCTTTCCCAATGTCATACCAAGAATCAAGAGTTTTTCGTGATCATTAACACTTCACCATATGCCTATGAATTTCTCTTCATGTTATTCAACATGTTTGATTTTATCTTTCAATTTTTTTATTTAAACCATAGATTACACTTTTAAATTCCATAACTTTGATCTTATACTCACAAATCATTTCTGATTTCTCTATAATTGAAAACTTATGTGTTTCAATTTTTTCCATAAGTTTAGACTTCTCTTCTTCACACAACTTCATATAGAGTTTTTCACCATGAATTTTTTTTTGATTTCTTCATTTTGCATCTCTAAACATCTATCTCCTCAAGAGCAGTTTCTAATTCAGCCTTTATATCAACTATTCCCTCAAATTATTATTCATCATTGTCGATTTTTCACCTTTATTATTGAAAGCCTCCATTAAAGCCCTTTGGATAGAAATACTAAAATTAAAATTTGTCTTTGATTCAAATTGTTATCCAACTAGGTTAAATACCCTTAGAGTGGGGTGAATTAGGGTATTCCAGATTAAAATAACTAAACCTTCAGATCTTGTTTCATTATTAAAAAAACAATATTCTCTCCCTTTCTTATAGAAATGTATGAACATAAATGAAATAATTCATGAGACACATCAATTTAACTTGGTTCAACCTCAATAGGAAACATCCAAGGATCAAAAAATGACAATGTGATGATGTACCAAATCCACTAAGGCTAACTTCCAAAATAAGGTTCGGGCTAGATCACTTTTATGACCAGGATCACTACATTTACAATGTTTGGAGTAGACTCCCTGTACCTCCTACTTTACAACCAATCACAATATGAAAGCTCTCTACTCTCTCAAATGAAGTGTTCTCACTGATCCTTTAAAATATTTTTCTTTTGATCACCTGAATCAATATGTTATACACCTCATTTAATTCATCATCAAGTTTCAATTTCATCCACATGATGAACACCACTTTACCACAGATTTACTCACCAATCCCTTCTGGTTCACAAAACATCGTATTTCACGTAACCATTGGATGTCTTTCTTGAAAATTTACCACCATGCATTCACCATTTAAGTTTAGCCATGAAACTCCAAACTTTTATGAAACTTTTGGTCTGTCATAGAACTTTCTCTTGCACACAACTTTTACACTTTGAGAACAACTCACTTGATCATGTAGACTAAACTTCTTTTCTACATGCGACTAATATTTCAATTATTTCTCCATAAAACTATTTTTCATAAAAATATTACTCTTTACATACAAATATTATGTGATTCAGATTCCTGATCTTTTATATGGTTTGATCTCCTCAAATAAGGGGGGGGGGGGTATCAACCTATTTATAGACCCAACCGACCCTACACACAAAATCCTTACACACATTTCTCTTTTTATGAAACTTTTACATGAGTGTGAATCTTATTATTTTTATATCATATTTGGCATGTAACTCTCTTTCTTGGGCGCACTTAACTCTATCTCTTGTGTCATGAAAAACCATCGTTCATGAACTTTCATAACTTGCACACAATACTTGCCTTTATATAATTTTGGTATGATTTACCTGAATCCTCAATTGATTGAAAATTCATGAAACATATTCACCTTTTCATGAAATTTTTTATATTTACATAAAAATAATTCCTTTTTCAAAAAAAAACTTTCTCCATCCTCTAGATTTTGGACCCCAAAAATTTGGCAAACACTGGGAAATAACACCACCTTGTATACATAATTTTTATACTACCTCCAGGGAATCCATTACTTTTTCTTGGACCTTTTTCAATATACCGAGTCATTAATCTCTATATAACTCCAAAAATGAATTTGTAAACTTGTTTTTTCAACAAACACAATCAACCCAAAAACACTGCAATGTTACCTTGAGGGATTTTTTCCCAACACTTACATTGTTCATGGTTGATCAAAACAATATTCTTCATGAAGACAAAGAGACCTTGGTGTTCTCTTGATGTCTTGAGAGAGGAGGATTAGAAATATCACTCTAGGTATTGATATAATATCTCATTATCCATTGTGTACAACAAAAGTCTACTAGGAAAGTGATATAACTAGATATTTTTTATATCTGGTATAGGGTTGAGAAATTGTACAAAAGCCCCAAACCATCTTTAATATTCATAATTGACACCATGTCCTTTAATAATAATAATATTATTATTAATATCTTGATATAATCAATGTATTAATAATATAAATAAATATCATTTATAACTAATTAAACTGTTAAGTTCGGTATGCTTTCCATCGCCAATATTTATCGATCCACAAATAATGACTATTTAATGAAATAAATGTCACTGCATTATTCTATGATAAATATACTAAATATTGAATTTTCCAAACATGGAAATAAATATTTAGTATTATTATTTAACTCACTTTTTATTTCAAACAACCTATGATTAAATTATGGAAATTAACCAAACCTAAATATATAATATTTATTTTAACATGTTAAATTCATTGCTAAAATTTAACTGAGATTACAGATACACATATTGTGTGACTCTCTATGCCACTTTTTTCTATGGAATTAGGAATAACCACCTAAATTCCAAGGTTAGTATCTATAAACACGCCAATACACCCATACATAAAGATGTTAACATCATAATTATGTCTAACCTTTTACAAATTTTGACCATGTAATATAATACTTTTATCAAAACATCTCAAATCAAGTAGGTTGCATGCTACTGCAATCTACCTATACACTCGATGTATATTTCTTTGAATTTATGGAAATTAACTCACCCATAAAACACTATGGACATATATTTATTTAGGTGGTTCCATTCCTATCAATGGGACTATGATATTAACTTTCATCAAGAGACAAAAGGGATAACCCATTTCTCACATTATCCATTAATTCTATATCATTCATGATGCACTCAACATATACTAATTTTCCATGAACATATTTCATCATGGTTTTCATAAATACATAAAATTATGTGAGTCATGATATCCATTAATAATAATATTAAATTTCAAGGATCAATACACACGTCTGTAGATAGGAACAATCAATGCCACATGGAAATATGGATATCCTATTGATGTTCTTATTCTCATAATCTCCCATCTTAGACATTACCAAGGTAGAACACCATGAGAAGGTGTCTCAATTAATTATGATCCCATTACCCCTAATATCATATGTCGTCTATGACCCATCATACAATATCATCCATCTATATAACAAGATTCATGAATAATGTCGTGACACCTCTAGGTTCTCATTATTACTAGAAAATTCTATAACCTTTAAGTGTGACACATATTTTTAGGACATTATCACATAAAAATTTCATGCATAAAAAAAACAATAATGTGATAAAAAAATAATTAATAATTAAAACATGTAATCAATTATTAAACAAATTGTTTCAAGGGAACTAACTCCAACATATTGTCGACTAGAGTGAGGAAGTTCTATGAGGGAAGAAAATATAATTTTCCAGATTCTTTGGCATAATGGAAAGATCTAGGAGGAGAAATGGGAGTGAAAGGAAGATATTTGGGACTTATAGCTTGAGTTTTTTGACAAGGACCTCTAGAGATGATTCTCGAGGATGAGAAGTCATTAGAGGTGTATAATTGTAACAACCTTATATTTTTTAAGAGATAGTCTAAGGTTGGTTTTGGAAGGGACAAAGAGATGTTGAACTATTTTCTTAGAATATGATTCTATGCCATCGAGGTTTTCTTATATCATGGAGGATTTAGCTATGGTGTGGTTATGAAAGTATGACATAACATCTGTTTTCATTGATTTCGGTTATTTTGATAAAGATATGGGGGCGGGGAGTTTCAGTTGTGGCATGAATGTTGGAAAGTGGAATTTAATAATTTCTACCAATTTCAGGGTCACTATGTCATAGAGTAGTGGTTTCATCATAACATATTTTTGAAGGCTTAGAGATTATATAATATTGATTTACATTATGTCATATTACTATCCCTTGATTTATAGGATATCAACATTGACTATGTCATGGATTCTAAACATGATTTTGACTAGGAACCACTGGGGTGTGGCTAGATCCTTTATTCCATAGTACTTTAATGTTTTGGACCCATTGTATCATATCCCTATATGCTACATGATAATTTATATTTTTTCTATTTAGGATATAAATTACCAAGACCCTAGAACTCAAACTTCTCCAAACCTTTCCTATCCACCTTGTACAATTTTAGGCTTTCCTCAAGAGATCATCCAACACCTAGGTACTTGCCTTCTTTCCTGATGATGGTGGATTAAATATTGAATATTCTAGGTGAGTTATTCCCTATTATTCTTAGTTTTCTCTTTCCTAATGTGATGGAATTCATGACTAAGACTATGCCACTATATTCTTCTAGGTCATTGATTTGGAATATCTTTTTGGATGAATTAAGATTGGATCTAGGATTTGGGCTTGATCCAGTTAGTGTGTGGGTATATTTTTGGTATCTTCTTCTGAAGAACCTTGAAATTGAAAACCATGAGGTGGGAATTTACTTAACATTTTAGGTCATTTTATACTCTTATATTTGATTTCATATTATTATGACTTATCTTGTTGACCATGATTGATGGTAATTTCTTATGGATGTGTGTGTATCCATGAGACCCATATATGATGATTGATTCCATGAGTATTGATAGTGTATCTTGTTACCATGATTTATTTTGATCACATGTTGTTTTATGTTTCTATTGTATTATCATGATGACATTTTTAGCATTTCATTATCATGACCTACCTTGTTGTGTGAATTTACCCTACCTTGGAGGTATTTTCTTTTTTTACTTTTAATAGGAGGTCCTTAGAGGAGGAGTGGGCACAAAATGAGATGATGATAATGGTGGACCTATACATAGGGTAGGAGCATGAAAACCTTATGTCCTGAACCATGATAGTGACATGCTCAATTGATTCCTTGAGGTTGTTGAGTAACATGTTCATAGTCAAACTCATGGTTTGACCCAAAACTAGATGCCATATGGATGATGAATAACATGTTCATCAAACTCGTGTCTAGTTCTTGATCACTTTAAAAATATTCTGATTATCCTTAGGATATAGAGATAAAGCAAGTATGGATGGGGTACATGGTGGCTTGGTTATCCCATGAACGCTTGACATATGATTTTTTATGATTTCTTTCACATTTATTATTATTATAGTATATATCTATTATAATTGTGAACACATGTCATGGATACATTTCTGGTGTCCTACTGGGTTTTATTACTCACACCCTATTCGGGAATCTCAATACATGTGCATACTTCATGTATAGGGATCCAGGTACGGGTAAGAGGCTCATCGATGATAACTAAGTAATGGATCATGGAGGTTGTAGGGGTACCAAGACATACTCCAAAAGATTCCAGAACATTTATTTTTTTACTTATATGATTTCACCTTATATACTTTGGTTTGGATTGCCAAATTTAGAGCCCAATTTATTCATTTGTATGACATGTGTGCCATCTATTATAAAATTATGACGCTTTATCTTATTCCTTGATTACTCTGAGATGTTTTATATTTTATTTACATTCTTGGTGTATGGATAGGATACCAAGGGTATAGTATCGACATTGATGACGTTTAGACCCTTGTTTCTAGTCAACCACCACTTGAATATGGGGAGGTGCACTTACTTCTTGTGGCTCTTTGGCTTGGACTTGATGGTTTGGGTTAGGGAATTACATTTTATACAAAAGCATCGACCACTAGAGATTTGATTTTGGTTGGGTGAGTGATGGATCATGTTTGGGTATTATCTTATAATAATTTTATTAATTTATTGAATTATTTCACATATTTCCTTACTAAGAGGTACTATTTTTTAAACAATAGATTTCAGTAGGATTTAAGGAAATGATAAGTTTCCATTGGAATTTGTGAAAATGAGAAGATTTCATTGTCTTTTGGGGAAATGGGGAATTAATAAATTTTGTTTTTGGGGAGAAAATATTTTTTAAAATTTAATTTAAATCATGGTTTATTTTTATTAGTTTTCTAAAAAAATTATTTTTTAAATAAATGGGTATGAATAGATATGATATCTTGTATTTTAGAGGTGTTTTTTTGATAAATCAATTTTTTTAGTTAAAAATATATTTGATTTATCATTATTGGTTAACATTGAATTTTTTAAATTACTCATTCTTTGAAATTTATCATTGATTGGGGAAATCCTATTAAGTTTATACTCACTCCATATATGTGCACTTTCGTGGACATTTAGACATGATTGGTCATGATGTAGAAAAAAAGGAATGGTTATTACATAATTATTATAGATCCTTCAACCCATGATAGAATTGTTTTTAGAAGAGGTGATGACTTATACCTGATTCATGTTTTTTATTTCTTTGTGTCCACACAGTCACTTGTATGTTTCTATTATGTTTGCATTTATAAAATGGTTTATTCTTCCATTTTTATTTTTAATGGTTTATAATAGAATATTTATTACATACACAAGCATTATTATCTTTTTAATAGATGTATTTTAAGGTAAAATCATTCTCTATTTATTTAATTTATCTTTTAACACTAGTTTAAATCCTATGATGATCAAGGGAGAGCTTGAGATCATATGAAATTCATATTAAAGTCTTGAGATTCAATCACCTCAGTCAGGGTGTTACAATGATTAATATTAAGTCCTATAATATAATATATTTGTTTCAAAGCATAAGAATTTTTTTGATGGAAAATAATTTAGAGAATAATGATTTTAATTTTATATAAATAAATTTCTATAAATTTGATTCATTGGTATTGTATATTGTCTATGCATATTCTATTTGTGTTGATGTGAATAGTATTAAAAATAAGATAAAATTAATGAAAAGGGAAGTATATCTACATGTTGGTAGTGGTGAAAGAGTAGATTTATTGGCAGTAAATGTATATGGTTTAGATATTCCATATAGATTAATTATAAAATTTTGATACTTATACTCTATTCCATCCATAAAATAAAAAATGAATTATATAGCTTCTTTAGACAAAAAAATGATTTTTGTTCATTATTAAGAACCATAATTATTAATATTTTTTCTAGAAAAAATGACAAAAAAACTTTTAATGGAATATATGAGAGGGATAATAAGTTATTAAGCCTAACACATAACAATTTACATAGAATAATGAGTAAAAAATAAAGTTTCAGTTATGAGTACTTAATAAACTTTAGTGATGATTTTAGTTTGTATAGGTATATGTTTATTATGAGGAAAAAATCTTGAAACCATTTAAAATATCAAGGAATTAAAAAATTAACCATAAAATAAACTTGGAAAAAGTATTAATATTATTCAATCGGATTAGGGTATTGAATACCAGATATAGGAATTTATTAATCATCTGAGAGATTATGGAATTTTTTCACAACTTACTCTGGGAAAACTATAATGTAATGGTGTGATTGAGAGGAGGAACTATACCTTGTTATATATATTTTTATCAATTATGATTTAGTATGAAATTTATTTATCATTATATGGATATTACATATAAATTGGTGCATTAATTCTTAACCAAATTCCATCTAAAACTATTATAAAGGCATTAAATGAGTTATAAATTGGGAGGTATCTAGTTTTTTATTTTATGAGGGTTTAAAATTATGTAGTGTATGTATGATTTTTTTCTCAAAAAAATTAATCCCAAATCATTAAAGTTATTATTATCCAATTATCCTAGTGAAACTAAGGTATATTATTTATATAATCTTTCCAAATAGAAAGTTTTTGTTTCCTATATTGGTATTTTCCTTGAGAAGGAAGTATTACTCTAGGATTCTATGGGAGGAATATTGAACATGGAAAAGTTCAAAAACAGAAAACAGGAATGGTTACTAAGATGAAATTTTTTTTGGTTAGAAATAAAATTAATCATGTTACCAAAATAACTCAAAGTATAGGTAGGATTCATCATTATACTTAGTGATATGGATTTTTTTTGTAAAAAATAATAACAAAACATTTATAGAGGATAAAACTAATACCTACCATGAGACCATTGAAATTACTAATTCTAAAAAATGTTTAGATTCCATGAGATCTGTGATAGGCTCCATGTACACTACCCAAGTTTATAACTTGGTGAATACACCTAAAATGATAAGGCACATAGGGTGAAAGTGATTTTTCTATAAGAAAATTAACCTGAATGATAGACTATTTCCTTATAATGATATCTTGGGGAGGGTATATAAAAATTATTAGTATTGATAATTAAGAGTCCTTTTCATCATTTTTAATGAAAAATTATATTTATATATATATTTTTTATTTCATATCAGTATGATTATGATATATATCAAATGGATTTCAAAACCAATTTCCTTAATGGTAATTTTAAAAAATATGTATATATTATATGACCTAAATATTTTGAAAAATCAAATGATGTTACAAAGGTATGAAAGTTTAAGTTATTCATTTATGGATTAGAGAAATATTATCAGAGTCAAAATATTCATTTTTATGATATAATCAAAGTACTGATTTCATTAAGAACCTTTTTGAGTCTTTTTCATTGTGGGAGTGTATTGGTATTTCTTGTGTAGTACATGGATGACATGTTACTAATTAGAATTTATATACCAAAATTATATTCAGTAAATGTTTTTAAAAAAAAATACCCATCAATGAAAGATATGGGTGAAGGTTCCTTTATATAAGGTATGGTGATCTATAGATATAGGTCAAAGAGTTTTCTTGGAATTAGTTGGAACATGTACATTGGTTAAGTTATAAAGAGGTTTTGTATTGAAAAATCTAAGACCATGAAATTAATATTGTTTCATAGTGCATGTATTATAAATCCTAAATACTCTTATAACAAATTATATTGGAAATTAATCAATAAGATTCATTAGGATTTAGTAATTGGATCCATCATGTATTCCATGATGTTTTTTACATTGAAATTACCTAGTAGGATCATGCAATTACTTTGAGTGGGAGGGATCAATCAGATTTTTGCATACATGACTTATTTTAAAGGTAAATTTCATTTAATTTCCATTATTTTATTATTGCAGGGGTTCCCCATGCATTTTTGGAGGAAAGGGTGAGTTTTCATGATTTGGGCCAAACCGTGAGCTCATTTACAGATTTAAAAACTATTTTTGTTTCTTTTATAAATCTTTCTTTTTTTAACATTTTTCACCTATTACACTTATAAAATAGACTTCCTTGACCTATTAACACCACTAAATCAATTTTTACCCCTTAGAAAACCATATTCGTGGTTGATTTGGGTTTTTATTTAAGGAATTGGTCCAACCCGTAAACCAATTTCCTATTTTTTTTTTAAAAAAATTGATTATTTAATATCTTATTAAAATTTTATGATTTTTTAGTGATTTGAATTCTCAACCAAGACCACTGACCCTGGGAGCGCCCCCATTCTCTTTTACCCCTCTTTGGATCTAATATGCATCACGAATTAGGGCAGAACTTCTTAGGCTTTCTCAAATCGTCCATATTTGAATAGGTAACTTGTTTCCTACAAAACTCCTTCAATTTTTACTCTTTTTCCCCCATTTCAGTTCTCATTTGACCTTATTAGACTTATTAGAACCTCAATCTCACTTTTGGATGTCTGGAAATTCAAATACTAGGGTATTTGGGGATATTTCTTCAAGATCCCTCAAGTAAGTGGGTCTCCTTCCTTCTTCCCCCCATTTAATTAGGGTTTCGTTCATTTTCTTAGGGTTTCTTACATTTATTATTGAATTTTCTAATGTCCAGAAAGTGGGGATTAGAACCTAGGGTTTTATCTTGGGTTTCTTTGTTTAATCTTGTGGTTTTTGTCACGACCCGTCCTCGGGGCCCGTGCCGTGACTACCCCAAGCCCGCCTTCCATAGACCAGGGGCTGGCGACTAGCACCAATGCATAAATCCCGGTAAAAAGGGAAGGTATTGCCTTGTAAAGTAAACAAGTACCACAGAGTAAGCAAGCGGAAAAGTAAACACTAAGTAAAAACAGAGTACAACTGAAAGTGCGGAAAAGTAAAAGGGGCCGGAAATACAAGCCCAATTGAAAAGTACAACTCGAAAGGGAAAACAACAACTGAAAAGTAAAGCCGCTACACCGTGCTGTCCACTGGAGATCCCACTTGAAGGGTGGGTACAGATAGCTCCACTGCTCCTCGGGTCCCGCCGTCCGCTCCGAGTACGTCCCGCCCAGTGGTCCACCTCCAGGTACCGTCCTGCTCTGCACGCCTCAACCACGATCAACGCTGTCCATCATCTGCAACCAACACAACGTAGTGTGGGCATAGCCCGTGCAGGGGTGAGTATAAGCTACTCAGTAGGGACCCCAAGACCCCTGAAGGTCTCCCAAAATCCACAAAGGATAAACCACAAAGGAAAATATATAATCACGAAGTAACAACCGACACTGCTTAGGTATATGCCCATACATATACCTAAGTCATCATTTCAATACGCTCCAACCTCCGAGCCCAAGTACAACTCAGTCCACACAGGAAAGTATACGTATTCCACACAGGAAAGCAAAACGTAATCCACACAGGATAGCACAACTCAATCCACACAGGAAGGTAAACAGGATTCATCTCACACAGGTATAATTCTTCGGTAGACGATAGAGATGATCACTAATCCATCTAAGTCGTCGGACCCACAAAGGATCGATAGGTACTAACCCCCGCAAAGACCCACACAGGATCAGACCCACATAGGATCTGTAGGCGCTGGTTCACAAAGGACCACTGAGCACTGACCCACATAGGATCAGACCCACACAGGATTGGTAGCACTGATCCACACAGGATCACTGAGTGTTGTAGTCGTCGTCGTCGTCGAATCCACTAAGGATCTCTGCACAGTCGTCGTCGCAGTCACAGTAGCAGTCGCAGCCAGCTCTAGGGTTCCCGCACACAACAAGCTCGTTCAGGAGGGTCCGATCCACGAGCCGAGAAGCTGATACATCAACTGTCACAAAGTCTAGAGTTGATGTATCCAAAAGTTACATATCGTCAACAGGAACACAACGTCGCAGACGGCGCGATGATCGGACGCTCGGTCTGAGAGTTATTGGATTTTTCGTCCCAGGGGCCCGGTTGGTTTTTAAGGCAAAACCAACCCGACCATACTCCACCTGCATCCAAACCTCGGGCGGAGTATGCCAAACGATCCGTCTCACTAAGAGGAACTCAACAAAGCTAACGGCACGTCAATCGAACGTCCGTAGCTCAAGATATGAGCGTTTCCGCTCCGAGGGCCCGGTTGGTTTCGTGTACGAACCAACCCGGCCGAACTCAAAATATTCCGAAACCTAGAGTGTGATATACCAAAACGACCGTCTCGATCCAAGGATCGCATCGCCGCTGATGGCACATCGTTTGGAGGTCCGTAGCCCGAGTTATGGGCATTTGAACCATACAGTTCGGTATCGGGGGTTTCGGGCCCGGGCCGACCCGGCCCGAGACCCCCCTGTTGGCCCGAACCGGGTCGACCCGCCCCGGTGCGGCCCGGCCCGGCCTGGCCGACCGGCCAGGTGCGCCGGTCCGGCTCAAGGCAGCGCGCTGGGCGCGCTGCCAGCTCGGCCTTCGGCCGAGCTGATTGAGAATGGGTGGCGCCTGCCCCCCTTTTGTGAAACTACGACCCCCCTCATTATGGGGGGCCATTTATGCTGGCCGGGGGAATTTAATTCCCCCGGTTTCCTCCTTTCCGGCCGGCCCGACTTGGCCGACTGGCTTCTTCTCAATAGGACCGACAAAGGCCAGTCCTCTTCCGGCTTCCGACACCGGCGGCCCGGCTGGCCGCCGGTCACCAAGCTCCACCGCGGCCCGGAACCGGCTGCGGCCTTTGCCGTACGGTGCGGTACGACGGCACCGCGCCCCTCCGCCGCGGCCCTGCTCCGGCCGTGGCACCTTTGATTTCCTTCGACGCGGCGCGACGGCTTCGCCTTATTGAAATTTCTTTCCACGGCGTGGTGCGACGGCGCCGCGCGTATCTTCCACAAAATACTGCATGGTGTGACGACACCACGTTTTCTCGTACCAACCTCAAGAAACTATCACGAAAAAAGGAGGAGGGTCAGCCGTGTTTGTGCAGTCCGACCCCCCTCACATTATTCGATAACAAAAAGGGTTTTAATCCACGATCATCACCAAGTTGGTATTCATGAACAATTAAATAAATAAAACACCTACCTTGACTTCAAGAGCGGTGTTCGTCAACGACCCGCGGAAGACGAGCGTCGCAGAGGTCGGGCGTCGCTGGAGAAACTCGTAAGCTGTTGGAGAAAGCCCGAGGAGGAAGCGGCGTCTCCTTTCGTTGACACGGGGAAAATATTGATAGAAGCGACGTCATCATTCTTCGGAAACACACCGGCTGCGAAGAAGAGAAGAGACGGCACGTCTTTCTCTTCTTATGGTGACAGCGTTCTTCGTCGGAGCCTAAGTGTTCTTCGTGTTCTT
Organism: Viscum album; assembly: GCA_963277665.1. Lineage (NCBI taxonomy): Eukaryota > Viridiplantae > Streptophyta > Magnoliopsida > Santalales > Viscaceae > Viscum > Viscum album. The sequence continues at coordinate 2,102,908,069 of OY728165.1, forward strand.
CGTCGTGGTTGAAGAAGAATAAGAAAGAAAGATTCCCCAAATCCTCTCAAGGTGACAAGAGAAAACTAACCCAAATAAAATAATCCTAAGGCTTATTTTATTTACACAACTAAACCACTTTGAATTTCGAAAGTTTGACATTCAATAACTCATCTCAATTAAAACTCAAGTTGTCAAAATTAAATTGAGTGGAGTTATTGGGAGTTTAAAGGGGAGTTGACGAGTTAGGGTTCGTGTGGGCCCCACCACACTTAATCCTCTCAAGGGAGGTTAAGTGGATGTGGGTCCCACCTCTAACTCCCTTTGGGAAGATATAACCAACATGGATAAAAATAAAATGTGTTTCCACATTTTATTTAACTTCATTTTAATTCCCCCAAAACTATCTCTCAACCTGCATAAAACGCAACCTCGGAAAAGGTCTCCTTAAGCGAATATCGGCGCTGCGAGTTCATCAGTGCCCTCGAAATTCGATTCCGGGCACCGGTTCAAAAGTTAGAAATTTCTGCTCGTTCGGTCACTGAACGTACCCGAGACAAACTTCAGAAGTGGATTTCGGGCACACCGGGCCTCGGAATCAGGTGCCGTCAGAAACCGCGCTCTTGTAAAATTCAAAAAAAATTAAGAAAAAATTTCCCTTGAATTTTACGGGTCTTTACATTACTCCCACCTCAGGGATTTACGTCCCCGTAAAGATAAATCAAAACTAGGGAAACAAATGAGGGTACTGAGCACGCATCTGAGCTTCCCGCTCCCAAGTGCTCTCCTGGAGATTCCCGTGCTGCCATCTGATGCGCACTAGAGGAATCGACAATCCACGTAGGACCCGCTCCTATCGATCCTCGATCTCCACCGGGACCTCCGTAAAAGTTGCCCCATTGTCAACGTCAAGCTCCCCATGGTCAATGATGTGCGTCGGGTCGTGCACATATCTCCTCAGCTGAGATACGTGGAAGACATCGTGCACCCGGTGCAACTAAGGTGGTAGAGACAGACGATAAGCCACCTCGCCAATCCTGCTGAGGACCTGGAATGGTCCGATGAAGCACGGAGATAACTTGCCGCCTTGGACAAATCTCTGTATACCACGTCGAGGTGAGACCCGCAATAAGACGTGGTCTCCATCCTCAAACTCCAGTGGCCTCCGCCTCCTGTCAGCATATGACTTCTGCCGGCTCTGAGCTGTCCTCATCTACTCCTGGATGACCTGGACCTTCTCTGTCGTGGCCTGGACCATCTCTGGTCCCACAAGTGCTGACTCCCCAGGGTCTGTCTAGCAAAAAAAAGATCTTCAAGGTCGGCCATACAACGCCTCGTACGGTGCCATCCCGATGGTGGAGTGGTAGCTGTTGTTGTACGCAAACTCCACCAAGGGTAGGTGGTCCTCCCAGCTATGACCAAAGTCGAGGACACATGCACGGAGCATGTCCTCGAGATTCTGAATGGTCCTCTCCGTCTGACCATCTGTCTGAGGGTGAAAGGCTGTACTAAGACGTAGCTGCGTTCCGAACGCCTCCTGTAATCCCTTCTAAAGCCAGGAAGTAAAGCGAGCATCTTGATCGGAGACGATAAATGATGGCACATCGTGAAGCCGCACAATCTCCTGAACGTAAAGACGTCCCAAGCTCTCCACTGAACCCTGCTCTCTGATGGGTAAGAAGTGAGATGACTTGGTGAGTCGGTCGACAATCACCCAGATGGATTCGTGACCTCTGGAAGTGCGTGGAAGTCCAGTCACGAAGTCCATAGATAAGTCGTCCCACTTCCACTCCGGAACCTCCAAGGGCTGTACCAAGCCTGCTGGAACCTGGTGCTCAGCCTTCACCTGCTGGCAGGTGAGGCATCGGAAATCAAACTCTGCCACAGACTTCTTCATTCCCGGCCACCAGTGCTATCGTCTGAGGTCCTGGTACATCTTCGCCACTCCAGGATGTACCGCCAAAGGAGAAGTGTGAAACTCTCTCAGCACCTCCTCTCGTAAAGCGACTGGTACCATGGTACGTCCTCTGAAAAGGATGTCGTGCTCTGCTCCAAAGGAGAAACCATCAGGTGCCTGTCCTGAGGATATCTGTGCACGCCGCGTCTCACAGTCAGCGTCCCCACGCTGTGCCTCTCTGACCCGCTGTAGAAGTGGAGGAGTGACTGTGAGAGACTGAAGGAAGGATGCTCCATCTCTATCCACGAAGGATATCTGCAAAGAGGCTAGCTTCTCTGTCGCCTCCTCAAGTAGCTGAATGCCCGTCCTCCTGCTGAGGGTATCGGCTACTACGTTCCCCTTCCCAGGAGTATAGGCTATCTCAAAGTCATAGTCCTGGAGGAACTCGATCCATCGCCGTTGTCTCAGGTTCAGGTCCTTCTACGAGAAGATATACCTGAGACTCTGATGATCAGAAAAGACTGTAAAGCGCTCGCCCATCAGGTAGTGTCGCCACGTCTTCAGAGCGAAGACCACTGCTGCTAACTCCAAGTCATGGGTAGTGTAGTTCTGCTCATGCGGCCTCAACTGATGTGATCTATAGGTGATCTCTTCCCGCTCCTGCATCAGGACACATCCGAGTCCGGTCCCTGATGCATCGCAGTAAACTACGTACCTTACTCCCTCCTTAGGCAACCTCAAGATAGGTGTGCTGGTCAATCTCTTCCTCAGCTCCTGGAAGCTCTGCTGACATCTGTCTAACCACACGAAGGGTTTCCCCTTCTTCGTCAAAGCAGAGAGTGGTGCCGCAACTCTAGAGAAGTCTGGCATGAATCTCCGGTAGTATCCAGCTAGTCCCAAGAAACTCCGCACATCCGTCACGCTCCTGGGTGGCTCCCAAGCTAACACTGCCTCGATCTTCGCAGGATCCACTGCAACTCCCGCCTCAGAGATGAGGTGTCCCAAAAAGTGGACCTCACGTATCCAGAACTTGCACTTCGAGAGCTTACCATAAAGCTGGTGCTCTCAGAGTGTGTCTAGTATAACCCGTAAGTGGTAGGCGTGCTCCTTCTCAGTCATCGAGTAGATCAAAATGTCATCGATGAAGACCACGACAAATCGATCGAGGTATGGCTGAAAGATCCTGTTCATGAGGTCCATGTACACTGCTGGAGCATTGGTTATGCCAAAGGGCATAACCAAGAACTCATAGTGGCCATACCGACATCTGAAGGCCGTCTTCTGCACGTCATCGTCTCTAACTCTGAGCTAATGATAGCCTGACCTGAGGTCTATCTTCAAGAACCACTGTGCTCCCTTGAGCTGATCAAAGAGGTCATCAATCCTCGTTAGAGGATACTTGTTCCTCACTGTTACCTGGTTCAGGCGACGATAGTCAACACAAAGTCGCAAGCTCCCATCCGCCTTCTTGGCGAACAAAATCGGGGAAGCCCAGGGTGAGACACTAGGTTGGATGAACCCCTTGCCCTGAATGTCCTCCAACTGTACCCGTAGCTCACGAAGCACAGAGGGGGCCATCCGATATGCTGGAGTCGATATCGGGGCTGTCCCGGGGTACAGGTCAATATAAAAGTCTACCTCCCTGCGAGGAGGTAAGCCTGGGACGTCGTCGGGGAAAACGTCAGCAAACTGATCCACCACTGCAGGAAAACCAGGAATCCGCACGTCAACTTCTCCTAGGATGAGGCTAGCCAAATGATGAGTGATGGGATGTCCTATCCTCCGCGGAAGTCCATCCTGTGCTGCAAAGGCTCCCTTCTCACCGGTGAAGGTAAACCTGCTCCCGTCGGTGCGTACACATCGCACCTTGCGCCTAAAACAGTCAATCTGTGCATGGACCATAGATAACCAATCCATGCCCAAGATGATGTCGTAAGGCCTCGACGCTGCTACAAGAAGATCCCAGCCGAAGCTCTCGCCTCCTAGAGTAAGCTCACACTGCCGGCACCAGTGCGTAATCGTTGAGTCTGCTCCAGTAGGAGTCTCTAGCCGTAAGGATCGAGCCAACGGCTCTGTCGGAATCTCCGAGCTCCGAACAAGGGCAGTGGCTATGAAAGAGTGACTCGCTCCTGTGTCTATAAGTACTGCAGAAAGGGTGTAATAGACACAGATAGTACCTCGAATCATCTCGGGCGCGCCGTGTTCGTAGGCCTCTGCTGCCTGGAGCTGTGCCTGTCTCTGCCCGCTAGCTCCCTGTGGTCGAGGTGGACCTCCTGGTGGTGGTGGTGGCAGAGCCTCAAAGCGTCGCCCACCACTTGCTGCTCAGACAGCTCCTCTTCCTTGTCCGCCTCCTCCCTGTGGACCGCCACGGTCGACCCTCTGCCTCTGCCTCGGTGGTCCCTCAACCGTCTGCTGCTCCTCGGCACGACGGGTCGGGTAGTCATGAGCCATGTGGCCCTGCCCGCCGCACGAGTAGCACTGTCTGCCTCTCGAAAGACTGGCTCCGCGCTGTGTGCCCCGCACAACTGAGCCAGTGTCCTGAGGTCGTCTGCCTGAGGGTCTGGTCTACCTGGACCCCTGATTCATCCGTCAACTGCCTGCTGCAGATGACTCTGCCATATGCCGCCCTACGGTGGGTCGCGGTGCTGGTGTAGACTCATCAAGAAAGCTCTCGATCAAAGGGGCCCACTCCAGTACTCCCGTCTGAGTCGGAATGCTGAGGGAGATCAGCGATGCCCTAATCTCGTGTCTCAAACCCTGCTCAAAGGTCCGGGCCCAGAAGAATGGGTCCTGTACCATGTCGGTCGAGTAGCGCGAGAGATCAGTAAATCTCGCCGAGTACTGAGCGACCGTCATGCTGCCCTGCCGCAGCTGAAAGAAGCTCCTGAATGCGCACCGCACGGAGGGTGGCTGGGATGAACTCTGAGTGGAAGAGGCTCTCAAAGTCCGTCCAAAGTAGAGATGCCTCATCGTGCACCTGGATCATCAATCTCCACCATCGGCCCGCTGCTGCGTGTAGTAGGCTCACAGCGAGGATCACCATGAGGTTTGCTGGTGTCCTCACTAGCCAGAAAACTCGTACGACTGCCTCCAGCCAGTCCTCGGCTGCCTGGGGGTCTGTCTCCCCACAAAACCTGGGTGGTCGCTAGCGCTGAAACTCATGCAGTGCACTGAGGGGACGTGCATCGTCAGCGGCTGGTGCTAGAAGTATTGGTGGCTCGGCGGGTAGCACTACCGCCGGTGCCACTGCTGACAAAGGGCCCTGCACCGAGGCCTCTTCGCTCGGTGGGCTGTCGTCACACTCGACTCTCGGAACCCTAGCTGGCTGCCGTCGTGGGGCCATCCTGAAAAGGAAACAGGTGCGCCACGGTCAGAACAATATACCTGGTGAGCTAATACAAAGTAATCACAAAGAAAACTTGAAACACACACGCAATCAATGTTTTCGTGCATTAAGTCAGAAATCAGAAGTCAGGGTCCTAGTGTACGGATACGTCGGCCGCCGCACCAACACTGGACTCCCTGGACTGATAACCAAACTCAATACGCTAAACATTATTGCTTCACATAGAAAAGATCAGAGTTCGCGGTAGAACTGAACTCCTCTGATACCAATTTAGCCACGACCCATCCTCGGGGCCCGTGCCGTGACTACCCCAAGCCCGCCTTCCATAGGCCAGGGGCTGGCGACTAGCACCAAGGCGTAAATTCCGGTTAAAAGGGAAGGCATTTCCTTGTAAAGTAAACAAGTACCACAGAGTAAGCAAGCGGAAAAGTAAACACTAAGTAAAAACAGAGTACAACTAAAAGTGCGGAAAAGTAAAAGGGGCCGGAAATACAAGCACAACTGTAAAGTACAACTCGAAAGGGAAAACAACAACTGAAAAGTAAAGCCGCTACATCGCACTGTCCACTGGAGATCCCACCTGAAGGGTGGGTACAGATAGCTCCACTGCTCCTCGGGTCCGGTCGTCCGCTCCGAGTACGTCCCGCCCAGTGGTCCACCTCCAGGTACCGTCCTGCTTTGCACGCCTCAACCACGATCAACGCTGTCCGTCCTCTGCATCCAACACAACGTAGTGCGGGCATAGCCCATGCAGGGGTGAGTATAAGCTACTCAGTAGGGACCCCGAGACCCCTGAAGGTCTCCCAAAATCCAAAAAGGATAAACCATAAAGGAAAAGATACAATCACGAAGTAACAACCGACACTTCTTAGGTATATGCCCATACATATACCTAAGTCATCATTTCAATACGCTCCAACCTCCGAGCCCAAGTACAACTCAGTCCACACAGGAAAGTATACGTATTCCACACAGGAAAGCAAAACGTAATCCACACAGGATAGCACAACTCAATCCACACAGGAAGGTAAACAAGATTCAGCTCACACAGGTATACTTCTTCGGTAGACGATAGAGATGATCACTGATCCATCTAAGTCGTCGGACCCATAAAGGATCGATAGGTACTAACTCCCGCAAAGACCCACACAGGATCAGACCCACACAGGATCTGTAGGCGCTGGTTCACACAGGACCGCTGAGCACTGACCCACACAGGATCGGACCCACACAGGATCGGTAGCACTGATCCACAGAGGATCGCTGAGTGCTGTAGTCGTCGTCGTCGAATCCACTAAGGATCTCTGCACAGTCGTCGTCGCAGTCACAGTAGCAGTCGCAGCCAGCTCTAGGGTTCCCGCACATAGCAAGCTCGTTCAGGAGGGTCCGCTCCACGAGCCGAGAAGCTGATACATCAACTGTCACAAAGTCTAGAGTTGATGTATCCAAAAGTTTTGTATCGTCAACAGGAACACAAAGTCGCAGACGGCGCGTCGATCGGACGCCCGGTCTGAGAGTTATTGGATTTTTCGTCCCAGGGGCCCAGTTGGTTTTTAAGGTAAAACCAACCCAAACGTACTCCACCTGTGTCCAAACCTCGGGCGGAGTATGCCAAAAGATCTGTCTCACTAAGAGGAACTCAACAAAGCTGGCAGCACGTCAATCGGACGTCCGTAGCTCAAGATATGAGTGTTTCCGCTCCGAGGGCCCGATTGGTTTCGTGTACGAACCAACCCGGCCGAACTCAAAGTATTCCGAAACCTTGAGTGCGATATACCGAAACGACCGTCTCGATCCAAGGATCGCATCGCCGCTGACGGTGCGTCGTTTGGAGGTCCGTTGCCCGAGTTATGGGCATTTGAACCTAACAGTTCGGTATCGGGGGTTTCGGGCCCGGGCCGACCCGGCCCGAGACCCCCCCGGTTGGCCCGAACCGGGTCGACCCGCCCCGGACAGGGTCGACCCTGCCCGGCACGGCCTGGCCCGCCCCGGCGCGGCCCGACCTGGCAGACCGGCTAGGCGTTCCGGTCCGGCTCAAGGCAGGGCGCTGGGCGCGCTGCCAGCTCAGCCTTCGGCCGAGCTGATTGAGAACGGGGGGCGCCTGCCCCCCTTTTGTGAAACCGCGGCCCCCCTCATTATGGGGGGCCATTTATGCTGCCCGGGGGAATTTAATTCCCCCGGTTTCCTCCTTTCTAGCCGGCCCGACTTGGCTGGCCGGCTTCTTCTCAACAGGACCGGCAAAGGCCGGTCCTCTTCCGGCTTCCGACACCGGCGGCCCGGCTGGCCGCCGGTCACCAAGCTCCACCGCGGCCCGGAACCGGCCGCGGACTTTGCCGTCCGGAGCGGTGCGATGACACCGGACCCCTCCGCCGCGACCCTGCTCCGGCCGCGGCGCCTTTGATTTCCTTCGACGCGGTGTGATGGCGTCGCGTTCTTGAAATTTATTTCCACGGCGCGGCACGACGGCGCCGCGCGTATCTTCCGCAAAATACCGTGTGGTGTGACGGCACCAAGTTTTCTCGTACCAACCTCAAGAAACCATCAAGAAAAAAAGGAGGAGGGTCGGCCGCGTTTGTGCGGTCCGACCCCCCTCGCGTTATTCGATAACAAAAAGGGTTTTAATCCACAATCATCACCAAGTTGGTATTCACGAACAATTAAATAAATAAAACCCCAACCTCGGCTTCAAGAGCAGTGTTTGTCAACGACCCGGGGAAGACGAGCGTCGCGGAGGTCGGGCGTCGCTGGAGAAACTAGTAAGCTGTCGGAGAAAGCCCGAGGAGGAAGCGGCGTCTCCTTTTGTTGACACGGGAAGAACATTGATAGAAGCGGCGTCGTCGTTCTTCGGAAACACACCGGCTGCGAAGAACAGAAGAGATGACACATCTTTCTCTTCTTATGGTGACGACGTTCTTCGTCGGAGCCTAAGTGTTCTTCGTGTTCTTCGTCGTGGTTGAAGAAGAAGAAGAAATAAAGCTTCCCCAAATCCTCTCAAGGTGACAAGAGAAAACTAACCCAAATAAAATAATCCTAAGGCTTATTTTATTTACACAACTAAACCACTTTGAATTTCGAAAGTTTGAAATTCAATAACTCATCTCAATTAAAACTCAAGTTGTCAAAATTAAATTGAGTGGAGTTATTGGGAGTTTAAAGGGGAGTTGAGGAGTTAGGGTTCGTGTGGGCCCCACCACACTTAATCCTCTCAAGGGAGGTTAAGTGGATGTGGGTCCCACCTCTAACTCCCTTTGGGAGGATATAACCAACATGGATAAAAATAAAATGTGTTTCCACATTTTATTTAACTTTATTTTAATTCCCCCAAAACCAACTCTCAACCCGCATAAAACACAACCTTGGAAAAGGTCTCCTTAGGTGAATATTGGCGCTGTGAGTTCATCGATGCTCTCGGAATTCGATTCCGGGAACCGGTTCAAAAGTTAGAAATTCACGCTCGTTCGTTCACTGAACGTACCCGAGCCAAACTTCGGAAATTGATTCCGGGCACACCGGGCCTCGGAATCAGGTGCCGTCAGAAACCGTGCTCTTGTAAAATTCCAAAGAAAATTAAGAAAAAATTTCCCTTGAATTTTACGGGTCTTTACATTTTAGTCTTGATCTAAGTCCCTTGTGGTGCGACGGTGGTGTGGTTGAACGTTTTCACAAAGATTCTGGGGTTTTGACACTTGTGGTAGGTGATTACATGTGCAAGCAGTGTTAGATGAATTAACATTGATGAATTTACATTTCTATCATAATTAACCTTCATTATCCTTGTTGAAAAATTTGGTTTTGGTGACATTTGTTAAGAAAATGATTTTTAGGTTCCAATTTTATGTTAAATTGGGTGTTTTACATGTCTATTCTATGTTATGCCAATTGGGGTTGTTTTATAACTCACGTAATGGATTTATAAATTTTTGTAGTGCTTAAAATTCTGTTTTGGTAAATATGGGCATACACATAGTGTTCAAAGTGGGATTTTATATGGATTTTGTGTATAAAACATTGTTAACTTTTGTGAAGTTACTCTATTCAAATTCTAAAGGTTTTATTGAGTGATATAAGTGGTGCAGAGCATGTATAGCTACTATTTTGAGTTGATTATGACCAGAACTAATGTGTTCATGTGCTAATGGATTTTGGTAACATGTGAAAATGGTTTGAGCATAAAGGGAGAAACCCGGGTATCTAGGAGGGCGGATATGTACTAGTACACTAGTGACCTGGAGAGGTTTTATCCCTATTTCACTGAGAAAAATAGATAAAGACAAAACTAAAAAAACTATATTGATGATGGTTGGGGACCACTAGGTTATGGTTATGTTACCTAATAGTGTCTCTTGCACGAGAACAAATTTTTCTATGGTTACTTTACACTGAGATATGATGTACATGGGGCCCGAGACTAACTAGTGCCTAGGGGTGTTCTTGAGATTAGTGCTCATTGAATCATTTGTATTTATCTTTGGAATATGGTGGTTTTAGATGGAAAATACAGTATGTTACATGTTTTATTGAAATGTTCTCACTCATGGAAAATTCCCTTTGAAAACTCTTTACATTTAAAAGATTCATTCTTTAGAAATTATTTCCACGACTTCTTTCTTATCAAAACTGGCATAAATATTTATCTTGTATTGCTTAATATATGGAATATATTGTTGGTATACTATTTGGATTTGGATAAAACCCTACTTACACCACTTGGGTGTAAGTATACTTGATTATGTTTGACACAGGTAAAGGCTAGGCCTTGGGTGATGGCGGTTCAGGTTGTTAGTTCCCTTCCATGGTGTGGTGTTGTGGAGACGGCTTGTGGGTGATGACCTCTTGTTGTGTGGAGTCCTTGGGGATATTTTGATGCTAATTTTATGTGTCGTTGGACCTATTGTTTTATGTTTAAACCTATGTATTCACTTCTGTATTTTTTTTAAAGATTGTTTGGAATGAATTTTCAGATTCTGTTTATTGATTGTTTTTGATGTTTTATGTATCCATACTCAGGTAAATCATTCCCAAAACCAAAATCTATGATATTTGGGAACTTTTTCCAGACTATGGGGATAGGGAATGCCCTTAGGGACTTATCAAAGGCCAGTTTTGGTGCTGTTTTTGATGGAGACCAGATTTGGTTTGGGACAAAATGGTATAAGAGGAGGTTAATGTTTTTGGGTTATATTATTATTTTGGGATGAGTCGAGATATACATGAGCTAGGATTGTCGGGACTTGTAGTTTTGGTCATGAGTAGGTTTCTTGGACCGCACCTCTCTTGGTATACCTCGATTCACCATGGTACATTGGAATTGTTTGTTTGACTTCACTTCCATGTGAGACGTGTGGGATGTAGACTACACGTGGACATTAGGTGGGGGTGGGGTAGATTTTTCTTTTATCATTGTAATGTGTTTTTATTATTTATATTTCATGTTATTGATGAAATTTTTATAATTTTTATATTAATTTACTTTCTTGTGACTATTTTCTTTTGTAGAAACATGCCTCTCCAAAAAACTCCCATGCACCCACAGGAGGAAGCCAAAGAGAGTTCTCCCTCACCGATTGATCAATGGATAGTAGAGGATATGGTTAGGTCTGTCCAAGCTCTAGGAAATGGACCATCTCCTATTCCAGCTCCTATTAGAGAATATGAGACTTGTATTAGGAAGGAAAAGACCCAATAGTTCTTGAAAAACAAGTCTCCAACTTTCTGAGGTAGCATAGAACCCCAGGAAGCAAAGGAATGACTTGAAAAGATCATGCGCATGTTCGAGTTTCTAGACACACCCGAGGAGGTTAGGGTGAAGTGTGCCTCTATTCTGTTGGAGGGTCCCAACATAAAGTGGTGGGAATCAAGTACTTAAAACTAGAAAGAATGAGCTGATGCACTGAATACATATTATCCTTCTTATCAAACTCAAATATTCTCATTAAAATATAAAATTATCTTAGGGTAGGTATTAACTCATATTTCGCCTTCTTTTTATTTATTCTCTTTAAAATTTGAAGATAATGGGCATGCATTAGTAAAACCTTCATCGGTTAACTTATTATTCTTTTCTTATTTTTCTATATATCTCTATACTTTGGATTCAATGATATATCAATATCATAGGATAAGTCTCCATACCATCTTCTCTTTCTTCTTTCTTCTCTTATTTTTCATCTTCACCTTCTTTATTCTTCTTCTTTAATAATATAGTGGATCTTCTATTCGAGAATATCATTGGATTTACACTCTTAGAGAAAAAACTTTATCTTAAGGAATATAGTATGAGTTTCTATAAACTTCTCTTTGAAATGAAATACCTTTAAGATAATCATAGCGTCGGGTCTTTCTCACTTCCATTGACACTCATAATGTCTTCTGGTTTACAGTATCAACTTCTATTTTCATTCTCTTATTATTATCATTCTTATGTTTTCAAAATCACTTGAATATTATTTTCTTATTTGGAACCCCCTTGAATTAATGAATCATGATCTTCTCCATGATTATTAGTCTTAAATATTCAATAATATCCATAGAATATCAATTAAAAATGACCAGATCTCTTTCTCTAACTTTTTATATCTATTGTGATTATCAAAATCATTACAGACAATTTTTCTCTATGAAATTTTCTTTATCATTACAGTACATATATATGGGAATATGAAAAAAAACCTCATGATGTGATACTTCTCTTAATGACATTGAAACCTTCATAAAAACCTATCCTTATTCTTCTCAGCTAGAATCTTGGCTATTCAAGGCATCATGATATTTTATTTTTGAATTCCATCAAAACAACTTCACATTTTAATCTCTAACAATGTCACATTTTCTATAACTATTAACTTTTAAAAATTCTCATGTTAACCCTTACGTATCATAGTAATGATTTGGGACTTTTCCAATTTTCAATGAACCATCACATTCCATGTAGATAAACCCATACATACATTCATTGTCAAATATTTTTACCTTTTGAGTACCCATACATATTATAGTGTGACTCAAGGCCTATCCAAATTCTATTCCCTCTGAGTTATTTTATGAATCCACTAAGATAACCATTATGTATCCTCATAAGTTTTTTCCATTTCCAAATTTTAATGGGCACTGTAGTGTATCTCTTATGTATCCTCATTTCAACCCTTATATATCCAGGGAGCTTCAAACACTTTTTCAATATTCTAGTATGTATGTTATAGACCACCCTTATGCATTTCTTTAAGCCATATAGCTCTCTAAAGCTACTCTTATGTATATATTAACTTTCAACACATTTATAATTTTTTAGTATATAGGTTTTGAACTACTCATACACACATAAGATTTTTCCTTTTCCAAATTATCACCTCTAACTCAGAATTCCAAAAATTCTTTAAATCATCTCAGAATCTCTTCAAACATTCTCAAGGAATCATTAATCAATATAACTCATCCCAAAAAAACATAATTAAAATTTAAAATTATTAAAATGTTTCCAAATATATTAAAAATTATTTCTTAAGACTTGTAGAATATGAGTACACAACCTTGAGTTCTTCAATGAATCTTCAATTCCTCAATAATTAAACTTCAACATCAGCAGTCTCTTTCTATAATCAAAGTGTGTTAATCGATATATATCTATCAGACTTCATTCTAGACAAAGGAAGTATGGTTTTTCACTTCCATAAAACTTTTTTTCTTCAACTCAACAACTCTATTCATCATCAATCATAACTAATATCCCAACTTAATAAATACAATGTAGTAGACAATGATCTATTAATCTAATGACACTTTTCATTGATTATTACTAATATTGGATCTATAGTAATCATATGTAAAATAGGATTCTTCTTTGAGTCTATTTTCTATAATATCATACCAATAATAATCCCTACCCATCATCAAGGGAACAATATTCCTAATCTTCATTTCTAACATATGAATAGTTATTTCCTAACTTATAAAATAGAAGAAAACTTTAATAAAATTGATCCATTATAACTCCAAGATATATTTCGCACCATTTCAATAATTGGAATATTTATCCATCACACAAAACATATTGAAAAATATCTTACAAATTGATAACAAATACAATAATAATACTCTGTTGGGATCTTTGGTCTCTCCCTTTGGATTTTTTAATACCATTAAATACATATATGTCAATATGTTCTCATCAGCTATTTTATTATCCCTATTGTTGACAATAATTTATATGGTGTAAGAGTAAGGGAAATTCATACTAATTTTATGAACTAAAATTACATCTTCTCAACTTTAATAAATCTTGACCCACTTGAGAGAAGGGTGGAATCAAATTATCTTAAGAAACAAGTCATAAATTAATCAAATATAAGTTTACTTGATCTATATTGTAGACATAAAATACATTTATAAAACTTTCCATCATGTGATAACAACTCAAAAATATATTAATGGGTTTTTTAATTAGTTTTACAAATAGAAACCTATGATTATATTCAAACAACACATTCAAAACATTCAAGTGCAAGAATTTATTTCTACTTTGAACAACTTTTCTTATCTACCAGCTGTACAGATTCTCCCACCTTTAAAATCTGAATTGATTAGACTAAAAAAAGGATAGGAAAAGTGATTATCCTACTTCAACGTTGGAATTTTCCAAGTAATATCCATATTTTTATATATTCTAGAATCTCGTTCATCTTCTCAACACCCCCACAGGGGATTCGCTCTATTAATCTTCATCATGATTGATACCACTTAAAATTCTTTCATGGAGGAAACAAATTTTCATCTCTATATATCTCCATGATAGATGTATATTATTGTTAACGTTCATATTGTCCTCCAATAGATGAATCACCTTCAATTACCTATAAAAAGAATCATTATCAGAAAAAAATAGGAATACGGTGTGTTATATATACCACGTTAGTGAGATAAGTAGAGATGATATTTTCTTATCAACTAATAATCTCTTTTCATTTCAACTCTAGTTTAGGGAGAAATATTCATGATTTATCTCCCTTTTATTTTCTAGGCTTGATTATTCATGGGCATCATGGAAATATAATTACTTTCATCTTTCACTCTACGTGGTACTTATTTTTTTAAATTTTTTTAGTAAAGTACATTCATCATTTTACACATGTGTAGTTATTACATATGAATTCAATGATTCTTTATATTAATTTCCCAAAACCTCATACTTCTTTGGAATAACTATCATGTATTTACTAAGAGTGTTTCCTATATATTTTTACCTTGCACATAAATTCTAAAGAACTCTTTGGTCATCCATTTTAGACAACATATATTGAAATTTGACTTCTTCATGGATGCCTTACAGGAAACCAATCCACTTATTTCTCTCCAAGATGAATTCTATTTATTGATTTATCTTGATTTCTTGTTTATTAAACTTCAAGGATTTCTTATATTGATACATGATTTGGCCGATAGCTCGTGATACAAGAAAAAATAAAATAAAGTAAATAATTATTTATTAAAAAATAAAAAGAAATAAATTATTATATATTTAAATGAAATCTATAAAATAAATGATTTTTTTAAATGGTCAAATCCACTTAATAAAATACAAATTATTTTAAAGAGACTATTTTGAACCATTTTATTGAATCAGAAATTTTTTTAAATATAAAACATCTGATGGATAATATAAAGAAATTTTATTGATAAAATGTAAGTAATATTTAATAAAATTAACTAATGGAATCCATTAAATATTTAATTAATTATAAGGAATACTAGTATAATAATTAGTAGTTAAATGGAATTTTTTTTTAAATGGAATGTTTTTATTGCATATTATATAGGTTTAATTTTTAAAGATAAATTTTAAAATTTTATAATTATAATAAGATAAAATTAACTTCATTTTTAGAATCATCATGAATTTTTTTCTAGGGATTAATTTTTGGTATTTTTCTGAAATTTTTAATTTTTAGGTGAATATTGAAAAATACCTTTTTTTAAAAATACCATAAATTTTATAGAATCATTATGATAAAAGAACAAATTTAAAATATTTTAAACCTATGAATTGAACAAATATGTGTTTAAAGAGTAAAATAAATCACTTAAAAATATTATTTTGAATTTGGAAACCCATGTTTCACTTTTTGGAACCTAAGTTATATTTTATTCTAAAAAACACTATTTTAGTCCTTTTACTGTAATTAAGCATTAAAAATGATAGATTCAGTCTTGGATTGATTTTAAAGTCATAATTATACTATTTTTTATTTATAACTCAATAAATTAAATTTTAATCAAATATATACATTATTTTATTGTAAATTTCTTTTTTATGATTAAAAAGAAATTTTCCTAATTTTTTTCATATTGTTTTCAAAACTTATATTAAAAGTAATTTGATAACCTTTATAAATTGATTTTGATAAAATTTATTCCATATTTTGAATCAATATGTCCAATTATTTTATATTTTTAATTTAAGTTTTACTCATAATCAGTAGTTACCATGGTAAATGTTAAGTCATGTCAGTAAAGGTTAAAATAGGTTAAAAGGGGTTCAACTAAAAGATAAGGAATAAAATTTAAAAAACCTTATATTTATTTGGATAGATGATAATATTTAAAAATCAAATCATATTTTATTTTAAGCTGGGATTGTTTTATGATAGTTTCCCATGAATAAAAATTTATATTATTTTAAACTCAAGGGTATTTACATGGGTGCCACTCCTCTCACTTATAAAAGGACACCTCCCCTCCTCACTTATCCACACACTTTTAATACCTTATATTGACCAAGATATATAAATATAATGTCCCAATACCATCACCATGTGTTATAGTTTCTGGTATCACTAACATAACAGCCTAATATAGCTTAATGTGTAAGCCAAAAGAGGATACCTAAGGAAGAGTGAATTGCCTCAACTGAGTTCTTTCAAGTTTATTTATTCTTACAATCCATTTGAATATATTATTTATATAATAATATAATGATATCAAGATCATAAATATACTTTTTTTATTTTTATGGAATAATTATTATTTACTTATCATCTATGTAATGGAAAATTAATGCGTTGCTCAAGCATACATGTGGACTACCACCTCCATTAAGTGGAGTATTTAATTTTTCATCACTGACTCCCATGGATGGTTATATAGATATATTAAATAAATGTATAATATATTCATAAAACCATTATGTCTCTGAAAAGTTAAATTACTATTTACTTCCTTTATTTCCATCCATTTAAAAATAAAGACATCACATGTGTGCATGTGCGAATTACCGCCTACATGAAGTGATGTAAATAAGTTTTCATCACCACCTTGTAGGGATGGTTTTAAAAATGTATATAATAAATAAATATGAAATTAATGGCATCATTAATATTATTGAGATAATTAAACCATGAAAAAGGTTCAAGGAATGGAATATTTGAACCAAAACACACGTAGAAAACAAAATAGTTGACACCCAAATATTGATTTTAATGATGAGTTATTAATAAATGGGTAAATAGAAATTATAAGGGAATTATATAAAGTAATATAAGTATTAATATGGGTTTTTATAGATTTATAATAAGTATACTTTTATTATATAGGAGGTTATAGTGTGTATGAAGAAATTTGGGACATGAGGTAAGGGCTTATGTTACAATCTCACTTTTTATTAGGATTGTTTTTGTTTCAATTGGAATTGAGGGAATTTTGTGTTCATTATTTATTAAAAATAAACTATTTTCTTATCTTATGTCTATTTCTTTTATTTTAAATCATTATTTCCATTTCCACCCTCTTTTTTATTCAAAAATACTGAAAGAATTTTTCTAAGAAAATCTAATCCCATTTCTCATTTTTGGACAGAAATATTTTTCCTTGATATCTAAGTTCTTAAAAATTATTTTATGGAAGTAATTATCCACTTCTAGATTATTTATATTGGTTTTTTCTTCTATATTTTAATTTATCTATAAACATTTTAAAGTAATAGTCTTTTCATTTTTCAAATAAGTTATTTTTGACTTTCTTTACAAAAGTGAGAAAAGAATGTTTTTAACATTTACAGAATGAAGAAATTTTCCCACCATAATGTACATTATTTATAATAAATCTTAATTTACAAGTTTCTATTATTTTTTAAATTAATAATATTTACCTTATTTTTTTTTGAATTTTTAGTTTTTAAAATTTACCAAATGAAAATAAATTTTCTTCTGGTTTTTCAAAGCATACATTTAATGATTTTATAAAAGTATTTTTCATATATGTAAACATATTCTATGGATTTTTATAATTAACTGAGGATATGATTTTATGAAAAATTCCATTTTGTTTCCCTAGAAGGATTTTGATGATGGGTTTTTAAGGATATTTTTATGAAACTTGTTTCTTTCCCTCATGTTAATTAATCAATGATATAATGATTAATGTTTTTGTAATATTAATGTATATATATGTATGGTTTATAATTATGTGATGGGTGGGTCCATTATATCCCTCAAATTATATGTGTAATGTTTTATATCTCATGAGATAAAAGGGTACATGGGAAGTAAGACTAATACTAAGAGGGTGCACAGGTTGTTAGCCCAAGATTAATAGGGTACACGAGCGGTTAGCCCAAGACCAAAAAGGTACATAGGTGGTTAGTCCAAGACTACTATGTGATTAATTTCTTGGTATATAGACTTGATATATTATTTCTATACTTATGTTTATTCCAAAAACTTATTTCTTATTCTTTTGCTATGATCATATGTGCCATGATTAATTATTGATAATTCTGAACTCTTACGACTCATGTCTTTTCTAATGATAGTCTTATTCCAGGACTCGTGATTTATGGTCTATGTCTTGTTAGGTATGTTTAGGTATGTTATTATTATATTGTAAAACCCTTATACTTATCTTATGATCACTTATGATAATAGATTGATATATCCCATATTTACCCTTATCGAGTATCTATGCTCACCCTTTCTCAATTTTTTATTTACCCAAGTTATGAAGGAAGGTATTAAGAATGATATGTCAAAGAAGGGTACTACGTGAGAGGAAATTTAAAGGAAAATTTTAAGATATTTTAAGAAATAATTTTATTATGTATCTAGTATCCAAATAAACCAAATATTTACGGTCCTAGGGTGTGTATTATTTGAGAGATATAATTAATAACAATCTAAAATGATGGTATATTGATTAATGTTTTTCTAGGGTTGACTCAATTAGTATTAGAGAAGGGTTTAGTTATTTTTAGAGATTAGGTAATGAGGAATTAGTGGATAGAACCTATGATAATCTATGATAAAATAATGTGATATATGATGTATCTAAAGTATCATAGGTTGATAAGATGTTATCATAATTTAGGACAAATTAAGAATGATTTTCATTATCATATGATTTCTTACTCATATTATTGATTTTGATACTCACAATAAACTTTTTAGATTTAGTCAATGGATGGAACCAAGAGGAATTGTGTTAAAAAATAATATGATGACCAATGTAATGAATAACATCATGAGAAACTAAATTTAATGGGAGTTAGGATGAAAAATATTGTGGCCATGATACCCCAAATCTCTCAAGATATAAAAAGTAACACAAATCATGTTATACTTCCAAATTTACAAAGGAAGTAAAAGCTCACCATTGATTCTGTTATATGATAAATTCTACCTTACTTTAGTGGGTACTATAATCCAATTATTTCTAATTAATGTGTAAATTATATAGAAAATATATTTTTCATTCTAAAATGCTCAGACAATGAGATTTTTTTTGTATGTGTATAATTTGGAAGGTAAATCCAATCAATGGTGAACTCTTATCAATAATAAGAAGCAAGAGTAAGAAATTTAATCCATGAAATACAAAGAGTTTAAGAATGTATTTTTAATAAGTATTTTCCTTGAAATATTATCACTATAATAGAGAGGGAATTACTATATCTAAAGTATAAGGATGGTGGATCCATTAGTACCTATATGGAATACTTTACCAGACTTGTAAGTTACCCTTCTAGATTTATCATCGACCATGAAATAATGATTAATTACTTATTTAGTGTATTAAAACCAAGTATTTGAAATTTATTTTCTATAATATACATTAATAGACATGAATAAATCGTTCAATGTTCTCTCAAGGTAGAAATAGAGAGTGGAGGATGTAACTACTCTCATGGTTTTAGGAATAAGAAGAGAGAAATAGATTTTTGTGGAGATTAAAATAATAAAACCTATGGAGTAAATAAAATTAATATTCCTTTATGAAAAAAATATGGGAAGAAGTTTATAGGAAAATTTTCTCCAATTGATAGGTAAATTCTTCAAGTATTTAAGAGAAGGTTATTTAGAACATGAATTTTGAGGAGATATGGGTGAAAATAAATCTCAACCAAATTCACCACCCACACTCTAATACTTCAATTGTAATGTGTATGGAAATTATTCTAAAAAATGCACCAAACCAAGGGTTAATGATGGTAATTGATGTCAAAAACCTCTTCAATCAATGGAAAAAGTGAAGTCTTATAGAATCAAAAATATTAAAGTGGTTCTATAGAATGAATTAGTTAAAGTCACACTTATCATCCACTATATAACTAAAAATATCATATTTGATTTAGTTTTTAACAACTCTTTACATATGATGAATTTTCTAAGATTATTACATCACCACCTCAATTTTTAGATATTTATTTACCAGTGAAAACTTATAATGGTATGCTAATTTCATCTCAAGTATATAGATCCTCTTTGATAGATGTTTGTAGGAATTTGCTTCTTATAAATATTTTTATTCTAACTATATCCAAATTTCAATGATTTTGGGTATGGTTTGGATCTCTCTATATAGATCCCATATCAATTTCGGATAAATGGATGTCTCATTTCATATTCCAAATATACCTATGACCATATATCAATGAAATTATGAACATAAACTACCAATGGAAATTGATTACATTATATGGATCTTAATACTATTGATGAGGTGAATGTATCTCAAATGGGTTGGGAAAACTAAAAATTTTCTATTTTTTAGGAATATGCTAATGTATTTCCTTAAGAGTATCTTATTCTTCCCTTAAATCATGAAGTTGAGCTTTCAATAAAACTCATACATGATGCTACACATATTTGAAATAATCCTTATAGAGTAACCCCAATTGAGTTATAGGAATTATATAATCAAATCTAGGAGACTCTATAAAAGGGATTCATATGCCCTAATGCATCACCATAGGGAAAACCTGCTATTTTTATTAAGAATAAAAATTGGTCAATGCTTCTTTTCATTTATTATATGGAACTTAACAAGATTACTATCAAGAATAAGTATCCTTTACCCCATATTGATGAATTGTTTGATCAACAGTATGGAGATCAATAATTTTAAAATAATTCTCTTTGATTTGGATGTCATCATCTCAGGTTCAAAAAGGTGTATATACCCAAGGTATCCTTCCATATGAGTTATGGTCACTATAATTTTATTCTGATTCCATTTAGACCTACCAATGACCTCTCTATCTTCATGGATTTATTGAATAGATTATTTAGATAACACCTTGATAAGTTTGTGGTTTTATTTATAAATTATATTCGCATATATTCAATACCAAATGAGAGTATGAATATCATTTTAAGATTTTTTTGAAGACCTTGAGCAAGAAAAAGTTGTATGAAAAATTTAGAAAGTGTAAATTCTCGCTATAAAAGGTATCATTATTATGCCGGATAATTATAAGAAAGGGTATATAGGATCCTTCAAAGATGGATATTATTGATTAATATCCTAGTCCAACTAATGTGTCTAATATCCATAGTTTTTTTAGATTTTTTTGGATACTATTGACACTTTGTGAAAAATTTATCATGGATATCAAATACACTAACCATGTTGATGTGGAAGGGAGATAAGTTCCTATAGATTAAAGTGAATATAATTTCAAGGATATAAAAATGATATTGTTTAGTGCACTTATACATATACTACTTTGTAGTGGATAAGGGTTTTCAATATATATTTTTTCATAAAAGAAGGTGTTGGGATGTGTTCTCATGCAAAATAACATGGTCGTAGCACAAGCCTCATGAAAATTTTAGGTTCATGAAAAAAATTACTTGACTCATTATTTGGAGTTGGAATTAGTAATTTTTTAATTGAAAATATGGATCCATTATATTTATGGTGAAATATATGGTATATATAATAATAAAAAAATCTTTAAGTATATATTCACACAAAACATGTTAAATATTCCAAAAAAAATATGGTTAGAGTTGATTAAATATTATGACTGTTCAATAAATTACCACCCTGGGAAGGCGAACAATGTAGGTGATGCTTTGAGTCGAAAGGACAATGATAGTTTATCAATGATTAGGATTGAAAGAGATCCAATGGTTATGGATTTACAGAGGATAGACCTTCAAATCACATAGAAATGGAATAAGTCATATCTTTATCAAATGAATGTTGAAACTACCAATCATGTGAATATTAATGAGGCACAAAAGGAGGTTTTGGAGCTAAAAAATAAGGCAAGTATTGTTCCAGATTTTAACCTTGAACATTATGGGATGGTAAAATTTTGAAATAGAATATGTGTCCCTTTAATACAAAAATTGATTAATGATCTATTGGATAAATCACATAGTTCATCATTCTATATCCATCATGGAAGTAAAATGATATATAGATATCTCAAAGATCATTCATGGTGGGGAGATATGAAAATGGATATTGTGGAGTATGTATCTTGATGTCTCTTATGTCATCAAGTTAAGGATAATTGTGTGAAAAGTATAAGTAGATGATGTAACCATTACCCATAACTGCATGGAAATGAGAGAAAATCCCTATTAATTTCGTTATAGGGATCCCCAAGACATATAAAGTCCATAATTCCATTTGGGATGTAGTTGATAACATTACTAAGTCATCATATTTCATTTATAGAAGGGAAGATTTCTCACTTGATAATATTTTTAGGATATACATTAAGAAAGTGGTAAGGTTTCATGGAGTACCACTCTCAATTGTATCTAATAGAGATTCACAATTTACCTCAATGTTTTAGAAAATAATTCAAAAATTATTGAATACTGAGTTGAACTTTAGCACTGCATATCATCCTTAGACATATGTTCTGTCTGAGGGGACAATTAAAACCCTAGAAGATATACTTAGATCTTGTTCTGTGGATTTTAAAGATGTTTGGGATCAATACCTTCCTTTGGTTGAATTTTTTTACAAACATATCTTTCATTTAATCATTTAGATGGATCCTTATTAATATATCTATGAAAATTAGTGCATAACTCCAACATATTAGGATGAAGTTGGAGAATGAAAGCTGTTAGGACCTGAGCTAGGTGAGGAAATGGTAAATGAAGTTAGATCCATTCAGAAACACATCAGAGAATATCAAAGTCAACTGAAACGTTATGATGGAATCAAATAAGTGATACAGAGTTTGAAGTTGGTGATAAGGTATTCCTATAAAAATAACATTAGAAGAAAGTTACGATATTTGAAAAGAAGGGAAGTTGAACCCTAAATATATCAATCCCTAGGAGATTTCTGATCATATCTAGATGGTGTCTTATCTATTGGTGCTTCTACCAAACCTATCTAAAGTTAATAATGTGTTCCATGTATCACTTTTGAGGAAGTAAACACCTAATACTTCACATGTACTAAACTTAGAGGCTATACAACTGGAGCATGATCTTTCTTATGAGGAACAACAAGTGGGTTTCTAGATTAAAGATATAAAGTGCTACAGAACAAAACCACACACCTAGTCATCATTTTGTGGAGAAGACATAAATTTAAGGAAGCTACATGAGAACCCAAGAATGAAATAAGGAAGAATAATTCTCATTATCTTCCATTATAATAATGGAATTTCTATGGTGAAATTACTTTAAAGGGTGTATAATGTAACACCTCTAGAATTTAGAATATAATTATCTCTAATAAATTCAAGGTGTTTGATAACTTATTATGAAAAAAACTGAACTTAATTAAATAATTATTCATTAAAATATAAATGAAATAAATTATTAGATATTTAAATGAAATTGATAAAAAAATGACTTTATAAAAAGCGTTAAATTCACTTAATAAAATACATATGATTATAAAGATACTATTTTGAAGTGTTTTGTTGGATTGTGAATTTTTATTAAATTTAATACTTGTAAATAATGATATCAATAAAATTTATTGATAAATTTTAATTCATAATTAATAAAATAAACTAAGGATATCTATTAAATGGTTAGGTAATGATAATAAATACTTGTTTAATAAATATTGGGTAAATTTAATTTTTTAAAAGAATTATTGTTATTGTTTATTATATATGTTTTATTTGAAAGATAAATTTATAAATTTTATATTTTTAATATGATAAAATGAAATTTTTTTCAAATTCATCATGAAAAGTTCAGCTTAGGTTTGAATTTTGGGATTTTTCTAAAATGGTTGATATTTAGGTGCACAATAGAAAATACCATTTTTACAAATACCATAACTTTTATAATATCATAATGAAATAATAAAAACTTAAAAATATTTAAAACTATTTTATATATAATTATGTGCTTAATGAGTAAAATAAATAATTTAAAACTACTATTATGAATTTGGAAACCCATGCTTGACTTATTGGAACCTACGTTTTATTTTATTCTAATGAAAAACTATTTTAACTATTTTGCATTAATTATGTATAAAAAATTATCCATTCAGTTTTAGATTAACTTTAAATCCATAAAATTATTATTTTTATACATAAAACAATAAATTCCATGGGAATCAAATCTATACATAAGTTTGGTATAAATTCATTTTTATGTTTAAACGTCATTTTTTTAAAACAAATTTTTATTGCGTTTTGTGTACTTATATTAAAAGTATTTTTACCAAATTTAAAAATTGAATATAATAAAATTTATTACATAATTTTAATAAAACTTTAAAAATATGGTTATAATATACATTTTATCTATCATCATAATGAACGATCACCATGGTAAAAGTTAAGTCATCGCAGCAAAAAATAAAATGGGTTAAAAGGGGTTAAAATAAGGTATATGGATTAAAATATAAAAAACATATCATTATTTTATTTTTTAGTGTATTTAAAACTAAAATAATATTATCTTTAAAATTGGGTAGATTTAGTGCCACTTTCTCTAGAAAAATACTTTATATTATTTTAAAGTTATAGGAATCTACAAAGGTGCCACTCATCTCACTTATAAAAGGGCACCTCCTCTCTTCACTTCTCAACAAAATTTGAACACCTTATCTCATAAATTATCCACCCAAATAACTTAAAACCTCCCCTAATTTCCAATATTTTTTATTATCTAAAAAATACCAATCTAATAAGGCTTAATTTTTAATCCAAAGAAAGGTACTCGAGGAAGAGGTTATTATCTTAACCGATTTCATTCAAGTTTATTTTTTATTCCACATCCTCTGAATATATTTTTTACATACTAATATAATGAAATTAATATCACAAATGTAATCAAATTTTATTATGTTTATAGACTAATAATTATATAATTTTCATCAATCCAATGGAAAATGAAATTGAAACTATGCATATGTGCGAACTACCGCCTCCACAAAGTGATGTATTTCATTTTTCATAGCTTATTATCATGGATAGTTATAAAAATAAATTTAATGAATATTTATGATATTTATAATATAATTATGATTTTTTAAATAAAAATTATTATTTAAATTCCTTTCTTTACATCCATATAAATGAATACATCACATATGAGTGAGTGAAGACTAACACCTCCCCAAAGTGATGTAATTCATTTTTCATAACCGCCTTAGATGTATTTTTATAAAACTGTATATAATGAATAAATATTATATTTATGAAATTATTAATATAATTTAGGTGATGAAACCATTACCAAGGTAAAATGACCCAAATCAAGGAACCAAAACATACATGGAAAATAAAATAGTTGACACCTGAATATTGATTTTAATGAATAATTGTTAATAAATAAGAAATTGGAAATTATAAGGGAATGATATATTGTAAGGTATTGATGAATATGTTTCTGGTATAGATTTATAATAATTCTAAATTTATTATAAAATATTTTAGAGTGCGTATGAATCAAGTCTAGACTTGAGGTATGGGGTTTATGTGACATTCTAAATTTTTATTGGAATTGTTTATATATCAATTACTATTAAGGGAATTTTATGTTATTTATTTCTTAAAACTCAATTATTTTATTTTCTTATGGTTATTTCAGGTATTTTAAATCATTATTTTCATTTGACACATCTTTAGTAATCAAAAATACAAAAATAATTCTTTTAAGAAAAGCTAACCTTATTTCTTCTTTTTAGTTAGGAATATTTTCCTCTATATCCATGTTCTTCAAAATTATTTTATGCAAGTTATTATATAATTTTAAATGATTACTAAAGGAACTTTTCTAATTTATTTGACTTTATTTATAATTTTTTTTAAAATAATAATCTTTCCATTATATGAATGAGTCATTTTTTACATTATTTACAAAAGTGAGAAAAAAATGCCTTTTTAAAATTTACAACATGAATGGATTTTTCCACCATCATGTAATTTATTCATCATGATTATTTTTTTAAATATTTTCATTGATTTTAAAACAAAATCATATTCCCATTATTCTAGAATTTTTTAGTTTTTAATAGTTTCCAAATAAAAAGGATTTTTCTTATTATTTTTCAAATAATATTTTTATGTTTTTATAAAATTATTTTTCATATATATAAACATCCTTTAAGGATTTTAATGATTTATTGGGGATATTCTCTTATTATACAATCCACTTTCTTTCTCTTGATGGATTATTATGATGGTGTTTTATGGATTCTTTCCCGAAACTTGCTTCTTTTCCACAATTTAATTAAGGTATAATAAAATGAGATTTTTTGGTGATATTATGGAATAAATATGTACAATTTATCAATATATGATGAGTGGGTCAATTATATTCATCCAATAAATTGGAATTTTTTTTATATCTAATGAATTCAAAGGGCACAAAAATGTTCATCCTAAGCCCATGTTGGTATAAGGGCAGTTAACCCAAGCCAAAGAGGGTACATAGGTGGTTATCCCAAGCCCAAGAAGTTACATTGATGGTTAGCATAATCCTAGTATGTAATTAATGTCTTGGTGGGTAGCCTTTACATATGATTTATATGCTTAAGTTTAAGCCACAAACTTATGTATTATTCTTATTATATACTTTAATGGATCGTGATTGATTATTGATGTTTCTACACTCCTATGACTCATGCCTTTTCTTATGACCGAACCTTATGGCATGAATCGTGATTGATGTTATATGAATTTTTGGGTATGTTTTTGTAATTTATAATCATGTTATTATACCCTTATTCTTACGTATGATCACTTATGATTATAGATTGATATATTCCATGTTTAACTTTATTGTTCATTTGATCTCTGCATGTATTATATATTTATTTCCATAGGCCATGAATCAATGTATTAAATAGGATATGTGTAAGAAGGGTACTATGTGATAAGAAATTTTTTGGAGATGTTGAATATATTTTATGAAATAAGTTGATTAAATATGTTTTCTCAAAATTGACTAAACCTGTACTATTCTAGGGTGTGTATTATTTAATATATGTAATAAATAATCATAAAAATAGATGGTATACATATATATGTTATATTCAGGTATCCACATGCACAAAAAATGGTCCTCTTCCTTAGTGTTACAATCTCTCTAGCTTTTATAACCTTTTGTTTTTAGGCCAAAAAACCCTTATTTTAAGAACACTTTGAGTATGAAATATTTGTTCACGTATTTACATCTACCATTGATATTGTGTAATATTTATTAGAAAACCTATTTACCCATATTTTCCTATATTTTCATTTTTATCCTATAATAGTAGATGAAACTTCATTAATATTGAAAATATTTTCTAGGATAAGGGTTAAATTTAACTATGGGAATATAGGGGATATATCATAATATGATCAAAATACTTTGTTTCCACTAATGTGAGACTTTATCCAATCAAGAATCTTATTAGAAACTTTCATGGAAGCATACCTTCTTTTATCCACTTGGGAATATTTATCCTACGTCACTTTGAATTTTCTCAATTTTACTTTTATCTCAAGACACATCATGTTGAGTGTATTTTTCTCATCCAAAATTTTCAAACTTTCTTCCCACTTACTCTTTATCTTCTCAATATGATATTCATAAATTTTTATACTTTTTTTAAAAGAATTTTCATGATCTTTAATCCTTTTATATTTTATCTCTAATTGGGCATCTTGTACACCAATCATTTCTTTGTGAGCTTCTTCTAATACATGGATCCTTTCTTCACAATATTTTCATATATCAACTTTATCAACAATTTTTTTAAATATTATTCATCCAGATTGAATTTTTATTTATAAAACAATAAAATTTGTTCCTTTGATTTGAATTCTTTGATAAGAGTGCTTAACAACAACAACTTATTAGTCAGTCCCTTTTTATAGAATCTTCTTCCATATCTATCTATGATTTATCATCCTATAGAACCCTTACAAACTATAATATATATGTAATAACCATAACATATATTATTTTAAAATAATCCTTATTTATAAATAAAAATAGCCAAGTTATTCACTAAGAACATACTAATCACAGCTTGAACAAGATTCTTCTGAAGGATTATTATCAATTGATATTCTAGAAATACCACCACTTTGAATCCCATCTATTGTTGGTGAATTCTCATTATCCTTATTCATAGATAAATAATTCTACATCATCTTATATTCTCTCTTCTTTTTATTCTTTACGGTTTTTATAGAAACCCCCATATCATATTTCATAGGGTACTCAACTACCCTTTTTATATTTTAATGAAAAATAACTAGTAAAGAAAATTATATTCAATCATAGGGAACCTAAATTAACTCTAATATCACTTAAAATGACCTATTAATATTATGTAATCATTCTGGGGTGGGGGGGGGGGTTATTAGTGTGACATTTTTACCAAATTCATTTTCCCTTTTAAATACCCCTATCAAAATTTGAAGATCGGTTATTAGTTAAGATATAAATCGATATGTTTATTATTACCAATCACACAATCACGACATAGAAACTAGTAAATAAAATTAGATAAAAACATATAGTATTTTACAATGTTCAACCCCAATATGGGAATATAATCTTTATTATATTCGGGTCAAGTCTAAGAGAAAAATATCCACTACAGTCTATAAGTGAATACAACCATCCATATCTCTAAAATTCTATTCTATATCTTGATAGGTTTGATAGTTTATCAATTGATTTAAAATATCTTAAATATACTGGCTTATGTCAGTGTTCAGAGGTTCTTTAAAAATAAACTTCTAAACAAGATCAGAAATATTATCTAGGATGTCACTGTATCAAATGATCATATTTTATTCCTCAATTATATTCTTTGAAATCTAAAGGATAATATTCTACAGTTTCACACATTCCGATCTCTTCTAGTAAATAAGCTTCCAAACCTTATATAGGATCAATATTAACCACATTACTCAACTCAATCTTTATGTACTTTAATTTACAAGGAATAATTAATATCACTATATAAACATCATCATTATTTTAAAAATCACTTTTTAATGATATAAATATATAATAGGGAATAAATTCACTCTAGATTCTCCTTTTTCTTATTTTTTATCTTCTAACTTTGATGATAATGGATATATAGTATCAACACCTTCATCAATATTATTCTTCTTAGATTATTCTTATTCCCACCTTCTCTCTACTCTGGCTTCTATAATAAAGTGATATCATAGGACATGCCTCTACACCCACTCCTTTATTTTACTAAATTTTATTCTTCCAATTATTTCTTCTTATTACTCCTTGACACATAAGATCTTATATTCTAAAATATCATCACCATTTCACTATTTGATATAAAAATTTATCTCAAATAATTAAGTATGTATTTCACCAAACTTGTCTTCAACATGAAAGATATTCATTATAATCATAGCATCAAGTCTTACTCACTTACTTGGATACTCATAATTTTTTATAGAATAATGTATCAAAATTTATTTTTATTCTCATATTCTCCTCCTTTTCATCTTGTATGAATCATGTGAATATTATTTCTATATTTTAATATGGAAAATATCCTTGAATTGTAGCTATGTGATCTTCTCTATAACTCTCGGTCTAAAAATATTAAATAATATTTGTATAATATCAATTTATGAAGACTAGATATTTATCTATGACTTTCTATATCACTCGTGATTCTAAAAATATTCACTGACAATTATTATCCATGAAATTCACTTTATCATTATATCATGTTGAAATGGAAATATGGAGAAACCATCATGAAATGATACTTAAATTTATGGTGTGAATAACTTTATTAAACATCAACATTGTTATTCAATTATTAATTATAATATCCTTAGATAAAATGATGGATATTCAATGCATTATGATATTTTATCTTTGAACTCCATCACAACATCATCACATTTTAATCTCCAAAAAATCAAACATTTTCCCTAAGTATTAACTTTTACATATCCTACTATTAACCCACATATCATAGTGAATATCAAGTAATTTTCCAATTTTTAGTGAGAAAAAATTAGAAAACCCTCATGTTCCTTATAGACCATCGCATACATACTAACATTATCAAAAATTTGGTCTCTTTTAGTACCCATACATATTACAATATGACTTAGGACATAACAAAATACCAAGATATATGATTACCATTATGAATCCACTAAGAAAACCCTTATGTATCTTTTTAATGTTTTTATCTTTCTAAATTTTAGTAGGTTTTGTATTGAGTCTCTTATGTATGCTCATGTTAACCTGTACATATCTAGGTAGCTTCCAACACTTGTATAAATTATCATCTACAACTTAGAATTGTATAACTTCTTCAAATTAGATAAGTATCTCTTCAAACATTCTCAGTGAATCTCCAATCACATTAATATATATCAAAAAAATTCCTTTGAAATGTATTAGAATGTTTCCAAAGATATTCAACTTCATTTTCAAAACCTTGCAACATATGAGTGCCCAACCTTGAGTACTTCAATGAAACTTCATTTACTCAACACTTATATCTTCAAACAAATCATTATCTATCCACAATATATGTGTGTTAATCAATATATATTGAGAATATTTCATGATAGATAACACATGGATGGTTTCTAATTTCCACCCATCTTTGATCTTGAACTCAATAGTTCTATTATTCATCAATAATAGCTAGTAGCTCAACTTTATAAAGAAAACGTGGTAGAAATTGATATCTTAATCAAACAATACTTTTCATTAAATCTTATTAAGATCAAATTCACAATCACCAGATATAAAAAGGATGATTCCTTGAGTCCACATGTCCAAAAAGCTCCAAGAAACACCAATCATTACCCATTATGAAGGGAAACATATTGTTCATCTTTATTTACAACATATGAATAGATCTTCTTTAACATATCCAATAGAAGGAAGCTTAAATAGAAGTTATCTATATGAAATCCATGCTACATCTCACACCTTTTTATTCACTGGGATCTTTCTCTAACACCCAACACATATTGACAGCCAACTAACACATTGAAAATTAATACAATCATCATACTACATTGGCATATTCAATATCACAATTTGGATTTTTATTTAATAACATTAAATAAATCTATGTCAATATGTTCTCATAAACTCTTTTCTTCTTCCCCTAATTGATAATAAATGTAAAGGTGTAAGATTAAAGGAAATTCTTTCTCATCTCATGACTTAAAATTCCATCTTCTCCCTTTAGTAAAATCTGAACCATTTGAGAGAAGAGTGGAATCAAATTTCTCTTCATAAATGAGTCATAAATAGATAATCTATAAGTCTATTTGAGCTATCTTGTTATATAAAATATGATTGATTATCCTAGAAATAAAATCTACCAATAAAACTATCCAACATGTTATACCGACTTAAATATCCTTTATTAGGGGTTAGTTAAGAAGTAAAAAAACACCTACACTTTTATTCAAAGAAAACATAAAAAACATTCAAATTCAATAAATCATTCTCCATTTTAATTACTTTTATTATGAACCAGATCAATAGATTTTCTCACCTTTAAAATAAAACTTGATTCAACTAAAAAAGGATGGGGAAAGTGATTATCATACCTCAATATTAGAATTTTCCTAGTGACGTGTAGTTTTTTTTTATTTTTTGGTATCTCATTCATCTTATTATATCTCCATAAAGGGATTCAATCCATTAATATTCATCATGATTGATACAACTTAAAATATTTATATGGAGGAAAGAAATTTTCCCTTTTAGATATCACTATGATGTATGACTCTTCTTACCCTATATTAATTATAAAAATCATACAATTATCTATCTAAATACATCAACTTAAATTCACTATAAAAATAAGAACAAAAAATAAAATAAATGGTAATAAAGTTTGTTCACTATAGCTCATTAGTGAGAGCCATAAGAATGAGATTTTATTCTCAGCCTTGAAAATATTTTCCTTTCATCACTAGTGTAGTGATAAATCTTTATGATTTTTACTCTAACTTTATAGACTAGATTATTATTTGGAATCATGGTCTTCATATTACTTTCTGATTTCACCTTGTCTGAAACTTCCTTTTTTACATTTTTTAGTAAAGTACATTAATCCTCTTATGCATGTTCAATTTTTCTATAAGACTTCAACGGTGTATTGGATTTATTTCTCAACATCTCCTCTTAATTTAGAAAAACTATCATGAATTTACTAGGTGAGTGTCTGTTTTATTTTCACATTCTACACATATTTTCAAGAACTCTTTTGTCAAGTTTTTTATATAACCTCTCATGAAATTTTACATTATCAGGGTTATCTTCTACCAAACCAATCCACTTATTTCACTATTAGATTTATTCCCTTTATTAATTCAGTTTTATAAAAATTTCATTAAATTTCATGGACTATTTATATTGATTCATGATATATAATTTTCTTCTATAGTCAAATAATCTCTTCCTTGTGGTGTGATATATTTCACAATGTTTTTTTAGGATTAATTTTCTTAGCATTTTTTTATAACCCAAGGAAAAGTCATCAAATTTTCTAATTATTTCATTAAATTTTTTGGTCTTATCTACTCATCAACATATGAATTATTCTTGGTAGATTTATACTAGAAATAATCATCATAATTACCACCTTTATTAAAATTATAACAAAAACCCTCAATACATTGAAATTTGTTTTTAGTGAAAACATTTATCCTTTTCTATGAACATTTCTTTTATTCTGAATTTACCCTTTAATTTAATCCTTATAGGATATAGATGAATTGAAATATTATTGAAAAATTCAACATCCTTATGTCCAAACCTCAAATATCAAAAAAACGACCAATAAACCTCATTCTCTTCCTTTTTACTATAGTTTGAGTAGCATTTATTTCTTAATTTTTTTTTGTAAAAAGTTACCTTATTTTGAGCACAAATTTGGGATAAAATATTATTGAAAATTGTTAAATTAATCCTTTATGTTGTGGTAGATTTATCACCATCACTATTCATTCATATTTTCTTATATTTTTATTTTCATCCTATACAAGTAGATGAAATTTTATTAGTACATAAAACAATTTCCTGGACAAGGGATACCTTTTTCTGGGAGAATTCTTTTCATAGATCATTAGTTGATATAGAGAAATTATTTAAACTAATTTGAGTCTTATTTTAAAACATGAATATTATTATGATATTTCATGGTAGTATCTCTTCTTTTAGCTTGTCATGAACTAATCTAGTCTACCTATAATTTAGGTCCTCGAGCCATCCCATGACTTATCTCGAAGTGAATTCCCAATCTCCACGGGATAGAAACTAGTGATAAAGAATCAAAAATACATCTATGGGAATGATTTTCCTTAATGTAACAATAATAAAGAGGTAATTACACAAAAGAAACCTGCATGGACACTCTGTTAATTAAAGTTCCAACCATACAAAATAAAAAAAACAGAATGAGAAAATTCAAGGAGGGAATAGAAAAATAAACATGGAACCTGAATAAAAAAAGACCAATATATAATTAAAATCATATCATCATAATAGGAACTAAAATTTAAATAAAATCCTAACACAAACTAGAAAAATAAAGCTAGAGAAGATATTTTGACGTGGAAATGTACAATTAAAGAACAGAGTACCATAATATAATCAAGCCTACAAACACCCATCTCCAATCTCCATGTAAATAATCTTCACTTAAAACCACAAGAAATATCCATGCCAGAATCCAATAACCAACCACCACACCTATGTATAACTTATAATGAACCTATAATATGATAGGTTTGAGAAAAAGTGCATAGTAGGTATTATCCCACACCCTATGTATAACCATTATAAGTATTTTTATTTCATGATAGTTTGAAATACACTTATAAAAGTATTATTTTAAATTTTATTAAAAAACAATAACATGATATCACCATTTGAAACATTTAATTAAAATAATTGAAGTTACTTATTTCAAAACTAAACAATCCTTTATATTTTTAAAATTAAAGGTAGAATTTATTTTTTCCAGAAGAAAACACTAACGATAATGAAAAACAATAATAATTACCAAAACAATAGTATTAAGGATCAACATGAAATAACAATAGTTAAAATATCATGAAAAAGGAAGAATAATAGTAATCATAATATAATTAAGAACTAGTGGCATGTATACACCTATGAGCTCTTAGGATAATATAAGACACAACTAAAACAAAATCCATCAAATTGACAGCTGATGAAATTCAATCACCCTAAGACTTGGTCCTTAACCTATTTATATTAACCAAAGGGAAAATTCACCATGTATGGAATAACATCACTTTGGTACAATTGCAGAGAAATTTCATACAATAGTATAGTAAATGAACCCAAAAATCCTACCTAACTACTCTTAATTTCTTATGACATATAAAATTAGAGGTTATTGATCAATAAGTAATGAATAAAAAATCATACTAAACAAGAACCATAACACATACTCACCTATAAAAAACCTTAATATAAGAAACCAATTTTTTCTAGAAGATCGATATAAAAAATATTTATTACAATATAGACAATTTTATCAACATTATACAAATATTAAGAAGGGTGCACACTTTAATGGCCCATTTATTTCAGATTTTTTTTAAAAGTTATAAACAAAACATTGAAACATTATATAAGGAACCAATTGATAAAATAATAATTTAAAACCAAATAACATAACCATAATTGAATTAACTCAAATAGACAAAGTAACCCAATTTTTTTAAGATTAAAACACCATTAAATTTATTTTTTTCTCAAAACACAAGTAGATTTCTTTTGAAAACAAAGAGAATAAAAACAACCCTTTAAAAATAAAATTATTTTGAAATGATCATATCAAAAATTTATCAATAAACAGGTCTATATAATTTATATTAAAAACATATTGATCATAAAAACATGAGTAATCTAACTTTCTTAAGAATGGATCACTATATATAAACCATATAAATTTAAAAGTGATTAAATCAAAAGATAAAATGAGGGAAAAAATTGAACTTAAATCTAAAGGTCTGTATATGGAAAAACCTATGTCAATCCATCACTTTCACTAATAATTACCCTAATTCACTATCGATAGGCAATGAGAGTCTTTAAATGATCAATATAAAACCTAAAACCTGAAAATACCCCAATTAATTTTTTTTCAAAATGAAACCCTATATCTCCATGAACATTTTAGGGAATGAAAATAAAATGAAAATTAAGAAGGAGAAGAGGGGTAAGGATTTTTACGACTTTACCTTGAATAATCTTCTTCAAAAGTGAAAGGAAATCATGGAGATACCCAATGAAGAATCAATAATTGAGAGGGATAGGAACTATAAATGTTAGGTGTTTAATGGGATAATAATAAGGGGATAAAGGGTTAAATTTTAAGATGGGAAAAGGTAAAATATAAAATTTTAATTACCTAGAAAATCCATATGGTTTAGATAAACGATTTACTAAACTGCATGCTAACCATGAAGATGAAAATGGATAAACCTAAGGAACACAACATACTTAGATTTCTTGGTTTACCATAATATGAACCAACCATGCATAAGTTTCCCTCATATAAGAGTGATCTACATGGTTTGGACACATGATTAGTAAATCATGCACCAAACATGAGATTACAACTAAAAAATGTGGCAAGAGTTCCATGATCAGGTCACACAGTTTTCACTAACTATGCGACATGAACAAAACCCCTCATTTCCTCCCAATTCCAAAGAAAAATGACCCAAAACCAAGATGAAATAATAAAATACAATAAATAAATAAAATAAAATGGTAGACAGGGGTCAGGGTGTGACACATCTATTTGGTAATATTTATCTTATGTAACTTCTAAATTTTTCAATTTTACTTCCAACTCAAGACACTTCATTTTGAGTTTATTTTTATAATACTAAATATATTTCAAACTTTCTCCACATTTAATGTCTATATTTTCATTTTTATCTTTGTTTTTTAAACTTTCTAGAAAATAATTTTCAAGATTTCTAATCATTTGAGATTTGATCTCAAATTGGTAATCCTTGACACCAATAGTATATTTGTGAGTTTCTTTTAATGCATGGATCCTTTCTTTATAGGATTTTATTTTATCATATTTCTCATAAATTTATTTTTGTAAATATTCTTCTAACAGGTTACACTTTTCTTTGTATAATAACAGGATTTGTTCCTTGGATTTCACCTATTTTATGAGGATATTTGACTTCTATAACTTCTCAATCAACCCACTTTCCATAGCATATGCTTCCATATCTAACTGTTATTTATCATCCTGTATACCCTTTTGAAAACACTAATATATATGTAAAAACCTCAATAGGGGTCATTTTTAAATAATCAATAATTTAAGAATAAAAATTACTAAGTGGTTCATTAAACACAAACTCATTATAGTTTGAACTTGATTTTTCTTGAGGATTATTATCAATTGATATAGCAGAAATAAAACCACATTTATGACATCTTATTACTGTTGAGTCATCTTTTTTCATTCATCATAGATAAGCACTTCCTTATCTTTATAGATTATATCTTATTCCTATTTTTAGGGTTTTGGTAAAAACAACCATAACAGATTTGATAGGTTACTAAACTACACTTCCTATATCAATGAAAAAAAGGGTGAAAATTAGATCTAATTAGAGGGAACTTGTATTAGCTTTGATACCACTTGAAATTCCCTAGAAAGATTGTGAAAATTCTATGAGGAGGGGGGGTGAATTAGCCTGATCTTTTTACTGAATTATTTTTCCCTTTTAAATACCTTTATCAATATTCAAACCTCTATTATCAGTTAATAAATAAATGGATTTGTTTATGATTAACCAACACAAAATTACCACATAAAAAGAAGTAAATAAAATAAGAGATCAACACATGGTATTTTTACAAGGTTCCACCCCAATGTGGGAATCTACTCCTTGTTAAGTTCCAATTGAGTATGAGATGCACATATCCACAATATTATGAAAGTGAATATAATATGAAATATATTTTAAGATTCTTCTATATCCCAATAGGTTTCATATTCTTTAAAATTATTTACAATAACCCAATTTTTTATTTATATTAGTTCCCACCAATGCATAAATGTTCCTTCCAAACACACTTCCGAAAAAGGTTACCAATTTTCTTTATATTGATACTAAATAAAATGATCAGATCTTCTTCCTCAATCAGATTCTTTAACATAAAATGGATAATCTTATATAGTTATATACTTGTTGGTTTCTTCAAGTAACTTGGATTTCTAACCTTATTATGGACCAGGATCATGGGCCTTACTCAACTCAATATTAAATATAACTTCAACTACCAATGAATAGTTAGTAGAACGGTATAAAAACAAACATTTTTTTCTCAAATTTACTTCTTCTCCTAATGATATATAGATATAATAGGGAAGGACTTCACCTCATCTTCCCACAATTCTTCTTTGTTTTATTCCACCTTCGATAATAATGTTGTCGAATGTGGTTACCTAAAACTGACTACTTCTTTTTACCAAAATATTTAGAGGATTGAATAATAATAAATATCTTATCACATGATGAATTTTTTCTACATAACATCAATGTGATAATATCCTTATAGTATTTATTGAATTGAAAGTTCATTGAACTTCCCCTATAATGATAACCTTGAGGTGCTATGATGGTATTCTTAAATTTATTTTTTATGACTAGATGAAATTGTCTTATGGGACACAGATGACACATTATATCAGATGTGGGAGTCTTATAAGACATTGATACTTATTTTTATGATGTTTACCCTTAGTAATTTTAGGCAGAGGTAGTTATGTGAATATACCTTCTTATAGGAATTTCACATGATATACATGAAATTAGATATTCCTATATACAAACCTATCTATTGGTAGTTGGATATGAAATAATTATTTATTCATATTTCATGTTTTATAATTTTATGTATTGTAAACAACTATGGAAAGATATTTTCAGGGTGAATTTGGGTGTGTTTGTCACATCATCAGAGATGTTTCATTAGTTAATAAGTTAATAAGTGATTTGTCCCTTATATTCTGTAACAAAAGTATGTATCTATATACCTTTGATTGGAAAATAACTATTGTATAAAAACAATTGGCATGGATCTTAAAGAGTTCATTTTATATAGTCAAATAAAGATATATGGAACACATAATTTGATGGATTAATGTATGAAAGCTTCTTAATGAGATATGGAGAAAAAGGGATAATGAGCTTCCATATGTGGTTGTTGCTATTATAACATTTAATTATTTCTATATGGGTGTCTTAACATGTTTCTAAACACCAATATTGTATTTTAGGTAATTTAGGCCTAATGAAATTGAGAAACAATCCTAGAGGGTCACACACTGACTGTATCTAAAACCTCAGTAAAATTCTATTAAAATTTAAAAGTTTTAATAAGTATTACCCCTTCATGTGGTTTAATAATTATTTATGCATGTTTGATATCATTAAACAAATCAATATTTATTCAAAATAATAAATATGTGATTTGAATATTAAATAAATATTTATTCATAAGGCAATTAATAATTATGTGAATATATAAAATTTATTTATCTCTTTTTTATTCACAAGGTAAAAAATAATTATTTATTTGATTACATGAATATTAAATAGACATTTATTTGATATTTAGTGAATATAATATTTATTAATTTATTTAATAATTAATGTAATGATATTTATTCATTAAATAAATTTTAATTATTCATGGTTTAATAAATAACAAGGATGAAAAATGAAATAATTTATGGGTCCACTAGAAATGATCTATTAAATATCATTTAAAAAAATAAATATTTATTTATTTAACTATTCATATTTATTTATCTTTGATTTTTTCACAAGTCAAGGAAATGATAATAATAATAAAAACAACAATAATAATAATTTCCAATGTGGGGTTCACTAAGGATTAAGAGAATGGTTGTGAGCCTATTTTCAATTAAAAATTCTCTAACCTATCTATTTAAACTCAGTTATATCATTTATATGGCTGGATGATTATTGTGAAAAACATACCTTTAGTGAATTATAAAAATCATAAAGAGAGATTATCTTTAATTCTCTCAGGAATTAAGAGAAATGATCCTCCTTCCCAATCCCAAGGATCTAAAGAACAAGAGAAAGAATTCTTCCAATTGAATATTTTTTTTGCGACTAACAACAAATGAAATAAGTGTTAGAATCATTAGCATTAGAAATCAAGGTTTTCTACAATGACTTTTTGAGGTTCATGGAGTATGTGTGGATCACCATTATAGGGTTTCTACTATTTTATCCCTTTTTACAATGGAGATATGACAAGAATAAGTTCACTGATTTGATAATAAAGAATGAATTTTCGAGCATAGGTAATTCTTCCCAAAATAAATTAATCATAAATTAAATGTAAAAGGCCATATTATTGATTTTTCCATGGTTTATTTTATCTATTTTGAGGATTTATCTAAAGAACATGATGAAAAACTATTTTTGGGAATGGTCCCAACCGCTTTCGCTGCATCCATAAACCTTCAAGTGGTATCAAAGTGGTCACATATTAATTTTTAATTATTTATTAATCATTGATCAAAATAAGAATTTTATATTAGTTTTTTATTTCAAATTAATTCATTATTTAATCTAGAAGTTGATATTACATGTTGTTTTTCCTTAATATAATCAATAATAGATGATGAAAATAAGAATAATGATCAAAGATACCATCCAAGGGTGGCATATATTCTATCGAGAGGACATAGTTACAAGTCATGTAACTGAACAGTACATGCCATGTAGTCCAATAAAACAAAAAAATATTCATCATGAGAAATATGATATTCTGTGTGGGTTCTATTAGACAATTTCTATTAATTAAATACCACTTGACAACTTATAGTGGCACACAGTTTGTCAGAGTACATGGTGTGTAACTTGCGTAGATGTTGTGTAACTATACATAGTTTACGAGAGAAATTCATAGAAACCACATGGTAAAATATGATTCATGTATTTATTTTATGATATGTAGGGGATGTTATACAATGTAAAATTGGAAAAAAATAATTTCATGATGTATAGCTGGAGTACACATTGTGTAACATGTTTTATCTCATACAAAATACAAACTGAGTACCTAAGATTGTGGTGCGAGATTGGCTAGAGAGGATTACACAACTTTTAATCCTTTCCATCTCATTATAGGAACACAAATAGAAATCTTTGTCATGTGAGTCAAAATAAACTAAGAGAATATTAATTTGAACATTAGAACACACCAGATAGTGTGTAGATGGTATATATTCCACATGACAAAAGTTCAATATAAATGATCATAAATTAATTATTTTTTGTATTATCTACTAATACATGAC
Organism: Viscum album; assembly: GCA_963277665.1. Classification (NCBI taxonomy): domain Eukaryota; kingdom Viridiplantae; phylum Streptophyta; class Magnoliopsida; order Santalales; family Viscaceae; genus Viscum; species Viscum album. Next base: position 2,102,948,382 of record OY728165.1, read on the forward strand.
ACGTATGTCAAGCATACCGACATTGATCCTATTACCTCTAGTATAAGCCATGTAAATAACCATAAGGGTATAATTCGTGTACATTTTCAGTACATTTCATGTACTTATTTAATTTTTGATAAAATTAATTTACATTAATTTATTTAAAATTATGTTGGATGGGTATTTATATGATTTTTTGGATAGGAAATTAAGATAAGTGAATTAATTAATTACTGAAACAATTAATTTATTTAGGTAATTTATCTTAATAAATAATGAATAGAAATGACTTCTATTTAGTTTTATTAAATTCATAATCATTTCATGCATGGATAATCATGAATTTTGGAAACCAATTTATGTGTTGGGATTTAATTTAATTTAATATTTATTTCTTGGGTTTATTAAATGATAAATTTTTTATTAAATTAAATATTATAGCCTATGAATTATCCTTACCACCTTTATTATATTCTAGGCTATGTGTCTATGGTTTCTTTCATATAACCCCATATCCATGGTTCCCCTCACCTTCATGTGAGTATATACATGTAAAGGACAGTTCTCCAAGGAGGAGAGGTGGTTTAGAACCTGATTTGGGGTAAAACTAATCAAGGAGAAACATTGTATCTAGGTGGGTTGCTACACATCAAACCAAGAATGGTTATAAGAGTTATTCCCATGGTTTAAGGGTTATTTTATCATTTTCTTGATATACCGACCATTATAAATCTCATGATCATTCTATAATAATTTATTTTACTTCTTGTAAGTGTATGGTTAATTATTTATTGATTATTTATCATGATAACATAAATATGAATCAATAATAATACATAATGAAATGAAAATAAAGTGGATTATGCATAAATTATTTTAATAAGACATAGTTAATAATTTATGTAAAATCTAAATAATAATAAAATTCATGTAAAAAGGATAGAATAGTGAATATTTATGTATACGGATAAAAACTACTCAATTTAAAAAGTATATTAAGTTATTATATCCATCCATTACATAAGTTAACATGAAACCATAATTCACAGTACTTGACAAGTCTTCGTTTGGGTGATTTCAATATCAAGTAGTTTTAAATAATGTTTTGGTTAAAATTAAACATGTTTTCATTATGGTATGATCGCCTCCATGAAACTTGGTTCAACTAGTAGGAAAATGTTGAGGAAATATAATTCTAGGATTTTAGGATTGAGGAGTCCACTCAACAAAACTAAGAGTTATGAGTTTTTGTAGTTGGAAAGACCCGCCTACCTAAATACATTTAAATAGATTATTAGGCTCTAATTAGGGTCATGAAGAGTGATATATGGATCCTTACCATTAGAATATCCATACAATAATATATTCCAAATAAAATGGTGATGGATGTTGGGATTTTATATAATAGTGGTAGACTAATAAATAAAATTTATTACATCACATATTTTGATAATCAGGCTAAAATTATAAATATTACTTTATTCAATGTAAAAAATGTAAAGAGAAACCATGGGATAACTAAAATAATTTTTGGGTATAGATCATGTCCCCACAAGTAGAAATTTACATGAGTGTTATAATTTTTTTACACTGAACTACTACATGAAAATTTATACTATGTGCCAGAATCCCCTATTCCTGATCAGCCACCTCTAAAACTAAGTGAAGGTGTAAAGGATGCCTATAGGTGACACATAGAGGATTATTCTACTATAAATTACACTATGCTATCTGCTATGCCTGATGAGTTATATTTGGAACATAACTACATGGATTCATATGTCATTATATCACATCTCCTCTGTCTTGAGAAGGAGAAAGGGAGTCTTACGATAAATGAGATTTTCACTAAATTATACTAGTGAAAACTGGGATACTGGTACCTAAAAATTGACCTTTCATTAAAAATTTCTAAGTTCATTGATCAGTTAATGATATTGGGATTCTATTTGGATAATTAATTATCCATTAGTCTCGTATTTTCATCCTTATCACCCAAATAATTCATATTCATCCAAAACTATAGGATGAAAAAGATGAAGAAGTCACTCATTAATCTTTTGGATATGATTTTATAATAAGTTAGTGATTGGTGGGAACATAGTTAATCAAACTTTATAGTGAAAAAAAATTAAATACTAGTTTTAAAGTCCCATGAACTATTCAAATTCGAACGTGTATTTACAAAGTCCTTCGTAAAGGAAAAATATTCAAAGGTAGTATACCAGACATGAAGCTATTTGAATCACATGTGGCCTGAAAGGTCATTAGAATAGTAACTTTATAAAATTTTGTAAGAATCAATATGTTTCATATACTTTATATATATTCGTAATTGAATGTGTTTTAACTCTTAAGAATGCATACAACATGATTTTTACACATTTTTAATGAAACACATGGACTATGGAATCTTATAAATATTACATGAATTAAAGTGAATTATCCTTGTAGTTGAGGAAGGGTGATTCCTATATTAGTAGTGAGAAACACATGACTTCATATTTACTAGTGGATTGATTATAATTGAGCTTTTATTTTTATGGAATATTATCAAAACATTTGTCTCAGTGTTCTATTGGACATAATGAGACATTATTTCTTTGAAATAAATGTTTCTATGGTAGTTGAAACTTAATTAATGGTTTGGTAATAATTAAATCATTGATATCAAATATTAGTTAAAATGAGTAATATAATATATAAGACTCATACCTAGTTATGGTAAGATAATTCTATGTCAAGTAAAATTAAAATGGTTATTTTCAAAGATATACCAAACATATTATTTAATCTCATTAGAGCTAAAAACCTTATGTACTATTAACATAATAACATATTGAGTTTAAAAAAAAGAAACCTATATAAATAAAAAAAATTAAAAAATATTCTAGAGTCAGTTCAAATCGATAATGTAAAATATTTTAAAGAGAAGTTAGAGGTAAATTCATATACATTATAAGATTCCATTATGATATTTTATCACTATTGGAATCTTACCCTATACCCATGGTTCTAAACTATAGATATAGACCAGAAAACCATGGATATAGAATATACCCATGGTTCTATGAACCCTAGGTGATTAATCTATCGAGATAAATCTACATCCTATGGTTTCTATAGAAACCATGGGTATATTATATGAGGATTTTTTAATACCCATGGTTCACTTAAAATCATGGGGATATGTATATACCCATGGTTCCTAAAACTATGGATATATATGGGTGTCTAGATTTAATATATACCCATCGTTTTGTGAACCGTGGGTATGGATACCTACGCCCATTGGATAACAACATCACCATGAAACCTCTCACAGAACCTAGAAATAAATTAAAAACTACAGTACATATTTAATGTAGTACACTTATTATATATTTAGCATTAAACCATCTAGTTATGAATAGTTTTTAAACCATTTACAATATTCTAACATACATATAAAATCAAAATCACCAATTAGTTTTAGTCATCCACAAACATCTCCTTACCTAAACTCAAAAAATGGAGGGGATCAGTATCTCCCTCATCACCCCCAGTGTCGTCATAATCTTCACCACCATCGAAACCTGAAGCATGAACGACATCATCATCATCATCAACACCACCACCACCACCAGCAGCACCACCTCCGTAACCTTGAAACCACTATGGCCCTCATTTAGGAATCATATAAAGATAAAATTGATTCAATAAATGAATAAAATATAATATAATCCTATGATGGAAGTGGTGGACATATAACTAACATAAAATTCAAGAAGTGTTTGGGGACCAGTTTACCTCTTTCATGCTTCTATATAGCTAATTTTTTTCTTAGATGATTCTGTATGATAATTTTTATGTTAGTGGTGTGAGAGGTTTTAGAGGCACCTAATGAGGGACAATACCTAGTGGGGATGATGTTTTTCCTAGGTCGACATCAGATTCTCCCCTAATGCTCCTCACCTAATAACTATTTGAAATGATCATTTGGCCCGAAGTTGTCATCTTATTTACCATCGAGGGCCCCTATAGAACAATATTGAAAATATAAAAAATATATTTAATTATTAATTAAATATCAAAATTTTAAATATCAATATAAATACTTCCAATATATTCTTATGTCTATGAATTTATAGCACTTCCATCTTTTTTCTACCTACTCGAGGAAAATAATTTTTATTGAGCCACATGGTCTTCAATGCCCAATGTATCTCGCTATAAATAAAATTGATTACTATAATAGTATATTATTGAATAATATAAATTGATAAACCAAGCATGGATTAATATTTTAGCTGTTTAAGAAATCCATAAAATAAAGAATAATCTAAATATAAATTTTATTATAAATTTAATACTAGTGGCATGACATAGTCAATATATACTAATTAGCATGCTAAAAATATATATGATATAGATTATTCTTGTATGTTCATTTTGGCACAATTCTATTTTTGTTACATTATTTGGTTATTTAGTCACTTGGTAATTTTGATCATTTGGTCATTAGGATCATTTTTTTTAATTGTTTTTGGTAATTTGGTCATTTGGCCAACTAGAAAACTGGCCAATTAGTTATTTTTCCATTTTCTCCATTCGACCATTTGGAAATTTTTCAATTCATCTATTTATAAAATTTTTCAAATGAAAAAAATGACCTAATGACCTAATGGACTAATGTCCAAATGTCCAAATGACCTAATTTCCAAATGGACCAATGGCCAAATGGATAATCGGAAAAATGGCCAAATGAAAAATTTTCTAACTGCCCAAATGGCCAAAATTTCCAATTTTCCAAAATATTCAAACGGAAAATTTCCCAATTGTATATTCAATTAGAGAAATGCCAAAATGTCCAAAATGGTCAATTGACTAATTGGCCAAAATTCTAAAAGGGCCAAATGGAAACATTCCCAACTGGTCGAATGACCAAAAGCTGAAATGGCAATTTTCCTATTTGGAAATTTTCCCAAATGACCAAAATGGACAAATACACCAAATACCTTATACTTAAGTAACAATAAATATATATAAATTATCTCCATTCATATTAAAGTACCTAGATCCTATCATGCTCAGGCATTGTAGTTCACCCAAAGCGTTCAAATACATCATAATATATTTATTATTATTTTTAAGACATCTTAAAAAAAATTAATTAAATTAATAATAATTAAATTTTCAATGAAATCCATTAAATATTAGGAATACCTTAAACTCATTACTCTTATAATATGTGATTATTTCTCAATATTATGTTATTTTATAGTCAAGGAATATTGGTACACCATCTAAATCAGAACCAACTCTACTCTTCCAACCAACATATAAATCGTACTTATATGATCACCAAAACTCCCCAAGATCCATCAACCATGCGACTTTAGCAGCTTCAACCTTGGGAAAGTTAAACTGACATTGCAATGGACATTTTAATTTTTATAAATAAAACAATAATATAGATATCAATTTAAAAAAATCTTACCCTTATCTCTAAATATTATTTTAACTTCATTTCATTATCAACATGCCTCCATGATACTGGTTTCATTGAAATGATATCATTGTACTTGGATAAAGTTCCCATAAAACTTCTACACCACCTGGAATTTTTACCAATCATCTGATTGCCTTTAATGTAATCCACCATTATATGTGTTTGGGGATTCTAGGATTTATGCATATGGGTGAACCTACGTCACCTATTACAAGATCAAACTAAATAAGATAAAATGGAAAAAAATAAGAATTAAGTCACAACAAAATAAGAAAAACATGATGTGATATAATTTGATGCACATATAATAAAAAAACCTAATGCAGGCTGCTCATTAGGCTATGATGGATCCGTGGGCTATCCAAAATCAGTAGCCTCTAAAGGATGTTCTTGTTCCAATGGATGCACTGGGTTATCTTAAATCATTAGAGTGGAAGCTGAAGGAATAGAATCATCAGATCCTAGATAGATAATAGGAAATGGAGGCGACATTGACATGGAAGGATATAGATAGAATGGTTGGGGACACATTATATGATATGAATATGGTAAAGGTGGGAGCATCCCTGGAGGTGGTGTAGACATGGTATGGAAAGAAGATGATAAATGAAATGATGATAGAGGAATGAGTGGGAACATCCCTAGAGGCTCAAGTGGAGGATGTAAAGGTGCGGTAGATGGGGTGTCCACTGGTAGGTCAGGGTGTGAACGATTATTACGGGTTCTTCATGTAACTCTTGGAGAACCCCCTATCAGACATATACTAGTAAGCTGATGAGAAGTCAACTTTGGTTGATATGAATGTTCATAAAAAAATTTGATAAAGAATAAGACAATGACATTAAATTTAATAAATAAGAAAAATATTACAATTATTATACTCAATAAAAGAACCAGATGAGGCAACCCAAGCTCATGCATCCATTAATCATTATCAAATAATCACTTCCATTGAATTTATTGAATATCTTTCATGATCTTTATAAGAATGAAATGAAATTTTTTTAGAAAATGTTTTTAAAAATTATTCATACATCTTAGAATTCGAAGAAGTTAAAAACAATATAATAACATGTTTTAGAATCTATAACTTAAAACCAAGTTATATATTTTTAAAAAACTATTTTAAACCTGATTTGCTAAATTGAAATAAATCTATTTAATTGAAATGAAAACCAACAATACTAAAATAATCACATAATTCCAAAATGAAACTAAATTAATGTAATTATAGTTATACCAACCTAAGAAACCCATGTTAAGGTAAATTGAATGAATTGTGAACATATATGGTATATTTGTTATATTTCCAACCACTAATTTAGGTCCGACATCAATTGTCACAATGGGAAAATTTGATTCATCAAATACCATATTTTGGTCAAAACTAATGCGAGAATTAATAGTGTCAATTTCATCCCCACCCTCATGAAAAATATTTATTTTAATTACTTAAATAATGAAAATATAATTTGGTCTAATATGATCTTACACTTAAAACACTTGTTTTTTTTCATCTTTGTCAAAATATATTGTTTATAGGTAGCTATGAATCAAGTCATGTCAATATCTATCAGTCTAGAATCACCAATAAATGTACCATGTCACATCATTGAATCAAACCATTTACATTTCATCATAATGACTCGACCATGAGAGTAGTGATCTAATAACAAGATTTTCTCAACAAGTCTATAACATGACACTTTCATATCAAGGCCTACTATCTGATGTATTAACATAAAATCACCATATTATAGTTAACATAATGACATCATGTTGTGTTCTCTTTTTCACCACTCGATTAGTTGTAAAAAATTATACCCACTGATTATTAAATATTTGTATTCATAAACCAAAGAATTGGGACCAAAAGTCAACACTCTTAATTATTGAGAGACACAGTCAATAGATAAAATCAATACATGAAATATTTATGAATAATAAAATTAAATAAATATATATATATATATATTAATTTAATTAAATAAATAAATAAATATATTAATTTAATTAAATAAATGATCTTACCTTTGATTTCAACCAATTAGGAAGATCTTTGCAATGCAAAGCTTCTCTCATTCTCAAAGGAAAAGATTGATGAACAATACTCATAATTTATTTATGTTCCCCAAATAAAATGATAATAAAAGTTTAAGTTATATGTGAAATGACATATTATGAGATAATATATAAATATTTAAATTACTTACTTGATATAGGCATCAAATAAACTACAGTTAAAGAAGACCGTGTGATGTGCCATATCCCTCTCTTCAAGGCTCAATGTATCCAATGTATATGACTCATATATTCCTCATATTTTGGTAAGATATAGAATTGAAAACTCCATTTCTACATATTTATCATATTCATTTCTCATTGTATGGTTATGTCTTGTAATCATATAAAAAAAATACATTGAACAAAAATACATAAATTCGTGAGCCAGATAACCTCTCTTAATGGAATATTTGGGATGATTTTTATTTCAGACATAATATTTCACTGTGAACATATTTATTTCAAAAGGATACGTCCACTGAAAATCAGTGAGTCCCCCAAGAAGTTTTTTATTTGGAAGATGGACTATTAAATGTAGCATGTAAGTGAAAAGTGATGGAGGAATTTTTTTCCAACTCACACAAAATTAACGGTGAGTCTCACTGTATTTTTATCAAGAAAGAATTTGTTAACCTTTTAGCACAAAGGTATCTAAGAAAATGTGACAAAAAATAACCTTAACCCTTACATTATTGGATAGTAAATATTGGATTTCAATTGGAATCAATTCATGAAGAAGGATGTGCTAATAATGAGTGTTTAGGGATTTTTGTTTTAAATACCTTCTGTTGACTCATTTAGATATTTTGATGGAATATCCATTAGAAACCTTGATATTCTCCAATACTTCTAGAAATTGATTTTTCTCTAAAGGTTGTATCACATAAAAAGAACAAGGAACTTTACATCTGTTTTCACCGATACACACAAGATGTAGTTCTGGTCGAATACTCCAATCCAACAAGTCCTGAAGATATCACATGTCATATTTGGTATTCTAATTAATATTTAGAATAATTGAAAGAAAAATTTCACATATATTTTTCTCAATGTGAATTACATCTAAAAAAATATGTAACAGATTGGTAGAAAATTATGAAAACTCAAAAAATACTTTTTTTCCAATTTTAAGTGGATTCAATGTCAAAAATATTTATCTTTTTAGATTTTATCTGAACTTTCCCTAATGAAAAACTAAAATCTTTCAATTTAGTAAGAACATCAGTTCCTGACATATGTTGAGGTGGGTATTCAGTGTTAATGGTATTATCAAACTTCCAAATATTCTTCCTATATTGATGATCCATTGGAAAAATTGTCTATGTCCCATGAGATTGAAACTATGAATATATTTTATTCTTCTCAACCATGTATTATTTATAAAAATAGAACATTATAGCCGTCATGCTCCAACCAGAAATATTTACATAAGTAGGGAAATCATTTATAGTCCATATAAGGGCAGCATGAATACGAAATATATTTTTGGAAGAATCATCAAATGTGTAAACCCCATATCCTAAAGCTCCTTAAAATATATTATTGAAGGATGAAAGTAGACATATATATTATTACATGGAACATAAGTTCTATATATTAGTATACTCAAGAATGTGAAAGGTTTTTTCATACAAATCAGTGAAAAAATATAATAAACATGAATAAAAACTGGCCACATGCTGTGAGTAGTAAGAATTTGAACAAACAAATTAAATCCATCACAGGATAAACCCAACCTAATAATACACACCTCAACTAAAAAATTGGGATATTATGAATTGAGTTACCACCATGATAATCTATATGCAGGATGAACCAACTCATTATTATCTTTAATTCTCTTAGCATCATTCCATCACATATTGGTTGATATTTATGCGGACATGAATAGATTTTGAATCCTATGAATAAATGGAAAGTGACACATGACTTTTTATGGCACATGATATAATGTTACATCTCCATTTTCCTTCCATATTGATATACCACATTATTTATAGTCACCATGTTCTACTGTTTCCTCAAAAAATCAAATGCAATATTTTAGACAAGAATGAATTTTATTAGTAGAAAATTTGAGCTACTTAATTAACTTCCATGCCTTATAATGATTTGAGGGAATATATGCACCATTAAGAAGTGAGTCCTTCAGAAAGTTAAGAATATAATCAATGAAGGTATTAGCAATTACATATAGGGTTTTTCCATGATATAACCAGATTAAAAATTCTAACTTTTTTCATTTTAGTACATTCCTAATATACAAGAGTTATGGAATCATCCATTAATTTTATTACCCTCTCAACATCATCATCTTCATTATTTTCCTCATGTATATTGATATCATTGTCTTCTTGAAATAACATACTATTTATCTCTTGATGATTCAAAAATAGAAATTGATCAAATATCAAATTCTCCATACCACTTCTTTCTTTCTATTCATGAACAATAGAATATTGTCTTGTCTCTACATTGTGACCAAACATAGTAGTCTGTTTGAAATACAAATTTTTTATATGGTAGCTAACTTATTCCTGAATCAATAATGGTATTACAACATAATTATAACCTGGAAACTGTATACGACCTCCATCTGAATCATTATTACATGAAATATCTATAAAAATATCTAAATTCGTTTGAAACTTGGTTGAAATCCAATCGGTATGGTACATCCAACATCTATACATTATATTAGAGGGGGGAATTTATATTCAAGTAAATAATGTAAACCATAATTAAAAAATTCATTACAACCAATTTTGATATGAAATTCATCAAAGCATGTTAGTAGTTAGAAAAACAAAGAATAATAGAAACAATATATGCTATAAGTGATTCCTACAAATAACGAACTAGCAAAAGTGTAAGTCATGGAATGAGGAACAACTATTACATAATATAATTAAATATATATGTATTTATGAAATAATTGTTTTTAAAACTTTCATATTTTTAATATGGAATTAATCCAATTAAATACACTTGTATTTATAATAGAAAAAATTTAATTAAGAATAACAAAAATTTATCACCCAACATCAAAACCACAAAAAATGGTATAATAATATCTTGTAAATTCTACCATAATTGATATAAACATAAGTAATCATCCAATTCTAATATCATAGAAACTAAGATTTTGAAAATAACAAAAATATATCCAAAATTTAATAAAGGAAAAGGAAGACTGAAGTTATATGATATATGAAATTGGAAAGTCTATATAGATTTAAGACACCTTTAAGCCCATCATATTGGGAAAGGGAAAATTGGGTAGAGTCAAAGCACCATGATCCTATCCCATATAGAGTCAGCGTATCCAAATACCAATCCCTTATTTTAAAACCTATTCATCACTGGGTATGATAACATATTGGGCGATCTATAATAAAAACACAACCCCTTTTATATGCTTAATAACATAGAAATAAACATGAAAATGTCTACTATACTAACTATAATTCTATAATGATATCCAAATTCAAAGACAAATTAAAAATATAGTGTACAGGAAATCAAATAACACTAATATGAAACCAAATTGAATACAATGAATGATGCATGTGACCATTATAGAATACAAATATCCATCCAAAAAAATAATAAGAAATATCATAAGAAAAAACCAAGGAATCTTCATAAAAATCCAAAAAAGGTTCATGTATTAGAATAAATAAAAACTAAGTAATACTAGTAGAAAAATGTCTATTTCTTATCTAGAGAGTTCTTCTCATTTGAAAACATAATTGAGGATAAAATTTAGTCATGAAAGGATTTTATTAATGGTTAACATTACAAAAATTGTTCTAACATAGGGAAAATAGATTTTAAATGATGTTCTATTTTAATTTAAGAAGTATTTATTTTGGGTAATATCCATAAAGACTAAATAATTAATTCATTGCATCCCACTTTATGTGTAATAACCTAGATTTCCCTAGACCCTTTGTGAAAATCTAGTGTTTGAGGTGTTTTGGGAGCTATAAGTGGCAAACTTCAAGAGTTTTCCAAATTTCTAGTTTTTCCATCGGCATGTCAGTGTGTTAGCATGTCTTTGAATCGACATGTCAGTGTGTCAACATCAGTGAGTCAGGGGAATTGGCATTGGTGAGTCATGGGTGTCTACATCTGTGAGTCAGGGATGTCGGCATCAATGAGTTAGGGGCATCGACATCAGTGAGTCGATGGTGTCGGTAGGTCAGGGCACCAGTAGGTCGAGGCATCAATAGGTGGTTTCATTAGTGGTCTGTGGCATCTGTAGATCAGCGTTGGTGGATCAACATCGGTAGGTCGCATCAGTAGCTCAACCATCAGCGAGTCAGCATCAGTGACTCACCCATCGGGGACTCATTTACAGTTTTCCTAGTTTTTCAGTTTCTCCCCTCTTACATTTTATTTGACGTAAACCAATTTTAAAGCATTATTTTCGAATTATAAGGGAGTTTAAAAGGGTATTTATTATATTATAAATTTTCCTAACATCTCAGGACATTTGAGATATCCAAACTGTATGATCTTGACCATGATCCCACGATAATGTCTTTTAAAACTATTCTTCCTTTAAAATAGGATCCAACTCTTTAGAGATGGGATATTCCATTACATGTTTTTTTCTATTTCCCATTTTTCTCCTAGATCCTTCCTCCCTAGATGATTCATGAGACTTTTCTAGAGACCCTCTTGCTTAGTTTTCATGGAGTTCTTCCCTACTACTCGTGCGGCCCAAATTCTTGGCGCAAGGAGGAACTTCAATACTTTGATCACCTGATAGATATTTCTTTAGTATCTATTTAAATTTGAATCATGCAGGGTGGTTTTACTAATGATTCATTGTAAGGAATGGATGAATAACTTCCTTGAAATGAGAAATAAACAAGAAGTAAATATGGTCAAAAGATAACAGGGGTAAATAAAATAATGGGCAAAGAGTGGTTTGATGTTCATCGCTTGTTTTGTTTGTTATCCTTGATTATATTATGGATTTTTCTGGCTGTAAAGAATTATGAAAATCTTGGATGTTGGTGGTCTTTTCTTGTGCATTAGTGATGGTTTGTTTTATTGTGATGCTTTGTTAAATGGTCGTAAGATGAAAAACTGTTTAAACCACTTATACTTGGTTCCCCAGGATCAAACCTATTGTGTGATCACCCCGGTAATAATTAAATAGAATTAAAGAACCTATGATGGTTAAATATGAATATATATAAATTTCTTTTAAATAGGTGTGGCTGAGTTCAGTGTTCTGTTGAGTTGTGTAACCTTGTGTGAGTTATGTAGTGTTGTTGTTGGGAGCACGGTTATGGGTACAAGGTTGAACATAGGAGTAGGTTCCATAAGAAGAGGGTGGTATGAGTGTGTAGTGGGACTGTTTTTAATGGTAGTTTCTATGGGATTTGTGCATGTGGTGGTACTGGCAGAGAGTTGGCCTCTCAGTTTGAGAAATTTATTGATTGTGGAATGGATGAACTTGTGGGCAGTTGAACTTCCTTTGTTGTGTTGTGGTCATGGAAAAATCTTGGGTAGTAGGTCTATAGTGTGTATATGGACATGTGTGCAGTGGGACTGTAGTGGTAAATATTAGGATTGTGTAGTATAACTTTGAAGAGTGATAGTTGGCAGTGGTTGAACAGGAGCGTGCAGTGGGACTGCAAATCTGGTTTTGTGCTGTTGTGCACTGGGACTATAGTTTGGTTTTTCTTGTTGTTTTGGTATGGTTGTGGTTTTTAGTTTCCCGGTGGAACTAGAATAAAGTAAGGTCAACCCATAAATAACTAAATGGAAAGCAGTTAAATAAAAAGGGTTTGGGTTATGCTTTGTAAGTGGCTATTGTGTGGTTGTGCATATAGTGGTGGCAGCGAAAGTGATTCTGATTGGACAGGTTTTTTGTTCAGAAACCCATAGGCTGGGATGATAGTTTTATTATCTATATGTATAAATTGTTGTTTCTTGTGATTCCTATACACACCCCACCCTTTTTGAGAACTATGTTCAGAACAGTTCTATTTTATGGTGGAGGGTGTATTTACTAACATCTCGATGGGAGGATGTGGATGAATGATTACTGAATTTCTTTCTTGCGCCCTCTTTTGGTTTCTTACTGCTTGAGTGTATCTGGGTAGGCTATAATGGATTGAGGCTTACCATATCCCAAGATCCTTCAGGAAAGTGTTTTTTGTGGATGAGAGGCCTAGGTGTTTGCGGGCCAGGTTTGTTTTCCCAAGTATCTATAAAGACCCAGATTTTATAATTTTTTAATTATATGGAATTATCATGAGTCTGCAAAAATTGATGGTGCATGATTCTGAGGCCCGGTGTGCCCAGAATGAATTTATTAACTTTTTTAAGGTACATTCAGTAAATGTGCGGGTGGTGTTTTCTATCTTTTGAATCAGTGCTCAGATTGGAAATCTGAGGGCACCATTGAATCCACAGCGCTGAGATTCAATTAAGGGAAGCTTCACTTCGACTGCAATAGGTCAGGTGAAAAAGTTATTTTTTGCGGACTTTTGAAAGATTTATAAAATAACATGTCATTTTATTTTATATCTTTCCTTTTTCTCCTGTGGATGAGAAGAGGTGGTTGGACTAATGATACGTCAATCCATTAAATGGATTGACTCCCCTTTATTCTTATTACTGCACCATTGGAATTTGGAAGGTTACTTAATTAAATGAACCCCATTAAATCCACGTGTGTTACTCACTCTACGCCTCTCCTATTTATATGGAGCTCAGGGTTGAGTGTTGGAACGACTTCACCAAGTGACAAAGCTGTGGAAAAGTACCACAACTCAAACCAATTGGAAGATGAGACCGGTTTTAGCAAGCAGTGACAAGGGACACTGAATCACGAACCGACGACAATGAAAAAGGAGGTTCCATCGATCGTCATCAGCGAACGTCTCTTCTAGTTAGGGGGTTTATTTTGAAGTTGTCTTTGATAAATTAAATCCTCTCCAACATTCTATCACATCAACACGGAGGGCACAAGCCAAACAAATAAGGCCTGAACCCTCACCTGCTTCGCTCATGCTCCATTATTTGGGAATGGTTTCCTCATATTGATGACAACACGAAATAGCGAGTCACACTATGACGGAGGCAGTGCAGGAGATCCATAGGTGTAGATGACACCAAGAACAGATACCAGATAATGCCTGGTGACCTATGGAAGAAACCGTTGGTGCACCATGTCAGCGGCGGCTAGAGGAGACTTGTGACAACCGACCGTGGGTGGTGAAAGGCGGTGAGTGATGACATGCCGTGGTGGTCGAAGGTAGCCGACCCGATTCGGATGCATGGGGAAAGGATGACAATCGCATGCACTATGGCAGGAGGGTGTTGCGCGGCCCGTACCGCACCATGTTGGTGAAACCCAATCGTCCAAACAGCCGACTGTTTAATGCTGTGGGGGAACACCCCACCAGTTGGAAAAAACAACCCCACAACCGCAGGGCCAGTAGAAGAAAATGGTCCACCTTCTGGTGGACCGGGCTGGATGTGGGCCCTCCGAGTAGATCAAACCCACCCAGTGGGTCCGGGCCAGACTTGAGGCCCAGTAGGCCAGACCCGCCAGCGGGCCGAGCTGGACCCGCGGGCCAGCGCGGGCGGACCGAGCCCCACCCGGCGGGCCGGGCCAACCGCGGCCCAGGCCCACGAACCTATGGGCCGACCCCGATGGTCTGGACCTAGTGAACTGGGCCGACCCATAATAGGTTGGATCCGGGTGGGTTTAGGAAGAACTCGGGAACCGTTGCGTCGGGCCGGTCAGACCAAGTTGGATAGGGCCCAGACCCAATCAGCCCCCAAATGAATAAATGCCCGTAACTGAAATCTTGGGTTTCTGTTAGAAACTACGTTAGTGGAATTGGGATCCCAATTATAAAGTGGTCCCTTTGGTATATTCTGATGGGCTCGACCACGCCGGGCCAGACCAAGGTGCGATCACCCCCATTTCACAGAAAGGGATGTAACTAATAGATCAGGCATTCTATTGACACGTCATCTATGGTATAAGGACCATTGTGACAAGTAGGTCCTTTGGAGACACTCTAAGTGAGTTTTGACAGAGTTTTACGTGCAAACTGGGTTAGATCATACTTGAATCCAACCGGGCCCTTTTTACAAAAGCGCCCATATCTCACAGACCGGGTGTAATTTTTTCAGGACATTGTACCGGTTGAAATATGAATAATGGATTAAGGAGAAGTTCTCCTAGAATCAAGCGCGTTATGAGAGAGAATCCAGTGGCTAAATGTGACATGAAGAAGAAGAGAGACTAATGCGGGTTAGCATCAGAAACTCCAGAGTTGGATGATATAGCTGTATGACTGATCATTCCTACCTCTGTACTAGAGACCATGTGTGGATTAGCATCTAGGAACCCTGTGTGGATCATCATCTAGTGCCCCTCTGTGGATCAGCATCTAGTGACTCTGTGTGGATGAGCCTCATAGAAACCCTGTGTGGATCAACATCATAGAGACCCTGTGTGGATCAGCATTATAGTGACCTTGCATGGATCAACATCATAGAGACCCGACGAGGACCAACCTTAGAGTAGCCCATTGTGGATCGTCTTCATAGAGACCCTATGTGAATCAGTATCATAGAGAACCTATTTGGATCAACATCATAGTGACCCGATGAGGACCAGCCTAAAACAGACCGTCGTGGATCAACTACTACATAGCGACCCTGAGTGGATCAACATATTATTTCCAATTTCACTGAGTTGTATACCTGGTTTGAGCTGATTCTATTTCTTTTTGCTTTTTGATTGAGGTCTTTCTTGTGGTTTTTTCTTTAAGTAATTTTGAGAGACCTTCAGGGGTCTCAGGGTCCCTACTGAGTATTGTTATACTCACACCTGCACGGGCTTCACCCGCATCTTGTTGTGTCTTGTGAATACAAAGAGCAGCTGGGCTGAGACTTGAGGGAGCCAAGACTAGGCGATACACGGAGAATATGGGATGATGTAGAGTGTTGTGGAGATTATCTGTACCTACCCTTCAGGTAGGATCCTTGGTGGATGATCCAGAATTTTTTTTCTCTTTTCAATTTCACTTTTACTTTTCAATTGGTCTTGTATTCCAGCCCCTTTACCTTCAGTACAATTTTTACTAAAGCAGTTTACTTTGTGGTTGCTTCTTGTTGTGTTCTTATTTTGTGTGTTTTTACAGGTTTAAAGGAAATTCCGTCCCATTATAGGGATACACCTTTTTAGTGCTAGTCGCCAACCCATGGCATATGGAAGGTGGGCTTGGGGTAGTCATGACATGGGCCTCGGGCGGCGGGTCATGAAAAAGTGGTATCAGAGGGAGGTTGGTTCTACCAAAGAACCAAGACTCTGATATTTTAATAGAGAAATGGTGTTAAGTGTATTGATGTGGTTTTCAGTTTAGGGAGTCCAATGTTGGTGCGGCGGCCGACACATCCATACACTAGGACCCTAAATTCTGATTTTCTGACTTGGTGCACAAAAACACTAATTACTCGTGTTTCAGAAATGTTTTACTTTTAATCTCTTTGAGTCAGATCACCAGGTATAACTTATTGACCGTGGAGAACCTATTTCCTTTCATGATACCACCATGAAGATAGCCAACTATGATTCCCTATAGATTACACGATGACGGCCCACCGAGTGATGAGGCTTTAGTGTAGGGTCCTCTTACGACATTAGCATCTTCGGGTGGTTTCCAGTAGTACCACTACCCATTGGACAGCTGTTTCCACCAGCCCCACTAGCAGTTGGTTCATGTCGATTAAGCGTGTTGCATGAGTTTCAGTAGTAGAGGCCTCCGAGCTTCCGAGGCAAGACAGATCCATAGGTGGATGAGGACTGGTTGGAGGCTGTGGCCAGAGATTTTCACCTGGTTGGGACACTAGTTGACCAAATGGTGATCCTAGTTTCCAGTCTTTTCTAGGGAGAAGTAGAGAGATGGTGGAGCCTGATGCTCCATATACAAAACGATGCGACCCTCACCTAGGAAAATTTCAGGGGCCACTTTAGGGTAGAGTTTGTTCTAGCGACTCTACGCTCTGTGGGTATCTAAGAGATGGTTCACTTACAATAGGGTAGCTTATCAGTGGCCTAGTACTCAGCGAGATTCACTAACCTCTCATGCTACTCCACCGACATGGTGCATGACCCTTTCTTCAGGGCCCGAACCATCGAGCAGGGACTCCAACGAGATATCATAGCATAGATGGTATCTCTAATCATCCTGACACATGATAGAGTGCTGGAGAGAGCACTCTTTTTGGAGATCTTCCATACTGAGCAGACCCCGAAGACGCGACCCACCACTGAGTGACACATAGCAGAGTCATCTGTAGCTAGTAGTAGGTAAATGATACATAGGTCCAATCGGACCAGACCATCTGGTGGAATACCCTAGGATGTAGGGTCGAAGGGGCGAGGCTCACGAGGTAGAGCAAGATAGAAGAGGAGAAGACAATGCTTCACATGTGGCGAGTAGGGTCACATGGATTGCGAATGCCCGACCAGCTGCGCTGATGACCAGTAGACAGTCAAGGGACCACCGAGGAAGATGCATATATTCGATCGAGGAGGTCCATATGGTGGTGGAAATTGTAGAGGATCAGGTCATGCAGTAGGTGGTGGATGACGGTTTGAGGTTCTATTGCCACCACCTACAGGTGGTCCACCCCGACCATGGGGAGCAGGTGGACCAGGATGAGCACATCTCCAGGCAGCTGAGGCCTACAACCACGACACTCCAGATATGATTATAGGTATGATCTGTGTCTACTACACCTTAGTTGAAGTACTTATAGACACAGTTTCTAGTCACTCTTTCATTTCCATGGCTCTTGTTTCGTAGCTCAGAGATTCGAGTGGATCCGTTGGCTGGATCCTTCGGATTAGAGACTCCTACAGGAGAAGATTCGACGATTACACACTAGTTCCAGTAGTGTGAGCTTACTCTAGGAGGCGAGAGCTTCAGTTGGGATCTTCTAGTAGTGGCGTCGAAGCCTTATGATGTCATGTTGGGTATGGACTCGTTATCTATAGTCCATGCTCATATTGACTATATTAAATGAAAAGTGCGGTGTGTATGTAAGGATGGGACCTGTTTTTCCTTCACCGACAAGAAGGGAACCTTTTTAGCACAAGATGGACTTACCCAGAGGAGGGTGCAGCCGATCACCCATCAGTTGGCTAGAATTACCCTTGGAATAGTTGATTTTGAGAGTCTGAGATATCCTGTAGTGGTGGACTAGTTTGACGATATCTTCCCTGATGATGTTCTAGGACTACCTACTTGTAGAGAGATGGACTTCTACATAAACCTATACCCCAAGATGACACCTATATCTACACCAGCATATCAGATGGCTCCTGTGGAGCTTCTTGAGTTACAGGTATAGCTGGAGGACTTTCAGAGAAAGGGTTTCAAAAGGCCCAGTGTTTCTCTATGGGCATCCCCATTTTTGTTCGCCAAGAAGGCAGATGGGAGTTTGAGACTTTGCGTGGATTATTGGTACCTGAACCAGGTGATCGTGAAGAAAAATTATCCACTTTAGAGGATTGATGATCTATTCGATCAGCTGAACGAAGCTCATTGGTTTTCGAAGATAGGCCTCAGATCATGCTATCATCAGCTCAGGGTACGAGATGAGGATGTGCAGAAGACAACATTCAGATATCGGTATGGACACTATGAGTTCTTATTTATGCCATTCAGCATGACCAATTCCCCTGTAGTGTTCATGGGACTCATGAATAGGATCTCCTAGCCGTACCTCGATCTCTTTATGGCGTTTTTCATCGACTATATCTTGGTGTACTCAGCGACGGAGGAGGAGCATGCCTATCATATGCAAATAGTACTGAATACACTCTGAGAGAACCATATTTATGGTAAACTCTCGAAGTGACAGTTCTAGATATGGGAGGTCGACTTTCTGGGACACATTATCTTGAAGGCTAGAGTAGTAGTGGATCCGGTGAAGATAGAGGTCTTGCTTGCTTGGGATCCACCCAAGAGTGTGACCAAAGTGTGGAATTTCCTCGGGTTGTCTAGGTACTAGTGGAGATTCGTACCTGACTTTTATGGAGTTGCGGCACCCTTTTCATCATTTATGAATAACGGGCAACCCTTTGTGTGGATGGAGAGATCCCAATAGAGTTTTCAGGAGTTGAGGCAGAGAGTGACGCGTGCCCCCATCTTGAGGCTACTAGAAGAGGGCGTTGGGTATGTAGTCTACTGTGACACATTAGGGACCAGACTTGGATGTGTCCTGATGCAGGAGGGAGAAGTGATCTCTTATGGTTCACGATAGCTGAGACAACATGAGAATAACTACACTACCCATGACCTGGAGTTAGCAGCAGTGGTCTTCTCCTTAGAGATGTGTCGACACTAATTTATGGGTGAATGGTTTACTATTTACTCTGATCACAAGAGTCTTAGGTATATCTTCTCACAGAAGGATGTAAACCTGAAACAACGAAGTTGTCTAGAGTTCCTCCAGGACTATGACTTTGAGATAGTATACACTCCTGGGAAAGGGTAATGTGGTAGCAGACACACTCAGTAGCAGGTCTGGTCTACAGTTGCTGAGTGAGGTGATAGAGCAGCTAGCCGCGTTGCAGATATCCTTTGTGGATAGATATGGAACAACTTACCTCTAGTCTATGACTATCACTCCCCCACTTCTTCAGTGAGTTTGGTATGCACAAATTGGGGTCATTGAATGAGAGGAAAAACATGATCAAATATCCATAAGACATACACCTGATAGATTTTATGAAGGTGGGGAGCACATCATCCTCTTCAGAGGACACACCATAGTCCCGGTGCCGCTACGGGAGGAGGTGTTGAGGGACTTCCATATGTCCCCTATGGTGGTACATCCTAGTGTGGAGAAGATGTACCAAGACCTCTGGCATCAACACTGGTGTCCATGGATGAAGATGAAAGTGGAAGAGTTTGTTTCACAATGCCTCACTTGTCAGCATGTGAAGGTCGAGCATCAGGTTCCAGCAGTATTAACATAGCCACTTGAGGTACCAGAGTGGAAGTGGGATGGTATATCCATGGACTTTGTGACAAGGCTACCACAGACATCCAGGGGACATGATTCCATCTGGGTGATCCTTGATCGACTCACCAAGTCGTCCCACTTCCTACCCATCTTAGAGTAGAGATCAGTAGAGGTCTTGGGACGCCTCTATGTACATGAGATTGTACGACTTAATGGGGTTCCATCAAAGATAGTATTAGATCGTGACGCATATTTTACATCCCGATTGTGGAAGGGATTACAGGATCTGTTCAGGACTCAACTACATTTGAGAATCGCCTTTCATCCATAGATGGATGGTCAGACAGAGTGGACCATTCAGACACTGGAGAACATTCTTCATGCTTGCGTCCTAGATTTTGGCCATAGTTGGGAGGATCACTTTCCCTTGGTGGAGTTTTCATACAATAACCATTATCACTCCACCATCAGTATGGCTCTGTTTGAGGCCTTGTATGGTTAACCATATAGATCACCTCTATGCTGGACAGAACCGAGGGAGTCATCACTTATGGGTCCATAGTTGGTACGGGCTACCACTGAGAAAGTGTAGATCATCCAGGAGCGGATGAAGACTGAACATAGTAGGTAGAAGTCCTATGCTGATAGAAGAAGGAGACCTTTGGAGTTCGAGGAGGGATACGATGTCTTCATACAGGTCTCACCTTGACGAGGTTCGCGGAGATTTGGTCGGGGCAGCAAGCTACCTCTGAGGTTCATTGGACCATTTCAGATGCTTAGTAGAGTTGGCGAGGTGGCGTATTTCCTAGGTCTTCCCCCACAGATGCATAGGGTTCATGAGTTTTTTCACTTCTCATAGTTGGGGATGTACGTGCATGATCCATCACACGTTATTGACTGGGGAGAGGTGGATATTGAGGATGTTGTGACTTTTATAGAGGTTCTAGAGAAGATTTAAGATCGATAGGAGCGGGTCCTTCATGGATGATCAATACCTATGGTGCATTTTTGCTGGCAGCATGGGGACCTCTAGGGTAGCACATGGGAGTGGGAGGCTCATATTCATGTTCAGTACCCCCATTTATTTCCATAGTCTATGTTGTGGATTTCGAGGAAAAAAATCCCTAAGGTGGGGAGAATGTAAAAACCCAGATTTTCCATGTAATTTTTTTAATTATATGGAATTATTATGAGTCTGTGAAAATTGAAAGCGCATGACTCTGAAGACCGGTGTGCTCAGAAGGAATTTCTGAACTTTTTTTAACATACGTCCAGTAAATGTGCGGGCGGTGTTTTCTATATTTTGAACTAGTGCTCAGATTAAAAATCTGAGGGCACTTTTGAATCTGCACCTCTGGGATTTGTTTAAGGGAGGCTTCACTTCGACCGCAGTATGTCTGGTGAAATAGTTATTTTTGCATACTTTTGAAAGATTAATAAAACAAAATGTTATTTTATTTTATTTCTTTTCTTTTTCTCCAGCGGATGAGTGACGGTGGTGGGACCAACGACATGTCAAGATATTAAATAGATTGCCTCCCATTTATTCTTGTCCCTGCACCATTGGAATTTGTAAGGTTCCTTAATTAAATGAACCCCATTAATTCCACTAGTGTTACTCACCCTCCCCCTCTCCTATTTATATGGAGGTTGGGGTGTAGTGTTCGAACAACTTCACCAAGCAACGAAGCTAGGGAAAAGTACAACGACACCAACCACTTGGAAGACGAGACCGATTTTAGCGAGCGGTGAGGAGGGGCGCCGAATCAAGAACAGACGACAACGACGAAGGTGGTTCCGTCAATCATCATCAATGAATGTCTCTTCCAGGAAGGGAGTTTATTTTGAAGTTGTCTTGGATGAATTAAATCCTCTCTCGCTTGATATCACATTAACGCGGAGGGTGCGAGCCAAACGAAAAACGTCCAGACCCTCCGTCGCTTTGATCATGCTCCGTTCTTCAGGGACGATATCTTCAGATTGATGGAAATGTGAAATAGCGGGTCATGCTATGACGGAGGCAGTACGAGAGAGCTGTAGGTGCATACTGCACCAAGAATGGACACTAGAGCGTGTTCGATGACCCGTAGAAGAAACCACCAACGCTCCATGTTGGTGGAGGATGGCGGGGGTCGGATGTGACCAATAGAAATCGACCACGGGCGGTGGAAGGCGACACATGACGGAACGCCATGGTGGTTGAAGTTGGCTGGTCTGAGCCGATCGCACAAGACAAGGGCGGTAACGGCCGTGACAGGAGGGTGCGGCACGGTCTGCGCCACACCATGTTGGCGAAACCCGGTCAGCCAAACGACTGACCATTTAATATGGTGGGGTGGCGCCCCACTGGCTTGGCGAAACGACCCTACAATCGTGGGGCCAGTGGAAGAAAATGGTCTGCCTTCTGGTGGATGGGGCTGGACACGGGCCGGACCCGCGGCCCAGCGGGCCAGTGCGGGTGGACCGAGCCTCACCTGGAAGGCCGAGTCAACCACGACCCAGGCCCGCAAACCTATGGGCCGAACCTGACGGGCCAGACCTAGTGAACCGGGGTGACCCTTAACATGCTGGACCCAGATGGGGTTAGGTAGACCCTGGGAACCGTTGCATCGGGCCAGTCAGACCGAGTCGGACCGGGCCCAGACCTAACTAACCCCCAAATGAGTAAACACCCATAATTGACAACCCGAGTGTCTGTTTGACACACCATCAGTGGCGTTAGGATCCCTTTTTGGAAATAGGTCCCTTTGGCATATTTCAGTGGGCCCGACCGAGGTGTGATCACCCCCATTTCACTGAAATGAATGTAACTAATAGACCGGGTGTCCGATTGACGCGACATCTGTGGAATAAAGACCCTTGTGACAAGGCGGTTCTTTAGAGACACTCCAAGGGCGTTTTGACGGAGTTTGATGTGAGACTTGGTTTGGATCAGACTAGAATCCAACCAGGCCCTTTTTACAAAATTGCCCATATCTCACAGACCTGGCGTCCAAACGATGCACCGTCTATCACATTGAAACCACTATGACGGGGTGGTCGCTTGGGTATAAATTTTGTGGGACTTCATACCAGTTGAAGTATAACCAATGGATTGAGGAGTGGTTATCCTAGAATCAAGCCTGTTATGAGCGGGAATCCAGTGGCTGGTAGTGACATGAAGAAGAAGTGCGACCAATATGGGTTAGCATTAGAAACTACAGAGTGGGATGGTCTAGCTGCATGAATGATCATCCATACCTCTGTACTAGAAACCCTATGTGGATCATCATCTAGTGACCCTGTGTGGATTAGCATCTAGAAACACTATGTGGATCTACATCTAGCAACCCTGTGTAGATCAAAAACATAATGACCCTGTGTGGATCAGCATCATAGAGACCCTATGTGGATCATCATCATAGAGACCCTATGTGGATTAGAATCATAGCGACTCGATGAGGACCATCCTTAGAGAGGCACTTCATAGATCAAATTCATAGAGACTCTGTGTGGATCCGCATCATAGTGACCCTATGTGGATTAGCATCATAGAAAACCGATGAGGACCATCCTTAAAGCGGTCCGTCATGGATTAGCTACATAGAGACCCTATCTGGATCAGCATATTATTTACTATTTCCCTAAGTTGTGTACCTGGATTAAGCTGAGTCTATTGCTTTGTGATTTTTTATTGAGGTCTTTCTTGTGGTTTTTCCTTTGTGAAATTCTGAGAGACCTTCGGGGGTCTCAGTGTCCCTACTGAGTATTGTTATACTCCCCTTCATGGGCTTCGCCCACACCTTGTTGTGTCTTCTGTAGATGACGAGTAGCTGGCCTGAGACTTGAGGGAGTCAGGACAAGGTGGTACATGGATGAGATAGGGTGACATGAATTGTTGTGAAGACGATCTGATCCTACCCTTCAGTTAGGATCATCGGTTGATGATTCAAGAGATATTTTATCTTTTAATTTATACTTGTACTTTTCAGTTGGGCTTGTATTACATCCCCTTTACCTTCAGAAAAAAATTTACTACATCAGTTTACTTCGTCGTTGCTTCTTGTTGTGTTCTTGGCCTGTGAGTTTGTATAGGTTTAAAAGAAATGCCTTCCCGTTATAGAGATACACCTTTTCGGTGATTGCCGCCAACCCCTAGCCTATGGATGGCGGGATTGGGGTAGTCACAACACGGGCCCTAGGGGATGGGCCATGATAGTATCTTCAGCATGAGGCCTAGGTTTCTTTAGGCGAGAGACGTGGTTGTTGTGGCCCAGGTGTCTGCAGGTGGGATTATCAGTGGTTTGAGGCCTAGGTGTGTGCGAGTGGGTAGTGGTAGTGGGACTGCGTATGGGAAGAGTGGTAGTGTCAAGACATTAGTCATTAGGGATGTGCAGTTGACCTGTGGGAAAGTAGTGTGGGGTACCCAAATATCTACGTGTTTATACTACTACTTTACTTGACTTTCGTTATTCAGTGAGTGTTCCGTGGTGAGGATAGGTTGGTTAGTATTTGTTGGTAGGTGTTTTGAGGTTCTACAGTTTTCTTAAATGGACATTATCATGTTCCATCACTTGTGCATGGGTGGATTTAGTTTTCCTATAGGGTATACTTGTATACTCACCCTACATTTGTAAAACTATTTTCAGGTTTACAGGAGGACTTCGAGGACTATGATGGACTTTACTAGATCAGGTGTTAAGATTAGTTATTGTTTCTATTGATTTTTAGTATTTGTTTTGTAATTATTTTGGTACTTTTGTTGCACCTTGTATCATATTTACTTTTGAACATGCATGTGGGGATGGATTTTGGCTTTACCTTTACTTTTAGTATTTGGAGTTTCTTGAGATTTACCATCTTATCTCTTGATCTTGTTCTATAAAAAGGTTAATTCCTTCCATATTATATGAGATTATATACCCTTTGTGCTAGTCGTTGCTCCGAGTCCTATTGAAGGTGGGACTCAGGGGGCATTATCTATCCTTCATCTTGAGGAAGGAAGGGCGTTTCACTTTGTTGTCCCTTCCCTCATCTTAAAGAAGGCGGGTCATGACAAAATGGTATCAGTGGTGAGGTTTCTAAGAGTTGATATATAAGAAGAATTTCAGAGTTTAGAATAGTGAGGATTGCATAAAATGGTAGGGAAATAGTGTTAGGTAATCTTGGTACATGAAATAGGTAAGGGAAGACTATCTAGTACATGGGATTTTAGGGCCCCCCATCACCTGATGCAAGGAATCTGGACCTACTAAACGATCATGTGAGGCTACACTGATTACAGGGTAGAGACCTTAGGGAAGGTACATGCATCATAATGACCTGTGTTCTTGTATTTCCTTGTTTTTTTGGGAATTTAAAATAAATAAATATTTAAAATAAATTAAAATAAATTTTTTTCACACTACTCAGGCTTAGGAGTTCCTTATTTACCTTTTCAGCTATGACACCTGGACATCTCCCATGTGTGGTATGAGCGGTTGAGGCCTGAAAAGTTGAATCAGTTGATCAGTAGTGGGGTGATCGAGAGGATGAAGATAACCAGTGGTAGACGTTTCTTCATGCATTCCAGCAGAAGACTCTGGGAAAGTACGAGGGAAGCGTCTCAAACATAGAAATAGAGAGTTAGATCGAGGAGTTGGCGATCACTTTCAGCTTGATTTGAGCTCCGATAGAGTACTTAGTTCCTATGGAAGTGATCAAGATATGGGGAGTAGCATGTAAGTGGTGGACACTTTAACTCAGGGAGAGGAAGAAAATTGAGGTCTCGTGGGATGATTTTGAAAGGGAGTTCTGGGCAGAATTCCATTGTTCCACGATGGTGGCTGAGAAGAGGCAGGAGCTAATCTCCCTCCAGAAGAGGAGTATGTCAGTGATAGAATTGGGGATCGAGTTCAAATATCTCATGTGCTTCACACCAGATATATTTCCGAATGAGGGGTGCTGAGAAAGATGCTTGGAGGAGGAACTCCGACATTCTCTCCAGTATGTTGTTACTAATTTCACTCTAATAACATACTTAGAGGTTAATAAGAAGGCCGGGGTAGTGAAAATGACGTAATTTTTTAGAGGCATGCTGTGATAGGGGATCTAACTGATTTCTTCAAAGGGGAAAGCCATTAGCAGCTGTTCTCCAGCACTAGGGCCTTCCAGGTTTCAGCTAGTATAAAGTAGGCCCCATTAGTTCCAGTTTCGATCTCATGGTCCTTTATCTTTCCGCATGGGTCCAGGACCGAGGTCATTTGTCTGTGGAGGCTGTGGAAATCTTTGGAACAAGTTCACAGTTCGTGTGTTGTATAGTGGGGGTGGGCAGGTTCAACACCCACCTCAGCGACAACAATTGTCGGTCAGGCCCTTCCAACACTAGGGGAAGCGAGATCCCGCCCCACTGAGGGTAGACGGTGCTGAGGGAGGTTGACCATAGGGAAATCATTAGGTACCTTGACCAGGGTGTGGTCAAGGAGGTGGTTGAAAACAAAGAGGTAGAGGAGCTATGTGTGGGCAGTTTCACACCACAGTGGTAGTAGTTCTAGAAGGTCTAAAGGTTGTCTGAGGTACGATCAGTTTGTTTTATACTCTTGCATGTGCTTTGTTTGATTTTAGATCCTCAAAATCCTTTGTTTCACCTTGTCTAGACCATTCTATAGTACTAGAAATAGAGATACTTCCCATTCCCCTGGTGTTGAGTACGTTAGTTAGAGTTCAGACCAGTCTATTTGATGTTTGTTGAGGATGTAGACTGACGTTGGGGCCACATCAGTCTAGTGGGGATCATATTATGCTATATATGAATCCATATGATGTCATCTTAAGCATCGATCGGTTATTTTATATGCACACTGTTATCAAATTATTCTATATAATGGTCTTGTTCTCAGGTATGGGTGGCCAACACATAGTTTTTGTTGGCATGCAGAGTTGTTAGGAGGGTATCCGGTGTGTGGATCCTATTCGTTCTTTGTCAGCTAAGATGTCATTATAATTAGAAGATATAGAGATAGTGGAAGTTATGGGGGTTGTTAGTGAGTTCCTGGATGTATTTATTGAAGAGGTTGTGACTCTACCCCCTCGACATGACGTTGATTTTGGGATAGAATTACAACCCAATGCCTGTCTGATTTTAATGGATCCCAATCAAATGATTCTTTCTGAGTTGCGTGAGTTTCATATTCAGGTTGATGACCTCATGAAGAAGGGTTTTATCCAAAAAAGTGTGTCGTTGTGGGGTTATCCAGTATTTTTCGCGAAGAAGCCATATGGTGGTATAAGACTATCTATAGAATACTGGAGACTGAATCAGGTGACAATCAAGAACCTTTACCCACTTCCAAGAATTGACAATATTTTAAACTAGTTAAAGGGGGAAGTTTGGTTCTCTAAGATCGACCTACAATCTGGATATCACCAGTTGGGGTAAAGGAGGGTGACATCCTGAATACTGCTTTTAGGTGCATGTATGGCCACTTCAAGTCTGTGGTTATGCCCTTCAGTGTCACAAATTCACCAACCATGTTCATAGTTCTCATGAACTCTATTTTCCATGAGTACCTAGACTGGTTCATCATTGTGCTTATTAACAATATCATGATCTACTCGAGGTTAGAGGAGGAGCACTCTGGGTATCTGAGGACTATCCTGGATATTCTCCAACACCACTAGCTCTAGAGAATGTTATCCATGTAAAAGTTCTTGAAGAAAGAGGTGAACTTCCTCAGACACGTGGTGTCTCAGCAACGGATGGTGGTGGACCCATAAAAGGTTGAAGTAATTATTTCTTGGGAAACAACCAAGAATGTGGAAGATTTTCGTAGTTTCCTAGACCAGGAAGGATATTACCTGAGGTTCGTACCCGAACTCTCTCAAGGTGAATCTCCATTGAAAACTTTGACCAGAATAGACCATGACTTCATGTGGAGTGATCGGTGTCAAGAATATTTAAACTATCTAAAGGGGAAACTAGTCAGTGCCCTAGTGTATAGATTTTCAGAAGAAGGGGTGATGTTAGAGGTGTTCTGTGACGCTTCCAGCCATGATTGGGATGTGTGCGGATGTATCAGTGAGGAGTAATCTCTTATGGGTCTAGGAAATTATGTACTCATGAATGTAATTATGCCACCCATGATCTAGAACTTATAGTGTTTGTGATTTCACTAAAGTTGTGGTGGGATTACCTCATCAGGGTGTGCTTTGTAGTCTTCACAGATCACAAGACCTTGAGGTATATATTTTCCCAACAATACCTAAACTTGTGGTAGTGAAGGTGGATAGATTTACTCTAGGATTATGACTTTGAGATCTCTTAAACCCCAAGAAAGGGGAATGTGATGGATGATTCCTTGAGTAGGAACTTTCAGAATGAGGTAGTTTGGGAAACCAAAAATTCTTGGAAGGCAATGTAGGAGTTGGCCTCTTTACGCTTAGATTCTAGGGATGATAGTGGAAGCCGCTATCTATTTGATATGAAAGTGAATTCTTCCTTAGTATTATGGGTAGAGGAGTTTTAGTGGGGAGACTCAAAGACTGAGGTGATGTGTAATCACATTGTCCAGGGTGACTCTCTAGGAGGATGGTCAGAGGATAATAAGAATTGGATGTTGTTCCATGGGAAGCTGTTTGTACATGGGGCAATGCGCAAGGGTGTTATCTGTGAGTTCCATATCTCACCCCTTGCGGTGCATCCAGAAGTCTCTAAGATGTACTGAGGCCTGAGGGAATAGTTTTTTTGGACTTGGGTGAAGAGGAAAGTGGCGAA
The DNA here is from genome assembly GCA_963277665.1 of Viscum album. NCBI lineage: Eukaryota > Viridiplantae > Streptophyta > Magnoliopsida > Santalales > Viscaceae > Viscum > Viscum album. The sequence goes on from OY728165.1 coordinate 2,102,977,673, forward strand.
TTTTATGGCAATATGCCGCGTGTGTTAGTAGGTGAAAGCCAAGAACCCTGTTCTCGGCGGCCTGTTGTAGCCCTTGGATGTTCCCAAGTAAAAGTGGGATGACATATCAATGAATTTAGTCACATTATTACCTACAACTCAGGGAGGATGCGATTATATTTGGGTAGTAGTGGATCAATTGATAAAATCAACTCACTTCTTGGAAATCAAGGAGTCAAGCGCAATGGATGCCTTAGCGCAGAGGTATGTGGATAAGGTGGTGCAGCTATATGGAGTTCCAAGATCCATCATCTTGGATCAAGATGCATAGTTTAACTCATGAGTTTGAAGGGGATTGCAACATTCTTTTGACACCCAATTACACCTTCTAATTGATTTCCACCCTCATACAGATGGGGAGACATAGATGACCATCTAGACATTGGAGGATATACTTTGGGTGTGTATCTTGGACTTTAGAGGATCATGGGAACAACACTTGCACCTGGAATAGTTTCCTAACAATAATATCTATCACCCTAACATTGAAATTTCACCATTTGAAACCTTGTATGGAAGACTATGTTGCTCACTCGTATGCTGGATGGAGATAGGGGAAGCAACCCTTCTTGTACCAGAAGTAGTGGAGAGCACAATAGAGAAAGTTCAGCTTGTTTGTGAGAGGATGAAGGTGGATCAGGACCGATAGAAGTTGTATGTCGATCATAGGAGGTGGAATTTAGAGTTTGAGGTTGGGGACCACATTTTCTTAAAGTTCTCCCATTGGCGTGGACATCAAAGGTTTGGAAGAGGAATTAAGCTTTATCCTAGTTTTATTGGACCTTTTGAGGTGTTGGGACGAGTTGGTGAGGTGGAATATCAGCCAGCATTTCCACCATAGTTAGGGAGTATCCACGATTTCTTTCTTGTTTCTCATCTCCATAGGTATTTATATGATGATTCCCACATCCCATAATGGGGAGAGTTGGATGTTGAGAATGACGTGAAGTTTTATGGAGCGACCAATAAGAATCAAGGATTGTGAGGAGAATGTGCTACGTGGATAGACCATTCCTTTGGTTCGTGTGTTATGGAGGCTAGGTGGCCTCTAGGAGAGTACCTGGGAGTGAGAATCATAGATGCGTTCTCATTACCCATAGCTATTTTGAGTTTCTATTGTGTTTTGATTTGTACCTTGCTTATGATGAAATGTTTGACCTCAATTACAGTATGAGATGTTTTTTCCCTATTCTATCATTTTTTGGGAAAAACACTAAATATAGGGAGGGGAGAACCTGATTCCTAATCAAGATGTATTAATGAGGATGTGATTAAACCTGTGCGAGTGAGACAGTGCCATCCAAAGTGGATAGTATGTTGACATGGAGGAAGGAGATCACTAATCCATGTGTCTGGATGATGTGACCTTTAGTGTTTGTGTGGTTTCTTGGGGTAGTGGATCAGTAGTGTTTCTATAGTTTTTCGGGATATAGATGAAAAAGAGGTGTTCTGGGATGTTGATGTCATGACCTGTCCTCAGGGCCCGTGCCATGACTACCCCAAGCCAGCCTTCCATAGGCCAGGGGCTAGGGACTATCACCAAAGGCGAATCCTTGATAAAAAGGGAAGGAATTGCCTTTTAAACTGTAACACACACACACACACACATTCTAAACACAATTAGTAGAGTCAAAAAGTGCTAAAAATAGAAAAGTAAGGTGTGCTAAAAGTATGTGGGCCAGTATACAAAACCAAATGAACAACAAGTAAAAGTACAAGTAAAAAGGGAAAACAACTCCTGAATCGTCCGCCTGGAAATCCTACCTGAAGGGTAGATACAGAACTCGAACAACTCTTCCCTGAGGTATGTCCTGTATAGTCCAACTCCGAGCAGTCTCTCATATGTCACCCTCAGCCTCGATCGCTATTGTCTGTCATCTGCACAGAACACAACAAGGTGCGGGCAAAGCCCGTGCATGGGTGAGTATAACAATACTCAGTAGTAGACGCCGAGACCCCCGAAGGTTTCCCAGAATCCAAAAAGGATAAACCATATTAGAAATATACAATCACAAAGTATCAACCAACCCTACTTAGGTATATTTCCATACATATACCTAAGTTACCAGTCACAGTCCGACTCCAACTCTCGAGCCCAAAAAAAACCCAGTCCACACAGGAAGTAAAGTCAATCACTATGATGATAATGGTTGAAATACATGAATCATCTCACACAGGTATACATCTTTCATAGAGTGATAGAAATGATCAGATGTAGTCACTGATTCATCTATGTTTTCAGACCCACACATGATACAGGACCAACTAAACTGTTAGACACACACAGGATACAAGACCAACTACTATGTTGGACCCACACAAGATACAAGAATAGAAGTTAGAACTATCAGAACCACGGAGGATCTCGGTACAATAGTCATTGCTGTCAAACCCATGCAGGATTCCGGTACAATAGTCGTCACAACCAGCTCTAGGGTTCCCACACACAACACACCTGATTCCGGGAGGGTTCGCTCCTCGAGTCATGTGTCGATACATCAACTATCACGAATTCCTGAGTTGATGTATCCAGTATTTCTATCTCATCATAAGGAACCCAACGCGATAGACGACGTGTCAATGGGACGCCCGGTCTGAGAGTTATTAGAATTTCCGTTCCAGGGGCCTAGTTGGATTTAAGCTCGTTCCAAACCCGGCCGTTTCCCAAATTTTTCCAAAACTCACTTAGATTACCGAAAAAGGACCGCCTCATCCCGAGGGTCCTAGTGCCATAGACGGCGCATCGATCAGACGCGCGGTTTATGAGATATTCAGATTTAAGCGTAGTCAGGCTCGACCCGTCAAGCCCAGTGGGCTGCCGGGTCGGCCCGACCCGACTCGGTAGGTCCGACCCGCCTGGGGGTCGGCCCGGCCCGGCTCAGTTGGCCTGAACCGACTAGGGGGTCATCCCCGCCCGGTGGGGCGTGACCCACCTGCGGACCCGGCCCCCAGAGCGGGCCGGTCCGGTTCGCCCAGCGGCGGCGAGCGGCACCTTCTCTCCCCTGCCCGGTCAGCTGTAGCCAGTCGGTTCTACCCGGCGCATGCGGCCCACACAGTGAGCCACGGTTCTTCCCACTCGGCGCCTACGGGTGCCGCAGTTTTCCAGCCCGGCCGGCAGGCGGCCGACCGGTTCCCCAAGCAGAGAAGCTCGCGGTTGTGGGCCTCAGTCCTCCTTTACGTGACACCTTCGGGCACCATGGTTGTCCTGCCCGGCCGATAGGTGGCCGACCGGTTTGGTTTGGCCGAGTGGCCATGGACGAGGGTCGTGTCCTCCACCTCCATGCAGCTGGTGCGACGATGTCGGTCCTCCACCGCCGCGGCCCGGCCTGCCCGTGGCCTTCAGATCCACAGCGCAGCGCGAAGACACCACGCCTCTTCATCCGCCGCGACCCTCCCAGCCACGGTTCCTCTTCCGTCTGCCACAGTCCTCCTCGCCGCGGTTATTCTATGGCGCGGTGCGATGACACCATTCCATTTCGGCTCCACCTCTGACGTCATCAAATGGAAGCAACAAATGGGAGGGTCGGGCCATGTTCCTGCAGCCCGAACCCACCTTGTCATATGATATCAATTGGAACATCATTCCACCAATTTAATGATGTATAACGGAGGATAGAATCAAAAATTAAAGTAACCCCTACCTTAATTCAAGGTACGTTGTCGAAGTCACAGAATACGGCATCGTGGAAGATGGACGTCGTTCCGTCAACATCATAGGGAATGACATTGTCATTGGCGGCGTTCTTTGCGGGCGGCGTCTTCCTTTTCTTGCCTCGGTTGGAAATAAAGAAGTCGCATCATCGTTCTTTGGTGGAAAATGGCATTCTTCGTCAAGAGGGTATTATTCCTCCAAGAGTTCCTCCCAATTCTCCCAACCCAATCCAAATTATGCCAACTCCAACAATAATAATATATCACATATTATTATGTTGGCATAATCAATTCAAAATAATTCAAACACACAATCAATTAATTAAAACATTAATTCAATGTGTTGGCACCATAAAGGAGAAGTCCAAGAGTTTAAGGGGTTTAAAGGGGTTAAGGGAAGTTTAAGAGACCCTCTTCAATTTAATTGAGAGTTACATGGAGGGTTTTAGGGGAGTGTAAACTAGTGGGCCCAACCCATAGTTATATCCTCCCAAGGGAGGTTAGGGTGTGGTGGGACCCACCCCTAACCTCCACTTAGAGACTTTAACCACCTTTCAAATAAAAATGTGTTACACACACATTTTTATTTAATTTTTAATTTTAATTAGTAACCCCAAGTTATAAATTCCATTCACGTTGAAAAGAAACTGCGGTAAAGGCCTCCGTAAGCAAATACTGGCACTGCGAGTTAAACGGTGCCCTCATATTTCAATTCTGAGCACCGGTTCAAAAGATATAAAAATCCCACATGTATATTTACTGAACATACTCGAACAAAACTTCAAAATTTGATTCTGAGCACACCGGGCCTCAGAATCAGGCGCCGTTAGAAATTGCGGACTCGAAAAATTCCCATGTATTTGAGAAAAAAATTTCCACACGATTTTCGGGTCTTTAAATTCTCCCCACCTTAGGGATTTATTACCCAAAAGCTATAACACACACTAAGGGAATAAATGGGAGTACTAATCACGCATCTGAGCCTCCCACTCCCATGTGCTCTCCTGGAGGTTCCCGTGCTGCCATCAAATGCGCCCTAGAGGAATCAACCGTCCATGTATCACCCGCTCCTGTCAATCCTCTATCTCCACTGGAACCTCCATGAATGTCTCCCCGTCATCGATGTCCAGCTCCCCATGGTCAATGATGTGGGACATGTCATGAACATATCTCCTCAGCTAAGATATGTGGAAGACGTCGTGCACCCGGTGCAACTGAGGTGGAAGAGCCAAGCGGTAAGCCACCTATCATACCCTGATGAGGACCTGAAAAGGTCCGATGAATCGTGGATATAACTTTTCACCTCGGACAAATATCCGTATACCTCTTCGGGGTGAGACCCGTATAAAGACATGGTCACCATCCTCGAACTCCAGTGGTCTTTGTCTCCTATTAGCATAGGACTTCTGCCTGCTCTGTGCATTCTTCATCTGCTCCTGGATGATATGCACCTTCTCCGTCGTAGCTTGCACCATCTCTGATCCTACAAGTGCTGACTCCCCTGGGTCAGTCTAGCACAGAGGCGATCTGCGAGGTTATCCATAAAGTGCCTCGTAAGGTTCCATCCCGATGGTAGAGTAGTAGCTGTTGTTGTACACAAACTCCACCAAGGGTAAGTGATCCTCCCAACTGCGACCAAAGTCAAGGATACATGCATAGAGGATGTCCTCGAGAGTCTAAATGGTCTTCTCAGTCTGGCCATCCATATGAGGATGGAAGGTGGTGATCAAGAGAAGTTGTGTCCCAAAAGCCTCCTACAACCCCTTCCATAGTCGGGAAGTCAAACGGGCATCTCGATCGGAGACGATTGTCGATGACACACCATGAAGCCTTACGATCTCTTATATGTAGAGGTATCCAAACCTCTCTACCAATCCCGGCTCTCTGATTGGTAGGAAGTGGGCCGACTTTGTGAGTCGGTCAACAATCACCCAAATAGAGTCGTGTCCTCTGGATGTACGTGGAAGTACCATCACGAAATCCATGGATATTCCGTCCCATTTCCACTCTGGGACCTCTAAGGGCTGAACCAAGCCTACTGGAACCTGGTGCACCACCTTCACTTCCCGACAAGTGAGGCATCGCGAAACAAAATCTTCTACCTCCTTCTTCATACCTGGCCACCAGTGCTGTCGACTGAGGTCTGGATACATCTTCGCCACTCCTGGATGTACCGCTAGAGGGGAAGTGGGGAACTCCCTCAACACCTCCTCCTGTAGTGAAACTGGTACCATGGTACGTCCTCTAAAGAGGATGACGTGCTCCCCACCTTCAGAAAACCCATCAGAATCCTACCCTGAGGATATATGAGAACGCCACATCTCAAAGTCAACATCCTCATGCTGTTCCTCTCTAACTTGCTGAAGAAGTGGAGGAGTGACTATGAGAGACTGTAGAGAGGCTGCTCCATCTCTATCCACAAAGGAAATATACAACACGACCAACTGCTCTATCGCCTCTCCTAGTAGCTGAATGCCTGATCTCCTACTGAGAGCATCTACTACAACGTTATCCTTCCCAGGAGTATAGAATATCTCGAAGTCATAGTCATGGAGGAACTCGACCCATCATCATTGTCTCAGGTTCAGGTCCTTTTGTGAGAAGATTTACCTGAGACTCTGGTGGTCAGAGTAGACTGTAAAATGCTCTCCCATCAGATAGTTCCACCACATCTTCAAGGGGAAGACCACTACTGCTAACTCCAGGTCATGGGTAGCGTAGTTTTTCTCATGTTGTCTCAACTACCGTGAACCATACACGATCACTACTCGCTCCTGCATCATGACACACCTGAGTCCGGTTCTTGATGTGTCGTAGTAGACTACGTACCCTACGCCCTCCTCTGGTAGCCTCAGGATGAGCGCACTGGTCAATCATTTCCTCAGCTCTTGAAAAATCTGTTGGCATCTATCTGACCACATGAAGGGTTTCCCCTTCTTCGTCAATGTTGAAGGCAGTGCTGCAACTCTGTAGAATTATGGAACAAATCTTCGATAGTACCCAGCCAGTCCCAGAAAACTCTGCACCTCCATCATACTCCTAGGCGGCTCCCAAACAAGTACTGCCTCGATCTTCACTGAATCCACAACAACTCCAGCCTCCGAGATGACGTGTCCCAAGAAGTGAACCTCTCAAATCCAGAACTGACACTTCAAGAGCTTACCATAAAGCTGGTGCTCTCGGAGTGTGTCCACTACCACCCACAAATGGTAGGCGTACTCCTCCTCAGTTGTTGAATAAATCAGTATGTCATCGATGAAGACTACGACAAAACGATCAAGGTAAGGCTATAAGATCCTGTTTATGAGACTCATGAACACTAATGGAGCATTGGTTATGCCAAAGGGAATAACCTAAAACTCGTAGTGTCCATACCAACACCTGAAGGTCATCTTCTGCACACCCCCATCTCGAACTTTGAGCTGGTGATAGCCTGATCTAAGGTCTATCTTCGAGAACCATCGTGCTCCATTGAGCTGATCAAAGAGGTCTTCAATCCTCGAGAGTGGGTAATTGTTCTTAATGGTCACCTGATTTAGGCGACGGTAGTCAACACACAATGGCAAGATCTCGTCTGCCTTCTTGGCGAAAAAATCAGAGATGCCCAGGGTGAAACACTAGGTCGGATAAATCCCTTCCCCTGCAAGTCCTCCAGCTATACCTATAGCTCACTAAGCTCGGTGGGAGCCATCCGATATGCTGGAGTAGATATCGGTGTTGTCCCAGGGTATAGGTCAATATAGAAGTCTACCTCTCTGTGAGGAGGTAGTCTTGGAATGTAGTCAGGGAAAACATCCACGTACTGATCCACCACAACTAGAAAACTCAGACTCCACACATCAACCGCTCTGAGGATGAGGCTAGCCAACTGATGTGTGATCGGCTACCCCCTCCTCTGCATAAGTCCATCTTGCACTGCAAAGGCTCCCTTCTCACCGGTGAAGGTAAACCTGGTCTCATCCATGCAGATACACCACAATTTTCACCTAATACAGTCAATCTGAGCATGAACTGTGGATAACCAGTCCATACCCAAGATGACGTCGTAAGGCCTTGATGCAGCTACAAGAAGATCACAGTCGAAGCTATCACCTCCTAGAGAAAGCTCACACTGCCTGAACCGGTGCTTAATCGTTAAGTTTTCTCCCGTAGGAGTCTCTACCAGTAAGGATCGAGCCAACAGCTCTGTCAGAATCTCCGAGCTCCGAATGAGGGAAGTGGAAATAAAATAATGACTCGCACCTATATCTATAAGTAGTGCAGTGGGGGTGGAGTAAATATAGATAGTACCTTGAATTATCTCAGGTGTGTCGTGGTCATAGGCCTTGACTGCCGGGAGTTGAGCCTGCCTCTGTCCGCCAGCTCCCTATGGTTGGGGTGGACCTCCTAGTGGTGGTGGCGGTAGAGCCTTGAAATGTCATCCACCACCCGCTACTCAGCCAGCTCCTCTGCCACGTCTGCCTGCTACTGGCGGACCACCATGGTCAAACCTCTACCTCTGTCTGGGAGGTCACTCTACTGTCCACTTCTCATCTGCATGGTGGGTCGGATAGTCATGAGCCATGTGGCTCTGCCCACCGCATGCGTATAACTTCCTGCTCCTCGTATAGCTAGATCTGTCTCGTGTGCCCCGCACAACCGAACCTGTATCCTAGGGTCTCCCACATAATGGCCTAGTCCAGTTGGACCTCTGCATCATATGTCTACTACCGGCTACAGAAGACTCTACTACGTGTCACCCTATGGTGGGTCTCGCCACTGGTGACTGCTCAGGAAGAAAACTCTCCACTAGAAGGGCTTTCTCCAGCACCCCGCCTACATCGGAATACTGAGGGGAATCGTCGAAGCCCTGATCTCATGCCTGAGTCCCTGCTCAAAGGTCTGAGCCCTGAAGAATGGGTCCCGTACCATATCTGTGGAGTAGCTTGAGAGGTCAGTGAACCTCGCTGAGTAATGGGATACTGTCATGCTACCCTGTTGTAGATGAAGTAACTCCTAAATCCGCAAGACACGAAGGGTTGCTGGATCAAAATCCGAGTGGAAGAAACTCTTGAAGTTTGTCCAGAGTAATGATGCCTCGTCATGCACCTATAGCATCAAGTTCCACCATCTGCCTGCTGTTTCATGCAGGTGACTCGCGGCAAGGATCACCATGAGGTCGGCTGGTGTCCCTACCAATCTGAAAACTCTCACAACAGCCTCCAACCAATCCTCAGCTGCATGTGGGTCCATCTCTCCTTGGAACCTGAATAGTCTTTGGCATTGGAACTCATGCAACACACTCAGGCTGTGTGCACTCTATGCTGGTAGAGCTAGTGGTATCGGTGGCCCAGCGGGTAGTGGTACTGCTGGTACCTCCACTGTGATGGGGCCATGCACCGATGCCTCATCGCTTGGTGGTCTACCATCTCATACAAAACTCGGAACCCTAGACGGCTGCCTTCATGGGGCCATCCTGAAAAGAAGCAGGTGCTCCACGGTTAGAACAATATACCTGGTGATCTGACAAAAAGTAATCACGAAGAAAACTTTTTTCAAAAAACACACACACAATCAGTGTTTTCTTGCACTGAGTTGGAGATCAGAAGTCATAGTCCTAGTGTATGGATACGTCGGCCGCCGCACCAACACTGGTTTTCCTAAACTGATAAGCACACTCAAAACAATTAACACTATTGCTTTTAAAAGAATCAGAATCCATGTTCTGTGGTAGAACCGACTCCCCTGATATCAATTTGTCACGACCCGTCCTCGGGGCCCGTGCCATTACTACCCTAAGCCCACCTTACATAGGCCAGGGGCTGGTGACTAGAACCAAAGGAGAATCCCTAATAAAAAGGGAAGGAATTTCCTTTTAAACTCTAACACACACACACAGCCTGAACACAAGCAGTAGAGGAAAGTGTACTAAAAATAGAAAAGAAGGTGTGCTGAAAGTAAGTGGGCCAGTATACAAACCCAACTGAACAACAAGTACAAGTACAAGTAAAAAGGGAAAAAAACTCCTAAATCGTCTGCCCGGAAATCCTACCTGAAGGGTAGGTATAGAACTCGAACAACTCGTCCCTGCGGTACGTCCCGTCTAGTCGAACTCTGAGAAGTCTCTCGTCCATCACCCTCATCCTCGATCACTGTTGTCCGTCGTCTACACAGAACACAAAAAGGTGTGGGCAAAGCCCATGCAGGGGTGAGTATAACAATACTCAGTAGGGGAACCCAACACCCCTTAAGGTCTCCCAGAATCCACAAAGGATAAACCATAGTAGAAAGATACAATCACAAAGTATCAACCAACCCTACATAGGTATATGCCCATATATATACCTAAGTTACCAGTCAGAGTCCGACTCTAACTCTTGAGCCCAAGCACAACCCATTCCACACAAGAAGTAAAGTCAATCACCATGATGAGAATGGTTGAAAGACATGACTCATCTCACACAAGTATACATCTTTCGTAGAGTGATTGAGATGATCAGATGTAGTCACTGATTCATGTAAGCTGTCGGACCCACACAGGATACAGGACCAGCTAAACTGTCGGTCCCACACAGGATACAGGACCAGCTACTCTGTCGGACCCACACAGGATACAGGAACAGAAGTCAAAACTGTTAGACCCATAGAGGATCCCGGTACAGTAGTCATCGCTGTCAAACCCACATATGATTCTGGTACAATAGTCGTTGCAACCAGCTCTAGGGTTCCCGTACACAACATACTCGATTCTGGGAGGGTCCGCTCCTCGAGTCAAGTGTTGATACATCAACTATCATGAAGTCCTGAGTTGATGTATCCAGTAGTTCCGTATCATCATAAGGAACCCAACGTGATAGACGACGCGTCAATCGGACGCACGGTCTGAGAGTTATTGGCATTTCCATTCCAGGGGACCGGTTGGATTTATGCTCGTTCCAAACCCGGAAATTTCCCAAAGTTTTCCAAAACTCACTTAGAGTATTGAAAAAGGACTGCCTCATCACGAGGGTCCCAGTGCCACAGACAACGCGTCGATTGGATGTGCGGTCTAGGAGATATTCAGATTCAAGCAGAGTCGGCCCCGACCCGTCAAGCCCAGTGGGTTGGCGGGTCGGCTAGACCTGACTCGATAGGTTCGACCCGGATGGGCTTCGTCCCAGCCCGGCTCGGTAGGTCCGACCATGCTGGGGGGTCAGCCCGGCCCAGTTCGGCAGGTTCGACCTCGTTAGGGGGTCGGCCCGGCCCGGTGGGGCACGACTCACCTGCGGACCTGGCCCGCGGAGCAGGCCTGTCTGGTTCACCCGGCAGCGCTGAGTGGCGCATCCTCTCCCCTTCCCGGCCAGCCGTAGCCGGATGGTTCTGACCGGCGCACGCGACTCGCACTGTGGGCCACATTTCTTCCCACGTGGTGCCTGTGGGTGCCGCGGTTTTCTAGCCTGGCCGGCAGGTGGCCGACCAGTTCACCCAGCAGAGCGGCCCATGGTTGCAGGCTATTGTCCTCCTCCACGCGGCGCCTTTGGGCACCGTGGTTCTTCAGCCTGGCTGATAGGAGGCCGGCCGGTTCGGTTCGGCCGAGCGGCGCGCGGATGCGAGCCGCGTCCTCCACCTCCACGTGGCCAGCGCGACGGTGCTGGTCCTCCATCCCCATGGCCCGACCTGGCTACGGCCTTCGGCTCCACAACACGGCACGACAACACCGCGCCTCTTCATCCGTCGTGGCCCTCCTAGCTGCGGTTCCTCTTCCATCCGCCGTGGTCCTCTTTGCCGCAGTTATTCTCTGGCGTGGTGTGACGACACCATGCTATTTCGGCCCCACCTCTGACGTCATCAAATTGAAGCAACAAAGGGGAGGGTCACACCGTGTTCGTGCGGCCCGAACCCAGATCGTCATATTATATCAATCAGAACATCATTCCACCAATTTAACAATGTATAACGGAGGGTATAATCAAACATTAAAGTAACCCCTACCTCGATTCAAGGTACATTGTCGAAGTCGCAGAAGACGGACGTCGTTCCGTCAACATCGGAGGGAATTATGTTGTCATTGGCAGCATTCTTTGTAGGCAGCGTCTTCCTATTCTTTCCCCGGTTGTAAAGAAATTAGTCATGTCATCATTCTTCGATGGAAAATGGCGTTCTTTGTCGAGAGGGTATTATTCCTCCAAGAGTTCCTCCCAATTCTCCCAACCCAATCCAAATTATGCCAACTCCAACCATAATAATATATCACATATTATTATATTGTCATAATCAAATCAAAATAATTCAAACACACAAATCAATTAATTAAAACATCAATTCAATGTGTTGGCACCATAAAGTAGAAGTCCAAGAGTTTAAGGGGTTTAAAAGGGTTAAGGGATGTTTAAGAGACCCTCTTCAATTTAATTGAGAGTTACATGGGGGGTTTAAGGAGAGTTTAAACTAGTGGGCCCCACCCATAGTTATATCCTCCCAAGGGAGGTTAGGGTTTGGTGGGCCCCACCCCTAACCTTCACTTAGAGAATTTAACCACCTTTCAAATAAAAATGTGTTACACACACATTTTTATTTAATTTTTAATTTTAATTAGTAACCCCAATTTATAACATCCATTCACGTTGAAGCACAACTGCGGTAAAGGCCTCCTTAAGTGAATACCAGCACTACGAGTTCAAAGGTGCCCTCAGATTTCAATTTCGAGAACCGGTTCAAAAGATATAAAAATCCTGCACGCACGTTTACTGAATGTACCCGAACAAAACATCAGAAATTGATTCCGGACACACCGGGCCTCGGAATCAGGCGCCGTCAGAAACCATGGACTCGTAAAATTACCATGTATTTAAGAAAAAAAAATTCATAGGATTTATGAGTCTTTACAGTTGAGTTTTTCACTCTATATTTAAAAAACACAAGGTGGTGTACTCCTGAGAGTTACTTTAATGGATGGTTTTTGGATCCCCTTTCTTCTAGGTTAGTTTTGGAATTATCAGGGATGAGAATAGTTTGAGAGGTATCTGATGTAATAAACTGGATTTCCCTAGACCCTTCATTTTTGAAAATCTAGTGTTTGAGGTGTTCTGGGAGCTGCTGGTGGATTACATCAAGAGTTTTCCAAATTTCAAGTTTTTTCATCAGCATGTCAGTGTGTCGACTTGTTAGTGCATCAGAATGTCAGTGTGTCATCATGTATTTTTGTTTAAATCAGTGAGTCAGGGGAATTGACATTGCTGAGTCAAGGGAATCGACATCGATGAGTCAGGGGCGTCGACATCAGTGAGTTAGGGGTGTCGACATCGATGAGTCATGGGCGTTGGCATTAGTGATTTTAGGGCATTGACATCGGTGAGTCAAGGGAATCAGTAGGTTAGGGAGTCAGTAGGTCCAGGCATTGATATTTCATTGCATTGGTAGGTCGTGGAATCATTATATCAGTGTCGGTAGCTCAACATCGGTAGGCCTCATCGGTAGCTCACCTGTCGGTGACTCAACGTCAGGGACTCACCAATCAGTGACTCATTTACAGTTTTCCCAATTTTTCCCAGTTTACCAGTTTTTCCCCTCTTGCATTTTATTTGATGTAAACCATGTTTTAAGTGTTATTACATAATTTTTAATATAATTTCAAATCGTATTTATTATATATTTAATTATCCTAACATCTTGGGAGATTTGATATACCCAAACCATGCGATCTTGACCACGATCCCACGATAATGTCTTTTTAAAATTGTTCTTCCTTTAAAATAGGATACAACTATTCAAAGTCAGGATATTTCCTTCATTGTGTGTTTTTTGATTCTCCTTGGTGTTCCTAGAGCCTTACTCCCTATACAAGTTGTGCGCCTGTGCTATATCCCCTCTTGCTCAGTTTTCTTGGAGTTCTTCCCTACCGCTCGCACGACCCATGTTCTTAGAGCAAGGTGGAAATTTGATCCTTTGATCACTCAATAGGGATTTATTCTATCTCTATTTAATTGTGCATCATGTGGGGTTGGTTTACTAATGATTCATTGTAAGGAACATATTAATACCTTTCTTGAAACAAGAAATAAACAAGAGGTAAATATTGTCAAAACATAACAGGGGTAAATAAAATAATGGACAGAGAGTGGTTTGATGTTGATCGAATATTTTATTTGTTATCCTTGATTCTGTTATGATTTTTTTGGCTGTAAAGACTTCTGAAAATCATGACCATTTATGGTCTTTTCTTGTGCACTAGTGAAGTTTTGTTTTTTTATAATGCTTTGTTAAACACCTATAACATGAAAAAATGTTTAAACCACTTATAATTGGTTAAATAAATAGATTCCCCAGGAACAAACCTATTGTGTGATCACCCAGGTTATAATTAAGTAGAATTAAAGAACCTATTATGGTTAAATATGAATATATATACACATCCTGTTGAGAGGTGTGGCTGAGTGCTGTGTTCTGTTGAGTTGTGTAAACTTGTGTGAGATGTGTGGTGCTGCTGTTGGGAGCACGATTGTGGGTAAAAGGTTGCAAAGAGGAGTTGGTTCTATAAGAAGGGGATGGTATGAGTGTACAATAAGGATGTGGTTAATGTAAGTTACTATGGGATTTTTACATGGGGTGGTACATGTGGTGAGTTTCCCTCTCAGTCTAAGAGATTGATTGATTGTGGAATGGATGAACTTGCAGGCAGGTGAATTGCCCTTGTTGTGTTTTGGTCATGGAGCTACATTGGGTAGTGGGTCTGTAGTATGGATATGTACTTGTGTTCAGTGGTACTGTAGTGGGAAATATTAGGATTGTGCAGTATAACTTTGAATAATGATAGTTGGAAATGGTTGAATGGGAGCATGCAGTGGGATTGCAAATTTTGTTTTTGTTGTTGTGTAGTGGGGATGTAGTTTGGTTTTGCTTGTTTTTTTGGTATGGTTGTGGTAGGTAGTTTCTTGGTGTCATTGTAATAAACTAAAGTTATCCCCTAAATAAATAAATGTAAAGTGGTTAAAAAGGGGTTAGGTTATGTTTTTTCAGGGGATATTGTGTGGTTGTGCATATAGGGGTGGCGGAAAAAGTGGTTCCGAGTAGACTGGTTGGTTGTTCGGAAACCCATAAGTTAGGATGAGTGTTATCTTATCTATATATATAAATTTTAGTTCCGTGTGATTTATATATGCACCCCAACCATGTTGAGTACTATGTGATGAACACCTCCATTTCATGTGGGAGGGTGTCTTTCCCAACATCAAGGTGGGAGGATGGATGACTCGTTACTGACTTTCTTTATCTTCCCTCTTCCAGTTTCTTAACGCCTGAGTGTATCCGTGAAGGCTGTAATGGATTGAGGATTAACATATCCCAAGATCCTTCAGGAAGAGTTTTTTTTGATGAGAGGCCTAGGTGTTTGTGGTCCAGGTTTGTTTTTCCATGTATCTTCCGGATAAAGCCTAGGTGTCTTTGGGTGAGAGACGTGGTTGTTGTGGCCCAAGTGTCTATGGGCAGGATTGTGTGTGGTTTGAGGCCCAAGTGTGTGTGGGTGGGTTTTGTTAGTGGGACTACATATGGGAAGGGTGGTAAAATCAAAATTTTAGTTGTTATGGATGAACATTTAACCACTGGGAAAGTGGTGCGGGGTACCCATATATCGATGTGCTTATACTACCAATTTACTTAACTTGCATTATTTTTTGAGTGTACCTTGGTGAGGCTGACATGGTTTGTATTCCTTGGTAGGTGTTTTGAGGTTTTATTATTTTATCATAGAGAAATTATCATGTTACCTCCCTTTTACATGGGTGTAATTAGTTTTCCTACTGGGTATACTTGTATACTCACCCTACGTATATAAGAACTATCCTCAGGTTTCTAGGAGGACTTCGAGGACCGTGATGGACACTACTAGCTCAGGTGTTGGGATTAGTTTTGGTTATCTCTTATTATCTTTTTATTGGTACTTGTTTTGGTATTTTTTTGTACCTTTTATCAGTTTTACTTTTGAACATGCATGTGGGGATGAATTTTTGATTTACCTTTACTTTTAGTATTTGGAGTTGCTTGGGATTTACCATCTTATCTCCTGATCTTGTTCTATAAAAAGGGTAATTCCTTCCATATTATGGGAGATTCTATACCCTTTGTTCTAGTCACCACTCCGAGGCCTATTTAAGGTGGGATTCATGGGTCATTATCTCTCCTTCATATTGAGGAAGGAAGTACATGGCACTTTGCTTCCCCTTCCCTCATCTTGAAGAAGGTGGGTCATGACATTATGAAATCCAACCATTACTTAACCACTGATGAAACATCTTAATTGAGGTAAATTATGAATATATGGTTTTTAATTCATTTAACATGTAGTGGAAATAAATGGTTTACTACTCCATAGATGTTAAATTAACTAAGGAATAATTCCTAACAAATAACTAAGTTATACTGAACTGTTAATCAAAATAGTTGAAAATAAGGTCTATACCTTTAAAGTTTTCTTAAAGAACTAAATTATAATGTAAAACTTTATCAATGGAAACAATATCTCATAAAATTAATATTATCTGAAAAGATTTCTATTCTAAATTATATAATTATTTCATGAAATTTAAAAAATTATTCTATAAATATTTATACACAATAAAGGTTTTAAAATTCTTAAACATTTTAATTCTAAATATTTATTTATTTTAAAGAATATTTTATCATTCATTCATGTCTAAATCATAATAGTGAATTATAATAAAAATGATGGAAAATTACTATAAATACAGTAATAAATTCATGAACAACCAACCTTCACATATAAAGCAATATTCTATACTTATAATAGAATAATCATGTACATCATCATAAAATTATTTATTTTTTGGGTAAAACAATCCAATAAATATTTTAACCTTAGTTCATGATATAAAAAATTAATTTTCAATAATTAAATCCCATAACTCAAGTTTAATAAAAACTAACATTAACCCTTATAGTTAACTTAAATATGATTCCCAAAACTACAAATATCTAAATCCCTAAAATATTCCACCAAAAGAATCTCAAATTTAATTTAAATTCAAGATAATCCATAGGATAGTTTTCAAAATGAAGAAATAATAATTAAAATAGTACTTATATGAATTTAAGATAATATATTTGATCTATATTAGACTATAAATTAAAAAACATGATGATAGAAGTGATTCCAAAATGCTCCAGTAGAATCACATGCATGGATATAAATTAAAATAACAGCCATCAGAAGAGAAGTGGGATTCTGAACTCACTAATATGATATTGAAGAATATTAGAATAAAAAATCCTTGAATTCAGGGGGAAATATGGATAAGGTAATTGGCCATTTCTTGTGTTAGTGGAGAATAAATAATATGAGGGAAGGAAATCTTACATCCCAATGATCACAAAAAAATCCAAAAATGGAGGAAGAAGATCCGATTGGTGGGGGAAGTGTCACCTGAGGAGGGGAGGGGGGTTGAGGCTTGCAAGAGGGTAGGGGAGATATGAACCATTGATGAGGATGGGAGAGGAGTAGGGGGCGGGATCCTAATATTTCAAGTAACTATACACATATTTTTTTTAAAAACCGTTGGTATAACTCAACCTATACCAATGGTTTTTCAAAACTATGGGTATAGATTTATCCAAGATCTCTATACCCATGGTTTCTTTATACCATGGGAATATATGCTTTGGGATTGCCCCATTTTTCTATTGAGTAATAATATAAAATAGAATTATTAAGTTCACTTAGTAAAAGATACATGATCATTCGTGCATATTTGTTAGAGTATATATTAACTATTTATTCATCAATCAATTAAATATAGAGATGATGAAAATACATGTCAAATAAATTAGGATCCTTATATATATTTCTATTCTTCCATGATCCTATTTTAAGTTATATTTTTCAAAATAATAGTATACCAACTGACCATATGGAAACTAAATTGACTAATTTATATCCGATAATTTATGATATGATAGAATTCTATTATGTTATAGCCTCATGTGTTTTATGGGAATAATTTGTTTAAATTATTTTATAGATACAAAAGTACATCAAAGGAATCACAATGTGCATATCAGTTAATTATCTTATATATTTTGAGGATATTAACACCCTAATACGAAAATAAATTAACCATACCAACTATATTTCAATAAGGGAAGAAAAAATATTTTGATATAGTTGGATAGAGCTAGACTTCAGTGAATTCAAGGATCTGAATTCACATTAATTTGAATAGGTACACTAATAACTATAATTATTAGTGGGAGGAGGTAATGGCTTATATTTTTCAGGTATTATTTCTTGATATTGTATGGATTATTTTTGAGACCAAGCACTGAGATGACATATGATTTTGAGGTCAGATGTGAAACAATAAATGATTGAAATATATTAAATATATTAAATAACACACACAAGTAGTTTTCCTGAAGAAATGGAATAACTTATAAACAAAATCTATGATTATAAATCCAAAGGAATTATTGAGTTCAAAGCATGGGTTTTACCTTATGTGTGATATAACCTTTTTCATTGTGGGAAATTTGTGGAAAAGTCATCACAGACATAAAATGAATAAAATAATAAAATAAATTATTTTATTTCACCCTTTGATGCAATGACGTAATTTCATCTATAAGTATACAGTTATTCCAAATTAATAGGGTAATCTACATAACCCTAGAATCATTATAGAATTGTTGGAGAGAGAATTGGAGGATCTCTCTTAGACAAACATCAACCAGATCATAGATCGATGAATTATGTGCAACGAGATTTAGATATCTCACCAATAATAATAACACATGATCGTTATTTTTTAGTGATCAATCCATATTGAGGTAGGATGTTTTTTTATTTGTATTTATTCCTTATTATTTATTTTAAAGATGAATGAAAATCAATCAACCAATAGATTGATTCGCAGATCAGTCATTTTGCAGGATGGGTTTTTTTATGAGGATTTATTGGGAAATTTGTTTTATTATTATTGATTATTCATTTTTCTTTCTAATGGAAATAGATCAAGGATAACACAAAATTGGGATGAGGTTCATTCTTCATGTTTATGATTTTTTTCTCCCCTAATTTCTTCATTCAGTACCAGGGTTTTTCTTTCCTAGTGGTTCAACCCAAATACTGTGGAATCAATCATTTCACACTTATTTCTTAGAGAAAAAATATGATATTGTAGATATATACTTGGTATGGAAAGAGGATCATATGATGGTGTTATAATAAAATGGATTAGATCATATTGAAGACCTCCAGTATCGAATGGTGGGTGATATAGAGACGAGAATTAACAGAAACCAATTTCTGTGTGAATCGGGTGATCAGAATTTGGAGAGAAGTGATGGGGAGTTCGGACCAAAGTAAATCCACATTACCCAATGAGATTCATTATATATATAGAGTTTTATGAGCTTATGAAAATTCATAGAAGGAAACCGTAGGATCTGCGAAATCCTATAGTACACGACATGTGTTCCAGATGAACACGCCGCATGGGACCCCTGTGCAATATCTAGGGTTTTTGTGTGGAATTAAGGATCACATAACATGAGACCAATTCCACAAAGCATGTGATTCCTTCCCCGGAGTCTATAAATGTACCTTGAATGGTACACAAACACAACCAAGAGTACATGGCCAAGGTCACACTATGTACTCCCACATGGACATGACCAAGAAAAAATTAACACATCATAGTTGTGTGCTAGGGAATGGGTAGAAGTATATGGGCATCAACATTCCATGTAGTTTTACATAGAAAAAAGCATGGGTCATTTACATGATCAATACTTGGTTCCAAAGGGACACACCATGTACTCCTAGTACACACTGTGTACTCCTTCAATGCTGTCTTAAAGCCTTTGTCCTCTGTATCTTGGAAAAGTTTCAATAGGAAACATTCCCCATATCCATTCCCATAAGGGTTAATATGGAATCTATTCCAACACATAGTATGGTGATCCCTTCAACAAGAATTAATAGATAGAGTTGTTGGAATCCTTCCATGAGTCTTGGAGTGATATCCTCTATCATCTTGTTTCCTCGTATGGAGTTCTTGGTATCATAGTGAACAACACTATGCGGTCATCGATCTTCTACTAATAAGGTTAACCCGGATTGAGTTGTTTGTATACCCCATAGACTTGAGAGTGATCCTCATATGTGTTTTTTATATCTTCATACTTCCAATGTATATTTCCAATGGAGAGAACCGATGAGAACTACCTCTTGGATGGACTTCATCAATGCTATTTGACTCATGGAGAGTGTTCTCTTGGATGAGTGATTTGTGGAACCTTCGAGCAAGAATCCTAGGATGGAATTAAAGTTGTGACTTTACCTTGAGAATGTGTGTATTTGTTGAGTATATTTTCATATTATTATTATATGTTTTGTAGACATATACCTATGTAGATATGAAGATTATTATTTTGTTATATTCTTCAGGGTTTCAGGGTGTCCTCCTACGTATTTTTATAATCACCCCTACACACACTTTTCCAGCACGTGTCGTGTCTTGTGCAGATGATCGACCTTTTGAAATATTCCTAGAAGGATCAAGATTAGGTAGTTCTTAGTGATCTGAATAGATCATGGTGTGTTACTATGGTATCTTGATAGTATTCCCCATCATTACTTTCAGGTTGGACTTGTTTTTAGACTCTTTGTGGTTGGATTATATTTGGACCTATTTACTTTCCATTACTTCTTATTGTACTATGGTTGTGGGATTTAGATGTATGCATGCATGTTTGTCTAGTATTTTTTTATTTCATCATTGTATGGGATTGGAGATGTGAGCATCTGTGCCTGTACTTAGTCTAAGGCCTCATATGTTAGTGATATTCCTACTCTGTGAAAATTTTAAACCCCTGGCCTATTAGAGGCGGGCTTTGGGATTCATGAAACATGTCTCATTGGGATGGGTTGTGGTAGAGTGGAATCAAAGTATTCGGTTCTACCTTAGGGACAGAGTCTACGGGATTGGTTTGTGGAAATAGTGTTAACGGTTTTGATTTCAAATTTCAGGATAGGGACTCAAGTGTTGGTATGGTGGACGATGTATCCCTACACTAGGACTTTGGTCAAATTCCTTTCAACTAGATACAAGAGAAAACTGGTTGTAGTGAAAATAATGGTACATGAATCATATAGGAATGGGTTGTGGATTCCATTTCCTTCTTAAGTCAACTCTCTAGATATACTCATTGACCATGGTATATCATATTTACTTTTAGGATGCCTCCATGACATATTCCATCTTGGATTCAGCATCAAGATCATGAAAATGATCTTCTTAGCGACGAGGCATCGATATAGGGACCAGATCTATATGTGTTACCTCCAGGTGGTGCACGAGCTATACCATCACCTATTCAGTAGAAGATGGTACCCTCATTACTAGATGAGGTGCACAGGTTGAGTGCACTTCACAAGTTTTAGTAGAAGAGAACCCTCATGTTCTGAGGTGAGCTTGACCCACATGCGGTTGAGTATTGGATTGAGGTAGTGGAAAGAGTTTTATGACTGGTCAGGACACAAAAATATCATATGGTAGTCCTAGAGGATATCTTTATTCATAGATCAGTGAGACGATAGTGGGGTTTGGTGACCCAGTTTTATGATGAGGTGATACTTTCATAGTCAGAGTTTGAGAACCTTTTCCGAGAGTAGTTATCTCCAGCTACACCGAGGGTTGTACATATCTAGGATATTATGTATCTTCAGCAAGGAATAAATATAATAGATGAGTATTCATTGAGGTTCACCAACCTATCTAGGCACTCTATGGATATGGTTTTAGACCAGTTCTTCCGGGATCAGACCTTTGGGTGAGGACTGTGTAGAGACATATGAGTTAGCGTTATACCTCCGTGAATTCCTACCTATAATGAGGTTCTAGAGAGATATTTAGTGGTTGAGAGTTTCCTAGATGAGTAGATGCAGATGGTAGTTGTTGTTAATGGGAAGTAAAGAGTAAATAATTTAGCAACTGGGAGGAAATATCAGTCACAAGGACCTGAACATGTAATACATTTTCGGAAGAGGTCCCATGATTGAGGGTATGTGGCTTAGGGCTCACCGAATGGGTCCAGTCAACCTAGAAAGAGGTGGTGATACTCTAGAGTTGGCAAGGGAAATCTTGAATGATATTTTCTAACCTTATATATGGCTAATAAGGAGATATTTGATGGACCTCTATGGCAGAGATAATGGTAGGAGCAGGTAGGTCCATAGGGAAGAAAACATAGAATATAATCTATGAGATAATCTAGATGTAGTATATGAATCAACTTTTTAGCACCACTACCCCCATGTGGTCCACCCCAGGTTCAAGGAGCTAGAGGATTAGGTCAGGGGCTGCTGTTGGCGGTCAAGGCATATAACCCTGAGGCTCTAAGAATGATACGAGGTATTATCTGTGTCTTTTATACCTTATATTTAGTATTAAAATAAATAGGTTCTTGCCATTACTTCATTTATACCTATCTAGTTTAATACTTAGAGATTCTAGTTGATCCCTTGGCTCGACTCTTGTGCATGGACACTCCTACTAGAAACGAATCAGAGATCACACACTTGTTCCAATAGTGTGACCTAGCTCTTTTTGGTGAGAGTTTCTGTTGAGATATATTTTTAGTAGCAATGAGGACTTATGAAATCATATTAGATATAGACTAGTTATCCATAGTTCAATCCCAAATTGACAGTTTTAGACAAAGGATGCAGTGTGTCTGTATTTATGGGACTCTATTTTCCTTTGTGGGTGAAAAGGACGCCCATGAAGCAAAAGATGGACTCATTCATAGGAGGGTGTAGCTGATTACAAATCAGCTGGCTAGCATAACACTGGGTGAATTGAATGTTATGAGTTTCCATTTCCCTATAGTGTTTGAAGGGTATGATTAAATATTTACCGAGGATGTTCTAGGCTTACCCCCACTAGGATATAGAAATCTATATTAATATACACCCCAGGACAACCCTGATATCTATGCCAAGATATCAGGTTTCTCCCACAAATCTTCACAATCTGAGGGTGTAGTTAGAGGACTTTCAAATGAAGGTATTTATTAGACCTAGTGTTTCACCCTGGGAATCACCATTTTATTTTCCATGAAGGTAGATGGGATCTTGAGGTTATGTGTGTGATAGCCGTGGTTGAACCGGGTGACCATTAAGGACAAGTATCCACTATTGAGGATGAATGACCTCTTTGATCAGTTGAGAGTGGTATGATAGTTCTTCAAGGTTGAACTCAGATTAAGAAATCACCATTTTAGATTACATTATGAGAATATAATAAATAAGGAATTTATATTTCACCATGGTCACTATGAGTACTTTATGACTCCCTTTGGCATGAAGAACGCCCCATTAGTGTTCATGGGACTCGTGAATCAGATATTTTAGCCCTTCTTACACCGGTTCATGGTAGTCTTCATCAACGATACCCTAGTGTACTAGGTGTCCAATGAGGACCATTTAAGACACTTGAGGATGGTTTTGGATGTACTCAATCAGCACCATCTTTATAGGAAGCTCTTGAAGTTACAATTCTACATATATGAGGTCCACTTTCTGGGACACGTTATCTTAGTGGATGGTGTGGTAATGGATCTGATGAAGGTTGAGGCGGTGTTAGTTTGGGAGACAACCAAGAGTGTGATAGAGGTGTGGATATTCCTTGGGTTGGTAGGATATTATAGGAGATTCATACCTAAAATCAATAGGATATCATCCTCCATGAAAAATTTGACCTTAAAGGGTTAACATTTCATTTAGACAGAGAGGTACCAGCATGATTTTTAATAGTCGAGGAAAATATTGATAGGATCTCACATCTTTAGATTACCATAAGAAGTTTTAGAGTATATAATGTTATGTGATACATCATGAATCATACTTAGTTGTGTTCTGATGCAGGGGTAGGTGGTGATTGCCTATGGTCCAAGTTAGTTGAAACCACATGAGGTGAACTAAGAGATCTATTATTTGTAGTTAGCAGTGGTAGTTTTTACACTAATGATGTGGTGACACTATCTAATGGGAGAGTGGTTTATTGTCTATTATATCCAATATAGTATCAATTATATCTTATCTCAGAATGATATTATCTTGAGATAGAGGCGATGGCTAGAGTTCCTCTAGGATTATGACTTCATGATTGTCAATACTCTTAGGAAGGAGAACATGGTAGAGGATGATCTCATTCGAAGATATTGTTTATAGTTACTTAATGATGTGTTCAAGTAGTTTTCCTTGTTGTATTTATCCTTTATGTATGGTGATGGAGCAGATTACCTCCATTCGATGGTTGTTACATTCACTTTTGCAGTGATTCATGGAGGCATAGCTTAGGGATACTGATTGTGAGACCCTATGTACTTAGATATCTGCTGCACATGCTCTCCATAGATTTTCTAAAAGTGGGTATCATGACATTATTTTCATAGGATGCACAATGGTACTATTTACATTGCGGTAAGTGGTTCTGAGAGAGTTTCATACATTTTCTTTGGTGGTATACCCAGGTGTGAAAAATATGTACAAGGACATCCGACATCAGTTTTGGTGGCTAGAGATAAATAATGGAGTCGTAGAGTTTTTCTCTTGATTCCTTACTTTTAAGTAATTAAAGGATGAGCACCATGTTCTAGTGGGTTTAGCTCAACTCTTTAAGGTTATAGAGTTGAAGGGGGTTGGGATTTCCATAGAATTCATGATAGGATTACCATGTATTCCCAGGGAACATAATTCCATCTAGGTGATCATAGACCGACTCACCAAGTCAGCACACTTTCTAGCTATTCAGAATCAGTTTTTAGTAGAGAGATTAGAATGCCTCTATGTGCAGGAGATATTACAACTCCATAGAGTTACATCAATGATCATTTCTAATTGTGATTCTCACGTCAAATCTTGGTTATGGAAGGGATTATAGGAGGTGCTTGGGACTTAGTTTCATTTGATCATGGATTTTCCCCTCCAGACTAATGGCTAGACTAAGTGGACCATTCAAGTTCTAGAGGTCATGATGTGACATTGCATGTAGGACTATCGCCGTCATTGGGAGGATCACCTACTATTTGTGGAGTTTGTGTACAACAATAGCTACCATTCTACCATTAGTATGGCACCATTCGAGGCCTTGTATGGGAGACCCTATAGGTCCCCATTTTTATAGACTAACCCAGGATAGTTGGATCTCATGGGCCTAGATTTGGTGTGAGCCACTATTGAGAAGGTCCATATCATCCATGAGAATATGAGGACTGCAAAGAGCCATTAGAAGTCTTATAAAGACAGATGACGAAGGCCTTTGGAGTTTTAAGAGAGAGACCATGTGTTCCTATGGGTTTCACCTATATGTGAATTATAAATATTTTGATGGGGTGGAAAGATATCTATGAGATTCATTATCCCTTTCTATATACTATGTATATTTTTTGAGGTGGCATACCGCTTAGCTCTACTATTGTAGTTAGACTAGGTACATGACATCTTCCACATGTTGAAACTGAGAAGGTACGTGCATGACCCATCACATGTTATTGATAGGGGTGATATAGATATCAAGGATAGATCTACCTTTGCTGATTACCTAGTGGAGATCAAGGATCAGCAAGAGAGGATCCTTTGTGGGTGAGTGATTCCTTTAGTGCATGTCTGATGGTAGCACAAGAATCTTTAGGAGACCACTTGGGAGTGGGAGCCTCATATTTGTGATTATTACACACATCACTTTGTGTAGCAACTTGTTTTGGATTTTTGGGATGTAAATCCCCAAGTTTGAAATAATGTAATGAATCAGATTTTTCATTTAATATTTATGGATATTTTATGAATTATTTTTGAGACCTGGAGCTGAGAAGACATGTGATTCTGAGGTTTGGTGTGCCAGAATAAATTTTTGAGATATATTAAATATATCATGTGAAAATTTTTCCTCAAAAGGTTAAATAAATTCTAAACAGAAGTATGAATCAGAAATATGAGGGCATTATTCAGTTTTGAGTGTGGGTTTAACCTTAGGTGTGACATAAACATTTTCATCACAAGACTTTTGTGGAAAATTCATCACAGGTGTAAAATGAATAAAATGAATAAAATAAATAAATAAATAAATTATTTAATATATTACCACAATTAACTAATTTCATATATAACTATACAATTATTCCAAATTCTCACGGTTAGATTCATAATCCTAGAGCTGTTGGAGAACCGTTGGAGATAGCATTATAGGATGTGTCTCAGAAGAACATAAATCAGATCATAGATCAGAGATCAATGTGAAATAGGATTCAAGGATAATGCCAATGAAAATGAAAATGATTATTATTCATTAGAAATCGATCCATATCAAGGTAGGACATTTGTTTACACTGATTTATTCCCTGTTATTGATTTTTATGATTAATTAAAGTCAATAAGACAATGGATTGATTCACGGATTTTTCATTTTGTGAGATGAGTTTATTTGTGGGGATTTATTGGGAGATTCATTTGATTCTTAATGATTCTTCATTTATCATTATAATAGAAATAGATCAAGGCCAACAAAAACACTGGCTGAGGTTCATTCCTCATATTTTTTATTATTATATTCTCTCCTATTTTCAATGTTCATTTTTGGGGTTTTGTTTTCCTGTTGGTTTGACCAAAATACTAAGTAATCAATCATTGTGAAACCGTTTCTTATCACAATGATCTGATATTGCAGATCTGAACTCAGTATGGTGTGATGATCATGTGATGGTGGTAGCAGTGAATAGATCAGACCAGGTTGGAGACCTTTGGTTTCAAATGGTACATGAGATAGTGATGGGAATGAACGAAAACCAATTTCCATGTGAATCAGTTGACCATAATCTGGTGACCGGTGATGGTAATGCTTGAATATTGTATATTATAATTCCCTAAAAAGATTAACAGTGGATCCGAGGCCGGAGGAGCAGATAGAAATGGAGAGAAGGAAACGATGAGATCTATGAAATCCTATAGTACACGACATGTGTTTTAGAGGAAAATTCCATGTGGGAAACTGGTGTGGTGTTTAGGGTTTCCATGTGAAATTAAGGACCACACGTTGTGTGACCCCTATCCCATGGAATGTGATGCCTTCCCTGATAGCTCGACATATAACTCGGTGGGTACACATACATGTCTAGAAGTATACGGCCAATGGAACACCATGTAATACCACACAGTCATAGACATAAAAAAAATGTAAATGGGAATATCCATGTAGAAGGACATGATAATAAGTACATAAGTATCAAAACACAATGTAATTTTACATAGACATGGTCATATGTTGTTTACATGGGCAGGAATTGGTGATGAAGGGACACACTGCGTACTCTTGGTACATGTTATGTACTCCTAGTACTCATGGTGTACTCCTTGAATGTTTTCTTGAAGCCCTTTTTCTTTGTATCTTGGAAAGGTTTCATTAGACTATGTTCCCTATATCCTTCTCCCTGAGGGTTAGTATGGAATTTCATCCTACACATAGGATGGTGATACTTTCAGTAGAAATTATTAGATAAAGTTGGTGAAATCCTTCCATGAGGCCCATAGCGAGATCGTCTATCATATTATTTCCCTAGGTGGAGTTCTTGGTATCATTTCGATCAACACTATACAGGCACAGATCCTCTACTTAATGGGTCAATACATATTTAGTTGTTGGTATACCCCATGGTCTTGGGATTGATCCTCATATATGTATCGTATCTATTCAAACTTCCAACATATACTTCTAATGGGGAGACTTGGTGAGAACTACCCCTAAAATGGAAGTCAGGAGTGTTATTTTAATCATGGAGTGTGTTCTCCTAGACGAGTGCTTTGTGGAGCCTTCGAGTAAGAATCCTAGGTTGGAATTATGGTTGCGACTTTACCTTGAGACTATGTGTTTTTATTGAGTATATATGGATATTATTATTATATGTGTTGTAGACATATACCTATGCATAATTGAAAGTTATTATTTTGTTATATGCTTTGTGGTTTTGGGGTTTTCTACTGGTTATTTTTATACTCACCCATACACAAGATTTTCCCACACGTGGTGTGTCTTGTGCAGACTATAAACCATTTGACAGAGTCTTAGAGGGATTAAGACCAAGTGGTTCTTAGTGAGCCGAATAGACTGAGGTGTATTCCTATGATATCATAACATCAGTCACCATATTTACATTTAGGTTGGACTTGTTTTCTGACTCTTTGTGGTGGGATTTTATTTGGATCTATTTACTTTCCATTACTTGTTTCTGTACTCTAGTTGTAGGATTTAGATACTTTCATGCATGTTTGTTCAGTTGTTTTTTATTTTATAATTGTATGGTCTTGTAGAGGTGTGAATGTGTACATATACTTATTCTAAGGCCTACCATGTTAGTGATATGCCTACTCAGTGCTAGTAGCTAGACCCTGGCCTATTGGAGGTGGGATTGAGAAGTTGTGGTATAATCCCAATTGGGACGGTTCATGATAGATGATTTTTTTGAGAGACACATACTATGCAAAAAAGTTAAAACCAAAGTGGTGGTTTTATATTCACCTTGAAAATTGATATATTATTCAATAAGAATAATTAATCCTATAGTGATAAGTAATTTTCAACAATCTATGATTAAAAGGTTCATTCAAATTTAACAATGGACTCTATATACCAAAAATTTAGCTATTTATTTTGGTAGTTTCTATAATTGATGTAAAACCATTGGTGGGTATTCAATTAAAGCTAGACCTAGGTGGTAAAAGCATGGAACCAGTAAGGATTGATGGGTTATAATAATTCTCCATTCTTAAATTCAGTAGAATTATAATTTTAATAGAAACTTTTCATGATCATCATATTGGGAATTGGATGTTATGGACACCTCCCTTGGAGGAAACATAATGGAAGTTGTCCATATGACATGAACAAAAAGTGTTGGAATAATTAAAGAAATCCAATAAGGAATTTAATTTTCAATGATACATTTATGGGTTAAAATAATCACAATGATCATAGATTATTCATTGGGAATTAATGTTTTTTTTTCAGGTTTCTATAAAAGGTTAGTGGGAGTGATATAATTTTCCCAAACAAATATATTTGATAACCAATAGAAAATAGATGATTAGTATTATAGATTTTAAGACTATAGAAAAGAGTTTCTCCAAGGATGACTAAAACAGAAATCTAAGTTCTAAAGAACATGATATAATAGCATAGATAAATGGGGTTTCTTAATCTGAGTCATAATACACCATTGATATGGTATTAAAAATACAATATGAAACAATTCAACTGAATTATTTCTAGTGTCACATGGTATTCTTGTGATGAATAGACTACACATTCATATGAGTATTTTGGAAATATATCTCACATTACATGATATGTACTTTCATTTTATATTTCTTATGATTAAATCATAGAGATAAAATATAAAATAAATACCATGATAACAACATTGGATGGCATCTAGAACAATCCGATAGTACTTGAGAATGTTAAACTAGATGAGTTCCTAGTAAGTGAAGAAATGAGAAAACTATTTATTAAGGGGGTATAAAACTAGTATTATTTTAGATCATTTATAATTTATTATTATTTTAAGACTAAGGTGATATACAAGATAAAATATTTTTATATGTAATAGTTTCCATATCTACATAGATCGGGTATGTAGAGGATTCTGATATAGCTTAAGAAGAAATTTTAGCAATGATTTGTTCTAGATTTTAGAGTTTACCAAAATAGTAAATAATTATCATATTATGATTAGATTTAGAATATGGTATTATCTAATATTTTAGGGATAATGTAGGATGAAAAGATACTCAGTGACATCATCTATTGAGGGGTTTTCTTAGAGATATGTGGTCTTAGTAAATTGAATAACCCCAAAAACATGGTGGGATTAACGACTATAACCAAAAATCAATAGAAGATTTTTTATCATGTGAGGATAAACAATTGGATAGTTATAAGTTTTTCCTAGTTCAAGTAGGATTCTGTTGGAGTTTGTGCCCTAGAAAAAACTACTATTTATTAATTTAATATTTAGTGACTCTAATGTAAATAAATATCTTACTCTATGATGTTAATTCTTTTATATAACACTAATGTTATAATTTCCTTGAATTATTTTTCACATTCATTGGTCATAGAAGTTCCCTATCATAATTAGATCCTTGAGATGCTACGAAAATATTCTTGAATATAATTTTTATGTCTAGATGAAATCATCTATTGATACATAGATGATACAGGATATAAAGGGTAAGATTCTAATAATACATTGAGACTTAATCTCATGAAGTTAACCCTTGGTAATCTCTAGGAGAGAAGGCTATGGAAACATACCCGCCTATAAGAATTCCTAATTTTATATGTATCATTGTATATTCCTATATGTGGATGTGTGTATTAGTCCTTAAAAAATAGATTATTATTAATATATATCATGATTCATGTAGTTTTATGTATTTTTATAAACTTTTATGACATATTTTCACAACATATTTGGGTGTTTTAGGTGCTTCATGAGTGATATAGAATTAATTAATAATTCAACAAAGGAATTTTCCATTCCATTATTTAATGGAAGTAGATATATATGTCCCATTGATTGGAATGAATATATTATACAAAATAAATGTCCATGGAGCTTGAAAAGTTCATTTTAGATAGTCAAAGAAAAATTTATCGATCACATATATTTAGGGTAAAAAGTATAAAACCTACATGATGATATATTGAGAAAAATAGATTTTATTAAATAGTGATCATCCTTAGGTGATTGTTACTATTGTGAAATTTAATTCTTTCTCTATGAGTTCCTTGACTTGTTTATAGACACCAATCTTAGAATTTAGGAAAGTTAGGCCTAATTACATTGATAAATAAGCATAGAGGGTCAAATAGTAAGCATATCCAAAACCTTAGTTAAATTCTATTAGAATTTAATATTTTGAAAAAATATTATTCCTAAAATGTAGTTTAATAATTATTTATGAATGTTTGATCACATTAATTCAATCCTAATTTATTTAAAATAATAAATATTTGAGTTTAATATTAAGTGAATATTTATTCACAATGTAATTAGTAATTATGTGAATATACAATATTTATTTACTTATTTTTTATTCACAAGGTAATAAATAATTATTTATCTGATAATACAAATTTTAAATAAATATTTATTTAAACTTCAGTGAATATAATATTTATTGATTTATTTAATGAATAATGTAATGATATTTATTTATTAAATAAATAGAAATTATTCATGTTTTGATAAACAAATAGGAGAAAGAAAGACTAAGTTAAGGTTCTGTTGGAAATGGTATACTAAATATCATTTATATCCATTCTAATTTATTAATTTAACAAATGATATTAATTTATCTATGAGTGTTTCTCACATTAAGGAAATAATAATAAAAATAGTAATATTATTCAATGTGGGGTTCACTAAGGATTAAGAGAATGGATAATAGCCTATGTGAAATTATCAATTCTCTAACCTATATATTTAAACTTGGTTATATCATATATATAAGGTTGGATGATTGTGGGGTATAAAATTATCTATATATAATTCTCTCAACCTTAGAGAGAGATTCCCTAGAATTCTCTCATGAACTGAGAGCAATGATCCTACTCATTCCTTTCAAGGACCGAGACAACAATCAAAATAATTATTCCGATCAAATAATTCTTGATTCAAATAATAATGAATTAAAAAAGCATTATAATCATCCAGGTTAGATCCCAAATATATTTTTGGTAGTTCTTTGTGGTTTTTAGATCATGTATGGATCACCTCTAGGGGATTTTATCTTTCAACACTCCATCATAATGACAGTATGACAAAAATAGGTTAAATGATTTGATAAAAACAATATATTTTTTTAGTGGTGGTAATTATTCTCTAAATAAATTAAATATAAAATAAATTTGAAAATATCCTCTCTTTTATTCTTCATGGGTTACTTTTTTTCTATGTTTTATTATTTATCCAAAATTTTTTATGAAAAACAATTTTTATACATGAGTTTGGTCGCTTCTACAACTCACCAAAACCATTAAATGGGAATCAAGTAGAAAAAAATTAATTGGTATACTTATTATTATCCTACTCTTCCTCATCATATATCTCTAGACTCTAGATTATATGATATGGTGTTATCATAGTATAAGTCACTGCACATGCTTCTACTTCTTCTTTCTTCTCTCAATTTTCTTCTTCCTCGACACAAAATATCTTTTTTTACATAATAGCATTGTCTTTAAAATATTTGATACACCTTGTTATCTTAAAGAATGTAGTGTATGTTTCTAAAAAGTTCTCTTAAATATGAAATATCTTCAAGATAATCCCAACGTTAGGTCTCTCTCACTTCGTTCAATACTCTGTATGTTTTCTGGGATACTGTATTAGCTTCTATTTTCATTCTCTTATTCTTATCTATTTATCTTTTCAAAATCACATGAATATTATTTCTATAATTAAATATAGAAAATATCCATTAATTTTGGAAACACAATCTTCTATAAAATTATTTATCTTTAAATTTAAAAAAACAACTATAGAAATATCAATTAATAAAGACCAGATCTCAATCACTGAATTATTATATCACTCTTGATTCTCATAATATTCACAAACTCTTCTTCTCTATAAAATATTATTTCTCTCAGAAACCACACAACCATTTATGTTTTATTACTAAACAAGGAAAAAGAACACATAGGAAAATTACATGAAGGATCCAAATCTAGGGGATAAAATAGTGAATGCCAAGAGCGTCATCCTAGACCAAGCCGAAAAATTCCAATGGAAGACTACCAAATTAGAGAAAATGATCCTAGGGTCACTCTGAATGACCCTAGAGGATAAATAACCAGCCACTTTATTTCATTCTCACCATGTGTGTTGGACAACCACACCCTCAATAATACATCATATACACATTCAGATGTCGTATGAAATAAACCAGGGAGTAGTGATACTACCATGAATGGAATTATTGATCACTACTGAATCCATTTCAATTAGTGAAGGATGATATTTTAAGTCACCACAAATTTCCAACTGTTAATAAGAGCCTTTTTCTCAGCTATGATGGATTCTCTAGGACCATAAAAGTTACTAAAATCCATTAGAACCAATACATTGTTATCTCTGATCACACCACCTCTACTGATCATACCCAGGCTACACGACCCATCAACATTAAGCTTATGTACACTAACTGATGGCTTCTAGTTGACCCATCTTACTTGCCTTGGTATCACTTTAAATTTTGGGGACCTCATGCTATCCATGAATAACATTCTAAAAAAAATTTATGGTCCCATTTCATGATCAAAGAACCTAATTCTAGTGTTAAACTCTTGAACCACACCTGTATGGTGAGCATAGAACTCAGGCTACCTTCATGACATGATTTGCTTCATGCATACCATATATTCTAGAAACTTACTATGATTAACATGGTATGTACTTTACTTTCATTATTTTTCACACCCAATCCAAGAGAATAAAAATTTAGGAAGTTAAAACCAACATCATGATGAAAGTCGAATCCAAAAATGTTTCTCAAGAAGTTCCACCCCACTTAAACCAATTCACTTATAAAGAAAAGATGCTCTATCGATTCAATGCTAATAGATTTGTAGCACCAACATTTCGAGACCATGTACACCCCCTTACTGCTTATCATTTCATTAGTTGGGATATAGTTGTTGTAAATCATCCATATAATTAATTTGAATTTTGTGGGTAGGTCTTTACTCTATTACAAGTGCACAGCACAATTTTCTTCACAAAAGTCATTTAAAACCATTCTGTAATTCTAGGATGAGAAGACCCTTGCATGTGCTTCATTGAAAACCAATCGATCAACATTAATAGTTAGATCAATTATATCAAATACATAATGCTATTGGTGGTTGAGAATGTCTTGAATGAAATATGGATATTGAATCTCAGTGAAAAAATATAGTGAACCTTTACATTCCATGAAAATCAACCCATACATATCACCTTTTTCAAATCCTCATCCCCTTTGTGTACCCATATATATTATAGTATAAATCAAGAGTTATCCCAATCCCATTCCCTCTGAGTACCTCTATTCGTCCACTGACATGAACCTTATGTATCTTCATAAGTCTTTTTTCCTTTGTTAAATTTTAGTGGGCATTTTATTTAGTCTGTTACATATAACCATGTTAAACACTATGTATCTTGGTAGCTTCCAACTCTTTGAAAATATTCCAAACATCAATTTATAGAATATCAATTCAAAACCTCTATAGAGTGACTCTTATTTATATAGTAGCTTTTAAAACTTTGAATACTTTCCACTCTAAATGTTTTGTATTGCCCATATAGTGGAGTATGCCTTTTCTAAATTTTCACCACCAACTCAGAATTATAGAACATCTTCAAATTAACTCAGAATCTCTTAAAACATTAACAAGTAATGTCTTATCATTGTAATAAAATTCATAAAAACTTAAATAACTTTTTAAATTAACATAAAGTTTCCAAATATCATTAAATTAATTTTTAAATCCTTGAAACGTATGAGTACTCAACCTTGAGTGATTTAATGAATCTTTAGACCCTCAACACTTATAGCTTCAAATTCAACATTTTAAAACCACTATCTATCTGTGTTAATAAATATATCTAGTATCCTTCATGATAGAAAACACAAGGATGGTTTCTAAATTTCATCCATCTTTCCTATACATCAATAAAAATAAATGGATCAATTTCATAAAGAATATGTGGTAGAGAGCACTCTATTCACCCAATAACACTTTTTATTGATTCTCATTAAGATTAACTCTACAATCATGAAATATATACAATGGATTATTACTTGAGTATTTTTTTCAATGAATCTAAGTAGAAGAAATACTTACTCATTTTCACATGCATCATCTTCTTAATCTTCATTGAAAATATATGAATGGATCTCCCTTAACATATCCAATTATAAGAAACATCAATAAAAGTGATCCATAATAACTACAAGCTGTATATCACACATTTTCATTCCTTGGGATTTTCCTCCATCACCCAACACATATTGATAGAAAAATTACACAATGAAAACAAATAAAATCATCCCACTCCATTGGTATCTTTATAATTGACTTGATGTCTCATATAATTTGAGAATTTCTAGTAAATACAAATTGAATCTCGGTGAGTGTTCACATATTATAGTGAAGAACATCATAACGTGATTAGGAATATGAAATTATTTTTTATTGTTATTTGGGGGTAAGTAAGATCTCATTATATGGGGTTGAATTGATGTTAGCTTATAACTTTAGAAGGAAAATTAAAGTACATGATATAATTTTTTGTTTTACCATAATCATGGAATTGTTAGTTAGAACATTTATAAAAAACCCACCATGGAAGAGTAAAAATAATAGAAAAGTATACACCCATATTAGATGCTATAAAGGAAATTATTTGGATTAATAATTTCATCAATGGACATAGGGAGGTTCCTATCATTTTAAGAGTAATTTATATTTAATATGATAAAAATTAAGCTATTTTAGTCCAAGGACATAAGTCTCACCATAGAACTAAACATATCTTTAGTAAATAATACCACATTTTAGAAATCATTGAGAGGGGTGATGTAAACATTTTTTGGGTGGTTATAGAGGTGAATGTAGTAATTTTATTAACAAATTCATTAATGATACTGAAATATGGGATTTAATTAAAT
Organism: Viscum album; assembly: GCA_963277665.1. Taxonomy (NCBI): domain Eukaryota; kingdom Viridiplantae; phylum Streptophyta; class Magnoliopsida; order Santalales; family Viscaceae; genus Viscum; species Viscum album. Next base: position 2,103,013,107 of record OY728165.1, read on the forward strand.
TAAATGGGTATTAAATACATGGGATATTGGATGTAATAATTTTTGTGAATTTAAATGTATCTTGATTTTATAATAAAGTAAAAATCTATTTTTAATTCATTCATGTGTGATGCGTATTTATATGAAGAGTGAAATAATAAAACCACTCAAAGTATAAATTTATGTTTTCCAAAATCAATGGTCCTTATTGAGTATTATAGGTAGTTTTGATATGTTAATATTAGAATGAGTAGTTACTCGTATATAATATATAATAGACCCATTAATAATAAGTTGAAACTTATTATCTAGATTTAACTGCTAAAGTATATTGCATAGAATGACATAAGGTCATTGATATACATGGGAGTATATTAATTATATGAATATATATTACCTAAGGTTCACAAGATAATTATAATGTGAACCTTCATACATTTTTACCTTTCTTAATCCAGAATTGTGGTTCATCCAATCAAGGGTTAGTTGGATATATTGTTGATTATGTAATTAGTTGATATTAACTAAGAAAAGAATTGTACTCTTATATGGAAATTATGACATCAGGTTCATTGATTAAATTAGAAAGGTGAAATTCATGTTCATTTTTAGTTGAGTGTCATATTATGTTCTCAAGTACTTGGATAAATGACATGTGACGTATTCATTCAATTTTTCTAGTCTACTTCAGAGAATGGATAATGCATGAGTTGGCCTATACACTATAAAAAACTCATTTTATCAACGTTTTTTACTTTATAAAAGTTTATAAACATCACTAATGTAATTACCAATGTTTTTAAAAAACATAGAGAAACAAGGTGTGGATAAATTATCCACTTTTTAAATGTCGTTAATGGGATAAATTTTGAATCATGGGTAATTATCCACACATCGTTTACCAAATATTTTTTGAAACATGTATAATGGTATAATAAAAATGTGTAAAAAATGTAATTATAGATTAATTTTTTTCATTATACCCACCCAGATTTTCCCCTCATGTTATATGTTATGTATTAAATAAATTTGTCTAGTCTATTTCAAAGAATACAGAATATTTAAATTGGTCTATACACAACACAAAAAAATGATTTAGTTGTTCTTATTTATATTATTCACATTTAAAAATGAATTTAACATAAATACCCATGTTTGAAAAAATATAATGAAATGAGGTGTAGGTAAATTAGCCACCTATTTAAATGTCCTTAATTAGATGCATTTTTTAAAACAACTCTATTACCCATGTTTTTATAAAAATATCTATTTAGAAAATATTTAAATCATGGGTAATTACCAACCTCATTTCCCATTTTTTTGAAAACTTGGGTAATGGTTTAAGAAATTTGGGTAAAAAATATAGATATATAGGAATTTTTTAATTATAATTGTCAATATTCTTAATGATATTTGACAATACATGGGTAAAGATTTATATAATAAGTTTATTGGATATAATTATTGTTTTCAATGTAAATGTATCATGATTTTATAATCAAGTAAATAACTATTTTTCAATCATTCATTTGTGCGACATATTTACTTAAAGAGTGAAATGATGAAACATCTAAAAGTATGAATTTTAGTTGTCCCAAATTAACGATTATTATAGAGTATTATAGGTTGTGATGATATATTAATATTGTCATGATTAGAGATTTGTATATGATAGGGAGTAGACCCATTAGATAATAAGTAAAGACTTATTATTTATATTAACCCACAAAATTATATCACATGGAATGAAATATGGTCATTGATATACATAGGGGTGTATTAATCATATGAGTCCCCATCACCTGAGGTCCAAGAGATATTTAAAATGTAAACCTTCAAACTTTGTTACCTTTATTATGATAGATGAGCCAATCAAGGTGGGAGTGTGGGTGGTTGGATATATATTTAATCATTTCATTAGTTTAGTTTAACCAATATGGTATTTATCCTATTATACGAAAAGTACGACATATTCTCCCTAAAATTAATTAGACTGAGGAAAATCCAGAACCATGCTTAACTGAGAAACATGTAATGTGTTTTGGTACTTGGATAAATAAGATTCTATGTATAAATTTAATCTGGTTAGTATATTTTAGATAATGGGGGAATTTATGAGTTTTCCTTTACCCTAAAATACTCATTTTATCCATTTTTTTACTTTATCCATGTTTATAAATTCAACAAATATAATTAACCACATTTTTTAAAAACATAGGGAAATATACTATGGGTAAATTAGTTATGTTTTTAAACATACATAATTAGAAAACTTTTAAAAAATTTATATAATTAACCACATATTAAAATACTTTTCTAATTTGAAATTTTTTAAAGCATAGGTAATTACCCAGACCTTATTTATACATATTTTTTCAAAAAATGAGTAATGGTTAAAGAAATGGGGGGTAAAAAATTTAGATATAGAGGAGTATCTTTATTTACTTCTACCCTAATAATTAATAATGTTTTTCATTTGATGTATTCATTTAATTTTTTAGTCTATTTCAGAAAATGGAGAATGTATGAGTTGGCTAATTCACTATAAAATATAGGAATTAAATCATATAATAAGTTGATTGGATGAAACAATTGTTGTTAATGAAAATGTATCATGTTTTTTTAATAAAGACAATATTTATTTTTCATTTATTCACATGTGATTCATATTTAATGGAGGAGTGGAATGATAAACTCCTCAAAGTATGAATTTGAGTTGTCCCAAATTTATGATCATCATAGAGTATTATAGGTTGTGCTAACATGTTACTATTGTCATGTGTAGAGTCTCATATATGATATAGAATATACCCATTAGATAATAAGATAAAACTTATTATCTAGATTGAAGAACTAAATAATGTCACATTGAATGTTATATGGTCATTTATACGCATAGGGGTTTATGAATCATATGAATTCCCATTACCTGAGGTTAAAAAAATACTTATCATATAAAACTTCACACTTTGTTACCTTTATATTGCTAGCCTCAAGGTTGAGCCAATAGGGGTTGGTTGGGTATATTTTTTATCATTTCATTAATTGAGTCTAAACAATATGGTATTTTTACTCTTATATAAAAAGTATGAAATATGGTCCCTGGATTGAATTAGACTGGGGGAAACCCATGACCATGTTTAGTTAATTAACATAAGATATTCCAGGGTGGCACAATGACATTGATGTGGGCAGGGATGGATTTCGAGCTTCTGAATTGGGGAATGTAGGGTTTTCATGGGGAATATGACCAATGATGGTTAGTGGTTGGATGGTGAGGGTGAAAGATATGCTAGGAGTGGCCACTTGAGTGGGTTGGTTATGTGATTAAATATAAAAAGGGTTAAAAATTCCCTCTGACCTAGTGGTATGTATTGGGATTGTTTCTCTGGGCCTTCGGTCCGATGATGTAATAAGATATATACACTTCATTTTATACTATTCTTTGTGTGGAGGGATGATATATCACCCACTTAGGTTCTTGGGTGCAAGATTTTTTAGTTTTTTATAATCCCTGCTACTTATGATAAATAACTAATGTAATTACCTATACTTTTCAAAACATGGGGAGATGAGGTGTGGGTAAATTAATTATGTTTTTACATGTCATCAATTATATATTTTTTGAAAACATGGATAATTAGTTTCATTTCAAAAAGTTTAATTAATTAGTTACATTTTAAAGAAGGGGAAATTACCCACAAATTTTTTACCCATGTTTTTTTTGAAAAATCAGGTAATGGTTTAAAAAATATTGGTAAAAGAATATAAATATAGAGAAATTTATTTAATTACAAATTTCTAGCATTTTTTACCCACAATTTACTTATGATGTATTCATACTATTTGGTTAGTTTTTTAGACAATGTAGAATGTTTGAGTTTTCCGATAAATTATAAAAAAATAATTTTAGATATGTTTTTTTACTTTCTTCATGTTTATAAAAAAAACTTTTGTAATTACCCATATTCCTAAAAAATTAAACTAAATGAGGTGTGGGTATATTAGCTGATTTTTTAAACATCGTTTATTAGGAATATTTTTAAATGTCGCTAATTAGGTTCTTTTTTTAAAGTTTATCTAGTTATCCATGTTTTAAAAAATTTATATAATTAGTGATTTTTTTTAAAGTGTGTATAACTACCAACACCTATTTTACCCATGTTTCTTCTGAAAATGTGGCTAATGGTTAAAGAAATGTGGGTAAAAAATGTATATATAGAGGATATGTTTTAATTATACCCAATAAAATTGTTTAATTTCATTTTACATGTGATGAATTCATTCAATTTGATGAATCTATTTTAGATAACGGAGAATGTATAATTTGGCCTAAACACTGCAAAGAAAATAAATTAAGCCATATTTTTTACTTTATCCACATTTATAAGTGTAGCTAAGGTAATTACCTACATTTTAAACCCATATGCGATTAACCTAGATGATATTTTCCTATTTTATGAAAATTATGATATTTAGTCCCAAGATTGAATTTTATTGGGGGAAAATGCATGGTCATACTTAGTTTAGTGACATTTTATGTTCCCAAGTACTTTCAAAAAAAAATATTTCATGCATTCATTCAATTTCACTAGTCTATTTGAGAGAATAGAGAATGTATGATTTGGCTTATACACTAAAATAAAACTCATGTTTTTTATTTTAACTTTTTTTATAAATGAAGTTAATATTAATACCCATGATTTTAAAAAACATAGGGAAATGAATTGTGGGTAATTTATCCATATTTTTAAATGTCTCTAAGTAGTTATGTTTTTGAAAACAATGACAATTAGTCAAATTTTAAAAAAAAATTACTAATTAGTGACATTTTGAAGCATTAGTAATTAACTAAACTTATTTTAACCCTTCTTTTTTTGGAAACATGGGCAATGGTTTAATAAACATGCATAAAATGTAGGGGAGAATGTTTTATCATACCTACTTAGGTTTTTTACCTGCATTTTACATGTGATGTATTCAATCAAATTGAATAGTCTATTTCAGAAAATGGAGGATGTATGAGTTATCCTATTAACTAAAAAAAGACTCATTTTAGTCATGGTTTTATACTTTTGACACATTTAAAAAGATAACTAATGTAATTACCTTCATAGATATGAAGGGAAATAAGGAGTGGGTAAATTAACCTGATTTTTAAGCATTTATAGTTAGTCGCATTTATGAAAACATAACTAATTAACCAAATTTTAAAAAAACATCACTAATTTGTGACATTATAAAATTTGGGTAATTAATCATATCATTTCCCCACATTTTTTAGAAAAAAACTACGGATTTTTTAAGAAACATGGGTGAAAAATGTATATATAGATAATTTTTTCAATTTATACCACATATCTTTTCAACACACATTTTGTAAAAATATGTGATTTTTTTTGAAATTTTCTTACCCGTGGGTACAAAATGTCGGTAAAGAATCATACAATTAGTTAATTATCCATGAAGGTAAAAAATAGTGAAGTTTTTTCTCCAATCAGTGTTTTTGTTCTTAAACAATGTAAAAACTATGTAATTTTTTAGGGTAAATAATGTATATAGAGAGGATTTTATAACTATATCTGCTATGATTTCTAAAATGTGAGTAAATAATAATATAATAACTTGATTAAAAAATTCTTAATCTTACACTATCCACCCCACCTTTCAATTGATTATGGGTTCATTCATGTTTGGTGTTGGAATTGGGCCTTTTGGGATCCTTGGTCTAGGTACCCTACACTAATCCTATAATCACACCATTGGAATGGTCATATACTAGGTTCAATCACATAATTAGGCGACCTAAAACCTTATTTTTACATAATCTACCTAGATTGCATAATGGTCATAAACAAACTAGGGAAATTAATTGATGTAATAAAATGGAACTCTACAGATTGAAAACAATGGTCATAAAATACAGAAAAGAAGATGAATTGGAATTGAGAAATAGATTTGAAAATATCCAAAACATGAAAAAAGATATAAATAATACCAAACAACACTTCCCCTAGAATAATTTCACCCGACACACAAATAACTACTATATCATGGTAGACATGATTATGACGAGGAGCTTGGATACCCGGAGAAGAACGTTGGAGAAGAAAGATAGTGAAGAAGGGATTCGTGTGTGGTGGAATTCCAATATCCAATAGTCGTTCATCTATCAAGGATCACCCAAAGATCTATATGATGCATGTATAGAGGTCTGGATAAATAGGCTTTAGCATCAAAATTATCTCGCTATTGCATTCAAAATTCTGAATTTCTGGTGGGTTCATGTCGTGTAATGGTTACACGTTGTGTAATGAGTGGAAGTTGAAGCTTTTGAAAATTATCATCTGCTAATGAATAAATTATTCATGTATCACACACACATCATATCACAATTAAAATTAGCATCTCCTTATGAAAATCAACATCTCCCAATGAAAATCAGTATCTCTTGATTAAAATCAGCATCGTACACACATCATTTTCTATAAATAATATTTATTTTTAATTTTATGTAATACTATATATTTACTATGTATATATAAACAAATTATTCATGTACGTTATTTTTATTATTATATAATATTATTATTATATGTGTGTGTGTTAATATATAAATTAATAAAAAATAACACACACAGACAAACACACACACAATTAGTAATTTGTAATATTAGTGCATATATATTCATTTTTTTATATATATTAATAAATAAATAAATATTATTTTAAATATATATATGTGTGTGCATGTGTGTATGAATTTCTATATATATAATAAAGATTAATTATTTATTATTAATATTAATTTAGATTATTCAATATATATATATATATTAATACATAAATTTATAAATAACTATTATTTTTTATTTAATTTGTCCATGTTAAAAGGCGTGACTAAAAAACATGGCTAAATTTATGAATTAATCATTTTTTAGAAACACATTTAAAAACATGGCTAAATTATAAAATTCATCACGTTTTAATAATGGAAAAATAAAAATTAAGCAAATTATACTTTTTTATAGTGATACCAGATTGACATGTTCTATGTATATGTTGGGTGTCACAGGGATCTAACAACACTTGTTTGATGTAGCAGAAGTGATAAAGAAATTCAAACCAAGATCTCTATTCCATATAAATTAAATCACACATAAAACTAAAAATGAAGAAACTATACATATGTACCATACACCGTCCTCACTACTACTTCATTTTTATAAGGATTGATGAAGATCACATAAGTGACAGCCAAAAAACTCCCAACCTCTAGAGGTTTCCATGGGTTGAAACCAAATCACTCCTCATATGAGTTGTATTATCCTTCTTCTACAGTGTGCTAGTACCTCAATGAGTAAAATAAAAAGGATTAAGAGAGCTTCAAGATCAAAGAGTATCAATCGGGATCTTGTTCAGGCATCGCCATGTTTCCTTTCCTTATAATATGACATATCGTAAAATATGATATATCCAATTACATCACATGAAAAAGTTTTTAGTGTGTACCATATCCTTTAATGTCTTACTTACACTAAATCCTAAAAAACATTGTTCCATTGTATATTATATTGCGACATCCCAAATTTCCCAAGAGTCATGGATCCTTTATATTTTAGTTTAAACCACTTATTTTATTCTTGTAATGTCACTTAAGAGACCAAGGAAAGTGTTTAATATCATCTAGGACTTGTTTAGAGCATGGAGCTCCAGTTTTTGGAGAAACATGTAGAGGTGCACAATTGGAACACGGTTAGTAGTAACCATGCAGCTCAACCATCCCAATAGTATTGGTACATGATTAATTTAATCATTTTAGGGAGGCATCATGGCTATGAAAAAACTACAATAAATTGCAGTCATTTTGATCATGGTTGGAAAATAGTTATTTTAACCATGCACTTAACCATACGAGTAGGAGTGGAGGTGTTGTATAGTGAACGCGCATGGGATGTGCACAATTTGTTAAATAGTACACCCAACCATGTGAGGGGTACCAACTTATTTAGTGGGTGCACACAATTGGTGCATGGTTTGGACAACTATTTATCCAAACATTTCTTTACTTTAATAAGCATGGAATGATGATTTTTCAATCTTTCCCTTTAACCCTTATTCCCCTCTCTTCTTTCCGAAATCACACAACAACACCACCTCATTGAGAGATCCCTTCTTCCTCAAGCTAGTATTTAAGCCTCCTACCTCATGATACATTCTATATGACCTTTTTTCATTATGTTGGATAGCCAACAGTAAGTCTCTCATTCATCTTCCTCCCTTTCTTTATTTATCTTACCATGTAGAATATTAAATCCATGCGAGTGAATATACCTAGGGAATTTTTTTATTTCTTCGATTCTCCAATTCCAGCCCAAATTAAAGACTGATATTGGATGAGGATTATTATACCTATCTAAGGTAGGTGTTATTGTGACTTTACATAAAAGTATATTTATTTATATTATTCACCATTGTTCCACACACTAAACTTTATGCACATCACCACCTAAATTTTGTTCTCATTAATTAGATGTATGGTCCTCAATCCATGTGAACCTTAAGACCCAATAACATCAATAGAATTTGGAAAACATGACTTGAAATACCCCTTGGGTGTTTTATTAAGCTATATAAAATAACCATATGACTTATTATGAAATTGATTCACCATTGAAGTGTTTACTTTTCCTCGTAAATGGGGTGTTAAAAAAAATTAAATGAATTTCTTAAATGAATTACTTGAAAGGTGAATGGTGGTGAGAACATGTCACTTAGCCCATGATTTCAGATTAATTTTTTTGAGTTGTACTGTATAAATGAAATGACCGGTTTGAATTAAATGAGTTATAAATTGAATTATAAAATTCCATGGGTGATAATTGGGTTCCATTACATAATTCCTTGGATGGGCTCATTAGACATTTGAATTGAATGATTCTTGAATGGAATCATGATGTGCTAGGAGATATACATGGATCCTATATTTAATTACTTGAAAAGGATCACTAAGTAGATGATATTATATTCTTTCATGAGCGACACATGGGTTACCTATAAATAATTCCATGTATAGGCTCAGAGGGAAATGCATATATACCTTTCCTAGAGTGATACCTAGGTTCCTATCTGGAATTCCTTAGATGGAATCACAACAAGAAGGGTTTTTATAGTATACTTGGAGTGATACTTGGGTTCCCTATGTGTAACTCCATGAATGGTATCATGTTTCCAATAAATAAAATGACACATCTTCTAAGTCAAATAACATTCTTGGATTCATTTGATGCTTTACATACGTGGAAACCATGTCTTACTTCCTTTATTGAGTCATAAATTCAATGGGACTTACTCGACCCTCATATGAATTCCACTAAAAGGTTATTACTTGGATATGATTCTTTGATCCCAAGACTATATTATAATTAAATCATAACTAAATAATTTAGAGACATTCTAACTTAAGCCAAAGAAGGTAGTATCAGATGGGTGACCCATGGGGAACTCGGACCGACATGGGTATTTGGTATTTCATTTACTTCCATTAATATTATCTCATAGACACTACTCATTATATATTCATGGATTGGATAACATTATATGTCGTTGGTGGTGGCCTACTGAGTTTATCTCACACCCTTTTTAGGCTACTATTTGGTACCCCAAGAGACTTCATGGATACAACTAGCGAGACAACTCGGACCCAGATGCCACTTAATAGGTGCCCCGATCTTGGTGGGATACATGGCCTCAAGAATATCTTTCCGAATGACAAAGGTTAATGAATAGTAGTGAGTTCCTAAGGTGTGTTTGTGGGAATACTATGCCCTCATTAGTAGATTGTAGTACATCAGAAGGAATATAAATTATATAAATAAACATCAGAAGCAATAAAAGTATTGTAAACAAATAGCTGAATCTAACTGATGAAATAGATAAATAGGATTAATAATAACTGTATCAACTAGAACAATGATGATATAATGTCATTTCACTAGAAAACCAGAAAACATGGATACAAGATAACAGGCATAACATGTTCCAAAAAGTAAAAGAAAACAGAGGCTACTCCAAGCATCTCAAAATCATACTCATTCATCTGCTATCAAGCTACATCTTATCATCATGAAATCAATTGTTTGAAGTTATATTCTTCCCTTATTCAATACCTGCAACCATGTAATCAAATCTGGGTACCAACTAGTTCCTGGAGTGGGTGTGAGATAAATCTCAGTGGGCCACCACCAATAGTGTCTTTAACATCCAACCCATGTAATGGAAAATAGCAGTGTGTAAGCATGCATATATAAAGTAAAGAAAATTGTACAATGTAACTAAATACCCAAGTACCTACTTCAACCCTTGGCTCATGTTTGAACATGTAACCAGATCATTAATTAAGTAATTACCATTTAATGTTAATAGGTCATGTGAGGCATAGCCAGCACTGACATCACCTCGTGATAGTATAAGTAGTGAAGATCCCAAGACTTAACAAGGCAACCTAACAAGATATCCAATGAGGGAGTTCTAGGGTAATAACCAAGGTAACATAAATCTCACGGAATGCTAACCCAATAGTATCTGAGTCTAGCTAAGGGTTAAGAGTGTAATCCAAGGAGCGTAATCCAAGTCATTCCACAATAAGACAACTATTGAGTCCCAGGTGATCGACCAAGGTAAAACAAGGCTAAACAAGGATAGGGCTCTATGAGATTTCACCATGGAACCTACTAGTGAATGTTGGATCCAAGGAGTGTATCTGAGGTATCCTATAAAAATGAAAAGAACCCTACGTTAGTATACTGGGAATCCAAGGAATAGATAAGAACTAGAGTCTAGGTGGGTATTAACCTAATAAAATGACATCCTTGAATCGGAATGGGTTTCTTGAGACCCAAGGTATTCTCCTCTTAGAATCCAAAGCAATTTTGAGTCATCCCATTCCTATTTTATATTGTAATCATGTAATAATTCATTTGGTTTAATTATTTTCTTCCATTAGTGTGGACATGTCGAGTAGAGTTGAAACCATTATTATTGGTCCAAGCCTCGTCTTTAATTAGTGTAGACAATCCAAGTACCTTTGAAACCATTTAATCAAGTCTTAATTAACTGTTAAGTCATACACAATTAGAGAGGTTCACTCCATTACCATCCATTAAAATGGAAAAGGGGTGATATGTAATGTAACCTTAATTGAAATCATTTGTTAAGGCCAAGATATATACTTAGTATACTTTCCATTTCACATTTCACATTTAATAAATCATTTGGAAGTACATACCTTAGGTGTAACGCCCCGACCCCAGTTGCCCAGAGTCGGTGCATTAATTACATAACATTGGCATGATCACAAGAAGATCAAATCTCGAAAGACCGATTGGTTTAGTAGCCTTGGAAACACTAGATATATTCATAATGTTTTACATTACATTTTAAAGTGAAAAACTACTACAACAACAAAGTCTTCATAATTCACACTCATATCCCCACATACTATCCCTGCATGTCATTCATAACTTACTTCTTCACATCCTGGGAAAAATAAAACATAGAAAAGGGGTGAGCTCAAATGCCCAGTAAGGATAACAATAAAGAGGAACATTCAAAATAAGCATAAACATTTAAGGCAATTTATAACTAAAACAAAAGCCTTTTAAAATTGAACTTCAACATAGTATGGCATAAATAAAATTAAATAATGCCATTTACTTGTTCACATGGATATTCTACTAATCGAATAATCACATGCAAAAATCAATAACCACTTTCATAATGTTGGAATGCATAATGCTAAACGTTAATTTCTTTGTCTAGGCCTCATCCCAAGACCTAGGGGTTACTTCTAACCGGAACCCAACCCGGAGTGCCTCTAATAACCGGACACCAACCCGGAGTGCCTCTAATAACCGGACACCAACCCGGAGTGCCTCTAATAACCGGACACCAACCCGGAGGGCATACTTTTACCAGTCCCTAACCTGGAGGGCTTACTTTAACCAGTCCCCAACCTGGAGGGCTTACTTTTACCAGTCCCCAACCTGGAGGGCTTACTTTTACCAGTCCCCAACCTGGAACATACTTGTTTAGCACATTAATCTGAAGAAAAGTTTGAAATATAACATAAACATTCGGGTTAAAACTAGCATACGAAATGTCAATAGTTTCACCATAAACTATGAATGGTATAAAATAGCACATCCACATTCAAACATATCACAAAACCTTCAATACATTATAGAAGTTTTGTATTATAATAAATCAACTTCAAATAATCTTAAAATCCATCAAAGGATGTTGACATAGATGAAATCAAAATTCTTTTAAAAGAAGTATCTCCTTTTATTTTGAAATCATTTAAGATCCATATAAAATAAAACATTTTCTTTGAAAATATTCTTATAAGCTTGTAAGGAAAGCTTCGACGATTTTATAACGGCGGAAAATAACCGCACCCGCCGTATAAGTTAAAAAAAACATTCTTACCTCAATTCTGTCGAAAAGGTTAAAAAGGACCTTGTTTTGAAAACGACGGAAAGATTCCTTTATAAACCTCTTATAAAAAGTCAAACAAGGGTATAAATGACTTTAACCCATATTCTTGTAAATAGTAAAAATGTTTTGAAATACATTTCGAAGAAACATGGATGTGGATGATAAAGAGATCCCAGTAGATTATTACGTATAATACAACCTCAGATAATGAAGAGATTGTGAAATAACCCTTACCTTGTACTTTTCCTTGGTTGGGGTAGGTTAACCTCCTTTAATCTAGGTAACTCACTTTGGTTGGAACCAAAGGACTTCTTGAAATGCTTTCTGCCTAAGGGGAAACTTCAAGGAGGAGGAGAGGGATGTGGGGAGCTTAGTTTGGCAGAGTTTGGACGAGCCAAGTGGCTTGAGAGGTGTGAAGAAATGAGAAGGAGGAGTGCCCTTTTATAAGAGGGGTGAGGGGCACCTTTGGAAAAGCTAGAAATATTAATTTATAATAAATTCATATTCGGTTTTCAAAGGCTCCAAAGTTGACTATTCAAAGGATGAGGTGGGGATAGGTCGAAAACAACTCATCCAATAGAATTTAGACAGGTTTGGGTACTTATATTAACCTTATCTTTAAGTATTATCTCTAAGTTAATTAGTTTCACTTTTACAATGTCTCTTTGTATTTTTATATAATATGGTTAATAAACTTACTATATACATCCAAGCGACCCCCAAGTGGTCCATTAATGATGAACCTATCCTTATATAAGTCTCTTGGACGAACCTTAGATTTTTAGGAATTTAATATCGATTAATAATATAATATTTGTTTTAAAAACTCTTTTATGTCAATTTTGACACTATTCAATAGTTGATTTTTGTGAAACTCATAACAGATTGATTACTTCTAACAAAGTCCATTAAATCAATCCTAATATATCATATTAGCCTAGAAAATTAGTTTAATTCATTAAAAGTTTCAATTTATATTTATTTGGGTATTTATAATATCAATTATTTTAATTTTTCACTATTATAGTAATTACTGCATCATCATTGTGTCATAAATAAAATAAATTATTTAATGTCTAAAAATTATAAATAAAATATCATTATGTAGGAAATCTTTTTAGCTTTCTAATTAATATTTATAATCGAAAATCCAACATGTATAACCCTATGTAACAATTGTTTTGCTAAAAGATATATGCTTGTGTCATTTTTGTATTCATTTTAACTTAATTAAAATAAAGTGTCATTATCACTTACAAGTGGATCCATGGGGTCCCAAAATAGACCCAAAGATGCCCATGGTCGACCATGTATCAACCAATAGGGTTAAGACACGTTTTAGGGTAATTTAGTATTATTATAATATTATTTTTTTAACCCTTATTTACCGGATTTACCCTTTAACCATGGTAAATAAAATATTTACCACAGTAACTTTTCAAAATGTCTAAAAATAAAAGTAACCTATTTACACAATTTGAACATCCTGATTCCAAATATGGAATCCATTTTCCTAAATTCAAAACACAGAAGTGGCAGAAATTAATTTAAAATTAATTCCCGCTGTCAAAACAAAAAGCGTGTTTTTAAGAGATAATAACTATCAAAAGATTGACACTTGTTTATGTTCGGTTTAATTGTAAAATTATGTCCAATGACCAACATTATATTAAATGGTAAAAATATATTCTAAATATACTTTAAAACCACTAAAATTCATAATTTATCACTATTAATTATTTTGATTAAAAAAGTTGTTTTTAATTAAAATTTAGAAATTTTCACTATTCATCAAAATATGAAAGTTATCCGAAATGTACCAAAATTTCACCCTAGGCTAATTTCGATATTCTGAATCCAAAAATGAAGTCCATTTTGAAATATAAAATATATATGATTTCAAAAATTAGGTATTACTATTCACAACGGCTAGTTTAATCGGTTGTGGTGTGTGTTAAAACTCGAAGTTGCGTATAACACACGCTACTATATTATTCAAAGGAAAGCGTACCGTGGAAGCTTGGGATGTTTCATTTTAAATTTTTTTGATGTCCCCATTTAGTCAATATGTTTAAAATATTGTATTTAAAAAGGGTTCACTATTAAAAGTTGATAAAAGTGCAATACTGAAAATGAATTTGTTCTTGCATTATATCAATGAAACTCATAATATGGATTCTAAAATTATAAGGATTATATAAAGTTTAAAATTTAGATAATACTATTCATAACCGCTTTTGAATGGCTTATTTTTGTATGTCATGGTGTGATTGAACTCGGTGTTGCGTGTAGTGCAAGTTATTTAATTATTTTGAAGAAATAACACACTATGAAATCTTGGGGTGTTACATTCTCCCCTCCTTCAATAAATTGCGTCCTCGCAATTTGAAATTGTTCTTCAAAAATAAAAGGTTGAAAATAGAAAATATATTTGTGGGAAAACCCACATCGGAAATTGGGTTACTAAAATTTAGTCTTAATATGAGGAAAAGAGAAATGAAAGGGTCACCACCAAATTATGATCTCGATTAGGAGAACATTGGTGGCAATTAGAGACATATAATTGGAGGAAAAACGTAAATATTTATAGGTAGTGATTGAGGTCATCAATCACAAACAAGTATAAAATTGAGGTCCTTAAACTCATCAATCTATGATGATTTGAAATACCATCGGTTCAACAAAACATAGGGTATTGGGATAACACATTTTTGACGTTTCAAATATCTTAGTTGAAATCCCACATCGAAAAATGAATTAATGAGGCCTCTATTTAAAATAAAGAGTGGAAAGTATGAAGATTACCGAAAATAACACATACTAGGGTTCCATGTAGGAAAATATGGATATGGAGGAGAAATCTAACCATCAATTATCTGATGGAGAGTGGTAGAGAACATGGCTATGGAAAGGTCAACAATCCCAAAGCCATAAATTAGTGATGATTTAAGGTACCATCTAGGACAACATTTTTGTTCTATGTTCCTTTTATTAATGTTGAGGAATTTATTTATGAGATTGGCTAAGATCATAAGGAGACATACTTACTTTATAATTAGAGTTTTATCCATTAATAAATTTCTACCAAAAACTCATCATTCACTCGTAAAAAAAATTCTATTTATACTACTCATAGAGGGTTCCAAAATAAACGAATTTATAATTCATCTACCAGATCTTTTTAAAAACTGCTTTATTTAATACAGGACATCTCGTGGGATAGTGGTAGGTGATACACCCTTGTCGCCCTTCGGTTGCGGGTTCAAGTCTTGCGGCCTTGCCAGTCGCGACGGGTTGCCGCCCGACCTCTGGGTTGTCCTTTTAGGGTAATCAAAAATTAATCTCAAACTAGAATTTATCCAAAATACTTCTATCCAAACTCACTGTCCAATATTTATAAGGAAGGTAAACTTAATGTAGATCCTTTTTTACCCCGTAATAGCATATAAATACCTTCATCATGTATTCTTTTAAAACACTGAAACATCCAAAATTATCATAATACTTATTGGTTACATTCATGCTCCCTTATTCCATATAGAATGCTGGATATACTTCTTCAATCCAAAAATGTTTTAAACCCTAATAATGATGGAATATACAAATCATTAATCAGTTCCATGGTAGTCAAGATTATCCATTATAATTTGTCCAAAACAATCATGTATTATTCCAAAATCACTACCTCGGTATCAAAACTATATTATGATTTATCTTTCTCTCAACCATATATTTTCCAAAAATTTATCATGCTATTGAGTCACTTTTCTTTGTTCCACACAATCTCAAGTCCTTAATGAAATAGTACTGCAGTACAATCCTTATATACTCCATAATTATTATAACAAGTACATTGTTGATACAACACTCAATTGACATAATCAACATAAGAACTCTAATCATTCCTCTTTATCTGTGGTAGTATCATAACTTGATTATTATCCAATAGCATCATTTGCGTCATAGTCTGATGACTGGGACATAGGTTCGCGTAGTGTCCAAACTCCTTGCAAATGAAGCATTGTACATTTGAAACCATTTTCTTACCCTTGCAGTCACGTACCTTGTGCCCTTTTCCTCCACACTTATAACAAACTCCCATTCCTTTCAGGCAAGTTCCAGGGTGTTTCTTTCCACAGTTACCACATATGGGAAAATTCTTCTTTTCCCTCTTCCCTTTATCCATCTTTCTCTCTTCCATCCTTTTCTTCTCTTGCTTCCCTTCAAATCCATAGGACTCAGCAAAATCTTTACTTATCTTATCAACACATGATATTATTTCTTCATATGATGATAATACATGGGAAACTATTTCTCTTATAAATTCTGGCTTAAGACCATGAAAGATATGATCCTTCTTTCTCTTTGGATCATGTGCTTTGCTGGAGTTCTCATTCCTTCTACTGGACGCCATTTCTAAACAATGGCATACACTAGATCAGTTTATGAATCAAAATACATAATCCCATACTTATAAAACACTTAACATAAATTGAACTATTTATGGATATAATCCATAATCATAAAAATGTTTTCTTTGAGGAAGTATATACTCATAAACCCTTCATAATGATTTGTAAAGAAAATGAGAGTTATCCTAAGCATATCCCCCGGGAGTGTCGTAACCAAGAGTGCAGCAAGGCCCGTTGTCGTGCACCAGTTCCCGTTCGAGTCTAGCTCAAAGCGGTGTTTTCGGGTTTTACCCCTAGGTACATCTGTGCCAGAGCCGCCTCTACCTGCTCGTATCCAGACAGGGATGTATTGCTCGGAAAACTCACAAAATCTCTACAATACCAAAATTCTAGGAAGTTCTTCTATACTAATCCTCAAAGTTCATCTTATGTCTACGTGCTCTAATCAGAGTTTATCTAAATCTAGCTTCCAAGGTTTGTACTAAACTTCCTCTGATACCAACTGTAACGCCCCGACCCCAGTTGCCCAGAGTCGGTGCATTAATTACATAACATTGGCATGATCACAAGAAGATCAAATCTCGAAAGACCGATTGGTTTAGTAGCCTTGGAAACACTAGATATATTCATAATGTTTTACATTACATTTTAAAGTGAAAAACTACTACAACAACAAAGTCTTCATAATTCACACTCATATCCCCACATACTATCCCTGCATGTCATTCATAACTTACTTCTTCACATCCTGGGAAAAATAAAACATAGAAAAGGGGTGAGCTCAAATGCCCAGTAAGGATAACAATAAAGAGGAACATTCAAAATAAGCATAAACATTTAAGGCAATTTATAACTAAAACAAAAGCCTTTTAAAATTGAACTTCAACATAGTATGGCATAAATAAAATTAAATAATGCCATTTACTTGTTCACATGGATATTCTACTAATCGAATAATCACATGCAAAAATCAATAACCACTTTCATAATGTTGGAATGCATAATGCTAAACGTTAATTTCTTTGTCTAGGCCTCATCCCAAGACCTAGGGGTTACTTCTAACCGGAACCCAACCCGGAGTGCCTCTAATAACCGGACACCAACCCGGAGTGCCTCTAATAACCAGACACCAACCCGGAGGGCATACTTTTACCAGTCCCTAACCTGGAGGGCTTACTTTAACCAGTCCCCAACCTGGAGGGCTTACTTTTACCAGTCCCCAACCTGGAGGGCTTACTTTTACCAGTCCCCAACCTGGAACATACTTGTTTAGCACATTCATCTGAAGAAAAGTTTGAAATATAACATAAACATTCGGGTTAAAACTAGCATACGAAATGTCAATAGTTTCACCATAAACTATGAATGGTATAAAATAGCACATCCACATTCAAACATATCGCAAAACCTTCAATACATTATAGAAGTTTTGTATTATAATAAATCAACTTCAAATAATCTTAAAATCCATCAAAGGATGTTGACATAGATGAAATCAAAATTCTTTTAAAAGAAGTATCTCCTTTTATTTTGAAATCATTTAAGATCCATATAAAATAAAACATTTTCTTTGAAAATATTCTTATAAGCTTGTAAGGAAAGTTTCGACGATTTTATAACGGCGGAAAATAACCGCACCCGCCGTATAAGTTAAAAAAAACATTCTTACCTCAATTCTGTCGAAAAGGTTAAAAAGGACCTTGTTTTGAAAACGACGGAAATATTCCTTTATAAACCTCTTATAAAAAGTCAAACAAGGGTATAAATGACTTTAACCCATATTCTTGTAAATAGTAAAAATGTTTTGAAATACATTTCGAAGAAACATGGATGTGGATGATAAAGAGATCCCAGTAGATTATTACGTATAATACAACCTCAGATAATGAAGAGATTGTGAAATAACCCTTACCTTGTACTTTTCCTTGGTTGGGGTAGGTTAACCTCCTTTAATCTAGGTAACTCACTTTGGTTGGAACCAAAGGACTTCTTGAAATGCTTTCTGCCTAAGGGGAAACTTCAAGGAGGAGGAGAGGGATGTGGGGAGCTTAGTTTGGCAGAGTTTGGACGAGCCAAGTGGCTTGAGAGGTGTGAAGAAATGAGAAGGAGGAGTGCCCTTTTATAAGAGGGGTGAGGGGCACCTTTGGAAAAGCTAGAAATATTAATTTATAATAAATTCATATTCGGTTTTCAAAGGCTCCAAAGTTGACTATTCAAAGGATGAGGTGGGGATAGGTCGAAAACAACTCATCCAATAGAATTTAGACAGGTTTGGGTACTTATATTAACCTTATCTTTAAGTATTATCTCTAAGTTAATTAGTTTCACTTTTACAATGTCTCTTTGTATTTTTATATAATATGGTTAATAAACTTACTATATACATCCAAGCGACCCCCAAGTGGTCCATTAATGATGAACCTATCCTTATATAAGTCTCTTGGACGAACCTTAGATTTTTAGGAATTTAATATCGATTAATAATATAATATTTGTTTTAAAAACTCTTTTATGTCAATTTTGACACTATTCAATAGTTGATTTTTGTGAAACTCATAACAGATTGATTACTTCTAACAAAGTCCATTAAATCAATCCTAATATATCATATTAGCCTAGAAAATTAGTTTAATTCATTAAAAGTTTCAATTTATATTTATTTGGGTATTTATAATATCAATTATTTTAATTTTTCACTATTATAGTAATTACTGCATCATCATTGTGTCATAAATAAAATAAATTATTTAATGTCTAAAAATTATAAATAAAATATCATTATGTAGGAAATCTTTTTAGCTTTCTAATGAATATTTATAATCGAAAATCCAACATGTATAACCCTATGTAACAATTGTTTTGCTAAAAGATATATGCTTGTGTCATTTTTGTATTCATTTTAACTTAATTAAAATAAAGTGTCATTATCACTTACAAGTGGATCCATGGGGTCCCAAAATAGACCCAAAGATGCCCATGGTCGACCATGTATCAACCAATAGGGTTAAGACACGTTTTAGGGTAATTTAGTATTATTATAATATTATTTTTTTAACCCTTATTTACCGGATTTACCCTTTAACCATGGTAAATAAAATATTTACCACAGTAACTTTTCAAAATGTCTAAAAATAAAAGTAACCTATTTACACAATTTTAACATCCTGATTCCAAATATGGAATCCATTTTCCTAAATTCAAAACACAGAAGTGGCAGAAATTAATTTAAAATTAATTCCCGCTGTCAAAACAAAAAGCGTGTTTTTAAGAGATAATAACTATCAAAAGATTGACACTTGTTTATGTTCGGTTTAATTGTAAAATTATGTCCAATGACCAACATTATATTAAATGGTAAAAATATATTCTAAATATACTTTAAAACCACTAAAATTCATAATTTATCACTATTAATTATTTTGATTAAAAAAGTTGTTTTTAATTAAAATTTAGAAATTTTCACTATTCATCAAAATATGAAAGTTATCCGAAATGTACCAAAATTTCACCCTAGGCTAATTTCGATATTCTGAATCCAAAAATGAAGTCCATTTTGAAATATAAAATATATATGATTTCAAAAATTAGGTATTACTATTCACAACGGCTAGTTTAATCGGTTGTGGTGTGTGTTAAAACTCGAAGTTGCGTATAACACACGCTACTATATTATTCAAAGGAAAGCGTACCGTGGAAGCTTGGGATGTTTCATTTTAAATTTTTTTGATGTCCCCATTTAGTCAATATGTTTAAAATATTGTATTTAAAAAGGGTTCACTATTAAAAGTTGATAAAAGTGCAATACTGAAAATGAATTTGTTCTTGCATTATATCAAAGAAACTCATAATATGGATTCTAAAATTATAAGGATTATATAAAGTTTAAAATTTAGATAATACTATTCATAACCGCTTTTGAATGGCTTATTTTTGTATGTCATGGTGTGATTGAACTCGGTGTTGCGTGTAGTGCAAGTTATTTAATTATTTTGAAGAAATAACACACTATGAAATCTTGGGGTGTTACACTAGGTGGGTCAAGTGGTGATAATACATGGTACATGACATCATGAAATTATCATTAATGACAAGCCATTTATTATAATAAGTCTCACCTTTAGGATGGTCAAGAAAAGGCACACCCGAACGGTGGATCAAATGTGTCAAAACACTAAAAACCCAATTATGGCATATCCTTCAACATGAGGCGGATTGAGTTGTGGGTGTTACCACTAACAACTAATCACATATTTATAAATAGAATTACCATAGAAGTCTAAAAAGTATAACCATGGCATGTACATTTAAGAAATGATTTCCAACGAAAATGGTGGTCCCCACATGAACATTCCAAAATTGAATAACTTTAGGGATAAGTTTTAGACCACCCACCTTAGGGTTGTATGATCCTTCTCCTTCGGTATCGGCTGTTGATTTGCCTCAGATCAGAGTAGATATAAGATAAGGTAAAAAACGATCACATGGTGATATCTAGGTCAAGAGTGAAAGAGAAGAAGAACAACAAAAGAGGACTCAAGTACATACTGTTGCACATCCGACATGATGAATGGAAGCACGATCGGATGCTGGATGAAGGATACCTCTTGATTCCAAGTTTAGATCTTCAAAACCCTAAAAATGAGATAGAATTAGGTCAATCCTGCATAAACTTAGATTAGGGAGGAAGGGGTGACTTAATAGATCATTAAGGGAAAAACTGGAAAAATTACCCAAAAAATAGCCTATGCATAGTTTGTCTACACAGTTTGTAAAATCATGTGCAAACTATGTGGGACGGATTTGCCCTAATGGTTTGGTCCACATGGTTTTTCAAACCATGCGCAACCCACGCACAAATATCTGGGAAAAGGGGTACTTTTACGGTTAGTCCACACGGCAATGCGCCAACCATGCGAGGTGGCTCTATCTGAATAAAGACCATCCGCAGAGTTTGAAAAACTATGAAGAAATCCTGCATGGTTTACTCTAAACCATGCCCATGGTCTGTTTTCTCCAAAAAAAACATGGGTTTCGGGTTCCCAACAATCCCTAGACACCCTTGGAACCTTTACTAACTCATTAGGCATCCATATTAGGTCCAAAGTAAGTATTTAGACTGAAAATTAAAGGATCCATACCTGAGTGAAAAAATAGGTTCTTACAGTCTTCCCCCCTGAAAAGAACTCACCCCCTATGTTCTCCTTCAAAGTGTAAAAAAACAATGTCTGAGAAAAAATTTGGCCACTGAGCATGTACATCAGATTCCCTCTCCCAAGTCTCATCCTGTACTCGGTCGTGCTACCATAGTACGTGTATGAGAGGGACAAACTAGCCTCAGATATCCTTCATGCTTCGGTCAACGATACATACTGGATACTCCTCAAAGGTAGCATCGTCATCTAATGAAACTTCTTCGAGATCAAATATATGATATGGGTAAGAATGATATTAGAGAAGATGTGAAACATGAAAGACATTATACATGACATGGTACCTCTGAGGTAGCAGCAACCGATAGTCTATCCGCTTGAATCTCTCTAGAATTTCAAATGGGCCAACGTAATGAGGTGACAACTTTACCTACTTCCATAACCGTCTATTCCCTAGCTTGGGTGATACCTAAAGGAAAACACGATCCCCAACCTTGAACTCAAGAGGTCATCAACGATGATTGGCATAATATTTATGTCTAGACTGAGTAGTAGTCATACGCTTCCTGATCAGCTGTACCTATTATGAAGTCTCATGGTTGAGGCAAGGACTTAGTAGGGCTACCTCACCTGCCTCTAGCCAGAACAAGTGTGAACGGAATGGCCTACCACATAAGGCCTCAAAAGGATCCATCTATATCATCACCTAAAAACTATTATTATAAGTGAACTCGACAATAGTGATATGATTCTACCAAGAACCGCAGAAATCAAGGAAACATGCTCTAAGCATATCCTTTAAAACCTGTATCTTCCATTCCGATTTTCCATCGATCTGAGGGTGAAAATATATTCTTATAATAAACTAAGTTCCCATAACTTTCTATAAACCTTTTCAGAATTGTGAGGTGAAACGAGCATCCCTATCTGAAAAGATAGTACGTGGAACCCCGTGTAGTCATATGATCTCACATAAATACAGTCTTCCCAATTCATCCACAGAAAAAATTCTCCTATATAGGAATGAAGTGGGATGATTTCTTTAGTCGGTCAATGACTACCCAGATAGCATCACTACCCCTCGACGACCTAGGTAAGATGACTATGAAATCTTTATCAACATCTTCCCACTTACATTCTGAGATTGGAAGCGGCTGTAACAAGCCTACAGGTCTCCAGTGCTCCGCCTTCACCAGCTAATAGGTGGAACACCTAGTGATGAATCTTGAAATCTAATGTTTCATTCTAGGACACCAATACTGGTGTCATATATCTTGATACATCTACGAGATTTCTGGATGAACTAACCACTAGGAAGTGTGGGACACTTTAATCAACTCCTATATCATATCTGAAGGAACCCAGTTACGTCCACATAGATGTAGGACATCGTTTATATCCACAGACCAATCCGGAGGTGTGTTATCTCCTGATATACTCCCATGGAGAACCATACCTTTAGGATCTGAAAACTTCCTACTCTTCACCTTCTCCAGGAGGGAAGAGGTAACTGTTACGTTTGAGAGGTATGACTACTTGTGACTGTCATGAAACTCTAGATAATGTTTAGAAAAGAGGTCCATTAACTTTCATTCATCATTGGCTTCCTGTATGGCCTGTGTTTTAGTTTTACGACTTAGTGCATCAGCGACCACATTTCCCTTTCTAGGCATAAAGGAAAGATCAAAATCAATAGATTGTATATATTCAACCCATATCCATTGTTTGAGTTTCAAGTCACACTAAGAAAGGATATAATTGATTTTCTTTTGATATGTATACACCACAAAGCGTTCACCCAATAGATAATGTCTCCAGTAACATAAGTCATGGAAAACTACTACTAGATCAAGGTTGTGTGTCGAGTAATTTCACTCATGAGACCTCAACTACCGAGATCCATACGCAACAAATTTGTCTTCCTGCATCAACACTACTCCTAGTCTAATTCCCGATTCATCATAGAAGATGATATAACCTTTACCTAGTTCTAGAAGAATCAAAATAGGTCTCAGGACAAGTCTTCCTTTCAGCTTCTGAAAGCTTTTCTTGCATGCTTCTAACCATAAGAACATAACACCCTTACTTTTAAGTCTATTAAGAGGTGAAGCAAGATATGAGAAGTATTGTATGAAATTATTGTAATACTCAGCCATACCCAAGAAACTTTTTCTATCAAATTCTTTTTTGGGTTTCTCCTAGGAAACTACAACCCAAGAATTTTTAGGGTTAATGGATACTAATGATTCTGAAATAATATGGCCCATGAAGTAGACCTTGTCGATCCAGAAGTCAGACTTAGCAAGCTTGGCATAAAGATGATTCTCTCTTAGTGTAATCAGAATGATCTCAAGATGTTTGGAACAATCATTATGAGTGAGAGAATACACTAAGATGTCGTACACAAAGACCACAAAAAAATAATCCAAATAGGGGTGGAAAACCCTATTCATCAAAGCCATGAAAATGGAAGGAGCGTTCGTAAGACCAAACGACATAAAAATATACTCATACAGACCAAAACTTCTATGGAATTTTGTACAAGGTATGTCTGATGGTCTGACTTGCACCTGATGGTAACCCAATCTATGGTCAATCTTAGAGAACACATTTTCTCCTCAGAGCTAGTCAAAGAGATCATCTATTAATAGAAGTGGATACTGGTTCTTGATCGTAAGATGGTTTAACCTTTTATAATCCACACATAGACGAAGATTTCCATAGACATTATTAGTAAAAATCACGGGTGAACCCCATGAGGATGTACTAGGCCATATAAAGCCTTTGGACTCTAGGTCCTGTATATGCCACTTGAGATCCTGAAGCTCAGTAGGTGACATCCTGTATGGATGAATGGACACTAGAGATGCTCCTAGAATAAGATCAATTATAAAATATACCTCTCTCTTAGGAGGTAATCCAGAAAAGTCATTAGGAAAGAAATCATTGAAATGATCTACTACAGGAGGTAAATTAGTTTGAAGAAAAACCTGATACTCCATGAAAATATTTTCAATCTAGGCAATCACTTCACCTAGCCCATGATGCTTTGGTCCAGCTCTCCCAACCTGGACATCCCACTCACCCATGAAAAGATTAATGATGCCTTCTCATGATGTAAAAGAGACCCTACGACGATAGCAGTCTACAAAGGCATGATAGTTAACTAACCATTCCATCCTAAGAGTGAAATTGAAACTCTTCATCTCAAGAACAAAGAGATTCCAAAAGAAAGGGGTAACTGCTTACCTCAAGGGGACATTCCTTGCACTGGCGTATGACCTTCATCTATATTCCCAACAGGCTGTCGAGGGTCATTACACCATAGTAATACTATATCTCTAATCTGAGACTTTCCACAATTGATACATAAATAAAATAGTTTGAAGAACCTATATCAAACAAAGTAGAGACAATAGTAGAGGCTACTAGAATAGTACCTAGTACTGAAGATATCCCCACATCCTACTCCTTGGGTATCAGCTGTAAAGCATGCAACTGTCCTAATATATGGCCATGTGCAATAGATTGACTACCATGATCATGACTACTTTTCAGGCGCTGCTGGTGATTAGGGATCAGACTACCACAACCATGACCTCCTCCTCGACTAGACCTGCCAATGCTATTCCAACTCCCCACCTAAAATGACACAAAATAACTCTCTCCTAAAAGTGGAGCTACCATAGATCCTTTTCCACTTGAAGCTAGTGGAAAGGTCTTGAAAAAGTACTGAAGATGACCCATATAGCCGCTTTCTCTTCACTCTATAGGGTCTCTATCACATTGGGGATTTTTATGCCCCGATATTCCACACTAATGACACACAACATAGCTATCAAAATGGATACTTTGTCTTCCACTTCCCTGATGAAAAACCTCAAGGGAATATTTCCAGCCCCTAGAAGAACTACTGGCTTGATGTGGAACTGGTCTTTCAAACCCAGTACTTGTGTCGTCCCTCAGGTTACGCTCTGTGATAAGGTCCCCATCAACTGTTGCAGGAAAGGTAGGAAGGAGAAATAAATTCACTTGAGTCTAGATGTCATACTAAAGTCCATCCTCAAAACGTTAAGCACACAAAAGCTCATCACCAGCTAAAAGTAGTGAAAAGAACTGTAAATCAATGAAACGTGACGAATACTCCATAACAAACATAGAACCCTGCTCGAGATTCATGAACTATATGGATATGTCATCCCTCAGTGCTTGGGGAAAGAATTGATCATAGAAGGAAATCTGGAAGTCAACCCATAACATGCCATGATGACGACCGGCCTGGGTAATGACATCCCACCAATGTTTGGCCAAATACCTAATCATGTATATAGAAAGTTTGAATCTCTACTCTAGAGGTGTTTCTAGATGCTCAAATATATATAGTGTAGCCTCTATCCAAGACTCAATAGCCTGAGAATCGTCATCCCTTGAAAAAGTAGGAGGATGCTGCTGCTGGAACTCACGGGTCAGATCATCCATCGTAGGTGCAACCCGTAGAGCACCTTGCATGGACTCCATCATACATAAGAAACTATCACAGACATGAGAATTGGTTCTTGGATCAGGTATAGTATGCAGTGCCTCAATTGGAACTCTTGGAAGTAATACTGAAAACATAGGGCCCACCATGTCTAAAGCATGGTCGTCACCACCCTCCTGGAAAACAACACAAGGACGTCGTGGTAGATGTGGTCTACAAATTCCAAGAACATGCCACCGAACAAGCATATAAGAATAAGATAGAATCACTAGCAGAACTAAACGTAATAAAACTCACTACCCAAGGCATACTTCCCAAACTACCCACTTAAACGACCATGCATTAGTAAGTGCTCAAGTATAAGTTTGATGTCATTTTGCAATTAATTCTTAGGTTCACTCCTTTAACTTTTGTAAGCAAGATAAGGTGGGATAAGGATGTGCAAGAAATTCATTTTAGATTCCAGGATTTACTTCATAATTGATAGCCATTTTTTATGAATCAGTGTCCATACAGCTATCACCAGAAACGGCACCCATTTATTTACAGTATAATGGATTGACTCAGTAAATTACTCATACCAACCCATGAGGGCCTGTACACCTCATGAATTGAGACAGTAAATCACTCAATCACAACCATGAGTAATACAAGTACACTCATCTATCACAACACCACTCGACAATCACAAGCATAACAAGCAATGAAAAGCAGTGAAATGCACCTATATGGCATGGCAATATGCAAGACATGTGAATTCTAGGTGCCTATAATGATACTTGTAGCATTTATCCTTTCCCTCATATCATCGGGCCAAGGATGAAATAAATCCTCAAATAGATAAATAATCAAAAACACCACACAACATGTGCATCACCAAATGGTGAAATAATATCAACTGTAATAGGCAAAATCAGAATAACAATTATAGTTTAGGAAACTTGGTTTTTACCCTGAAATGGGTTTGCAACACCCAAGAATGGCCTATGACCAAGTCTAAATGTTCTTATTATCCAATATGTTGTCTCCAAATTTTAAATCAAGGAAAGAAACAACCTCTAATAAAACTTTGTGGTGACCCAGACCCGGATGCCACTTAACAGGTGCCCTGAGCCTGGTGGGACACATGGCCTCAAGCACATCTTCCCAAATTCTAGAGGCTACCGACTAGTAGTGAGGGCCTAGGGTGTGTATGTGGGAAGGCTATGCCATCATTAGAAGAGTTTATCATAGCGGAAGGAATATAAATGATATAAATAAACAGTGGAAGCAATATAAATATTGTAAACAAACAGTGGAAGCTAACAGATGCAATAAAAAAACAAGAATAATAATAACTGTATCAACTGGAACAATAATGATGTAATTTCATGTCACTAGAAAACTGGAAAATATGGATACATGATAGTAAGAATAACATTTTACACAAATTAAAAGAAAAAAAAGGCTACACCAAGCATCCTGATATCTTACTCGGTCATCCACTATCATGCTCCATCCTATTAGCAAAAAATATAGTGTTGGAAGTTGTATGCTTCCTTTTGTCAATACCTGAAACTATGTAATCTATTTCAGGTACCAAAAGATGCCCGAAGAGGGTGTGAGATAAATCTTTGTGGGCCACCACCAACGGTGTCTATAACATCCGGCCCATGTAATTGAATATAGCAGTCTATAGATATGCATATATAAAGTAAAGAAAATAGTACAATGTAACTAAATACCCAAGTACCTGCTTCAACCCTTGGATGGTGTCTGAAAATGTAACCAGTTCATTAATTATGTAATTTCAATTTAATGTTAATAGGTCATGTGAGAAATATCCAACACTGAAATCACATTGTGATAGTATAAGTAGTAAAGGTCCCCATACGTAACAAGGACACATGACAAGATATCCAGCGAGGGAGTTCCTGGGTAATATCCAAGGTACATAAATATTACAGAATGGTGACTAGTAGTATTTGAGTCCAGATAATTGGTACGAGTGTAATCCAAGGAGCATAATCCAAGTCATTCTACAATAAGACACCTACTGAGTCCAAGGTGATCGACCAAGGTAAAATAGGGCTAAGCAAGGATAGGTCCCTTTGGGCTTTCACCATGGAACCTACTAGTCAATGCTGGATGCAAGGAGTGTATCTGAGGTATCCTGTAGAAATTAAAAGGACCCTATGGTTTTATACCAAGAATCCAAGGAATAGACAAGAACTGGAGTCTAGGTGGGTATCAACCTAAGAAAACTGCATTGTTGAATCAGAGTGGGGTTCCCGAGACCCAAGATATTATCCTCTCAGAATACAAGGCAAGCTCGAGTCAGTCCATTCCTATTTGATATTTTAATCATGTAATAATTCATTTGGTTTAAGTATTACCTTCCATTAGTGTGGATGGGTCAAGTAGAGTTAAAATCATTATTATTGGTCCAAGACTTGTCTTCAATTAGTGTGGATATGTCAAGTAGCATTGGAACAATTTAATCATGTCTTAATTAATCATTAAGGCATAAAAAATTAGAGAGGTTCACTCTGTTACCTTCCATTAACATGAAAAGTGGTGATACAGACATGTAACCTTAATTCAACTCAGTTGTTAAGGACAAGATATATACTTAGTATACTTTCCATTTCACATTTCACATTTAATAAATCATTTGTAAGCACTTACCATAGTTGGGTCAAGTGGTGAGCATACATGGTACATTCCATAATGAAATTCTCATTAATAACAAGTCATTTATTATAAGAAGGATCACCTTTCGGAAGGTCAAGTAGACACTTGAATGGTGTCTCAAATATGTCTAAACACTAAAAACCCATTCATGGCATAACCATCCACATGAGGTAGACTAAGTTGTGGGTGTAACCACTAAAAACTAATAAAATATTTGGAAAGATCATAACCATATGATTCTAACAAGTATAAACATGTCATGTAAATTTAAGAAATAGTTTCCAACAAAACCAGTGGGCCCCACCTGAACATTCCAAAAAATGACAAACTTTAGGGATAAGTTATAAACCACCCACCCTAGGGTTTATGATCCTTATCCTCTTGTATCAGCCCTTGATTTTCTCAGATCAGAGTTGATCTAAGAAAAGAGGAAAACACTAACATGGGGATATCTAGGTCGAGAGTGAAAGAGAAGAAGAATGGCTAAATAATACTCGATTACTTACTATTGCGAATCCAACGTGATGAATAGAAGCTCGATTAGATTCCAGATGAAGAGATTTCTTGATTCTATGTTTAGATCCTCAAAAATCCCCAAAGTGAGAGTGAATTAGGTCAATCCTGCATATACTCTGATTAGGGAGGAAGGGGTGACTTAATAGAACATTAAGGGAAAACTGGAAAAATTACCTAGAAAATAGCATGTTCACAGTTTGTCCACACATTTTTTCAAACTGTGTGCAAACCGTGTGGGATGGTTCTGCCTAAATGGTTTGGTCTACACAATTTTTCAAACCGTGCACAAACAACACATGAATACCTAGGAAAAAGGGGTGCTCACATGATTAGGCTGCACAACCATGCGCCAACCTTGTGAGGTGGCTCTATCCAAAAAAACACCATCCGCATGGTTTGTCAAACTATACGAAAATCCCACACGGTTTACTCTAAACTGTGTACAAGGTCTATTTTCACTAAAAATATGGGTTCTGGGCTCTAAAAAATCCCAGGACACCCTTGGAACCATTACTAACTCATTATATATTCATATTAGGTCCGAATTAAAGATTTAGAATGAAAATTAAAGGATCCATACTTGAGAGAGAAACTGGGTGCTTACAACTTGGAAAAATTCGAAGCAACTAATGTTGGATGCTTTATTTTATGTAAAATGATGGATTACGAGAGTAAAGAAATAATCTTATCATGATTCTATCAATGATCAATATTGGTATTTTTATTCATTTTTGTATAGCAAATTTTTATATTCTTGCTACTTTTTTCTTTATATACCACACTTTTGTATAACCTAAAGACTTGAAATCATTATTTTGTATATGTCTTTGGGTTCTATTTATATTAATTAACTCTTTTTGGATTATTACTTCAACTGTTCCTCATTTACTAGGTTTCCTATATTTATTCATTTACTATACTATTATGTTTATACTCTGATAAAAGAGGGTTTAATCTCCCCACCATACAATTATAGACCCTCACTACAAGTTGGTATCCTTTGGTGTAAAATGAGGTGTGCATAATGCCACATGACTAACTTGGTTTAGTTACTTATAAGTGAACCTGGTCTGGCATGATACAAGTGGTATAAGAGCCCCATTTTCCATTATCTTGCTATTTTGGGTTGGTATAACGGAGACTAGGGCATGTCATAATTTGGTAATGGGCATGTTCTAGGGAGTAGCTGGACCATATACAGGTAAAAATCCAAGTTTCCATGGATAATAATTGTTTCTTTAGATTATTCCTTTTACAGTTGTACTAATTTAAACATTAGGTGACACACATGACTTGTGTAATTTTGTATTGTTATGGATTTTGTTTTTTATCCTTGGCTCAATACAGTAAGTAAATATTTTATCACGCATCGTTGTAGGAACCTAAGGATTGTATGTCATATATATGCCATGCCACATTTATTTTCTTGTGATAATTAACTGATGCATATTATTGGTTCCTTGACTAGGAAATTTGAAATTGTAAAAACATTTCTTATATAGGAAAAAGGAAATAATTGGTTCTTAAGGTGTCTTCCTCAACCTAAATAGTGTTTTTTTATATAGCTTGAGGGTGGAACCTTAATTGAACAATTATCACATGTATGAGATGTGTAAATGTGGTTACATAGACTAAAACATTAGTTGGATCTGATTACATTAATTCCAATTGTAATTTATAAATATTGTACTTCTATAAATTGGGAATGATGATTCATCTAATAAAATCTTCTTATATGGCTTGTTACATCCTGACTCTGGATTTAAGGGTTGGGTTTCAATTATATAAAGTTCCAATTTTAACTTATAAAGAATATTCCTTTATAAATTTGGAATATTAATCAATATAACTAGAACACTCTATAAACATAAAATTTTTACTAAATTAATGATTCATAAATAAAATAGTTTCCATTAAATGGATATAAAAATTGTAATGTAAAGGGTGTTTTTCTCTATACCTTGAAACCAAAACTCCATATACTGGGACATCTTCTATAAAACATGAAACCTTGTCACATACCTATATTTAGGAGTAGGAAAATGGGTGTTTGACTATATTATATAAAGGATTTTTTACTTTTATAATTTCATGCTAAAATACTCCATGTTATTAAGATTCATCTGAGGTGTGAATTTGGAATTGTAGATATATTCCTCCATGAAGGACTTAGGTTGAATTATAGAAATTTGGTAATGACCATGATCCTAAGGTTGTGGGACCTAACCTGTAAGTAGTTCACCCTAATATACCTCCTGTTATACCTAATTTTTGAACTGATGTCTGATTTCAAGAGGGATTCATATAGTTCATGTAGACCATATAAGGATCTCTACAACCTTCCCCTACCATGGTAGACATGGTGAAAGAGTTTTATTAGTAGAATTCACCTAATTTATTGGTGGATGGTGGACCCCAGGATGATGAGTCATGGTTGGAGTCCATACTAACTATTTTCAAGCATCTCGATACACCTCTAGAGTGGAGGGTCCAACTCATAGTTTAAATGCTCCAAGATTCTGCTAAGCGTTGGTGGGATGTTATTATATAGGAATATTATTATGAAGAATATGGTTTAGAGGTACTTATAAACTAATTTATATGATTAATTATTTTCAAATATTCTTAGAGAAGAACAAACAATGGATTTTATCCATCCAAAGCAAGGTGTCATGTCTGTCATTGAATATTAATCTCACTTTATGAAGATACAATGCTTCACACTGACTCTTATTGGTGATGAGCATTCAATATTGATTCAATTTGAGGATTAGATCATATATTCCATATGATATAGTTAAATGTCTTCTGGTTGACTACTGTTTCTAAGATAGTGAACCAGACTCTCATCATCGAGTGAAATTCGAGGGAAATGGAAAGTGTGGGCTAGGGTGGTTCAACACCTAGATAGGTGAGTTGTTTATATAGCTATAGGAAGCCGCACCCTGATTATGTTCATGAGGGAAGTGGTATCTAAATAATACAAACTGACACTTATGTGTCATTTCAATAGCGTGGTAAGCTGGTTCATAAGAAGCCCTAGTCTTCCAAGGACCTAGTTGAGTGCCGAGCTTGAGGTAAGCTGGGCCATCTTATGTGTTTTTGTAGAAATTTCTTCTAGTTACAAGTGAGTGGGGTTCTATGATGAATCGACATTCTGGGGTAGGATCAATAGCTCCACATCATGTAGGGGGATGGGGTACCATCAACTGTTTAGGTTGAGGAGGTGGACATGTCCATAGAAGCTAGTATTAAGAGATGCAATGCCACTATATTGAGCCTAATCAAGGTAGTAAGGTTATAGATCATGAACTCATATTTAGCTAGCTATATAAATTACATCTTATATTAGAGGATAATATCAATGAGCCTTATACAGTATATGATACAATTTTAGTATAATTTAATTTAATATCTACTTTATTTGACACTAATGCTCTGTATTATTTTATATTTTTGGATATTATGAAAGTATTGTCCTTAATATTGAGTATTTATTTGTAGTTATGAAACTTATAACTATGTTGGGAGTGCTGTTAGAAAGTTTATTACAATTAAAGGAGTGTCCCCTTGAGATGGGTGGCTATAACTTCTTATAGAACCACTTAATCCTTGAGATGAAAGGATTTGACATAATTCTTAGGATGGATTGGTTGATTCCTTATTGAGATCAAATTGATTTGTATCATACAGGGTGTATTTTCTATCACAGAGGATGATAACTATATTGAAAGGGGAAAATAGAACATCTAGGCTAGTTGAGCTAGACCTAGGCATCATGGGATGGGGGGATTATCATCCTAGACAATTTATCTTCTTCTAGGTGATCAAGGAATTCAACAGATAGATTTCTCTCTAGTTGTGAATCGATTTAGGGATGTATTCCCTAAAAATTATTCTAGGTTACCTCTTAAGGGAGAGGTGGATTTTACTATTGTTCTAGTTATAGGACCAGCAATCATATATATACCTCCTTAATGTATGTATCTAACTGAGCTTCATGAACTAAATAGATAGTTAGAGGACCTAGAAGGTAAAGGTTTTATACAATATAATACTTCCCCTTAGGTTCTCCCATGATTTTTTCCAATAAGGAAAATGATACCCTCAAATATACCATGTAAAACATTTAGTAGATATGTCTTCTATGGGTATTTGGTAATGATTTTCAGTCTCATTAATTCACCAATAGTTTTTTATGGATCTGATGAATTGGGTGTTCCAATCATATCTGGATTATTCTGTGTTTATTTTTTTGGACGACTTCTTGGTGTACTCAAAAAATCGAAACAATCATGCCAAACACCTTGATATTTTTTGATCATATTGAGATAGAAAAGGTTATATACCAAACTCACAAAAAAATACTTCTATATTTATAAGGTTCACTACCTAGGTCACATTATTTCAGAGGCAAGAGTGTCTGTGAACCCAGAGAAGGTGAGATCCATGGTTTCTTGGGAGTATCCTAAGAACATCTTTGATATTTAGAGTTTCTTGGGGCTAGATTGTTACTATAGAAATTTTATTCAGGAATTTTCATGCCATACAACACCTCTTATAAGCTTGACTAAAATGGGTGTTAATTATATATAGTTTAAATATTGTGATAAAACTTTTCAAGAGTTTAATAGAAGGTTGACTTCCACACCGATCCTAATTTTACTTGAGCTTGGTAAAAGCTATAAAAATTATTATGATGAATTAGGAATTAGACCAACTGTAGTTCAGATGAAAGGATATCAGGTCATGGAATATAAGTATCACAAGTTTAGACCTCATGAGTGTAATTAGCCAATGCAAGATCTTGAGTTAGCTATAATAGTTCATTCCTTGTGTTTTTAAAGACATTATTTATTGGGAGAATGGTTTTTATTATACATAGACCATAAAAGTATCAAATATATATTCACTTGTCCTGAATTGAATCTAATACAATGAAAATGAACTTTATTATATGCCTAGGAAATGAAATGTAGTGGCTGATGATATGAGTAGGAGGACTCAGACCCAAGATTTTAAGAAGCTAATAGTGAGTGGTTGTTAATGGATATGTTTTTTGATATGCATCTTATGATTCAAGAGTGTTAATAGTATCCTTTACTCTCATCCTTATCAATGAAATATGCAGTACTTGATAGAGTGAAGATGAGAAAAAATTTTGATCCTAAGGGATTTGTCCTATAGGAATGTGTTTCAAGCGAGGACCCACCACCTAGTTTGGTTATTTATAGGGATGACATCTTGATCATTCATGAGCATGTCTGGGTTCTGAAAGTCATATGATAGGAGCTAATTTAATATTATTATGCCTCTTCTTGGGTATTACATGTCTGTATTACCAAGATATACTTTAACTTACACAATCAGTATCATTGGCTAGGGATGAAAATAGAGATAACATGTTTCATTACGCGGTGTTCCACCAATCTTCATGTGAATGTGGAATACCAGTGACCTATAGAAATTTTTCAACTATTACCCATTATAGAGTGGAAATAGGATCAAATCACTATAAATTTTTTAATGGGAATACCAAGATCCCCTCATGGAGGTAATGAATAAGGGTTATCATGGATAAATTGAAGAATGTCACCAATTTCATTCCTATCAGGGAGACCCTTTTAGTGGATGAGCTTGTAAGGGTATTTGTCAGGGAGATCATGCACCTTTATGGATTTACACATACGATCATATTTGATAGGGAAACTCATTTTATGTCATTATTCTTGAAGGTTTTTTCATAATACACTAGTTTTACAGGTTATTATGAGTATGATTAATCACCCACAGATCGATAGACAATCCGAGCATACGATACACATGCTAGAGGACATGCTTTAAGAATGTGTCCCTAATTTTGGGGGTTCTTGGGAGAAATATTTACCTATTTCTGAGTTCTCCTATAATAATAGTTTCCAAGATACTATATATATGGATACCTATTAGGAACTATAAGGTAGGCCTTTCTATTCACCCCCCATGCTAGTTAGAGGTAGGAGTTGCAGTGCTACTGGGACCATGTATCGTTCAAGAGATATCGAAGTAGGTAAATATTATTAAGAAACTCGTGGATACAAATCAGTCTAGGAATAAGTCTTATATCAATATTAATTGAAAACTCTTGAGTTTGGGGTGTGATACTGGGCCTTCTTTCACGTTTTTCCTATATTGAGGCATCAATAGATTCAGAGACAAGGGAATCTAGAACCTAGGTTTGTTGGACCCTTTAAAATTTTCGAGAGAGTTAGACCGGTAGCCTATCTATTGTAGTTACCTCAACGTTACTTGGCCATGTATGACATCTCCCATGTTTCATACCTTCACTATTACTATATATATTTATGTGTGTCTCATGTTTTTCATCTTGATGAGCTAGAGTTAGATGTTGATGATTCTTTTGAGGATAATCTTATTCACATCGTTGATCAAATAATGATGGCTCTCTAAGGTAAGTCAGTTCCACTAGTTCAAGTGATATGGTAACAAAACTATATATAGGATAAAACTTGGGAGTGATAGGCTAACATACCTGATCAGTGGCTGAAATTATTCTCATATGATACTCAACCACCCTCATAAGGGTAACTTGGGGATGGGTTGTTTTAAGGAGGGTAGGTTGTAACTTATGGAATTTTTAGATGTAAGAATCCTTTATATTTTAGTTTAAAATTATTTTTTATTATCTTAATATTTATTAAGGGTCTAAGAAATAGTTTCAGGAGTGCTTGGGGAATATTTAGAGCCTCGATCTCTCATTTTTGGAGAAACAAGTAGAGGCACACGATTATTAATAATCATGTGGCTCAACCGCGTGATGAAAAAGTGGAGGTTCATGGTTAGTTTTACTATGCGAGGGAGGCCTGATAGATGTGAAAAACCAAAAATAAATTACAGGTATGTTGAGAATGGTTGGTGCATGGTTAGTTTAACCATTTTCCTAACCATGTGAGGGGGTTGAGGTGCTGGACATTGAGAACGAATGGGTTGGGCATGGTTTGTAAAACTATGCACCTAGCCATGCAAGGGGATGCCACATTATGTAGTGGGTGAAAAAGGCTAGCACATGGTTTAGACAACTACGAGGTCAAAATATGAACCCCTTTAAAAAGTGTGAAATGATGATTTTCCCTCTGTTCTGTTAACCCTTCTTCCCTTATCTTTTTTCCCTAATCAAACAAAAATATCAACCTCATTAAGGGACATCTTCTACCTCAAGATAGGATTTGAGCCTCCTCCCTCATACTAGGTCTAATTAGACCATCACTAGTCACATTGGATAGACAATGGTAAGTATATCATTGCTATTTATTTCTTTATTTGTTTATCTCACCATACATAATGCTAAATATGTTCTAGCAAATATTCCCTATTTTTAGTGATTTTTTATATTTCTATGATTTATCTATTTCTAGCACAAAATAAAGGTCGATACTAGATGAGGATTATATTATATGTGTAAGAAATACATTCTTGTTCTTTTTTCTAAAATTTCAGTCATTTACATTATGCGATGTTATTTCGTATGTTGGATTTTCTATTCATCACCTATTAAAATGTGTTCACTTTAATTAAATGTGTGGGCCTTGACCTATGTAAACAGTGAGACCAGATAACACCAATGTAGTATTAAAACCTCAATTTGAACCATTCCTTGGGTGTAGTATTAAGATATATAAAATAACCATATGTTTTTTATGAAATTTTTTCACCTTTTAAGTGTGTTCATATTCCCCTTGTAAATGGGATGTTAAAAATAAATAAATGATATTCTTAAATGAATTACATGAAAGGTTAAGGTGGTGAGACCATATCATTTATACCATTATTTTCTATTAAATTTTGTTTATTTATACCATATAAATGAAATGAACAATTCAAATTAAATGAGTTTAAAATGAAATTATGAAATTCCATGGGAAAAACTTGGGTTCCATTATGAAATTACTTGGATGGGATCATTAGTAATTTGAATTGAATTATTTTTTAATATAATCATGATTTTCCAAGTGTGATACATGGATACTATATAGAATGCCTCAGATGGGCTCATTGAGTAGATGAGATTATATTATTCCATGATCAACACTTGGGTTACCTATGGGGAATGAATTGGATAAGCTTAGAGGGAAATGAATATATACCATTCCTAGAGTGATACCTAGGTTACTATGTGAAATGGATTGGATGGAATCCTAAGGCGATGAATTTTAATATTATACCTAGAGTGATACCTAGGTTTTCTATGTGGGACACCTTAGATGGGATCAGGTTTCCAATCAATTAAATGACACATCTACCAAGTCAAAAAAACATTCTTGGATTCGGTCAATGCGTTTCATATATGATGACCGTGTCTTACATCATTTTTTAAGTCAAAAAATGAAATGGGACTTACTCATCCCTCATACAAATACCATTAACCGGGACACCTATGATATGAGTATTGGCTTAAAAGACAATATTATACTTAAATCATACTTAATAAAAATTATGTGACATTATGGATTAGGAAAAAGTAGGTAGTATAGGATAGCTGAACCATGGAGAACTCGTGGCCGACATGGGTATGAGGTATTTCATTTACTTCTATTACTATTATTGGAAACACACTTCTCATTATATATTCATGGACTAGATGAAATTATAAATAATTTGTTGAGGACTACTAAGTTTATCTCACACCCTTTTAGGCCATCGTTTGGTACCTGGAAATACTTCATGGATGCGGGTAGGGATAAGGGAAATCACCTAGATTTGAATACTTTATTTTCTATAATAGGATGTATTATGGGAGCATAGAATTGATCTTACACTCATGATGCAACCAAAGATAACTATTGGTGTTTTCTTTAATTTTTTATAGAATACTATATATATATATATATTCAGCTATATTTCCATATATTCCAAATTTTTGTATAGAATACAGACATGACATCATTATTTTTTATATGACTAGATACTATTTCTGTTAGTTTACTTTGTTTAGAAGTTTACTTCCTCTATGCCTCATTTATTATTTTTCTTCTATTTATTTATTTATTATACTATTGTTCTTCTACTTACATAAAAGAGGTTATAGTCTCCACATCGCACCATTATAGATCATCGCTGCTAGTTGGCATCCTTTGATGCATGGGGGGGGGGGGGGCTTAAGGCCACATGACCAATCAGGTTTGGTTACTTATGAGTGAACTAGGTCTGGGTGGTTACATATATCATACCATATATTATAACTTTTGGATTCATATCCAATAATATTTTGGATATCTTCCAAATCACTTTTGGAAAGTTATCACCTACTTCACCATGTATAACATCATATGAAATACTTCATGAAAAAATATCAAAAAATATTTTAGATAAACTCTAAAACGTTTTTAGAGAATACATTTGAGTCAATATCAATCTCAATTTAGTCGACTATAATGTATTTCCCCACATAAATTTATTGTATTTCCAAAAAAATATTAATCTTCATATCCATAAATCTATGCAAAAATTTTCCTCTAGAAATAAATCAATGCAATTAAAACTAGAAAAGGATCTGACATGATCTCTATCAAACACATGTATCTCTATACATGTTTCCACAAGTTGCGTCACATGCTTTCATACACTCATATATTACATTTATCCAAGACATTGAGTGAACATGGGACATAAATTATGTCAATACCATATATACAACTAATACATTCTCTATTATCTGAGCATAGACATGCCAATTCAATGAATACATGAAATGTAATTCTCCTTTATGGATGAGAACATCACATGTCCCTCATTAAAATAAATAGCCACATCATATGCACTATATAGGCGTGGATTCAAACTCCCTAACATATCTACATTGCGGGGACTATATTCTATACTCATCATATGAGAGGAAAAATTAAATCTTGGTTAAACTCCAACTGATGACATGATTAACAACACGACCAACCATCCCCTGATTATTTAATACTCAAGGTTTTCATAAGAAATGTATTAAATTAGTAAAATTATGATGTTAGGTATCTCTCTATACATAGGTAAATGGATATAAAAATATGATCATTGCATCCCTAGTATATCAAATGCATAGTGTATAACACCCCATGTGGTATACTTAGTGGTTCATCAAGTGCAAAAAATGTAACAACCCAAGGTTTTAAAATTAAATTGAAATAAATGAAACATTATTTTTATTAGATAGTTATAATTAACACTAAACTTAATTTTCCCACTTCCGTGTTCTGAATTTTGAAAAATAGACATGCACGGTTGTGATTAATATGTTTTTTAGAGTTTGATAAGACCAACATAATTTTTAGTGAATAGTAACATACCCTTACGAATAGTAATGTTACCCTTATGAATAGTAACATACCCTTATGACTAGTAACCACACCTATGATAGTATACATATAATATTTAATTGATGTTATGATATACCCATATCTTCTAATAAGTAAATAAATGTTTTAAAATTTTTGTTTTTGGAACAAAATATTATTTTAAAAAATTAATTTAATAACATTTAGAAAATTATTTTCAAAAAATGTAGTTCATTTTTGAATTCTACACGTCGAAAAATGGTTAGGGTGAATTTTTAGGATTTTTTTGAAATACATGAATTTTTTGTGAATAGTAAAAAACAATAATTACGGTATAAATACATTATGAGATAAATACATAATTACCTACATAAGGGTTGATTTAAGAAACCATTATTTCTAACTCATATTAACATATTACTATTTTTGGTCTTGGAATCATAACTATTTGTTGTCTTGTGAAAAAATAATAAAATAATGATTAAAATAATGTAAAACTCCTCTCCTCCACTATAAATACCTCAAACTCCCCCCTCTTCCTCCCACATATATAAAGCCTTGATCCTTACCTATGTTCTTCCCAATAATCCTCCCAATATCCTTCCCTACGTCCAAAACCTACTGGTCTCACCAAGAGGCCAAAACTAAGGGCCTTGAGAAGGATCTCAAGGAGAAGAGATCAAGAGGTAAACATCCTGTTTTGTTTTCTTTATTTTCTTTGAATTTTATTTTCTATTATTATTCTTTCCCCACCACCAATTATACAATAGGAATGAATTAATAATTTTTACAAAATATTCACAGTTATACTTCTTCTCCTCTCCCACTTATTCACGAAATTAAAACACCATCCGTGATGTGTCGATTTATCGACATCATGGACGATTTGATTTCAATTTATTTTACTTCCTTCAAGACTGGTCATGAAACCATTTTGATGGTTTAACCTGATTATAATTTATTTATTATATCTTATATAAGGTTTTGGAATCATTTTTTTCACATGGTACTAATTTATAAAACAAAATGAGTTCATTATGATCGAAGAATCGCCAAAATAACCTAAACAAATATCAATAGTTATTTTACTTAAGAATCATCCTCATATCAGAATTAAAAATGATAAATGGTATAATTTATGATTAGGGAAATATGAAAATACAATTCCATTCCAATTCTGGATTTTCACTTCCAATCGATAAGAATATCCTTTACGAACCGCTCATGGAAACCATGTAATGCACACACCCAAATCAATGGAATTATTAAAATATTATTAATGAATGGGTGGAATGATATTAAAAAATAACCATTAAAGGTGATATAAACATGAATATGTTTCTTTAAAATTTTAATAACACTATTTTAACCATTATATAAGGTTAAAACACATTTAAGGGAAGTCAAACCCGAGGTAAGGGATTCTCTCTTTCTCAATTTTATTCAAGAATATCCACTATGTTGTGCTCCTTTTTTAAAATTACAAAGGATGGGGTATATTTTCTCACCTACCCCATACATCCCTTATAATGTATTAATGATTATATAACCCATTTTCTCTCATTAATCCCTCTTATGTACACCCGATACCATGCGGAAATTTCGTAAGGGAATTCTTAACCCAATTTCCATTATTTGGGTTAACCCTATACTTTATTCATTATGTGGTACTAAGAATATTTGTGTGATGAATTTTTGTTTATATTATGTTGTATTATGTGTATTTACAATTTATACACATATCCATTCCATTCTATCAATTATCACTCTAATTATATTTGTAAGGGACTTTCGTTTTAAAATCTTTTTAAAAGTCTCTTTAATGAAATTCAAAAAGATTGTTTATATGGAATGAGTAGTTCTACTAACTTAATGATGATTTCTTAATATGATGTTTCCATTATATGTTAAATTGGTTTTCTATGGATATTATTTCATTATTATGTGCATGGTTTTTATATTTTAAAAGTGATTTGTTTTACGAAAAAGGGAATTTTGGAAACATTAATGTGTTTTGATCAAGGGTTTAAATAAGTTATCAAGTGTTTTATTTATGATATGTTCCTTCGATATAGTTATGTTGGGATGATCCCATTAAAACTCAAGATATGTTGGGTTTATCCCATTATATCTCAAGATATGTTGGGATGAGCCAATTATTTCTCAAGATATGTTGGGTTGAGCCCATTATAGCTCAATATATGACAGGTTTTCCCCGTTATAACACTCTAATGACTTGTATACTCTAGAGATGGAAGTTGACCAAAAGGTTATTCCATGTGTAAGGGTTAATTTAAGAGTGATATGGTAAATATTTCCCAAGGAAACTACATGATGTTTCTATGCATATGAGTTTTTATGATTATTGGGTTTATTAGTTTTTATGTTATCACTTGACTAACGATTTCTCTCTTTATATCCCATAATGAGTCTTATACTTATCCCAGGTTTTCAAAATGTTTTTCATATGATATAAGGAAGGGTAATAGAAATAAGGGAGTCATAATGAATGATATAGAGTGTTGTCAAAGAAATCATGTTTTAAGTTTTAATGTTTTATATTTTGAAAAAAATGGATATTGTTTTTAATAGTATCCTATTTGTATGAATGTGGTATGTTGTCCTAATTATCTAAAAATATCAACCCCAAAAGATCCTAAATGTGTAATAATTTATGTTCTTGACTAAAATTCAAGATTAAGTAATGTTTTAAGGCCGGTTACTTATATTTGGTATCAAATGACGGTTTAGATAACTTTAGGTGTTAGGATGATGTTACAAAAATACCATAAATTATTTTTACTATATAATTAATTTGAAATATTATATCATTTAAATATTTCCATGTTTTTTATCTATAATATGAATATTGAGAATGCTTTTTCATAGAATAAATAAAGATGCAAAAGTAGGTAGGCTCCAAGAGGCTAATGTCTATCCATATCTGCAGCCTGGAATGATGGTAATCAGAACCAAGCAGTTTGTGATAGAAATGGATAAGTTGACTCAAGAAATAAATAGTGGTTGTATTCATGCTAGATAAGAACATGATCTTCCATGAAGAAACATGTCTTTTATGGATCATTTTATGAGTCATCATCCTCCAGCATTCAGTGGAACCACAAATACAGAGATAGCCACAGGATGGATCAATGCTTTAGAAAAGATATTTGATGTCATGGGATGTTTGGAATATCAAAAATTAATACTAGTAATTTATCATTTGGAAGGTGAAGCCTATAAATGGTGGTCTCTGGTTAAGAATGTGAGAGAAAGAGATGATCCTGACAGTCTGGAATGAGATGATTTTAAGAGTCTTTTTATCAAAAAATATTTTTCGAAAACTGTTCAAATCAGAATGGAGAAATAATTATTGTAACTGAAGTAGAAAGATGATGATTCTATGGAATTCTATGAATCCAAT
Organism: Viscum album; assembly: GCA_963277665.1. Classification (NCBI taxonomy): domain Eukaryota; kingdom Viridiplantae; phylum Streptophyta; class Magnoliopsida; order Santalales; family Viscaceae; genus Viscum; species Viscum album. The sequence continues at coordinate 2,103,056,561 of OY728165.1, forward strand.
TTTACAAGACTTTCTAGGTATGTACCAAGTTTTACTCGAGACTTTGATAGCGAAATTAATATATTTTACTCTGGTTTGAATCATTTTCTACGAATATATTTGGCTTCACAAGATTTTAAAATATATGAGAAACTTGTTCGTTGTGCTGAAAAAGTGGAGATGGATTTTACTAATGTGTATGTTACTCATGATGAAAAGAATAAGAAGCAGTCATCTTGGAAGGAATTGGGGAATAATTCTTCAAATAATCGAGGTATGAAAATCAATTTCTATTCTTGTGAAAAGTGTGGTAAAAGGCATCCTGGTGAATGCCTTGTAAATTATGGGATGTTCTACCAATGATGAAATTTTGGACACATGTCTTTTGAGTGCATGGAAAATGATTCAAAAATTAATGACAAGTCGATGGTGAAATTCTTTAACAATAAGGAGTTGGGTCATTTTTCTAATGTTTGTCTAAAGGTAGTCACTCAGGTAGGAAATCAACAATATTGGAAGAATAAGGGTGTGGAAAAACACTTTTCAACCATTTCAGTAGATATTGAGCTATCAAATGAAGTGGTAGCAGGTACATGTATTGTTTTTATAGATTTTTCAAATGTGTTGTTTGATTCGGGGTCTAAAAATTCCTTCCTTTCTGAGAAATTTTTATAAAAATTGTGAATTCCACCTTATGAAATGAAACCAATACTCATTGTAAAAACACCTGGAGGAAATTAAACACCTGTTTTTAGTTGTGTTGTCTTAAAATATGGCTAATTTTTAATTTAAACAAATTTTATAAAAAAATGGATAATAAATCCTCATTTTAAAACATGGCTAATTTTTAATTTAGTTGTGTTTTCATAAAAAAAATTCCAATTTAGTTGTGATTTAAAAAAATTATATATTTTAATTTAGAAACATTTTGAAATGTGACTATTTTTTAATTTATCCGTGTTTTTTAGACATGGTCAATTTTTATTCTAATTGTGTTTATAATGTGAAAAAATTAAATAATAAATTAAAAATTATTATATATATGTATATACATAACTTTTTTCCTCATTATGATTTAATTTATGTAAAATCATAATGAATTTTAATTTTAATTGAAAAAACAATTTAAATAATATATATGTGTGTGAGTGTGTGTGTGTGTACATAATACATCATTTACAAATTACATTTAACACACACAAACACACAAAATTATGTTATTTTACAAAAATAAAAAAAATATAAATGAATAATTAATATATATTGCATATAATATTATAAAAATACATTATAATTAAATATTATTCATATAAAATTAACACACACACACACAAAAGCATAAATGCATAAATATAGATACATATATAGATAGATACATGAATACATACAAACATACTAACACTCACACACACAGGATGAAACATAATTAGAATTAATTAATAATAACTATGCTAATGATCATTAATAATAAATGATTAAAGATATAAATACTAATTTTACAAATTAGTAATTATATATATATATACTTATAATTATATTAATTTATATATGTAAATAAAAATTTATAAGTATTTAGAAATATATTAACATATATTTAAATATAATATATATATATATATAAATAGTAATTTTTATATACATAAATATATAAATGTGTAAGTATAATTATATTGATTCATCAATATATATATTAATATATATATATATATATATATATGAAATTTGGACCTTATAAAATAGAAAAAACAATCGGACCGAGTGGTTCAAGCGTTCTAATTGTTCTCTAAAGCCACAGGTTCAAAACCAGTGGATAATTTACAAAGGTAGGGGGTTGTGTATGTGGCGGGGTATATGAGGGTTGAGTGGTGGTAGTAGTGTAGTATGATGCATATAAAATAAATTTTTAATTACTATAAGGGTATATTTACCCATGTTTATAGAAACACATGCAAATATGAAACCACTTACCATTATTTCTTTCATTTAATTATGTTTTTATTAAACATTGTTAAATACAGTAATCATATTTATAAACAAGGATAGTTTCAAATAAAAGAAAAGGAAAATTAAATTTTTATGGTAATATGATATTGATAAACTCCTTTACATTCAATATTTTTATGTAGGAACTCTTTTCTTCATGATTTTGAACTTATATATATTTTAAAAACTTTCAAAGTATACACATGGTATTATATATCATTCAAAATAAAAGAATTAAATTTCTATAACACTAACAACTAATATGGTCATTCTAAAGAGTTTCAAAAATCCCTTTAGGCATCTTGAAAATTCCATCCTATGGAATCATTACTCATTCACAATAACACCTTTAGGTTTTAATGATTTTGATTAGCTACTTGAAAATGCGTTATTAGATTCTACTATTAACATTTCTTCTTATGGTTTGAACTTTTTCCCACTTTCACTGTAAATACGACACCGGAACCTAGACATTATATTCCTAGTTCCCATATTCTCAATACTTGAGAATATTAGGTAAAATTTTCTTGAATTCATTCATCTTGTTGGAATATTTCTATATAAAAAAAATATTTTAATTTATTAACAATAAAAATACTTATAGGAAATACTTAGTCTCACCAAGTCATTATTATGCTGAATTATATTGAGTATCATTGATGTGCCCAGTAATATTGAGTATATGATAAAGAAATATTTAATTCATTTTGTATCTAATGCCTTCGAAATTCCAAGTTATTTATTATATGCTTCTCATAAGGATCTAGATCCACTTGTTGAATAAATTCAAAACTTGGTTACTCAAGAAGTTATTACTCTAAAACATAAAACTTCCTTCTAATTATGAAATTTTCAATTTATCAGTCTCATGAGTTTCTTACATTACATTTCTCATTTCCCAAGGACTGATTTCAAAGTTAAATTTGAGATTGATGATGAAGATATTATCTATTAAAAAGTATATTATCATATGAGTTTCATGTATTACTATAATTTAATAAATACTTTTATTAAATGGTCTCAAATTAAAATTTTGTTCCCTTTTAAAATCATCATACCGATTAACAGGATAAGATTCATTTTTTATCATGGATTACACTAAGTACCGACTAAATAAGGCAGGACTATATCTAGTATAAAACTATTGTTAATCATATCATATATGAATCTTTGATTGCTAAGTGGATAACCCTCTATCTAAATACATGATGCAGATATAAACTCTTTTCATCATTATTTTGAACTCCTATATATTTTAAAATCTTGAAAAGTATACATATGGTATAATATATCCTTCAATACAAATGAAATAAAAATTTATAACAATGATAACTGATATGAACATTATAAGGAGTTTCACAAATCCCTCCAGGTATCCTGAAAATTTCATCCTATAGAATCATTACTTTATTTTCCTAATAACCCCTTTGATTTTCAATGATTTTGATCTTCTACTCAAAAAAATTATTGGAATCTCTTAATAAATTTTCTTCTACTAGTTTGAGATTTTACCCACTTGCAATATCAATACCACAACAGAACCTAGACATCACATGATTAGCTCATATATTATAAATATTTGATAATATCAGGTAGACATTTCTTAAATTCATTCATATTTTTTAAATTTTCATTATATGAAAATTAACTTATTCATTAACCATAAAAATACTTATAATAAATCCTTAGTCTCTCAAAGTCATTAGAATACTAAATAATATTGAGTATCGTTGACATGCCTAATCATATTGAGTATATGAGACTAAAATTCCTTAAGTCATTTTGCTTTAATTAATTTGAAACCCGAAGTGAATTATTACAAGTTTATCATAATCATCTAGATTCACTTATTGAATAACTTAGACACTTAGTTACTCTGGAAGGTATTGCTCAAATGCATAAAATTTCCTTTTAATTAGAAACTTTTATTAAGTTATATGTCTCATGAGTTTCTTCCATTAAGTTTCTCATTTCTTAAGGACTAATTTCAAATTTAAGTTTGATGACGATGATGGTGATGATATTATCTATTACAAAGGATTTTATAAGATTAGTATCAAGTATTACTACCATTTAATAAATAATTTTATTAAATGGACTCCTATTAAAATTATGAACACTTTTAAAATCATCATACTGATTAATGGGAAAAGATTAATTTTTTATCGTGGATTACACTGAGTACTGAGTAAATAAGACATGAATATATCCATTATAAAATTATTGTTAATAATATCATATATAAATCTATTATATCTAAGTGGATAACTTCTATCTAAATCCATTATATGGATATAAAATCTTTTATTAATTATTTATAACTCTTATATATTTTAAACACAAGAAAATTATACATTTGGTATAATATATCCTTTCAAAATAAAATAATTAACTTTCTATAACACGGATAACTGATATGGACATTACAAGAAGTTTCAAAAACCCCTTTAGGTATCATGGAAATTCCATCCTATGGAATCATTACCCCTTCTTCCTAATAACACATTTTGGTTTCAATGATTTTTATCATTTACCCAGAAAAATATTATTGGAATCTCCTGATAACTTTTATTCTTATGGTTTGAACTTTTACAAACTTGCAATATCAATACCACACCTGAACCTAGACATAAAATTCCTAGTTCATCTATTCTCAAAATTTGTGAATATTGGGTAAAGTGTTCTTAAATTCATTCATCTTGTTGGAACATTTCCATATATAAAAATTAGTGTTATTACTTAACAATAAAAATCTATATATGAAATCCTTAGTCTTAAAAAGTAATTAGCATACTCAATCATATTTAATATCTCTGACATGATCAATCATATTGAGTATATGAGACTAAAATTCCTTAAGTTATTTTCATTTAATTCCTTTTAATCCCCAAGTGAATCCTTATATGATTCTCATAAGCATCTAGATTCACTTGTTGAATAAATTCAACACTTGGTTACTCAGGAAGGTATTTCCCTAAAACATAAAATTTACTTTTAATTATGAAATTTTCTTAAGTTATTGGTCTCACGAGTTTCATATAGTATGTTTCTTAATTTTTATGGACTAATTTCAAAGTTAAGTTTAATGATGATGATATTATCTATTAAAAAGGATTTTATTAGATGACTATTATGCATTCTACCATTTGAAATGATGACCCCTTTTAAAATCATCATATCAATTAATGAAATGAGATTCATTTTTCATCATGGATTACATAGAGTAACAAGTACACAAGACATGACTATATCCAATATAAAACTATTTTTAAACATATCATATATGAATATTTAATATCTAAGTGGATTACCCTCTATCCAAGTCCATAATATGGATATAAACTATTTTCTTCATAATTTTGAACTCCTATATATTTTAAACACTTTCAAAGTATACATTTGGTATCATATATCCTTAAAAATTAAATAATTAACTTTCTATAAGACTGATAACTAATATGGATATTCCAAGGAGTTTCATAAACACCTTTAGGTATCCTGAAAATTCTATCCTATAGAATTATTACTTTTTTCCTTATAAAACCTTTGAATTTCAATGATTTTGATCAACTACTTGAAAAAAAATTATTGGAATCACATACCAACTCTTCTTATTTTGATTTGAAATTTTACCCACTTACACTTTCAATACTACACCAGAACCTCAACATCACATGCCTAGTTAATATATTCTCAATACTTGATAAAATCAGGTAAACTTTTCTTGAATTCATTTTCCTTGGTGGAAAATTTCCATATATGATAATTAGTTCGACTCTTTAACAATACAAATCCATATAAGAAATACTTAGTCTCACCTAGTCATTAGTATACTCAATCATATTGAGTATCATTGACATTCCCAATCATATTGAGTATATGAGACTAAAATTCATTAAGTCATTTTGTATCTTATTCCTTTGATACCCCAAGTGAATCATTATATACTTCTCATAAGAGTCTAGATTCACTTGTTGAATAACTTCAACACTTGGTTACTCAGGAAGGTATTTCTCTAACACATAAAATTACCTTTTAATTATGAATTTTTATTAATTCATCAGTATCATGATTTTCTTACATTAAATTTATCATTTCGTAAGGATGAATTTCAAAGTTATGTTTGATGATGATGATGATGATGATATTATCTATTGCAAATGATTTTATTAGATGAGTATCATTTATTACTACCATTTAATAAATACTTTTATTAAATGGTATCTGATTAAAATGATGAACCATTTTAAAATAATCAAACCAATTAATGGTAAAAGATTCATTTTTCATCATGGATTACACTAAGTATCGAGTAGATAATACATGAATATATCTAGTATGCATGAATTTTTAATCATATCATATATAAATATTTGATAGCTAAGTGGATAACCCTATATCAAAATCCATCATATCGATTTAAACTCTCTTCTTCATGACTATAACTCCTATATATTTGAAACACTTTCAAATTATAACTTTGGTATCATATATTCTTCAAAATAAAATATTTAACTTTCTATAACACTGATAACTGATATGAGCATTCTAAAAAGTTTTAGAAACCTTTTCAAGTATCCTAAAAATTCCATCCTATGGAATCATTAATGATTCTTAATAACAACTTTGTGTTTTAATGGTTTTTATTGCATACTTTAAAAATAATTGTTGGACTCTCCTACTAAATTTTCATCTTCTTGTTTCAACTTTTACCCACTTCCACTATCAACACCACACCAGAACATAGATATCACATGCCTAGTTTATCTATTATAAATACTTGATAATATTGGGTAAAATTTTCTTGAATTCATTCATCTTTTTGGAAAATTTACATATATGATACTTAGTTTAGTTCATTGAAAATAAAAATAATTATAAGAAATATTGAGTGTTACCAAGACACTAGACTCCTCTATCCAATTGGTTATCATTTATATGACCAATAATATTTAGTATATGAGACTAAAATTACTTAACTCATTTTGATTCTAATCCATTTGGAACTCCAAGTGAATCATTATATACTTATCGTAAGCATCCAGATTCACTTGTTGAATAACTTAAATGATTGGTTACTCAGGAATTTATTTATCTAACACATAAAATATCCCTTTAATTATTAACTTTTCATAAGTTATCGGTCTCATGAGTTTCTTATATTAAGTTTTTCTTTTCTTAAGGAATTATTTCAAAGTTAAGTTTGATGTTGATGCTGATGATATTATCTATTACAAAGGATTTTATTATAAAAGTATTTTGTATTAATATCATTTAATAAATACTTTTATTAAATATTCTATGATGAAGATGGTTACCCCTTTTAAAATAATCAATCCGATTAATAGGGAAAGATTTATTTTTCATCATGGATTAAACTGAGTACTGAATAAATAAGAAATGACTATATTCAATATAAAATTATTTCTAATTGTAGAATATATTAATCTTTGATAGATAACTGGACAAACCTCAATACAAATCCATCATATATATATAAAATCAGCTATATTCCTCTGGTATCCTAATATATAAGGATTACCAATTAAGTGTAACCCAAAGAATACATGAAGAAAATGGAACCTAATGGTTAGGGTTTCATTATTACATGATTACTTTGTACTAAATAATCCATGGGCACCTAATGATTAAGGTCACCCATACTGAATGATTGAGGTCTTAACAAGTAACGATTTGGAAGGAATATAACACTTATTATTTTTAAGAGTATTTAATATCACCATATCATCTCATGTTTTTACCTTTATGTACACATGATTTTATTGATTTAGTTTTAAACCCTATTACTTCCCCCAAATTAGTATGGTCAAACCATATTGATGTGTAACTATTTACACAACTAACAGTTTGTGTTAATCACCAAAAAATTAAAGAAAAATATATTTACAAATATCAAAATTCATCTCATGCATAAGGTATATGATATTATCATGTAAATGTTTAAAATTTTATGAAATTTATAATATACACATGAGTAATCGTAGATCCACAGATTGCCAACCCACACCTTTATAAAACAAGGAATAAGCCACTAAGATAGTGGGAAGTAAGATCCAAATTCCCTCTACCCATAGATACTTTACTCAAGAGATATTATAATTTATCATAACTCTAATATCTAATTTGTATAAACTATATTCAATAACTAAATTCAAGATAATAACTTTAATTCAAAACCAAAATCATGGTAGAAGGAAAACTAAAACCACTATCCTACCTATAATATAACTCCTTAAATTCATGTATGATAACTTAGATGAAATTTAATAACTTAAACTAAAGCATAAATATATTCAAAATAAAATAAATTTATATTCATGAATATTAACAAAAATAAATTTTAAATGAATGAACACTTCATAAATTTAAACTTGAGATAAAATTTTATGAATAAATCACAAACAAAATATGATTATAAATACTTTATAATTTTATCTATTCACTATATACATTCCATAATATTGAATGTAAACACTTTATATTCATTTAATAACATGATATCTTTTTTATTAATCATTATATAGTACGTTATTTATTTAAATTAAAAAAAGTTTAAAATCTAATTTCTATTATGTAAACTTTTTTGTAATCTAAATATCACATAATTAACATTATTTAATCATTGATCAAATCAATCATAAAAACTATTTTGACATGGTTTAAATAATTTCAAAAATAAGGCTCTTAATTTGAATAATTAAAATTAATTATTTTGAACGATTCATAATCATAAAATATAAAAACTTTATAGTTATCATTATTTTGAAATTTGTAAACACTTTATAAATTACCCTTATGATTTCTAAATAATCACTTTATCTCTAAGTCATTTGGAATTACACATAATCTAATGAAATTTATTTTAATATTAACATTTAATAATGAGGAATATTTATTAATAATTATTTCATAAACATTAAATTAATTAATTATAAACTCTTTAAAATTAATTAATTTATAAACACTCTATAAATTAATATATATCCATGAGTTTTGTTTTATCATTATTGGTAAATAATTAATAAATAATAAATTTAATTAATAATTTAATTAAAGAAAGATAATTTTTTTTTCATCATTCGTATCTTATGATTCAGAATTAATCATAGAATATAATTGGTTGGGAACGAATTTATATGTTATCATTCATACTTTATGAATGGTAGTAGAATCATCAAATACAATAGACCAATGACACTGTAACAACCTAGAATCTAGAAACCAGGAGGTAATAGTTATATTACAATGTTGGTGCAATATACAAGTGATCCCGAAGGATCCAATAGTTTAATAGTCTTATAAGTCTAGATACATACATATATTATATTTGAAAAAATAAGATATAACATGAAAAAATTGTGAGAACATTATTATCCCTTCCATCATATCCCTAAAAATTACACATAGTTCACTGATAGGTTTCCTGGGTAAAGGAAAACAAATAAGGGTGAGCTTGGATGGTCAATAAGGAGTATCATACAGCTGACGCTATCATAAGTAAAACATGGAATAAATGATATTACATGAATAAATAAAAAACATGAAGCCATATTCAGATGAAATTGAGGGCATTCTATATCCATGTAAATAAATGAAAACATGGATATTAATAATCATTGAACTCTTTCTAATAGAACACATAATTAGGGAAATCAAAACTTTTTGTTGAGGCCTTATTCCAAGAAACTATACTAATATTAGGAAAGGCATACCCCAAAAACAAATTTGTTTTTATCGTGAGACATATCAATTAATCTACGGGCCATATAATTTTGATCCCCACCCATCACATGACTAAGCCTAATGCATTCACCATAAGAGTCAAAAAGATATTTCACACCATTTCCTAAGGAACCTCTGGAGAAATAAAAACATGACTATCCGTATAATGAAAAATATGGTAAAAAAATTCCCCATTCAATGGAATAATATGAATTTCTAAAATAACATCCCTTAATCAACATATTATCTTTGGGGTATCAAAAAGTAATAGGAAGTGACCTTATTAAAGAAATATAATGGTGAGGGTACTTTAAAAGTGAAGGGTAATCCATGGAATATAGTAATTGGATTCAATAATTTTCATTGGTATGTTATCAAGGAAATAATAAAAATAACCCTTTATTGTGGTTATAAAGATAATGTGAACATTCTAAATCTTATCCCCTTAGATTTTCTAGCCAGGTGTGCAGTCTTAGGACAACTCATCATGCATTATAGTGTTGATTAAGTCAATTCAAAACTATCTATTTTTGGGGTGACTACACGTAGGTTCATTTTTCACACAACATCATCCAATTTATAGTCTCTATATGGGGATGTATTTTATATAAAAATACTCACACTTTTACTTTACCAAAACTTAGGGTGGTTTTTTCCACCATGGAAAAGATTAAGTCTTACAATGGTTTTGGAATCTATTGAATAAAAGTAAAACAAGGGAGGGAAAACATATAATTTAAAACCAATTAAACTTCATGATTAGTATGGAAAAAATTATTGTATGGTTATGTATTCACCACACAAAATAAAAGAGGTGGTGAATATAACATGGGTCATAAAAGAATAAAAATTGAGATGGGAAAACCCCAGTTACGGATTGGGTAGAAAATCAATCAAAACCTCTTGAAAGATACAACATAAAATTGACCTTAAAATACCTTGAATAAATTAATTTCATGATATAACATCTAAAATTGTAATTATATATACCACATAAAGGTAATTATGTGCATAATATCAAATAAGTCTCACAGAGAGGAATTTGAGTAGAAAATCCTTACTTATCATCATGACTTCCACAATTGTAATTTAACCTATTGTATCACAAATATATCTATATTTATAACTTAATTTATAACCTTATTAATATTTATTTCCAATTATACTCTTCATAAATAGTCATTATCTATATTAATTCAACTAATTTTTTATATCAGGTGTTTATAATTTTGATTGTTTGTACTAGTTTCATAATTATGGTGACTGTATTAATTATTCTAAAAAATTAAATCATTAATAGGTTATTAATGTTACTATTAAGGATGATTTATAATACTTATTATGTTTCAAATTCCTTTCATGAGTGTTTTATTCTTTATCCTTGAAGATGAAATTGATAACAAGCATGTTGCAGTGATTCTTGATGATCGAAAATAATTTTATTAATTGAAAAATTAAATATTGTTATAACATCTCTATAATAAAAAAAATTATTTAAAAAAATTATATTATATTATACTAGTAATTTTTTCACCATAGAAATTTATTATATAAATTAATAGTATTTTTCAACTAGGTTGTTAAACTGACCCAAACATGAACATACCCTAATTTAAGGAATGATTATGAGGTGGTTTTGTTGCCATATAATTATAACAGAAGAATAATTATATTATTTGGTATTTATTAGTGTGATATATCATAATTATAAAGTATGTATAAGAATAAGTAATTGATATGAAAATATTATGTAATTTGGATAAAAGACTTTCCCCTTAACATGCTTTTTTTAAACGATTGAATTAATGATGATCATTCATTTGATCATATCATTAATTGGTTATCCAATTTTACATAACATAACACTAATTATATTCTAGAAATCATATTTTATAATTAAAACATTCAAGGAACCATCAATTATAGGTGGTGATGAAAAATTAATTATGTTGCTCGTGGTGGCGGTAGTCTGCAAGTGTGCATGAATAGTGATTTTGATTATCTTAATGGAGGGGATAGATGAATTGAAAATAACAATACCCTTATTATATTAATATTATAGTATATAAATGATACTAATATCATTATATTTGTCTATATAGAAAAATTTTAATGAAGATAATTAATAAGAAAATATAGGTAGTGGATAATACTCATAGTGAGGACTAGAATTTTCCATGGAAGTCTTCTTAGAAATGAAGGCCTTATGCTAAATAATGGTGACCATAATATTTTGAAATTGGGATAGGGATATAGGATTATAAATTTATTATACTTTCAAGGATAAATTCTAAGGATAGGTGAGTCTTGAAGTTGTTGAACTGTTACCCTTTTATAAGCAAAGGGAAGGGTAGTTTTAAGAGTAACCCTTATATTTTCAATAATATAAAGTTGCTATTCATGGGTCAAAGGAAAAAAGGAAAAAATGAGGTGATGGTGAGTGTGGTTCGAAAATAACATCAAAAAATCTTTTTTATACAACTTTGACTATTTTAGGGATTTTTCTTTTAACTTTTTTACTTTTACAATGGTTGTTAATTTTTAACCTTAGTAATCGATTTTAATGAAAAAACAAGATTGAACATTTTATAAAATTTTATATTCATGATTTAAAATATTAATATTATTTTATCAAATAAAATTTCTAAATGTGTGAAATGTTAATTTTAAAATAAACACACTTGACCTCAATTTTTTTAGAAAAATAATGTTTTTAAAATCTAAATTTATGCATCAGATAAAATTATATTGTGTACTAATTTTAATGAAATTAATTGATTTATTATAAAGAAATATAATTTAAAAGTCTTTAAAGTAAATAAAAAAATGAATCCCACCTTGAAAATACTTGATTAAAATAAAATATCAATTTTTTTATAAATGTAACATTATAATTAGTTCTAAAAATATTTGAAATGGGATTTAAAAGTTCAAATAACATTTTAAAATTAATAATGTATTAATTAAATACATATTTTGTTACTTAAAGTATTTTTTTGAGATTTATTTTATGCTTAAACCCTATAAATTTCCAAAGATTCATACTTATAACAAAAATGGCATTTACCCTGTTCACCTAAAAATTAATCCTTTTAGAAGAACCCAAAATTTAATATTAATATAATAAATTTATAAATAATTAAAAAAATGATGTTTATTTTCTAAAAATAAAATTCTAACATTTATAAATTAATCTTTTAAATATACTGATGATTAAAGGATCTTTAGAGTGTGAATTGTGTGATAGTTTTGGTTATAATGTTTAGCTGCTACAATAAGGAATTGAGTATTAAATTTCCCCAAACTTAAATAATTTTGACCATGAATTTTGGGGTTTAAATTAGTTATTTAAAAAATGTGGATATTCATTCCTCCTAGCTTCTCCAGTATCAAAGTTTTCCTCTTATATTTTTTGATTTATCTGAATGACTTTTACCAATTGAGTTGTCCAATTCTGCAACACTTTCTCTCTAGTGTCAAGAATATATATGGTTTATTTATTATAAAATAAGTTAGACTCCAAATATATTTCCTCTGATGTGATCACATTAATTGTATTTGGCATGAATTTCTTTAGTAATGAAATATGGAAGACACTGTGTACTTTTGAAATTTTCAATGGGATTTCCAATTGATAAGCTACAAATCTAATTATTCTTAGTATTATAAAAGGCCCAATGAACCCAGGGATTAATTTCACCCATTCAAAAAAATATTTAAAATCCATTTCTTGGAGAAAAATCCATTAATACATGATACCAAACTTGAAATTCCATGTCTTTCCCTTTTTTTTATTTATAGCTCTTTTGTTTTCTCTGAAGTTATTTAATATGGTTATGAATAATCCAAAATTTAATAGTTGTATCCTCCACAATATTTGGTACAAATAGAATTCGTTTTCAAAATTCATCCCAATAGGATAGATTATGACACCTCTCCCCATACAATGCTTCATATGGTTCCATATATATGCTTGAATGGAAGCTATTATTGTATGAAAACACCACTAAAGGTAGATAATAATCCCACATACCTTGGAAGTCAAAAGTATATGATATCAACATATCTTTAAATTCTAGATAGTTCTTTGTATCTACCCATAAATTTGGGGATGATAGGTGGTGCTTAAATGTATCTAAGTGTTGATAGCCTTATGAATACTCTTATAGAAATTCAATGTGAACAGGGGGTCATGATAAAATACAATTAATATTGGTTCCACATAAAGCCTTACAATTTCATTGATGTAGATTATATAAGGGTTCTAAAGGGGAAGATCCTCTCTTTTCTCCATGAAATGATAATAAAGAGTAAGATGATCAATAATTACACATATAACACCATTCTTCGTTGGAGTATTTGGGATTCGAGTGAAAAATCCCATTGGAATATTTTCCCACTTCTATATAGGTATAGGTAGAGGATGTATGACTCTCTCAAAATATTTTCTTTCAAATTTTACCTTATAGAATTATAATAATATAGACACATAGCCCTTAATTTTCCACTTTAGACCAACCCACCAGAAATATTATCTTAAATCCCTATAAATATTTATGCTACAATGGTGTATACAAAAATTTGAGCTATATTATTTATCTAGCAGTTCCCTCTTCAACTATAGTATGGATGGAATAAATAACCTCTTCTTAAAATTCAACACTCAAACTCTATAGATGAGGTATATCAATTTTCCATCATTTACTACTTTAATCTTCCTTTATAGGTCCTTATAATTTGGTTTATACTTCTCTATCTTTTCTAGTAAATAAGGTTTAACAATTACTTGAAAAAATGAATGGTTTCTCCACTTTCGTAAAAATTATCATATCCATATTTACTAGATATTTATATATAGGATACTTGTTATTCCTAATCATGTTATGAACTCCATGTTCCCACCAAATCAATATATCATCCACCTTATTTCCCTTGATAGGGGGTAGTTATCAAGAAATCATATTCCTCGAGTAGTTTCAACCATCTTCTTTGTCTCATATTGTGCTCCTTCTAAGAGAAGATATAATTTAAACTCTTATTTTCATGACCCCATCCCCACACGGTGTACCCCTCCTGGACCAGCAATGTGAGAAGATAGATAATGACCCCTGAGACCCACCTCCAGTAGGCCCTGAGTTGGTGACTAGAACCAAGGGTATAGTAAACACACAAATGAGAGGAATTACCCTCTAAAAGAACACATGAAAAAGAGAGAGAAAATATAGACACCAACCAACTCCAAATCAGACATAAATATAAAAGAAAACCCGCGTGAACATATGTAATGTCATGAAAAACTACTACAACTGAAAGGGGAAAACTGCAAGTACTAAAGGAAAGTAAAAACATCATCAACCATACATGCCCGAACTGCTCCTACAACCCCAAGCTAGCAGAAACCAGCTAAATCCCCAACCTGCTCCAAGTGACATGAAAAATAGTTTATATATACTTAGGGTGAGTATAATAGTATACTTAGTAGGATCATCCACAGATCCTCTTGTGAAAAAGTAAAGAAAGCATGCTAAATCACAGTTAACAACAAGTGAAACTAACTCGTCACCTAAACAGGTATACTAAGTTCCTGGCCTCACCATGGCTACTCTCACCAAGTATCACATACAAGAGTTTATATTATAATAAATAATATCAATGGTACCCCACTACTACTTCCCCACTGGTTTGCCTCTTTTCCCCAACGTCTCACGTCCTAAGAATATCTCTCTAAAAAGGCTTGCCTGCAGACACCTGTGTGAAACACCACAACATTCACCTCATGTAATAGAACCACCATGTCCATGTAAGAAAAGTAACCAAGTAGTTTCCGGGAGCCACCACAGCTCGCATAATTTGTATCATACATCAAGCATTATACCTTAACCCATTACAGCCTACACACCGAGTAAGGATCTTTAAGCCATCACAGCCTATACACGTTACACCTATAGTAGTCCATAGGAAACTATATCCAGAATATATGTGAGTTAATAACCACAAGCTATTACAGCCCTCTACACACATATATGGGGAAAAATGACCAATGTGCCTACCAGCACAAGTAACCACCAAGAGAAGAGAGCGGGGCCAAAGGGGGTAGTTAGCCATCTATCCTCCCACCAGAATGTTGGGGAAAACACCCCCCAGGGCTCAAAATACCTAGGGTGTCAGTTTCCCTAACTGATGGGGAGGAGTATCATATAGAAATATAAAAAGTACAGAATATACTATAGCTCACAACCACAATATGGGAATAACTTTGTATTAGACTCAACTGCAGCTAATGTTTCTCGGCCTCCCGACTGATACTTCTAAGACTAGGTATCCCATAAGCACACAACCATTTAAATAACATTATTACATTACTTCATTCACTTTTTTCCAATTACACTTTACATTAATTAATTCGTTAAACATTAATTGACCACTAACAATTTCCACATTATATTTCCTTTCCATCACTCCGAAATTCCACTTTTTCATTAAAATTTCAACCACAACATTGCATCCCAGCAAGCTTCAAACCCATGGGTTAACATCATTTATTCAATCATTTATTAACATCATTACTTTCCCATATTCCCAGGCATTCTAGAAAAATAAATCTAAGCTACTAAATAGAAGGGGGATCAACATAGTGAGTTGATGAACTACCTATCGAGTCTTTACCTCCTATAGCAAGAGCGTAGACCCATACTCCCTTAGGAAGCTAAAATCGGGAATCACATTGAATACCACACGCATCTTCACCCCTTTTTGGAAGGAGGTAAAGAAAACTAGCTGCCTTGAGCAGTGGGGAAAGTAATGAAGATAAAAAACCAACAAGAAACAACAAGAATCCAAACATTCAAATCCAACCCATTACATAATCTCTGGTTCCCTCCATGAAACCCACATGTATAAACCAATGCATCTCACCACTCTAGGTGTCATCTTTTTCCACAAGCAATAGGCTTCCCTACCCCCACATATCACAACACAAGCAGAAAGAAAACAAAAATCATATCAATTGGGCTCTTGGCCCTTAAACAAGCTAGAGGGTAACTCAGAACCCTATGAGGAATTATCTAGTATTAAAAAACTAGTCATTTAATCCATATGTAATTAACCAATTTATTATTTGTAGGTTCCAACTATGGGAAACCTAAACAGTAAGCTATCACAAATTTATTAAACATGCTTGCTGCATCAATTTGATTAACATCAAATTACAACAAAAACAACCAAATTCATTTACATGCCTCTTTATCTTTAGCCAAATAATTATCAATTAATTACTAGATTAAATTATTAAACAATTATCCTCAAGAATGAAAATATAAAAAAAGAAAGTATAGATATCACACTCTATATCAAAACAGGAGGCAATAACATATGACCGATATCAATTTATTTATCCAGTTCAAATATTTAACATATCATTTCCATTGTGATCCAGTGGTCTAAAACATGCTAACTATACATTTTCACATAAAATATTAGAGAAACAACGAATCCCCTACCTGAAATGGTTCTTGATGTTCTTTATATGTGAACGAGCCACACAACTGGTTAAGATCTCCCCCCCCCCCGTGAAAACTTATATCGAATATTGATCGATACTGGTTGGTTGTATAAAAAAAAGATGGGATACAATCCAAGGAGGAAAGAAAGTTTGATTGAACAAATCCTACGAGAAGGAATTAAAGGTTAAAGTTTCTCACACCATATAACAAGGAGGAAGAACAAGGTAGGAAGATATATCATCCCTTTAGAAGATTTAACGGATCAGCAGTTTAAGATAAACTGGATTTTCCATTAAAAGTGGATTGCATTAAACCACATGGTTTAACCATGTAAAAGCATCCCGAGCCTTAGGAAAAAATTAATATAGGAGTTATGGCCTTTGAATTGACCTTAGAGTCCTTAAAACGAGGCTTTAAATGCATTTTACGTCAAAGGAAACGTCAATTACGAGAAACTGTAGGAAGCTGGAAACACTATACACCAAACTAGAAATTTGGAAAAGGAAAAAAGGTTATTGTTAGAACCTCACAGGTCTAGAAACACTATTGATGAACTCAAAATTTTGGAAAGGAAATAGAGGCTGCTGTTAGAACCTCACCGGTCTGGAAACACTGTTCATGAACTCAAAATTTGGAAAAGGAAATAGAGGTTGTTGTAAGAACCTCACTAGTCTAGAAACAATGTTCATGAACTTGAAATTTGGAAAAGGAAATAGTGGCTGCTGTTGGAACCTCACCGTTCTAGAAAAACTGTTCATGTACTAGAAATTTGGAAAAGGAAAAAGGATGATGTTCTGAAAACATTGTTCACAGAATGTTTAACCGATGGGAAACACTATTCACATTAGTCTACTTTTGAAACTATTCACATGGGTATACCGTTGGAACTGTTCACATAAGTCTACCATTGGAACTGTTCACATCGGTCTACCATTGGAACTGTTCACATCAGTCTACCAGTGGCATTGTTCACATCAGTCTACCATTCGAACTATTCACATCGGTCTCATTGGTGGGACTATTCACATCAGTCTACTATTGGAACCATTCACATCGGTCTACCATTGGCGCTGTTCACATCAGTCTACTATTGGAACTGTTCACATCAGTCTCACCAATGGTACTTTTCACATCAGTCTACCGTTGGAACTTTTCACATTGGTCTACCATTCGAACTGTTCACATGGGTCTACAATTTAAACTATTCACATCGGTCTCACTGGGGGGACTGTTCACATCAGTCTACCATTGGAACTATTCACATCAGTCTAACATTGGCACTGTTCACATTAGTCTACCATTGGATCTGTTCACATAGGTCTCACTAGTTGGACTGTACACATAGGTCTACCATTGGAACTGTTCACAATGGTCCACTGTTGGAACTATTCACAATAGTCTACCCTTAGAACTGTTCACATCAGTCTACCATTGGAACTGTTCCCAACAGTCTCACTGGTGGAACTGTTCACACTGATCTCACTGGTGGAACTGTTCACACAGGTCTCACCAGTGGAACAGTTCACAGAGTTGGAAATTTGGAAAAGTGTTGGGGATAAGTCACCTTGACCTCCCAGAACACCATAAACAATAGATTTCCATAGAGGAATGGACCATAGAGGTCTGGTTCATTACATTAGATACCTCTCAAAACATTCGCATCCATGAGAATTCAAAACCCACGTAAAGGTAAATAGAAACGGGGTCCGAACAACCACTCATCTAGAAACCTCTAAAAAGAGAGCAAGCCACAAGAAGTAACCAAAGGAAGACATATCATAGAAAGATTTATAACCAAAAAGTGAGCATATATATATTTTTTTATTTTTTTTTAAAAGAGTTAAGTATCAAACAACTCAGGGTACTGAGCATGTATCTACGACTCAAGTTCCTAGGTACTCTCCTCTACGACACCATGTTTCCACTAGACATGAACAAAGGGGATAGAATTCCCACACAAAACCTTCTCTTTGTGGTATTGGATCTTCACAGGCCGCTCCCCAATGGTCGAATCATCCTCAAAATCGATCTCTCGCCAATCAATGATGTGAGAGTCATCATGAAGATAAAGAAGGAGTTGTGACACATGAAAAATATCATTTTGCTGGATCATCTATGGGTGAAGTGCTACTCGATATGCCACGACTCCAACATGAGCCAACACCTCGAAAGTCCCAAAAAACTGGGGATAAAGATTACTCCCACGACCAAACCTTCACTACCCATGAAGGGGAGTCACCTTCAGAAACACTTTATCCTCAAAATCAAACTCTGAAGGTCTCCTCCTTTGATTGACATATTATTTCTAACAATCCTTCACTGTCTTCATCCTCTCACGAATCACCTGAACCATCTCTGTTGTATTCTGCACTATTTCAGATCCGATAATTGTTGACTCTCCGACCCCAGTCTAGCATAATGGAGAACAGCAAGGTCGGCTATAAAAGGATTTAAAATTCCCCATACCTATGGTGGAGTGAAAACTATTGTTGTAAGAGAAGTACACTAAGGGTAAGTGCCTCATGCACAAACATCCAAAATCTAGGACAAAAGAGCATAACATGTCTTCAAGAGTTTGGATAGTCCACTCTATCTGACCTTCCATATATAGATGAAAAGAAGTGATAAGAAATAGTTTAGAATCAAAAGAATGATGGAGACCTCTCCACACCTTGGAGGTAAAATGAGGATCTTGATCAGAATTGATCGTCCTTGGGACTCCATAAAATCTCACCACGTCCTCCAGATACTACCTCGACAAAACATCCACTAAGATTGACTCCTTGATCGTTATAAAGTGGGATGATTTTGTTAAAAAATACACTACCACCCAAATAGAATCATGTCCTCCCCGAGCTCAAGGTAAACCAGTAATAATGTCCATTGAGATGTCTTCCCACTTCCACTGAGGAAGATCTAATGGCTGGAGCAGACCACTAGGAACACGGTGTTTGGCCGTCACCTTCTGGCAGACTAAACATCAAGACACAAACTCCGCAACTACATGCTTCAGCCGAGGTCAAAAAAAAAAACCGAATCTTCAAGGCTCAATATATCATTGTCACACCAGGATGCACCACTAAAGGAGAACTATGGAACTCTATGAGAACCATATCGTGCATCGCCATAGGAACAAATAGCCTTCCATGATGCAACACTCGGTGATGTTTATCCTCAGACCAACCATCAGGGGACTCACTACAAAAAAATCGGTCTCTTCATACCTCCACTTCAAGATCCCCCAATTGGGACTCTTCCACTTGCTACACCAGAGATGACAGCACCGTCATATTGAAAAGACAACCTCTTCCCCCAACTTCTCCCATATCGAGATGTAATGTTGAATGTTCTTCTATAACTCTCCAGGAATCACTAGATTCATGCACTGCATCACTATGTGACTTCTTTGTCAGTACATCAGCTACAACATTCCCCTTTCTAGGGATATATGATAATTCAATGTCGTATTCCTGTAAGAACTCAATCCACCAATGCTTCCATAAGTTCAAGTCACGCTGGAAGAAAACATACCTCAGACTCTTATGATCGGTGAAAACCATAAAGAGTTTTACAATGAGGCAATGAATTCAAAATTTCAGATAAAACACCATGACTACCAACTCAAGATCATGGGTGGCATAGTTACCTTCATGGGGATGCAACTACCGAGACCCATAAGAAACAACTGATCTCTACTGTATCGAAACATAGCCTAATCCCAGATTTAAAGCATTGCAGAAAACATCAAACTGAACTCCCTCTGCTAGAAGACTACGAATTGGAGCACTTAATAACTTCTCCTTTAGATACTAGAAATCTTTCTGACACTGATCAGTCCACATGAATACCTTATATTTCCTAGTCAATGTTGTTAGAGGAGTCAAAACCCTAGAGAAATTGTCTATGAACCTCCTGCAGTATCCTGCAAGACCAAGGAAACTTCGCACCTCTACCACTATATTGAACGATTCCCAAGAAACAACTACTTCTATCTTTGATGGATCCATAGCTACTCCCTGTAGGGACACAACATGCCCCCAAGAAATGGACGTCTCGAGCCCAAAAATCCACTTCAACAACTTCCTAAAAAACTAATGTTGACGAAGAACTCCCAAAATGGCATGTAGATACTCCACATGCTCCTCCTTAGACGTGGAATACACAATGATTTCATCGATGAAAACCACCATGAACTTATCTAGGAACTCACAGATCACAACATTCATTAATCCCATGAACACATCTAGAGCATTCATCACACCAAACTATATTGCAATGAATTCTTAATTCCCATGACAACAATGGAAAGAAGTATTCGGGATATCCTCATCCTTCAAACACATATGATGATATCCTGACCACAAGTCAATAATTGAGAACCAACTTTCACCCTTCAGTTGATCGAATAAATCATCAATTTGCAGAAGAGGATAGTGATTCTTCACTATCATTTTGTTTAAGTGAAGATAATCGATACACAACTGCAAATTGCCATCAGCCTTCTTCACGAACAAAATTGGTGCACCCCACAATGACACACTTGGCCGAAAAAAACTGTACTGTAATATACCATATATCTATATAAATATCTCTCATAACTCATAAGGGTCCATCCTATAGGGATACATAGAGATACGAGATGCTTTTAGTTGTAGCTCGACCCCAAACTCGATCTCTCTTCAAGGGGGGTAATGCTAAAACCTCTTCTAGAAAGACATTAGGGTACTCTTCTATGACCCTAGGAAATGCCAACTACTAAACCCATAAAGAACTCAGCATCATCTTAGCCATCAGGGATGATAAGGACGGAACACACCTCTAACCCATTCGAGGGCCTCGCTCGCCAACAAACACCATTGGCTCTCCATCCGCATCGAAGAACACGACCTGACTCCTAAAGAAATACATGATAGCCTGCAACGAATACAACCAATCCATGCCAAGTATGAAATCATATGGTTGTATCCATTAAGATAGTAAATCTCTCCAAGAGTGGTGCTTCTCCAATACTAGCTCATAGTATCTACATACTTCAAACAAGTCAGCTCAACCTCCAACTGGCATAGTCTACGCCAAGGGCACTGGAATCCACTCTACCTCATGTCCCAAAGCATGGAAAAGGGTCAGTGATATGAAGGAGTGTGTCTCTCCGGAATCAAACAAGGCATACACCAAGGTAGAAAACAAGAAAATAGTACCTCAAACTATTTCTATCTTTCCTGGAGTTGGAAACGCTAAAGCATGAAGCTAGCCACGACCTCCTCCACGACCCATCTGACCCTGATGAAAACCACCAACATGGTCATTCTCAACTCTCTGAGGACATGGAGCGTCATAGGGTTGTACTCTACCTACCCCACCTACCCTCTAGTGATCCAAAGTAGGTGAAATCTGCTGCTGCTGCCTCGACTAGAACTGCCTCAACGGAGGAACCTGGAGTGGAATACCAGGTGCACAATGACTGATCTAAAAGGTCGGGCACTCTCACCATTGATGAACTCAACCAACACAAGAAAAACAAGTGCATGATCCCTTGGAATAGAACTGCTACCCGCTACCCTCAGATAAATGAGATGCTGAGGGCTGGGACCTACCCCCGTTTGAACAAAATCTATTCTAACCTAAAAACTAGGAACCCTAGAACACATCTCTACTTCATGAGGAATCCTGAAAACTCCCCTCTTATGATGATCTAATTATTTCCAATGTCCTCTCAATGACCTATTACCTCACTAGAACCTCAAGATATGTCTTTAGAATAAATGGGATGACCTAGAACTAGATCTCTGGACGCAAAGCCTCCTTGAAATGCCTTGCCCTGGCCTCTTCATCTAGCAACATGTCCGAATCATATCATTAAAGGTTCCTGAAATGGATTCCAAACTCTCGTACACTGGAGCTCCCCTGTTGAAGGGTAAGAAGCTCTTGGATACTAGAAGCCTTCATAGTCGAAGAAAGAAACTCGACTCTAAAATTGTCTCAAAACTCCTCCCATGAGATCGTCGACTCCTCGTGATCCCTGAGGAACAAGAACCACCACTTCCTCCCTACTCCACGCAACATCGTCACAACCAAAGACACCCAGTGATCCTTCCAAGAATCGATCAAACTGAATCCAATATCATCCTCCTCTAACTAGTCTTCTGTGACTGCATCTGAAATAGAGCCATCATACTTCTAAAGACTCTGACGCTGAAACTCCCGGAGTGTCCTCCTCCATGTGTCGTCATCATCGACCTCTACCCTGCGATGGTCTACTCGCACAACCTGTTGGACATCTTCTATACGATCCTGATGAGGAAGCCGACCTAGAGCCATACCTGTAAAATAACAAATAGTTAGAGCTCTTAAACCTGGAATCTAGAAGAATCAACATTAATTAATTAATTGTTTTCTTTTATCATTTTCTGTTAACCAATACCAAGGTCTACCCATTCAAACACATTCACAAAGTAGAATGATGCATAATCCGTTCCTAGGTATCTACCCTACAACTAGTATCACAACGTTTAGTATCCATTATAAACTTAAAGGTACATGCATTAGATCACAAGGGGACCTAAACACCTATGTCTCAGCTGGTCTCCATTGTTTACATAACTTGCTAAACATGACTTACACTATTTCCCTACCAACCCATGTAATCTCACATGGTCCTAACAGAAAACTCCATCTTATACCTCAACCTAGCTCTGATACCACTCTATCATGACCCCCTCCCCACAAGGTGTACCCCTCTTGGGCTGGAAATGTGAGAAGAGAGATAATGACCTCTGAGTCCCACATCCAGTAGGCTTTAGGTTGGCGACTAGCATCGAGGGTATATTAAACTCACAAATGGGAGGAATTACCCTCTAAGAGAACACATGTGAAATAGAGAGATAATATAGACACCAACCAAATCCAACTCAGACTGGAATATAAAATAAAACCCAAGTGCACATATGTAATGTCATGAAAAACTACTACATCTGAAAATTGAAAACTGCAAGTACCAAAGGAAAGTAAAAATAGCAGCAACCACAAGCCCGAACAGCTCTTGCAACCCCAAGATAGTAGAAACCAACTCAATCTAAAACCTACTCCAAGTGACCTGAAAAATAGTTTATATATACATTGGGTGAGTGTAATAGTATACTTTGTAGGATCCTCCCCATAGACTCGTATGAAAAAGTAAAGAAATCATTCTAAAGCATAGTGAACAACGAGTGAAACTAACTCCTCACCTAAACAGGTATAATGAGTTCCCAGCCTCACCATGGCTACTCTCACCAAGTATCACATATAATAGTACATAATATAATAAATAATATCAAGGGTACCCTGCTATTACTTCTCCACTGGTTTTCTGCTTTTCCCCAAGGTCGCATGTCCTAAGCATCTCTCTCTAAAGAGGCTCATCCACAGACACCTGGGTGAAAAACCACATCATGCACCTCATGAAAAAAAAACAACCACATCCACATAAGCAAAGTAACCAGGTAGTTTTTGGGAACCACCATAGCTCTCATAACATTTATCATATGTCATGCATTATACCTCAAGCTATTACATCCCACAAACTTAGTAAGGATCCTCAAGCCATCACAAAATATACACGTTACACCTATAGTAGTCTATAGGAAACTATATCCAGAATATATGTATTTGAATAACTACATGCCATTACATCCCTCTACACACATATATGGGGAAAACTAACTGTTGTGCCTACTATCCTAAGTAACCACCAAGAGAAGAGAGCGGGGCCAAAGGGGGTAGTCATCCATCCATCCTCCCACTGAAAATGTTGGGTAAAACACCCCCAGGGCTCAAGATCCCCGCGATATCATCTAACCTAACTGATAGGGTGTATTAGCGTATATAAACACAAAAAATACAAAATATACTATAGCTCACAACCACGCTATGGGAATAATCTAGTATTAGACTCAACTGCAGCTAACGTCTCTCGAACTCCCGACTGATACTTCTAAGACTAGGTATATTATAAGCACACAAACATTTAAAGAGCATTATTACATTACATAATTCCATTTTTTAGTTACACTTTACGTAGATTAATTCCTTAAAAATTAATTAACCATTAACAATTTCCCCATTATATTTCATTAGAATCACACAGAAAGTCCATTGTTCCATTAAAATTTCAACCACAATATTGCATCCTAGAAAGCTTCAACCCCATGGGTTATCATAATTTATTCAATCATTTATTAACATCATTACTTTCCCATATTCCAAGGAATTATAGAGAAAACATTCTAATCTACTAAACAAAGGGGGTATCAACAAAATGAGTAGATTAACTACACGTCGAGTCTTTTCCGCCTATAGCAAGAGCATAGACCCATCCTCCCTCAGAAAGCTAACCACAGAAAGCACGTGTCATACCCCACATGTCTTCACCCTTTTTTGGAAGGAGGGTAAGAAAATTAGCTTCCTTGAGCAGTGGGGAAAGTAAGGAAGATAAAAAACCAAAAAGAAACAAAAAGCATCCAAACATTCACATACAACCCATTCCATCATCTTCAGTGTCCTCCTTGACACCCACATGTATAAACCAATGCATCTCGCCACTATAGGCATCAACTATTGCCACAACCAATAGGCCTCCTTTCCCCCACATATCACAACACAAGCAGTAGGAAGAAAAACATCATATCAATTGGGCTCTTGGCCCTTAAACATGAAAGAAGAAAACTCAGATCCCTATGAGGAATTATCTAGTATCAAACAACCAGTCATTTAATCCATCTGCAATTAACTGATTTATTATTTAAAGGGTCTAACTACAGGAAACCTAAACCGTAAGCTATAACAAATTGATTATACATGATTAATACATAAATTTGATTAACATCAAATTAAAACAATAACAACCAGATTTATTTACATGCCTCTTTATCTTTAGCCAAATAATTATCAATTAATCCCGATTTTACATTCTTTACCAATTTCCATAAAGAACAAAAATAAAAACAAAGAAAGTATATATATCACAATCTCTATAAAAACAAAAGGAAATAACATACGATCGATACCAATTTATTTATCCGGTTCAAATATTTAATATGTGAATTCCATTGTGATCCAGTGGGCTAAAACATGCTAACTATACATTTTTACGTAAAATATTAGATAAGAAACAAATCCCCTACCTCAAATGGTTCTTGACATTCTTTATATGAGAATAAGACAAACAATGGGTTACAATCACCTCCCCCATGAAAACTTATATCGAATATTGATCGATACTACTTGGTTTCATAAAAAATAGAGTGGAACCAATCAAAGAAGGAAAGTTTGATTACACAAATCCTAAGGGAAGGAATGAAAGGTTAGAGCATCTCACACCAGAGAACAAGGAGAAATAACAAGGGAGGAATATATCTTGCCCCTTTAGAAGATTTAACAGAGCAACAATTTAATATACAATGGAATTTCCATTAAAAGTGGATCTCATTAAACCACATGGTTTGACCAAGTAAAAGCATCGTAAACCTTAAGTAAAAATTAATATAGGAGTTATGGCCTTTGAATCATCCTTAAATTTTTTAAAATGAGGCTTTAAATGCATTTTACGTAAAAGGAAATGTCAAAGGGGGGAAACTGTAGGAAGCTTGAAACACTGTACACCAAACTTGAAATTTGGAAAAGGAAAAAAATGCTACTGTTAGAACCTCACTGATATAGAAACACTATTAATGAACTCAAAATTTGGAAAAGGAAATAGAGGCTACAGTTAAAACCCCACTGATCTGGAAACACTGTTTGTGAACTCAAAATTTGGAAAAGGAAATAGTGGTTGCTGTTAGAACCTCACTGGTTTGGAAACACTGTTAATGAACTCGAAATTTGGAAAAGGAAATAAAGGTTGCTTTTAGAACCTCACCATTCTGGAAACACTGTTAATGAACTAAAAATTTGGAAAAGGAAATATAGGCTACTATTGAAACCTCACCGTTCTGGAAACACTGTTCATGAACTAGAAATTTGGAAAAGGAAAAAGGCTACTGTTGAAAGGCTATTATTCTGGAAACATTGTTCACAGAATTTCTCAACGATAGAAAACATTGTTCACATTGGTCTACCATTGGAACTATTCACATCAGTCTACCATTGGAACTGTTCAAATCAGTCTCACTGGTGAGACTGTTCAGATTGGTCCATCATTTGCCCTATTAAAATTGGTCTACTGTTGGAACTGCCCACATCGGTCTCACTGGTGGGACTGTTCACATTAGTCTACCATTGGAACTGTTTACATCGATCTACCATTAACACTTTTTACATCGATCTACTGCTGGAATTGTTCACATCGGTCTCACTGGGGGGACTGTTCACATCGGTCTACCATTGGAACTATTCACATCGGTCTACCATTGGCAGTGTTCACATCGGTCGACCGTTGGAACTGTTCACATCAGTCTCACCGATGGGACTGTTCACATCAGTCTACCGTTAAAATTGTTCACAACGGTTTATTGTTGGAATTGTTCATTGTGGTCTCACCGGTGGGATTATTCATGCTGGTCTCACCGGTGGAACTTTTCACACTCATCCCACTGGTGGAACTATTCATAGAGTTGGAAATTTGGAAAAGTGTTGGGGATAAGTTATCTTGACCTCCCAGAACAACTCAAACACTAGATTTACACAGAGGAATAGACTATAGAGGTCTGAGACATTACACTTATGGTATATATATATATATCACATGTTTCTTTATAAAGGTAGCGTATTAATATTTTCGAAGAAAATATTAACAATTTAAACACAATTTCATGAGTTAGATGGTTATTTTCATGGATATTCTATTATCTTGATGCATAGGAAATTACCATATTATTTTTCATAAGGAAAAAACAATGTCCTTTCTTCAATTCATCATAATATAATAAAAATCCTTCCTTACCTGATGATAAAGTTATTACTGATGAATTAACCACTCTCTTATTTATCTCTTAAAAAAATTCATTAAATTCCATTTATCATGTGAATTAAAACCATTTACCTGAAAACTTTTTTAATATGTTTTCCAACGAGGAAAAAACTTAAACAAACCACTGATAGTAACCTATTAAACCGAAGAAAATTTAGATATAAGTTATGTTCATTTGTATAGTACATTATTTAAATACCTTATTCTTTGAAGGGTAAACATTTATTTCATATTGGAAACTATATTAATAAGAAAATAAACTTCATTGAACCAAAATTTATAGTTCCTTTATTTCCCATATGATTAATTTTTTATAAGGGTATCCTAAACACTTTGAAAATGGATATCATCCTCTTAATATCTCTTAGATTATATTAATATATCATTAATGATCACTACCACAAAGTTATCAAGATAATCCTTAAATATTCTATTCATAATATTCAAAAATATATAAGGTTTATTAGTCAATCCAAAATTCATTATTGTAAAATTCTAAAGTCTGTAACTTGTTCAAAATTTCATCATTAGTATACCATCCTCATTAAACATTAACCAATGATAACTAGAGTAAATATAGATCTTTTATAAGTATTTATATTATTGAATTTGATAAATAAACCATGAATGAATGGAAAATGATACTAATTGTTTATAGTAATAAAATTTATTTTTTTATAATCGATGCTCAATCTCATTGACCCGTCCTTATTTTTTCACAAATAAAACAGGGGCTACCCCCGGTGAAACACTAGGGAATATAAATCCATTATCACAAAACTCATAAAACTATTCCTTAAACTCTAAAAAATCCATTGGTTATATTTTATAGGGAGTTTTAACTATAGTTCTTTCACCAGAAATGAGTTCAATTGAAAACTCAACTTGACACTCTAGTGGATGACCAAGTAATTATTTTGAAAAAACATTAATTATTTTTTTACCATGGGTATATTATCTATTCTTAAGTTATATTTATTATATATAGATCATTATTTATCTTTGTCTTTAGTTTTTTTAATTAGAAACCACCATTGGTACACATCTCCCTTATGATGACAGTCCACCATGATGACTTTTTTCATTTTCACCAATTCCCAAAGTGAGAAAAATCTTCTCTAGGGAATTTATACTTTGTTAAAATTAAAATGGATTTATAGTTCCATTTAATTATATAGGTTGTTGTAACATGACTCATTCTGACATAGTTATACCATGTTGTGGATCGATAGGTCACTCTATATAGTTGAGATTATTTTTCATAACCCTGGTGAACTTCCCAAATATGCTTACGATTTTATTAGCATCAACTCCAGCTTCATTGAATATATATGGGTGAAAATACCTTCATTAACTATGGGTATTGATATGGTTCTCATTCCCTTTGTTATTCTCCATATTTAAGGGAATACATATAATTATCTGATAATTTAGAGTAGAAAAATTCAATTCCTATAATGTTTTTTGTAGTTTTTCTTAGATGTCTTAATGATTTTTCATAGTACTTGTTCTATCTAACTATGTTTCTATAAATCTGACTCCCAAGGTTTCTACTATACTTATTATGATACCAAAAGTAATATCTTGGATTCTAAAAACATGGAGCTGATAGTTATATTATATAATTGGTATAGAATGCAAGTGTTCTCTAAAGATCCAATTGCTTAGTAGTCTTGGAAGACTATATACATACATAAATTACATTTGAAAACATTAGATAAAACATGAACACATAGATATGACATTATTAAAACTTTTATTATATCCTTGAAAATTACACATAATTCTCCTCTAGTTTTCTTAAGGAATGGACAAAAAATTAAAGGTGAGATTTTATGTTCAACAAGGAGTAGTATTCAATATAACATAGCATGAAATAAACATGAAATAATTGATATGGTAGTAATAAAAAACTAACTTGAATCCATAATCAACTAAAAATGAATAAATTATATATCTATGAAAATAAATGAAAATATGGATAATTAAAATCACTAATATCATACAGATGGAATGTATAATTCCAGACATCAAAACATGCTACTAAGGACTTATTCCAAGACACTATACTAACATGGGGAGTGGTATAAACCAAAACCCAAGCTATTTTTACTCATGAGTCCAGTCTATGTATTGAGGGAAAATATAATTTTGGTCCCAACCCATCACCTTATTAAGTCCTATTCATTCATCATATGAGTAAAAAAATACTTTTTTTTACCATTCCCCAAACAACCTTACTAAATAAAAACATGGATATGAATATAATGAAAATATGTAAAATAGATACTTCCCCATTAAATAGAATAATGAGTATGTATAGGATAATATACCTTAATCAACTTTTAATTTATAGGGTTTCATTAAAGTAACAGGAAGTACCCTTATCAAATAAATATAGGAGTGGGGGTACTTTCAATATGTTAGGTTATCCATAGTCAGGTTCAATATTTTTGATTGGTAGGAGGCCAATTAAATGGTATAAAAACACATCATTATGTTTTATAAAGAGCATGTAGAAATTCCAAATCATATCCACTATGAGTGTTTAGAAAGGTGTGTAGTCTTAGACCCACTCAATATGCATCAGATTGATGATTGATTCAATTATAAACGAACCTTTTTCAAGGTTATTACCACTAGGTTCATTTTTTACACAACCAAATAAACTTTCTAGTATCCATACAAGTATGTATTATGCAGGAAACTACACACACATTTTCCTTAACAAAACTTTGGATAGATCTTTCACTATATAAAACATTGAGTTTTACTTTGGTTTAGTAACTCTTGAATAAAAATAATATAAGAGTGGGATAAATATATATAACTTAAAATATATTCAATATAATGAGTAATATGGAAAAAATTATTCCATGTTAATTTTTTTACCACACAAAAGAAAATCAGTGATGAATATTACATGACAGCCAAATAATGAAAATTGAGACAAAAAACCCTACACACAGATTGGGTAGAAATTTAATCAATTTTTTTGTAATATATAGATTAAAATTTATCTTTAAATATAATAAATAAATTCATTTCATGAGATAACATCTCAAATAGTCATAATATACAACACATAATGAAAATTAGGCGCATAATACCAAACATGTCTCAAAGAGAGGAATTTGAGATAGAAAAACCAAATAATTTTTTTTTCTGAATTTCATTAACATAATTTAACGTAATGTAACATAAAAATTTAAATATTAATCACATAATTCATAAGCTTAATCATATCTATTTTCAATTATACTATGCATAAATATACATTCTATTTGTCAATTCTATCGATTTTTTATATTATATGTTTATAGATTTGATCGTTTGTACTAGTTTCATAATAATGTTTTCTATATTCATTCTTATCCAAAATATCATCCTTAAAAGTAAATTGATGTTTCTATGAAGGATTATTTATAATTATTTATGATATTTAAAATTCCTTTCATTAGTTCTTTAGTATTTATCCTTGAAGATGAAATTGATAACAATCATGTTTGAGTGATTCTGGATGATCAATTGGTGTTTCCTTAATTACTGAATTAAATTTTGATATAACATATTCAGAATAAAAAATAATAATAATTTTCACATTTATATTATATTATAATATTAATTATGTTCCAATATTCACTCATTATATAAATTCATAGTATTTTTTAACTAGGTGGTTAAACTGATCCTAACATGAACATACCCTGATTTAATGAATGAATACGAGGAGTTTTTTTGTAATATAATTATACCAGAAGAATAATATTATTATTTAATTTTTATTCAATTTATATATAATAATTATATAATAATAAGTAATGGATGTGTAAATATTATATAATCTGAATGAATGATTTTCCCCTTAGCATGCTTGTTTTAAACGATTGAATTAATGATGATCATTTATTTGATCATATCATTATTATATTCTCCAATTTATAATACAAAAACCTTAATGATATCATAAAATTATATTTTCTCATTAAAACATTATATTAATATTAAAATATGGGTGGTAATGAAATTTATTTGTCATTGCCCGTGGTGGTGGTAGTCTGTAGGTACACACGAACAACAATTTATTTTTTCTTAATAGAGGGGATATATGAATAAGAAATGATAATAACCTTAATATAGTAACCTTAATGTATATAAATTATACTAATATAATTATATTTTTTCTAGAATAAATTTTAATGAAGATTATTAAGAAGAAAAACTACATAGTTGATAATAATCACGTTGGGAACATAAATTTTCCTTGTAAGTATCCTTGGAAATGAAGGCCTTGTGAAAAATAATGGTGGAAAGAAGATTTAAAAATGGTATAGAGTTATAGGAGGATATTAATTAAATATTTTAAAGGATAAATTCTAAGGACATGTGAGTGTTTAATTTGTTGAAGTGTTACCCTTTTATAAGTGAAAGGAAGGGTAGTTTTTGGAGAAACCTCTAAATTTTGAATAAGGAAATGTTACTATTCAAGGTAATATTACCAAAAAAAATAGAAAAAAGTAGATGTCATAGTTAGTTTGGGTCAAAAATCACCTCAACAATTCATTTTTTATACATATTTGAGTGTATTAGTGCCTTTTCTTTTAACTTTTTGACTTTTAACCTAATTTACTTTTACCATTGTAATTAATTTTTAACCTTAGTAATCAATTTAATGAAAGAAATGCAGATTTAACCTTTTAATTAATTTGATCCTTATAATTTAAAATTTTAAAATCATTTTATCAAATAAAATTCTAAATGAGTGAATTTTTAATTTTAAAATAAACACAACTAATTGTGTAAAAACAGTTTTTAGAAAAATGACATTTTAAGATTTAAATTTATACATAAACGAAAATTATCTTAGATATTGATTTTAATGAAAAGAATTTATTTATTTTAAAAATATATTTTATGAGGATTTCAATACAATCCAAAACCAAATATCACCTTGAAAAGTCTTATTTCAAAGAAAAGGCCAATTTTTTTTACTATAGTAAAATTTCAATTAGTTATAAAAATGTTAGACATAGGATTTATAATTTTAAATAATATTTTAAAATTAATAATTCTATTAATTAAATAGATATTTAATTAATTATGTTTTTTTTAGTTCTATTTTATGTTTACATCCTATTAGTGTCATAAGAGTCACACTTTTAACAAAAATGGTATTTTCACTATTCACCTAATAATCAATATTTTTAGAAAAATCCAAAATTTTCATATTAATATAATGTATTTATGATGAATTAAAAAATTATTTTTTTAAAATAAAATTCTAACGTTCATAAATTAAACTTTTAAATATACTCATGTTTAAAGTCTCTTAAGAGTGCACATTATGTGATAGTTTAAGATTTGGTATTTACCTGCTACAGTTGCGTATCAGGTATTAATGACATTATATCAATCTTATTTTATACTTTATAACTATATCATTACTTATGATATCATATATTATATTATATTATAGTAATATATTTCATAAAGGTGATATGAAACTTTGTTTTTGTAACACAATGCAATGACATCATATGACACGATATCTTAGAATCATATTCTATGACCTAAAAAAATAAATGGTATTGTTATGAGTCTCTTATTATAATATTCCATTTTATAAGTTTTTACATTTCCATGTAGAAAAAAATAAAAAATCATATTTTATGATATCTAGTATGATATACAATAAGATTTCAAAAAACTTCATTTACCACATGATTTCAAGAATCTAAACATATGGTAGGCCTTGATACCACTTTTGGGTTTCAAAAGGATTTAACAAGACTTAATATATATAATAAAATCCATTAAGAAATCCAAACTAATATCTACATGATAGATAAATGAGATCATGCATAAAACTAGAAGTAAAGAAAATATAAACATATACCTTACACAGTTTCTATTTCTAATTCATATTTGTGTGTCTTAATGATGGTTTAAAAAGTGTAATCCAAAATACATCCTACCTATAGAGGAATTCATGGGTTGAAACTAAGTCCCTCATTGAATGAGTGGGATGATAAATCATCTATTACATTCTAATACTTCACTGGGTAAAAGATGAAGGATGAAAAGATCCTCAGTATGAGGGAGAATCAATTGAGAGATTAGGAAGTTTTACATGATATCATTAAATTTCACCAAATGGAAAATGTCACATTTTAATAAATCCCTCAAGGATTCTCATTGAGTGCTCACACATTTACTCATGTGTTATAACACATGAGTAAATGCTATAACCAAACCAGGAAGCTCTTTCATGGATAATGAATCCCATTAATTATCCATTACGTAATGACTCATTCATGATATAAATCATGGAATATTTTGAAAACATTGACACTTAAATATTGGATATAATTCAATCATAGTGTTGGAGTGTATCATACCATAAGATAATTCTACCATATGATAACACCCAATCTTAAAATATGATTGGGTAAGGTAGTGGAATAAAACATACACTATGATATAACCAATCACACCACATGATTTTATAGGTAGTAAAATGTTTACATGTATTGTGATATACCATATCATAAATATGATAGATCTAATTGTATCACATGAAAAATTCTTTAGGTAATACCCTCACCTTCAATCTAGTGGTTACTTTATGTATTGGATAAATGGATTATATATGTATACGTACAATGTGTATAGATATATCTTATGGTGGACATGTTAATATCAATATATTAGTGTATTTGATCAAGATCATGATATACCCTTTTATATCATGAGTAGAAATTATGTTTTTCTAAATGACACTCTTTGCTTACAATAATGGATTGATGAATTCACAATTGTTTTCAATGACACAACATCCCTTAGGGTCACACTATTATTCCATGTAATAAAGAGTAATTTTTGAATATAGGTTTTATCTAAAACTTTACAGAATATATTATAATAATATTTAAATAGTATTGGACATATTAACAAAGAGTTGAATCTTTTTTCACAAATTTTGTAAGGATTTTGTGCAAGTGGGAGATTGTTGGATATGTGCACTAAAGCACAATTAATGAAGGTCACCACGTCATATTAGATAGCTATTACATACTTTTCATGATATGTGATATATTATTCTCTCATAAATGTTTATCATTATTATTTTTAATGTAACACACAATTAATGTTGAATTAAGTTTAATAGTTACTTAAATAAATGTGGTAAATGTTATAAAATTTATAACAATAGAAGGCCAAAGGTTGTACAAGATTTATGATCTCTTGGATAAAATTAATTAAATTAAGTTACATTATACATTAAAATGTTTATTGTCTTATTTTTAGTGTGGTTCTAGTGCACCTTTGAAGAATAAGAGGTCCTACTAAAGAATTCAATGATTACATTGGTCATTTTACACCTTCAGAGGCCATAACTCTATATTTTTTTAGAGATATTGATTAACGTCACCGATCAATTTATGATTATAATTTATAGTGATATGTGTATAATTTTATATTTACGCATTTAATTTGATCTATTTATATCCTAGATGATCTTGGTTTCTGTTTATATTTTATTATACCTCATTTAGGTAAATTTTATGCCTAAAAAACCATTTATAAGTTTTCATGAAATTTATTTAAAATTTTGTTTTGAATAAGTTAATGTGAATATAATTGGATTTAGTATATAATAATAATTGTATTTACATTACAAAATATATTAATTATTCCTAAAATTTTTCTGTCATATAATGAACTCATTGACATGTATTTTATTTTTATGAATTATAATATTTTATTAAATGTATTTTTTATTTTGAAGTTGCATTGAAAAAAATTTCATTACGTAGAACTCACTATTTTCACTGTGTAATTTTTTCTAAATTGTATTGAGTATAATTAACTAAATTTCATTGAGTATAATTCTATAAGATGCTACCAATAAATTTATGTTGAGTAGAATCCCCTGGTATGGTGAGTAGATTTTTTCAATCCATTGTATATAATATTAATTTTTATCTTGTAAACACCACTTTTTTTATTTCTAAAATTCATAAAATCATTCCTAAGGTAGAATATTCAATAATGTTTAATGAAAAATTATCTAACTATATTTTAATCCATCAGTAATTTTAATGTAGTATATTTATCTAATAATATATATGAATTAAGTAAGACTCTTTTTTACTAACATATTCCTTAAGTTATAAAAGTTCTAAGATATTTCCATTTGAAATATTTTAAGAATTTTTTATCACACTTAAAATAAAGTCATTAATAATAAATGTAATAATTCTTGTGAGTATAAAAAAACATTAGGATACAAAAGAGACCATATAAAATTAAAATCTCATCTAATTAGAGTTTTACATGAGAGAGACTTGAGAGGATCATATCACAATAAATAGTGATAAAGATAACATTTTTTTATCAAGCAAATGATGAAATTTTTGAATGTTATTGTATCAGTGATTCATCCCATTTAGTCATTCCTTAGATCCTTAAATCTATTTTAAAAATGAAATGAATAATGTTAGTAATAAAATGTTAATAAACTTTTACAATGTTTTCGCCCCCTAATATAGGAGAATAAATCCTTATCATGACTAGAACCATCCATTCCATAAAGTTTAAATACTTTTATTAAATAAATACAAGAATAATAATTATCCTTTGACATTTATTTAAAATATCAACTCTTTTAAAATTTATTTTTTCATTCATAATTAAAAAAGTATAATCATATCAGAATAATAAATATTCTAAATAATATTGAGTTTTTACAGTAATAATAAGTAAATATTACTTCAACATGATGATATATTCATTAAATATTGTAAAGAAATAAATTATTATTGTAAATGATGTTCACCATTCAACATTGAATCTTGAATTTTTCTAATATAAATTTAATTACCCTTATCTATAAGTACTCTTAAATACACATTTATTCTATGATATTTTTAAAATATAAGTTGTACCTATTTAAAGATAATCATGTTCACAAAATATGAAAAAAGTGTTTTTATAAAATGAAAACTTTGTCCTCTAATTTAGGAAATATGATTTTTAATGAAAATATTATAATTCATTTTATATGTTTTCATGAAAATATATTTAAACATTCACTCTTATATTTTAGGTCATACACATTTAAATTCTTTAAACATCTATATTTAAGTTCAAATTTTTTTTAAAAACAATAATTAGTTTTTAATTTGAAATCATTCCAAAACTACTTAAATTATAGGACTATTATCATGGTTCAAAATTATAGTCGCAGGTTGTTAAATCTTGATAATTTGATATTATCATGATTTTAGAAACCATATTTATAAAATTCATTTCATTTATCTATTTATATGATTGTTAAAAATATGGTAATATAAAATCTACTTCCATGGTTCTCTAAAAACCATGAAAAGAAATCAGTTTCCATAGTTATAAAGTCATGATAATAGGATTATATGATATATTGAAACATATATTTCCATAATTTATATATTTATGAATAATTTTGAGCTTATATCCATATTTTACCCACCCATGGAAATAGACTATCCATACTATCATGGTTTCAAAAATAATAACTATATGATTTTGAAAGAAATAAGATTGACACTATAATGGAATAATAATATTATCACTTCAAGAATTATGAGAAATAGAATTTTTTTGATATTATAAGATCAATTTTCTTATGTGTATTTAATTAATTAAAAAACATAAAATTGAATCTATGATCAGAAAATATCCACATTCAAATTGAAAAAAATCAAGGCTTTATTTATAGAAACAAAAAATATATAGAAACCAATTTTTCTATTAAATAAAATGCCAAAGTATTCTTGTAAAAATATTATTTAAAAATTTAAATCTTTTAATTAAAAAAACATTTCCCTTTTTCTCATTTTGGAAACCATTCTAGCCACTTAAGTTACATTTGATATTCTTTGTAACCATACTAATCATAAAAGTTTTCAATTCTCAATTCCACAGCCTTATGTTTTGCTTCTTTGTCACACAATGAATTATTTAATAAATATTTTTTTAAAATATACTATTATATTTAATATGGTTAAAAATTACTATAAAAATAATTTTTTATGTAATTACTCAAAATGTAAACATATATTATCTATAAAATTTTATAGAATTTTTACATGTGCACTTGGGAAATCATTGATTTTATATTAAAAATTTGAATAAGTTAAAGATTCAAAATAAAAAAATACATTTTCATTTATATAGATCACAAAATTTTATATTTATGAATACCAATTATAGCATGATCCTGATTCATTTTAAGTGGCCAAAACTCTTAAATTAAGTAATGGATATTTTTTTACTTAATTATCCAATTTTTTTTATTTGAAAAAAAACTATTTCATAATCATAATATGAATTAAATAAATCATGGTACTAACATGTACATGTATACAAAGACTAATATAAAAATGAAACATCTTTATAACATTTGATATAATATCATCATATATAGCCTTTAGAAAATATGCATTAACAACTAATTAGTTGTAATATTTGAAAAAAGTGTTCAATCATGCACCTATTAGTTTGAGTATATATACAAATAAATCACCCTCAAGAAAAAAGATAGTTTAGAAGTTTAAGTATTTATATGAGAAATTTTTATCTCCAAAATGTTTCATGATTTTTCAACTCTCTGTATCTTTAAGTTTATTCTCCATAATTTTTCAAAATTTCTAGTTAATAACATAAAAATAAAAAATAAAGTCATTAATGAAATGAAAATATTACAATATAAAAATAACCCGTAGACATTTTAATTAGATATAAAAAATTATACCAGTAAATATTTTTTATTTTCTTTATAACTTAACAAATTTTTTTCTAAAATATAAATTTTAAATAAAAAATCAAACAAGAAAACCATCACAACATTAAATATAATTTTATTACATCATGAAATATATATCTAAAATTTATATGAAAAAATGAAACATAAAATTTATTCTAATACACTTATAATCCAATGAGTTCTCTAATGCATAGGATCATAAATTTGGCCCTTGAATTTTTTGAAATTATTGAGGTTAATCTAGTTATTTTGTATTTGAAGGGTAAAAAGGTAAATATAGATTAACAGATAGTCTCAAAATGAAGTTATATCTATTAAATTTATGATGTAATAAAGTGTTTACACTAGGGTGTGAATTTGGTAAGAATATAAGATGATTGATTATATATATATAATGAAATTATTTATTTATTTAATTTTTATTTGGAAATATTTTTATAATGAATAATATTTTTAAATTGTTTTTATATAGTTGTGAAATTAGAGAATAGTGGGAGAAATGAAATTTAAATTATCAAAGGTAATTGATTTAGTCTATTAAAATTATATTAAGATGGAGGTTATAATCTATTAGAATAATAATTTATAATTGGGGGTATTGAATGTGTAGGTTCTGGGAAAAGAGAAAAAATGTGTTGGGCCTATGGAAAACATGAATTTTATCACATTTGATGGATCATTCACAATATACAATACATGAACGTCATGAATTGTAAATTTTTTTGAAGGAATATTGTAAAGTAGAAAATAAACACCATAACCAATAGAAGATATTTTCACATTAATTTTCAAATCGACTTAAGGACACGAAGAAAAGGATACCTTGATCTTGAGATATTTCTTTATCGAGGAGGTTCATTGTTCTAACCTGAATGGTATTGCAAAATTTCATTGTATGGACCCAATATAGAGAACCTCTAGTGGTGATTCACACGTGCTCCTTGGATCTCTTAACAATTCCAATAAATCATCTAGTGATATCACAAACAATTGATCAACTTGTGTTATTCGCCTTTGATCAATTCATTTTCCTTAATTCTTAATGAAATATCTCTTTTTATTCTAGTTCTTGAGAGGAATAGATGAGGATAATGATCTTGAGGGGAATACATTGTGCACACCAATTAACATTCTTTAGAATGATATAGTAGTATATTTGTTGACCTAGAGTTAGGGTTTTATATATAATTAATTTCATATGGGCCCTTTAGTAAAACATTAAACCATGAGAAACACCATGTCATGTAATAAAATAATAATATTATTTTATTACATGACATGTGCTGACTGGAATAATGATAAATGTTATTTTACAGTCTTGAAAATTAATATCTATCGCCAGACTTAATCTCAATCCACTTATCCTCCTCATCATTTATTGAATACACAAATAAATATTTAAATTAAATATTTAATAATTAAAAAAATAAATAAACATACTATTCAAAAACTAGGGAATAAATATTTTTTTAAAATTCATATAATTAAATAAATTATTTAATAAATAATAATTATTTATTATGATGTGAATAAAAACAGATAAATAAATATTATATATTTATGTAATTAAAAAATTACTTTGTGAATAAATATTTATTTAATATCTGAGATCATTTAATAAATCTAGAATAAATACTAATTATGAATCTGGAAAATAATATTTATTCTAATTTTCAAAAATAAATAATACTTAACTCCAATCAAAAAAAACACATTTTATGTGACCCTATATGCATCTTCCTCAA
Source organism: Viscum album (assembly GCA_963277665.1). Taxonomy (NCBI): domain Eukaryota; kingdom Viridiplantae; phylum Streptophyta; class Magnoliopsida; order Santalales; family Viscaceae; genus Viscum; species Viscum album. Next base: position 2,103,097,265 of record OY728165.1, read on the forward strand.
TGGAATTAGGAATCCCTTCCTAAATCCCATGATTTATATTTAATAATGGGACAAGGTACCCACAATGGAAGAAGATATACCAAAACAATGAAACCACATATGAATTATCACTGTGTAATACAATTCATTTGAATTGATATCGCATTAAGAAGGTCACACACTCATATTATCAACCTATATTCTTGATATGTATTTCTTTGGCTATTTGAAATAAACTCATCGTTTAACCATGAACATGGAATTTAATTTTATAGTTCCATTTCAATAAAAGGGCTGAGATATCTACTTCTATAAATATAGAAGGTAAAAATCCTTCCTTGACTTAATCATTAATAACATATCATTCATGATGCACCCAGCATACCCAACTTTTTTATAAACTATCTTATCATGGTTTATTAAAATACATCAAAGTGTCCAATTTATGATATGCATTAATAATAATATCAAAGTCTAAGGATCATTACACATGATCACAGATATAAAAATTCAATGACACCTAAGTATGTAGATTTTATACATGTTGGTATGTTCTCATAATCTCTCATCTTAGAGATTACCAAGTGAAAAATTTATGTGATGAATTCTCATTTGATTACATGAACTCAAAATAGACTATTAATATACTATGTTACCTATCATAAAATCTTATCCAATAAAATAAAAATGTTTAAGAATATCATCATGGAATTTAAAGGTTCTCATCATAATGGGGAACCTCTATACCACTTTTCAATGCGAAAGATACTCTATTCCATTGTTACATTGATTTCCTGAATAACTATGAATGATATTTAATAATTTATTTTAGGTAATATTCAGTTCTTTGAATATAAATGGAATATAAAGTACAAACAGTTGGCTCTAGGACACCAACTCCAGTAAACTTTCACTTAGACTAGAGCCAACTACCAATGACTGTCATTCTGCTAGCTCCCACATGATGATCATGCTTCTATTATGTTACGTATTTAGTTAAGGGTAACACACCAATATCTTCAATGGAAACATTGATTATAGTGATGTCACCTCAATGACAAAAATCCATTAAGAGATGATATTTATGAATTATATGCTTCAACCATCGATGTGACCTGAGCTTATTTTCAAGATCCACTACCACAGTATTATCACAATAAATTTTGAGAGGGTATTCACTTATAGGTTCCATGTAGATATCTTGGATGAAGTTTTGAATCCAACCAATTTATTTAGCTACATTAGAAGCCACAATATACTCTGAATCTACTAAAGAATAAGTTACCACAATCTACTTTGAGTTATTACAGTGCATAAAACCTCTATTGAGAGTGAAGATGTATCCCAAACTCAAATATTATTGAAATATTTGGAAACTAAAATATGCATATCTACTGATTAATAGTTCTAAATATCCTATATTTATTAGAAATATATCTTTAGAACATCTAAAATACATAAGGATAGTCTTGAATTCCATCCAATAGTTATCACCTAGGTCAACATGATATCTTCCTACCATGCTTAATGTGTCAGTTAAATCTTGACTTATACATAGAATAACATACATGACTGACCCAATCACTAAATAGTATAGAGTCATTTCCATCCTTATTCATGCTTCATGTGTCTAAGGACATATATTCTTAGAAAGATGAATCACATTTGACACAGGAAACAATCCCTTCTAGTATTTTTCATACTAAATATCTTTAGTATCTTATCAATGTATATACATGGAATTTTTACAAAAATCCTCATGGAGCTATAAAAAAAATATTGATCCCAAGAATATATTATAATTCACCTAATTCCTTTACAAATAATCATGTATTCAACCTGGATTAAAGTAAAATATAATACTATTATTTCATTTCTAACGTGTGGTACATCATCCACACAAACTACTCGGAAAATGACCACACTCCCACTAAATTTTTGATAGACACTAGTCTCATATCCATTATTTATGAAAAAAAATTATATTATAGATTCATCAAACTAAATTGTTCATGAACTAGTTTCTTTCTTTAATTTATAAATTGATATCTACAGATTTTATAATTTTTTGAATTCTTTTGGATTCACAAACTATTCTGGTTGTGTAGTATAGAAATATTCCTAAAGGTTCCCATTTAGGAAGGCTATTTTTATATACATATTACAAATAAAATAGTCATGTTAATGTGCTATGAAAAGTATAATTTGGATGGATTTTAGCATAGAAACTGGTGAAAAGGTTTCATCATAGTTCATTGCTTGATTTTGTTTGAAGCCTTTTTCAACCATCCATGCCTTATAAGTACTGAATTATCCATATACATCCATTTTCTTCTTGAATACCCATTTATAACCAATAGGATTTACATCCATTGGAGGATATACCAAATCCTAGAGCTAGTTCTGGTACATGGAATCTATTTTATAATTCATAGCTTATTTCCATTTGAAAAAATCTATTTCACTTACTACTTCCATGTAGGTTACAAGATCATTATTTTCAACCAATAATGAGTCACCATCCTCATATAATGAAAAAATATATCATTATATTTCTATAACCTCTTTCATAATCCTATGAAGTACTTGTGTCTCTTGAGCATCAACTCTTATGGGGTCTTGTGGAATATTTTCCTATTCTAACTCTAGCATATCTTTATCCCTCACTTCATTAAAGTTTTCTCAATCCCATTATCTCTTTTAGAGATCTAATACCCCTCATGGTTTTTTATACATATATCAACTAAAAACTTATTATATTAGGGGTTTTATAAGTAAAATTGACTTTTTCCCATAGTATAACCTATAAAGATACACTTAGTTCCCCAAGGATTAGGTTTTTTCCATAAATAGCATCAACAAATGCTCTATAGCCCCACAATCATACAGAAAACAACACATGTTTATTTAAAAACCATAGTTCATTTGGAATAAAATTTTCTACTTCATTCAAAACTTGGTTTAGAATGTGTACTACTACTTGTAATAAATATCCCCAAAAGTATAATTGAATACTTTCATGACTCATCATTGATCTCACAATTTCTAATAGGGTGAAGTTTCTCCTTTCACTTACACCATTCCATTGTGGTGTTTAAGGAGGAGTGAGTTGGAATAAAATCCCAAACTCTCATGACTAATCAATGAAGTCTTGATTAATATATTCTATTCCATAGTATAAGAGGAGATTATTAATCTTCTTACTGACCTAGTTCTTAACTTAATTCTTTTATTCCTTAAATCTATGAAAATATTATGACATATACCACATTAATTAGTCATATACATATATACTAAAATAATTAATAAAATTTATATATTATTATAACCCACATTAGGATTCAACTAGATTTAGTCTACACACATATATATAAACCAACTCAAGAAGATTTATGTCCCTTTAACCTTTTACTCTAAATGGGTATTTGGTGATTTTTTATTTTAAACATGTGTGACATACACCAAGTTATTTTAGATCAAATGAATTTAAATATAAATCTTGGATTAATCTAGTTAAACTCTTTTCATTTACATGACCTATCTAGTGATTCCATAGTTGGGTGTTGTATGAGTTATGTGAACTATCTTTGATATTGATTTCTATTACTTGGTTTGTGTAATTCAACATGTAAAGACAATTATTTAAATATTAGTAACATAAAAAATGATTTCTTTATAAAATAAGTAACAATTATTTAAAAACTAAAAAATAAATCCATTTATATAAATTTTGGGCATAGAAATAATGTTCTTGGTGAATTAATTCACATAATAACATTATTTTGGAACCAATATCATTCTATTCATCAATGTGAGGTGGTATTCCCTAATACATACAATAGCACATTTGGATGAGTTGGCTACTCGTAGGTCTACCTCACCACTAGTAATCTTATGGAAACTATTTGGTCTATTTATTTGACTACACATGTGATCAAAAAATTTCATATCTAATAGAAAATTTGTAGAAAAATAAATATTACACTTTATAAAGAATTCACTAGATGATTCCCTTACTTATTGTCCTGGGTATAGTTTTGATTCTAGTGGACCTTATTTACACATGTAAAATAGACAATGTCTTATTCCCTTACTTTCCCAGTGATCATCCTCTTCATGGAAGGTAGTTGTGAGTAAGTTTTAAATTTGGAGTTAGTCTTGTAGATTTTTTCCTATCCCTTCGTTTTATTCACCATAAGGACATGGGGATTTTCAGGATTAATATACTTTTTAACATGGAAATGTAGAGTGATAATATGTGATATAGTATTCTCTATATTGTTTATATTGAAATTCACAAAAAAATTAGAGAATCTATAAGGGAGTGATGAAAGAAAGAGACTAGTCAATAGTTTTTCAAGAATCTTAAACCCTAGAACTTCTAAGTGCTTAATGTAGCCAATAAATTTGACTACATTAGGCCTAGTTAGCGAAAATTATATAATCTATCCCATGATGCGTGATTTGAAGATATTAAACCATTCTTATATTTCTCTCTCCTAATAAAGATCGTGGTGATGCTCGAGCATGATATAGGTATCCATGTTATCATGTGACTTCGTGATCTTTCTAGAAATGTATAAAAAAATTAAACACTAAACTTCAATCACATCATTCATGTTTTTTCATAGACATAAAACTCATCATCACTCACCTTCTTAGTTGACTGATCAGGGATTGGGGATTAAAGGATGTAATATTTCTGGTCATGGCACAACACTACCCATAGGTGTCCGAACCATTCCCAAAATCCTGAGTTGGATCTCCTCAAAACGTTCCTATAATTTTTTATTAGAAAATGGAGTCCATTAAACCTAGTATATATTTGGTTAAGATGACCCACTATCTAGGTTAAGGCTTCCTGATAATTGAATGTTCTCATGATGAAGGTCAAACCAACAATGTAACTACAATTTCATCTTAATTCATATGATAGAAAGACTAATCACTTAATATTAACTTGATATATTCATTATGTATAAATTTAATTATTTTAGCTTCTAAATATCTTTTAAATATTAAGTGGATTTTTCTTTAGTGATTAACCATGCATCTACAAAACATTTTTGCATAATCCTTTATTTTAATTCCATCTTTTCACTTCAAAATATTTATTTATGTGATAATGTCCTTGCATCTATAACATAAATAAAGTATGGGTAAAAATAAAATAAATAAATAAATGGTGTGATCATGATATTATCTAATGATTTATTTTTTATCAAACAAAAAATCATCCTATGACTCTAGGGGAAAATTCCATGTGATAGTCTTAGAACAAGTTGCAATATTCTACTTTTTCACTTATGTATCACTCAAGTTAGCTTTTTCACATTTCTATCTTGAAACACCTACACCTAAGTTCTACCTTGAATAGACTCCATAAACCTTTAGATAATACTTTTATTATATATGTTTTATAACTCACATACAGTTGAGGGGAACCAAAGGATTAGTTAAGAGGAATTACATAAACAAACTTGGACACACACATGTCTTATAAAATAAATTAGGGAAGGATGAAATGTAGTCCATTATATTTAATTTAACAATAATAATTGAAAACCCATGAAATGAAATAAAATTAAATAAAACCATCACATACTTATGTTCGGGCAGAGCTCATGATCAGTCATACATATACAATGACTATGCATTTAAAACATCTAACTATTAGTGATTTCAATTCATTATTCAATAAGATAAAACATGAATGAATTAATATGATTAATTATCTTATTAATTAAGTAATTAATTTTAAATTATTCTATATAATTGGACTATATATTCTAATCCACTGTGATTTTAAATAAAACAGATTATTTAAATTTATTTGAAGTTTACTAAAATAGCACACAACTTTTTACTCCAAAGCAACTCGGTGAGTACCTATCCAAACTAATTAGTGTCGTCCTTACTATATAAAATAAAATCACAAGACATATTTTATACATGAAATGTTTCATAATTTTTTGGAATGTACTTTCAAATTAATGACACATGAAACACAGGAAGATTATGTTAATACACACTAATTGGTTAGTATACAAGAACCATACCTGACTTGTAGTTTTGAATATTATATAGATTTAATTAATAATTTATCATAATATAAAACCTAATGAAAAATGTTTACTATCAATTTAATCACTAAATAAACTCGGGTTGATGAAGTTTAATTTAGAAATTAATTAAAATTAATAATTATACATAAATAGGTAAAGTACATGCCGTGTGTAAGACGACCACATAGTGTGTACTATTCTTTTCCAGATGTCTTCAATACACACATAAGGACCCAATATGTACTTATAATTGAAATTTATGTGGGGTATGACATGTAGTAATGATACATGGAATTTATTTTAAGTCTCATGAACACTATCCTATATGCATTGTGCATTAAATACATACAGTCTATTAATCACAAGGCATCTTAACCCTATGTTTTCCACCATGAAAACATGTGGACTACAAGATGTGTTGAAAATATATATAACATGTGGTCTATAAAAACTATGTTCCACACTAGCAAGGAATCATGTGGTGTATTTAATGTACATGATGTGTATTTATTACATGATGACCCATAGTCAATACAGGTGACTTGTTACAAAGAATAAGGATACACGATGTGTAACAAAAGAGTACCCATCACGTAACCCTGTGTTATCTGGTCATATTTCATGGAACCTCCATATAGGTTATTAAGATGTGATATTTATTAATAATTTACTTATCTTGGTTATAAAAGAGATAAACAAAGAGGATAAAATAGATCTCAATGATCAGATAAATAATGAATAAAACATGAAATAAAATTTAACTTTAAAATGGGTGAGGATCAATAATAAAATAAATAATTATAAATGTTATTGTTACCCCTCTAACACCACTTGTTTTTTCTGGGTGGAGTGGAAATGTGTGTTGGGTCTATAACCAACTCATATTTTTTTTTTGGATTCAATGGATCATTTATAATGAACAAGGAATGAATTTCATGACCAATGAATGCTTTTCCAAAGAATACTCAAAAATAGAAAAAACACTAGAACCAAGATAAGTTCTTTTCATGATAATTTTATAAATAATTTAAGTATAAGAATAATGGTTACCTTTATCTTGAGATAATTATTTTTTGAGGATGTTAATAATTCTAACTTGATTGGTGTTGCATCTTCATGTTTTGAGGACCCAAAGTATATCCCTTCAAATGGTGACCCACATGTGATCCTTAATTCTCTATATAATTCCAATGAATCACTGTGTTCTTGGATGATCAATCAATCATCTTGAATTATTAAACACTGATAACTTCACGTTCCTTTAGGATTTAATGAATCTCTCTTATTATTTTCTTTCTTAAAAAGATTATAAGAAGAGGAAGATCTTGAGATAAATCTGGTGTGTGCACTGATTAACCTTCACTAAAATGTGATAAAAGTCTATTTATAGACCTAGGGTTAGGGATTAACATTTAATTGATTTTATAGGGGAACTTTAATAAAACATTGAACCCCAAGAAACCCCATATCAAGTAATAAAATAGTACTATTATTTTATTCCATTGTGTGCGATAACTGATACAATGATAAATATTATTTTATGTTCTTGAAAATTAATATTTATCACCAGACCTAATCATTCTATGATCATCCTTCTTAGCATTTATCGAATACCCAAATAAATATTATTATTAATTATTTATTAATTCAATAAAAAAATAATTATTCTATTCATAGACTAAAAAATAAATATTTATTTAATATTCACATAACTAAATAAATTATTTTATAAATAAATAATTATTTACTATGATGAAAATAACAAGTGATAAATAAATATTATATCTTCACATCATTAAACAATTACCTTATGAATACATATTTATTTATGATTTGTGATCATTTGATAAATATTAAATAAATATTAACTCTTGGTCTGAAGAATAATATTTATTCTAATTGTTAAATATAAATAATATTTAACTAAGATAAAAAAAATACTTTGTGTGTGGTCCTGTTTGCCTCTTACTTAGTAGAATTAGGTAGGATTTCCTAAAGTCCAATAATAAAATCTATAAATGGGTCAATATACCCATAAAATAAGAATATATGTCATAATGACAAAGAAACATATGAATGATCATTGTTTAATATAATTCGTTTGTCATGATATCTCATCAAGTAGGTTTCACACTTGTGTCATCATCATATATTCTTGATATGTAATTCCTTGACTACCTGAAATAAACTCATCATTACACCATGCCCATTAAATTTAATTAAATGGTTTTATTTCAATCAAATGGATGAGATATCATATTCCATGAATATTAATGGGATAAATCCTTTACTGACTTATTCATTATTAAATTTTCATCTGTGATGTACCCTACATACCCAAATTATCTATGAACTATATCATCATGATTTATGTAAATACATCAAAGTTCATGAGTCCTGATATAAATTAATAATATTATCAAATTATAAGGATCATTACACATTCTCATAGATAAGAAAATATAATAATAGAAAAATATATGGATTTTTTATATGTGGTTTTGTTTTCATAATCTTCTAACTTGGATATTACCAAGTGAGAACTTCATGATATGAAGTATCATATGCTTAAAAGTACTCTCATATAAAAGTCAACATACTATATTTCCCATAATATAATTTTATCCAATTGTAGAACACAGATTATGAATATCATCATGTAATTTCATGGTTCTCATCATAGTGGGGAACTCCTATGCCTCTTTTCAATGAGATAGATAATCTGAGACATTATTACCTTAAAGTAATCCAAAACTATGAATGAAATGTAATAAAATATTTATATTTATATTTTATTTTTTGAATATTCATGAAATCCAATGTAAAAATTATTGGTTCTAGGTCACAAACTCCAACAGAATGTGTAGGTGAATAATTTAATGATAAATAGGGGCGGTGTCACCTATATTTCATATAACTCAAATTCCCACTCTATTTATCTTTATTAGGAATATATTGAGTTTATAGATTTTTATAGAAAAATTAAAATAAATAATAATGAATAAACGATGGTGAAACATTCAATAAGATTAAGGAGTAACTAAAATAATCCAAAATATTTTAAAAACTCATAATATTAACTAGTGTTTTTAATAGTTCAATGCATTCTAAAATATTGATAGTTCTTTTGAATTATCTATTGATCATGTAATATATTTTATCAAATATCCAATCCTCAATCAATCTGTTAGAATGATAAAATTTATTTTTCCAAATTTCACTTTTATACAAGTCACCTGATACTATAAATTTATTATTCTTTATTTGAGTAAGTCTTATCCCTCTCTCTATCCACTTAATCTTGCAACTTTACACACACACTCTACAAATTTTTTGTTTTGTACTTTATTTATTGCTAAATTTTCTATTAATTATATTTTTTCATGAGTTGGAGTTAAACTTATCACAATCATTGTTTTGATCATCAATTCCTTCTTGAGATTGTGTGTTGTTTTCATGGTACAAAGAAGAGGGGTATAAATAAATTGTTCATTAATTAACATATGAGTCTATTAAATTTGTCCTAGATTCCATTGAGACTATTTTTTATAGTCAAGGTAGTCATATAATATGAATTACTAAATAAAAATCAATTTTATTTTTTTTATTTCTTTCCCTTTTTCTTTTTGTGTGCACTCACATGACAAAATAATATTTTTTTTTAAAAAAATTGAGTTTAAAAAACCATAAAATAATCCAATAATCATCACCATCAATATATTTATTAAAAATAAAGGAGTATAAAGGAACAAGACAACAAAAAACAAAAGGATTTAGAGGTATGAAATAATGAATCTTAATGATATCCCCTATCACAAGGTTCTTCCCATTGGGGGTCAAAGAGTCCACTTCAGTAAGGTGACACTAGTCCCTTAGACCACAATAGAGGCTAAATGGTTAGAAACCTTGTTACCCTCCCAAGAGATGTGGAGTATCTCTAAATTGTGCCTCATATAACTAATTCATCTTCTAAAGACATAGGATATTGACCAGGGAATGGTACCTTTTCATTGTAGCACATTTCCAATAATTATTGAATCCATTTTCATAGTTGCGAGATCAATGTGTATTTGATTGGAAATTTGGAGGACAGTAAGCATTGCCATTGTTTCGAATTGAAGTGAGTTACCACCTCCAAATATGGTTGTGAACACAAGGATAACCAAACCCTTGTTTCAACCACTCCACCTCCTTTCATGATGCCCATGGCTCACAATCCATCTTTATTTAGTTTGGGTCCAGAGGGATGGGAGTTCTAGGAGACCCAGTTACCCTTCCTGACTATGGGAGTTGAAGGACCATGCGAGTTGGCCACTAGAATTGGTCTGAGGGTAGAAACATCCAACCAATCCTTGAAGAGTGGTGCCAAAACAAGTAATAGGTTCTTTATTTAGGTGATTAATGTCTTCATAAAGCAATAGATTCCCTCATGGTGAGCAATATTCTTGAGCTTGGTAGATGCACTAGCATCCTGAAGCCATCACCAAAGCAGATTCCTCTTTCTTGATGTTGACATCACTGGTGCCATGGAACTGAAACACTAGAAATGGGGAGTCTGATAACTTCTTAAGATGAAGCCTAGATACATATACTAAGAATCTCTAGATAGCATAAGCCCATTATCCTTTGAAGAATAGGTGATCTGCACTCTCTTCTTGACTCTCCATGCAATAGTAGCACCTATAAGCCATGTTAATTCCCATGTTTTTTAACATTTTCATCGGTGGGTATTTCATAGTTCTGAATTTTCCACACAAGAATTTCGTACTTAATATAAATCTCTTTCCACCATAGCATTTCACCCCAAGTATTCCTGTGTTTTCTATCAGCCATCCCCCAGTGATAGTCTTTCATAGTTAAAACACCTGAATTGGAAGTAGTGAAGATGCACCTGTCCGATTCTATGGAAAAGTCAATAAGATCAAAACACTTCTGCTGATCATTATATGAGATATATATGATGAAAGACGAATACTCACTTACTAGCCAAAAGGAAATGTGTAGAACAAGACAACCTAGGAAACCAAGTGTGGTGCCTGCCCAGTTGTGGTTGTAGAATGATATACCCCCTCTTCAAACAATCCATTTGGTGTGGGGTTGAAGGGACACATGATATAATAGAATCATAGGTGACAAGGAGGAATATATCTGAATTTTATTACCCTCATTCCATCGAATTTTAATCTCTATGAATCTTCCGTAGAGATTCCACTCTTTAATAACCTCCCATGTGAGTATTTCATGAATGCAATGAAGGGTTTTTGATAAAATTATTACATTAATTCCACCACCCTGGATAGGTTTGGGCTCCTTTACCAAGAGGCCCAGTACCTATTCCCCTCTGAGTGAGAATTTCATATGAAGTAGGATAGGATGCTATCAATGTTGGATACAAATCCCTTCAGGACCATGATGGCCAATAAAGCATGGAATGGGATAGATGAAAGAACAAAGTTAACCCAGGAAATCCTTCCTCCAAAAGATAAAAACGGATTTTTCCAGTTCAACATATGACATGTGATCCTTCCAAAAATATGATCAAAATGGTGGATACAAAAACTCCCTAAACATATTGGAGCACCGAGGTATTCCATGGGTGAGCTCCCTCTTTTAAATACTAGAATTCTAGTCATGAGACTGATCCTCTTTTCTGTGCATCTGTTGGAAGTGTGAAAGTTACTTTTGACTTAGTTTATTATTATACCTCTTCAATGAAAATAGTCTCCAATGAACTTATTAATGACACAAATAGATATCCTTCTAGAATTTATGAATATGATCGTATTATCCGAAAATATAAGATGAGATATTCAATTAGTGCATGGCCTACATCTGTAGGGAAGTATGCTTCCCCTCTCTATGTTCCTGTTGATAAGGAAACTTAACACATATTGGGAAATGATGAAGATTCTAGGGGACATGGGATCACTTTTTATCAACACACGAATATCCTTGAAGAAGCCATACTTTTTCCCCATGAATTGAACATCTTTCCACAAAGAGTTGAAACACTTGAAAATTAAGGTTGAATCCCAACGAGTGAGGAAAAAACCTGTCAACACCTTGATGATGAATCTCCACTTGATCCTATCATATTCCTTATCCATATCCAAATTTATATCTGTGTTAGATCCATAAAACTTGTGATTAAGATCACTGACCACTTACTGATCCAAGGAAATGACCCCTTGAAATATCCTTCCCTTCATGAAATCATGCTTCTCATTAAAGATCCACTAAGGAAAGACTGTAGATAGTATTCTATTAATAAAAAAATCCAACACATTCTATGGAAAATTTCACACACTTATAAGACGATAATTCTGGATGGAAGATGGATCCTTGAATTTATGAATAAGTAACAACATGGTGGCTCATGAAACACATGGGATACTTCATCCTTGAAAGAAATCCTGTATGACCTCCACTAGATCACTGTTGATAATTTAACTTTAAGCCCTGTAAAAAGATCCTGGAAAACCATATGGACCCAGAGCACTCTCCAGGCTGAGACACAACATTGCCTCTTGAATTTATTATCCATTAGGAACAAAATCAATGAGGTCATTGTCTTTTATGGGAGATAGTGTTTAGGATAACCTCCATGAGCACTTTGTGACCCCTCAAATACCCATCAAGCATAAAAGGGTTCCGAACTTCAAGAAGAACTTTAAAAAAAGATTCATCCATTCCCCTAATCACAAATTTGTCTTCAGTATATGATCCATCCTCTAGCAAGATATTGGTTTGGATATTATTCCTATTTTCGTTAATGCATGTGTGAAAATATGTGATGTTTTGGTCTCCCTCTCGCAACCATTTTATTCTTAAAATTTCTTATACTAGTCATTCTTTACAGAGAATCATCTCCTATATTTCTCTCTTCTTGATGGATAGATCTCCAAATAGATCATTATTCCATGAGGATTCCATACTGGACTCCAAACTCTTGAACGCCTCTTGATTGCATCTATATCATTATAACTCAGGGAAACTTATCAATCCATGCCTGGATATCACCTTTGAAGTGCCTATGTTTGTTATGAAATCTGGTCAATCCTCTACCTTGCATATCCATATTCCATGAGTCACCCATTTCTTGATGATGAATTAGTTTTTTAGTCCACATATTTGAATATCTACAACACACTTTTCTTTCCTACCTTGAAGACAATGACACAAAAATGGGGGAATGGTCAAAAATACTATGAACCAAGTGTGTTGTTTTTGCATTAGCATAAGATGATATTGCAAGGAAATTATTAAGGAACTGATCAATTCTACACTTTTTTTGAAGGGCCCCTCTTTGATTATTGCACCATGTGTAGAAATCACCAGTGTAACCCATATCCATAAGACCTCTACGATCCATAAACTAGGAAAATTGCAGATTTACGTTATAGGGAAATAACCTCTCCATTTATTCTCATATGGATATGAAATAATGTTTAAGTACCCTATGAAAAATTATGATAAATACTCTTGGTCATATGCTTTAAGCTCAGACCACAAGGAATCTCTATCCTATGCATCAACGATTCCATAAACATGGGAAAAGAAGAAGTCATTATTACTTATCATGATCTTCATGGAGATGTATTGCTCCGATTCTAGATTAATTCAAATGAAATATAAAAACTCCAGAAAATTCATATATCATGATTATAAGGGTTTTACATATAAAAATCTGATCACTCTTATTCTTCGCACATACTCACCAATTTTGGAAGATCGTTTCTTAGGCTCTAAACCTCAATGAGAGAGATTTTATTATTCATCACCTCATTGGAGATGAAATATATTTTTACCCACGCACCCAGGCCTTAGGCATTCCGTATGAGGATAATAGACATTAAAGATGTTATCCCTTGGATTTGGTCCCATGCTTCATAACCCTTTTTTTAAGAATATGAATGTTGATGGTTGAGTTTAAACTTAGATCTTGTGCTCACTATAATACGATGCAGAGAACATTGTGCTGCAGGAGGAGTTGAAAATTCATGGGCATTACTTACATCCTCACTGGGTAGGGTGTGAGGCTAGCTGAGGAAAGACAGGCTCCATGTCAATTAATTTAGAGAACTAACCTTCTGATGGGAGGGTGAGGGAGAGGATTTTTTAACGGGTTTTTAAAAAAAATTTGTTAAAGGGGATGGGGTTCCCGATATTTTTAGAAATGGGTCTGGAGATGCATGAACCCCATTCACACATCACTTCTCTGCCAGAGAAGCCTGAACGGGATTCATGCATCTTAGGCATGATGAAAGATGCATGAACCTCATTCACACATCCTTCACAGATGTTATGAAGGATGCATGAACCCCGTTCATGCATCTCTCCATGCCAAATAAGCGTGAACGGGGTCCACACATCTTAGGTGTAGTGGAAGATGCATGAAACTTGTTCACACATCTTTTGCAGATTGGATGAAGGATGCGTAAACGGGGTTCACGCATCTTACCAAGAAAATTTTATAAAAGGTATCCTCCCTCAAAATTCATTCTTCTCCTATGGATTTTACTATGAAGCCCTGCATAATTTATTTCTCAAAAAAAAAATTCTGCTTTTAAGAAGGTAAAATTTCTATTTTAATTTTTATTTGTTTAATTGTGTTTATTTATTTTATTTGTATGGTTTATTTATTTAGTTTTTGATATTTATAAATTAGTTTTTGTGTGTATGGTTTATTTATTCCGTATGTATTGATGCATGATGTGAAAATTAGTGTCTTTTGTGTGATTTAATTTTTGAATGGGTGAATGTCGTATGAATTCATATTTAATGTTTACGAAAATTAATTATGTTATGTCTAAAATGCGGTATTAATTCATATTAAATGTTTAGGAAAATTAAATATGTTATCAAATATGTTACTTTAAAAGTAATATTAATTTAAACTCTAATATTTTATACACTAGTTATATAATTTATCAATAATATATTAGTTATATGTAATATATTTAAATTTATTAAAAAAATATATAGAAAAATATTTTTGTTAACGGTATAAAAACATTATTGTATAAATAATAATTTTAAATTATGTTAAAGTAATAAATTTTAAAGTAATATTAATTTGAATTATAATATTTTATACACTAGATATATAATTTATTAATAATATATTAGTTATATTAAGTATCATATTTATATTTATTAAAAAATATATAGAAATTTATTTTTATTAATGGTATAAATTTTTTTTGTACAAATAATAATTTTAAATTATATGAAGTGTAAATTTTTTTTATTTTAAGTAATAAATTAAAAAGTAATGTTAATTTAAATTATAATTTGTTATACAATATCTATATAATTTATCTATATTAAGTATCATATTTAAATTTATTAAAAAATATGTCGAAAACTCTTTTTCTTAATGGTATAAAAAACAGTTTTGTATAAATAATAAATTGAAATTATATTAAGTGTAAATAATAATTATTTTAAGTAATAAAATATGAAATATAATTAATTAAATATTAGAAAGTAAAAAATGACAAATAATTTATATATATGTAATTTTATTAAATTGAAAATAATATATGTTTATATTATTTTAATGAATGGTTTTTATGTAAGTGTACATTTTATTACATTTATTTACTACTAATAATAAATTTAATCAATAAAGTATAAAATATATTTACTTATATTTTGAAAATTAGTAGAATGGACAAAAAATATTATATATATATATATGCAATTTTATAAAATTGAAAAAAAAAACATAAGTGTTCATTATTTTAAATGGGTTTTATTTAAATGTAAATTATATTAGTAATAATTAAATTCATTAAATGTTATTAATAAAAATATATATACACACGTAAAAATTGATTTGATAAATTTTTAGAAAAGAGGTGTAGATATTTAATATATATTTCATCTAGTAATATATAAAGTTATATAATATGTATAATATAATAAGTATACCAAAAAATATGGTAAGTTGTGTGATGAATGATATTGAGATGGCCAACTAATGCATAATTGAAATTGTATGTCTTATTTTGTGTATGTGTTTATTTAATTTTTAATTATCCATGAAACAGTATACTAATGGTTTGATGGAATTTTATGTGGTGATTTGTGATATTGATGTGGTGCAACCGATTACTATAGATCCATGTTTTGTGAGCTCTATAGAAATCGGTCCTTCATAGTAGTCTTATTTATTACCTCCTCCTCACATGACTCAAGTGATATAATCAAATTATGAAGAAGATGATCAAAATTTGGAAGGAAATGTAGATGATTTCCCTTTGTGTGCTGATATAGTGAATGAATTTTTATATGAGGAAGAAGAATATGGGGAGCCCTTAGGAGGTGATGTGGGTGAGGGTGATATGGGGAATGAACCTACAGAGGTTCTTTTAAGAGACATGCATCCATGACATCCACCAGTTAGTGGTAATCATCCTTCGGTATTGAGTTCCTTAGTTGAAGGAATGTATCGTGAATAACGTTTTGATTGGGATGTCATTACACAGTATTCTGAATACCCTAGAATTATAGGGAATATGTATACATGAAATGATAACACCATCTATATTGGGTAGGAATTTGAAAGAAAACTGGCTGTGAAAAATGTGATAATGAAATACTACATTGAGAGGAATTTCATATTTATGGTTGATGATTCAAAGAAGACAAAATATCTCATTCTTTGTTAAAAATATTGTCCAGAATGTAAATTTCGATTAAGGGAAATATTTGAAAAAAAAATTCATGTTGGAGGATAACCAAATTAGAAAGCCCAAACCCTTGTGCGCATCCAAGCTTGTTGCTGGATCACTCTTCCCATGATGTAGAGTTTATATTAGCTGTTATTTGTGAGATGATACAAACATTTCAGGATGTTCCCATTTCCCTTGTTCAGGAAAGATTTCAATAGTTTTATTACTATAAGATATCATATAACAAATCTTGGAATACAAAACATAAGGAAATTGTAAAAGTGTATGGTGATTGGGATAAATCTTATGAAATTTTTCCAAAAAATATGGAATTTTTACCTCTTAACAATCATATTGTTTATCATTTGGACACTATTGATTATATATCACCCAAACACCGAGTTGATCGATCAATGGTGAAGTTCAATAGTATTTTTTGGGAATTCAGGCCAGGCATCGCTGCCTTTCCCTATTGTGAATAATTTATTCAGGTTGATGGCACTTTTCTTTTATGGAAATTATACCGGTGTTGTACTCATTTATTCCACACAAGATGGTAATCATGATCCTCTACCACTTGCTTTCCTATTGTTGAAAAGGAGAATTTTGAATGTTTGAGCTGGTTTTTGGCTTGTGTATGTGTTCATATCACACAAAATCAGAACGTGTGTCTGATATCTGATCACCATCAAGAAATTATAGAGGCCATGAAAAGTGATGGGGTTTCATGTACTGATTTGAATTCTTATCATCATTATTTCATTAGACATATTTCTAGTAATGTGCCTAAAAATTTCAGATATGAGGCCATAAAGAAGGAAATCCTCAAGTTGGGTATGTTTTTCTAAACTTACTTTAAAAAAAAAAATTAAAATCAATTTTAATACATTATTCTCTTATGGTTTAAGCCTATGATCCCCAACAAGAAAGGTTTGATCAATACCTTTAAGGGATTTGAACTACTAATGAAGATGTGTATGAATATATGATGTTGATTTTAAAGGAAAAAAAGTCATTGGAATATGATGGTGGCAGGAGATATGGCCATATGATTACTAATAATGTGGAGTTCATAAATGGGTTCCTCAAGGGTGTTCGCACACTACCAATAATAAGGTTAGTGCAAGAGACATTTTATAGATGCATTCACTACTTTGTTGACCAGTCCTAAAAGGCCTATTAGAAGATGGATAATGGAATGAGTTTTACTCATCATTTCCAAAGTGATATTGATCAGATACTAAATGAGGCTTAAAGATGGGGTGTTATAGCCTTTTACAGGTAAAATATGAGCTTTCAGGTAAGACAGTGCTACGACCGGGCTACATGCACTAGTGGTCAAGTGTTTGTAGTGATACTGGATAATAGGTACCGTGATTGTGACAACTTTGAATGGAATTTAGATATCCATGTGAAAATGTTATCACAACTTTTTCTTTGGTGAATATATCATGGGACCCATATGTTGACCCGGTGTATCACATGATCACTTTGGTTAACTATTACAGTGCATCTTGGATGACTGTTGGTGACTTTAATTCTATCTCATTGCTTGCTGATCAACTGACCATCATCTCTAATATTTTCAAGTTTCATAAGTTGGTTTTGTTTTTATTTATGATTTTTTCAATGTCTATAATTTTTAAAATTATTGGATTCATATTACCAAGTTGTTTCCCCATGGAAGGAAAAAAGTCAACTTGAATCATAAATGAGATGGATTGGCCTCGACAACAATGTGAGAGAATATGATGAAATATTTGTCACGTAGAAGAACATACTCATAAGAGATGTCCCCAAGTGGCAGGAAATATCTCCACATCACGTCATCCATGATTGATTCTATATATTGTATCATGAATACATATATTTTGTTTTTTATGTAGATGTTTCAGTATTGAATCCTTTTATTTCTAACTTTCTCCATTTCTGACATGTTTTAATTTTAGTTTTTTTGATTTTTGGATTCTATCATATAGAATTTTAAGATACTAAAAATATTCAAAAAAATAAACATAGAACAAAAATAAATATATCATTCTTCCACATGATCAATGCATGTTTTTTATCACTGCTTCTTTATATTAAAAATATCTGAATAAATTAAACTTCATATATTAGGTCTGTACCCTGAAAGAAGCATAACATTACCCAGTAAATTAAGAGATCTTATAGTACATGGGTTTTATCATAGGGAGTGGGGATAAAATACTATATCCAAGATTAAAGACCTTTTCTATCACATATTAGGTCCATATTACAAATTTTCCTTACTAATCCATTAAATCCTCACCACTATGCTACAAAATACCATGGACACCAAGCCACAAACAACCAAGGCCACAAATCCACAATGTAACAAAGACACTAATCCACACACAAAAAATCAAGAATAATTTAAAAATATTAACCCAATCATTTTTCATTTGTTTTTTGTATATTTTTTTAAATAAAATATTAAATTTTTTATTGAATTCACTATAAAAAAGTAATGATGAAATCATTTGTGCAGATGACAAGTTTTCCATTGCTCACATCCCAGGATACTTATGTATCAAGGATGATTTAGAGGGATTTCATGTGACACTATTGATTGTATGAAGTTCCAATCATTTCTATCATACCGCACCACCTCCTGATATCATCCCCCATCTTCATCGCGCTGGATTCCATGGCGCAGCGATGTGCGACTCCACCTTTCTCGATCATCAGATCATTGCTGATATTTTAAAGAGATGGAGGCTAGAGTCACATACATTCCATTTTAGAGAGGGGGAGATGACTATTACCCTGTAGGATGTGGCTATTATGTTGGGCCTCCCCATCAATGGTGCGGCTCTGACAGACTGAGTTAGAGAATATTTTCTCAAGCTTGTTCATAGACTACTAGGAATAGAGGTCCATGATGATGGAAAGACCATATTTGGTGAAATATTATGAATACCTTGGTTATACTATCACTTCACACATTTTGTAGAGGATGCTGATGAGATCACCGTGCTGCGATTTTCACGTGCCTATATTTTGAGGATGATTGGTGGAATGAATTTTGTTGATCCCTCCACTACTTTTGTACATATGATATATTTACCTTTTTTGGAGGATTTGGACCAGGTATAATGATATAACTGGGGGTATTATTGTATAGTATATACATAGAGGGAACTATGAAGCGCATGTCACATCGATAAGATATAGATCATAGGATGCATGGTTCTTCTATATATGTGGGTATGAGAGCACATACCTCTTTTATCTCCACATTCTCATGTGTGATTGCCAGCAGATGTTGTAGTAGAGGCTCTACATGGACATTTGTATGTTATTCCTTTATTATAATTTATAAATTAATTGTATAACATTCTATTATGAAATGTAAATATAATAACATTATCTATAGGTGGAGTTTGGAAAATTGACATTTAGATTCCCCCAGACACGACGTCCATGCCTACAGACTTATGTTGGACCAAATTTTACCACACGATGTATGTTATTATTATTTATATTATTAAATATTTATTCTTTACTATACATCTATTCATTTATTAATTGTTTATTCATTTTTTCTTTCAGATTCAATGAATTTCATATATAGATGATATCATCCAGAGTCATTCATTGTACTATACGATGATGCTTGCTACCGACTCCTATAGAGTTCCATTGATTCATTTTCATATAGTCGAGTGGCATCAGACTGCTAGAGTTATGAGTTAGTTCAGATTCTTTTAGCATGTTCATGACCTTCCCAGCCAGTTTGCTTGTCTTCATATTCTGAAGATTTCAAGGAATGGAGATTTTTATCGGACTAGATACCATGCCAGATATATTGATTTACGGGATAGATTACAGGATCCTCGGTTGCGAGGGGTGGGGAAAGTACATTTTCATTTTTTGGATCAGATGGATTATACATCTTGGTACTATAGGTCCCTAGACATATTTCTGACATGACACAGATGGGGCTTTCATGAGCTGGTATATATTCTTCCTTCCATTCTTCAGCATATTTTTTATTTATATTACTTAACAATGGATTTTTTTTTCACATGATGCTCATATTTATTATCTAATTCACATGTCTAATCCAGTATAGATAGCCTCATTTGACCTAACATATTTTCACAGCCTTGTGGCAGAGTTTCTTCCTTTGATGGATGAGATTTATCATGACATTTTCATTGATCCACCATATGCTAAGGAGGATACAGAGCCTGTTGAGCATAATATATATGTACCATGGGTGACAAACCTATTATGGATGCTGATATTCCACATGAGGAAGGTGTTCATCTTGATCTGTCAGATGATATTGTTCCATAGGAGGAGGGTGTTCATTATGATTAGAAAGATGCTTCTCAGTCATAACCACAGGTAGATATAGATGTGGACTGGATTGATCTGGATACTTTATTACATACATACACATCACAACATCCATATTATTCCCATTTTGGTAAGAGTTTCAGATATCATCCACTATCCTTAGATGTAGGAGAGGGTATAGATGGTGAGACTATACATCCACCACCTGTCACACAGGAGGATGTGGAGGTGGCTGCTGCTGATGATGTGCAGTGAATGCCAAAGCGCAGAGATAGACAGACACGATGTGGACACATCTAGTATACGCCAGACTCTGGGATAGAGGAGCATCCATGTCAGAGGCATAGATTAGGTTGATTTTTTATTTATAATACATTTTTTATGTATCTTACTATTATTATTTATAGAGTTCTATTTTTTAATAAGTGCCTTACTGTTATCAAATTAACTACCAAAATCAATAATTTCTCTTTGTTATTCATATTATTACTTAGTATTATTATCTATATATGTATAATAAATAATAATATTAAATTAATTATTAAATATTAATAATATTAATTATTTTGGATTCAAATATACTCTGGATGAAAAGATCTGTGAACTTGAACAAATCATGAAAAATATTATTGATCTCAATGATTTGAAATTGGATGTAAAATCCTAAAAGACCATGGAACACAATTATTTGTTTAAAAAAAATTAAATCTCATGAAGAAGAATTTGAATGAATAATGGATATTTGTGAAGAGTAGATGATTATGATTGAAGATCATAAAAACCAAAAAAATGAGATGTATGGAATTAGAATTTCATTTGGCCAATTTTGAGAAGATACATATTCAGAAATTATAAAATGGAATAGTTTCTACTGGTACACAATATTCACTGGAGGATTTTACTGTTAAAATACCTCCATCATGTGATAAAATTTTGGACATTTTAAAAAATATTGATTTGATATTCTTCCAGAATAAGATACAATCCTTAAGATGGTTAACATTGAACAATTCATAAAGGATAATAAGGGGAAAAATCTCAACAAAAATCAGAATGTAATGTTAAGAGATCCTTGATAAAAAATATAAATTAGAAAAAATGTTCGTATGTACAATCATGAATACTAGAGGAACTAGACCAACATCATTGAGAAAAAAAATCAACCTTCCTACTCACATTAAGAAGTAAGTAAGATACACCATATTTCCTTAATCATTGTTTAGTTTATATATTGTTATAATGTAAAGAATATGGTCATCATTAATGAATTTTAAGAATGAGTTAGAAAATACAAAAAATAAGTATAAAGAAGATATCATCATGGTTAGATCATATTTTTGGTATCCTGAAGAATAAGTGTTGAAGAAGATCATCCTTTGTGAAGTTATATAAGTTTTCAAATCTGAAAAGTCATAAGCCGAAGATAAATTCTAGTGTATTCCCTATATTAGAATATCTTGAAAACCATTTTTGAAAAGATCCACTAATACAAAGATGTTTATGAGTATTTCCCTTGAGGGGGAGGTAAATGAAGAAATATGAAATCACTGCCAGAATTAGTATATCAATTATAATCAAACCAAATTACTGTAGAATGTTCAGGAATATCATGTTATTGAAAGAGGAATGTTTTTCTAAATACCTCTTCCTTTGTTAAAAAAAATAAACTGAATAGAAAGGGGTTGTAGTTAAATTAATCAAATACATATGAAAAGTTCAAGTATGGATGCGCTCAAAGGTCGTTATCCTTCTTATTTTATTTGAATGTTTTTGATCTATTTGTTAAAGTGAGTGCATGAGTTTTAGGTTGATTTTTCTAATAAAAGTTTTATATCTCATTTAATATCTTCATCCTGAAATAAAATTGGATTACCCATAATGATAAGTGCATGAGTTCTCATTTTATGTGGTATCCTAATCAGTTGATAGAGGACAACATTATTTCTCAAATAAAATCCTATTGTTTTCTAGATATAGTATGACTCTTGTAGACTTATAGTGAAATAGTGGATGATACATTCTTAAGTATGAACTGATACTGGTGATCGAGCAGTGCACCAAGAATCAGACCAGTTGATTAAAATTACCATGAACACTATTATTAATATTTTTGACTATTTAATTAATATGTATTAATATTTTTTTATTGATATTTTATACATATTGATGTTTTTTAATTAATATGTATTTATATTTAATTGGTATTTACAAATATTGTTTATTTTCAATTTAATTAAAAATTCTATAGGATGCGTGAATATTTATTAATAATTACTTAATGGGTATCTATTATTCATGAACATTTAATAATAATTATGAACATTAATTAATATCTATTTAATATTTATTAATAATTAATAAATATTTATTTATATTGATTATTATTTAAATAATATTTATATTTTTAATAAGTGGGTTTCACCCTCAACCCGTTAAAAGAAATTATTAAAATTTATCAATATTAATTTAATATTTACTATTATTTAATTGATATTTATTAATATTTTTCAATTTTTACTAATTTTTACTAAAAGTTTATTATTTTCTAATTAATATTTATAAATATAGAAAAATATTTTGTTCATATTTGTTACTATTTTATTTATATTATTGATTATTTAATTAATATTTATTACAATTTTTTGATATCTTTATGATTTTTTAATTAGTATTTATATATATTTAAATATTATTGATGATTTTTTGTTTCAAATTTCTATAGGATGCGTGAATAGGTTTTCCACATCCTTTATAAACTTTATAAAGTTTATGTGAACCTCATTCACACTTCCTAGAAAGGGAAGATGCGTGAATGGGGTTCATGCATCTCCAGACCCATTTTTAAAAATACCCCCAACCCTATAAACTTTTTTTTAAATCAAAAAACTTGTTTAAAAATTTACCTGAGGGAGCGCTTCTGTGGAGAAAACATAATTGCCCCGAAAAAAGATCTGAGATGTTGAAAAATTCCCATCCATGATATAATACACTGTTTTGACCAACTTGTGAAAAATCCTTTAGACTGGAAGGTCCTAGATCATGGATTGAAAAGAGACTCACCCGGGGACATTCAAAAACTACCTTGACTTTTGCTGAACAAGGAGGATCTTCATTGTTGAATAGTTCCCCCACACGTATGGGAATAGAACTTGGAAACTTATAAGGAACCAAGGACATTCTAGCAGCTTTTTCACCAAATATATTGGGTGTCTCACTTCTGTCCAACCTTTTTTCTCTTAGAGAAGGAGAGGGTGTAAGATCCACAAGAGAATTATCTTGATTCTTCAGCACCTGGCCTTGGAAAAAAGGAGAGTGACTGAGTGGATAGGGATTTGAAAGACTATTAGTATACACCACATGTCGAACATCTTATTCCCATTAATGCGACTTCCAGCAAACTGACAACAAATGACCTTGTAGATGACAACAGTGGTAAAACCTAGGAACCGAGGGATAAACGAGGGATTGGATCCAATCAAAAGATTCTTTCATGCGAATGTAGATACCATCTGATAGGGGGAGTGAGATGTCTATCTTCATACATATCCTAGCTACTAAGGATTCCTCTAGATGAAAAGAGTTGCCATCTACACAAAGGAAACACACAGTGGAGTATCCAATTGCTCTCGGGAAGGTTCTATTTAGAAAGGGAAGATGAAGGATTGATATGTTTATCCACACTGTTGTAATCAAAGGATCCATCCAGTCATCAGCCTCAATCTACCACCAAGTGAGAATAAATATCTAGCGGCCCATTGACCCAGGAGACTTGCACTACCACAAAAACAAAACAGGACAAGGAAAGCGACTCGTTTAATCAGGGCTAAGAATAAAGCACTGATAGGTGGCTTTATCAGTGCTATCTAAAATCACTGATAAATATACCCTTTATCGACACTTTTCTTAGCATTGATAAAGGGTATACTTATCATCGCTATTTTTAATGCTAATAATAGTTTTTAATAATAATTTATATAAAATTATTATATTTATATTAAAAAATATTTTTTATTTATATACATTAAATAAAAAATTAATGTTTATAATTAATATATATTTTTTATTAATTCTAATATATATATGTATATAATGTTTTTTTAAAAGTATTTCTAAGATTATAAATATAATTCTAAAAAAATGAAGATATATTTATATAATAAAATAAAATTAATTAAAACATTAATTATATATATTTATAAAATTATAAATAGATTTTTTATAATTTTATAATTATTTAAACATATATATATATATATATTTATAATTAAAACTATAAATAAATATTTATTTATTATAATTTCTAATTACAAATAAACATATATTTATTTATTAGTGATAAATATAAATAAATAAATATTAATTTAAATAATTATTAATTTATAAAAAATATATTTATTATTTTCATATATAATGTTATATATAATTAAATAAATATATTTAAAAATATATTTAAAAATATATAGAAATATTGTTAAATAAATACAAATATTTATATTTATAGTTATAAATAAACACAGATATATTTAAATAATTATAAATTATAATAAATATATTAATTAAATTCAAAATATTAGAAATATAAAATTTTTATAATTTTATAGTTATTTAAATAAATAAATAAATATTCATTTATAATTATAATTACAAATAAATATATATTCATATAAATAATTATAAATTAGAAGAAATATAGTTATATATATCTATAATCATATAAATATATATAATTAATATATTTATTATATGCATTTATAAGATTATAAATATAAAAAGTATATTTCTTATAATTTTATAATTATTTTAAGAATAATTTTATAAATATAATTGATATATTTATTTATAGTTATAATTATAAATAAATATATAGATATATATATATATATATTATATAAAATTTTATAAATAAATATATAATAATATAAATAAACTATGAACGTTATATATTTATTAGTGTTTTTAGCACTAATAAAGGCATATATTTATCAGTGCTAAAAAAGCACTGATAAAGTTATGTTTTATCAGCATTTTCTATTTTAGTGCTGATAAAACAAACCTTTATTAGCCCATTTTATCTGGTACTGATAAAAGTTTCACAGGGTTTTATAAAGAAACCATAATTTTCTCCTCCTTCCTCACACCCTTAAGCTCTCATGGAAACCAATTCCTGTCACTATCGTCGCCTCCTCCTCCTCCTCCTCTCCCACCAAATCCTATACCACTGTGAATCCCTCTACTATAAACCAACCTTCACCGCACGCCACTCCTCCACTGCGAACGCACATCTGCCACGTGCTGAACCACACCTCCAAGTGAGTATTCTACTCTTTATTATCTGTTTCTTCTTGTTCTTTCCCCATAATTCACTATAGTGTTTCAATTTTTGTTGATTTTCATGTTTAGGCAGTGTATTGTTAATCTTCTAGTGCAAAATAGGTTGATCCAAATTTCTAGCGGTGCGGTTTTCACGTGCGGGCATCCTACTTTTCCCTATGGTACACAGATGAGTTGAGAAAGTTATTTGAGGTAGGAATTCTCCTTAATTTTCCTTTTGTTTGTGTATCATGCGGGAAGTATCTACGCTTTTTTTCCCATGGTTTATAGTTGCACCGCACTAAGTGAAGATAAGAACAAGATAATTAAATAGAAAGGGGCAATGGTATTTTTTCTAATTTTATTATAGTTTCATATTGATGGTGATGTTTCCTTGACTACTTAAAAAAGTGAATTAGGGTTTTGAGAAAGAGTGTTTGAAAATTATTGGTTTATTTTAAAAAGGATGTGCTATTTTAAATATGAATTTTTGTAAATTATTGGTTTTTTAATGGGATTTAAATTGTGATTTGATAAATAGTTTGCAAAGGAGACATAAAAAATATACCTTCTTTTAGCCTCGATTAATTTTTATATTAATGTTTTTTGTATTTATTTTGTTAAATACTAATATCTCGAAATCAAATATTATGGATATGAATAAAGAATGGATGAATTCCAATCATTTGAAAAAGAGTATGAAGATGGAGTGAAAGAGTTCATCAAGTTTGAAAAAGATCATGCATATGACCCTTCTCAAATACTTTGTGTTTACATTGGTGTTATTCAAGACAAGTTAATCCAGAGGAGGTGGAAGAACACTTGATATGTCACATAATAGATCAAAGTTATATATATTGGAATAAACATGGGGAAAAACTAATATAGCTAGTCGGTGGGATAATACTGTGTTTTATGGATCATCTTATATGATTACAAATTTAGAAAATGAAGAAGACTCTATCTAGGAATTGATTACAAATGTAAATGATGATAAAGATCGTATTGAGGAAATGAAAAGGATAATTGATAATGAACTTCATGATATCCCAAAATTGTTTGAGCAGTTAATTTTTTTTGCAAAGATGCCAATGTATGGTGTTTTCACAAAATATACAGCATTGTTATCCATACTGAAGTTGTATAATTTGGAAGTAGGAAACTGGTGGAGTGATTCCAATTTTATAGAATTACTTGCGCTCTTGAATGACATGTTCCTAAAAGATAATGAGCTCCCAAGCCTAACACATGATATGAAACGAATGCTACACTTGATTTTTATAATCTCTGAAAGAATACATGCTTACTTGAATGAGTGTATACTATTTCACAAGGATGAAAAATTACTTAGATAATTCCCAATGTGTAGTGATTCTTGACACAAGAATGATGAATCCAGTCTTAAAAAGTTGTATGGAACTTTCCAATAATTCCAAGGTTTAGGCGCTTATATGGAAGTGGGGAGATTGTAGGGCAATTGACGTGACACATAGATAAAATAAATAAATATTGGAAACTATGTCACCTGATAGATTCTACTCAGAAGAAGAAAATTGATCCTGAGTATCCTAAATTTGGGAACGAGCTGAGAAACCTTCATCTTCCATTATCTACCGATGGAGTGAGTCCTTTTGGTTTTCAAATAATCACTCATAGTACATGGCCAGTTTTGTTGGTAAATTATAACTTGCCATCATGGTTATTCATAAAACGAAAACACATAATGTTATCTATGCTTATATCAGGACCAAAACAACCAGGTGATGATATTGATGTTTATTTGGATCCATTGAGAGAGTATTTGAAATTATTGTGGGATTCAGGTGTTACATTGTATGATACTTACAAAATTGATGATTTCACATTGAGATCCATGTTGTATGGGATGATAAATGACTTTCTAGCTTATTATAAATTTTCAGGATATAATATTAAAGGAACTCATGGGTGTCCCATCTATGAACAGGGTACATAGTCAATTAGGTTGAAACATTCATTGAAAAATGGACATCATGGATTTCTACCCTAATAATATATGTATTGATCTTTGATGACATCATTTTATGGAATTTTAGATGAACATACATCACTTTATCTACTAACAGGTGATCAACTATTTGAGAAAATAAAAGATCTGGAAACTGATTTTGGTAAACCGTTTTCAAAAAACCTTATGAAAACCAGTGGGAAAAAGGGTTCAGTTTTTTTGAATTACCATACTGGAATTTTCTGTAAGTCAGATACTTTCTTGATGTTATGTATGTTGAAAAAAATGTATATGATAATATCATCGACACATTTCTAAATTCACCCAGAAAAACAAAGTATGGAATTAAGGCCATGTTGGACATGGTTGACATGATTATATGAGAATATTTGGTGCCATTGATGGGTGAAAGACAAAGTTTTATTCCTCTAGCTACTTACACTCTTTCTAGGAAATAGAGATATCAGTTTTGAAACTTCTAGAATGACATAAAGGTTTCAGAGGGGTATTCATCGAATATCACAAACATCGTGTTAATGAAATATTTAAAGTTAAAGGGTATGAAATCACATGAATTCCATGTTTTGACGCAAGATCTTTTTTCTATAGATTTATGTTTCATTTTTTCCAAGAATGTACCCCATAAATTAACCAAACTCTGTTTTGTCTTGAAATCTATATGCAGCAAATTTATATACCTGAAGAAATTACTGATTATGGAAAGAAAAATTTCCGTCATATTATGTGAATTAGAAATGTTATTCCCACCAAAATTATTTGATATTATGGTTCACTTGGTGAGAGATATTCGACTATGTGGTCCTGTACAATATAGATGGATATACCCCATTGAACGATATATGAAGAATTTGAATGGCTATGTCAAAAATCGAATTCGGACAGAGGTTTGTATTTTAGAGTGATATATTGTTGATTAAGCCATTGAATTTAATATCCAATACCTATTTAGTGTGGAAAGCATTGATCTACCAAAATCTCGTCACACTGGATGACTTGCAGGTGAAGTAATTTTTGGAAGAAAAGTTTTCACAATCAATATATAGATCAGGAGGAGGACCACCTTTACGGTTTTTACAATATTTTGGAAGTTTCTCCATATGTTGAAACCCAAAAAAAAATCTTAGGAATTTCAATCCCTTAAGGGATGAAATATGGATATCAAATACACATAACCAATAGTTTATTGTATGGTTTAGAGACCATATTTTTAAGGAGTCAGATGAAAATATCGATTCAATTTCAGAACGACTTCTATGGATAGATGGAGGATCAAGTGTGTGTGTATTATCTTATAATTTTTATGTAATTAATGGTTATATGTTCTATAAAAATGTGAATGATGAAGAGAGTACCATGAAAAATATTGGAGTTACACTTGTGGCTGAAGCGATGCATGTTTTTGGTATTAAGGATAAACATTCAATTTATGTGAATATGTCATACTTTGGAATCATAAAAAAACATGGGGGTTGGATTATATAACATTCCAAGTTCCGTTTTTTCAATGAAAGTGGGTTGATAATAGGAGTATTGTTAAAATAGATGAATTGGGATTTGTGAAAGTTTATTTCAGTAAAGAAGGGTACCAAGATGAACTGTTTATAACCACATCATAGGTAGTACAAGTATTTAATGTTACAGATCCCACAAAACAAAAGTGGTCAATTGTTTTGTTATCGACCGAAACCACTGAAGGATCAGTTGAAAATTCAACTGAGGATGACCCGTTCATTGGGACATCGCAATCATTTCGTAGAGGTCCCAATGTAGACAACACTTTTTATGTTAGAGGAGACCATAATGAAGGGATTTGGATCGTCGATAGAGGGGTGAAATCCCATAAGCCTTTTAAAAAAGAAAAAGATTGTTCAATAATAAGGTTAATTTTTTTTTCATAATATATATCATGTTATCTCAGGTTATTATCCATTTGTTGTTGTGTTTATGTACTCTAAATTAAATGTTAAACCACTTCTGTAGATAATGAATTCTTCACATGCTGGTGCTCTCTATCCTGAGGAACAATAGGTATCTCAATATGATGATGCTCGTAGTGCAGAGGAGAGACTTCTTCACGTACTGGTTCTCCCATTCCTAAGGAACATCAAGTCTCTCAACCTGTTGTTCCTCACAGTACAGAGGAGTGACCTTATGCATGTGATGGTGCTCCTGATCCTGAGGAACAACAATTCTCTGAACCTACTACTACTCACAGTGCATAGGTATAACAACCATCTTCATGTGTCGATGCCACAGATCCAGAGGACCATATTGATGATGTTGATTCTAGGGAAATGGTAGGTGAAAAAGGAATAATGTTTCAGAAAAAAATGAGTGTTGTAGTTTTATGGTGTTAGCAAAAATCCTTAAGGCGAAAGCAAAACGCATCAAATATGAGGTGAGATGGAATGTGTGGGGTCAACATGTTAACCCCAACAAGGCCATGTTCAGCAGTTATATTTGAATCTTCACTCGAAAATGTGTGCCAATTGACCTAGATTCATGGAACCATGTTCTGACTTGGCTTAAGGCACTGATGTGGGAATAGATTAAGATAGAATTATGAAATCCTTTCTTTATTTTTCTAAAAATATAATATAATTAAATATTGACTTACTCTTCATCATCCATTGCGGAGTTCATTTATAGTAGATGAATCCTACAAGAAACATGTATTAATGATTTCTGGAAGGATTCATAGAGGATTTCACACAATCCTAATAAGACTTACTCTTAATGACGTTGAAGGGAAAATAATCCTGTGACCACCACTTATCTATACACACCTGATAACCCAAGAATTGTGGTATGAGTTTATTGGACATCATATGGATATTCATTTTCTGGTACATTGTGGCTAGTAATATGTTGTTTGACAATATGTGTATTTGTCACTTTGATTCACAATTTTTTGTTAATGAAACAACAATTGAGTGCTAAAAATAAGGAATGAGTTGCAAAACCAGCGCACCCCTACTGTAAAGCAAGGATGGGGTACGCTTCACTTGAAAAAATTTTGGTACATTTTTTAAATCTACTATAATAATTTTATGTGACATGAAAAAAATACCATAATTATGTTCCTCTATTTATATGGACATTTATCACTTTAAATCCAAATCCACTTCCATCACACACCATATTCCATGAAAGAAGAAATGTATAAATAAATACGGAATGCTAATATATGAGAACACACAAAAAGTGTGGAAATCATGTGTAAGTATTACATAATAAATTTGTTTTTCTCTTTACATCGATATTACGTAATAATGATCGCTTCTTTTATTATATTTTATATAAGACATAGTCATAGTAATCAATAACACATGTTCCAGATGAACACAAACTATCAGTGGCCTTGAAGCGGGTAGAATAGTATGACCGCATCAGAGGTGTGGGTTTTGGGGTAACACCGCGAACATATTTTGAGAAAACAAACAAGGGGATGATCAAAGTGAATTAATAAAATATAAGAGAGAAAAAATAGCTACCCTTGAAGGATAATTCCAATGGTATAGGGAGATGATGGAAATTTTAATGAGGGATAGGAAAAGAGAAGAATCAACTCAAGAAAATCCACCGCATGAAGATCCCACCATACCCCTCACCAACTATGGAGCTATCCATTCCCCTCAAAGAGATGTCTTAGTAGAGGTAATCAATTTAATAATAAATGTTTCCATGATATGTGAATCATAAATACACTTATACATTTCATGTATTTCTGTTATATAGGATGATAATGACTGTGATTTACGTTTAGAAATACCCACCCATCAGCTTGTGGAAAGGTCTATGATGATAAATATTCAAAAGGACACGCTACACAACAAATCACTTCCAACATTTCATGTGTGAGTGTCGATCAACGTAGCCCATGATCCAAGCACAGAGCTACCTATTCCAATTCAAGAGGATGATATTAATACTATCGAAAAAGTTGTTGGAACATTAATTTCATTGTAGTCACATCTTGTAAAAAATCATGTCAACAAGGAGGTATTCATTTCCAATTTACTTCTCAATCTAAACCATTAAAAATTAATGAAATAGGTCTTGAGAGTGAAACTGAAATCCTTGACTTTGACTGGCTAGGAAGATCAGTTATAAATGTATAAATGAGGTATGTTATCATGACTTTATTTTCCAATAGATGATATATATTTTTAATTATGACTAAATACATTTCATATTTTTGGCAGGCGTATATATGAAAAATATTAAAGGGATTTTCTCATGAGAAAAAGTTCAGACTTACTAGTCCTCACATCACCTCAACAATAGAAGCTAAAATATAACCCAAAAAAAGGATGAAATAGTAGCAGATCTGATCAAATCATTTGAAAGAAAATTTTTAGATGAAAGACTCTATTTAATACCAACGACGTAGGGGTACGACTCTATAATTTAATAATATCAAATTTATTTTTATTTATTTCATTACTTATTCCTTGTTGTGTTTTTTGGCAGCATTGGATGATTATTATAGTAAATTTGGATACTTCAAAGATTTATTTCCTGTATTCATTTCATGGATATCCAAGAATCCATCCACACATGACGACATTTGTCAATTTGTAATACACTACATCCAACATTTTAGAACTAAACATCAAGTTATTTAATTTATATTATCTTTTAATGATTATTCTGTTATGATAGGGTGGTGCATCACTATCATTTGAAAAGAGGAATGAGGTCGAGGGATAAGGACATGAAATAACACAAGTACTATGACTGGATAAGTATCAGGGTATATATAATAATATTTTACTATCCAAACACATATCAAAACAAATTACTTATTCTCCTTAACATTTCTACAGTATCTAAAAACAAACCAATGGAAAGGATTGCAGTTATTATGTTGGTAAATTTATGAGAGATCATATTCCATGAACAAACCATCATCATTGAAGAGGTATTTCTGAAGATAATTACTAATTCATTTAATATATTTATTAATCCTTTGTGTATTTATATTTTTCCAGTACTACTATGGCTATTGAAAAGAATCATATTCACAAGACGATATATATTCTCTCAAAAACAAAATGGAAGCATACCTTTCGATAGAATGTTCACAAATAGCCTGAAGATGAGACTTCCATATGTAGGGTATGAATTTATAATGCTAATATCACCTTTTAATATCTTTATGCTCATGTTGTCCTTATATGATCATTGATATCTCCATTGTTTAAACTTGTTGAACATCTATGATCACCCTTTATTAGGTTTCATATCTGTAGGTTATTAATAATGGTTTTGGAAATGATATCTAAGATTTCCGGTACAACTCAAAGTGTCTATTTTTATTTAAAATTGAGATTAATTTCAGTAAAAACAACAAATGACCTACTGAAAACTGAGAAAACACAATCAGATTATTTTGATATTTTAGTGAAATGATATATTAGTAATTTTTTATTTGTAGGGATCAGCTTCAAATCAATACGACACACGGTGTGGCCGGTAGAACAAAAAGTGTCTCTTTTTATTTAAAATTGACATTAAGTAAAAAAAACAAGTGACATACTAAAAAAATGAACAAATGCATTCATATTGTTTTTATACTTTGGGAAAAAGATCCATGAGTCATTTGTGATGTGTAGGAGTCAACCAAACCTCAATCTGACACACGACATGACTGATACAACTCAAAATGTCACTTTTTATTTAAAATTGACATTAATTTATGTAAAAACATGTGACATACTAAAAAATGAGAAAAAAATTGGATTGATATTATATTTTAGGACAGAAATCTATTAGTCATTTTTGAAATGTAGGGATTAGTTGAACCACAATACGATGCACGGTGTGGCCGGTACAACTCAAAGTGTCTCCTTTTATTTAAAATTAATATTAATTTTAGTAGAAACAACAAGTAACATAATTAAAACCAAGAAAATTCATTCATATTGTTCTGATATTTTAATAAAGATATCCATGAGTCATTTATGACATGTTGGTGTCAAAAACACCTCAATCTGATTCACAATATTTACATTACAACTCAAATTGTCTCCTTTTATTTAAAATTGAAATTAATTTAAGTAAAAACAACAAGTGACATACTGAAAACCAAGAAAAGACATTCGTTTTTTTATTGATATTTTAGGAAAACAATATATTAGTCATTTTTGACATGTATGGATCATACGAAACTTAATACGATGCATAGTGTGGCCGGTACAACTCAAAGGGTCTCCTTTTATTAAAAATTGACATAAATTTAAGTAAAAACAACAAGTGATGTACTTAAAACTGATCAAACACATTCATATTGTTTTTATATTTTCGGAGAACGACAAATGAGTCATTTGTGACTTGTAGGAGTAAACTGAACCTAAATCTGATGTGTGGTGTGACCGTTACAACTCAAAGTATGTCTTTTTATTTAAAATTGACATTAATTTTAGTAAAAACAACAAGTGACATATTGAAAACCCTGAAATCACATTCAGTTTGTTTTGATATTTTAGGAAAATGATCTATTAGTCATTTTGACTTTTAGGGATCATTTTTACTTCATTACGATTCGTGGTGTGACCGAAAGAACTCAAAGTATCTTTTTATTTAAAATTGACATTAATTTAAGTAAAAACGACAAGTGATATAGTAAAAACTAAGAAAACACATTTGGATTGTTTTTATATTTTTGGAAAATAATCTATTAGTAATTTGTGACAAATAGGGATCAGATGCACCTCAGTAAAACACACAGTGTAGCTGATAGAACTCAAAGTGTCTCTTTTTATTTAAAATTGACATTAATTTAAGTAAAAAATTAGTGACATACTGGAAACCCTGAAAACACATTTGGATTATTTTGTTACTTTTTAAAAATTCTCTATGAGTCATTTTTGATGTGTAGGAGTCACCCACACCTCAATCTGACACATGGTGTGACCAGTATGACTAAAAGTTTCTGTTATCCATTAAAAATTGATATTTTAGTTCAAAACGTGTCACTCACCGGAAACCAAACAAACACACTCTAATTATATTGATAATTTAGGAAAATGATTTATAATTCATTTTTTAGGTGTATAAAAATTACCAAAACAAACTGATGCATGACATGACCGGTATGACTCAAAATGTGTGTTTTCAGTTTGAAATGACATTTTAGTAAAAAAACACAACCAACATACTAAAAACTGAGAAAAAACATTTGGATTGTTTTGATGCTTTAGGAAAAAAATCCGACAATGATTTATGATAGGTATGAATCAGTCACCCCTCAATATGATGCACAGTGTGGCCGGTATAACTCTAAATGTTTCATTATTTAAAATTGACATTAATTTTTGTAAATGAACAAGTGACATACTCAAAACTGAGCAAAAACAATCTAATTGTTTTGATATTTTAGGACAATGATCCATAACTCATTTTTAACGTGTAGGAATCAACCTCAGCTCAATATCATTCATGGTGTGACTGAGTTAACTCTAAATTCATCATTTTTATTAAATATTGACATTTTATTAATGTGTTCATTCATATTAATGATTAATTTATTTCTTTATAGTATTACAAACATAATATTTATTTTCTTATATAGGTGGAATCTTTTGCTCGAGTTCATATGATTTTTTTGGCAACTGATACCATGAGAATAGATTTTTGATAGGGTATCACAGGCATCAAAAGATGAAATATTAATGTTTTATAAATGTTTGTTGGGAAATTGTAAATGAAATTATATAAAACATTTTGTTTTAAATGTAAACAACGGTGTTTATTTTTGTATATACCATGGGTGGAATATTTTGTATTCCTAATGTCAATTAAATTTATATAGTAGTTTTTCTTCTGGTGTGCTGTTTAAAATGCAGTTTTCTTCTGGGTGTGTTGTGTTTAAATTTTAGGATGGGTGTGTTGTTATATGTGTTTAAATTGAAGGTTGGGTGTGTTGTTTTATAAAAACTACATTGTAGGTGGGTAGCCCCTCATCATCACTATTTTTAGAGATGATAAAGTACACCTTAGTCAGCGCTAAAATGGTTCTAATAAGAGATCCTTTATGAGTGCTAAAAATATCACTGATAAAGGGGGCCTTTATCATCTCTAGAAAAGCACTGATAAAGGTAGTTTTTATCAGCGTTGTGATTATCATTTCTATTTTATTGATATTAAAGGACATTTTTCACACTATTAATGGACATATTTGTATTAGTGTTTCAATAAGCATGAATAAAGTCCTATTATTACTTGAGGATGATGCAAAAGTGCATATTGTTTTGGGAGGTCACCCAAGCTGGAGACACAAACCCCTAAGAATCCACAAAGCTGTGAGAGAGTAGAAGTAGTGGGTTCTCTGCACCAAACCATTCTCAAAGGGTCCATTTCAGACACTCTAAAGCTCCAGAAAAAGCAGAGGCATGGATTTCCAGTGTCAGGCCTACTCCAACCCTCACCATGACTTGAGAAACTAAAGGTACATTTGGGAAGATATTAGGGGTGGGAAACCTAGGGAAAACCATGAAGGGAATTCTTGAAGGAGACTTGAGGCCCCGTAGATATGGACAGAGACCTAGAAACCTAAAAATGAGAAGGGCTCTGGGTGACATCTGTCGAAGGGCCACAATCAAAAATTGCTGGAGAGGCATCCGCCTCCTAAGGGAGACCACCTGTCGACATCGAAACAGTTGAAAAAATTTGAACATGTGATTATTTGTGAGGTGTGTTCTTGTGAGAAAAGGAATCCATCTCCCTTAGTGGGAGAGTTTTACCATCAAACCAGACCAATATTTTATTCTATATCAAGACTTTATATTTTGGGTAGAATTTTAAATAATGTACCTTTTAAATCATACTAATTTTTGAAATTCATGTTTTTTATTCCAATTAACTAATTAAAAATATAATATTTACTCATAATTTACTTATTAATATACTCAAAACCAAGTGATAAAAATATGAAATAATTGGTTTCTTAACTAGACATATTTCATAAGTTATGATGGGTAGTTCACCCTATTATTTGTTAATCTAACACTTAATCCACCACAATTATATGATATGCTAATTTTGGTAGGGAAGTTCACAATAAGATTAGTATTATGAGAATTTTATTAAGTGGATAAAATTAAATAGAAAGAATAATACTACCCTATACTATTTTAATTATAATAATTAGAATTTGTGGGTATTTTTCAATGAAAATTTATCCCATTAATCTCACTTAGAATTAAAAATATGATCAATTAATTTTGGGTGGGGGATGATAAAAATAAAAATAGAACATATAATAATATTAATGAAAAACTAATAATCTTATACTACCACTAAATAGATCTATGTTTTATGACTTTTTCTATACACTCCCCTCATCTTAATCCTCCATATTTGATGTAAGTGGTTAGTCTATAGAGTTCCCTTCAATGTTTGACTGAAATTTAATTTTTTTATTATCAAACACTTTTTTTTGAAAAAGTGAGAAACCATAGAATCACCCATAACAAGCACTAAAGAAAAAAAAATAGTTGTTAAAATTTAACATGAGCTTCTTGGCATTCTTATCCCTTAAGAGATTCCAGGAAATATAAGTTACCGATGTTTCTGGATCACCCTTAATAAGGTCTTCGAAGTGCATCACCAGTTTGTCCCACATTTTTAAGAACTCATCTTGTGTGATTTTCAGTTCGTTGAAGCCTCTAACTAAAATCAGGTTCTTTTTGTTAATCCAATCACTCTACTCCCATGTAGTATCCACAAGAATGGTTCTTCCCATTATCTTAATAGCAACTTCTATGGAGGGTGTAACTTTAGTATCTGAAATGTACCTTACCATATGGATATTAATTTCCCTAAAAATAAATTAATTATTGAGGTGAGAAAGTACTCTTTTTTACTTTCAGGTATTATTGATGTTGTCTATGAGAATCATGGAATTACTTAGTTCTTTATTTGAAAATTTTGGAATTCTTGGATGATTCCCATTTTAATTCATCCATCTTACTCAACTGTAACATAATTATTTCCTAAACACTATTAAAATACCAATTCAATGTTTTTATTTTTATAATTAATTATGTTCATTATTAATTGTAAAATGATAAGAATTCCCAAAATTTAATATTTATTGTGAAATAAATTTTGGAGTCTTTTAGGCTATTGGATAATCCCATAGAGAGATCTCAATTTTGAGAGTCTAATTTTTCCTTGAAATATTCATTGTCTTTGCCAATATTTGTTTAATTGCTTTTTTGAAACCTAACTTAACCACTAGTTTGAGAATGGTAAGTTGTTTCATTATTGGGAATAAAACCATATTTTTATATTATATTAATTAATTGAAAATTATTTATGTGTACCCCATTATCATTGATGAAAGCTCTGGATACTGCAAATCGATTAAAAATATGTTTTTAGATAAATTACCACACATTCCATTTTATATTTTTTGGCAATGAAAAATCCTCCACCAATTTCATTACACAATATAAGACTAAAAATATATATTCATTTACATGTTTTTTAGGATATGGTCCCATGAAATATAATCCCCAAAATCAAAAATACCAAATTCTAGAATTCCATCTTGTGGTATTTGATATCCTCTTCTCATGATTTAATCTCTTTGGACTTTGTCACATGCCTAGGCACAACTTCATCAAATAATTTTCCATGTTGGACAATATAATACACATTACAACACATTTTCTACTGTATTTTCACTCATGTTCATTCCTCTATGAGGTAGTGTGTGTCAATATTTTAGAATTGAAATCATCAATTCCTATAGAATATACCTCCAAATGATTCCATTAGTCGATTTATTATATAAATGTGGATTTTTACATAAATAGTACCATAAATCTATATTTAATTTTTTGTTTCAATTCAAATAAATTTATTTTAAAATTATATCAACTATATTATAATTACCCATATCTAAATAAATGGTAGTACCTTTGTTTAAAACTCTAGATGTTGTTAATCTATAAATTATACAAATATGTGAGTAGAATTAAAATGATCTCTAATTTTTATTTTAAATTTTAGCAATGACATTTTTAAAAGAAAACTATGAACCCAAAAATAAAAAATAACCACAAAAAAACCAAATAACTATACCCTCACACTTTTAAAATGTTTGGTATCTTCCATTCTTGAAAAATGATCTATCAATATATAATCACTTTTATTATATATAATTTTAAAATTTTGTCTCATGAATGGTGTTGTGTTGATAAAATGTTAAAATTCAATCATTTTTCAACCTCTAAATATATTTTGTAGAAATATTTTAAAATTTTAAAGAGGTGTTTTTCATAAATAGTTCAACAAATTATTTATAAAATTTTAGAAAAATACTTTATAAACATGTTGTGAAATCATTAATTTCCTAATAATATTCTCACTAACTTAACAAAATTTATAATATATAGTGTGAACGTGACTTAAAATTTATCCTTGTATGAAACAATTCCTTCTTTTGAATTTTTTTACCCAACACTATGCCTTTATTCACTGTAAAATATATATTTTCTCATTTTAGTACCAAGTTTGCCTCATCAAACCATTTATATATTAGTTAAATCTTATTCAATCATTCCTTTAATGAAAATATAACCACATAAAAATCCTTCATAAAAATTTAAATTATCTTATAATCAATATAATAAAAGATAATTGTCATAAAAATCTAAAATATTGCTAGAGCTCCACATAAGAAAAATGAAAACATTTTATGGAAAAAGTTTCATAAGGACGTGAAATGGTAATATTTTCATTATATTCTATATATATAGATAATTGGTTATAACATAAATATCCATCTAATAAGAAAATATATAAATATCATGACAATATTTCCACATTCAAATTAATAAAAGGAAATGATAAATCCCAGTTTCTTATAGTTTTTTTATGTTTCCTATAACATATGCATTCTATTTTTCTGGTCACCATTCTTGTTGATATCAGATTATCCATATCATTTAATATAACATATATTCCTTTTTTCCTAGGTACAACATGAATTAGACTCACCCAATAATTTTCTGAGATGGGTTATATTATTCTAAAATATAATATTTCTCGAATATAAACTCTTATAACTACCTTTATACTAGGGTTAAGAATCCTTTGACAGTCTACCACTAGCTTATTTTTTTCCATTATCTGAATTGTGTGCATGTATACTTATATAATAATTCCTTTGATATTTGAAATGAAACATGGTAAATATATATTGTGATTTTTAAAAAATACAAACAATATATATTATTTACACTTTTCCAATTTTGTTAAGATTATCATAGTAAATTGTTGTTATTGAAAAAAAATACCTAAAAGTTATTGGTAGTTCCATTAACTACAATTTGTGTGGTTTTTAAATATATATAAACAAACCACTTTTTATTGGTTCCAAATTCTACACCA
The DNA here is from genome assembly GCA_963277665.1 of Viscum album. Taxonomy (NCBI): domain Eukaryota; kingdom Viridiplantae; phylum Streptophyta; class Magnoliopsida; order Santalales; family Viscaceae; genus Viscum; species Viscum album. Next base: position 2,103,138,040 of record OY728165.1, read on the forward strand.
GGTGTTAGAAAATATTTACATTAAAGTTTCTTTTAATCTTTACATTCTATTCTTAATTCTATTAATATTTACATTAAAATTATACAAATGAGATAACCTTTTTATTTTAGCATATATTCAAAAAGATTGATATATTTATACTTACCATTTCATTAATGAAATAAAAATTGAAATAACTATACATTAAATTTGGTTATTTGATAGATAATAAAACATTAAGTTCCTCCATATCTTATCTCATGTGAAATTACATTTTTTGTGGGGCACATCTATAAATTACCCCTTATTTTTAATAAAGTTCTACCCAAGATTATGAGTACATCCTTATGTATCACCATATCTAACACTAGAAAATTAGTAGGTAAAACTACTCTTCATATCCCTACTTGTAGATCTTAAATTACTATGTAAGGAAATTTTATTGATATTTTAACTAATTATAAAGTTTATGTGGTGGGTTTAAGATCTCCCATACCCAATCCCTTGAATACTATGAGTGGTATGAGGTTGAATATTTATCCATGATCCACTAATTAGGATAATTTATTCTTTCTATTTTAACTTATTATAGTTTTTAGATGCCCCTAGATCTTTCCTTTTTTGAGGAATTTTCTGTTGAATCACTGTACATTATTCCATTGTGAGTGGAATAGTGTCATATTTTCTATTTTTTTAATTTGAAATGATATTCTTAGAAAAAATTATATACGATGGAATTTTGGTAAATATTTATCAAATGAAATATTAATATGAATTATATGTAACATCAATTAAAACTCCATAAAATTTTTAACATTGTCATTGTATAATTTCCTATTCAATTCGTGTAAATAAAATTAACATTTTATAATTCTTTAAATCAATGTATGTGAATGTTTTTATCATCCTCCCTTACTATTATTTCCTTTTTAACAATGTTTCATAACTTCTTCATGAGTTGAAATCTACTCACTGACTTGTTTGTCCATTTCTTATTTTTTACTCTTTTGTGGTCCATTATCTTCCTAAATCTTGAACTTATTATCCTTAATTTACCTAGAACTTTGTTTCTTTTAATAAACTTTAAAATTTTTACTATAATGGATATCACACCTCACATAGGGTTAACTTCAATAGTGATTAAAAAATTTCCTTTATCTCTCACACTTCACTACCATTATAGTTTTCAACATGAAATTATAGGTTATAAAATTTTTATTTGGTGTTCTAGGATTTTTTTTCAAACCTATTTTAATTCCTTTAAATGTTATCTTATGTAATTTAAACAATCTTCTCTATTTTATCATTAAAACTGACTTAATTGTATTTATTTTTTGAAATTGAACAATGCTTTTTTTCCATTTTTCTTATGATGATAAACATTTAGGTTTGATAAACTCAACTTAATTAATGAAATTTAGCTTTCTATGGTTGATTCATACTAGTTCTTTATAGTTTTTTAAAAAATTTGGATGAATTATTGGTCATAAAATTATTATTATTTCCAAGATAAAATTTGGTGGTTATTTTACCCAAGGTTTATGTGTTTAAAAATGGTTCTATCTTCATTGATTGTATTATTTATTAAATTATCATGTAAATGAAATCTTATATGAATGTGTGTTACTATATTATAAGTTTAAGGCATGTAAAAGTTCATGCAGTGGGTTTCACTATATATACATATACCAGAGTAAAAATAATTTTACTCATTTACATGGTTCTTTACCACAAAATTAAATATCTAATATTATAATTTATTCATCTAGGAGTTCATTTCAACTAAAATAAAGACTTCATTAAATACTTCTTTTATTCATCTTACTATTTGTACTAAGTTTTCATTCAAATCATGGTGTAAATATTCTTAATATCTATTGTAATATTCTTTCACAATGATTTGCAATAGTTATACTAACCAAATGTTTTCCCAAAAGTGTAAATCTATCATTAAAAAAATTACATCAACAATAATGAAGTAAATTAGGGATGATCAAACCCACCGGGGCCCTATATGGACCATCAGTAGGCTGAGTGTGCCACCCCACGCTTTCCTAAAATAGGGCAGAGGCAAGTGAATAACACCAAGAAGGAATAACATACAGGGGAGGACTTAGTATATAATAACCTGAAATAAACATATATCTCTAATGTATAATAATAACCAAGAAAACTATAAATATATACATATAAATGATTAAACTATATGCAATTCATGCACGAGACATAAAACAATGGGTACGATACCATATATGAATCCATAAAAGGGTAATATTATATATATATATAATAATAATAAAACATCATTATATATGATATAATATAGTCAAGGAGAGACATCTCCTCATTGAAATAATTCCATGATCAACCTCTCACAATATCCATCATCACTATGGACCACCGTAAGCCACTAAGTATTAGTATAACTAGCTACTTTAGCTCCACATACATAGAGTCCACCTCCAAATGATGCATCATCTTCAAAAATGAAACACATGAGTGTATGAATATTGTGTATGGGTGAGAATATAAATACTCAATGTTATGTATCAAAAACAAAAAGTAAATATTGAATAACAATTCAGCTCAACCCCGAACTGGGGAAGACTAAAGAAAATATTGAAACTCCAAATATACTAATTTTTTTAGAAAATCATAGATGATATAAGATATTTGATATTTATATGTAAAAATAATATATAATTTCATCTCACAAGTAACCAAGGATACTCATAATATCAAAAAATCCAAAAGTTCTGAAGTTGATATTCTAACAGTTAGTCGCATCTTGAAGGAAACAGAAAGTGCCTGAGGTTTCATAAGGCTCAAAGTATCTAAACTACTCAGCCTTACAATCATTCATGTTTCAACCATAAATCATATTTTGGGACCTATTACTCACTATGGTACATGAATTATTTTAGGGTGTACTGAACCCTATCTTTCATAACTACTGATCCCTACAAAAACTTATATCACCTCATAGAATCTATAGTGGGGAACCCATGTATCATAGGAGAATGTGTGCCAATTTTGGGATTTTGAAACACTAATATAGGACACACACAATGTTTAAAATATAATATTGAACATGGGAGTACTTAAATCCATAGATATAAGATCAATACTCTATTAGTGGGGTTTTGGATAACTCTATTAGTCATATAGGGGACCAATGAATTATCAAGAATAAGGGAGTACTAAATCTAGACCCAAATTTGGAGGACCCTTATCTTGAGTATATGGGGGAGTACCAAAATCGATGATTAATGTGAGGGACCAATTCCTAGTCATAAATACATCTATATAGAGTACCCAACCCCATGTCTGATTAGATCATCTATCACAAACCCATTCATTACCTCTACAAAGATAAGATCATATAACTACATAAGATGGGTCATAAATGGTCTTTAAATAATAATAGGATTATAAAATTATTTTTTACATGGAAAATTCTCATAATGTACTATTTACATGTCTAATTCTAATACCAAGTGAGATTAAAAATAAAAACTAAAAGTTACAAATTACATGAAATATAATTTTCTAGACACAATAAATGATTCTTGATCATAGGATGATTATGTAATACCTTTATCCTTCAATTTGGAATCAACTTCATGGAATATCCTAATGGGGTACATGATGTGTATGACTCACGATCTTCTTGGGTGTGTATCATTATCACATGAACCATACCAATTCAACCTGTACATGCTGAGTCATATAGATTAGCATACAAGACATGTATCCCCTAGTATCACACCATGTAATATTTTATTGGAACATGAAAACCCTATACACCAGTTTTGAACCTATAAAAATATATTTATAAACCACATTTCATTTGATATTTTTATCTCTGTGTAAACCCTAGTGTCACTGGGGGAATAATAAATGGTGTTTGTTTGTGTTTCTGGAACCATACACCATGGGATCATAAATATCTTATATAGAAACTACATCTCCCCAAGATTCATGACACCATATCCAATGTTATAAACTAAATAATCTATGTATCCTTTAATGACCAAAAATAATACCTCTATACCATATAACTACCTCCTTTTTTTGTTATTCCAGCTACCATCATCGCTACTTTTTCTCTTGGATCATCCAACCACACCTAGAGGTCTCCTTGAAATGCTCCATCGGCCACTACTTCACATTATAATTTGATCATGACCTACTACCTCAATCATCCACTAACATCCCCATCCCATCATCATCCATATGACATCATGTACCATTATCGTCAAACTTCTATCTATGAAAAAGGATGGTGATGACCGTTCATCATGAGAAATAAGAATAATGAGAGTGATATTTGTGGTTGACCTAATTTTAGTAACCCAAAATATTATTTGAAAACACATTTTTAATGAATATAAGGGATAATGAAACTAAAAATGAAGAAATAAAATATTAAATTCTAATAATCCATTATCAAGAACATCATAGAAATGGGAAGAGTACTATTATATAGAAATAAAAATCATCTATATTTATCATAAAAAAAATCAAATTCATTTTATAAAATTTACAAAATGTTAAAATAAATAATTTGGAATAATTTCAAAATCATATTACCAATATCATGGAGAATCACTAAAAATTCAAGAGTCTATTTTTCAATGACACTCAAATTCATCCTCGATCTATCACATTAGAAAATCCTTGATCTGAGAACTGATATTTGTTCTATGATCATCCAATTCACTAAATCTCTTCCTCTCCTCTTAATTCAAAGGTCAAAAATATCCCAAACATTAAGAGTAAATAAATAGGATTTTACAACCAAGAATTTTGTCAAAATAGGATTATTAATTAAAGTCTTGAAACAGGCCCACCCCAGGGCCAGAAACCCAACTAATGGTCACACCTCACCTAGGTGTAAGCCATCAATTCAGACTCAACCAGAGTGTTAGAATTTTCATTTATGCACCTATAACATCCCAAAATGAGGAATATTATTTTTTTGAGCTATGGGATTTTTTCTTTAGGGTTTGGGAATATTTGGATTTGTCTTGGTGTCATTAAAAGGTTGATTTTATTTTCCAATATAGAAATAGGTTGGGCTATTCTATGGTATAGAGAGTGTCTTTCTGGTGGTTTCCTTATACTCCACAGCCAACATGACCCACCACGAGTGTGGTGGATTCTATAGACAATCCAAAATGGATAGCCCTTTTGAATTAGGGAGTGTTATAGTAGGCATGTCAGGATGGTGGTGATATGTGAACAAGACACCATGGGCCTGGTGAACCTCCACCATGCCATGGATTCACCTGGTTTATAAAATTTTAATTACTTATTTGGTCACCCGTTTTTGTAGAAATAATTACTCCAATCAACCGAAACATGGGGATCTTTAGGAGGAGTATTTTAATGTGGTTTTGACATAAATTTATCTTTTATTAATCCTTCTTCATTTGTTCATGATCTAGAATTTTTGTCGAGTGTTTACTAGGAGGATCTATATGAGTCTGTTCTACCTTGGTAGTTTTGGTTCCTCTTGTATTTGAAAATATGTTCCTATTTTTATTACTATGTGATTGGTGTAAGGGAGATAGAGGTTGGATTTCTATGATCATTGTATGGGAAATATTTTTGTATGTATCTCCATTTTTCACCTTTGATCAAAATGATGCTAATTTCTAGTTTGGTGATGTGATATCCTTGGTTTAGAACCCCATCTTTCTACTTTTTCATCCCTCATTCTCATTTCCTATGGATCTTGTTTTTTTTTCATGTGAACCCAAGTGTGAGGTAGGTGTTTCTATCTCTAGCCTATATTTGGTGAACCACGTATGCACTAGATTTATAATTTTTTTTTCTAAATGATGATTGATATAATTTTTTATTTCTTGATATGTGTACATGTTGACGCTTCTTTCCATCATAGAGTCTAAAAAAATGTAAATGGAAATACCTTAAACCCAAAGTGATTCATCCTTTGAAAAAAACATCAAAAATTGACAAAGGCATGAACAAGGAGTCATTTTCCCTTGGGTCGCGCAAGTTCCACTAAGGTAGCGCATTTATACTTGCGCGCTGCCCAGTGGTCACGCAGGTGACTTGCACGCCCTCTTTAAAATTTTTCCCAGGATCTCTCTAGCCTATAAATACCCCCTGTGGGCCCCCCATTTTGAGGATGAAAAATTACAGAACCTCAGATTTGAGCTCCCGATGCCCTAGTCTCTTATCAAAGCTTCTAAACACTTATAAGGTAACTTCTTACCTAGAACGAAAGATCTAAAGAGAGGGAGGAAGGCCTAAGTGTTGAAACTCATCAACACTTGAGCGCCTGGGTGGTCAACCCTTAATGGAAATGCCCACATTTGGGCGCTTCCTTACCCCTTCCTCATAACTTGTGTGCCTCGCTTCTGGAAGTCTCTAGGGGTAGTATTAAGGGCTTGATCCAAGCTTCTCCCAAGTTATACCCTAAGGATCGGCTATCGCGCAAGTACCCATGTGTTGCGCAGGTACACCTGTGCGACCAGGACTTGAGCACCCACGCAGTACTTGCGCGCCCACGCAGTACTTGCGCACCCCTCTCTTCTTGGGTGCCCTTCTTGCCCATTTCACCCCTCTTACACCTATCCATATCTCCTCTTCAGGATTAAGCCTTCAGAACTCTCTTCAAAGCCATTCATGGCATGATTTCTTTGTTAGCTTCCTTATCTGAAAGGAATTCTTTGGAACATCTCTTAAAACATGGTGATTTACATATCCTCATGTCACTAAGGATAGAGATTTCATTCATTCAACCTCATCCTTTAATATGAGAGAATCCTTAACATGGGACTCCTTTTCAGAAGTATTCCCCAGTCCAAATTCTCATTAAATTGGTCATCCTCCTTAGGAGTAAACCCCAAGTCCTCATTAATTTGGGCCTCCTTTTCAAGAGTAAGCCCCAAGTCCCCTAATCTGGGCATTTTCCTTAAGAGTATGCCCTAGTCATAATTCCGTTAACCTGGGCTTCCTTTTCAAAATAAAGCCCCAGTCTCCAAGTACCCAAATATGGGCATCCTCTTCAATAGTAAGCCCCAACCGTGGTTCAATTAACTTGGGCTTCCTCTTCAGGAATAAGCCCCAGTCTCAAAGTCTACAAATATGGGCATCCTCCTTAGGAGTAAGCCCCAAATCCCTTTAACCTGGGCCTCTATCTCAGGAGTAAGCCCCGGTCTTAATTTCTCTTAACCAGTCTTGATTTACTTTTGGTATGGGTTTCCTTCTCAGGAGTAAAAACCAATCATAAAGTCACCTATTAATTTGGGCATCTTCCTCAGGTGTAAGCCCCAAGTTAGAGTATCCAAATCTCTATGAAGTACATATACCTTTATGGACCTTGTTCCTGGGTTTCTTCCCTGAAGTAAATCTTAATCTTCATCTTTTTGGGTAGTCATACATACATAATCCCCACATCATTGCATCTTTCATGGCACAGTTGTCTGGTTTCACCAATACCTCTTGTTTCTCACACCGATCATGACTCATGTGAGCATAGAGTGTAAAAGTAATCATGACATCTTTCTTTGAGCCATCAATCATGTATAAATATCATACTCCCTCACTCTAACTACGTGGGTTCTAATTAATTTTCTAAATAAAGTATACGTAGGTAGCCCATCTGTGGGTACGATCCCAAATCTGAAATAATTCATGTCCTTTTGAATGACAAATAAACTTCAAGTGCCCCACTGAGTGGATTTAAAACCAGTATGGTCATCATAATGACCAAGAGACTTTTATGTATTGAAGGATACCATTGACTAAGAATCTCTAACAAATATAGATGATTCTCTATCGATGAAGAATCTCAAATACATATAAATTATTCTCTATATTTCCTATATATCAATCATTGATTTTAAGATCTAAAGGAAATCTCATTTTATACTTGGTGATGTAATAAGTATTCACAAACATAACTTAAATCTATAAAGAGAGTCCCGGAGTAGACAATAATTCCCCTAAAAAAGGTGTGATTTGTCCGACCTCCCATCCTCTCGACCAATGAAAATTCTTAAGCCTCATCAGTCCATAACTAATGAGCGCCTACCTTTGGAAAGTAGGTTCAAATGGATATGGAATCATTGGATGTTTCCAGTTCTACAAACAAACACATTAAAAACTGATTGGAATGTTTGAACCTTCAATCAACGATGTCATCCCCAATTCCAGAGGAAACAAAAAATGGTGAACCCGACGTGAATCCTTAACCAAGTTAAAGTAATGTTTTACCTATTTGTTAGGTCCCTATTTAAACTCAATGAGAGGGACATCAAAGCAATCAATAACATATGTGCTCATCCAAAAGATGTAGCAGCCGAATTTATCTTGATTATGTGTGTTATATCAAACATGCACTTTTTTCCAAGATCTTACGCATTTCAAGAATGGATTTTCTTAAGTTCACTGTTGTGAATACTACGTATGTGAATACTTCTGTTGTGAATACTTCTGTTGTGAGAACCTCTGTTGTGAATGCATTTGCTACTACTCTTGTTGGATCATCGTCCACTCTGAGGATGACATCACGTACTCAGCATCTTCAACGCTGGGTATCAAATGACCTGGTTAAGGAGTACCGTCAACATGGTACTATTCTAACTTTGGAGGCTGCTAGACAAGCCCTCCAAGTGAATAACTCACCCTGGTTGTCTAGACAGTGACGACCAGCGATCAAGCAGCAGGCGGTGCTAACTACCGTCTCCAACCATTTTGGGTTGTTATCCCCAGAACGCAATCACCATTCCCTCCTGTATTTTGGGGAGGTGAATGAGTAGGTCCCTCAGGGCCTTAACTCAAAGAGACAAGATTCCTTACCGGGGGCTCCTATCAATAATCTCTGCCAGACTTGTGCGGAAGTGTGCCCTCAACATGATGAGGGTGTTCTCTCCAGGCGTTCGGCTCAGGTTCCTTGAACCTGAGCAGGTAAGACGAACCACCAGAGGTGACAACCGGTTAACAGTGAGCAGGTTCCCATCTCTGCTGTTTCCAGAGAAGTCCACCAACCTAACATGGTGGCATGCAACTAGCGGGCACACACACCCGTCCGTTATAATCTCACTGTCCAGCAGACTCGTCTGGCAGTAGCATGCCAATCCCTCCAGAAAATTCCGGTGGAGTAATATAGGTAGGAACAAACACCTGTTTATAAATAATCAGCTAGTCAGCAGGCTCATCTAACTACATACGATGAATCCCACCAACCCAATGTGTTGACAACTGGTAAACAGGCACATACACCTGCTTACACTCATCAATCCTACCTGCAGCCTCATCTGTCAGTATTGAAGGAAGCTCGTCAGCCACGTTCGGAGGAGTGAAATCAACAAGCACATACACCTTCTAGTATTGATCAAGCCTACCAATAGTCTCGTTTGGTAGCATTCGGAGAAGTCATTCGGAAAGCTCCGGTAACAAACAGGAGGCAGAATCAACTCTCTGCCCCCACACATGAGTACTGCCAGAATTCACTGACAGGAAAAGGAGGATAGGAGTAGGCACATACACCTACTCCAAGCATGGAATGGATGTATAACCCCATTCCGGCCGCAGAATTCACCAAGCACATTCTGTCAATAGTGAATGGAAAAAAACAAATCCCTGCTCATTTTCGGGATGCCTGCCAGGATATTATAACAGCTTCAACAACATCTCAGGGAAAGACACATAAATCTATCCCTACCAATGGAGTGACACATCAGCATTTCACTTCGGAATAGACACACACATATTTTCTAGTCAAAGAGGGTTGTGGGGCATACTCCCCCATATCATATGGATAGTCAAGTCAGGCACATACACCTGATTTGAGTGGAGACAATCAGCCTAACCTGATCATTTCTTCTAAGCAGGCACATACACCTTCCCATAATGACTAATTTCCTCAAAAAGTGGTTCCTAAAGTGAGTAAGAAGGCATCTAAGAAGAAGTCCAGCTCAACACAGTCAAGAAATCAAGGGCCAATCTATAATAAGGCCTTACTCGATGCTGGAGTTCTTGATGCACTCAGACAACTATCTGTTGCAACTCAAGATTCTACTCTCTCAGTTCCCAATAGTGGGAACATTAATTCTGAAGGTCTGCACTAGACACTTCCTCATGAAGGCTTGATTCATGAAAATTCGGTTGATCTCAGAGTTTCATCTTCAGATGAGAGCAACAAGAACCCTCTGTGTGGTCAGAAGATCAAGGAGAAAAATGTTTCATCTTTTGCTGTAAACCACCATAGTGGTCCTATCCATGATGATTAATTTCACTACGAAAGTCCTCTCCACAGTAGTGATTCACATTGCTTGGAAAATTCTCCAACAGACAATGTAGTGACGAGAAAGCCCTCTTATCTTGAGGCACTTGAAAATGTCAATTCATTCATGTCTGATGCTTTACCATTAGTAGGTGAAATAATTTCTCAACCAGAAGATATCCCAGGGTGTAGGTCATTCTCCGAACCACCCCGAAATCATGTATCTTCTTGTTTGATCAGTGATTTCTCTACAAATCTTGTTGAATCCGATGAAGCAACAAGGAAGCACCAGCTCTAGTCTAATCAGGTAGAAGAATATTCATTGAATGATAAAGCGGAAGTACTGAATATCAGAAAACAAATGGTGAAAGGTGAAGTTCCAGTCATGTTTTGGCCTCTGGTTGATTCTCAGTACGACATTCCATTAATGTTGAAAAAAGATGGAATTCATGATATTAATCTCAACATATGGAAAATTATTTGTCAGTTGAAAAATAAAATATTATCTTATGATGAATATGAAAATAATATCAAGATAATAGAATGGTTACAATGCCAAATTGGTTTGGCAACTCTCTCAGTTTCTCGATATCTGAAGGCTGAAAAGCAACAGAGAGCCCTTCAGCGTTCATGCATTGGCACATTAAGAATATTACTCCAGTTAATTAACAATTCTCCATTAGGTATTCATATCAGGGGATGGGGTGTTCATGGATCACTACATATCACTATGATCTCAAGTCAGCAAAACCCGACGAAAATGGTCTCATGCAATGTTATTTCCCATGGCCGACCACAGTCAATGTGTTTTTTTTGTAATCAAAAGCTTTCCCAAGAACAGGTCTCAACTATTTCCCCTCAAAATCAAGCATACAGAGAACAAGTTGTTGAATTACTCCTACATCAAGAAAATGATAATATTGAAGAGGCCTCTCGTTTAGAGTAAGCACTTCATCAAGTGACAGAAGTTTCAGAAATTATCCAATGGTCTTTTGAGCCGGGTGATAAAAGTAGATGCAGGTTTATGCATCTAGCTAATTTCTTTAATAAGGTCCGCAAGATCAGGAGAGCTTTCAAGAAAGTCTTAGATAGCCCATATTTCTAGACTGGGGACTCTTTTAACCCAACCCTCAGAATCAAAAAATAGGATTCAAGGAGTTGAGCAGGAATAACCCCAGTCCACAGGACTGGGGCCTTTTTCAAATCCTCAATCTCTCCCTCAGAGAAATTTAGTCTTCTCTCGATTAGGGAAGAAGCCTCAAGAGGAACGAAGAGCCAAATTATCAGGAGATTCTCTCCAAGTTACAGTTCGTCAAGAAGTTCCTGAGGGATCAAATCGACAAAAGGCAATTTCTCATCAGGGACATGGAAAAAGGCATTATCACAAAAATTATAATAAAAGGGATGCAATGCGTTATGCATCAATTAATGTCATTAATGCCATTGTTGCTGATCCACCAGATGAGGTTCACTCAGAGGGATCAGATGAAGAGGTTCCTGCTCAATAAGTTTTACACACAGACACAAATGAAGAAGGTGTGCGTACACGAAATCAAAGGATTACTCAGAACCTAGGTAATCCTTCAAGTAACCCACTTCCCCCTCTCCAAAAGGTGTCCAATAATGGGAAAGTAAAGAATCAGGTTACATACCCTTCCTCTGGAGAAGGCTAATCGCTCTCACTAGAGCAAAGATTTTCACAAAAAGAGGAAGAAATGAAGGAATTGAGGAGGATTAATGCAGAACTACTTCAGGGTAGTCTTCCTCCTAAGCGTGCTGGAGTCAGTCAGTCAAAGGAATTTGTTGTGGCTAATGAGATGGATCAATAATATCCTCCTTTACCAGTACACCCTCACAGGTCTAATCTTATGGGTCAAGTGCAACAACAATTGGCGGTGCTACCATCAGTTGCATCACCAGCCACCACATCTGTACTAGCTCCAGTCATTGCACCTATTCAGGTCCAAGATCAAGAAGATGTTTCTCAAAAGTTAATCACTACTATTGAGTCATTAACAGCTCAGTTGGAATCTATGGAGGGAAAGTATGCTCAAATTCGACCAGAAAAGAGAGCTTACCCTGAAACGGTTGATGCAATTCCTCCCCCATCAAATTTTTCAAGTACCAAATTCCCAATATTTTATGGTTGGGGAGACCAAGAGAAACACTTAACACATTTTTTTTCTTGTTGTGATCCTGTGATGGGAACCCTTCAGCAACAAGAAGCAGTTAAGCTCAGGTCTTTTGTATAGTTATTACAAGGTCCTGCTTTTGTTTGGTACACAAGCTTGCAATCCTGACCAGTTAACGGATGGGAGGATCTTTGTCAAAAATTCCTTCTTCAGTTCAACTCGACATTACCAAATACAACAGTTTTTGATCTTACAAACTGTAAGAAAAGGGAGAATGAAAGGGTCTCATATTTCATTGCTCACTAGAAGGGATTAAGACATTCCCTAATCTTAGCACTCCATCAAGTGGAATTGTTGCCAATCTGTGTGGAAAATTTATGTGATGAGTTGCGTACACCGCTGATCCCTGTGAAATACACAAGAGGGTTTTGAGACATTACTTCAATCGCTCAACAGATTTAAGATTCTCTTATGAAGACTAAGGAAAAAGCTCATGTAATTCCATCATCTCCTGGAAGGAGAATGGGTAAAGAAGAGACTGTTACAGTTATGCTTAAACAAGCAACTGTACATGCTTTTACTTCAAAAACTTCATCTTCTTGAAGGGCTCCACCTCTTGAGCATCATCAATAGAGGCCGTTTCATCAAGATGATCAAAGAGATCAAAGAAAGAAATAATTTGAGGATTTGAAGAGCAAAGTTTACTCTTTCCGAAATGAACAAGTTCATGGTTATTTCATTTCGGCTCTGGAAAATAATTTGGTTCAATTGCCAGGGCCCAAGAGCCCGAACAAGGAAGGAGATGAAGACCGTCCCAATTATTTCCCATTTCATTAGATGTTGGCACATCCCATTCAGGAGTGTTTTCTTTTCAAGGACCTCCTACAAAAAATGGTCGACTTGGGACAAGTCAAACTAAATGGTTCTTCACCTCAGGTAGCATGTGTTACTGCTAGAGATCCAGAGGAGGAAGGCGAGTGGCAAGAAGTCAATAACAAAAATGCACACAAATATGATGATTGGATGGTCAAAAAAACGATCAACCAAACTTATTCCATTTTGTGAACGAAATTGAAGAAACCAATTGTGTATTCTACCATGAATGCCGTAACAAAAGCCTCTTCATCAGAGGAAAAATCCTCAAAGAAACGACATGATTCAAAGAAAGAAGAAGAATCAGAAGAAGATGAGTATGTGTCAAAGCCTAAGTTGTCTTTGACTCTGGAAGATTTTATGTCATCTACTTCGAAGACATGGGCACCACCCCACCAAACAGAACAACCTAAACATGCTAATCAGGTAGAGTCTTCATCTGATGAAGAGTTTATTTTCGGTTCTGTTAATAAGATTCAATTAACAGATCCATATGCTAGTCACAGTTTCAATTTTGATGAGCCAAAATTCCTTGTAGAAAACAGAGGAATCAGAGAAAGTTCCAGAGGCTCAGGATACAGGGGAAGATGTGAATCTTTTAGAGGCCATTGTTCCAATTCTACCCCTTCTATAACTGTGTATGTGGCAGAAACTCGTGGCAGAGCCCTTCAATGAGCTCAAAAAGAACAAGCAAGTTCTTCCACACAAGGCAGACTTAGCCCTAGCACAATTATTCTTGAAGATCGGTTGAAGGTTCCATATTCTTCCTCTCAGAAAGTAAATAGACCTAATCGGTCTAATCTTCCAAAGTCAGGAGTATTACCAACTCCTATCCTGGTACAGAATGCATCAACTTCTAAAGTATCAACTTCAAAGGCACCTGATAAACCACATGTTCCTATTGGGAAACACATACCTTTGGATCAAAAGTATGATATATTGAAACACTTGGCCCAAATACCGGCCAAGTTATCAATTATGGATTCTTTGAATTTATCAATGGATCTTCGGGAGGCACTCATCAAGGCTTTGTCAAGTCCTTAGGAGTTTGAAACTAAAATTGCTGCAGCTAAAGTCTACCATGTAGAGAAAAATCCTGCAGAATGCCATGCAGTGATATCTTTTACTGATAAAGATGAAGATGATGTCGTGCATGGACAAATTAGAACTTTGTACTTATCTGGAAAGGTCAATGGTGTAGACGTATGAAGAGTTTTCATTGATAATGGTTCAGTATTCAACCTCATCCCCATTTGTACACTTTGTCTATTGGGCCTCACAGAATCTGATTTATCTCCTTCTACTTTGATGTTACAAGGATATGATAAAATGAACAAGAACAACTGGGAGAAATTATACTCAAAACTCAGTTTGGAGATCTTGTATCCAATTCAGATTTCATGGTTGTTGATCAAGACTCAGCCTTCAAAATCTTGCTTGGAAGACCCTGGCTACATCGGCATGCAGATATCCCTTCATCATACCATGAATCTCTCAAATATTGTTTCGATGGTCAAATTGGGAAATTATATGGTGATAAGTCCCCATTCAAGACATGTGAATCTCAATACATTGAGGCGGAATTTTATCACATGAAGGGAAAGGAGGAATCCACAACAAGGGAGATTAACAAATTTAATGCTCTATATGGTTTGGAAAAGATTCCAGCAAACCCATTTATGCATGTGAGTACAGATTATGTATTTCCTATTAGTCAGATTGACAGGATAGGATCAAATCAAAATACTCTTATGGAAACTTCAATAATGTCAATTACGGCAATCAATCCAGACAACATGGGAGAAATTGGTGATTCATTAAGAAATGATGAAAGCTTAAATGGGGATGTATTCATTTCATCTGCTGAAATTCATCAAGTATATACTTTTCCAATTAAGTTAGAGAAAGTTATAGCAATGCCATAGGTGAACAATGATGTCGATTCTCAATCTATCATCTCCTCTTTATTACCCAAAGAAGACCCTTCATCATCAATCGTGTTGGAAATTGAAGCTTTTTCTTCAGGATGTTCGAATTTTAACATCTCTTCTGATCATGAAAATTCTACTTCATCATGTACTATGCAAGTAGAAACAGAAGAAATAACACATGTTGAAGAAGAAGAAGAAGAAATCAGGGATTCTCCTCCAGCATTTGAAGAGGGTATCTCTACCACCACAGATGAACTCAGAGAAATAAACCTGGGTACAAAAGAAGATCCACGCCCCACTTTAATTAGTGCGGCTATGACTCTTTAAGAGCAAGAGATGTATATTTCCTTTCTAAAGAAAAATTGATATATATTTTCTTGGAACTATACAGAGATGCCAGGGCTTTATCCTGTTGTTTCCACTCATCGTTTGGGTTTTCCAGAAGAATATCGAGGATTCAAACAAGATGCTAGAAGAACACACTCAACCTATGCTTCCAAAATTGAGGCTGAAGTGGATAATCTTATCAAAGATAACTTCATAAGAGAAGTTCAATATCCCAAATGGTTGCCTAATATTGTCCCAATGAAAAATAATAATGGGAAAATTAGAGTTTTCAATGATTTCAGAGATCTTAATCGACATTGCCCTAAGGATGATTTCCCAGTACCGATTACAGAACTCTTAATTGATGAAACAGCTAGCTATAAAGCACTTTCCTTCATGGATGGATATTCTGGATATAATCAAATCTGAATGGCTCTAGAATATGAGGAATCTACAGCTTTCAGGTCCCCTCAGGGTGTGTTTTTTTATCGGGTAATGCCCTTTGGCCTAAAGAATGCAGGCGCAACATATCAGCGTGCCATGAATCGTATCTTCAAACCCTTTTTAGGGAAGTTTGTTGAATGTTATGTGGATGATTTTTTGGTTAAATCCAAACAATGTTCTAATCAGTTGGATAATTTGGAAATCATATTCCACAAACTTCGACAACATAATTTGAAGATAAACCCCTTAAAATGTGCTTTTGGGGTAACCTGAGGAAAATTTCTCGGCTTCATGGTATGCCATCGTGGTATTGAGGTCGATCCTGAGAAGAAAAAGTCAATCCTTGGTATGTCACCTCCTCGAAATTTGAAGGAATTGAGAGGACTTCAAGGACACTTAGCCTATATTCGTCGTTTCATCGCCAATTTGGCAGGCAAAATTTTACCCTCCACCAAATTGATGAAGAAGTGAGACACTTACAAGTGGACTGAAGAATGTCAAGAAGCATTCGATATTCTTAAGAAGTATCTCTTGATTCCACCAGTGTTAATTCCAACTATTGAATAAAGACCACTTATCCTCTATGTGACAACTTTAGAGCGATCATTGGGTGCTTTTCTTGCTCAGAAGAATGATGCTGGGAATGAAAACAACCTCTACTATCTCATTGAAAATATGATTGAAGCAGAAACCCGATATTCAAGTATTTAGAAGTGCTGCCTAGCATTAATTTTTGTAGCTCAGAAGTTGAGACACTACCTGCAACATCACGTGGTAAAATTGGTATCTCGTAATAACCCGCTCAAATTCATCCTTAGTCATCCAATGCTTACATGACGTCTGGAAAGGTGGGTAGTTATTTTTCAGCAATTTGACATTTAGTATGTGTCTCATAAGGAAATAAAGTTCCAAGATCTGGCTGATTTCCTTTCTGAACACCCTTAAGTAGAAGATACATCTCTAGATATTGAACTTCATGATGAGGAATTATTCTCTATTCAAGAAAGTCTTCAAACATGGCAAATGTATTTTGATGGTGCTTCCAGAAGTCCAACAGGGAGGAAAATGGAAGATCCTAAGTTCAACAAAGTTGAGTTAGGAGTTATACTCATTTACTTGGAAAAGTAATTGCTACCTTATTCCTTCTCACTATTGGGAGGCGGTACAAATAATGAAGCAGAATACCAAGCTCTTATTGCAGGATTGGAGTTGGCGCTTCAAGCACAAGTGAAACACTTAAAGGTGAAAGGTGATTCAGACCTGGTAATCAAACAAGTCAATGGGGATTACGCAATCAGAAAAGAATAATTAATCCCTTTGTATGATTATGTTAGACTGTTAATGGAGGAATTCCCTTCAGAACAAACATTTTCTTATGTCCCAAGATCACAAAATGCCCAAGATGATGCACTGGCTAATATAGCCATAGCTCTGGCAGATCCAAATCGGGATGAGACAACCATCATTATTTCCCACCGTCATACAATTTCACCTTATGTTCAAATAAAAATAGAGGAAATCAATGAAATTAGTCCCATATCTGAACCATATGGTCATACTACAGGATGGATGACACCTATCCGGGAATGCCTTCAAAATGGAACACTTCTACCTGATAGAGCCGGGAAAGAACAAGTCCAGAGACTTGTGGTAAATTTCACTCTTTATGATATCCCAGATCACTTAGAGAAAGTTATCTACAAAAGGGGTTTTGACAGAGTTCTCTTAAGATTCATTGATGGTGAAGAGACAATGGCTTTCATGAAAGAAGTGCACGCAGGAGTCTGTGGTGCCCACCAGTCTGGACACAAATTATCTGATCAAATTCAAAGGCTTGGATACTTTTGTCCTTCAATGATACAAGATTATGTTGATTTCACAAAGAAGTGTCATTCATGCCAAGTACATTCCAATTTTATTCATCAACCCCCAGAGTTGCTTCATACAACTAAATACTCATGGCTATTTGACACATGGGGAATGGATGTGGTGGGACCTTATCCTTTGGCTACATCCAAGCAGTTGAAGTATATTCTTTCTGTTACTGACTTCATTTCCAAGTGGGTAGAGGCAATACCTCTCAAAGAAGTCAGTTCTGAATGCATTTTTAGCTTCATCAGGTCTAACATTATTACCAGATTTGGTGTCCCTCATACCATATTGACGGACAATGGAACCAACTTCTGTTCATCCGAGGTGAGGAAGTTGTATCAAGAATACAACATCAAATCCAACCATTCATCTCGGTATCATGCAGCGGCCAATGTCCAGATAGAAGCTTTCAAAAAGACTCTATCAAATATACTACAAAATATGGTAGATAAAGATAAGAATTCAGGGCCTAATAAACTCTTTCATGCTTTATGGGATTATCGAACCACCACCCACACTGCACCGCGGTCAACTCCATATTCATTGGTATATGGAACGGAAGCAGTCTTGCCAATTGAGGTTCAACTACTCTTGCTCAGAGTAGCCATATATGATCAGTCATCTACAGATGAACAATCTCAAAAGCGATTGGATGAATTGGAATGGTTAGATGAGAAAATATTGTGCACCCTGCACCACTTGGAAGTCTATCAGAATCGAATAGCACGAGCTTTTAACAAAAAAGTTCATCTTCATTCATTCGTTAAGGGAGAATTGGTATTAGTTCTCAGAACTCCAATGATACTAGGAAAGAAGCCTCCCAAGCTTGATCCAAAATGGTAAGGACCTTATTCAATACATAAGGTCTAATCCAATGGAGCTTATTCTTTAGTCTCAATGGATAGAGAACTCATAGATACTCCAAACAATGCCATATTTATGAAGAAATATTTTGTATGAACACAAAATACACCAAGGGTCCATGCATATGACCTTAAACTATTTGTATTACTCTTGTCCAGCAAGATGTTAAACTGCATAACCAAGGGTCCATGCATATGACCTTAAACTATTTTTATTACTCTCGTCCAGAAAGATGTTAAACTGCATAACCAATGGTCCATGCATATGACCTTAAACTATTTGTATTACTCTCATCCAGGAAGATGCTAAACTGCATAACCAAGGGTCCACGCATACGACCTTAAACTATTGGAATTTGATTCATCCAGAAAGACGTTAAACTACATAACCAAGGGTCCATGCATACGACCTTAAACTATTGGAATTTCTTTCATCCATCAAGACGTTAAACTGCATAACCAAGGGTCCATGTATACGACCTTAACCTATTGGCATTTTTTTCGTCCAACAATACATTAAACTGCATAACCAAGGGTCCATGCATGCGACTTTAAACTATTGGAACTTACTTCCAACATGACGTTAAATTGTGACGTCCTAACTACATGACGTTAAACTATACAGAAGTCCCTTACGTCCAGCAAGACGTTAAACTGCATAACCAAGGGTCCATGAATACGACCTTAAACTATTTGCATCCTTATCATCCAACATGATGCTAAACTGTATCATCCCTTTAGTCCAACATGACGTTAAAATATTCCATCATCCATCATGATGTTAAACTGTGAAAAATATCCTAATACATCCAACATGACGTTAAACTATGTCCTCTTTTGTCCTCACTGCATGACATTAAACTTCACAGTCCCCTTTTTTTCATCCAACATGACATTAAACTGTATTTTCCCCATCATCTTAGCTATAGGAAGCTAAACTGTACATCACCCTTACGTCCAACATGACGTTAAACTGTGTCCCTATATTTTTCCTACATGACGTTAAACTTTATTTTGTCCATGATACATGACACTAAACTATGCAGCATCAATAATCCTAACTGCAAGACTTTAAACTGCATAGTTCCTTCATATGTCCTACATGACATTAAACTGTGCATCGTTAGGGTTGTTGCTACCTCTTGTTTCTCACACTGAGTATGACTCACGTGAGCTTAGAGAAAACTTCAACCATTACACCCTCTCTGGGCCGTTAACCACGCATAAGTCCCAACTCCATTTTTCTAGGTCATTGTTCCCAAGAAAAACATGATCACTAATTCATTATTTAATTGAATTATGCAGAATTTGATCCCTACCTTCCAGGCTGGGTACGTAGGAAACCTCCCAAGGTTCAAGCCCGAAACCAATCTGTTCACATCGATTCACCTCCATCTCATACGATGTTGAATCGTGAAACCGCCCCTTGAAACCAATATCTTCACATTGGTTGACCTTTGTACTTTCTACATGACGTTAAACTATACAACACCTTTTTCCTGTATGACAATATACTACAATATTCTTTGATACCCTCACCTAAGAGAGAGTCATTATTTACATTGATTTCCAATCATGTTATATTCCAAAGACTACGTGCATACATGGTAATGCCTGAACCTTTTATCTTGGGTCAAACCATCATTGCACTAAAGTCTAATCTGTACAAAGGGTATTTCAAGACCTATTTGGGCTTGATTCCAATCCTTATGGGATATGTAGGAATGTTCGAGTGTCCCTCGAATCCATCCCCAAGTCTTTGGGCCTAACCCCAAATTCCACTTTTAGTCCTCTGGCTGAAAAGTCCCTATTAAAACACACACTTTGTACTCATTATAATGGTCCGAGTTCTATGAACCTAAACTAAGATCTCTTACACTTTTGTCCCACACGATGTTAAACTGTATTTCAAGAACTACGTACGGCTTGATTCCCATCCTTATGGGATACGTAGTGAAGTCCAATATTTCAATTCAGGATCCATCCATAACATGATTATGGTTAGCATTGATCTGTGTATCTCTGCATATATTGGAAAATACCCATATTTATGTGTCATAATCTTAACCTTAAATATTTTTAGATCTTCATAACCCTTTTATTGACTTCTAGTCACAAAAATGTTAAATTTCTGAGAGTTCTTTTGCTTGATTATGCCGCATGTGCCCTTAGGCGGCCTTGCATAAACAGTCTACATAACAGACTTTTCAGCCAAAAGATACTATTATTTGACTATGAATCCAATGCCCTTAGGTGGCCCTGCGTAATTCAACCCCCTAACGGTTTTGTTAAATAATGGTAACTTCATTCTTGGGAAGAAAACCTATTTTGTTCTTATTGGTCTTATCAAGAATATGTAAGGATCTACAAAAAATAGCCATCCTTAACATATTTGTTTCACGTCCTTTTTCATGATATGAAGGTATTAAAGTCTATGGTTTATATTTCACTTCCCTACGTTTGGGTTAGACCTTCGTAGGAGTGATATTCATCCAGTTCTTAGACGATCTTGCTTGAGAATATCTTCTCCATATTCAAGTACCTCTATCCATACAGAAAACTCTATGCTTTAGAAAATTTGAATCTCCATAAACTTCAACTGGCTTTTAAGCAGTAGAAAAGTAAATTTCTGAGAGTTCTTTTTCATGACTATGCAGCACGTGCCCTTAGGCGGCCTTGCATAAACCGTCTACATAACAGACTTGTCATCCAAAAGATACTATTATTTGACTATGCATCCAATGCCCTTAGGTGGCCCTGCATAATTCAGCCCCTAATAGGTTTGTTAAATAGTAGTAACTTCATTCTTGAGAACTACTTCTTCTAATGCCTTTTATCCCTTTTTCATGTCATCCCTTAGATTCAAAATTTCTTAAGTCATAGTTTACAGATTTTCCCTCATACTTGAGTGTGGTAATATGTTTTCAGATAAATTTTCAAGGAATTGATTCAATTTTAATCCATATGGTCAAAGATATTTCGACCTTAAACATTAGACTTTTTTTTATGTCCAACGTTCATGACTTTAAACAGCTCACAAAAGACAAAGGAACTCTGAACAAAAGTCAAGTTTCAGCTCACTAAACATAAATCTTGTATGATTTTAGGTAATATTAAGAAATTAAAAGTTTCAAAGTTTGTAGGGTTATTTTTATAATCCTAGTAAAAGTCAAACTATGCTTACTAGGCCCATTGTATTATATAAAAATTGAAAGTAGGTAACAAAAGAAGGAATGCAGGTACAAATGATTGAAGATGAAAGTTTTTTTCATTGATTCACAAGAGATAGAAGGACATCCATAGACTGGAGTCTCTTCTCCTTTTCAATAATTACAAGGCTTTCAACATAACTCTTCATTTGATTTACGACATCCCGAGCTTCATCAGCAACCACCTGGAATTCATTCATTTCACCTGGATACAATAAGAGATACATTGATATTATCTATTCTTGGAACAATTGTAAACGAATGTTCTTGAGTGTGGTTTGAGAAAAAATTTTGCTGATCAAATAGTGACTCTGTTTTTGTCGAAGAGACTTGGAAGATGGATACATGGATTTGAGAATGGAGCATTGGAAGTAAAGAGACTTTTGGAGAGAGTACTCTTTTCAGATATTGTTTCTAATGTCATGATAATCTTCTCTCCATCAACCGGTAGCGGAAAACATATCAGCCCATGGATTTCCATTTTCATATCTACAAGGAAATGGCATGAAGGAAAAATTTTAAATTTCACACCATTGTTTCTGCTCTTAATTCACAACATAACCAAATTAGTGTAGTAGCAATGCGGTTGCATCATATGGGCCTTCTCCACTATTCCAGCATTTAGAAATACTCCTCCACATGAGATATTTGCTACAGCAAAGTGGGTGTAGTTCTAAAACCAAGAAATTGGAAGATAGTTCTTTGCTTCTGGAATAGTGACTTCTCGCAGATGACCATAGCCATACAAAGGCAGATAGATTCTTTGTGGTAAATCTAGATGATACTTATTCAAATACTTAGCCAAATCTGGGAGAGTGCTGTCGAAGATGGTATAGTAATCATGGCTAATGATGCTCATCATATCATCAATCCGTTTGGTAGCTAGTTCGTCAGTCGTTCCTATTATCTTGAGAGCCATTGAATCTGCACAAAAGTTGAATTAATTAACTCAAAAATGGGTTTATTTTTCATAAAATTTGTGAAGAAATTCGAAAAAAATGGAAAATGCATTAAGGCGCGCAAGTCTAATCTTGGCGCGCAAGTATGGATGTGTCACACAAGTATGGATGTGTCAGACAAGTATGATGTGCCGCGCAGGTTTTTGGCACGCAAGTATAACCACGCAAGTCCAAATACCTTGATAGCAATGCGACAGTGAAGAAATAGTGGAAAATAGAGCAAATTACATGGCGAAGACAACTTGCGCGGTGAGAGCTTGAAATTCTGAAATTCAGTGCTTTGCGCGAGGAATGACAGCGTATATATAGGCCAGGCCGTACCCTTGCGCGCCGACGCCTGTGTGGCTCACCACCTGCGTGCTGCAATTTTCACACTCAACAGAACTTGCGCGCCACATTTTTTTTTGTTTTCTTCTTTTCCTCAGAGTCACATCCTCATTTCTTTCAGATCCAACTCTGAGGGGGGGGACTTTTGTTGATGTTCTTTTCCATCACAGAGTCTAAAAAAATATAAAGGGAAATACCTCGAACCCAAAGTTATACATCCTTTGAAGAAAACATCAAAAATCGGCAAAGTCATGAACAAGGAGTGATTTGCACTTGGGTTGCACAAGTTCCACTAAGGTCATGCAAGTATACTTGCGCACCGCTAAGTGGTCACGTAGGTGACTTGCGCACCCTATTTGAAATTTCTCCCAGGGTCTCTCTAGCCTATAAATACCCCCTGTGGGCCCCCCATTTCGAGGAAGAAAAATCCAGAACCTCAGATTTGAGCTTTCGGCCCCCTAGTCTCTTCTCAAAGCTTCTGAACACTTCTAACGTAATTTCTTACCTAGAAAGGAAGATCTAAAGAGAGGGAGGAAGACCTAAGGGTTGAAACTCATCAACACTTGCACGTCTGTGTGGTCAGCCCTTAAGGGAAATGGCCACACTTGCGCGCCGCCTTACCCCTTACACATAACTTGTGTGCCTCTATTTTGGAACTCTCTAGGGGTAGTATTCAGGGCTTGAGCCAAGCCTCACCCAAGTTTTAACCTAAGGATTGGCTGTCGCGCAAGTACCCATGTGTCGTGCAGGTACACCTGCGTGACAAAGACTTTCACACCCACGCAGTACTTGTATGCCCCTCTCTTTTTGGGTGCCCTTCCTGCCCATTTCACCCCTCTTACACCTATCCACCTCTCCTCTTCAGGATTAAGCCTTCAGAACTCTCTTCAAAGACATTCATGGCATGATTTCTTTGTTGGCTTCATTATCTGAATGGAATTCTATGGAACATCTCTTAAAACCGATTGATTTACATATCCTCATTTCACTAAGTTCAGATATTTCATTCATTCAACGTCATCCTTTATTATGAGAGAATCCTTAACCTGGGCCTCCTTTTCAGAATTAAGCCCCAGTCCAAATTCCCATTAATTTGGGCATCCTCCTTAGTAGTAAGCCCCAAGTCATCAATAATTTGGGCCTCCGTTTTAGGAGTAAACCCCAAGTCCCCTAATATGGGAATTCACTTTAAGAGTAATCCCCATTCATAATTCCCTTAACCTGGGCTTCCTTTTCCAGAGTAAGCCATAGCCTTGATGTTCCCAAATATAGGAATCCTCCTCAGGAGTAAGCCCCAACCATGGTTCTCTTAACATGGGATTCCTCTTCAGGAATAAGCCTCAGTCTCAAAGTCTACAAATATGGGCATCCTCCTTAGGAGTAAGCCCCAAGTCCCTTTAACCTGGGCCTCCTTCTCAGGAGTAAGCCCCAGTCTTAATTTCTCTTAACCAGTCTTAATTTACTTTTGATCTGGGTTTCCTTCTCAGGATTAAAACCCAATCATAATGTCCCCTCATAATTTGGGCATCTTCCTCAGGAGTAAGCCCCAAGTTAGATTATCCAAATCTCTATGAAGTACATATTCTTTTATAGACCTTGTTCCTGGGTTTCTTCCCTAAAGTAAATCCTAATCTTCATCTTTTTGGGCAGTCATATATACATAAGCCCCATATCATTGCATCTTTTGTGGCACAATTGTCTGGTTTCACCAATACCTCTTGTTTGTCACACCGAGCATAAATCACGTGATCTTAGTGTGTAAAATTAATCATGACATCTTTCTTTGAGCCATCAATCATGCATAAATATCATACTCCATCACTTGAACTATGTGGTTTTTGATTCTTTTTCTAAATAAAGGATACGTAGGTAGCACATCTGCGGGTACGATCCCAACTCTGAAATAATTCATGTCCTTATGAATGACAAATAAACTTCAAGTGCCCCACTGAGTGGCTTTAAAACCAGTATGGTCATCATAATGACCAAGATACTTTTATGTATTGAAGGATACCATTGACTAAGAATCTCTAACAAATACAGATGATTCTCTATCGATGAATAACCTCAAATACATATAAAAGATTCTTTAAATTGCCCTAAATATCAATCATTGATTGTCATATCTAAAGGAAATATCATTTTATACTTAGTAATGTAATAAGGATTCATGTACATAAGTTAAATCTATAAAGAGAGTCCCGGAGTAGACAATAATTCCCCTCAAAAAGGTGTGATGATTCCGAACTCTCATCCTCTCAACCAATGAAAATTCCTAAGCCTCATCAGTCCACAACTAATTAGCGCCTACCTTTGGAAAGTAGGTTCAAATGGATATGGAATCATTGGATGTTTCCAGTTCTACGAAAAAACCCATTAGAAACCGATTGGAATGTTTGAACCTTCAATCAATGAGTTCATCCCCAATTCCAGATGAAACAATACATAAAGGGTTTGGAAAAAATATATTTTTCCATTTTTTTGGTAAAAGAAATATGTCTTCAAAGCATTATGAAATAGTTTGTGAAATTGGTTTTCAAAGAATGATTTTGATGGAAAAAGGTTTGTTTAGTAATCATTTGTGAAATTCTATGAACCCTTTGAAATGTTTTTATATACACAACACATGGGATCCTTGGGTACCTATGTTATCTTTGGGGTGATCACAATTTTTTTTTAATTTTTTTATATTTTAATTTAGTATGGATAAGTAATGAATTATTTAATAAAACGTTTATTTTAAAATGTGGTTTGACTAGTGTTATAAGAAATTTTTTTAACTGTGAAAAGGGGAAATGTTTTATGATTATTTTCATATAAATGTGAGAATTATTTTATTATACAATGATTTTAAAATATTGATCTTAATGGGATTGTTTGATAGAGGCTTTCCATGGAGAACTTTGGTGGGATCCTACTGAGCCTTTTTAACACACACACTATACACTCCCTTGGTGGTGTGTTGACCTTGTATTTTCAGGTACATGAAAAGGAAAGGCACTATAATTAAGAGGCATAGTTTTATGTCATTCAAGCATGGGTAGTTGATGGAGAGATAGTGGGATATTACCCAGGTATCACATGGAGTAGTTGTTGGTAGTTTGGGTTGTATTTGGGTTTTTCCTTAGACATATACCTTGGTTTGGTTTTTTACATAGGTTGTATCACTACTACTATTAGTTTTTAGTTATGGAATATTTTTATTTTCTTGTTATATTTATCTATGTATACCATGTTGGTTTATATGGTTGGGGAAATAATTACCTTTTTTGGTTGTTGGATTCCTGAGTTCTAGTCACTATCCCATGGGGAATGAGAACTCCATTTTAGTCTTAGAACAATCTGGTTTGGGGATTGGTTTGATGGGATTTCTAGAACATGTCTTGAAAATTTGGTATCAGAGGCAATTTATCTTCAAGTGTTGTTATCTTGGGGGCATTTTTTAGACATAAGATAGGATTTTTGGGACTTAAGTGGTATGATTCGAGCGAGTTACTACCCCACACTAATCATAATTAGACCTAAGTCACAACCATATGTGGTGTTGTGTGTCTCCTATGTTGGGTTTTAATCAAGATCTCCATTTTTTATCATATTATTTGGGTTTATAATGAGATTTTTTTGCAGTGTCCTTCTATTTTTGGTATATATAATCATGGATCCAAAACATCTTATACAGATTCCTTAGGATAGTACATGAAAAATTCTCCTCATGGGAATCCTCCTATCGATAAGAATTTCATTGAGTCTATTGTGTAAGCAATTATTATTATGGATCAGAATGTTCTACCTATTAATAACTAAATAAAAGAGGTGAAACCAGGAGTTGAAGGAAATAGGGATTGAGTGAAAGAGTTCATCTTATAGTATCCCTTATATTTTAAAAGTATTAGTGAACCCTAGAATACTATGGACTGGATTTAAATGATGGATTAGGTATTTGGATTCATTGATACCCCTAAATTTATCAAGGTTAATTGCATGAATTTTAAGATCAAGGGTCCTAGAAAGAGGTTATAGGTTTCAATGGTTCATAGAAATCAGTATGTGGTCTTAGAGTGGAAGGAATTTAAGACCAATTTATTTCATAAGTTCTATTTAGAATTATTTATGATAGAAAATTCTATAGAGTTCATATCATATTAGTAGGGATATATTTTAGTGATGGAGTGCACCAATTGGTTTGTTGTGTTGGTTAATTTTTCTCTATAGGTGGTTTTTAATGATAAGATGAAGCATTAAAAACAAATGAAAGTATTTCAGCCTAATATTTGATCATAGATGTATATGAAAAATCTCAGTATCTATGTTGAAGTGGTTGAAATTTCTATGGTGACAAAGATTGATTTGGTATACAAGTCAATCTCGTTTGATTTTTATCTTCCAAAAAGTGACAATTCTAGTGGAACAAATGGGATCAAAGGAAGGGGAATGATAATCAGAAAGTTGGTGGGGGTGGATATCAATATAAATATCTTTCTATTGCATCAGAAGTGTCTAGAAGTGTACCCTTGACCTGTTACTGTTATGGAAAGGTGGGGCACATACAATGGTCTTTCCTTGAACCCCTTAATACTTTCAATGCATGTAGTCACAGAGTCCATTGAAATATATTCTACTAGGATCTCTATACAACATGATATTGTTATATATCATTAGCTCTAAAGAGAACTATGATGAAAACATATGTTTCAAAGTCAATAGGGATCCAGCCACAGACCTTCAGTGTAACAAACCAAACTTTTGAATAAATTTTGTTTCCTACTTTTTTGTGTTATTTTATACTCAACAAAACTATATCCTTAAAGTAATGAAGTGAGTATAATTAAAATGATACCACTGGGTTTCGACTGTTATATGATCTTTCATCAATGTGACCTTTGGAAACTAAACTCTTAACGTTATGATTATTGTTTATAAATACAAGTGATCTTGGTTAATTAATACAGAAAGAAGAGTCGATGGCCTCATATAGTAGACTCGGGTCATACGAAGACCATCTGTTAGAGCTTGGGAAGGAGGTGGCTTCACTGGGATTTTCTCTGGACCAAGCGCAAGCTGAATTCCAACATGTAAAGCTTGAACTAAATCACCTAAGGGAGAAGTTAAAGCTTATAAAAATTACCACTCGGGAAATGTTGTCTAAGCTGCCCCAAGATTCTATCACCATATCACACCTTACCCTTATGTCTTATACCAGTGTTACAAGGGGCTATGTAATGAGACCTTAGTTACATTGTGTAATCCGTTTGTGTAAATAAAATTGTTATTTCTTATTATGTTAAATTTGGGAATGTCAAATGTACAGAAAAATGTAGGATGAAGTTCCATATTATTGATGAATTTTGGAAAAAGGGGTATTTTAAAATATTTTTGTATACTTTAAATAATTAAGAATGTGAAATGATTTTGAAAAAATGGTCTTCTACCATTGTGATCAGTAAAAAATTTAGAGTCTAATAAGATCAACTTTATTTTTAGTGAAGAGTAAAGTACGAATACTAACATGCCCTTATGAATAGTAATGAATAGTAATAGGCCAAAAAATAGAAACTTCACCCATGAATGTATAAATACAATTTATACATCTTAAAAGTGAAAAAACGATTATAGTATAAGATTTGATATTTTTGTATGTCATAAATATTTTATTTACAATTTTATAATTAATTTATTAATTTAAAATGAAAATTTATTTTCATAAAATGTAATCATAAATTGTTACTTTATTTTCTTATGGTTATACGATAATTTTATGGGACCTTGATTACTTTTTCAAGGTGTTACCAAACAAGTTATAGTTTTAGAGTTGTTTTTTTGAATAAATAATGATTTTATTTAAAAATTAAATTAAAAATATTTATAAAATTATTTACATAAAATGGAGTTTATTATTCAGAGCATCGATATTAGGTTATGGTGAATTTTTGGGTTTTTTCTGAAACAGTTGAATTTTCAGTGAATAGTAAAAATACAGTTTTGAGTTTCCTGTGTTTGATGAAATCATTGATGATGTAATCATGATGTAATAAATCTATTCCACTTTTTAATTGTATGATATGTTATGAGGTTTCTCAAGTGGACAATACCATGGGCAAATACCATGGGCAATCCCATGGTTTTGCAAATACCACCGATGAGGTATCCCTTGGAAATTAATTAAATATTCCATCACTTTTTCTATAAATACCAAGCCATTCCCCAATTACTTTCATTCAAAAATCATCCTCAATTAATCTTTAGTCTTTTTACCTCCCAAAGAGTCCTCCAAAGGTTCCCTAAATCCCCCCAATGTCCCAACCTTTGAGCTTTCGAAGTCACTCTTCAAGGTAAGGGAACCGTTCATCCTCCTCTTTTTAGTCATGACTTACCTTATGTTATGTCCTCTAGTTTCCATATTATTATGTTGGGGTAAGTTATTATATATCCTTATTAATGTCAATTTTATTTCCAATTGATGAGATACTCTTTCTTCTCTCATCAACCGATTTTCTGAATTTTTAATTGATGTCGTTAAGCTGTCGAATTTGGGTAAAAGAAACCACATTTTCTCTTTTCTTTCGAGTATCATTTTCATATGGTATTTCCCTCAAATATCCATACCATGATATTATTTATTTTTTATTCTGTACCCATACTTTTTTATTATTTTTTATTAGTGGGTGACTCTTTTCCCCTCTCATTTCAACTTTTTCTAAAACCATGTTATATAGTCGTTATGCTGTTGAATTTTGGTCTCAAAACAGCTCTATTTTTCTCAAAAATTATCTTATTTTATTTATGTGAATACCCAAATCTATTTTAATTTATAGGGGTATTCAAAAATACAAAAAACTCATCTATTTGATTCTGGAATTGAAATACATATAACCCTCACTCCCTTTACATGGGTTATAAATGACATAACGATCATGTTTTTATGTACTTTTAAAACATCACAATTTTGAAGTGAAACCAATTTATTTTTATCTCTATTGGTTATTTATGAAATGTATGATTATGATCTATGTGGATCACATGAAACTAAATTAATATTAATGGTTCACCCTGATAGCGCTCCAATGCATTGGGTAAATAATTTAATCTCTAGAGATGACAAGTTTCACGATACCTTTTTGAATAACCTTGGTAAATTTTATGACACCTTGGGGATGAACCTTGGTGATATGTTCATGAATGTCTAAATTAAACGTTTTATCCACATAATCAAGTTATGGTCCAAGTTATTTTCATTATGTTATTCCTCTACTTCAATTTCTCATGTCATTATGTTTTTCATCAAGTTATTATTGATATCACAAGTAAACTGATTCCCTTTATTTCCTTACTAGACCTTATGATCACCCTTTCCTTTGATGTATGTCTACAGGTTATGAGATGCATTAATTGTACATAAGATGAACTTCTGATGAAGACGTACCAGTTTATTAAACAAATGTTTTATGTTTTCATGTTTTATGATCCTGATTTCTAAGACACTAGACTTTAAAGATCCTCTGAATGTAAAATGTATTGAAAAGTTACAAAATAAAAAGGCGGGATGCCATAGTTGGTATAAAAGGATAGTTTAGTTATTTATGGAAATTAGTCTATGAAAAATTTAGGAATAACCCTATAGAAAATTTTATGTATATGAAAACTTCCTGGTATTTTGGTGAGTATTGAGTAAGTGGTTTATCAAGCAAATACATCCCTGTCTGGATACGAGCAGGTAGAGGCGGCTCTGGAAAAGATGTACATAGGTGTGAAAACTCCAACAAGGAGTTTTGGGATTTACTTGGGGTATCCTGGTACACGACAACGGGTATTGGTTAACTCTTGATTATGACACTCCCAGGGGATATGTTTGGTTAATCATAAGATTTTTATGAATCATTATGAAGGATTTATAGAGAAATGTAAATGTTTAAAGCATGAAGTTTTAATACATAAATCCTTTATAGTTAAAAGATTCATAAATGAAATAATATTATCACTAAGGTTTTATTCTTTTATAAAATGGTAGTAAATATTAAGAATCATGCAAACGATGACCGTAATGGACCAGGCATTGATGACCCTTTGATGGAATCTAGAATGAAAACTTTCATGCGAATGATAAACCAACTGACTCAAGTTATGGGAAATTACGTGAATCAAGTTGAGAGACCTATTTCAACATGAAGGGAACAACTTTTTGTTGAATCCTTTATGTATCAATGACCACTAACCTTTAGTGGATCTACCAACCCATTGATTGTGTAATAGTGGATCAGCTCTATTGAGAAGTTCTTTTCTATGCTCTACTGTTTGGGACAAGAGAAGGTCATCCTAGCTATTTATCGCTTAGAGGGAGAAGCTGATCAGTGGTGGGAACTGATGAAAAAAAAATTCCAAGAGTGGAAGTTGAAGCTATGGAGTGGGAAGAGTTCAGAGGGATATTCTTCAACATGTATTTCCCTCAATCGATGATAACACGAATGTAGAAGGAGTTTCTCGAGCAGAAGTAGAAGGAGAATGAATCTATGGGATGGTTTCAGATGAACATCACAAGGATCCCACGTTACACCTATAGATTTGTCAGGGATCCAAATGGTAAGGTTGATATATTCTTCTGTGCATTGAGACCTCATCTATAGAAGAATCTAGCCAACCGAGATTATGATAGCTATGAGGACATCGTGGGAAGTGCGATGAAGGTCGAACTGGAGTTTCGTGAGATACAATGGTCTCATAAATCCCATGACAAGAAAAGATAATTGGAGCCAATATTAGGGAGGAACATTGATCAGGGAAGAGGAGGAAAGCAAGTACAATGTCCCACGTGTAATAAATGTGGGAAGAAGCATTCGGGGAACTGCCTGCTCGGGACCGGGAAGTGCTACAAGTGTGGTAGATATGGCCACATTGAGAAGAATTGTCATAGTAAGGTGAATCCAAAAATTCCCAACACCAATGACAATGGGAAGATGGTGTAGGCCCTACCTGATTTCCAATTCTATAATTGTGGAAAACCTAGAAACTTTTCCAATCACTGTCAAAATCTTAGGGCAGTGGAGGGGAATCACCATCAGCCTCAACAAAGGCCAAGGGAACAAGGTCGTAATTTTTCAATCACTACAGCAGAAGTTGATGTTCTAAATGATGTGATGGAAGGTACTCTTGTTGTTCTCTAAAAGTTATAAAGTACTTTTTTTTATTCTGGTTCTACGCATTCCTTTATTTCCTCCAAGTTTTCAAATAATTTAAAATCAACCACCGATTTTCTAAAAGTAGAGTTACAAGTCAAGAATCCTGGTGGGATTATCCAAGTATCGTCAGTGTTTAGAAACTCTAGTATTTACTTTAGAAATCAGAATCTTATATCAAATATAGTAGTCATTCTCATGCTTGAATTCAACATTATACTAGGGATAGACTGGCTCGCAAAGTATAATGATAAGATCAAATGTAGAAGGAAGGAAATCTCAATAGTCATGAATGGAAAACCAATAGTTATCTTCCATGGAGAGATATCTCAACCTGATCTATGTCTATTAGAACCTCCTATATCCTTCTTTATGAAGTTTATTAGTGATTAAGAAGAAGGATATGAGAATTTAAGGATAGAAAATGTCCCCATAATTTAGGAATACGTTGATGTATTTCCTAAAGAGTTGCCCGATCCTCCCCTAGAAAGAGAGGTAGAGTTATCCATTGAACTCGTACCTGGATCTCATCCGATATCAAAGACCCCATATAGGATGGAAAATGTGAAGCTGGAGGAATTAAAGAAACAACTCCAAGATCTTTTGGAGAAGGATTTTATCCAACTGAGAGTGTCTCCTTGGGGAGCACCAGTTCTCTTTGTTAAGAAGAAGGATGGATCAATGTAGTTATGTATTGATTATAGAGAACCGAACGTGATCACAGTGAAGAAGAAATAGCCTCTTCCAAGAATTCATGACTTATTTGACCAACTTCATGGGGCTCAATTTTTCTCCAAGATTGATCTTCGATTTGGTTATCATCAATTGAGGGTTAAGAAAGAAGATATTCCAAAAACTGCCTTCTTATCAAGATATAGGAATTATGAGTTTGTTGTTATGCCCTTCGAACGGACTAATGCACCTACTATTTTTATGTATTTGATGAATAGAGTCTTTAAGAACTACCTTGATAACTTTGTAATAGTTTTTATTGATGATATTATGATATATTACTAATGTCATGAGGATCATGAAGATCATATAAGGGTTATTTTGAAAACTCTATGGAAGGAGAGGCTTTTTGGGAAGTTCAAAAAATCTGAATTCTGGTTGCAACAATTTTCTTTCATGGGGAACATTGTAACCAATGAAAAAATTACAGTTGAACCTGAAAAGACAAAAGTTATAGAGTATTTTTCTTAGTATACAATAATAAATGAGATTTGTAGTTTCCTTAGATTAGCAGGATATTATAGGAGGTTTGTGAAACACATTTCATGACTTTCTAATCCATTAACCAAGTTAACTCGAAAAGGGGTCATGATCATCTGGAAAAATGATTGTAAGGAAAGTTTCCAAGAGCTAAAGAAGATATTGGTTATTGCACCCTTGTTAACTCTTTCCTCAAGTGGAGAAGGATTTTTTTATTTTTAGCGATGCATCTCTGAAAGGGCTTGGGTGTGTCCTAATGAAAAATGAAAAATTCATTGCTTATGCATCTCAAAAGTTGATGGATCATGAGAAGAAATATCCTACACATGATCTGGAGCTGGTTGCGGTTGTTTTTTTCTTTGAAGATATGAATGAACTATCTTTATGGGGAATAATGTGATATATACACATACTATCAACATTTGAAGTATATTTTCACAAAAAAAGGAATTGAACATGAGGTAGAGGAGATGGTTAGAACTTCTCAAATACAATGACTGTTCAATTCATTATCATCCCAGAAGAGCAAACAAAGTTGTTGATGCATTAAGCAGGAAAGAACCAGTTGTACTTTCCATGATGAGGATTCAAAGATATCCTTTGATCAATGACCTAATAAAGTTGGAAATTGGAATTATAAGGGAAGGTACATCATGAACCCTAACCCAAATGATTTCTCAACCATCATTACTTGAGAAGATCAAGAAAGCTTAGAAAGATGATCCTTTGTTACAGAAGATGTTTGAGGCTATGAAGGATGGGAAGTTTCCTGAGTTCAATATTGATCAAGAAGGTGTACTGAAATTTCATACAAGACTATGTGTTCCATCTATTTCAGAAATAAATAAGGATATGATGGATGAAGCTCATAACTCTACTTTCTCTATACATCCTGGAAGCAAGAAAATGTATAGGGGCCTTCGTGATCATTATTGGTGAGATAATATGAAAAGGGATATTGCGGACTACACTTTAAGGTGCCTGGTATGTCAGAAAGTGAAGGTAGAGTGGCAACTTCTTAAAGAGGTATTGCGACCACTACCCATACCGACATGAAAGTGGGACAATATCACTATGGACTTCGTCACTGGTCTCCCGAGAACTGCCAAAGGAAACAATGCAATATGGGTTATTTTGGACCGTCTCACCAATACTGCCCATTTTATCTCTATTCGGGAAGATTTCTCTCTTGATAACTTTCTAATATTTAGATTAAGGAAGTGGTAAGGCTACATGGAGTTCCACTTACTATCATATCTGATTGTGATCCAAGGTTCACAACAAAATTCTGGAGAATTATTCAACATGCTCTAAGTACTGAATTGAATTTAAGTACAGCCTATCACCCCTAAACTGATGGAAAATATGAAAGGAAAATTAAAACACTCAAGGATATGCTGAGAACATGCTCAATGGAATTTAAAGTTGGATGGGATCAACATCTCTTTTTAGTTGAGTTCTCTTACAAAAACAACTTCCAATTGAGCATTCAGATAACGCCCTATGAATCTCTATATGGTAAGCAATGTAAAACTCATACTTGTTGGAATGAAGCTGGTGATAGAATGCTTCTTGGTCCTAATCTTATGAAAGAGATGAAAAAAGGTCCATGCCATCCAGTAACCCATTAAGGTTTCTTAGAGTCGAAAAAAGAGATATGATGACAATCGTTGAAGGGACTTGGAGTTTGATGTTGGTGACAAAGTTTTTCTTTGGATCTCACCTTGGAAGAGATTCATGAGGTTTGGGAAGAAAGGGAAGCTTAACCCAAGATACATTGTCCCTTATGAAATCCTTGATCACGTATGAGCAATGTCCTATTGGATTACACTTTCTCCAAATCTAGCACAAGTTCATGATGTCTTCCATGTATCCTTCTTGAAGAAGTACATACCTAACCCTTCACATGTACTAAATCTAGAGGTGGTACAACTAGAACATGACATCTCTTGTGAGGAGCAACCAGTGGAGATCTTGGATCATAGGGAAAATGTTCTATGCAACAAGACTAACCACCTTGTTAAGGTGTTGTGGAGGAACCACAAATTTGAAGAAGCCACATGGGAACCAGAGGAGTCTATGAGACAGAAGTACCCACACATTTTCTCCTTTGAGGGTATGCGTTAAAATTTCAGAGACAAAATTTCTTAAGGGGGGAAGAATGTAACGACCCAAACTTTTGAATAAAATTTGTTTCCTACTTTTGTGTGTTATTTTACACTCAACAAAACTATATCCTTAAAGTAATGAAATGAGTATAATTAAAATGATACTGTTGGGTTTCGACTGTTATATGATCGTTGGTCAATATGACTGTTGGAAACTAAACTCTTAACGTTACGATTATTGTTTATAAATACAAGTGATCTTGGTTAATTAATACAGATATAAGAGTTGATGGCCTCATCTAGTAGACTCGGTCCGTATAAATCCCATATTTCAGAGCATGGGAAGGAGGTGGCTTTAATGGTCTTTGCTCTAGACCAAGCCCATGCTGAACTCCAACATGTGAAGCTTGAACAAAATCACCTAAGGGGAAGTTCAAGATGATAGAAATTACCACTCGGTCAATGTTGTCTCAGCTGCCCTGAGATTCTATCACCATAAAACACCTTACATTTAGGCCCTTTGTAGGTGTTATAAGGGTGTATGTAACGAGACCTTAGTAACATTGTGTAATCCTTTTGTATAAATAAAATTGTTTTTTCTTATTATGTTAAATTTGTGAATTTCAAATGTTTGGATAAATGTTGAATGAAGTTACATATTATTGTTGATTTTTTAAAAAATGGGTATTTTAAAATATTTTTGTATACTTTAAATAATTAATAATGTGATAATATTTTCAAAAAATGGTCTTCTATAGTTGTGATCAGTAAGAAATTTAGAGTCTAATAAGATCAACTTAATTTTTAGTGAATATAAAATCAGGAATAGTAACATACCCTTATGAGAAGTATGAATAGTAATGAATAGTAAATTGGCCAAAAAAAGAGAAACTTCACCCCTGAATTTATAAATACAATTTAGACATCTTAAAAGTGAAAAAAATGATCATAAAATTAGTTTTGATATTTTTGTATGTCATAAATATTTTATTTACAATTTTATAATTAATTTAATAATTTAAAATGAAAATTTATTTTCATAAAATATAATCATAAATTCTTACTTTATTGTGT
Organism: Viscum album; assembly: GCA_963277665.1. Lineage (NCBI taxonomy): Eukaryota > Viridiplantae > Streptophyta > Magnoliopsida > Santalales > Viscaceae > Viscum > Viscum album. Next base: position 2,103,174,778 of record OY728165.1, read on the forward strand.
TATGGTTATACGATAATTTTATGGTACCTTGATTACTTTTTCCAAGTGTTACAAAACAAGTTATAGTTTTAGACTTTTTTTTAATTAATAATGATTTTATTTAAAAATTAAATGAAGAATATTGATAAAATTATTTTCAAAAAATGGATATCATTTTTGAATTTAGAGCATCAATATTATGATAGGGTGAATTTTTGGGATTTTTCTGAAACAATTGAATTTTTAGTGAATAGTAAAAATACAGTTTTGAGTTTTGGGTGTTTAATGAAATCATTGATGATGTAATAATGATGTAATAAATCTGGTTGACTTGTGAACAATAAGATATTTTATGAGGTTTCCCAATTGGACAATACCATGGGATAACCCATGGTTTTACAAATACCACCAATGAGGTGTCCCTTGGAAATTAATTAAATATTCCATCACTTTTGCTATAAATAAAAGGCCATTGCCTCATTCCTTTCACTGAACAATCATCCTCAATGAAGCTCTGGTATTTTTACCACCCAAGGAGTTATCCCAAGGTGCTTCCAAGACCCCCCATGTTTCCAACCTTCTATCTTTCGAAGTCACTCATCAAGGTAAGGGAACCATTCACCATCCTCTTTTAAGTCATGACTTCCTTTATTTTATGTCTTCTAGTTTCCATATTATTATGTTGGGGTATGTTATTATATATCCTTATTATAGTCTATTTCATGTCCAATTTATGAGAGACCCTTTCTGCTCTCATCAACTGATTTTCTGAATTTTTAATTGATGTCGTTAGGATGCCGAATTTTTGTAAAATAAATCGCATCTTCTCTTTTCTTTCGAGTTTCATTTTCATATGGCATTTCCCTCAAATATCCATACCATGATTTTATTTCTTTTTATTATACACCCATACATTATTATGAGTTTTTATGAGTGGGTTAATCTTTTCCCCTCTCTTTTTAACTTTTTCTAAAACCATGTTATATAGTCGTTATGCTGCAGAATTTTCGTCTCAAAACCCCTCTCTCTTTTTTCTCAAAAATTATCTTATTTTATTTATGTGAATTACCAAAAATATTTTCATTTATAGGGGTATTCATCAATACATAAAATTGGTATATTTTATTCTGGAATTGACATACATATTTCCCTCACTCCCTTTCCATGGGTTATAAATGACATAATGATCGTGTTGTTAAGTAATTTTAAAACATCATGATTTTGAAGTGAAACCCATTTCTTATACTCTTTATGGGTTATTTTTGAACTGTATGATTATGATCTATGTGGATCACCTGAAAATAAATACATATTAAGGGTACACCCTGATATCACTCCAATTCATTGGGTAAATAATTTAATATCAAGAGATGACAAGTTTCACGATACCTTGGTGAATAACCTTGGTAATTTTTTTGAAACCTTGGGGATGAACCTTGGTGATATGTTCATGAATGTATAAATTAAATGTTGTAGACACAAATTCAAGTTATGGTTCTAGTTATTTTCATTATTTTATTCCTCTACTTCCATTTCTCATGTCATTATGTTTTTTATAAAGTTCTTTTTGATATCACAAGTAAATTGATTCCATTACTTTCTTTACCGGGCCTTCTGCTCACCCTTTCCTTTGATGTATGTCTAAGGGTTATAAGATGCAATAATTGTACTTAGGATGAACTTATGATGAATCTGTAAAAGTGTATTGGAATAATGTTTTATGTTTTCTTGTTTTATGTTCCTGATTTCCAATACACAAGACTTTAAAGATCATATGAATGTAAAATGTAATGAAAAGTTATGAAATAAAAAGGTGGGATGCCATATTCATAGTGAAGAAGTTTCCCATAGTAGATGAGGTTTTGATGGAAGCTGATGCGGGTCCAGTGAAAATGAGAGGTATAATTTTTATTTAATCTTCTATATAAACTTCTTCATTTGATAATGGTTCCTCACAATCTTTTATATATTCCAATTTTTTGGATGTTTTTATAATTCTGACAAATGTCATGTCATATATTATAAAGTTGGAAATTCCTCTTAACAAGAGGACGGAGCATGAGTTTATTTTCCTTAGTGTTCTCTTATGATTTATGATGTTGAGTTAGTTTGGGACTTTCTAGTTCTTGATCTATATCTTTTTGATATCATCATTGAAATGGATTGGATGGTAAATCATCAAGATGAGATTGATTATTATCCTTTAAATGTTTAGATCCTTTTTATTGATGGGAGATACCATGTGTTTTAGGTAGAGTTGGATCCGAGGTATAATCATGCAAGAATTTATCTCCTAAATCTGAGTAATATATTGTCAGTTGATGTTTTCCATGCCAATGATGTATCTTTCCATGTTAATATTACCTTGGTTTTTTAGTATTTTCCTAAGGTTTTCCTAAATAAATTCTCCAATCTCTCTCTAAAATGAGAGGTAGAGTTCTCTATCGAGCTGGTTCCTTATGCATTATTTATTTATATTACCTCTTTTTATATAGAACCTAGTGAGTTAAAATATATTAATATATAGTTTGAAAAACTATTAAAATTTTATTTTTTTTCATCCTAGAGTTTCATTGGGGGTGAAACCTATTCTTCTTTCCAAGAAGTATAATGGTTAGCTACGTCTTTTTATAGATTATTTGAAGATAAATCAAGTAATTATTAAGAATAAGGCATCCTTTTCCCTGTGTGGATGACTTGCTTGATTTGTTAAATGGGAAATGTGGTTTTCAAAAATTGATCTTTGGTTGGGTTATCATCAACTCAAGGTTAAGGATTTAGATATTTTGAATATTGATTTTAGGAGTAATTATGGCCACTATAAATATCTTGTCATGTCGTTCATCCAAACTAATGCTCCTGCAATGTTTATGGATTGGATGAACCGTATATTCCACCAGAATCTCAATACCTTTTTTTATAATTATTGGTGATATCATGGTATATTAAAGAATTGGGAAAGTTCTTGAGCACCAAATGGATTCAGTTTTTGGAATCTTGAAAATGATGAAATTCTCATGGGGTGATAATTGTTAGGATAAGAGTCAAAAAAATTAAGGATTGTGTGTCTCACTATTACACCTTCTAGAAAATTAAGTCAGGGTATATAAAGGTATTTAGGTTGCTTCAACTCCTTCTATTCCAGTATAAAAATGAGATGAGGTATCCATAGACTTCATAGTTGGATTTTTCAATACACCCCAAGGAAAGAATTCAATCTAGGTGGTGATTAATAAATTAATGAAATAGTCTCATTTCATTCAGATTAGGGATACCACCATGGTTAAAGATCTTAGTAAGTTGTACATATTAGAAATTAAGAGTTTACATGGGGTCCCCTCTACCATTTTCTCTGATAGAGATCCCATGTTTACCTATTGATTAGGGAATTGTCTGCAAGAGGTGATAAAGAATTAATTCAGGTTGAGTAAAACTTATCATCCATAGAAGGTTATATTGATAGATAATTCTATTCAGATTATATAGGGTATGATATGAGATGATTTCTTGGATTTTGGTGCATCTTGGGATATCCATCTATAATTTGTTGAGTTTGATTATAATAAAAAATACTAGCCATCCATCTGAATGGTTAATTTTAAGGATTTTCATGGTTTCCTATACAGGTCACCTCATTGTTGGTCATAGGTGGGTGAGGCCTCTCTCATGAGTGTGATTATCATTCAAGATATGTCAGTGAGGATCCGGGATATACGTCGATGTTTGGTTATAGACCAGATTTTTAGAAAATTTATACAGATCATCAAATTCATCCTTTGTAGTTTTTATTTTGTGACTGGATCTTCTGGAAAGTTTTCCATCAATTTGAACATCATATTTTTATGAATTTGGGGAATTTTTCTTGGATATTTGTTGGATTTCTTGAGATCTCTAGGTCCTTTTCCACTTAAAGTATCTTTTTACCATAATTTACTATTACCGTGGTAACTTATTTTTTTATCTTGGTAACTTATTTTTATTCCTAAAAATAAAATTAATAAAATTATATATTTTGGATATTATAATTTAAAATATAAAAACTATTTTATAATATTAAATTTTTAAAAGTGATTAAATTCAATTATAAAATTAAAAATGTATAACATATGAAAACAATTATTGAGAAAAGTATAACTTTGGTTCCAAAATGTCGATTATTTTATCCTAAATTACAAATTATATTTTTAATTGTAATATTTTATTTATTAAATAGATATTTTCTCAAGAAATAGGTTTTGAAATGGTTTAAGTAACTTTTATATCTTTATGATGCCATAAAAGTTATGATATTTGTAAAAACAATATTTTGTATTATTCACCTAGAAATCAATCATTTCAAAAAAATCAATTAATTTTTTACTATTATAATATTGATTTATTGATTCCAAAAATTACGTTTTTTTTCAAATTTCATTAAAAAATATAGGATTTAAACTTTTAAATTGAAAAATAAAATATAATGAAAACCTTTTTAGAAGAAAATAACTCTTTCAAATATTAACTATTTTTATTTCCCATCTATTAAAAAATTAGTTTTACTATATTATTCATATTAACAATATAATTTATCATAATTTAAATATAATATATCTAGTTTCGAAAAATAAAAACCAATAGGCCGTAAAGGTGAATTTTTTAGTAAAATACATTATTAAGCATAAAATAAATTTACTTTTATTATTTGCGTAGTAATAACTATTGGATGGATATAAATATAACTTTATTATATATATTATCATTAAATTTAATCAAAATTTTTAATAAGTCAAGATTAATTAAAAATACACAACACTTTAAAAAAATTTCTTTTAAAAAAATATTACTTTTATATTAATAATCTTCAGTAAATACCATTAAAACTATTTTTTATTCTAAAATTTTAAATTTTTTTTATTTTATTCATATTGAAAATATTCATTAAATTTTATATTTATATCATATAATAATGATATGTGATAGATACAAATATATATTTGTTATAAGAAAATATCTTAAATAAATATTATCTTTCATATCATTATATCATTCTCATAGTGTATTAATGTTTATGTTGTGTTGTAATATTTTATCTCAATAAAATGTATCATGGTCTGTTTTAGTTTGTTGTTGCATGTGAAAAATGATATTTGACACAATATTTATCCAAGTAAATTACATTGTAAAAGTATGGGTTGTTATAGTATTCTATATTTTTAGAGAATATTACTATAAAAAGAAGACATTATTATTTAAAATATACCACTAATGGGTGGCATAAATACCTTCTCTCATATTTTAAAAAACATATGGATAAAACACTTTTATTCTTGAGTTTTTTTATCCTTGTCTCCTTTTCAAAAATATAATATAAAGCATTAAATCATAAACCATGTGTGGTATATTACTCCATATTATTTATAAAAACTATTTATCTATAAACAACTTATCTTATCACATAATAAAAATGAAAAAAGACACACATCTTTGTTAAGATCCATCCACTACAAAAAAGAGGCAATTAAACATGTGCTTTTAGTTGTGTTGTCTTAAAATGTGGTTAATTTTTAATTTAACCGCATTTTCTACAAAACATGGATAATTTATCCCCATTTTAAAATATGTATTATTTTTAATTTATCTGTGTTTGCTTAAAAAAATACAATTTTGAAGCGTTTTAAGAAATTCCTATTTTTTAATTTAGATACGTTTTGAAATGTGACTATTTTTTAATTTAACCATGTTTTTTTAGATGTGGTCAATTTTTATATCAACTGTGTTTTTAATGTGAAACATTTTAATAAGAAATACCAATTTTTATATATAATCCATTGGATGGATTATATATATGTATATACATAATTTGTTTCCTTATTATAATTTCATTTATGTAAAATCATAATGAATTTAAATTTTAATTAAAAAAACAATTTAAATAATATATATGTGTGTGAGTGTGTGTGTGTAAATAATATATCATTCACATATTACATTTAACTCACACAAACTCACAAAAATGTGTTATTTTATAAAAATAAAAATAATATAAACGAATGATTAATATATATTACATATATTATTACCAAAATACATCATAAATAAATTTTATTCATATTAAATTAACAAACACACACACAAAAGGTAGGGGGTTGTCTATGGGGTGGGGTACATGAGGTTTGGGGGTGGTAGGAGGGTAGTGTGATGCATAGAAAATAAATTTGTAATTACTATAAGTGTATATTTAACCAAGTTTATAGAAACACATGTAAATATGAAACCACTTTCCATCATTTCTTTCATTTAATTATGTTTTTATTAAAATTGGTAAATATATTAATCATATTTATAAACACAGATAATGTCAAATAAAAGAATATTAAAATAAATTTTTTTATGGTAATATGAGATTGATAAACTCCTTTACATTCAATATTTTTGTATAGGAACTCCATTCTTTATGATTTTGAACTTATATATTTTTCAAACACTTTCAAAGTTTACACATTGTACCATATATCATTAAAAATAAAATAATTAACTTTCTATAACACTAAAAACTAATATGTATATTCTTAGGAGTTTCAAAAACCCCTTTAGGAATCTTGAAAATTACACCCTATGGAATCATTAATCCTTCACAATAACACCTTTGGGTTTCAATGATTTTGATCTACTACTTGAAAAAATAATATTAGATTATTCTATTAACATTTCTTCTTCAGGTTTGAACTTTTATATACTTGCACTGTCAATATGACACCAGAACCTAGACATTATATTCTAGTTAATCTATTCTCAATAATTGAGAATATTGGGTAATTTTTTCTTGAATTCATTCATCTTGTTGGAACATTTCCATATATGACAATAAGATTAATTTATTAACAATTAAAATCATTATATGAAATCCTTAGTCTCACCAAGTCATTAACATGATCGATTATATTGAGTACCATTTATGTGCCTAATAATATTGAGTATATGAGACTAAAATTCCTTAAGTCATTTTGTATCTAATGCCTTTGAAACCCCAAGTGAATCATTATATTCTTTTCATAAGGATCTTGATCCAATTTTTGAATAAATTCAACACTTGGTTACTCAAGAAGTTATTACCCTAAACATAAAATTTCCTTTTAATTAGGAAATTTTCAAGTTATCAGTCTCATGAGTTTATTAAATTACATTTATCATTTCTTAAGGACTGATTTCAAAGTTAAATTTCATAACGATGATGATGATATTATCTATTACAAATGCTTTTATTATATGATTATCATGTATTACTACAATTCGGTAAAGACTTTTATTAAATGGTCTCAAATTAAAATTATTCCCCCTTTTAAAATCATCATATTGATTAATGGGATAAGAATAATTTTTCATCATGGATTACACTATGTATCGAGTAAATAATGAATTACTATATCCAGTATAAAACTATTGTTAATCATATCATATGTGAATAATTTATAGCTAATTGGATACCCTCTATCTAAATCTGTGATACAGATATAAACTCTTTTCATCATGATTTTGAACTCCTATATATTTTTAAAATCTTGAAAAGTATACATTTGGTTTCATATATCCTTTAGAATCAATTAATTGACAATTTATAACAATGATAATTGATATGAACATTATAAGGTGTTTTAAAAACCCCTCTAGGTTGCCTAAAAATTTCATCCTATGGTATCATTACTCTGTTTTCCTGATAACACCTTTGGTTTTCAATGTTTTTGATCGGCTACTCGAAAAAACATTATTGGAATCTCCTACAAACTTTTCTTATTATGGTTTTAACTTTTACCCACTCTCAATATCAATACCACACCATAACCTATACATCAAATTATTAGCTCATATATTTTAAATACTTGGAAATATCATGTAAAAGATTCTTAAATTCATTCATATTTTTGGAAAATTTCTTTATATAAAAATTGATTTATTCATTAACAATAAAAAACCTTATAATAAATCCTTAGTCTCTCAAAGTCAATAGAATACTAAATCCTATTGAGTATCGTTGACATGCCCAATCATATTGATTATATGAGACTAAAATTCCTTAAGTCATTTTGCTTTAATGCCTTTGAAACACCAAGTGAATTATTAAAAGATTATCATAATCATCTAGATTCACTTATTGAATAACTTCGACACTTAGTTACTCAGGAAAGTATTTCTCAAATGTATAAAATATCATTTTAATTATAAACTTTTATTAAGTTATATATCTCTAGAGTTTCTTCCATTATGTTTCTCATTTCATAAGGACTGATTTCAAATTTAAGTTTGATGATGATTATAGTGATGATATTATCTATTATAAAGGATTTTATCAGATTAGTATAATGTATTACTACCATTTAATAAAGACTTTTATTAAATTGTCTCCTATTAAAATGATGACCACTTTTAAAATATTCATACTGATTAATGGGGCCAGAGTTATTTTTTATCCAGAATTACACTGAGTACTGAGTAAATAAGAGATAACTATATCCATTATACAACTATTTTTAATAATATCGCATATAAATATTTTATATCTAAGTGTATAACCCCTATCTAAATACATTATATTGATATAATCGCTTTTATTAATGATTTAAAGCTCTTATATATTTTAAACATAAGAAAATTATACATTTGGTTTTATATATCCTTTAGAATAAACAATTAACTTCCTATAACTCTGATAACTGATATAGACATTCTGAGGAGTTTCACAAACCCCTTTAGGTATCCTGGAAATTCCCTCCTATGGAATCAATACTCCTTCCTAATAACACCTTTTTTTAATGATTTTTATTGTTTACTCAAAGAAAATATTATTGGACTCTACTACTAAATTTTATTCTTTTGGTTTGAAATTTTACCAACTTTCACTATCAATACCACACTAAAACCTAGAAATAAAATTCTTAGCTCCTTTATTCTCAACATTTGTGAATATTAAGTAAACTTTTATTAAATTCATTTATCTTGTTGGAACATTTCCATATATGAAAATTAGTGTTATTACTTAACAATAAAAAAAATTCTATTATGTAAATGTTTTTGTCATCTAAATATCACATAATTAACATTATTTTATCATTGATCAAACCAATCACAAAAACTCTTTTTAAGTAGTTAAAATAATATCTAAAATAGGGCCTTTTATTTAAAAAATTAAAATTAAGTATTTTGAACAATTCATAATCTTAAAATATAAACACTTAGTTAGTTTTATTTTAAAATTTATAAACACTTTATAAATTACCCTTATTATTTATAAATAATCACTTTATCTCTAAGTCATAAGGCATGCCATATAATTTGAGAATATTTATTTTAATATAAACATTTAATAATGAGGAATATTTATTAATAATTATTTCATAAACATTTAATTAATTTATTATAAACTATTTATAATTAATTAATTTATTAAAACTTTATAAATTAATAAATATCCATGAATTTCTTTCTATCATTATTGGTAAATAATTAATAATTAATAAATTCAATTAATAATTTAATTATGGAAAAATAAATTTTTCTTCATCATTCGTATCTTATGATTCAGGATTAATCGTAGTATATAATTGGTTGGGAATGACTTTATGTGCTATCAGTCATACTTTATTAGTGATAGTAGAATAATCAAATACAATAGACCAATGACATTGTAATAACCCAGAATCTAAAAACCCAGAGCTAATAGTTATATTACAATGTTGGTACAAAATAGAAGACCTCCGGAATGATCCAATAGTTTAATAGTTTTATAAGTCTAGATACATACATTTGAGAACATAAGATACAACATTAACACATCATGAGAACATTATTATACCCTCCATCATATCCCTAAAAACTACACATAGTTCACTATTAGGTTTCCAGGGTAATTGAAAACAAATAAGGGCAAGCTCAGATGGTCAATAATGAGTATCATACAGCTAAAGCTATCATAAGTAAAACATGGCATAAGTGATATGACATGAATAAATAAAAAACTTGAAGTCATAGTCAGATGAAATTGAGGACATTCTATATCCATGTAAATAAATAAACACATGGATATCAATAATCATTGATCTCTTTCTGATGGAATACAAATATATGGTCATAAAAACTTATTGTTGAGGAATTATGTTAAGAAATTATACTAATATGAAGAAATGTATAAACCAAAAACCAAGTTGTTTTTTTATCACGAGATGCATCAATAAATCTAGGGGCCATACAATTTCGACCCCCACCCATCACCTGATTAAGTATAATGCATTAACCATAAGATTCTACAAGACATTTCATACCATTTCCTAAGGAACCTCTGGCTAAATAAAAACATGACTTTCCATATAAAGATCATTTGATCATTCAAAATCTTATCCCCTCAGATTTTCAAGCCAGGTGAACAGTCATATGATAAGACATCATGCATTAGAGTGAAAATTGAGTCAATTTCTAACTAATCATTTTTGGGGTGATTACACATTGGTTCATTTGTTCCACAATATCATCCACTTTCTAGTATCTATATGGGGATTTAATATTTTATAAAACTACACACACCTTTAATTTACCAAAAATTAGGATGGTTTTTTCCACCTTGAAAAATATTGAGTCTTACAATGGTTTTGGTAACTCTTGAATAAAATGAATACATGGTTAGGAACAAAAATATAATTCTAAACCAATTAAATTTCCTGATTAATATGTTAAAAATTATTTAATTGTTATTTATTCACCACAAAAAAAATATGTGGTGAATATAACATGGGTCATAAAAGAATGAAAATTGAGATGGGAAAACCCCAGTTCTGGATTGGGTAGAAAATCAATCAAAACCTCTTGACAGATAAAATATAAAATTTATCATAAAATACCATGAATAAACTAATTTCATTATATAACATCTAAAATTTGAAATTATATATACCACATAAAGGGAATTAGTTTCATAATATCAAATAAGTCTCATAGAGAGGAATTTGAGATAGAAAATCCTTACCTCTTATCCTAATTTACACAATCATACTTTAACCTATTGAATAAAAAATGTATCTATATTTATCACTTAATTTATAACCTTACTAATATCTGTTTCCATTTATAATCTTCATAAATAGTCATTCTCTATATGAACTCTACTTGCTTTCCACATCAGGTGTTTATAATTTTGATCGCTTGTACTAGTTTCATAATTATGGTGCTTGTATTCATTATTCTTCCAAATATAATCATTACTAGGTTATTAATTTTACTATTAGGGATAATTTATAATTATATATGATGTTTAAAATTCCTTTAATTAGTGTTTTAGTCTTTATCCTTGAAGATGAAATTGATAACAAGCATGTTTCAGTGATTCTTGATGATCAAAGAGAATTTTCTTAATTAAAGAATTAAATATTGATATAACGTCTCCAGAATAAAAAAAATTATTTAAAAATTTATATTATATTATACTAGTAATTATTTACCAATATAAATTTATTATATAAATTCATAGTATTTTTCAACTCGGTGGTTAAACCGACCCAAACATGAACATATGCTAATTTAATGAATGATTAGGAGGTAGTTTTGTTGTCATATAATTATACAAAAAGACTAATGATATTCTTTAGTATTTATTAGTTTGACATATAATAATTACAAAGTGTGTATAATAATACGAAATTGATATAAAAATGTTATGTAATTTTGATAACAGATTTTCTCCTTACCATGCTTGTTTTAAACGATTGAATTAATGATGATCATTCATTTGATCATATCATTAATAGGTTCTCAGATTTTTCATAATATAACCCTAATTATATGAAAAAATTAATATTTAATAATTAAAACATTCTAGGAACCATAAATTATGGGTGGTAACGAAAAATGAATTATGTTTCTTGTGGCAGAAGTAGTCCGAAAGTATACACGAATGGTGATTTTGATTATCTTAATGGAGGGGATAGATGAATATAAAATAAAATTACCCTTAATAGTGTAATATTATAGTATATAAATGATTCTAATATAATTATATTAGTGTGTCTGGAATATTTTTAATGAAGATAATTAATAAGAAAATATAGGTAGTTGATAATACACACAATGGGGACTAGAATTTTCCTTGGAAGACTCCATAGAAATGAAGGCCTTATGATAACTAATGGTGACCATAATATCTTGAAAGTGGGATAGGGTTATCGGATGCTAAATATGTAATATTTTCAAGGATAAATTCTAAGGATAGGTGAGTCTTGAAGTTGTTGAACTATTACCCTTTTATAAGTAGAGGGAAGGGTAGTTTTAGGAGTAACCCTTACATTTTCAATAATAAAGTTACTATTCATGGGTCGAAGGAAAAAATAGAACAAATGAGGTGATATTGAGTTTTTTTTGAAAATAACATCAAAAATACTTTTTATACAACTTTTATTGTTTTAGGGATTTTTCTTTTATCTTTTTTACCTTTATCCTAATTTACTTTTACCATATTAATTATTTTTTAACCTTAGTAATCAATTTTATTGAAAAAAAGAATTACCATTTTACCAAATTTTTTATTCATGATTTAAAATTTTAAAATTATTTTATCAAATAAAATTCCTAAATGTGTGAAATTTTAATTTTAAAAGAAACACACTATCTCATAAAAATAGTTTTTAAAAAAATAACATTTTTAAGATCAAAATTTATACATCAAATAAAATTATATTGTGTACTAATTTTAATGAAATGAATTGATTTATTATAAAAATAATAATGTAAAATTATATAAAGTAAATAAAAAATCGAATATCACCTTGAAAATACTTGATTAAAATAAAATATCTATTTTTATTAAAGTAACATTATAATTAGTTATAAAAATGTTTGACATAGGATTTATAAGTTCAAAGAACACTTTAAAATTCATAATGTATTAATTAAATACATATTTTATTAATTAAAATATTTCTTTAGGTCTATTTTATACTTAAACCCTATGATTTTATAAGATTCGTAGTTTTAACAAAAATGGAATTTAAATTATTCACCTAAAAACCAATCTTTTTGGAAGAACCCAAAATTTATTATTAATATAATATATTTATGATGAATTATAAAATGAAGATTATTTTTTAGAAATAAAATTATAAAATTTATAAATTATACTTTTAAATATACTCATTATTAAAGGTTCTTTAGAGTGTGCATTATGTGATAGGTTAGGTTATGGTGTTTAGCTGCTATAATAGAGCATTGCGTATTAAATTTTACCAAACTTAATTAATTTTTATCATGAAATTGGGGTTTAAATCAGTTATTTAAAAAAATTGGATATTCCTTCCACTTAGCTTCTCCAGGCTCTCAATTTTCCTCTTATATTTTGTGATTTCTCTGAAAGACTTTTACTAATCAAGCTGTCAAATTCTGCAACACTTTCTCTTTGCTGTCAAAAATCTAGATGAACATTGTAAAATAAGTTATAATCCAAATATATTCCCTCTAATTTGATCACATTCATTGTATTTGGAATGAATTTCTTTAGTAATGAAATATGGAAGACACTATGTACTTTAGAAATTTTCAATGGGATTTCCAATCGATAAACTAAAAATATAATTCTTTCTAGTATTATAAAAGAACCAATGCACCTAGGGATTAAATTCCCCCATTAACCAAATATTAAAACTCAATTACAAGGAGAAACCTTCATGAATACATGATACCCAACATGAAATTGCACATTTCTTATTTTTTTGTATTTTCATATATCTTTTATTTTCTCTGAACTACTTTAATATGATTATGAATAGTTCTTACTTTAATAGTTTTATCCTCCACAATCATTAGTCCAAATAATATTTTTTCTCCAAATTCATCACAATAGGATGGAGTATGAAATATCTCCCTATAGAATGTTTCATATGGTGCCATATGGATTCTCTAATGAAAGCTATTATTGTATGAAAATACCACCCAAGGTAGGTACTAACACCACATACCTTGGAAGTCAAGAGTAAATGATATCAATATATCTTCAAATTCTAGATAGTTCTTTTTGACTACCCATAAATTTGGGGATGATAGGTAGTGCTTAAATTTATCTCAGAGTTTATAGCCTTATAAAGACTCTTATGGAAATTTTATTTGAACTGGGGGTCATGATCAAACTCAATTGATAGTGGTTCAATATGAAGCCTTAAAGTTTCATTAATAGAGATACTATAAAAGTTATAAAGGGGTAGATCCTCTCTTATATCTATGAAATGATCATACCTAGTAATATGATCAACGATGACATATATAATACCATTCTTCCATGGAGTATTTGGGACTCGAGTGAAAAAAAACCATTGGAATATTGTCCCGTATCTATATAGGTATAGGTAGAGGCTATATGACTCACTTAGGATATTATCTTTAAACTTTTACCATATAGAATACTAATAATCTAGACAAATAGTCCTAAATTTTCCACTTTATACCAACCCACCAAAATTTTTATCTCAAATACCTATAAATATTTATGCTACCATGGTGTATAGAGAAATTCAAACTATGTTTTTCATACAACTGTTCCCTCTTAAACTCTAATATGGATGGAATAAATAACCTCTTCCAAAACTAAAAAACTCAACCTATATAGATGAGGTCTATCATTTTTTCCATTATTTACTACTTTAATATTTCTTTATAGGTCCTCATTATTCTGTTTATACTTCTATATCTTTTCTAGTAAGTAAGGTTTAATAATTACTTGGAAAAGGAATGATTGCTCCACTTTCCTAAAAATCACTGTATCCATATTTACTAGATCTTTATATATAGGATCCTTATTAATACTCAAAATGTTTAAAACTCCACGTTCCCTCCAACTCAATACATCATACACCTTATTTTCCTTCCCATTGAATAGTTATCAGGAAATCATATTCCTCGAGTAGTTCCAACCATCTTCTTTGTCTCATATTGAGATCCTTCTGAGAAGAAGATATAATAAAAACTCATATGGTCTATATATATATATCTTATCTTTATCTATATAGTTAGTGTATTCATATTTTCAAAGAAAATATTATGATTTTCAACTCAATTTCACGAGTTATATGGTTTTTTTTCTTGAATCTTCTAATAGATTCAGATGCAATTACCCTATTATTTTTTATAATTAAAAAACCAAATCCTTTTTTCAATGCATCACTATATACGAAAATTCATTCCTTTCCTGATGATAATGTTAATACTGGTGAATTAATCAATTTCTTATTTATCTCTTCAAAAATTTCATCAAATTACCTTTATCATGTGAATTAAAACTATTTACATTCAAACATTGTTAACAAGTTTTCCAATCAATAAAAAACTTGAGAAAACTGTTGATAGTAACCTACTAAATCTAAGAAAATTTCGATATCATTTATTGTCATTGGTGCAGTACATTCTTTTAATACCTTTTTCTTTGAAGGGAAAACATATATTATATATTAGAGACTATATTACTAAGAAAATAAACATCATTGAGCCAAAATGTACACTTACATTATTTCCCTTATAATTCCTTTTTTATGAGGGTCTCCTATACTTTTTGAAAATTCATCTCATGCTCTTCATAGTTCATAGATTATATTAATATATTATTAATTAATAGTACCACAAAGTTATCAATATAATACTTAAATATTATATTCATAATATTCATAAATATATAAGGTTTAGTAGTCAATCCAAAATTCCTTACTGTAAAATTATAAAGTCTATACATTGTTAAAAAGTTCATCACTAGTATACCATCCTTATTAACCATTAACTAATGATAACTAGAGTAAATATAGATCTTTAAAAAGTATCTATAGCATTGTATTTTATCAAATAAGTCATGAATGATTAGTAAATGACACTAATTCTTTAAATTAATAAAATTTAACTGTTTATAAATGATGCATAATCTCATATACCCATCCTTCTTTTTCAAAAATAAAATAGGGGATCCCCTTAGGGAAACAATGGGTAATATAATTCCATTACCACAAAACTCATAAAACTATTCCTTCAACTCTAATAAATCCATTAGTTCCATTTTATATGGATTTTTAGTTATAGTTCATTCATCAACAATGAGTTCTATGGAGAACTCAACTTGACACTCTAGTGGATGACCAAGTAATTATTTTTAAAAAACATTAATGATTTTTTTTACCATGGGTAAATTATATATTATTAGGTTATATTTATTATTTTTATATCATGATTTATTATCCTATTTAGTTTTTGGAATTAGAAACCACCATTAGTACACAGCTCCCTTAAGATGATAGTCCCTCATGATGAATTTTTTCATTTTCACCACTTCCCAAAGTGAGAAAGATCTTATCTAGGGACTTGATACATTCTTAAAATATCAATGGATTTATAGTTTCATTTTATGATAGAGGTTTCTATAACATGACTCATTCTAAAATGGTTACACCATGTTGTGGATCGATAAGTCACTCTATATGGTTGAGATTATTTTTCATAACCCAAGTGAACTTACCTAATATGGTTATGATTTGTTTCCCCTCAACTCCAGATTCATTGAATTTATAGGGGGGAACATCCGTACATTAACTATGGGTATTGATATGGTTATCATTCAATTTTTTATTCTCCATATTTAATGGAATACATATAATTATCTGATAATTTTGAATTAAAAAATTCAATTCCTATAATGTTTTCTAGAGTCTTCCTTAGAAGTCTTGAGGATTTTTCATAGTACTTGTTCTATTTAACTAGGTTTCTCTAAATCTTACTCCCAGAGTTTCTAATATAATTCTTATGATACCAAATGTAATAACTTGGATTCCTAAAAACATGGAGTTGATAATTATATTATATTATTGGAATAGAATTCAAGTGTTATTGAAAGATCCAATGGCTTATTACTCTTGGAAAACTAGATACATAAATACATTACATTTGAAAACATTAGATAAAACATGATCACATAGCAATAAAATTGTTAAAAATTTAACAATATCCTTGAAAATTACACATATTTCTCCTCTAGGTTTCTTAAGTAAAGGAAAAAAAATTAAGGGTGAGATTTTATGTTCAATAAGGAGTAATATACGATATAAGAGAGCATAAAATAAACATGAAATAAGTGATATGGTAGTAATAAACAACTAACATGAATCCATAATAAATTAATAATTAAGACATTATATATGCATGGAAATAAATAAAAATATAGATAACAAAAATCATCGATTTCATACCGATGGAATGGATAATTCTAGACATCATAACATGATACCAAGGACTTGTTCGAAGACACTATACTAACATGGGGATTGGTATAAACCAAAACCCAATAAATTTTTCCTCATGAGGATAATATATTTATTGATAGGATATATAATTTTGGGCTTATCCCATCACCTTATTATGTCCAATTCGTTCATCATAAGAGTCAAAAAAAATATTTTTTTACCATTCCCCTCAGAAAATTCATCAATAAGAACATAAATATAAATATAATTAAAATATGGAAAACAAATACCTCCCCATTAAATGGAATAATTTTTATGTCTAGGATAATATACCTTAATCAACTTTGAATATGTACGGTATCATTAAAGTATCAGGAAGCGCCCTTATCAAAGAGATATAGGGGGGACATTCCATATACTAGGTTATACATAGTCGAATTCAATAGTTCTTATTGTTAAGAGACCAATGAAATTGTAGAAAAACACATCATTATGGTTTATAAAGAGAATGTGAAAATTACAAATCATATCCCCTAAGAGTGTCTAGAATGGCGTGTAGTCTTAGGCACACTCAATATTCATCAGAGTGATGACTGATTCAATGATCAACCAACATTTTCAAGGTGATTACCCCTTGTTTAATTTGTTCCACAACCACATAAACTTTCTAGTATCTGTAAAATGATGTATTATGTAGGAAACTACACACCCTTTCTTTAACTACACTTTGGATGGTTCTTTCAATATGTTAGAAATTGAGTTTTACAATGGTTTTAGTAACTCTTGAATAAATATAATATAAGGTAGGGGTATAATTATAGAATTTAAAATCAATTTAATTTAATGAGTATTATGGTAAAAATTATTCCATGTTAATGTTTTTACCACACAAAAGAAAATAGGTGATGAATATTACATGACTCCCAAATAATGAAAATGGAGATAAAAACCCCCACACACAGATTGGGTAAAAATTTAATAAAAAATTATTGAAAGATATGGACTAAAATTGATCTTTAAATAGCATAGATAAATTTATTTCATGATATAATATCCCAAAAAGTCAATATATACAACACATATAGAAAATTAGGCGCATAATACAAAATACGTCTCAAAGAGAGGAATTTGAGACAGAAAACCCTACTAAATTTTTTCTGAATTCCATGAACTTAATTTAACCTAATGTATCATAAAAATAGAAATATAAATAACTTAATTAATAAACTTAATCATATCTATTTTCATTTATACTATTCATAAATATCCATTCTCTATGTTAATTCTAGCGATTTTTCATATCAAATGTTTATAGTTTTCATCGTTTATACTAGTTTCATAATAGCGTTGTATATATTCATTATTATTCAAAATTTCAACCTTAAAAGTAAATTAATGTTTATATTAATTATTATTTACAACTATTTATTATATTTAAAATTACTTTCATTAGTGCTTCAGTATTTATCCTTGAAGATGAAATCGATAACAAGCATGTTTCGGTGATTCTTGATGATTGAAGGGTGCTTCCTTAATTAATGAATTAAATTTTGATATAAAAAAAACAGAATGAAAAATAATAATTATTTACACATTTATATTATATTATACTATTAATCATGTCCCCATATTCATTCATTATATAAATTCATATTATTGTTTAAGTAGGTGGTTATACTGATCCAAATATGAACATACCCTGATTTAATGAACGTTTATGAAGAGTTTTTATAATATATTTATACCAGAAGAATAATAATATTATTTAATTTTTATACATGTGATATATCATAATTCTAAATTAATTATAATAATATGTTATGGATATGGAAATATTACATAATTCGAATGAAATATTTTCCCGTTAGCATGATTGTTTTAAACAATTAAATTATTTATGATAATTTAATTGATCATATCATTATTAGATTATCCAATTTATAAAACAAGAAACTTAATGATATAATAAAATTATATTTTCTCATTAAAAAATTCTAGTAATATAAAATTATGTGTGGTTATGAAAAATTAATTTCATTACTCGTGGTTGTGGTAGTCTGTAGGTACACACAAACAACAATTTCATATTTCTTAATGGAGGGGATAAATAAATAAGAAATGATAATACCCTTAATATAGTAACCTTAATTTATATAAACTATACTAATATAATTATATTTTTTTTCTTGAATAAATTTTAATGAATATTATTTATAAGAAAAGCTACGTAGTTGATAATACTCATGTTGGAGACTTTTATTTTCCTTGGAAGTATCATATGAAAAGAAGTCCCTATGAAAAATAATGGTGTAAAAAAGATTTTAAAAATGGTATAGGGATATATGTGGATTTTATTGGTATATTTTAAAGGATAAATTCAAAGTACATGTGAGTGTCGAGGTAGTTAAAGTTTTACACTTTTATAAGTGAAAGGAAGAGTAGTTTTGGGAGAAAATCTTAAATTTTCAATAATGTAATGTTAGTATTCAAGGAAAAATGATTAAAAAATAGAAAAATGTGGATGGGATAGTGAATGTGGGTCAAAAATCGCCTCAACCATTCATTTTGAGACATATTCAAGTGTATTAGTGCCTTTTCTTTTAACTTTTTAACTTTTACCCTAATTTAATTTTATAATGGTAATTAATTTTTAGAACTAGTAATCAATTTAATTAAAAAAATAAATATTTAACCTTTTAATTAATTTTATCCTTCTGATTTAAAATTTTAAAATCATTTTATCAAATAAAATTTCTAAATGAGTGAATTATTAATTTAAAAATATACACACTTAGTTCTGTAAAAATAATTTTAGGAAAATTGAAATTTTAAGATTTAAATTTTTACATTAAATAAAATTATCTTAGATAACGATTTTAATGAAAAAAATTGATTTATTATAAAAAATATATTGTATTATGCTTTAAATATAATTCAAAACCAAATCTCACCTTGAAAATTCTTGATTTAAAGAAAATTCAAAAACATTTTTTTGATTATAGTAACATTTTAATTAGAAATAAAAAATTCTAGAAATAGGATTTATAGGTTTAAGGAATATTTTAAAATTCATAATTATATTAATTAAATAGATATTTCATTAAATATTTTTTTAGTTCTATTTTATGTTTACATCCTATTGGTATAAGTCCCCAGCATTAAACATTACTTAATCTTGAGTTATTACAAGATTACACATTGAGGATCTTTTCAGGTTTAGATTTTTAGAGAATTAGATCATAAAACATGCATTACATTCCACATTTAAACAAAGTGGTTACATAAAAGATAGTACTCATTTTACCCATCAATGGAAACATATTTAAAATAAAACATGGATTCTTTCTTGACACTTCCTTGACACTATCATCATATCATGTACCCTTCCCTTGACCTGTGAAAAACATTTCAAAAACATGGGATGAGCATAAAAAGCTCAGTAAGGGATATAAAAATATGGAAAGGAAACATGATTACATGTATACATAAGAATCAATGAAATCATACTCTACTCATAAAACATAATCACTTTAACATACCTCATAAAATCATGAATAAATCATAGAAATAATAATACATAAAGGTAACTTGAGGCATTCATAACATTCTTACGTAGGGAGTAACCCTCTTGGTTATGTTTGGAATACCCATCACAGTATATTCCCTAAATCTCTTCGGAGAAACCTTAACATTTAACTCCTTCACAGTACCCAATGCATTGGAGAGCTATATCGGGCTCACCCGCCCTTAGTTTTTCATGGAACCACCCGTCTTCATAACAATGCCCAAGAACCATAACATAATCGTATCACATAAAACATACATAAAGGAAACATAAAATTTCCATATTTCGATCACAAGATATCAATACAACACATTGATATAATAAAAACATTATGAAAACCATTTTCAATACCAAAATAAAAGAAAAGTAAAACATGGTATTTATTTTTCATTTAAAAAAAGGTATGTCTTGTAGAGGAAGCCGAAACACAAATAATGGTCACGGCGGTGGAGAAGTCGTTGTCACCGCATACATATGACAAAAACATTCCCTTTTGTCATTTAGTGAATGATTCGAATAAAAAAAGATTCCTTTTGGATAAAATTACAAGTCAAAGGGGTTTATACACCGTATAAAAGAAGGTTGTGTATAAAACAAAATATGCCTTAATGAAAGGAGATTGAGACGAAGTCCCATACCTCGGGTCCGACTTGACTCGATCGTTATTTAAACTCCTGAATAATAAACATGAGTTAATTTATAATTGTTTAAGAACCTTTTTCAAGTTCATTATTCCTTTTATATCGCTTACTTCCATGTCATGAACACTATGTAATTATTTAAGTTAATAACGGTCGTCCTAATGATCATTAGTACTTGAGTCAAAAATAAACTCTTTATAATTACAATTTCTTCATGTATCCATTATATACAGAGTTATACTCATGATTTAGATATCATATATATCACATATATCCAGTATATACATGCATTTATAATATTACATAACGTTTAGAGGTAAGAAATGAAATGCACCGTTCATGGAGACGGTAAGTCATACGTACGCATGAACGCTACTTTCATTTCTATTTTGTATTTTATAGAATGGAATCATAATGATATAAAGGTATATTATAATTCCATTATAATATCATATATAATATAATTAATTACATCCTTTATACATCCTACATATGGCATTAACGAATCATATCACTTTGAGAGGGCGGTAGTCCGCACTTCCTAAAATGAAGATATCATGTTTACCTATAATGGAAACCATAAAGGTATGCCATAAATGAAAAATACAGAAGCTTAAGTAATATATAAACATATTATATATCATATATAAATATAGTTTCATCTTAATGGACACCTTTGAAGGTGTTAAAAGAATATTGAACAATCATTGTTTCGTGAGGCAGAAATTCTCCATCCACGGAAACAATATGTTCTTTAACCATTAGATGTAGGTGTGTGTAAGTGTAGCTCGAATCCTTATTATAACAACATTCTAGTATATGGAAGATACTGGTGTTGTTACAAAAGAAATGAATAAAAAGAGTTTAGGGGGTTGGAGAAGAAAAATAAAACATAAGAACACAATAGAAGACACTACCTTTAAATCGGGTAACTCTTTTTGATTTGAACTCAAAGGCTTCCTTGGGAAGACTTCTACATAATGTGAGGCTTCTAGGAGTTAGAGAGGGATGTGGAGAGACAAAATGGGTAGGGGTTGGATGAGAAAAAGTGTAACACCCGAGAATTTTATGAGAAATATTTTGTTTTTATGTTATATAAATCATCAAAGGAATCTTTCACTACACACAACACTAGCTTGGCTTACTTTACACGCAACCGCGGCCTTCCTCGATAGCTTGCGTCATACGCAATACCGAGTTTCACTAAACAACGATATTCTATTAAAATATTATTAAAACTAGATGTTATGAATAGTACTAACTGAATTTTGAATTTTATAACATTTTAATTCAACTTATACATTTTCTAGAATGAGGTATAAAAGTAAAATCAGTTTTTTTGGATAAAAGAAATATTTTTCAAAAAATACAGTTTTTCCGCCTTTTGATGGGGCACCCACATTAAATCTAGTTTTTGACATGTTTATAAGTTCAATTTGAAAAAATAAAATTCCTCTTTTGAATCAGGGTATAAAAATTTACTTTGGATAAATTTTTGATATTTTTCTGATAACTTTCATATTTTGATGAATAGTAAAAATACGCTAATTTTTAATTAAAAACAACTTTTTTCATTGAGATAATTTATATGGATAAATTATAATATGGAATGGTTTTAAAGTATTAATAGAATATATTTTTACTATTTAATATAATGTATGTCATTAGCATTAATTTCACATTGAATTCATAGGTAAAAACATTTTAATCTTTGGCAATGTTTTAACTTCTAAAACCCGTTTTCTTAACAACAGGATTTAATTTAAATTAATTACTGCAACTTATATGTTTTGAATTTTGAAAAATGGATTCCATATTAATAATCAGTGGGTCCAAATTATGTTAATATACTACTTTTTATTTTTGGGTATTATGAATAGTAACTACGGTAAATTTTATTTACCATAGTTAAAGGTAAATTGGGTAATTAAGGGTAAATATAAGATTATAAAATTACCCTGAAACCTGCCAAAATCCTATTGGATGACTAAAAGTAGACCCATATCACCTAAGGGTCGGATTAGATTCATTTAATGGACTTTTGTCCATGAAAATAATTTAATTATTATTAAAACCAAAGAATGTGACAATATGTCACTTTCTTAAATCTTATAATTATAATAATTTTAATTTGGTGATAAACTTAATGAAACTTAGAACATGAATAGTCTCCAGAAATAAAATATAATTATATAAATCATAGTAATTTATTTATAATTCTTAGGGTTTAAATAATTATCATTAATTATGGCACAATAGTGATGTTGAAATTATTTTATTAATTAAAATATCAAATAAATTGTTTTAAAAATATTAAAATAAATATTATATGAACTATTTAATGTGCTCCACTAATTTTATAGATACATATAACATTTTATTAATCTATTAAATCTTTTAGTTCGAATATATCTTCTTCATATATTTTATTTAAATTCAAATAAATGAATAGTTTCAAAATTGACACTATTGTTATTTTATAAAAATAACATATTATAAAATTGTTTAAAAATCACAAAAATATTTAAAAATTATAAATTAAATTTTATATGGTCTAAAATTTCATAAAGTGTCAAATTATGGAAAATTCACCACACATATGTAATTATTTATAATAATTTAAAATTTAGAATATTATTACCATAAATAAAATTAAATTGATAAATATGATAAATCAAGTTGATAATGTTTAAAATAAATTGCTAACATGTCTAAATTTTATTAGTTGATGATATTACAAACCTATATCATCTAAGATTCGGATATGAGTCATTTTGGAAGTTTTTAAGTGGGGTTGGGATTTAATATAAACTAATATTTCTTATATTTCCAAAGGTTCCACTCTCCTCCCTTATAAAAGGGAACCTCCTCCCTCTCTTACTCACACCAATTTGAGCCTTCATGCTCTGCCAACCCCTGCCCATTTCACTTCCCCACTTCCTTAGAAACCTACTAGAGGTACTGGTCTTATCAAAAGACCAACTCTAGTGCCTTAAGAGAAAGTTTAAAGGAGGCACTTCGAGAAAGAGGTAATACCTTCTACCGTTTTCTTCAAGTTCCATTCTTCTTCTACTACCTTTTATTTAGTTGTTTCATTATGAGGTAATAACATCAGTATCACTTATATAATTATATTTTATTATAAATATGAAACAAACCTATTTCACCACTTATCCATCCTACGGAAAACAAAATCACTGCGCGTGCGTACGTACGGAATACCGTCTCCACGCCGTGGTGTAATCTATTTTCCACCACCACCTTTCTTGGATGGGTATAATGGTGTAAATAATTACTATATATGATTATTATAAAGTTATATTGATTCTATAATAGTATACATACACTCCAATACAATTCCACGATCATGGGAACGATATCATCGCTCGTGCGTACGTACGGAATACCGTCTCCACGATGTGATGCGATTCGTTCTACATGATCTTCATTGCATAATGATTATATAAATGAATTGAATGAATGAATATGATATATATTACACTAATACCATTCTGGAAATAAGGTATCTATAACCTAAAGAGCAGAATAAGAATTTATTCGACAAACACGCATAAGAACAAAAAGTAATAAACACCTGAATAATAAGTAGTAATGAAATATTACTAATAAGAAGCTAAGAATATGACCATATATTATATCATAATAATAATTTTTATTCTTTAATAATTCAATAAAATTATTTAAATCATTATACAGGAGGTTCGGACACTTACGAAGCAAATCGGACCTAAAGTAAGGGAAAATATCAGAATCTCATTTTATCTGAGATTGTTTATACTTTGGTATTTACTGGGGTGTATTTTATCATCGACATCCATGTTTACTCAATAGTTAAAATTATTTCCATCCACCTCAAATTGTTTAAATACAATTTTACCATTCGGTGTGTTTTTAGTAAAAGATATGAAAGGAATCTTTCGTCGTTTTTCGTATGAGGTACTTTTTAACTTTTCCGACAAAAGTACGAGAAGAATGTTTTTTAACTTATATGGAATGAATGGATTTTTAAAAAATTATTTCCAAGAAGCTTCCTTTACAAGTTTTCAAGTTTATTTTTAAACAAATTCTTTTAGTTTAAAATTGTATGACATGTTAAAAAAGGAGAATGTTTTGGAAGTAGAAAGGATATTTTCCTCAAGAATGGAGTTCAAGTGTTTTATCAAAATTATTTTCCATATAAGATAATATAGGGTTCTGTTTTTGTCCCTATTATTACATTGATTTGATTTTGTTGTGATGGAATTATTTTTATGAATTCCTTTATCTTATATGAATTGTTTGATGATGTCACGATGTTTAAGATTCCCATTTTTATTACATGGGTTATGCAATGATGTATGATTTATGATTTTGTGGAACACATAAGAATGGTATCATTATGAGATGGGTGGGACCTATATCTCCCTCCAATGCATTGGGTAAAGATTTTATATCTCATGAGATAGACATGGCTGGAACGGTAGGTTATACCGGTTCAGTGAAACAGGACTGAAACGAGGAGTGAACTCGGTTCAGAAATAGACTTTGTCCACTAAGATAGTCTTGACAATGAGTCTTGACTAATAAGAATGATTATGTGTGTATGCCACAAAGTTTCATGTTTTATGTTATGATTATTGTGATTACATTTCACTGCCATGATTTATCCCATGTTATGAAATTATGATTTCTTTTGTAGGTTAAGATTTCCTAAATGTTATGTTCTTATGAATATGATGTGATTGATTTTTGATTTGTTTACCCTTACTGATCATTTGAGCTCATCCTTTTGTATGTTTTATTTCCCCCAGGTCAGGAAGAAGGTTATTAAGTAATATATGCCAAAAGGGACTATAGATATGATGAAATAAATGGGAGACAATATAGATGTTTTATGAACCAGTTGTTTATGTTTCCCAGTTTCTAAAGACACTATACCTATACGGTCCTTTCCTGGTTTTGTTATATGTTGTAATAAGTGTGATTCAATTTTGAAGTAATAAAAATGTATTTAAAGTATGGGTCGTTATAAAAAGGGTTTGGAAGTGTGGGTAAGGTGGTAGAGGTGGGGGCCTTTTATAAGAGGAGAGGAGTGGCACTCTTGGAAAGGTATAAAAGGACACTTTATTATAAAATGATTTTCAGATTTACAAGGTCCCAAAATCATATATTTCAAGGATAAGGTGATAATAGTTCGAAATACACCCATCCAATAGGTTTTTTACATGTGTAGGTCTTAGATTTTACATTATCTTTTCATTTTATTTAAATCGTTAAATAATGAGGTAATCGCTGCATCATCATGGTGTCATAAATAATTTAATTTATTTAATGTATAAAAATTATAAAAAAATACTATGAACTAGTAAATCTTTTTAGATTTCTAATGAATATTTATAGTAAAAAATATGACCTGTATAACCCCATTTAAAAATTGTTTTATTAAAACAACTCATGTTTGTGACATTTTTACTTTAACATTAAATAAAAGTCATTAATGTCATTATCTTACCCAAGTGGCTCCATGGGGTCCCCAAAATCGACCCATGGGTTGTCCTGGTCGGCCATGACACATCGAATAAGGGTAGGACATGTGTCTAGGTCATATCATATTATTAAAACATTATTTTTTACCTTAAACAACACTAATTACCTCTAATCGCGATTAAAAAAACTTAAAAGTTACTATTCACCAAAAAAAATTATTTTAATCCCATTGAACCACATTTTACTTCTTAATTACAAATATGTATGTCGGATTTTTGAAATTCAAAACACAGAGGTGGTAAAATTTCATTTATCGGAAAATCAGTTTTTATAAGTTCCACTCAGTGGTTTCACTATTCATCAAAATTGACGTTTTTCAGAAAAATACCAAAACATCACCCTAAGCTATATTTGATATTCCGAAATAAAAAATTATGCCTATTTTACAAAATTAAAAACATATAAGTTACATTAATTAATTTAATAATTAATTCCTGCTGTTAGAACAAATAGCATGTTTTTATGAAACAATAAGTATCAAAAGATTGACACTAGTTTAAGTCCAATTTCAAAGTGAAATTAATTCCAAAGACCACTATTGGATTAAATGGTAAAAATATATTCTAATTTAACTTTAAAACCATTTAAAAAGATAATCTAATCATATAAATAAATTAGATTAAAAGGGGTTTTGAATTAAAATACAAGATTTTTCACTATTCATTAAAAAAATGAACTTTATCGGAAAAATACCAAAAATTTACCCAAAGTAAATTTCAATGTTAAAATAAAAAAGAATAAGTTTATTTTGACCAATAGATCTTATAAAGTTGTCAAAAGTTTGATTTAAAAATGGTTTTCCATCAAAAGGCAGTAAAACAATATTTTAAAAATATTAGTGTATTCCATGCTTAAGATTGTATTTATTCCCATTTTAAGCCTCTAAAACACTATCTAATTCATTAATAGACAAAGATAAAAAATATTTATTATTCATTACTTACTTGGGATGTTACATCCTTCCCCCATTTAGAAAATTGCGTCCCCGCAATTTATTTACTTATAGAATAAGTGGGGGTATTTAGCCCTCATTGCATTTTCAGATTCCCATGTTGCCTCTTCAACCATGTGATTTTTCCACAAAACCTTTACCTGATGAATCACCTTATTCCGTAACACTTGCTCCCTATGGTCAAGAATATGGACCTGTTGTTCCTCATAAGATAGGTTCTCTTCCAGCTGAACTACCTCTGGACTCAAAACATGAGATGGATCTGGCATGTACTTCCTTAACATTGAAACATGAAAAACATTATGTACCTGAGATAAACTCGGAGGTAAAGCCACTTGGTAAGAAACTGATCCAACTCTCTCCAGAATTTCAAATGGTCCAATGAACCTTGGACTCAGCTTTCCTTTCTTACCAAATCAAATCACACTTTTCCATGGTGAGACTTTGAGAAAAACATGATCACCTACCTCAAAAGAGAGATCATTCCTCCTCTTGTCCGCATAACTCTTATGCCTACTCTGAGCTTTTGTCATGTGTTTCTGTATCAGTTGAACTTTTTCTGCCAACTCTTCTACCAATTCTGGTCCCATCAGCTTCCTTTCACCGACTTCATCCCAGAAAGCTGGAGTTTGACACCGCTTCCCATATAACGCCTCAAATGGTGCCATCTATATACTGGAATGAAAACTGTTATTATAAGAAAACTCAACCAAATAAATATGTTGGTCCCAACTTCCCTGATAATCCATCGAACAAGCACGTAGCATATCCTCCAAAGTCTGAATTGTTCATTCTGATTTCCCTTCTGTTTGAGGATGAAAAGCTGTACTAAAATTTAATTCAGCACCCACCGACTTTTGAAGGCCTTTCCAAAAGTTAGAAGTGAATCTAGGATCACGGTCAGATACAATGGGGAGAGGAACTACATGTAACCTGACTATCTCTTTAAGATACAAACAGGAAAGTTGATCTAGAGAAAAAGTATCTTGTATAGCAAGGAAATGATCAGATTTAGTCAAGCGATCAACAATAACCCAGATTGCATTATTACCTCGAGATGTCTTCAGTAATCCCACAACAAAGTCCATGGATATATTCTACCATTTCCACTCTGGAACTGGTAAAGGCAGAAGCATCCCTTTCGGCAACTGACGCTCTGCTTTAACCTGTTGACATGGAAAACACTTCACAGTAAAATCAGCAATATCTATTTTCATTCCATCCCACCAGTAATACTCCCGCAGATCTCTGTACATCTTAGTACTGCTAGGATGAACTGAAAACATAGAACTATGAGCTTCACATAACAACTCTCTCTTCAACTGTGAATCACAAGGCACACACAATCTCTTCCCAAATCTCAAAACACAATCATTATCAATTATGAATTTAGGCAACTTACCTTTCTGAACCAGCTCTACCTTTTTCTCCAACTCACTGTCTTGCTTCTGTGCTTGGTTGATTCTTTCTGATAGAGAATATTTCACTGATACCTAAACAAAAATAAGGACATCCTGCACCAACAACTTCTATTCCAAATTTCATCAAATCCTTAACCAAAGGATCACGTTCCAAACACAACATTGTTAATGAAGCATTACTTTTTCGACTCAAAGCATCAGCCACTTTATTTGCTTTTCTTGGATGGTAATGTATTGTACAATCATAATCCATGATTAATTCTAGCCATCTCCTCTGTATCACGTTCAATTCTTTCTGAGTGAATATATACTTTAAACTTTTGTGATCGGTATATATTTCACACTTCAATCCATAGAAATGATGCCTCGTAATTTTTAAAGCGAAAACAACAGAAGCTAATTCCAAATCATGTGTAGGGTAATTTACCTCATGAGTTTTCAACTGACGTGAAGCATAAGCAATTACCTGATCATTATGCATTAGGACACAACCAAGTCCTTTCAATGAAGCATCGATATAGATAACAAACTCCCCATTCCTGGAAGGTAGTGCCAAAACTGGAGCATTCACCAATCTTCTTTTCAATTCCTGAAAACAATCATCACATTCTTTTTCCCAGATAAACTTAACACCCTTTTGATTTGGCTTAGTCATTGGACTAGATAACCATGAAAATTTTCTAACAAACCTTCGGTAATAGCCTGCTAAACCAAGGAAACTATGAATCTCAGTTACATTTGTGGGGCTTGTCCATTCTTCAACAACCATTGTTTTTGTAGGATCAACAGTTATCCCATGTTTAGAAACAATGTGACCAAGGAAAGAAATTTGTTTCAACCAAAACTCACAATTTATGAATTTCCCAAACAATTTCTTTTCTTTTAAGGTTTGAAAAATAACCCTTAAATGTCTTTCATTCTCCTCTTTACTTTTAGAAAACACCAAAATATCATTAATGAAAACCACCACAAACTCATCCAAGAACCCATGGAAAATTCTATTCATTAAGTCCATGAATACAGCAGGTGCATTGGTTAGCCCAAAAGGCATTACTAAAAATTCATAATGGCCATATCTTGTACGAAACGCAGTCTTCGGAACATCTGCATCCTTTACCTTCAGCTGATGGTACCCCGATCTCAGGTCAATCTTTGAAAAATACTAAGCTCCCTGGAGCTGATCAAACAAATCATCGATATGAGGCAAAGGATATTTTTTCTTAACAATGATGTTATTCAAGGCTCTATAATCAACGCAAAGTCTCATTGAACCATCTTTATTTTTAACAAATAAAATAGGAGTATCCCATGGTGATGTTCTAGGTCGAATGAAACCTTTCTCTAATAAATCTTGCAATTGCTCCTTCAAGTCTAAAAGTTCAATTTGAGCCATTCGATAAGGGGGTTTTGAAATTGGATTAGCATCAGGAACTAAGTCAATAGTAAACTCATCTTCCCGATATGGTATTATTACAGGAATCTCATCATAAAAAACATCAGGATAATCATTTACCACTGGCACATCATTAATCTGAACAGTTCCCTTGTTTTCCACGATATGTGAAAGGTAACATTCATTTTCATCTTTTACAAGTTTCTGGCCTCTTGATATGTTATCAATAGTAAGGGTTCATTGTTGTACACAAACTGAAAGTCTTTCTGAAAAGAAACATCTTTATCTCTACAGTCAATCTTAGCATGGTAAATAGAGAGCCAATCTATACCCAGGATAACATCAAACTCTACTAGAGGTAAAACAATAAGGTTTTCAAGTAGGTTCTTTCCACGGATAAGGATAGGAAGATTATAATAAATTCTTTTTGCCTCAACATGTCCCCCACGTGTTTTTACCACAATTTCAGGAGTCATTTCTTGAGATGGTATTCCCATTTTACTAGAAAAGGTTTCAGAGATGAAAGAATGTGTAGACCCCGAATCAAACAACACACTGGCATAATCTGAAAAAACAAACAAAGTACCTGATACAACATCATTTGATGGCCTGACATCTGCTAAAGTAGTTGCAAAGGATTTCACCACCACTTTCTGCTTGTAGTCTAACTGCTTCCCATCACTCGAGCTCTTTTTCGGACAGTCGTTTGCATAGTGACCCATCTCATTGCACTTAAAACATTTCACTAACTATAAATAAAATTTGGACTTACCATCACCTTGATCTTTTTCAGTGCAATCACGAGCCTTATGTCCTATCTTACCACATTGGTAGCACTTTCCAGAATTCAGAAGACATTCCCCATCATGGCTTTTCCCACATTTATCATAATCTGGAAACATAGTTTTCTTACCATCATACTTTTTTGAAAAATTCTTCCCTTTCTCCTGCCACATCAGTCTCTTCTTCTGTTGGTTGTTATAGAACACTTGATCATCTGCAAACTCCATTTCCACCTTCTCAGCACATCGAACAAGCTTTTCATAACTTTTGAACTCACGAGAATCTAATGCCCTTCGATATCTTGGCTTTAATCCTGAGTAAAAACGATTGATTTTACTATCAAGGTCTCGGATAAAATTTTGAGCATACCTTGCCAATCGAGTGAACCTTTCTTCATAGGCAGCCACTGAGTCCTCCTCTTGCCTCAATTCCAGGAATTGTTTTTCCATCATAAGTCGAACATCCTTAGGAAAATACTTCTCAAGAAACATACCATTGAATTCATCCCAGTCGATAGTATCAATCTCATCAGCATCCCTGATATTTTTAACCATCGATCACCACTAATCTGCTTCACCCTCCAAACAGTAAATAGAAAGACTGACCTTTTGATTATCTGAACACCCCATGACATCGAAAATCTTCTCCAGTGCTTTAATCCACCCTTCAGCTAGCACAGGGTAAGATGATCCTCTAAATGATGGGGGATGTTTCCTCATGAAATGTTCCACCATTGACATGTTCCTCTGCGGTTGATCTGGCTGATCTCGTGCATGGATATCACATCCATTTATCGCTTGATTCAACTGTGCCATTACTGCAAAAAACTATTCAGTTCCAATTCTAACCATCTCAGGTTGCTGATTCAGAAGGTTATTTCCTTCTGTATACCTTCTTATCACTACTTCCCTGTTTCCTCTGTGTAAAACCATTCTAAACAAATATATCTTAGATGAAGCAACATGGTAAACTTCAAAATCTATATCATTTAAATTTGACCATAAAAAAATTATTTTTGGATAATCAGTTAATAAAATTCTAACTTCTAAAGTTATCTAAACCGACCTCTGATACCAACTATAAGGCCCCATCCTTAAACATTACTTAATCTTGATTTATTACAAGATTACACATTGAGGATATTTTCAGGTTTAGAGTTTTATAGAATTAGATCATAAAACTTGCATTACATTCCACATTTAAACAAAGTGGTTACATAAAATATAGTATTCATTTTTTCACATCAACAGAAACATATTTAAAATAAAACATGGATTCTATCTTAACACTTCTTCGACACTATCATCATATCATGTACCCTTCCCTGGACCTGTGAAAAACATTTCAAAAACATGGGATGAGCATAAAAAGCTCCGTAAGGGATATAAAAATATGGAAAGAAAACATGAGTACATGTATACATAAGAATCAATGAAATCATACTCTACTCATAAAACATAAGCACTTTAACATACCTCATCAAATCATGAATAAATCATAGAAATCATAATACATAAAGGTAACTTGAGGCATTCATAACATTCTTACGTAGGGAGTAACCATCTTGGTTACGTTTGGAATACCCATCATAGTATATTCCCTAAATCTCTTCGGAGAAACCTTAATGTTTAACTCCATCGCGTTATCCAATGCATTGGAGAGCTATATCGGGGTCACCCGCCCTTAGTTTATCACGGAACCACTCGTCTTCATAACAATGCCCAAGAACCATAACATAATCGTATCACATAAAACATGCATAAAGGAAACATAACATTTCCACATTTCAATCACAAGATATCAATACAGCACATTGATATAATAAAAAAATTATGAAAACCATTTTCAATACCGAAATAAAAGAAAATTAAAACATGGTATTTATTTTTCATTTAAAAAAGGTATGGCTTGTAGAGGAAGCCGAAACTCAAATAATTGTCACGGCGGTGGAGAAGTCGTTGTCGCCGCATACGCATGACAAAAACATTCCATTTTGTCATTTATTAAATGTTTCGTATAAAAACAAGATTCCTTTTGGATAAACTTAAAAGTTAAATGGGTTTATACACCGTATAAAATAAGGTTGTGTATAAAACAAAATATGCCTCAATGAAAGGAGATTGAGATGAAGACCCATACCTCGGTTCCGACTTGACTTGATCGTTCTTTAACCTCCTGAATAATAAACTTGAGTTAATTTATACTTGTTTAAGAACCTTTTTCATGTTAATTATTCCTTTTATATCACTTATTTCCATGTCATGAAAACTATGTAATTATTTATGTTAATAACAGTCGTTTTAACGATCATTGGTACTTGAGTCAAAAATAAACTCTTTATAATTACAATTTGTTCATGTATCCATTATATCCAGAGTTATACTCATGATTTAGATATCATATATATCATATATATCCAGTATATACATGCATTTATAATATTACATAATGTTTAGAGGTAATAAATGAAATGCACCATTCATGGAGATGGTAAGCCGTACGTACGCATGAATGCTACTTTCATTTCTATTTCGTATTTTATGGAATGGAATCATTATGATATAAAGGTATATTATAATTCCATTATAATATAATATATAATATAATTAATTACATCCTTTATATGTCCCACATATGTCATTAACGAATCATATCACTTTGAGGGGGCGGTAGTCCACACTTCCTAAAATGAAGATATCGCGTTTACCCATAATAAAAACCATAAAGGTATGACATAAATGTATAATACAGAAGCTTAAGTAAAACATAAACATATTATATATCATATATAAATATAGTTTCATCTTAATGTCCACCTTTGAAGGTAGTAAAAGAATATTGAACAATCATTGTTTCGTGAGGCAGAAATTCACCATCCACAGAAACAGTATGTTCTTTAACCCTTAGATGTTGGTGTGTGTAAGTGTAGCTCTAATACTTCTTATAAAAACATCCTATTATTTGTAAGATACTGTTGTTGTTACAAAAAAATGAATAAAAAGAGTTTAGGGGGTTGGAGAAGTAAAATAAAACATAAGAACACAATAGAAGACACTACCTTTAAATCGGGTAACTCTTTTTGATTTGAGCTCAAAGGCTTACATGGGAAGACTTATTCCCAATGTGAGTCTTCTAGGAGTTATATAGGGATGTGGAGAGACAAAATGGGTAGTCGTTGGCCGAGAAAAAGACTTTGGCAGTGTGGGTAAGGTGGTAGAGTTGGGGGCCTTTTATAAGAGGAGAGGAGGGGCACTCTTAGAAAGGTATAAAAGGATACTTTATTATAAAATGATTTTCGAATTTAAAAGGTCCCAAAATTATATATTTCGAGTATAAGGTGATAATAGTTCTAAATCCACACATACAATAGGTTTTTGACATGTTTAGGCCTTATATTTTACATTATCTTTTCATTTTAATTAAATCGTTAAATAATGAGGTAATCGCTTCATCATCATGGTGTCATAAATAATTTAATTTATTTAATGTCTAAAATTTTTAAAAAATAATATGATGTAGGAAATATTTTTAGATTTCTAATGAATATTTATAGTCAAAAATATGACTTGTATAACCCCATTTAAAAATTGTTTTAATAAAAAAACTCATGTTTGTGACATTTTTACTTTAACATTAAATAAAAGTCATTAATGTCATTATCTTACCCAAGTGGCTCCATGGGGTCCCCAAAATCGACCCATGGGTTTTCTTGGTCGGCCATGACACATCAAATAAGGTTAGGACATGTGTCTAGGTCATCTCATATTATTAAAATATTATTTTTACCTTAAACTACACTAATTACCTCTAATCGCGATTAAAAAAACATAAAAGTTACTATTCACCAAAAAAATTATTTTAATCTCATTGAACCACATTTTACTTCTTAATGAAAACCATGTATGTCGGATTTTTTAAATTCAAAACACAGAGGTGGTAAAATTTCATTTAAACGAAAAATCAGTTTTTATAAGTACCACTTAGTGGTTTCACTATTCATCAAAAATTGAAGTTTTTCAGAAAAATACCAGAACTTCACCCTAAGCTATATTTTATATTCTGAAATAAAAAATGATATCTATTTTACAAAATTCAAAACATATAAGTTACATTAAATAATTTAATAATTAATTCCTGCTGTCAGAACAAATAGCGTGTTTTTATGAAACAATAAGTATCAAAAGATTGACACTAGTTTAAGTCCAATTTCAAAGTGAAATTAATTATGATGACCACTATTGGATTAAATGGTAAAAATATATTCTAATTTAACTTTAAAACCAATTCAAAATATAATCTAATCATATAAATAAATTAGATTAAAAAGAGGTTTTGAATTAAAATACAACATTTTTCACTATTCATTAAAAAAATGAACTTTATCGAAAAAATACCAAAAATTTACCCAAAGTAAATTTCAATGTTCCAATCATAAAGAATAAGTTTATTTTGTCAAATAGATCTTATAAAGTTGTCAAAAGTTTGATTTAAAAATGGTTTTCCATCAAAAGCCAGTAAAACAATCTTTTAAAAATATTAGTGTATTCCATCCTTAAGATTGGATTTATTCTCATTTTAAGCCTCTAAAACATTATCTAATTCAATAATAGACATAGATAAAAAATATGTATTATTCATTACTTACTTGGTATGTTACAATTGGTGTCATAAGAGTCACTGTTTTAACAAAAATGGTATTTTAACTATTCACCTAATACTCAATTTTTTTACAAAAAACCCAAAATTTTATATTAAGATAATGTATTTATGATGAGTTAAAAATTTATTTTATTATTAAATTAAAATTATAACATTAAGAAATTAAACTTTTAAATATGGTTGTGTTTAAAGTCTCTTTAGAGTGCAGATTGTGTGATTGTTCAAGATCTGGTGTTTAGCCGCTATAGTAGGTTATCAGGTATTAATGAGATGATATTAATAATATTTTATAATTGATAACTCTATAATTACTTATTATATCATATAATATATTTTATTATATTAATTTATATCATAAAGGTGATATGAAACTTTGTTTTTGTAACACGATGTAATGGCATCATATAACATGATATATAGGAATCATATGCTATGACCTAAAAAATATATGGTATTGTTCTGAGTGTATTCTTATAATATTCCATATTATAATTTTTTACATTTCCATGTAGAACAAAATGACAAATCATATATTATGATATCAAGTATGACATGCAATACGATTTAAAAAAATATCATTTCCCACATGATTTCAAGAACCTAAACATACGGTAGGCCTTGATACCACTTTTGGGTTTCAAAAGTATTTAACAAAACTTAATAGATATAATAAAATCCATAAAGAACCCCAAACCAATATCTTCATGATAGATAAATGAGATAATTCATAAATATAGAAGTGAAGAAACAATAAACAAATACCTTACAAGGTTTGTATTGCTACTTCATCCTTGTGTGTCTTAATAAAGGTTGCAAATGTGGAATCCAAAGGACATCCTACCTATATAGGAATTCATAGATTGAAACTGATTCACTAATTGCATGAGTGGGATGATGCATCATCTATTACATGCAAATATGTCACTGGGAAAAAGATGAAGGATGAAGTGATCCTCAAGATGAGGGATAATTGATCGAGAGATTAGGAAGGCTTGCATGCTATCATAAAATTTCACCAAATGGAAAATGTCTCCTTTTAATAAATCCCTCAAGGATACTCATTGAGTTATCACACATTTACTCATGTTTTATAACACATGAGTAAATACTATAACAAAATCAATAAACTCTTTTAAGGATAATGAATCCCATGAATCAGACCTTATGAAATGATTCATTTATGATAATAATCATGGAATATTTCTCAAACGTTAACACTTATAGCTTGGATACAATTCAATCATAGTGTTAGAGTGTATCATACCATAAGATAATGCTACCATATGATAACACCCAATCTTAAAATATGATTGGGTAAGGTAGTGGAATAAAAAATATACTATGATATAACTAATCACCCCACATGATTGTCTAAGTCGTAACTTTTTTACATTTCTTATGATCTACCATATCATAAAAGATGATATATATAATTGTATAACATGAAAAATTCATTAGGGAATACCATCACCTTCAGTATAGTGGTTACTTGATGTATTAGATAAATTTATTATATAAGTATGCATACGATGAGTATAGATATATATTATAGTGGACATGTTTATATCAAGATATTAGTGAATTTGATCAAGATCATGATATACCCTTTTATAGCACGAGTAACAATGATTTTTTTTCTAAATGATAATCTTTTCTTACAATAATAAATTGATGAATTCACAATTGTTTTGAAGGATACAACATCCCTTATGGTCATGCTGTTATTCCATAGAATAAAGAGTAATTTTGGTATATAGGTTTTGTCCAAAACTTGATAGAATATACAATAATCATATTTATATAGGGTTGGACAGATTAACAAAGAGTTGTAACTTTTTTCACAAATTTTTAAGAATTTTGTGCAAGTGGGAGATTATTGGATATGTATACTAAAGTACAATAAATGAAGGTCACCACATCATATCAGATGGTTATTACATAATTTACATGATATGTGATAAATAATTCTCTCATAAATTTTTATCATTATTATTTGTAATGTAACACACCATTAATGTTGAAATAATTTTAATATTTACTTAAATAAATGTGCTAAATGTTATAAAGATTATAAAATTATAAGACCAAATTCTTTACAAGAGTTATGATATCTTTGAGAAAATTCATTCAATGAAGTTACCTTATACATAAAAATGTTCCTTTCTTCATTTATAGTGTGGTTCTAGCTCTCATTAGAAGAATAAGAGGCCCTACTAAAGCATTAGATGATTCCAGTGGTCATTTTACACCTTCATAGCCCATAGCTATATAGTTTTTTAGTGATATCGATTAACGTCACTGATCAACAAATGATTATACTTTATATTGAGATATGTATAATTTTATATTTATGTATTTAATTTTATCTATCTATATCCTAGATTATCTTAGTGTTTGGTTTGGTTTTATTATACTTCATTTAGGTAAATTGGATGCCTAAAAACCCTTTATAAAGTTTTCATGAAATGGATTTAAAATTGTGTTCAAAATAAGTGCATGTGAATATAATTTGATTTAGTATATAATAATGATTATATTTACATTACATGAATATATTAATTATACCTCAAATTTTTGTGTAATATAATGGAATCATTGACATGTTATTGATTTTTATGAATTAGAATAGTTTATTAAATGGATTTTTTATTTGAAGTTTCATTGATCAAAATTGAATTGAGTACAACTCACTATGTTCACTATGTAAATTTTCTAAATTGTATTGAGTATAATTAACTAAATTTCATTGAGTATAATTTTATAAGTTTATAAAAATAAATTTATGTTGAGTATAATTTCCTGGTAGGGTGAGTAGAATTTTTCAATCCATTGTATATAATATTTTTTTTCATGTAAACACCACTTTTCTTATTTCTAAAATTCATAAAATCTTTCTTGAGGTAGAATATCAAATAATGTTTAATAAAATATTATCTAACTAGATTTTAATCTATAGATAATTTTAGTATATTATAATTAGATAATAATATTTATACATAAAGTAAGACTCTTTTTTTCATAACATATTCCTTACTTTATACAAGTTCAAATATATTTCCATTTAAAATATTTTGGGAACATTTTTTATCACACTTAAAATAAAGTCATTAATAATAAATGTAATAATTCTTTTGAGTTTAAAAAATTGGGATACAAAAGAGACTATATAAAATTATAATATCCTCTAATGAGAGTTTTACAAGAGAGATACTTGATAGGATCATATCACAATTACTAGTGATGAAGATAAAATTATTTTTATTAAGTAAATGATAAATTTTTTGAATGGTATTGTATCACTAATTCATCCTATCTCAGTAATTCCATAGACCATTAAATCTATTTTGCAAATGAAATAAATAATGTTAGTAATCAAATGGTAATAATTTTTTACAATGTTTCACCCCCTAATATAGTATAATAAATCCTTAGTAGGACTAGAACCATCCATTCCATAAAGTATCAATACTTTTATTAAGTAAATACAAGAACAATAATAATACTTTTACATTTTTTTAAAATATAATACATTTTAAATTTGATTTTTTTCATTAATAATTACAAAAAATAAGTGTATCAGAATAATAAATATTCTGAATAATATTTAGTTTTTACAGAAATAATAATTAAATATTACTTTAACATCATAATAAATTCATTAAATATTTTATAGAAATAAATACTTGTTATAAATGATGTTCACCATTCATCTTTGATTCTTTAATTATTATAATATTAATTTCATTACCCTAATATATATTTCCTATTAAATACATATTTATTTTATGATATTTGTAAAATATAAGTTTCACCTACTGAAAGAGAATCATGTTCACAAAATATAAAAAAATATTTATAAAATGAAAACTTTATCCTCTAATTTATGCACTATGATCATTAATTAAAATATTATCATTCATTATCTAAGTTTTCATGAATATATATTTAACCTTTTACTCTTATATTTTAGGTCCTACACATTTAAATTTTTTCAAAAACCATATTTAAGTTCATTTTTTTAAAAAAAAACAATTAATTTTTAATTTGAAAGCCTTCCAAAAATACTTGAAATATATAACTATTATCATGGTTCAAAATTATAGTAGTAGGGTGTTAAATCATGATAATCGATTATTATCATGATTTAAAAACCCATTTTTATAAAAATTCATGTCATATAATTATTTAGAGGATTATAATTAAATATGGTAATATAAAATCGACATCCATGGTTCACTAAAAACCATGAACAGAAACCAGTTTCCATAGTTACAAAGTCATGATTATAGAATTATATGATATATTTAAACATATATTTCCACAATTTATAAATTTATGAAAGAATGAAAATATTATCGCCATATTTTACCCAACTATGGAAATAGACTATCCATACTATCATGGTTTGAAAAATGATGACCATATGATTTTTAAAGAAATAAGATTCACACTATAATGGCATAATAAAATTATCACTTAAATAATTATGAGAAATAGAAATTTTGTTGATATTATAAGATCAATGGTATTGTGTGTATTTATTTTATTAAAAAACATGAAATTGAATTTATGATAAGAAAATATCAAAATCCAAATTGAAGAAAAAAATCAAAGCTCTATTTATAGAAACAAAAAAAGGATAAAAACATATTTTTATATTATATAAAATGAAAAAGTATTCTTGTAAAAATATTATCCCAAAAACAACATCTATTAATTAAAAAACATCATTCTTTTTCTGATTTTGGAAACCATACTATCCACTTAAGTTATATTTGATATTCTTTGTAACATGACTCATCATAAAAGTTATCAATTCTGAATTCCACATCCTTATGTTCTTCTTATTTATCACACAATGAATTTTTTAATAATCATTTCTTAAAAATATTAGTATTAAATTTAATATGATTAAAAAAATGACTATAATAATAATTTTGATGTAAATACTAAAAATGTAAACATATATTCTCTAGAAAATTTTATAGTTTTTTTACATGTGCACTTGGGAAACCATTTAATTTATATTAAAAACTTGAATAAGTTTAAGATTTCAATTAAAAAAATACATGTTAATTTTTATAGATCACAAAAATCTATGTTAATGAATACCAATTATACCATGATAATCATTCATTTTAAGTGGCCATAACTCTTAAATGAAGTAATATAATTTTTTTTACTCAATTATTCAAATTTTATTATTTGAAAAAAACCATTTCATCATCATAATATGAATTAAATAAATCATGGTGCTAATATGTTGATGTATACAGAGCCTAATCTAAAAATTAAATAGCTTTATGAAATTTGATATTATATCATCATATCTAGCCTTTTGAAAATATGCATTAACAACTAATTAATAGTAATATTTAAAAAAAGTGTTCAATCATGCATCTATTAGTTTGAGTATAGATACCCTTAAATCACCCTCAAACCAAAGATATTTTATAAGTTTAAGTATTTATATAATAATTTTTTATCTACAAAATTTTACATGATTTTTCAAATATCTCTATATTTAAGTGTATTCTCCACCATTTTACTAAATTTATAATCACTAACATAAAAATAAAAAATTAAGTCATTAATGAAATAAAAATACCTATGAAACATATAATTACAATATAAAAATAATCCTTAGAAATTTTAATTAGATAGAAAAAAATGTATCAGTAAATTTTTTTTATTTTCTATATAACTTAACAAATTTGTTCCTAAAATATAATTTTAAATGAAAAATCAAACAAGAAAATCGTCACAACATTAAATATGATTTTTTTCACCATGAAATATATATCTAAAATTAATATGAAAAAATCATAAAACAAATTAATTCCAATACTCTTATAATTCAATAAGTTCTCTAATGCATAGGTTCATAAATTTGGTCCTTGAAGTTTTTGGAATTATTGATATTAATATAGTCATTTTGTATTTGAAGGGTAAAAAGGTAAATTTATATTAATAGATAGTCTCAAAATGAAATTACATCTATACAATTTATGATTTAATAAAGTGCTTACCCTTGGGTGCGAATTTGGTAAGAATATAATATGATTGATTATATATATAATGAATTTATTTATTTATTTAATTTTTGTTCAAAAATAAATTTATAATGAATAATATTTTTAAAATTATTTTAAAACAGTGGTAAAATTAATGAAATGTTGGAGAAATGAAATTGAAATTATCAAAGGTAATTTTTTTGGTCTATTCAAATTATATTAAGAGGGAGGTCACATTCTGTTAAAATAATAATTTTAAATTGGGAGGTATTGAATGTGTAGGTTTTGGGCAAAGAGAAAACATGTGTTGGGACTATGGAAAACTATAATTTTATCAAATTTAATGGATCATTCACAATAAAAAAGACATGAACATCATGACCTATAAATATTTCTTGAAAGAATATTGTAAAATAGAAAAAAAAACATCGTAACCAAGAAAAGATCTTTTCACATTAATTTTAAAATTAATTTAAGGAGATGAAAAAAATGATACCTTGATATTGAGATATTTCATCATTGAGGAGGTTCATTGTTCTAACCCGATTGATAGAGCATCATATCATTGTGAGGTCACAAAGTAGGGAATCTATAGTGGAGATACACACGTGCTCCTTTGATCTCCAAATAATGCCAATGAATCATCAGGTGCTAGCATAACCAATTGATCATATTTTTTTATTTTCTTTTAATCACTTCATTTTATTTAATTATTGATGAAATATATCTCTCTCTTCTAGTTATTGAGAGGAAGATATGATGGGAAATATCTTGAGAGTAATACATTGTGCACGCCAATTAACGTTCTCTATAATGAGATGGCAGTCTATTTGTTAACCTAGAGTTAGGGTTTAATATAAAATTATTTTCACAAGGGACCTTTAATAAAACATTAAACCATTAGAAACACCATGTCATGTAATAAAATATTATTATTATTTTATTACATGACATGCGCTGACTCGGATAATGATAAATATTATTTAGAGTCT
Organism: Viscum album; assembly: GCA_963277665.1. Lineage (NCBI taxonomy): Eukaryota > Viridiplantae > Streptophyta > Magnoliopsida > Santalales > Viscaceae > Viscum > Viscum album. The sequence goes on from OY728165.1 coordinate 2,103,217,943, forward strand.
TGAAAATTAATATCTATCACAAAACTTAATCTCAATCCACTTGTCCTCCTTATAATTTATAAAATACACCAATAAATATTTCAATTAAATATTTATTCATTCAAAAAATAAATAAACATACTATTTATATTCTTGGAATAAATATTTGCTAAATATTATTGAGTCAATATGGTTTTATTATGAATTTTCCATTCCTCTATATTTTGAATATCACAAACACTTTATCTTTAGGAAAATCATATTTCTCTAAGGATTATTTTCTTAAGGAATGTTTCCCTTCTCTAAGGAAATTTTTATCCCTACCTTTGTTTTCATTATCTCATTTTTCATACTCATTTTATTTCTCTATCTAAAATTCAGGTCCTCATTAAAATCTTGTAATCTTATAATCCTTTAGATGTAGAGTGTTTTTTTAGACTCCAAATTCTATGAAATTTAGATAATGAATTCTCTGAAGTTCAGTCTCTAAATTCTATGAAATTCGGGTTCTGAATTCACTTAAATTCATAATCCGAATTCTAAGAAATTCAGAATCCGAATTCTCTGAAATACAAACTCTAAATTCTATAAAATTCTAACACTTAATTCTATGCAATTCAGATTCTGAATTCATAGAAATCCAGTCTCCGAATTCTATGAAATTCAGACTCAAAATTATCTAAAATTCAGATTCTGAATTCTATGAAATTCAGACTCCGAATTCCTTATAATTTTGACTTCTAATTCCTCAGAATTTGGACTCCTAATTACCTAGAATTCCAACTCTGAATTCCTCAAAATTCAGACTCTGAATTCCTCAGAATTCAGACTCCAAATTTCTTATAATTCAAACTCCCAATTCCTTAGAATTCAGACCCCAAATTCCTCAAAATTCAGATTCCTAATTCCTTAGAATTAAGATTACAAATTCCTCAGAATTGAGATTCAGAATTCATTGGAATTCAGACTCCAAAATCTATAGAATTCAGATTCTGAATTCTTTATAAAATGAAATATGAATATCCATGTTCTATGGAATCAGTTTGTTTATATGATTAGATTCCAATTTCTATTTTTCATTAGACTTTGAATTCTATTTTACTCTAGATTTTCATATTTGGTTAAGCTATTTCATTTTCCTTACACTTGTTATGAAATGATGTTGTACAATCTTTTTCTAACTTACAATTGGTTGAGTGACACATGTAAAAGTACCTCCGAGATTCAAGGAAAAATATGAATGTTGGAGGAGGGAGTCGACCATTGGAATTATGTTTATAAATAGAATCTCATTTGAACAAGTTCAAAACCCATTTCATCAATCTAGAGATTACATGATGTGAAGTGATTTCTAGAGAGTGATAGACTCTCTTGCTTTGTGCGTTCTGAACACCTTGTTCAACTAGCTTCGTGCGACTCTGATTGTTGCTGAGTACAATCAAGGGATTATAAGGACAGGAAGACAGAGGTTCCGACTACCTTAAAGTTAGAGGACTTGTAGGGAAAGGAAGAAAGAGGTACCGACTACCTTAATGTTTGAGGACTTCCCGGTATATGAAGATAGTGGTACTGACTATCTTAACGATCGAGGGATTTTGGGGATAGCAAGAAAGATTCTGATATTCCTATCGAGGGCTTACCCTGGTGTGGGTAATATAGAATTTTTGAAAGTATAAATCAAGGGACCTTTATCTAAGGTTATTGGATACCCTACTCTTTGGGTCAAAAGATTTCCTACTTATTACTTGTTTTGTTTAAATTTTTTATTTTCTCTACATTTTGATAAAGGAATAAAAAGTAACTTTCTTGTACTTTTACTGTAATTAACTCTAATAATAGAGATTCTATATGCTTTATGGTAGAATCTTTCACTAAGTAAACTTTTATTAATTTTTTTTTCCAGACCCATATTTCCAAAACCTAAAAAAATTTGATTCATACTTAAGAATTAAAATAGGGTTTTTGAATTTACCCTGTTTAACTTTGTTAAACATAGTTTTCCATAATGTTAAAAATGACTGTTTTTAAACTTACAATTAGACCCCATTTTTATCTGAGAACCTAAATATACTATTTTCATCCATGAATTGGTATCAGAGGAGGTCTCTGAAATACTTATACAAACATATAAGTTTTCGTTCTCAAATTTTCCTTGTTCTAAATTTTCTTACTTAACTTTTCTTATTCAAAATTTTCTTAAGGATTTTTATCCTTGTTTATTAAATACTACAACTAACAAGTATTATGGGAAATTATTTTCTTATAGAATAGTAGGTATGAATATTTGTTCCATGATAATCTTAATCCTACCAGACCACTTATTTTGTATGGTAATGATTTTGAGTACTAGAGAGATATAATTAAGACTTTTTTTTATTATCACTGGTGTAGAAATTTTTTTTATGCTTACTGGTGATTACAAAATTCATAACAAGGAAGTCAAAACCTTCACCAACCAAGAAAAATCAGAATATCAACTAAATTACAAGGTATGAAATACATTATTGTGTTCTATGACCAGAAACATATATATTCAAATATCTTCTTGTGAATCTGCCAACTACATTTGGAATAAACTTGAAGTTACACATTTTAGTACTTCTAAAGTGATAAAAACTAGAAGAGCTATATTAAGAGTAGAATATCAAGGATTCTTATTTCCTTATGGAGAGCCTATTTGTAAATTACAACAATGATTTATGACTATCATCAACAGTCTTCAATATATGGGAGAAAAAGGTCTTGAGGATGATGCTATTGTGGAAAAGATAATTGATATTATTCCAAATGAGTGGGAATAAAAAAGGATAGCTGTTGATGAAAAAATGAAAGTTTCAAATATTACTCTTGAAGAAATTTTTGGAACTCTTCTTCAACATGAGATAAGAATGACAAGAGATGCTGATATGAATAAGAAGATGAATGGAAATGGAAGTTTATCCTTTAATACTACTAAATCCAAGACTCTGAAAGGTTTATAAGATCTAAGTCTAAGAAAGTCATTGTTCTATTTGAGTCAAGTGAAAGTGAAAATTCTGAAAATTATTTAGCTAATCTTTATTGAAGATTGAACAAGATAGTGGGAAATAAATACTTTCAGTATAGTCATAAGAAGAAATAAATAAAGGTAAAGAATGATTAGGAAGTCACTTGTTATGAATGTAAAAGATCCAGACATATTAGGCCATATTTTCCTATGCTTAAGTGAAAAGACAGAAAAGAAAATCATTTTGGGAGAAACATGAAGAAGTATTACAGAAAAAGGAAAATAAATTATTGAAGGATAATGATACATGGAGTGCTAGTGGTGGTGACTCATCTGATGAATCTTCAAAGTATAAAACCTCTATCCAGAAGAAACCTGGTCTTCTAGTCAAACTACCCATTGAACATCATTGTCTAATGGACAAGGTACACAATGCCGAATATATTACCAATATATATTTGAATGAAAATTAAATTGATGATATATATTATAAGTCTTCAGATGGAGAATATTATTCTGATGAAGATAATTCTTTACCTTCTTATGAAGAAGTTTCCAGGTTTGCTAAACTTCTTGAGACTGAAAATTGTATGATAAAGAAGAAGTTAGAGGAAGAAAATTCTAGAATTTCTATTTTAACTAAAGAAGTATCAGATCATTCTAAGGATCTTGATTAGAAAACTTTTGAATTTTAAAGTGTTTCTAAAAACCATAAGGAATTTAATTATGAGAAGTATAAACTTTCTAAGGATCTTGAAAATGTAATTTCTATGAAAAATATTTTAGAGGCTGACAATAGTTCTAAAACTAATAACTTTGAGGTTAATAACTTGGTTAATTAACTAAATTCATAAATATTTTCCTTAAGGAAATTCCCATCAAACTTTACCTCTGATAAGGAAAACTTTGACAAGATTTATTATCAAATTCTTCCTCTAAGGAATAGTTCTAGATTTGGTTATACTCATTCAAAACCAGTTTTTAGTAATAACTATTTTGTTCCCCAAAGTTCTCCATTTTCTACTAAATGTCAGTGTGGTGGACATTGGGAAAGAAATTTTTATTTAAATAAAACAGAATCTTTAGGTTTTCATAAAGCTTATTTTTCTAAAAAAATGTGGATTCCTAAAATTTTACTTTCTAAAATTTCTGGATACAAGAAAGTTTTGATTCCAAACGTCTAACTATTTTATTTTCCTGAAAATAAATAAATTACCAAAAAATGGTACATGGATAGTGGTTGTTCCCATCGTATGACTGGTAAAAGAAAATTCTTTGAAAATATTATCAAGATGAAAGGAGGAAAATTATCTTTCTGAGATAATTCTTAGGGAGAAATTGTTGGTTTAGTTAACATTGTTCTTCTTGGAAAAACATTAATTTCAAATGTTTTATTTGTTAAAGGTCTTAATCACAACCTCATTAACATAAGCCGATTATGCGATGAAGGTTATCTTATGACTTTTGGGAATGATAAATGTTTATTAAAAAATTACAAGGAAGAGTTTATTCTTTCTACCCATAGGCAAGAGAATGTATACACACTAAACATATAAGACCTTATGAGCAAAGATATAAATTGACTTAGTGAAATAGAAGATAAATCTTGGTTATGGAATAGAAAGTTAGGACACTGTAACCTTAGAAACATATGCAAACTATCAATGAAAAAACATTTTAAGGATCTAACGAAGAATAGATTTGATTCTTAAAAAGTTTGTGTTCCTTGTCAATATGGAAAGCAACATAAATCATGTTTTAAAAATATTGGTTAAGTCTTAACTTCTGACGAATTACAGTTAGTACATATGGATCTTTTTGGTCCAATAAAAACTGGAAGCATTGGAGGAAAATATTATGTATTTTTCTTAGTTGATTATTACACTATATTTACAAGGGTATATTTTATAGAAAATAAATATGAATATTTTCCTTATTTTAAAAGATTTATATCCCAAGTAAAAAATGTGAAAAAACTTCCTTTGATAACTATTCATAGTGATCATAGAGGAGAATTTCAAAATTCATATTTTGAAGCTTTTTGTAGTAAGAAAGGAATTACTCATAACTTCTCAGCTCCAAGAACTCGTTAACAAAATGGTGTTATTGAAAGAAGAAATCGAAATCTTCATGAGATAACTAGAACCATGTTTATTGAATATTCTACAGTTAAACACTTTTTGGATGAGGCTGTTAGTACAACATTTTATACTATAAATTGAGTTTTAATTAGAGATTTTCTTAAAAAAACACCTTATGAGTTGTAGACCATTAGAAAACCTAGACTTTCTTACTTCAATGTATTTGGTTTAAAAGTATTCATCCTGAATACTAAAGATATCTTCCATAAAATTTCACCCAAATATGATGAGGTAATTTTCCTAGTATACTCCACTAATTCTAAGGCATATAGAGTTTTTAATAAAAACAATTGTACTGTTGAAGAAAAAATTCATGGTAAATTTGATGAAAACAATACTTTTATTTTTAGACAACCCAAACTACATCTTTGGACATGTTTTAAAAAACTGATTATCAACCTTTGATAGAAGATTCTTCTAATAAGGAAAATTCTCAAGAAAATATTTCGGAATCATTTACCTAATAAGATTTCCATCTATATGTTGATGATCATGTTTTAAAAAACCCAAGTCAGTTGTTTCTTAAGAATCATCCAACTGATCGTATCATCGGTGATGTAAATCAACCTTTAAGGAATAGAGGTTCTTTAAGGAATGAAGTGGAACAGCTAGCATTCCTTTCCCAATTAGAACCAAAAAGCACTAATTAAACTTTAGGTGACGATGATTGGATTAAAGCCATGCAAGATGAGATTAATGAATTTTAAAGGGACAAAGTTTGAACCTGGTTGAAAGACCTAAGGAAAGTTCTGTAATTGGAGTAAAATAGGTCTTCAGAAATAAGTTTGATGAAAATGGAATCATAGTAAGAAATAAATCTAGATTAGTTGCTAAAGACTATAATTTACAAGAATAGAATATGGAGAAACCTATGATCCTATCGTTAGACTTGAATCTATTATCATTTTACATGCCTTTGCAGCATTCTTTAATTTCAAACTTTTTCAAATGGATGTAAATTGTGATTTTCTTAACAGATATGTTCAAGAGGAATTTTATGTTGAACAACCTCCTGGTTTTGAAGAAACATAACATCATGGACACGTTTTTAAACTTACCAAATCATTATATGGACTTAAAATATCCCCTAGAGCAGGGTATAATAGACTTACATGATTTTAGTTACAAAACAATTATGTTAAGGGAACTGCTGATCCAAAGAATTTTATAAAGAAAGATAAGAAAAATGTTTTGATTTTTCAAATTTATGTTGATGACATTATATTTCATTCAACTAAGAAATCTTTAACTGATTCTTTTGTGAATATAATGAAATAGATGTTTGAAATGAGTATGATGGGTGAGTTAATATATTTCCTAGGTTTTCAAATTTCTCAAAAACCAAAAGGAACTTATATATCACAACATAAGTATGTAAAGGATATTTTTAATAATTATAGATATGAAAACACTAAAAGTATAAGCACTCCAATCAGTACCTCAAATTATCTTAGTCTTTATGAAGCTGGGAAACCATTAGATCAAACATCATTTAGAGGTATGATAAGAAGTTTACTATACTGTAAATCTAGTCATCCATGCTTAATGTTTTAAGTATGCTTATGTACAAGATATAAATCCAATCCAAAGGAGTCTCATTTAAAAGCAGTGAAAATATTTGTTTTGTTATTTTAAAGGAATCATGGATTTAGGAAATTTCTATACTTCTAGAAATGATTTTGTTTTAAAAAGTTTTTCAGATGCTGATTTTGGTTGATGTAGAATGGAAAAGTACATCCAGAACTTGTCATTTATTAGAAGATTCATTGGTTTCTTGGTCATGCAAGAAGAAACACTTAGTAACACTTTCCACTGCGGAAGCTGAATATGTAGCTGTTGGAAGTTGTTGTGCTCAGGTGTTGTAGATGAAACATACACTCATAGACTACGACATGAGTTTTACCAAAACACATATATTGTTTGATAACACTAGTGCCATTTCCCTAAGAAAAAACCCTCCACACCACTCTCATGCAAAAACACATAGATATTAGGCATCACATTCTTAGGGATCACACACTAAAAGGAGATATCATTTCTTCAATTAATCGGAACACAAGATCGACATGTGGATATTTTTAAAAAATCATTACCCTATGATAGATTTTTATACATTAAACAAAATTTAGGAATGATAACCATAAGGTAATCTTCCATATTAACTTTCTTTTGAAACCTATCTCTTTATATTAAGAAACTCTTTTTATAGGGGGGGTACATTTTCTAAATTAATCAAAATTTTCTTAATCAAAATTTTCTTAAACAAGTTTTTCTTAATAAAATTATTCTTCACCAAAATTTTTTAAAATCAATTTTTTTCATAATAAAATTTTTTCAGAACTCAAATTCCAAAACTCAATTTTTTCTTTACTTTAAATTTTTTGGGTTTCAATTTTTTTTTATCCTTAATAAATCTTTTTCGAATCTAAAATTTCTTAAGAAGAATATTTTTCATTACTGACAGTTTCTTAGAAATCAGGAAGGTATGTTTCCTTAACTAGGTTTTTGTAATTTTAATTTTTCTCTTCTCTTGCTGGAATTTTTATCTTGTATTAAGAATTATTTTCGGATTCAATTTCCGTAAATCCGAATTTTTACTATGAAAACCTCAAAATATCAAAACCTACCAAATCCTTCTTCAGATTTTATCTCACTGTCAAATCAGATCGTGCTTATTTCAACTTTTGGATCAATTCAGGAATATGAACCATCACTTAAACGCCTATATAAAGACCGCTATTACTTGTCCCACATCGGTTTTCAAATTTTTATCCCCAAAGATCTAACTCCCTTTAAAAAGAGCGTTCCACTTTTCTGAGTTTTCCCAGAATATGGTTGTATTTGTAAGCTTCTCCTCAGTTAAAAATTTCTTCAACCAAGGAAATCACAGAGTGGAAAATATGCAGAGAAAGGTTAGTTGATCTAAGATTTTTCAATAAGTATAATTCCCCGATTATACAAAATATCAAGCTCAATGGATGGAAGAGTCTTTTCATAGCCAAACCAAAAACTCAGGATCTAGTTTATCCTCAGTTACATGTTGAGTTCTATGAGAAAATATTATTTTTTAATAAAGGATGAAGAGACTAGTTTTCATTCAAGAGTTATGAGAAAACATATTCCATTTCCTTCTACATGTCATCAAGTATCATTGGAGTTCCATATGAAGGGGAAGCCATTTTTTTTTCACCCACAAGCTACCATATGAATCATAAATATTTGAAAAGGAAAAAGATATAGAGTTCCTTGGACTCAAAGGAGTAAAAACACCGAATATCAACCATCTCTCAACATATTTTAGGATGCTAGAATTATGGGTTCCGGGTTTTCTAATTCTAAGAAAAGGAGACAAGGAATCCTTCAAGAAAAGTGACATCTACATTCTGTATTTTTTTGAAGAACTTGAGGAAGATAAATCTGGTGAAGTATATCATGCTTAAGATTTTCAATATCAAGAATGGATCTCTCAAATTGAAAATTATCATGTATCTACAAATTCTATCCAAAATCATCGTCTTATGCCTAGAGTCGTTAAAAATCCCCTGTAGCTCTAAGACAAGAACCTTCAAGATTTTTTTGTTCAGTGGTGACACCTTGAGAATGATGAAGGTTGGTTTCAATAGAAAATCTGGAGAATTTTATGATCTATAAAAAAGTGATATTCATGTTTTGGATAAGAAAGTGGAAATATTAAAGACATCCAAGAAATCACCGAAGAAGATAAAGGAGAATGAACCATAAGTCATAGAAAAACCTACAGTGCAGGAAAGTCAGCCAGCACCCCCAAAATCAAAGAAAGAAAAAACTAACCCTGATGAAGTTGTTATGAAGTGGATGGAAGAGAAGTAAAATAATACGGAGATCCTAGATTTGGCCTAGATTTTACTGAGGAAAAGGCATTGAAAATTAAGGCTATTGAGGAATATGAAAGGAAAGAAAAAGAGAAGAAGAAAAAGAAGAAAAATTTTGAATCTAATATTGTTCAAGATCTTCTAAAGGATATTGAGAAATCATATGAATAGATTTAGGTACAAAAATCATTTCTCAAAGAACCAGTACCAGTAGAGACTCCGGGAAAGAATGTCATAATTCTCAAACCTAAACTAGAGGATGAAATAGTTTAGGAAGAGGAAGTAGAAGAATAAGAAGAGGAAAAATGAGATGAGAGTGATGATGTGATAAGGAAAGTCGAAGAATATCATGAGAAGGAAATTCCTTATAAAAATCATTAGATCCCTAATTTTAAAGATGAATTAATGAAACTTTCTTTATAAGGAAAACGATATGATGGTTAATAAGAGGTTAATAATCCTTATGATGATGAAAGAAGAAACTATGTTTTCATTAAACATTATGATCTTAAAGAAGATGCTGAGAAAGAAATGGTTGATGAAGATAAAATCATTCATGTCTCATATAGTAAGCATGAATCCCCAAACGATATGGAGAACATTTCCAGAATTGACAAAGGAAAATAGGTGATAGTTGATATACCTGATAAAACTATCATGGTAAATAAGGATACTGGAGGATCATCCAAGTGGAAGGCTGATGAGATAGAAAAAGAATCCTCACCTACAATGGAATCAGATTCGGAATCATCTTCCTTGGGTCAATAATTTGTTGTGCAGTCTCTGAAGAAATTAATAAATACCATTACCTTGTTTCTGAGTATCAAATAGATGTTTCATTTGCTTCAACACTCATTTAATCAGAATATAAAATCCATAAGCATGCTCAAGAAAAAAATCATCATGCGTGAGGCTGATTTAAAATATTTTTATATCGGGTATGATGCACAAAAAAGGTATTGTAAGGAGATAACAAAGTGGTCCCAGAAAACAATTGAAGATCTTAGAATTCTTGGTGACATTTAGGATTCAATAAAGGATGATTTTAATAGAGCATATGAGATGATGAAATATCTTATGAAATGTTTTACAGAAAAGATGAACCTTGAACAAGTATCCCGAAAGAAAGAGGAAAAATCATTGAATGGGAAGTTTAGTTCAGTTGCTCAAAATTTGAAGAGGGAAAGTGATCTAATAATAGATATTGAAAAAAGTTCATATGGAAAGAAGAGCTTTTGAAGTCTGAGGAATAAATCATTATGTCTTAGGATGAAAAGATCAAGCCTTTAGAAAATAAAAATTAGGATTAGGAACTGTTGCTCATGCATTTTGAAGAAGATAATGAGGAACTTAAGAAGTTGAAGACTATCGCGAAGAAGATCATGCTGAAGGAAAAAAGTAGGATGAATATTTTTTCTTTCAATTGTGATCTTTTTTTTGTACTTCCTTGTATCAATATTTACAATCTTATTGAAAATTTGGTTGTTCTTCATTTGTTTTGTTGTATAGTTCTAATCTTCCAGGTACCATATTTTTTTTCTTCCTCTCTATTATGTTTTGAAAATCATAATGGGGAAGAAAGGAATGATAAATAGAATACTAAGTATAAAGAAGACAATTTCCTAAGTAAGGGGGAGTTTAACTAAGGAGGAGATTACTTAAAGAAGACATTTTTATGCAAGAAAAATTAATATCTTTCTAAGGAAGTCAAGAATACGATTCTTAGAGATTTCAAACCCTAAGGGGAAGTTTTTCATATTCATCATGGTTCATAAGTGAAGGGAGATAAGTTTTCTTTTAAATTTTATAAAGTAAAATTTTAGTCTTTATATTCTATTTCGAAATGTTGTTTTTTATTTTCAAAAGGAGGAGATTACTTAGTCAATAAGGTTTCCTTATGACTTTTCCATTTCTATACGTTTTGAAAATCACAAACAGTTTATCCTAAGGCTAATAATATTTACCCAAGGATTATTTTATTAATGAAAATTTCCCTTCTCTAAGAAAATTTTTATCCTTACCTTTGTTTTCATTATCTTATTTTCAAACTCATTTTATTTTTAAGTATAATATTCAGATCCTCATTAAAATCTCAAATTATTATAATTCCTTAGATATAGAGTGTTATGTTTTTATACTCTGAATTCTGTAAAATTCAGATTACAAATTCTTTGAAATATAGACTCTGAATTATCTGAAATTCAGGTTCCGAATTATCTGAAATTAAGAATCTAAATTCTCTAAAATTCAGACTCTGAATTCTCTAGAATTCAGATTCCGAATTCTCTAAAATTCAAACACCAGATTCTCTAGAATTTAGACTCTAAATTCTCTGAAATTCAAACTCTGAATTCTCTGAAATTCAGAGTCTGAATTCTATAAAATTCATACTCTGAATTCTCTGAAATTTAGACTCTGAATTCTATGAAATTAGGATTCTGAATTCTCTAAAATTCAGACTCTGAATTCTTTAGAATTCAGACATCGAATTTCTCTAAATTTAGACTCCAAATTCTTCAGAACTCAGACTATGAATTCCTCATAATTCAGACTCTAAAATTCTAAGGAATTCAGACTCTGAATTCCTCATAATTCAGACTCTGAATCCTTAGAATTTCGATTCCAAATTCCTTAGAATTCAGATTCCCAATTCCTTAGAATTCATATTCCAAATTCATTGGAATTCAAAATCTGAAATCTATAGAATTCAGATTCTAAATTCTTTGTAAAATAGAATCTAAATATCCATGTTCTATAGAATCAAAATGTTTATATGATTAGATTCATATTTCTATTTTTCATTAGACTATGAATTCTATTAGACTCTAGATTTTCAGATTTGGTTAAGCTATTTCATTTTACTTACACATGTTATGAAATGATGTCTTACAATCTGTTTCTAACTAACTGTTGGTTGAGTGACACGTGTATAGGTCCCTTAAAGATTCAAGGAAAAATATGATTGTTGTAGGAGGGAGCCAACCATTAGAGTTGTGCCTATAAATAGGATCTCATTTGAACTAACTCAAAACCTGTTTCATTAATCTAGATATTACATGCTGTGAAGTGATTTCTAGAGAGAGAGACTCTCATGCTTTGTGCATTCTGAACACCTTTTCAACTAGTTTCGTGTGACTCTGATTGTTGCTGAGTATAATCGAGAGCTTCCATGGATATAAAGACTGAGGTTCCGACTACCTTAATGTTCGAGGACTTCTGGGGATTGGAATACAGAGATGCCTACTACCTTAAAGATTGAGGACTTCTAAGGATAAGAAGACAGAGGTTCCAAATATCTTAATGATCGAGGGCTTGTGGGGATAACAAGTCAAATTCCAATATTCAAATCGAGGGATTACCCTAGTGTGGGCAAGACAGACTTTCTTAAAATTATAAATCAAGGGACCTTTATCCAAGGTTGTTGGATACTCTACTCTTTGGGTCAAAATATTTCTTACTTGTTACTTATTTGGTTTAATTTTTTTATTTCTGCTGTATTTTGATAAAGGAAGAAAGTGTAACGTTCTTATACTTTCTTATAATTTTATTAACTCTGATAATAGAGATTCTATACGCTCTAAGGTAGAATATTTCTCTAAGTAATCTTCTCTTAAGTTTCGTTTTCAGAACCATATTTCTAGAACCTAAGAAAATTTGATTCATAGTTAAAAACTAAAATAGAGTTTGTGAATTTACCTTGTTTAACTTTTTTAAACATAGTTTTTATTAAGGTTAAAAATGAATGTTTTTAAACAAAAAATTTAACCCCCTCTTTTAATTGAGAATCTACATATACTATTTCAATCCTACAAATATTAATATAATTAAATAAATTATTTAATAAATAAATAATTATTTAATATAGTTCGAATAACAATAGTTCAATAAATATTATATATACATGTAATTACAAAATTATGTTGAGAATAAATATTTATTTAATATATGTGATTATTTAATAAATCGATAAAAATACTAATTATCAATCTGGAAAGTAATATTTATTCTAATTTTAAAACAAAAATAATACTTAACCACAATCAAATAAAACACATTTTCTATGACCCTATATGCATATTCCTCAGTGGAATTAGGCATCCTTTCCTAAATCCCATGAATACTTTTTAATAATGGGACAATTCACCCATAGTGGAAGAATATATATCACAACAATGAAACCACATATGAAAGCTCAGTGTGCAATACAATCCCTTTGTCTTGATATCACATCAAGAAGGTCACACACTCATGTTATCAACCTATATTCTTGATAAATCATTATTTGGATATTTGAAATAAACTCATAGTTACACCATGAACATGAAATTTAATTTTATAGTTCCATTTTAATCAAATGGATGAGATATCTAATTCCATAAAAATAGAAGGTAAAAATCCTTCCTTGACTTAATCATTAATATCATATCATTCAGGATGCACCCAACTTTTTTATGAACCATGTTATCATGGTTTATGAAAATACATGAAAGTGTCCAAGTCGCGATAAGCATTAAAATAATATCAAAGTCTAAGGATCATTAAACATGATCACAAATAGTAAAATCCAATGACACCTAAATATGTGGATTTTTTACAGGTTGGTATGTTCTTATAATCTCCCATCTTGGAGATTACCAAATGAAAACTTTATGAGATAAAGTCTTATTTGATTAAACTAACTCACACTAGACATTCAATATACAATTTTCCCCATCATAGAATCTTATCTAATGGAATAACAAAGTTTTAAAATATCATCATGGAATTTCATGCTTCTTATAATACCGGTGATTTTCTATACCCCTTTTCAATGAGAAAGATACTCTATGACATTATTACATTGATTTAATGTAGAATTATGAATGATATTTAATAATTTATTTTATTTAATATTATGCTATTTGAATATAAATGCAATATAAAGTAAAAAAATTTGGTTCTAGGACACCAACTCCAACAGACTCCCACTTAGACTAGAGCTAACTACCAATAACTTTCAGTCTTCTAGCTCTCAAATGATGATCATGTTTCTATTGTGTTTTTAGTTAAGGGAACCACACCATTATCTTACATGTAAACTTTGATCATAGTGATGTCACCTCTATGAAAAATATCCCTTAAGAGATGATATTTTTGAAGTATATGCTTCAACCATCGATGTGACCTTATCTCCTTTTCAAGATCCACCACGGTAGTATTATCACAATAAATTGTGAGAGGGTCTTCACTTATAGGTACCATGTCAAGATCATGGATGAAATTTTGAATCCAACCCATTTATTTAGAGATATTATAAGCTACAATCTACTCCAACTCTACTATAGAATCAGTGACCACAATCTGCTTCGAGTTCTTCCTGCACATAAAATATCTATTGAGAGTTAAGATGTATCCGAAACATGATTTCAAATATTATTGATATATTTGGAAACTAACATATTCATATCTACTGATGACTATTTCTACATCTCCTAAATTTATTATAAATATATCTTTAGAACATCTAAAATATATAAGGATAGTCTTGAATTCCATCCAATGGCTATCACCCAGGTCAGCATGATATTTTCCTACCCTGCTTAATGTGTAGGTGACATCTCTCCTTATACATAGAATAACATACATGAATGAACCAATAACCAAATAATATAGAGTCCTTTAAATCTTTAGTCATTCTTCATGTGTCGTAGGACATATTTTCTTAGAAAGATGAATCACATGTGACACTAGAAACAATCCTTTCTTGGATTTTTTCATACTAAATCTCTTTAGTATCTTATCAATGTATATACAATGAATTTTTTACAAGAATCATTAGGGATATATCAAAAAAATATTGATCCCAATAAAATATTATACTTCACCTAAGTCTTATACATAGCAGCATGTATTCAACCAGTCTTTAATAAAATATAAGTCTATTATTTAATTTATAACCTGTAGTACATCATCCACATAAACTACTTGGAAGACGACCACACTCCCACTAAATTTTCTATAGACACAAGTCTCATATTAATTAATTACGAAAAAATTCTATTATTGAATCATCAAACTAAATGTTCCATAACCTAGTTTCTTTATTTAATTTATAAATTATTATCTATAAATTTATAATTTTTTGAATTATTTTGGAGTCACAAACTATTCAGGTTGTGTCATATAGACATCTTCCTGAAGGTTCCCATTTAGGAAGGATATTTTTATATCCATATTCCAAATCAAATAGTTATGTTAAGGTGCTATGAAAAGTAGAAATTTTATTGATTTTAGCATAGAAATTGGTGAAAAGGATTCATCATAGTCTATTTCTTTATATTGTTTGAACCATTTTTCAACCATTCATGCCTTTTAGGTATTGAGTTATCCATATACATATAGTTTCTTCTTGAATACCCATTTACAACTAATGGGATTTAAAAACATTAGAGGATCTACCAAAACATAGACCTAGTTCTGGTGAATAGAATCCATTTCATAATTTATAGCTTATTTCCATTTGGAAAAATATATTCCACTTACTGATTCCTTATAGGTTACAGGATAATTATTATCAACCAATAATGAGTCACCATCCTTAGTGACTTGAAAAGCATATCATTATATTTATCTAGCCTCTTTCATAATCTTATGAAGTACTTATGTCTCTAGAGAATTCTCTTCCATGGGGTCTTATGGAATATTTTCCTATTCTAATGCTTTCATATCTTAAGCCCTCACTTAATTTAAGTTTATATCAATCCCACAATCTATTTTAGAGATATAATACCCCTCAATGTATTTGATACATCTATCAACTAAAAACTTATTATATTAGTGATTTTATAGGTATCATTGACTTGTTTCTTTAAGATATCCTATAAAGATACACTTAGTTCCCCAGGGTGAAAGTTTTTTTCTACAAATAGAATCAACAAATGCTTCATAGCCCACACTCATACACACAACAACACATTTTTATTTAAAAACCACAGTTCATATGGAATAACATTTTTTTCTTTATTCAAAACTCAGTTTAGAATGTGTAATATTTCCTGTAATGCATATCCCCAAAAGGATAATTGAATAGTTTCATGACTCATCATTGATCTCACCATATCCAATAGGGTGTAGTTCCTCCTTTCACTTACACAGTTCCATTATGGTGTATAAGGAAGAGTAAGTTGGGATAGAATCCCAAAATCTCATAAATAATCAATGATGTCTTGATTAATATATTCTATGCCATGTTATAAGAGGAGGTTAATAATCTTCTTACTTACCTGATTCTTAACTTCATTCTTATATTCCTTGAATCTATAAAAAGATTCTGACTTATACCACATTAAGTAGTCATATACATATCTACTAAAATAATTAGTAATATTTATGAAGTATGAGATACCACCTCTGGATTAAACTAGATTTAGTCTATACACATATATATACACCAACTCAAGAAGATTTATGGCCCTTTCACCTTTTACACTAAACATGTATTTGGTCATTTTTTCTTTTAAACATGTGTTACATACACCAAATGATTTTAGATCAAATGAATTTAAATATCAATCTTGGTTTAATCTGGTTAAACCCTTTTCATTTACATTTACTAAACAGTAATGCCATAGTTTGGTGTGGTATTGATTATCTTAACTATATTTTCTATAGATTTATATTACTTGGTTTGTGTAATCTGATATCTAAAGACCATTATTGAAATATTACTTACCATAAAAAATTATTTTTTATAAAATAAGTTAAAACTATTTAAAAACATAAAAAAAATACATTAATATAAATTTAGGGCATACAAATAATGTTCTCGGTGACTGATGTCACACAATAACAATCTTTTCGAACCAAGATCATTCTAGTCAGCAATGTGAGGTGGTAGTCCTCAATAGCTTAAATAGAATGTTTGGATCAGATGCCTACTCATATGTCTACCTCACCTCAGTTAATCTTTTGGAATCTATTTGGTTAATTTATTTGAATCCACTTGTGAGAAAAAATTTCCATATCCAATTAATTTTTTTAGAAACAGATAGATTACACTTTATAATGAATTAACATAAAGCTTCCCTTACTACTTAGACTGGGTATATTTTTTGCTTCTAGTGGACCTTTCTACATGTAAAACATAAAATTTATTATTCCCATTATTTCCCTATGATGATATTATTATTGGAAGGTATTTTAGAATAAGTTTTTGATTTAGAGTTAGTCTTACAGATGTTTTCCTATGCTTTCCTTTTATTCACCGTAAGTACATGGGGATTTTTAGGCATAATATACTTTTTAACTTGGAAATGTAGAGTGATAATATGTGAGAGGGTATTCTCTATGTTGTAAAAACTAGTGAATCTATAAGGGAGTGATGAAATAAAGGGATCAGTTAATAGTTCTTCAAGAATCTTAAACCCTATAACCTCTAAGTCCTCAATGTATCCAATAAAATTGACTAAATTAGGCCATGTTAGGGAAAATTATCTAATATTTCTCGTGATGAGTGATTTGAATATATCAAACCATTATTATATTTCTCTCTCCTGATAAATATCATGGAGATGCTGGAGCATGCCATAGGAATCCATGTTATCATTTGACTTCATGCGTTTTCTAGAAATGTATGAAACATCAAACACTAAAATTACAGCACAACATTCATGTTTTTTCCTCATAGACATAAAACATATCATCAACCAATTTCTTAGTAGATTGATCAGGGATTGAGGATTCAATGGTGTAATATTTCTAGTCATGGCGCAACACTACCCATAGGTGTCTGAACCATTCATATAAATTACTGAAGGATAATATATGTTATTTTACAAAATTGATCATATGGATAATGTGGTTGAAGAAATTTTCATTATTCTAAAATAATATAGTATATTATTAGTACTTACCTAGGTTACAATTTAGGCGAGACATCACAATAATAATTTTAAATTTACTAAACCTCTCACTATTTTATCAAGTATAAATATCTATCACCATTAAAGTCAAAATTCCTCATTATCTTGACATTATATTGGAAAGGATCCCTATTTCCATTTTTATAATCTATAAAAATTCCATGAAAATTATATGAATGTATTTAGGAATGTGGTCTTCCCAACTGAAAACCACAAGCTCCTTGAACCTTTGAGTGGAATCCCTATTCCCAAAATCCTGAGTTGGATCTCCTCAACACTTTCCTAAAAATTTTTATTTGAAAACAGAGTTCATTAAACCTAGTAAATATTTGGTTAAGATGACCCGCTATCTTAGTTTGGAATTACTTATAGTTAAAAGTGCTCATGATAAAGGCCAAACCAACACTTTAACTATGGTTTTATCTTAATTCAGATGATAAAATAACTAATCACATAATATTAACTTTTTAGATTCTTTTTATTATGTATAAATTTAATTATTTTAGCATTTTTGTATCTTGTAAATTTTATTGTATATTTTACTTAAGTGATTAAACATGTATCTATAAATCATTTATACATAATCCATTATTTTTATTCCATCATTTCACATTAAACTATTTATTTATGTGATAGTGGCCTTGAATCTATAACATAAATCAAGTATAGATAAAAATAAAATAAATAAATAAATGGTGTGATCATGATATTATCTAATGGTTTATTTTTTGAGCAAAAAACAACTCAACCTATGACTCTAGTGGAAAAATTCCATGTGATAGTCTTAGAACAAGTTGTAGTATTATAAATCTTCACTTATGTATCACTCGAGTTGTTTTTTTCTCATTTCTATCTTGAAACACCTCCACCTAAGTTCTACATTAAATAGACTACATGAACCTTCAGATACTCCTTTTATTATATCTATTTTATAACTCACATACAGTTGAGGGAACCAAAGGATTGGATAAGGGGAATTACATAAACAAACTTAGAGACACAGGTCTAATAAAATATATTAGGGAAGGATAAAATGTAGTCCATTATATTTAATTTAACAAAAATAATTTCAAACCCATGTAATGAAATTAAACTAAATAAAAACAACACGTACATGTGTTTGGTCAAAGATCATGATCAATCATACACATGCAATGAATATGCATTTAAAACATCTAACTAGTAGTCATTTCAATTCATTCTTCAATAATATAAAACATGAATGAATTATTTTGATTAATTATATTATTAATTATTTAATTATTTTTAAATTATTTTATCCAATTAGATTATAGATTCCAATCCACTGTGATTTTAAAGAAAATAGATTATTTAATTTTATTTAAAATTTACTAAAATAGCAGACAACTTTGTACATCAAAGAAACTCAATGAGCACCTATCCGAACTACTTAGTGTGTTCCTTACTATATACAATAAAATATCAAGAAATATTGCATACATGAAATGTTTCATAATTTTGTGGCATGTACTTTCAAATTAATGACTCATGGAACTCATGAAAAATTACATTAATGCACACTTATTATTTAGTATACAAGAACCATACACAACTTTTAGTTTCAAATATTACATAGATTTAATTAATAATTTATCATAATATAAAACCAAATGAACAATCTTTACTATCAATTTAATGACTAAAGAAACTCTGGTTGATGAGGTTTAATTGAACAATTAATTAAAATTAATATTTCTATATAAATAGGTAAAGTACATGGTGTGTGCAGGCTGACCACGTGGTGTGTACTATTCTTTTCTAGATGTCTTAAATACACACATAGGAACTCAATATGTACTTATAATAGACATTTATATGGGGAATGACTTGTAGTAATGATACATGGAATTTATTTTAAGTTGCATGACCACTGGCCTATATACATTGTTCCTTAAATACATGCACTCTATTAATCATAATTCATCTTAACCCTATGTTTTCAACAATGAACACATGTGGACTACAGGATGTGTAAAAAATCTACATAACGTGTGGTCTATAAAAGGTTTGTTCTACCCTAGATAAGAAACATGTGGTATATTTAATTTACATGATGTGTATTTATTATATGATGATCCCTAGTCAATATAGGTGTCTTCTTACAATGAATAAGGGCACATGATGTGTAATAAAAGAGTACCCATCGAGTGACCATTTGTTATCTGGCTAGAGTTCTTGGAATAGGTTCTTAAGATGTGATCTTTATTAATAATTCACCTATCATGGTTATAAAAGAGAGAAAAAAAGAGGATAAGAAGAGATATCCATGATCCGATAAAGAATTAATTAAACATGGAATAAAATTTAACGTTAAAATGTGTGAGGATTAATAATAAGATAATTAATTATAAATGTGATTTTTACCCCTCATACACCACTTTTTTTTCTAGGTGCAGTGGAAATGTGTGTTGGGACTATAAAAAACTTGTATTTTTTTGGACTCAATGGATCATTTTTAATGTACAAGGCGTGAATGTCATTACCAATGAATTTTTTTTCCAAATTATATTGGAAAATTGAAAATAACACTAGAACCAAGATAAGTTCTTTTCATGATAATTTCATAACTAATTTAGGTAGAAGAAGAATGGTTACCTCTATCTTGAGATCTTTCATTAGTGAGGATGTTAATAATTATAACTTGATCGGTGTAGCATTTTCATGTTGTGAGGACCCAAAGTACATCCCTTCAAATGGTTACCCACATGTGATCCTTCATTATCTAAAAAATTCCAATGCATCACTAGATTCTTGGATGAACAATCAACCATATTTCATTATTCAACTTTGATAGCTTGTCCTTCCTTTTGGTTTGAAGGAATCTATCATATTATTCTCTTTATTTATAGGATGATAAGAGGAGGAATATCTTGAGATAAATCTTTTATGTGCACTAATTAACATTCACAAAAATGTAATAAAAGTCTATTTATAGACCTAGGGTTAGTGTTTAATATTTAATTTAGTTTATAGGGAACCTTTAATAAAATACTGAACCCCAAGAAACCCAATATCATGAAATAAAATAATACTATTATTTTATTCCATGATGTGAGATAAGTGATATGATGATAAATATTATTTTATGGTCTTGAAAATTAATATTTATCACCAAACCTAATATTTCTCTGCTCATACTCCTTAGCATTTAACGAATACCCAAATAAATATTATTATTAAATATTTATTCATTTAATAAACAAATAAACATTATATTCATAGACTAAAAAATAAATATTTATTTAATATTCACATAGCTAAATAAATTATTTAACAAATAAATAATTATTTACTATGATGAAAATAACAAGTGGTAAATAAATATTATATATTCACATAATTAAAAAATTACCTTATGAATATATATTTATTTATTATTTGTGATCATTTAATAAATATTCAAAAATTAATAACTGTTGGTCAGAAGAATAATATTTATTCTAATTGTTAAATATAAATAATATTTAACTAAGATCAAAGAAAACACACCGTGTGTGGACCTCTTTCCCTCTTCCTTAATAGCATTAGGCAGGATTTCCTAAAGTTGAAGAATACAATCTATCAATGGGTCATGATACCCATAGAAGATAATATATTTCACGACAATAAAGAAACATATAAATGATCACTGTTTAGTATAATTCGTTTGTTATGATATCTCATCAAGCAGGTTTCACACTTGTGTCATCATCTTATATTCCTGATATGTCATTCCTTTACTACTATAAATAAAATCACCCTTACACAATGGCCATAGAATTTAATGAAATGGTTTTATTTCAATAAAATGGATGAGATATCATATTCCATGAATATGAATGGGATAAATCCTTTACTGACTTATTCATCAAAAACTTTTCACCCATGATGTACCCTACATACCCAAATTTTCCATGAAATACCTCATCATGATTTATGTAAATACATAAAATTTATTGATTTTTGATATAAATTAATAATAATATAAAATTATAAGGATCATTACACATGATCACAAATAGGAAAATACAATAATAGAAAAACATGTGGATTTTTTACAGGTGGTTTTGTTCTCAAAATCTTCTGACTTGGAGATTATCAGGTGAGAACTTCAGGATATGAAGTCTCATATGCTTACAGGTAATCTCGTCTAAAAGTCAACAAATTATGTGTCCTATAATATAATTTTATCCAATTATAGATTAAGTTTTATGAATATAATCATGTAATTTCAAGGTTCTCATCATAGCGGGTAACTCCTATGCCCATTTTCAATGAGACATATAATCTGAGAAATTATTAGATTAAATCCATACAATAATTTGAATGATATGTAATAAAATATTTAGATTAATATTTAATCCTTTCAATATTCATTAAATATATTGTACAAATATTTGGTTCAGGAAACCAACTCCAACAGAATTTGTAGGTGAATTATTTTGGGATAAATAGGGGCAGTGTCCCCTATATTTCTTACAACTAAAATTCCCACTCTATTCTTCTTTATTAGGAATATATTGATAATTTAGATTTCAGATAAGAATTAAAATAAATAATAATGAATAAATAAGGGTGAACCATACCATATGATCAAGGAGTAACTAAAATCATCAAAATTATTTTATAAACTCATAATATTAACCAGTTTTTATAACAGTTCAATGAATTCTGAAATAAAGATAATTTTTTTAATTATCTATTGATCATGTAATATTTTTTCTCAACTATGAAATACTCAATAAATTAGTTATAAAAATAAGATTTATTTTTCCAAATTATACTTTTATACAAGTCACTTGATTCTATAAATTTATTCTTCTTTATTTGAGCAAGTCTTCTCCCTCTCTCTCTCAACTTAATCTTGAAAATTGACACAAACATTCTACACCATTTTTGTTTTTTATATTATTTATTCATATATTTTCTATTCATTATATTTTTTCATGAGTTATTGTTAAACTTATCACAATCATTGTTTCCATCATCAATTCATTCTTGAGATTGTGTGTTGTTTTTACGGTACAAAAAAGAGGGGTATAGTGACTTTGTTCCTTACTTAACATATGATTCTATTAAATTAGAACTAGATAATTCATTAATAGTAATCCATTAAGACTATTTTTTATAGTAAAGGTAGGTATATAATATGAATTACTAGATCAAACTATATTTTCTCCTTTTATTTCTTTCCTTTATTCTTTTTATGTGGACACATATGAAAAAATAATATTTTTTTAAAAAAATTGGGTTAAAAAATACCCAAAATACTCCATTCATCATCATAATCAATATATTTATTAAAAATAAAGAATTATAAAGGAAAAAAATATAAAACAAAATGCTATGAAGGTCTGAAATATTGAAGCCCAAGGATATCCCCCATCACAAGGTTCTTAACCTTGGGGGGTAAAAGAGTCCACTCCATTAAAGTAAGTGACACTAGTTTATTGGACCACAATGGAGGCTAAGTGGTCAGAAACCTTGTTACCCTCCCAACAAATGTGGATTATCTCCATATTGTATCTTAGATAACCAATACATCTTCTAAATACATAAGAGATTGACCAGGGAATGGTACCTTTTCATTGTTTCACATTTACAATAATTATTGAATCTATTTCCACCACTACAAGATCAATGTGCATTTGATTACAAATTTGGAGGCTAGTAAGCATTGTCATTACATCGTCTTGAAGAGAGTAACCCACTCCAAAGATGGCTACAGACACAAGGATGACTGAACCAACGGTGTCACGAACCACTCCACCTCCTTTCATGATGCCCATGGCGCACGATCCATATGTATTCAGTTTGGTTATGGAGGGATGGGAGTTCCAGCAGACCTAGTTACCCTACCTGACTATGGGAGTTGAAGGAACATGTGAGTTGGCTACTAGAATCAGTCTGAGGGTAGGAACATACAACCAATCCTTGAAAAGAAATGCCATAACAAGTAACATGTTCTTGGTTAAGGTGATCAAAACCTTCCCTGAGCAATAGATTCCCTCATGGTGAGAAATATTTCGACATTGGTAGATGCACTAGTATCCTACAACCATCATCAGAGAACATGCCTTTTTTAGGGCTAACATCACCCACGCCATGGAGCCGACATACTAGAAATGGGGAGTATGATAACTATATAAGATAAAGACTAGATAAATCTAAGTATTATATCTAGATAGCATACGCCCATTCTCCTTTGATGAATAGGTGCTCTTAACTATCTTCCTAACTCTACATGCAATAGTATCACCTAAAAGCCACATGAATTCCCATGTTTTTTTAACATTTTCATAAGTGGGTATTGCATAGTTCTAAATTCTTCACACAAGAAAGTTATACTTAGCATAAATCTCTTTTTAACATAGGATTTCACCCCATATATCACCATTGTTTCTATCGACCACCCCCAGTGATAGCCTTTCATAGAAAATCACATGAATTGGAAGTAGTAAAGATTCACCTGTCTAGTTATGTGGAAATTTCAATAAGATCAAAACACTTCCACTAATCATTATCCCAAATAGCTCTGATGAAAGACGAATACTCACTTACCTGTCGAAAGGAAATGTCTGGAACATGACAGCCTAGGAAAAAAGTGTGGAACTAGCCCATTTTTGGTTCCAGAATGATATATACCCTCTTCAAACAATCAATTTGGTGTGGGGTTGAATGGAAAAAAGATGTAAGAGAGTCATAGGCCACAATGAGGAATAGATTTTAATTGTCTGACCCACATTCCCTCAGATTTTAATCTCCATGAATCTTCCCCATAGAGTATTCTCTTCAATAACCTCCAATGTAAGTATTTCATTCATGTAATGAAGGGTTGATGATAAAATTATTACATTAATTCCACCATCCTGGATAGGTTTGGCCATCCTTTACCAAGAGGCCTAGTACCTCTTCCCTTCTGAGTGGTAATCCCATATGAAGGAGGCTAGAATTCTGTCAATATTTGATATCACTCCCTTTGGGACCTTGATGGACAATAAATCATGGAATGGGATGGATGAAAGAACATGGTTAACCAAGTCTATCTTTCCTCCAAAAGATAAAAACTAATTTTTGGAATTCAACACATGACCTATGATAATTCCAAAAATATGATCAAAATGGTGGATACATAACCTCCCTAATGATATTGGAGCACCCAAGTATTCCACAGGGGAGCACCTATTTTCAATACCAGAATGATATCCATGAGAATGATCCTCCTTTATGTGAATTTGTTTGAAGCGTGAAAGTTAATTTTGACAAGGTTGATTATTTTACCTATTCAATAAAAATAGTCTCTAAGGACCTTATTAATTCCACAAATAGATCAACTTCTAGAATTTATGAATAAGATCGTATTGTCTACAAACATAAGATGAGATATGCAATTAGTACGTTGCCTATATGAAATCTTGTTGCTCATCAGAGATCCACCGGGAAAGGAATGTAGATAACATTCTATTAATAACACAATCCAACACCTTATATGGAAAATTGAACATACTTACAAGCCTATAATAATGGATGGAATATGTATCCTTGAATTTATGAATAATGAACAACATCGTGGAACATGAAACACATGGGATACTTCATCATTGAAAGAAATATTGTATGAATTCCACTAGATAACTGTTGATAATTTCCCTTAACACCCTGTAAAAAGATCCTGGAAAACTATATGAACCCGAAGAACTCTCTAGGTTGAGACTCAACATTTCCTCTTGAATTTACTTTCCATTAGGAATAGCCTCAATGAGGCCATTTTCTTGATTAGAGACAATGTTTGGGATAACCTCGATGATCTCTTTGTGGCCCCTTAGATACCCTCAAGCATAAAAGGGTTCAGACTTGCAAGAAGACCTTTAAAAAAAATTAGCCATTCCCCCAATAACATCTCTCTCTTCATTATATGATCCATCCTCCAGTAGGATTTTGGTCATGATATTATGCCTTTTTTATTTAATGGACGTGTGAAAATATGTGATGTTCTAGTCTCCCTATTGTAGGAATTTTATTCTTGAAAGTTCACATGCTAGTCATTATTTTCTGAGAATCATCTCCTATATTACTTCATTCTTGATTCCCAGCTCTCCAAATAGATAATTATTCATGGCAGATTCCAGAATGGACACCAGAATCTCGATCACCTCTTGATAGCTTCTATATCATTAGAACTTAGAAGCTAATTGTTTATCCATTCCTAGAGATCACCTTTGAAGTGCCTATGTTTGTTATGAAATCTATTCAATAATTTTCCCTACATATCCATATTCCACGAGTCACCCACTTCCTGATGATAACCTAGTTTGTTGTTCCACATATGGGAATAGTTGTAACACACTTATCTTTCCTTCCTTGAAGACAATGACACAAAAATGGGGGAATGTTCAGAAATAATATGAAGTAGGTTTTTTACCTTTACATTAGTATAGGATGATATTTCATAGCCATTATCAAGGAACTGATCAAGTCAGCACTAGGTGTGAAGGTCCCCACTCTGACTGTTGCACCATGTGTATAAATCACTAGTGTAACCCATATCCATAAGACCTCTACGATCCATAAACTGGGAATGCTATATGTTTTCCTTTCTAGGGAAAGAACCTCTCCATTTATTCACATCTGGATCTGAAATAAGGTTTAAATCTCCTCTGAAAAATTACAAGAAACACTCTGGGTCAACATCTTTAAACTCAGAACACAAGGCATCTCTAACCTATGAATCATATATTATATAAATAAAGAAAAAGAAGAATTCAGGATTATTTATTGTGATCTTAGTGGAGATGCATTTCTCTGACTCCTATATTAATTCAACTGAAATATCTAAACTCTAGAAAATAAATATATTATGATTTTGAGGGGTTTCCATATATAAATATGATCATCCTTATTCTTCGCGCATACTCACTAATTTTGGAAGATCGTTTTGTTGGGATCCAAACCTATATAAGATAGATCTTATTATTCTTCACCTCATTAGAGATGAAATATATTTTTACCCACACACTCTGGCCCCAGGTGTTCCATGTGAGGATAAGATACATTAAGTAAGTTATCTATTGGCTTTAGTCCCATGCTTTATAACCACTTTTTTGAGAATACGAATGTTCACAGTTGAGTTTGGACTGAGATATTGTGTGCAATGCAATATGATGTGGATAATATTTTTCTGTAGGGGGAGTTGAAAATTCATGGGCATTGATTTCATCCTTACTAGGTAGGGGGTGAAGCTGGTTAATGAAAGACAAGCTCTATGTCCATTAATATAAAGAACATACCTTCTGATGGGAGGGTGAGGGAGAGGAGTTTTTTTAACGGGTTTTTGAAAAAAAAATGGTTAAAAGGGATGGGGTTCTTGATATTTTTAAAAATGGGCCTAGAGATGCGTGAACCCAGTTTATGCATTTCTCCTCTGCCAGAGAAGCATGAATGGGGTTCATGCATCTTAGGTGTGATGGAAGATGCCTGAACATCATTCACGCATCCTTCATAGATGTGATAAAGGATGTGTGAACCCCATTCATGCATCTCTCCATGCCAAAGAAGCGTGAATGAGGTTCATGCATCAATGGAATGACAGAATATGCATGAACCCGATTCACACATCCTTCAAAGATAGGATAAAAGATGTGTGAAAGGGGTTCAGGCATCTTACTGAAAAAAATACGTAAAAGGGACCCCCCTCAAAATTCATTCTTCTCCTCTAGATTTTGATATGAATCTCTGCCGAAATTATTTCTTAATAAATATATTCTTCTTTTAAGTAGTTAAAATTTCTATATAAATTTTTAATTCTTTAATTGTGTTTATTTATTTCATTTATATGGTTTATTTATTTAATTTGTGATACGTATAAATTAGTGTTTGTTTATATGGTTTATTTATTTCACATGTATTAATCCATGATGTTTAAATTATTGTCTTTTGTATGATTTAATATTTGAATGGGTGTATGTTGTATGAATTCATATTGAATGTTTAGGAAAATCAAATATCTTATAAAATATATTATTTTTAAAGTAATATTAATTTAATTTATAATATTTTATACACAAGTTATATAATTTATGAATAATATATTAGTTATATGTATCATATTTAAATTTATTAAAAGATATATAGAAAGATCTTTTTGTTAATGGTAAAAAATAGTTTTGTATAAATAATAATTTTGAATTATATTAAAGAATTACATTTTAAAGTAATATTAATTTAAATTATAATATTTTACACACTAGGTATATAATTTATTAATAATATATTAGTTATATTAAGTATCGTATTTATTTTTATTAAAAATATATAGAAATTTTTTTTTGTTAATGGTATAGAAAAATTTTGTATAAATAATAGTTTTAAATTTTATTAAGTGTAAATAATTATTATTTGAAGTAATAAATTATAAAGTAATATTAATTTAAATTATAATATTTTATACAGTATCTATATAATTTAGTTATATAAAGTATCATATTTAAATTTATTAAAAAATCTAAAGAAGATTTTTTGTTAATGGTATAAAAACAGTTTTGTATAAATAATAATTTCAAATTATATCAAGTGTAAATAAATATTATATTAAGTAATAATGTATGAAATATAATTAATTAAATACTGGAAAGTATAAAATGGACAAAAAATGTATATATATGAAATTTTTTGAATTGAAAATAACATAAGTTTACATTATTTTAATGAATAGTTTTTCTTTAAGTGAAAATTATATTACATTTATTTACTAATAATAATAAATTTAACCAATAAAGTATAAAATATATTTACTTATATTTTGAAAATTAGTAGAATTACCAAAAAATAATATATATATATATATATATATATCTGTGTGTGTGTGTGTGTGTGTGAAATTTTATAAAATTGAAAATAACATAAGTATTCATTATTGTAAATGGTTGTTATGTAAATGTAAATTATATTATTTATAATTAAATTTATTAAATGTTATTAATAAATATATATATACACATAAAAATTTAAAAGTTAATTTTTAGTAAAAGAGGTCTAGATATTCAATATATATTTCATCTAGTAACAGATAAAGTTATATAATATGTAGAATAAAATAAGTATACCAAAAAACATGGTAAGTTGTGTGAAGACTGATCTTGAGATGACCGAACAATGTATAATTGAAATTTCATTCCTTATTTTGTGTGTTTGGTTATTTAATTTGTAATTATCCATGAAAAAATGTACTAATGGTTTTATGGAATTGTATGTGGTGATTTGGGATATTGATGTGGGGAAACTGATTACTACAGATCCATGTTTTGTGAGCTCTATAGAAATAAGTCCTTCATGAAAGTCTTATTAATTTCTTCCCCTTTATATGAATCCTATGATAGAAGAAAATTATGAAGAATATGATCAAAATTTAGACAGAAATTTAGATGACATCCCTTTTTGTGATGATATAGTGAATGAAAGTTTATTTGAGGAAGAAGAATCTGGGTAGCCATCAGGAGATGAGGTGGGTAAGGGTGATGTGGGGAATGAACCTTTTGAGGTTCCTTTGAGAGACAGACATCCACGACATCCACCGGTTAGTGGTAATCATCCTTCAATATGGAGTTCATTAGTTGAAGTAATGTATTGTGAACAACATTTTCATTGGGATTTCATTACACCAGCTTCTGAATTCCCTCGCATTATAGGGAATATGTCTACATCAAATATAAATTCTATCTATATTAGGAAGGTGTTTGAAAATAAACTATCCATGAAAATGTGATAAAGAAATACCACATTGATAGAAATTTCACATTTGTGGTTAATGAGTCAAAGAATATAAAATATCTCATTCATTGAGAAAAATATGGGCCAGAATGTAAATTTCAATTAAGGGAAATATTTGATAATTTTTTTGCATGTTGGAGGATAACCAAATTAGAAGGACCACACACTTTTGTGCATCCAAGATTTTTATAGGATCACTCTTCCCTTGATGTTGAGTTTATATCAACAATTATTTGTGAGATGATACGAACATGTCAGGATATTCCCATTTACCTTGTTCAGGAAAGAATTCAATAGTTTTAAACTTATAAGATATCATACAAAAAATCCTGGAATGAAAAATAGAAGGAAATTATAAAATTTTATGGTGATTGGGATGAATATTATCCAATGTTTCCACAGCTTATGGAATTGTTGTCTCTCAAGAATCAGATTATTTATCATTTGGAAACTATTGATTATGTATCCCCCAATCACTGAGTTGATCGATCAAAGGTGAAGTTCCATAGAAATTTTTGGGCATTATGGACAAGCATCACTGCCTTTACCTATTGTAAAAAATTTATTCTTGTCAATGACACTTTACTTTATGAAAAGTTTACAGGTGTTTTACTCATTGCTGTTACACAGGATGGTAATCGTGCTCCTCTACCACTTGCTTTTGCTATTGTATAAAAGGATAATTTGGAATGTTGGAGCTGGTTTTTGGCATGAGTACGTGTTCATGTCACACAAAACTAGGGAATTTTTTTGATATTTGATCACCATCACACAATTATAGAGGTTGTGACTAGTGATGGGGTTTCATGGACTAAGCTGAATTCTTATCATCACTATTGCATTATACATATTACTTGTAATCTACATAAGCATTTCAGAGATGAGGCTACAAAGAAGGCGATCCTCAAGTTAGGTATGTTTTTCTAAACATACTTAAAAAAAATTAATATCCATTTTAATACATTATTATCTTAAGGTTTAAGCGTATGATCTCTAGAAAGAAAGCTTTATTCATGCCATGATGAGATTTGAACTGCTAATGAAGATGTGTATGAATATATGATGCATACTTCAAAGTAAAATGGTCATTAACATATTATGGTTGTAGACGATATGAACATATGACCACTAATATAGTGGAGTGCATAAATGGGGTGCTCAAGGGTGTGCACAAACTCCCAATAATAGGGTTAGTGCAAGAGACTTTTGAAATATATGTTCACTACTTTGTTGACCGGTCCCAAATGGCCTATAAGAGGATAGGAAATGGAATGCGTTTTAATCATCATTTCCAAAGTGATATTGATCAGATACTGAATGAGTATTCAAGAAGGAGTGTTCTAGAATTTGACAGGGAAAATATGAGCTTTTAGGTAAGACGGTTCTATGACCGGGCTACATTCACTAGTGGTCGAGTGTTTGTGGTGATATTCTATAATAGGTAATGTGAATGTGGAAACTTTAAGGCATTGATTTATCCATGTGCACATGTTATTACATCTTTTGATTCGGTAAATATATCATGGGAGCCATATGTTGACTCGATGTATCAAATGATCACTTTATTTAACTTTTATAGTGCAGCTTGGATGCTTGTTGATGACTTTCATTCTATCTCATTGCATACTAATCAACAAACCATCATCCATGATATTTTTAGGTTTCATAAGTTGGTTTTGTTTTCATTTATGATTTTTTCAATGTCTTTCACATTTTAAATTATTGGCTTCATACTACCAGGTTGCGGCCCTGAGGAAAACCAAATTCAACTCGAATCAAAGATGAGACGGAATGACCTCGACAATGAGGAGGGAGAATACGGTGCAATATTTTTCATACAGAAGGACATACTCATAAGATATTTCCCCAAGTGGCAGGACATAGCTTCAATTCCCATTATCCATGATCTATTCTATGTATTGTATTATGAATATGTATATTTTCTTATGTATGTGGACATTTCAGAATTGAATCCTTTTATTTCTGACTTTCCCCATTTTTGACATGTTTCAATTTTGGTTTATCTCATTTCTGGATTCTATCATACATATTTTTTTGAGACTAAAACCATTAAAATAATAATCATAGAATGAAAATGAATATATCATGCTTCCACATGTTCAATACGGGGTTTTCATCACAATTTATTTATATAAAAAGTATTATAATAAATTAAACTTCATCTATTCGATCTGCACCATACAAGAAGCATTACATTACCAAGTTAATTAAGATATCTTATAGTCCGTGGGTTTGATCATTGGGGGTGGGGCTAAAATACTACATCCAAGATGAAAGACCCTTTCTATCACATATTATGCCCATCTTAAAAATATTCCTTACTAATCCATTCAATACTCACCAATATGCTACACACTACCATGGACACCAAGCCACAAACAACCAAGGCCTCAAATCCACACTATAATAAAGAAACTAACCCACACACAAAAAATCAAGCATTAATCTAAAATATTAAAACAATAATTTTTCATTTGTTTGTTGTATATTTTTTTAAATAAAAGTGTAAATTATTTATTAAATTCACTATAAAAAAATTAATGATGATATCATATTTGAAAATGGAATGTTTTCCATTGCTGGAATCCCAGGATACTCAAGTATCACATCTTCTTTTAGAGGGACATCTAGTGCCTCTATTGAGTGTATGCATATCCCACCATTTCCATCATACTACACCACATCCCACTATCACCCCCATCATCATTGTGTTTGATTATATTGTGTAACGATGTGAGACTTCACCTATCTCGATCATAAGCTCATTGTTGTGCTTGTAGATAGATGGAGGCCAAAGTCATATACATTCCATTTTAGATAGGGGATATGACTATTACCCTACAGGACATGGTCAATATATTGGGCCTCCCCATCGACGGTGTGGATTTGACAGGCCGAGTTGGAGCAGATTTTCATGAGCTTGTTCACAGACTACTAGGCATTGAGGTCCACAATGATGACAGGACCATCATTGATAGTATATTATAGATTCCTTGGTTAGACCATCACTTCAATCATTTAATAGAGGATGATGAAGAGATCATCGTGCTGCGATTTTCATGTGCATATATTTTGAGGATGATCGGTGGCACAATTTTTGTTGATCACTCCACTACTTCTATACATCCGATATATTTACCTTTTTTGGAGGATTTGGAACAAGAAGGCTAGTATATCTAGGGGTCTCCTTGTCTAGAATATACATACAGAGAACTATGCAGCGCATGTTACATTGATAAGAAGCAGATCACAGGATGATTGGTTCTTCTACAGTTTTGGGTATGGGAGCACGTCCCTCATTTAGCTCCACATGCTCGTGTTCCATTACCAACATATATTGTAGTAGAGTCTCCACGTGTAGGTTGGTATGTTATCCATTCCTTCTAATGTCTAACTTAATTATATAACTTTCTATTATGAAATGAAAATATAACAATGTTATCTATAAGTGGAGTCAGGCACATCGACATTCAGATTCCCCCGGACACAATGAACACACCTACATACTTATGTTGGACAACATTCGACCACACAATGTATGTGGTTATTATTTATATTGTTAAATATTTATTATTTATTATACATATATTCATTTATTATTAATTTGTTGTTTTAGATTACATGGATTCCATATACAGATGATATCATCCTGAGTCTTCCACCGTACTGTATGAAAATCCTTGATACCGGCTCTTATAAGGCTCCATTGATTCATTTTCATATAGTCGAGTGGAATTAGACCGATAGAGTTATGAGGTAGTTTAGATTCTTTCAGCATGTTCCTGACCCACCCAATCAGTTAGCTACACTGCATTACCTAAATATTTTAGGGAAGAGAGATTTTTATTGGAGGAGATACCAAGCCAGATATATTGATTTATGGGACAAACGAAGGGAGTCTCTATTACGAGGGAAGGGTATAATAAATTTTCATTTGGTAGATCAGATGGATTATGCCTCCTGGTACTACAGGTCCCCAGTCAGATTTCTGACACGACATGGATGAGGCTTTCATGAGTTCGTATAAATTCTTCTTTCCATTTTTCATTAGATTTTTTATTAATATTACTTAACAATGGAATTTGTTTTCATAGGATGCTCGTATTTTTCATCTATTTCACATTTCTGATCTAGTAGAGAGATTCAAATTTGAACTGACATGTTTTCAAAGCCTTGTAGTAGAGTTGCTTCATTAGATGGATGAGATTTATCATGAAATTTTCTTTGATCCAACACATGGTTAGGTGGTTTCAGAGCTTTCTCAGCCTTATATAAATATACTAGGGGTGACGAACCTATTATGGATGTTGTTGTTCAACATGAGTAGGGTGTTCGGATTGATTTATTAGATGCTACTATTCCACAAGAGGAGGGTGTTTAGTATGATCAGATAGATTCTCCTCCATCTTCTTAGGCACAACCATAGGTAGATAAAGATGCTGATTGGATTGAGTTAGATGCTTTATTACAGACATCTGCATCACATAAACCATCTTCTTCCCTTTTTGGTGAGAGTTCCAGCTAGCATCCACTATCCTTAGATGTAGAATAGGGTATATACGGTGAGACTGTACATCCACCGCCTGTCAGACAAGAGGATGTGGAGGTGGTTGCTGATGAGGATGTGCAGTATACACCAGAGCACAAAGATATACAGACATGACATGGACACATCCAGTATACGCCTGACTGTAGGAAAGAAGAGAATCCACACAGAGGCATAGATTAGGTTGATTTTTGATTTATGATGCCTTTTTTATGTATCTTACTATTATCATTTATAAAGTTCTACTATTTTTTTAATAAGTTCCTTACTGTTATCAAATTATCTACCAAAATCAATAATTTCTATTTTTTATTCATATTATTACTTATTATTATTATCTATATATGTATAATAAATAATATTATTAAATTTATTAATAAATATTAATAATATTAATTATTTAGGATTCAAATAGACTCTGGATGAAAAGATCTATGAACTTGAAAAAATCATGAAAAGTATTATTGATCTTAATGATTTGAAATTGGATGTAAAATCCTAGAAGATCATGGAAAATGATTATTTAAAAAAAATTAAATTGTATGAAGAATAATGTGATTTAATAATGGATATTTATAAAGAGTAGATGATTATGATTGAAGTTCATAAAAACCACAATATGAGATGTATGGAATTAGAAGTTCATTTTTCTAATTTTGAAAAGATACATATTCATACTTTATAAAAGGGAACAGTTTCTACTGGTACACAATCATCACTAGTGGCTTTTACTGTTAAAATACCTCTATCATGTGATAAAATTATAGACAATGTGAAAAATATTTATTTGATATTCTTTCAAAATAGGAAACAATCCTTAATAGGGTTAAGATTGCACCATCCATAAAGGATAATAAATATAAAATCTCCACAAAAATCAGAATGTAATGTGAAGAGATTGATGCTATATAATATAAATTTTAACAAATATTCAGATGTAAAATCATGAATACTAGAGGAACTGGACCAACATCAATGGGAAAAAAACTCAACCATCCTATTCACATTAAGAAGAAAGGAAGATCCACCATATTTCCTTAATCATTTTTTAGTTTATCTATTCTTATGATGTAAGGAATATGGTCATCATTGAGTAATTTTAAGAATGTGTTAGCATATCCAAGACATTAAGTATAAAGAATATATGATCATGGTTTTATCATATTTTTTTCCCTAAAGAATAAGTATTGAATAAGATCATCCTTGGTGAAGTTATACTAGTTTTCGAATTTGTAAAGTCATAAGACGAAGATAAATTCTAGTGTATTATCTATATTAGAACATCTTGAAAACCATTATTTAAAAGATACACCATTACCAAGATGTTTATGAGTGTTTCCCTTAAGGGGTAGGTAAATGAAAAATATGAAATTACTTATATAATTAGTATATCAATTAGAATCAAACCTAATTACTATAGAATGTTCAGGAAGATCATGTTATTGAAAGAGGAATGTTTTTCTAAATCTCTCTTCCTTTGTTAAAAAAAATAAACTGAATAGAAAGGGTTTATAATTAAATTAATCAAATTCATAAGAAAATTTCAAGTACAGATGTGCTCAAAGTCCATTTATCCTTCTTATTGCAGTTGAATGTTTTTGATCTATTTGTTAAAGTTAGTGAATGAGTTTTAGGTTGATTGTTATAATAAAAGATTCATATCTCATTTAATATCTTCATCCTAAAATAAAAATAGATTACCCTTGATGATAAGTGCATGAGTTCTCATTTTATGTGGTATCATGATCCATTGGTAGAGGACAACATTATTTGACAAATAAAATCCTATTTTTTCTAGAGAGATTATGACTCACGTAGACCTAGAGTGAAAAAATGGATGACACATTCTTAAGTATGAACTGATACTCACGATCGAGCAGTGCACCAAGAATTAAACCAGTTGATCAAAATTACAATGAACACCATTATTAATATTTTTGACTATTTAATTAATATGTATTAATAATTATTTATATTTATTAATATTTTATACATATTGATGATTTTTAATTAATATGTATTTATATTTAATTGGTATTTACAATTATTGATGATTTTTATTTTAATTAAAAAAATTTTAGAAAGCGTGCATATTTATTAATAATTATCTAATGGATATATATTATTCATGAATAATTAATAATAATTATTAACAGTAATTAATATTTATTTAACATTTATTAATATTTGATAAATATTTATTTATATTCATTAGTATATAATTAAAATTTATATTCTTAATAAGTGGGTTTCACCCTCAACCTTTTAAGAAAATTATTAAAATTTATCAATATTAATTTAATATTTACTATTATTTAATTGATATTTATTAATATTTTTAAATATTTGTTAATTTTTACTTAAATTGTATTATTTTCAAATTAATATTTATAAATATAGAAAAATATTGTGTTCATATTTATTACTATTTTTTTATATTATTGATTATTTAATTAATATTTATTAATATTTATTAATATTAGCTGATATCTTCAAGCTTTTTTAATTAGTATTTATATATATTTAATTCGTATGAATGATTTTTTTATATAAAAATTATATAGGTTGCATGAAAAAGGTTCACCAATCCTTTATTGTAACACCCCAAGCTTCCATGGTACATTTCCCTTGGAATAATGCAATAGCTTGCATTGTACGAAACTTCGAGATTCAAACACACCACGACCAATCAAAGTAGCAATTATGAATAGAAATACCCACTATTTGAAATTTTATAATTTTTTTTATTCAAATTGGACTTCATTTTTGGATTTGGAATATCAAAATTAGATTATGGTGAATTTTTATTATTTTTCTGAAAACAATCAAATTTTGATGAATAGTGAAAAATACTAAATTTTAATTAAAAACAACTTTTTTAATCAAAATAATTTATAGTGCTAAATTATACTATTGAGTAGTTTTAAAGTATAATTATATTATATTTTTACCATTTAATATAATGATGGTCATTGGATATAATTTCACATTTAAACTGGACACAAACAAGTGTCAAACTTTTGATATTTATTATTTCTTAAAAACACGCTTTTTGTTTTGATGAAAAGAATTAATTTTAAATTAATTTCTTCCACTTATGTGTTTTTAATTTAGAAAATTGGATTCCATATTTATAATTAGGAGGTCCAAATTGTGTAAATAGGTAAATATTATTTTTATACATTTTTTTGAGGAAAAGAAAAGATATATTACTGATCAAGGAAACCAGGCCTACAAAGACAATCAGGAAATGAATTCACCCAACAATGATCACCCCAAGATTTCCCAAAATGATCCAAGCGATGGGATTTCATATTCCCATCCCTTTTGACAAAAGAAAATGTGCAGGCATCAAAACCATCGGTCAAGGACCATATCTTTTTCAAGATGAGGCCATAAGGTTGAGAGTCATCTTCCTTTGATGAGAGAGCGTTCACCACTTGGAGGCAGTCGAATTCCACCAAAACCTTGGGCCAATTTTTGGAACAGGAAAAAATAATCCCATGGAGGATGGCCAAGGCCTCTGCCACTGCAGGACTCCAAGAGTGAGGCACAACCCTACAATGAGCTTCCACAATATGGCCATAATTGTTATGAACAATGAGCCCAATACCGACCCTGGAGTAAGCAGAGACTGCAACATCTATATTTATCTTAAGAAAAAAATCAGGGGGGAGACCAAGAAGTAAATTCGTGCCGAGTGTGGCCAAAAGAACGCACCGCCCCACTGGTCATCCAACAATTCATCCACTCCAAAGCTCTATCCACACAAAGGCGATCAAGGGTCAACTTGATTTGGAAGATACATTCATTATGTCGAGTCCAAACCAACCAAGAAATTGTCCAGATAAGGCCAAACACTCTCGGTTCCAGAGAAGACACCCAAAAAGAAAAGTTTTATACCAACCCAATTGAACGGTCAAAGAACCTCCCAAAATCCAGCTTCCAAACCTTCCACACCCCTTCCACCCCGTTACAAGAAAGAATTGCATGCAAAGGGGACTCCACTTCTTAGAGGCAGAAGGGACAAGTGTCGTCCTCCTTCAAGTGTCGCCTCACCAGAAATTCATGGGTTAGAAGAACCCCCGCACAGAGCTACCACCAAAAAAATTTCACTTTCAGGGGAGCGGCACAGGACCAGAGGCACTTCCACCGATTATCAGTAAAGACCTGGGCCAAACTATGAACCCTCATTTTGTAAACCGAATGAATAGAATATCTCCCATGAGGTTCACAAGTCCAGCATATCTGGTCAGGGCCCACACCT
Source organism: Viscum album (assembly GCA_963277665.1). Taxonomy (NCBI): domain Eukaryota; kingdom Viridiplantae; phylum Streptophyta; class Magnoliopsida; order Santalales; family Viscaceae; genus Viscum; species Viscum album. Next base: position 2,103,256,400 of record OY728165.1, read on the forward strand.
GGAGTGAGAGGGATACTCAGGATAAGATGACGATCCACCTCGTTAAACCAGAAACAAAGCTTCCCCCGATCCCACTCCTCAAGCGAGTCGTCGAGCAGATCACGTACTCTTGCATCTTCGAATCCAGGAACAACCGGTGAAGAAACCTTGTGATTAATGCCATATTCCTCCCTGGATCATTCCAAATGTTAACATTATTCCCATCTGAAATTCTCCAAACGCAGCCCAAATCAATGAGAGATTCTTCTCCCCAAATGCTCCTCCACACAAAGCTGGGTCATGGACCCAGCTGGGTGTGAAAGAAATCAGAATGAGGGAAGTACTTTTCCCGCAAAACCCTTGAGAATAGAGAATTTTTATGGGTGATAAGACTCCATCATTGCTTCACCAAAAGAGACTCATTAAACCATTTTAGATTCCTAAATCCAAGGCCCCCATGAAATTTTGAGACATACAACTTCTCCCAAGACATCTAGTGGGAGTTATGTTTTCCCTCATGGGTGGCACACCAAAAATTGTCCAACAGGGAGTGGATTTGATCGACAAGAGTTTATGGGAATTGAAACAGCGACATAGCATAAGCAGGGATTTCTTGGGCCACTGACTTAATGAGAACTTCCTTTCCCTCCTTGGAAATATTTCTACTAGATCAAAGACAAATCATACTATCCACCCTATCTACAATCGTGGTAGAAACTTTTTTCTTCGATCTGCCAACAAGGGTCGGGAGGTCAAGGTACTTGGGATGCTTATCAACTAGTGGGAACCCAGAAATTCACTACAGATCCTCTTTCTTATCTTGTGGGATGCCTTTACTGAATGATAACTCTGATTTTGCAGCATTAAGGCATTTCCCCGAAGCCTCTTCGTACAAATTAAAGATATTCAGCACTACACTGCATTCTTGCGGGGTATCATGTGAAAAAAGGAGGATATCATCTTACAAGAAGAGATGAGAGATAGGGGGACATTTCTACATGCTGTAGAACCATGGATAGTTCCATGCTTTTCCGCCTTCAGGATTAGATGAGAAAATACATCTACCACCAGAATGAAAAGGTATGGTGATAGGGGATCCCCTTGTCACAATACTTTCGATGGTTTAAAGTTCGCTGAAGGGGCCCCATTAATATTAATTCTATAGGATACAGACATAACACAATTCATGATATTGGAGATCTATTTCGTCCCAAAGCCCAGCCTGTATAGGACAAGTTTGAGATAAGTCCATTCAACTCCATCATAAGCCTTCATCATATCTAATTTCATTGCCATGGTGCCACGCTTGGCTGAGGAGATATTTTTCATAGAGTGGAATAATTTGAAGGAAATAGAAGAATTATCAGTAATGGATCTCTTTGGGACAAAATCACTTTGTTTATCTAAGACAATCAGTGGTAGAAAGCCCCTAAGTCTGGACACCAAGATTTTGGAAAAAATGTTGTAAACCACATTGCACAGACTAATTGGCCGAAACTACGAGACTTTCTGAGGGCACTGGGTTTTGGGGATAAGAGTAATAGGAGTCTCATTCAGTGATTCAAGAGAGGTTATGCCTGCCCACACCTCCTTCATCAGGGTCACCACATTGGGCCCAACAATATGCCAAAAGTGTTTAAAGAACAGAGCATGAAACCCATCAGGCCCCGGAGCCTTGGTAGAGTGAATAATATACAAGGCCCATAGAACATAATCATCAAAAATGTATCTTTCCAAGGAATGATTCATTTCTTCCGTAACCAACTTTGGGATGCTTTCAGTCATACATGAGGGGGTGCTAGTACTTTCTACTGTATAGAGGTTTCTAAAAAAGTTCAGAATAATGGAGTGAATGTCATTAATGTCACGAGTAACTCTCCCAGAAGGATCCTCCAGATGAGCAATATGATTCTTCCATCTCCTTGTAGATTCTCATTGGTGAAAGAAGTTGGTGTTCTCATCACCATCTCTGATATGGTACTCCCTTGCCCGAAGGCACCAAAAACTCTCTTTCTCCCTCAAAGAAGAATTAAGATCCTTTTCCGCCACCACAATATTACTAAGGACAAAGTCGCAACAAGGATCGGAGTGGAGTCGCATTAATCAAATTTCTACCTCCTTAATACATTGGTCAAAGTTACCGAACCTAGCAGAGCTCCATTTCTGTAAACAAGATCAATAGTTTGGATGTTGGACATGATGCATCGATTCGGTCCCTACCAAGCTGATTGGACCACCTTTTCAAAGTCACTGTCTTAGAGCCACATACTTTCAAAGCAGAAGGTCAACGCCGGCCCCTTATGTTGCCCTTTTGATAACTTTGAAAAAATGATTGGGCAATGGTCAGAGGAGATGGGGGGTAGGTGGACAATAGAGAAGGCATGAAAAAGAGAAGTGAATTCGTCATCCCCAACAAATCTGTCCAAACTTTCCGCCAGACGGTTCTCTATTGACCTACCACGATGCTAGGTAAACGGTGAGCCAGAAAACCCGTGGTCATAAAGAGAGTTTGAGACAAGAGAAGTCCTAAAATCATTCATCGCAGCACCACTCCACACACAAACCCCTCTTTTTTATGGATAGAAAGGACCTCGTTAAAATCCCCCCCCCCCATCAAGAGAGGGCCAAGAAGTGAGTATCTCAAACGTTTTAAAAGGCCCCATGATTTGGGCTTATCCTGCCCACCTGACCACCCGTAGAAACCAACAAACGACCAAGGAGGGGCTCTAGGGCCCACAACTGTCACAGAAATGTGGTTACTTGAGTAATGAGAGATCTTAACCCCAAGATCCTCCTTCCACAAGAGGCAAAGTCCACCAGAGTGACCCTTTATTCAAATCAGAAAGACGTTTTTAAAACCAATCTTCAAGCCCATACGGCCGGAATCCTTGCTATCCAACATAGTTTCGGATACAAAAACTATGTCGGGGAGAAATTTGGAACTTTAGTGATGGATAACCCTAACCATTTGGGGATTTCCAAGCCCCCAACAGTTCCATCATAGGATTTTCATTTCCCTAGGAAGGGCTGGGACACAACTGTCACCGCCTTTGAAACTTCGACAACCTGACCATCGTCTACCACTTTTCACCTCTTTGGAAGTCTCTCAGTCATCTGAGACCCCTCCAAGAGTCGTTTATGGTCCCTGGTCTGTGAACTAGGTGGATCTACACCCCTATCCCCGCTAATCATTATTTTACATGTTCGATGTTTCATGGTATCAGGCAGCGTGATCCCAATCACATCATCCACTACCTGAGGGGTAGTACTGAGGGTAACATCATTTGAGGAAGATACCAAAACTGGTGAATCATTACAAACATGTTGTACCCCTAAGACTGGGTCAGGTAGTTACTTGCAGTTTGCCTGCATCCTGTCAGATGGAGAGGAAATGGATTTCAAAACAGTTGGGTCCTGGTGTGGAGAGACAGTCTTCACCTACCCCTGACTCTTGTTCTTTTCCCCAAACTCAACTGAGATCAGTGGGATTCCCATATTCCTTTCATCCACCCATGGATCCACATGACTGCCAGAAAAAAAATTGGCGGCCTGAGCATGATTAAATTGGTATGAGTGGGTTCATCCCCCTTACTAAAAGCCTTCACAAGATTTTCGCGGTCCTTATGTTTTTCAGTTTCGGAAATAAAATCCATTTCGGTGGTTTTTGCACAAAGCCAGGGACCATATTTCAAAATAACATTGCCCTGTCCATCCTCCTTCTTCACATCAAAGACCTTTTCTAGGTGTCTGAGACACCCAAAAATGAAAAAGAAAATAGGAAGCTTTTCAAACCCAAAGGAAATACAGACATCAGAGTCTTCAATTGTCAAGAACATACCCCTCATTAGTGGTTGTGTCACATCGACTAAGGCTCTAATCCTCACCACATGTCCCCAGTAGATAGGATCAGATTGATCCCTATCCAAAATTTTCCAATGCATTCACTAATTTCCCGCATAACACGTTCCATTCTACCATGGAATGAGATTCCTTTGATTCATAACCAGAAAGGTGAGTAAGTCAGTTCAATTTTTTGAATGTCGTCCCTGCCTGTAAAGTCCTCCTTGAGAATGATTTGATTATCAAAAGACCATGGTCTGCCTTTGAGCACCTTTTGTTTATCTTTGATATTGAAAAATTTGAAGACAAGAAAACCCTCTCCCACTTCACGTATGGAAACGCATTCCTCTAATCTCCATAAAATTTTTATAGTATTTTTAAATCCCCCCTAGTTGAATGAACGTTTCGCTAAAAATTTCCCTACCACCAGGAGTGACATGAGATGTGACAAAAAGATGTATTTGTTTTTTCATGTGGTGGTCGGCGCTTTCTCTTTATTAGTCAGTGAAAGGTTCTTCCACCGATTCAACAATTCAGATTCCATGACAACAAAGAACACTGCATCAACGTAACCTACAGAACACACCCTTCATGATCCCACCACTATCGCATTCAAAACTCCACAATGCGAACATAAATTTCATCCTTCGCAAACTAGAAACTCATGAATACTTCTTCGCGGATCAGTCCACCACAAAGCCACACCTTGCTGACCAGCTCACCGCACTGACCATTCCACGAGGACCAGCCCCTGCGTGGTCCAAACAACGAGCGCCGACCCCTAGGAAAACTGCATCAGTGCACTCAAGACCCTACGTGCATAGTACCTGCATGCTCGAACATCACCTGCATGCTCGAACATCACCTTCGTGAACAGCACCCTCGTGCTTGAACATCGCACCAAATCAGGGCGACCACAACTCTTCACGAACAACAACTGTTGCAGACACACCCCAAAGCAATAACCACATACCTTTATGAAACGCGAGCAGCACCATCAAGTTTGAGACCCTGTGCGAGCAACACCATCAATTTTTAGACCCTGCGCAAGCAACACCATCGAGTTTAAGACCCTGTGCGAGCCCACTCTATGCAAGCAACCACCTTCGCACCCACGATCCTGCGCGAGACCCACCCTTCTCCCAAATCTGCAAAACGGGACACCCGGATATGCAAAATAGAGATTTGTAGAGATTCAAACTGACACCAGAAGATGTTCAAACATGATGCCCACTGAGCCTGCGAGGGGTCCGAAACCGATGACCTAGGAACTTCAAAAGAAGAAATCAAAACCAATTCCACAGATCTGTAAATTCGAAACCACAAATGAAGGAGGATGTCGCCGCACATGAAGACACCGATCTACATAAACCGAAACCGAAACCAAAGCCCCGCTAGATTAAGAGCACCCACACAGGGGATGAAGCTGTAAATGAAGAAATGAAACTGAGGAGGAACCGAAGGGACAGCCGGCCTCCGTTGCAAGATCACTGAGAAAACACCAAAACCCTAGGACAACCAAGGAGGGAAACTCTCCAGCAAGAGAGTTTGAGCACTACCTACCACCCTTAAACTGATGGAAAATCAGAACGAATTATTCAAACCTTAGAAGACATGTTGATATCTTGCTCTCTAGACTTTCATGGTATGTGGGATCAATATTTACCTCTGGTAGAATTTTCCTATAAAAATAGCTTCCATTCAAGTATTCAGATGGGACCATATGATGCATTATATGGAAAGAAATGTCACACGCCAACTTGTTGGGATGATGTTGGTGAAAGAAAACTCATAGGCCCAGAACTTATCGGAGAAATGATGGAAAAGTTGTAGGTAATCCAAACCCACATCAAAGCAGCTAAAAGTATGCAAAAGAGCTATGCTGATAACCGAAGAAGGGATTTGGAATTTCAAGTAGGAGATCATGTTTTCTTGAAGGTATCTCTATGGAATGGAATTATATATTTCGGTACGAAGGGTAAATTGAGTCCCAGGTACATCAGACCTTTCGAAATTCTAGAACAAATTGGACTGTAGCTTACCATTTGGCAATGCCGCCATGTCTCTCCAAAGTTCACGATGTGTTCTGCGTATCACTGTTGAGAAAATACATGCCTGACCCAATGCATGTACTCACCTATGAGGAATTAGAATTGGAACCCGATCTATCTTATTGCAAAGATTTTTTCAATATTCTTGATACAAGAGAATAAGTATTGAGAAACCAGATGACTCGTCTGGTAATAGTTCTATGGAGAAACTATAAGATGGAAGAGGCAACGTGGGAACCCGATGAACTTATGATGAAGAGCCACCCTAATAATTATACGCAATAATACTCTTGAAATTTTGAGGATGAAATTCTTTGAAGGAGGGGAGAATGTAACACCCCAAGCTTCCATGGTACGTTTCCCTTTGAATAATGCAATAGCTTGCATTATACGCAACTTTGAGATTCTAACACACTATGACAAATCAAAGTAGCCATTATGAATAGTAATACCCACTTTTTAAAATTTTATAAATTTTATTATTTAAATTGGACTTCATTTTAGGATTTGGAATATAAAAATTAGCTTAGGGTAAATTTTTGTTATTTTCTTGAAAACAGTCATTTTTTGATGAATTGTGAAAAATACAGAATTTTAATTAAAAAAACATTTTTAATAAAAATAATTTATAGTTATAAATTATACTATTGATTGGTTTTAAAGTATAATTAGATTATATTTTACCATTTAATCCAATTTTGTTCATTGGACGTAATTTCAAATTTAAACTGGACAGAAACAAGTGTCAATATTTTGATAGTTTTTATTTCTTAAAAACAAGCTTTTTGTTTTGACAATGAGAATTAATTTAAAATTAATATCTGCCAGTTCTGTGTTTTGAATTTATAAAAATGGATTCCATATTTATAATTAGTAGGTTCAAATTGTGTAAATAGGTCACTTTTATTTTTAGACATTTTTAATAATTACTTCAGTAAATATTTTATTTACCATGGTTAAAGGGTAAATCCGGTAAATAAGGGTAAAAATAATATTATAATAATATTAAATTACCCTAACATGTTTCCTAACCCTATTGGATGATACATGTCTGACCATGGTCATCCTGGGGTTGATTTTGGGACCCCATAGAGCCACTTGTAAGTGATAATGACACTTTATATTAATCAAGTTAAAGTAAAAAGAAAAATGACATAAGCATATATCTTTTAGTAAAACAATTTTTACATATGGTTATATATGTTATCTCTTCGAATATAAATATTAATTAGAAATATAAAACATTTTCCAACATAATGGTATTTTATTTACAATTTTAGAAAATGAATAATTAAATTTATATATGACACAACGATGATGTGGTATTTTCCTTATTAAGGAAAGAATAAAATAAATGGTATTATAAATGTTAAAATAAATATAATTTGAATGTTTTGATTCCATACACGAATTTTCAAGGTTAATAGGACATGTTATTATTTATTAAATGAATTTATTTTGAATTAATAAAGTTTTTACAACTTTAAGAAAAATCAATTATTAAATATTGTCCAAATTGACATAAAAGAGTTTTTAAAACAAATATTATATTATTAAATGATATAATATTCCTAAAAATATAAGGATCAGACAAATGAATTATATAATGATAGGTATATCATTAATGAACCACTTTGGGTTATATTTCCAGTTTATAGTAAGTTTATTAACTATATAATATAAAAATAAAAGAGACATGGTAAATGTCAAACTAATTAACTAAGAGGTAAATCTACAAGATATGGTTAATATAGTGACCAAACCTATATAAAATCAATAGTTTGAGTGGTTTTAGACCCATAACCACCTTATATTCTAAATAAATCATTTTTGAGCCATTATAAATTGAAAATAATTTTATTATAAAATAATATTTATGTTTTTCCTAAGGTGCCCCTCACCCCTCTTATAAAAGGGCACTCCCCCTTCCCTAAAATTCACACCTTCAAAGACATTTGGCTCGGCCAACCCCTACCCAAATATCCTCCCAGCTATCCAAACTTCATCCAAGAGGCCTTTATTTAGTAATAAATCCAACCTAAGAAGCCCTTTTGATCAAATCAATAGGAAGAACCCGAAGAAGAGGTAAATATTTCATCACCTCTTTCAAGTTCTTTTCTTCTTCCACTTACACTTTCTTTGTTGTTTACATTATAAAATAATAAATCCAGTATCTTCTATATAATTTTATTTTATTATAAATATGGCACAACCATATTCATTATTCTATCCATCCTATTAATGACAAGTCACCATGCATGCGTACGTACGGCTTACCGTCTCCACGTTTTGGTGTAGTTTGTTATTCAAACACTTCATCATTTGGATGGGTATAATAATGAGTATAAATGATGAAAATAATAAATATAAAATGATAATGTTTCTTTATATATGATATAACATCTATTTATATATGATTTTAATATCAAAAGAATGATATTATCGCTCATGCGTACGTACGGATTACCGTCTCTACGAACGGGATGAGATTCATTCCCCATCATAACCATTAAAGAATAATTTTCATTTCATGATTAAAAATAATTATTAAAGACTTAATATCATTATGGATATGAATTGAATACATCCTATACATAACAAACATGACTTACATAACAAATCATATAAAGGAAAACAAACCAGTTAACACCCAAAAGGACAATAATACTAAAATATTATTAAGAAATAATTATTAGAAGATCATATATGATATCATAATTATGTATATAGTTATTGTATAATTTAATATCAATGATTTAAAAATTATACAACAGGTTAAAGTAACCTTGACCAATAAAAAGTACAAGGTAATGGTTAATTTCACAATCTCTTTATTATCCAAGGTTTTTTTTACGTGAGTATCTACTGGGACCTTTTTATCATCCACATCCATGTTTCTAAAAATGTATTTCAAAACATTTTTACTATTTAATAGACAATGGGTTAAAGTAATTTATACCCTAATTTGACCTTATGTTTTTTGAAAGGAATCTTTCCGTTGTTTTCCAAAAAGGGTACTTTATGACATTTTCAACAAAATTAAGGTAAGAATGTTATTTTTTTCACTTATATGGAAGGTGTGGCTATTTTCTGCCGTTATAAAAACGTCGAAGCTTTCGTTACAATCTTATAAGAATATTTTCAAAAATAAATGTTTTTTTATAATTAAATTACTTTTAAATGATTTCAAAATAGAAAGAGATATTTCTCTAAAAAGGTTTTGATTTCATCTATGTCAACATCTTTTGATGGATTTTAAGTTTGTTTGAAGTTGATTTAGTATGATACAAAACATCCATATTGTATTGGAGGTTTTTAAATATATTTTACTGTGGATGTGTTATTTCATACCATTCATGGTGTATGGATAAAGTATTGACATTTAATATGCTAGTTTCAATACGAATGATTATGTTATGTTTAAAACTTTTCATATGAGGAATGAATTGGACTTAGTAAGTGACGGGTGGAGCTTTCTATAGCTCCTAGATGCATCAGTAGGTCTTATGAGGCAAACTAGTGTCTTGTCACAAGGCTCTGACAAAATATTATTCATTATTCTTGGAACAAGGCCTTGACTATGTGGTCATGAAGTCTGGCATTATACATTCATTCATTATGAAAGTGGATATTGATATTGCCTGTGATTATTTGACTAGTTAAATATCCATGTGAATAAGTAAATGGAATTATTTGATTTTATCTTTTCCATATTATGCTAAAGATCAATTTTAAAAGGCTTTTGTTTTAGTCTTATACATTACCTTAAATGTTTATACTTATTTATGAAAGTCTCTTATATTGTTATCCTTACTGAGCATCTGATCTCACCACTTTCTATGTTTTATTTTTTCTAGGATGTGAAGAAGTATTTTATGAATGACCTAGAGGGATAGTCTGAGGGGTAAGAGTGTGCTCTATAGAAACAATGTTGTTGTAGTTTTTCATTTTATAATGTAATGTAAAACTGATGAATGTATCTAGTATTTCCAAGGCTACTAAACTGATCGGTCTTTTGGGACATGATTTCCTTATATCATGCCAAATTTATGTAATAATACACCGAATCTGGGTAACTGGTGTCAGGGAATTACATTTATAAACTTTATAAAGTATACGTGAAACCCATTCATGCTTCCTGGTAAGGGAGGATGTGTGAATGAGGTTCATGCATCTCTAGACCCATTTTAAAAATACCCCTAACCCTATCATGTCTTGTGAAAAAAAATTACCAAAGGGAGGTATTCTGCAAAGAATACAAATCCAGTAGGGTTTTCCCTGAAGGAAGATTTGGGATGTTGAAAAATTCCCATCCATGAGATAATACACTATTGGGACCAACTTGTGAAAAATCCTTCAGATCGGAAGGTCCTGGATCATGGATTAAAGAGGGACTCACTAGGGGACATTAAATCACTGCCTTGACTTTTTCTGAACAAGAAGGATCTCCATTATCGAATAGTGCCCCCAAAAAGATGGGAAATGAGCTTGGTGGATTATAATGAACTAAGGCCATGCTAGCAGCTTTTTCACCAAATATATTCGGCATATTACTTTTTCCCAACCTTTTCCTCCTGGATAAGGAGAGGGTGCTAGATACACAAGATAAATCTCCAAATTCTTTCGTGACTAGACTTTGAAACAAGGAGAGCGACTGGGTGGACATGGCTCTAAAAGACTGCTGGTAGACACCTTATATCGAATATATGATTCCCAATGACGTTACTTCCTCCATACCAGAAGCGAATGACCTTGTAGATGAAAAAGAGGCAAAACCTAGGAACTGAGGGATAAACAAGGGATTGGATCCAATCAATAGATTATTTCATGTGAAGTTAGATCTCATCTAAGAGGGGGAGTGAGATGTCCATTTCTACACATATCCTGGCTACCGTGGATTCCTCTAGATGCAAAGTGTGATCATCTGCACAAAGGAAATACCCAAGGGAGATTCCAATTATTCTCAGGAAGGTTCTATATAGGAAGAGAAGAGGAAGGCCTGGTATATTGATCCACACTACCATAATCAGAGGATCCCTCCCCTTATTAGCCTCAATATCCTACCAAGTGAGAATAAATCCCTAGTGGCCCATTGACTTGGGAGACTTGCACTACCACAAAAACAAAATGGGACAAGGAAAGTACCTCATTTTATCAGCGCTAAGAATAAAGCGATGATAGGGGGCTTTATAAACGCTAGCTAAAATCACATATAAATATACGCTTTATCAACGCTTTTCCTAACGCTGCTAAATGGTACATTTATCAAGGTTATTTTTAACACTGGTAAATGTTTTTAATAATAATTTATATAAAATTATTATATTTATATTAAAAAATAATGTCTATTTGTATACATTAAATAGAAAAATAATGTTTATAATTAATATATAAATTTTAATAATTTAAAAAATATATATATAATGTTTTTAAAAAAGTATTTCTAAGATTATAAATATAATTCTAAAAAAATGAATATGTATTTAAATAATTTAAAAAATATATTTTATATATTTATTATACATATTTATAAAATAATAAATATATTTGTTAATTTTTTTAAATTATTTAAATATATTTATATATATAATTACAATTATCAATAAAGATTTTTTATTATAATTTTTAATTACAAAAAAACATATATTTATTTATTAGTTAGAAATATAAATAAATATATATTTGTTTAAAGAATTATTAATTCATAGAAAATACATTTATTATTTTCATATATAATGTTATATATAATTAAATAAATATATTTATAAATATATAAAAATATTGATAAATAAATAAAAAATATTTATATTTACAATTATAAATAAATAATTATATATTTAAATAATTATGAAATTATAATAAATATATTAATAAAATTATAAATATTTGAAATATAAAATTGATATAATTTAAAAATTATTTAAATTAATAAATATATATTCATTTATAATTATAATTATAAATAAATCTATATTCATATAAATAATTATAAAATTAGAATAAATATAATTATCTATATATATAATCTTATAATTATATATAATTAATATATTTATTATATACATTTCTAAGATTATAAATATAATAAGTATATTTCTTATAATTTTATAATTATTTGAAGTATAATTTTAAAAATATAAATATATTTATTTAATTTTAGTTATAATTAAAAATGAATAAATAAATATATTTATCATATATTTGATTTTATAAATATATATAATAATATAAATAAATTATTAATATTATATCTTTATCCGTTCTTTTTTAGCGCTGATAAAGGAATATATTTATTAACGCTAAAAAATCACTGATACAGGTGTGTTTTATTTGCACTTTCTATTTTAGTGTTGATAAAATAAACATTTATTATCCCTTTTTATCTAGCACTGATAAACGTTTCCTCAGGTTTTATAAAGAAACCCTAACTTTCCCCTCCTTCCTCGCACCCCTCAAGCTCTCGCAGAAGCCAATCCCTGTTGCCATCGTCATCTCCTCTTCATCTTCCTCCTCTCATGCTGACTCCTCTACTGGCATGAATCCCTCCGTCACAAACTCACCTCTTCCACTCATTGAACCACACCTTCGAAGTATGTTTTTTACTCTTTCTCATCTATTTCCTCTTGTTATTTCCCCGTAATGCACTGCAACGTTTCAATTTTTCTTCAGTTTCATGTTTAAGAAATGTTTTGATAATATTATTCAGCAGAATAGGTTGATCCACATTTCTAGCTAGGCAGCTATTGTTTGTGGGCATCCTACTTTTCTCTATCGTACACAGATTAATTGAAAAAGTTCTTTGAGGTAGGAATTCTCCTAAGTTTTCCTTTGTTTGTGTATCATGTGAGAGGGATATAATCTTTCTTTCTTGTGGTTTATAGTTGCTCTACACTAATCAAAGATAAAAACTGGATAATTAAATAGAAAAGAGAAATGAGGTTTGTTTGATTGTTATTATAGTTTCATATTGATGGGGATGTTGTGAATTGTATGGGCTAAATACCCCACTGAAAATTTTGGTCATTGATGGTCCTTGTTTGCGCACTAAATGAATTTCATGTTGGTTGGTTCCTATTGAATATTTGAATACATAAATTGGTAATTTACATATAATTGGATAATGAATGAATTCCCCAAGATGATATAGCTTCTGTGATAACCCATGAATTAACTAGCGAAATTGAATAAGAGATGCTTTGTAAAATTTAAAATTGTATTTGTTTGGTTTGTATAGTGTTTCAGTTGTGGGAATGGTTGTGTCTCATGGAATTTAGGATGATGCATCCATCAAAGGTACCTAACCTAGACATTATTTATGAAATTTTCTTTAAATGTTTCTAGACTATATTGGTACATGATTTTGTTAACTTCATGAATGAGTTTTGGAGAGCAAAGAGTTTTCTTGATACTTATAATGATATTCTCATCACTTTGATTCTAAAGATTACAGACCTAAGTTCAGTTAAATATTTTAGAGTGAGTAGTCTTTTTAATGTCATTTATAAAGTCTTTTTTATGATTTTAGAAAATAGGCTATGGAAAATCATACCATCTATTAGTTTAGTATCATAGTTATTTTCTTGTGTTGAAGGGTTATATGATACTGTAGTCTACATGAAGTAGTCTTTAAGCATGAAAAATATTTGGAATGCGAATCATTACTAATTTTTTGATTAATTCAACAAAAATGATAGGTTCTAAAACTTAGCTTAATATTTTTATATAGGAAGTAGATAGTGAACTATCATATAGATATGGTAATTTTGAAAGATATGATTTTTAGAAGTTGATGGTGTAATGTTAAGGAGTCCAAAAGTTATGAATAAAAGTTGTGGTTTTTTAAATATGGGTTTTTTAATGGTGATATGTTAAGGTCTTCTCCTCATTGTATTAATATTTTTTTGGAATGTAAGATTCATTCCTTGAAAAGTAAGTGTGGAGTTAAATATTCATCAAAAGTGAAATGTTTTAGCTAGAAACGATACAGGTGTTAGAATGTCCACGTGTTCAATGGGGAGACTACCATGAAATTTTGGAAGTCAATGAAACTGGATAAATAACTGATACATACTATAAGAAATTGGGACAAAATGCACAAGAAACATGTGATGAGGTGTTTTTTGGAATATTCATTGAGAAGAGAAATCGTTGCACAAGAATATTTGGAACATGAAATGAAAATTTTGATACAATCCATGACCCCAACTTGACAACCCTACTATTCCTGGATAGGTGGTATCATGGAGTGGGAAAAAGGGGACCTAAGAAGTTAGCACGTACCATGATATTACATGCAGGGTACTGGTGTATCTGGGAGGCAAGGAGCAAGGAGCAACATGATGGGGTCCTTTCCTCTGGTAGATTACTTACCATTAGGACCATGAATATTCTTCTTGACATGGATGGGCTCATCAACAACTAGAGTGAATCCCCTCCCTTATTTGCCTTCAAGGGAGCTCCCCCCTATCCCAGAACCGTGCCAGGAGAATCAGTAGCCAATGGGTAAGATTAAATACTCTCCTATGGGGCCTTAATCTCAACACTGATGGGTCGTGCTACATAGGGGTGATCTATAGAGGCAGGGCCATTTGTGACTCGCATAGTTCCGTTATATTGGCATTTTACTCTTGACTAGGACATGGTTCCTCTATACAGGACGAGGTGAAGTCCGTGCATCGGGGTTTAACCCGATGCCTTTAGAAGAACATCCTAGTTCCAGAGGTTGAAACTGACTCAAATATTATCCATGATGAAATGAATGGCCTTTTCACCCCCTTGGTCGATTACCTACATCATTAAAAAGTGTAGAGGTGCCCTCAACAACACCACTAAAGTGATTCACTCTTGGAAGGAGGGGAATCAAGTTGCAGACTATCTTGTTTCTCTTGATGTCCTCGGTTCTGACCCTATTTTCATCGACAATGTGCACACCTTGAAACCCGAGGGGGTGGATTTGATTAGAGGGGATGCCCTTGGCCTTCATTTTTGTTTCGGCTTCCTTAGTTGAGTTGCTGTGGTTGGTGGTATTTTTTGTTATCTTTCCATTGTAATAATAATAATCTAATGTTGGATAATGAGAGATTGATGAAAACACCAATCTTAACCCTAAATGAGTAGGGAAATGAGTATGGATTATATTGTGATGTATTAGGACTCAGGGTTTGAACAGTTCCGGTCCATAATGTTCATGTGGTTGCTTATGGGTCCAGAAAGTTAATAACGCATAAGAGAAACTTCCAAAATCCTTTATTAGATTTGAAAATAGTGGTTCTTTCCATGAAGTGTTATTGGAATACACAAAAAAAGTGACTAAAATATATTTAATCACAAAGTGAAATGAAGTTATGATAGGGTAGAATGTATGAGTACCTATAGTCTGTTAACTTTGACTTAATGTATACCCTCAAGAAGGGGAACATTTTTTCTAATATACTATATTGGAAGGATCGAGCTTAGGTAGTACATGATTCAAACCTCAAGTGGAATATTATTACCCACTTTTAAGAGATACAACTTTATGTTCAAAAGTATCATTATCAAGTGACACTTTAAGTTTTTATCTATCACTTATTCACTCCTCAGTATTATTATGAGAGTAAACTACAGGATTCATATGATTTATTCATGAGAGACAAAATAAAACTTTTATATCTTTATATTTTATAAAATTTTGGTTATTTTTTATTCATGTATCCTTTGTAAAGTGCCTATTTTGGGATTTATGCCTTTGTGAAAATGCCTAAATGGATCTTTTAAAATGATTCAAGTGTTTTGAAATGTTTCTTAAAAAATTATATGTGTTCAAAATCAATTTTTTGGTTTTAAATACCTTTAAATGGATTTAAACACTTGGCATGGACATAGGTTGAATGACAAGTGTTTGTCAACTCATTTGATTGGCTTTCAGAAAGGGATTTGAATGTTTTTAAAGAGTATGCAATGGTGGTTTCATTTTAACAAGGGGTGTTTGAAGTTTTAAATTAAAATTTGTAAAATATAAAGGTTTTTAATTATTTTTAAATAATTAATATTTTTTGGTCATGAAGTTTCCTTGATGGCTTAAAAAATGAATTGGGGTTTTGAGAAACAGTGTTTGAAATAGATTGGTTTATTTTAAAATGGAAGTGTTATTTTAAAGATGAATTTGTCTAAATGATTGGGTTTTTAATGGGTTTTCAATTGTGATTTGATAAATAGTTTGTAAAGGAGACTTAAATTCTATATATATTTTTATCATTGGTTAATTTTTATATCAATGTTTTGTGTATTTATTTTGTTAAATGTTAATATCACGTAATCAAATAGGATTGATATGAATAAAGAATTAATGAATTCCAATCATTTGATAAAAGTGTATGAAGATGGAGTGAAAGAGTTCATCAAGTTTGAAAAAGTTCATGAATATGACCCTTCTCAAATACTTTGTCTATTTTTAGGATGTTTTTATTCAAGACAAGTTAGTCTATATGAGTTGGAAGGAAACTTGATCTGTCATAGAATAGATCGAAGATATAAATATTTGAATAAACATGGGGTGAAAATAATGTAGTTAGTGGGTGGGATAACAATGCATTTTATGGATCATCTTATATGATTACAAGTGTGGAAAATGACGAAGACTGTATCGAGGACTTGATTATAGATGTGAATGATGATAAAGATCGTATTGAGGAAATAACAAGTATAGTTGAAGATGAACTTCATGATTTCCCAAAATTGATGGAGTAGTTAAAATGTTGTTCAAAGACACCAATGTATGGTGGTTGCACTAAATATACAACATTGGCATCTATACTGAAGCTGTATAATTTGCATGCAATAAATGGGTGGAGTGACGCCAGTTTTACGAAATTAATTGCTCTCTTGATTGACATGTTCCCAAAAGATAATGATCTCTTGATCCAAACATATGATGTGAAACGAATGCTACGCTAAATGGGTAAGATCTATGAAAGAATACACACTTTCACCAATGACTGTATACTATTTCACAAGGACTACAAATCACTTAGATAATGCCCAATGTGTGGTGCTTCTCGATACAAGAAAGATGAATATGGTCTTATAAAAGTTTTATGGTACTTTCTAATCATTTCAGGGTTTAGGAACCTATATAGAAGTGGGGAGATTTCATGGTAATTGAAGTGGCATGTAAAAAGAAGAAATAAATATGGGAAACTTTGTCACCCGATAGGCTCTCCATAGTAGAAGAAAATTGATCATTAGTATCCTAAATTTTGAAATGAGCTTAGAATCCTTCATCTTGCATTATATAAAGATGGAGTGAATCCTTTTGGTTTTCAAAGAAAAAATCACAGTACATGGTTAGTTATGTTGGTAAATAATAACTTTCCACTGTGGTCATGCATGAAATGACAACACATCATGTTTTCTATGCTTATATCGAGACCAAAACAACCAAGTAATGATATTGATGTTTATTTGGCTCTATTGATCGATGATTTGAAATTATTGTGGGATTCAAGTGCTAAGTTTTATGATACTTATAGAAATAGAGATTTCATCTTGAGATATATGTTATTTGGGATGATAAATGACTTTCCTACATATAGAAATTTTTTAGGATATAGAATTAAAAGAACTCATGGGTGACCAATCTACGAACAAGGTACACGGTCAATTAGGTTGAAACATTCATCGAAAACTAAGTTTCTAGGACATTGAAAATTTCTACCCTAAAGATATAAGCACAGATCTTGGAGGACATCATTCGATGGAAGTTTAGAAAAACATACATCACAGTCTTCACTAATAGGTGATCAACTATATGAGAAAGTAAAAGATCTGTAAACTTCTTTTAGTAAACCATTTTCAAAAAACCTTAATAAAACCAGTTGAAAGAAGGGATTAATTTTTTTTGGATTACCATACTGCAATTTTTTGTATGTAAGACACTTTCTTGATTTTATTCATATTGAAAATAATTTATGTGATAATTTCATTGACATGTTTCTAAATGCACCCAGCAAAATAAAGGATGGAATTAAGGCCAGGTTGGACATGGTTGAAATGGGAATACGAGAAGAGTTTTCTCTAGTGAATGGTGAAAGACAAACATTTCTTCCTCCAACCACATACAATCATTAAAGGTAGGAGAGATATTGGTTTTTAATCTTCATGAAGACGTAAAGGTTTAAAAGGGGTATTCATTGAATATCATGAACAATGAGTCAATGAATGATTTAAAGTTAAAGGGTCTAAAATCAAACGACTGTTATGTTTTGATGCTAGATCTAATTTCTATAGATTTACATTGAATTTTTTCCAAGAATTTCCCCCATACATTAACCAAAATTTGTTTCTTCTTCAAAGCTATATGCAAGAATTTATAAACCCGGTGAAATTACCGAGTATAGAAAGAGAATTTGTTGTCATATGATGTGAGTTGGAAATGTTATTCCCGCCAACATTATATGATATGGTTGTTCATTTCATGGTTCACTTGGTGAGAGAGATTCAACTATGTGGTCCTGTACACTAGAGATGAATGTACCCCATTGAACGGTATATGGATATTTTGAAAGTGTTTGTCAAAAATCAAAGTCGGACAGAGGGTTGTATTACAGAGCTATATATTGTTGAAGAATACATTGAATTATGTATCAAATACCTATCTGGTGTGGAAATCATTGGTATACCAAAATAACTTTATTATGGACATCTTGTAGGTAAAGGAATTTCTAGAAGAGAAGTTTTCACAATCAATATTACAGATCAGAAGTAGGCCCACCTTTACATTTTTCACAATAGTTTAGAGGTTTCCCATATGTAAAAACCCAGTATGAAATTCTTAGGAATTTGAATCCATCAAAGGATGAAATATGCATATCAAATACACATAATCAATAGTTTATTGAATGGTTTCAAGACCATATTTTAAAGGAGTCAGATGAAAATACATATTCAATTTTAGAATGACTTCGATGGATAGCCGGAGGACCAAGTGTGTATGCATTATATTTCAAATTTTATGTAATTAATGGTTATAAGTTCTATAAAAATGATCATGACGTAGAAAATACCATGAAAAATAGTGGAGTTACACTCATGACTAAAGCGATGCATGGTTCTGGTACTAAGGATAAAAATAAAATTTATGAAAATATGTCATACTTTGGAATCATCAAACTAATATGAAAGTTGGATTATATAACATTCCAAGTGAAATTTTTTTAATGCAAGTGAATTGATAATAGGAGTTCCAATAAAATAGATGAATTGGGATTTTTGAAAGCTCATTTCAGTAAGGAAGGGTACCAAGACGATCCATTTATAATTGCATAACACGAAGTAAATTTATTTTATGTTATCGATCCTACCAACCGAAAGTGATCAATTGTTTTGTTATTGACCAAAATCACTGAAGGGTCAGATGAAAATTCAACTAAGGATGACCCTTTCATTGGGAAGTCGTAATCATTTCACAGCGGTCCCAATGTAGATGATGTTTTGAATGTAATAGGACACCACAATGAAGGGATTTGGATCGTCGATAGAGGGGTCAAATCCCTTCAACCTTTAGAAGAGAAAAATATAGTTCAATAATCATGTTACATTTTTTCGTAATATATATCATGTTATCTCATGTTATTATCCATTTTTTTCTTCATTTATGCACTATAAATTAAATGTTAAAACACTTCTACAGATAATGAATTCAGAACATGTTGGTGATCTTAATCCCGAGGAAGAATAGGTCTCTCAATATGATACTGCTCGTAGTGAAGAGGAGCGACCTTTTTCACATGCTGGTGCTCCCATTCCCAAGGAACAACAAGTCTTTCAACCAGCTACTACTCTAAGTGAGGAGGAGCGAACTTCTACATGTGAGGGTGCTCCCAATCCTAAGGAACAAATAGGTCTCTCAACCAACTGCTACTTGCAGTGAAAAGGTACAACAAGAATATTGATGTGTCGATGCCACCTCTCTAGGGGAACATATTAACGATGTAGATTCTGTGGAAATGTTAGGTGACTAAGGAATGACATTGCATAATAAAAGGAGAATCTTAGTTTGATGTTGTTAGCAAAAATCCTTAAGGTGAAAGACAAAGGCATCAAATACAAGGTTAAATGTAATGTGCGAGGTCAATATGTTAACCCCAACAAAGCCATGTTCAGTAGTTATATTGGAATCTTCACTCAGCAACACATGATAATTTACATAGATTCATGGAACCATGTTGTGACCGGGCTTAAGGCACTAATGTGGGAAGAGATTATCATAACATTATGATACCATTTATTTATTTTACTAAAAAATAATATAATGAAATATTGAATTGTTATTCATCATCTATTGTACTGTTCATTTATAGTAGATGACTGTTATAAGAAGCATGTATTAATTCTTACGGGAAAGATTCAGAGGGGATTTCACACAATCTTAACAAGACATCATCTTAATGATTTTGAAGGGAAAATAAACCCATTCCCACCTCTAATCTATGCACACCTAATAACCCAAGAAGTGTGGGATGTGTTTATTGGCCATCGTATAGATGTGCCTTTTCAAGTACATTTTGGCCAGTAATATGTTTTTTGGAAATATGTGTATTCATTACATTAATTGAATTTTTTTTCTCTATGAAATATAAAATGAGTTCTGAAAATAAGGAATGAGGAGAAAAGCCAATGTACCCCTATTGTAAAGTAAAAATGGGGTATGCTTCACTTGATAAAAAATTTGTACGTATTTTAAATATACAATAATAATTTTATGTGACATGAAACAAAACCATATTTATGTTCCTCTATTTATATGAACATTGATGAATCGAAATCTAAATCCACTTCCATCCCACTCCATGTGCTATGGAAGGAGACATGTGTAAATAAAGATGGAATAATAAAAGATGATAACACACAAAAAGTGTGGGAATCATGTGTTAGTTTTTCATAATTTTTTTGCTTTACATCGCTATTATGTAACAATGATTGCTTATTTTCCTATATTTTATATCCAACATAGTCACATGAATCAATAACACCAATTCTAGATGAACACAAACTATCAGTGGCCTTGAAGTAGCCAAAATAGTAGGACTATGTCAAAGGTGTGGGTTTGGGGGTGATACCCCAAACATATTTTGAGAAAAAAACAAGAGGATGATCAAAGTGAATTAATAAAATAGATTAGAGGAAAAATGGATACCCTTTAAAGAAAATTCCAATGGTATAGGGAGATGATGGAAATTTTAATGAAGGATAGGTAAAGAGAAGAAGAAACTCAAGAATAGCCACTTATTAAAGATCCCACCCTACCCCCACCAACTATGAAGCTATCCATTCCCCCTAAAAGATTTTTTAGCAGAGGTAATAAATGTTATAATAAATGTTTTTTTGAAATGTGAATCATACGAACACTGATACCTTTTTTGTATTTAAATTATATAGGGTGATAATGGTTCTGATTTATATTTAGAAACACCCACTCATCACCTTGTGTAAAGGTCTACAATGTCAAATATTCAAAAGGATACGCTACACAATTGACAAATTAGAAAATGTAATGTATGAGTGTCGATCAACGTATCCCCTGAGTCAAGTATAGAGCTACATATGGAAATTCAAGAAGAAGATATTAATACGGTTGAAAAATTTGTTAGAACATTTATCGCATGGAAGTCACATCTTGTAAAAAAGCATGATGACAAAGAGGCATTAATTTACAATTTACATTTCAAGAAAAAACTTTAATAGTTAATGAAAAAGTTCTTGAGAGTGAAAATGAAATCCTCAACTATGAATGTCTAGGTAGATCAGTTGTAAATGTATACATGAGGTATTTTCTTATGATTTTATTTTCCAAAAGATGATATATTGTGTTAATTATGACTAAATAAATTTCATATTTTTGGTATGCATATATATGAAAAACAATTAGAGGTATTTTACCATGAGAAAATGATTAGACTAGTTAGTCCTCATGCTACCTCAACAGAGGAAGATATAAATAGAACCCAACAAAAGGATGAAATAGTGCCAGATCTAATCAAATCATTTGAAAGAAAAACTTCAGACGACAGAATCTATTTAATACCAATGATGTAGGGGAAGACTCAACAATTTAATCATATCAAATTTATTTTTATTTCTTTCATTACTTATTAATTTTTGTGTTTTTAGGAAGCATTGGATACTCATTGTAGTAAATTTGGATACTCTGATGATTTATTTCCTGGATTCATTGCATGGATATCCAACAAACCATCCACACATGATAGAGTTTGTCGATTTGTAATGCACTTAATCCAACGTTTTATAACTAAACATCAAGTTATATAATTTAGGCTATCCTTTAATGAATATTCTGTTATGAGAGGGTGGTGCATCACTATCATCTAAAAAACGAATGAGGCTTGGAGATAAGGACAAGGAAGAACACAAGTACTACAAATGGATAAGTATCAGGGTATATATAATAAGATTTAATTATCCAAACACATATCAAAACAAATTAATTATTCTCTTTAACATTTCTGTAGTGTCTAAAATAAACCAATGGAAAAGATTAAGGTTATTATGTTTGTAAATTTATGAGATATCATATTCCATGAACAAACTATCATCCTTGAAGAGGTATTTGTGAGATAATTACTAATTCATATAAAATATTTATTAATCCTTTTTGTATTTATATTTTTACAGTACTAAAATGGATGTCAAAAAGACACATATTCACAAGATGATATAGATTCTCTTAAAACAATGGAAGAATTACTTTTGAAATAATGTACACAAATAGCATGAAGATGAGACTTCCAAATGCAGATTATGAATTTCTAATGTTAATATCACCTTATAACATCTTTATGATCATGTTATCCTTATATGATCACTGATATCTCCATTGTTTACACTAATTTAACATTTTTATCACTCTTTATTATGTTTCATATCCTCAGGTTATTAAGAGTGGTTTTAGAAATGATGTCTAAGAAGGCCGGTTCAACTCCAAGTGTCTCTTTTTATTTAAAATTGACATTTATTTAAGTAAAAACAAAAAATTAAATGTTGAAAAGTGAGAAAACACATTCAGATGGTTTTTATATTTTATAAAGATGAAATATTTTTCAGTTTTGATGTGTATGTATCATCGGCACCTGAATACGACACAAATTGTCACCGGTAGAACAAAAAGTGTCTCTTTTTATTTAAAATTGACATTAATTTAAGTAAAAATAACAAGTGACCTACTAAAAACTGAAAGAACACATTTATATTGTTTTGACACTTTAGGAAAAATATCCATGATTCATTTTTGTAGAAGTCAACTGCACCTCAATCTGATGCATGATGTGGTTAATACAACTCAAAATTTCATTTTTTATTTAAAATTGACATCAATTCAAGTAAAAATAAGTGACATACTAAAAACTAAGAAATTTTTTTGGATTGCTTTGATATTTTTTAAAAAATTACCTATTATTAATTTTTGACATGTAGGGATCAACTGATCCTCAATATGATTCACGGTGTAGCCACTACAACTCAAAGCGTCTCCTTTTATTTAAAATTGCAATTAATTTAAGTAAAAACCAAAAGTGGCGTACTTAAAATAGGGAAAACACATTTTGATTATTTTGATATTTTAAGAAAAATATCTATGATTAATTTGTGACATGTAGGAGTCAACCACACCTCTATATGATGCATGATATGGCCATTACAACACAAAGTGTAACGTTTTATTTAAAATTGACACCGATTCAAGTAAAAAAACAAGTGACATATTGAAAACCAAGAAAACACATTCATATTATTTTGATATTTTATGAAAAAAATATATTAGTTATTTTTGACATGTAACGATCATTCAAAACTCAATACGACCCACAGTGTGTCCGGTATGACTCAAAGATTCTCCTTTTATTTAAAATTTACTTTAATTTATGTAAAAACAACAAGTGACATACTTAAAACTGATCAAACAAATTCATATTGTTTTGATATTGCAGAAAAATGATGAATGAGTCATTTGTGATGTGTTAGAGTCAACCGTACCTAAATCGGATGCACAGTGTGGCCGTTACAACTCAAAGTGTCTTTTTTTTAAAAAAATTGACAAAAATTTTTGTAAAAAAAGTGACATGATGAAAACAAATAAATAACATTTAGATTGTTTTGATATTTTAGGAAAATGATCTATTAAACATTTTTCACTTGTAGGGATCAGTCGTACCTCAATACGATGCGTGGTGTGGATAGAAGAACTCCAAGGGAATTTTTATTTAAAATTGACATTAATTTATGTAAAAACAAAAATTGACATACCTAAAACCATGAAAACACATTTGGTTTGTTATTATATTTTAAAAAAATGATAAATTAGTCATTTGTGATGTGTAAGGATCAGCCGCACCTCAATACAATTCATAGTGTGGCTGGTTGAACTCAAAGTGTCTCTTTTTATTTAATAATAAAATAAAATAAAGTAAAAAAAACAAGTGACATACTAAAAACCAAGAAAACACATTTTTTTATTTTTTTTATACTTTATGAAAATACTCCACGAGTTATTTGTGATGTATAAGAGTAACCCACACCTCAATTTGAAACATGGTGGGACCATTATGACTAAAAGTTTATATTATCAGTTTAAAATTGACGTTTTAGTTCAAAACGTTCCACTCAATAAAAACCAAAAAAATGTTCTTTGATTATCTTGATAATTTATAACAATTATTTTTTACTCATTTTTATGTGTATGAAGCAGTCTCACATCAAACTGACTCAAAACACGACCGGTATGACTCAAAACATTTGTTTTCAGTTTGAAATGACATTTTATTAAAAAAACACCACCGAGTAATAAGTTTTGATTATGTTATACGCAACACCAAACAGATCTTTCACAACACGCAACCCTGACTTGGCTTGTATTACACGCAATAAATACCTTCCTCGATAGTGTGTGTAGTACGCAATACCGAGTTTCACAAAACGAGATATTATTATAATATTATTATGAACTAACCATTATGAATAGTAATACCCACTTTTTGAAATTTTATAAATTTTATCTTTCAAAATGGACCTCATTTTTGGATTCTGAATATCAAAATTATCCTATGGTTAATTTTTTGTATTTTTCTGAAAACTTTCAATTTTTGATGAATAGTGAAAACACTCTATTACTATTTAAAAACCGAATTTTTATTTAAATAATTATTTATTTTATTTAAATTTATTTTAGGTAAAAATTGATACATAATACCTATATAATTTCAATGTAATTCATTGAAGTCATTTTATAATAATTTTCGATGTATAAAAATTTTATTAAACTTTTCACCGTCTTTTACCTACCTCCTAAGAGCTTTTTGAAAACTTACATAAAACTTAGTTTTATCACTTCTATGAGTGGAATTATGAAAATCTAAGAGACACGGTTAATATCAAGGTGTATATTGTGGTTCAATAAGATAAAAATAATTTTTGGTGAATAGTAACTTTTTACTTTTATTTACCACGGTTAAAAGTAAATAGGGTAATTAAGGGTAAAAATGATATTATTATTACCATAACACATGTCATTATTCTATTGGATAAGTGTAATTTGACCAAATATACCATGAGGAAAAAATATTTCCCTTTAGGTCCACTTGGATTAGATTAGGACATTTATTATTATTTTATTTAAGGAAGAGTTAAAATAGTTAAAATCAAAGTTTAATAACTAAAACATATTTAATATTGGGTTATACATAAGATAAATTCGAAAATAAATATTCATTAGAAATATAAAAATATTTCCTACATAATTTTATTTTATTTATAATTTTTAGAAATTAAATAATTTATTTTATTTATGACACAATGATGATGCAGTAATTACCTTATTAATGAAATATTAACAAAATTGATGTTATAAATACCCAAATAAATGTAATTTGAGACTTTTTATGAATTCCACAAATTTTCTATGTCAATTTGACATGTTATTATTGATTTAAGTAACTTTTTTTTGAACTTATCATGCTGTTATGATTTTCACAAAAATCAATTACCAAATAGTGTCAAAATTGACGTAAAATAGTTTTTAAAACAAATATTATATTATTAATTGTTATTTTATTTCTAAAAATCTAAGGTTCGTCCAAATGACTTAGATAAGGATATATATTTTAATAATGAACCACTTGGCGTTCGTTTGTCTTGTTATAGTATGTTTATTAACCATATAGTTTAAGAAAACAAGAAGACACGGTAAAAGTTAAATTATTTAACTTAGTGTTAAATCTAAATGATAAGGTTAAAATAGTAACCAAAACTTGTCTAAAACCTATTGGATGAGATAATGTATACCCATCCCCAATTTTTATTCAAAATAAATCAATTTAGAGCTATTATAAACCGAATATGACTTTATTATAAAATAATATTTTAAGTTTTTCCGAAGGCGCCCCTCTCCTCCCTTATAAAAAGGGCACCCCTTCCCTATTCTTCTCACACCCTTTTGAGCCATGATGATCGGCCAACCCCTGCCAATTCCTCTTTTCAACCTATATATTTACATCATATAGGTTCGGGTCTACTCAAAAGACCAACTCTAGTGCCCTAAGAAGAAGCTTAAAGGAGGTGCGTTGGGGAAGAGGTAATCTCTTCTACCGACTCTTTCAAATTTCTTTCTTCTTCTACTTCCTCTTCTATAGTTGTTTAATTATAAAGTAATAACATCAGTATTAATTTTATACTGATATGTTATTATTAATATGACACAACCCTATTTCACCTTCTATCCATCCTACGGAAAACGAAATCACCGCGCGTACGTACGTACGGAATACCGTCTTCACACCGTGGTGTAATCAGTTTTTCCACCACCACCATATTTGGATGGGTATAACGGTGTAAATAATAACTATATATAATTATTATAACATCATACTGATTCTATGATATTATATCATCCACTCCAATACCATTAAATAAATATGGGAACAATATCATCGCTCGTGCGTACGTACGGATTACCGTCTCCACGACGCGATGAGATTCATTTTCCATGTTAACAAATCAAGAATGATTATAAAGTATATATAATAAGTAATCATGAAATATATGACATAATAATTCTACTGTATTTATTTATATATATATGTATGTCATCTACTTAATTCCATTCAATTCAATAATGAAACGAAAACAGCGTTTATGCGTATGTACGACCTACCGTCTCCATGAACGGTGTATTTCTTTCCATTTATCGATCTATTAAATATATTTATATTCTGAATATATATTATATATAAATCATGTTTTACATTCTGGAATTAAGTAAATCAAGATATAATTAATAATATCAAGAACAACAAGTCGAAACATGTACGATAAATGAAACGATTTTACCAAAACACTACTTTAACATGGAATTTACAAAAGAACGGGTAATATAAAGTCATAAGTGAACCATATATGATAAGATAACAATTAATATGATTCTGTAATAAGTCAATGACATTATTTAAATCATTATACATGAGTTTCGGATACATATGAAGCATATCATAAATAAGGTAAGGGATAACTATTCTAACCTCGTTCTTATCCAAGATTGTTATTCGTAATTATTTACCGGGGTTATTGTTATCATCCATGTCCATGTATTCTAAAAATGTTTTCATGTATGTTTAATGTCATTTTTACCTATTTTAACTTTTACCACATGTTATGGAAGGAAACTTTCTTTTGTTTACCACACGAGGAACTTTTTTGACTTTTCCGGGAAAAGTACGAGGAGAATGTTTCTTTTAACTTATACGGCATGAACAGATTTTTATGGTTTCATAAAGCCTTATTTACATAAAGCATCCGATAAATTATTTCATGATTATTTTCAACAAAATCCTTTTCTTTTAAAATTTAATGGCATTTTGTGAAAACAAAATTATTTTTAAGAAGAAAGGATATTTTCCTCAAGAATTTATTTCAAGTGTTTTATCAAAACTATTTTCCATCTAAGATGACATTATTTCATATGTGTATGTTTCAAATATAATGTCTCTATGATTTACATGGTTTCAATTTTCTTATGATGAAATGATATCCATTTGTTTTATATGGATTTTGTTAAGATGGGATGATGTTTATGAAACCCATTTTATTCTTTGGGTTATGATAAATGATTTATGTTTATGTTGTGGAACATGTAAGAATGATTTCATTATGAGATGGGTGGGAACTATATCTCCCTCCAATGAATTGGGTAAATATTTATATATCATTAGATAGACATGGCTGGAACGGTAAGTTAATCCGGTTCAGTGATACAAGATTGGAACGAGGAGTGAACTCGATTCAAAAAGGGACTTTGTCCACTAAGATGGTCTTTGCAGCAATGCCTTGGATACTATAGAAATCATATCATGTGCTTAATGGTTTTCCACAATTACATGTTTCATTCCCATGCTATTTTATCATGATTGATGTTCCTTTATGATATTCACCTTACGTACTTCCATGATTTGTGTCTTTGCTCAAGATTTTGATGTTTATATTTTATGTTCAAGTTTTTGTATTCAAATGTTTATGGATTGTTTTATGTTCTATAGGTTTAACCTTACTGAGAATTTGATCTCACCCTTTTTATGTTTTCTTTTCCCCATGATATAAAGAAAGGTTTTAGGAAAGAAAACCAAAAGGGGAAGATCTTTATGGAGATGTTGAAGATCTTTCACCATAATTAGAAGATTACATTCCAAGTTTCCGAAGACACTAAACTAATACGGTCATTGGGCGTCTGTTTTTTTCATGTACTAATTATTCTGCAAAAGTAATGTAATTTCCATGTACGTCATGATTTGGGTCTCTATAGTTGGTATCAGCATGAAGGTTTAGTTAACCTTTGGAAACTAGGATGCGAAAACATTAGTGAAATCCCTAGAGATATTTCTAAGGTATATCTGGGGATGTATCTAAGGTTAGGTATACGTATAGCTTACAATCCTAGAATTATGAAAATGATCGTGAATAACCTAGGATTAAACCAATGATGTTAGAGATTGAAAGTACACCCCTTGATTATGTTGTTTTCCTAGCATGATTTTTACCTCTCACACTATTCTTTTTGGGTTTTAGAAAATGGCTGGAAATCGGAAGATTCATATTAATGGAGAATATGATGGAAAATGGAATGATATTCTTTATGATCAAGAAAATGAAATGGGATTTGGAAGGCGAAATATCGTTATTATGCCTAATCAGCAATCTCATAATATGATCAATAATATCAACTTTGGTAAGTTTCCTGACTCAGTTAATAAGATAAAGAAGGATTTTCATGATGATCATAGAGTAATGAAAGTTCAATTTTCCTCATGTGAATCATGTGGGAAGAGACATCAAGGAGAATGTTTCAAAGGAACTAGAAGATGCTTTGGGTGTGGAAAAGAAGGACATGAATTCTGTAAGTGAAAAAGAAAAGGTTCAGTTAACACCATGGAGAAGGATAATGGTATTTCTACGACATGAATAATGATTAGATGTTTTAAATGTGGAATGTCTAGGAATTATGCAAACCAATTCCATAAGTGAAAATATCATGAGGAGAATCAACATGGTCATATAGGTAGTATTTATGTGGATGATGATGAGGAGACTACAAATGATATATGAGATGAAAGAAGTGTTGAAGCTTGGTCAATGGTTTAAGAAGGTAGTGGAATGATTTATGTTTATCAATAGTTATGATGTATAGGTAATGGTACTATGGAATAAAGACACATCTAAGGATTGTTACACTATTGTTTTTTCTAAATTATTTGAAAGTGTGTGTTGAATGGTACTGGTAACCATGAATGGTTATTCAGATATTTTTAGAAACAAGATGATACGCGCATATTGAAGGGATAAAGAGAAAATGAAATTTTGATAGTATTCATGAGCTCATGACTGATATAAGGACAAAGTGATATCATGGTTTGAGTATATAGAATTTTTGGGATTTTGGTATGTGGAAAGTGTTAACTTTTAACTGCATTCATGTTTTCACTAAGGTTCAACGGGTATTCATTTCTCAAGAGAATACATGATTAAGGTATTCACATGTTCGAAATGTGATCAAAAAGATATATCTTATGATATATGGGGGATAAATGATGGTATTCACATGCTTGTTATGTGACCTTTCAAGTAACCATTTTCTTTATACTATGAGATTGGACAGATGTATTTTGGATAAGCCTAAAGATTAGAATGGATTATGTTGGACATAAGATAGTATTATTTAAGGATAGAACTTGTTTTTTGATATTATTTCTGGAATGTTATAATAGTATAGTTTTAGAAAAAGGACAACCCATAGGACGAGTGACAACCCGTCACGTCGGACAAGGCTGTGGAAATCGAACCCACAACTGAAGTGAGACAGGCCTTTATCGCATATCAATGGCCTACAAGAAGTCCCTGGTTAGTAGAAACTAGTTTTATTTTATTAAGCGCTATGATAGATGAAGTATAAGTCCATTTTAGAAACCATATATGATTAATCTCAATATAGATGGACTTATGTATATTTAATAAATTGTGCAAAACGTTTTGCGATAGAAACAGATGGAATGACCTATCATTCTATCGCATAATCTACTAACACTTCACAAATGACAAATTCGACTTCATTTCTTTAAGAGATGAAGTGGAAATTGTTCAAGGCATGAACAACGGTGAGATTGTACCAAAATAAAGTAAGTATTTCTTTTAATTAAACAATTCTTCAACTTTAGGGAAATGATCATGAAAACAAATTTTTTTTCCTAGTGTCCTTATATCTGATGAATCAGATGGTACCTTAAATCATTAAAAATTTATGGCTTTGTGATTGTTGGATTTTTCATAGCCATGTCCTCTACCACTCTCCATCAGAACTTGATGGTTAGATTTCTCTTCCATATCCATATTTTCACCTATGTTCTCCTATGTAGAAACCTAGTGATAAGTTAATTTGGGTAACCATTTCATTTCATACATTAGTTTTTAAAATAAAGCATTAGTATTCCTTTCTACGATGTGGGTTTCTATTAAAGAAACTTTCAAGTAGTAAACCATTTATAACCCCAGTGAATTTTGAGGGAAAAATTCATTTTAAGGGGAGTAGAATGTAACACCCCTAGATTTTATGAGATATATTATTTTTAATTTATTTGATGTCTTCTATTATACACTACACCAAGATTAGCTTGTACTATACGCAACACCGTATTAGCTTGCAGTATACGCAACACTATTCTTGGCTCGTGTTACAGACAATTTCAAGTTCTTTTTGTGAAAATTATTCTACGCAACATTAAGTATAGATTTTTTTAATGTATAAATGAAATATGTTTTGATTATGTTATATGAAACACGAAACAGAGCTTTCACTACATGCAGCCTTGACTTGGCTTGCATTACACACAATCAAGACCTTCCTTGATAGCCTGTGTAGTACGCAATACCGAGTTTCACTAAATGAGATACTATTATAATATTATTATAAACTAGCCATTATGAATAGTAATACCACTTTTTGAAATTTTATAAATTTTATATTTCAAAATGGACTTCATTTTTGGATTCAGAATATCAAAATTAGCCTATGGTTTATTTTTGGTATTTTTCAGAAAACCTTCAATTTTTGATGAATAGTGAAAACACTAGGTTACTATTTAAAAACCGACTTTTCATTTAAATAATTATTTATTTTATTTAAATTTATTTTAGGTAAAAATTGATTCATAATACTGATATAAGTTCAATCTAATTCATTGGAGTCATTTTATAATAATTTTCAATATGTAAAAATTTTATTGAACTTTTCACCGTCTTTTACCTATCTCCTAGGAGATTTTTGAAAACTTACATAAAACATAAATTTACCAATTCTATGAGTGGAATTACAAGAATATGAGAGAAACGATTAATATCAAGGAGTAAAATGTGTTTTAATAAGCTAAAAATAATTTTTGGTGAATAGTAACTTTTTACTTTTATTTACCACGGTTAAAAGTAAATAGGGTAATTGAGGGTAAAAATGATAATATTATTACCTTGACACATTTTATAATTCTATTGGATAAGTGTAATTAGACCAAAAACAACCTTAGGAATAAAATATTTCCCTTTAGGTCCACTTCGATTAGATTAGGACATTTATTATTATTTTATTTAAAGAAGAGTTAAAATAGATAAAATCAAAGTTTTATAACTAAAACATATTTAATATAGGGTTATACATAAGATAAATTAGTCTATAAATATTCATTATAAAGCTAAAAATATTTCATATATAATGGTATTTTATTTATAATTTTTATATATTAAATAATTTATTTTATTTATAACACAATGATGATGTAGTAATTGCCTTATTAATGAAATATTAACATAATTGATGTTATAAATACCCAAATACATGTAATTTGAGACTTTTTATGAATTAAACTAATTTTATAGGTTAATATGACATTTTATTATTGATTTAAGTAACTTTATTCGCACTTATCATGTTTTTATGATTTTCACAAAAATCAATTACCAAATAGTGTCAAAATTGACATAAAATGGTTTTTAAAACAAATATTATATTATTAATTGTTATTTTATTCCTAAAAATATAAGGTTCGTCCAAATTACTTAGATAAGGTTATATATATTAATAATGAACCACTTGGGGTTAGTTTGGCTTTTTATATTATGTTTATTAACCATATAGTGTAAGAAAATAAGAAGACAGGGTAAAAGTTAAAATATTTAACTTAGTGTTAAATCTAAATGATAAGGTAAAAATAGCGACCTAAACTTGTCTAAAAACTATTGGTTGAGAGGATTTCGACCCATACCTACTTTATCTTATAAATAAATTAATTTTTATCTATTATAAACCGAATATTACTTTATTATAAAATAATATTTTATGTTTTTCCAAAGGTGCCCCACTCCTCCCTTATAAAAAGGGCACCTCATCCCTCTTCTCTTCACTCCCTTTTGAGCCATGATGCTCGGCCAAAACCTTCCAATTACTCTTATCAACCTCTATAGTTACATCATAGAGGTTCTGGTATTATCAAAATACCAACTCTAGTGCCCTAAGAAGAAGTTTAAAGGAGGTGCGTCGAGGAAGAGGTAATCTTTTCTACCGACTCTTTCAAGTTTCTTTCTTCTTATACTTATTCTTCTTTAGTTTTTTAATTATAAATTAATAACATCAGTATTAATTATATACTGATATGTTATTATAAATATGAAATAACCTTATTTCACCTTCTATCCATCCTACGGAAAATGAAATCACCGCGCGTACGTACGTACGGAATACCGTCTCCACATCGTTGTGTAATAAGTTTTTCCACCACCACCTTACTTAGATGGGTATAATGGTGTAAAGAATAACTATATATAATTATTTTAACATCATACTGATTCTATGATATTATATCATCCACTCTAATAAAATTCAATAAATATGGGAACGATATCATCGCTCGTGCGTACGTACGGATTCCGTCTCCACAACACGATGAGATTCATTTTCCATGTTAACAATTAAAGAATGATTATAAAGTATATATAATAAGAAATCATGAAATATATGACATAAAAATTCTACTGGATCTATTTATATATATATGTATGTCATCTACTTAATTCCATTCAATTCAATAAGGAAATGAAAAACAACGTTCATGCGTACGTACGACCTACCGTCTCCATGAACGATGTATTTCTTTCCATTTATCGATCTATTATATATATGTATATTATGAATATATATTATATATAAATAATTTTTTACATTCTGGAATTAAGTAAATCGGGATATAAGTAATAATATCAAGAACAACAAGTCTAAACACGTACGATAAATGAAACAATTTTACCAAATGCTGCTTTAACATGGAATTTACAAAAGAACAGGTAATATAAAGTCATAAGTGAACCATATATGATATCATAACAATGAATATGATTATGTAATTAGTCAATGAAATTATTTAAATCATTATACAGGAGGATCAGATACATACAAAGCATATCAGACATAAGGTAAGGGATAACTATTCCAATCTCGTTCTTATCCGAGATTGTTATTCATAAGTATTTACTGGGGTTATTATTATCCTCCATGTCCATGTTTTCTAAATATGTTTTCATGTATGTTTAATTTCATTTTTACCCATTTTGACTTTTACTACATTTTATGGAAGGAATCTTTCTTTTGTTTACGAAACAAGGAACTTTTTTGACTTTTCTGGAAAAAGTACGAGGAGAATGTTTCTTTTAACTTATACGGCATGGACAGATTTTTCTAGTTTCATAACGCCTTATTTTCATAAAGCTTCCTATAAATGATTTCATTATTATTTTCAATAAAATAATTTAATTTTAAAATTTCATGGCATTTTGTGAAAAGAAAATTATTTTGAAGAAGAAAGGATATTTTCCTAAAGAGTTTATTTCAAGTGTTTTATCAAAACCATTTTCCATATAAGATGACATTATTTCATATGTGTATGTTTCAAGTATAATGTATCTATGATTTACATGGTTCCACTTTTCTTATGATGAAATGATATCCATTTGTATTATATGGATTATGTTATGATGGGATGATGTTTATGAAACCCATTTTATTCTTTCGGTTATGAAGAATGATTTATGTTTACGTTGTGGGAGATGTAAGAATGATTTCATTATGAGATGGGTGGGACCTATATCTCCCTCCAATTAATTGGGTAAATATTTATATCTCATGAGATAGACATGGATGGAACGGTAAGTTAATTCAGTTCAGTGATACAGGACTGGAATGAGGAGTGAACTTGATTCAGAAAGGGACTTTGTCCACTAAGATGGTCTTGGCAGCAATGGATTGTCTACTATGGAAATAATATAATGTAATTAATGGTTTTACACAATTACATGTTTTATTCCCATGCTATTTTATCATGATTGATATTCCTTTATGATATACTCCTTACGTACTTCCAAGATTTATGTCTTTGCTCAAGATTTTGATGTTTAGATTTTATGTTCAAGTTTTTGCATTAAAATGTTTATGGATTGTTTTATGTTCTCTATGTTTACCCTTAATGAGAATTTGAGCTCGCCATTTTTATTTTTTGTTTTCCACAGGATATAAAGATAGGTTTTAGGTAATAAAACCAAAAGGAAAAGATCTTTATGGAGATGTTGAGGATCTTTCACCATGATTAGAAGATTACATTCTGAGTTTCTAAAGACACTAAACTAATACGATCTTTGGGCGTCTGTTTTTGTAATGTATTAAGTATTCATAAAAAGTAATGTAATTTCCATGTACGTAGAGCTTTGGTTCTCTAAATTATGTGTTTAAATTATAGGATGGCTCTACGCTTATATGCATTTAAATTGCAGGTTTGGTGTGCTGTTATATAAACATCACATTGCAGGCGGGTAGCCCTTCATCAACACTATTTTTATCATTGATAAAGTCCACATTTATCAGCACTAAAAAAGTTCTCATAAATGTATCCTTTATCATTGCTAAAAAATAGTGCTGATAAAGGGGGTCCTTTATCAGAGTTGTGATTAATAGTGCTTTTTAGCACTATTAAAGGCCATTTTGCATGCTATTAAAGGCCATATTTATAGTAGTGTTGAAAAAAGCTTGAATAATGTCCTCCTCTTACTTGAGGATGAAACAAAAGGACATATGGTTTAAGGAGGAGACCCAATTTGGAGCCACAAACACCCAAGAATCTACAAAGATGTGAAAGAGTAGAAGCGGTGGGCTCTCTGCCCCAAAACTTTCCAGAAGGGTCCATTTCAGACACTCCTATGCTCTAGAAAAATAAGATGCATGGATTAACAGTTTTAGGCATGCTCCACCCCTCACCATGACCTAAGAAAGTAAGGGTACCTTTGGGAAGATATTGGGGTGGGAAACCTAGGAGAAACCATGAAGGGAATCCTTGAAGGAGACTCAAGATCTTATAGATAGGGTCAGAGACCTTGCAACCTAAAAAAAATAAGGGATCTGGGTGAAATCCGCAAAAGGGACATGGTGGAAACTTTTTACACTGGCATCCACTACCTAAGGTTGACCACTAGCTAGTATCGTAATTGTAGAAAAAATTTGAACATGCGATTTGGTGTGAGGTGTGTTCTTGTGAGAGAAGGAATCAATCTCCCTTAGTGGGAAATTTTTATCATCAAACTACACTAATATTTTATTATATATCAAGACATTGTATTCTAGGTATAATTTTGAAGAATCTTACTTTTAAATAATACTAATTTACCAAATTCATAGTATTTGAGTCTAATTAACTCATTCCAAATATAATATTTTCTCATACTTAACTTATTTATATTATTAAAACCATGGTGATAAAAGTAGTAAATAATTGGTTTCTTAACTAACCATATTTCATAATTTATGATGGGTTGTTCGCCCTATTATGTGTTAATCTCACACTTAATCCCCCAAACCTATATGATATGTTGATTTCGGTAGGTAAGTGCACAATAAAATTAATTTTCCAAGAATTTTATTAAGTAAATATAATTAATGAAAAAGTATAATACCACCCTATACTATTTTAATTATCGTTATTAGCATTGGTGGGTATTTTTCAATGAAATTTTCTCCTATTAATCTTACAGATAATCCAAAATAGGATCAATTAATTTTGGGTGGGGGATGATAAAAATAAAAATAGAACATATGATAATATTAATTAAAAACTACTAATCTGGTACTACCACTGAATATAACTATCTTTTATGAATTTTTCCATACACTCCCCTTAGCTTACACCTCCAGATTTGATGTAAGTGGTAAGTTAATAGGTTTCTAATCAATGTTTGATTTTAACCGTTGACTATTGAAAACCAATGGTGTTTTCTTCTATCCTATAATTTTAATATCTTCATAAGGGTGTACCATTAGTATCTGAAATGGGCCTTACCATATGGATATTAATTTCCTTAAAAATAGATTAATTCTTGAGTTGAAAAAGTACTCTTTTTTACTTTCATGTATTATTGATGTTGTTTATGATCCTCATGGAATTACTTGGTTATTTATTTAAAATTTTGGAATTCTCGAATGATTCCAATTTTAATTCATCCATCTTACTCAACTGTACCATAATTATTTCCTAAAAACTCTTAAAATACCAATTCAATGTTTTCATTTTTACTTCGAATTGTGTTCAATATTAATTATAAAATGATAAGAATTACCAAAAATGAATATTTATGGTGAAATAACTTTTAGAGTCTTATAGGCTATTGGATAATCCCATATAGAGCTCTCAATTTTGAGAGTCTAATTTGTCCATGAAATATTCATAGTCTTCTCCAATATTTATTTAATAGCTTTTTCAAAACCTTAACTTAACCACTAGTTTGAGAATGGTAAGTGGTTTTAGTCTTGGGAATAAAACCATATTTTTATATTAAATTCATCAATTGAAAATTATGTATATGTACCCCATTATCACCGATGAAAGCTTTGGATAATCCAAATCGATTGAATTTTTTTTAAATAAATTAATGCACTTTCAGTTATATATTTTTTGGAAATTAAAAATCCTCCACAAATTTCATTAAACAAAATAAAACTAAAAATATATATTCATTTCCATGTGATTTAGGGAATTGTCCCAGGAAATACAATCCCCAAACATAAAAAATACCAACTTCTGGAGATCCATCTTGTGGTATTTCATATCCTCTTCTCATGCTTTAATCCCTTTGGACTTTTCCACATGCCTAGTCATAATTTCTTCGAACCATTATTTTTTTTGGAAAATATAATTCAAATTACAACACATTTTCCACTGCATTGTCACACATGTTCTTTCCTCTATGAGGTAGCGTGTCTCAATGTTTTAGAATTGAAATCATCAATTCCTTTGGAATATACCCCCAAATTATTCCATTAGTCACTTTATTTAATAATTGGATTTTACTATAAATTGAACCTCAAATCTATATTGAATTTTTTATTTTGATTTCAATAAATATATTTTAAAATGATATCAACTGTATTATAATTACCCATATCTAAAATAAATGGTAGTACCTTTGTTTAGACCACATGAAGTTGTTCATCAAGAAATCATAAAATAATGCGAGTATAATTAAATTGATCTCTAATTTTTATTTTAAATTTTAGGAATTACATTTTAAAAAGAAAACTATGAACCCACACATCAAAAACAAACACAAAGAAAATAAAATAACTATACCCCCACACTTTTAAAATGTTTGGTATCTTCTATTCTTGAAAAATAATCGACCAGTATAAAAAATCAATTTACTTGAAATGAAACATAATTTAAATTTCTATATGGAATTAAAAATTATTAAATTAACCATTTTAGTAGTTTCATAGTTCTATTAATCTTCACTCAATATATTTCTAGCATAATATATCAAATGATTGATTTTATCCTTCCTTTGTTCCAAAATATATCCCACAATATAATCACTTGTATTATATATAATTTTAAAATTTGGACTCATTTATAGTGTTGTATTGATTAAATATTAAAAGGCAATCCTTTTTCAAACCCTCAAGAGATTCCATACACTTCTTAATAAAGTTAAAATATGTGTTTTTTATAAAGAGTGGAATAAATTAGTTAGGAAATTTCAAAAAAATATGTGACAAAACTGTTATAAAATCATTAATTTCCTAATAATATTCTCACTAACTTAACATAATTGGTAATATATAGTGTGAAAGTGACTAAATTTTTTTCCTTGTATGACCAAATTCCATTTTTTTATTTTTTTTACCCAACAATATGCCTTTATTTACTGTAAAATAAATCTTTTACTATTTTAGTACCAAGTTAGCCTCATCAAACCATTTATATAGTAGTGAAATCTTATTCATGCATTCATTTAATGAAAATATAACCACATAAAAATCATTCATAAATTTTTTAATTAAATTATCATCCATATAAGATAATATAATTATCATAAAAATATGAAATATTTATAGATCTCCGCACAAGAAAAATGAAAACCTTTTATGGAAAAAAGATTCATAAGGACATGAAATTGTTTTATTTTCATAATATTATAGATATATAGAAACTTGGTTATAACATAAATATCCATCTAATAAGAAAATATATAAATATCATAACAATATTTCCAACATCAAATTAATAAAAGGAAATGAGAAATGATAGTTTCTTATAGTTTAGTTCTGTTTCCTGTAATCCATGCATTCTATTTATC
The DNA here is from genome assembly GCA_963277665.1 of Viscum album. Taxonomy (NCBI): domain Eukaryota; kingdom Viridiplantae; phylum Streptophyta; class Magnoliopsida; order Santalales; family Viscaceae; genus Viscum; species Viscum album. Next base: position 2,103,295,513 of record OY728165.1, read on the forward strand.
TAGTCACGGTTCTAGTTGATATCAGATTATCAGTATCATTTAATATAGCATAAATTCCTCCTTTCTTGGGTACAACATGAATTATACTCACCCAATAATTATCCGATATCAGTTATATTATTCTAAAATATATTATTTCAAGAATATATACTCTTATAACTACCATTATACTAGGGTTAATAATCCATTGGCAGTCTACCAATATTTTAGTTTTCTCCAGCATCATAATTTTGTGGATGTATAATTATATAATAATTATTTTTTTGTTTCAAATGAAACATGTTAAAGATATATGGTGAGTTTTAAATACTACCAAAAATATTTTTTATTTATAATTTTCCAATTATGTTGAGTTTATCCTAGGAAATGTGTTGTTATTGAAAAAAAGAATACCTAAAAATTAATGGTAGTTCCATTATCTACAATATGTGTTGTTTTTAAACAGAAAGAGACAATCCACTTTTGATTAGTTCCAAATTCTACACTGAGTATTAGAAAATATTTATATTAAAGTAATTTTTATTATTTACATTTTATTCTTCATTATCTTACTTTTGACATTAAAATTATACAAATGAGCTAAACTTTTATTATATAATATATTCAAAAGGCTTGATATATTTATACATACCAGTTCTTTAATAAAATAAACTTTGAAATAACTATACATTAAATTTGGTTATTTGATAGATATTAAAAAATTAAGTTCCTCCATATCTTCTCTCATGTGAAATTACATTTTTTTGAGGCACATCTATTAATTACCCCTTATTTTTAAGAAAGTTATTCCCAAGATGATGAGTACATCCTTATCTATCACCATATCTGAAACTAGAAAACTAGTATGTAAAACTATTTTCATATCCTTACTTATAGATCTTAAATAACTATGGAAGGAAATTTTATTTATATTTTAACTAATTATAATGTTTATGTGGTGGGTTGAAGCACTCACATACCCAATCCCTTGAATACAATGAGCGGCATGAGGTAGAATATTTCTCCAGGATCCACTAAGAAGGATAATTTATTCCTTATCTTTTAACTTATTAATGATTTTGGAAGTCTCTAGATCTTTCTTTTTTTTGAGGAATTTTTTGTTGAATCATTTTAGAATATTCTGTTGTGAGTGTAATAGTTGCATATTTTTATAGTTTTTTTAATTTGAAATGATATTATTCAAAAATTTATGTATGATGGAATTTTGGTAAATATTTATCAGTTGAAATGTTAATATGAATTTTAAGGAAAATAAATTGAAACTCTTAAAAATATTTAACATTTTGGTTGTATAATTTATTAATAAATTAGTGGAAAAAAGTAATCTGATTTAATTCTTTAAATCAATGTTTGGGAATGTTTTTATCACCATACCTTACTTTTCTTTCCTTTTTAACCGTGTTTTAGAACTTCTTCATTAGTTGAAATCTACTAACTGAGTTATTGTTCCATTTATTATTTTTTTATTCTCTTTTGGTTAATTATATTCCTAAATATTTCACTTATTATCCTATAGTTACCTAGAAATTTGTTTGTTTTAATAAAATTGACAATTTTTATTGTAATATGTATCACACCTCACAAAGGGTTAACTTCAATAGCAATTAAAAAAATTTCCTTTATCTCTCACACTTAACTACCTTTATAGTTTTCAACATGAACTTTTAGGTTATAAATTCTATCTTGGGTGTTCTATGATTTTTTTAAAACCTATTTTAAGTCCTTTAAATGTTGTCTTAGGTAATTTAAACAATATTCTCTTTTTTTATCCTTAAACCTAACTCAATTGTATTTATTTTTTGAAATTGAAGAATGATTTTTTCCATTTTTCTTATGATGATAAACTTTTAAGGTTGACAAACTCAACATTGTTAATTAATTTTTTCTCTCTAATGTTGATTCATACTAGTTCCTTATAGTTATTAAAAATTTAGGTGAACTATTGGTCAGAAAATTCTTTCTTATTTCCAAGATAAATTATGGTGGTTCTTTTACCCAAATTTTATGGTTTTGAAAATGGTCATATCTTCATTTATTGGCTTATTTATTAATTTAACATTTAGTTGACATATTCTATGAATGTGTGTTACTAAATTATTAGTTTAAGGCATGTAAAAGTTCATATAGTGGGTTGCACTATATATAAATATACGAGAGTAAAAATAATTTTACTTATTTGCATGGTTATTTACCATAAAATTATATATCTAATATTGTAATTTAGTAATCTAGGATTTCATTTCAATTAAAATAATTAATTCATTAAGTACTTTGTGTATTCATCTTACTATTTTTACTAAGTGTTCATTCAAATCATGGTGTAAATATTATTTAGATATATTGTAATATTGTATCATAGTGGTTTAAAATAGTTATATCAACCAAATTATTTTCTATAAGTGTCAATATATCATATAAAAAATTACATTAACAATAATGGAGTGAATTATGGATGATCGAACCCACCAGGGCCCCACATGGACCATCAGTTGGCTGAGTGTGCCACCCCAAGCTTTCCTCAAATAGGGTAGAGGATGGTGAATAACACGAGGAAGAAATAACATACATGGGGGTATGAATCTATTGTAGGGTTTAGAATATACATACTCAATGGTACGTATCGAAAAAAAAGTAAATATGGAATAATAATTCAGCTCAATCCTGAACTGGGGAATACTAAAGAAAATTTTGAAACTCCAAATGTACTAATTTTTTTATAAAATCATAGATGATATAAGAGTATTGATACTTATTGGTCAAATTCATAAATAATTTCATCTCACAAGTAACCAAGTATTCTCATAATATCAAAAAACTTGAATGTTCTAAAGTTGATATTCCAATAGTTAGTCACATCTCAAAGGAAAAAAAGTGTCGGAGGTTTCATAAGGCTTAAAGTATCCGAACAACTCAGCCTTCCTATCATTCATGTTTCCACCATAAATCATACTTGGGGACCTATTCCTCCCTAAGTTACATGAATTAGTTGAGGGATTATTTAACACTATCTTTCATAATTATTGATCCCTACAAAAACCTATATCACCTCATAGAATAAATAATGGAGAACCCATGTCTCATAGAAGCATATGTTCCATTTTTGGGAGTTTGAAACACTAATAGAGTACACAAACATTGTTCAAAAAATAATAGTGAACACGATAGTACTTAAATATATATTTATAAGATCAATACTCTATTAGTGGGATTTTTAATTACCCTATTAGTTATATAGGGGACCAATGAATTATCAACCATAAGGCAGTACTAAATCCACACCCAAATTTGGAGGACCCATGTATTGATTATATGGGGGAGTAAAAAAATCTATGGATAATGTGAGGGACCAATTAATATTCATAAATACATCTATAGAGAGTACCCTACCCCTTGTGTGATTAGATCATCTCTCAAGAACCTAGTCATTACCACTACAGAGCTAAGATCCCATAACTTCCTAAGATGGCTCGTAAATGGCATTTAAATAGTAATAGGATTATATTATTATTTTTTACATGGAAATTTCTCATAATGTACAATTTACATGTCCAATTATAATACCAAGTTAGATTAAAAAGAAAAACTTAAAGTCACACATTACATGAAATATACTTTTCTAGACACAATAGATGAATCTTGATCATAGGATGAGTCTGCACTGCCTTTATCCTTCAATTTAGAATCAACTACATGGAATATACTAATGGGGCACATGATGTGTATGACTCACAATCTCCTTTGGTGTGTATCTCCAACACATGTGCCACTCCAATTCAACCTATACATGTTGAGTCATATAGATTAGCATACAAGACATGAATCCCCTAGGAACACACCATGTAATATTTTATTGGGACATAAAAACTCTAGACACTATTAATTAACCTATAAAAAATGAACTTATAAACAACATTTCATATGATATTTTTCTCTATGTGCGAACCCTTGTGTCATAGGGGGAATAAAACATGGTGCTTGTTTGTATTTCTAGAACCATATACCACATGATCAGAAATATCTAATCTAGAAACTGTAGCTCCACAAGATTTATTCCACCATATCCAATGTGATAAAATTCATAATCTGTGTATCCTTTTATGAAAAATAATAATAACTCTATACAACAGAACTTCCTCTTTTTTTGGTTATTCCATCTACCATCATCATGACTTCTTCTCTTGGATCATCAAACTACACTTGGAGGTCTCCTTGACATGTGTCATTTTCCACTACATCACATTATAATTGGATCATGACCTACTAACTCAATCATCCACTAACACCCCCATCCCACTATCATCCATATGACATCATGTACCATTATCGTCAAACTTCTAGCCATGGAAAATTGTGGTGAAAATTGCTCATCATGAGAAATAAGATAAATGAGCGTGAGATTTCTGGTTGACCTAATTTTAGTAACCCAAAATATTATTTGAAAATACATTTTTCAATTAATTTAAGTGATAATGAAATTGAAAATGAAGAAATAAAATATTAAATTCTAATAATCCATTATTAAGAACCTTATAAAAATGGGGAGAGTACTATTATATTGAAATAAAAATCATCTAAATTTATCATGAAAAAATAAAATTCTTTTTCAAAAATTTAAAAAATATTCACTTAAATAATGTGGAATAATTTTCAAATAATATTCCCAATATCATGGAGAATCACTTAAAATTCCAAAGTTTTTTTCAATTCCACTCAAATTCATCCTTGATCTATCATATTATTAAATCCTTAATTTGAGATCTGATATTTGTTCTACCGTGATCCAATTCACTAAATCTCTTCCTATCCTCATAATTATTTGGTAAAAAATATCCCAAAATTTCAGAGCATATAAATAGGATTTTATAACCATGAATTTAGTCAAAATAGAATTTTAATTAGTCTTGAAAGGAGACCACCCTAGGGCCAGAAACCCAACTAATAGTTACACCTCACCTAGGTGTAAGCCATCAATCCAAACTAAACCACAGTGTTATAATTTTTATTTGTGTATCTGTAACATCCCAAATTGAGGTATATTCCTTTTTTGAGCTATGGGATGTTCGCTTAAGGGTTTGTAAATATTTGGATTTTTCTTGGTGTCATTAAAAGGCTGATTGTGTTTTCTAATATAGAAAAAAGATAGACTATGCTATGGTATATAGAGTAGATTTCTAGTGGTTTCCTTATGCTCCACAGCCAACAGGCCCTACCATGAGTGTGGTGGAGGACATGAATGATCCAAAATGTATAGCCCTTTTGAATTAGGGAATGTTGAGTTAGGAATTTCAGGAAGGTGGTAAGATGTGAACAAGGACTCCATGGGCATGGTGAACCTCCACCATGCCATGGTGTCACCTAGTTTATAAAATTCGAATGACAGATTTGGTCTCCTGTTTTTTTGGAAAGAGTTACTCCAATTAAGAAAAAAATGGGGATCTTTAGGAGGGGTATTTTAATGTGATTTTGACATATATTTCTTCCATATTAAGTCTTATTCCCTCATTAATGATCTATAATTTTTATTGAGTTTTTACTTGGAGGATCTCTAGGAGTCTATTCTTCCTTGGTATTTCTGATTCCTCTTATATTTGAAAATCCTTTCTTATTTTTATTATTGGTTGATCAGTGTGAGGGAGATAGAGGTTGGATTTCCTTGATCACTATATGGGAAATATTTTGGTATGTATCTGCATTTTTCACCTTTTATATGAAGGATTATAATTTATGGTTGGGTGAAATGATATCCTTGGTTTAGAAACTCCTTTTTCCACTTTTAGATCCTCATTCTTGTTTCCTAAAGATCTTGTTATTATTTTCATGTGAATCCAAGTGTGAGGTAGGTGGTTCTGTCTCTAGCCTATATTTTCAGAACCACATATGCTCCAGTTATATAACTTATTTTCTAAATTATGATTGATATAATATTTTATTTTTTTATATGTATACATAAAGGGTTTAGAAAAAATATAGTTTTCCCTTTGTTTCAGTGAAATAAAGATGTTTTCAAAGAACTATGAAATAGTTTTTGAACTTGGTTTTCAATGAATTATTTTGATGGAAAAAAGTTTTGTTTGGTAATCATTGGTGAAATTCAATGAACCCTTTGACATGTTTTTATATACACAACACATGGGATCCTCAGGTACCTAAGAGGGGGTATAGTACCTAGGTAATATTAGTGGTGATCACCATTTTTTATTACTTTGACAAGATTTGAATTTAGTATGGATAAGTAATTAATTATTTAATAAAAGGTTTATTTTAAAATAAGGTTTGACTAGTGTTATAAGACATTTTTTGAAACCATGAAATGGGGAAATATTTTATGATGCTTTTCATATAAATGTGAATATTATTTTATCATACCATGATTTACATATATTGAGAATAATGGGATTATTTATAGAGACTTTTCATGGAGCACTTTGGTGGGATCCTAATGATCCTTTTTAACACACACACTATACACTACCTTGGTGTTGTGTAGAACTTGTTTTTTCTAGTACAAGAAAGGGAAAGGCACTATAGTGAGGAGGCAAGGTTTTATTTCATCAGAGCATGGGTAGCTTGTGTATAGATAGTGGGATGTTACCCACACATCACATGGAGTAGTTGTTGGTTGTTTGGGTTGTATTTGGTTTTGTTCATGGACATGTACCTTGATTTAGTTTTTATATTGGTTGTATAACTACCACAGCTGGTTTTTAGTTATGGAAAAATTTTCTTTTCTCGTTATCTTTCTCTATGTATACCATATTGGTTCATATGGTTGGGTAAATCATTCCCTCTGATTGTTGTTGGATTCTTGAGTTCTAGTCACTATCCCATGGGTACTGAGTGTAGAGACCCGAAGCTTGATGTACAAGGTCATTACATTAGTTTTTCAGAATACATAGTACATAACAAAAACACACACACAAGGAACATAATAGTTTAGTGTCTTTGGAAACTCAGAATATAATCTTCTAATCGTGGTGAAAGATCTTCAACATCTCCCATAAAGATCTTCCTTTTTTTACCTAAAACCTTTCTTTATATCCTAGGGAAAAGAAAACATAAAAGGTTGAGCTCAAATGCTCAGTAAGGGTAAACAAAAGAAATATCAATCACATCATATTCATAAGGACATAACATTTTGGAAATATTAACCTGCAAAAGAGATCATAATATCATAACATGGGATAAATCATAGTAGTGAAATGTAATCCCAATAATCATAACATAAAACATGTAACTTTGTGGAATACACACATAATCATATAGAATCATTTCTTATTAGTCAAGGCTCATTTCCAAGACTATCTTAGTGGACAAAGTCCATTTCTGAACCGAGTTCACTCCTCGTTTCAGTTCTGTTTCACTGAACCGGTTTAACCTGCCGTTCCAGCCATGTCTATCTCATGAGATATAAAATCTTTACCCAATGCATTGGAGGGAGATATAGGTCCCACCCATCTCATAATGATACCATTTTTATGTGTGCCACAAAATCATAAACCATACATCATAGCATAACCCATGTAATAAAAATGAGAATCTTAAATATCGTGACATCATAAAACAATTCATATAAGATAAAGGAATTTATAAAACTAATTCCATCACAACATAATAAAATCAATGTAATAATAGGGATAGAAAGAGAATCCTTTATTATCTTAGATAGAAAATAATTTTGATAAAACACTTGAACTCCATTCTTGAGGAAAATATCCTTTCTACTTAAAAAACATTTTCCTTTATTAACATGTAATACAATTTCAAACTAAAAGAAGTTGATTAAAAATAAAATTGAAAACTTTTAAAGGAATATTCTTGGAAATATTGTTTTAAAAATCCATTCATGCCGTATAAGTTAAAAAAACATTCTTCTTGTACTTTTGTCGGAAAAGTCAAAAAGTACCTCGTATGAAAAATGAAAAAAGATTCCTTTCATATCTTTTACTAAAAACTCACCAAAGGGTAAAATTGGATTTAAAAAATTGTAGGTGGATATAAATATTACATATTGAGGAAACATGGATGTGGATGATAAAATACACCCCAGTAAATTCCAAAGTATAAACAATCTCGGATAAAAATGAGATTGTGAGATTTTCCCTTACCTTAGGTCCGATTTGCTTCATAAGTGTCCGAACCTCCTGTATAATGATTTAAATAATGTCATTTACTTATTCCAGAATCATACTTATTGTTATGATATCATATATGATTCAGTTATGACTTTATATTACCCATTCTTTTGTAAATTCCATGTTAAAGAGCGTTTTGGGTAAAATCGTTTCATTTGTCGTCCGTGTTTTGACTTGTAATTATTCATATGATTACATAGATCATGATTACTTAATTATAGAATATAAAACATGATTTATATATAATATATATTCAGAATATACATATATATAATAGATCAGTAAATGGAAAGAAATACACCGTTCATGGAGACGGTAGGCCGTACGTACGCATGAACGCTGCTTTCGTTTCCTTATTGAGTTGAATGGAATTAAGTAGATGACATAAATATATATAAACATAAATCTAGTATCATTATTATGTCATATATTTCATGATTACTTATTATATATACTTTATAATCATGAATGGTTAACATGGAGAATGAATCTCATCGCGTCATGGAGACGGTAGTCCGTACGTACGCACAAGCGATGATATCATTCTCATGATTGTGGAATTGTATTGCAGTGTATGTATACTATTTCAGAATCAATATCACTTTACAATAATCATATATAGTTATTATTTACACCATTATACCCATCCTAGTAAGGTGGTGGTGCAAAATAGTTTACACCACGGCGTGGAGACGGTATTTCGTACGTACGCACGCGCGATGATTTCGTTTTCTGTAGGATGGATAGATGGTGAAATGAGGTTGTTTCAGAAATATAATAACATATCAGTATATGAGTTATACTGATGTTATTACTTCAAAATGAAACAACCTAAGAAGAAGAAGTGGAAGAAGAAATAAATTTGAAAGAATCGGTAACGGACATTACCTCTTCTTTGAAGCGCCTCTTTGAGTCCTCCTCTTAGGGCACTAAAATTGGTCTTTGAAGAAGACCAGGACCTCTAGGATGATTCTAGGGAAGTGAAGAAGAGACTTTGGCAGGGGTAGACGAGCATTAAGGCTCAAATTGGTGTGAGGTAGAGAGGGAGGAGAGGGGCACCTTTGGAATAACTAAAAATATTATTTTATTATAAATCCAAATTCGGTTTTAAATAGCTCCAAATTGATCTATTTCAAATATAAGGTGGGTATGGGTCGCAATCCTCTCATCCAATAGAATTTATACAAGTTTAGCTTCCTATTTTGACCATACAATTTAGATTTAACATTAAGTTAAATAATTTTACTTTTACCGTGTCTTCTTGTGTTCTTATACTATAAGGTTAATAAACATACTATAAGCAGCCAAACGAACCCCAAGTTCTTTATTATTAATATATATAACCTTATATAAGTCATTTTTCTGAACCATAGATTTTTAGGAATAAAATAACAATTAATAATATAATATTTGTTCTAAACACTATTTTATGTCAATTTTGACACTATTTAGTAATTGATTTTTGTGAAAATCATAAAAGAATTATTAGTTCTAAAAAAGATAATTAAATCAATACTAACATGTCATATTAACCTATAAAATTAGTGTAATTCATAAAAAGTCCCAAATTACATTTATTTTTGTATTTATAACATCAATTATGTCAATATTTCATTAATAAGATAATTACTGCATCACCATTGTGTCATAAATAAATTAAATTATTTAAAGTCTAAAAATTACAAATAAAATATAATTATGTAGGAAAGCTTTTTATCTTTCTAATGAATATTTATAGTCGAATTTATCTTATGTATAACCCTATATTAAAAATGATTTAGTTATTAAACTTTGATTTTAACTATTTTAACCCTTATTTAAATAAATTAATAATAAATGTCCTAATCTAATCCAAGTGGGCCTAAATGGTAATATGTTATTCCTAAGGTTGTTTTTGGTCGAATTACACTTATTCAATAGAATTAGGACATGTTCTAGGGTAATAATAATAACATTTTTACCCTTAATTGCCCTATTTACTTTTAACCGTGGTAAAAAAAAGTAAAAAGTTACTATTCACCAAATATTATTTTCATCTAATTGAACCACATTTTACTTACTAACATCAACCGTGTCTCTCAGATTTTTGAAATTCCACTCACAGAAGTGGTAAAATTAAGTTTTATGAAAAATTCATTTTTTTAACTACCACTTAGTAGTTTCACTATTCGTAAAAAAAAATGAAAGTTTCCAGAAAAATACCAAAAATTAGGACTAAGCTATATTTGATATTATGAACTCAAAAATGATGTCTATTTTACCAAATTAAAAACATATCAGTTGCATTACTTAATTTAAAAATTAATTCCCATCGTCAAAACAAATAGCATGTTTTTAAGAGATAATAAATATCAAAAGATTGACACTTGTTTATGTCTGGTTTAAATGTGAAATTACATCCAATGACCAACCTTGTATTAAATTGTAAAAATATATTCTAAATATACTTTAAAACCACTAAAATTAATAATTTATCACTATTAATTATTTCGATTAAAAATGTTGTTTTTAATTAAAATTTAGTAATTTTCACTATTCATCAGAAAATGAAAGTTATCCGAAAAGCACCAAAATTTCACCCTAAGCTAATGTCGATATTCCGAATCCAAAAATGAAGTCCATTTTGAAAAATAAAATTTACAAAATTTCAAAAAGTGGTTATTACTATTCATAACGGCTAGTTTTAATAATATTTTAATAGCATATTATTGTTTAGTGAAACTGGTTATTGCATACTACACATGCTATTGAGGAAGGTTGTGATTGCGTGTAATGAAAGGCAAGTCAAGGATGTGTGTTGTGCAAGCTCCTTTTGGTGTAGCGTAAAACACAAGACATTAATGAAATTAAAAAGAATATTTTTCATAAAATCTCGGGGTGTTACATTCTATCCCCCTTAAAATGAATTTTGCCCTCGAAATTCGTTAGGGTTTTAAATGGTTTACTACTCGACAGTATCTTTAATAGAAACCCACATCGTAAAAAGGAATACCAAAACCAATTTTTAAAAACAAAAGTATGAAACGTAACGGTTACCCAAATAAACTAATCACTGGGTTTCCACATAGGTGAAAATATGGATATGGAAGAGAAATCTATCCATCATGTTCTGATGGAGAGTGGTAGAGAACATGGCTATGGAAAATCCAGAAATCACAAAGCCAGAAATTTTTGATGATCTAAGGTACCATCTGATTAATCATATATAAGAGCAATATGACAACATTTTTGGTTTTCAAGATCATTTCCCTAAAGTTGATGAAATTGGAATTAGAAGATATAATTTCGTGATTTTGGTATAGTCTCACCGTTGGTCGTTCTTTGGACAATTTCCACTTCATCCCTTAAAGAAATGAAGTTGAATTTTTCATTCGTGGTGTGTTAGCAGATCATGTGATAGAATGTTGTGTCATTCTATCTGTCTCAAACAAAAGGTTAGAAAAGTTATCAAAAAATACATAAGTCCATCTATAGTGAGATTAATCATATATGGTTCCTAAAATGGACTTATAATTCTTATATTATACTGATTAATATAATAAAACTAGATTCTACTAAACAGGGACTTCCTGTAGGCCAGTGGTAGGCGATAAAGGCCAGTCGCACTTCGGTTGTGGGTTCGATTCCCATAGCCTTGTCTGACGTGATGGGCTATCGCCCGTCCTACAGGTTGTCCTTTTTCTAAAACTATATTACTATAACATCCCATCAATAATATCGAAAAAAGTTCTATCCTAACTTATGTCCAACATAATCCATTCCAATCTTTAGGCTTATCTAAAATACTTCGGTCCAAGCTCATAGTATAAAGAAAATGATTACTTGGAATGTCACATAACAATCACGTGAATGCCATCATTTATCCCCCATATATCATAAGATATATCTTGTTGGTCAAATTACAAACATGTGAATACCTTAATCATGTATTCTCTTGAAGAATGATACCCATTAAACCTTATTGAAAACATGAATGCTGTTAAAAGTTAACTCTTTCCATATACCAAAATCCTCAAAATTCTATATATTCAAACCATGATATCACTTAGTCCTTATATCAATCATGAGCTCATGTATACTGTCAAACATTTCATTTTTTTTCTTATCCCTTCATTATGTGCATATCATCTTTTTTCCCAAAAATATCTCAATCACCTTCCATGGTTACCAGTACCATATAATTATTGAAAACCAAAATAAACCAATACATAAATATTCCAATATTCCACGATTCTATACACAACATTATTTTGGAATCCCATTACATAAACAATTAATCATTCCACAACATCATTGTCATATTCAACATCGCCAATAGTGATCGCATGTGACTCCCCTTTGTCCTTTTCCTTAAGTGGTTTCTCATGTCGATCATCACTAACCCTTGGATTAGGGCATTTATTAGCATAATGCCCCATTTCCTTTCACTTGAAGCATTGAAGTGTAGTGGGTTCATTCTGTGTATCCCTTACTTTTTTTGCATCATTAGACATCTTCTTCCCATCATTGCGGCATTCAAATGCCCGATGACCTTCCTTTCCACATTTGAAACATTAACTTGTCCCTTTAAGACAATCTCCACCATTCTTCTTTCCACACTTTGAGCATAAGGAAACATTCATCTTCTTTTCACCATTATTCTGAGATTTCTCCTTGAACTCCATCTTTCGTTTCCTGTCAAAACTATGAGATGGATAAGTAACACCAAATTCCATTTCTACCTTGATAGCACAACGCACAATTTCTTCATAGCTATTTAAGTCTCTTATAGCTAATGCCCTTCGAAGATTTGGTTTTAAGCCACTAAAGAATCGATCAACATTACTTTCTGGTTGGATGATAAATCCAGATGCATACCTTGCAAGCCTTGTAAAATTCGCTTCGTATATACCAACAGATTCCTCATCCTTTTGTTTTAGTTCAAGAAAATCCTTCTCCATCTTTGTTCGAAGAATACGAGGGAAGTACTTATTGAAAAATAAGTTCTTGAACTCGTCCCATTCCATGGACTCAATATCATATCTTGGCCTCATATTCTTGATAAGATTCCACCATTGATCAGCTTCACCTTCCAAACAATATACTACTAAGATGACATTATCATGTTCAGAACATTGAAGAACTAAAAATATCTTTTCAGTGAAAATGATCCATTGTTCCGCAACAAGTGGATCAGAAGACCCACTGAAAGAAGGTGGACGTTGCCTCATGAAGGACTCAATAGAATATTGTTCCCTTCTCTGCTCATTTGGAAGTCCAGAATGATTCATAGCTTGTGTAAGTATAGCAATAAGATTTTGCACTCCATCTCTCATAACATTTGTTTGTTCAGGAGGAAAATCATTGCATTGTCCATTACATTGATCAACACGATTCTTTCGAGTTCCATCCATCGTCTAAAACCCAAAAAGAATAGTGTGAGAGGCAAAAATCAAGCTAGGGAAAACAACATAGTAAAGGGGGATTACCCTCAATATCTGTAACGCCCCGACCCCAGCTACCCAGAGTCGGTGCATTACTTCGTAACATTGGCATGATCACAAAAGATCAAGTCTCGAAAGACCGATTAGTTTAGTAGCCTTGGAAACACTAGATACATTTGTAAACGTTACATTACATCATAAAGTAAACCAAAACAACAACAACATATTGTCTTCATATCCCCTCAGACTATCCCTGCAGGTCATTCATAATATACTTCTTCAAATCCTGGAAAACATTAAAACATTGAAAGGGGTGAGCTCAGATGCTCAGTAAGGATAACAATATTGCGGAAGCTTTCATAAATAAACATTAACATTTAAGGCAATGTATAACTAAAACAAAAGCCTTTTAAACTTGAACTTCAACATAATATGGAAAAAGTAAAATGAGATAATGCCATTCACTTCTTCACATGGATATTCTACTGGCCGAATAATCACATGCAATATCAATAACCACTTTCATAATGAGGGAATGTATAATGCCGGACATTCTGAAACATTTTGTCAAGGCCTCGGCCAAGACATCTAAAATGATTAAGGCCTCGGCCAAAAACATAAATCAAATTGGGAAAGGGCCTCGGCCAATTCCACGTCTAGTTGTCTCATGAGACCTACCGATGCATCGAGGAGCTATAGCGGGCTCCACCCGTCACATATTAAGTCCAATACATTCCTCATATGAATAGGTTTAAACATAACATAAATATTCGTATTAAAACTAGCATACGAAATGTCAAAAATTTCTCTATAAACTATGGATGGTATAAAATAACACATCCACAGTCAAATATTTCACAAAATGTTCAATGGAAGTTTTGTATCATAAATCAATTTCAATTAAACTTAAAACCCATCAAAGGATATTGACATGGATGAAATCAAAGCTATTTGAGAGAAATATCTCTCCTTTTTGAAATCATTTAAAAGTCCCATAATTATAAAATAATACATTTACTTTGAAAATATTCTTATAAGCTTGTTAGGGAAGCTTCGACGAAGTTATAATGGCGGAAAATAGCCGCACCCGCCGTATAAGTAAAAAAAACATTCTTACCTTAAATTTGTCAAAAAGGTCAAAAGTACATTGTTTGGAAAACAACGGTAAGATTCCTTTCAAAAACGTATAAGGGTATAAATGACTTTAAACCATTTTCCATTTAATAGTAAAAATGTTTTTAAAGACATTTTTAAGAAACATGGATGTGGATGATAACGAGGTCCCAGTAGATAATTATGTATAAACAACCTTGGATAATGAAGAGGTTGTGAAGTAAACCCTTACAAATATCATTTAAATAAAATATATCTATTATGTGTATTCACTATAATTACACATAAAGAAAGTACAAATACAAGATATGACATAACAATATCATGACATAATTTGAAAGTAGGAGATTAACCCAAAGAATAGAAATTGGGTTAAGAAGTTCCCTTACCTCATGTCTGACTTGACTCAACCGTTCTTTAACCTAATGAATAATAAACTAGAGTTAATATATACCTTATTAAGAACCATTTTAAATTTCATTATCCTTATTATATCACTTATTACAATGATATGAACATTATGTAATTATTTAAGTTAATAACGGTCGTTTTGTCGATCTTTGGTACTTGAGTCAACAATAAGCTTCTTATAATTACAAGTTGTTTATGTGGTGAAATATCCATTATATCCAGAATTATATTCATGATTTATATGTCATATATATCTTATATATCCAGTATATACATTCATTTATAATATTACATAACATTTAGAGGTAAGAAATGAAATGCACCGTTCATGGAGACGGTAAGCCGTACGTACGCATGAACGCTACTTTCATTTCAATTTCATATTTAATGGAACTAAATCATAATGATATAAATGTATAATATAATTCCAGTATAATATAGTGTATAATACCATTTACTCCATCCTTTATACATCCCACATATGGCATTAACGATTCAAATCACTTTGAGGGGGCGGTAGTCCGCACTTCCTAAAATGAAATTATCGCATTTTACCCATAATGGAAATCATAAAGTAAGCCATAAATGAGAAATACAGAAGCATAAGTAAAACATAAACACATTATATATCATATATAAATATAGTGACATCTTAATGGCCACCTTTGAAGGTGCTATATGAGTGTTGAACAATCATCGTTTCGTGAGGCAGAAATTCGCCATCCACAGAAACCGTATGTTCTTTAACCATTAGATGTAGGTGTGTGTAAGTGTAGCTTGAATCCTTCTTATAACAACATCCTAGTATATTGAGGATACTGGTGTTGTTACAAAAGAAATGAATAAAAAGAGTTTAGGGGGTTGGAGAAGAAAAATAAAACAAAACAACATTAGAAAATACATTACCTCAAAATCGGGTAACTCTTTTTGATTTGAGCCAAAGGCTTCCTTGGGAAGAGTTCTTCCCAAAGTGAGGATTATAGGAGTAAGAGGGGGAAGTTGGGAGAGTATTTGGGCAGAGGTTGGCCAAGCCAAATGGCTTGAAAGTGTAAATGAGGTGGGAGAGGTGGGGGCCTTTTATAAGTGGAGAGGAGGGGCACTTTTGGAAAGATTGAAATGTTACATTATTTCACAATGCTTTTCGGATTCTAAAGGTCCCACACTTATATAATTCGAGGCTAAGGTGATAAGGGTTAGAAATCTCCTCATACAATTGGCTTTGGACAAGTGTAAGCCTTGGATTTTGCATTATCTTCCCATTTTATTTAAATCGTTAAATAATGAGGTCATCACTACATCATCATGATGTCATACATAATTTAATTTATTTAATGTCTAAAAATTATAAAAAAAGTACTATGATGTAGGAAATCTTTGTAGCTTTCTAATGAATATTTATAATCAAAATTTGGACTTGTGTAACCCCACTTAAAAACTGTTTTAGTAAAACAACTCATGTTTGTGTCAATTTAATTTCAACATTAAATAAATATATATTAATGTCATTTTCCAACTAAAGTGGCTCCATGGGGTCCCCAAGTTGACCCATGGGTTGTCTTGGTCGGCCATGACTCATCCAATAGGATTAGGACAAGTTTCAAGCTCATATCATATTAATAAAACATTGTTTTTACCTTAAACTACACTAATTACCTCTAATCGCGATTAAGAACTTAAAAGTTACTATTCACCAAAAAATTATTTTGATCTCATTGAACCACATTTTACTTCTTAATGACAACCATGTATGTCGGATTTTTGAAAATCAAATCACAGAAGTGGTAATATTTCATTTAAACGAAAAATCAGTTATTTAACTACCACTTAGTGGTTTCACTATTCATCAAAAATTGAAGTTTTTCAGAATAAGGCCAAAATTTCACCCTAAGCTATAATTGATATTACGAATTCAAAAATGATGTCTATTTTACAAAATTCCAAAATATTAGTTGCATTAATTAATTTTATAATTAATTCCCGCTGTCACAACAAATAGCGTGTTTTTAAGAAACAATTTATATCAAAAGATTGGCAATTGTTTATGTCCAATTTCAATGTTAAATTAATTCTAATGACCACCATTGGATAAAATGGTAAAAATATATTCTAATTATACTCTAAAACCCCTCAATAGTATAATTTATCACTATGAATTATTTTGATTAAAAAAGTTGTTTTAAGTATTTTTCACTATTCATAAAAATTTTGAAGTTCTCAGAAAATTACAAAAAATTCAACATAGGCTAATTTCAATATTAGGAATACAAAAATGAAGTCCATTTTGAAATATAAAATTTATATAATTTTAAAAAGTGGTTATTACTATTCATAACGGCTACTTTGATTTGTCGCGATGTTTTAGAACTCGAAGTTGCATACAATGCAAGCTATTGTATTATTGAATGAGAAGCGTATCGTGGAAGCTCGGGGTGTTACATTCTCCCCTCCTTCAATAAATTGCGTCCTCGCAATTTGATATTTTTCTTTAAAAATAAGAGGTTGAAAATAGAAAATACCTTTGTGGAAAACCCACATCGGAAATAAGGTTAATAAAATTTAGCCTTAATAAGAGGGAAAATGGAAATAAAAAAGTCACCACCAAATTATGATCTCGATGAGGAGAACATTGGTGGCAATTAAAGACATATAATTGGAGGAAAAACGTAAATATTTATAGGGAGTGATTGAGGTCATCAATCACAATCAACTGTCAAATTGAGGGCCTCAAAGCCTTCAATCTATGTTGATTTAAAATATCATCAGTTCAACAAGACATAAGGTATTAGGATAAAACATTTTTTGTTTTAATATCCCTTTACTAAAGTTTAAGAATTAATTTATTCATTGAATAAGAGATAGGTATATATATATTTATGCTTGACAATTAGTGTTTCAACCTTCAACTCATCTTTCACTCAAAAAGATAATAGAACTCAAAAATATTATTATTATCCTAATTGTATAAGGTTCCAAATGTTAACACATACCATTTAGATTAGTAAAATTATATTGTAATAACCAGGGAATTCTTGTAGGCTAGTGGTAGGAAATAAAGGCCTGTCGCACTATGATTGTGGGTTCGATTCCTCCAGCTTTGTCCGACGCGACGGGTTATGCCCCACCCTGCAGGTTGTCCTATAGTATCATAATATTCCAAAAATAATCTTCATAAATTTTTTAGCCTTAAACAATACTATCCAAAGTTCAACTTAATCCATTCCAACCTTAATAGTTATCCAAAATACCTCCGTCCAGACTTTCTCTAAAAGGTCTCTAAATTCCAAAATCAATTTATCAGATTCCCAAAACAAAGAAAAGTTTCTCTTATTGTCACATACTAAAAATATGATTACCTTAATCATATTAAAACCTTACTGAAATCAACAAGTACTGCAGTACAATCCTTATATATATATCACATTATTCTAAAAACCAGAATATAATCCATGAGTCCAAAAGCACCAATACATTAGTTATTCCGCTTCAACTGTAGTCACAGCATAAGATTGGCCTTGATCCCTTGGCCTTTTCTGAGGTAAGTTTCCTTGACGCTTAGGACATTCATTTGCATAATGACCCATTTATCTACAATTGTAGCATTCAACTTTGACAGCCTCTTTCATTCCCTTGCAATCACGAGCCTGGTGACCCTTTTCTCCACATTTATAACAAACTCCCATTCCTTTTAGGCAAGTACCAGGGTGATTCTTCCCACAATTATCACATAATGGAAAATCCTTCTTTCCCTTTTTCCCTTTATCTGTCTCTTGTTCCACTGTTCTCTTCTTCTCTTGCTTTACTTTGTTGTCATAAGACTTAGAGAATTCCTTTTCTATCTTGATAGCACACGAGACAATATCTTCGTATGATGAGAAGGATTGTGATACCAAAGCTCGACGGAGAAATGGTTTTAACCCATCAAAGAAACGATCAATCTTAATCCTTGGGTTACGTATGTAATCTGCAGCATACCTTGCTAACCTTGTAAAGTTAGCCTCATACTTTGCGACATTCTCATCCTCCTTCTGCCTCAGACTCAGAAATTGCCTTTCCATATCTGCTCGATGGTCACGAGGAAAGTATTTTTCTAAGAAAATCTCTTTGAACTCCCTCCATTCCATATTCGATACGTCATCATCTTCCTTTGTGTTTCGAATCAGTGACCACCACTGATCGGCATCTCCAGTGAGGCGGTAAACTGCCATGACAACCTTCTCCCTTTCACTACTCCCCAAAGCCTGAAATATTTTCTCTAGGGAATTTATCCATTGCTCGGCTACTAAGGGATTTGTACTCCCATTAAAGGTTGGTGGTTGTTGCCTCATGAAACGATCTAGAATTGATCCTCCACGTTGCGGATCAGGGTGCTCCATACGAGTAAGGTTATTAATCATAACCTGAGTGAGTTGTCCCAGTATGGTAATAAGTTGATCAGCACCAGTTGTATCTCCAGATCCACAATAATTATCTTGATCAGGAGGGCAATCCCTACACGGAGTTCGTGCATTGATACGGTTTCCATTCCTTCCACTAGGCGCCATTTCTAAACAATGGCATAAACTAGATTAGTTTATGAATCAAAATACATAATTCCATACTTATAAAACACTTAACATAAATTGAACTATTTATGGATATAATCCATAATCATAAAAAGAAATGTTTTCTTTGAGAAAGTATATACTCATAACCCTTCATAGTGGTTTGTAAATAAAATGAGAATTATCCTAAGCATATCCCCCGGGAGTGTCGTAACCAAGAGTGCAGCAAGGCCCGTTGTCGTGCACCAGTTCCCGTTCGAGTCTAGCTCAAAGCGGTGTTTTCGGGTTTTACCCCTAGGTACATCTGTGCCAGAGCCGCCTCTACCTGCTCGTATCCAGACAGGGATGTATTGCTCGGAAAAGTCATAACATCTCTATAATACCAAAATTCTAGGAAGTTCTTTTATACTAATCCTCAAAGTCTATCTTTGGGCTATGTGCTCTAATCAGAGTTTATCTAAATCTAGCTTCCAAGGTTAGTACTAAACTGCCTCTGATACCAACTGTAACGCCCCGACCCCAGCTACCCAGAGTCGGTGCATTACTTCGTAACATTGGCATGATCACAAAAGATCAAGTCTCGAAAGACCGATTAGTTTAGTAGCCTTGGAAACACTAGATACATTTGTAAACGTTACATTACATCATAAAGTAAACCAAAACAACAACAACATATTGTCTTCATATCCCCTCAGACTATCCCTGCAGGTCATTCATAATATACTTCTTCAAATCCTGGAAAACATTAAAACATTGAAAGGGGTGAGCTCAGATGCTCAGTAAGGATAACAATATTGCGGAAGCTTTCATAAATAAACATTAACATTTAAGGCAATGTATAACTAAAACAAAAGCCTTTTAAACTTGAACTTCAACATAATATGGAAAAAGTAAAATGAGATAATGCCATTCACTTCTTCACATGGATATTCTACTGGCCGAATAATCACATGCAATATCAATAACCACTTTCATAATGAGGGAATGTATAATGCCGGACATTCTGAAACATTTTGTCAAGGCCTCGGCCAAGACATCTAAAATGATTAAGGCCTCGGCCAAAAACATAAATCAAATTGGGAAAGGGCCTCGGCCAATTCCACGTCTAGTTGTCTCATGAGACCTACCGATGCATCGAGGAGCTATAGCGGGCTCCACCCGTCACATATTAAGTCCAATACATTCCTCATATGAATAGGTTTAAACATAACATAAATATTCGTATTAAAACTAGCATACGAAATGTCAAAAATTTCTCTATAAACT
This sequence comes from Viscum album, assembly GCA_963277665.1. Taxonomy (NCBI): domain Eukaryota; kingdom Viridiplantae; phylum Streptophyta; class Magnoliopsida; order Santalales; family Viscaceae; genus Viscum; species Viscum album. Next base: position 2,103,316,399 of record OY728165.1, read on the forward strand.
ATGGATGGTATAAAATAACACATCCACAGTCAAATATTTCACAAAATGTTCAATGGAAGTTTTGTATCATAAATCAATTTCAATTAAACTTAAAACCCATCAAAGGATATTGACATGGATGAAATCAAAGCTATTTGAGAGAAATATCTCTCCTTTTTGAAATCATTTAAAAGTCCCATAATTATAAAATAATACATTTACTTTGAAAATATTCTTATAAGCTTGTTAGGGAAGCTTCGACGAAGTTATAATGGCGGAAAATAGCCGCACCCGCCGTATAAGTAAAAAAAACATTCTTACCTTAAATTTGTCAAAAAGGTCAAAAGTACATTGTTTGGAAAACAACGGTAAGATTCCTTTCAAAAACGTATAAGGGTATAAATGACTTTAAACCATTTTCCATTTAATAGTAAAAATGTTTTTAAAGACATTTTTAAGAAACATGGATGTGGATGATAACGAGGTCCCAGTAGATAATTATGTATAAACAACCTTGGATAATGAAGAGGTTGTGAAGTAAACCCTTACAAATATCATTTAAATAAAATATATCTATTATGTGTATTCACTATAATTACACATAAAGAAAGTACAAATACAAGATATGACATAACAATATCATGACATAATTTGAAAGTAGGAGATTAACCCAAAGAATAGAAATTGGGTTAAGAAGTTCCCTTACCTCATGTCTGACTTGACTCAACCGTTCTTTAACCTAATGAATAATAAACTAGAGTTAATATATACCTTATTAAGAACCATTTTAAATTTCATTATCCTTATTATATCACTTATTACAATGATATGAACATTATGTAATTATTTAAGTTAATAACGGTCGTTTTGTCGATCTTTGGTACTTGAGTCAACAATAAGCTTCTTATAATTACAAGTTGTTTATGTGGTGAAATATCCATTATATCCAGAATTATATTCATGATTTATATGTCATATATATCTTATATATCCAGTATATACATTCATTTATAATATTACATAACATTTAGAGGTAAGAAATGAAATGCACCGTTCATGGAGACGGTAAGCCGTACGTACGCATGAACGCTACTTTCATTTCAATTTCATATTTAATGGAACTAAATCATAATGATATAAATGTATAATATAATTCCAGTATAATATAGTGTATAATACCATTTACTCCATCCTTTATACATCCCACATATGGCATTAACGATTCAAATCACTTTGAGGGGGCGGTAGTCCGCACTTCCTAAAATGAAATTATCGCATTTTACCCATAATGGAAATCATAAAGTAAGCCATAAATGAGAAATACAGAAGCATAAGTAAAACATAAACACATTATATATCATATATAAATATAGTGACATCTTAATGGCCACCTTTGAAGGTGCTATATGAGTGTTGAACAATCATCGTTTCGTGAGGCAGAAATTCGCCATCCACAGAAACCGTATGTTCTTTAACCATTAGATGTAGGTGTGTGTAAGTGTAGCTCGAATCCTTCTTATAACAACATCCTAGTATATTGAGGATACTGGTGTTGTTACAAAAGAAATGAATAAAAAGAGTTTAGGGGGTTGGAGAAGAAAAATAAAACAAAACAACATTAGAAAATACATTACCTCAAAATCGGGTAACTCTTTTTGATTTGAGCCAAAGGCTTCCTTGGGAAGAGTTATTCCCAAAGTGAGGATTCTAGGAGTAAGAGGGGGAAGTTGGGAGAGTATTTGGGCAGAGGTTGGCCAAGCCAAATGGCTTGAAAGTGTAAATGAGGTGGGAGAGGTGGGGGCCTTTTATAAGTGGAGAGGAGGGGCACTTTTGGAAAGATTGAAATGTTACATTATTTCACAATGATTTTCGGATTCTAAAGGTCCCACACTTATATAATTCGAGGCTAAGGTGATAAGGGTTCGAAATCTCCTCATACAATTGGCTTTGGACAAGTGTAAGCCTTGTATTTTGCATTATCTTCCCATTTTATTTAAATCGTTAAATAATGAGGTCATCACTACATCATCCTGATGTCATACATAATTTAATTTATTTAATGTCTACAAATTATAAAAAAAGTACTATGATGTAGGAAATCTTTGTAGCTTTCTAATGAATATTTATAATCAAAATTTGGACTTGTGTAACCCCACTGAAAAACTGTTTTAGTAAAACAACTCATGTTTGTGTCAATTTAATTTCAACATTAAATAAATATATATTAATGTCATTTTCCAACTAAAGTGGCTCCATGGGGTCCCCAAGTTGACCCATGGGTTGTCTTGGTCGGCCATGACTCATCCAATAGGATTAGGACAAGTGTCAAGCTCATATCATATTAATAAAACATTGTTTTTACCTTAAACTACACTAATTACCTCTAATCGCGATTAAGAACTTAAAAGTTACTATTCACCAAAAAATTATTTTGATCTCATTGAACCACATTTTACTTCTTAATGACAACCATGTATGTCGGATTTTTGAAAATCAAATCACAGAAGTGGTAATATTTCATTTAAACGAAAAATCAGTTATTTAACTACCACTTAGTGGTTTCACTATTCATCAAAAATTGAAGTTTTTCAGAATAAGGCCAAAATTTCACCCTAAGCTATAATTGATATTACGAATTCAAAAATGATGTCTATTTTACAAAATTCCAAACATATTAGTTGCATTAATTAATTTTATAATTAATTCCCGCTGTCACAACAAATAGCGTGTTTTTAAGAAACAATTTATATCAAAAGATTGGCAATTGTTTATGTCCAATTTCAATGTTAAATTAATTCTAATGACCACCATTGGATAAAATGGTAAAAATATATTCTAATTATACTCTAAAACCCCTCAATAGTATAATTTATCACTATGAATTATTTTGATTAAAAAAGTTGTTTTAAGTATTTTTCACTATTCATAAAAATTTTGAAGTTCTCAGAAAATTACAAAAAATTCAACATAGGCTAATTTCAATATTAGGAATACAAAAATGAATTCCATTTTGAAATATAAAATTTATATAATTTTAAAAGGTGGTTATTACTATTCATAACGGCTACTTTGATTTGTCGCGATGTTTTAGAACTCGAAGTTGCATACAATGCAAGCTATTGTATTATTGAATGAGAAGCGTATCGTGGAAGCTCGGGGTGTTACAATATCTAACCTCTTAGGTTAAATTCTATGATCATTAGCGCAATTCTAGGACTATAATCTATACGTATACTTAACCTTAGATACATCCCTAGACATACCTTAGAAATATCTCTAGGGATCTCACTAACGTTTTAGCATCCTATTTTCCAAAGGTTGACTAAAACTTTCCTCTGATACCAACTGTAGAGACCCGAAGCTTGATGTACAAGGATATTACATTACTTTTTCGGAATACTTAGTACATAACAAAAACACACACACAAGGACTGTAATAGTTTAGTGTCTTTGGAAACTCGGAATATAATATTCTAATCATGGTGAAAGATCTTCAACATCTCCCATAAAGATCTTCCTTTTTTTTTTACCTAAAACCTTTCTTTATATCCTGGGGAAAATAAAACATAAAAGGGTGAGCTCAAATTATCAGCGAGGGTAAACAAAAGAAATATCAATCACATCATATTTATAAGGACATAAAATTTTGGAAATCTTCACCTGCAAAAGAGATCATAATATCATAACATGGGATAAATCATAGTAGTGAAATGTAATCCCAATAATCATAACTTAAAACATGTAACTTTGTGGAATACACACATAATCATAGAGAATCATTTCTTATTAGTCAAGGCTCGTTTCCAAGACTATCTTAGTGGACAAAGTCCACTTTTGAACCGAGTTCACTCCTCGTTTCAGTCCTGTTTCACTGAACCGGTTTAACCTGCCGTTCCAGCCATGTCTATCTCATGAGATATAAAATCTTTACCCAATGCATTGGAGGGAGATATAGGTCCCACCCATCTCATAATGATACCATTGTTATGTGTGCCACAAAATCATAAACCATACATCATAGCATAACCCATGTAATAAAATTGGGAATCTTAAACATCGTGACATCATAAAAAAATTCATATAAGATAAAGGAATTCATAAAAATAATTCCATCACAACATAATAAAATCAATGTAATAATAGTGATAGAAATAGAATCCTTTATTATCTTAGATAGAAAATAATTTTGATAAAACACTTGAACTCCATTCTTGAGGAAAATATCCTTTCTACTTCAAAAACATTTTCCTTTATTAACATGTAATACAATTTTAAACTAAAAGAAGTTGATTAAAAATAAACTTGAAAACTTGTAAAGGAAGATTCTTGGAAATATTTTTTTTAAAATCCATTCATGCCGTATAAGTTAAAAAAACATTCTTCTCGTACTTTTTTCGGAAAAGTCAAAAAGTACCTCATATGAAAAACGACAAAAGATTCCTTTCATATCTTTTACTAAATACTCACCAAAGGGTAAAATTGGATTTAAACAATTGTAGGTGGATATAAATATTACATATTGAGGAAACATGGATGTGGATGATAAAATACACCCCAGTAAAATCCAAAGTATAAACAATCTCGGATAAAAATGAGATTGCAAGATTTTCCCTTACCTTAGGTCCGATTTGCTTTGTAAGTGTCCGAACCTCCTGTATAGTGATTTAAATAATGTCATTTACTTATTATAGAATCATACTCATTGTTATGATATCATATATGGTTCACTTATGACTTTATATTACCCGTTCTTTTGTAAATTCCATATTAAAGAGCATTTTGGGTAAAATCATTTCATTTGTCATCCGTGTTTTGACTTGTAATAATTCATATGATTACTTAGATCATGATTACTTAATTAAATAATATAAAACATGATTTATATATAATATATATTCAGAATATACATATATATAATAGATCATTAAATGGAAAGAAATACACCGTTCATGGAGACGGTAGGTCGTACGTACGCATGAACGCTGTTTTCATTTCCTTATTGAGTTGAATGGAATTAAGTAGATGACAAAAATATATATACACATAAATCCAGTATCATTATTATGTCATATATTTCATTATTACTTATTATATATACTTTATAATCATGAATGGTTAACGTGGAAAATGAATCTCATCGCTTCGTGGAGACAGTAGTCCGTACGTACGCACGAGCGATGATATCGTTCTCATGATCGTGGAATTGTATTGGAGTGTATGTATACTATTTAAGAATCAATATAACTTTACAATAATCATATATAGTTATTATTTACACCATTATACCCATCCAAGTAAGGTGGTGGTGGAAAATAGATTACACCACGGCGTGGAGACAGTATTCCGTACGTACGCACGCGCGGTGATTTAATTTTCCGTAGGATGGATAGATGGTGAAATAGGGTTGTTTCATACATATAATAACATATCAGTATATTATTTATACTGATGTTATTACTTCATAATGAAATAACCGAAGAACAAGAAGTGGAAGAAGAAATAAAGTTGAAAAAATCGGTAACGGACATTACCTCTTCTTTGAAGCGCCTCTTTGAGTCCTCATCTTAGGGCACTAAAATTGGTATTTGAAGAAGACCAGGACCTCTAGGTTGTTTCTAGGGAAGTGTAGAAGAGAATTTGGCAGGTTTTTGACGATCTTTAAGGCTCAAAGTGGTGTGAGGAAGATAGGGAGGAGGTGCCCTTTTATAAGGGAGGAGAGGGGCACCTTTGGAATAACTAAAAATATTATTTTATTATAAAGCCAAATTCGGTTTTAAATAGCTCCAAATTGATCTATTTCAAATATAAGGTGGGGATGGGTCGAACTATTCTCATACAATAGAATTTAGACAGGTTTAGCTTCCTATTTTAACCTTATAATTTATATTTAACATTAAGTTAAATAATTTTACTTTTACAGTGTCTTCTTTTGTTCTTATACTATAAGGTTAATAAACTTACTATAAGCAGACAAACGAACCCCAAGTTGTTTATTATTAATATATATAACCTTATGTAAGTCATTTGGACGAACCTTAGATTTTTAGGAATAAAATAACAATTAATAATATAATACTTTTTTTAAACACTATTTTATGTCAATTTTGACACTATTTAGTAATTGATTTTTGTGAAACTCATAACAGAATGATTAGTTCTCAAAAAGCTAATTAAATCAATAATAACATGTCATATTAACCTAGAAAATTAGTTTAATTCATAAAAAGTCTCAAATTAGATTTATTTGAGTATTTATAACATCAATTATGTCAATATTTCATTAATAAGATAATTACTGCATCATCATTGTGTCATAAATAAATTAACTTATTTAAAGTCTAAAAATTAAAAATAAAATATCATTATGTATGAAATATTTTTATCGTTCTAATGAATATTTATAGTCGAATTTATCTTATGTATAAACCTATATTAAAAATGATTTAGTTATTAAACGTTGATTTTAACTATTTTAACCCTTCTTTAAATAAATTAATAATAAATGTCCTAATCTAATCCAATTGGGCCTAAATGGTCATATTTTAATCCTAATGTTGTTTTTGGTCTAATTAAACTTATCCAATAGAATTAGGACATGTGTTAGGATAATAATAATAACATTTTTACCCTTAATTGCCCTATTTACTTTTAACCGTGGTAAAAAAAAGTAAAAAGTTACTAATCACCAAAAATTATTTTCATCTCATTGAACCACATTTTACTTACTAATATCAACTGTGTCTCTTGTATTTTTGAAATTCCACTCACAGAAGCGGTAAAATTTTGTTTTATGAGAAATTCATTTTTTAACTACCACTTAGTGGTTTCACTATTCATCAAAAAAATGAAAGTTTTCAGAGAAATACCAAAAATTAGGCCTAAGATATATTTGATATTATGAACTCAAAAATGATGTCTATTTTAACAAATTCAAAACATATAATTTTCATTACTTAATTTAAAAATTAATTCCTATTGTCAAAACAAAGAGCGTGTTTTTAAGAGATAATAACTATCAAAAGATTGACACTTGTTTATGTCTGGTTTAAATGTGAAATTAAATCCAATGACCAAAATTGTATTAAATTGTAAAAATATATTCTAAATATACTTTAAAACCACTCAAATTAATAATTTATCACTATTAATTATTTCGATTAAAAAGGTTGTTTTTAATTAAAATTTAGTAATTTTCACTATTCATCAGAAAATGAAAGTTATCCGAAAAGTACCAAAATTTCACCCTAAGCTAATTTCAATATTCCAAATCCAAAAATGAAGTCCATTTTGAAAAATGAAATTTTCAAAATTTCAAAAAGTGGTTATTACTATTCATAACGGCTATTTTTAATAATATTTTAATTGCATATTGTTGTTTAGTGAAACTCGTTATTGCGTACTACACACGCTATCGAGGAAGGTCGTGATTGCATGTAATGAAAGGCAAGTCAAGGATTCATGTTGTGCAAGCTCCTTTTGGTGTAGTGTACAACACAAGACATTAATGAAATTAAAAAGAATATTTTTCATAAAATATCAGGGTGTTACACTGAGAACTCTATTTGAGTCATAGAAAGGACTAGTTTGGGGAATGGTTTGATGGTATTTATAGATTGAGTCTTGAAAATTAGGTATCAGAGGAAATTTATCTTCAAGTTTTCTTATTTTGGGGGCATTTGGTAGACATAATATAGGATTTTTGGGACATAAGGGGTATGGTTTGGGTGAGTTCCTACCCCACACTCATCATAATTATCCTTAAGTCACCACCATGTGTTGGGTTGTGTGTATATTATGTTGGGTTTTAATCAAGATCTCTGTTCTTTTTCATATTCTTTGGGTGTAGACTAAGATTTTTTTATGTCTCCTTCTATTGTTGGAATATAGAATCATGGATCCATGACATCTTCTAGGGTTTCTTTAGGAGGTTACAATCGAAAATTCTCCTCATGGGAGTCCTCCTATTAATAAGAATATCATCAAGTCTATTGTGTAAGTAGTTCTTACTAATGATCAGAATGTGCTACCTATTCATAAATAAAAAAATAGGTGCAACCAAGAGATGGAGGAAACAAGGATTGAGTACAAAATTTCATCTTCCAGAAGCCACTATCTTTTAAAGGTATTAATAAACCTTAGGAGAATATTGACTGTATGGAAATAGTGTAATAGGTATTTGGATTCCTTGAGACCCCTGAATCTATCAATTTTAACTGCATGAAATTTAAGATCAAGGGTCCTAGAAAGAGGTTCTAGGTTTCTATGGTTCATGGAAATCAATATGTGGGCTTGGAGTGGAAGGAATTTAAGAAAAAAAATTTCATAGGTTCTCTTTATAATTCTTTATGATAGATAATTCTATATAGTTCATATCCTATTAGTGGGGATATCTTTTAAGGATTTATTACACCAAATATTTTGCTATATTGGTTCGTTTTTCTCTAGAGGTGGTGTTGAATGATAATATGAAGCATTATAAATAAATTCAAGGATTGTAGCCTCATATTTGATCACAGATGTATATACAAAATCTCACCATCTATGTTAAAGTGGTTGAAATTTCTATGGTGACAAAGATTGATTTTGTAGTAAATTCAATCTTGTTTGAGTGTTCTCTTCCATAGAGTGACAATTCTAGTGGAACCTATGGGAAAAGAGGAAGTGGCATGATAATAAAATTTTTTTTGAAAGGTGGATCTCAGTATACAGATATTTCTATTGCTTCTAAAGTGTCTAGAAGTTTACCCTTGACCTGCAATTTTTATTGAAAGGTAGGGAACAAACAATGGTATTTCCTTGAACCCCTTTAATACTTTCAATGCATGTGGTGACTGAGTCCTATAAAAGAGATTCGACTAGGATCTATATACAACATGATTTAGTTATGGATCATTAGCTCTAAAGTGAAATGTGACACATACATATGTTTCAAAGTCAATATGGATCTGGCCACAAGACTTCGGAGTGAAGCAGTTTCACATAGTGGATGAGGTTTCGATGGAAGTTGATGTGAGTCCAGTGATAGTGAGAGGTATAATTTTAATTTCATCTTATATAGAAACTTCTTCATTTGATATTGGTTACTCAAAATATTTTATATATTCCAATTTTTTGTATGTTTTTAATCATCTGAAAAAGATCATGTCCTATGTTATATAGTTTTCAATTACTTTTGAATATAGGATGGAGAATGGGTTTATTTTTCTTAGTGTTCTCTTATGATTTACGATGTTGATTTAGTCTGAGACTTTCTAGTTATTGATCATGATCTTTTTGATCCAACATCGAGATGTATTGGATGGTAAATTATCAATATGATATTGATTATTATCCCTGAAATGTTTAGATCTTTTTTACTGATTGGATATATCAGGTGTTTTAGGTAGAGTGGGTTCCAAGGTATAGTCATGAATGAATTTATCTCCTAAATATTAGTAATATATTGTTAGTTGATGTTGTCTAGGCCAATGGTGTATCTTCCCATGTTAATATTCCCTTGGTTGTTTATGATTTTTCTATGGTTTTCCTAAACAACTTCTTGAGTATCTCTCTGGAATGGGAGGTAGAGTTCTCTATAGAGCTGGTTCCTGGTATATTATTTATTTATATTCTGTCTTGTTATATGGAACCTAGTGAGTTAAAATATAATAATATCTAGTTTTAAAAACTATTATGAAGGTATTTTTTCACCAAGATCTTCATTGGTGGTGGACCCTATTCCCCTTTCCCAGAAGGATAATGGTTATCTACATCTTTAGATAGATTATTTGAAGAAAAATCAAGTAATTATTAAGAATAAGGCTTCCTTTTCCCTGTGTGAATGAATTTCTTGATTAGTTAAATGGGAAATGTGGTTTTCAAAAATTGATATTTGGTTGGGTTATCATTAGATCAGGGTTAAGGATTCAGATAACTTGAAGATTTATTTTAGGAGTTATTATGGTCACTATAAATATATTATGATGTTCTTCATCCAAACTAATGCTTCTGAATTGTTTATGGATTTTATGAACCATATATTCTACCGGAATCTCAATACGATTATTATTATAATTATTAGTGATATCATGTTATATTAAATAATGGGGAAAGTACATGATCACCATATGGATTTAGTTTTGGGAATCTTGAGGAGTAACCAACTCCATGGAAAGTAATAAAAATTAATTTTTTAGATCTGAGAGGTGATGTTCTTGTGGCATGTGATTTTGGAATGTGGCCTCTCAGTTGAACTTAATAGTGTGAAGGTTTTATTTTCAGGGGAAGAACTATAGAGTTTTTTGTGATACATATCTTCCTATGTCTATATGGGTATTATTTTTCAATTCATAAAATATTTCTTGAAGCTGATATCACCGTTGAATGCTCTTATTAGTAAAGGGAATAAATGTTCATGGGGTTCTAATTGTTTGGCCTATTTTGATGAGTTTTAAAGGAATCTAACATCAGATCCTATTTTAATCATTCCATAAACCAGTATAGGAAATGTGGTTTATTGTGATGCTTATAGTTCAAGACAGTGATACATTAATATGTTGAATGATCATGTGGTGGCGTATGATTTTCATTATCTTTATCCACATGAGAAGAATTATCCCCTCATGATGTGGATCACACTAATGTTATTCGTGCCCTCAATTGATGGAATCACTATTTTTCAGAGATATGTTTATAGTCTATTTTGACCGTGATTTCTTATGTTACCTCTTATATTAGAAGGACCTAAACATTAGGAAGAGATGATGGTTTGAGTATTTATAAAAATTTGATTTTGATATCACTTACACCCTAGGAAGGATATTGTGTTTTTTGATGTCCTCGGAAGGATTTTTTTATCAGGCTATCCTAGAAGTGAAATAGGAGTGTAATATTATATGGATTTTCACTCAATTACATCTAGCTAAGCAGAATGATGGATTAGGTATAGTTATGGATATTGTTCAATTATTAACATATCTCCTGGAATTGGTTCTGTAGGAATAATAATATGATTACAAGTTTAGATGAATCAAGTAATCCTTATATAATGGGGATACCATCCCTATTTGGGCTTTCCAGTTTGATGGAATTCTTTTCTTCAGGAATTGGTTTGTCATCCCTTTATCAGTCAAAAAATTAGTGATATAGGATTTTCACAGTTCTTCCTGAGTCATTCAACCAAGCACTATGAATAAGTATTATGATATGAGATGATTTTTCTAGTCATAGGGTATAAATCAAAAAAAAATTGGATTTGTTGTATCACTATTATACCTTTAAAATTAAGGTAGGGCATCTGAAGCTATTTAGGTTGCTTAAACTCTTTTGATTCTAGTATAGAAATGAGATGAGGTATGCATAGACTTCATAGTTGGATTTTTAAATACACCCAAGGAAATAATTATATCTTGGTATTGATTAATCAATTAATGAAATAATATCATTTAATTTAGATTAGGGATACCACCATGGTTAAATATTATAGTATGTTTTACGTATTGGAATTTATGAGGTTTCATGGGGTCCCCTCTACCATTTCCTCTGATAGATATCCTATTTTTACCTATTTATTATGAAATTTTCTCCAAGAGGTGATCAAGAATAAATTTAAGTTGAGTACAACTTATCATCCATAGAAGGATGGATCGATAGATAATTCTATTTAGATTATATAGGGTATGATATAAGATAATGTATTGGATTTTGGTGGATCTTAGGATATCCATCTATGATTGGTTGAGTTTGATTATAATAACAAATATTAGCCATCCATCTGAATGGCTCATTTTAAAGATTTTCATATTTTCCTATGTAGGTTACCTCATTGTTATTCATAGGTGGGTGAGACCTCTCTCATGGGATTGAGTATCATTCAGGATATGTCAGTGAGGATCAAGGATATACGTTAATGATTGGTTATAGCCCAGATTTTATGGAAAATTATATAGATCATCAAAGTCATCCTTTGTAGTTTTTTTGGCTGGGTCTTCTTGAAAGTCTTCCATCAATTGGGGAATCATCTTTTTATGAATTTGGGGATGTTAGCTCTGAGATACATTGGACCGTTTGAGATCTCGAGGTCCTTTTTCCATTCAAATAACTTTTTACCATAATTTACTTTTACCGTGGTAACTTATTTTTTTTTACCTTGGTAACTTATTTTTATTCCTAAAAATAAAATTAATAAAATTATATATTTTGGATATTATGATTTAAAATATGAAAACAATTTTATAATATTAAATTTTTAAAAGCGATTAAATTCTTTTCTAAAATAAAAAATGTATAACAAATGAAACCAATTATAGAGAAAAGTATAATTTTGGTTCCAAAATATAATTTATTGTATCCTAAATTATATATTATATTTTTAAATGTAATCTTTTACTGATTAAATAGATATTTTCTCAAGAAATAAGTTTCAAAATGGTTTAATTCACATTTATATCTTGATGATGTCATAAAAGTTATGATATTTGTAAAAATAATATTTTGTATTATTGACCTATAAATCGATCATTTCATAAAAATATATTTATTTTTTACTAATATAATACTTACTTATTAATTCAAAAAATCGAAGTTAATTTTTTTTTTCAAATTTCAATTAAAAAATATAGTATTTAAACTTTTAAATTAAAAAATAAAATATATTGAAAACCTTTTTATAAGAAATAAATATTTCAAATCTTAACTATTTATATTTCCAATCAATTTATAAAAAAATTAGAGTTAATATATTATTCATATTAAAAATATTATTTATCATAATTTAAAAATAATATATCTAGTTTCTAAAAGTAAAAATGAATAGGCTATAGAAGGGAATTATTTAGTAAAATACATTATTTGGGATAAAATAAAGTTATTATTGTTATTCGTAGAGTAATAACTATTGGATGGATGTTAATATAACGTTCTTATAAATTTTATCATTAAATTTCATCAAAATTTCTACTAAGTCAAGATTAATTAAAAATACACGAAACTTTAAAAAAAATCTTTAAAAAATATTACTTTTATACAAATAATCTTCACTAAATACCATTAATTTTTTTATTCTAAAAAATTTTATTGTGATATTTTATTTATATTGAATTATTTCATTAATTTTTTTATGTCATATAATAATATGCGATAGTTAAAAATATACATTTTTTATAATAAAACATCTTTAATAAGTATTATCTTTCTTATCTTTATATCACTCTCATAGTGTATTAATGTTTATGTTGTACTGTAATATTTTATCTCAATAAAATGTATCATGGTTTGTTTTAGTTTGTTGTATCATGTGAAACAAGATATTTAAGACAATATTTATCTAAGGAAAATAAATTGTAAAAGAATGGATTTTTATAGTATTCTATATGTTTAGAGAATCTTACTATGAAAAGAATAAATTATTATTTAAAATATACTACTTATGAGTGGTTGAAATACCTTCTCTCATATTTTTACAAAAATATAGATAAAACACTTTTATGCCAGATTTTTTTGTTTCCTTGTCTCCTTTTCAAAAATATAATATAAACCATAGAATCATAAACCATGTGTATTATATTACTCCATATTTTTTATAAAAACTATTTATCTGTAAAAAACCTCTCTTATCACATACTATAAATGAGAAAAAGAGACACATCCTTTGTTAAGATCCATCCACTACAAAAAGACACAATTAAAAATGTTTTTTAGTTGTGTTGTCTTAAAATGTGGCTAATTTTTAATTTAACCACATTTTATATAAAACTTGGATAATCCAGGCTAATCTTAAAACATGGATAATTTTAAATTTAGTAGTGTTTTCTTAAAAAAAATTCAAATTTAGATACGATTTAAAAAATTTATATTTTTTAATTTAGAAGCATTTTTGAATGTGACTATTCTTAATTTAGCCTTTTTTTAGATGTGGCCAATTTTTATTTTTAATCTTTTTTTAATGTAAAAAATTTAAATAAGAAATTAAAACTTATTATATATATGTATATACAAAAATATTTCCCTATTATAATTTTATTTATGTAAAATCATATTGAATTTAAATTTGAATTAAAAAATAATATAAATAATATATATGCGTGTGAGTGTGTTTATACATAATATATCATTCACAAATTACATTTAATACACACAAACACTCAAAAATATGTTATTTTATAAAAATAAAAACATTATAAATGGATAATTAGTATATATTACATATAATATTATTAGAATACATTATAAATAAATGTTATTTATATAAAATTAACACGCACAAAATAAAATCATACATCGTAAATATACGTACATATAAACATAGATACATGCATACATACATACATACATACTAACACTCAAACACATTGGTTGAAACAAAATTAGAATTAATTAATAATAACTAAATAAATAGTCATTAATAATAAATGATTAAAGATGCAAATAAAAATTTTAGAAGTTACTAATTATATATATATATATATTTATAATTATAATTATATAAATTTATATATATATATAAATAAAAAATTATAAGTATATATACAAATTTATAAGTATTCATAAATATATTAACATATATTTAAATATAATTATATTGATATAAATATATTTATATACCTAAATATATAAATGTTTAAGTATAATTATATTGATTTATTAATATATATAGTAATATATATATATATATATGTATAAAATTTGGCCCTTATAAAATAGAAAAAATAATAGGACCAAGTGGTTCGAGCATTCCAATTTTTACCCAAACCCATGGGTTCAAAACCTGTGGATAGTTTACAAAGGTAGGGGTTGTCTATTGGGTGGGGTACATGAGGGTCATGGGGTGAGAGGAGGGTATTGTGATGCATAGAAAATAAATTTGTAATTTGTATAAGTGTATTTTTACCCATGTTTATAGAAACACATGTAAATATGAAACAACTTACCATCATTTCATTCATTTAATTATGTTTTTATTAAATATTGGTATATATATTAATTGTATTTATAAATGTGGATAATGTTAAATAAAATAATAGTTAAATGAAAATTTTTATAGTAATCTGAAATTGATAAAATCCTTTGCATTCGATATTTTTATGTACGAACTCTTTTCTTCATGATTTTGAACTTATAGGTAATTTAAAAACTTTCAAAGTATACACATGGTATCATATATCATTAAAAACAATGAATTAACTTTCTATAACAATAAAAAATAATATTGACATTCTAAGGAGTTTGAAAAACCCCTTTAGGCATCTTGAAAATTCCATCCTATAGAATCATTACTCCTTCATGATAACACCTTTTGGTTTCAATGATTTTGATCAACTACTTGATAAAACGTTATTAGACTCAAATAATAACATTTATTATTTTTGGTTTTAACTTTGACATACTTTCACTATCAATATGACACCAGAACCTCGACATTATATTCCCAGTTCATCTATTCTCAATACATGAGAATATCGGGTAATTTTTTCTTGAATTCATTAATCTTGTTTCTATATATTAATATATAAAAATTACTTTAATTTATTAACAATAAAAATCTTTATAGGAGATCCTTAGTATCACCAATTCATTAGCATGCTCAATTATATTGAGTATCATTGATGTGCCCAATAATATTGAGTGCATGAGACTAAAATTCCTTAATTCTTTTTGTATCTAATTCCTTTGAAACCCCAACTGAATCATTATATACATCTCATAAGGATATATATCCACTTTTTGAATAAATTCAATACTTTGTTACTCAAGAAACTATTACTCTAACACATAAAATCTTCTTCTTATTATCAAAATTTCAAGTTATCGGTTTCATGAGTTTCTCACATTACATTTATCATTTTTTAAGGAATGGTTTCAATAATTAAATTTGATAATGATGACGATGATAATATCTAATACAAGGGATTTTATCATATGATTATCATGTATTAGTACAATTTAATAAATACTTTTATTAAATGGTCTCAAATTTAAATTATGTTCCCTTTTAAAATCATCATACCGATTAATGGGATAAGATTCATTTTTTGTCATGGACTATACTATGTAATAAGTAAATAAGGCATGACTTCAACCAGTATAAAAATATTTATAATCATATCATATATGAATATTTTACAGCTAAGTGAATAACCCTATATCTAAATCGGTGATACATATATAAACTCTTTTCTTCATGACTTTGAACTGCTATATATTTTAAAATCTTGAAAATTATACATATGTATCATATATCCTTCAAAATTAATGAATTAAGAATTTATAACAATGATAATTGATATTAACATTATAAGGTGTTTCACAAACCCCACCAGATATCCGAAAAATTTTATCCTATGGAATCATTAATCCTTTTTCTTTATAACACCTTTGGTTTTCAATGACTTTCATCGGTTACTCAAAAAACCAATGTTGGACCCTCCTACTAACTTTTCTTCTTATGATTTGAACTTTTACCCATTTCCAATTTCAATTCCTCACCAGAACCTATAAATCACATGATTAGTTCACATATTATCATAATCATCTAGATTCACTTATTGAATAACTTTGACAATTAGTTACTCTCAAAGGTATTGCTCAAATTCATAAAATTTCTTTTTAATTATAAACTTTTATTAAGTTATTTGTCTCATGAGTTTCTTCCTTTAAGTTTCTCATTTTTTAAGGACGAATTTCAAATTTAAGTTAGATGATGATGATGGTGATGATAATATCTATTAAAAAGGATTTTATCAGATGAGTATCATGTATTACTACCATTTAATAAAGACTTTTATTAAATGGTCTCATACTAAAATGATGAACACTTTTAAAATAATCATACTGATTAATGGGTAAAGATTAAATTTTTATTATGGATTATAATGGGTACTAATTAAATAAGACATGACTATATCCATTATACAACTATTGTTAATAATATCATATATAAATATTTTATTGCTAAGTGGATAACCCGTATCTAAATTTATTATATGGATATAAAATCTTTTATTAATGATTTATAACTCTTATATATTTTAAACATAAGAAAATTAAAATTTTGATATAATATATCCTTCAAAATAAAATAATTAACTTTCTGTAACACTGATAACAGATATGGACATTCCAAGGAGTTTCACAAACCCCTTTAGGTATCTTGGAAATTATATCCTATGAAATCATCACTCCTTCCTAATAACACCTTTTAGTTTCAATTATTTTGATCATTTACTCAAAAAAATATTATTGGTCTCTCCTACTAACTTTTATTCTTATGGTTTGAAATTTTACAAACTTACACTATCAAAACTTCTCCAGAACCTATACATCAAATGCCTAGTTTATCTATTCTCAAAATTTGAGAATATCGGGTATAATTTTGTTGAATTCATTTATCTTGATGGAACATTTCCATATATGAAAATTAGTGTTATTACTTAACAATAAAAATCTATATAGGAAATCCTTAGTCTCAACAAGTAATTATCAAACTTTGAATATCATTGACATGATCAATCATATTGATTATATGAGACTAAAATTCCTTATATTATTTGTATATAATGCCTTTGAAATCCCAAGTTAATCATTATATGATTCTTGTAAGAATATAGATTTACTTGTTGAATAAATTCAACACATGGTTACTCATTAAGGTATTTCCCTAACACATAAAATTTACATTTAATTATGAACTTTTCTTAAGTTATTGGTCTCATGAGTTTCATACATTAAGTTTCTCATTTTTTAAGGACTAATTTCAAAGTAAAGTTTAATGATGATGCTAATGATGAGGATATTATCTATTAAAAATGATTTTATTAGATAAGTATGATGTATTCTACCATTTAAAATTATGAACCCTTTTAAAATCATCATACTAATTAATGAAACAAGATTCCTTTTTCATTAGGGATTACATAGAGTACCAAGAACACAAGACGTGACTATATCCAATATATAATCATTTTTAAATGTATCATATATGAATCATTGATAGCTAAGTGGATAAACCTCTATCCAAGTCCATAATATGGATATAAACTCTTTTCAAAATGATTTTGAACTACTATATATTTTAAACACATTCAAAGTATATATTTTCTATCATATATCCTTCAAAATCAAATAATTAACTTTATATAAGACTGATAACTGATATGGACATTCCATGGAGTTTCATAAACACCTTTAGGTATCCTGAAAATTCTATCCTATGTAATCATTACATTTTTCCCCCATAAAACCTTTGTATTTAAATGATTATGATTAACTACATGTAAAAAAATTATTAGACTATCCAACCAACTTTTCTAGTTTTGGTTTTAAATTTTACCCACTTCCCCGTTCAACACCACACTAGAACCTAGACATCACATGCCTAGTTTATCTATTCTCAATACTTTATAAACATAGGTAATCCTTTCTTGAATTCGTTTGTCTTGGTGGAAAATTTCCATATATGAAAATTATTTTAACTCTTTAACAATAAAATACTTATAATAAATCCTTAGTCTCACCAAGTCATTAGTATACTCAATCATATTGAGTATCATTGACATGCCCAATAATATTGAGTATATAAGAAAAAAATTACATAATTAATTTTTCATCTTATGCCTTTGAAACATCAATTGAATCATTATATACTTCTCATAAGCATCTAGATTCACTTTTTGAATAACTTCAACACTTGGTTACTCCAGAAGGTATTTCTCTAACATAAAAAACTAACTTTCAATTATGAATTTTTCTTAAGTCATTACTATCATTATTTTCTTACATTAAATATATCATTTCTTAAGGGCTAAGTTCAATGTTATTTTTGATGATTATGATGATGAAAATGATGATATTATCTATTACAAAGGATTTTATCATATGAGTATCATGCATTTCTACCATTTATTAAAGTATTTTATTAAATGGTCTCTGATCAAAATGATAACCCATTTTAAAATCATCATACCAATTAATGGTAAATGATTCATTTTTCATCATCGATTACACTATGTATTGAGTAAATAATACATTAATATATCTAGTATACAAGTATTGTTAACCATACCAAATATAAATATTAGATATCTAAGTGTATAACCATCTATCAAAATCCATTGTATGGATTTAAACTATTTTATTCATGACTTTAACTCCTATATATTTTAAACACTTTAAAATTATACATTCGGTATCATATATTCTTCAAAATAAAATAATTAACTTTCAATAACATTGATAAATTAAATGAACATTATAAAAAGTTTTAGAAACCCCTTCAGATATCCTAAAAATTTCATCCTAGGGAATCATTAATGATTCCTAATAAGACATTTAGGTTTTAATGGTTTTTATTGGATACATTAAAGATAATTATTCGACTCTCCTACTAACTTTTCATCTTCTTGTTTTAAATTTTACACACTTGCACTATCAATACCACACCAGAATATAGACATCGCACGCCCAGTTTATCTATTCTAAATACTTGATAATATTGGGTAAAATTTTATTGAATTCATTAATCTTTTTGGAACATTTCCATATATGACAGTTAGTTTAGTTTCCTGAAAATAAAAAATAATTATAAGAAATATTCAGTTTCAAAAATACATTAGCATACTCAATCCAATTGGTTATCGTTGACATACCCAATCATATTGAGTATATGAGACTAAAATTCCTCAAGTCGGTTTTATTCTAATCCATTTGGAAACCCAAGTGAATCCTTATAACCTTATCGCAAGAATCTCGATTCACTTGTTGAATAACTTAAATGATTGGTTACTCTATAAGGTATTTCTCTAACACATACAATTTACATTTAATTAAAAACTATTCATAAGTTATCCATATCATGATTTTCTTATATTAAGATTATAATTTCTTCAAGAATGATTTTAAAGTTAAGTTTGATGATGATGACGATGATATAATCTATTACAAATGATTTTATTAGACGAGTATCATGTATTAATATCATTTAATAAATTCTTTTATTAAATATTCTCTGATTAAGATGATGGCCCATTTTAAAATAATCATACTGATTAATAGGACAAGATTCATTTTTCATCAAGGATTACACTAAGTACTGAGTAAAAAAGAAATGACTATATTCAATATACAACTATTTCTAATTGTATCATATATAAATCCTTGATAGATAAGTGTATAAACCACAATCCAAATCCATCATATGGATATAAAATCAACTATATTCCTCTAGTATCCAAGTATCTAAGGATTCACAATTAAGTGTAACCCAAATAATACACTAAGAAAATGTAACCTAATGGTTATGGTCTCCTTATTAAATTATTTATTTGTACTAGATAATCCATGGGCACCTAATGATTAAGGTCACCCATATAGAATGATTGAGGTCTAAAAAAGTAATGACTTGGAAGGAATCTAACACTTATTATTTTTAAGAGGATTTAATCTCACTATCTCATCGCATGTTTTTACCTTTATGTACACATGCTTCTATTGATTTAGTTTGAAACCCTATTCCTTCCCCAAAATCAATATGTTCAAACCATATTGATGTGTAACTCTTTACACAACTAAGATTTTGGGTTACTCACCCAAAAATTAAAGAAAAATATATTTACACATATCTAAATTCATCTAATTCATAAGGTATATGATATTTTAATTTAAAGGTGTAAAATTATATGAAATTTCTAATATACACATGAGTAATCCTAGAGCTATAGATTTCCAACAAACACCTTTATAAAACAAGGAATAAGGCTCCAAGATAGTGGGATGTAGGATCCAAATTCCATCCACCCATAGATACTTTACTCAAGAGATATTATAATCCATCATAATTATAATACAAAATATGTATAAACTATATTCAATAACTAAATTCAAGCTAATAACTTTAATTGAAACCCAAAATCAATGTATAAGGAAAACTAAACCCACTATCATACCTATAATATAACTCCTTAAATGAATGTGTGATAACTTAGATTAAATTTAACAACTTAAACAGAAACATACATATATTCAAAATATAATAAATTTATATTCATGAATATTAACAAAAATCAAATTTAAATGAATGCACACTTCATAAATTCAAACATGAGTTAAAAGTTTATGAATAATTAACAAAAAAAATATAATTTTAAATACTTTATAATTTTATTTATTCACTATATAATTTCCATAATATAGAATATAAACACTTTATATTCATTTAATAACATGAAATATTTCTTATTAATAATTATATAGTATGATATTTATTTGAATTAGAAAAATTTTATAATCTAATTTCTATTATGTAAAATTTATTGTAATCTAAATATCACATAATTAATATTATTTAATCCTTGATCAGATCAATCATAAAAAATCATTTTATGTGGTTTAAATAATATCTAAAATAAGGACCTTAATATGAAAAATTAAAATTATGTATTTTTCACAATTCAAATTCATAAAATATAAAAAATTTATAGTTAGCATTATTTTTAATTTATAAACACTTTATAAATTACTCTTATGATTTATAAATAATAACTTTATCTCTAAGTCATAAGGTATGCCATACAATTTGATAAAAGTTATTTCAATATTAACATTTAATAATGAGTATTATTTATTGATAATTATTTTATAAACATTTAATTAATTGATTATAAACTCTTTGTAATTAATTAATTTATAAACACTTTATAAATTAATAAATATCCCTGAATTTACTTTTATCATTATTGGTAAATAATTAATAAATAATAAATTAAATTAATAATTTAATTAAGTAAAAATAATTTTTTCTTCCTCATTCGTATCTTTTGATTCAGGATTAATAATAGGATATAATTGGTTGGGCATAACATTATGTGATATCAATCATAATTTATAACTAACAATATAATCATAAAATACAATGGACCAATGACACTATTACAGCCTGGAATCTAGAAACCTGGAGCATATTACAATGTTGGTACAAAATACAAGAGCTCCCTAAGGATACCATAGTTTAATATTCTTATAAGTCTAGATACATACATACATACATTATATTTGTAAATATAATATACAATATGAACACATTATGAGAACATTATTATCACTTCCATAATATCCCTAAAAATTACACATAGTTCACCAATAGGTTTCTTGGGTAAAGGAAAAAAATAATCGTAATCTCGGATGGTCAATAAGGAGTATCATATAGATAAATATATCATAAGTAAAACATGTAATAGGTGATATGGAGTGAATAAATAAAAAACATGAAGTTATAGTCAACATAAATTGAGGGCATGCTATATCCATGTAAATAAATGAAAACATGTATACTAATAATCATTGATCTCTTTTTGATGGAATACATAATTATGGACATTAAAACTTGTTGTTGAGGCCTTATTCTAAGAAACTATATTAATATTAGGAAATGTATACAATAAAAACAATGTTTTTTTATCATGAGACATATCAATTAATCTAGGGGCCATATAATTTTGAGCCCCACCCATAACCTAACTAAGTCTAATGCATTCACCATAAGTGTCAACAATACTTTTAATATGATTTCCTAAGGAAACTCTAGCTAAATAAAAATATGACTATCCATATAACGAAAAATATGGTAAAAAAATCCCCATTCAAATTTCTAAAAGAACATCCATTAATTAACTTAGATTCTTTGGGGTATAAAGAAGTAATAAGAAGTGACATTATTAGAAAAATATAGTGGTGAGGGTATATTCAATGTAAAGGGTAATCCATGGAAGATATTAATTGGATGAAATGGTTTTCATTTGTATGTTATCAATGAAATAGTAAAAATAATCTTTTATTGTGGTTTATAAAGATCATGTGAACATTAAAAATCTTATCCCCTCATATTTTCTTGCAAGGTGTGCAGTATTATGAAAAATCATCATGTGTTAGAGTTATTATTGAATCAATTACCAACTAAGCATTTTTGGGGTGATTAAACCTAGGTTTATTTTTTCCACAACATCATCCACTTTCCAGTATCTATATGGGGATGTATTTTATATAAAACTACACGCACTTTTACTTTACAAAAACATAGCATGGGTTTTTCCACCATGAAAAATATTGAGTCCTACAATGGTTTTGGTATTTTTTTAATAAAAATAATAAAAGGGAGGGAAAATATAATTCTAAACAAATTAAATTTCATGATTACTACGAAAAAATGCCTTGCATGGTTATGTATTCACCACACAAAATAAAGTCGGTGATGAATATAACATTGGTAAAAAATAATGAAAATTGAGAAGGAAAAACCCAACTTAGGGATTGGGTTGTGAATAATTTAAAACCTCTTGAATTATACAACATAAAATTGGAATTATATATACTACATAAAAGGAATTAGGTGCATAATATCAAATAAGTCTCACAAAGAGTAATTTGAGATAGAAAATCCTTACCTCTTATACTGAATTTCACAATCATACTTTAAACTATTGTATCAAAAATATATCTATATTTATTACTTAATTTATAACCTTACTAATATATATTTCCATTTATACTCTTTATAAATAGTAATTCTCTATATGAACTCTACTGATTTTCCACATTAGGTATTTAAAATTTTGATCGTTTGTACTAGTTTCATAATTATTGTTCTTTAATTCATTCTTATTCCAAAAATAATCATTACTAGGTTATTAATGTTACTATTAGGGATGATTTATAATTTTTTATGATGTTTTGAAATCCTTTCATGAGTGTTCAATTCTTTATCCTTGAATATGAAATTGATAATAGGCATGTTTTAGTGATTCTTGATGATCGAAGGGAATATTCTTTATTGAATAATTAAATATTGATATAACATTTCTATAATAAAAAATAATTATTTAAAAATTTATATTATATTATACTATTAATTATATCCACATATAGATTTATTATAAAAATTCATAGTATTTCTCAACTAGGTGGTTAAACTGACCCAAACATAAACATACCCTAATTTAATGAATGATTATGAGGCGGTTTTGTTGTCATATAATTATACCAAAAGCCTAATGATATTATTTAGTATTTATTAGTGTGATATATAATAATTAAAAATTATGTATAAGAACAAGTAATTGATATGAAAATATTATGTAATTTGGATAAAATATTTTCACCTTAGCATGCTTGTTTTAAACAATTGAATTAATAATGATCATTCATTTCATAATATCATTAATAGTTTCTCCAATTTTTCATAATATAAACCTTATTATATGATAAAATACATATTTAACAATTAAAAAATTCCATGAACCATCAACTATGGGTGGTGATGAAAAACTAATTATGTTGCTCGTGGTAGAGGTTGTCTGCAAGTATGCACGAATGGTGAGTTTGATTATCTTAATAGAGGGGATAGATGAATAGAAAATAATAATACCCTTAGTGTCATAATATTATAGTATATAAATGATACTAATATCATTATATCAGTGTGTCTAGAAAATTTTTAATGAAGACAATTAATAAGAAAATATAGGTAGTTGATAATTCTCAGGCTGAGGACTAGAATTTTCCTTGGATTTCTTCTTATAAATAAAGGCCTTATGATAACTAATAGTGAACATAATATTTTTAAAGTTGAAAGGTTTATAGGATGATAAATTTTTATTAATTTCAAGGAGAAATTATAAGGATTAGCAAGTCATGAAGTGGTTGAACTTCTACCCTTTTATAAGTGAAGGGAAGGGTAGTTTTAGGAGTAACCCTTACATTTTCAATAATACAAAGTTACTATTCATGGGTCAAAGGGAAAAAATGGAAAAAATGGAAAAAATTATGTGATGGGGATTTTGGTTCCAAAATAACATCAAAAAATCCTTTTTATACAACTTTAATTGCTTTAGGGATTTTTCTTTTAGATTTTTAACTTTTACCCAAATTTACTTTTACCATGGTAATTAATTTTTAACCTTAATAATCAATTTTAATGAAAAAAATATTGAAAATTTTACAGAATTTTATATTCATGATATAAAATTTTAAAATTATTTTATCAAATAAAATTTTTAAATGTGTGAAAGTTAATTTTAAAATAAAAACAATTGATCTCATAGAAATTGTTTTTAGAAAAATAACATTTTTAATATCTAAATTTATATATTAGATAAAATAATATGTTTTACTAATTTTAATGAACTGAATTTATTTTTTATAAAAAAATAATGTATAATTATTTAAATTAAATACAAAAATGAATCTCACCTTGAAAATAATTTATTCCAATAAAATATCAATTTTTTTTATAAAAATAACATTATAATTAGTTCTAAAAATGTTGGACATAGGATTTAAAAGTTCATAGAACATTTTAAAATTCATAATGTATTAATTAAATACACATGTTATTACTTAAAATATTTTTTGAGTTCTATTTTATGCTTAATCCCTATAAATTTCATAAGAGTCGTAGTTTTAACAAAAATTTTATTTACATTGTTCACCTAAAAGTAAATATTTTTGGAAGAACCCAAAATTTCATATTAAGATAATATATTAATGATGAATTTAAAAATGAAGTTTATTTTTTAAAAATAAAATTATAACATTTAAGAATTAAACTATTAAAAATACTCATGATAAAGGCTCTTTAGAATGTGAATTGTGTGATAGTTTAGGTTATGGTGTTTAGCTGCTACCATAGGGCCTTGAGTATTAAACTTTCCCAAACTTAAATAATTTTTACCATGAAATTGGTGTGTCAATCAGCTATTGAAAAAATGTGGATATTCCTTCCTCATAGTTTCTCCAGGCTCCCAGTTTTCCTCTTATATTTTGTGGTTTCTCTAAAGTACTTTCACCAATCGAGTTATCCAATTATCCAACACTTTCTCTCTAGTGTCAAGAATCTGGATGGTTTCTTCATTATAAAATAATCTAGACTCTAAATATATTCCCTCTGATGTGATCACATTAATTGTATTTGGAATGAATTTCATCAGTAATGAAATATGGACAACAATTTTTACTTTATAAATTTTCAATGGGATTTCCAATCGATAAGCTACAAATATAATTATTTCTAGTATTATAAAATTTCTAATGAACCTAGGGATTAAATTCCCCAATTCACCAAATATTAAAACTCCATTTCATGGATAAACATTCATGTATACATGATAACCAATTTAAAATTCCATGTATTTTTTTATCGTCATAGATCTTTAGTTTTCTCTTTATTGCTTTAATATGACTACGAATAGTCCTTACTTTAACAGTTCTATCATCCACAAGATTTCGTCCAAATAGAAATTTTTTCCAAATTCTTCCCAACAGGATGGAGTATAACACATCTACCCATAAAATTATTCATATGGCGCCATATGGATGCTTGAATAGAATTTATTATTTAATGAAAATACCACCAAAGGTATCTTCTAATCCCACATACCTTGGAATTCAAGAGTACATGATCTCAATATATCATCAAATTATAAATAGTTCTTTATGACTACCTATAAATTTAGGGATTATAGGTGGTGTTTAAATGTATCTCAATGTTAATAACCTTATGAAGACTCTTATGAAAATTCAATGTGAACTGGGGGTCATGATCAAATAAAATTCGTAGTGGTTTTACATGAAGCCTTCCAATTTCATTGATGTAGATACTATAATGTTTCTAAAGGGGTAGTTCCTATCTTATTACTATAAAATGATCATAATTAGTAAGATGATAAATTATTACACATATAACACCATTCTTCATCGGGGTATTTGTGAGTCGAGTGAAAAAAACCCATTGGAATATTGTCCCACTTCTATATAAGTAAAGGTAGGGGATGTATGCCGCTCTTAGGATATTGTCTTCCAAATTTTACTGTATAGCATACTAATCATATAGACACATATTCCTATATTTTCCACTTTAGACCAACCCACCAGAAGATTTATCTTAAATCCCTTTAAAAATTTATGCTACCATGGTGTATAGAGAAATTTGAGCTATGTTGTTCATCTAGCAGTTCCCTCTTTAATTATAGTATAAATGGAATAAATAACCTCTTCCTAAACATCAATACTCAACCTCTGTAGATGAGGTTTATCAATTTCTTATTATTTAATTATTTAATCTTAATTTATAGGTCCTCATCATTCTATTTATACTTTACTATATTTTCTAGTAAGGAAGGTTTAACAATTACTTGGAAAAGGAATGGTTTCTCCACCTTCCTAAAAATCACCGTATCCATATTTAATATATCTTTATATATATGATGATTTTTAATCTCCATCATATTACGAACTCAATGTTCCCTCAAACTCAATAAATAATACACCTTATTTTCCTTCCTATGGGGTATTTATCAGGATATCATATTCATCGAGTAGTTCCAACCATCTTCTTTGTCTCATATTGAGATCCTTCTGAGAGAATATATAAATAAAACTCATATGGTCCGTATATATATATCTCATATTTCTCAATAGAGTTAGTGTATTCATATTTTCAAAGAAAATATTACAAATTTCAACTCATTATCATGAGTTATATGTTTGTTTTCATGGATATTCTATTGTCTTGATGCATAGGCAATTACCGTATTATTTTTCATAAGAAAAAAAGAAGTCCTTTCTTAAATGCATCACTGTATACTAAAAATATTTTCTTACCTGATGATGAAGTTAATACAGGTGAATTAATCAGTATCCTATTTATCTCTTCAAAAATTTCATCAAATTCCATTTATCTTGTGAATTAAAACCATTTACATGCAAACATTTTTAACAAGTTTTCCAATCAGGAAAAAACTTGAACAAACCGCTGATAGTAACCTTCTAAGCCCCAGAAAATTTAGACATCAGTTATGTTAATTAGTGTAGTCCATTATTTTAATACATTTTTCTTTGAAGGGTAAACATGTATTCTATATTGGAGACTATATTACTAAGAAAAAAACTTCATTGAGCCAAAATTTACACTTACTTTATTTCCCATATGATTCCTTTTTTATGAGGGTCTCCTGAATTGTTTGAAAATGGATATCATACTATTTATAGATCCTATATTATATATATATATCATTAATTAAAAATTCTATAATGTTATCAAGATAATCCTTAAATATTATAATCATCAAATTCATAAAGTCATAAGGTTCACTAGTCAATCCAAAATTCATTACTGTAATGTTATAAAGTATCTACCTTGTTCAAAATGTCATCATCAGTATGCCATACTTATTAACCATTAAGTAATGATAAATAGAGTAAATATAGATCTTTTAAAAGTATCAATATCATTGAATTTTATCAAATAATTCATTAATGAATATTAAATGATACTAATTCTTTAGAGTAATAATATTTATTTCTTTATAATTGATGCACAATCTCATAAAAAAATCATTATTTTTCACAAAAAAAATAAGGGCTCCCCATGGTGAAACTCTAAGAAATATAAATACATTATCACAAAAATCATAAAACTTTTCCTTAATCTCTAATAAATCCATTGGTTAAATTTTATATGGAGTTTTAGATATAGTTCTTTCATCATTAATGAGTTCAATGGAGAACTCAACTTGATACTCTAGTGGATGACCAAGTAATTCTTTTGAAAAAAAATTAATATATATTTTTTACCATGGGTAAATTCTATATTATTAGGTTATATTTATTATCAGTGGATCATGATTTATCTTACTATTTAGTTTTTTGAATTAGAAACCATCATTGGTACACATCTCCCTTCAGATGATATTTCTACATGATGACTTTTTTCATTTTCACCACTTCCCAAAGTGAGAAAGATCTTCTTTAGAGACATGATGCATTGTTAAAATACCAATGGATTTATAGTTCCATTGAATGATAGAGGTTTTTGTAACTGAATCATTCTAACATGGCTAAACCATGTTGTGGATCGATAAGTCACTCTATATGGTTGAGATAATTTTTCATAAACCTGGTGAACATACATAATATTTTTATGATTTGATTAGTCTCAACTCTATATTCATTTAATTTTTAAGGGGAAACAACCCAACATTAACTACGGTTATTGATACAGTTATCATTCCCTTTTTAGTCTCCATATTTAATAGAATACATATAATTATTTGATAATTTTGAATTGAAAAATTTAATTCCTGTAATGTTTTATAGAGTTTTTCATAGATGTCTTGAGGATTTTTCATAGTAATTGTTCTATATAACTAGGTTTATCTAAATCTAACTCCCAAGGTTTGTAATATACTTCTCATGATACCAAATTTAAGATATTAGATTCCAAAAACATGGAGCTGATAGTTATATTAAATTATTGGTATAAAATAAAGATGTTCTTGAAAGATCCAATAGCTTAGTAGTCTTGGAAGACTAGATACATACATACATTTACATAGAAAACATTCGATAAAACATGAACACATAATGATAATATTGTTAAATCTTTTATAATATCCTTGAAAATTACACATAGGTGTCCTCTTGGTTTCCTAAGGAAAGGGAAAAAAATTAAGGGTGAGATTTGATGTTTATTAAGGAGTAATATACAATATAAGATAACATAAAATAAAAATTAAATAAGTTATATGGTATGAATAAAGAAATAAAATTTATCCATAATCAACTAAAAATGAAGACATTATATATCCATGAAAATAAATGAAAATATGGATAATAATAATCTTTGATCTCATACCAATGGAATTCATAATTCCAGACATCAAAACAAGATACCGAGGACTTATTCTAAGACACTATACTGACATGAGGAGTAGTATAAACCAAAATCCAAGATATTTTTCATCATGAGGAAAATCTATGTATTGATGGGATATATATTTTTAGGCTTAAACCATCACCTTATTAAGTCCAATTCATTCATCATAAGAGTCAAAAATACATTTTTTACCATTCCCCAAGGAACCATCCAAAATGAAAACATGGATATGAATATAATGAAAATATGGAAAAAAATACTTCCCCATTCAATAGAATAATTTGTTTTTCTAGGATAACATACCTTAATCAACTTAGAATATACAAGGTATAATTAATGCAGCAAGAAGTGTCCTTATCAAAGAAATATATGGGTGATGGAACTTTTAATATGATAGGTTATCCATAGTTAGGTTCAATAGTTTTTATTGGTAAGAGGTCAATGAAATGGTAGAAGAACACATCAATATGGTTTATAAAATCTTGTGAAAATTCCAAATCATATCCCCTAGGAGTGTCTAGAAATGTGTGTAGTCTTAGACCCACTCAATATGCATCAAAGTGGTGATTGATTCAATGATCAACGGATCTTTTTCAAGGTGATTTCCCCTAGGGTAATTTTCTCCATAACCATATAAAATTTCTAGTATCCATAAAAGGATGTATTATGTAGGAAGCTACACACACATTTTCAGTAACAAAACTTTGAATGATTCTTTCACTATGTAAAAAATTGAGTTTTATAATGGTTTTGGTAACTCTTGAATCAAAATAATACAAGGGATGGATAATATTATATAATTTAAAATCAATTAAATTTAATGAGTAATTTGGTAAAAATTCATCCATGTTAATGTTTTTACAACACAAAATAAAATAGGTGATGAATATTACATGAATCCCTAATAATGAAAATTGAGACAAAAAACCCCACACACGGATTGGGTAGAAATTTAATCAAAACTTATTGAAAGATATGGATTCAAAGTGATCATTA
The DNA here is from genome assembly GCA_963277665.1 of Viscum album. NCBI lineage: Eukaryota > Viridiplantae > Streptophyta > Magnoliopsida > Santalales > Viscaceae > Viscum > Viscum album. The sequence continues at coordinate 2,103,347,048 of OY728165.1, forward strand.
AATAGAATAAATAAATGTATTTCCTAAGATAACATCTCAAATTGTTAGTATATACAAAACATAATGAAAATTAGGTATATAATACTAAATATGTATCAAAGAGAGGAATTTGAGACAGAAATCCCTAATCTATTTTTCTAAATTCAATGAACTTAATTTAACATAACATATCATAAAAATATAAATATTAATCACTTAACTAATAACCTTAATCATATATATTTTCATTTATTTTATTCATAAATATTCATTATCTATGTGAATTCTAGTGATTTTCCATATCAGATGTTAATAGTATTGATCATTTATAATAGTTTCATAATAATGTTGTCTATATTCATTATTATTAAACATTTAATCCTTAAAACGAAATTAAAGTTTCTATTAAGTATTATTTATAATTATTAATGATATTTAAAATTCATTTTCATTAGTGCTTCAGTATTTATCCTTGAAGATGAAATAAAAAACAAGCTTGTTTCGGTGATTCTTGATGATCATAGAGTGTTTCCTTAATTGATGAATTATATTTTGATATAACATCTTCAAAATGAAAAAAAATTACACATTTATATTATATTATAAAATTAATTATGTTACCATAGTCATTCATTATATAAATTCGTAATATTGTCTAAGTAGGTGGTTAAACTGATCCAAACATGAACATACCCTGATTTAATGAATGATCCTGGGATATATTTTTTTGTAATATAATTATACCGAAAGAATATTATTATTATTTAGCATTTATTCATGTTATATATCATAATTATAAAGTAATTATAAGAATAAGTAATAGATATGGAAATATTACATAATTTGGATGAAAGATTTTCACCTTAGCGTGCTTGTTTTAAACGATCGAATTAATGATGATCATTTATTTGATCATATCATTATTAGATTCTTCAATTTATAATTCCATAACCTAAATGATATAATAAATTATATTTTCTCATTGACAAATTCTAGTAATATTAAATTATGTGTGGTTATGAAAAATTAATTTCATTGCTCGTGGTGGCGGTAGTCCACTGATACACACGAACAACAATTTCATTTTTATTAATGGAGGCGATAGATGAATAAGAAATGATAATACCATTAATATAGTAAAAATAATGTATATAAATTATAATAATATAATTATATTTTTTCTAGAATAAATTTTGACGAAGATTATTAGTAAGAAAAGCTACGTAGTTGATAATACTCATATTGGGGACTTAAATTTTCCTTGGAAGTATCCTCTTAAATGAAGGCCTTAAAACAAATAATGGTGAAAATAATATTTTAAAAATTGTATAGGGTTATAGGAGGATATTAATGGTATATTTTAAAGGATAAATTCAAATTATATGTGAATGTGGAAGTAGTTGAAGTGTTACCCTTTTATAAGTGAAAGGAAGGGTAGTTTTAGGAGTACCCCATAAATTTTCAATACTATAATATTACTATTCAAAGGAAAATGCCAAAAAATAGACCAAAGTGGATGGTATAGTGATTCTGGGTCAAATATCATCTCAACCATTCATTTTGAGACATATTTGAGTGTATAAGGTACTTTTCTTTTAACTCTTTAACTTTTACCCAAATTTACTTTTACCATGGTAATTAATTTTTAACCATAGTAATCAATTTAATGAAAAAAATAATTATTGAAAGTTTTAATTAATTTTATCATTATGATTTAAAATTTTAAAATAATTTTATCAAATAAAACTTTTAAATTGGTGAATTTTTAATTTTAAAATAAACACACTTAATTGTGTAATTTTTTTTTAGAAAAATGACATTTTAAGATTTAAATTTATACATAAAAAATTATCTTAGATAATTATTTTAATTAAAAAAATTGATTTATTGTAAAAAAGTATATGTTATGAGGCTTTCAATGTAATCCGAAACAAAATCTCACATTGAAAATTCTTGATTCAATGAAAAGGCCAAAAATAATTTTTTTATTATAGTAAATTTTAATTACTTCTAAAAATGTTAGACATAGTATATTATAAGTTCAAATAATATATTAAAATTCATATTTCTATTAATTAAATAGATATATCATTAATTATGTTTTTTTAGTTCTATTTTATGTTTACTCCCTATTGGTGTTATAAGAGTCATAGTTTTAACAAAAATGGTATTTTAACTATTCACCTAATAATCAATCATTTTAGAAAAATACCTAAATTTCATATTAAGATAATGTATTTATGATGAATTAATTTCTTTTAAATATAAAATTCATACATTCAGAAATTAAATGTTTAAATATACTCATGTCTAAAATATCTTTAGAGTTCACATTGAGTGATTATAGCATCCCACCTTTTTGTCACATAAACTTTCATTACATTATACAAAACTGAGGATCTTTAAGGTTTAGTGTCTTGGAAACTAGGAACTTAATACATGAACCAAAAAAAACATTCTTCTTAAACACTTGAAAGGATTCTCCTTATGTTTATCATAGGTTCATTACTGCATCACATAACCTGGGTACATACATCAAAAGAAAGGGTGAGCAGAAGGCCCAGTAAGGGAAACAAGGGAAACATTTTACATATGAACTTGAGATACATCAATAAAGTCATGAAAAGAACTTTAAGGCATGAGAATGAAATCATGAGGCATATCATAATAAAAATAACATATTTCATAACTTAAATATGGGGCTACAAAATTTAACAAATACAATCATTTCCATTTCACCGAGGTCCATCCCCAAGGTGTCAATAAAAATTACCAAGGTTATTCACCAAGGTATCAGTCTAAAAGGTCATCTATAGAGATTAAGTCTTTACCAAATGCATTGGAGATCTATCAGGGCACACCCTTAAATTTGTCTTTATAATCATGTGATACACATATATTATCATCAATAATTTCATAAACAACCCATATAGCATAAAAGAAATGGGTTTCATTTCATAATCATAACGTTTTAAAAACTGCTTAAAAGACATGATCCTTGTGTCACTTTAAAACCCACAGAAAAGGAAGGTGGGTATCATGTATGTAAATACCAGAATTTAAAATATAACAACATGGTATATATGTGAATACCCCTATAGAAGATAGAGCTTTTAGTATTGACTTAATAAAATAAAAGAACTTTAGAAAAAGAGAGAGACATTTTGAGACAGAAATTCTACAGCACAAAGGCTATGTTACGAGGTTTTAAAAAACATTGAAAATAGAGGGGAAATGGGTCACCCACTCATAAATGATCCATAAAACAGTAGGGGAACAGAATATAAATGATTTAAGAACATGGTAATGAAATTTTAAATACATACCATATGAAATGAAGAACATGAAAGGAAGACAAAAATAAGATTTCTCTTATGAAAATTCGGCAGCCTAACAACGTCACTTAAACTTCAACAAAATTGAATTGACGAGATCAAATAGGGTATCTCATCATATAAAAATAAAATATCGGTATGATAGATTTATGGATCATACCCCAACATAATAAAAAGTAACATGAATGACTTGACATGAAAATAGATCTTGAAAATGAGAAGGGTGAAAGAATCCCTTAAAAATTCGGCAGCATAACGACGCCACTTAAACTTTAACAAAAATGAATTGAAGAGATAAAATAGGTTCTCTAATCATATGAACATAATAGATAAGCATGATATATTTATAGATCATACCCCAACATAAAAAAAAGGAACATGAAAGACTTGACATGAAAATAGATCTTGAAAACGAGAAGGGTGAAAAAATCCCTTAAAAATTCGGCAGCCTAATGGAACCACTTAAACATCAACAAAAATGAATTGAAGAGATCAAATAGGGTATCTCATCATATGAACATAAAAGATCATTATGATAGATTTAGAGATCATACCCCAACATAATATAAAGGAAAATGGAATACTTGACATGAAAATAGATCTTGAAAACGAGAAGGGTGAAAGAATCCCTTAAAAATCCGGCAGCCTAACGACGCCAATTTAACATTCTTAAAATGAAATGATGAGAGAAATAGGGGGAATCTAATCATATGAACATTAAAATATCATTATGATAGATTTAGAGATCATAACCCAAAATAATAAAAAGGAAGATGAAATACTTGACATGAAAATAGATCTTGAAAATGAGAAGGGTGAAAGAATCCCTTAAAAATTCGGCAGCCTAAAGATGCCACTTAAACTTCAACAAAAATGAATTGACAAGATCAAATATGCTCTCTCATCATATGAACATAAAAGATCAGAATGATAGATTTAGATATCATACCCCAACATAATAAAAAGGAACATGAAAGACTTTACATGAAAATAGATCTTGAAAACGAGAAGGGTGAAAGAATCCCTTAAAAATTCGGCAGCCTAACGACGCCACTTAAACTTCAACAAAAATGAATTGACGAGATCAAATAGGGTCTCTCATCATATTAAAATAAAATATCAGCATGATAGATTTAGATATAATACCCCAACATAATGAAAAGTAACATGAAAGACTTGACATGAAAATATATCTTGAAAACGAGAAGGGTGAAAGAATCCCTTAAAAATTCGACAGCCTAACGGCGCCACTTAAACTTCAACAAAAATGAATTGAAAAGATCAAATAGGGTCTCTAATCATATGAATATAAAATATCAGTATGATATATTTAGAGATCATACACCAACATAATAAAAAGAAATATTAAATACTTGACATGAAAATAGATCTTGAAAACGAGAAGGGTGAAAGAATCACTTAAAAATTCGGCAGACTAACGACGCCACTTTAACATTATTAAAATGAAATTATGAGAGAAAGAGGGGGTATCTCATCATATGAAAATTAAAATATCAGTATGATATATTTATAGATCATACACTAACATAATAAAAAGGAACATGAAAGACTTGACATGAAAATGGATCTTGAAAACGAGAAGGGTGAAAGAATCCCTTAAAAATTCGGCAGCCTAACGGCGCCACTTAAAATTCAACAAAAATGAATTTACGAGATAAAATAGGGTCTCTCATCATATGAACATAAAAGATCAGCATGATAGATTTAGAGATCATACCCCAACAGAATAAAAAGAAACATGAAAGACTTAACATGAAAATAGATCTTGATAACGAGAAGGGTGAAAGAATCTCTTAAAAATTCGGTAGCCTAACGGCGTCACTTTAACATTCTTAAAATGAAATGATAAGAGAAAGAGGGGGTCTCTCATCATATGAACATTAAAAGGTCAGTAATATGAATATAAAATAACATCCCTCAACATAAGAGCATGGAGCATAAAAGAAATGACATAAAAGAGATTACTTGAAAAGAAAGAGAGAGGTCGGATCCCTTACCTTAAAACATAACTCTTAAAACTCAAATTTTGGGACCTTGAGGGCTTGGGGGAATCTTGGGAGGACTCCTTGGGAGGTAATGAGACCAGATCTTCATTGGGGGATAGTTGGGAGTCGAATGGATGAGAGAAGGGCTTGGTATTTATAGGGAATGTGAGGGGGAAAAACCATGGGCTTGCCCATGGTATTTGCCCATGGTATTGGCCACATGGGCCCCCATACAATAATTCATCACCTTTTGTCGGCCAACCCTTAAAATATATCATGACATCATCATGACACAGTTATGATGTCATTAAACATACCGAAACCCTAAAAATGTATTTTCACTATTCATCGAAAATTCAACTTTCTCAGAAAAATCCCAAAATTTCACCTTAACCAAATATCGATGCTTTGATTTCAAAAATGAACTCCATTTTAAAAAAATAATTTTCGAAATATTTTTAATTTAATTTTTAAATAAATATAGTATTCACCGAAAATTCATTTTTTTCAGAAAAATCCCCAAAAATTACCTTAACATAATATCGATACTCTGAGTTCAAAAATGAAATCTATTTTATAAAAATAATTTTCTAAATATTTTTAATTAAATTTTTAATTAAAAAACAGTATTCACCCGAAAAAGCTAATACTTGACTAATAATTTATGAAACCATTATTTAACCATTTTATTAAATCACATTACTTAATCAAGGTGCCTAGATTATATTAGTGCTTTATTTAAGTGAGATTACTAATACATTTGGTTACATTACTAATCCTAAGCATAAAATCACTATTCATAATTTACTATTCATCAAAAATTAAGTTGATCTTATTAGACTCTAAATTTCGTACTGAACTTAATTGTAGAAGACAATTTTTTGAAAATCATTACATATTTTTAATTATTTAAGGTTTACATAATCATATTTTTTAAAATATCCTTTCTCTAAAATTCACCAAAAATATGCATACTATATTTATCCGGACATTTGAAAATTCATAAAATTCATCATAAGAATAAATCAAAATTTATATTTAAAAAAAGGATTACACAAGGTAGTTATGGTCTCCTTACATATCCCCTTATCACAGTAGCATAGGACCTAAGTGTAAGGTGTACTTAAGTGAGAGAATCTGAGGGAGGCTCAGCCAACATCGCATGAGTAGTAATTTCTATCAGTTTGAACTTCTCGTGAAGGCGATTCCGTTCTAGCTTCACACGATGAAGTTCGACTTCGGTTTGGTCTAGAACAAAGCCTAGTGGTACTACCTTCTTCCCAAGTTCCATTAGATGAGATTCAATTTGCCCGAGACTACTGGATGAGGCCATCAAATATTCTTTCTATATTAATTAACCAATGTCACTTGTATTTAGAGACAAAAGTCGCAACATTCAGTTTTCAACAATCATACTGACTAACGGACATATAATAGTCAAAACCCAACAGTCTCATTTTAATTATACTCATGTTATCAAATGAAATAGTTTTTTTTGAGTATGAAAAATAAAATAACACACAAAATTAGGAAACAAGACTTATTCAAAATTTTGGGTCGTTATAATCTTCCCCCCTTAAGAAATTGCGTCCTCGCAATTTTTAAATTTTGATTTTGAAATTTCATTGAAAGACCCACATCGGAAAAAGAGTCAGTAATACTATTACTTTAAAAGAAAAAAATGGAAGTAAAAAGGCCACCCGAGTTAACCCATACTCGGATTTCATGTAGGAAAACATGTATATGGAAGAAAAAACAAAGGGTCAAGTTCTGAGGGAGAGTGATAGAAAACATGATTAGGATAAATTTAACCCCAAGAAAATCAAAAACTTATGATGTGTGTAAACGGTCTTTGATTACCCAGTAGGAAGCTTAAACCAACAACATTTTTGTTTTACGTTCCTTTTAATAATTTTTAGGAATTCATTTACTACATAGAATAAAAACATAAGGAAATATACCTACCTTCTAGTAGAGTTTCATCCATTAATAAGTTTCTAACAAAACTAATCTTTTCTCCAAACGATGAGCATTAAAAACTACTTGGTCTCATCAAAGCACAAGAATCATCTTATATAGAATCACATAATCCACCAAAGATTAACTATCTATTTCTTATATCTTTAAACATTATCCCAAAAACAGAAAGGGTAAGATAAAAAGACTCTTCCAAAAGAAAGAACCCTTGAGGAAGGAAAACTACTTTACATCTTCAATGTTCCACAGTACTACCCAAAGTTCATCATAGACCATTCCATAAATAAATATTCTTAAAATTACTCAAAATAAACCAAACTAAGATTGAAACTAAAATACAAGAAGGATTTGATAACATAGTCTTCCAAAATAAACTTCATTGTTCATCTCCAAACAAAATCAACCACTCCTAACATCTTATAACAAATGTGGCTAACCTAAACATATTTTACCCAAGATAGGTTAATCATTTCCATAAGTAACATAAATTACAACAATTCCACCTTAAATTCATCGATTCTTCAAAATATAAGTCAACCTTTACTCCTCAATAAAAATACCGTAGTAATCTATTTACCTTGATCATATAGGGTCCCCAAAATAGTGAACGTCTTCCAAAATAATAATCATCTTTTAATCCCCTAATCATCTTTGTCATATTAATACGACAATCGTCGCATTTCCTATCACATTGGCTGTGGGGACATGTTCTTCCGTTTCCCACCATTAACTAAGAAAAGAAAGTATAATTAGGGGCTTAAATACTTATCCAATAATCATGAAAAGGAACTTAATGCACATAAGGACAACTTGTAGAAGAAAAGTATACCCTAACTTGTGATCCCCTAGGTTTCAAACTAGGTTATCCATGATCATATATTCCTATGTGAATATTTATTTTATTTTATGTTTGTTCCTTTAATAATGGTTCATACTAAGCTTATGAATTTACCAAAGCATATCTCCCGAGAGTGTCATAACCAAGAGTGCAGCAAGGCCCGTTGTCGTGTACCAGTTCCCATTAGAGTCTAGCTTAAAGCAGTGTTTTCAGGTTTTACCCCTAGGTACATCTGTGCCAGAGCTGCCTCTACATACTTGTATCCAGAGAGGGATGTATTTCTCAGAAAACTCACAAAATATCTACAATACCAAAATTCTAAGAAGTTCTTCTATACTAATCCTTAAAGTCCATATTAGGTCTATGTGCTCTAATCAGAGTTTATCTAAATCTAGCTTCCAAGGTTTGTACTAAACTTCCTCTGATACCAAATGTAACACCTCGACCCCAATTACCCAGAGTCGGTGCATTTTTACATAATATTGGCATGATCACAAAAGATCAAGTCTCGAAAGACCGATTAGTTTAGTAGCCTTGGAAACATTGGATACATTCATAAGTCTTACATTACATGATAAAGTGAAAAAAAACATAGTCTCCATAGTCCACACTCATAACCCCTCAGACTATCCCTACAGGTTATTCATAAAATACTTCTTCACATATTGGAAAAAATAAAACATAGAAATGGGTGAGCTCAGATGCTCAGTAAGGATAACCATATTGCAGAAGCTTTCCTAAATAAACATTAACATTTAAAGAAATGTGTAACTAAAACAAAAGCCTTTTTAAACTTGAACTTCAGCATAATATGGAAAAAATAAAATTAAATAATGTCATTTACTTACTCACATGGATATTCTACTAGTCGAATAATCACATGCAATATCAATAACCACTTTCATAATGATGGAATGCATAATACAGACTATCATAACCACATAGCCAAGGCCTCGTACCAAGACTACAAATAAGATTTTATGAAGGCCTTGTGCCAAGACACTAGTTTGTCTCATGAGACCTACCTATGCATCGAGGAGCTATAGCGGGCTCCACCCGTCACTTATTATGTCCAATGCATTACTCATATGAATAGGTTTAAACATATCATAAACCATAACATAATCGTATCACATAAAACATGCATAAAGGAAACATAAAATTTCCACATTTTAATCACAATATATCAATACAACACATTGATATAATAAAAACATTATCAAAACCCTTTTCAATACCAATATAAAATATTAGTAAAACATGGTATTTATTTTTCTTTAAAACAATTTATGGCTTATAGAGGAAGACGAAACTCAAATAATAGTCACGACGGCGGAGAATTTGTTGTCGCCACATATGTAAGAAAAAAAATACCTTTTTTTGTTTAGTAAAAATGCTTCGTATAAAAATATTCCTTTTGAATAAAAGTAAAAGTCAAAGGGGTTTATACACTGTATAAATGAACGTTGTGTATAAAACCAAATATGCCTCAATGAAAGGAGATTGAGACGAAGTCCTTACAAAGATCATTTTTAAAATAAAATAGATCTATTATGTGTATTAACTATAAGTACACATAAAGAAAGTACAAATACAAGATAGAACATAATAATATCATGACATAATTTGAAAGTAAGAGATTAACCCAAAGAATAGAAATTGGGTTAAGAAATTCCCTTACCTCACGTCCGACTTGAATCGACCGTTATTTAACCTCCTAAATAATAAACTAGAGTTAATTTATAATTTCTTAAGAACCTATTTCAGTTTTATTATTCCTTTTATATCACTTATTACCATGTTATGAACATTATGTAATTATTTATGTTAATAACGGTCGTTTTGTCTATCTTTGGTACTTGAGTCAAAAATAAACTTCTTAAAATTACAAGTTGTTCATGTGGTAAAATATCCATTATATCCATAATTATATTCATGATGTAGATATCATATACATCATATATATCCAGTATATACATTCATTTATAATATTACATAACATTTAGAGGTATGAAATGAAATGCACCGTTCATGGAGACGGTAAGCCGTACGTACGCATGGACGCTACTTTCAGTTCTATTTCGTATTTAATGGAATGAAGTTATAATTATATAAAGTTATAATATAATTCCAGTATAATATAATGTGTAATACCATTTAATCCATCCTTTATACATCCCACATATGGCATTAACGATTGAAATCACTTTGAGGGGGCGGTAGTCTGCAATTCCTAAAATGAAAATATCATGTTTACCCATAATGGAAACCATAAAGGTATGCAATAAATGAAAAATAAAGAAGCTTAAGGAAAACATAAACATATTATATATCATATATAAATATAGTGACATCTTAATGGCCACCTTTGAAGGTGTTATATGAGTGTTGAACAATCATCGTTTCGTGAGGCAGAAATTAGTCATCCACAGAAATAGTATGTTCTTTAACCATTAGATGTAGGTGTGTGTAAGTGTAGCTCGAATCCTTATTATAACAACATCCGAGTATATTTAAGATACTGGTTTTGTTACAAAATAAAGGAATAAAAATATTTTAAGGGGTTGGAGAAGCAAAATAAAACAAAATAACATAAGAGAAGACATTACCTTAAAATCGGGTAACTCTTTTTTGATTTCAGCCAAAGGATTCCTTGGAAAGAATTCTGCCCAAAGTGAGGCTTCTAAGAGTAAGAGAGGGAAGTTGAGAGAGTATTTTGGCAGAGTTTGGCTGAGAAAAAAGGCTTTGAAGGTGTGAGTAATGTGGTAGTGTTGGGGGACTTTTATAAGAAGAGAGGAAGGGAACTCTTGGAAAGTCATGAAATGTTACTTTATTATATAATGAGTTTCAGATTTTAAAGGTCCCAAACTTATAAATTTTGAGGATAAGGTGATAAGGGTTAGATATATACTCATCCAATAGGTTTTTGACAAGTGTAAGTCTGAGATTTTACATTATCGTTTTATTTTATTTAAATCGTTAATTAATGAGGTAATCGCTGCATCATCATGGTGTCATAAATAATTTAATTTATTTAATGTGTAAAAATTATAAAAAAATTATCATTATGTAGGATATATTCTTATATTTTAAATTAATATTTATAGTAAAAAATATGACTATTATAACCCCATTTAATTTTTTTTAGTAAAACAACTCATGTTTGTGACATTTTTATTTTAACATTAAATAAAAAGTTTTTAATGTCATTTTCTTACCAAAGTGGCTCCATGGGGTCCCCAAGTTGACCCATGGATTGTATTGGTCGGCCATGACTCATAAAATAGGGTTAGTACAAGTGTAAAGGTATTTTCATATTTTTATAATATCATTTTTACCTTAAATTTCACTAATTACCTTTAATCGCGATTAATTAAACTCAAAAGTTACTTTTCACCAAAAATTATTTTAATACCATTGAACCAAATTTTACTTCTTAATTACAACCATGTATTTCAGATTTTTGAAAATCAAATCACAGAAGTGACAATGTTTCATTGAAACGAAAAATCAGTTTTTTAACTACCACTTAGTGGTTTCACTATTCATCAAAAATTGAAGTTTTTCAGAGCAATGCCAAAATTTCACCCTAATATATAATTGATAATCAGAATTAAAAAATCATGTATATTTTATGAAATTCCAAACATATAAGTTTCATTAATTAATTTTATAATTAATTCCCGCTGTCACAACAAATAGCGTGTTTTTAAGAAACAATATATATCAAAAGATTGACAATTGTTTATGTCCAATTTCAAAGTAAAATTAATTATAATGAACACCATTGGATAAAATGGTAAAAATATATTCTAATTATAATTTAAAACCACTACATAGTATAATTTATCACTATAAATTATTTTTATTAAAAAATTTGTTTTTAAGTATTTTTCACTGTTCATTGAAAATTGGAATTTCTCAGAAAATTACAAAAAATTAAACATATGATAATTTGGATATTCTGAATAAAAAAATGAAGTCCATTTTGAAATATAAAATTTATATAATTTCAAAAAGTGGCTATTACTATTCGTAACTGCTACTTTGATTGGTCGTGGTGTGTTAGAATCTCGAACTTGCGTACAATGCAAACTATTGCATTATTGAAAGAGAAGCGTATCGTGAAAGCATGGGGTGTTACATTGTGTGTATTTATTTCATTAACAAACATAAAAATAAATTTATTATAAGAAAATATTCACATCCAAATTGAAAAAAATCAATGCTTTATTTATAGAAACAAATAAAATGTATTGAAATTTATTTTTATATTATATAAAATGACAAAGTTTTCTTATAAAAATATTATCCAAAAAATAAAATATATAAATTAAAAAAAATCCCCTTTTTCTTATTTTGGAAACCATACTAGCAAATATTTATATTTGATATTATTTATAACAAGACTAATCATAAAAGTTATCACTTCTCAATTCCACATCCTTATGTTTTTCTTATTTATCACACAATGTATTTTTTAATAAATATTTTTTAAAAATATTAGTATTAAAATGAATATGATGAGAAAAATGACTATAAAAATAAAATTTGATATAATTACTCAAAATGTAAACATATATTTTTTATAAAAGGTTATATAGTTTTTACATGTGCACTTGGGAAACCATTGATTTTATATTAAAAACATGAATAAGTTTAAGATTTAAAATAAAAAAATATTTTTTCATTTATATAGAACACAAAATTTTATGTTAATGAAAACAAATTATACCATGATCTTCATTCATTTTAAGTGTCCATAACTCTTAAATTAAGTAGTGGACAATTTCTTTTACTCAATTATGAAAATTTTATTATTTGAAAAAAACCATTTTATCATCATAATATGAATTAAATAAATCATGGTGCTAACATGTAGATGTATACATACTATAATCTAAAAATTAAACAAAATTATAAAATTTGATATAATATCATCATATCTAGCCTTTGTACAATATGAATTAACAAAAATTAATGGTAATATTTGTAAAAAGTGTTGAATTTTTCATAAATTAGTTTGACTATCGATCCCATTAAATCAACCTAAAATAAAAGCTATTTTATAAGTTTAAGTATTTATATGAGAAATATTTATCTATAAAAATTTTCATGTCTTCTCAACTCTCCCAATCTTTAAGTGTATTATCCACCATTTTTCACAATTTCTAGTTACTAACATAAAAATAAAAAAATTAATTCATTAATGAAATAAAAATACTTATGAAACATATAATTAAAATCTAAAAATATATCTTATACATTTTTATTTTATATAAAAAAGTGTAAGAGAAAATATTTTTTATTTTTTTATAACATAAAAAATCTGTCCCTCAAATATAATTTTTAAATAAAAAATCAAACAAGAAAACCATCACAACATTAAATATAATTTTTTCATCATAAAATATATATCTAAAATTAATATTAAAAAATCATACAAATATTTTATTCTACTAATCTTAAAATTCAATGAATTCTTTAATGAACATGCTCATAAATTTTTTCCTCGAAGTTTGGGAAATTATTAAGGAAAATCTATTCATTTTGTATTTGAAGGGTAAAAAGGTAAATTTCGATTAACAAATAGTGTCAAAATGAAATTATATCTATGAAATTTATAATGGAATAAAGTTTTTACCATAGGGTGTGAATTTGGTAAGAATCCAAGATGATTGATAATATATATATATAATGAATTTTTTTATTTAATTAATTTTTATTTAGAAATTTTTTTATAAAGAAAAATATTTTTGAATTATTTTTATATAGTGGTGAAATTCAAGAAAGGTGGGAGAAATGAAATTTAATTATCAATGGTAATTGATTTATTCTGTTCAAATTATTTTATGTGGGAGGTTACATTCTGTTATAATAATAATTTTTAATTGGGGGTATTGAATGTGTAGGGTCCGCGGAAAGAGAAAACATGGGTTTGGCCTATGAAAAACTAAAATTTTATCAAATTTTATGGATCATTCACAATATAAAATACATGAACATCATGAACTATAAAATTTGTTTGAAGGAATAGTATAAAATAAAAAAACATCGTAACCAAGAGAAGATCTTTTCACATTAATTTTAATATTAATTTAAGGACAATAAAAAAGGATACCTTGATCTTGAGATATTTCTTCATTGAGGATGTTCATTGTTCAAAACCTGATCGATAGACCATCATTTCATTGTAAGGACCCAAAGTAGAACACCCCTAATGTTGATCCACACGTGCTCCTTCGATCTCCGAATAATGCCAATGAATAATCAGATGCTAGCACAACCAATTTATCAACTTCTGTTATTCACCTATGATCACTTAGTTTTCTTTCATTTTTGATGAAATGTCTCTTTCCCTTCTAGTTCTTGAGAGGAAGAGATGAGGAGAAAGATCTTGAGAGGAATACGTTGTGTGCACCAATTAATGTTATCTAAAATGAGATAGAAGTCTACTTATTGACCTAGAATTGGGGTTTAATATATAATTAATTTCATAAGGGCCATTTAATAAAACATTAAACCCTGAGAAAAACCATGTCATGTAATAAAATAATAATATTATTTTAATAAATCACATATGCTAACTGGTGTAATTATAAATATTATTTTATAGTCTTGAAAATTAATATCTATCACCAGACTTAATCTCAATAAACATTTCCTCCTCATAATTTATCGAATACATGAATAAATATTATAATTAAATATTTATTCATTCAAAAAATAAATAAACATACTATTTGTAGACTGGGAATAAATATTAGCTTAATATTCAAATAATTAAATAAATTATTTAATAAATAAATAATTATTTATTATGGTGTGAATAACAATAGATAAATAAATATTATATATTCATGTTATTAAAAAATTACCATGAGAATAAAATATTTATTTAATATATGTGATTATTTAATAAATCTATAATAAATACTTATATTCAATCTAGAAAATAATATTTATTCTAATTTTAAAATATAAATAATACTTATCCATAATCAAATAAAACACATTTTCTATTACCATATATGCATCTTCCTCATTGGAATTAGGAAACCTTTCCTAAATCCCATGATTTCTATTTAATAATGGGACATGGAACCCATAGTGGAAGAAGATATATCACAAAAATGAAACCACATATGAATGTTCATTGTGTAATACAATCCATTTGTCAGGATATCACATTAATAGGGTCACACACTCATGTAATCAACCTATATTCTTGATATATCTTTATTTGGCTATTTGAAATAATCTTATCATTAAACCATGAACATGGAATTTAATTTGATAGTTCCATTTCTATCAAAGGTCTGAAATATATACTTCTATAAATATAGATGGTAAAAATCCTTCCTTGCCGTAATCATTAATAGCATATCATTCATGGTGCACCCAACATTACCAACTTTTTTATGAACTATATTATTATGGTTTATGAAAATACATAAAAGTGTAAAATCCATGATATGAATTAATAATAATATCAAAGTCTAAGGATCATTGAACATGATCACAAATAGTAATATCCAATGACACCTAAATATTTGGATTTTCTATAGGTTGGTTGGTTATCATAATATCATATATTAGAGATTACCTAGTGAAAAATTTATGATATGAAGTCTCATTTGATTACATGAACTCACACTAGACAGTCAATATACTATGTTCCCCATCATAAAGTCTTATCCAATTGAAGAACAAAGTTTAAGAATATCATCATAGAATTTCAAGGTTCTCATCATAATAAAAAACTTTTATACCCCTTTTTAATTTGAAATATACTCTATGACATTATTACATTGATTTCATGTAGAACTATGAATGATATTTAATAATTTATTTTGGGTAATATTCAGTTCTTTGAATATAAATAGAATATAAAGTACAAACAGTTAGTTCTAGGACACCAACTCAAATAGTCTCCCACTTAGACTATATTCAACTTCCAATGAATTTGAGTCCACTAGGTCTCACATGATGACCATGTTTCTATTGTGTTAAGTATTTTGTTAAGGGTAACACACTATTATCTTCTATGGAAACTTTGATCATAGTGATGTCACCTATATTAAAAAAAATCCCTTAAGAGATGATATTTCTAAAGTATATGATTCAACCACTGATGTAAACATAGCTCCTTTTCAAGATCCACTACTATAGTATTATCACAATAAATTCTGAGAGAGTATTCACATTGAGGTATGACATCAAGATCATGGATGAAGTTTTGATTCCATCCCATTTATTTATCTAAATCATAAGCCGCAATATACTCTGACGCTACTATAGAATCAATGAACACAATCTACTTTGAGTTCTTACAGCATATAAAACCTCCATTGAGAGTAAAGATGTATCCAAAACATGATTTCAAATATTCTTGATATATTTGGAAACTAACATATGCATATAGACAAATGACTAGTTTTATATTCCTATATTTTATTATAAATATATCTTTATAACATCTAAAATACATAAGGACAGTCTTGAATTCCATCCAATGGCTATCACCTAGGTCATAATGATATCTTCCTACCGTGATTAATGTGTACGTGACCTCTCTCTTTATACATAGAATAACATACATGACTAACCCAATCACCAAATAATATATATTCCTTTATATCCTTAGTCATTATTCATGTGTCTAAGGACATATGTTCTTGGAAAGATGAATCACATGTGACACTAGAAACAATCCCTTATTGGATTTTTCCATACTAAATCTCTTTAGTATCTTATCAATGTATATAATTTGAATTTTTACATGAATGGAGATTTCATGAAAAAATCATGATCCTAAGAATATATTCTACTTCACCTATGTCCTTTACAGAGATGTATGCATTCAACCATGATTTATTAAAATATAAGACTATTATTTCATTTATAACATATATCACATCATCCACATAAACTACTAGGAAAACTACAACATTCCCACTAATATTTTTATAGACACAAGTCTCGTATTCATTCATTATGAAAAAAAATTCTATTATGGATTCATCAAACTAAATTTTCTATAACCTAGTTACTTTATTTAATCTATAAATTTATATATACAAATTTTATAATTTTTTTAATTATTTTGGAGTCACAAATTATTCAGGTTGTGTCATATAGACATATTCTTGATGGTTCTCATTTTGGAAGGCCATTTTTATCCATATTCCAAATAAAATAGTGAGGTCAAGGTGCTATGAAAAGTAGTATTTTGATTTATTTTAGCATAGAAACTAGTGAAAAGGTTTCATCATAGTCTATTGATTGATTTTCTTAACCATTTTTCAACCATTCTAACCTTATAGGTACTGAATTATCCATCTACATCCAGTTTCATCTCGAATACCCATTTACAAACAATGAGCTTTACATCCATTGAAGGATCTACCAAAACATAGTCCTAATTCTGGTACATGGAATCCATTTCATAATTCATAGCTTATTTCCATTTTGAAAAATCTATTCCACTTATTGCATCCTAATAGGTTACAAGATCATTATTAGCAACAAATAATGAGTCACAATCCTCATTGAATAGAAAACCATATCATTATATTTATCTAACCTCTTTTATAATCATATAAAGTACTTTTTTCTCTGAATCATCCTATTCCATGGGATCTTGTGGAATATTTTTCTATTCTAAATGTTTTATATCCTCATCCCTCACTTCATCAAATTTTATCTCAATCCCACTATCTATTTAAGAGATCTAATACCCCTCAAGGTATTTGATACATATATCAACTAAAAACTTATTTTATTAGGGGTTTTATAGGTAATATTAACTTGTTTCCTTAGGATATCCTATAAATATGCACTTAATTCATGAGGTTAATTTTTTTTCATAAATATCCTCAGTAAATACTTCATATCCCCACACTCATACTTACAATAACACATGTTTATTTAAAAACATAGTTTATATAGAATAAAATTTTCTACTTTATTCTGAACTCTATTTAGTATGTGTACTACTGCCTATAATGCATTTCCATAGAAGGACAATTGAATACTTTCATGACTCATCATTGATCTCACCATGTCAAATATGGTGTAGTTCCTCCTTTCACATATACCATTACATTATGGTGTAAAAGGAGGATTGAGTTGGGATATAATCCCAAAATATCATAAATAATCAATGAAGTCTTTACTAATATATTATATGTCATGGTATAAGAGGGTCTTATTAATCTTATTATTAACCTGGTTCTGAAATTGATTCTTATATTCCTTTAATATATGAAAAGATTTTGACTTATACCACATTAAGTTGTCATATCTACTAAAATAATTAGTAAAATTTATGAAGTATGAGAACCCACCTCGAGATTCAACTAGATTTAGTCTACACACATATATATAAACCAATTATAAAAGATCTATAGCCCTTTCACCTTTTAAAATAAATGGTTATTTGGTTATTTCTCATTTTAAACTTGCATGACATACACCAAGTGATTTTAGATCAAATGAATTTAAATATCAATCTTGGTGTAATCTGGTTAAACCCTTTTAATTTACATGACCTACTAGTGATGCCATAGTTGGGTGTGGTATGAGTTATATAAAATATCTTTGTTATCTATTTCTATTACTTGGTTTGTTTAATCCAACATGTAAAGACCATTATTTAAATATTACTTTGCATAAAAAAATATTTCTTTATAAAATAAGTTACACTAATGTAAAAACATAAAAATAAATCTAGTTATATAAAGTTTGGGCATAAAAATAATGTTCTTGGTGACTAAAGTCACATAATAACAATATTTTGGAACCAATATCATTCTAGTCAGTAATTTGAGGTGGTAGTCCCCAATAGCTACAATAGCAAGATTAGATCAGTTGGCTACTCGTAGGTCTACCACACCTGATGCAATCTTTTGGAATCTATTTTCATTATTTATGTGAATACACACGTGGGCACAAATTTTTTTATCTAATTGAATTTTTTAAGAAAAAGATAGATTACAATTTATAATGAATTCACCTTAAGCTTCTCTTACTTCTTATCCTAGGTATATATTTTTTATAGTAGACCTTTCCACATGTAAAATAGACAATGTCTTATTCCCTTAATTTCTCAGTGATCATCCTCTTCTTGGAAGGTAGTTTTGAATATGTTTTAGATTTGGAGTTAGTCTTATAGATTTTTTCCTATCCTTTCTTTTTATTCACTCCAAGTACATGGGGATTTTCAGGCTTCATATAATTTTTAACTTGGAAATATAGAGTGATAATATGTGATATAGTCTTCTCTATGTTGTTGATATTCAAATTCACATAAAAACTAGAGAATCTACAAGGGAGCGATGAAAGAAAGAGATCAGTTAATAGTTCATCAAGAATCTTAAACCCTAGAACCTTTAAATGATCAATGTATCCAATAAATTTGACTTTATGAGGCCTAGTTAGCATAAATTATCTAAGATTTATTTTAATGAGTGGTGTGAAGATATTAAACCATTCTTATCTTTCTCTATCATGATAAAGATCATTTAGATTCTAGAGAATGCTATAGGAATCCATGTTGTCATGTAACTTCATGAGTTTTCTAGAAATGTATGAAACATTAAACACTAAACTTCCAGCACATCATTTATTTTTTTCTCATGGGCATAAAACTCATCATCACTCTCCTTCTTAGAAGACTAATGAGGGATTGAGAATTCAAGGATTTAATATTTCTAGTCACAACACAACACTACCCATTGGTGTCTGAACCATTCCTATAAATTACTAAATGTTAATAGATGTTATTTTTCAAAAATTGATCATAGGGATAATGTGGTTGAATAACTTTTCATTATTCTACAATAAAAAAGTATATTATTAGTACTTCCCAAGGATACAGTTTAGGTGAGACATCACAATAGTAATGTTAAGTTTATTATGTCTCCCACTATTTTATAAAGCCTAAAAATACATCACCATTAAAATCAAAATTCCTCATCATGATGAAATTCTATTGGAAAGGAACCATATTTCACTTTTTATAATATAGAAAAAGTCTGTGAAAATTATATGAATGATTTTAAAAATGTGGTCCTTCCAACTGCAAACTAAAAACTCCTTGAACCTTTTAGTGGACAAACTATTCCCAAAATCCTGAGTTGGATCTCCTCAAAACATTCCTCTAAATTTTTATTTGAAAATTTATTCCATTAAACCTAGTATATATTTGGTTAAGATGACCCACTATCTTAGTTATGGCCTCTTGATAATTAAAAGTGCTCATGATGAAGGCCAAACCAACACTTTAACATTTGTTTCTTCTTAATTTAGATGATAAAATGATTAATCACTTAATATTAACTTGAGAGATTTTTTTATTATGAATAAATCTAATTATTTTAGCTATTAAAAATATTGTAAATATTAATTATATTTTACTTAAGTGATTAACCATGTATCTATAAACCATTTATTCATAATCTATTATTTTAATTACATCTTTTCACTTTAAACTATTTATTTATGTGATAGAGGAATTGCATCTATAACATAAATCAAGTAAGATAAAAATAAAATAAATAAATAAATGGTGTGATCATGTTATTATCTAATAGTTTATGTTTTTTGAAAACAAAAAATAAACCTATTACTCTAGGGAAAAAAATTCTGTGATAGTCTTAGAATGAGTTGCAGTATTCTACCTTTTCATTTACATATCACTCGAATTGATTTTTCTTGTTTATATCTTCAAAAACCTCCACCTTAGTTATACCTTGAATAGACTCTATGAACCTTCAAATAATAATTTTATTATATATTTTTTATAACTCACATATAGTTGAGGGGAACCAAAGGATTGGTCAAGGGGAATTATATAAGTAAACTTGGACACACAGGTGTTACAAAATAAATTAGGGAAGGATGACATGTATTAAATTATATTTAATTTAACAATAATAATTACAAACCCATTCAATGAATTTAAATTAAATAAAACCAACACATACGTATGTTTGGTCAAAGCTCATGATCAGTCATACACATGCAATGACTATGCATTTAAAACATATAACTAGTAGTCAGTTCAATTCATTCTATAATAAGATAAAACATGAATGAATTAATATAATTCACTATATTGTTAATTAATTAATTAATTTTAAATAATTCCATCCAATTGGACTATAGATTTAAATCCACTGTAATTTTAAATAAAATATATTATTTAAATTTATTTAAAATTTAATAAAATCGCCCACAACTTTGTACTTCAAAGAAACTCGGTGAGTACCTATCTGAACTACTTAGTGTGGTCCTTACTATATAAAATAAAATCACAAGATATATTGAATTCATGAAATGTTTCATAATTTTGTGGCATGTACTGTCAAATTAATGACACATGGAACACATAAAAATTATATTAATGCACACTAATCGTTTAGTATACAGGAACCATACATGACTTGTAGTTTCAAATATTACATATATTAAATTAATAAGTTATCATAATATAAAACCTAATGAACAATGTGTATTTTCAATTTAATGACTAAATAAACTCATTTTGATGGGGTTTAACGCAGAAATTAATTAAAATTAATATTTCAATATAAATAGGTAATGTACATGGCATGTATAGGATGGACACATAGTGAGTACTATTCTTTTCCAGATGTCCTCAATACAAACATAGGGACTCAATATGTACTTATAAGGGACATTTATTTGGGGAATGACGTATATGAATGATACATTGAATTTACATTAAGTTGCATGACGACCATCCTATATACGTTATGCATTAAATACATGTAATTTTTTAATCATAATGTATCTTAACCCTCTATTTTCCACCATGAAAACATGTGGACTACAAGATGTATAAAAAATATACCTAACTTGTGTTCTTTAAAAACTCTATTCCACCCTAGCTAGGAAAAATGTGGTGTATTTAATGTACATGATATTTTTTTATTACATGACGATCCCTAGCCAATATAGGTGACCTGTTATAATGAAGAAGGATATATGATGTGTAACAAATAGTACCCATCACGTAACCCTGTGTTATCAAGCTAGAGTTCTTGGAACCTCCATATGGGTTCTTGAGATGTGATCTTTATTAATAATTCACCTATCTTGGTTATGAAAGAGAGAAAAAAAGAGGAGATGAAGAGATCTCAATGATCAGATAAACAATGAATAAAACATGAAAGAAAATATAACATTAAAATGTGGGAGGATCCATAATTAAATAAATAATTATAAATGTGATTGTTACCCCTAGGACACCACTGGTTTTTTTAGGTGCAGTGGAAATGTGTTTTGGGCCTATAAGCAATGCTTATTTTTTGGATTCAACGGATTATTAATAATGTAGATAGAATTAATGTCATGACCAATGAATATTTTTCTAATTAATAATAGAAAATACAAAAAAAAACACTAGAACCAAGATATGCTCTTTTCAGGATAATTTCATAACTAATTTAAGTAGAAGAAAAATGATTACCTCTATATTGAGATCTTTCTTTATTGAGGATGTTAATCATTCTAACTTGATCAGTGTAGAATCTTTATATTGTGAGGAACCAAAGTACATCCCTTCAAATGGTGACCCACATGTGATCCATCATTCTCTATACAGTTTCAATGAATCATTGGGTTCTTGGATGATTGATCGATCAACTTGAATTATTCAACTTTTATAGCTTCATGTTATTTTTGGTTTGAAGGAATCTCTCTTGTAATTATATTTCTTGAGAGGATGATAAAAGGAGGAGGATCTTGAGATAAATCTATTGTGTGAACTAATTAACCTTTACTATAATGTTATAAAAGTCTCCAAATATACCTAGGGTTAGGGTTTAATATTTAATTGATTGCATAAGGGGCCCTTTAATAAAACATTGAAGCTTAAGAAACACCATATCATGAAATAAAATAATACTGTTATTTTATTCCATGGTGTGAGATAATTGATATAATGATAAATATTATTTTATGGTCTTGAAAATTAATATTTATCACCAAACCTAATCTTTCTCTACTCATCCTTCTTAGAATTTATTGAATACCCAAATAAATATTATTATTAAATATTTATTCATTCAATAAAAAAATAAAAATTCTATTCATACACTAAAAAATAATTTTTTTTTAAAATTCACATAACTAAATAAATTATTTAATAAATAAATTATTATTTACCATGATGAAAATAACAAGTGATAAATAAATATCATATATTCACGTAATTAAAAAATTACCTTATGAATACATATTTATTTGTTATTTGTGATCATTTAATAAATATTAAATAAATATTAACTATTGGTTTAAAGAATAATATTTATTCTAATTGTTAAATATAAATAATATTTATTTAAGATCAAAGAAAAAACTTAGTGGGTGGACCTCTTTGCCTCTTCCTTAGTAGCATTAGTTAGGATTTAATAAAGTCTAGGAATAAAATATAGAAATGCGTCAAAACACCCATATAAGAAGAATATATGTCTCAACGACAAAGAAAGATGTGAATGATCACTTTTTAATAGAATTACCTTGTCATGATATCTCATCAAGAAGGTTTCACACTTATGTTATCATTCTATATTCTTGATATGTCATTCCTTAACTTTATGAAATAAATTGGTCATTACACCATGGCCATGAAATTTAATGAAATGGTTTTATTTCAATCAAATGGATGAGATATCATCTTCTATGAATATTAGTGGGAGAAATTATTTACTGACTTATTCATTAATATTTTTTCATCTATTATGTACCATACATACCCAAATTTTCCATGAACTATCTCATCATGATTTATGTAAATACATCAAAGTGCGTGAGTCATGATATAAATTAATAATAATATCAAATTATAAGGATCATTACGCATGATCACATATACGAAAATAAAATAATAGAAAAATATATGGATTTTTTATAGGTGGTTTTCTTCTCATAATCTTCTGACTTGGAGATTACCAAGTGTGAACTTCATGATATGAAGTCTCATGTTCTTACAAGTACTCTCATATAAAATTAAACATACTACATGTCTCATCGTATAATTTTATCCAATTGTATAATAATTTTTATGAATATCATCATGAAATTTCATGGTTCTCATCATAGAGGGGAACTCCTATGCCCCTTTTCAATGAGATAGATAATCTATGACATTATTACATTAAATTCATACAAAAGTATGAATGGTATATAATTACATATTTAGATTAATATTTAATTATTTTAATATTCATGAAATATAATGTAAAAATAGTTGGTCCTAGGACACCAACTCCAACAGAATGTGTAGGTGAATAATTTGGGGATAAATAGGGGTGGTGTCATTGATATTTCTTATAATCAAATTCCCACTATATTACTCTTTATTAGGAATCTATTTAACTTTTATATTTGTAGAGAAAAATTAAAATAAATAATAATGAATAAATAATGGTGAACCATCCTATATAATTAAGGAGTAAATAAAATCATCAAAGAAAATTAAAAACTCATAATATTAACCAGTTTTTATAATAGTTCAATGAATTATAAAATAAAAATAGGTTTTTTGAATTATCTATTGATCATGTAATATATTTTCTCAACTATCCTATCCTCAATAAACCAGTAATAAAAATAAGAATTATTTTCCCAAATTCCACTTTTATACAAGTCACTTGATACTATAAATTTATTCTTCTTTATTTGAGCAAGTCTTCTCCCTCCATCTCTCCACTTAATCTTGAAACATGACACACACAATCTACACATTTTTTATTTTATTTATTCTTAAATTTTATATTCATTATATTTTTTCATGAGTTAGTGTTAAACTTATCATAATCGTTGTTTCCATCATCATTTCCTTCTTGAGATTGTGAGTTGTTTTCATGGAAAAAATAAGAGGGGTACAATGACTTTGTTCATTAATTAACATATGAGTAAATTAAATTAGAACTAGATAATTCAGAAATAGGAATCCATTGAGACTATTTTTTATAGTCAAGTTAGGAATATAATATTAATTACTATATCAAACTCATTTTTCTCCTTTTATTTCTTTGTCTTTTTATTTTTGTGTGCAAACATGTGACCAAATAATATTTTTTTTAAAAAAATTGAATTAAAAAAACACAAACCTACTCCAATAATCCTCCTCCTCATTAATATATTTTTTAAAAATAAAAGAGTATAATGGAAAAAATACAACAGAAAAGAGAAGGTTGTGGAGGTATAAAATAATAAAGCCCAAGGATATCCCTTATCACAAGGTTCTTCCCATTGCGGGTCAAAGTGTCCACTCCAATAAAGTAGGTGACACTAGACCCTTGGACCACAATGAAGGCTAAGTGTTCATCAACCTTTTTACCCTCCCAACAGATGCAAAGTATCTCCATATTGTATCTTATAACTAATGAATCTTTTAAAGACATAAGATATTAACTAGGGAATTGTACCTATTCATTGTAGTACATTGACAATAATTATTGAATCCATTTCCATAACTACAAGACCAATGTTCATTTGATTGCAAATTTGGAGGCCAGTAAGCATTGTCATTGCTTTTTCTTGAAGTGAGTTACCACCTCCATAGATGGATGCGAAAACAAGGATGGTTGAACCCTTGGTGTCACGAATCACTATACATTCTTTTATGATGCCCATGGCACATGATCCGTCTATATTCAGTTTGGGTCTAGAGGTATGAGATTTCTAGAAGACCCAGTTCCCCTTCATGACTATGGGAGTTGAAGGAATAAGTGATTTGGACACTAGAATTGGTATGAGGGTAGGAACATCCAACCAATCCTTGAATAGTGGATCCAAAACAAGTAAAAGGTTCTTGGTTTAGGTGATCAAAATTTTCCCTCAGCAACAGATTCTGTCATGGAGAGGAATACTATGATCTTGGTAGATGCACCAGCATCCTTCAACCATCACCAGAGCACAAGCCTCTTTCTTGGGGCTAACGTCACCCATGCCATGGAACTGACCTAGTAGAAATGGGGAGTCTGAAAAATCTAGAAGATGAAGACTATAGAAATATATGAAGAAGATCTAGATAGTATACACCCATTATCATTTGAAGAACATGTGCTCCGAAATCTCTTCATGGCTCTCCATGCAACAATAGTTCCTAGAATCTATGTGAATTACCTTGTTTTTTTAACATTTTCATCAGTGGGTATTGCATAGTTCTGATTTCTCCACACATGAAAATTGTTCTTAACAGAAATAAATTTCCACCATAGGCTTCCACCCCAGATATCCCCATGGTTTCTATCATCCATCCCCCAGTGATAGTCTTTCATAGTAAAATCACATGAACTGGAAGTAGTGAAGATTCATGTGTCGG
Organism: Viscum album; assembly: GCA_963277665.1. Classification (NCBI taxonomy): domain Eukaryota; kingdom Viridiplantae; phylum Streptophyta; class Magnoliopsida; order Santalales; family Viscaceae; genus Viscum; species Viscum album. The sequence continues at coordinate 2,103,373,544 of OY728165.1, forward strand.
GTTCTGTAGAAATGTCAATAAGATCAAAACACTTCCGCTGATCTTTATCCTAGATAGCTCTGATGAAAGATGAATACTTACTGACCTATCAAAAGGAACTATGTGGAACATGACAGCTTAGGAAACTAAGTGTTGTGCCAGCCCAGTTGTGGTGCCAGAATGATATATCCCCTCTTCCAAAAATCCATTTGGTATGGGGTTGAAGGGACACAAGATGTAAGAGAATCACAGTCCCCAAGGAGGAATAGATATGAATTTTTTGACCTGCATTCCCTTATCTTTTAATCACCCTAAATCTTCCCCAGATAGTCCACTCTTCAATAACCTCCCATGTGAGTATTTCATGCATGAAATAAAGGGTTGTCAAAAAAATTGTTACATTAATTTCACTATCTTGGATAGGTTTTTCCATCCTTTACCAGGAGGCCTAGTACCTTTTCTCCTTTGAGTGAGAATTCCATATAAAGGTGGCTAGGATTCTATCAATGTTCGATATCACTCCCTTAGGGACCTTGATGGAAAATAAATCATGTAATGGGATGGATGAAATAACATAGTTAACCATGGATATCCTTCCTCCAAAAGAAAAAACCCGATTTTTCCAATTCAACACATGACCTATAATCATTCTTAAAATATGATCAAAATAGTGGATACACAAACTCCCTGAAGATAATGGAGCACCAAAGTATTCCATGTATGAGCTCCCTATTTTCAATACCAGAATGATAGCTATAAGACTGATTCACATTTCTGTGCATCTGTTTAAAGTTTGAAAGTTACTCTTGATTCGGTTGATTATTTTCCATCTTCAATGAAAATAGTCTCCAAGGACCTTATTAATGCCTCAAATAGATATCCATCTAGAATTTATAAATATAATCATATCATCTTCCAACATTAGATGAGATATGAAATTATGGTGTTTCCTGCATTGGTAAGGTAGTATGCTTCCCCTCTCTATGTTCTTGTTGATAAGGCACATTAACACATATTGGGAAATGATAAAGATGCTAGGGAATATGGAATAAACATTTATCAACACATGAATAGAATTTAAGAAATCCATAATTTTCCCCCATGAAGTGAACATCTAGCCATGAGGAGCTGAAACACCTAAAAATTAAGGTTGAATCCCAATGAGAGATCCCCAAACCAATCAACACCTTGATGATGAAGCTCCACTAGATCATGTCATATGACTTATCCATATCAACCTTTATGGAAATGTTAGATCTATAACACTTGTGATTAAGATCACTAACCACCTCTTGATCCAAGGCAATGGCCCCTTGAATTTCCCTTTTTTCATTGAATCATGTTTCTCATCAATGATCCACTGGGGAAGGAATGTAGATAATATTTTATTAATAACATAATCCAACACCTTATATAGAAAATTATACATACTAACAAGGTGATAAAACTGGATGGAAGATGAATCCTTGAATTTATGAATAAGGAACAACATGGTGGCACAACAAACAAGTGGAATAATTCCTCCTTGAAATAAATCTTGTATAAATCCCACTAGATCAATTTTGATAATTTCCCTTGACACACTGTAAAAAGATCCAAGAAAATATATGGACCCGGACTACTCTACGGTTGAAACTAAACATTGCCTCTTGAATTTACTTTCCATCAGGAATAGCCTCAATGAGGTCATTGTCTTGATTGGATATAATGTTATGGACAACCTCCATGAGATCTTTGTGACCCATCAGATACGCCTCAAGCATAAAAGGGTTCAGAACTGCAAGAAGACCTTTAAAAAAATATTTATCTATTCCCCCAATAACATCTTTGTCTTCAGTATATGATCCATCCTCCAGCAGGATGTTGGTCCTAATATTATGCTACTTTTCTTTAATGAATTTGTAAAAATATGTGATGTTCTAGTCTCCCTCTTGCAGCCATTTTATTCATGAAAGTTCACATACTAGTCGTTCTTTCTAGAGAACCATCTCATATATTGATCCCTTCGTGATGGACATCTCTCCAAATAGATCATTATTCCAGGAAGATTCTAGACTGGACTCCAAACACTCGATCACCTCTTGATTGCATCTATATCATTAGAACTCAAGGGATGCATGTTAATACGTTCCTAGAGATAACCTTTGAGAGGCCTAATTTTGTTATGAAATATGGTCAATCCTTTACCCTGCATGTCTATATTCGATGAGTCACCCACTAAATGATGATAACCTAGTATGTTGGTCCACATATCAAAATATCTATAACACACTTTTCTTTCCTTCCTTGAAGATAATGAATCAAAAAATGGGGGAATGGTTAGAAATACTATGAACCAAGTGTGTTACCTTTTCATTAGCATAATATTATATTTCATAACCATTTTCAGGGAACTGATCAAGTTAGAACCAGGTGTGAAGGGCCCCACTCTTATTGTTTCACCATGTGTAGAAATTTCTAGTGTAACCCATATCAATAAGACCTCTACGATCCATAAACTAGGAAAATTACATGCCTTAATTTCAAGGGAAAGAACCTCTCCCTTTATTCTCATCTGGATCTGAAATAATGTTTAAATATCCTATGCAAAATTACAAGAAATCCTCCAGGTCAAACACATTAAGCTTAGAACACAAGGAATATCTAACCGGGTCATCATAGCTTTCATAAATAAAGTAAAAGATGAAGGCGTGATTAATTATCATTATATTAGTGGAGATGTATTTCTCCGATGCCCAGATTAATTCAACTAAAATATCTGATCTCCAGAAAATACATATATTATGATTATAAGGGTTTTCCATATAAAAATACAATCATCCTTATTATCCGTTCATACTCACAAATTTTTGAAGATAGTTTCTTGGGATCCAAACCTCCAAGAGAATGATAATATTATTCATCATGTCATTAGAGATGAAATCTATTTTTACCCACACACCTTGGACCTAGGCATTCCATATGAGGATAAGATACCTTAAAGATGTTATCACCTATATTTGGTCTGATGCTTCATAACCCATTTTTTTAAAAATATGAATGTTGATGGTTGAGTTTATAATGATATCTTGTGCGCACTACAATATGATCCAGAGAAGATCGTGCTGCAGGAGGAGTTGAAACTTCTTAGTCATTTCTTGAATCCTCCCTAGGAAAGGGAAAAAACCAGCTAAGGAAACATAGGCTCCATGTCCATTAAATTTGGTAACTTACCTTATGATGGGAGGGTGGGGGAGAGGATTTTTTTTAATGGGTTTTTTTTAAAAAATGGTTAAAGGGGTTGAGGTTTCTGATATTTTTAAAAATCGGTTTGGAAATGCGTGAACCCTATTCACACATCTCTCCTTCACCAGATAATAATAAATGGGGTTCATGCATCTTAGGTGTGATGGAAGATGCATGAACGCCATTAACGCATCATTTACAGACTTGATGAAGGATGTATGAACCCTGTTCAGGCATCTCTCTGCACCAAAGAAGCATGAATGAGGTTAAGGCATATTTGGCATGACAGAAGATGTGTGAACCCCATTCACGCATCCTTCACTGACGGGATGGAGGATGATTGAATGGGGTTCACACATCTTACCAAGATAAATCTATAAACGTGAGACCCCCCTCAAAATTCATTCTTCTCCTTTGGATTTTTCTAAGAAGACCTTTTCTCAATAAAGATTTTCTTCTTTTAAGAAGGTAAAATTTCTATTTAAAATTTTAATTGATTAATTTTGTTTATTTATTTTATTTATATGGTTTATTTATTTAACTTATGATTTGTAGAAATAAGTGTTTGTGTGTGTGGTTTATTTATTTCATATGTATTGATACATGATATGTATATTAGGGTCTTTTTTATGATTTAATTATTAAATGGGTGTATGTTTTATGAATCTATATTGAATTTTTAGCAAAATTAATTATGTTATGTCTAAAATGGTGTATGAATTCATATTGAATGTTTAGTAAAATTTAATATATTATAAAAGAAGTTATTTTTAAATTGATATTAATTTAAATTATAATATTTTATACACTAGTTATATAATTTATGAATAATATATTAGTTATATGTATCATATTAAAATTTATTAAAAAATATATAGAAAATTCTTTTTTAGTGTTATTAAAACAGGTTTTTAAAAATAATAATTTTAAATTATATTAAAGTAATAAATTTTAAAGTAATATTAATTTAAATTTTAATATTTTATACACTAGCTATATAATTTATTAATAATATATTATTTATATTAAGTATTATATTTATATTTATTAAAAAATATATATATAATTATTTTAGTTAATGGTATAAAAAAAATTTGTATAAATAATAATTTTAAATTATATTAAGAGTAAATAATTATTATTTGAAGTAATAAAATATGAAGTAATATTAAATTAAATTATAATATTTTATATAGTAGCTATATAATTTAGTTATATTAATTATAATATTTAAATTTATTAAAAAATATAAAGAAAATTCTTTTTGTTAATGGTATTAAAATAGTTTTGTATAAATAATAATTTGAAATTATATTAGGTATAAATAATTATTATTTGAAGTAATAAAGTAAAGAATATAATTAATTCAATATTGAAAAGTAGAAAACTGAAATATATATATATATATATATGTAATTTTTTAAATTGAAAATAACTTAAGTTTATATTATTTTAATGAATGGTTTTTATGTAAGTGTAAATTATATTACTTTTATTTACTACTAATAATAAATTTAATTAAAAAATTATAAAATAAATTTACTTATATTTTGAAAAGTATTAGAATGACCAAAATATTATATATATATATATATAAGCAATTTTATAAAATTTAAAATAACATAAGTGTTCAGTATTGTAAATGTTTGTAATGTAAATGAAAATTATATTAGTTATAATTAAATTTATTAAATATTATTAATATATATGTATATATATAGATATGCACATACAAATTGAAAAGTTAAATTTTTGAAAAATAGGTGTAGATATTTAATATATATTTCATCTAGTAATATATAAAGTTATATAATCTATAGAATATAATAAGTATACCAAAAAACCTGGTAAGTTATGTGATGACTGATCTTGAGACAGCTGACCAATATATAATTGAAATTGCATGACTTATTTTGTGTATGTGGTTATTTAATTTGTATTATCCATGGAACAATGTACAAATGTTTTTATGGAATTGTATGTTGTGATTTGTGATATTGATGTGGTGTTACCAATTACTACAGATCCATGTTTTGTGAGCTCTGTATAAATTGGTCTTTCAAAATAGTCTTATTCATTGCCTACACCTCATATGACACATGTGATAGAAGAAAATTATAAATAAGGTTATCAAAATTTGGAAGGAAATGTAGATGACATCCCTTTGTGTGATGATATAGTGAATGAAAGTTTATATGAGGAAAAAGAATTTGGGGAGCCATCAAGAGATGATGTGGGTGAGGGTGATGCGGGGAATGAACCTTCTAAGGTTCCTTTGAGAGACAAGAATCCACAATATCCACCAGTTAGTGGTAATCATTCTTTAGTATTGAGTTCTTTAGTTGAAGTAATATATCGAGAATGACATTTTTATTGGGATGTCATTACACTAACTTCTGAATTCCCTGGAATTATATGGAATAGGTCTACATCAAATGATAATTCCATCTATGTCTGGCAGGAGTTTGAAAGTAAAATGGCCTTGAGAAATGTGATAATGCAATACCACATTGAGAAATATTTCACATTTGTAGTTGATGAGTCAAAGAAGTTGAAATATCTCATTCATTATGAAAAATATGAGCCAGAATGTATATTTTGATTAAGGGAAATATTTGTTAATTTTTTTTCATCTTAGAGGACAACCAAATTAGAAGGACCACACACTTGTGTGCATCCAAACATGTTTCAGGATCACTATTCCCTTGATGCACAGTTTATATCAACTGTTATTTGCGAGATGATACGAACATGTCAAGAGGTTTCCGTTTACCTTGTTTAGGAAATAATTCAACAGTAGTATAACTATAAGATATCATACAAAAAATCTTGCAATACAAAACAAAAGGTAATTGTAAAAGTTTATGGTCATTGGGATGAATCTTATGAAATGTTTCCATAACTTATTTAATTGTTGTCTCTCAACAATCAAATTTTTTATTATTTGGACACTGTTGAGTATATATCCCCCAATCACTATGTTTATTGATCAAAAGTGATATTCAATAGGATTGTTTGGGCATTTAGGCCATGCATCACTACCTTTCCCTAGTGTAAACAATTTATTTAGGTCAATGGAACTTTCCTTTATGGAATGTATGCAGGTGTTCTACTCATTGATTATACACATGATGATAATAATTCTCCTGTGCCACATTCTTTTTCTATTATTGAAAAGGATAATTTTGAATGCTGGAGCTGGTTTTTGGAATGTGTACGTGTTCATGTCCCACAAAACCAGGGCTTGTGTCTGATATTTGATCATCATCAAGAGATTATAGAGTTCGTGAGTAGTGATGTGGTTTCATGGACTGCACTGAATTCTTATCATTATTATTACATTCGACATATTTCAAGTAATGTGCATAATATTTTCAGAGATAAGGCCATAAGGAAATCAATTCTCAAGTTGGGTATATTTTTCTAAACTTTTTTTTAAAAAAAAAAATTAATATCAATTTTAATACATTATTATCTTATGGTTTCATCATATAATCCCCAATAAAAAAGGTTTTATCGACAACTTGAATAGATTATAACTACTAATGAAGATTTGTATGAATATATGATGCATATTTCAAAGGAAAAATGGTCATTAGTATATGATGGTGGTATAATATATGGCCATATGATCACTAATATAGTGAAGTGCATTAATGGGGTCCTCAGAGGTGTGCACAAACTCCCAATCATAGGTTTAGTGCAAGAGAAATTTTATAGATGTTTTCACTATTTTGTTAACTAGTCCTGAAAGGCCTATCAGAGGATGGAAAACAGAATGCATTTTACTCAACATTTCCAAAGTGATATTGATCAGATACTGAATGAGGCTTCAAGATGGAGTGTTCTAAGATTTGATAGGGAAAATATGAGATTACAGGTAAGACATTTCTACAACCAGGCTACATGCACTAGTAGTTGAGTGTTTTTGGTGATGTTGGATAACAAGTACTATGATTGCGGTAACTTTTCGGCATTGAGATATCCATGTGCACATGTTATTGTAGCTTCTACTTTGGTAAATATATCATTGGGGACATATGTTGACCTATTGTATCACATGAGCACTTTGGTTAACTGTTATAGTGTAGTTTGGATGCCTATTGGGGACTTTCATTCTATTTCACTGTCTTCTAACCAACCGACCATCGTCCCTGATATTTCCAGGTTTCATAAGTTGGTTTAGTTTTCATTTATGATTTTTTCAAAGTCGGTCATTTTTTAAATTATTGGATTCATACTACTAGGTTGTGGCCTTGGGGAAGACCAAAGTCAACTCAAATCATAAAAGAGATGGATTTGCCTCAGCAATGAGGAGATAGAATATGATGTAGCATTTTTCACATAGAAGGACATACTTTTAAGAGATATCTTCAAGTGACAGGACATAGCTCCAAAGATCTTTATCCATGATCAAGTATGTGCATTGTATCATGAATATGTATATTTTGTTTTTTATATGGGAACTTCATAATTGAATCCTTTTATTTCTTACATGCTCCATTTGAAACATGTTTTAATTTTGGTTTGTCTCATTTTTGGATTCTATCATATATAATTTTGTGATACTAAAACTATTAAAAGAATAATCATATAGTGAAAATGAATATATCATTCTTCCACATGTTCAATGGTTTTTTTTATCATTTCTTCTTTATATTAAAAATATAAGAATAAATTAAACATCATCTATTAGGTTTGTACCATGTAAGAAGCATAACATTACCAAGTAAATTAAGAGATCTTATAGTCCTTGGATTTGATCATATTTGGTGGGGGTAAAATACTATATCCAAGATGAAAGAACTTTTTCTATCATATATTATTTCCATATTACATATTTTCCTTACTAACCCATTCAATCATCACCACTATACTAAAAACTACCATCGACACCAAGCCACAAACAACCAATGCCACAAATCCACAATGTAACAAAGACGCAAATCCACACACTAAAAATCCAGCATTAATTGAAAATATTAACACAATCATTTTTCATTTTTTTGTTATATATTTTTTAAAATAAAAGTTTATAATTTTTATTGAATTCTCTATAAAAATGTAATGATGATATAATTTATGTAAATATCATTTTTTTTCATTGCTCACATCCCAGGCTACTCATGTATCATATATGCTTTTAGAGGGATGTCATGTGCCTCTTTTGAGTGCTCATAGATCCCACCATTTCTATCATACCACAACACCTCCCACTATTATCCCCCATCTTTGTCGTGTTAAATTCTATGATATAGTGATATGTGACTTCACCTTTCATGATCATCAGCTCATTTTGTCACATGTAGAGAGATGGAGGCCAGAGTCACATACATTCCATTTTAGAGAGGGGGAGATGAATATTACCCTACAAGATGTGGGCATTATGTTGGGAATCCCTATCAATGGTGCTGCTCTGACAGCCCGAGTTAGATCCGATTTTCCTGAGCTTATTCATAGACTACTAGGAATAGATGTCCATAATGATGGCAGGACCATCATTGGTGCGAGATTACGAATGCCTTGGTTAGACCATCACATCACACATTTAGTAGAGGATGCTGACGAGATCACTATACTGCGATTTTCAAAAGAATATATTTTGAGGATGATCGGTGGAATGATTTTTGTTAATCACCCCACTAATTTTGTACATCTGATATATTTACCTTTTTTGGAGGATTTGGACCTGAAATACCGGTATAACTCAGAGTCTTATTGAAAAGAATAGCATACTAGTAACTATTTAGTGCATGTTGCATCAATAATATGCAGATACTGAGATGAATGGTTCTTCTACAGATGTGGGTATGAGATCACATCTCTCACTTAGCTCTACATGCTCATGATCCATTTTTAGCAGATATTGTACCAGAGGCTCCACATGGACGTTGGTATGTTATTCCTTCATTCTAATTTCTAACTTAATTTTATAAATTTATATTATGAAATGTAAATATAACAATGTTATCTACAAGTGGAGTCAGGTACATCGACATTCAGATTCCCCCAGAAATGACGTCCACAGCTACAGACTTATGTTGGACAACATTCGACCACATGATGCAAGTGATTATTATTTATATTGTTAAATATTTATTCTTTACTGTACATGTATTAATGTATTAATTTATTATTCATTTTTTCTTTCAGATTACATGGATTCCATATAAAAATTATATCATCTAGAGTCTCCCACCGTACTGTACGGCGATGCTTGATACCAGCTTCTACAGGGTTCCACTGATTCATTTTCATATTGTCGAGTGGCATCAGACCGATAGGGTTATGAGGTAGTTCGTATTCTATCATCATGCTCATAACCCTCATAGTCAGTAAGATTCACTAAATTCTATGAAGATTTTAGGGAATAACTCTTTTGATTGGAGGAGATACCATGCAAGATATATTGATTTATGGGAAAAATGGCAAGAGTCCTGGTTTCGAGGGGTGGGGAAAATGTGTTTTCATATCAGATGGATTATGCATCCTGGTACTATAGGTCCCCATTTAGATATATGACATGACATGGACGGGGATTTCATGAGTTGTTATATATTCTTCCTTCCATTTTTCAGATGTTTTTTTATTCATATTAATAAACCATAGAATTTGTTTTCATAGGATGCCCATATCTGTCATCTACTTCACATGTTTGATCTAATATAGAGAGCTGCATTTGACCAAACATATTTTCCCAGCCTTGTGGCAGAGCTACTTCCTTCGACGGATGAGATTTATCATCAAATTTTCATTGATCCACCACATGTTGAGGAGTCTACGAAGCCTGTTGAATATGTTGATCCTCATATAGATGTACCAAGGGGTTACAACGCTGTTATGGATGCTGCTATTCCACAGGAGGAGGGTGTTCATCTAGATCATTCAGATTCTGTTGTTCCATAGGAGGAGGGTGTTCTGCATGATCAGATAGATTCTCCTCTAGTTTAACAGGCACAACCACATGTAGATACAGACGTTGAATGGATAGAGTTAGATGCTCTTACACACATCTTCATCACAACAACCATCTTCTTCCCATGATGGTGAGAGTTCCAACCACTACCCACTATCTTTATATGCAAGACTGGTTACATAAGGTGAGAGTGTACATCCCCCACCGATCATATAAGAGGTTGTGGGGGTCGTTTCTGATGATGATGCACAACGTACGCTAGCATGCAGAGATAGACCAACATGGCGTGGACACATCCAATATATGTTTTTCTGTGGGATAGAGGTGTATCCATGTCAGAGGCATAGATTAGATTTATTTTTAATTTCTGATACATTTTGTATATATCTTTCTATTATCATTTATATAGTCTTACTATTTTTTTAATAAGTTCCTTACTGTTATCAAATTATCTACCAGAATCAATAATTTTTATTTGTTATTCATATTATTAATTAGTATTATTATCTAAATATGTATAATAAATAATATGATTAAATTAATTAATAAATATTAATAATATTTATTATTTGGTATTAAAATAGAATTTGGATGAATAGATCTGTGAACTTGAAGAAATATTGAAAAATACTATTGATCTCAATGATTTTAAATTGGATGTAATATCCTAGAAGTTCATGGAACCCGACTCTTTTAAAAAAAATTAAATTGAAAGAATAAGAATTCGAATGAATAATGGATATTTGTGAAGAGTATATGATTATGATTGAATATCATAAAAACCAAAATTTGAGATGTGTGGAATTAAAAGTTCATTTGGACAATTTTGAGAAGATATATATTCAGACTTTATAAAAGGGAACAATTCTATTAGTATAAAATCTTCACTGGAGGATTTTACTGCTAAAATACATCCATCATGTGAGAAAATTATAGATATTATAAAAAATATTTATTTGATATTCTTCCTGAATAAGAAAAAATCCTTAAGAGGGTCAATATTGCACCATCCATGAAGGCTAGTAAGGATAAAAATCTCCACAATAAAATCAGAATGTAATGTGAAGAGATCCCTGTTACACAATATAAATTAGTGAAAATGTTCAGATGTACAATCATGAATAATAGAGGAACTGGACCAACTTCATTGAGAAAAAAACTCATCCTTCCTATTCACATTAATAAGGAAGTATGATCCACCTTATTTCCTTAATCATTGTTTAATTTATCTATTCTTAATATATATTGAAGATGGTCATCATTGATGAATGTTAAGTATGTGTTATTAAATCCAAGACAATAAGTATAAACAAAATATCATCACATTTTGATCATGTTCTTAGTATCTTGAAGAATAAGTATTAGAGAAGATCATACTTTGTGAAGTTATATATGTTTTTAAATCCTGACCGTCATAAGTTGAAGATAAGTTTGAGTGTATTATCTATATTAGAACATCTTAAAACCCATTATTGAAAAGATCCACCATTATAAAGATGTTTATGAGTGTTTCCCTTGAGGGGGTGGTAAATGAAGAAATATAAAATTAGTGAAAAAAATTATTATATCAGTTAGAATCAAACCTAATTACTATATAATGTTCAAGAAGATTGTGTTATTGAAAGAGGAATGTTTTTCTAAATCTGTCTTCCTTTGTTAACAAAAAATAAATAAATTGAATATAATGGGGTTGTAATTAAATTAATCAAAGTCATAAGAAATGTTCAAGTATGGATTCACTCAAAGGAAATTTATCCCTCTTATTACAGTTGAATGTTTTTGATTTATTTGTTAAAGTGAGTGCAAGATTTTTAGGTCGATTGTTCTAATAAAAGTTTCATATCTCATTTAATATCTTCATCCTGAAATAAAATTGCATTACCTTGATGATATGTGTATGACTTCTTATTTCCTGTTTTATCATGATCAGTTGGTAGAGGACAAAATTATTTCCCAAATCAAATCCTATTGTTTTCTATACAGAGTTTGACTCATGTAGACTTAGAGTGAAATAAGGGATGACTCATTCTTAAGTATTAACTGATACTGGTGATAGAGTAGTGCACCAAGAATCAGACTAGTTGATCAAAATTACCATGAACACTATTATTAATGTTTTGACTATTTAATTAATTTGTATTAATATTTATTTACATTTATTGATATTTTATACATATTGATGATTTTTTAATAAATATGTAATTATATGTAATTAGCATTTATAAATATTGATGATTTTTATTTTAATTAAAAATTATGTAGGAAGCATGAATATTTATTTATAATTATTTAATGGATATCTATTATTTCTTAATATTTAATAATAATTATGAACATTAATTAATATATATTTAACATTTATTAATAGTTAATAAATATTTATTTATATTCATTCATATTTAATTAATATTTATATTTTTAATAAAATGGTTTCACACTCAACCTGTTAAAAAATTATTAAAATTTATCAATATTAAATTAATTTTTACTATTATTTAATTTTTATTTATTTATATTTTTGGATATTTGTTAATTTTTACTTAATGTTAGTTATTTTATAATTAATATTTATATATATCGAAAAATATTTGGTTTATATTTATTACTATTTTATTTATATTATTTATTATTTAATTAATATTTAATAATATTTGTTGATATCTTCATTCTTTTTTAATTATTATTTATATATATTAAATTAGTATTGATGATTATTTTTATTTAAAATTTATATTGGTAGTGTGAACGGGGTTCACACATCCTTTATAAACTTTATAAATTATATGTGAACCCCATCCATGCTTCCGGGTGCGGGAAGATGTGTGAATGGGGTTCACACATCTCAAGACCCATTTTTAAAAACACCACCAACCCTATCCCATTTTGTAAAAAAAAATCAAAACCCCTATTTAAAAAATTACCCAAGGGAGAGAATTTGCAGAGAATATAAATCCAGCAGGGTTTTCCCTGAAAGAAAATTCGAGATGTTGAAAAATTCCCATCCATGAGATAATACACTATTTGGACCGATTTGTGAGAAATCCTTCAAAATGGAAGGTCTGAGATCATTGATTGAAGAGAGACTCACTGGGGGAAATTCAATCACCGCCTTGCCTTTTGTTGGAGAAGGATGATCTCATTGTTGAATAGTTCCCAACAAAGATGGGAAAGGATATTGGAAACTTATAAGGAACCAAGGCCATGCTAGCACCTATTTCACCAAATATATTGGGCGTCACACTTCTACCCAACCTTTTTCTTCCAGGAGAAGGAGAGGGCACAAGATCCACAAGAGAATTCTACAGATTCTTCAGCACCTGGACTTGGAAAAAATTAGAGCAACCAGGTGGATGGGGCTCTGAAAGACTATTGGTAGACACCTGATGTCGAACATCTAATTCCCACTGACGTGAATTCTTACAAACCGGTAGTGAATGGCCATGTAGATGAAAAAAGGGGAAAACCCTAAGAACCGAGTGATAAATAAGGTATTGGCTCCAATCAAAAGATTATTTCACGTGAAGGTAGATACCATTTGATAGGGGGAGTGAGATGTCCATTTCAACACATATCCTAGCTACCATGGATTACTCCAGATTTGAAGAGTGATTATCCGGACAAAGAAAACACCCAATAGTGTTTCCAATTGCTCTCAGGAAGGTTCTATTTTGGAAGGGAAGAGGAAGACCTGGTATGTTGATCCACACTACCACATTCAAAGGATCCCTCCTTGCATTAGCCTCAATCTCCAACCAAGTGAAAATAAATCTCTAGCATCCCATTGACCTGAGAGACTTGCACTACTACAGAAACAAAACTGGAAAAGGAGAGTGCCTTGTTTTATTATTGCTAAGAATAAATCACTGATAAAGGGGGGGGGGGGCTTTATCAATGCTAGCTAAAATCACTGATAAATATACTCATTATCAGGGATTTTCTAAGCGTTAATAAAGGGTACATTTATCAACATTATTTTTAACGATGATAAATGTTTTTAACAATAATTTATTTAAATTTATTATATTTATATGAAAAAATAATGTTTATTTGTATACATTAAATAAGAAACACAGGTAATAATTAATATATTTTTTTAATAATTAATATATATATATAATGTTTTTAAAAAATTATTTCTAAGATTATAAACATAATTCTAAATAAATGATGATATATTTAAAAAATTAAAAAATAATAAATAATAAATTAATTATATATATTTATAAAATTATAAATATATTTTTTATAATTTTATAATTATTTAAATATATATATTTATAATTAAAACTATAAATAAATACATATTTATTATAATTGTTAATTATAATAAAACTTATATTTATTTATTATTTATAAATTGAAATAAATATTTATTTAATTAAATAATTAGTAATTTATAAAAAATATATTTATTATTTTTATATATAATGTTATATATAATTAAATAAATATATTTATAAATATATTTATAAATATATTAAAATATTGATAAATAAATGAAAAAATATATATTTAGAGTTATAAATAAATACAAACATATTTAAATAAATATAAAATTATAATAAATATATTAATAAAATTATAAATAATAGAAATATAATTTTTTATAATTTTATAATTATTTAAATAAATAAATATATACTCATTTATAATTATAATTATAAATATATATATATTTTTATAAATAGTTATAAAATTAGAATAAATATAGTTATATATATCTATAATCATATAAATATATATAATTAATATATTTATTATATATACTTATAAGATTATAAATATAATAACTATATTTCTTATTATTTTATAATTATTTGATGTATAATTTTATAAATATAAATTAAATAATTATAGTTAAAATTATAAATAAATAAATATATTTAACAAATTTATAATTTTATATAATTATATAAATAAATTATTAACGTTATATCTTTATGTGTGTTTTTTAGCACTGACAATGGTATATCTTTATCAGTGCTAAAAAAGCACTGATAAAGGTATGTTTTATCAATGCTTTCTATTTTAGCACTAATAAAACAAACCTTTAACAACCCTTTTTATCTAGCACTGATAAAAGTTTCACTCGGTTTTATAAAGAAACCCTAACTTTCTCCTCCTTCCTTGCACCCCTCAAGATCTCACAAGAAGCCAATCCCTACTGCCGTCGTTACCTCTTCCTCTTCCTCCTCTCTAGTATACTCATATATCACTGTGAATCCCTCCACCATAAACCTACCTTCACCGCATGCCTCTCCTCTACCATGAACACACCTCCTCCATGCACTGAACCACACCTCTGTGGTGAGTTTTCTTCTCTTTCTCATCCATTTCCTCTTTTTTTCTTTCCCCAAAATTCACTACAACATTCCAATTTCTCTTGAGTTTCATGTTTAGGCATTGTTTTGATAATCTTCTAGTGTAGAATAGGTTGATTCAAATTTTTAGTAGTACGTTTGTTGCGTTCGGGCATCCCACTTTTCCCTGCGGTACATGAATGAGTTGAAAAAGTTCTTTAAGGTAAGAATTATCCTTAAATTCCATTTGTTTGTGTATCACATGGGAGGGATCTACTCTTTTTTTATACAGTTTATAATTGTGCCACAGTAATCAATGATAATAACTACATAAATAAATAGAAAGGGGCAATGGGGTTTGTTCTCATGTTATTAGAGTTTCATATTTATCGTATTGTTGTGAATTGTATGGGTTAAATGCCCTGTTAAAAATCATGGTCATTGGTGGTCCTTGTTTGCACAATAAATGAATTTCATGTTGGTGGGTTTCTATTGAACATTTGAATATTGAAATTAGTAATTTAAGTATACTTGGATAATGAATGAATTCCCCAGGATGATAAAACTTCTGTGATAACCCCTGAATTAATAAGAGGAATTTAATAAGAGAGGGATTGTAAAATCTAAAATTGTGATTGTTTGGTTTGTATGGTTTGTATGGTGTTGTAGTTGTGGGAACAGTTGTGTCTCATGGAATTTAGGTTGATGCATCCATCAAAGGTACGTAACCTATATTTTCTGTATGAAATTTTCTTTAAAAGGTTCTAGACTATTTTCAGATTGATGTTGTAAACTTCATGAATCGGTTTTGGAGAGGTAAAAATTATCTTGAGACTTATAATAGTACTCTCATCACATTTATTATAGATGTTACTGACATGAGTTTAGTTAAATATTTTAGAGTGACTAGTCTTTGTAATGTCATTTATAAAATCTTTTTCAAGATTTTAGAAAATAGTCTATGGAAAATCATACCATCTATTAGTTTAGTACCATAGTTATTTTCTTGTGTTGAAGAGTTATATGATACTATAGTCTCCATAAAGTAGTCTTCGAGGCTGAAAAATATTTGCAATGTGAATCCTCACTCATTTTTTTATAAATTCAACCAAAATGAGAGGCTCTAGAACATATCCTCATTTTTTTATATAGGAATAAGATAGTGAAATATCATATACATGTGGTAATTTTGAAAAATATGATTTTTAGAAGTAGATGGGGTAATGGTAAGTAGTCAAGGAGTTATGAGTAGAAGTTGTGGTTTTTTAAATATGGGTTTTTAATGGTGATATGTTAAGGTATTCTCTTCATTGTATTGAGAAGTTTTTTTGGAATGTAAGATTCATTCATAAAAATGTTAGAGTGACATTAAATGTTCATCAAAAGTGAAATTTGTTTTTGTAGACATGATAAAAGTGTAAGAATGTCCACATGTTCAATGGGGAGACTTCCATGAAATTTTTGAAGTTGCTGAAACTAGATGAAAAACTGATACTTACTATAAGCAAGTGGGACAACATGCACATGAAACATGTGATAGAGGTTTTTTTGGAATACTCATTGAGAAGAAAAAGAATTTCACATGAATCTTTAGAACATGAAATATGAATTTTATTATGGTTATTTTTTTAGGGGTTCACTTTAATCACCATAGGGTCAACTAGGATTCTTCGTGATTGGAAGTTCTAATAAGGCCTTAGCAAAGATTTTGGTATGGTTCCTTTTCTTATATTTTCATGAGAGATCCTTCTAATATCTTAATGAGATATTTCTAAAAACACCAATTTTAACCATAATTGAGATGGTTAATGAGTATGGATTATATTGTGATGTATCTGGACTCAGGAATTGAACAATTATATTATATGATGGTCATGTGGTTGCTTATGGGTCCAGACAGTTAATAACACCGAAGAGAAACTTCCCAAATCCATTCTTATATTTGAAAATATTGGTTTTATCTATGAGTTATTATTGTAATACACAAAAAAAGTTTCTGAAATATATTTAATCACACAGTTAATTGAACCTTGGATATCCTAGAAGGTATGAGTACTTATAGTCCTTTTACTTTGACTTAATGTATACCCTAAATAAAATGAACATTTTTTCTAATGTACAGTATTGGAAGGATCTAGATTAGGTAGTATATGATTCAAGTATCAAGTGGAAGATGGTTACCCACTCTGAAGATATATGACTTTCTGTTCAAAAGTATCATTTTCAAGTGACACTTAAGTTTTTATCTATCACTTATTCACTCCTAAGTAGTATTACAAGAGTAAACTATAGGATTCATATGATTTATTCATGAGAGACATGATAAACATTTTATAGCTTTATATTTTATAAAATGTTGGTTGATTTTGATTCATGTATCCTTTGTAAAGTGCCACTTTTGGGATTTATGTCTTTGTAAAAATGCCCAAGTGGCTCTTTTAAAATGATTCAAGTGTTTTGAAATGTTTCTTAAAAAATTATATGTGTTTAAAATAATTTTTTTTGGTTTTAAATACCTTTAAAAGTATTTAAACACTTTGCATGGAAATTGGTTTCATGCCAAGTGTTTTGGAACTCATTTGATATGCTTTTAGAAAGGGATGTGAATTTTTTGAAAGCATATATAATGCGGGTTTCATTTTAACAAGGGGTGTGTGAAGTATTAAATGAAAATTTGTATAATATAAATGGTTTTAATTTATTTTAAATGATTAATATTGTTGGTTCATGAAGTTTATTTGACTACTTAAAAAATGAATTAGGTTTTTGAGAGAGAGTCTTTGAAACTGATTGGTTTATTTTAAAAATGAAATGTTATTTTAATGATGAATTTGTGTAAATGATTGGTTTTTGTAATGGGATTTCAATTGTGATTTGATAAATAGATTTCAAAGGAGACTTAAATTATATATCTTTTTTAGCCTTGGTTAATTTTTATATCAATTTTTTGTGTATTTATACTGTTAAATACTAATATCATCAAATTAAATTGGATGGATATGATTAAAGAATGGATGACTTCCAATCATTTGACAAAAGAGTATGAATATGGAGTGAAATAGTTCCCCAAGTTTGAAAAAGATAATGCATATGACCCTTTTCAAATACTTTTTCCATGTTTACGATGCTTTTATTCAAGACAAGTTATTCTAGAGGAGTTGGACGAACACATGATTGGTCATAGAATAGGTCAAAGTTATAAATATTGGAATAAACATGGGGAAAAATAAAATGTAGATACTGGGTGGGAGAACACTCCATTTTATGGATCATTTGATATTATTACTAGTGTGTACAATGAAGAAGACTACATTGAGGACTTTATTACATATGTGAATTATGATAAATATCATATTGAATAAATGACAATGATAGTTGAAGATGAACTTTTTGATTGCCCAAAATTTTTTGAGTAGTTAAAAAGTTGTGCAAAGATGCCAATGTATGGTGGTTGCACAAAATATACAACATTTCCAGCTGTACTGAAGCTGTATAATTTTAAAGCAGGAAATGGGTAGAGTGATGCCAGTCTTATGGAATTACTTTCTCTCTTGAATGACATGTTCCCAGAAGATAATGAGCTCCCAAACCAAACATACAATGTGAAAAAAATGCTATGCTCAATGGGTATGATCTTTTAAAGAATACTTTCTTTCTTGAATGACTGTATACTATTTCACAAGGACCTCACATCACATAGATAATGCCCTATGTGTGGTGTTTCTCGATAGAATAATGATAAATCTGATCCTATGAAATATTTATGGTACTTTGTAATAATTATAAGGTTTAGGATTGTATATAAAAGTGAGGAGACTACAAGGAAATTGGGATGGCATACAGATAGAAGGAATAAAGATGGGAAACTACATCACCCGACACACTCTCCTTGGTAGAAGAAAATTTATCATGAGTATCCTAAATTTGGAAACGATCTGAGAATCCTTCATCTTGCATTATCTATATATGGAGTGAATCCTTTTGGTTTTCAAAGAAACACTGACAGTACATGGATGATTATGTTGGTAAATTTTAACTTGCCGCTGTGGTTATGCATGAAATTAAAACACATCATGTTATCTATGCTTATATCAGGACCAAAACAACTGAGTAACGATATTGATGTTTATTTGGATTCATTGATTGAGGATTTAAATTATTGTGGGATTCAAGTGTTACATTATATGATGATTAAAACAATGAATATTTCTTGTTGGGAGACATGTTGTATTGGATGATAAATGACTTTCCTTCTTATAGATTTTTTTAGGATATAGCATTAAAGGAAATCATGGGTGTCACATCTTTGAACATGGTACACAATCAATTAGGTTAAAAAAATCATCGAAAACCATGTTTCTAGGACATCACATATTTATAACCCGATGATATAAGTACTGATATTGGATGACATCATTCGATGGATGTTCAGAAGAAACTACATAACTTTCTCCACTTACACATGATAAACTAATTGAGAAAGTAAAATAAGTGGAAACTGCTTTTGGTAAACTGTTTTCGAAAAGCCTTACAAAAACAAGTTGGAAGAAGAGATCAGTTTTTTTATGAACTACCATACTGGAACTGTCTGTTGGTTAGAAACTTTCTTTATGTTATGCATGTTGATTTTTTTGATAATGTCATCGACACATTGCTAAATTCACCCAAAAAAACAAAGGATGGAATTAAGGCCAGGTTGGACATGGCTGACATGGGAATATGAGAAGAGTTGGCTCTAGTGAATGGTGAAATATGAACTTTTATTCCTCCAGCTGCATACACTCTTTCCAAGTAGGAGAGATATCAATTTTGGAACTTCTTTATTGACATAAAGGTTTCATAGTGGTATTCATTGAATATCACGAACACCGTGTCAAAGACCGATTTAAATTTAAAGGGTTTGAAATCACATGACCTCAATATTTTGATGCAATATGTAATTCATATAGATTTACATTGAATTTTTACCGAGAATTTCCATCATACATTAACCAACCTCTGTTTCTTCTTTAAATTTATATACAGAAAATTTATAGACCCATTGAAATTAACAAGTATGGAAAGATAAATTTTTGTCATATTATGTGAATTAGAAATGCTCTACCCTCCAATATTCTTTGATATGATAGTTAATTTTATCATTCACATGGTGAGATAGATTCAACTATGTTGTTTTATAAACTATTGATGGATGTACCCCATTGAATGGTATATGATGTTTTTGAAAGGGTATGTCAAAAATCGAAGATTGGAAGAGGGTTGTATTGTGGAGTGATATATTCTTGAGGAAGACATTGAATTATGTATCAAATACCATTATGATTTGGAAAGCATTGTTCTACCAAAATCTTGTTACACTGGGAGGCTTTCCGGTGAAGGAATTTCGAAATAGATGTTTTCATAATCAATATTACATATTAGGAGTAGGTCCACCTTTAAATTTTTCATATCATTTTAGAGGTTTCCCCATATGTCGAAACACACAAATAAATTATTAGTCATTTGAATTAATCAAGTGATGAAATATGTATATCAAATACACATAACTAATAGTTTATTGGATGGTTTTAGGACTATATTTTAAAGGGGTTAGATAAAAATCCGAATTCAATTTCAGAACGACTTCGATCGATAGCCGGAGGACCAAGTCTGTTTGTATTATCTTACAAAGTTTATGTAATTAATGGTCATACATTCTATAAAAATTAACATGATGAAGATAGTACCATGAAAAATAGTGAAGTTACACTTGTGGCTGAAGCGATGCATGTTTCTGGTAATAATGATAAAAATCTAATTTATGTGAACATGTCATACTTTGGCATCATCAAACAAATATGGGAGTTGGATTATATAACTTTCCGAGTGCCGATTTTTCAATGCAAGTGGGTTGATAACATGAGTACCTTTAAAATAGATGAATTGGGATTCATGAATGTTGATTTCAGTAAGGAAGGGTATAAAGATGAATTTTTTATAATCGCATCACATATAGTACAGGTATTTTTTGTTACAGATCCCACAAACTAAAACTGGACAATTTTTTTGTTATCAACCAAAACCACTGCAGGGTCATATGAAAATTCAACCGAGGATGACCTTTTCATTAGGATGTCATAATAATTTAACAATGGTCCCAATGTAGATGATTTTTTGTATGTTAGAGGAGACCATAATAAAGGGATTTGGATCATTGGTAAAGGGGTAAAATACCTTCAACCTTTAAAAAATTAAAAGGTAGTTCAATTATCAAGTTTCATTTTTTTATAATATATATTGTGTTATCTCATGTTATTATGCATTTATTGTTGTATTTATGTACTATAAATTAATATTAAACCACTTCTGTAGATAATAACTTCCACACGTGCTGGTGCTCTCAATCCTGAGGAACAATAGGTCTCTCAATCTGCTATTGTTCGTAGTGTAGAGGAGCGACCTTCTTGCACATGCTGGTGCTCCCATTCCCAAGGAACAACAAGTCTCTCAACCTACTACTACTCGTAGTGTAGAGGAGTGACCTTTTGCATGTGCTGGTGCTCCCAATCATGAGGAACAACATCTCTGTCAACCTACTACTGCTCGATGTATAGTGGTATAACAACCATCTTCACGTACCAATTCCACTATTCTAGTGGAACATATTGATGATGTTGATTCTAGGGAAATGGTAGGTGAAGAAGGACTGATGTTTCAGAAATAAAAGGAGCGTCATAGTTTGATGGTGTTAGAAAAAATCTATAAGGCGAAAGCCAAAGGCATCAAATTCGAGGTCTGATGGAATGTGTAGGGTTAGAAAGTTAACCCCAACAAAGATATTTTTCGCAGTTATATTGGAATCGTCACTCGGAAACGCATGCCAATTGATGTAGATTCATGGAATCATGTTGTGACTGGGCTTATGGAACTGATGTGCAATGAGATTACAGTAATATTATGATATCATTTCTTTATTTTTCTAAAAAAATAATATAATTAAATATTTAATTACTCTTAATCATCCATTGGAGAGTTAATTTATAGTAGATGACTCATACAAGAAGCATGTATTAACACTTTCTAGAAAGATTAAAAGATAATTTCACACAATCCTAACAATACATCATCTTAGATATGCTGATGAGGAAATAAAATCATGCCCACTACTTAACTATGCACACCTGATAACCCAAGAAGTGTGGGATGTGTTTACTTTCCATCATGTGGATGTTCCTTTTCAAGTACTTGTGGCCAGTAATATGTTTTTTAAAAATATGTGTATTCATCAATTTGATTGAAATTTTTTTATCAATGAAACAATAATTGAGTGATGAAAATAAGGAATGAGAAGTAAATGTAGTGTACCCCTACCGTAAAGCAAGGATGGGGTATGCTTTACTTGAAAAAAAATTGTTACATATTTTAAATCTACCATAATAATTTTATGTGACATAAAACAACACCATAATTATGCTCCTATGTTTATATGAACATTGATGAATCTAAATCCAAATCCACTTCCATCCCACACCATGTGCTATGAAAGGAGGGACATATAAATAAATATGTAATAATAATAGATGAGAACACACAAAAAGTTTGGGAATCATGTGTAAGTATTACATAATAAATTTTTTTTCTTTACATATCTATTACATAACAATGATCAAATATTTTCCTATATTTTATATCTTACATAGTCATAGGAATCAACAACACATGTTCTATATGAACACAAACTATTAGTGGCCTTGAAGAAGCCAAAACAGTATGACTGCGTCAGAGGTGTGGGTTTTGGGGTGACACCCCGAACATATTTTGAGAAAAAAAACAATATGACAATCAAAGTGAATTAATAAAATAGATGAGAGAAAAAATAGTGATTGTTGATTTATAATTCCAATGTCATAGGGAGATGATGGAAATTTTAATGAGGGATAGCCAAAGAGAAGAAGAATCTCATGAACAACCATTGTGTGATGTTCCCTCAGTACCCCACCACCAACTATGGAGATAACCATTCCCCTCAAAGAGATGTCTTGGAAGAGGTAATCAATGTTCTAATAAATGTTTCTTTGAAATGTGAATCAAACAGACACTGATACCTTTCCGCTATTGCTATTCTATTGGGTGATAATGACTATGATTTATATTTAGAAACATCTATCCATCGCCTTGTGGAAAGGGCTACGGTGGTCAATATTCAAAAGGATGTGCTACACAACAGACCACTTCCAACATGTGATGTGCGAGTGTCAATCAATGTATCCCATGAGTAGAGAATAGAGATACCTATGCCAATTCAAGAGGATGATATTAACATGATCGAATTTTTTTTGGAACATTCATCGCATGGAAGACACATATTGTAAAAAATAATTTCGATAAGGAGGTATTCATTTACAATCTAATTTTCATGCTAAACGTTTAATAGTTAATGAAAAATTTCTTGAGAGTGCAACTAAAATCCTCAAATATTACTAACTAGGAGAGTCAGTTGTAAATGTATACATGAGCTCTGTTCTCATGATTTCGTTTTCCAAAACATGAGATACTATGTTAATTATCAGTAAATAGATTTCATATTTTTGGCAGAAATATATATAAAAAAATTAAAGGGATTTTCCCATCAGAAGAAGTTCAGACTCATTAGTCCTCATGCCA
Source organism: Viscum album (assembly GCA_963277665.1). NCBI lineage: Eukaryota > Viridiplantae > Streptophyta > Magnoliopsida > Santalales > Viscaceae > Viscum > Viscum album. Next base: position 2,103,397,607 of record OY728165.1, read on the forward strand.
CCTCAACAGTAGAAGCTAAAATAGAACCCAAAAAAGGTTGAAATAGTGGTAGATCTGATCAAACCCTTTGAAAGAAAAATTTTAGATGTCCGACTCTATTTAATACCAACGATGAAGGGGTAAGACTTTACAATTTAATCATATCAAATTTATTTTCATTTCTTTCATTACATATTCTTTTTTGTGTTTTTAGGCAACATTGGATGCTCATTGTAGTAAATTTGGATACTCTAAAGATTTATTTCCCAGATTCATTGCATGTATATCCACAAACCATCCAAACATGATGTTGTTTGTCAATTTCTAATACACTACATCCAACATTTTAGAAATAAACATCATGTTATATAATTTCTATTATCTTTTAAGGGGGATTCTGTTATGATAGGGCGGTGCATCACTATTTTCTAAAAAAGGAATGAGGCCAATGGCCAAGGACAAGGAAGTACACTAGTACTAAAACTGGATAAGTATCAGGGTATATATAAAAAGATTTCAGTATCCAAACACATATCGAAACAAATTACTTATTCTATTTAATGTTTCTGTAGTGTCTGAAACAAACCAATGGAAAAGATTGTGGTTATTATGTTTTTATATTTATGAGAGAGATCAAATTCCATGAACAAACCAGCATCCCTGAAGATGTAATTTCAAATATAATTACTAATTCATTTATAATGTTTATTAATCCTTTGTGTATTTATATTATTTCAGTACTACTATGGCTGTTGAAAAGGCTCATATTCACAAGAAGATATAGATTTTCTCAGAAAAAATATGGAAACAAACCTTATAAAATAATTTATACAAATAGCATGAAGATGAGTCTTCCATATGCAGGGTGTGAATTTATAATGTTAATATCCCCTTATAACTTCTTTATTCTCATGTTATCCTTACATGATCGTTGATATCTTTATTTTTTATACTAATTGAACATATATGATCACCCTTTATTACGTTTCATATCATTAGGTTATTATGAATGGTTTTATAAATGATGTATAAGAAGGCCGGTACAACTCAAAGTGTATCCTTTTATTTTAAATTGACATTAATTTATGTAAAAAAACAAATGAAATACTAAAAACTGAGGAAAAAAATTTATATTGTTTTGATATTTTAGGAAAACAATATATTTGTCATTTTTGAGGTATAGGGATCAACCACACCTCAATACAATGCATGGTGTGGCTGGTAAAACTCGAAGTGTCTTTTTTAATTTAAAATTGACATAAATTTATGTAAAAACAAAGAGTGACAAACTAAAATCCAAAAAAACACATTAATATTGTATTGATATTTTGGGAAAAATATCCACGAATAATTTTTGATGTGTAGGAGTCAACCAAACCTCAATCCGACACACCATGTGGCCGATACAACCCCAAATGACATTTTTTATTTTAAATTGACATTAATTTAAGTAAAAACAAGTAACATAATAAAAATGGAGAAAACACATTCGGGTTGTTTTGATATTTTTTTACAATGGTCTATTATTAATTTTTGACATGTAGGGATTGACTAAATCTCAATAAGATGCACGTTGTGGCCGGTACAACTCAAATTGTCTCCTTTTATTTAAAATTGACATTAATTTAAGTAAAAACAACAACTGACACACTTACAACTAAGAAAACACATTGATATTGTTTTTATATTTTATAAAAAATATACATGAGTCATTTTCGACATGTAGGAGTCAACCAAACCATAATATGATACACAATGGGGCCATTACAACTCAAAGTGTCACCTTTTATTTAAAATTGACATTAATTTAAGTAAAATCAACAAGTGAAATATTGAAAACCAAGAAAAAACATTCATATTGTTTTGATATTTAAGGAAAACAATATATTTGTGATTTTTGACATGTAGAGATCATCTGCAACTCAATAAAACACACAATGTAGCTAGTACAACTCAAAGTCTCTCATTTTATTTAAAATTGACATTATTTTAAGTAAAAAACAATTGAATAACTTAAAACTGATCAAACACATTCGTATTGTTTTTATATTTCATGAAAATAATCCATGAGTTATTTTTTATGTGTAGGAGTCAACCACACCTCAATCTGATGCAGAGTGTGGCTGTTACAACTCAAAGTGTCTCTTTTTATTTAAAATTAACATTAATATAATTAAAAACAACAAGCGACTTGATGAAAACCTATAAAACACATTTGGATTGTTTTGATATATTTAGAAAATTATATATTAGTCATTTTTGACATTTATGGATTATCCTTACCTAAATAAAATACACAGTGTGGCCTGCATAAATCAGTGTATTTTTATTTAAAATTGACACTAATTTAAGTAAAAAAAACACGTGACATACCTAAAATAGAAAAAACACAATTGGATTGGTTTTATATTTTATTAAAATGATTTATTAGTCATTTGATATGTGTAGGGATCAATTACATTTCAATACAACACATAGTGTGGCCAGTAGAACTCAAAGTGTCTCTTTTTATTTAAAATTGACATTAATTTAAGTAAAAAAACAATTGACATACTGAAAATAATAAAACACATTTGGATTGTTTTGATACTTTCATACAATTATATAAGAGTCATATTTCATGTGTATATGTCACCCACACATCAATCTGACACATGATGGGACCAGTATGAATAAAAGTTTCTATTATTTGCTTAAAATTGACATTTTAGTTCAAAACGTGTCACTCACTAAAAATAATACAAATGCACTCTGATTATCTTGATAATTTAGGACAATGATTTAGAAGTCATTTGTGACATGTATGAAGTAGTCTCACATCAAACCAATTCACTACATGACCGATATGACTCAAAATGCATGTTTTTAGTTTGAAATGACATTTTAGTAAAAAAACACAACTGACATACTAAAAACTGATCAAACAAATTTGGATTTTTTTGATACATTAAGAAAACAATCCATCAGTAATTTTTTATAGGTAGGAATCAGTTTCCCCTCAATATAATTCATAGTGTGGCCGGTATAACTCCAAATGTGTCATTATTTAAAATTGACATTAATTTTAGTAAAAGAACAAGTGACATACTCAAAACTGAGAAAATACATTTGTATTATCTTGATATTTTAGGACAATGATACATAACTCATTTTTAATGTTTATTAATCAACCCAAACTCAATAGCATGTATGGTGTGACCGTGTTAACACCAAATGTTTCATTTTTATTAAATATTGAGATTTAATTAATGTGTTCATTCATATTCATGTTTAATTTAATTCTTAATAGTATTAAAAAAAATATTTGTTTTCATAAATATGTGGAATATTTGGTATTGGGTTGATATGATTTATTTAGAAACCGATACCAAGATCATTGATTTTTGGGAGGGGATCATGGGTATCAAAAGATGAAATATTAATGTTTTAGAATGTTTGTTAGGAAATTGTAAATGAAATTATATAAAAGATTTTGTTTTAAATTTAAATAATAGTTTTTGTTTTTGTATATACCATGGTGGAAAATTTTGTATTCTTAATTTATATTAAATGTATATAGTAGGATTTCTTCTGGTGTCCTATTTAAATTTCAGTTTTCTTCGTGGTGTGCCGTGTTTAAATTATAGGATGGGTGTGCTGTTATATGCATTTAAACTGCACGTTGGGTGTGCTGTTATATAAACATCATATTTAAAGCTGGTATCCCTTCATCATCACTATTTTTAGCAATGATAAATTCCACGTTTATTAGCACTAAAAAAGTGCTAATAATGGAATCCTTTATCAGTTCTAGAAAAGAACTAATAAAGGGGGTCATTTATCATCACTGTGATTAAAAATGATTTTTAGCACTGTTAAAGGCCATTTTGCATGCTGTTAAAGGTCATATTTATATAAGTGTTGCAAAAGGAATGAGTAAAGTCCTCGTCTAACTTTAGGATGACAAAAAATGAAATATGGTTTAGGGAGGATACCCAAGATGGAGCCACAAGTCCCCAAGAATCCAAAAAGCTGTGAAAAAACAGAAGTGGTGGGCTCTCTGCACCCAAACTTTTCAAAAGGGGAATTTCAGACAGTCCAAATCTCTAAAAAAATTAGAGCCATGGATTTCTAGTGTTAGGCCTACTACACCCCTCACGATGACCGGAGAAACTAAAGGGACCTTTGGGAAGATAATGGGGTGGGAAACCTAGGGAAAACTACTAAGGGAATCCCTTTAGGAGACTTGAGGCCCTGTAGATAGGGTCAGAGACCTAGTATCCTAAAAACAAGAAGGGCTCTGGGTAACATCCCCCAAAGGGACATGGTCAAAAATTTCCAGAGTGGCATCCACCTCCTAAGGGAGACCACCAACTAGCATCGTAATAGTTGATTTTTTTTGAAAAGGTAATTGTGTGTAAGGTGTGTTCTTGCGAGAAAATGAATACATGTCCCTTAGTGGGATAGTTTTATGATCAAACTACACCAATATTTTATTCTTTATCAAGAATTTGTATTCTAGATATAATTTTGAATAATCTTACTTTTAAATCATACCAATTTACCAAATTTATTTTTTTTGAGTCTAATGAACTCATTCCAAATATAATATTTACTCATACTTTACTTATTTATATTCTAAAAACCATGGTGATAAAAATAATAAAAAATTGGTTTCTTAACTAGCTATACTTCATAAGTTATGATGGGTAGTTTACCCTATTATGTATTAATCTAAAACATAATCCCCCAAACTTATATGATATGTTGATTTTGGTAGGGAAGTGAACAATAAAATTAATATTCTTAGAATTTTATTAAGTTGATAAAATGAAAGATAAATTATAATAATACCCTATATTATTTTAATAATAGTCATTAGTGTTGGTGTCTATTTTTCAATGAAATTTTCTCCCAATAATCTTATTGAGAATCAAAAATAGGATCAATTAATTTTGGTGGGGGATGATAAAAATTAAAATAGAACATATAATAATATTAATGAAAAACTACTAATCTTGTAATACCACTAAATATATCTATGTTTTATGTATTTTTTCATATACTCACCACAACGTACACCTCCATATTTTATGTAAGTGGTAAGTCTATATAGTTCCCTTCAATGTTTTACTTTAACCTTTGACTATTGAAAAAAATGTTGTTTTCTTCTATCCTATAATTTTCATATCTTCATAAGGTTGTACCTTTAGTATCTGAAATAGACCTTACCATATAGATGTTAATTTATCTAAAAATAGATTAATTCTTGAGATGAAAAAGTACTCTTCTTTTCATTCATGTATTATTGATGTTTTTTGTGAGCATCATGGAATTACTTTGTTCGTTATTTAAAAATTTGGGAATTCTTGGATTATTCCCTTTTTAGTTCATCCATCTTACTCAACTATAACACAATTATTTCCTAAACACTATTAAAATAACAATTCAATGTTTTCATTTTTACTTTGAATTGTGTTCAATATCAATTATAAAATGATAATAATTCCCAAAAATTAATATTTATGGTGAATTTTTTTTGGAGTCTTATAGTCTATTGGATAATCCCATAGAGAGCTCTCAATTAGAGTGTCTAATTTTTCCTTGAAATGTTTATATTCTTGTCCAATATTTATTTAATAGATTTTTTGAAACCTTAACATAACCACTATTTTGAGAATGGTAAGTGGTTTCAGTATTGGGAATAAAACCATATTTTTATAATAAATTAAATAATTGAAAATTATGTATGTGTACCCCATTGTCACCAAGGAATGCTCTGGATACTCCAAATTGATTGAAAATATATTTTTTAAAATAAATTACTGCACTTTCCGTTATATATTTTTTGGTAATGAAAAATACACCACCAATTTCATTACACAATATAAAACTAAAAATATATATCCATTTCTATGTGGTTTATGAAATGGTCCCATGGGATACAATCCAAAAACATCAAAAATACCAACTTCTAGATTTTCATGTTGTGGTATTTGATATCCTCTTCTCATGATTTAATTCTTTTGGCCTTTGTCACATGCCCAGGCACAATGTCTTCAAACCATTTGTTGTGTTGGAAAATATAATACACATTACAAAAAAAATTCCACTATATTTTCAGTCATGTTCTTTCCTCTATGAGGTAGTGTGTGCCAATGTTTGAGAATTCAAATCATCACTTCGTATGGAATATACCTCCAAAATTCTTCCATTACTCAATTTAGTATATAAAAGTATATTTTTTCATAAATAGTACCTTAAATATATATTGATTTTTTTCCAATAAATTTATTTTTAAATGATATCAACTATATTATAATTACACATATCTAAAATAAATTTTCACCCCTTTGTTTAGACCACTAGAAGTTGTTCATCTAGAAATTATACAATAATGTGAGTAGAATTAAAATGATCTCTATTTTTTATTTTAAATTTTAGGAATGAAATTTTTTAATGAAAACTATGAACCCTCAATTCAAAAACAACCCCAACAAAAACCAAATTACTATACCACCACACTTTAAAATGATTGGTATATTAAATTATTTAGAAATGATCATTCACTCTATAAAATAAATTTACTTGAAATTAAACAAAATTTAAATTTCTATATGGAATTTAAAATAATTAAATTCATCATTTTTTTGTTTCATAGTTCTATTAATATTCACTCATTATATTTCAAGAATAATATATCAAATGTTTCATTTTATCCTTCCTTTGTTCTGACATAGATCCCATAATATAATAACTTGTATTATTTTTAATTTTAAAAGGTTGACTCATGTATGCTGTTTTAAAGATAAAATGTTAAAATGTAATCCTTTTTCAACCTCTTAGAAGATTCCATGCACTTCTTATTTAAGTTGAAAGAGGTGTTTTTCATAAATAGTGGATCAAATTACATAGGAAATTTTAGAAAAATACTTGATAAACATGTTGTAGAATCATTAATTTCATAATAATATTCTAACTAAATTTACTAAATTAGTAGGATATAGTGTAAAATTGACATAAATTTTATCCTTGTATGACCAAATTCATTCTTTTGAAAATTATTTACCCAAAACTATTCCTTTAGTCACTATAAAATATATCTTCTCCCATTTTAGTACCTAGTTATCCACATCACACCATATATATAATAGTGAAATATTACTCAAGCATTCATTTAATGAAAATATAACCACATAAAATTCATTCATAAAATTTTTAGTTATCTTATCATCCATATCATAAAAGATAATTATCATAAAAATATGAAATATTTTTAGAGATCCAAAAAAGAAAAATGAAAACATTTTATGGAAAAATGATTCATAAGGACATAAAATTGTTATATTTTTATATTATTATAGAAATATAGACACTTGGTTATAGCATAAATATACCTCTAATAATAAAATATATAAATATCATGTCAATATTTTCAACATCAAATTAATAAAAGGAAATAAGAAATGATAGTTCCTTACAATATAGTTTTATTTCCAATAATCCATGCATTCTTTTTTATCTAGTAACAATTCTAGTTGATATCAGATTGTTGTTATCATTTAATATAACATAGATTCCTTATTTCCTGGGTACAACATGAATTAGACTCACCCAATAATTATTTTTTAAGGATTATATTATTCTAAAATATAATATTTAAAGAATATATACTCTTATAACTACCTTCATACTAGGGTTAAGAAACTTTTGATAGTCTACCACTAGTTTAGTTTTTTCCATCATCATAATTTTGAGCATGTATACTTCTAGAATAATTCCTTTGATGTTTTAAATGAAATAAGTTAAATCTATATTGTGAGTTTTAAAAAATACAAACAATATTTATTATTTAAACTCTTCCAATTGTGTTGATATTTTCATGGGAAAAGTGTTGTTATTGAAAAAAACAGAATATCTCAAAGTTAATGGTATTGCCTATAACAAAAATGTGTGTGGTTTTTAAATAGATAGAATCAAACCACTTTTTATTGGTTCCAAATTCTACACCATGTATTAGAAAAGATTTATATTAATTTTACTTTTAATATTTACATTTTATTCTTAATTCTCTTAATTTTGACATAAAATTTTATCAAATGAGCTAACCTCTTATTGTAGCATATATTTAAAAGGATTTATATATTTATAATTACCAGTTATTTAATGAAATAAACTTTGAAATAACAATACATTAAATTTGTTTATTTGATAGATAATTAAACATTAAGTTCCTTCTTATCTTCTATCATGTGAAATTAATTTTTTTGTGAGGCACATCTATTAATTACCACTTATTTTTAATAAAGTTCAACCCAAGATGATGAGTAAATCCTTATCTATCACTAAATCTAACACTAGAAAATTTGTAGGTAAAACTAGTATTCATATCCTTACTTATAGATCTTAAATCACTCTGGAAGGATATTTTATTGACATTTTAACTAATTTTAGAGTTTATGTGGTGGGTTTAAGATCTACCCTACCCAATCCTATGAATAATATGAGTGGTATGAGGTAGAATATTTCTCCATGGTCACTAAGCCGGATAATTTATTCTTTTATTTTTTAACTTATTAATGATTTTGTAAGTCCCTAGATCATTCAATTTTTGAGGAATTTTTTGTTGAATCATTGTACAATAATCCATTATGATTGTAATAGTGTCATATTCTTATAGTTTTTTTAATTAGAAATGATATTCTTCAAAAAATTGTGTACAATGGTTTTTTGGTAAATATTTATCAAATGAAATGTTATTATAAATTTTATGGAAATTTAATTGAAAATTATAAATTTTATTAAAATTTTTATTTTATAATTTCTTATTCTATTAGTGGAAATAAAATTTATCTTTTTTAATTCTATAAATCAATGTCTAGGAATGTTTTTATCATCCCGCCTTACTTTTCTTTCATTTTTAGCCACGTTTCTTCACTTCTTCATGGGTTGAAATCTACTCATTAACTTATTGTTCCATTTCTGATTTTTTACTCTCCTGTGGTCTGTTATCTTCCTTAATATTGCACTTATTATCCTATATTTACCTATAACTTTGTTTCTTTTAATAAACTTTCCAATTTTTATTGTAATGGATATCACACCTCACATAGGGTTTACTTCAATAGTGATTTAAAATTTTCCATTATCTCTCAAACTTCACTACCTTTCTAGTTTTTAACCTTGAAAATATTGGTTATAAATTCTATCTTGGGTGTTCTATGATTTTTTTCAAACCTATTTTAAGTCATTTTAATGTTCTATTATGTAATTAAAACAATCTTCTCTATTTTATCATTAAACATGATTTAATTGTATTTATATTTTGAAATTGAACAATGATTTTTTTCATTTTTTCTATGATGATAAACTTTTAAGGTTGATAAACTCAACTTACTTAATGAAATTTATCTTTATTAGGTTTATTCATACTATTTCCTTATAATTATTAAAAATTTCGATGAACAATTTGTTATAAAATTCTTTATTATTTCCAAGATAAATTATGGTGGTTTTTTTAACCAAGGATTATGTGTTTTAAAATGGTTTTCTCTTCATTTATTGTCTGAATTATTAGTTTAACATGTAATTGACATATTCTATGAATGAGTGTTACTACATTATAAGTTTAAGGCATATAAAAGTTCATACAGTGGGTTGCACTATATACAAATATACCAAAGTAAAAATAATTTTACTTATTTATATGGGTCTTTACTATAATATTCTATATCTAATATTGTAATTTATTAATCTTGGAGTTAATTTCAATTCAAATAATGACTTAATTAAATACTTCTGTTATTCCTCTTACTATTTTTACTATGTGTTCATTCAAATCATGGTGTAAATATTCTTTAGATCTATTGTAATATTGTCTCATTGTGATTTCCAATAGTTATGTCAACCAAAAATTTTCCCATAAGCGTCAATACATCATATACAAAATTAAATCAACAATAATTAGGTGAATTAGGGATGATCAAACCCACTAGGGCCCTACATGGACCATCAGTAGGCTGAGTGTGCCCCCAAGATTTCCTCAAACAGGGAAGAGGTTGGTGAAAAACAACAAGACGGAATAACATACATGGGAGGACATTGTATATAATAACGTACAACAAAAATATATCTCTAATGTATAATAATAACTAAGAGAACTATAAATATATACATACAAATGATTAAATTATATACAATGCATTGGTGAGACATAAAACAATGTGTATAATACCAAATATGAATCCATAAAACGGAAATATATTATATGTATATATATATATATATGAATAATAAAACATCATTATATATTATAGAAAATTGTCAAGCGGAGACATATCCTCCTTGAAATAATTCCATGATCAACCTCTTGCAATATCCATCATCACTTTGGACCACCGTAATCCACTAAGTATCAGTATAACCAGCTCCTCTAGCGCTACATAAACCAAGTCCACCTCCAAACAATGAATTATCTACAAAAATGATACACATTCAAGTATTAATCTATTTTAAGGGTTATTATATACATACTCAATGGTATGTATAAAAATCAAAAAATAACCATGGAATAACAATTTAGCTCAACCCCGAACTGTGTAAGACTAAAGAAAACATTGAAACTCCAAATATACTGAATCCTTTAGAAAATAATAGATTATATAATAATATTTATATTTATAGGTCAAATTCATAAATAAATTCATCTCATAAGTAAACAAGTATACTCATAAGATCAAGATACCTGAATGTTCTGAAGTTGATATTCCAACAGCTAGTCACTTCTCGAAGGAAACAAAAAGTGTATGAGGTTTCATAAGGCTCAAAGTATTCTAACTACTCAGCCTTCCTACCATTCATGTTTCCACTATAAATAATATTGGGGGAACTATTCCACACTATGGTATATTCTTTAGTTTTGGGAGTACTGAACACTATCTTTCATAACTATTGATCCCTACAAAAACCTATATCACCTCATAGAATTTATAGTGGGAGACCCATGTCTCCTAGAAGCATGTGTTCCATTTGTGAGAGTTTGAAACACTTATTGAGGACACACACATTTTTTGACAAATAATATTTGACATCGGAGTACTTAAATCCATATATATAAGATCAATAATATATTTTTGGGGTTTTTTATAACTCTATTAGTCTTATAGGGGACCAATTAATTATCAACCATTAGGGAGTACTAAATCCACACCCAAATTTGGAGGACCCATTTATTGAGTATATGTGGGAGTACCAAAATCTTTGAATAATGTGAGGGACTAATTCCTAGTCATAAATACATCTATATAGAGTACCCAACCCCATGTCAGATTAGATCATCTCTCATGAGCCTAATCATTACCTCTATAGAGTGAAGATCCCAAAACTACCTAGGATGGATCGTAAATGGTCTTTAAATAATAAGAGGATTATAATATTATTTTTTATGTGTAAAAGTATCATAATGTACAATTTACATGTCTAATTCTAATATCAAGTGAGATTAAAAAGAAAAACTAAAAGTCACACATTACATGACATATACTTTTCAAGACACAATAGGTGAATCTTGATCATAGGATGAGTATATACTACCTTTATCACTCTATTTATAATCAACTAAATGGAATATCCTAATGAGGTACATGATGTGTATGACTCATGATATTTTTGGGTGTGTATCACCAACACATGTGCCAAGCCAATTTGACATGTACATGCTGAGTCATATAGATTATCATATATGACATGTATCCCATGGGAAAATGCCATGTCATATTTTATTGGGAAATGAAAAACCTTTACACTAGTAACGAACCTATAAAAATGTACTTATAAAACACATTCCATATAATATTTTTCCTTATTTGTGAACCCTAGTTTCATAGGGTCAATAATACATGGTGTTTGTTTGTGTTTTTTGAACCATACACCATGTGATCAGAAATATTTAATCTAGAAACTATAGCTACACAAGATTCATTATTCAATATCAAATTTGATAAACTTCATAAAAATTGTATCCTTTTATGAACAAGAATAATACCTCTATACCAAAAAACTACCTCCTTTGTTGGTTATTCCAGCTACCATCATCACTACTTCTTCTCTTGGATCATCCAACCACACCTAGAGGTCTTCTTGACATGTTCCATCTACCACTAAATCACATTATAATTGGATCATTACCAACTTCCTCAATAACCCACTAACATCCCCATCCCATCATCATCCATATGACATCATGTACCATTATCATCAAACTTCTAGCCATGGAAAAGGCTGGGGATGATCGTTCATCCTGAGAAATAAGAATAAAGAGGGTGAGATTTGTGGTTGACCAAATTTTAGTCACCCAAAATATTATTTTAAAACACATTTTTCAATGAATATAAGGGATAATGAAACTAAAAATGAATAAATAAAATATAAAATTCTAATAATCCTTTATCAAGAACCTCATGGAAATAGGGAGAGTAATGTTATCTCGAAATAAAAATCAGCTATATTTATCAGGGAAAAAATAAAATTCATTTTCAAAAATTTACAAACCATTAAAATAAATAATGCAGAATAATTTAAAAATAATATTCCCAATATCATGGATAATCACTAAAAATTCAAGATTATATTTTTCAATGCCACTCGAATTCATCCACAATCTATCACATCGATAAATCCTTCATCCGAGATATGATATTTGTTCTATCGTGATCCAATTCACTAAATATCTTCCTCTCCTCATATGTCTTAGGTCAAAAATATCCCAAAATTTAAGAGTATATAAATAGTATTTTATAACCATGAATTTGGTCAAAATAATATTTTTAATTAATGTCTGGAAATGGGCCCACGGCAGGGCCAGAAACCCAACTAATGGTTACACCACACTTAGGTGTAAACCATCAATCCAGACTCAACCACAGTGTCAGAATATTAATTTGTGCATCTGTAACATCCCAAATTGAGGTATATTATTTTTTGATCTATGGGATGTTTCCTTTTGGGTTTGGGAAGCTTTGTGTTAGTCTTTGTGTCATTAAAAGTATGATTGTGTTTTCCAATGTAGAAAAAGGTTGATCCATGATATGGTATAGAGAGTGTCTTTAGAGTGGTTTCCTTATGCTCCATAGCCAACAAGACCCACCACGAGTGTGGTGGAGGCGATGGATGGTCCATAATGGATATCCCTTTTGAATTAGGGCATATTGAGGTAGGCATGTCAGGATGGTGGTGAGAGGTGAACATGGACACCATGGGTGTGGTGATCCTCCACCATGCCATGGTGTGACCTGGTTTATAAAATCTGAATGACTAATTTGGTCACCCATTTTTTGTGGAAAGTATTAACCCAGTTGAGTAAAACATGGGGATGTTTATGAGGGGTATTTTAATGTGGTTTGACATAAATTTCTCTTCTATTAATCCTTATTCCTTTATTCATGATCTAGGGTTTTATCAAGTGTTTACTAGGAGGATATCTAGGTGTCTGTTCTTCCTTGGTAGTTTTGGTTCCACTTGTCTTTGAAAATCCATTCATATTTTTATTACTGTATAACCGGTGTAAGGGAGATAAAGGTTGTATTTCCTTTATCATTGTATGGGTTATATTATGGTATGTATCTCCATTTTTCACCTTTAATATGAAGGATGATAATTTATGGTTTGGTGATGTGATATACTTGGTTTATGACCCCTTCTTTCTACTTTTGGATCCCTCATTCTTGTTTCCTATGGATCTTGTTGTGGTTTTCATGTGAACCCAAGTGTGAGGTTGGTGGTTCTCTCTCTAGCCTATATTTGGCGAACCACATATTCTCTAGTTTTATAACTTGTTTTCTAAATGATTATTGATAAAATATTTTATTTCTTGATATATTCACATAAAGGGTTTGAACAAAATATAGTTTTCTTTTGTTTCAGTAAAAGAGAGATGTTTTCAAGGCACTATGAAGTAGTTTGTGAAATTGGTTTTCAAATTATGATTTTGATAAAAAAAGGTCTGTTTAGTAATCATTTGTGAAATTATATGAACTATTTGAAATGTTTTTATATACACAACACATGGGATCCATGGGTACCTAGGAGGGGGTTTATTATTGGGGATTTTCCTTGTTTCCATTGGGGGGTTCAATGATGGGATGTTACTATGATCCCTAGGCCTTTTTTTAATAGGTACATGATTCTTTGAAATCATTTGGGGGTTACTCATGTTGAATTACTCTATTCTATAGGCCCTATTTTCTAGTGTATTTTTGTGAACACTATGTCTTAACTTAATTTTTATGGTATGAGAGACCTAGCTAGACTGTACCTATGTTATCATAGGGGTGATAAACATTTTTTATTACTTTGTTCAGATTTAAATTTAGTATGGATAAGTAATGAATTTTTTAATAAAAGGTTTATTTTAAAATGTAGATCAACTGGTTTTATAAGACATTTTTTAGAATCATGACAAGGAGAAATGTTTTATGATTCTTTTCATATAAATGTGAAAATTATTTTATCATACCACGATTTAAATATATTAAGCATAATGGGATTTTTCGATAGATACTTTCCATGGATCACTTTGGTGGGATCCTACTGATCCTTTTTAATAGACACACTATACACTCCCTTGGTGGTGTTTAGACCTTATTGTTTTTTGGTACAAGAAATGGAAATGAACTACAATGAGGAGGCAAGGTGTTATGTCATTCGAGTATGGGTTGCTAATAGAGAGATATTGGTATGTTACCCTTGTATCATATGGAGTAGTTTTTAGTAGTTTTGGTTGTATTTGGTTTTTTTCTTGCACATGTACCTTGGTTTGGTTTTTTTACATTGGATGTATCACTACTACTACTTGTTTTTAGTTATGGAATATTTTTCTTTTCTCGTTATCCTTCTCTATGAATACCATGTTGGTTCATATGGTTGGGAAAATCATCCATTCTGGTTGTTTTTGGATTCTTGAGTTCTAGTAACTATCCTATGGGGACTGAGAACTCCATTTGAGTCATAGCATGGTCTGGATCGAGGATTGGTTTGATGGGATATCTAGACCAAGTCTTGAAAATTTTGTATCATAGGTAATTTATCTTCAAGTGTTCTTATCTTTGGGGCCTTTTGTAGACATAAGATAATATTTTTGGGATTAAGGGGTATGGTTAAAGAGATTTCCTACCCCGCACTCATCATAAATAGCCCTAATTCACCACCATATGTGGGGTTGTGTGTCTTCTATGTTAGGTTTTAATAAATATCTTGGTTTTTTCTCATGTTATTTGGGTGTAGGTTGAGATTTTTTGGAAGTCTCCTTCAAGTTTTGCTATATAGAATCATGGATCCAAGACATCTTCTAGGGATTCCTTAGGAGGGTACAATGGAAAATTTTCCTCATGGGAATCCTCCTATCAATAATAATATCATCGAGTATATTGTGTAAACAATTCTTATGATGGATTAGAATGTGCTACCTATTAATAAATAAATAAAAGAGGTGCAACCAGAAGTTAGAGGAAACAAGGATTTAGTGCAAGAGTTCATCTTCAAGAAGAACCTATCTTTTTAAGATATTAATGAAATTTAGGAGACTATGGAATGGATTGAAATTATAGATTAGGTATTAATATTACTTAAGGCCCCTGAATTTATCAAGGTTAGGTGTAAGAATTTTAAGATCAAGGGTCCTAGAAAGAGGTTCTAGTTTTCTATGGTTCATGGAAATCAGTATGTGGGCTTGGAGTGGAAGGAATTTAAGACCAATTTATTTCATAAGTTCTCTTTAGAATTATTTATGATAGATAATTATATAGAGTTCATATCCTATTAGTAGTGATATATTTTAATTATGTATTACACCAATTGGTTTTCTGGGTTGGTTCGTTTTTCATAAGAGGTGGTGTTGAATGATAAGATGAAGAATTAAAAATAAATGCATGGATTACAGCCTGATATTTTATCACATATGTATGTACGAAATCTAACCATCTATGTTGAAGTGGTTGAAATTTCTATGGTGAAAATGATTTATTTGGTAGTAAATTCAATCTTGTTTTAGTTTTATCTTCCATACAGTGACAATTATAGTGAAAAAATGGGAAAAGAGGAAGTGGCATGATAATCAGAAAGTTGGTGGAGGTGGATCTCAGTAAAAATAAATTTCTATTGCATCTAAAGTGTCTATAAGTGTACCCTTGACCTACTACTGTTATATAACGGTAGGGAACACACGATGGTATTTCCTTTCACCCCTTAATAATTTCAATGCATGCGGTCATTGATTCCCTTGAAAGAGATTCTACTAGGATCTGTATACACAATGATATAGTTATAGATCATTATCTCTAAAGGGAACTGTGACACAAACATATGTTTCAATGTAAATAGGGCTCTAAACACAGGCCTTCGGAGTGAAGAAATTTCACATAGTGGATGAGTTTTTTATGGAAGTTAATGTGGATCCACTGATAGTGAGAGGTATAATTTAGATTTCATCTTCTATAAAAAATTATTGATTTGATATTGGTTCCTCACAATAATTTATATATTCCAATTTTTTGGATGTTTTTAAACTTCTGAAAAATCTCATGTCTTATTTTATAAATTTGGTAATTCCTCTTGACAAGATGATGGACTAGGGGTTTATTGTCCTTAGTGTTCTCTTATGATTTACGATGTTGAGTTAGTTTGGGAATTTCTAGTTCTTGATCAAGATCTTTTTTACATCATCATCAAGATGGAATGGATAGTAACTCATCAAACTGACATTGATTATTATCCTTGAAATTTTAGATATTTTTTACTGATGGGAGCTACCAGGTGTTTTAGGTAGAGGGTGATCTGAGGTATAGTCATGCAAGAATTTATCTCCTAAATATTAGTAATATATTTTCAGTTGATGTTGTCTAGACCAATTTTGTATCTTCCCTTGTTAATATTCCCTTGGTTTTTTAAGATTTTTATAATTTTTTCCTAAACAACATCTCCAGTCTCTCTCTAGAATTGGAGGTAGAGTTCTCTATCGAGATGGTTCCTGATACATTATTTATTTATATTCCCTCTTATTATATGGAACCTAGTGAGTCAAAAGATATTAATATATAGTTTTAAAGACTATCAAAAAGATATTTTTTTCATCCTAGAGTTTCATTAGGGGTGGACAATATTATCCTTTCCAAGAAGGATAATGGTAATCTACGTCTTTAAATAGAATATTTGAAGATAAATCATGTAATTATTAAAAATAATCCATCCTTCATCATGTGAGGATGACTTTATTGATTAGTTAAATGGGAAATTTTGTTTTCAAAAATAAATATTTGGTTGGGTTATCATCAGCTTAGGGTTAAGGATTAAGATATCTTGAAGATTGATTTTAGGTGTTAGTATGGCCACAATAAATATCTTGTGATTTAGTTCATCCAAAATAATGATCCTATAATGTTTATGGATTTGATGAACCATATATTCCAATAGAATCTAAATACCTGTGATGTTATAATTTTTGGCGATATACTGATATATTATAGAATTAGGAAAGTTCATGATCACTACATGGATTCAGTTTTGGGAATCTTGAAGAGTTACCGACTCTATGAAAAGTTATAAAAATTAGTTTTTTAGATCTGAGAGGTGATGTTGCTGGGGCATGTGATTTTATAATGTGGCCTCTTAATTGAATATGAAAGTGTGAATGTTTTATTTTCATGGGAATAACCATAGTTTTTTTGAGATACATATCTTCCAAGGTATATATGGGTATTATTCTAAATTCATAAAAGATTTCTTGAAGCCTACTTTACCATTGAACGCTCTTACTAGAAAAGGGAAGAAATTATCATGGGGTGCTAATTTTCAGGCCTATTTTGATGAGTTTTAAAGGAATCTGGAATCAAGTCCTATTTGTATCTTTCCATAACTCGATAAGGGAAATGCAGTTTATTGTAAGGCTTATGGTTCTAGGATATGATACATTATTTTTTGGATGATCATGTGGTGTAATATGATTACCATTAGTTTTATCTACATGAGAAGAATTATCCCCCTCATGACTTGGATCTCACTAATGTTATGCTTTCCCTTATGTGTTGGAATCACTATTTTTTGTAAGAGAAGTTTATAGTATATTTGGATCATGATTTCTTATGTGGAACATTCTATTAGAAGGACCTAAACCATAGGCAAATATGATGGGTGGAGTACCTCTAAACATTTGATTTTGACATCACCTACCACCTAGGAAGGATATTGTTGTTGTTGATGTCGTCAGAAGAGTTTTTTTATTAGGCTATCCTAGAAGTGAAAGAGTAGTGTAATCTTGTATGGATTTTCACTCAGTTGCATCTAGATGAGAAAAAGGATGGATCGAGTATAGTTTTGGACAATGTTCAATTATTAAAATCATTCATGTAATTGGTTATATAGGAATAATAATAGGATTACGAGTTTAGATGAATCAAGTAATCCTTACATAATGGAGAGACCATCCCTAGTTGGGATCCCCTATTTGATGGAATTATTTACTTCAATATTTGGTTCATCATCTTTTTATCAGTAAAAAAATCGATAATATAGGATTTTCATAGTTCTTCTCAGGTCATTCAACCCAACACTATGAATAATTATTATGACATGAGATGATGTTTCTAGTCACAGGGTGTGAATAAAAAAATTATGGATTGTGTATCTCACTATTACACCTTCTAGAAAATTAAGGCAGAGCATCTGAAGCTATTTGGGATGCTTCAAATCATTCGATTCCATTATATAAATGATATGAGGTATCCATAGACTTCATAGTTGGATTTTTAAATACACCCCAAGGAAATAATTCTATCTAGTAGCTGATTAATAAATTAATGAAATAGTCTCATTTTATTCAGATTAGGGATACCACCAGGGTTAAAGATCTTAGTATGTTGTATGTATTGGAAATTAAGAGGTTACATGGGGTACCCTCTACCATTTTATCTAACATGAATCCCATGTTTTCCAATTGATTATGGAATTTTATCCAAGAGGTGATCAAGAATAAAGTTAGTTTGAATACAACTTATCATCTATAGAATGATGGCTTGATAAATAATGCTATTATAATTATATAATTTATGATATGCAATTATGTCTTGGATTTTGGTGGATCTTGGGATATCTATCTTTGATTGGTTGAGTTTGATTATATTAAAAAACACTAGCCATCTATCTGAATGGCTAATTATAATGATTTTCAGGGTTTCCTATGAAGGTAACCTCATTCTTGGTCATAGGTGGGTGATACCTCTCTCATGGGAGTGAGTATAATTCAGGATAATTTGGCGAGGATCTAGGATATATGTTAATGTTTGGTTATATCCCATATTTTTAGAAAATTTATATAGATCATCAAAGTCAAACTTTTTAGTTTTTCTTTTGTGACTCGGTCTTCTTTAAAGTCTTACATCAATTGGTCCATCATCATTTTATGAATTTTGGGAAGTTAGCTCTGAGATATGTTGGACCATTTGAGATCACTAGGTGAATTGAGAATTCATCTTAGGAATTGGTGTTATTAGATCAATATATGGCTATCCATAATTAATTACATACATCTCAACTCAATAAGTTTAATCCCAATCCTTCCCATGTTCTGAATTGGGAGAAATTTTATTTAGAGATAGACATAATGATTTTAGGAGCATCCAGTAGAGATCATTGACTCTTAGATGAATGTTCTACATGGGAAGTATATTTTATTGGTTAAAGTATTATTTTGGAGTGAATTATATTATCACAAGATGTGGGAGTGTTATCTACTGATGAGGGAGTAATATCCTCATCTATTTATAGAGATTTCTTATTATACATGAATTTATGGGGAAATAAAGTGATATAGTGGTGAGTTTGTAACACCCCAAATTTAAGAATGTTTTTTTTCATATTTGGGATGTTTTCTTTTAGGTTTAGGAAGATTTGGTTAGTGGATTTAAAAGGGTATTTAGATTTCCCTAGTGAAAAAAGGATGGGACCATGTTGTGGTCCAAGATATTTATCTCCTGGTCTGAACTTGTGACCCATAGGAAGAGACACCACACCTAGAGAAGGGTGCAGTTCAAATAATTCATCATTGGTGGTATCCCTATGCACCACAACCAATAGAACCCACTCTTCTATTGGTGAAGGTCATGGATGGTCTATAATCCCCAAACATTTTTTCTAGGGAGTGTTATGATTAGTGTGTCATGTTGCTAGTAATATGAGGCCAAGGACACCATGTGTGTGGTAAACCTACACTACACCATGGTGTTACGTGATTTGAAAAATTCGAATGACTGAATTGGTAATTCATTTTTTTGGAATGTGTTACACTTGTTAAGGTAAAATCATGGATCATTTTAAGGGCCTTTAAATGTTTTTTGATCAAATTTCTCTTTTATTGAACCTTTTTCATTCATTCTCAATCTAGGTTTTTGAATCATGAATTTTATAAGAGGATCTCTGGTTATCCATTCATCCTTGGGAGTTTTGGTCCCTCTTGTATTTGATGATATGTTCATATTGTTCTTTCTATATGATCATTTTAAGGGATATATAGGACTAGATGCCTTGATTTTTGTGTGGTAACCTTTGTGGTATGTATCCCCCTTTGTCTACATTGATTTATAGGATGTTTATTTATAGTTTGGTGATACAAAATCCTCTGTTTTGGACCCCCTCTAACTTCTGTTGTATCCATCATTCTTTCTAGTTTTGGATCCTATTTTTTATTCCACGTGAGATCAAGTGTGTGGTAGGTTGTTATGTATGTTTTTTATATTTGATGAACGACATATAATTTAGTTTCTAACTTTTTTTCTAAATGATTATTAGAATGAAACTTTTTGTTGATATGTTCGCGTAAAGGGTTTTGATAATAGATGGATTTCCCCTTATTTTGGTAAAATAAGGTTGTTTATGTAGTACTAATAAATAGATTTTGAAATTTCATTTTAAAGAATTATTTTGATGGAAAATAGTTTTTTGGTTTTTTTCAAAACGTTATGAACCCTTTAAAGCATTTTGGCATAGAAAAAACATGGGATCCTTGGGTAACCAAGAGGGGGTATAATATAGGGACTTGTACTTATTTCTATTAGGGGAGTTCACGCTTGGGGTGTTCCTCTGTTCCCCAGGCCCTATTATTCTCGGTGCTTGATTCTTTGACATCATTAGGGGGTTCAGTCATGGGGTGTTCCTCTTTTACCTAGCCTCTTTTTTTCTAGGGACTTATTTCTACACACTAAGCATTGAATTTATTATTGAGGTACGCGAGACCTAGCTATCCAGAAACTATGTTCTCTTAGTTGTGATCTCTATATTGTGTTGGTTTGTTTGGATTTTGATTTGCTATGGGTAAATGATACATGATTTGATAAATTATTTATTTGAGAATTTATTTTACCTATTTTATATGATTTTTTTAGAATTTTGAAAAGGCTAAATGTTTTACCAGATTTTGATATATATGTAAATACTATTTTATCATGCCATGTTTTTCGTATATTGAGTATACCTAGATTATTTGATAGATACATGCTATGGAATACTTGGTAGGGGTCCAATTGATGTTGTTTAGTTCATACCCTATACACTCCATTGGGAGTGTGTTGACCATGTTTTTTCTAATGTAGGAAAGTTCAGGGTGTCATATTGAGGAGAAAATGTTTTATGTAAGCTAGGAATGGATAGTTTATGGTGAAAAATAATGATTTTTCCCACTGATCATGAAAATTAACAGTGGGTTGTTTGGGATATCTTTGATTTTATTCATGGTAATGTACCTTGGTTTGGTTTTTTACCTTGTTTTTATTGCCTCCACTGATTATTTTTAGTTATTACATATTTTTGATTTTTTCTATCTTTTTATATGTATTCAAGGTTGGTTATTTTTGTTGGGTAAATTGTTCCCTCTAATTGTTTTTGGATTAATGGGTGCTACTCACCAGCCCAAGGGATCAAGAATTTCCTTTGGGTCTTATTATGGATTGGATTGGTTCTTTCTTTGATGTGTTGTCCTGGATGGGTCTTGATAGTGTATTTTTAAGATATATCATCATCCACTCTCAAAAAAATAAATAAATAATGATTTAATAAATATTAATTATCCTATAAAATATGGCCATATTAGAATTACACCAAAATACATCCCTAGGAAAAACACCATGTTTCAAGATCAATAGAACATTCAGAAATTTTTCTTGATATATTATACTATGGTAAAGTTAACATCTTTAACACTTTAAAGGACTTAAGACTATTTAACTCAAAAATGATGTAAGTATCACTTGAGGAAAAATCCATGTCGTTATGTCCTCCCATCCTTTATACATTTTCATCAATAAAAAATAAATGACTCGGTATATTAACTAGAGATAACATAAAACTACCTCATATGGAAATAACCTAACATCACACCCACTTTTTTAACCTATAGTGGTCTAAATTCGATGAAAAAATTTGACAAAACCACACTAAATTAAAATCAATAACTATCAACATCAGTATGTTCAATTTTTTTAATAAAATCACTGCCTATGGGGGGGACCACACTACCTAAATTTAATTAGAAACTATTTTTTTAGGTATTTGTTCATTGTAGGGTTATTTCAGTCATTTTGGGAATCACATATCTCTCCTTATTTCCCAATGTGGGTTGGAATTTGATCATCTGGGGTGGTGACAATGGAACCTTGTATTATATGAGAGGTTGGGAGGTTAGATCATCCATTAAGGGGTATTATTTCTTATTAAGTATTATCATATAGATTTAATATAGGTTAGTGAACCCTTTCTTATAATAATATCATAAAACCTTAAAAAAATTATTGACTAGAGATGTTCATCTAAGAGGTTACTACATATAGGGATATATTATGTCTCATTTTGTTTAAGTATCTTGTTACTCTATAATTTGAATCCATATAGGTTGTAACTCTATAATTTATCACTATCTAGGGAGGAATAGGAATCCTAAGAAAGGGATAATGAGGTATTGTGGTGTTGAAATTCATCCCATGAAAGGGTCTTCCTACACATCCTTTCAAGGGGAATTGGAACCCATGTAGTTTAGTTCCACTTAACAGAACACCACATACCTTTTAAGGAGATTTTAGATGAACTATTATGGTTCCTTTTATGTATATGCATCCATGAATACTTTAGAGTATTTTAAAGTCATACATAATGGAATACTAGGTGAAAGGTGCCTTGAAATTGTTTTTGTAGGACTTACGCAATAGTATTTCTTTCTGATTTAAACTGACATATGATTCAAGTGAAAAAAATTTATGAATCAAGAGAAGACTCTCAACTCAATGTATTTGAAGAAACAAAGAGGATAATATCAACCCACATCATATAAAGAAACCAAGAGTAGAATCTTGAAGAAAATAATATACATAAAACCAATAAGAGTATCTTGAATGAAGTAATATGAGGAAACCAAGAGGTGTATATCCACTCAAGGAATATAAAGAATCCAAGAGGAGTATCTTGACTCATGGAATATGATGGAACTAAGAGGATAATATCAAATCATGGTTTATGAAAAACTGAAGAGAATAATATTGAATCAAGGAATATTAGGAAACCAATAGATGTATTTCAACTCGTATTTTATAAATAAACGAAGAGGATTTTCTTTACTCAAGACATATAGGGGAACAAAGAATAAAATCTCAACTCATGGTGTATGAAGAAACAAAGAGGATTATCTAATGAAACACATAATTTCACAAATATAATTTTTTAATTCAATACTTTAATACCACTAATTTTATATTTTAAGTGTAATTTTCACAATTTTAGATTTTATTAATAATTTTATCTTAATTATAAAAATGGATTAATTTTGGAATTTAAATATATTTATATCATATTGGTGTTTTGTCCATAACTTATTATACACTAATACAAATTGAGAAGTTTTTTCAGGCTACAATATTCACATGTATTCATTTCATCTAAGTGGATATAAAGATTAATCAATTGTTTTGAGGCCCAAATTAAGCTCACAAGTCAGGCCTTGAAATCTATACTCAAATATAGAGAATTTTTCAAAATCGACCCATATATCACAAAGTAATGACCCAAATGATATTAAATCAAAAAATGAGATAGATAAGAGGCTCGAAAATAACTTCATTAACTATGGACATGGGGAATTTTTCCTCTATCATGGTTATAAGTTCTTGTAAGTTGGAGCATGGAGATATAAACAGAATGTCAGTATAGAAAGTTTTTTATTAATGATTCATCCATATTTACTTTATTACAAGTAAAATTAAGGGAAATATTTTTTG
This sequence comes from Viscum album, assembly GCA_963277665.1. Taxonomy (NCBI): domain Eukaryota; kingdom Viridiplantae; phylum Streptophyta; class Magnoliopsida; order Santalales; family Viscaceae; genus Viscum; species Viscum album. Next base: position 2,103,421,867 of record OY728165.1, read on the forward strand.
GTGAGTGTGGAAGTAAAATTGGATCACCTTTTTAATTTAATAAATTACCATATTTTTCCATTCAGAGGTCTTAAATAAATAAATTATTTTAAGGATAGTTTTAGATGGAAATATGGCTACACTTTTTTCTATAAATTTTCATCTCCACTCCTTTTTTATGAGTTTCATATTTTTTATCCATTAAATATTATTAGGTTTTATGATGATTTAATTTTTATTTACATGTCCAATATATATTTTTCATCTTCTTTTATTCTCTTTTATTTTTTTTATTTTATGTTCTTCCACAAATATTCTTTTAATCTATATGAAAATATAGAACAAACCCTCATTATTGTTCAGGATAGAGGGGGTATTAGTGATGTTTTTATTTCATTGTGCATCAATGTTTTCTATTTATTATATTATGAAACTTTTAGAAATATATAAACTAGTTTTGTTTAAGGTATCACCCCACATTAACTAATATTGTGTTCTTCTTCTCGTTCACATTTATTCCTCTCCAACATTATCATAATGTTCTATATAGAGGATTGACATAGCATTATAGTAATGGTTTATGAGAGATTATACCACATGTATAGGGATAGTGTGGGGTAACTATAATTACAAAAGTAGGGTGTATAGTGATAGGTTATAACACTACATTTAATGGGATAACGAGATTAAAATTTTAAAGTACAATGCGAGCATCGTCGTGAACTATTAAGTACATAAAAATCTTCTCACTAACATATTTATCTGTTTTTTTCTTTAATATGTGTCAATATTTTTATATCATATATATATATATATTCATTAATTTTAAAACCCCCATTTATATTGTTATTTTATTATAGTAGTATATTCAAATTGTTATCAATGATAACAGAAAAACGGTGTGTGTTAGCGGCCTCCTAGAGAGATTGACCCTAGGGTGTGCACTATTATGCATTATTAGATAATAAAAATTTATTGGTGAGGGATCCATGAAAAATATATATCATTTATTCTATTATATTTCTTATGAGGCCATGTTCTTATATACATTTTCTTTCATAAAAACCCAAAATTTATAAATTTTTTTAAAAAAGGGATTCGTTGATGTTGAACTATCCACTTATTTGAGATAAATAGTTTTAACTCTTTAAAGATAAATACATTGTGTTTTTATTTCTAGTTAAGAGTAATTAAAGGGGCTAATATATGACTAAAAGTAGGACCTTGAGCTATCAATTTTGGAATCATAGTCCATGAGCCTCACAAAATTCTAACACCACTTTTTGGAGTTCCATATTTAGGAGTTTGAAAAACAACAAGATACTATACTTATAACTTTTGAATAATTCATCATGAGGGTGGAAATTAAACATCATAACCCTTTTACCATGAAATTATACAATACTTCTATAGGCCTCAAAATAATATTAATCATTTCTATACAATTAGTTAAAAGGAGTGGACTTAACACTAGATTCACTTTTGTTTTATTTTACATTGTTATTAAATAAAATTCAACACCTTCATTTTCCATTTAAATAATCAGAACCAATGATTTACCTAGGGATTTATGATTGTGTGCATGAAGTAGCCACCAATAAGGATAATATGGTGTTATAGTTTTATGAAGTAGAGGAAGGAAAACCTGAGGATTATGTGGTTATGATATGGTCTCCTTTGTATCAAATTTCATATAACATGGAGGAATACACCATGATATTTTATATGGATCACCTATATATTCTATTTCATACCCATCTACACCTCAACTTAACTATTTTTTATCTTCTTGGGGTGTCAAATTTTTTTATATGGGGGTTACCACTCTTGGAATCCATATATGGATGTTTAGAGAAATAAAATATGGGGATTTATGAGAAATAAATGTTATAAAAATTTAAATTAGGGATAAAGTGCTAAAAAGTTCTGACTAGGGGAATTAAAATACTACCAAATTCTTAGGGGTGGGGGGGGGGGGGTCAAACCATGTTCTATTATATTTTCTCATTATCATTATTTTTCATTATTTTTCTCATGTTTTGTTCTATTATTTCTTTCTATGTTTAAGTGGTAGAATATATGAGCATAAATCAACAATACCACTAAAAAATAAATTCAGTTTGTATATTTCATTCTCTTTGGTCTTCCATTTTATCTTCTTATTTTTTTATCTTAATTGACATGTAGTTAAAATTTATGCATGTGGGGGGGGGGGGGTCAACTTGTTTAGGAGTTTTTTTAGAAACATTGAGATTAAATGAATATCCATTTTCACTTTCAGACTTCAATTTATTTTTAGTGAGTTTTCAAGATTTTGAATAAAATTTATTTTAAAAGATTATTGATGTATAGTTTTTTTGGATTTTTATTTTCAATAATTTTTATGATTTTTTATAATTTTTGAAATGTATACGTATGAAACACATGCTCAAAATATTATTTCCCATACAATGAGGTATTTTTACCCCCTTTCATATATTATTCCAAATACCATCACATTCATGATATAAACATAGATTTTGTGTGTAAACTAGAAATTGTGATTATTCTCTTTCAATGATTTAGAGTTCATAAGATTTTTTTGATGTGATTGAGGAATTTATTTGGATATACATACTTTTCCTTGATACCAAAATTTATATTTTCCCTTTTTATCCATTATAATAATTTAATTTCTTTATAGGTTTAATCCACATTACATGACATTAATTATTTACATACCTTTGCATTTAATATTTTTTCATGAATATTTCAAGTTTGATTATAGGGGAAGGGATTTTCCTATATGTTCTTTGGTATGCATATAATTATTGGGTGTGTGGGGAGTATGTAATTATTTAAGAAATTTTAAGAATGTTAATGAGTCACTTTCATTCAATTTGATTCATTTTTATCATTGAGTTCCCCCAAAAAAGAAAATTATATAAAGAAAATAGAAAAAATAGAAAAAGAAAAAAATGGATATGAGATTAAAATTTTCATTATTAATATATTTTTAGAACATGACCATATCAAAAATAAAAAAAATCCATTGTTTTAATTTTATCATTTTATTTTATTTTCATATCTTCTTGTATGAAAAAATGATTTTTTTTGGAGAACAGAAAAAAAAAGATAAATTGGGAGAATAAGGATGAAATAATTTATTTTCATCACTTAAAGACTCATGACCCATGTAAAAGGGTGTTTGTTTTACATTTATAATGGTAATTGAGTGAGTTATATATATATATTTTGTTTTCAATTGAATTATCATGTGATATGAATTTAAGAGTTTGGCCTCCTCTTTGAAACCTTATATTTATAATTGTTTTACCCACTAACTCATAGTCATATAACTCACCTTTAAAATTCCACAAGATAGAATATAAATTTATGTTTTATGGTTTATAGACATGAAAATTTTCACAATCCAATAGGGATACAAACACTTTAAATGGTTTAGAATAAATCCAAATTTCATTTCACTTGAGAAAAAGAGTGACCTGGATTTCAATGTGAGGTAGGTGTGATTGGTACATGTATGGGTTTTTTAGGTTTTATGAATTTAAATGTGAAAGATTAAAATTAACGGTAATTATTTTTTACATATGAGACGTGATTAAATTCCATTTTGGAGAAGATCTTATAATTTTATCAATTTTTATTTTGGTGGGGATTTTGATTCAGATATTTGAAGATTGCTGAAGAGTGAAATGCTTAATTTTGGTGGATTTATGAAACGCATAATTTCACACATATTATTATGTAATTAAGTGTTATAATCCAAAAAAAAAAAATCAAATTTTAAGGTTAATTTTTAGTATTTTAGGTTTTATTAATAATTTGAGTTTAATTGTGAAAATTGCCTAATTTTTAAACTTAAATATTGTTATATCATATTGGTATTTTAGGAATGAATTATCCTGTACTAATATAAAATGGGAAATTAATTTTTTAGGATAAAATATTAGTTTTTATTCATTTAATTCAATATGATCCAAATATCAATCCAATATTTTGAGGTCCAAATAAAGATAAAAAATCAGGCCTTCGAATCTATTCCAAGATCTAGAGAATTTTAAATATTCTTCAATATATGAAAAATTACCAAAATAAAAGATTATAAATTTCACATAAAGGTATATAATAGTCATGTAAAAAAATTTATTAATTGATCCCATTTGAAAATTTTCCTCTCTCATGTTCATAAATTCATTGGAAGTCAGATAATGGTAATATGAAGAGACTGTTGGGCTATAAAAGTTTTTATTAATAATTTGGAAATAACTACTTTATTTATGCCTAATGAAGCCAAGATTTTGTGGATTCGCATGGGAAAAAAGGTAAAAACTTTAAATTTTTATATATTCGCATATTCAGACATTAAGTGGGCCTAAATGAATCCATATTTCATAGAAATGTTTTGGAGGGAATTATTGCCACACTTTTTTATATAAATTTTCATCTCCACTCTTTTCAAAAGAGATGGCTATTTTGTTTAGAGATTTTTCATTGGATAGGGGTTTGTTATTTAATAATTGTATTTTAAAAGTTCCATATACTTTAGTTCATCTTATTATCTTCTCTTTTCATATTTCTATTTTGTGTTCTTTTATTATGCTTCGTATAATCTATAAGAAAAAGGAGAACTAACACATATTGTTATTTGGGTGGGGGAGTGGAATTTTTTTGATTTTATTTTGATTCAATGATTTATATTTATTATATTATGAAAATTTTAGTTGTAGATAAACAGGTTTTAGTACACCCTTCTTTATCTTCTACTGGGTTCTTCAACCCATTATCATTTACTCATCTCTCTTGTTATGATAATGATGAATGTAGAGGGTTAGTGTAGAATTGTAGTGATCATGTGATAGATATTATCCCATATATGTAGGGTAAGTGTGGGGCAACTAAACATAAAATGGGAGGAAATAGAGTAATAGAGTTTATCTATAATTTAATGGGATAATGAGATTATTTTTTTAGAGAACAATGATTGTATCATTATGAACTCCCGAGGACAAAAAAATCTTCTCAGTAACATATTTCTACATTTTGTTCTTTTCTATTATCTAATATTTTTATATTATATATATATTTATATCATTCATTTTTCAAATCCAATTATTATATTATTATATTATTATATTAGTATATTCTAGTTTCTAATAGTGATAATATAAAAACAGTGTATGTGAGAAATATCCTCTAGGTATTGACCTTGGGTATACACTATGCTTCATGGAATCTTTGGAAGATACGTTTTATAAATTTGGATCCATTTACATAGAGTCCATGTTTTTGTGAACACTGTTTTTCATAAAATATCCAAAAAAAATCCTAAAATAAAAAATTTAAAAATTTTAAAAATCGGATTTATTGATGATGATCTATCAACTTATATTAGTGAAATTGTTGTAATTTTTCCAGGAAAAGTACTTTGTGTTTTTTTGTTTAATAGAGAGGCATTCATTGATCTCAAATAGTTCTTGAATTAAGACCTTGAGTAATCAAATTTGGAATCCTTATCCATGGATCTCAACAAATTCTCACACTACTTTTTGGAGTTCCATCATAAGGAGGTCGAGGAAAAAAGAAATAATCATTCCAAAATTTGACCAAGACATAAAGAAGGTGGAAATTAAACTCCACAACCCTTCATTAACACTTTATTCTATAATCCTATTAGTGTCCTTTCAAGTATATCCAAAACTTAAAGATGATCAGTTTAAGGAAGTAGACATAACACTAGACTCTATTTTTCTTGATTTTACACTTTTATAAATTCGAATTAACTACGTTAATTTTCCTTTCATAGAATCTATACCAATTATTTATCTATAGAGTGATGATCGTGATAATGAGGTGACTGACAATGGGGAGAAGATGATGTTGGAATTTGATAAAGAATAGGATAAAATTCTTGAAGAGCTTGTTGTGATGAGTCTTCCTAATTGGCATGAAATTTCATATCACATGGATGAAGAAACCATGATATTTGACACAGATAACCTAATAATTAATTTCCCACCCACTCTAAGCCTTAAATTATCTCTTTATTATCTTCTTCGGGTTGATAAAATTTTTATTTTCTATAGGGGTTCCCACTAATGGAATCCAATTATGGGTGTTGGGATAAATAACATGTAGTGATTTATAAGAAATAAAAATTATCCATTTTGTAATTTAGGATAAGGTGTTGAAACTACCCGACTAAGGAAAGTAAAAACCTAGAACCTCATTGGGGTTCAAAAAATGTTTTATAATCTTTCCCCTTTCATTTTTTTATTATTTCTATTAGGTTTTGTTTTGTTCTTTATTTTTTAGGTCTAAGTTATAGTATCTAGGATCCCAACTCAATGATTCCAATGAAAAATAAATTCATTATTTTCTTTATATCTCTTTGGTTTTCTCTTCTTATCTTCTTATTTTATTGAACTTAATTAATGGGTATTAAAAATTTAATTGATGGGGTAGTTTCGTCCTATTTAGAAGTTTAATGTGCTTTTCTTAGTTTTTCTTGTTTAGTAAATTTGAGCATATGTCAATATATATTTTCATTTTTCACAATTCAATTTATTTTTAGTGAGTTTTCATGATTTTAAATAAAATTTATTTTTAATTATTATTGATGTGTAAATTTTTTATTGGATTTTATTTGCATGCATTTTTATGTGGTTATATAATATTTGAAATATATTCCCATAAAACACCAACACAAATTATTTTTTAATATCCTATGTGGTATTTTAATCCCTTTTCATATATTCTCTATAATACCCACAATGTATTTAGAGAAACATAGATTTTGTGTGAAAAATAATCATTTTATTATTCTCTTTCAATGATTTGGAGTTCATAATATTTTTATGGTATTGATGTTTTTATTTGGAAAAAAATAATTTCCCTCGATACCTAAAATTACATTTAAACTTTTTATCCCTTAGATTCCATTAATCACTTAATAGGTTTAGGCCACATTATAGGCTAATTATTCCTTACCTACCTTCACTCTTACTATATTTTCCTGAATATTTCGTGTTGGAGTTTAGGGGAATGGATTTTAACATGTGTTTATTGGGATACAACACATTTTTGGGTGTGGGAGGTGTGTGTCATTGTTCTGGTAATTTTATGTGTGTGAATGAGTCACTTTCGTTTGTTTTTCTTTATTAATATCATCCTATTTTCAGAAAAAATCAAATATTATGAAGAAAAAGAAAAGGGAAAAATGGTGATGAGTTTGAATTATTTCTTGTGCTTGCATTTGTGAATCATGAAACTCTTACAAATAAAGGGAATTATTTTCATTCTTTCATTATATTTTATTTTTATCACATCCTCTATGAAAAAATTAAAAAAAAATAAGAAAGATAAAAAAAGAGAAAGTTGGATAATTATGATGAAATCATTTATTGTATTCACTTATTACCTCATGGGCCATGCAAAATAGTGTTTGATATTATTTTTTTTTGAATCAAGTGAGGCATATTTCATGTTTCTTGGATTTAATATTCATGAAATTGGAAGTTAAGTGTTCAATATCCTCTTTGCATCCTTAAAATTTTCAATGTTTTAACCACCAACCCATAGCCACAGAAATAACCTTGAAAAGTCATAATGATTTAAAATATTTTTTTTGTGTCATGGTATGGAGATATGTTAACTCTCACATGCCTATGAAGACACATGCACAATACCTGTATGATAATAACTCTACATTCCTTATCTCTTGAGTGAAGAGTTGCATAAATTTCAATGTGAGGTTGGTTTTATTGGGCCATTGATGGATTTTTGAGGTTAAATGAATTTAAATGTGAGATATGAAAATGAAGGGGATTTTTTTCAAATATGAGACATGATTGAAATAAATATTGTAAAATAACTTATAATTTTTTCACTTTTGATTTTGTTGTGTATTTTGATTCCAATATATTTTTATTTACCAAGAGTGTAATTTTTTAGTGTGAGGGATTTATGAAACTCATAATTTCACATATATTATTCAGTAATTCAATTTTATAATCCCATTGATTTCATATTTTAGTGGTAATTATAACAATTTTAGGTTTTTTAAGATTTTGAGCTCAATTTCAAAAATAAACTAATTTTTAAATTTAACTATGTTTATATCATATTGCTATTTTGGCTATAAATTCATCTACGCTAATTAAAATAGATAAATTATTTTTTAAAGCTTTAATAGTCATCTAGATTAATTTCATTGAACATGATTTAATGCTATATCAAATATTTTGATTCCCAAATCAAAATCACAATTCAACCATTTCAATTAAGGCCCAGATCTGGAGAATTTGAAATATGGGTCCATATATAATATTTTAATAACCCAAATGATCTTATATTTTACATATAAATATTTAAGAGTTCATTGAAAAAAATATTTAACTATGTAAATGTGAAAATTTTCCTTACCGATGGTCGTAAATTCATGGGAATTAATAGTGTAAGAATTTGATGCATTAGAATATGGCTTACTCCTAGGCCTAAAAGGTTTTGGTTAATTTTTTGAAGATAAATTATTAATTTCATGGCCAATAAAGCTATGTTTTTTTATAAACATGGAATAAAAAGATGAAAAACTTTTTATTTTACATGATTCCCACAGTCAACCATTAAGTAAGCCTAAATGAAGCCACATTTTTTATGACAGTTTTAGATGGAAGTCTGAATGCACTTTTTTCAAAAATGTTTTATCTCTACTCCTTTATAATGGGTAGGAAATTTAGTTTAGACATTATGTGTAAGACTAATGTTTAATATTATATAATTATTTTCTATATTTTCAATATATTTTAGTTTATTTTCTTCTCTTCTATTTCATTTTTTATTTAGTTTTCTTCCACCATGCTTTTAATCTCCATGAAAATGGGTAACTAATCCTCATTGTTGTTCGGGGGGTGATTTTTCCAGTTTTTAATTCTTTACTATTTTATATTTATTCTGTTATGATAATTTTAGTAGTAGATAAAGCAATTTTAGTGAAGGTATCAATATGATTTACCTGCTATTATATTCTTAATGTTCACATTTATTCCTCTGCATCGTTATCATAATGGTCTATAAATAGGGTCAGTGTAGCCTTATAGCTATGATGTGATGGATATTATCCCAGATGTGGAGGGTCAGTGTGGGGTACATGAAATTTCAACGAGAGTGTGAAATGTAATAGGGTGGATATCTACATTAAATGTGAATATGAGATTAAATTTTTGAAGAACAATAATAACATCGTTGTGATCTCTTAAAGAAGGCAAAAAGTTCTCAATAACAATTTTTTGTGTATTATTTTATTTTTTATTTTCCAATATTTTTACATAAGATATATATATATATATATCATTCATTTTTAAACCTCTCCATTATATTAAAATTTATTATAGTTATGCATTATAGTTTTAATTAGCAATAATAGAAAAACTATGTATGTGAGCATCCTCTTAAAGAGATAAATCCTAGGGTACACACTATACTATATTATTAGGTAATAATAATTCATTGGTGATGGATTAGAAACAAATACCTCTCATTAGTATTTAGAATCAATGCATATGAGGGAACCATGAGAAGTATCTTAAATCATGATGTTCTATGAGATCAAGTTTGGGGTTATGGGTTTCGCAACCCAAATCATGTTTGACATAGTCCAAAAATTAAATGGTATGACTCTTAATTTTTTATAGGGGTGAGTAAATAATGTGGTGTGGGGGATGGGGGGAAAAGACCTAAAACCACATTCCATCCTTGATCCTTACTTGGTGTGAGTGGGTAAAGCCCCTATGATATGGACCAATCACTGACCGTGTAGGTGATCTAGGAAAATGGGTGCCTAGATAGGTGACTTGGGTGAAATTTTTGAATACCCAAGATTTTATATTTATTTCATTTAAAATAACATGAAGTATTTGATAGTTTTCTTTACACACAACACCGTGTTTAAATGAACTATGATATACAATTGAAATATTAATATTTAAATGTGACTGTTATAACATAGATTTTAAATTAGTGGTATGAATAAGAATAACCACGTTATAAAAAATATGTATAAAATTTTTATATAATATAAATTTATTGATTAATATATAATAAATAATTACTCAATTTTCAATAATGTTATTTTATGCTTGAAAAATACATTTTCTTAAAAAACTGGTTTTATTTCATTTTATGTGTGGATGTTATTATATATTTATACATATTTTTGAAATTTTATTTCATAAAATGGATATTTGTTTTTTGAAATTTTCATATCAAAATTATATTATGATAAAATTTTAGTATTTTTTTGAAAATTTAATTCTCTAGTGAATGGTGAAAAATAATGATATTATAGAAAATTGTATTTTTTATTCAAGAGTTTAAAAAATCACATTTTATTTTAAATTGATTTTAAAATTTTATTAGTTAATTATTATTAAACATAATACAATTAATATAATTTTAAGCGAAATTATATTAAATCTTGGCATAACATAATTTGTAAACTATAGAATGATTTTTTTATGGAAAACCATTGTTCATCACGCTTTGTAGGTTTATTTTAAAATGAATTTATACCACTTAAAACATTATCTTTTAAAATGGGATCCATATTTGAAATAAACATAATTAATAATTTCTAGTAAGTCTAGATTAATTTTTGGTTATAGTGATTAGTAAAAATAATAAATTTTTGTCACCATGGTAAAAGTTTAAATCAAGTTAACCTAGATTAAAACTAATACATAAGGCCAATTTTTTTCATCTTAATTATTATCATATATAATTATTTTTAATATTATCACCTTATTTTCTAATTTTAAATGTTTTTGAGATATTTATCCATTAAACTGGATTAATAATATTTTAATCCTTAAAATTATTCAAGGTATGTCCTTCCCTAAACTTATAAAAGTGCACCCCTTATACTTTTTTTATTTACACCTACATGGACCAACTTGATATAACAAATCCTAAAAAATTATCCTCCCAAATTTCCTATACAAAAATTAGAGGTTTTATTTTTCTTAGAATAGTATTCCAAGGGTTTTTTCGAAGAGATATAATATAGGGCTATCGCATAAGAGTTAATTGTCTTACACGACCACTTTAATATATAATACTATATCACATTTAAATCTATGTTATTTATCATTAAAAAATTACTTAAATATAACCAATATACTAAAATGTTACTAGAATTATGAAACCATATTTATCCAACCTTCTTCCTAACAAATGGGAAATGGAAGTATCACACATGTGTTCTTGTGGACTACGACCTCCACATAGAGATATAATTCATTTTCCATCACCATCATTGATGGTCGGTTGTTATTATGGTCTTAATTTGTGTGTGTATATATATATGATATTAATTATATAATTATTATTTTTAATGATAATATAATTTCTTTCTTTTCTCCTCTATTTTCGTTGGAATGTTAAAGTATTGTTCATGTGTACATCTGGACTACCGTCTCAATGAATGATTTTATTAAATTTTTTTCTAAAAATTTTATAGATGAATATAAAAATGTATATAATGAATATATATTTTATTTATATCTTTTTTAACATTTTTGAGATTATATAACCCTGATGAAATTATAATTACCTGAACTGCTGAAAATAAACTTTCATGAAAAATAAAACTTTAATACCTATAAACAATGATTTTAATAAATAATTTTAAATAAATGGGTGTTGAAATTTTATAAGTGGATCATACAAGAAATTATAATTATAAAGTGGTTATATTGTAGAATTATAATAAATATAAATTTATTATATATAATTTTAGATAACTTATGAAAAAATTCAAACTTAAGTAAACGTTTCTCATCTCAATTTTATTTCTTGGAGACATATTCCATATTCACCACTTATTTCTTTCATTAGGTTTATATACTACAACTTTGATATTTTATTTCATGAATATATTTATATTCAAGGTATTTAATTTTTCATTTGAAATTGTTTATTTCATGGGTGTTATGATTCAAAAGTTATCAAAGCAGTAAGGGTTTCACGTTATAATATCATTTTACTGGGATTGTTTATACTTAAATTTATGATGATAGAATTTATGTTTTTTCTCTCAAAAATATTATGTATTTTATTCTCATATATTTATTTTTTGATATTAAATGTTTTCCTTTAATTTTTCTCTCATTAATTACTTAAGTGACCGAATTATTGTTTTTAAGGATAACCAACTTTGTTTTATTTTTCATTTGAGAAGCTTTTTCTTCCATGTCCATATTTTATTTAAAAAAAATCAAGATTATTTTTTTAATATCATATGAATGTTTAATTATTTTTTACCCATGTTTTAATTTATATAAAATTTTTATAAGGAACCTTTTTATCATTTTTTCAATGAGTTACTTTTGACTCTTTAGAGAAAATGTTAAAGTAATCTTTTCTTTAATTTACACAACATGAAAAACATTTCCCACCATCATCGAATATCAATTATTTGAAGAATAATTTTAGATTTTAGATTTTTCTTTTTAAATAAAATTTTATTCATAATATTTTTTAAATTTTTATATTTTAAATAAGTGATTAAAAATGAAAAGTGAATTTTCCTCAATAAATATTCTATAGATCCTTCAAAGGAATTTTTCATCTATGATAAAATCCTTTAATGTTACTTATTATTTACAGAGGATATGATCCAATGATACCATTATTATTATTTCACTATAAGGTTTATGATTATTATTAATATATTTTAATGAAACACATTTCATTTCCATGGGTTATGAAATGATGATATGATGAATGTTTTGTGATCATTTGGCACACATATATGGGGATTTTATTATGTGATGAGTAGGCCTAGAATTATATATTTGTAACACCAAAGTAATTTAAAATAATTTAATTTTAGAATAAAATTAATTTTTTTCTACATTTCTTTATACACAACACCATATTAAGATTACACTAAACACAATATTGAGTTAGCATATGTTACCCACAAGACTGATTTTTACCACCTTTTAATGAAACACCTACTTTAAAACTAAATTTAGATGATTTTATAAATTTTATTTGTAAAAATAAACATAATTTTTTAATATGTAAATTCAAAATTATATTTGGGTGAATGTTTTGTATTTTTTTGAGAAGTTTAATTTTTTGATGATTTGTGGAAAGTAGTGCATTTTAGTTGAAAACTACCTTTTTTAAATAATTATTAATGTTAAATTATATTTTAAATTTGTTTTAAAGTAACCATATATCATATATAAATATATTAATTTAATTTAGTTCATTGTAATCATTATTATATTAAATTTAGATATAAAATCATAATGAGATTTTGAACATTTACACTTTAAAAATCTACATTCTTACCACGTCCGTGAGATTAGCTTTAAATTTCATTTTAAAAATTCTATAGATTGAATTTGGAAAATTGGATATAAATACCTGGAATCAGTACAATATTTATAATCTAATAATTTCAACAAAATAATTTATCAAAATTGTTAGTGAAGGTAATTAAAATTAATTATAGAAATTAAGGTAAAATTTAGTTTACTCAGTGGTTAACCTTCAATATTAATGGGAAAATGACCTAGTCACTTGTCTGAAATCCATTTTTTGCCCATATTCCTACCATATACACTATTCTTTATAATTTTATGAGTTATTAGGATACTATTCCATGAAGGTGTCCTATATAATCGCTATGTAAGGAAAAATATAAAAAATGAACCTTCCTTACCTTTAACATTTATAAAGCCTTAAGATATAGAAAAAACATCATATTATCAGTTTTTAGTATCATTTTTGGAATATAAATGAGTTATTGTTATCATTATAACTTATCATTAATTTTTATAGATGAATTAGTTACTTAAAATTCTTAATAAATTCCAACATCGTGATTATTTAGTTAATAATTAAATAACATAAAAAATATAAAAAATATTAAAAGTCCAGAAAGTTGAATGAATTATTATGTTCCTTTATTTTTAGTAGATTAATAGGTTATGATACATATATATGAACTTAATATATTTTAATTACATCTTTGTCTTGATTTTTAAAATTTAAATTCAATAAATAATGTTAAATTTTACATTAATGTTATTTTATAATAAATGATATTTTATTAAAAGAATTAAAATTATTGATAATTATATATTCTTCCAATTTTTTTAAAATTTTAATAAATAAAAAATATGATATATTTATGGACCAATTTATCTTTTATAAGAACATATTTCCCCCTAAATGGTGAAAATATTGTTAGCACAATTTGTGTTAAAGCAGTGTTTTTGCGTATTATATGCGCTTTTGTAAAAATTAATTTCCAAAACAGATGAGTTTATTCTTTTGTAAATTAAATATCCTATTTATAATTCATTGGGTCTATTTTTAATAATAAATATCACTTTTTTATTCTTGATGGTCAAATTACTTTGGTTAGAAAACTAATTACCTTAATAAAACCAAAATGATTGGTGTGGGGAAACTTAGATGTTAAGGAACAAAATTATATAAATTAACTTATTTTTGTGTTTTGGGGGATTATATATAATAGAAATTCACTTTAATTAATTATTTTTTTAATATTGGTGGCATATGAGGTAAGAGAGACCTCCCAACAGTGTTTACCTTTTAATATTTACAAGAATGCCACTCCTGTTCCACTATAAAAAGGCATTCACCACCCCCACTTCATCACACCTCAAAAGAAACTTTGGATGATCCAAAATATTCCAAAATAATACCCCAAAATTACTCCCCTCAAAATATAATCCTCACATTGATCAGAAATAAATCCAAGGAATTCCTTTAGTGAAAACCAAAAAGAGTTACCCAAAAAAGAGGTAACATTCTTCAACGATCATTTTTTTAATTCATTATAAAACCATTAAATTAATATTATTACTTGCTTATATGACAACATAAGTATCCTAAATATACATAAATATGTTGTTATATTAAGGGTTATACCGAAACCGACACACACTTCCATTAAATGGGTAATAAAAGTATCATTTGTGTGTACATTGGACTACCGCCTCATGAATTGATGTCATTCATTTTTTCTTTTACCACCTCTCATGGATGGTAATTATGATGGAACCACTATTTTTATATGAAATTAATGACATTTATGTTGTATTAAAACTTATTTAATAGTTATATATCATATACCATCATGCTTTCTATTTTTTGGAAAGACGATAACATCGTTTATGGATGTGTGGACTACCGCCTCCTCAAAGCGATGTGATACGTTCACACATTACAAGAAATGTATTAAGGATAGGTTTAATTAAAAACATGTGACATAAAAGAAATATATATGATATTATTGATATAATTAACTTTCTATAAATACAATATATCATTTTATTTATTACCATTTTCACACACTCAAAAAGTGATAACGTCATTCGAGGATATGTGGACTACTGCCTCCTCAACGTGATGTAGTTCATTTTACATCACAATAATTATATATATAAGTATATATGACTCAATTAAATGGTATTTATCATATAAATATAATAATTTTATATAAAATTTTACTTCCCTTCTTCCCATAATGATCATTGAAAAATGGGAACATTACTCATGTGTACGTACGACCTACCGTCTCTATGATTGTAATGTTGTTTCATTTTTCATAACCATATTTCATGACTAGTTTTAAAAGTATAATTTATTTATAAATATGATAAATATTTATTGATTATTATTCTTGATATTTTTATATATCGACCCCTTAGACCATAGTCAACATATCAAAGTTGTTTTTAACACATAAACCGTATTTGGTCAAAACACATGATATAAACTTTATTATTTAAGTAGCTATACGAAACATTGTAATAACTGAATTAAAAGTAATAATATACTTTAAAAAGTTTAAAAATAAATTAAATAATTAACATAAGTTTATTATTCAGTAATATAAAGATACATGTGACAAATAGGACTCACAGTTAGGGATTTTTGTCTCACTTTTTATTCTATGTGTCATACACCATTTTCACCAATTATTTATTTTGTATAGTGTATATTATGACCCATATTCATTTAATATATTAATTCACCCATATTTAATGGTATTATCTGTTTCAAAATTAATTATCTCATCCAAGGGGTTTGATTTTAAAATTTCCAACTTTTAAAATTTATCATTGAAATCTCACTTTTTTGCGATTATTAACTTTCTCTTGAAACAATCACTTTATTATAATCATTTTTTATTAGAAATTGTATTTATTTTAATATCAATATTCTTTTATGATGGACAGATTATTTCTTAAACCTTATACCATTTTTACATATGGTTTTCACATTGAAAGTTATGCAATTTATTAGGGAAATATTGATAAATCTATATCCTTTACTCAATAAAGATATTTGATAAGGCACATTTATTATGATTTAAATTTATTTTTAAATATATGAGTAATATTTTTGAAATAAATTATATGGGTTGGGGACCAGTTAATATAATCCCCTCAATGCATCAGTAGTCTCATGTGATGAAATTAGTTTGTGAAAAACCTTTTTCATTTATTTCCAAGAAGTATTAAATTGCAAGAAGGATAGATCTTGACACAAATCAGATGAGTTTGAACCCATAGAGTTAAAATTTATTATGGATAGATCTTGATAGTGTATAAATCCAACATTGTGCATTTATTCATTATTATTATTCCATTTGTTTATTTATATGTCATAATTCAGTTATCTTTTATTCTTACCATATTGATTATTCATTATTAATATATGATAACTTCTACTATACTTTACAATTACTGAGAATTTGATCTCACCCTTATTTTTTCCCCTATCCCTAGGGTATGAAGATGAATTCATTGAATGCGTTTCAAGGATTCTATATTTTACTTTTGTTATGCTATATATTCCATCCCCAATGTAAAATGGGTTTCATTTATGTAATCTAGTTTTCCAAAACTCCTAAACATTTTGGTTATTTGGGAATTGATTCCTTATAATCATTCTAATGTAATTAAGTAAGGAACCTGATCTAGGATTCTTGGGTAAGGGAATTACAATATCCCTCTAATACATTTGGTAATGATGGATATCTTATGAGATAATAAAGACTGTAATGAGGTGTAAACCCAATTTAGTAAGGTACTATGTCCAACATGACAATCCGGGGAGTGATCCCTGACTAAGGAAATAATGGAATATCTAGAGAATTCCATCCACTATGATATCCTTATAAGTGATCCTTGAATAAGGAAATTTTTTTTTTCATATGTGTATGCTAAAATATTATTTCGTATGTTTTTGATATGTTACAATGAGTCTTGATTGATTACTGATGATTTCAAACATTTATTTCTTATGTATTTTGATTGATAAAATCTAACACTGTGATTCATGATTAAATATATTTTATTTAAAGGGAATTATTATTGTAAGTTATGATCATGTTCTTATATCATTATTCTTATCATATGCTTATATATGATCATTGATTAATATATCCTAGGTTTACCCTTACTAACCATTTGAGACTGCCCTTTATTATGTTTACATTTACCCAGGATATAAAGAATGGTTTTAAGTATGATGTATTTAATACAGGTTATAGATGTGAAGAACTTAGTGGAAGATGAATTAAATATTTTTTTATATGTAGTTTATGGATCCAGGTTTCCAACGACACTACAAATTTACATTTTCTGATTGGATCGTAATGATATTTATTGAATATTCATCTAATTATTTTTGATATTTTTGTATGAAATGTTTGTATTTCTATAGTTGGAATCAAAAAATATTTTTAGTTATTTTTGGAAACTAGGGTGAGAAAATTTAGCGAGAACCCTTAGGATAATCCCATGTATAGGAGAAAATCATAAGTTATTTTAAATAAAGTAATATGGTTTTCCTATAAAATACATTAATTTTTGGATATGAGAAAGTGGATACAGTTATGAAAAAAATTAACCAATGGATAATAACTATAAATTGGGAAAATTGGGTGTTAGATAAATCATCATTAGTGCATGATTAGTGGGCCTAAGACCTCACACTTGGATACACACTCCAAGGGGATATTATTGGTTTAATTAAAATTTTATTTACGAAATGGTATGATGTATTTGAATAGATAATGACAATGGATTACCTAAGATATACCTAAGGATTCAAATATTGAAAATATTTTGTCATTAGTTTGACATCATATAAATGATTCTTCATGATTATATGATTTTTCACTATGATTATTATTTCTAACACTATTATTTTTTATTTTAGTCAATGGATGGAACCTAAAGAAACCTTGTTAACATAGAATTTTATGGAAAATACTATGATTTTCTTCCTGATTAACCAAATTTTATGGGATTTGGAATACAAAATCTTATTGAAATTATTATGAGACTTTCTATGGACATGAATCATGCCGAGCTTCCAAATTTTAAAATAATAAAACACCATTATGTTGAGTCCTTCACTAGGAAACATCCACCATATTTTAGCATGTATGATGATCTACTAGTTTTTAAGTAATGAATAATTACCACAAAAAATACATTCCATTCTCCAGGGTTTAGAACATGAAAAATACTTTCTAGTTATTTATCATTTGGAAGGAGAAGCAGACCAGTTGTTGAATATTATAAATAACATGATGAATTGAGAAGATATTGAATCTATAGAGTGGGAAGAGTTTAGATGGTTTTTTAAAAAAAGTACGTTCATAATATTATTTATATGAAAATGGAGAATGAATTTTTTTAATAGAAGTAGAGGGATGATGAATCCATTTGTACCTATGAGGATAATTTTAAAAGACATGGGAGGTACACTTCTATTATTATCATAAAATCATAAAGTAAGATTGATCAATTCTTTAGTGGCTTAAAACCAAGTCTTCAAAGGGAATTATCTGTAAGGTACTTTAGTAGACATGAAAAACTTATTTGATGTTCTATCAAGGTATAAAGAGAGATTAGAGTTACCCATCAATCTCATGGGTTTGATAAAAAAATAAACAAGCAATTCAATGAATATTATAATAATAGGAATCATAGAGGGAATAATATGAGCATTACCTTATGCTCGAAATATGGAATAGACCATGGGGAGAATTTTCTTAAGGGTATAGGTAAATTATTTAAGTTTGAAAAGGTATTTCATCAAGAAATCATATGATGAAGTGATGATAAAAATTTAGTTAATGATTTAAATTTAGAGAAAGAACTATATAATGCACCACCTACACTCCAGTGTTTCAAATGCAAGGAGTTTGTATGTTATACTAACTAGTTCTCAAATCCAAGGGTTAATGATGATTTTCAACTTTAGTAACCTATTAATCCTTAGAGAAAATTGGAAATCTCCTGAGATAACTATTGTTGAAGTGGGGTATGATAAACATTTGGTGAAAGGTGTAGTTACTATCCACTCTAGAACTACTGATGTCTTATTGATTTTAGATCTACCAACTATTTTATATCTAAATAATTTTATAAGTGTATAAAAATACCAACAGAATAATTCTATGTTGAATTGTTAGTAAAAACTCTTAATGGTATGATGATATCATATCATGTTTATGACAATTATGTAATTGATTTTTTTGGTAATGTAGTTCTTTAAAATATTTATATTATCCCTCTAGTTTCATTTGATTTTTTTGGGAATGTATTGGATTTATTTATATAAATCCAATATCAATTTCTAGAGAAGGGAATTTATATTTTATATTGAAAACAAATCCATGACCATCTATTAGTGTGGTGATAAATATGTACTTACAATAGAAATTCAATCTATTTTGTGGGTCCTGATTCATATTCAATAGAGGAGTTTATATAAAATGGTTAGGGAGAATCTCAATATCAATGAAACACATAATATATGATATTTTGTTGAAATCTTTATGGAATAGTTTCCCAGTATTTATCCAAATCATGAATATGAGTTTTTTATAGAACTCATACCTTCTACTACACCTATTTCAAAGACTCCAAATAGAATTACCCCAATTTAGTTGCAATAATTAAAGAAAAAACTCAAGGAAAATATTGATATGGTATTAATTCATCCAAGTAAATAACCATGGGGTGAAACATATTATTTTTATTAAAAATAATGATGGATCGATGTGACTCAGAATTGATTATTAGAAAATGAAAAAGATCAAAATCAAGAATAATCATCCCCTACTCAATATTGATGATTTATTTGATCAATTACAAGGAGATCAATATTTTTCAAAGATTTATCCTTGATATGGATACTATCAATTGATGGTAAAAAGTGAATACATACCAAAGACATCATTTTGTATAATTTATGAACACTATGAATTTACAGGGATGTCATTTGGTATTACTAATACCCCCGTAATCATCATGAATATAATGAATAGAGACTTTAGATATTAACTTGATATGTTTTTGGTAGTTTTTATAGATGATATTATTATATATCTCAAGTGTAGGGAAGAACGTGGAGATAACATGAGGCTTTTACTAAAGCCCCTATGGATGGGGAACCTATATGAAAAATGTACCAAGTGTGAATTTTGGATATAAAATATTTCTTTTTTGGGTCATTTAATCTCAAGAGAGGTTATATCTGTGGATCCATCAAAGATTGATGTTATTGGACATTGGATAAGACTAACCATTGTAACTAAGGTCCTTATATTTCTTATTTTGATTGGTTATTATCAACTCATTGGGGGAAAATTTATCATGAATATATAATCCACTCATCGTGTTAACTTAAAAGGGAGTCAATTTAATTAGGATAAATTAATGTGAGTAAAATTTCGTGGAGCTAAAAACAAGGCCAGATAGTGAACCTATGCTCAAACTACCTTGTATTGGAGAAGGGTTTGTGACTTATAGTGATGCATCAAAAAATGGATTGAGATGTGTCCTCATTGAAAATTATATGATGATAGCTTATTCCCCACACCAATTAATGAGTGATGAGAAAAATGACCCAACATAATATTTAGAGTTAGTTGCGGTAATTTAAATTAAATATATAGATGAATTATATTTATGGATAAATGTGTGACATATATACTTATCATAAAAGTTTAAAGTATATATTCACCTATAATGACTTGGATATGTTATAGATAATGTGGGTAAATTTGTTTAAATATTATGACTATTCAATACATTACCACCCTGGGAAGGTGAATAAGGAGGCTATTACTCTGAGTCAAAATGACTACTTTAGATTATCTTTGATAAGGATAAAAAATGAACCAATATTTTTGGATGTTAAAATGATGGATTTTAAAACCTTAAAGTAAACAGGAAAATATTTTCTTACTCAAATGAGTGTTCAGCCATCTATCCATGTGAAGATTAAGGATGCCCAAAAGGAAAATGTAGTGCTGCAAAATGTGGTAATAAATTTTCCTGAGTTCAAACATAAATTTGGAGGGATAATATGTTTCAAGAATAGAGTACGTGTCCTACAAATGTCATAGTTGAGGAAGGATCTATTAGAAGAAACTCATATCTCATCACTCTATATTCATTAGGGTAGAAAAAAGATGTATATAGATCTAAAAGAGTATTTCTATTGAAAAAACATGAAAAGAGTTATTATAGATTTTGCATATCAGTAATTAGCATGTAACCAAGTTAATGTTGAAACATAAAATTATAAGGTGATGTTATTAACATTACAAATAATATAAAGTAAATCGGAAAACATAACCACATATTTTTTCATCAGACATCAAAAATATCTAAAGGCCATAATTTTATTTGGGTTGTAGACAATTAGATTAAAAATTCAGAACAATTTATTTACATTAGATAATATTTCACTCTCAATTATATTTCCAAAATATACATTAAAGAATTTATAAGGTTTCATGGAATACCAAATTTTATTATATCTAATCCAGATTTGTGTTTTACCGCATAGTTCTGTTGGAGTATTCAATAAGTTCTACTTATAGAGTTGTGTTTTTGTACTACATATCATCCTCTGATAGATGGTCATTTTGATAGCAACATTAAAACCCCATAAGATACGTTGAATCCAATTTATTGGACTTTAGAGGTGGTTAGGATCAACACCTTCATGTTATTGAATCCTTTTATAAAAATACCTTTCACTTAAGAATTCAGATGGATCCTTTCAAATTCATATATGAAAGGAAATACAGAACTACAATATGCTGGGATGAAGCTGGATAATGAAAGATATTAGGAATTGATATTGATAAGGAAATGGAAGATAAATTCAAATCCATTAATATTCACATCAAGTTAACTCAATGTTGACATAAAGTTTATACTAAAAATCATCAATAAAATATGGAATTCAAATTTTGTGATAAGATATTCCTCTAAATTTCTACATAAAATAAAGATATTAGATTAATAATAGAGGAACATTTTATCACTAGTTATATTATCTTCTTTGATATTGTTGATCAAGTAGGGATGGTTTCTTATCACTTACCACTACAACCAAACCTCTCTAAAGTAAACAACGTTTCCATGTATCTCTCCCATGTAAGTGCACACATAATCCTTGATATGCACTAAAATCAGAGGTTATAAATATAGATAATGATATTTTATATGAAGAATAAATATTATAAATACTTATCTTGGAGATATTTTCTAGGTAGAAATATTAGTCAACTAGTTAAAGTTATCTGGGGGATTTCAAAAATCGAAGAAGCTATATAGGAACCTGAGGATGTGTTGAAACATCGATATACTCATTTTTTGTATCATAGTGATAGAATTTTGAGGGTGAAATTCATTTTAAGGTGTTTATATTGTAACAACCCAATATTTTATATGTATTTCCTTTGAAATAATCATGAAGTAATCAATAACATTCCTTACACGTAACCCAGATTTTAAACGAAATGTGATATACTATTGAATTATGATTATTTAAATATGACCATTATAATCTAGATGTTAAATTAGAGGTATGAATAAGAATAACCACATCATAAAAAATATGTATAATGGTTTTATATAGTGAGAATATATTTATTATTGTATAATAAATAATTACTCAATTTTCAATAAAGACATTTTATTCTTCAAAAATGTATTATATTCAAAAATTGGTTTATTGAATTTTATATGCTGGAATTATAATTAATTTATACCAATTTTAGAAACTATATTTTATAAAAAGGACATCATTTTTGAAACCAACATATCAAAATTAAATTATGGTAAAATTTCACGAACTTATCCCTACAAAGGTATTGCAATGAAATAAGAGAGATAATGACCCCTTCAGTCCCACCACTAGTATGCCACGAGTTGGTGAGTAGCACCAAGGGTATAAAAATATCATAAATTCTATTCATTACCTTCAATATTAAAACTAATCAGGATATTGAATAAAATTCACAAAAACATCTAGCATATAATATAAAAATAATCCCAAAACCATCCCACAATGCATAAACAATGTAAGTTGATATATATAAAAGTATCCAATGTGAAATTCAAAGAAGGAAAGTCCTACAGTGGAAAAATAATAGCAACTCCAACCCAATATAGTAATGTTCATCCCAATCCCCAAGTTCTCTTGGATAACTAGAAAATAGTTTATATACATGGGGATAGAATAATATGTATACTCAGTAGGGACACAACCAATGTGTCAAGTACACATGTGAAAAGAGTATATTAATGCACTAGTGAAGAAATAATAAAACCAATAAGAAACTAGATAGTTTAAATGAACATACCATACTCACCACGGATCACACAATAAATCACACATCCAATATAGTAATTTAACATCAAGATAATAATAAATCATGGTGCCACATTTCCACTTTCCCACTGACTTGAAATTGTTATGCCCCAACATCGAACATACTATGTTTACATCCCTTCGATATATGCCACATTAAAACCACATCCCATCACATATAACCAAGGATAAATGGTCCATCTCTAATGTTTTTTTGGGAAAAATCCCTACCTAAAACACCCTCATAAGGTCTAGCATCATATGATAGCATCTAACATAACCACGCCACATATCACCCGAAGACACCTGGTGCATCACACCTCATCTCATCATATAACAAGGTTAGTGGGGTATCATTAATGTGAAAATCAACCTAATTCCCACTTCCCACCATGCATGACCCCCACTATATATCACATAACATCATAGCTACATCACATTTCATCTTTCCCAAAAACACCTAACATATCACACCAAATCTCACTCTAATACACTTGAAGCATCACTAATAAATGAAGAGCAAGGAAGAGGGGGTAGCTAGCCATCCATATCACCACTACCGTGAATGTTGGGGGGAATACCCAGAACCTAGAACCATTTAAAACTAGTTAGTTTATCCAACTTGGGCGGGGAATGTATAGAAATGATATAAAATACATGAAATATAGATATCGCACAATACCCAACCTATGGGTTCACATCAACCACACTATAACAAACCACATCACCACCACCATACCCCACATAAATTGGCATATCGCCACCACCACTATATGAAAAAAACCACACCATCGACACACAAACCACATAACATCCTCCCATTTCATTTACATGTACACAAATTTTTAGATTTGATAAGTTACACTTACATTAATTCATTTTTCCATTTACAAAGAATCCATTTAATGACCATCTAATTTATTTACTATATTTTTTTTAATTTTATCATCCTGATACATTCCCTGGATAACCGGACAACTAACACAACCACCACAAAACAACTTTACCATCTCACATCAACCATCATCACTGAACCACACTAACCAAAACATCTTACCACAACATCCACACATCACAACCACCAAACAACCACAAACACTATGAACCACTAACATTGCACACCATACATCATCGCCACTTCACACACAACCATTGAACATCACATCCACGAAAAAAAAACAACTACACATCATCTATTACATGTACCACACATCCGTGCACCACAAAAACATCACAACATCCCACATCTTATCCATGCCAACTAGCCACATCACATAATAGACCCATGACCTAAAAAATCAATATGGTAGTCACTATTTCCTCACATAATCCCAAACCATGAAAGAATACACAAAAAGAACAAGTTTATATCATAAAAACAAATTTTAGATTTCAAAAATTATTCAAGGTCTTTCATCACATTACTTCTATAATTTATCATGAGTATTATTATACCGAACCAAAAAAGAAATCTTGGAAATGGTGTCATGCTACAATTAAATTGGTATAAAATAAAAGAAAATCAAATCCGAAAGGACCGAATAGATTAATAGTCTTGGTAATTCAGATTCATACATGAGACTTGTTTTATAAATTAATAATGTAATTACAACATAATTTTTTTCAAGGATAATAACTTTATTCCAAATTATAATATCCTTTCATATCATTCACAGTACACTTCTTGGAATCTTAAGGAAACAAAACATAATTAGGGTTAGTTCAAATTATCATTGAGGGTAAGTAAATCAAAATCAACAATGAATCAATGAAAATAATCAATATAGAAAAGTAATAACTGAATAAACATTCCCTGAAATCAATACACTGAGAAGGAAGTGTGTAAACAATACATAAAGGTAAATAATTGGAAACACATACTATTCAAATAACTAGATTATGAAAAAATCCAATTGGGAATGTAATAAACTGAAACTACATGCCAATTATTCAGTAAAATGAGAATGAAATTCATCCGCATACATTCTCATAGTTAAAATATCATGGATAATAAATACTGAATCATATTTAAGAAAATGATTAATTATTGGACATTATGTTTGGGGAACATAAAAACTTATACCATCAAGACCATTCAAAAGATGTGTAAATACCTGTAAAATTCAAGGAAATTTTTTTCTTAATTTTTTTTGGGATTTTACAAGAACGTAGTTTCTGATGGAACAAGATTCTGAGGCCTGGTGTGCCCGGAATTTCTATCCGAAGTTTAGCTCGGGTACATTCAGTGAACGAATGAGTGGGAATTTCTAACTTTTGAACCGGTGCTCGAAATCGAATTCTGAGGGCACCGATGGAACCATAGCGCTGGTAATTGCTTAGGAACTCCATTTTCAGGGTTGCGTTTTCTCAAGAGAAGATGATAAAAATTGTGGAAGTTTAATTAATAATTTAACTACAATTTATATTTCCTCTTGATAGTTTTTAGCATTGGGTGGAAGTTGGGTAACTACCCAATATACCAAGGGAGGTTATGAGGGTGGTGGGGCCCACACGAACCCCACCCCTTCACATTCCATAACTCCCTCAACTCACAATTAAATTTGATAACTTAAGTATTAATAACTTATGTTAGTAATGAAGTGAGTTTAATGTGTGTGTGTGTTTTAAATTCAAACTCATGTCTAGTTAATAAATTAAGTGAGGGCTTAATTTATTTTGGGGTTGGAACCTTGTGGTGGAGTTTTTGGGAGAAAAGGCTAAGGACTTGAAGAACTTCTTCATCTTCGATGAAGAACGCGAATAACACATCGGTCTCCGACGAAGAACGCCGAGTTCTCGGAAACCGATTACGCGACGCCGTGTATCGCGAGGCCGACGCGACTTCCTCCTTCCGCGACGTCTCTTTCCACGACGGTTTTTCCGCGACGAATCCTCGTTTGACGAACCTCTGTTCAAGCTACGCTCGAGGTAGGGGTTTATTTATTTATTTTTTTATGAATAATACCTTGTCGTTCTTTGTGAAAAAACGACCAATTACTATTGATTAACGAGAGGGGGCCGGACCGCACAAACACGGCCGACCCTCCTCCCTTACCCATGTTATTATTTCTAATGTGGTTGGAACGGGAATGGCGCGGTGCCGTCGCACCGCGCGGGATCATGCGGAAAGTAATGCCCGGCACTGTCACGCCGCGCCATGAAATTGAACCAAGTCACGGCGTCGTCGCGCTGTGCCGGAGAACTGCAAAAACACTGCGGCGGGAGCGGGGCTGCGGTGGAGGGGCGCGGCGCCGTCGCACCGCACCGGACGAATGAAGCTCGCGGCCGATACTGGGTCGCGGCGAAGCATGAGAACCGGCGACCGGAAGCGGGCCGCCGGTGTCAGAGCAGGGAGGGGACCGACCGTCGCCGGTCCCGTGGTGGCAGAAACCAGCCGGCCGGGGTGGGCTGGCCAGGCAAGGGAAAGCCGGGGGTTCAAACCCCCAGCCGGCCAGCTAGCGGCCCCCATTAAGGGGGGACGTGGTTTCAAAACACGAGGGGGGGGGGGGGGGCAGCCCCCCCCCCCCCCCCCCGCAAACCGAACGGCTCGGCTGTTCGGCCGAGCCAGCTGGCGCCGCGCGCCGGGCCGACCCGGGTCAGTCCGGGCCCGAAACCCCCGTTTTCGAACCCTCTTCGGTCTTTCGACCATATCATGGTCTACGGACCTCCGATCGATGCACTGTCAGTTGAGATGCGATCCTTGGATAGAGATGGTCGTTTTGGTATATCGCACTCAAGGTTTCAGAATACATTGGGTTTGGCCGAGTTGGTTCATTCACGAAACCAACCGGGCCCTCGGAGCGGAAACGCTCATAACTTGAGTTCTGGATGTCCGATTGACGTGCCATCAACTTTGTTGGATTCCTCTTAGTGAGACGGATCTTTTGGCTTACTCCGCCCAAGATTTGGATGCAGGTGGAGTACGGTCGGGTTGGTTTTTCCTTAAAAACCAACCGGGCCCCTGGGACGAAAAAAGCCAATAACTCTCAGACCGGGTGTCCGATTGACGGTCCGTCTGCGAAGTTGAGTTCCTGTTGACGATACGGAACTTTTGGATTCATCAACAATGGAATATGTGTCAGTTGATGTATCATCCTCTCGGATCATGGAGCGGAACCTCCCGAACGAGCTTGCTGTGTGCGAGAACCCTAGAGCTGGCTGCGTTGCGACTGTGACGACGACGACGACTGTACAGATATCCTCAGTGGATCCGACGACGACGAATACAACACTCAGCGATCCTATGTAGATTATTGCTACCGATCCTTTGTGGGTCTGATCTGGTGTGGATCAGCGCTCAGCGGTTCTGTGTGAGCCAGCGCCTACAGATCCTGTGTGGGTCTTTGTGGGGGTTAGTTACCTATCGATCCTTTGTGGGTCAGATCCGCTGTGGGTCATTGCGGGGGTTAGTACCTATCGATCCTTTGTGGGTCTGACAGCTTAGATGAATTAGTGGAAATATTTGATCATCTCTATCATCATACGAAGATGTATACCTGTGTGAGCTGAATCCTGTTTGTTTTCCTTTGTGGATTGTGTTGTGATATCCTGTGTGGATTACGTTTTTCTTTCCTGTGTGGACTGGGTTATACATGGGCTCGGATGTTGGAGCCGAACAAGAATGGTGGCTTAGGTATATGTATGGGTATATACCTAAGCAGTGTCGGATGTTACTTCATGATTGTATCTCTCCTTTGTGGATTATCCTTTGTGGATTCTGGGAGACCTTCAGGGGTCTCGGGGTCCCTACTTAGTAACTTATACTCACCCCTGCATGGGCTATGCCCGCACTACATTGTGTTGGTTGCAGACGACAGACAACGCTGATCGTGGTTGAGGCTTGCAGAGCAGGACGATACTTGGAGGTGGACAACTGGGCGGAATGTACTCAGAGCGGCCGACTGGACCCGAGGGGCAATGGAGGCCATCTGTACCCACCCTTCAGGTGGGATTTCCAGTGGACAGCTCGGCGTTGCGGCTTTACATTTCAGTTTCTGTTTTCCCTTCCAGTTCTACTTTACTTTCAGTTTGGGTTTGTATTCTGGCCCACTTACTTTTCCGCACTTACTGTAGTACTCAGTTTTTACTTAGTGTTTACTTATACTGCGTGTTTGCTCTGTGGTGTTTGTTTACTTTACAAAGGAAATGCCTTACCTTTTACCAGGAATTATGCCTTGGGGCTAGTCACCAGCCCCTGGCCTATGGAAGGCGGGCTTGGGGTAGTCATGGAATGGGCCCGAAGACGGGTCGTGACAAATTGGTATCAGAGGAGGTTCAGTTCTACCACAGAACTTGGGTCTCTGATCTTTTTCTATGTGAAGCAATAGTGTTAAGCATATTGGGTGTGGTTATCAGTACAGGGAGTCCAGTGTTGGTGCGGTGGCCGATGTATCTATACACTAGGACCCTGACTTCTGATTTCCGACTTAATGCATGAAAAAATTGATTGCAAGTGTGTTTCAAGTTTTCTATGTGATTATTCTATGTCAGCTCAACAGGTATACTGTTTGACCATGGTGCACCTGTTTCTTTTCAGGATGGCCCCACGACGGCAGCCAGCTAGGGTTCCGAGAGTTGTGCGTGACGACATCCCACCAAGCGAAGAGGCCTCAGTGCAGGGCCCTTTGACAGCTGAGGCACCAACGATACCTTTACCCACCGAGCCACCGATGCTTCTAGCCCCAGCTGCTGACGATGCACATCGCTTTAGTGCACTGCATGAGTTCCAGCGCCAGCGACCGCCCAGGTTCCACAGGGAGATGGACCCCCAGGCTGCCAAGGATTGGCTAGAGGAAATTTTATGAGTTTTCTGGTTAGTGAGGACACCGGCAGACCTCATGGTGATCCTCGCAGCGAGCCTACTACACGCGGCAGCAGGCAGATGGTGGATCTTGATGCTCCAGGTGCACAATAAGGCATCTCTCCTCTAGACAGACTTTGAGAGCCTCTTCCTCTCGGAGTTCATCCCAGCCACCCTCCGTGCGGTGCGCATCCAGGAGCTTCTACAGCTGCGGCAGGGCAGCTTGATGGTCGCCCAGTACTCGGCGAGATTTACCGATCTCTCGCCCTACTCTACAGACATGGTACGAGACCCATTCTTCCGGGCCCGGACCTTTGAGCAGGGATTGAGGCATGAGATCAGGGCATCACTGATCTCCCTCAGTATTCCGACCCAGGCAGGAGTACTGGAGCGATCCCTTGTGATCGAGAGCTATCTTGTTGAGCCTTCATCAGCGCTGAGACCCACCGCAGGGCGACACGTAGCAGAGTCTTATGCAGCAGGCAGTCGACAGATGAATCATGGGTCCAGGCAGACCAGACCCTCAGACAGACGACCTCAGGACACTGGCTCAGTAGTGCGGGGCACACAGCGCGAAGCCAGTCTTTCGAGAGGCAGGCAGTGCTACTCATGCGGCGGGCAGGGCCACATGGATCGTGACTGCCCGACCCGCCGTGCCGAGGAGAAACAGACGGTTGAGGGACCACCCAGGCAGAGGTAGAGGATCGACTGTGGCGGTCCGCATGGAGCAGGCGGACGAGGCAGAGGAGCTGGCCAAGCAGCAGGTGGTGGGAAACGCTTTGAGGCTCTACCACCACCACCACTAAGAGGTCCACCCCATCCACAGGGAGCTGGCGAGCGGAGACAGGCACAACTCCAGGCAGCGGAGGCCTACGACCACGGTGCGCCCGAGATTATTCAAGGTACTATCTGTGTCTATTCCACCCTTTCTTCAGTTCTTATAGACACAGGAGCGAGTCACTCTTTCATAGCCGCTGCCCTTGTTTGGAGCTCGGAGATTCCGACAAATCCATTGGCTCGATCCTTATGGCTAGAGACTCCTAAAGGAGAAGACTCGACGATTACGCACTGGTTTCGGTAGTGTGAGCTTACTCTAGGAGGTGAGAGCTTCGGCTGGGATCTTCTTGTAGCGGCGTCGAGGCCTTACGACGTCATCTTGGGCATGGATTGGTTATCTACAGTCCATGCATAGATTGACTGTATTAGGCGCAAGGGGCGATGTGTACGCACCAATGGGACCAGGTTCACCTTCACCAACGAGAAGGGAGACTTTGAAGCATAGGATGGACTCTCGCAGATGAGAGTACAGCCCATCACTCATCAGTTGTCTAGTCTCATCCTAGGAGCAGTTGACGTGCAAAGTCCTGGTTTTCCTGCAGTGGTGGATCAGTATGCAGACGTCTTTCCCGAAGACATTCCAGGATTACCTCCTCACAGAGAGGTAGACTTTTATATTGACATGTACCCCGGGACAGCCTCGATATCAACTCAAACATATCGGATGGCCCCCGCCGAGCTTCGAGAGCTACGGGTACAGTTGGAGGACTTGCAGGACAATGGGTTCATCTGACCCAGTGTTTCACCCTGGGCTTCCCCAATTTTGTTTGCCAAGAAGGCAGATGGGAGCTTGCGACTTTGTGTCGACTATCGTCCCTTGAACCAGGTGACAGTGAGGAACAAGTATCCACTACCGAGGATGAATGACCTATTAGATCAGCTCAATGGAGCATGGTGGTTCTCAAAGATAGACCTCAGGTCAGGCTATCATCAGCTTAGAGTTTGAGATGAGGACATGCAGAAGACGACCTTCAGGTGTCGGTATGGCCACTATGAGTTCTTGGTTATGCCATTCGGCATAACCAATGCTCCAGCAGTGTTCATGGCCCTCATGAACAGGATCTTTCAGCTATACCTCGATCGATTTGTCGTGGTCTTCATCGGTGACATTTTGATTTACTCGACGACTGAGGAGGAGCACGCCTACCACTTGCGGGTTGTGCTAGACACACTCCGAGAGCACCAGCTTTATGGAAAGCTCCCTAAGTATCAGTTCTGGATATGCGAGGTCCACTTCTTGGGACACGTCATCTCTGAGGCGGGAGTTGCGGTGGATCCTGCGAAGATCGAGGCAGTGCTAGCTTGTGATCCACCCAGGAGCGTGACAGAGGTGCGGAGTTTCTTGGGACTAGCTGGATACTACCGAAGATTTGTGCCAGACTTCTCTAGAGTTTTGGAACCACTCTCAGTTTTGAAAAATAAGGGGAAAACTTTGTGTGGTCAGATAGATGTCAGCAGAGCTTCCAGAAGCTGAGACAGAGATTGACCAGCACACCTATCTTAAGGTTTCCTGAGGAGGGAGTAGGGTACGTAGTCTACTACGATGCATCAGGGACCGGACTCCGATGTGTCCTGATGCAGGAGCGGACCGTGATCGCCTATGGATCACGTCAGTTGAGACCGCATGATCAGAACTACGCTACCCATGACCTGGAGTTAGCAGTAGTGGTCTTCGCTCTGAAGACATGGCGACACTACCTGATGGGCGAGCACTTTATAGTCTTTTCCGACCATCAGAGTCTCAGGTACATCTTCTATCAGAAAGATTTGAACCTGAGACAGCGGCGATGGATCGAGTTCCCCCAGGACTATGACTTTGAGATAGTCTATACTTCTGGGAAGGGGAACGTAGTATCCGATGCTCTCAGCAGGAGGACGGGCATTCAACTACTTGAGGAGGCGGCAGAGCAGCTAGCCTCTTTGCAGATATCCTTCATGGATAGAGATGGAGAAGCCTTCCTTCAGTCTCTCACAGTCACCCCTCCACTACTATAGCAGGTCAGAGAGGCACAGGGTGGGGACGCTGACTGTGAGACACGGCATGCACAGATATCCTCAGGACAGGCACCTAATGGTTTCTCCTTTGGAGCAGAGCACAACGTCTTTTTCAAAGGACATACCTTGGTACCAGTTTCTTTATGGGAGGAGGTGCTGAGAGATTTTCACACTTCTCCTTTGGTGGTACATCCTGGAGTGGTGAAGATGTACCAGGATCTCAGACGACAGCACTGGTGGCCGGACATCAGGAAGGCTATGGCGGAGTTCGCTTCTCAATGCCTCACCTGCCAGCAGGTGAAGGCAGAACACTAGGTACCAGCAGGATTGGTACAGCCTTTGGAGGTCCCGGAGTGGAAGTGGAATGGCATATCTATGGACTTCGTGACTGGACTTCCACGCACTTCCAGAGGTCACGCCTCCATTTGGGTGATTGTCGACCAACTCACCAAGTCAGCACACTTCTTACCCATCAGAGATCAAGGCTCAGTGGAGATATTGGGATGACTTTACGTTCAGGAGATTGTGCGGCTTCATGGTGTGCCATCATCTATCATCTCCGATCGAGCTGCTCGCTTTACTTCCCAGCTTTGGAAGGGGTTGCAGGAGGCGTTCGGGACATAGCTACGTCTGAGTACAGCCTTTCACCCTCAGACAGATGGTCAGATGGAGAGGACCATTAAGACTCATGAGGACATGCTCTGTGTATGTGTCGTCGACTTTGGTCATAGCTGGGAGGACCACCTACCCTTGGTGGAGTTCGCGTACAACAACAGCTACCACTCCACCATTGGGATGACACCATACGAGGCGTTGTACGACTGACCTTGCAGATCTCCTTTGTGCTAGAAAGACCCTGGGGAGTCAGTACTTGTGGGACCGGAGATGGTCCATGCCACGATAGAGAAGGTCTGGGTCATCCAGAAGCAGATGAGGACAGCTTAGAGCCAGCAGAAGTCTTATGCTGACAGGAGGTGGAGGCCACTAGAGTTCGAGGATGGCGACCACGTCTTCTTGCGTGTCTCTCCTCAACGTGGACTATGGAGATTTGGTCGAGGCATAAAGTTGTCTCCATGATTCATTGGATCGTTCCAGGTCCTCATCAGGATTGGCGAGGTAGCTTATCGCCTGGCTCTACCAGCTCAGCTGCACCAGGTGCACTACGTCTTCCACGTATCTCAGCTGAGGAGATACGTGCACGACCCGACACATATCATTGACCATGGGGAGATAGACGTTGATGATGGGGTGACTTTTAAGGAGGTACCAGTGGAGATCGAGGATCGATAGAAGCGGGTCCTGCTTGGACGGTTGATTCCTCTAGTGCGCATCAGATGGCAACACAGGAATCTCCAAGAGAGAACTTGGGAGCGGGAGGCTCAGATGCATGCTCAGTACCCACATTTGTTTCCCTAGATTTTGATGTATATTTATGGGGACGTAAATCCCTGAGGTGGGAGTAATATAAAGACCCGTAAAATTCAAGGAAAATTTTTTCTTAATTTTCTTTGAGATTTTACAAGAACGCAGTTTCTGACGGCACATGATTCCGAGGCCCGGTGTGCCCGAAATTTCTATTCGAAGTTTAGCTCGGGTACGTTTAGTGAACAAACGAGCGGGAATTTCTAAATTTTGAACTGGTTCTCGGAATCAGATTCTGAGGGCACCGATGGAACCGTAGCACTGGTAATTTCTTAGGAACGCCATTTTCAGAGTTGCGTTTTCTCGAGAGAAGATGATAAAAATTGTGGAAGTTTAATTAATAATTAAACTACAATTTTTATTTCCTCTTGATAGTTTTTAACTTTGCGTGGAAGTTGGGTAACTACCCAACTTCCCAAGGGACGTTATGAGGGTGGTGGGGCCCACATGAATCCCACCCCTTCACATTCCTTAACTCCCTCAACTCACAATTAAATTTGATAACTTATGTTATTAATGAAGTGAGTTTAATGTGTGTGTGTGTGTTTGAAATTCAAACTCATGTCTAGTTAATAAATTAAGTGAGGGATTAATTTATTTTGGGGTTGGAACCTTGTGGTGGAGTTTTTGGGAGAAAAGGCCAAGGACTTGAGGAACTTCTTCATCTTCGACGAAGAACGCGAAGAATACATCAGTCTCAGACGAAGAACACTAAGTTCTCGGAAACCGATTACACGACGCCGTGTACCGCGACGCCGACATGACTTCCTCCTCCTCCTCGACGTCTCTTTCCGCGACGGTTTTTCCGTGATGAATCCTCATTCGACGAACCTCTGTTCAAGATACACTCGAGGTAGGGGTTTATTTATTTATTTGTTCGTGAATACTACCTTTTTGTTCTTCGTGAAAAAAAAACCAACTGCTATTGATTAACGAGAGGGGGCCGGACCGCAGAAACACGACCGACCCTCCTCCCTTATCCATGTTATTGTTTCTAATGTGGTTGGAAGGGGAATGGCGCGGTGCTGTCGCACCGCGCGGGATCGTGCGACAAGTAATGCGCGGCGCCGTTGCGCCGCGCTGTGAAATTGAACCAAGTCGCGGTGCCGTCGCGCCACGCCGGAGAACCGCAAAAACACCGCGGCTGGAGAGGGGCCGCATCAGAGGGGTGCGACATCGTCGCGCCGCACCGGACGAATGAAGGTCACGGCCGATACCGGGCTGAGACAGAGAATGGGAACCGGCGGCCAGAAGCAGGCCGCCTGTGTCGAAGCAGGGAGGGGACTGGCCGTCGCCGGTCCCGTGGTGGCAGAAACCTGCCGGCCGGGCAAGGGAAATCCGGGGGTCCAACCCCCGGCCGCCCAGCTAGAGGCCCCCATTAAGGGGGGCCGCGGTTACAAAACGCCGGGGGAGGAGGGGGGGTTGCACCCCCCCAGCAAACCGAACGGCTCAGCTGTTCGGCCGAGCCAGCTGGCGCCGCGCCGGGCCGACCCAAGGGGTCTCGGTCCGGGTCGGTCCGGGCCCGAAACCCCCATTTTTGGACCCTCTTGGGTCTTTTGCCCATATCTTGGGTTACAGACCTCCGATCAACGCACCATTAGTTGCGATGCGATCCTTGGATTCAGACGGTAGTTTCGGTATATCGCACTCCAGGTTTTGGAATACTTTGGGTTTGGCCTAGTTGGTTCATTCACGAAACCAACCGGGCCCTCGGAGCGGAAACGCTCATAACTTGAGTTCCAGACGTCTGATTGACATGTCGTTGACATTGTTGGATTCCTCTTAGTGAGACGGATCTTTTGGCTTACTCCGCCCGAGGTTTGGATGCAGGTGGAGTACGGTTGGGTTGGTTTTGCCTTAAAAACCAACCGGGCCCCTGGGACGAAAAAGCCAATAACTCTCAGACCGGGCGTCCGATTGATGCGCCGTCTGCGACGTTGAGTTCCTGTTGACGATATGGAACTTTTGGATACATCAACTCTGGACTATGTGTCAGTTGACGTATCAGCCTCTCGGCTCATGGAGCGGACCCTCCCAAATGAGCTTGCTGTGTGCAGGGACCCTAGAGCTGGCTGCGTTGCGACTGTGACGACGACGACGACTGTACAAAGATCATAAGTGGATTCGACGGCGACGACTATAGCACTCAGCGATCCTACGTGGATTAGTGCTACCGATCCTGTGTGGGTCCGATCCTGTTTGGGTCAGCGCTCAGCGGTTCTGTGTGAGCCAGCGCTTACAGATCCTGTGTGGGTCCGATCCTGTGTGGGTCTTTGCGGGGGTTAGTTACCTATCGATCCTTTGTGAGTCAGATCCTTTGTGGGTTGTTGCGGGGGTTTGTACCTATCGATCCTTTGTGGGTCCAATGACTTAGATGAATCAATGGAAATATCTGATCATCTCTATCATCATACGAAGATGTATACCTGTGTGAGTTGAAGCCCATTTGCTTTCCTTTGTGGATTGTGTTGTGCTATCCTGTGTGGATTACATTTGGCTTTCCTGTGTAGACTAGGTTATACTTGGGCTCAGATGTTGGAGCCGAACAAGAATGCAGGCTTAGGTATATGTATGGGAATATACCTAAGTAGTGTCAGATGTTATTTCATGATTGTGTCTCTCCTTTGAGGATTATCCTTTGTGGAATCTGGGAGACCTTCGAGGCTCTCGGGGTCCCTACTTAGTAGCTTATACTCACCCTTGCACGGGCTATGTCCGCACTACGTTGTGTTGGTTGCAGACGACAGATAGCGCTGATCGTGGTTGAGTCTTGCGGAGCAGGACAATACCTGGAGGTGGACCACTGGGCGGAATGTACTCGGAGCGGCCGGCTGGACGCGAGGAGCTGTAGAGACTATCTGTACCCACCCTTCAGGTGGGATTTCCAGTGGACAGCTCGGCGTTGTGGCTTTACTTTTCAGTTGCTGTTTTCCCTTCCAGTTGTACTTTACTTTCAGTTTGGGTTTGTATTCTGGCCCACTTACATTTCCACACTTACTGTAGTACTCAGTTTTTACTTAGTGTTTACTTCTACTGCTTGCTTGCTCTGTAGTGTTTGTTTACTTTACAAAGGCAATGCCTTCCCTTTTACTGGGAATTACGCCTTGGTGCTATTCGCCAGCCCCTGGCCTATGGAAGGCGGGCTTGGGGTAGTCACAGCAAGGGCCCGAAGACGGGTAATGACAAGATGGTTTAAAACTACAGGTATAAATTTATTAAATTTTCAAAAATAATTTGTATCATGAGAACTTGTCGATGGATTGAGGGGACATATAATTTCTATGCCCCACCTATCATTACCTTCCCAAATAATTCCTCATATCCAATAATTGATTTAATTAATAAAATATCCATGTTGAATAAATAAATAGTGATTTATCAATATTTACCCATTAATTAAAATAACTCAAACACTAAACACTGTATATAAAAATGATATACAGTTTAGGAAAAAAACATATCCATGATAAATGATATTGATAATTTCGGGAAATTCAATTTTCAATATCATAGGGATTGGAATATTTTAAGGGGACTAAAAGGAATCATAGAAGTTAATGTTAACACTATACTTTGTAAAAGAAATCATAAACCATCCATAGGAATAATAAGGATGGTATCAATACAAAATAACCCAAGTGGAGTAAAATAAATGGTTGCTGTCATTGATAAAATAAAATAGAAATTATAAAAACATTCTTCAGGAAAATATCATTTTTTTAAACCTTTTTAAAAACATATTCTTTGAAAATCACTTTAAAAAATATAAATTATTTTTTAAAGGGTAAAAGTTTCTTTGGTAAATAAATTTGAAATGTTTAAAAACATTATTGAAAACATTTTTATAAAACATGGTTTTTAGAGAAAATATATATCCGACCCAAGAGAGAAATCGTGTTAGGTTTTCTGAACAACATTTTCTAAAACATTTTAAGTACCAAACAGTGGGAAATGGTGATATTACCTGAAAAGTATAATTAACAACCATTTTTGAATATAATTAATGGTTTTATTTAACAGTGATACAATAATTGTTTCTAATGAAAATTCAAGTATAAACAATCCCAAACCAAATGAGATTGTGATGTAAACCCTTTAAAAGACCGTTAATGTGAGAATCAATCAATTAATAAATTATTTGTGTGAAATATAATTCCACATAAAACAAGTGTAAATACAAAAATCAAAGTAAAAAGTGATTAAACACATATTATTATAATATTAATGACAATGAGGAAGTAATATAACCCTAAGAAAAAAAATCGGGTTATAAAATTATTTTCCACTTGGTAATGCTTAGTTCAAATCCCCTCTGGTGAAATAATTAAAATTGAAAATAAAAATATCCTGAATAATCAATTAATCATGATATTATAAGTCAAAGTGATAGTATGTATACTATATATTGGAAATTGTGTTCACAACAATAAAATATGTCTCAAAGAATGGAAATTGAGATAAAGCCACTTATTACTTGGTAACATTTGAATTATAATCCCCATGAAATAAAATCTTTAAAATGAAACTCTAAATACCATGAATATAAATTTATTCATGATATAAAATATTATAAGAACATTATATACACCATAAAAAAGAAATAATTTGTGAAAATGGTGTATGCCTCCCAGAAAGAAAAGTGAGACAAGAATCCCTCACCTTGTGTTTCCTTTTGGATGAACATCATTTAAATTCATGTATAATGGTTTTAAACTTGTTAATAAATTATTAATGAAAAATATTAATATTTATTATATCATATATTATCTTCTTATAATATTTTACTACCTATTTTTTAGTAAACATTCATTATTTTCACCACTTTAGGTGTTAATTGCCTAGTTCTTCGAGTATGTTTTGACTTTTTACTTGATGTTCCTATTAATTAGATCATGATTTCATCATATAAAGAATGTAAAAAATTATTAAATTATCAAATATATTATGTATATATGTATTTATAATAATCTATAATATTTGGATATAATAAATGAAATTCACAGTTCATGGAGAAAGTAGGTCATATGTATGCATAAACACTACTTTCATTTCATTGTCGTATTAAAAGAATGAAAAGTAAATTATTTACATGTATATTAAAATTAAATTATAGTATTTATTTCATATATATCACATAGGATTAATAAAACCATCCTTTATATGTTCCATGTATAGTGTGAACGAATCACATTTCTTTGAGAGGGCGGTAGTTCACACTTCCACAAATGATGTTATTATACTTACAAAAAAGAGAAAGCATAAAAATATTTTTTATATAAAAATTAAATAAGAATAAATACATTATAAATATAAAATATATCATATTTAAATATAAGGTCCATTATAATTCCCAACCATTAGAGGTGGAAAATGAAAAATGAACAATCTTCGTTTCGTGTTGTGGTATTTCGTTGTAAACATAAACGGTGGGTTCGCTACCCATTAAATGAATGTGTGTTTTAGTACTGGTAAAAAAATTAACATAAAAATATATATCATTATATTTAGGATACTTATATTATTATATAATCTAGAAATAAGAAGATTTTAGGGGATGAAGAATGAAAATAAAACAAAAGAGCCTTGTGAAGGATGTTACCTCTTTTTCAGGTAACTGTGTTTGTTTTGAACCAAGGGATTACTTGGATTAGTTTATGACCAAGGTGAGGATTATAGGATTAAGGGAGATAAGTTTAGGATCTATTTGATTTTATTTTTTTTTATAAAAAGTGTCTTGAGAGGTGTGAGGAAGTGGGATGGGTGAGTGCCTTTTTATAGTGGTGGAGGAGTGACATTCTAGAAAAATTTTTGAAATGGAATTACACCAATGTTTTAACTTTGTATATTGGAACCAATCATGAACCATATTAGAGGAAAGTTATTATAGGGTCAAACTAGTTCTGGAAAATGGTTTTTGGACTTGTTTCTAGGTAATTTTGTCCCTTAAGTTTAAGGTTTAGTCCCTTATTAAGATTATTTTTCTCTTAATCATTGTAATTAATTTTAATTATTTTCACTAATATTTTTGGTCAAAAAATTACATGAACTTATTATAAATTGAAAATTATTATTATTCCAAATATGGAATCATTTTTTTTTTCAAATTCCAAACATATAATCCGAATAAATTATTTTAAATTTATTCCTGCAGATGGGATAACAAAGTTGGGTTTTAATGTAAAATGTACAAAATCTTGCTAATTCATTATATCAATTTTCAAAGTAAATTAGATTCTAATGACCAAAATTGGGTTAATTTATATAAAATTTGTCTGATTTAACATTAAAAACAATTAAAAATATAATTTATCCTTATAAATAAATCAAATGAAAATGATGTTTGAATCAAAATTCAGTATTTTTCAGCATTCATTAAAAAAATGAAATTTCCCAAAAAAAATACCAAAAATTAACCCTTATCTAATATTTATGTTATAATTTAAAATCTAAAGTTTATTTTGATCTATAAAATAAATAAAATCTAAAAAAATTATATTTAAAATATATTCTCCCTTAAAATGCTGTAAAACTACAATTAAAAAAATTTAGGTTATTATGAAGAAAATTGATTTTGTTATTATCTTGTGCTTATAAAATTTATTGTATGAGTATAAATTTTTTTATTGGTTATATAATATATAAAACTTAATTAATATAATTCATTAATAGTAATTAATTTAATTTATTATGACAGAATTTATTTTGGAAGCATAAAAACATTTCTTATATATTCCATTGGTTCTTATATCCATTCCTTATTAATTTGAAACTAATGAATTGGTTTCATATTTGTGTATACCATATATTTTTATAGGTTATTTATTACTATTCATAACCTATAATTTAATGACTAGGTTATATCTTATTATATTAAAGAATAATATTTTAATAATATATCGTTGTTTGGTAAAACTTGGACTTGCGTGTAACACAAACCGTTGAAGAAACTCGGTGTTGCGTGTAATGCACGCTAACTCAGTATCACATGCATTGAAAGATATATCATGGATTAATTTTATTTAAAATATTAAATGTATTATAATGTCTCAGGATATTATATTTGTAACATCCTACCCCTCCTCATTGGATTGAGTCAAGGCGGAAGTGTTACTTGGCCTTAAGCGACATCCCCAAGGTGTTAAATACTGGAAATGAATGCCAAGGGATTAAAGAACAAGTGGGGGATGATTTTAGATTTTAAATAAATAAACCAACCAAACATTCCATAACCAACCACAAATATATAATGAATGTCAACAATGAAAACCAATTCAATACATTTCCAAGTGACAACAATACAATAAAACCAATCCCATAACAATACCAAATAAAAGTATTAAGCAGAAGAATAAAATGAAAAACACATGGAATCCAAGAATAAGCTCCATAGATTCACAGAAAGATCCAAACTCAAACACCACAAAACAACCCAAATCATCATGAAGAACCACTAAGGAAATGAAATCCTTTACCTTTAGCTGTGTCTCAGAATACAACATCTACAAAAGCATTGAAGTACCAAATTAGGGGGTGATTAATAATACTATTTATAATTTCCACAAATTACATCCCTAATCATGGAAAAATTATATAACATGTTATCAATATTATAAAAAACAATTTATCTTTGTCTATTTAAACAATGCAACAAATTCCAACAAGCCAAACACATCCTTACCAATGCATTTTACCCAAGTCATCACATTTACATGGAAGGAAAACAAACAAGTAATTAACCATATTTTCTATTTCAAATTGGAATAACTCAAATTACCTTGTGTGTACACTCATGCATTTCAATCATATTCAAAAATTCAACACACCTGATCTCGGTGTACCCTTGATGGTGGAACATCACATCCAAACACGTCCCCTTTTTGCAGTGGTACATCATGACACTTTCCACCACATTTATTAGTGGTACTTCATCCCATTGTCTATCCCATCCCTCAAATGCTTCCTTACATAAGTCAAATACCATTCCAAAAACATTTACCAAAATACCAACAACATGAAAATAAATAATTCAAACAACATTCCAAAACCACTTCAATAAATCACCCATTTATTGAAACCACCGTTAATACATTATTCATACCAAACCATACTTCAATAAAAAAACATATTCAATGAAATAACATTTTCAAAAAATATTTTCCATAAATCACTCAAGACACAAATTTTAAATTAATCATTTTAAAATCAAATAAAAAAGAACATTTCACAATAATAACGTATTTTCACCAAAATCCACAAATCATAAAAAAATGGTTTTCCACCAAGAATTCCACCTTATATTTATAATAAATTTAAATAAAAACCAATTAATTTGAAATAAATCATTCTAGTTCTATCAAGAGGAGTTGAGACTAAAGCCACCTACCTTTAGGGTTTGGTGAAATCGACCCACCGCAAAACTGTATACCAAATCTGAGTGAAACTTACACAAAAACGACTTAGATAACTCAACCTAACATCAACCATCCCAAATATAACCATTATGGGAAACAAAACCCCTAGATCTACATGCTAAGAAGGTATATTGAGGAAACGAAGAGATATAGGAGAGAGTATATCTAAGAAAAATCATGAAAATACCTGGGTGAGAGACTTAACAAGGAAGATCAAACTTCAAACCACAAAGAAAACCCTTGAAATCACTTCCATAATGATGGGGATAAGGTTCATAACCCTAGAGTGAAGAAAATACCAAGTGAGGGTTGAAATGGGGATCAAATGGAGAGTTTATGGTTAAAAACACGTGAGGTACATTTTTAAGAACCCATATTTAATGCTTCTTACTATTATATTTGATAGTTAGATAAACCATGTGCTAACTATGTGCCTTATACTATCTCAAAAGGGTACCTCTCAGGGTTGGCATGCACAGTTAAAAAAATTGTGCACCAACCATGACGAAACCCACTGTCCCATGAAGCATAGTTAGAATGGAGAGGCCGCACAGTTTGGAAACTATGTTCATTAACTGTGCACCAAAACCCTTTCCTTTTCCTTGAATTGCTTGTTTTCCTTCAAGTGTTGCATAGTTTTCACTAACCATAATCAAACAGCGTGCCCTTAAAAAATCCCCAAAACCATTCCAAAAAGAATTGAAACTCTCCCAATGTTTACCAAAAAACTTTATATACATAAAAATTTATAAATAATGGTTATATACCTCAAATAAATGTTACTACATTTTCACCACCATTGGCCTTTCCAAACTTGAAAATTAAAAAACCAATATCTTCTAGAAAGACCATGGGCCATTGCTTGAAAATTTCTTTCTCCCATTCCTAACTATCCTCCTGAATTTGGTCATGTTTCCAAAAAAACTACACTAGATCAAATATTTTTCCACATATGTCTTTCTATTTCTTATCCACAATCCACACTAGAAGGTGAACCAAAGAAGAATCTAGCTCAAGCTTAATATGATCTCACAAAATCACATAGTCAGGATCTGACTGATACTTCTTCATCTGAGACACATGAAACACACTATGTATTGAACTAAATCATGGGGGAAAATCCAAATGATATTCCACCTTTCTAATCATATAAAGTTTCTCAAAAGGCCCAATATTTCTTAGAGATTACTTTTCCTACCTTCCAAAATGAAGCTATCAAATCCAAGGAGAGATTCTCAAGAACACATGATTAGCCACCTCGAATGACAATGGCCACCAATGATGATACTCATACAATATTTTATGACTCTAAGTCATCCTATTCTCTTTCTACACAACTTAATATTATCTATATTCTATTGGAAAAGGATCAACCCAACCATCAAAGTATCACCTATTTCCACCGAACATAGTGTAGAAGGAAACAGGCATCCATACAGTTCTTCAAGTAGAGCCATATGTATTGTTTTCTGACAACTGTTATTATACCAAAACATCACGAACG
Organism: Viscum album; assembly: GCA_963277665.1. Taxonomy (NCBI): domain Eukaryota; kingdom Viridiplantae; phylum Streptophyta; class Magnoliopsida; order Santalales; family Viscaceae; genus Viscum; species Viscum album. The sequence goes on from OY728165.1 coordinate 2,103,465,554, forward strand.
AAAATTTCTCCTCCCATGAGGCACTAAAATTCATCACATAAGACCAAAACATGTCTTCCAATGTTTGTATCATCCTTTTTTATTGGAAATCCATCTGATTATGATACGCCATACTCATAGTCAACTGAGTCCCAAGGGATTATTGCAAGGATTTTTAGAAACATGACTTGAACCTCAGATCTCTATCTGATACATTCAAAACTGGTACACCATTCCTCTTTACCACCTCACAGATATAGATTTTGGACATATCATCCACCATATGAGATTCAAGAATAGGGATTAAATGAGCTGATTTTGTGAGCCAATCCACTACCACACATATGTCATCATGCTTCCAAACTATTAATGGGATACCTATAATAAAATTCATAAAAATATAATCCCATTTCCACATAGGGATGGGTAAAGACTGAAAAAGAACTAATCCTCACTGATGATCTACCTTGACATGCTGAAAATTCAACCATCATGAGGTAAAGTCAACTACCTTCATTTTCATACCCACCCACCGAAATTGAACCTCCAATTCCTTATACATTTTCTAATTCCTAGGGTGAAATGACCATATCAAATAATGATATGATAAAGAAAAATTCTAGAAAATCCATCGGTACAAAAATTCAATTCCAAAACCACAACATTGAATTCACACCAGTTTCTAGCCCTCAATGGTATTCCTACCATTGAGTTTCAACCTCACAGCTACACATTCTGAATCAGATGTCTTCACCTCCTTAACAAATCCAACTAAATAAAAAACCAACTAAACTGGAAAGAAAATATCTACATCAACACATTATTAACATTCCAATTGCATGTCGCCTATAACTAAAATCAACTACCACTAATCTAATGCTTGTTTGACCACCTGAGCATATGAATTCCCACTTAATTCATCTACGACCAAATTTCCCTTTTCTGGTGTGCAAATCAAGTCGAAGTCAGACATCTAGAGATACTACATCCACATAATTTAGCTCAAATTCAAATCACTATGTGAGAAAATATTCTTCAAACTCTTATGATCGCTAAACACTATAAATTTCCCAACAAAGAGATAATGACATCATGTTTTCAAAGAATGCACTACCACAACCAATTCCAAATCATGCATTAGGTAGTTCTTCTCAGGAAACCTCAACTTTCATGATCCATAAACAACCACATGATCCCCAAACATGAGAATACACCCCATCCATGATCCTGATGCATTGCAATACATCACATACCCTTTTGTTGGTTCTGGAAAAACCAAAATCGGTGCCGATGTAAGGTTTCTCTTAGGTTCTTTAAAATACTGTTGACACTATTCATTCTATTGGAATGGAATTGTCTTCCTTGTTAAAGCTTTCATCGGTGAGGCTAATCGTGATATGTCACAAAATAAGTGTTAGTAGTACCCAACTAGACCAAGGAAGTTTCTTATCCAAAAAACATTCTTTGGCAGTTTCCAAGAGATAACAACATCTATCTTTTCCGGATCCAATAAAACAACTTTTAAATAAATAACATGACCATGGAAACAAACATATTGTATCCAAATATCACACTATGATAATTTTTCCCACAAACGATGATCTCTAAAAATCACCAACACTATTTCCAAGTGAAGCTCATACTCATCCCTTGTCTAGGAATACACCAATATATCATCAACAAACACCTCCACAAAAGAATACAAATATCTTTGAAATATCTCACTCATAAATTCCATGAAGAATGATGGTGACTTTGTATGACCAAAGGGCATAACCTCATACTCATAATTTCTATATCTAATTCTGGAAGCTATTTTTAGAATATCCTCCATCCATACACACAACTGATGATATCCTGATCACAAGTAATTTTCTGAGAACCAGTGATCTCCCCTCAACTAATTGAATAGATCATCAATGTATGGGAGTAGATGTGGATTCATTATTGTAACTTGTTTATGATTAAGATAATCAACACACAGTCATAGATTTCCACCTGACTTTTTAACAAACAAGACTGGTGCTACCTACAGATATGTGCGAGGCTGGATAAACCCTTTGTTTTATAACTCATATAACTTTAATTTTAATTCCCTCAATTCTTCTAGTTCCATCCAGTAAGAAAAAAGTGATATAAGACTGGTCCCTTAAAGGAGATCAATCATAAACTCCACTTGTCTTACATGTGGTAAACTTGAGAATTATTTAGGAAATACATCTAGAAACTAATCAAAAACTACAAAAAATATTGTTTCACCTACCTCTTTTGTCGATGTTAAAGAAAAATAAACCAATTGATGTGAGATCATCCCAACCTCTTGGGCCAAAAGGCCCATTTCACCCAACTTTACCTTTTTCTCTCCTCTAAAAAGATTCTCGACATCTTCATTCATTGTGAATATAACCTTTCATGCATAATATTCGATGTAGATCTTAAAGAGTGTCAACCAATCCATACCTAGGATTATATCATAAAAATCCATCTCAAGCACTAAAAAGTCTGACATCAACTCAACCCCATCAACTTTTATACAACATGTTCTACACAGAAAGGCTCAACACTCTCTTTGACACAGAGGAGTTTAAAGTTTCAAAATAGAAGGAATTATTTCCTCATTTAAATTCTACAATTCAATAGCATGTAAAGAAATGAAATAATGAGATTCACTGATATCAAAAAAAAAATCATCCAAGAATAATTCAAAGGAATCACACCTATCACCATGGACGTTCCTTACTAATCATCCACTACAACCTGCTCGACTCCAAACACCTTCTTGTTGGCCACACTCTGCTCTTTATTCCCCTGCTATAGAGTCATAGTGTTCCTCGAATCACCATGAATAACTCTAATATGATGATTAGGGGTGTGATGTTATCCCCTTTGTATTAAGGCATACGAAGCCTATGACCCCTAAGGAGTTTCACGAACACCCGACCTTGGGGCATTGTAAGAATAATGATGAAGATGACCCATATTATTGTAGTTATGACATGATTGAGGTAGTTTTATATAATACCACTTGGTGTGACTTGTATAACCACACTAGAAACATCTTGGATTATTCTAAGGCTTCATAGGAATATTCACTAATCCTGCCATTTGATTCTGAGCCATACTCACACCTTATAAATAAGTGTCCATCTTCCGCTTTCTCCATGAATTAGAGTTCCCACCATTTTCCAAGGGTATCACAATACCTCCTCTACACATATACCCCAAGATATCCATTTTATATATATTTTCTCAATTTAAAATTTCTGTATAATCTATTATAAAGAACACTACAATCTTCAAATAGATTTCCCATATAAACCCAGATTCAAAGACACATTCCTTCAATTATGAACTAATCACCACCTCGGGTGTAAACTAGACTAAATTCATGAATTTAGATGCATTATAATTCACTAAGAGGTTCTCTTACTTCAATATAGATAAATCCATCATTCGATAAATCTTAAAGGTGTGAGGTTAGAATTGTTTGTCTAACAATTCCTTAAAACCCTCACATGTCATACCATGGTCTGCTCCATCCTAAACCACCAACTCCCACCACTGACATGAAATATCATCCAACATGTATGTAAAAAAATTTACTTTCAACTCCACTGGTGTACCCAAGAAATTAAATATTTGATTTATCCTATTCAACCACTCTTCCACCCTTTCTAGTTCCAAATCACCACTAAGGATGGGTGGATTATACTTCTGAAACTGACCGAGTGATCCACATACTTCATCTCATATATCATATTCCCACTTTCCACATCATGAAATGCTTGCACTATTCTATGAACTAACTTCTAGTTCACCTGGGGATTAGGTGCACCATTTTTTCTGCAGCATCCTCTGGTTGGTCTCTACAACTCCTACCTAGTGCCATTTCTATCCACATAACACAAGAACCATAATTATCAATCTTTAGCAACTAATGGATTAAAATTTCAATTTATATACCATTTCATCTAGCACAAATATGGCTTCCAAAATTCCCAATTTTCCATGTCCAGTAATTTTTAAAACATCCATCATGTTTGGAAAATCAACCCATTTTAAAAATACACAACCATTCTCATTTTAAAATATAACATTTGAAAACAACTTCCAGACTTTTTAAAAAAATTACACATTCATGCCACAACATAAATAATTATGCCCAATGAAATATGAAATCTTAGTGGGAATCCATTTATACCATGCATGTCGTGCTCATATCACTGGCTACACGCACGACAATGCGATCATGCTCTTATAAGTGTCTCCAAAAACACTTATGTACCCAAGTCCCTAGTAACATGAAGTTTAGTATAAAAGGGTTAGCTACTTCCATTTATGTTATACATTTCAAGTTCCAACAATCCTAACCCTTGCTACCATACCAACTCAAGGAATGAACCAAGAATTAGTACAAACTCCATGACCAAAAATCAATTACAAAGAACAAAATAAAACTACTTTCATTTAAAATTCAACGACCAAACAAACTGATTCCACTTGTAACATCCCACCACTCTTCATTCGCTTGAGTCTATGTATAAGTGCTAATTGGCCTTATGTGACATCCCCAAGCTTCTAACGGATGGAAATGAATGATGAGATCTTGAAGAATAAGTGGGGTATGATTTTCACTTTGAAAAAAATCCACCAAACAGACAAGTCATAACTAATCAAATCTACATGACACATTTCAACAATGAAAACTAATTAAATATATTTCCAAGTGACAAAAATACAACTAAACCAACTCCATAACAATCCCAAATTAGATTATTAAGTATAAGACTACAATTAAATATAAAAGGAATCCAAGAATAATCTTCATAGATTCACCCCAAGTTCCACACTCCAACACCACAAAAAAGCCCAAAGCATCACAAAGAACTGCTAAGGAAATGATATTCTTTACCTTTACCTATGCATCAGAATATAAAATCTGAAAAAACCCCAAAGTTCCAAAGTAGGGGGTGAGTAATAATACTTAGTAGGATTTCCCCAAATGAATTCCCTACTCATACCACTAGGATAGAACAAGTTATCCCAATTATATAATTTTTTATCTAAAACCATTTAAACAATTCAAAAAATTCCAACAATCCAAACACATCATCACCAAATAATTTTACCTAGGTTAACACATTTACATAGAAGGAAAACAAAAAATTCATTAAACATCTTTCCCATTTCAAAATTTTCATATCTCAATTCAACCTTCATGGTTGCAAGAACAATTCATCATTATTCACAAATTCCAAACACCTATGTTTGGTGTACCCTTAATGGTGGAACATCATATCCAAACCCATCCTATTTTCTATAGTGGTACTTCACTCCACTTTCCACCCCTTTTATTAGTGGTACTTCATGCCACTATCCATCCCATCCATCACATTCTTAATCACTTAATCCAATGATCATTCCAACAATATTTACCAAAATCACAACAACATGAAAACCAACAATTCCAACAACATGCCAAAACCACTTCAATAAATCACCCATTTATTAAAATAATCCTTAAGAAATTGTTCATTACAAACCATAATTAAAAAAAATTATTGAAAACCAATTTTCACAAACTATTTTCCATAAATCACCCAATCCACAAATTTTAAAATCATCATTTGAAAATCCAATAACAAAGCACATTTCACAACAATAACCCATTTTCCCCACAATCTAAAAATCATAAAAAATGGGTTTCCACCAAGATTTTCACCATACATTCCCAATAAATTTCAAGAAAACATATTAATTTTCAATTAAACCTTCAAGTTCTAGAAAAAGGATTCGAGAGTGAAGCCACCAACCTTTTGGGTTTTGTGAAATCGAACAACCGCAAAAAACACACACCAAATACCGGTGAAACTTCCAAAAAATCGCCTTAGATCCCTTTAAAAAACATAAAAAATCCCAAATATTACAATTATAGTCAACAAAAACCATAGATATACATGAAAAATAAGTTGTTATAGGAAACTGAGAGAGAGAGAGAGTAGAGTAGATCTAAGAAAAACCATAAAACAACCAAGGAGGATCTGAATTTAAATCACCAAGAAAACCCTTCAAATATATTCTAGAATAATGGAGGGAAGTTATCTAAACATAGAGAGAATAAAATACCGAGTGAGGGTCTAAATGGGTATAAAATGGGGATTTTAGGGTTAAATACATGCAAGGTCCATTTTTAAAAATCCATATTTAATACCGTACACAGTTAGCTCACACTGTTAGATAAACCATGTGCTAATCGTATGCCTACTACTATCTCAAAAGGGTGCCTTGAAAGGTTGGAATACACTGTTAAACAAACCATGAACCAGCCATTCTAGAGTCCACTATCCCATGATGCACGGTTAAACTGGGGAGTCTGAATAGTTTGGAAACTATTCTCCTTAACTGCATGACAACACCCTTGCCTCTACCTCGACTTTCACATTTTCCTGTAAGTGTTGTGTGATTTTAAATAACAATGCTCAAATTGTGTGTCTGTTGAAAATGCCAAAAACCTTCCCAAAAACAATAAAAACCATCCAAAGGTTTAACAGACCACTTTTATACATAAAAAACATAAATAAGGGTTATATACCTCAAACAAGTGTGCTACAATATTCCCTTACTCACTTGGTGTTTCTTGTCATACACGCTATCAAATACAGTGTTCTCATATAAGAATTTTCGGGAATTATATTTGCATCACCTTAATTAAATTATGTCCTCACAATTCAAACTTGGCCTTGGTTATAGATTGTATGATATTTCTTATATTTAAATCCCACATCATGAGAAGGGTTTGTAAAACATACTATAGAAAAGAGAGAGTGATAAGTACAAAGGTCACATACACTAACATATAAATAGGTATCTATATAGTAGAACATTATTGGAAGGTAGAGATACATACATGGAGGAAAATCATAAATATTTATCGGGATAGATTGAGGTCATAAATCAAAAACAAGTGATTGATCAATAGAAATTCCAAGACCCGTCTCAGTGGGGTCTGTGCTGTGACTCCCCAAGCCCGCCTCCAATAGGACAGGGGTTGATGACTAGCACCGAGTAGGCATGTCACTAAAATGGGAGGCATTGCCTATGTACCTATACACATGAACACATATCCAAGCCCAAAAATGAAAAAATGTAAAAACTACTAAGGAATAAAATGCATGCATACTACTAAACCCAACTAACAAACTACAACAGAAGGTAAAGTGTTGAAATGTGAATTGGGAAAGAATATAAACCCACCAAAAGAAAGAGTATTCCAACTACAGATTCCAACCTGTAAGAAAAAATGATAGGTATTAGGACTAATGCTCAAAGTCGTTGGAATACCTATTCATGTCTAGAACTCACAAAGTTCTCTCTGGTCTAGGCCCGCCCTAGACTCCATCAAAAGGTCACTCGTCTGCACAAGACAAGACACATGCAGGTAAATCCCATATAGGGGTGAGAGTATAACAATACTTAGTAAGACACCCTAACAACAACAATAAATACACAATGTAAATGTAAATTCATCTCTAGATAGTATATTTTTATAGTACATATAATAAGAACATATCCAGATATAATTGAAACCATGAACCTTAGTCTAGAGGTAAGTCACAATGACCACATACCCACGCCAGAGATTTAGTCCGAAGATTTCATGAAGCAATAATCGAGGATAACTCACTCTTGAGTCTGATAGACCTGAGGAAGTCTATATGAGAAGTATTTTTTGATGGGAACCACCATGAGGGAGAGATACAGTGATAGGTATGAAGAGATAATATGATAGACTCATTTCAGGAGAACCAATTCCACAAGTGAGGAAGATCACGATACAAAGATGTGGATCACTTCCATCACCATGGCGTATACCATGACTCATCTAGATTCAACTGCTATGTAGAGGACCAATGTCTAGTAGGAATGGTTGCGTCAATAACCTAACTCTACCTAGGGAACAAGAATGGATAGTGGATCCTATTATAGGCCACTCAGAGGGGACTCTCGACTCTATCTAGAAATTCCTATTGAAGGGGGTCATACTCCTATGGATAGAAAATAATACCCACTGACCATCATGGTAATGAGAAAGGGGAACCATCCCAAATGCAACTTGTCCAAGATACAGTGGACAAGAAGATAAAGCCATGAATAAAAGATTACATGGAATTTAAGAGTGTCACATGATGTGTCCCTTGACCCCGGGTACCACCTGTGTACAACAGGCCATGTTAGAGGAAGAAGTAATGTAGGAAAAAGGTATACAAAAAGTTTAGAGAGGCTTCCACACTATGACCAACTATTCAGGGTCCACTCTGTGTACATTTTCCATGTTCTAGTACATCGCTTCAACCCATGTTTTACTACTCGTTTACCAGTACACAGAATATCTTGTGCATCTGGTCGGGGTTTGTCCATGTGGTGGAGTAATTCTAGGTACTCCACCCTATGTCTGTGTATCCTACGATATACATTTCAAGTTATGGGTAAGGTCCCACATGTGGGGTGATACCTATCACATGCCGTGTTCCACCTCTCTATCACCCAAAACCCTAGCTGCTGTTGGGATGGTCCCACCTGCTGTTTATTCTGAGATACACACCGTGTTCATCAGGATTTTCCAGAATCATTGTTCTTCTTATAGTGATTCATTTGATCTTTTGGTGTTCGATCCAATGATATGTTCTCCTAGAAATTTAATATCCAGTGTCAGATCATCCTTGCAACAATGATTTGGTATGTTTTGGGCCTTCAATTGGCTCCAAAAACCGATCCAGATCATTCACATGAAGAACACTCAAAGAATGATATCTCCTAAAATATATCAAAAAATCAATCTACAACACTTTGACTCCTCTACTATGTCATCATGATGTCATATCTATGATTTTATATCATTTTTCCATGAAACGGAGGCACAACAATCCATCGTTCATAACCCTGTGAAGAACAAAGAACACACGAGAATAAAGAGGAATGAAATCACATAGAAACAAACCGAGGAATGAAACTTGGCCATTGTTGGTTACTGCCTTTATACACATACATTATAAGGATAAAGAAACTAAATAAAAATAGAATCCAATCCCCAAATCAAACCTACAATCACCCATCCTGTAAGAAAAAATGAACCACAGGTCAACTTGTTTGTGGGTTTATTCACATTCATCATTAAATCCAAGAACGGGAAAGAAATAATGAAATCACACATCCTACCTCAAGTTTGGATCGATTGTTGAAGAAGAAATATTATTCCATAATCATCTACGAGATCTTATAACTCCACTGGTGCAGTGATTCACAATCGATTGATTCGTCATCATTCATCATCGAGAGGTTTCTCCAGGGGTCTCCTCTCTAATACTCCATAGAATTATAGGGTTATGCAGCTAAACATGAAAATTATTCTTAATAAATTATTTAAAAGCTTAGGTAATTGTGTCAGTGCAATGAAAAAATAAAATCAATATTAAATTTATTTTATTTCCTTAAACATCTAAAACCCAACTTTCACAGCTGGCCCATGTCGGCTAGTGTTAGGCCTCACTTAAGGTAAAGACAATACTCTGAATATAGTGGTGCCCTCAGATTTCTGATCTAGAAACTGTTTTAGAGTTATTACATTTTTTCAGGAAAACCACTCATGTATTCTATTTAAGATTTTAAAATATTTCAATCATTTATCTTGTGCACCCAAGACATGGAATCACATGTCGTCTCAATTCTTGGTCTCAAATTAGTTCCAAAGAATATTTAAAAAATAATAGATAGAAAATCTGGGACATTATAGGAATGTTTTGGGTCTTAAATTCATAAATATTTGATGATTTATAAATCCATCATTTCATCTTATATTAAGGTATTAGGACAACATTTTTCTTAGTTTTTCTAATGTTGAGTAATTATTTTACTAACCAAGAATATAAGGAAATATATTTACTTAACATATTTCAAAAATTTCATCCTTTTTTTGTGATTTCATAATTTTATAATTCTTCCATTACTTCATGAAGAAGATATCAAAAATTTAACTTTTAACGGATCGTAAGGCCCATAAAAGAATGAAAAGTATAATTATTTTTCGTTAACTATTCTCTAAAGGAAAAATAGTCAATACATTAATATCTAAAATAAAAAAGTGGTTCTGCTAGTTCATTATTAATATTTATTCATTAAATTGGTCAACTAGAAACAATGAAATATTAACATGTACATTTCATAGTTCAGTGTTTGGCGTTAAACCCTTATCATACATTGGTCATGGGTTCAAGTGTAGTGGTTATTCCATATTTGATAGGTTTTCAACCTACATACATGTAGTCCTTTTCAAAAACAATATTAATAAATATGATGGACTTTATTGAAATTTTGTCACTAAATATCCTTTTAGTTATTTTTTCAATACAACCCTTGTACATAAATACTTCATCCATTTATTTCGACATAGGTCTCTATTTGGTCTAGAGTTTATCCTATTTAAGAGGTAATTTCATAAAACCAAAAACCATAGTGTGATAATAAATTATCATATTTTAAAAACTAATTAATCATATTTAGGATGTCTAAATCATGACACATTATTTTCAGTATAAGACACCTCAGGGTTATCCTAGGTCATTCATTGTCATTATCTATTCAAATCCATCATAATGGTTTATAAAGAGAATGTGACTTCTCCTAAGTAAACCCCCCGAAGTGTCAAACCAGGTGCGTAGTAAGGCCCATTGTTGTGTACCGGGTCACACTCGAGTCAGGCCTGATGAACCTTGTCAGAGGTGTTACCCCAAGATAAATCTATACCAAACCCACATCCACTTATAGTATCCAGATAGGGATGTATTACTAGGAAGACCGACAAAATTTCTACCTTAAAAATTCTAGGATTCTCTTATATAATTATCCTAAAAATATACCTTAGGGCTATGTTCTCTAATCTACATTTTCCATAATCTAGTATTTGAGGTTTCTTTTCCTTGATACTAACTGTAGCAACCCGAAACCAAAAAGCCCGGAATCAGTTTCATGCTACCATTAAATTAGTATAAGTTACAAGTAAATCAAATCCCAAAGGACCAAACAGTTTAATAGTCTTGGTAAACAAGACACATAAATGAAACTTGTTTTAAAATTTAATACACTAATTAAAATATTTTTTTCAAGGACAATAACATTATTGCTATTTTTCATATCCTTGAATATATTTCTTAGTAAAATTCATGGTATCATGGGGAAAGGAAACATAATAATGTGTGCTCAAATTCTCAGTAAGGGTAAATAAAATGGAAAAAACAATGAATCAATGAAAATAATTAATATGGAAAGGTAATAACTAAAAAACCATTCCATTAAACCAATAAAATGATAAGGAAGTGAATAAACAATATTTAAAGGTAAATAACTGAAAACACATGTCATTAAAATAACTAGATCAGGGAAAATCAACATGGAAATGTAAGAAACTAAAAACAAATTCAAATTAATCAATAATATAATAATTAAATGTATCTATAGACTTTATCATAGTGAAAGTCTCATGGCTAATAAATAATGAATAAAATGAATAAAATGATTAATTATTGGATGTCATGTTTGAGGCACATGAAAACCTACACTGTCAAGAACTTTCATAAGTTGGTTTAGAACTATATATAGAAAACTGTCTAATTATTGAATCTAATTTGTCTCATGATAACCTGTCAACGCCTCAAGGGGATATATAATGTTGGGCCCCACCCTTCATTTCATGTCCAAAGCATTCCTCATATCGAATAATCGATTTAATTAATCCAATATCCATATTGAATAGAGAAATTTGGATTTATCAACAAGTACTCATTAAGTTAAATAAAATTAAAAGTAAAAATCGTATGTTAAAATGGCATACTATTTAGGAAATAACCATATCAATGCTAAATGATATGGATAATTTCAGGAAACTGAATGTTTAATTATCATAGGGAATATAATATTTCAAGGGGATAAAAAGTAATCAAGGATGTGACAGTTAATAATATCCTTGGTCAAAGAAAGCATAAACTATATAGAGGAAGAATAAGGATGGTATCGATACAAAATATCCCAAATGGAGTAAAAAAGGGTTGTTGTCATTGATGAAATAAAAGAACTTATAAAAACATTATTGAGGAAAATATCCATTTTTTTAAAAAACCTTTTGAAATAAAATTTCTTTGAAAATATATATTAAAAACATAAAACATTTTGTAAAGGGTAAAAATAACTTTGATAAATCATTTTAAAAGTTTAAATTTTTGTTATAAAACATAGTTTCGAGTGAAAACAAATCTCCAACCCAAGAGAGAAATGTGGCTAGGCTTAAAAAAACACTTTAAGTACCAAAGATTGGAAAATGTTACTATTAATTGAAAAGGTTAATGAATAACCATAGGAGAATATAATTAAATGGGTTATTGAATAATGATTCAATAATTTACTCTAATGGAAATTAAAGTAAAAACAGTCTTTAATAAAATGATATTGTGAATTAAACCCCTAAAAAGACCATTACATTGATGTGAGAATCAATCAATGAATAGATTATGTGTGTAAAATTTAAATCCATATAAAAAAGTTAAAATAAAACCATATATTGTACAAATTTATTACACACATTATCTTATAATATTAATGACAACAAGGAAGTAATATAACCCAACGAAAATAAATTGGGTTATGAAATTATTTTCACTTGGTAACCCTTTATTGAAATCCCTTTAGATGAAATAATTTGAATAGAAACTAAAAATATCATGAATAATGATTTAATCATGATATTATATGTCAAAGTAGTATCATATAGACCATATATAATAATTTAGGTGCAAAATAATAAAATATTCCGCAAAGAATGGAAATTTAGATGAAGTCTATTGTTACTTGGTAAAATTTGAATTGTAATCCACATGAAAGAAAAAATTTAAAATGAAACTCTAAATAAAATGAATATAAATTTATTCATGTTATAAAATAAAATATGGTCTATATATACACCACAGAAAATAAATAAGTCGTGAAAATGGTGTATTCCTCAGAGAAGGAAAAGTGAGACAAGAATCCATTATATGTATTTCCTTTGAGGGGAACATCCTTTAAATATTGTACAATTTCATAAACATGTTACTAAAATATTCCAGAACCATATTAATAATTATGATATTATATATGATATTTATATAATATCTTACTACCTTTTTGTTAGTAATCTTTCATTATTCACTAGTGTAGAAAATGTTATTTACGTCACTATTTTTTACGTCGGTTATATATAACCGACGTGATAATCTGTGAAACGTGGTTTTTTACGACGGTTATAAAATAACTGATGTAACAAATGCGGTGAGTAGTTTTTTAACGTCGGTTATTTTAATAACCGACGTTAAAAATCACGCGTGTTCGGTTTTTAGGTCGGTTATCAAATAACCGACGTAAAAAACCAAACCACGGGTGGTTTTTTACGTCGGTTATTTGATAACTGCCATAAAAAACCAAAGCGCGTGAGGTTTTTTTCCTCGGTTATTTTATAACCGACCTAAAAAACGAGACATCTATGAGTTTTTTACTTCGGTTATAAAATAACCGACGTAAAAAACCAAAGCGCGGGGGGTTTTTTACATCAGTTATTTTATAACCGACATAAAAAACGAGATATCTACGAGTTTTTTAAGTCGGTTCTATTATTATCGACGTAAAAAACTGTGATTTTTGATGTCTTTTTTACGTCGGTTATAGAATAACCGATGTAAAAAAAAGTCGTATCTGATACATTTATAACGTCGGTTATTATAATAACCGACGTTATAAATGTAAAAAAATATTTTATAACATCTGTTATTAAATAACCGACGTTATAAAAACATTTAAAAAATTAACAACCCCCGAGGATTGTCATTTACGAATTTTTGTTCGACAGTCCGACGGCTCGTCTCTCTCGCGCGATAAACCCTAATTGGCTCGTCGTTCTTGCTGCGTTAAACTCATTTTGCCTACAACATTTATCATCTTTACTCTCCTCGGATCTATCATCTCAACTCGCAACACTCAAGTAAGCCTTCCACGAATTTATTTCGTTCATTTTTTTATCGGATAGTCTATATTTATGTTTTGCAATTTTTGTGTGCTTTTTTTCGTTCGTTTTGTGTGCTTTCAACTCGTTTGATTTTTGTGTGCTTTTTTTCCAGATCTATCATCTCAACTCGTTTTTTGTGCTTTCAACTTGCAACACAAAAGGCATTCCAAAACCCCCATTTCATGTAAGCCTTCAACTTGCAACACTATATTTTTGTGTGATTTTTTTCATTCATTTTTCCTACGTCGTATATTTTTTGTGGTCCCAAATTTTTTTGATGGATTTGGATATGTCTTTAATTTTATATATTCATTTTATCTAGAAGATGGGTGATTTTAATATGTGAATCTTAGGTTAATATTTGGGTGTATTTTATAACCTATGAAAGTGATTCATTAATTTTGAAAGGGGAATCCAATTATGGTTTTTAAATTCTTTTTTGTCATGTGGGCCTCAAAAGGGGGGTTTTGAATGGGTGTTATGTGTAAAAACTTGTCACACTTCTTGAAGGTGTTTTATGAAAAAGTTTTTTTTCATGTGTATTGCTTGTGACATTATTTGAGGTAAATTATTAAAATATGGGGGTGGTTTAATAAATGTGTATTGAGATGAAATTTATATTTTGGATTTGTATTGGTATGATTTTTTTCTTGAATGGGGGTTTTGGAATGTCGTTTGTGTGCAAAACAAGGTTGTTCCTCTTGGGATTGTTTTATGAAAATTGAAAATCACTTAGTGAGTTAAAAAAGTGATAAAATGGTGTAAATGCAATATTTTGGTGATGTTATTCACCTAATAAGGGTTTTTGAAAGGTAAAGAGGTGATTTAAGATGTCAAACATTTTCAGAATGTTTTATAAATTGAGGAATTGTTTTATTAAATTGTGATGTTGGTGCGAAACATGTTTATGGACTATTTTGTGTGACTTTTTTGATAAAATAAATTATGATATTAGTTATCGAGAAACTTGTGATCATTTGACTAGTTGAATATCAAGGATTATTTTTAATTATCATATGATCATTTAAGTAGCCATATTTAATAATATGTAATTCCATCTATTTCATGCTGAAGTATATATTAAATGCATGTGTTTTTTGTTGTTCACCATCCCTAGTTTTATATGTAAACCATTGTTTGGGGGGTTGTTCGGGGGGTGGGGGCTGTCTCGAGGGTTGGGGGGTGTCCAGGGGGGTGTCCAAGGGGCAGGGTGGGTGTGGGGGGATGTCCAAGGGGGTGGAGGCCTGTCCAAAGGGTTTTGGGGGTTGTCCGGGGGGTGGGGGTTGTCCAGAGGGTTGGGGGGTGTCCAGGGGGGTGTCCAAGGGGGTCGGGGGTGGGGGTGGTGTCCAGGAGGGGTGGGGGTGCTGTTTGGAGGGGTGGGGTGCTGTCCAGGGTGTGGGGGGTTGTCCAAAGGGTTGGGGTGTCCAACGGGGTGTCCAAGGGGGGTAGGGGTGGGGTGGTGTCTAGGAGGGGTGGGGGTGTTGTTTAGAGGGGTGGGGGCTGTCCAGGGGGTTGGGGGGCTGTCCAAAGGGTTGGGGGTGTCCTGGGGGGTGGGTGGGTGTGGGGGGCTGTCCAAGGGGGTGGAGGCATGTCCAGAGGGTTTTGGGGGTTGTCCGGCGAGTGGGGGGCTGTCCAAGGGTTGGGGGGTGTCCAGGGGTGTTTGGATTTACATTATGATTTTATCCATATGAATTTTTATTTTAAATATGATTTGATTCTTAGGTTTACTCCATTCTCTCCAATTTTCTATCAACCATGTAGGCGCCATGGTTTTCTTTTATTCAATAGAATTTAAAACTGTTATATCTAACTATATTTTGTTTTAATAATAATATTAAAGCATATTTTTTTAAATATGCATAGATTTGTTTTATATTTCAAAATTGTTTTACATTCAAATTATGATTTTTTTCATATAAACTTATATTTTTCTTATCTTAAAAATATATATATTTTTCATATTTTTTATAGGTAATAATGAGTCGAAGTTGGATTACAGCACATCGAATGAGCAATGAATATGAGGAAGGTGTTGATGCCTTTTTGGAATTTTCTAATCAAAATGTTCCAAGTAGTGACATTTTTTTATGTCAATGCCTGAAATGTTTGAATATGAATAAGTTGAAAGGTAGAGAGATAAAAGATCATCTGATATGTCCTGGTTTTAATCCGAGTTACACCCCTTGGATTTGGCATGGTGAAACTGGATGAAATGTCATTGATGATCATGATGATTCACAAGATGGTAACTCCGACGGAATTGAAGAAATGATTCGCGATATTGTAGCATAAAAAAATGAGATAGAACCGACAATTGCGCATCTATATGGTGATGCTGATAAACCATTATATCCTGGTTGTACATATTTTACGGTTTTGTCAGGGGTGTTAAGATTGATTAACCTGAAGGAGAAACATGGATGGAGTGACAGAAGTTTTACAGAGCTGCTATAATTGATGAAAGAAATTCTTCCAAAAGATAAAGATCTTCCAGATTCACATTACAAGGCCAAGAAAATATTATGCTTGATGGGATTGGCATACAAGAAAATACATGCCTGTCCGAATGAATGCATTATTTATAGGAAGGAATATGAGTTTTTTTCAGAGTGTCCTAAATGTTGGACATCCCGGTATACGGTGAAATAAAAATCACAGGCTGATGTAGAGATTACAAAGCTCCCTTCAAAGGTATTTTGGTATCTTCCTATAATTCATCATTTCAATCATTTATTTGAAAATTCACATGATGAAAAAAGTTTAAGATGGCCTGCTGATGAGCGGGTATATGATGGAAAAATACGTCTTCCAGCTGATTGTCCACAATGGAAGAAAATTGATGCGCAGTATTCTACATTTGGAAATGAAATTAAAAATCTAAGACTAGGGTTGTGCACAGATGGAATGAATCTATACTGAACCCTCAGTAGCACACATAGTTCATGGATTGTTTTATTGGTAATTTACAACCTCTCTCCTGAAGTTTGTATGAAGTGAAAATATGCCATGTTGAGTATAATGATCTCTGGTCCAAAGCCACCCGGCAATGATATCGATGTTTACTTGTCACCGTTGATTGATGATTTGAAACTATTATGGGATGATGGTATTAGGGTGTATGATTCTTATAAAATGGAATATTTTCAACTGCATGCAGTGCTTCTGTTCACTATAAATGACTTCCAAGCATATGGAAATTTGTCTGGATACAGTGTTAAAGGGCATAAAGCATGTCCAATTTTCGAACAATAGACGTCATATTGTCAACTGCACTATGGGAGGAAAACAATGTACATGGGTCATCGAATGTTTTTGCCTGTGGATCACCCTTATAGAAGACTAAAAAAGGCATTCAATGGCTCACAAGAATTTGATACTACTCCAAAACCTTTATCCCCTGATTTGTATTTTGAGAGGGTGAAAAACCTTGATGTGACATTGGGAAAGACACAGAAATCTGGTAATAATAGACATATTTGGAAGAAAATGTCAATATTTTTTGAGCTACTATATTGGAGGTATCATGAAGTTAAACATAATATTGATATCATGCACGTGGAGAAGAATATCTATGATTGTTTTGTTGGAACATTTTTAGATATTAAAGGAAAGACAAAAGATGGGTTGAATGCAAGATTAGACTTACTATCAATGGGAATACGTTTGGAGTTAGCTCCCACTCCTAAAGGAAGACGAACATATCTTCCCCCGGCTTGTCATACATTATCGAAGAGGGAGAAAATTAGCTTCTGTTAGTGTCTTCATGATATCAAAGTGCCTCATGGTTATTCTTCTAATGTAAAAAATTTTTTCTCATTGAAGGACTTGAAGTTGATAGGTATGAAATCACATGATTGTCAAGTCATGATGCAACAAATTCTACCAGTTGCATTGCATGGAATATTTCCCATTCATGTCAGAAAGACTATAATGAAGTTGTGTTATTTTTCTCAATTCAATTTATAACAAGGCGATTGATGTGAATGCTTTGAACATTTTGGAAAGGGATTCAATTTTTATACTTTGTCAATTGGAAATGTATTTTCCTCCAACTTTTTTTGATATAATGGTGCATTTAATGATTCATCTGGTTCGAGAAATAAAGATTTGTGGAC
This sequence comes from Viscum album, assembly GCA_963277665.1. NCBI lineage: Eukaryota > Viridiplantae > Streptophyta > Magnoliopsida > Santalales > Viscaceae > Viscum > Viscum album. Next base: position 2,103,483,731 of record OY728165.1, read on the forward strand.
CTTTATATCTTCGTTGGATGTATCCTTTTGAAAGGTATATGAAAATATTAAAGGGGTATGTTAAAAATCCATATCGACCTGAAGCCTCCATTATTGAAAAGTATATTTCTGAGGAGGTAGAAGAGTTTTGTACAAGCTAGTTGGCTGCGGCACAACACATAGGTTTGCCTCCATCTCGCCATGAACGAGTTAATAATGAGGGAAAGGGGATTCATGGCTTGAAAGTCAAATCATTGTCAGCTGAATAGATGAAGAAGTTAGAATCATACATCTTGAATAACATAGCTGATGCTCAACCGTATATCACATTTCATATTAATGAGTTGAAACAATGTCATCCAAAGAAGAAAGGAATGTGGATTTTGAATGAGCACAACAAAACTTTTTTGTAATGGATTAAAAAGACTTTTCTTGGTAGATCAGATGTATCAGAGACATTAAAATGGATAGTGGGTGGTCCATGTTTGAATGTAATAACATGGTCCAGTTATGACATTAATGGTTATACATTTCATACGAAAGCTCAGGACAACAGAAGTGTAGTTCAGAATAGTGGTGTTTTGGTGTTTGCAGAAGCGATGCATTTTTCAAGTGCAAAGGACAAAAACCCAATTTCTTCATCAAGTGCATATTGTGGAGTGATTGAAGACATATGGGAGGTTGATTAATTTAAAATTAAAGTTATGTTTTTAACTGTAAATGGTTTATCGGTAACAACAGTGTCAGACACGATGAATTTGGAATGACACTTGTTAATCTGAATAGATTGGAAGACACAAATGATTCTTTTATAATGGCAACACATGAAAAAAAAATTCTATGTAGTAGATCAATCAGATATGTAATGGGCTATTGTTTTACAAGGGAAAAAACAATATGTTGGAGAGAATGAACTTGATGAAGATGCTGATTTATGTGAGATCCCTACTTCCATGGAAAGATTAACAGAACATAATGATGAGCATGTTGAAGACATAGTTTGTGCCATAAGGAACGATCATGATGAAGGAATTTGGGAAAATAATCCATTTGTACATTCCTAAAATTACAGGTAACATATGTTTATTTCCTGTTTACATTTATTTTTTTCATAAATGTTAGATATTGTAAGTTCTTTATTTATTAAAACTTGTTTTAAAACAAAATATGTATAAGTTTTTGTTTGTTTTAAGTTTGTTTAGTTTACTTTATCATGTTTATAACCATTACATGAATTATATATCTATTATTTTTGTTCAGTGACAATTACTTTACCATGTTTACCAGGTTTACCATGTTTACCATCTTGACCATCTTGACCATCTTGACCATTGTTTAACATGCTTACCATATTACCAATGTTTACTATTACGTAACTTAGTACACTATTCTATTTTCTGATTACTAGTATTAAAATATTTGAATTTGTATATTTGTGAACTGACGTTTGTTTTTTTTGATTTGAAGGATAATGACAGATCATTCAATTGATCAACCACATGATTCTGGAGATGAGAATATTGCTGGTCATACCTCTGGGGATGAACATTCACATTCTCCTATTAATACAAAGAGTTCAAAGGTTGGTAAACGTGGGTGCACACGTTTACCAAAATTATCACTTGCCCGTACGCAGGATCAGAGTATAGTCATTGAGTTTGATGATGATGATGATATTCCTAGAGGTCCGAATGCAAAAGATTTTAACAGTTTTTTAGCAACTCAAGCTAAGAGCAAAGTAATCATTCTGTATGATGATTGGAGAAGTGTGGATAAAGCGATAATCACTCAGTTGTGGGAGACAATTTCGGTAAGATCTTTTTTCATTGTTTGACTATTATTTTAATGTTTCTTGTATATATAATATGTTTAACCTCTTATTTATCAGATGACATTTGATATTCTTGACACTGGAGGAGTCAGGAAGAGATGCTTATCGTTGGCTGCCAGGAGATGGAGGGATTTCAAATCAACCCTCTCATCTGATTTCATTTATGGTCATAAGATTCATGACAATCCATGTTGTATATATAATTTTATAGATGAATACACATGGAGACAATTTTTTGAAAGTAGAAGAAATGAGTCATTTGTGGTAAGCGCAATGTAAACTTTTATAAACTTTCTTATATAAATGATTTTATTAATGTTTTGTTAATGATTTCTTATTCTTAAATTACAGCAAACAAGGAAAGCTCATCAGGAGATCCAATCTAAAAATGTATACCCTCATAGTTTATCTCGGGGAGGGTGTGCATTATTGGAAGAACAAATGATGGTGGAAAAATTTCAACAACTAAGAGCCGAGTCTTCAAGCTCTGGAGAGGTGGCCCCTCCATCTCCTCCATCTGGACATGCAAAATGGAAGAGAGCGCGGAAGGGAAAACAGGGAAATATCTTTCGGAAGAATCGAGAATCGTAGCTGAGAGGATTGTAAGATATATATTTTATTTATTTAAGTTAACTATTTTCTTCATATAATTTCAATCATTACAGAAATGTTTAATTAATTAATATAGGACTCTCTTGAGGAGTAGAGTTCACAGGGGACATTTACAGCTACTGGGAGGGAAGATATTTTATCTGCAGCATTGGGAAGGCCCGAACATCCTGGTCATGTAAGAGGATATCCGGTAGGTGTATCGGTAAGAAAAGTGTTGCCACGTTCTTTAAATTCTAACGTTGTGGGGGTTTATAAAAAAAATAGAATCCTTGGAGGCTGATGTTCAAAATATTAATGCGACGATAGAGGAAAATATTAGAGCGTCGGTGCAGTCTATGTTTGCATAAATGCAAAGATAATTTCAGACTGCAGCTCCCACTCCTCCACCTCCCCCTACAGACCCCATTATTTATCCTCCACCTCCGCCAGTAGCTTCCACTCCCCCACCTCAGCCTGTGGATCCCATTTTTTATCCTACTCCTCCGCCGTAGCTTCCTACTTATTTCGAGTTGTATGTTGATGATTCTCAACATCATATAGTAGCATTTGGGTTGGTATATTGTATAGGAGATACAGTTCATCATCAATAATTAGAGGTAGAGAATCAGAGGATCACTGTACACGATATTATAGATAGATCAGCTAGGGTACCAATACCTATAGATGAGGTGGCAATAGTTGGACAGAGTATCAACCATTTTTTAATTTGGCCATCCAGACTTCTTCGACTCATTACCATAGAGTTATGAATGTTATATCGTTTATTTTGTTTTTTATTAAAGTTGTTTTATCATTCGAAAACTAATATATTTTTCAATTTATTTTTACAGGAATACTTCAAAGGTAAATAAATACTGTATAGACAACAACAAAGACAAATGGCTTTGACATCAGATACAAAATATAGTAGTATTGACAGATTGTCAAGATATTCAAATTTGTTGGCGGGTTATTATGAGTTTCCAATGGAAGCTCATGTTTGTGGACGTGAAATAACTGTGGGGATTATGAAAACTAATATCATAGAGCTTGTTACTGGAGATAAGTTGGGCATCAACGTGGTGAAATTTTTTTGAATGTAAGTCTTAACACCTTTTCCCTGCGTTATATTTATTAAAAATGTATACTTATGTATGTTTTGTATTAGGTATCTTTATAAAATTTGTGAGAGGAATGAGCTGACAGATGTATATGGATTCATGGACCCACAATTGATTTCCCATGAAGCATGTGCAATGAATGAAGAACAAAGAATGGTTTATATTGCTGAAAGACTTGAAAATAATATAGTCACACAATGTTGGATGATGCCTTTTTGTGAGAGGTATGAAACACATTTCTCTCAAAGAGTTAATTATCTTTAAACACAAAAAATCTCTAACGTTAAATTTCCTTTTATCAGTGATCATTGGATGTTAGGGTTTTTTCTTCCCAAGAGAGAAATCACTTTATTGGATATGCTCTGTCCATGGTGATGTGCGGGAAAGTTTTAAGAATATATTGGAAAAGTAAGTTTCAATTTCTCAATAGTTTTATATATTATAATGAAATTCAAATTTACCCCATTAATATTATTTTCTAACAGTGCATGGGCCTACTTTCAAAAAAACAAAAAGAAAAGGAGTGCAAAGATCAAATATGTAAATGCGAAGGTAAATATCCATTTATAATTTGTACTTTTTGATTTATTACATAAAAATAATATATTGAATTTACACTCATTCAAACAGAATTTTCATGAACAACAAGGCGTCATCGAATGCGGATATTATATGTTAAGATTTATGTATGAAATAATAACAACTCGGACAGTTGTGAATTTTGACGTGGTACGATTTCCTCTTAAACTTTGCCATAATATTTCAATTTGATTTATTCATTATACACATTAACTACTTTCCTTTTCATTTGTATATTTTTGATGACCCTCAACCATATACTGCTAAAGACATCAAACACTTACAAGTGGAGTGGTCAAATCATTTTACAGGTTCGATTGAATTTTAGTTGTTTGTAATGTAAAATGTAATTTTGAATATTGTCATTGTAATTGAGTATTTGGTAGTTGTTTAGGTTGGATTTAGTTTTTTTTAAGTTCACAGTGTATGTTTTGAATGTTATATATCTGAATGTTTAATTTTGCTATACTTCTTGTTTTGGTCTACTTATGATGGTTTTTCTGGTATGGATTTCGGTTTGTGGGGGAGGGGTTCCAAGGTTATGGGGGTGTGTTCAGTGGGGTTGGGGGGTGTCCATGGGTCTGGGAGGGCTGCCTAGTGGGCTGTGGGGGTAGTCTAGGGGGTGGGGGGCTGTCCATGGGTGTGGGAGGGAGGTCCAGGGGTGTGGGAGTGCTGTCCAGGGGGTGGGGGTATACATGAGGGTGGGGGGTTGTCCAGGGGTCTTTGGGGATGTCCAGGGGTGTGGTGGGGGCTGTCAAGTGGGGTGAGGGGGTGAGGGGTGCTGTTCAGGAGGGGGGGGGGGTTGTTGAGGGGTGTTTGGGGCTATCTAGGGGGTTGGGGGCAGTCCAGGGGTGTGGTGGGGGCTCCAATGGGGTGGGGGAGGGATGTCCATGGGGTATAGATGAGGGTGGGGGCTATCTAGTGAGGAAACTTTTATATGTTATCAATGTAAATGCTTAAATTTGATCTCCTTATGTTTTTGTGGAATGATTTCTTGATTTGTTTTCTGGTTGATTCTGGGGGAGAGCAGATGACTGAATTCAATTTTTTCAAAAAAAAAATTGGCTTCCACATCGGTTATTTTATAACTGACGTGATAAAGAAAATAGGAAGGGTTTATCACGTCGGTTATTTAATAACCGACGTGATAAAAAGCCTGGGAAATGGTTTAGCACGTCGGTTTTTTAATAAACGACGTGATAAAGAAAATGGGAAGGGTTTATAACGTCGGTTATTTAATAACCGACGTGATAGAAGGCATGGGAAAGGGTCTATAATGTCGGTTATTTAATAACCGACGTGATACAAGGCCTGGGAAATGGTTTATCACCTCGGTTATTAAATAACCGACGTGAAACTCGGGGGGGGGGGGGGGGCTGGGTTTATAACGTCGGTTATTATATAACTGTCATGATAAACCCCCTACCCCCCCCCCCCCCGGTTTATCACAGAGGTTATATAATAACCGACGTGAAAACCCCCCCAGACTGGTTTGTCATGTCAATTATTAAATAACCGACGTGAAACACGGGGGGGGGGGGGGATGGGTTTATAATGTCGATTATTATATAACTTATGTGATAAACCCCCTCCCCCGGTTTATCACGACGATTATATAATAACCGACGTGAACCCCCCCCCCCCCCCCCACGAACTAGTTTATCAGGTCGGTTATTAAATAACCGATGTGAAACACATGGGGGATGGGTTTATAATGTCGGTTATTATATATCCAACGTGATAAACCCTCCTCCCCCCGGTTTATCATGGCGGTTATATAATAACTGACGTGATAAATGATTTCACAGTCCTTTTATCACGTCAGTTATTTAATAACCGACGTGATAAACATCGCGATTTTATGTTTTTTACGTCGGTTTTTAAATAACCGATGTAAAAAACGTTATTTATAATGTCGCCCGTATTAACGTCAGCTAGAAACTGGCGTAAAAAATTAAAAATAACCAACGTAAAAAAACGTTTTCTGCACTTGTGATTCTCACTATTTTAGGTGGTAATTACCTAGTTCTTTGAGTATGTTTTTACATTTTACTTGTTGCTCTTATTAAAAAGATCATTATTTAATAATATAAATAATTTTGATATTATTTAATTATTATATATATTTATTATACATGTATTTATAATAATCCATAATATTTGGAGATATGAAATGAAATGCACCATTCATAGAGATGGTATGTCCTACGTATGCATGAACGCTACTTTCATTTCCTTGTCGTATTAAAAGATTAAAAAGTAAATGATATATATTTATATTATAAGTAAATTATTATGTTTATTTCATATATTTCATATAGGTTTAATAAAACCATACTTTATACATTCCATGTATAGTGTGAAAGAATCACATCGCCTTGAGGGGGCGGTAGTCTACACTTCCACAAATGGTGTTATCATATTTACAAAAAAATAGAAAGAATAAGGGTATATGTTATATAATAATTAAATAATAATAAATACATTATAAATATCATATATATCATATATAAATAGTGTTTACACCCAAATTCCCAACCATGAGAGTTGGTAAAGGGAAAACGAACAATCATCATTTCGTTAGGCAACAGTTCACTATACATATAAACAGTAGGTTTATTACCCCTTATATGGATGTACATGTAAGTGAATGTAAAAATAAAAACAAAAAAAAAATCTAATTATATTCGTAATAATAGTTTTATTATATAATCTTTTAATAATAATATTTTATGGATTGAAGAATGAAAATAAAATAAAAGAGCTTGAGGAAGGATGTTACCTCTTATTCTGGTAACTCCTTTGGGTTTTCACCAAGGGATTCCTTGGTTTGGTTAATGACCAAGGTGAGGATTCTTGGATTATTGGAAGGATTTTTAGGAGATATTTATTCAGATTTTTATTGATCCAATGTGGCTAAGAGGTGTGAGTAAGTGGGAGGGGTCAGTTTATTTTTATAGTGGAGGCGGAGTGCCATTCTTGCAAATTTTTGAAAGGGGAATTCCACCCACGTTTTTTCTATGAAATTTTGATCCAATAATGAAAATAATTCAATAAACTTAAATATAGGGTTATACAATGGCCAGAAAATGGACTTTCGACAAGTGTATAGGTCATCTTGGACCTTAAGTTTAAGGTTTAGTCTCTTATAAAGCTAATTTTTCTCTTAATCGTTGTAATTAATTTTAATTACATTCACTAAAATTTTTAGTGAAAATATAATTTGAAATTATTATTATTATAAATATGAAATCCATTTTTGCAAATTTCAATCATAGAAGTGGTAGAAATTAATTTAAATTTAATCTCATTTATGGGACGACAATGCGAGTTTTTTAAAATAAAATTGTCAAAAGTTTTGTAATTCATTATATAAAATTTAAAATTAAAATTGATTGAAATAACTTAAATTGGATTAATTAATGTACATGTGATCAAATTTAACTTTAAAACCAATTAGAATTATAATTTATCCTCATTAATAAATCAGATGAAAAAGTGGTTTTGAATTAAAATCCAGTATTTTTTACTATTCTTAAAAAATGAAACTTCTAAAAAAATACCAAAAAATAACCCTAATCTAATTTTTATGTTCCTATTTCAAATATTAATTTTATTTTGACATATAAAATCCAAAAAAGTTTCAAAAATTGGATTTAAAATAGTTTCTCCAATAAAAGGCGGCAAAACTACATTTATAAAAATATAGGTTTTTATGCATAAAAAATGGTTTGTTCTTATCTTATGACTATAAAATATATTGGATGAGTATAAAAAATATTTTATTGGATTTATAATATATAAATTTCATTAATATATTTCACTAATAGTAATTAATTTAATTTAATATGATAACATTATTTTGGAAGTATAAAAACATTTCATATATATTCAATTGGTTATTATATTCATTTATAATTAATTTATAACTAATGAATTCATTTTTTATTTGTGTAAACCATATAATTTATAAGTTATTTAATACTATTAATAACCACTAATTTATCATATAGGTTTTATATTATTATCATAAATAATAACATTTTAATAATATATTGTTGTTTAGTAAAACTTGGTCTTGCATGCAATGCAAGTCATTAAAGAAACTTTTCATTGTGTGTGATGCACAATAACATAGTACAAAATCATTTTAGGTTATATCATGGAATAATTTTATTTAAAATAGTAAAATAATTAAAAATTATCAAGATATTATATCCCCTTACATGCTTGTTGTTCCATGTCTTACATGATATCGAATACAATGTTATTATTTCAGAATTTCGGGCCATTGAAATTATCAAACAAACCAGATTCCATAGGAAACCAGTTTATTATCCAAAAGGGTTTGAACACACAACAACATAGAAATGTTCATTACATCATATCATACATAATGCACACAAGGCTTCCAATATTTCTTATTTCATGCAAGGACTCAACATGGCATAATGTCATAAAAAACTAACTAATATCAAAGTAGCCAAGACATCTAATATCTCTACATACCCTTCAATTTAAATTATTCCAATTTACTATCATATTATAATGACCCTTACTATCCACTCAAAATAATGAAAAACCAGGCATATCTCACACATAGCATGTAAAAAAGGATAGAATGTGGATCCCCCACCTTAAAGAAGCTTTCTGATCTCACTGTGCACCATAGGGAAAAAAAGAAATAGCCTGCAAACAAAAACCATATAAGGAAATGATATATCAAACTACACTACATCAATTATTCATAAAAACACAACCCAAACATTTACCAAACCAAAACAAAAACACTACAACAAATCCCTAAGAAAATAATAGAGAAATTAAGTGATAAAAGAGGGAATAACTCTCCACGGATCACTAACGACCAACCACCGGAACCCAAAGATCAAGGAGAGAGAATACTGGCTAGAAAGTCTCCCAAAATCACCTAGGATTTTTCTAGAAAATTATAGAGGGAGAGATATAGAGAGTTATGGATGAGTGGTAAAAGAAACATCAAAATTAGAGATATAATTAGGCAGTAAGTCACCTAAATTATGATGAAAAATAATCTTCTACATCATAAGTTACATGGATCCATGGATTTATATCGTAAAACTCACTTTGGGACTATAAAAACTTTGAAGCCTCAATACCGATCAAAAAACATGGAACCTTGGGATAGAATTAACTTATGCCTCAAATAACTATCTCACAGCATAAAACCTCTTTTTCACGCTCATCCCCTCACCACGTATAGGTCGTAAAACACAAACTTACATTTTAACCACTATTTTATTCCATAAAAATACTTTAATAGCTCTATTGCATCTCCAACCTCCACTAAACCTTATCTAGCCTCCTCCAAGAACTCTCTAACCATAAAACTAGAAAACTAATGGGCTGGGAATGTATAAACCATTACATTAGATACATGTCAAATTATTCTCATCCTTAAGAATCAAAATCAACCCTGAAGAAAATGAAATAGGTCTGAATAACCAACTCATGATATACCTATCAAGGATCTCATTACATCTATAAACTACCACCATCTAAACAAGTTATACTGAAATGACAACAAAATATCACTCATAACCACATCACCACACAACCACATCACAAACTATCATCAAGAAAATACCACTCATATGACAGAAACTACAAGTCAGTACTTTCCATACAAACATCCACAAAAGCATCTTGACCTATGAAAAACCCAAACTAGACACTTATTCAACTAAAATAAAACACTTACCCATGCACACAAATTATGAATCTCCATCTTCTATGTTAATATAATATCCACTTTGGGCAGAAAAGACTCACCTATATAGTTTTAATATTGTCAAATTATAACATATCTCTGTTAGGAATAAGGTTTTATTATTTTCATATTTTAGAAGATTTATCACATATTACACATTATACATCAAGTGAAAAAACAAATCTTGTAAAACAACAATATCCCACATTAAATCACAATAAAAAATCAGAACAAGCGCAAAACAACTTTGGGTACTAGGAACACATCTGGGCCTTTATATCCCATGTACTCTAATCTAGACCGCCATGACTCCAAAACATATGAACCAAGGGAATGGTTCATCCATGAAACACCTTCTCTTTAAGATCCTATATATTTACTGGATGATCCATGAATGTCATGTCATCCTCTATATTCAACTCTCCCAGCCAATGATGTTGGAGACATCAGAGGATTCTTAAGAAGATACGACACATGGAAGATGTCATGGATCTTCTCTAACTGTGGTGGAAATTAAAAACGATTCTACACCTCACCAACTCACACCAACATCTAAAATGACCCAAAAACCATGGATAAATATTACTCCCATGCTAAGAATTCACTTCCCATATTGATGGGAGACTCTCAAAAACACATTATTTCTAACCTCGAATGCCAATTTCATTCACCTATAATAAACATAATCCTAATGAAGGTCCTATGTCACCGTCAACCTCTATCGAAAAAATGGATCCTCTCATTCACACTCTACACCACATTGTAACCAAGAAAAATGGACTCCCCAGCCTATGTCTAGCACAATAGAAGGGAACAAGGCTTCCTGTGAAACACCACAAACAAAGACATACCAATAGTATAATGATAGCTATTGTTGTATGAGAACATGATTAAAGGAATGTTCCTTACCCAAAATCCACTAGTATCTAAGACACATTCTCACAATATATACTCCATCTTCTGGATGGTATGATCCATCTTCCCATTGGTCTGATGGTAGAATATATTTCTAAGGTGTACATAAGATCCAAAACATGATGAAATCCCCCCCAGGACCACAAGGTGAAATGAGGATCACAATCAAAGATAATGGTCTTTGTAACCCATGAATCTTAAAAACATTGTCCCCATATCGCCTCTATAAAACATCCACAACACTCAACTCATGTATAACCATAAAATGGGTTGACTTCTTCAGTTGGTCTTTTATCAACCAATAAACATCACACCCCCCCTGAGCTCGGGGTAACCCTGTAACAAAATATATTCATATGTATTTCCATTAAAACTAGGGAACATCCAAGGATACAAAAACCCTCTAAGAACATGGTTCCATACATTCACCTGATAAAAATACAAAAACATTGCTACAAACTCTACAATGGACTATTTTGTCCCTAGCCAGCAAAGATGTCTCCTCAGACTATGATTCAAATTTTTCACACCAGGTTGTACCACTAAAGGCTATATGAGAAACTCACAAATATCTCCCTCGTACATTTCTTATAGAATCCAGAACCTCACATTGAAAAACATCTGGTTTTGACCTTCATATGAGCATCCATTAGTAGCATCACCATGACTAACATGATCATGAATCACCTATACCTTTATGTCTCCCCACTGAGACTCCACCACCTACAAAAATAATTATGACTCCATAGTCATCTGAAAAAGTAAACCATGACCACGACTCTCTCTAATGTCAATATTCATCATTGTAAGATCCTCCACCCCTTTTCAAAAATCTGTAGACTCCCAACCCACATCTCATTGAGACATCTAACTCGATGCATTGGCAACCACATTGTCCTTCTTCGAGGTGTAATAGATCTCAGAATCATAATACTGAAGAAAATCCATGCACCTATGCAGATGTAGATTGAAATATTTCTGAGAAAATATATATGTTAGGATATTACAGTCTATGAAAACAACAAGGAACTCGACAATAAGGTAAATCCACCACAACCTTAGCATAAACACAACTACCACTAACTCCATATCATGGGTGGCATAGTTACACTCGTGGGTACATAACTACCTAGAACCATATGGTAACACATAACTATGATACATCAATATGAATCACAATCCCAGAAGAGACAAATCATAGAAAAACTCAAAAAAAAACCCTCCTTTAACAACCAAGGCATTGGATAACTGATCAACTTACCTTTTAGATAATTGAACATGGCCTGAGACTAATAAGTCCATACAAAATAATGGTATTTCCTGGTCAGCGTGTTTATAAAGGTTGCAACCTAAGATAAATTAGACAAAAAGATCTGATAGTATCCTATGAGACCAAGGAAACTACTGAACTCCACTATTTTATTGTGTGGTGATGAATAAAAAATTTCCTTGACCTTCGATGGGTCCACTAAAATGCCATTCTGAGACACCATATATCTAGGGAAACACACTCACTGTGTACAAAACTTACACTTGGACAACTTTATATAGATATGGTTGTGTTTAAGGACTTGCAAGATAGATCTGAGTTTCTCCACATGACCCTCATTTTAATTCATGTATATCAAGATATCATTGATGAACATAATAAAAAATGGTCCAATATCTCATGGAATATGGAGGTCATGAGTCTTATGAACATGCCTAATGTTTTGTTAATGATGAACTACATGAATAAAAACATGAATTGTCCATACCTACACCTAAAGATGGTCTTTAGAATATCCTCATCCCTTACCCTAAAATAGTGATATCATGACTGAAAATAGATATTTGAAATCCAAATAACTCATTTCATCTGTTCAAATATATCATTAATCCTTGGAAAGGGGTAATCGTTCTTAACCATTACTTGATTCATCCTCTGATAGTCTATAAAAAATCTTATACCACTATCTAAATTCTTGGATAACAACACTAGTGCACCCCAAGGTGACACATTAGTTCGAATGAAACCCCTATATAAAAAATCATCCACCTGCAAAATCAATTCATGCATCTCCATAGGAACCATCTGATTAGGAGCCATCAAAATTAGAGATGCGCCCTACTGAATCTATATCCCCAAATCAAAGTCTTGTAAAGGGGGAAGTACAATATTCTCCTATTGGAAAACATCAAATAAATCCTCACGAACTCAAAGAACATCCTTTCCGAGATATACCATTGATATCTCTGTTAATCGAGGAAAAATAGGATATTCCTTCCTATCAACCATCTGAAAATCTCACTCGCTAATGAATAACACATGTTAGCCCTCCATTTCGAAAAAACCTCTCATCCAAAAGCATTCAATGAATGTACACATAGAATAAAACCAATCCATTCTAAATATAACATTGTATATCTATAGATTAATCAAGAAGAAGTCTCCCACTTACTGCTTCTTCCTCATCACTAGTCTACATCCCAAACAAACATCTAACAAAGAAGCCCGACCTCTGACTGGTGTAGATAACACCAAGGGGACTGGAAGTCTCTCTACACACTACTAGAAATTAATACTATAGAAATGTTTTATAACCATGTATATAGGTCATGAAACCATGACTATAGGTAATAGCCATAGTTTTGTGGACCATGGATCCTATTGGCATGGAAATTGGGCCACAAATATAGTCGTTGTTGACATCGTGGAAATACATCTATAGACACGGTTTGAAACCATGCCTATAGGGAAATAGACATGGTTTACACCATGTAAGTACACATATATCCATAGTTTCCAAAGATGGATAAAGATTCTACCACATAGACTTATATCCAAGGTTTGAAACTGTGGCTATATCCTACAGATACCATAAAAACATCCTACTACCACAATTTCATGAAGATTCAAAAATATAATTTCCAGAACTAAAATAAATTTGTTACTCAAAATGAGTCAAAATTTCTCATCAATATTTTCAATACAATATAATAAATTCATGAATTATCAACATGGAAGGAACATCCAAACCTTTATCAAAGAATATGTTCATTTAAATGCGTTAAAATTACAATCGCCAAGTTTTTCATGTCCAATTATCCAAGATCAACACTTATTTCAAGATTCACTACCATTATCTAGGAATGCACGTCCCAAACCATCACCATCGAGCCACTTCTTGGATTCACCTCTGGAGAGCTAAGAACCAAGCCACAAAAACTTATATCCACTCATATCCTTCATCTCCTACCCTGAATCTTAAACAACACTGATACCCTACAAAAAATAAATAGGACACAAAATATTAATAATAAATAAGGTATTATCTCAAATACATAGATGAGTTTTAACCGATAAAAAGGTATACTTTATGACTATTAGAAACAATTTACCAATTACATAACATAAGTTGCATATAATTATCATTGTTATAATAAACTCTACTCATATAAGAGGATTTCCCATAGAACCTGTCATTTAGAGCCAACTGATGTTTGTCATCCATGAAACACCACTACCTCCCACAATATATAGGAGTCTCACATATCTAAAGCTATTGCAATGAGTGTAAATATGAAATCAAGGTTCTATAGTAGTAAAAAATGATGTACTTCCATGAAATGAATGTATGTTTTCTTTTTAGTAAATGAAACGTTCATCATTATCTTTATAAATGTAACTCAAATTAATTTTTATCCTTAAATACCTATAAAAAAAATAAACATTAGATTATATCAGTTTAGTTCACAAAAAAATAAAACCAGAATTTTTTAACAAGAATTTACAAATGAAAATTTTCTCATTAATTTTTCATGGATGATATACTTACCTAGAGACCGAACACATTGAATTACATCTCTCTGGATGAACTTTTAAATATAAATTCAATACCCAATTAATATTTTTAGGTTTGAGGTAATTTTAATTTCTATAGGAAATTTTTTTTCTAATGTTTGACAGCTTATGAAGCATCATTTACCCCATACTTGAGCACTAATGAAGTTTGCCTTACATTTTGGGTTTTATTTTCCAAAAAAAATAAACAAATCATACAAGTAAATATCTATATATTATTAATAAATAATGAATATGGATGATAAAATGAAATCCTGGAATATAAATGATTATTCAATGTATGAATAAAAGAATAATTTTTTCAATTATCCACCTTCATGATAGAGAAAAGGATAAACCAAATTAACTCATCACTATAATTTATGAAAGAATGATTTTCTTATCAATTCAAAATCATTGAAAACCCAAAATCAATTTACTTATGATTATTGATTGACATTCATTATATTCCATGTTTTGAATAAATCATATTTTTTTGAAAGAATACTGATTTGTCTCACTACTTGAAAGTATGCATCCTAGAAGGTAAGGTTATCATGAATTTTGGTAGTTTTACCTAATTTATTAGATCTTCTCTATGTTTAATATTTATGATATATGTCATTATATTTTGGTTTGTGTTCAATTCCATAAGATCCATGAAAATCTATATATATTATTAATAAAGAAGCAAAAGACTTAAAATCACTCATAGAAAGGAATATTTTACTTTGTGTCATAAACTGTCAATTGGGAGTAATCATGATTCAGAATATTTTTACAATTCAAAGTTAAGATCATGCTCACATTGATTATTAGAATGATTTTTCCATAGTTAAAGTCAAAATACCTAATCCTTGGACGTTTGAATGGATATTCCGTAAGAAATATGATCATCACATATTAAAATCCACCTTTGTAAAACTCAAATAATACCCTTTTTGTGAAGTATCATACAATAATGAATCACATTTCGATGAAATTTATAATTCTTGATAGTTTTTTAATATATTAATGGGAGAATATTAGATGATTTGATTATAATTTCCCAACTCTCTATCCCCGAATATCCCATATGAGAAAAATTAATGTACAAAGATAGTTAATTTTTCACTGTATTATGCATATTATAACATAGAAGTACTATATTAAAATTAAAATTTCTACTCCTATGAGTCACCAAATTATTGAAGTCATTGTATAGGAATAAACTGTCCCCTTTGGTTGAGTTCCTTTTCCTGGTGGAGTAAACTCAAAACCCTATAACCTTATTTATTGAGTTTCCCAAAATAAAATGTCAAATGGGAATACTTTAATCATTTTACTTAGTAAATATCATATCTCATACAACTCAAAGGATGATGAACATTCCTTCTATAAAAAATGGGAAAGTAGTGGACAAGACATTAGTGAATATCATGTTGGATTTTAGGATCACATTTGAGAAACTGGAAGGCCTCTACAGGCATTTTATGGACATATTAAAGTTTTCAAATATAAGAATAAATGTTTAGGAGGTGCATAACTAAATAGTGACGTGGTCATGTAGATGGTTTTTTTCTGATGTTTAACTACAAAATTCTATAGTGTTAAGAAGAAGGGTATTTAATTGGGATTTAAGTCCCATGAAACACTAGAAATGATATGGAAATTTTGGTTATGTGGTAAAATATTAATGTTCATGTGAATTATAATTTCATATGAAAAGGTTGTGAATAATCCTCTCCTAAAAGTATTTAAATATCTAAAACATGACTTTGTTTGACTATGTGATCAATGAAGATATGAAAAAACATCTACAAAATATCTTTAATTCGAGAAATTTTATATATTAGAAATATAAATGAGCATATAATTAAGAATAACAATTAAATGAATGTAAATACATTGAATAATTTTATACTACTCAGTATGATGGAGAAAGAGAACCTCACTCCATAAATGCAGGATCTATAAATGATACCATGTAAGTTTCTATATTTAACATAGGAGTACATTGAATGTTATAAATGTGTAACTCTCATGGAAGTAATAAATTAAGAATGAATATTTTGATACTCCCAATATTATGATGATATAAGAATTATACTTATAAAAGTATCTTGATAACGAGATGATTTATTATTCTTAGATTTTAAAATACAAAGATAAATGAAGGTTTTGAATAATTGAGATTCATGTGAATTTACATTTTTAATATTCATAATAATATTCACATATAGTTAATATTAATTATGTATAATAATGAAGAATATTATGTTCTATCTCATGCTACTAAATATTCTTGAAGAAGAGAAGAGATTTGAGGAGAAATAAGACAAAACCTATTATAGACTCATAATATCAAGCATGATAGAAAAATCAATACGGTAGGAATAATCCATCATACTGAATAAGAATAAATATAGGAGAATCAGACCTTATTCAAGGATTATTATATTCAGGATAATGTTCATAGGAGTCTATCCTGTTGTATTTTGTTGTAGAAACATGATGTTATTATGGAAACCCACTTTATTGCTACAAGTCAGGAAGAATATCTACTATTCTGAAGTATAATTTATATTTACATCACTTAGTGATGAAAAAATCTTGTATACTAGATGTGTTATGTAATATATATGGACACCTTACAATGTACCTATTCAGTGCGAGGAAAATGAGTTTAAGGCAACAATCATTCACACTTTTTATTTGATAACAGGAATAATGTTTTATTAAATTTATAATAACCTTGAAATATATTTGAAAAGGTAATATTGATGGTGGTTAACATCATCAAAAAATATTAATGTTTTTTTTGTGTGTTTATAATATTATTTATAGGTGTATTTACACCAAAAGTTGAAGAAATAAATAAAAGATTGAGTTTCATTCAATTAAAATGTGAAGATGTGACAAATGCATAGAGTTAAAATTTGATTAAAAGTCTAAAAATTGAAAATTCAACGTTTTTAAATCTTTTTTTTGCCCGCTTACAAAGTATACAGGGAATACACACTAAGATGAATCTTTTCAACTACCAAATAGACTCTAATACATAACAAAACTCAAAAGAAAAATAACAATAAAAGTATTTGGAAAGAAATTTAATATTTCCTTCTTGATATGAGGAAGAAAATTCCAAATTCAATATGATATAGTCCTGATGATATTATACCTAGCATGAGTATTAAATAATTCATTGATAAGTATAATGTAAATAAGCGGGATAATGCATCTACGTCAAATTTATAAGATTACTTCTATAAAGGTGAGGTAATTAAAAATTATTTTCATAATAAAACCTCTAATGAATCATGAATAAGTGTCAAGAACCATATTTTTTATGACATATTTAAAAACTAATATATTTATTCATAGAATAAAATTATAAAAATCTTATATCGGAGAAAAAACATTTTATTTTTTTATTTTTTTCTCCCATAAATATTTTCTAA
Organism: Viscum album; assembly: GCA_963277665.1. Lineage (NCBI taxonomy): Eukaryota > Viridiplantae > Streptophyta > Magnoliopsida > Santalales > Viscaceae > Viscum > Viscum album. The sequence goes on from OY728165.1 coordinate 2,103,501,759, forward strand.
AAGAATTCAATTACTTTAAAAATAAATCAGACATAAAAGAAAAGTTGATGACCCAAATGATATTTAGTTCCACAATATTAAAAATCGAATAGAGGCTAAAATAAAAATAAAATTGTATCATGAAAAAAATTATCCATATAAGATATGAATTTTTAGGGAGAAAATCAAGAGAAAGAACAATCCTTTAAAAATAAAAAATAAAAGAACCATGAATTGGAATAAAAATAAAGCTCAATAATTAACATCAACAATGTTCAATGGGAATTCAAGGAAAACATGATTATAGAACTTGACTATATGTTACATTAAAAGGCCAAATCTCTAAAGAACTTATTTAGAGAATACTGGGTAAGAGTTAAAACAAAATTAAGATAGTTGGGAAAGAGAAATACACTCTCAATATGAAATGACATGATTTTGGAAAAAAAATTGTAGAGATTGAAATTACTATAGTCAAGTGTTAACAAAAATATGATAGAAATTTTTATGCTGCCACATAGTGTTTAGATGAGTGATCTTATTTCGAAAAGGCTTTATTATATTGAAATAATATATTGGTATCAACATTAAACATTAATTTTATTTTCTATTATAAATTTGTTCTATATACATAATAAAAGTATAAATAATAAATATGCACAAAATTAGATAAGGAAATGTGATGAGATGACTATAAATTTTTATATGGCGAATTGAAGAAAGTGCATGAGTGTTGTTTCCCCATGAATATCTCAAACATTTGTGGAGAAAATCAAAAATATCATGCTTCCAGATTTTGATTTAGAGGACATAAGAAAATAACAAAATAAGATCAAATTTCATGTTTATTTTTTGGTAATATAGAATTTTTGGGTATATGGAACTTGAAATTAAGAATAATTTATCACGAACTGGATGAAATTGAACTCCTAAAATAAGGGGAGAAAAGTTGGAATGATTAAGAATAGTTATTTGTCTATATCAAATTGATTTGAAAACAGAAATTCCATCTATTAAAATTGAAATCAATATTGTCAAAGGAGTGATAAATGATTTTCTAATTCAATTATGTATGTTTAAAATCAAAATTGAGAATAAAGTCCATAATATTAGAAGAAGTAAATAAGTCTACTTTTATAAGATATGAAATGTATAAATATAAAATCCTTATACCCAAGATTATTTCCAAGATTTATTATGATAAGTCCTTTGATGATAAGAAATATAATTTTGTAAATTTATATTTATTACAGTGTATCTATAAACATAAACAGAAACATAATTATTTTCACTGAAGGGTTGAAAATTATTTATTTATTTCAGAATTTAAGTAACACATTTTTTAATAAGCATAATCTAAAAAAACTATACTTTTTAGGAAATATATTAAAATATTTGAAATTATGATTGTATTACAATATTTTTATAATCCTAACTGTAAGAATAAGTATAATCATATGATTAATCATAACTATAAACATATTCACTATCAAATTAGAAATGTTAATTAATTTTATTTCACTACATGAGAATAGACATAAGTATTAGCATATGATATGATGTGAGAAAAGAATAACAGAATCCATATGCAAGAAAATGCATACACAAAACACCTTTGAAATGGGATCTTGAAAAAATATAAATCACAAATAGCTGATTTATAATAATTCATGTAGATATTGAATAAATTTTAATCATAAATAACATCTATATAATTATGGAATACAAGTTTAGAAATCATTTTTATATCATAAAAAAATTCATAGATGTCATACATAGAAGAAAAAATGTTTTCCTATTTTTTCAAAATTCATTTTATTTGTAATGTAAGGGGATGAAAAGGGATATTTAATTTCATTCCTTTCAAAGTTGGAAAAATACAAATGGATGACTATATTTCCAATTACAGTGGATACATCTTCCGAAAATTATTTTTGTGGATTCTTATATAATAAAGAACATAATAATAGATGAAACTATATTCCATATTGTAATTTAATCCAATGGCCACAAGATTCCATAATATGAAAAATAAATTCCCATATATAATTATAGATTAAATCTATTATGGAGAATTCATAAATATAAAATATAATGTTGTATTTTGAAAATATAGTTTGATTAAAAAACAAAATATCTGATTTTTTTTGAAAATGATGAATGCATAAATATTTAAGGGAATAAAATTGTAACTAAATTTTGATTAATAGGAATATAAAAATTTTGTAAAGGTATTTAGATTAAAAAATTAATATAAGTTCACAATTAAGGTTATATTAAACATGAAAACATAAAAAAAATATTTGAGTTTCCCTAAATAGAAATGGTTCTTTTTAATAACCAAATACTTGCTCATTCTACCCTTTTTTATTCTTATAATTATAAAATATTTCCTCTGAAGCTTAACACATTAGTTTGGGTATATTATTTTTTGATTCACAACATATTAAAAAATCAAAGAAACATTTTTCATCATGTTTATTGTTTCATTCTCTACAAAAATACATTTATGCATGTTTTGTAATAGTGATTTTATATTTATATAAAAAAGAAGAGGAATACCTAGAGGTATTGAATAATAACAAAGGAAAATTATTTCAAATAAAAAAATATATCAATTTTTCCTTATCTGAAAGAAATTATTGAAAAAGATCAACCCATAGATGGTTGATAATTAAATATAGATAACATGAAGGTTTCTAGTGAAATAAATATATGGTTGAGGTTCTTCTTTTTCTGGTGAAACCTTCGACTTCCATTTGATATAAACCCCTTGGGGTTATAGTAGTACTATAAAAATTGGGATAACAATAATGTTTAGAATTAGAAAAAAACAATAAAAATAAAGACGAAAATTAAGTCATGTAAAATAGGAAATTGAAATTAAATCTTAAAGGGAAGGATAAAAAGTTATGGAATCTTGGAATGTTAACTGAATAACCAAAAAAAATTCAATTACCATCCTCATAGACAACCACATCATTATCTTGGAACCAAAAAACACCAATTAGAACACTAAAGCCTCACATACCTTGATTACACATATCATGTGACACTTGAGTCAATCAAAGCCATGAACTAATTCCTATTATAGGAATAATGCTTTGGTGAATGAGAATACTAGAGAAAATGGAGATAAAATAATTAAACAAAAAAACATACTTCATCAGCTTCACTCACAGTTTTTTTAAAATTCAGGGAGTTGTTTCTCTCCATCCACTGAAAAATTATACTAAGTAATCTATTAATTCATATTTGTTTCTATTAAGTGGTTCCATTGTCATAGATTCAATCCCAAAAGCTACAATTTCCCCATTTTCTACAATAATAGATAATGAAATGATTTATCCATCTTGGAATAGATAAAATAAATTCAAACCAACAAATATTTTTCCAAATAACATATTATTTTTTAGGAGCCTAACCCAAAAATAGAAAATCCATAAAACAATGACAATATGAAAAACATACTCATGAGTCATGAAGGACCCAAATACAGGAAAGATAAACACCAAAATAGACCATCAAATATCATATAGCTCTTAAAAATAAACATCAGTTTTACATAATACTTATTTTCTATGGTAAATACATATCAGATCCATAACACAAGTATAATATTCAACAATGACTACATATAACATATAATGAAATAAGAAAATAGAAAAATATTTTCCATATATATGGTGAGCACCAAAGTAAATATTAAATATATTTATGTTTCCTTCAAAAATATTAACACATTACATGAACATAAAATTATGATTAAAAAATCCTTACTACAATGAATGAAATTACAAACATTGTTCCCAGATTTCAAATAATGTGTATAATGAATACAATAGCACAACTCTACATATTTGTAGATTTTTCACAATTTTATATTTATAAAATTATAAAATAAAATATCAAAATCATTAAATTAATAAATAATAAATTATATTAAAAATTAATTTCCTAAATTAAAATTTAACAATGTATAAAGGAGAAATGGAAGAAATTAAAAATAGATTATCATAGGAAAAGTTAATGAACTACTATAAGAATACCGAAAAAGAAATTAATGAAATCCTATTAAAAATAAAAATATTTAATGTGGATATATTTAAAAATATATACTTTATTTTAAATATGGTATCTTATTTTTCATTAAACAAAAAATATTTAACAAAAATTCTTGGAAAAGGGTTCAATTATTAGAGATACCAAAATAAACTATATTTAAATTGACTGGGTTAAATATAACATTAGTAAAAAATATATTTAGCATTAGAAATGAAAATATGGAATATTAAACATAAAAATATTCAATGATAAACATTATAGTTTTTGATATGAAGCATAATAATATTTTCATTCCAAATTGAATGATAAAAATTAGCATCATAAGAAAGCTTGTGGATCAAAACAAAATCCCTAACTAGATTTCTATGATATCTAATTTTATTATTACATTAATCATTGATTGGTGGTTTATATAATAAATAATAATTGATTGAAAGGTATAAAAATAAAATACAATACAATTTCATAAGGAGTTATCAATCAAACATAAATATTAATGAATTGGAAAAAAATTGGAATCAAGCCCATCGAATTGGAATTTGGATTCCAATTATTCATAAAATTATAAAAATCAGTTGTTATAAATTGAAAAAAATAATTAATTTCTCAAACATAAAAATAGAGTTGATAAAATAGGTATGTATCGTAAGTCTTACTACAATTTATAGCGTATTTCTCAAGTCATTTGGGTGACTTTTTAATTAGAATCAAAACCAAGAAACTATAAACTGTTATAAAAAATGAATAATAAAAGATTAAGTTAATATTTAGAGAATATGGTTTAGATAATTAAAAAATAAAATTTTAATGCTATAATATTTAAAATAGGAATGCTGATAACACATATTGTAAACAATAAAGAGTAAATATATAAAAAATATATATAGTGAACAATTTAGTGAGTTAATAATATAACAACATGTAGTCAACCAATACAAAAGAGAAATATTATACAATGAACAAACTATTGTTGTCATCTGAAATCATAGACAATGATTTGATAATCAAACCTAATAAAAATAAGAAAAAAATAAAAGAAAATATATCATATGCAATAATCTAGAGTAACTAAACCCCATATAATGAAAATATGAAAACTAAAAAGACAAGAAATAAAAACAAATACATCTTACCCAATGAAAATTGGAAGGGGTAAGGATCTGAAATCAAATAAACCATTATCAGTGGTATAAATCAGAGGCAATGTGAAGAAAAAGAACCTTCTTGGTTCGTATTTTTCCAACTTCTACATGATTATACAACTTTATGATGGAGAAAATCAGAGTTAATTAAAACCCAATAGTAGAAATAGAATAGAGAGGTGAGGAAATAAAAAAATATTCATTCAAAAAAATCTTATAGTAGAAGAGGTTTGTCATGGAGAAATGATTGGTGAGATGTGTAGGAGAACAAAGAATGTGGGAAGTATTTGGAGAAATTATACAGCGAGTCAAGGATGAGTGTAGCCTGAAAGTGGAGACATAAGGGGAGATGGAGGAAGATACAGATGAGACTTGTGTTGAAGGAGGAGTATTACAGAGATGTCGGGTGGCCATGTTGGAGTTACACCGAATGAGGAGGTTGGGCATCCTATGAGTAGCATCGTCAGGGAGGTGGGGTGACCACGTCATCGAAGGAGGATCATTATGACGTTGGGTGGACATGTTGGAGGAGGATAATGGTGGGAGGTTGGGAGGAAACTTCATTCAAGGAGTTTCGCAGGGAGTAGGGAAGAATGGGAGGGGGATCACAAGTTAGTAGGGCAAAACGGGGTGGGTATCATGAGTGAGTAGGTTAGAAAGGGGGTACTTCCAGGGGTATTTTATGACCCATGGTCATATCTTATCCTATAGGCCCTATTTTTATAAACTTTTTCTATTTAAGTGTGGATATAACCTAAATTTCTTGTAATGAAATCCGATACCAAAGCACATACCAATGTAAAATCAAAAAAGTAGTTCAAGGATCCTAAATAAAACAAAGCACACATAAGGGTAGACAAAAAACTGATTGTGCCTTCAATAAATCCTAGCTCTTATAGAAAAATCACCTCTAATGCATGCACCCGACCATGCCTACACAATGTACCTCTACACTACCAACCTCTATATTGACACTTTATCCTGGGTTCCAATGAATGGGGGCCATCATGAGGCTACCCACTACCAACTTCATCAACCCTTAGCCACTGAACAAGTGTCGGTAGTCCTTACTACTGAATGTGCCTTAAAGACAACTGATGTTGCTATGAAAAAGGGGAATGAACAACCAAATAATAATTTCCTCACTATTTGGTCAGGAATTTACACTAATGATTACCATGTCCTTTGTAGAAGTATCATGAATATAGAAAGTTTTCTATAGGTAATTGGGAGCCACCTGCCTCAGAAGAAGGAAAAGATATTTTTCGTGGTTGTTTACCCACTGGTAAAAACCCGGGCTATCTGAACACCCATGGACCACAGAATAAAGACCAACTCCTTGATATACCTTTATGTACACTCTCTTAAGTATCAAATCCAAAGGAAATATTCCACTCTATAACCACAATATTCTTCTATACCTCAAGATATGTTGGGAGCGTAAACGGTGTGAACGCATACCTAATCACTGGGAATAAAGACCCCTCAAAAGAACACCCTATAGAATCCTCATCTAGTAAAACCTCTAGAAGAAAGAGAAATAGTTCCATGAAATTAATACTAAGCTTACACACAATTAAACTCCCTTATAAAAGGGATAAAATATCTTACCACTTAGCTTCCCTCATTATTGACAATAGAAACTCAACCTATAACTCCCCTGAAAGTCAGGACATAACACATATATCTTCTTAAGGTAACCAAAAAATATATTTCCCCACTAATGAACATATATCTGCATCTCAATAACTTCCAGTATAACCAAAAACTTATCCCATGATTAGATAAAATTGAAAGTGATCTCGAGCTCCTCTAGTAAGTGTCCTGTATCCAAATATGAGACGCTCCCTTCGTACTTTCGAAAACATTTCCATTAAAAGGAACAGAAGGATATTTTCCAAACCTCATCCTCCTATTTTAGTTAAATTCTTATATAATCAATTGGATTATCTTTACAAATATCAACTTCCTGAACCACTTATAGATGACAAATACGAGGAATTCATGAAAAGAAAGGGAACATCCTAAGCCCGGTATCATAAAATTTTATCACATGTTTATTAATTTAATTCATTTTATTTTCCAAAAAAACCCAATTTAAATATTAAAATAATGAATCATGATTCATTTACCTCTCCTAGGTCTATACCCTACAAACAAGTCCACTTTACTTAGTCATTAAAAAATCTTAGAGTCTACGCACCATATCATAGGGGCCCAAAAATCCGGTGTCCTAGCTAGTCTCTCTGGCCTATGTTAATCACCTATATCAACGGGAACTTTTCCTATACCAAACCATGTAAACATAATAGTTACTTACTCAAAACTCCATATTATCTCTTAACCAACCCTTCTATTACACTATTTCATGACCCCCACCCTCCAGAGAAACCACAATGATGAAAGAGAGATAACTACCCCTGATTCCTACCTTCAGTAGGCTTCCGGGTGGTGACTATCACTGTGGGTATAAGAATATCACAAATGGAAGGTATTACCCTCTTTAATAAAATAATTTTGAGAGATAGTATAAATAACCAAAAAAATCAAGCATATAATATAAAAATCAATCCAAAACCATCCCAAAATACACAAATAAAGTAAACTGATACATATAAAAGCCTCCAAAGTGAAATACCAAATACATGTCCTGTTATTGAAAAAAACTTTAAACTAAGATATTAATGTCCATAATAGTCCCCAAATTCATCCTGGATATATGAAAAATGAATTATATACATAGATTGAGAAAAAATTTTATACTTAGTAGTGATATAACCAATGTCTCAAGTTCACATGTGAAAAGAGCATTCTAATGAACCAGTGAAAAAAAAACGAAAAATCACTTAGACAAGTCAACTAACCATCCCAGCCTCACCATGGATTTATCACTAAATAAAAAATAATATATTGTAATATAGAATCAATATCGTAACAAAGAAAGGAACTCTACATCTGTTTCCCCACTGATTTTCTACACTCACGCCCCACCATCAAATGTAACATGCTCCCATCCCTTCCATACATGTCACATTAGAACCACATCACAACACAACTTTCCGAAAGACACTAGGATCATCTTTGATGTCGGACTAGATACATTCCTACATACCCTAACATCTCATGGTCTAGTATCATGTGTAACATGAGGTATCAGGACACTTTGTCTCACTCGAAGTTTTCTGGGCCATCAAAACTCATCTCATCATATAGGAGGGGAAATACTGTCTCACATAAATGAAGGACATTAACCTCATTCTCTCCTCCCACCATGCATGACCCCCACCATATATTACCTCACAAAATTACCTCGTCACATCTCATCTCTCTTGAAAACACCTCGATCTTCACATTTTATCTCACCCAAATACACCTGGTTCATCACTATAGAAGGAAGAGTAAGGAATATGGGGTTGTAATCCATACATATCATCACTATCGTAGATGTTGGTGAGAAAACTCAGAACCCAGAACCTACAAGTGTTGGTAGGGTAATTCAACTCGGGTGGGTACATATAAAAATAATGAAAAATAAATGATATATAGATATCACACAATACACAACCTATGGGTTCACATCAATGATACCATTTAACACTAAATCAATATCAATGTACTAAACATCAACCATAAAAAATGTTTCCACCACTATATACAACACACCACACAACTGTAACAAAATCCATCTAATAATTTCCGCTTTCATTTACATTTTCATCATTTTCCATATAATGAACATCAGTTTTCAGAACGATATATTACATCATTTTTTCAGAATCATAATACATTACAAAAATAGATGCCCAAAGACTGTATTAGTTTACTGCCTTTATAATCATGTAAGAAAAATATTTTAACTCAGTTAAATATATTTATTGTTTCCCACAAAGACCATCCCCCTTAGTAATACTACTTAAAAACCTTCCATCATAACCAAGGTAACAGAAAAATAATAAAGGGGTGAGCTCGAATGGTCATTAAGGGTAAATAAAGGAAATACGTAATCACAACATGAACATAAGGGTATGAGAACATTATCATAACTTTCGATGATCAAACCATACATATCAAAGGTCACAAACATGGATCATGGAACAATGTTTGGAATTTCATAATAAAATAATCATAATCCAATCAAGATCATAATCCATGAAATCATAACTGAGGAATAAGATAAATAATTTGTGGAATACAGATAAGAATAGAAAATATTATGTCAAATCTACCAGTCAAGACCTTTATAACATGTTATTTTTGGATACGACCTTTATACTAGTTTATTTTCTTTCCTGGGATATATCATATGCACCTTCCTGTTTTTAGGATTGGGATACAACCCGTGTACCCTCTTAATTTAAGTATTGGGATATAACCCATGTTCCCTCTTACTTTAATGATTGGGAAACAACCACTATACCATCTTACTTTTAGTCTTGGGCTACAACCTGTGTACCCATTTACTTTCAGGTTTGGGCTACAACATCTATACCCTTTTATCTCATATAAAACTTATTATTACCCAATGCATTAAAGGGAGATATAGGTCCCTACTAACTAATAATTAAATCATTTATACATGTTCCACAATATAATAAAAATTTCATTATATCATGTCCCATAAAAAGATATGGGTTTTATAAAAATTAAATCTTAACCCATGAAATTAAAGGAGTATCATTAACATTTCATCACATCATAACCTATGTAAAATAGATATGTTTACTCATCACTTCAATAAAGTATAACCCGTGAAATGAAATGGGTTTCAAAAGAATAAAACCCGTGGAAGAGAAACATGTGTCATAATAATCATTCTATCAAAACATAAACCATTCAAGAAATAATATTAATGGATCATTGGGATCATTTCCCCAAAGGTCATGAGTAACATCAACAGATTTCATCTTAGATAGAAAATAATTCTAAAATATATTTTTAAAAAATTTCTTGTAGAATATATCATTTATTATTTAAAAAATGATATTTAATAAAAAAATCCTTTTGAAAACCATTTTCATAGAAATTACTTTGAAAACATAGAAATAATTCATCAAATGATTTTGAAAACCTTTTTCCTTGAAATCTTATAAAAGAATATTGAAAAAAATTAAAACCTTTTTCATTGAAAACCACTTTAAAATAGTGAATATATAGAATATTAGGAAAAAATTTCCCTTAAAAATTATCTTTGTAATATTGAAAAATAATCTTCAAGGGAATGATAGTTATGATGATGGTTAAATTCGTACACACCGAACATTCCTTTTTCAGCAAAAAAAGTTTAGAAAAGTTCCTTAACTGAAAAACCAGAGAAGATTCATTTTTCAAAACAAATTTATTAAAAAGAAAACCAAGTGTAAAATTTTAATTTAAATATCATATGAGAATAGTATAATATTTTTGGAAACATTTTATAAAACATGGTTTTAAAGGAACACAGATTTCTGACTGAAGAGAGAGTTAAATTTAGACTTTCTTAAAAAACAATTTATTAATAAAATTATGTACCAAAGAGTGGAAAAATGGTACCATTAATTAGATATAACATGAATAACTAGAGTTTAATATTACTCATAATATTTCTTGAGATCTGGATCATAATATTTCATCAATTAAAACAAAATCATAAACAATCTCGACAAACGATGAGACTAATTCAATAAACTTTTACTTCATGGTAACTCTAAATCATACTCCCCATGTAATAAAAAGATATTACATGGAGCATAAAAATATAATAAAAATAATAATATTCATGATATAACATGTCTAATGTAAAATATACTACTCATAGAAAAATATAGGTTCATAACATGGTATGTGTCTCAAAGAAAGAAAATTGAGATGAAATTACTCTACCGATTTGGTAACTTTTGAAACATAAAATCTATGAGAGAATGATCATAAAATTCATATGTAAATACCCATAATTTTAATAATAATATTATATATAATAAATTCATGAGAACTTCGTGTACCACACAAAATAAATGAGTGGTGAATAAGGGTCGTATCTCAAGGAAATAAAAAGCGAGATGAAATTCTCATACCTTGTGTCTTGACTTTTGTCATACACGTACAAGCCTCCTATATAATAAGTATAATTTTATTAGATATTTATCAAAGAAAAATATTAATATATATACTATCATATAATATTTTCTTATGACCTTTTATTACCAATTTATTAACAATTCTATGTTAATGTAATGTTTTAGGTAATAATCGCTCTATTTATCATATGTGTTTTGACTTATAATTCTTGATCCTCTTACATAAATAATGATTTAATTATTTACATAATGTAAAAAATGACTTATATATATCATATATATTCTGTATATAAAAATTTATATAATAATATAAAATATTGATATATGAAATGGAATACACTGTTCATGGATGTGGTAGGTCGTATGTACGTGTGATCGTTGTTTCCATTTTCATGGAATATTTAAAGAAAGAAAGTAAATGAAATATATTTATATATGTATATAATATAATTAAAGTATAATTATTATGTAATTTAAATCATATTAATTTAATAAAACCATCCTTAATATATTCTATATAATGTATGAACGAATCACATCACTCTGAGTAGTCGGTAGTCTACACTTCCACAAACGAAGTTACCGTATTTAATCAAAATGGAAATAATAAAGTTAGGATTTAAAAAGTAAATAAAAAACTATAAATAAATTATAAATGTCATATATATAATATAAAAATATATTATCAATCATAATTATCAACCATAATAGGTGGAAAAGGTAAAACAATCTATGTCGTTTTGTGAGGTAGAAGTTCACCATACATAAGAATGATACGTTTGTTACCCATTAGATGGACGTGTGTGTAAGTGCAGGTGAAATACATTTCATAAAAATATCATTATATTTATTATAATGAGGCTATAATTTCTTCATTTAATAAGAATGTTTTAGGTGGTGAATAAATAAAATAAATGAAAAGGGCTTGAGGAAGGATGTTACCTCTTCTTTGGTTAACTCCTTTTGGTTTTCACTAAAGGGATACCTTGATTATATTTCAAAATGAAATGAGGCATCAAAAAGGATGTTAAAGATTTTGGTAAGTGTATTGGGAATTTATTGGCTTAACCTATGTGTTTTACATGGCTTGAAGAAGTGGGAGGAGAGGATGCCTTTTTATAGTGGAGGAGGAGAAACTCTCTTATAAATTTTTTGAGAAGGAATTACACCAAAACCATTCCCATGTCATGTGGATTTTATAATGGTACAAAATATATAAATGGGATTATAAGTTTAAAATATTTCCATCCAATGAATTTTTAACTTGTTTACAGGTTATTTGGCCCTTATTTTAATGTTTAGTTTTTTATAAAGATTAATTTCACCTTAATAATTGTAATTAATTTTAATCACTTTCACTAATATTTTTTGTCAAAAACTACGTTAAAATTACTATAAATTATAAATTATTTTGATTCCAAATATAGAATCCATTTCTTAGAATTCCAATCATTGAAAGTGTAGCAATTAATTTAAATTTATTCCCATAGATGAGATGATACTACAAGTTTCTAAAGTAAAAAAGGATCAAAATATTTCTATGTTTTTGTTTCCAATTTCACTGAGAAATTGGTTCCAATGACCTAAATTGAATTAATTGAGGTATATTTTATCTAATTATAATTTAAAATAATTTAAAATATATCTTAACTATATAAATTAATTATATACACAATTATTTTTGAATTAAAATTCAGTATTTTTCACTATTAATCAATAAATGAGGTTTCTGAGAAAAAAAAACAATATAGGATAATTTCAAAATTATAAATTAAAAAAATTAAAATTATTTTATCAAACAAAATTTCTAAATTTTTCTAAAATTTATTTTATTTTTTTCATAGAAGGACATGAAAAATAGTTTATTTGAGAAAATAATATGTTTAAACATACAAATAATTTACAAAAAATTATATTTTTCATTATCAATATGTTAAATTTAGATAAACAAATTAATAAAAAATTAGAAAATTTGTTAATACTATTCATGTTAAAATTTTAGTATCTATTTTATAACTATCTCGGTTCAATAATTTTAATAATAAAATGATGTTTTGTAAAAACATAGTGTTGCATGTAGCGTACGATAAGTCGGTGTTGCATGTAGTGCAAGCCAAATTGATGTATTTTAAAAGAAATGATTTAATTATTGAAATTAAATACATCATTGAAAAATAATTTATTAAAAAAAAGGTTCATAAAAACATGATGTGTTACATCATATCCCCCTTAAAAATAATATCTACCTCAAAATTTGTTTAGGTTATCAAATGTTTAGTACTTGAAAGTTCCATTTATAGAAACCCACGTCTTAAAAATGAATAATAAAAATTAATTTAAAATGGTATATTTGGAAACACAATAGTTATAAAAAAGTATAACATAACTATGTTTCCACAGAATAGGGCATAGGTGTGAAGAGAATATTGGACATGTGAGATAAGCATAAATAATCACAGTGCTTGATCACTAATCACTTGAAAGCTGGTGATCTAGATAAAGTTAACAATCAGAAAATGATAAAGTGAAGAAGACTCAACGATTGAATAGATATCATAAAAAATGATGATAATATGACAATATTTTATTTTAAGACCATTTTCCAAAATTTTAAGAGTTTTCATGAAAATATATACTTGCATGCTTCTAAGAAAACATCACCCTATATCGTGCCATGATCAACTTCCACCTCACATCTTTATCCAAAAAACAATATGTGAATTATTTTTTATTCTGGAAGCACTACAATATCATGAGATCCATGATAATACATACCATATTTCATTAGTTACCATAAATAAAAATTTGTTAGAACTAGTTATCCAATATGAATAAATCCCCATGTGGTGAGATAATAGTTTAATCCCTCAAACTTCAACTGAACTTTAGCTTAAAAGTTCCAAAAATAGTTAACCTTATAACCCTTCCTAATGAAGAAAATCCAAATCATTTGAAATAAGTTCATGAAATGAACTTAACATTGATCCCCTATTTTTCATCAACTACTAAACATGTGAATACCATCATCATGTATTTTATTGAAATATACTAATCACATGAATTTCTATAAATCCTTATTGAAATCATACGTGCTTCCAAAATTATAATTCACCCATTATTACTTAAATAGGATATTATCTAATTTTTTTATTGAAGTCTTGGTTTTATCCTTGTAAATATAGAAAATAATAGTTATTTAAATAATTCAAAATTCATGTAGACAGAAAAAATCAATCCATAGACTCATATAAAGTTCCCCTACATGATGAACAATAATATTTTCATAGATGTTATTTTTTAAAAATCCTAAATAAAATTCCACACTATGTAGTTCCCCAATTATCATGGTTTACTTCATACATTATGATTTCATATGCTTTCCCTTTTTCCTTTTTATTCAGAGGTTGTTGGCATTAGTAACCATTATTAACCCTCAGATTTGGGAAATTTTTGAAAAAGATAACCAAACTCCATACAATTATAACATAGAAGTGTGGGAGGTGCATTCTATGGATTTTTTTCATTATTCATGTCATTATATAACTTCTTCCAATCACTCCAGTATTTATCAACTTGATTTCCATTATTTCTACACATAAAACATTTTCTAGTCCCATTAATACAATTCCATCTATGTTTCTTTCCACACTTAGAGTATAATGTACGTTTCATCATTTTATCTCCATGGTTTTTAGATTTCCCATCAAACTCCATATTCTTATTCTTGTAAAAACCTTGATATTGATATATAACTCCAACCACAATTTCATCTTTTATTTCAAAACACATTATATATTCATATCTACTGAATTCTTTTATGTCCAACTCCCTTCTAAGACATAGTTATAAGACATTAAAGAACCCATCAACCTTGTTTTCTAGTATGATGATAATTCTAGTAGTGTGCCTCACAATTCTTGTGAAATTAGCCTCGTAGGTACCAAAAATTTCATCATCATTTTTTATTAACACAAGGAACAAATTTTCCATCTTAGAAAAAAGAAGATGAGGAATGTACTTATTAAAGAATAAGTTTTGGAACTATTACCAATCTATGGATTCAATTTCATCTTACATTCAAGTATTCTTGATTAGAGTCCACCACTGGTCTATTTGACCTTCCAGCTGATAAACTACCAGAATGAATTTCTCATGTTCCAAACACTAGTTATCATAGATTATATTTTTATTGTTACTGATCTAGTGTTTAAAAAAAATAGATCAGAATACCCACTAAATAAAGGTGGACATTTCCTCAAGAATAACTCAACATGATGTTGTTCCCTCCTTTTCTCATTTGGAATCTTAGTGCGATTCATAGCTTGAGAAAGTTACATGAGCATAATAGTGAGTTTTTTTCATTCTATGTCCCATAGAATTTGGATGCTTAAAAGAACAAGCATTTAATTATCCATTGTATTCACCATTAACATGGTTCCTTTGGGTTTCATCCATTTACTAAAACCAAAATGTATAGAGTGAGAAAAAAAATTTATAATGAGGAATCAGATGATCATGAAAAACCACTTATAGGATATCTAATTTATGAACCCTTCCTTGATCTATGACACGCTATGTTTTTCCTAGTTTATTCATATCCAACATATTTTTAAATCCTTCATGATAGTTCATGAAGAGTTTGTGAATTCCCAAAGAATATCCCCTAGGAGTTTCGAACCAGGGGAAAAATAATGCCCTTTTTCATGTACTAGGTTATGTCGAGTTAGGACCGACACACCTTTTTGAAGTTGTTACTCCCAGGTATATATTTTCAAAACCACATCCACTTTCAATATCCAGAAATGTATTTATTTCTAGGAAACTAATCACTCTATCCTTTACCATAATCTAGGAAATTTTCCTAAACATTAACTAATCCTTATACTTATCCTTAGAGACATACCAAGACATAACCTTAGAAATATACATATAATCTCATTAAATGTTTCTTATCCTAGTTTCCAAAGGTTAACTAAAACATCTCTCTGTTAAAAAATATAACGATCCTCACTTTTCATACATAGAAATTATATCATTTTTGCAGAATACTTAATACATTATAAAAATGACGCTCAAACACCGTGTTAGTTTAGTAAATTTGGAAGCTTGGATAAAAAAACCTCAAACTCTGTGAAAGATATTAAATGTTTCCCAAAAATATATTCCCAATTTATAATCCTACATAACAACTTTTCTTCAAAACCTGGGGAATCAAAACATATGAAAGGGGTGAACTCAAATGATCAGTAAGGGTAAATAAAAAAATAAGTATAACATGACCACAAGGGTATGAAAACATGATCATAACAATAAAATATCAAACCCAACATATCAAAAATCATACACATGAATCCTGGCACAAAGGTTGGAAGTTCATAAGACATGAATAATAAGTGAATCAATAGCATAATCGATGAAATAATAACTGAGGAATAAGACATGGATTTTTTTCCATACACGTAATCATAGAAAATATTATTTCAAGGCCACCTACCAAGAAATTTATAATATTTTAGGCTTGGGATATGACCCGTGTACCTTCTTGTTGTCAAGTTTGGGCTACAACCTATTTACCTTATTGTATTCGAGTATGGGCTACAACCTGTGTACCCTATTAATTTTACCCTTGGGTTAAAACCCTTGTCCCCTCTAACTTTTAGGCTTGGGCTACAACCCTTGTACCCTCTTACTTTCTAGCTTCAGCTACAACTCATGCACCCTTTTACTTTTAGGCATGGTTTATAACCCATGTACCCTTTGAGATCCTATACATCTTATCATTACCCAATACATTGTATGGAGATATAGGTCCCATCCATATAATAATAAAATCATTCATAAATGTGTCATAATATAATAAAACATTCATCATATCATGAACCATAAATTATATGAGGATTATAAACATAAAATCATAATCCATGAAATAAAGAGGGTATCATTTACATTTCATCACATCATAACCTATGGAAAATAGATAGGTTTCAAAATAATTTAATTAATGAATAACACATTAAAATAAGATGGTTTCAAAAGCAATATATCATGTGGTAGATAAATAGGTTTCATAAGCATAATTACATCAAAAAATAAACCATTAAAGAAATAAAATGAATGGAACCTTTGGATAATTTCCCAGAAGGGCATGAGTAACATCAATAGATTTCATCTTAAACGGAAAATAATTTGGAAATATATTTTAAAAAAAATTCTTGAGGAAAATTTCATTTATTATTTAAAAAATTTTATTTAAAACATAAAACCTTTTGAAAACCATTTTCATAAAATCTACTTTCAATACTGATAGAAAATTATTGAAATCATTTTTGAAACCTTTTTCCCTGAAAGCTTATAAAATAAGCTTGAAAACATTTTGAAAACATTTTTATTTGAAAACCAATTTTAAAAAATAAATAAAAATAATATTAGGAAACAATTTTAATGAAATAAAATTACTTTGTAATATTGAAAAATAATATTCAATTTAATGGCATTCATGAAGGTGGTTAAATTTTTAAATACCGAATATTGCTTTTTCACTCTAAAATTTTTAGAAAAGCTCCTCCACCAAAAAATGACCAGAAGATTCATTTTTGAAAAAAAATTATTTTAAAAGATAAAACATGTATGAAAATGTCTTTTAAATACCATAGGATAATATTAGAATATTTTTGGAAACGTTTTATGAAATATGGTTTTGAAGGAACAAAGATTTCGACTGAAGATAGAGGTAAAGTCAGGCATTCTTTAAAAAACACTTTCATTATCATCATATGTACCAAAGAGTGGAAAAATGGAAAATTTACTTGGATATAACATGAATAAATAGAGGATAAGAAAAATAATGAATGTTATTGAGATATGTATCATAATATTTCATCAATTAATACATAATCATAATCAATCTCAGCAAACAATTATATTATTTGAATAAACTCTTACCATATAGTAACTACGAATTATACTCTCCATGTAAGAAAATTATATTACATCGAGTTTAAAAATATCATGAAAAGAATAATATTCATGATATAATATGTAAATTTTATTATATACACCTCATATAAAAATATAGGTTCCTAACATGGCATGTGTCTCAATGAAAAAAATTGAGACAAAATTACTTTATAGATTTGGTAACTTTTGAAACATAAAACCCTTGAGAGAAATATCATAAAATGGATTTGTAAATACAGATAAATTTAAGTATAAATTTAATATAATACATTCTTGGGATGTATATATACCACACAAAATAAATTTATGGTGTATAAGGCATGTATCTCCCAGAAATAAAAAGTGAGATGAAATTCTCTTACCTTCTGTCTTGACTTTCTTTATACACATAAAAGCCTCGTATATTATGAGTATAAGTTTATTAAAAAATTATCACAGAACCATATTCATATATATAATACCATATAATATTTTCTTATGACCTTATATTACCCATTTATTAACAAGTCTATGTTAAAGTAACATTTTAGGTAATAATTGCTTTGTTTATCATACGTGTTTTGACTATTCATTCATGATCCTCATAATTAAATCATGATTTAATTATTTAAAAAATTTAAAAAATTAAATATATATATCATATATTATTAGTATATAAAAAGTTACAATAAAATATAAAAGATAGATATATGAAATGGAGTACACTTTTAATGGAGATGGTAGGTCATACATACGCATAAACGCTGTTACCATTTTATTGACGTATTGAAATAAATAAAGTTAATTATATATATATATAATATCAATAAAGTAGAATTATTATGTCATATATGTCATATAATTTTACTAAACACATTCTTAACATATTCCTTGTAAATTGTGAACGAATCCCAACACATTGAGGAGACGGTAGCCCACACTTCCATAAATAAAATTATCGTATTTAATCAAAATAGAAATCATGAAGATAGGATTTAAATAATAAATAAACAAATATAAATAAATCATAAATATCATATATATAATATAAATACGTATTTTACATCATAATTCTCATCCATAAGAGGTGGTAAAGGTAAAATTAACAACATCATTTTGTGAGGTGGTAGTTCGACATACACAAGAACGGTAAGTTCATTACCCAAAAGATGGAAGTGTGTTTAAGTGAAGGTAAAAATATTAACATAAAAATATAAATATATTTATGATACTGAGGAAATTATATGTTCTTGTAATATGAAAATTTTAGGTGGGTGGGAAATAAAATAAAACAAAGGATCTTGAGGGAGGATGTTACCTCTTATTTTGGTAACTTCTTTTGGTTTTCACCGAAGGGATTACTTGATTAGATTTATGCCCAAAATTAGGATTAAAGGGATATGTTATGGATTTTTGGATGTTTATTAGGTATATATTGGAATAAACTATGTTTTTTTGGAGGTGTTAAAAAGTGGGAGGATAGGAGGCCTTTTATAGTGGTGGAGGAGTGATACTCTTTTAAATTTTGGAAAAGGAATTCCACCCATGTTTTCCAACCGCAAAGTGGATCCAATAATGGTCAAAATTAGGGAAAATATACAATATAGTATTAATATGGATATAAAATTGATTTTGAATAAGATTATATGTTATTATATCCTTTTGTTTATGTTTTAGTCCTTTATTAAGTTTAATTTCACCCTGATCGTTGTAATAAATTTTAATTACTTTCTGTAATAATTTAGGTAAAAAATAAGTGGAAATATTTATATAGTATATATTATGATGATTCAAAACATGGAATCCATTTTTGTAAATTTCAATAAAAAAATCGTGGAAATTAAATTAAGTTTAATTCTACAAATGAGACGATACTACGTGTTTTTAAAGTAAAAATTATCAAAAGATTACTAAGATTTTATATCCAATTTCAATATCAAATTGGTTCCAATGACTTAAATTAGATTAATTGATGTATATTTGATCTAATTAATATTTAATACCAAATTAAAAAATAATTTATCTATATAAATAAATTAAATGGAAAACAATTTTTGAATTAAAAGTCAATATTTTTCACTATTCATCAAAATATGAAGCTCCTCAGAAAAATACAAAAATTTTCCTTAGGATAATTTAGATATTATAAAATCAAAAAATGAAGATTATTTTATAAAAATCAATTTTTGAATTTTTCTAAAATTAATTTTATTGATTTTCACATAAGGACATGAAAAGAAGTTCATTTAAGAAAATGGTCTTTTTAGACATATAATAACTTTACAAAAAATTGTATTCTTCATTATAAATATGTCTTTTTTATAAAAAAATTATAATAAATATTTCAAAATAAGTTATTACTATTCATATTACTATGTTTAACATCTAACTTATAAATATCTCGTTTAAATAATTATAACAATGAAATGATGTTTCATAGAAACTCGGTGTTGCGTGTTGTGTACATCTAGTTAGTTTTTCATGTAGCAGAAGAAATTTCAGTGTTATATGAAAGAAATTTTTGACTTATTGAAATTAAATAAATCAATTAAAATTAAATTATTTGAGAAAAAATTTCCAACAAAAACATAGGGAGTCAAATTCCAGAAATTACAAGTTACACTAACATTTATTACTAATTCACTTCATTCACATTTACATGGATCATTTGTTTAATGGTGAATTAATTTAATCAATTTACCACAAATAAATTTCCATACCATATCATGTATTTATCATCCTATTTTGTTTCATTTTATCATCTTGATCAATTCCATGTCTAACAAGTAAACTAACACAACCACCACATAATAACTCACCCGTATAACATTAAATGTCTTCTTAATGTTGCACCAATCAAATCATCTTACCATAACAACCACACATAAAAACCACCACACAACCAAATACACCATGAACCACACCTCTGTACACTACAACAACATCACAAATACCTTCATCTCATCCATGAAAACAAACCATATCGAATCATAACCCCACACAGTAAAATCCCATACAGTCATCACAATCACCTAACAATAGTCCAAACCATATAGGTAAACACAAAAAGAAAAATCACAAATCATATAAACACATTCTGGATTCCACAAATTATTCATGATATTTCAGCACATTATTACTATTTTTAGCATGGGTCTTATCAAACAAACTATATTCCATGGGAAACATTTTTTTAGCTAAATATACATTATTTAGTATTTTATTCATGGTGTAAACAAAAAAACACATCAAGGGTCATCACATCATATCATACACAGTAAAAAAAGGCTTCTAATAGATGTTATCTCCAGAAAGGCATAAAAATGGAATAATATCATCCGGAAAATATCAATGTAGTCAAAACATGTGATATCTCCCTATACCAATCAATTTCAATTATGTCACTTTATTATCTTATTATACTGACCCTTAATATCCAACCAAAGGAAAAAAACATGTAAATTTTATGTGTATCATTTATAAAGTGAGATAGTGAGTATAACCTACCTCATAGAAGCATTTTTATCTCACTTTTCACCATAGCGGTAAGAAGAAACAACCCGAAAACCACAACCGTAAAATAAAATGATACCCTACACTACATCAAGGGATCATTAAAACACAACCCAAACTTGTAAAAAACCAAATAAACACCACCATAGTGAATCCCCCAGAAGAACAATGGATATAATAAGAGATAAAAGAAATAATAACTCTCCACTGATCACCATCAACCATCCTATGAAAGCCAAGAATCGAGGTGAGGGAAGATGGGCTGTAAAGTCTCCCAAAATTGAATAGGGTTTATATAGAAAATGAGAGAGATAGATTGATGAAAAATAAAATAATCTGATAAATAAGTGATATAAATAGTTTATAATTCTCCTAAAATACAAAATGAAATCTTCTTTTACATCATATGTTCTTGGGGTCCATGTAATTATGCCATACAACGCACTTTTATGCCATAAAACCCTATAAGCCTCAACAACCATTGAAAAACATTAAGCCTTAAGTTGGAATAAAAAAACATCTTAAATAACTATCATTTGGTGTAAAACCAATTTTTTTCATTCATATAAACATTCCGTATAAAATCCATAAACCCTCTATATATAAAATCCTTAAAACACAAACTTACAAGGTTACCCCTCTTTTACACTATAAAAAGCACATAGCTTCTCGACTACCTATCCAATCTCCAAAAAAACTGCTATAGCCTCATAATAGAACCATCTAACCAAAAAACCAGCAATTTAATTATCTATAAAGGCACTAAATATTATATAAATTTTCATTAGTTTTCTGGAAAGATTGATTTTTCTCTGAATAGTGAAAAATACCCATTTTATAGAAAACTGTCTTTTTTAACCAGGAATTTAAAAAGTCCCATTTTATTTTAAATTAATTTTAAATATTAATTAGTTATTTTTAATTAAAAAAATCCAATAAATTTAATTTTAATCAAAATTATTCTTAATTTTAGTATAAAAACGTTTTTACACTTAAAAATAATTTTTTTGGAAAACTGTTTTTCTCCGCGGTTTGTGGGTTTATTTTAAAATGAATTTATAAGAAATATATAAATTTAATATATTAAAATTGATTAAATATTTTTAATCATAATAATTAATATTATTTAATAATTATAATTATTTTTTAGGATTAATGAATAGTAAAAACTATAAAAATTTATAACCATAGTAAAATAGTAAACATGGTTGACCATTGTTACAAATTATTTAAAAAGATCCCAATTTTTAATATTATGTATTATTGGATGAATATATTTATAACCTTATCACCTTAGGATAAAAATCTAATTTTTTATAGGTTAGGTTTGTATGAAAATGACTTAACAATAATTTAATCCTTTAAAATATTCAAGGTATGTCCCTTCGCCACTTATAAGAGGAAACCCTCTATCCTCTTTTATTTACAACTAATTGAGTCACCTAGATCAGATAAAATCTAAAAATGTATCTTATAAAATTTAAAATTCAATAATTATAGGTTCTATTATTCTAAAAATACATTCCTAGGGTCATTAAGAAGGAATCTCAAGGATTTCTATCGAAAATATGTAATCTTCTTACTCAACGTCTTTCAATTTATTTCTTCTTATACCTCCTTTATATTTTTGGAATTCCTAATAAAATAATAAATTCATTGTACTAAACATAATTAAATGTTATTCTGAATTTTTAACAGCCATTATCAACCCTCTTTTCTAACAATTGGGAATTGAAAATATTACTTGTGCTTACGTGTCGACTATATCCTCCACGCAGTGATATAATTCATTTTCCAACACCATCATTGATGGTTGGTTATTATGATGTATTTAATATTTATATATTATCTTTATCATATAATTATGGGTTTTTAATTATAAAATATTGTTTATCTTTATTCCTTATTTTTCATTAGAAAATGAAAACAATGTTCATGTGTACGTACAAATTACTGTCTCCATGAACGATGCAATGCATTTTTCTATATCTACCTCTTATGAATGAATATAAATATTTATATAATAAGTATATATTATATTTATATCATTATTAAAAAATTTAATATGATTTAACCATGATCAAAAAACATGGATCGGAAATAGAAAACCTAAACATTCATGAGAAACATAATAATTAACACCCTGAAACAATGATTTCAATAAATAATTATTAATAAATTGATATTTAAATGTTATAATTGGATCATATATGATATTATATATATATATATTGTAATTAAAATAAATTTAAATTTATAAATAAGGAGCATAGAGAACTTATGAAGCAAGTCGAACTTAAGGTTATGGTTTCTCATCATACTTATTTCTATGAGTCATATGAAATATTCACCAGTTGTTTCATTAAAGTGGTGTATATACTACCATTTTGATATTTTATTCAATGAATATATTTATATTTATGATATTTAATGTTTCATTTGAATTTATTTCTTTCATGGGTGTTATTATTTAAAATCTACCAAAGGGTTAAGGGATTTACGTTATAATCTAACTTTTAATGGGATTTTTATGCTTATATTTTGGTGATGAAATTTTATGATATTTATCTAAAAAATATTATATGTTTTACTCTCATATGGTTATTTATAGATATTTTTTTACTTTCATTTGTTTCTCTTTAAGTACTCATGAGACTGAAATAATTTTCTTAAGGATAACCAACTTTGTTTTGTTTTTCAGTCAAGAATATTATTCTCCAGGGTCCTTATTTTCTTTAAAAAAAATCAATAATTTTTTTAAAATATCCTATGAATTTTTAAATTAATTTATTCATATTTGAAATTATATAATAATTCTAAAAAGATACCTATTATTATTTTCTAAATGATTCATTTTTGAATTTTAATCAAAAACATGAAAGGAATATTTGTTTTAACATACACAGGATGAAAGAAATTTCCCTCCATCAAGACCACTAAATAACATGAAGATTAATTTTATAGTTTTCCTCATTCATTTTAAAGAAATTATTTTCCTTAGTATTTTGTAATTTTTTAGATTTTAAATATATTATTTCAAAATTAAATTGGTATTTACTTCAAGAAGTATTACAGTGTTCTTTGAAAGTAATTTTCATCTACGATAACAAACTTTGATGTTAATTATGATTTAATGATGGTATTATCCAATGATACCATACTTATTATTTCTCTATATGTTTTAAGATTATGATTAAGAGATTTTATGAAACTTGTTTCCATTCCACAGGTTATAAAATGATGAATATTTTATGATTTTGTGGAACACATTTGTATTTTTTCATTATGAGATAGGTGGGAATGAAACTATATCACCCTATAATACATTTTGTAATGATTTATATCTCATGAGATAATAAATACTCAAATTGGGAGTGAAATTAATTCAGTAATGGACTCTATCTAATGTGATATCATTGGGAGTGAACCAAAGTAAATCACAAAATGGGGAGTGAATCCAATCCAATATGATATCCTTAGAAGTGATCCTTGACTAAAGTAATGATTTTCTATGATAATGTGCATTCCGAAAACTTATGCCTTATTCTTATTATATGTTCTTAGGGATCATTATTGATTATTAATTATTCCATGGACTTATTTATAATGTATTTTTGTTGAAAAAACCTTATTCCATGATTCATGATTAATGATATTTCACTTATTGGGTATGATAATTATAAATTATGATCATGTTATCATACCCTTATGTGTATATTATTCATTCATATGATCATATATTGATATCTTCTATGCTTACCCCTATATAACATATGATATCACCATTTATTATTTTTCCTTTTCCCCAGGATACGAAGAATAGTTTTAAGTATGATGTGTCTAAGAAGGGTGACAGTTATGAAGAAATTAGTAGAATATGGTATAACTAATTTAAATAACTATTTTTATGTATCCATATTTCTAAATACACTAAAAATTTATAATTTTTATGTGGATGGTAATATTATGTATTGAATATTAAACTAATAATATGTAATAATTTTGTGTACAATGTTTTTGTCATTACAAAATGGGTACCCAAGAAGGTCATTTGGGAACCCATATAGGATACGTACATGAATTAAAACCTAGGTTGGTGGATTAAGTGAATTGAAACCTAGGTAGTCAGGTGCTTAGGTCAATCAGTTTCTAGGTAGTGGGTTCCTAGGTGGTTAGTCTCTCAATTACTTCAATTCCTGGGTGTTTAGACACTCTTGTGGTTAGTACCTAGGTGTTGGGAACTTAGGGTGTTTAGAACCCAGGTATTGGTATCTCAAGTGTTCTAGTAGCATGTTTAAAAATCCAATTAATAGGGCCAATGTGTAAACCTTTATTTCACCTCTCATTGGGTTTGGATTCAAATAGCACATAAAGAAGGATTCTTGTGTTCTCAAGTTCATCATCAATTTGGTTTATTGTTTGTCTAAAATTGGCCCTCTATTACTTAGTGGTGTCAAAAATGTAAGTAAATGAGGCTCATTTAAAGGAAACCCCCAAACTAGGTGTATGGACATTGTAATTAACCACCTATAACAACCTTGAGTTCCCTGGTTTAGGTTTGGGTGTGTGATTCTAGATGCTGGTTAGGTCATGCTAGGATGGCGTACAAGGAAGGATATTAAAATATGGATATACATAAGATACGATGAATGGAATTTGGAATCTGAAATGGGGAATGCGATATATGGAATATGTGTGGTGGGGTGTGTGATGTAAGGTCCTTAAGGTAGGGAACACAAAGGAGTGCTTGGCTGGGGCATGTTTTACAGGGTGTCTAAGGTTGGTCATGTGAGGTATGGAATACACTAGTTCTCTCTACCCAACCTCATTATTATTCCATACTTCATCAGTGATGAAAATATCAGGTCAAGGGGGTTGTTTTATATGAAATATATAACCTAGGTGTGTATGATATGGAACAGTGTAGGGCATGTAGAGTAGGAAGTAATGTTGGGAATGACCCATCTAGGTGAATTCATAGATCGTGGTGTGCTCATGGACATCAACAAAATTCCTTGATAAAATTTTTACATTAAAAAACCATATATCTTTTCTCCATAAGTCAGTTTTGGATTTAAGAGCTTCCAAATTGAAGCCTAAAAAATGATATACAGAATTGAATAAAAATATTACTTGTAGTACATGTTTTCCAAGGCCAAAATATAATTGAATAGGTTCAAAAGATGCATCAAAATACTAGAGAAAATTTTCTCCAACAATAGATAGAATACATGTTTTAATCTTGATGAGAGTCTCTCAGCACCACATCACCAAAATTGGGTGAAATTATTAAAGGGTCTCCACCCCACAGTATGTGAACAGTCATAAACACTTGGAGATCCTTTTTTTCTTAATAAAATGTGACACTCCATCTTGTGAACTCCACTCATGTCATTCAAGTGTGGATCATATTATTGTCTTCATGAAAATGTGCATGGTGCATAATTTCTCGGTGCCAATAAATTACCTCCCTCAGAATTAGATTCCTTTAAAATGAAAATAATATAATTATAAGCTAATATAGTTAACGTTTTCATATTCCTTGGATATAAGGTAGGGTACTGGAGTGTTTTCATCAAAGTATATTCCTAAATAGGTTGATCTTAACTCAAGGATTTTGGGACCTAAGAGGAGAATTTTGACTCAAGGTGTTATGGTAACCAAGTATAGAATCATTACCCAAACAATTTATATTTACTATAAGAAAATCTCAAATCAAGGATTTTTCATTGATAATAGAAGGATATTAACTCAAGGGTATAATATTTTCATGATGAATATCTTGACTCTGGTGTATTTCCATTAATAGGATCTTGACTTGAGTTTTTTTATTCCCATGAGGAGGATATCAATTAAAGGATTTTTTATTTATATGAGGAGGATATAAACTCAAGGATTTTTTATTTCCATGAAGAGGATCCCAACTCCAAATAATTTTATTACCATAATATGGCACAAAAGTCACGTCTCTAATATTTTTATAAGGCAGATCTCAAATCAATAATTTTTTAATGTTTAGTGGAATAATAAAATCATGGATTTTTTTCAAAAGGAATAATCAACTGAAGTATTTTTATTTTCCAATAGGAATTCTCATCTCAAGACATTTAATATCCTAACATAGGGTTAATAGGGTAAATCTCAATGTTAATTTATTGGCCTAAATTATAGTATAGTAAAGGGAATGGAATTAAGGTTGAATTTCTTATTAGATATAAGATAAGAGATATAGACATCAATACACATACTTTGATAATAAGAATAAACCCACATAAAATTCTTAATAAGTGGTCTCTATATAGGTCACACTCATACACAAGATAAAATATAATGGTTTTGTTCTAGTGAAGATTTTTTAAGGAAGAAAAAACATGAACTAGTTGACCCATACACTAGGAACTCTTATGAATGTCTACAAAAAAGTAAGGTAATTGTTTCATATTGAATATATCACTCTAATAAGTTTATGTTCTTGAATTATATACAATGTTTTATGTGGTTTAAGGTCATGTGATGTAGAATGAGTACCAAATGGTGGTTTTCTAGGAGGAGAATCTCAACTGATGTCATTTGGGAAGACAATAGAAGTATCTCAAGTCATGGAATTTGGTTTTCTATGAACTTTATATGATCTAATGGAATTTTTTTCATTATAAATAATTTATATTCATAAAAGAATGGATACAAGAATATGATTTCATGATATTGCTTTGAAAATGGGTGTGATTCATGAATTTATAACATCAATGGTATTCAAAACCAATTGAATAATTAGGTAATGGAATATGAAAATTATAAAAAAAACATGTTTTATTCAATGTGAAATAGATATAGGTGAGAATAGTTAAACCATTTTTAATGGAGATACTAGCATCAGATTATCAAAAAATAAATCATTTGGTTAGAGGATCTTCCCCTTGGGGTGAAAACATGCTTATAGTTCGCATTATGGATACATGGAATCAATGTAATTAACAAGAAAATGATTCCTTTTGGATTAAAATATACTCATTACAAATTTCTATGAATGTGGGAACCATAAGTACACACTCAAATATTTTTTTTATGCTAAGAGGAGAATATCGACTCAAGGATTTTAGGTTAGTAAATATTTAAGAATAAAATGTATGAAGTAGGTACATGAAGAAAAGGATTACCAAGAAGGGTTAGAGAACCTTTAAGGTTATTCCACCATGTATTGAATAAATTCTTAGGGTGAAGGTATATAAAATTAAATTTATTGAATACAAAAGCATCTGAATGGGATAACTTGCTCATCATGAAGAGGTGTCATTTTCTTGAATGGCAATGTTCCCAAGGAATCATATCTCATTAACCGGTGAAATTATATCTTATATAACTTTTTCAAAGACCAGTATGTCCAGTGATTATATCTTGACCTTTTCAAGGTCTATGTGTTCATCAATGAAAGATTTTTGACCTCTTTAATCTACACTCTAACTTTATCTTATGAAATTAAAGTGAACTAATGAGTGATTATAGAATTATAATTTGATCAAGAATCTATTTATAGGTTTCCAACCTAACAAGAATTTATGTATCTTTTTTTATTTTTTACCCTTTTAATTTTTCCTAATCTATGAAAGAGGAAGTATTAGCATGTGGAGACATGAATTTTTCTCAGGACTCCCTTTATGGTTTTTCAACCTAACAGGCCTTTTTATCACTTTAATTTATAGTATGAGGTATTGATATTTATACCATGGAGTACTGAAGTTTACGTTCATACAATGTTTTCAAACACTTTCTAAATTTTAGGGTCATATAACTTTTACCCATAGTGAGGGGAGATGTCTGCTGATAGGGAAATGATTGACTCAATTTGAATGAGGAACCTAGTATTGGACATGAATCATTAATAAAGTAGAAGAGAAAACATGATATAATCAATATACTCTATATAATAGTAGAAAATATCAAAAGTGATAAAATGTTCTTGTATTTTAGTGTCATTGCATTAGGACCACGTAGCACTCTATGTTATAGAATCCAGTATTATTATTTTGAAATAAGTATAATATTAATGACGAATATCAGCAGCAGTACATAAGCAGATCCATGAAGGGAAGTTTTCCAGCCATAGCTGGTTGACATCGAAGGGGTCTGAGGCCACCAGTTGATGTGCTGCATTATTTCTTTCCATTTTGGTAAAGGATAAGGTGCAGGAAGAGAAGCTTTGGCCCGACAAGCGGATTCTCCTGACGATGAAGCAAAAAGCCTGAAGTCCAGCGTCATTGTGATGAATGGCATTGATAACCAAAAGGCAGTCCGACTCGATGATGATATCAACCCATCCACATTCCATAACCAGCATCATCCCCGCAAGAATGGCATAGGCCTCAACAACTGCAGGTTCCCAGAAGGCATGATGTAGTTCAATTTTTGTTGCAATGATCTGCCCCAGATGATTTCGAGCCACGAGGCCGAGAGAAATAGGCCCATCCTTGGGGAGAGAAGCATCCACGTTGAGCTTAATACTTCCTTCCTTTGGGGGGTCCAATGAAGGGGCAGGAGGGGGAAGCGCCTGGCAGGAGGTGTCCCTTGCGGTCATTCCAGCCCTCAATCCATGAAGTGGCTCGTTCAATCTAGAAATTGGGGGGCTAATGTACATGGGGGAAAATCACATCGTTGTACCGAACCCAAATGATCCAGGATAGGGTGAAACGATCGCTTGCATTAGCCGGTGAAAGAGAGGAGCACTAGTGCATCAAAAGATTAGGGAGGTCAGAGGCAATGTCCAGTGAAGCATCCGAAGCCGAGCCCCATTTATTCCAAATTTCCTTGGCACCCGGGCAGTGCATGATGGCATGCCATTGAGTTTCAGGAATATTTGGGCAGAAGGGGCATGAATCAGCACTGGACAAATGTCGGTAAAAAAGGAGGATCGTGGTAGGAAGGGTTACCGTGCACACCTGCCACCAAAATTGGTGTATTTTTTGGGGGACGTTGAGCTTCCAAAGCACATTCCATGGTCCCCCATCCTGGTCGCCAGAGTGAATTCCAAGAGCCAGTCTGTACACTGATCGCATCATGTACTCGCCTGATGAATCATTGGTCCAAAAAAGATGGTCGGGGCCAGCATCCGAGACCCAGTGGATGCTTAGGATAATTATTTGGTCTCTTTCATTAAACAATTCCTGGATCTTTTCCACACACCATCCCAGGCCCTGGTCTGAAAAGAGGCAGTTGACTGTGGCGTCTTCCACACCAGGTTGGGCGTGGGATGTGGCACAAAAACCATCCTTATCAACAAGCCAGGGATCGGTCCAGATGTTTACAGAAGAGCCATTTCGAATCCTCCCTCCCAGTCCTTTTTCCAGGAGAGTTCGGGCCCCCAAACACTTCTCTAGAGGAAGCTAGGGCGGGGGCCAATAGAGGAACTGCAGAAGTCCGTGTGGGGAAAGTACATGGCCCGGAGAATTCGAGCACATAATAATGATGGATGGTTAAAGAGTAACCACCCTTGCTTGGCCAACAGAGCGTCATTGAACAGAAGAAGATTCTGGAATCCCATCCCCCCCCTCCGACTTTGGGTTGCAGAGCTTCACCTAGGCCAACCAGTGGGGTCGATTTCTTCCATCATTTTCCCCCACCAGAAGTTGGAATTATGTGAATGGATCAGGTTAACGATGGCCACCGGGAGCTTAAAAATTGACATAATGTAGCTGGGGATAGTCTGAATGACAGCTTTAATGAGGGTTCCCTTGCCAGCTTTGGAGATTCTTTTTGGAGTCCATCCTTGAATTTTTTTCTCAATCCTATCCACAAGAGTTGCAAAGATTTCTTTTTTGGATAGGCCAATCACCATAGGGAGTCCAAGATACTTCTGGTGTTTTTCGACCAGATTGATTCTTGCCGAAGCACAAAGCTCTTCCCTCTTGTCAGGAGGCACCCCTACGCAGAAGGAGATTTCCGATTTGTCGTGGTTAACAGACTTTCCGGACGCCGACTCATATTGCCGGATTGCATGGCTGATCACCTGACATTCATTAATAGTGGATATGGAGAAAAGGAGGCAGTCGTCCATGAAGAAGAGATGTGACACTTGTGGGATCTCACGGCAGACCTTTTCACCATGAATAGACATAGGGGATGCAGCCCTGGAGATGAGGTTAGAGAAAACATTAGCCACCAAAATGAAGAGAAAAGGGGAGCAAGGATCTCCCTGGCACAGACCACGAGTTGGGGTGAATATTCTGGTAAGATCCCCATTAACCTTGATTCTGAAGGAGAAGGTCGAGATGCAGTGCATGACAATTTATGTCCATTTAGGGCAGAAGCCCATTCTCAGCATCACAGCTCTAAGGAACTACCATTCCACCTTATCATAGGCTTTGTTCATATCCATTTTCCACGCCATGGTTCCTCTTTTCGTAGGGGAGCGCGTTTCCATAGAGTGGAACACTTCATGGGTCACAATAGCATTATCAGTAATCAACCTCTTGGACATAAAGGCGCTCTCGTTTTTGGTAATAATATCAGAAAGCCAGGGATGTATCCGATTGACAAGGATTATTTAGAAGATCTTATATAAGACATTACAGAGACTAATCGGTCTGAAATCAGGGATCGCCTGGGGTTTTTTGATTTTGGGGATGAGGATGAGGACAGTTTCATTGATGGCGGACATGCTTGTATTCCCTGCCCAGATGTTTTTTATCATTTTGCAGATGTCAGGACCGATAATGTGCTAGTATTGTTTGAAAAATAGGGTGTGGAAACCATCTGGTCCCGGGGCCTTAGTGGGGTGGATATGCTTCAAATCCTAGTGAATCTCATCATTCATCACATCTTTTGTGAGTGATCGGTTGATTTCCTCAGTGATCACAGGTCTGATGCATTCTTCAACTTCAGCAGACATGAAAGGAGTCCCTGTGGAGAAGAGGTTCTAGAAGTAGCCGACCAAAGCTTTTTGAATGCCGCAAGTGTCAGAGACTTTGCTTCTATCAGGTTGTGAAAGGCTTCTGATAGAGTTTTTTTGACACCTAGCTGACGCTTTCAGGTGGAAATATAGTGTATTAGCATCACCCTCTTTAATATGGATGTCACGCGCCTGCATAGCCCAAAACAATTCCTTAACCCGAAGGGTCCCGTCCAACTTTCTTTGAGTGGAACCAATACTAGAGATGTTTCTATTGGATGGCGGTTTCCCGAGCAAGTTGTGAAACTTCCTTTCAAGGGTATCACAATTCCTATCCAAATGGTGGAATTTCTTGTTACTCCAGAATCTCAGATCAGAAGCAAACTGTTGGAGGTTGAGTCCAACATCATCCTGGGAACTCTTCCAACATGATTGGACCACCTCTTTGCATTCCTGTTCTTTTTCCTAGAAGCTCTCAAACCTAAAGGGTCTGCTGAGTTGTTGATTTCATTCACCTTGAAAACAGTCAATGAGAATTGGGCAGTGATCCGAACAGTTAAGGGCCAAGTGGCCAAAATGAAACATGTTGAACAGAGTGATCCAGTCAGTAGAACCCAGAAAACAATCAAGACATTCAGCAATACGAGTAACATTTAATACTGCCACGAAACCATGTGGAAGGGTTACCTTTAAACCCCAGATCAACCAGGTTCTCCTTAGTGACCATGTCTTTGAAATTAGACATAGAGGCTGAGTAAAAAAACTCCCGCCTCTCTTTTCCTTGTGGAACATGATATCATTAAAATCACCTATGAAAAGAATAGGCCTAGGTAAATCATATTTCATCTTGCAGAGAAGGTCCCATGACTTCCCCTTATTGGAAAGGGATGTCCAGCCATAGAATCCCACAAAGGTCTAGGGTGGGTGCAAGTCCGTTTTAATAGTCGCTGCCACGTGGTACATGGAGAAAGACAAAATTTTAACATCAATATTGTCCTTCCAGAGGAGGCAGATGCCCCTGGAATAGCCTTGTCTTGGAACCATAAAGCAGCCTTGGAAGCCACACTTCAGATCAATACCATTGGTGTCCTTGTTTTCCAATATGGTTTCGGACGGAAAAACCACATCGGGGAAACTTTGAGCACAATTGCGCTGAAGCATGCGAACCGTTCGTGGGTTTCCAAGCCCCTGACAGTTCCATCATAACATAATAATTTCTCTATGTGGGGCTGGGTCTCGCCCTCCGCCGCCTTTGGTTCCTCCAGACTTGTTTCGTCACTTGTCATTTTCCTTCTTTTGTTGAGATTTCTCCCCGGTTAGCATGTTTCAGTTTGTCGTTTCTGAACCTTGGGGTTAGGGTCTTCCGTGCGACCATCGCTTCCTCCATATTGCACCCTTTTCCACGTGTGACGGGTGGTTGGGCCCAGAATTGGAGATATTGTCATTCCATGGGCCTCCATTAGTGTTTTATCAATTACGGGCGATTGCGGATCTAGATCCAGGTCTGGTGGCTCGAAGTGCACCTGCATTGGCGTTGAGCATTGCCTTAGTGGATCTTTTTCCCTCATCCCCGACCATGTGTATGGTTGGGTTTTGTCCTTCAAGTGGTTAGGATGAACACCAGCTTCTCTCTGAGTGGGATAGTCTGCTTTGGAGAAATTCGGGGGTCCTAGAAAAATGGCTTTTCCATGTGTATGTTCCCCCGGACTGGTGTGTGCCAGGGTGAGATGGTCGCGGTCCTTTTGTTTTTCCATCTCCAGGATGAAAGCAGTTTTATTCATTTTTGATGGAGCCAAGGGCCATATTGAAGGGTGATGTCATGTGATCCACTCTTAGGTTTTGAGGTACACGTTTTTTCTAGGTGGCCTAGACGACCACAAAAAAAAAGAAAAAGAGTGGGAGATTCTCAAATTCAAATGAAATCCAGGTGTTGGTGTCTTCGACATTCAGGAACATTCCCCTCATCAGGGGTTCTTATACCTCAATATCAGCCTTGATCCAAACCTCGGGGCCCCATTGTAGTGGGAATGAGCCATCCAATTCAATAAAGTGGCCTAGACTGTCCCTAATTGCCCTCATAATGCGTTACGTTCTTGCGTGGAATGGGATTACTTTAACTCGTATCCAAAAGGGGGAGCGGGTTAAGGTCACTCTCTGGATATCATCTCCCCCTTTGAACTCTTCCATGAGGAGGAGTTGATTATCAAAGGACCACGGTCTTCCACACAAGATTTTTTCCCTATCACTCTCATTAAAAAACTCGAAGATGATGCGATTAGTCCCCGCCTCCCGAATATCCACTCCTGCATCAAGCTTCCAGATGGACTGGAGGGTGTTTTTGAGATCCCCTTGATTAACCGAAATGTTTTCAACGAACTTTCCAACAATGAACAAAGACATACACCTTTCCAGGAGTGGGTCTTCATTTCTCAGTGCCTCGATCGCCTCTTTTTCTTTGTCTATTAGGGTCAGCCCCTTCCACTGATTCACCAAGTCGACTTCCATAACACCAGTAAAAGGGTGTGTGCACAATCCTCCAGATGGGCCGGAACCCTTGCGGATCACAAGCCAGCCTCACTTCCAAGGACCCAGTCCAACCAAGGGGTCACTAGACCAGAAACCTTCTCACAACTCTTTGCTCGGTCTTCCTTACGAGGTCTTCCCACTAGCGACAACCCCCGATCCAAGGAATTCAAACCACCAAAATAATTAATACTTAATTAGAGTTTGAGACACACAAGATATAAACTATGATAATTAAACAATATACAATTATAATGTGACATTACAGTGAATGTAATGAAACCAGGTATCACATAAAATGGATTATTACACATCATGGATGATTACATCTATTAAAACTGCAAAAATATTGAAGTTGAAAATAAATTGAAAATAATACTATCATTAGAACTAGAAACTCTCAAAGAATAATGTATATTTTAAGAATGAAAATTTCTATAAAAAACCTATAATGAGAAGGAATAGAATGAATGGTGAAATAATATTTTCATACCTAAAACGAAATCTATGGAAATGAGAATTGTGAATAGAATATTTTTTGTAAGTATTTATATATAATAATGAAATTTGGTCTTTACAATTATGGTTTTTAGAGATATGGTTATTGAAATTATGTCCATTAAAATAATGTTCATTATAATTATGGTATTTGGTCATATACCCTATAGGTCCACTGAATTCATGTTTTTTAAGTAGTAAATTTAAAATAATATTGCACACAACTTAGATGACCACTTTGAGATATACTCAACACTGAGATAGTTGTGGATTAGTGTTGGGAACTTTTTAACTGATTATAATTTTTTATCCCTTTACCTATTAGACTTATTAGAATCTCGATTATTGATATCTTTATTTCATGCATATATTTATGGTATTTTAATGTGTTGATTTGTGAATTATAATGAATATTCTTCCCAATTTTGGAAAAAATTTAATTGTTTTGTGTTTTACGATAGGAACAACATATTTATGAAAAAGGAATGAGAAAATGTGAAAATTGGAGCTAAAAGATACTTCACGACGAGAGCCTTTCCCACAGTGAAATAGAGGATTTTTGAAGCCGATGTAGAGATATGGAATTTGATCTGACCATTCACATGTCATGTATCAGATTACATGACATGAGTTTTCCAAAAGAATTTAATGCCACCCGATGCAAGATTTGATGATTACACACTGTGAAAATCCATTACACATCATGTACACAAATACACATCATAAATGTTTTGGAAAACAAATATTTAAAAAGTTCACTATTGATAAGGATTAAACACCTTTTAAATTATTACACGTCATGGATATTTCGATGGAAAGAAAAATAAAGACTCTGGAAGCTGAGGGTTGAAAACCCCTTATAAAATTATGCCTCGGCTGTATAAAAGGGGTCAATCTGGGACCATAGGTGTAACGACCCAAACTTTTGTTAATGAAAGTCCCTCTAGATCGATCTTGAATATATTATTCTTCAAAGGAACTACCTAAGGGAGAAGTGGAAGTTGATAGAGATTACCACTCGAACGATATTATCCAAGCCACCCAAGAGTCTGTCACCATTGCACACCTTACCCTAAGGTCTTATGCGGGTGTTTTAAGGGGTTATGTAACAATACCCCAGTACTATGATTATGTACATTATTTTTTTATATAATAATTAATTTACTTTCATTTTATTATTGTTACATTGTAAATATTTTTTAAAGCAAAAATAGAATTTTTAGTTAAATATTCTCCTAAGAAATATCTTTTGATGAATTAACGGATTTTTGAATTAAATAATATCTTAATAAAATATTATTATTATTATTAAATTAATTTTTATTAAATATAAATGATCCAATAATTTTATAAATGTAATTGTAATTTTTATTAAGGTTTGAAAGACATTTTTGTCAAAACCCATGAATTTTCGATAAATGTCAGTTTTTATTTTAAATGTTAAAATTAACATATTTAGAGAATTATTTAGATAAAATGAATATTATTTCTAGAATTGGGATGTCAAAATTTTCCAATGGTGAATTTTTCAAAATTTTCCAAGACAGTCAAATGTTTGGGTAAAAATTAAATACCATTTAAATATATAATGTGTTTTATGACATCATAATGACCCAATAGTGATGTAATAAAATACTATAAACTGCATGATAAACCAATTTATGTTTTACCATTAATATAATTTGATTTTGGGTTTGTTTGATTTTTTTTACAAAGATTTAGTGGACCCTCCAAGACTTATATAACATTTTTTCTTTTTAAATTTTTTTCCTTCAGAGTGTGACTCACTTCTACATAAGAAAACCTATTATTTTTAGAATTTAGGCCATTGAAATTATAAAATATTGTATTCCAATCCCCTTTGGTAGAAACCATGGGAAAAACCATGGGATGGTTTGTGGTTTTGTTTAGTTTAATGTGAGGTGTT
Organism: Viscum album; assembly: GCA_963277665.1. Classification (NCBI taxonomy): domain Eukaryota; kingdom Viridiplantae; phylum Streptophyta; class Magnoliopsida; order Santalales; family Viscaceae; genus Viscum; species Viscum album. The sequence continues at coordinate 2,103,539,277 of OY728165.1, forward strand.
CCAAACCTAAATAATATACAATTCTATCTCCTTTCCTATATAAACTCACTGAAGCTCCCACTTCCTCTTTACTAAAAGCCTTTTAAGTTCATCCAAAATTTTTCCTCCTCTCTCTATAATCCTCCCAAGGTTCCCTCAAGCCTCCCAAGGTCCCGACCTTCATGCTTTCAAAGTTACTCTTCAAGTAAAGAGATCCTTTCACCAACCTCTTTCAAGTCATGACTTTATTTATGTTATGTCTTCTAAATTACATTTTATTATATGGGGGTATGATCTTACTGTCCGTTTCATGTACAAATGATGAGATACCCTTTATAATGAGGAATCAGATGATCATGAAAAACCACTTATAGGATATCTAATTTATGAAACCTTCCTTGATCTATGACACCCTAGGTTTTTCCTAAATTATTCATAACCAATATATTTTTAAATCCTTCATGATGGTTCATGAAGAGTTTGTGAATTCCCAAAGAATATCCCCAAGGAGTTTCGAACCAGAGGCGAAATAATTCACTTTTTCATGTACTAGGTTATGTCGAGTTAGGCCTGACACACCTTTTCGAAGTTGTTACTCTCAGGTATATATTTTCAAAACCACATCCACTTTTAATATCCAGAAATGTATGTATTTATAGGAAACTAATAACTCTATCCTTTACCAAAATCTACGACATTTTCCTTAACATTAACTAATCGTTATACTTATCCTTAGAGACATACCAAGACATAACCTTAGAAATACACATATAATCTCATTAAATGTTTCTTATCCTAGTTTCCAAAGGTTAACTAAAACATCTCTCTAATAAAAAATATAATGATCCTCACTTTTCATACATAGAAATTATATCATTTTTTTCAGAATACTTAATACATTATAAAAACGACACTCAAACACCGTGTTAGTTTAGTACATTTGGAAGCTTGGATAAAAAAACCTAGAACTATGTGAAAGATATTAAATGTTTCCCAAAAAGATATTCCCAATTTATAATCTTACTTAACAAATTTTCTTCAAAACCTGGGGAATGAAAACATATGAAAGGGGTGAACTCAAATGATCAGTAAGGGTAAATAAAAAAATATGTATAACATGACCACAAGGGTATGAGAACATGATCATATTAATAAAATATCAAACCCAACATATCAAAAATCATACACATGAATCATGGTACAAAGGTTGGATGTTCATAAGACATGAATAATAAGTGAATCAATAGCATAATCGATGAAATAATAACTGAGGAATAAGACATGCATTTTTTTCCATACACGTAATCATAGAAAATATTATTTCAAGGCCACCTACCAAGACATTTATAATATTTTAGGCTTGGGATATGACCTGTGTACCTTATTGTTGTCAAGTTTGGGCTACAACCTGTTTACCTTATTTTATTTGAGTATGGGCTACAACCTGTGTACCCTCTTAATTTTACCCTTGGGCTAAAACCCTTGTCCCATCTAACTTTTAGGCTTGGGCTACAACCCTTGTACCCTCTTACATTCTAGCTTAAGCTACAACCCATGCACCCTTTTACTTTTAGGCATGGTTTATAACCCATGTACCCTTTGAGATCCTATACATCTTATCATTACCCAATACATTGTATGGAGATATAGGTCCCATCCATATAATAATAAAATCATTCATACATGTGTCATAATATAATAAAACTTTCATCATATCATGAACCATAAAATATATGAGTATTATAAACATAAAAACATAATCCATGAAATAAATAGGGTATCATTTAAATTTCATCACATCATAACCTATGGAAAATAGATAGGATTCAAAATAATTTCATTAAAGAATAACCCATGAAAATAAGCTGGTTTCAAAAGCAATATATCATGTGGTAGATAAATAGGTTTCATAAGCACAATTACATCAAATAATAAACCATTAAAGAAATAAAATTTATGGAACCTTTGGATAATTTCCCAGAAGGGCATGAGTAATATCAATAGATGTCATCTTAAACGGAAAATAATTTGGAAATATATTTTTAAAAAAATTCTTGAGGAAAATTTCATATATTATTTAAAAAATTGTCTTTAAAACATAAAACCTTTTTAAAACGATTTTCATAGAAACTACTTTCAATACTTAGAGAAAATTATTGAAATCATTTTTGAAACCTTTTTCCCTGAAATCTTATAAAATAATCTTGAAAACATTTTGAAAACATTTTTATTTGAAAACCAATTTTAAAAAATAAATAAAAATAATATTAGGAAACAATTTTACTTAAATAAAATTACTTTGTAATATTGAAAAATAATATTCAATTTAATGACAGTCATGAAGGTGGTTAAATTTTTAAATGTCGAATATTTCCTTTTCACTCTAAAATTTTTAGAAAAGCTCCTCTACCAAAAAATGACCAGAAGATTCATTTAAATAAATTATTTTCAAAGATAAAACATGTATGAAAATGTCTTTTAAATACCATAGGATAATATTATAATATTTTTGGAAACCTTTTATGAAATATGGTTTTGAAGGAACATAGATTTCGACTGAAGATAGAGGTAAAGTCAGGCATTCTTTAAAAAACACTTTCATGATCATCATATGTACCAAAGAGTGGAAAAATGGAAAAATTACTTAGATATAACATTAATAAATAGTGGATAATAAAAATAATGAATGTTATTGAGATATATATCATAATATTTTATCAATTAATACATCATCATAATCAATCTCAGAAAACAATTATATTATTTGAATAAACACTTACCATATAGTAACTATGAATCATACTCTCCATGTAAGAAAATTATATTACACTGAGTTTAAAAATATCATGAAAAGAATAATATTCATGATATAATATGTAAATTTTTTTATATACACCACATATAAAAATATAGGTTTCTAACATGGCATGTGTCTCAATGAAAAAAAATTGAGACAAAATTACTTTATAGATTTGGTAACTTTTGAAACATAAAACCATTGAGAGAAATATCATAAAATGGATTTGTAAATACAGATAAATTTAAGTATAAATTTAATATAATACATTCTTGGGATGTATATATACCACACAAAATAAATTTATGGTGTATAAGGGATGTATCTCCCAGAAATAAAAAGTGAGATGAAATTCTCTTACCTTCTGTCTTGACTTTCTTTATACACATAAAAGCCTCCTATATTATGAGTATAAGTTTATTAAAAATTTATCACAGAACCATATTCATATATATAATACCATATAATATTTTCTTATGACCTTATATTACCCATTTATTAACAATTCTATATTAAAGTAACATTTTATGTAATAATTTCTTTGTTTATCGTACGTGTTTTGACTATTCATTCATGATCCTCATAATTAAATCATGATTTAATTATTTCAAAAATTTTAAAAAATAAATATATATATCATATATATTTATTATATAAAAATTTACAATAAAATATAAAAGATAGATATATGAAATGGAATACACTTTTAATGGAGATGGTAGGTCATACATACGTATAAACGCTGTTACCATTTTATTGACGTATTGAAATAAATAAAGATAATTATATATATATATATATAGTATCAATAAAGTAGAATTATTATGTCATATATATCATATAATTTTACTAAACACATTCTTAACATATTCCCTATAAATTGAGAACGAATCCCAACACATTGAGGAGACGGTAGCCCACACTTCCATAAATAAAATTATCGTATTTAATCAAAATGAAAATCATGAAAATATGATTTAAATAATAAATAAAGAAATATAAATAAATCATAAATATCATATATATATAATATAAATACGTATTTTACATCATAGTTACCATCCATAAGAGGTGGTAAAGGTAAAATTAACAACATCATTTCGTGAGGTGGTAGTTCGCCATACACAAGAACGGTAAGTTTGTTACCCAAAAGATGGAAGTGTGTTTAAGTGAAGGTAAAAAGATTAACATAAAAATATAAATATATTTATGATACTGAGGAAATTATATGTGCATGTAATATGAAAATTTTAGGTGGGTGGGAAATAAAATAAAAGAACGGATCTTGAGGGAGGATATTACCTCTTATTTTGGTAACATCTTTTGGTTTGCACCGAAGGGATTACATGATTAGATTTATGCCCAAAATTAGGATTAAAGGGAGAATTTATGGATTTTTGGATGTTTATTAGGTATATATTGGAATAACCTATGTTTTTTTTGGAGGTGTTAAGAAGTGGGAGGATAGGAGGCCTTTTATAGTGGAGGACGAGTGATACTCTTTTAAATTTTGGAAAAGGAATTCCACCCAAATTTTTCAACCACAAAGTGGATCCAATAATGGTAAAAATTAGAGAAAATATATAATATAGTGTAAATATGGATATAAAATTGATTTTTATTAAGATTATATGTTATTATATCCTTTTTTTATGTTTTAGTCCTTTATTAAGTTTAATTTCACCCTGATCGTTGTAATAAATTTTAATTACTTTCACTAATAATTTAGGTAAAAAATAAGTGGAAATTTTTATATAGTATATATTATGATGATTCAAAACATGGAATCCATTTTTGTAAATTTAAATAAAAAATCGTGGAAATTAAATTAACTTTAATTCCACAAATGAGACGATACTACGTGTTTTTAAAGTAAAAATGATCAAAAGATTACTAAGATTTTATATCCAATTTCAATATCAAATTGGTTAAAATGACTTAAATTAGATTAATTGATGTATATTTGATATAATTAATATTTAATACCAAATTAAAAAATAATTTATCCATATAAATAAATTAAATGAAAAACAATTTTTGAATTAAAATTCAGTATTTTTCACTATTCATCAAAATATGAAGCTTCTCAGAAAAATCCAAAAATTTTCCTTAGGATAATTTAGATATTATAAAATCAAAAAATGAAGAATATTTTAACAAATCAATTTCTGAATTTTTATAAAATTAATTTTATTGATTTTCACAAAAGGACATGAAAAGAAGTTTATTTAAGAAAATGGTCTTTTTAGACATATAAAGACTTTACAAAAAATAATATTCTTCATTGTAAATATGTTTTATTTTTATAAAAAAAATTATATTAAATATTTCAAAATAAGTTATTACTATTCATATTACTATGTTTAACATCTAACTTATAAATATCTCGTTTAAATAATTATAACAGTGAAATGATGTTTCATAGAAACTCGGTGTTGCGTGTTGTGTACATCTAGTTAGTTTTTCATGTAGCAGAAGACATGTCAGTGTTATATGAAAGAAATTTTTGACTTATTGAAATGAAATAAATCAATTAAAATTAAATTATTTGAGAAAAAAAGTCCAACAACAACTCAGGGAGTCAAATTCCAGAAATTACAAGTTACACTAACATTTATTACTAATTCACTTCATTCACATTTACATGGATCATTTGTTTAATGGTGAATTAATTTAATCAATTTACCACTAATAAATTTCCATACCATATCATGTATTTATCATCCTATTTTGTTTCATTTTATCATCTTGATCAATTAGATGTCTAACAAGTAAACTAACACAACCACCAGATAATAACTCACCCGTATAACATTAACTATCTTCTCCAGGTTGCACCAACCAAACCATCTTACCATAACAACCGCACTTCAAAACCACCACACAACCAAATACACCATGAACCACACCTCTGTACACCACAACAACATCACAAATACCTTCATCTCATCCATGAAAACAAACTATATTGAATCATAACCTCACACAGTAAAAATCTCATACAGTCATCACAATCACCTCACAATAGTCAAAACCATATAGGTAAACACAAAAAGAAAAATCACAAATCTTATAAACACATTCTGGATTCCACAAATTATTCATGATATTTCAGCACATTATTACTATTTTTAGCTTGGGTATTATCAAACAAACTATATTCCATGGCAAACATTTTTTTAGATAAATATACATTATTTAGTATTTTATTCATGGTGTAAACAAAAAAACACATCAAGGGTCATCACATCATATAATACACAGTAAAAAGGCTTCTAATAGCTGTTATTTCAAGAAAGGCATAAAAATGGAATAATATCATCAGGAAAATATCAATGTAGTCAAAACATGTGATATCTCCCTATACCAATCAATTTAAATTATGTCACTTTATTATCTTATTATACTGACCCTTAATATCCAACCAAAGGAAAGAAAAAACTTGTAGATTTTATGTGTATCATTTATGAAGTGAGATATTGAATATAACCTACCTCATAGATGCTTTTTTATCTCAATTTTCACCATAGGGGTAAGAAGAAATAACCCGAAAACCACAACCGTAAAATAAAATGATAGATCAACCTACACTAAATCAAGGGATCATTAAAACACAACCCAAACTTGTAAAAAACCAAAAAAACACCACCATAGTGAATCCCCCAGAAGAAAAATGGAGATAATAAGGGATAATAGAAATAAGAACTCTCCACTGAACACCATCAACCATCCTATGAAAGCCAAGTATCGAGGTGAGGGAAGATGGGCTGTAAAGTCTCCCAAAATTGAATAGGGTTTATATAGAAAATGAGAGAGATAGATTGATGAATAATAAAATAATCTGATAAATAAGTGATATAAATAGTTTATAATTCTCCTTACATACAAAATGAATTCTTCTTTTACATTATATGTTCTTGGGGTCAATGTAATTATGTCGTACAACTCACATTTATGCCATAAAACCTTATAAGCCTCAACAACCATTGAAAAACATTGAGCCTTAAGCTGGAATAAACAAACATCTTAAATCACTATCATTTGGTGTAAACCAATTTTTTTCATTCATATAAACTTTTCGTATAAAATCCATAAACCCTCTATATATAAAATCCTTAAAACACAAACTTACGAGGTTACCCCTCTTTTACGCTATAAAAAGCCTATAGCTTCTCGACTGCCTATCCAATCTCCAGAAAACTGCTATAGCCTCATAATAGAACCATCTATCCAAAAAACCAGCAATTTAATTATCTAGAAAGGCACTAAATATTATATTAAGTTTCATTAGTTTTCTGAAAAGATTGATTTTTCTCTAAATAGTGAAAAATAAACATTTTATAGAAAACTGACGTTTTTATATAGGAATTTAAAAAGACCCATTTTATTTTAAATTTATTTTAAAGTTTAATTAGTTCTTTTTAATTAAAAAAATCCAATAAATTTAATTTTAATCAAAATTATTATTAATTTTAGTATAAAAACATTTTTACACTTAAAAATAATTTTTTTTGGAAAACTGTTTTTCTCCGCAGTTTGTGGGTTTATTTTAAAATGAATTTATAAGAAATATATAAATTTAAAATATTAAAATGGATTAAATATTTTTAATCATAATAATTAATATTATTTAGTAATTATAATTATTTTTTAGGATTAATGAATAGTAAAAACTATAAAAATTTATAACCATAGTAAAATAGTAAACATGGTTGACCATTGTTACAAATTATTGAAAAAGATCCCAATTTTTTAATATTATGTATTATTGGATGAATATATTTAGAACCTTATCACCTTAGGATAAAAATCTAATTTTTTATAGGATAGTTTTGTATGAAAATGACTTAACAATATTTTAATCCTTTAAAATCTTCAAGGTATGTACCTACCCCACTTATAAGAGGGAACCCTCTATCCTCTTTTATTTACAACTAATTGAGTCTACTAGATCAGAAAAAATCTAAAAACGTATCTTATAAAATTTAAAATTCAATAATTATAGGTTCTATTATTCTAAAAATACAATTCCTATGGTCATTAAGAAGGAATCTCAATAATTTCTATCCAAAAATATGTAATCTTCTTACTCAACATCTTTCAATTTATTTCTTCTTATACCTCCTTTATATTTGTGGAATTCCTAATAAAATAATAAATTCAGTGTACTAAACATAATTAAATGTTAGTATGAATTTTTAACCACCATTATCAACCCTCTTTTCTAACAATTGGGAATTGAAAATATTACTTGTGCTTACGTGTCGACTATATCCTCCACGCAGCGATATAATTCATTTTCCAACACCATCATTGATGGTTGTTTATTATGATGTATTTAATATTTATATATTATATTTATCATATAATTATGGGTTTTTAATTATAAAATATTATTTATCTTTATTCCTTATTTTTCATTAGAAAATGAAAACAATGTTCATGTGTACGTACAAATTACTGTCTCCATGAACGATGCAATGCATTTTTCTATATCTACCTATTATGATTGAATATAAATATTTATATAATATATATATATATTTATATTATATTTATATCATTATTAACATTTTTAATATGATTTAACCATGATAAAAAAACATGGATCGGAACTAGAAAACCTAAACATTCATGAGAAACATAATAATTAACACCCTAAAACAATGATTTCAATAAATAATTATTAATAAATTGACCTTTAAATGTTATAATTGTATCATATATGATATTATATATATATATATTATAATTAAAATAAATTTAAATTTATAACTAAGGATTATAGAGAACTTATGAAGCAAGTCGAACTTAAGGTTATGGTTTCTCATCATACTTATTTCTATGAGTCATATGAAATATTCACTAGTTGGTTCATTAAAGTGGTGTATATACTACCATTTTGATATTTTATTCAATGAATATATTTATATTTATGGTATTTAATGTTTCATTTGAATTTTTTTCTTTCATGGGTGTTATTATTTAAAATCTACCAAAGGGTTAAGGGATTTACGTTATAATCTAACTTTTAATGGGATTTTTATGCTTATATTTTGGTGAAAAAATTTTATGATATTTATCTAAAAAATATTATATGTTTTACTCTCATATGGTTATTAAAGATATTTTTTTACTTTCATTTGTTTCTCTTTAAGTACTCATGAGACTGAAATAATTTTCTTAAGGATCACCAACTTTGTTTTATTTTTCAGTCAAGAATATTATTCTCTAGTGTCCTTATTTTTAAAAAAAAATTCAATAATTTTTTTAAAATATCCTATGAATTTTTAAATTCATTTAATCATATTTGAAATTATATAATAATTCTAAAGAGATACCTATTATTATTTTATAAATGATTCATTTTTGAATTTTAACCAAAAACATGAAAGGAATATTGTTTTGACATACACAGGATGAAAGAAATTTCCCTCCATCAAGACCACTAAATAACATGAAGATTAATTTTATAGTTTTCCTCATTCATTTTAAAGAAATTATTTTCCTTAGTATTTTGTAATCTTTTAGATTTTAAATATATTATTTCAAAATTAAATGGGTATTTACTTCAAGAAGTATTACAATGTTTTTTGAAAGTAATTTTTCATCTATGATAACATACTTTGATGTTAATTATTATTTAATGATGGAATTATCCAATGATACCATACTTATTATTTCTCTATATGTTTTAATATTATGATTATGAGATTTTATGAAACTTGTTTCCGTTCCAAAGGTTATGAAATGGTGAATATTTTATGATTTTGTGGAACACATCGGTAGGTTTTTCATTATGAGATAGGTGTGAATGAAACTATATCACCCTATAATCCATTTTGTAATGATTTATATCTCATGAGGTAATAAATAATCAAATTGGGAGTGAACCTAATTCAGTAATGGACTCTATCTAATGTGATATCATTGGGAGTGAACCAAAGTAAATCACAAAATGGGGAGTGAATCCAATCCAATATGATATCCTTGGAAGTGATCCTTGACTAAAGAAATGATTTTCTATGATAATGTGCATTCCAAAAACTTATGCCTTATTCTTATTATATGTTCTTAGGGATCATTATTGATTATTAATTATTCCACGAACTTATTTATAATGTATTTTTATTGAAAAAACCTTATTCCATGATTCATGATTAATGATATTTCACTTATTGGGTATGATAATTATAAATTATGATCATGTTATCATACCCTCATGCGTATATTATTCATTCATATGATTATATATTGATATCTTCTATGCTTACCCTTATATAACATAAGATATCACAGTTTATTATTTTTCCTTTTCCCAAGAATACGAAGAATAGTTTTAAGTATGATGTATCTAAGAAGGGTGATAGTTTCGAAGAAATTAGTAAAATATGGTATAACTATTTTAAATAACTATTTTTATGTATCCATATTTCCAAATACACTAAAAATTTATAATTTTTATGTGTATTGTAATATTATGTATTGAATATTAAACTAATAATATGTAATAATTTTGTGTACAATGTTTTTTTAATTACAAAATGGGTACCCAAGAAGGTCGTTTGGGAACCCATATAGGATACGTACATGAATTAGAACCTAGGTTGGTGGATTAAGTCAATTAAAACCTAGGTATTCAGGTGCTTAGGTTAATCAGTTTCTAGGTAGTGGGTTCCTAGGTGGTTAGGCTCTCAATTACTTCAATTCTTGGGTGTTTGGCCACTCTTGTGATTAATTCCTAGGTGTTGGGAACTTGAGGTGTTTGGAACCCAGGTATTGGTATCTCAAGTGGTCTAGTAGCATGTTTAAAAATCCAATTAATAGGGCCAATGTGTAAACCTTTATTTCACCTCTCATTGGGTTTGGATTCAAATAGCACATAAAGAAGGATTCTTGTGTGCTCAAGTTCGTCATCACTTTGGTTTATTGTTTGTCTAAAATTGTCCCTCTATTCCTTAGTGGTGTCAAAAATGGGAGTAAATGAGGCTCATTTAAAGGAAACCCCCAAACTAGGTGTATGGCCATTGTAGTTAACCAACTATAACAACCTTGAGTTCCCTGGTTTAAGTTTGGGAGTGTGGTTCTGGATGCGGGTTAGGGCATGCTAGGATAGAGTATAAGGAAGGATATTAAAATATGGATATGCATAAGATACGATGAATGGAATTTGGAATCTGAAATGGGGAATATGATATATGGAATATATGTGGTGGGGTGTGTGATATAAGGTCCTTAAGGAAGGGAACACAAAGGAGTGCATGGCTGGGGCATGTTGTACATGGTGTCTAAGGTTGGTCATGTGAGGTATGGCATGCACTGGTTCTCTCTACCCAACCTCATTCTTATTCCATACTTCATCAGTGATGAAAATATGAGGTCAAGGGGGTTGTTTTATATGAAATATATAACCTAGGTCTGTATGATATGGAACATTGTAGGGCATGTAAAGTAGGAAGTAATGTTGGGAAAGACCCATCTAGGTGAATTCATAGATCGTGGTGTGCTCATGGACATCAACAAAATTCCATGATAAAATTTTTACATTAAACAACCATATATCTTTTCTCCATAAGTCAGTTTTGGATTTAGGACCTTCCAAATTGAAGCCTAAAAAATGAGATACACAATTGAATAAAAATATTACTTTTATTACATGTTTTCCAAGGCCAAAATATACTTGAATAGGTTCAAAATATGCATCAAAATACTAGAGAAATTTTTTCTCCAACATTAGATAGAATCCATGTTTTAATCTTGATGAGAGTCTCTCAGAACCACATCACCAAAATTGGGTGAAATTATTAAAGGGTCTCCACCCCACAACATGTGAACAGTCATAAACACTTGGAGATCCTTTTTTTATTAATAAAGTGTGACAATCCATCTTGTGAACTCCACTCATGTCATTAAAGTGTGGATCATATTATTGTCTTCATGAAAATGTGCATGGTGCATAATTTCTCGGTGCCAATAAATTCCCCCCCCCCCTCAGAATTAGATTCCTTTAAAATGAAAATAATATAATTATGAGCTAATATAGATAATGTTTTCATATTCCTTGGATATAAGGTAGGGTACTGGAGTGTTTTCATAAAAGTATATTCCTTAATAGGTTGATCTTAACTCAAGGATTTTGGGAACTAAGAGGAGAATCTTGACTCAAGGAGTTATGGTAACCAAGTAGAGAATCATTACCCAAACAATTTATATTTACTATAAGAAAATATCAACTCAAGGATTTTTCATTGATAATAGGAGGATATTAACTCAAGGGTTTAATATTTTCATGATGAATATCTTGACTCGGGTGTACTTCCATTAATAGGATCTTGACATGAGTTTTTTTATTCCCATGAGGAGCATATCAATTAAAGGATTTTTTATTTATATGAGGAGGATACAAATGCAATGATTTTTTATTTACATGAAGAGGATCCCTACTCAAAAAAATTTTATTACCATAATATGGCACACAAGTCACGTCTCTAATATTTCTATAAGGCAGATCTCAAATCAATAATTTTTTAATGTTTAGTGGAATAATAAAATCAAGGATTTTTTTGAAAAGGAATAATCAACTCAAGTATTTTTATTTTCCAATAGGAATACTTATCTCAAGACATTTAATATCCTAACATAGGGTTAATAGTGTAAATATCAATGTTAATTTATTGGCATAAATTATAGTATAGTAAAGGGAATGGAATTAAGGTTGAATTTCTTGTTAGATATAAGATAAGAGATATAGACATCAATACACATACTTTGATAATAAGAATAAACCCAAATAAAATTCTTAATAAGTGGTCACTATATAGGTCACACTCATACACAAGAAAAAATATAATTGTTTTGTTCTAGTGAAGATTCTTTAAGGAAGAAAAAACATGAACTAGTTGACCCATACACTAGGAACTCCTATGAATGTCTAAAAAAAGTAAGGTAATTGTTTCATATAGAATATATCACTGTAATAAGTTTATGTTCTTGAATGATATACAATTTTTTATATGTTTTATGGTCATGTGATGTGGAATGAGTACCGAATGGTGGTTTTCTAGGAGGAGAATCTCAACTGAAGTCATTTGGGAAGCCAATAGAAGTATCTCAAGTCATGGAATTTGGTTTTCCAAGAACATTATCTAATCTAATGGAATTGTTTTAATTATAAATAATTTATATTCATAAAAGAATGGATACAAGAATATGATGTCATGATATTGCTTTGTAAATGGGTGGGATTCATGAATTTATAACATCAATGGTATTCAAAACCAATTGAATAATTGGGTAATGGAATATGAAAATTATAAAAAAAACATGTTTTATTCAATGGGAAATAAATATAGGTGAGAATAATTAAACAATTTTTAATGGAGATACTAACATCAAATTATCAAAAAATACATCATGTGGTTAAAGGATCTTCCCCTTAGGGTGAAAACATGCTTCTAGTTAGCATTATGGATACATGGAATCAATGTAATTAACAAGAAAATGATTCCTTTTGGATTAAAATATACTCATTACCAATTTATATGAATGTGGGAACCATAAGTATACACTCAAATATTTTTTGATGCTAAGAGGAGAATCTCGACTCAAGGATTTTAGGTTAGTAAAGATTTAAGAATAAAATGTATGAAGTAGGTACATGAAGAAAATGATTACCAAGAAGGGTTAGAGAACCTTTAAGGTTATTCCACCATGTATTGAATAAATTCTTAGGGTGAAGGTATATAAAATTAAATTTATTGAATACAAAATCATCTGAATGGGATAACTTGTTCATCGTGAAGAGGTATCATTTTCCTGAATGACAATGTTCCCAAGGAATAATATCTCATTAACTGGTGAAATTATATCATATATAGTTTTTTCAAAGACCAGTATGTCCAGTGATTATATCTTGACCTTTTCAAGGTCTATGTGTTCATCAATGAAAGATTTTTGACCTCTTTAATCTACACTCTAACTTTCTCTTATGAAATTAAATTGAACTAATGAGTGATTATAGAATTATAATTTGATCAATAATGTAACATCCCAAGTAATTAATTAATAATAGATATTTTTATCTATGTCTATTAATGATTATATAGTGTTTTAGAGGCTTAAAATGAAAATAAATCCAAACTTAAGCATGGAATATACTAATATTTTTAAAAGATTGTTTTACTGCCTTTTGATGGAAAACCGTTTTTAAATCTATATTTTGACAATTTTATAAGCTATGTTTGTCAAAATAAACTTATTCTTTATGATTGGGAAATCAAAATTTACTTTGTGTGATTTTTTGGTATTTTTCAGACAATGTTCATTTTTTAATGAATAGTGAAAAATACTGCATTTTACATCAAAACTTCTTTTTAATCTAATTTATTTATATGATTATATTATCTTTTGAATTGAATTTGAAGTGAAATTAGAATATATTTTTACCATTTAATCCAATGGTGGTCATTGGAATCAATTTCACTTTGAAATTGGACTTAAACTGGTGTCAATCTTTTGATACTTATTGTTTCATAAAAACACGCTATTTGTCATGACAGCGGGAATTAATTATTAAATTAATTAATGAAACTTAAATGTTTTGAATTTTGTAAAATATACATCATTTTTGAATTCGGAATATCAAATATAGCTTAGGGTGAAGTTTTGGTATCTTTCTGAAAAACGTCAATTTTTGATGAATAGTGAAACCACTAAGTGGTAGTTAAAGAAACTGATTTTTTGTTTAAATGAAACTTTTCCACTTCTGTGATTTGAATTTCAAAAATCCGACATACATGGTTTTCATTAAGAAGTAAATGTGCTTCAATGAGATAAAAATAATTTTTTGGTGAATAGTAACTCTTAAGTTCTTAATCGCGATTAGAGGTATTAGTGTAGTTTAAGGTAAAAATAATGCTTTAATAAAATGAGATGAGCTTGACACATGTCCTACCCTCATTGGATGTGTCATGGACGACCAAGAAAATCCATGGGTCAACTTGGGCACCCCATGGATCCACTTTGGTTGGGAAATAACATAAATAACTCTTTATTTAATGTAAAAGTAAAAATGACACACACATGAGATGTTTTACTAAAACAATTTTTACATGGGGTTATAAAGATCAGATTTTTGATTATAAATATTAATTGGAAAGATAAAAAGATTTACTACATCATAGTATTTTTTTTATAATTGTTAGCCTTTAAATAAATTAAATTATTTATGACATCATGATGATGCAGCCATGACCTCATTATTTAACGATTTAAATAAAATGGAACGATAATGTACATTCTAGGACCTAAACATGGCCAAAACCTATTGTATGGGTGGATTTCGAACCCTTATCACCTTATCCTTGAAACAAATCAATGTGGGACCTCTTAAATCCTAATACCATTTTAAAATAAAGTGACTTTTCTTTACCTTCCAAGAGTGCCCCTCCTCTCCTCTTATAAAAGGCCCCCACCTCTATCTACTTACCCAGACTCCAAAAGCCTTTGGCTCGGTCAACCCCTGCCCATTTTGTCTCTCCACATCCCTCTCTTACTCATTGAATCCTCACTTTGGGATTAAGTCTTCCCAAGGACGCCTTTGAGGTCAAATCTAAGAGAGTTACCCGATTTTAAGGTAATGTCTTCTTTTGAGTCCTTTTGTTTGATTTTGCTTCTCCAACCCCATAAACTCTTTTTATTATTTTTTTTTGTAACAACTCCAGTATCCAAAATATACTAGGATGTTTTTATAAGAAGTATTCGATCTACACTTACACACACCTACATCTAATGGTTAAAGGACATACTGTTTCCGTGGATGGTGAATTTATGCCTCCCGAAACAATGATTGTTCGACATTCTTTTAACACCTTCAAAGGTGGCCATTAAGATGACACTATATTTATATATGATATATAATATGTTTATGTTTTCCTTAATCTTCTGTATTTTTCATTTTGGGCATACCTTTATGGTTTCCATTATGGGTAAATGTGATATCTTCATTTAAGGAAGTGCAGACTACCGCCCCCTCAAAGTGATTTGATTCGTTAAATACCATATGTGGGATGTATAAAGTATGGAACTATGATATTATATATGATATTATACTGTAATTATAATATACTTTTATATCATTATGATTCCATTCTATAAAATACGAAATAGAAATGAAAGTAGCGTTTATGCGTACGTACGGCTTACCGTCTCCATGAACGGTGTGTTTCATTTCTTACCTCTAAATGATTATGTAATATTATAAATGAATGTATATACTGGATATATATGATATATACATCATGATTATAATTCTGGACATAATGGATACATGAACAACTTGTAATTATAAAGGGTTTATTTTTTACTCAAGTACCAATGATCGTTAAAACGACCGTTATTAACTTAAATAATTGCATAGTGTTCATGAAATGGAAATAAGTGATATAAAAGGAATAATGAACTTGAAAAAGATTCTTAAGCAAGTAGAAATTAACTCAAGTTTATTATTCAGGACATTAAAGAATGATCGAGTCAAGTCGGACCCGAGTTATGGGACTTCGTCTCAATCTCCTTTCGTTGAGGTATATTTTGTTTTATACAAAACCTTATTTTATATGGTGTATAAACCCCTTTGAATTTTATGTTTATCCAAAAGGAATCTTTTTTATACGAAGCTTTTACTAAATGAAAAAAGGAAATGTTTTTGTCGTACGTATGCGGCGACAACGACTTCTCTGCCGCCGTGACCATTATTTGAGTTTCAGCTTCCTCTACAAGCCATACCTTTTTTTTAAAGAAAAATAAATACCATGTTTTACTTTTCTTTTATTTTGGTATTTAAAATGGTTTTCATAATGTTTATATATCAATGTGTTGTATTGATATCTTGTGATTGAAAGGTGGAAATGTTATGGTTCCTTTGTGCATGTTTTATGTGATACGATTATATTGAGGTTCTTGGGCATTATTATGATGACAGGTGGTTCCATGATAAACTAAGGGCGGGTGAGCCCGATATAGCTCTCCAATGCATTGGGTAACACAAAGGATTGTAACGTTAAGGTTTCTCTGAAGAGATTTAGGGAATATATTGTGATGGGTATTCCAAACGTAACCAAGAGGGTTACTCCCTACGTAAGAATGTTATGAATGCCTCAAGTTACCTTTATGTCTTATGTTTTCTATGATTTATTAATGATTTGATGAGGTATGTTAAAGTGATTATGTTTTATGGGTAAAGTATGATTTCATTCTTATGTATATATGTACCCATGTTTCCTTTCCATATTTTTATATCCCTTACTGAGCTTTTTATGCTCATCCCAAGTTTTTTGAAATGATTTTCATAGGTCAAGGGAAAGGTACATGATATGATGATAGTGTCAAGGAAGAGTCAAGAAAGAATCCATGTTTTATTTTAAATATGTTTCCATTGATGGGGAAGAAGAATACTATCTTTATTTAACCCCTTTGTCTATATGTGGAATGTAATGAAAGTTTTATGATCTAATTCTCTAAAACTCTAAACCCGAAAAGATCCTCAATGTGTAATCTTGTAATAACTCAAGATTAAGTAAAGTTTAAGGTTGGGGCCTTATAGTTGGTATCAGAGGCAAGTTTAGAAAAATTTAGGAGTTTGAATTCTATAAAATGATTATCCAAAAATATTTTTTTTATGGTCAAATTGAAGTGATATAGTATTTGAAGATTACCATGTTGCTTCATCTAAGACATGTTTGTTCAGAATGGTTTTCCGTAGAGGAAATAGGGAAGCAGTGCTAGGAAGGAATACAGAAGGAAATAACCTTCCGAATCAGCATCCTGAGATGGTCGGAATTGGAACTGAATAGTTTGTTGCAGTAATGGCGCAGTTGACTCAAGGGATAAATGGTGGTGGTATCCATGCACGAGATCAGCCAGATCAACCGTAGAGGAACACGTCAGTGGTGGAACATTTCGTGAGGCAGCATCCCCCATCATTCAGAGGATCATCTGACCCTGTGTTAGATTAAGGGTGGATTAAAGAACTGGAGAAGATTTTCGATGTCATGGGGTGTTCAGACAATCAAAAGGTTAGTCTTTCTATTTACCGTTTGGAGGGTGAGGTAGATCAGTGGTGGTCTATGGTTAAAAATATCAGGGACACCGATGAGATTGATGCTCTTGATTGGGATGAATTCAAAGGTATCTTTCTTGAAAAGTATTTTCCTAAGGCTGTTCGACTTAGGATGGAAAATAAATTCTTGGAATTGAGACAAGAGGAAGACTCAGTGGCTGCCTATGAAGAAAGGTTTACTCGATTGGCAAGGTATGCTCCAAATTTTATCCGAGACCTTGATAGTAAAATCAATCGTCTTTACTCATGATTAAAGCCAAAATATCGAAGGGCATTAGCTTCTCGTGGGTTTAAAAGTTATGGAAAGCTTGTTCGATGTGCTGAGAAGGTAGAAATGGAGTTTTCCGATGATCAAGTGTTCTATAACAACCAACAGAAGAAGAGACCGAGGTGGCAGGAGAAAGGTAAGAATTCTTCAAAAAAGTCTAACGGTAAGAAAACTAAGTTTCCAGTTTGGGATAAATGTGGAAAAAGGCATGCTGGGGAATGTCTTCTGAATTCTGGAAAGTGCTACCGATGTGGTAAGATGGGACATAAGGCTCGTGATTGCACTGAAAAAGATCAGGGTGATGGTAATACCAAATTTGATTTACAGTTAGTGAAATGTTATAAGTGCAATGAGATGGGTCACTATGCAAATGAGTGTCCGGCAAAGAGCTTGGGTGATGGGAAGCAATTAGACTACAAGCAGAAAGGGGTGGTGAAATCCTTTGCAACTACTTCAGCAGATGTCAGGCCATCAAATGAAGTTGTATCAGGTACTTTGTTTGTTCCTTCAGATTATGACAGTGTGTTGTTTGTTCAGGGTCTACACATTCTTTCATCTCTGAATCCTTTCTAGTAAAATGGGAATACCATCTCAAGAAATGACTCTTGAACTTTTGGTAAAAACACATGGGGGAAATGTTGAGGAAAAAATAATTTATAAGAATCTCTCTATCCTTATCTGTGGAAAGAACCTACTTGAAAACCTTATTGTTCTACCTCTAGTAGAGTTTGATGTTATTCTGGGTATGTATTGGCTCTCTATTTACCATGCTAAGATTGACTGTAGAGCTAAAGAAGTTTCTTTTCAGAAAGACTTTCAGTTTGTGTACAAGAATGAACCCTTACTGTTGATAACTTATCAATAGGCCAAGATACTTGTAAAATATGGAAATGAATGTTACCTTTCACACATCGTTGAAAATAAAGGAACTGTTCAGATTAATGATGTGCCAGTGGTAAATGAGTATCCTGATGTTTTTCCTGATGAGTTTCCTGGAATAATACCAGATCGGGAAATTGAGTTTACTGTTGACTTAGTTCCGGATGCTAAGACAATTTCAAAACCCCCTTATCGAATGGCTCAAATTGAACTTTTAGAGTTGAAGGAGCAATTGCAAGATTTATTAGAGAAAGGTTTCATTCGACCTAGAACATCACCATGGGGTGCTCCTGTTTTATTTGTTAAAAAGAAAGATAGTTCAATGAGACTTTGCATTGATTATAGAGCCTTGAATAACATCACTGTTAAGAACAAATATCCGTTGCCTCATATCGATGATTTGTTTGATCAGCTCCAGGGAGCTCAGTATTTTTCAAAGATTGACTTGAGATCGGGGTACCATCAGCTGAAGGTAAAGGAAGAAGATGTTACGAAGACCACGTTCCATACAAGATATGGCCATTATGAATTTTTATTAATGCCTTTTGGGCTAATTGATTCACCTGTTGTATTCATGGACTTAATGAATAGAATTTTCCATGAGTTCTTGGATAAGTTTGTGGTGGTTTTCATTGATGATATTTTGGTGTTTTCTAAAAGTAAAGAGGAGCATGAAAGACATTTAAGGGTTATCTTGCAAAACTTAAAAGAAAAGAAACTGTATGGGAAATTACACAAGTGTGAGTTTTGGTTGCAACAAATTTCTTTCCTTGGTCACATTGTTTCTAAAGATGGGATAACTGTTGATCCTACAAAAAAAGTTGTTGAAGAATAGCCAAGACCCAGAAATGTAACTGAGATTCGTAGCATCCTTGGTTTGGCAGGCTATTACCGAAGGTTTGTTAGAAATTTTTCACGGTTATCTAGTCCAATGACTAAGCTAACTCGGAAGGGTGTTAAGATTATCTGGACAAAAGAATGTGATGATTGTTTTCAGGAATTGAAAAGAAGATTGGTGAATGCTCCAGTTTTGGCACTACCTTCTAGGAATGGTGAGTTTGTTATATACAGTGATGCTTCATTGAAAGGAATTGGTTGCATCCTAATGAAAAATGATCAGGTAATTGCTTATCCTTCACGACAGTTGAAAACTCATGAGGTAAATTACCCTACACATGATTTGGAATTGGCTGATGTTGTTTGCGCTTTAAAAATTTGGAGGCATCATTTGTATGGAGTAAAGTGTGAAATATATAATGATCACAAAAGTTTAAAGTATATATTCACTCATAAAGAGTT
Source organism: Viscum album (assembly GCA_963277665.1). Classification (NCBI taxonomy): domain Eukaryota; kingdom Viridiplantae; phylum Streptophyta; class Magnoliopsida; order Santalales; family Viscaceae; genus Viscum; species Viscum album. Next base: position 2,103,559,614 of record OY728165.1, read on the forward strand.
AAACATGAGACAGAGGAGATGGCTGGAATTAATCAAGGATTATGATTGTACAATTCATTACCATCTGGGAAAATCAAATAAAGTGGCTGATGCTTTGAGTCAAAAAAGTAATTCTTCATTATCAATGTTGCGTTAGGAACATGATCCTTTGGTTAAGGATTTGATGAACTTTGGCATAGAAGTTTTTGGTGCAGGAAGTTCTTTTGTTTTGTTTCAGGTATCAGTAAGATCATCTCGATCAGATAGAATCAAGCATGCACAGAAGCAAGACAGTGAGTTGCAGAAAAAGGTAGAGCTGGTTCAGAAAGGTAAGTTGCCTAAATCCAACATTCATAATGATTGCGTTTTGAGATTTGGGAAGAGATTTTGTGTGCCTTGTGATTCACAGTTGAAGAGAGAGTTGTTATGTGAAGCTCATAGTTCTCCATTTTCAGTTTATCCTGGCATTACTATGATGTACAGAGATCTGCAGGAGTATTACTGGTGGGATGGAATGAAAAGAGATATTGCTGATTTTTCTGTGAAGTGTTTAACTTGTCAGCAGGTTAAAGTAGAGCGGCAGTTACCGAAAGGGATGCTTCAGCCTTTACCAGTGCCAGAGTGGAAATGGGAGAATATATCCATGGACTTTGTTGTGGGATTGCCGAAGACCCCTCAAGGTAATAATGCAATCTGGGTTATCATTGATCGCTTGACCAAGTCTGCTCATTTCCTTGCTATACGAGATACTTTTTCCCTAGATCAACTTTCCCGTTTGTATCTTAAAGAGATAGTCAGGTTACATGGAGTTCCCCTCTCCATTGTATCTGATCATGATCCCAGGTTCACTTATAACTTTTGGAAAGGCCTTCAGAAGTCGTTGGGTACTGAATTAAATTTTAGTACAACTTTTCATCCTCAATTAGATGGGCAGTCAGAATGAACAATTCAGGCCTGGGAGGATATACTACGAGCTTGTTCGATGGATTATCAGGGAAGTTGGGACCAACATCTTTCTTTGGTTGAATTTTCATATAATAACAGTTTTCATTCCAGTATACAGATGGCACCATTTGAGGCGTTATATGGGAAGCGGTGTATAATTCCAGCATTTTGGGATGAAGTTGGTGAAAGGAAGCTGATGGGACCAGAATTGGTAGAAGAGATGGCATAAAAAGTCCAGTTGATTCAGAAACTCATGAGAACATCTCATAGCAGGCAGAAGAGTTATGCGGATAACCGGAGGAAGGATCTATCTTTCACGGTAGGTGATCATGTTTTTCTCAAGGTTTCTCCTTGGAAAAGTGTGATGAGATTTGGTAAGAAAGGAAAGCTGAGTCCAAGGTTTATTGAACCATATGAAATTCTGGAGAGAGTTTGATCAATTTCATACCAGGTGGCTTTACCTCCGAGTTTATCTCAGGTACACAATGTTTTTCATGTTTCGATGCTGAGAAAGTATATGCCATATCAATCTCATGTTTTGAGTCCAGAGGTAGTTTAGCCGGAAGAGAACCTATCTTATGAGGAACAACTGGTCCAGATTCTTGACCACAGGGAGCAAGCGTTACGGAATAAGGTGATTCATCAGGTAAAGGTTTTGTGGAAAACCCACATGATGGAATAGGCAACATGGGAATCTGAAAATGCAATGAGGGATAAGTACCCCCATTTATTCGATAAGTAAATAAATTGTGGGGACTCAATTTTCTAAAGGGGGGAAGGATGTAACATCCCAAGTATTTAATGAATAATAGATATTTTTATCTATGTCTATTAATGATTAGATAGTTTTTTAGAGGCTTAAAATGAAAATAAATCCAACCTTAAGCATGGAATACACTAATATTTTTAAAAGATTGTTTTACTACCTTTTGATGGAAAACCATTTTTAAATATATATTTTGACAATTTTATAAGATATGTTTTTCAAAATAAACATATTCTTTATGATTGGGACATCAAAATTTACTTTGTGTGAATTTTTGGTATTTTTCAGACAATGTTCATTTTTTAAAGAATAGTGAAAAATACTGCATTTTACATCAAAAATGATTTTTAATCTATTTTATTTATATGATTAGATTATCTTTTGAATTGGTTTTGAAGTGAAATTAGAATATATTTTTACCATTTAATCCAATGGTGGTCATTGGAATCAATTTCACGTTGAAATTGGACTTAAACTGGTGTCAATCTTTTGATACTTATTATTTAATAAAAACACGCTATTTGTCATGACAGCAGGAATTAATTATTAAATTAATTAATGAAACTTACATGTTTTTAATTTTGTAAAATAGTCATCTTTTTTTAATTCAGAATATCAAATATAGCTTAGGGTGAAGTTTTGGTATCTTTTTGGAAAACTTCAATTTTTGATGAAGAGTGAAACCACTAAGTGGTAGTTAAAGAAACTGATTTTTTGTTTAAATGAAACTTTGCCACTTCTGTGATTTCAATTTCAAAAATCCGACATACATGGTTGTCATTAAGAAGTAAAATGTGGTTCAATGAGATTAAAATAAATTTTTTTTGTGAATAGTAACTCTTAAGTTCTTAATCGCGATTAGAGGTAATTAGTGTAGTTTAAGCTAAAAATAATACTTTAATAAAATGAGATGAGCTTGTCACATGTCCTACACTCATTGGATGTGTCATGGCCGACCAAGACAATCCATGGGTCAACTTGGGGACCCCATGGAGCCACTTTGGTTGGGAAATGACATAAATAACTCTTTATTTAATGTAAAAGTAAAAATGACACAAACATGATATGTTTTACTAAAACAATTTTTACATGGGGTTATAAAGATCGGATTTTTGATTATAAATAGTAATTAGAAAGATAAAAAGATTTACCACATCATAGTAGTTTTTTTATAATTTTTAGAATTTAAATAAATTAAATTATTTATGACATCATGATGATGCAGCGATGACCTCATTATTTAACGATTTAAATAAAATGGACTGATAATGTAAATTCTAAGACCTACACGTGGCCAAAAACTATTGGATGGGTGGATTTCGAACCCTTATCACCTTATCCTAGAAACACATCAATGTGGTACCTCTTAAATCCGAATACCATTTTAAAATAAAGTGACTTTTCTTTACCTTCCAAGAGTGCCCCTCCTCTCCTCTTATAAAAGGCCCCCACCTCTACCTCCTTACCCACACTCCCAAAGCCTTTGGCTCGGCCAACCCCTGCTCATTTTGTCTCTCCACATCCCTCTATTACTCCTTGAAGCCTCACTTTGGGCAGAAGTCTTCCCAAGGAAGCCTTTGAGGTCAAATCTAAGAGAGTTACCCGATTTTAAGGTAATGTCTTCTTTTGAGTCCTTTTGTTTGATTTTGCTTCTCCAACCCCCTAAACTCTTTTTATTATTTTCTTTTGTAACAACTACAGTATCCTAAATATACTGTGATGTTGTTATAAGAAGTATTCGAGCTACACTTACACACACCTACATCTAATGGTTAAAGGACATACTGTTTCCGTGGATGGTGAATTTATGCCTCCCGAAACGATGATTGTTCAACATTCTTTTAACACCTTAAAAGGTGGAAATTAAGATGACACTATATTTATATATGATATATAATATGTTTATGTTTTCCTTAATCTTCGGTATTTTTTATTTTGGGCATACCTTTATGGTTTCCATTATGGGTAAACGCGATATCTTCATTTAAGGAAGTGCGGACTACCGCCCCCTCAAAGTGATTTGATTCGTTAAATAACATATGTGGGATGTATAAAGGATGTAACTATGATATTATATATGATATTATACTGGAATTATAATATACCTTTATATCATTATGATTCCATTCTATAAAATACAAAATAGAAATGAAAGTAGCATTCATGCGTACGTACGACTTACTGTCTCCATGAACGGTGCGTTTCATTTCTTACCTATAAATTATTATGTAATATTATAAATGCATGTATATACTGGATATATATGATATATACATCATGATTATAATTCTGGATATAATGGATACATGAACAACTTGTAATTATAAAGGGTTTATTTTTGACTCAAGTACCAATGATTGTTAAAACAACCGTTATTAACTTAAATAATTACAGAGTGTTCATGAAATGGAAATAAGTGATATAAAAGGAATAATGAACTTGAAAAAGGTACTTAAGAAAGTAGAAATTAACTCAAGTTTATTATTCAGGACATTAAAGAACGATCTAGTCAAGTCGGACCCGAGGTATGGGACTTCGTCTCAATCTCCTTTCATTGAGGCATATTTTGTTTTATACAAAACCTTCTTTTATACGGTGTATAAAACCCTTTGACTTTTACGTTTATCCAAAAGTAATCTTTTTTATACGAAGCATTTACTAAATGAAAAAAGGGAATGTTTTTGTCGTACGTATGTAGCGACAACGACTTCTCCGCCGCCGTGACCATTATTTGAGTTTCAGCTTCCTCTACAAGCCATACCTTTTTTTAAAAGAAAAATAAATACCATGTTTTACTTTTCTTTTATTTTGGTATTGAAAATGGTTTTCATAATGTTTTTATATCAATGTGTTGATTTGATATCTTGTGATTGAAAGGTCGAAATGTTATGTTTCCTTTATGCATGTTTTATGTGATACAATTATGTTGAGGTTCTTGGGAATTATTATGAAGATGGGTGGTTCCGTGATAAACTAAGGTCAGGTGAGCCTGATATATCTCTCCAATTCATTGGGTAATGCGAAGGAGTGTAACGTTAAGGTTTCTCTGAAGAGATTTAGGGAATATACTGTGATGAGTATTCCAAACATAACCAAGAGGGTTACTCCCTACTTAAGAATGTTATGAATGCCTCAAGTTACCTTTATGTCTTATGATTTCTATGATTTATTCATGATCTAATGAGGTATGTTAAATTGCTTATGTTTTATGGGTAAAGTATGATTTCATTCTTATTTATATGTGTACCCATGTTTCCTTTCCATATTTTTATATCCCTTACTGAGCTTTTTATGCTCATCCCAAGTTTTTTGAAATGTTTTTCACAGGTCAAGGGAAAGGTACATGATATGATGATAGTGTCAAGGAAGTGTCAAGAAAGAATCCATGTTTTATTTTAAATAAGTTTCCATTGATGGGGAATAATAATACTATCTTTATGTAACCACTTTGTTTATATGTGGATTGTAATGCAATTTTATGATCTAATTCTCTAAAACTCTAAACCTGAAAAGATACTCAATGTGTAATCTTGTAATAACTCAAGATTAAGTAAAGTCTAAGGCTGTGGCCTTATAAAGAATATATTTATAGGTTTCCAACCTAACAAGAATTTATGTATATTTTTATATTTTTTACCCTTTTACTTTTTCTTAAGTTATGAAAGAGGAAGTATTAGCATGTGGAGACATGACTTTTTCTCAGGACTCCCTTTAGGGGTTTTCAACCTAACAAGCCTTTTTATCACTTTAATTTATAGTATGAGGTATTGATATTTATACCATGGAGTACTGAAGTTTACGTTCATACAATGTTTTCCAACACTTTCTAAATTTTAGGGTCATACAACTTTTACCCATAGTGAGAAGAGATGTCTGCTGATAGGGAAATGATTGACTGAATTTGAATGAGGAACCTAATGTTGGACATGAATCATTAATAAAGGAGAAGAGAAAACATGATATGATCAATATACTCTATATAATTGTAGACAATATAAAAAGTGATAAAATGTTCTTGTATTTTAGTGTCATTGCATTATGACCACGTAGCACTCTATGTTTTAGAATCCATTATTATTATATTGAAGGAAGGATAATATTAATGATGAATATCAGCAGCAGTACATAAGAAGATCCATGAAGGGAAGTTGTCCAGCCATAGCTGGTTGACATCGAAGGGGTCTGAGGCCGCTAGTTGATGGGCCGCATTATTTCTTTCCCTTTTGGTAAAGGAGAAGATGCATCAAGAGAAGCTTTGGCCCAGCAAGCGGATTCTCCTGACGATGAAGCCAAAAGCCTGAAGTCCAGCGTCATTGTGATGAATGGCATTGATAACCAAAAGGCAGTCTGACTCGATGATGATATCAGCCCATCCACATTCCACAGCCAGCATCATCCCCACAAGAATGGCATAGGCCTCAGAAACTGCAGGTTCCCAGAAGGCATGATGTGGTTCAATTTTTGCTTCAATGATCTGCCCCAGATGATTTCGAGCCACAAGGCTGAGAGAAACATGCCCATCCTTAGGGAGAGAAGCGTCCACGTTGATCTTAAGACTTCCTTCCTTTGGGGGGGGGGTCCAATTAAGGGGTAAGAGGGGGAAGCTCTTGGCAAGAGGTGTCCCTTGCGGTCATTCCAGCCCTCAATCCTTGAAGTGGCTCTTTCAATATAGAACTCGGGGGGCTAATGTACATGGTGGAAAATCGCATCGTTGTGCTGAACCCAAATGATCCAGGATAGGGTGCAACGAGCGCTTGCATTAGCTGGTGAAAGAGAGGATCACCAGTGCATCAGAAGATCAGGGAGGTCAGAGGCAATGTCCAGTGAAGCATCCGAAGCTGAGCCCCATTTATTCCAAATTTCCTTGGCGCCCGGGCAGTGTATGATGGCGTGCCAAGGAGTTTCAGGAATATTTCGGTAGAAGGGGCATGAATCATCACTGGCCAAATGTCAGTAAACAAGGAGGATCGTGGTAGGAAGGGTTACCGTGCACACCTGCCACCAAAATTGGCATATTTTTTTGGGGACGTTGAGCTTCCAAAGAACATTCCATGGTCCCCCATCCCGGTCTCCAGAGTGAATACCAAGAGCCAGCCTGTACACTGATCGCACCGTGTACTCGCCTGACGAATCATTGGTCCAAAAAAGATGGTCAGGGCCAGCATCTGAGACCCAGGGGATTCTCAGGATAATTCTTTGGTCTATTTCATTAAACCATTCCTAGATCTTTTCCACACACCATCCTGGGCCCTGGTCTGAAAAGAGGTAGTTGACTGTGGCGTCTTCCAGACCATGTTGGGCGGGGGATGTGGCACAGAAACCATCCTTATCGAAAAGCCATGGATCGGTCCAGATGTTTACAGAAGAGACATTTCGAATCCTCCATCCCAGTCCTTTTTTCAGGAGAGTTCGGGCCCCCCAAACACTTCTCCAGAGGAATCTAGGGTGAGGGCCAATAGAGGAACCGCGGAAGTCCGTGTGGGGAAAGTACATGGCCCAGAGAATTCGAGCACATAATAATGATGGATGGTTAAGGAGTCACCACCCTTTATTGGCCAACCGAGCATCATTGAACAAAAGAAGATTCTTGAATCCCATCCCTCCCTCCGACATTGGCTTGCAGAGCTTCACCTATGCCAACCAGTGGGGTCGATTTCTTCCATCATTTTCCCCCACCAGAAGTTGGAATTATGTGAATGGATCAGGTTAAAAATGGCCTCCGGGAGCTTAAACATTGACATAAAGTAGTTGGGGATAGACTGAATGACAACTTTAATGAGGGTTCCCTTGCCAGCTTTGGAGATTCTTTTTGGAGTCCAGCCTTGAATTTTTTTCTCAATCCTATCCACAAGAGTTGCAAAGATTTAGTTTTTGGACCGACCAATCACTATAGGGAGTCCAAGATACTTCTGGTGTTTTTCGACCAGATTGATTCTCACCGAAGCACAAAGCTCATCCCTCTTGTCAGGAGGCACCCCTGTGCTGAAGGAGATTTCAGATTTGTCGTGGTTAACAGACTGTCCGGACGCAAGCTCATATTGCCGGATTGCATGTCTGATCACCCAACATTCATTAATAGTGGCTCTGGAGAAAAGGAGGCAGTCGTTCGTGAAGAAGAGATGTGACACTTGTGGGCTCTCACGGAAGACCTTTTCACCATTAATAGGCTTAGAGGATGCAGCCCTGGAGATGGGGTTTGAGAAAACATCAACCACCAAAATGAAGAGAAAATGGGAGAGAGGATCTCCCTGGTGCAGGCCACGAGTTGGGGTGAATCTTCTTGTAAGATCCCCATTAACCTTGATTCTGAAGGAGACGGTCGAGATGCAGTGCATGAAAATTTATGTCCATTTAGTGCAGAAGCCCATTCTCAGCATCACAGCTCTAAGGAACTTCCATTCCACCTTATCATAGGCTTTGTTCATATCCAGTTTCCATGCCATGGTTCCTCTTTTTGTAGTGGCGCGCGTTTTCATAGAGTGGAACACTTCATGGGTCACAATAGAATTATCAGTAATCAACCTCTTGGACATGAAGGTGCTCTCGTTTTTGGCAATAATATCAGGAAGCCAAGGACGTAGCCGATTGACAAGTATTTTTTAGAAGATCTTATACGAGACATTACAGTGACTAATTGGACTGAAATCAGGGATCACCTGGGGTTTTTTGATTTTGGGGATGAGGATGAGGACAGTTTCATTGATGGCATACATGCTTGTATTCCCTGCCCAGATGTTTTTTTATCATTTTTCAGAAGTCAGGTCCGATAATTTTCCAGTATTATTAAAAAATAGGGCATGGAAACCATCCGGTCCTGGGGCCTTAGTGGGGTGGATATGCTTCAAAGCCCAGTGAATCTCATCATTTGTCACATCTTTTGTGAGCTGTCGGTTGATCTCCTCAGTGATCCCGGGTCTGATGCATTCTTCAACTTCAGTAGACATGAAAGGATTCCCAGTGGAGAAGAGGTTCTAGAAGTATCCGACCAAAGATTTGTGAATGCCGCAAGTGTCAGAGACTTTGCTTCCATGAGGTTGTGAAAGGCTTCTGATAGAGTTTTTTCGACACCTAGCTAACGCTTTCAGGTGGAAATATCTTGGATTAGCATCGCCCTCTTTAATATGGATGTCACGCGCCTGCATAGCCCAGAAACATTCCTTAACACGAAGGGCCGCGTCCAACTTTCTTTGAGTGGCACCAATCCTAGAGATGTTTCTATTGGATGGCGGTTTCCCGAGAAAGTTGTGAAAATTCCTTTTAAGGGTCTCACAATGCCTCTCCAGATGGTGGAATTTCATGTTGCTCTAAAATCTCAGACCAGAAGCAACCTTTTGGAGGTTGATTCCAACATCATCCTGGGAACTCTTCCAACATGATTGGACCACCTGTTCGCATTCCTGTTCTTTTTCCTAGAAGCTCTCATACCTAAAGGGTATGCTGAGTTGTCGATTTCATTCACCTTGAAAATAGTCAATGAGAATTGGGTAGTGATCCGAACAGTTAAGGGCCAAGTGGCCAAAATGAAACATGTTGAACAGAGTGATCCAGTCAGTAGAACCCAGAAAATGATCAAGACGTTCAGCAATACGATTACATTTAGTACTTCCGCGAAACCATGTGGAAGGGTAACCTTTGAACCCCAGATCAATCAGGTTCTCCTTAGTGACCATGTCTTTGAAATTAGACATAGAGGCTGAGTGACAAAAACTCCCGCCTCTCTTTTCCTTGTGGAACATGATCTCATTGAAATCACCTCCAAAAAGAATAGGTCTAGGTAAATCATATTTCCGATTGCAGAGAAGGTCCCATGACTTCCCCTTATTGGAAAGGGATGGCCAGCCATATAATCCCACAAAGGTCTAGGGTGGGTGCAAGTCCGTTTGAATAGTCGCTGCCACGTGGTACATGGAGAAAGAAACCATTTTAACATCAATATTGTCCTTCCAGAGGAGGCATATGCCCCCAGAATGGCCTTGTATGGGCACCGGAAAGCATCCTTGGAAGCCAAACTTCAGATCAATTCCATTGGTGTCCTTGTTTTCCAATATGGTTTCGGACAGAAAAACCACATCGGGGCAACTTTGAGTGCAATTGGGCTGAAGCATGCGAACCGTTCGTGGGTTTCCAAGCCCCTGACAGTTCCAGAAAAACATAATCATTTATCTAAGTGGGGCTGGGTCTCACCCGCCGCCGCCTTTGGTTCCTCCAGAATCGTTTTGTCACTTGTCATTTTCCTTTTTTTGATGAGATTTCTCCCCAGTTGGCATGTTTCAGTTTGTCATTTCTGAACCTCGTGGTTAGGGTATTTTGGGTGAACATCGCTTCCTCCACGTTGCACACTTTTCCACGTGTGACGGGTGGTTGGGCCCAGCATTGGAGATCTTGTCATTCCATGGGCCTGCATTAGTGTTTTATCAATTACGGGCGATTGTGGATCCGGATCCGGGTCTGGTGGCTCGAAGTGCATCTGCATTGGCGTGGAGAATTGCCTTGGTGGAACTTTTTGCCTCATCCCTGACCATGTGTATGGTTAGGTTTTGTCCTTCAAGTGGTTAGGATGAACACCAGCTTATCTCTGAGTGGGATAGTCCACTTTGGAGAAATCCGGGGGTCCTAGAAAAATGGCTTGTCCATGTGTATGTTCCCCCTGACTGGTGTGTGCCAGCGTGAGATGGTCGCGGTCCTTTTGTTTTTCCGTCTCTAGGATGAAATCCGTTTTATTAATTTTTGCACGGAGCCAAGGGCCATGTTGAAGGGTGATGTCGTGTGATCCACTCTTAGATTTTGAGGTACACGTTTTTTCCAAGTGGCCAAGACGACAAAAAAAAAAAGAAAAAGAGTGGGAGCTTCTCAAATTCAAATGAAATCCAAGTGTTGGTGTCTTCGACTTTCAGGAACATTCCCCTCATCAGGGGTTCTTATACCTCAATATCAGCCTTGATCCGAACCTCGGCGCCCCATTGTAGTGGGTCTGAGCCATCCAATTTAATAAAGTGGCCTAGACTGTCCCCAATTGCCCTCATAATGCGTTCCATTCTCACATAGAATGGGATTCCTTTAACTCGTATCCAAAAGGGGGAGCAGGATAAGGTCACTCTCTGGATATCATCTCCCCCTTTGAACTCTTCCATGAGGAGGAGTTGATTATCGAAGGACCACGGTCTGCCACACAAGATTTTGTCCCTATCACTCTTGTTAAAAACTCGAAGATGATGCGATTAGTCCCCGCCTCCCGAATAGCCACTCCTACATCAAGCTTCCAGATGGACTGGAGGGTGTTTTTGAGAGCCCCTTGATTAACCGAAATGTTTTCAATGGTCTTTCCAACAACGAACAAAGACATACACCTTTCCAGGAGTGGGTCTTCATTTCTCAGTGCCTCGATCGCCTCTTTTTCTTTGTCTTTTAGGGTCATCCCCTTCCACTGATTCACCAAGTCGACTTCCATAACACCAGTCAAAGGGTGTCTTCCCAATCCTCCAGAAGGTCCGGAACCCTTGCGGATCACAAGCCACCCTCACTTCCAAGGACCCAGTCCAACCAAGGGGTCACTGGACCAGAAACCTTCTAACAAATCTTTGCTCGGTCTTCCTTGCGCGGTCTTCCCACCAGCGACAGCCCCCGAGCCAAGGAATTCAAACCACCAAAATAATTATTACTTAATTAGAGTTTGAGACACACAAGATATAAACTAGGATAATGAAACAATATAAAATTATAATGTGACATTACAGTGAATGTAATGAAACCAGGTATCACATAAAATGGATTATTACACATCATCGATGATTACATCTATTAAAACTGAAATAATATTGAAGTGGAAAATAAATTGAAAATAATACTATCATTAGAACTAGAAACTCTCATAGAATAATGTGTATTTTAAGAATGAAAATTTCGATAAAGAAACCTATAATGAGAAGGAATAGAATGAATGGTGAAATAATATTTTCATACCTAAAATGAAAACTATGGAAATGAGAATTGTGAATAGAATATGTTTTGTAAGTATTTATATATAATAATAAAATTTGGTCTTTACAATTATGGTTTTTAGAAATATGGTTATTGAAATTCTGTCCATTAAAATTATGTTCATTATAATTATGGTATTTGGTCATATACCCTATAGGTCCACTGAATTCATGTTTTTTAAGTGGTTAATTTAAAATAATATTGCACACAACTTAGATGACCACTTTGAGATATACTCAACACTGAGATATACTCAACACTGAGATAGTTGTGGATTAGTGTTGGGAACTTTTTAACTGGTTATAATTTTTTATCCCTTTACCTATTAGACCTATTAGAATCTCGATTACTGATATCTTTATTTCATGAATATATTTTATGGTATTTTAATGTGTTGATTTGTGAATTATAATGAATATTCTTTCCAATTTTAGAACAAATTTAATTGTTTTGTGATTAATGATAGGAACAACATATTTATGAAAAAGGATTGAAAAAATGTGAATATTGGAGCTAAAAGATACATCACACCGAGAGCCTTTCTCGCAGTGAAATAGTGGATTTTTGAAGCTGAAGTAGAGATATGGAATTGGATCTGACCATTCACATGTCATGTATCAGATTACATGACATGAGTTTTCCAAAAGAATTTAATGCCACCCGATGAAAGATTTGATGATTACACACTGTGAAAATCCATTACACATCATGTACACAAATACACATCATAAATGTTTGGGAAAACAAATATTTAAAAATTTCACTGCTGATAAGGATTAAACACCTTGTAAATTATTACACGTCATGGATATTTCGATGGATATAAAAATAAAGACTCTGGCAGCTGAGGGTTGAAAACCCCTTATAAAATTATGCCTCGGCTGTATAGAAGGGGTCAATATGGGACCATAGGTGTAACGACCCAAACTTTTGTTAATGAAAGTCCCTCTAGATCGATCTTGAATATATTATTCTTGAAAGGAACCGCCTAAGGGAGAAGTGTAAGTTGATAGAGATTACCACTCGAACGATATTATCCAAGCCACCCCAAGAGTCTGTCACCATTGCACACCTTACCCTAAGGTCTTATGTGGGTGTTTTAAGGGGTTATGTAACAATACCCCAGTACTATGATTATGTACATTATTTTTTTATATAATAATGAATGTACTTTCATTTTATTATTGTTACTTTGTAAATAGTTTTTAAAGAAAAAATAAAATTTTTAGTTAAATATTCACCTAAGAAATCTCTTTTGATGAATTAATGGATTTTTGAATTAAATAATATTTTAATAAAATATTATTATTATTATTAAATTAATGTTTATTAAATATAAATGATCCTATAATTTTATGAATGTAATTGTAATTTTTATTAAGGTTTGAAAGACATTTTTGTCAAAACCCGTGAATTTTTTATAAATGTCAGTTTTAATTTTAAATGTTAAAATTAACATATATAGAGAATTATTTAGATAAAATGTATATTATTTCTAGAATAGGGATTTCAAAATTATCCAATGGTGAATTTTTCAAAATTTTCCGAGACAGTCAAATGTTTGGGTAAAAATTAAATACCATTTAAATATATAATGTGTTTTATGACATCATAATGACCCAATAGTGATGTAATAAAATACTATAAACTGTATGATAAACCAATTTATGTTTTATCGTTAAAATAATGTGATTTTGGGTTTGTTTTATTTATTTTACAAAGATTTAGTGGACCCTCCAAGACTTATATAACATTTTTTCTTTTTAAATTTTTTTCCTTTAGAGTGTGACTCACCTCTACATAAGAAAAACTATTATTTTTAGAATTTCGGCCATTTAAATTATAAAATATTGTATTCCACTCCCTTTTGGTAGAAACCATGGGAAAAAACCATGGGATTGTTTGTGGTTTTGTTTAGTTTAATGTGAGGTGTCCCAAACCTAAATAATATACAATTCCATCTCCTTTCCTATATAAACCCACCCAAGCTCCCACTTCCTCTTCACTAAAAGCCTTTTAAGTTCATCCAAAAAATTTCCTCCTCTCTCTATAATCCTCCAAAGGTTCCCTCAAGCCTCCAGAGGTCCCGACCTTCATGCTTTCAAAGTTACTCTTCAAGGTAAGGGATCCTTTCACCAACCTCTTTTAAGTCATGACTTTATTTATGTTATGTCTTCTAAATTCCAGTTTATTATATGGGGGTATGATCTTATATATCATTCGTACTATCCATTTCATGTAAAAATGATGAGATACTTTTTCTTCTCTCATCAATTTATTTTTTGAATTTTTAAGTGATGATGTTAGGCTGCCAGATTTTCGTAAAAGAAATCACATATTCTCTCTTCCTTCAAGTTTCATTTTGATATGGTGTTTTGCTTAAAATAACCATACAATGATCTTATTTATTTTTATTTTTTACCCCTAATTTATAATTATTTATTTATAAGTGGGTGACCCTTTTCCCCTCTCTTTTTATAGTTTTATAAAGCCAATTTATATAGTTGTTATGCTGTAGAAATTGTCTCTCAAATTTATCTCTCTTTCTCTCTAGAAATTATCCTATTTTATTTATGTGAATACCCAGACCTCTTCCATTTTTTGTGGGTGATCATAAATACACAAAAATTATATATTTTATTCTGTAATTGACATACATATAACCCTCACTCCCTTTCCATGGGTTATAAATGACATAACAATCTTATTTTTAAAGCACTTTTAAAACGTAACTATTTTGGAATGAAACCCATTTCCTTTATTCTATATGGGTTTTTTATGAAATTTTTGATTATGATATATGTGGATAACATGAAAATAAATACATATTAAGGGTGTTCCCGGATAGCACTCTAATGCATTCGGTAAATAATGTATCTCTAGAGATGACAATTTTCACGATACCTTGGTGAATAACCTTGGTAAATTTTTATGACACCTCAGGGTTGAACCTTGGTTATATGTTCATGAATGTCTAAATGAAATGTTTTAGACACATATTCAAGTTATGGTTCAAGTTATTTTAGTTATGATATTCCTATAATTCCATTTCTCATGTATTTAGGTTTTTATGATGTTCTTATTGATATCACAAGTAAACTGATTCCCTTTCTTTCCTAACTGGGCCTTCTGCTCACCCTTTCCATTGATGTATGTCTCCAGGTAATAAGATACAGTAATTGTACATAGGATAAACCTATGAAGATCCATACAAGTTTATTAGAATATTTTTTTATGTTTCTTTCATGTATTATGTTCCTAATTTCCAAGACACTTCACTTTAAAGATACTTTGTTTGTAAAATGTAATGAAAAGTTATATAATAAAAAGGTGGGATCCTATTGGATGACGGTCAGCTCCTAAAAAATTCAATGCTCTCTCCATTCATGTGATTATGGAGGACTCTTTTCTGGCTCCTCCCCCTTGGTAGGGGAAGGGGAATGTTTGACACATGGGAGAGAAAGGTCCTTTCGGCCTTTCTCATACCCGGAGTTTGACCATCCTTTTTTGAAATCCTCTATAAACTCTAAAGTTCCAGATCTTGTTGAAAGATTTTTGAACCTTCATCTCTCCTCATCTGAGTTTACATAATCCTCATCCTTGTTAAATCTCACCCTGGTGTCTTGGTTCAATCATAGAAGGCCTTCTGTCGATGACTTTGACTGATTTGTCTTTAGATCATTAGATCTTCATGAAAGAGCGGTGGTTAGCTTTATAGATAGCAAAAAACCATGATTAGGTTCGAATTAGAGGCATATCTAATCCAATCTTGGTCGAGGGATCCTTGATGATTCAATGGTTCTCATTTTCTGCTATTACATTGGTCCTTCGATCTCTATATGAATCGTGAATCGCCTTCCATTGCGTTTTTGGTAAGTTTTTCTAAAACTCCTTTTCTGTTTCAAAATGCGTTGATTATTCACATGTTGGGAAATCTAGTAGGTCTATATCTCTGTTCTGATAGTCGTACTGAGGCAGTTTGGAATCTGGTGAACCCCTGGGTGTGTGTTGAAATGGATGTGTCTCACGTTCCTTTTGATTTTGTTTGGATCACGATAGGCGAAGAATACCTATGCAAACAGAGGGTTGTCTATGAAAATTGGACCATGTTTTGTGGTTCTTACAAGATATTGGGACACTCAGTTGAGGTATGCCAAAGTGGACTCTCTTCACGGTTGATGGAGGTTCGTCGTAAGGGTCAATCTTCTTCTTTGAACAACAAGGATGAGTCTAGGAGCAAAGATTTGGAGGTTGGTGTGAAGGTGGGTCTAGAACCGAGAAGAACAGAGCCTGTTGATAGAGGAAGGGTATTTTGTGTGTCTGGTTTGGTTATGGATGGAAATACAGCTGGGTCTCATAAGGTTTCTTTTGAGAATGACCAAGATCTTGGAGATTCCGGTGTTAAGGAGATTCAGGTTAATCTGAAGGTTTTTGAGGTTCTCCATAGGTTAATGCAGGACTTAGAAAAACCTTCTAGTTCCATGGTGAATTTGGGTACAGAAAATATTTGGGAAGGAAGGGATTATAACATTGCAGATGTGGTTATCACGGCCAGTGCTAGGGATTCTGAAGGTCTGGATCCTCTAGCTAAGCCTTTTCTTTCTTTGAGTAATAGATTTGAAGGTCTTTTCTAATGATATGTTGGCTGTGGGACTGGAGGAGGATGTTTTTTCAGGAGGGGATGGTGGTGTGGAGGTCTTGGAGGGTCAGAAAGTTGAGGGTATGGGGCATGAACCAGCTACAGTCGATAAAGAGGTTGGGTGGATCAACAGGTTGTATGCAGGGGGTAGGATCCAGTCACCATGACTGTGGAAGACAACCACAATGTGATGAGGAGATATCATTTGGTAGAAATCATGGATCAGAGGCAGGAGGGTCTACAGCTTGATGTTTTTGGGAAGGAGACTCATTCCATGGTTGTGTAAAAATTTACTACTGAGGAGGGGAGTATACCTTTGATGGAGAGTAACACTCCAGACCAGAGGCGGGGGAACAATGCTGGGAGTCTTGACTCTATTTTAGGGGAGCGAGCCTGTATAGGAAGGGAGAGTTCTGTGGGAGGGAAAGAAAATGTGAGTGTCCCATTCAATTGTTCATTCAGTGATGTTGTTCAAAGTGGAAATCAGAAGATGGCTACAGCTGAAGGGTCTTTTTTGCTACACCAAGAAGATGATCAATGAAAGATTACTCATATCTTCCACGGCTGATTCATACTCGATCTACCTATAAGTAGAATATTGAGGAGACTTTGGCTTTTAAAATGGTATCTTGGTCAAGTAATAATCACCAGAGCATCCTGTACTTGATCAACATAGGGGTCGGGTTCAAAGTGAAAGCTTTTGGAGGCCTTTAGAATGGTAATCGGCTACAGGAGTAGATGACTCCTGCATGGGATGCGGGGATGAGTATGGTTATTATGATTTGTAATTATATGTTGGTATGAGTTGTCTAAAGTTTGTGCTTCACTTGTTTGCATTTGTGGTTGTATGTTTGGGTACCAAAAACCCATAAACTGGACTTTAAAATTTAAAAAAAAAGTTTTTCTACAAAAAAGGTGGGATCCAACAATAGGGGGAATTGAGATGCTGACGGAAGAGACACACGCATTATGTGATGATCTAGAGACTTGTTTTCCCATCATTCTTCCTCAAGTATCTATGCCACTCGTTCTCAATATTCCTAGAATGAGCGAGTAATTTTCATTGTGCTGGGTGATTTGATTTTAGGGGGATGTGCTGATAGGGTGTATTCCTATTATCTATTATTATTTTGTATTTCTACAACATTTTTTATCAATTCCAATTCTCTTTCTGTTCGTATTTCATGACTATTGTTGCGTTATGAGGATTATCATTTCACTGCATCAATTAATTGCCCTATTTTGTATATGACCATTATGAAATCTAGGTTAGTTGTGTTTAAATATTATTTTGGGTTTCCTAGTTTTGTGATTTTTTTTAGTATATGTCCATTCCAAGAGTGCAATCATAGGATTAAATCATGGTACCCAGACAAAGGATCCCTGTTGACCTGATTTCGACACCAAAACTGAATAAATCCATTATAAATTGAATCCATAGCACAAGAACCTAAAATAATTGAACATGGAGTACCTCTCATCTTCATATCAAACCCAATACTTGATTTACTTTCTTTCTTTATATAAACAAACAAAACAATTTTGATTTTGATTTATTTAATTAATTTTGAACATATAGATCATCCTTGTGGGTTTGATAGTTGGGATTTCCAAGTACTAAATTTTTTGTTAGGTTGTCTGGGTTTTATAAATTATTAAATCTTGTAGCCTTGTAGGAATTAACGACACCCTAAGTGATATCAATTATCATATTTTCTTTTCCTTATAATATGAAATTATATGAAAATAAGTAGAATATAGCACGCAATATTTTTAAAATGTTCACTACTCAATAAGACTAGCTAGTCTTTTTTTTGTATGGTGATGACTAGTACAAAAATTATCAGCTATAATGTGATACCAAGTATAGTGGTTTAGCTAGAAAACAATCCTTATCATAATTTTGTGTCCTTAAAAATTAAGAAGGTGGTAGAATGAATCCAAAATCCTGGTACTGGTGATGACTTTTCAACCTTACAGCTATTCATTGGTTTATTAAACTGCATATTTTGAATTTATTCACAATATTCTTAACATACTTTACAATGCCATGTATTTACTCCACCTATTGATACTTCTATTATATAAAATTGTGATATGTTAGTATTATATTTTTTCTTCTTCACATGTTAATTTCATAGCAATGGGGAATAAATTTTCATTTTTCTTAAAAAATGAAAAATGAAAGCTAATCTTCTTTCATTTGAAACTTGTCTATTTGTTTCTTCATCTTATCATATAAGTATGACTTTATTTATCTGATTATGTTCATTAGGTGATGTCTCATGCAGTTAAAGTTCATCTGATCCTTTATTCTTCTTCTTTTTTGTTTAATCACCAATTGATATGAAAACTCTATATAGTGTCTACAAGACCACTTATTATTATTGATCATTTGATACCCATTCATCTAGTGCTTCTACTCTAGACGATATCCTCTGATCAGCCTAGAACCTATATGCCTTATCACTTCTTCTACACCATTTTCATCCAATCACAAATTGATAAGGAAACTTCATCTAGTATCTAGATAATCCCTTATTATTTCCTTCTGGATCAGCTGGTACCTATTTATCTAATGCCACTACTGTATCAAATGTCTTTATATCAATATAGAACTTATATATCAAATTACTTCTTATAAAACATGATCATATAATGAAAAATTGATAATGAAAATCCATTCGATATCTGGCCAATCCCTTCTTTCCTTTGGATGATTCACTGTTTCTATGTACGGTACCCCCTACTTCATCAAGTACCTATTATCTCAAAACATAAGGATAAATAATAATTCCTCTCATACTTAATGGATGTAAATTTATTATATAACTTCAATTATTTAGTATAAAACATAACTGAAAAACTATATATATCACTACACCTTCGTAACATATCAACAAATTTTTATATTGTCATTTTTTCTCTAAAATTTTAGGGTGAGGTGTGTACTTCAAATTCAAACTACCCTATTTAACATTGAGAATGACACTCAAACAATTCATCATCAAATAACCTTTAAAATTCATAAAAGATAATATTGAACCAATATTCAAAAGAAACTTCCTTAGCACTTAGTGTAAATATTATTATTCAATCCTCTTAAAATCTTAGATAGAATCAGTGTCTTCCTTTGTGATTATTTAATTTTGTCAAACAGATTAAGTTAAAATTGATTAAAAACTTTTCAAAAATGTAATAAATTTATTCAAACTTTCCTTATTGTAGAAATTAATAATACACCTTCAATATAGTGAAAATTCATTCAGTTTTCTTTATCACTCTATAATAACATCTTGAAATATTTCATAATAAAATTCTTATGACCAATGAAATGATCCACAATACTTTATTCAATGACTGGTCTTGGAAACCATCGAAGAATGAACATCATTTGAGGATATTTTCCTAATGATCCTATAACTGTTTATTTAGTGGATGTAAAGCCTTTATTCTTCACTTGAAATTATATATCAAATGCAATTGTTTGAAAACATTAGTCTAATGAATGTCACTTAGTGAAATATATCTGATTAATTACTATCGAAACTTATTTATGATCAAATTGGATTATAAGCCTCATCAACCTATGAATGATGATCTCTATATATTTCCTCTAACTATATTTAGTGATCATTTTTTAATTATTTAAAAACATTTACCTTCAAACTTTATGACAATTTTTCTGTCTGATGACATACTTCAAAAATTCTTATCTGTTTGATGATTTATAAACTCCTCTACAATCATTCAGTAGTAGATTCATTTTATGATAATAATATGTTTCCTCTCTTTAATGACATTGATAAGAAACATGTGATTGATTAGTTTATGACTTTATATCTAATAGAGTCAATCCAATGAATCTCCATGTTCTAATGATAGACTTGTTACTCCATTTTATCAGCTACAACCTCATAAACCCTTAGTTTTTTCATTCACTGTAAATCTTAACTTCTCATCTTGATCATTTTACAAGTACATATGATAGAAATCATAGAAATCATTATTCAATATCAACTTTAATCACATCAAAAAGTCATTTTGATGTTTGATCAATGAAAAAAATCACTTTTTAATGTTTGACACTGCTTGTTTGACCATTATCTATCTTATGTAATGATGAATATAATCATTCAAACATTTATTTAAACATGTAATTTGATCGAATCTATCGATTCATACCAATCCACTATTATTATGAACATTAATTTGATGGTCTCCCAAAATTTCCTCTATCTGATTGGAATTTTCATCATGGTCCATCAGACAAATTATATTAGATTACATTGGAAAGTTTCTCCCTCTAATTTTGTAATTTGAAACCCTCCATCTGATATTGTTACTCCTAAAACATCATCAAATGGACTTTTTATGATATAATTTACTTGTTTACCTTGGTATTATCAACATTGTATGATCACCTCAACATGTTGGCCTCTACCCGATCATATTATAAATATCTATCTATCCCACATCACAAACTTCTTAAAGAAACTCATTATGAAAACTTCCACAATGTTGGTATACAATTCGCTTCTCTAATAATCATAACACATGTTATAAACATTAATAATAATTCACCAATCATAATAATTAAACTAAAAGTCCTAACATAAATTTTTTATTTAAAATATTTAATAATATATATCTCTACTAAAGGAAAGAACACAATTTATAATTTTCTAAAGAAAAATATTATTGAGCACTTCCTTTATTCATCCATTTGTCCAGGATACATCAACATTTTTACCCAGCCTAGATAATTCAATTGAAATTTTTATAATATTCTTATTTATAACTTCTTCAACATATTTACATCAATAAAATATTTCTATTTCATTAAAAAACATTTACAACCAATGAAATTAATTATCAAAAAATAAAATTTACACACAATTTGGTCTCTTCAACCTCCACCATTGTTTTTTTTCAAAATAATTTAAAAGTAATTTCCAAATTATTATGTCAATATGTGAATATTAAAATTTATTTTAATAAAAATATAACACCTTTAATTTTCAAAAAACTTATTTTCATTTATCTTTTTCTCCCCCTTAATGATGAGAAATAAAAAGTTCTTGAGAAAAGGTATCAATAAATTCTAATGCAATGTGACATCCAACATTCCATTATAAGTCTACATGATCCATTATTGATGAAGAAAAAAGATGACTTTATTTGGATAACAAATATACCCTTTACCAACTGATCTTGATAGCCAATGAAATCATAAATCATAAAATTATTTTCAGGGTTTGTCCAATTTTATACTAGTATGAATATATTAATTGAGATATTAAATAGTAGTAATATTAATGTACCTAAAACTCATCCACTCACTTTAACAAATATATTAAAACATTCAAGTGAAACAATAAGGGTAATAATTTTTAGGGAACTTTCACTCTTCCATTTTCCTTAATTCACCAATTTATTTAACTTATCTCCATTTTTTTAAGATCATTATCATGAATAACCAAGGATGATATATTAAGGAAAAAAACCCATTTTCAAATACTTTTCTTGTGGTATTTTTAATGACAAATCACTTTAATAAATACAATTTAAGATATTTATGTTGAGAATTCACCAAAATTAGTCTTTCTCATGTGGCTATCTGAACTTTTGAAAAAAAATATATAGTCACCAAGGATGATCCATTCATACTTATTTTTAGTGAACCCATATATGTATCGTTTTAGGATGGAAGCTTCTTTATCTAGACTAACAAAATTTTTCACCCATCCATTATAATAGGTTCTCCTACCGAGATTATGCTTCACCTTCAATTCCATATTTTGATAGAGAAAATAGAATATAAAAAATATATGGAATAATATTTCTCTTACTTTCTTCTTAATGTGAACAAAAAGGTTGAGATGGTTTTCTCGACCAAGTTTCCCCATTTCCTACACTCTTTACATCTGCATATGAAAAAATTAATCCTAATTAAGGTTGTATAGATATTATTACTTCTTCAATTTCTTTTCATATAAATTTTGTTCATTTTCTTCATTTTTTATTAATTTTTGATAATCCACCTATCAAGGGGTGAGGTGGAACCCTTACAAGGCTCATAGGTGTAAGTATTACATGGCCCGTAGTCCTTAGAGGAATTCGTTTACCATAGGATTAAAACATTACGTATGAACATTCACATCTCAATATCTTTTAAATAACTTGTATCTCATGGTGAAACATTAATCTTTATTAATAACTCTATTGGTTTTGTAATTATTATAGAATAATCTATTTGAGTGTGTTTATCCATGTTGAACCTCACACACATGACTTCTTTAACTTCATGTGTAAATTTTTATTTTTTATTTTTTTACTATACATTGTAATAGGTTTTTATTTTACACATGATTTTTTATGAGTTCCATACTTTTTTTATTTCATGTAGATGTTTATATTTTCTTCAACTTTTTGGATCTGGGATATAATTACTTCTCCCCTTTTCTACTAGATATCTTATTGGTATAATTTGTTTACAACATTCTTTATCTTACTCCCGAAGGATTATTCTTTTTTCTTGGCCAATTTTTGTGGTATATTTTAATTATCATATTTTCATACAAACCGCGATGAGCGTGTGAATGCGTTTTGTGACACGTAAAATTGATTATGTTTTTAAAGTTTATTTTTAGTCTAGGTAAGACCCTAGGTTATATCTCAAAGAGAATTTATGTTTTATATTGTATGTTTTTAATAAAAAGAACTGAAGGGTGGTTGAAAGCAGTTTTAAAAACAAAATGACGTAATTTAAAGTGTTTAATAGTTGAAAACAAGTAGATTTTGAAAAGTATATGATATGTATGGGATCATTTCTTAGTTACTACACCACTTGAAATGTTCTTTATTCTTAATTGATTATTAGGTTTTGGGGTAACACTTTGGTTTAGGATTAACCAAGAACATGGGTACCCACAAGCCACTTAAATTGATTAAAATAGCACTAAAAATAGACATAACAATCGTATAGTAAAGTTATAGCCCATTAGAATGATTTTAGGTTTGTAAAGTAACACTGAAATATCAAATGTTTGGGAAAGAAGAATATTCCTATGTTGTATAATCAAAACAACACAAGTCACACACTTAAAATTACACACCAATTGGTTATGAAATAAAAAGTGTCTCAATTAAATTCATAAAAAATGTTAAGATACATATAAGTGAATAATTAAAAACCAAAATATACACTAAACAAGTAGATAATTATGTGACAGAAGTCCCTCTTCAAGTGTGTATCTCCCTAATAACGATCACCCTCTAATTTTCTCAACGCTGGGTTGAGGAAGCTCAGTTGGATCTTCTTCTTCATTCCATCACTCCCCATGAGGATAGGGAGCTCCATAACCTACAATGGGATGACATGACTCATTGATAACTACAATTTGGAAGCAATTCAATCCCTTGGTCAAATGTGAAAATGGGTTTTCCATGGTTCCCTTTTAGAACCAAAATGGGAAGTGGTTTTTGGCACCCATTTTTGGTTATACCATTTTATCTTAGTTTTTTACAAGTAAAAAAGACATATCACAACTTAGAAAAACGAGTAGTGTTTTTTGAAGGACTATTGATGATATCTATGAAAATTTTGAATCCATTGGACATCTTTATTGTGAGATATGGTCAAAATATAGAACCTAACATTTTAATTCATATATATTAGGTCCCCTAGATATATTAGTTTGGATGGGCCACCAAATTTTCAAAATGGGATTTAGTTTCTTGAGATGAGTTTTAGAGAATGGTTTTTGGGATCCATCGACAAAATGTCTTCCCATTTGGATTCACTTATTTCTCTAAATGTGCAAAAGACTGTACATGTGTCTTTAGGATTCAATATAGTTTGGCTTATTTTCTCTTTGGATCATATTCGGTCCTCCAAATCATCTTCTCCTACAATAAAATAACCAAAAAAAGTAAAATTACCCTTTTTAACAGTGTTAAAAATTAAATTAGTGAATAAAATGGGAAGTTCAATTTGTTATTAAATTTGGAATTTCAAATAAAAACCCATTTTTAAACAGTGGTGTAAGGGTGAAATAAAGTATTAAATCGTTGTGAGATTAGCATGTACCAACCTTTTTTCCACCATCTTTGCCAACATCACAAATATTTTCAAACATTAAAAATACCTTAGAAATTTTCTAAATTTTCTTACATTGTGGATATTTCTTATTCATCTATATATTTATCCCCCATGAAATGGGATTCCATTATGCATTTTAATTTAAGGAATTCTACAAAAAAAATCCAATGCACAATGCTTGAATCTATTGTAATACAAACATTGACCCACAAACCTTGATCTTCTTGTTTATTATATATGTTGTTTTTGGGTTTTATTCATAAATTTTTGCGTAATTAATGGAGAAATTAAGATACTTAATTTTCTTATCCACCTTAGATAAGGTATTAAATCCCTTATCACTTTTCTTCATTCATACTTATATAGATTTTGTTTTCTAACCTGCAGTATACATGAGAATAAATTTAGAAACATTATTACATGATAGTAAGGGAGGTGACATTTTCTTCACAAATTCACGAGATATATCATTGAGCAATGTCATGATATTCTCACCAAATATTCGAGGCATTTACCCTTAGAATCCTCATATGATAGTTGAGTAGTATCAACAAATTTCTCCTTATTTTTTTAATTATAAATTAATTTCATCTCAATATTTGAGAAATTAACTTCCAATTATATAAATTTCATATCAAGGGTGTTCTTATTATCTTTAATAATACTCAACTTCTTTTGACAAATCTTATTCATTCTTTTAACTTCATATTCAAGAATGTTAACTTTGTTTTGTAACAAAGATCCAAGTTTCTTGATCTTCTGGGATTTTACTTCATGTAGAAAATCCTTTACATCAATGTTATTTTCTAACATTATTCATCTATATAGATCATTTCTTTTAGATTCATCCTATCACTATATTTATATTAAATTTATTTAATACATTTTTATTTTTATTTTTATGAACTTATTTCCTTCTCCTACTTTCTGATCTCAAATTTTGCAACTTTCTTGGAGAGATTCAATCGTTCAAGAACGTTTTTTCTAAGACTTATCCATGTTGTCTACATCCTCTTTCATATGGGTGATCTCTTCTTTTAAACTTTGAAAGAATCCTAATGAAGAGAGAGTATTTATTTAGGAATGAAATATAGATTATATTTAAATATAATGACTAATATAACATGAGAATTTATAGATAGATCATTATCAGCACATATGATAGGATCTTATTCTTGAGGATAGTTTGTATAATAATTTTTATACAACTCATGGTCACTTAACTATCTTGATTCACTTGAGGTAGGAATGTTTTCCTTCTCCTTCATGTTAAATTGATCCACCTTAACTTCACTTTCCAATCTAGATTATCTCTTTCATTAAAAACGTATGAAAAATGTAATACTTTTTATTCATTAGAAAAGACGGATATATTCTTCAGTTTTATTTTCTCTTTCCTTTTCATATTCATCATTGTCTTGGTAGAAATATAATTCTTCCCAGAAATAACTGTACCTTCACCAAAATTGAACATCATTGTTAACGTAGAAAAGAAAACCAAATATTCAAAATAGAATAACTTCAATGTAGAGAATCCTATAGAGATGAACCAAACCATTGATGAAAATTTAGAGGGGAACATTAGGATATACTCAACACTGAGGGGGTTGGGTGGGGTAGAATGAATGTGTGCAGGGAATTTTTTAACCAATTATAAAATTTTATCATTTTTACCACTTAGACATGTTTGGATCTCAATTATCCTATTTTATTTTACTTACCATATGCATGTATAAAAAAATAAAATATAGAACACAATATTTTTACAAGTTTCTCTACCCAATAAGAATAGTTAGTCCTTTAATTGTATGGTTATGAATAGTATATAGATATTTACTATAATATGATACCAATTTAATTGTTCTGGATAGAAATAAATCCTTAGACAAAGTCTAGGTCCCTAAACTATAGGAGGGTGGATGTAAACAATCCTAAATCTCTGGACTGGTGGTGACCTTGTCTAACTTGCAGCTCCTCAACGGTTCTTTTATACCACATATGTAGATAGTATTCACCATATTCTTAAGGTAATTTGAAACACAAAGAAATAACTACACCTATTGGGAAATCTATTGTATTTCAAAATGATATGTTGCTCCTCTCCTAATTATTTATC
The DNA here is from genome assembly GCA_963277665.1 of Viscum album. Taxonomy (NCBI): domain Eukaryota; kingdom Viridiplantae; phylum Streptophyta; class Magnoliopsida; order Santalales; family Viscaceae; genus Viscum; species Viscum album. The sequence goes on from OY728165.1 coordinate 2,103,586,141, forward strand.
ACTAGTTACATGCACAGTAGTTAGAAATTAACATTCCTTTTTCTTGATAATAGAAAAATAAAAGCTTACCTTCCTTCAACTAGGACTTATCCATTTGACCCTTCATCTAGACCTATTATACTGATCCTAAGACAACCCATATCTTTAAGACACCTCATTTAATGATTTATTACATAAATATATACTTAATACAATCCCAAAAGACCATGAGGTCTAATATCTTTAGGTAATTAGATAAAAATTAAAATAACATGAAACAAATATTTAATAACATTATTTGAAAAATCTAAATTATTTCCTTTTATTCCATTGATATTTAAATACTATATTGGATAACATGGGGATTTACATAAGAAAGGGGTGAGATATAAAGACTAGAAAGAGAATAATCAATTCATAACTTGATGAAAGTAATATATATGAGTCAAGGGTAATATCAAGGTGACATATAAGGGGTAAGAATAATAAACATGAACATTGAAGAATTATATAAGATGATAACAGAAAGAAAACATATGAATGTCGAAACAACATATAACATGACATCATTATTAAAAGTTATAGATAATAGTTAGTACATCATAACATCATGTCATTAGGATAACCTCTTATGAACCATACATAGTATCTCATGAGATAAAAACATTACCTAGTACATTGGAGGGGCATATAATTATTATCCCACCCCTCACATTCATATAATGTACTTGTATTTGTGTTCCACATAGGTCATACAATATTAGAATATATTTCATCACATTTAATCCCAAAATTATGGATTATGGGTTATATAAATGGGATTAACCAATAAATTAAGGATATGTAAATCTATTTGAATACTCTTGAGTAGAAATAGGGATGGGTATACACAATAGAAATGTTTGGCATGAAAAATCACTTGATAATTTTAGCATCATAACTGATTTGCATAATCATTAATGAAAGGGTTTAATGAGAGTGAAAAGTAGTATATCATTACTTGGGAATCATTAAAACAATAAATGTATGTGTAAAAAAATTTGATGAAAGGAAAAATTGGAATTAAGAATTCATTACTCAAATAATTGGATAGAATAAAGTGGTGGTGGAGAGAATACCCTTACCTTGAGAGGGTGCTTCTATAAGATTTGGAGGGGATTATTAAGAGGTTGGGAATAACTTGGGAGGGAATAATAGAGGTAGAGGGAGAGTAAATTTCCTCTCAATATATTTTGAGTGAATAGGAGTGGGAGGTTGGGAGGGTATTAATAAAAAAAGAGAGGGGAAATATTTATTAATTCATAAACATAATTTTTGGACTCTATATGTTAAATGAAGAAAAAGCAATACTTACAATGGTTTTTATCATGGTTTAAAGTATTAGGGATCTTAAATAATTTATAATTCAAATAATATAAAATATTAAAATAAACCCATTGGTGATGTGGAAGTGAGTCATGTTCATACAGAATTGATTTGAACACCATAAAATAAAATAAAGGATTTAAATGATTTATTAACGGTTTACAAAATTAATCAAATAAACTAAAAAACAAATTTTTTATTTGGGAAATATATATTTGTTCATGTATTCCATTTATATCATTTATTACATTACTTTTTGGCCATTATAATTTCATAATAGGAACAATATATCTATATTGTATTTAATTTTTACCAAAAAATTGACTATCACAGAAATTATAGAAAAATTCATCATTGGATAATTTTGATATGATGATTTCAAAAATAATATTTATTTTATCAAACTGAATCTCTAAATATTATAATTTAAACTTTTAGGTAAAAAATCCACATTTACTAGAAAATAAATGTTTTTTATGATAACATTTTTTTAAACCTTATATAGATTAAATTAGAATTCATTAAATTATATTATATTTTGTATATAAATAAATATTATTTAACATTAATATTATATGAAAGTAATATTTATTTTAAAATTCATTAATTTATCTGAAAGAGTGTTAAAACCATATATTTTTGAAAAATATAATGTTGGTTTCTTCGTATCAAAATATAATTTTCAACAAATATTATATAATTTTATATATAAATTAATATTTAAAGGGCATAAAATAATAATTATTTTATTATAAATAAAAAATACAAATTCATATTACTGAGGTCTATATTCATAACCACTCATTTCACTTGGATATTCCCTAAGGGTAATATGTGTGATGGTTTTTCTTTTTAGGGTGGTTTGGAAAACATGATTTCAACCATGATATCGATAATCATGAGAGTTTCCTATAAATAGTTTCATTCATGTTTTATTAGATGAATTTCAGCTTGGTATTGGTCAAGGTAAAATCCCATTGACACAATAGGTCAAGGGTATCGATTCTTCCATCTATAAATAGTTTCAACCATGATATCGATAATCATGTGATGGTTGTTTTATTAGATGAATTTCAGCTTGGATATTCCCTTGTAAAATTTGATAATTATGATTTATAGGGTATGATACTATAGGTCAAGGGTATCGATTCTTCCATCTATATCAATTAGACTTTATCAAAACCCTTAATATATACTAATATTTATGATCACCATAAAATTTATGTATTAACAGTGGTTAAATTGATTAATGATATTTTAAATATGACCAACTGAATTTTATAATTTTCTAAAATATCCAAATTAGCGTAATTGTTTTCTATAACTACATTACGTAATATGTAATTTATTCATTCCAAATGGAATTTATTTTATAAAATTTTGGGTTGTTAAATTATTACCCCTTCATAAATTTCTCTTTCAAAATTTCATTTCATACACTAAAATAGAAAGGATACTTCTATTTCATAACCATTTCTGGTTCCCATGTTTCTTCCTCAAACATGTGGTCCACTAGAACATTTATATCATGTGAGCTTCTTTGTTTCATAGAAAATTTTCTCTATGATTTAAAATCTTCACCGAATGTTACTTGTAAGAAAGATTATTTTCCAAGGAAACTACCTATAGATTCATTACATGTGAGGGGTTCGTTATATACTCCCTCAAAAGGGATACATGGAACTCATCATGTACTTGGGATAGGTTAGGTGGGATTACTAGTTGATATTCCAAATATTCGATGTGATTAATGATCTAAAAGGGGAAATGTATCTAAAACTAAGAATTTTTTCCCAATCCTCATGAATTTCATCCACGAAGATATACAAAGTAAAAAATGATCTCTAACCTCAAAATCCAAGTCCTAACGATGGTTGTCTATATCGATTTTTTGTCAACTTTATTGTAATTTCAATGTCATTGAATGGATTGAACCTTCTCTATCATATCTTGTGTAAGATCAGGTCTCATAAGATTCCTCTCTCCAACATCATCCTAGCATGTTTGAGTCTAAAATATATTCCCATACAAAGCCTTATATGGTTCCATTTTAATCATAAAATGGAAACTATTATTATATGACAATTCCAGTAGGGGAATGTGTTTCTCCCAACATACTTAGAAATCTATTGAACATGATCTCAGTATATCCTATAGATTTTGAATAGCTCTCTTAGATTGAACATCCTTTTAAGGGAGATAAGGCGTATTGAAACTCATATCTGTATCCAATTCTTACTGAAGTATTCTCTAGAACCTCGATGTAAAATTAGGATCTTGATTACATAAAATAGAGAGTTTTACTATATGTAGTTATACGACTTACCTTATATATAACTTGGTGAGTTGGTCAAAAGTTGAATCTTCTTTAATAGTAATGAAATTAGTTGGTGAGATGGTATTATTATCATTATATTTCAGGGGGAGTACGATGATTAAATCCATGGTTATGTTTTCCCTTTTTCATAATGGTATGAGAAATGTTTTAATCATTCCCTTATACTTATATATTTTAGCCTTGACTTATCAGCTTACCAAGCATTAAGATACAAATTCTATAATCTCCCTCTTCATGTTATCCCTCTAGAAGTTTTTCTTCCAAACTCTATAAATATTATTGCTTCTTGGATGAATAGATAAATTTGAGTTATTCACATAATATAGAATTATCATTTTATATATTCTTTTTATGGGTAAAATATCTACATTCCAAACCTTATAACTCTATATTTAGAAATGTTAAACTCAAGAATATTCATTACCTTTATCTGTTGATCCTTAACTTCTTTTTAGGCCTCCATGATCCTCTATGGAATTGATGGTTAATAATTTATTTGAGATAGTTTGGTTAAAGATCATTTTATTATTACCATGGACATCTTTTTCATGTCCATTAAAATTGGATACCTTTCAATCCTGATCATGGATAGGGTTTCATGGTCCTTTTTACTTAGAGTATCTTTAACATTGTTCACCTTCCTAAGATGGTAATAGATTAAAGAATCATAATACTTGATCATATCTATTCACCTTCATTGGGGAATATTGAAGTCTTCTTGTGTGAATATATACCCTAGGATTTTATGATTAATATACATGTCACATTTCTCCCTATTGAGATAATTCCACTAAATAATCAATGTGAATATCACTTCAAAAAATTCTAGATCATGTATTGTGTATTTATATTGATGGATCTTTAACTAATGGTAGGAATGGACTATCAATTTTTTCTCTTTAATGAGTACACAACCTAATACCTTTTTTGATTCATCACTATAGATGAATATTTTGATACCTATCATATATGTTGGTCTAGGCCATCATTCAATTAAATATATCAGTGAAGGGTCAAAAGATATTCCTTTTTTGGTGATAATATACCAAATTAATGTTACTTTCTCCTTCCAAAACTCACATGTATTGTATTTCACATGTAACAATTACCTTTATAAGGTCTTTAGTACATCATTCAAATGCACCTCATGTTCCCCCTTTCTTTTTGACTGGATAAGAACATCATCTACATATAATACCAAAAATTTATTAAGTTAATCCCCAAATACTCTATTAATTAAGTAAAAACTGATAGATATAGAATTAATGAGACTAAATGGAATCAGTATGAACTCGTAGTGACCATACCTTGTACGAAAATAAGTCTTAGGGATATCCACCTCTTCACCTTTACATAATAATATCTCGACCAAAGATTCACCTTAGGGAAGAACTAGGATGCCCATAAATGATTGAATATTTCATCAATCTATGATAGAGGTTACTTGTTATTTATAATGATCTTGTTATGCTCATGATTATCAATGTAGAGGTCGATTGAACCACCCCATTCTTGATGAAGAGGACTTTCACACCCCATGGTGAAGAAATTAGGTGTATAAACCCTTTACCTAGATTCCCCTATAGTTTCGTCTTTATCTATTTAAGTTAAATAATGTCCATTATAAATAGATTCTTTGATATTGGAAAATATCTGGGCATAGGCTTGATTGAGAACTCAATCTAATGGCTTGGAGAAAGACAAGTCAATTATTCAAGAAACACATAACTGTATTAGCATACAATGGGGATTTCCCTAAGTATGATATTTTAATTATTTTCAATCATTATAGCTAGATACAAATTCTCATAAGGAAATAATATCCATAATTGATATGATGAATCAAAAGTAGATCCATCCACCTACATTAAATTATATAAAATTGGAGGAAAATTCATTCCATGGAGGGAGATTTCATTTTATTAGAAATTTGTGTTGGATTTATATATGTAAATCCAATCCATTTCTAGAATTTTATTAAATTCTTCCTAAGGGAGTATTATGAAGTTTTATAGGAATTTCATCCTATAAATATGGACATGGGAGGAGTTATATACTTTGGATGAAATAATTTCCCCATTTTTTGTTTTCACTAATAACTCGACTTGCATATTTTGAGGTGGTGTTTGTATAGTTCTTCTAAAATTTTCTGATATGAATGAATTCATATAACAAGAATAAAATCTTAAATTCACTATTCATGAATGAACGACTAGATTACTTATCACCAGATCATTTAAAAGATCAACCTCATCATTTGTGATAGAATTAGCTCACCCTTTTTCTCTAGGCCTTGGAAGTTGTTTTCATCAGTTATCATCGACAACCCTTGGATCAGTGCACTAATTATCATAGTTTCCTTATTCCTTGTATTTGAAAAATTAGCTGTTGGATAATTATTGACTGGATCATTCCTTTATTCCATCATATCAGTGGATTTCTCCTATCAGCATTAACTAGATCAGTCCCCTTACTTCCCACACCTAAATATTTTCCTTGTCCCCTTTTAGGATATTTTAGGATGCTTCTTCTTGAACTTATCACAACAGAGATATTGGAATTTTATTACACAGATATTTCTCTATAACTCCCCCATAATTAAACTCTATTCTATGCATCCTTTATCAAGACATGTGAGTCCCCATATATTCATTTATATGCATTTTTACATTGAGGGTATGCTAAAAAATTTTTCATAGAATTCAAAGTGTTGAATATCTAAATATTTTCATAAACTCACCTTTAACCCACAAAATAAGTGGTAAAATTTATTTTTGAGGTTAATCAAAAATATAAAGTTTTATCTTGAAATTATTTTCATGTTCAACCCATATGCACCAATAGATTGATCATCCTTTTTCGTGAGGTCAAGGAAATACCTCTATATTTTATGTCAGAGAGTGTGATGAAAATATTTATAAAAAATGTTTTAGGGAATTATTTCCACTCCATCACTTCGATATCATCCATGGGATTCATATTTTTTTATCAATGTCCACCACTTACCATCTTCTCCTCCCATATGATAAATAGTCCAAATTAAATTCTCACAATTATAGAATTGAAGGAAGGATAATATATTTTCAATATAGTTGATCCACTATTCCATGATTAAAGGATTATAATATACGCTGAATGTTAGAATCCTTTACTATATACAGGTCTAAATTTAAAATTTATATTTTTTAGGGGGATGTGAGTTTTACCCTGATTAAAATTTATATTCAAAGCTTGAGTTAATTTAGAAATTATTTTCATTAAGTTATCGAATCCTTCTTTAATTAGGTTGATTTTCTCAATTGGGAAGTTTCTACATTTCCTATCACATTAGTTGTCGACTCTATTCATCATATTTCTATACATGAATTAAAATAAAGGGAAAAATAGTGATGAAAATCTCCAAACTATCACTCATATAAAAATTAAACTATCAATATTGATGGGATAAATCATAAAATATTTATATTCCATAACCTATTAATTTATAGGTTTCAATATTAGTTATCCATGGTCTATTTCCTAAAAAATATTTTACGTGCATTTTTATTCCTTTAATGAAGGTTTATAAGGAAACTATTAATTTTAAAAAGAACTCCCCATGGGAGTGTCAAAATGGGTGTAAAAAAATTTCTTTTTTGTTCACTAAGTGGTGATCGAGTTAATACCCAATGTTCCCTTTTTAATGTTACTGCCCCTAGGTACACCTGTTCCATATCCATATCCACTTGTAGTATCCAAACATTGATTTGGTTTCTATGAAACCACTTAATCCATAATTTACCATAATTTTGGTATTTGTTCCTATGTTAATTATTATTATCCCTAATGCCTTCACTAATGTTTTCTAATATAAATCCCCAAAAATAACTAGACCATTCTATGATAACAACTAAGATAACCCATATCTTTAATACACATGAATTCATGAATTATTACACAAAGATACACATAATAAAATCCAAAAGGATCATGATTACATGTTTCTTTAGGAAATTAGATACATAGAACAATAACTTGAAACATGGGCATAATAATATTACTAAAAACTCCCAAACAAGCCCTTATATAACATCGATCTTATAATACTTCATGGGGTAACCTATGGACATACATGAGAAAGCAGTGAGATATATAACCCAATAAGGGAATAATAAAACCATAACATGATGAATGTAATACACATGAGTCAATAGGAATATAAAGGTGACATCAGATGGGGGAGAATTATAAAATTGAACTTCAAATTAGGATATAAGATGATAATATCAAGGAAACATAGGAATGTGACAACAACATAAAACATTACATAATAAGAATAAGTAAAGGAAAACCATTGAGACAACATAAAATAGTGTGATTAGGATAACCTATCATTCACCATACATGGTATCTCATGAGATAAAAAAATTACCCAATGCATTGGAGGTCTATATAATTTCAGGCCCACCGGTCACATTCATATCATGTACATGCATTTGCGTCCCATATAGATTATACAACATGAGTATATATTCTGTCACTTTTAATACCATTATTAAGGATTTATGATTATATACATTGTATTCCCCATTAAATTAAGGATATATACGTCTATTTGAATACACTTGAGTGGAAATTTGTATGGGTATACACTTCACAAATTTTGGCCATTGAAAATCATGGGATAATTTCGAAAGCATAATGGGTGTAAATAATGATTTATGGAAGGGTTTAATGAGATTGAAAGGTGATTTCTCATTAAATGGTCATAATAATAACAGTAAATATATGTGTAAAAATATATTATAAAATAATAAAAGGGAAAAAATTCATAAATAAAATTAATTTCTTGAATAAAGTAGTGGAGAGATTCCCCTTACATTTAGAGGGAAATTCTAAAATCATGGGAGGATCTTCTTAAGATCTTGAGAAAAAATTAGGAGGGATTTAGAAAGATATAGGTAGAGGAAATAAATTTTCAATGGGTTTTAAGTGAGGAGGAGTGGGAGGTTGGGTGGTTATTTATAGCGACATATAGAAGAATTATTTATAAACATCAAAACTTAGGTTTTGTACGCTATATGATATCATAATCAAACCCACAAAACTTTTAATGTTTTTCCCAAGGTTTCTACCATATAAAAGTGATTTCAATATTTTATATGGAAAAGAATATAAAATATTAAAATAATACCATTGGTTAATTGATTAATGTTCATAAAAAATGGATTTTAAAACCTTAAAATAAAATATGGGTTTTAGAGGATTCATTAAATGTTTATAAAATTAATAAAATAACTTCAAAACACATTATTATAAATGAAAAATGTATATTTTGTTATTTATTCCATTTATATCATTTATAACATTATTTTTGGGCCATTATGATGTCATAATACATATTGTATATTTATACCACATTTAATTTCTACCAAAATATTCAACTGTCACAGTAAATTATGAAAAATTCATCATTGTATAATCTTGAAGTTGTGGTTTCAAAAATTATATTTATTTTATGAAAATAATTATTTGGATATATTAATGTAAATTTTGAAAAAAAACTTTATTTATAGAAGAAAACTTGTTTTCATGAGAATAATAGTTTTACAACCCTTATAAATATTACATTGTACTTAATAAATTTATATTATATTTTTTATATAAATAAATATTATTTAGTAATATTATTTTATGAAATTAATATTTTTTTCAAAATTCTTAAATTTATCAAAAAGAGTGTGAAAACCATATATTTTCTAAAAATGCTATTTTGGTTTCTCTATATCAAAATATAATTTCCTTAAACTCATATATAACTGTATATTTAAAGTAATAATAAAAATGGATAAAAACCATTATTTTATTAAAAATAAAATATAAAAATTCTTAGTAATAGGGACTAGATACATATCCCATTATTACACCGGTGTACACCCTAAGGGAAAGGTGTGAATTAGTGGTTCTTTCTTGGGGGTGGTTCAACAAACATTTCTTGGGTTGTAATCTCAATAAGCATTAAATTATCCTATAAATTTCTTTGTTAATGTTTCATTTATCTAATTTAATCTTGGTATTGGTCAAGGGAAAATTCCAATGAAACTATCTCTGATAGAAGCTCTGATAATTGGGCTTCATAGGGTACAATCCTACTAGTCGAGGCCATCAATTATTCCATCGTTTTCAATTACACTTTATCATAAACCTTAATATATAATAATCTTAGCAATCATTGTATAATCTATATATGATCAATATTTATTATTATTAATTTTCTTTTAGATCCAACCAAATTTATTTGATAACAGTCCAAAATAATCAAAGTATTGCATGTGTTTTCTATAAATACATTACTTAATAAGTAATTTTTTCAATAAAAATGGAATTTCATTTATAAAAGTTTCGATCATTACAAATCCCATCCATATGATGATGTTTTTCTAGTGATGGTTTAACTAGTGATAGTTAGTCTCACTCATTCTTCTTCTTGATGTTCATCTAATTTCAAATTGATAAGAAAACTATTTCTAGCATCTGGATGGTCACTTCTTCTTCATCTTCTTGATCATCTAGTACATGTTCAGTCGATGATTCTGTGCTATATGATAACCTATTCTTAGCCAGGAACTTATGTATATGATCACTTTATCTACACCATTTTTATTAGATTTATAATTGATAAAGAAAATCCATCAAGTATCTAGTCGATTCCTTCTTCTTTCATTATTTATCACTTCATACATGTTCATCCAGATCTATTTCTATGTCTAATATCTTCTACTCAGTCCAATACCTATACATATGATCACATATTCTGCATCCTATAACTCTGATTTTCAATGACAGGGAAACTCTATTTGGTATCTAGCTAATTCATTCTTCTTTACATTGGGGAATTATCTTTTGTTGGGTTTCTTCTCTCTTCAGTACCGCTACAAAATCCAATACCACTTCTCTCAAAATTTCATCCCAAATGAGGATTTTTCTCATGCTTTGTGTAAGAAATTTTTTTACAACACTTTAATTATTCAACATAGTTTACATCTAAAAATATATATATATCATCACAAATTCACAAAAAAATCATCACCCCTTTATATAGGCAGTGGTTCCCAATAATTTCAAGGTTAGGTGCATACTTCAAATTCAAACGTCTCACTTAAACTTTGAGAATCCCACTCAAATATTTTAGTGTTTGACTTCCTTTAAAATTCATAAAATAATGGAGCCAAACAATCTTCATAGGAAACATCCTTATATCTAGATGTAAATGTTATTCCTAAATCATCTTGAAATATTGGCTAGAATCATAGTAGTCCTTTGTGATTATTGGAACATTGACCATCCATCTCAACATCACCAAAATTAATAACATTAAAAAATCATAAAGTTCTTCAAACATTCTATATGGTAAAACTTCATATCATATATTTAATCAGGTGAAAGTTTATTTGGTGTTACTCCATCTATTTATAGTAACATATCAATATATCTCATAAAATAATTCTTCTGACTGATGAAATTATTTAAAAACCTTCACTTCTGTCCTTGTCTTAGAAACCTTTGACTTATGAACTTCATTTGAGACTATTTGTATGATGATCATGATAATTTCTATTTAGTGGATGAACAACCATTATTTTTTTTCAAAATCATCTGTCTGATGACACTACTCGAAAACTTCAACTGATGGTCATCATTCAACAATATAAGTTTGATGACTTTATAAAAAAAAGTATCCAATCCAATCATACTGGAAGATTATTCAACCTCTGAACAATGATTTCCAAAATTGTTAATATATTTTTTTGGAAAAAATTTCCAAATTATTTTGAAACCTTTATATAATATCATCACAACCATTTTTACATCCTATGCATTGCTTCATAAACATCATCAATGTATGATGATTTAGAAACTCCTCTACGATCATTTTGAAATATATTCATTTGATGATCCTCACAATTTTCTTATGTCTAATAATTTTGATAGGAAACTTGTAATTGATCATTAGATGTATTTCTATCTGATAGATTATGTACAATGACTCAACAAGTATTTATCATAAACTTATTACTCACGTTAGTTAGCTACAACTTCATCAACACTTTCTTTGTTCATTAATTTCAAATTCTTCGCTTCACATATTGATCTTTGTACATGTCCATGTGATAAAATTTGTACAACTCTTTAATAAAATTCATCTTTAATCATAACCACAAGTCATTTTGATATTTGATCAATGAAAAACTTATCACATAGCAACCTTTTATAATTTTTTACCATTATTTATCAAATTTAATAATGAATATAATATGAAAAACATTTCTTCCCACCTATAGTATGATAAAATCAGTCTAATCACATCAATATGCTATTATTAGTTAATTTCCTTTAGTGGTAACCCAAACATTCCTCTATATGATTTTACTTTTCATCTTGGTTCATAAGATTGACTATATTAGAAGGAATTGTATGGTTTATCCATAAAATGACATAGTTTGGAAACCTTTATCAAATAGTTCTACATGGACACCTTTATCTAATGGCCTTAGTTAGATAAACTCTATCTAATCACCATGGTATGTTCGACTCTATACGATATCCTTGGTATAATGGAATCCATCTGATCATATTCTTTATCTTCATCCATTTGACTTAAAAAAATTTGTAAGGAAACTTTTATAATGTCAATAACAAGTTTTTTCTCTAACAATAATTTCACATGTAGTAAATATTAAGAACAAATCACCAATCGTTATAAGTAAACAAAAACTCTTCAATGAACATATAAATTTCATGTAATGAATAATCCATCTCTCTATTAAAGTAAATAACACCAATTATATAGTTCTGAAGATAATAATGCTTGAGAACTTACTTTCTTTATCCATTCATCCAAGCTACATTAACTTCATTACAAAGATTGTATACTTGAACTGATCATTCTAGAAACTTCTTATTTTTTAGTTCTTTAACATATTGACATCAATGATATAATTTTATTTCACTAACAAACATTAAAATCCATTTACAAAAAATAAATCACATACACAGATTATACTCTTCAACAATTAAATAAAAATATGACATTAAAATATTATATATATATATATATATATTTACCAATTACCTATAAATATTATTATTATTTAAATATTATATTTTTTCTTTATAAAATTCAAGTAACTATTTTAATATTAATGGAGTAGTAAAAATTAAATTTTAGAATATAAATAGTTAATGAATTGTATTTTTCAACGTGTATTTAGTATAAAAATAATATTTGTTTTCAAAGAACTATTTTTTGAAGTATTTTATTTTATGAACTAATAAATTAAATTTAAAATTTAAAAATATTATAATATATTAAAAAATACATTAGAATCACTTAAATTTGAAATTAATATAGAAAAATATTAAAAATACATAATGTTTGAAAACACCATTTTTCAATAAAAACAGCTTTATTTATAATTTTTTTTCATTTAAATGTTAAATATATAGATTATAAAATTTTAACCTTATAAAATAAAATTAATTTGTGAATTAATTATTTAAAAATAATCTTAGTAATAATTTTTTTTGGATCTTTATGAAATAATCAATTTTTAGGTGAATAGTCAAAATACAAATTTTGCTACAAATTATAACTTTTATAATGCATTAATGAATTGAATTTTTAAGGAACCCATTTATTATAAAAAATTATTTTTAATAATAATATAATAATTCAAAAATAATATGTTGAATCTATAAAACACTTGTCTAACATTTTGGAAAATCAAGTAATATTATACTCTAAAATCTATTTTTATACCCTTATAATAAAACATATTCTTTATCACTTTTAAAAATTAATTATAAAAAATTATTTAATATTTTAGTTAAACATTTAAATATTATATAAAAATTTTAGTCTCACTTTTATGAATAAATAAAATATTAGTAAGAGTTAATTACCGCAATAATAGTAAAATGATTCTTATAATGATTTGTTTAATTAAAATAGTTTAAATTTTATTTAATCACTAAAATTGATCTAATTTAAATTATTAATCCAATATTATTTTAAAAAATATATAAAACTATGTTAACACTCATTTAATTTTTAATCAATACTAAATAATATTAAGAATCTATAATGTTCAAAAATGTCATTTTCAAATTAAAATAGTTTTTCTTCCCATTACATTTTTTAATTTAAAAGTTAAATTTATAATATTTAGAAATATAATTGGATTATATAGAGGTTAAATTTACTTCCAACACACCCAAAATTTCATATATGAGATATGTAATATTTTTAATAAAAAATAAAATCACTTAGTTAAAAACTAGTTACCTAGTATAAATGTGAAAGTTAAAATTTAAAAACGGAATGGTGAAAACCATATAAAATATTATAAAAATGTCATAAAATAATTTTATGAGTCCTTATAGACCAATATAAACCCCAAGAGACATTATTATGAAATTCTGGGGAAATTTACCAGGGGATAGTGCAGTGATATCACAAAAGGGTATTCCCAAAAGTGTTATTTTCTTCACCTCTAAAATAAGATCAATTCCATCCCTAAATGGTTATAATTATCATTATAATTTCAATTTAAAATTTTACAAAATTACCACTACTATAATTTCTTATCAAATCATTAATATCCTGGTCTCTAGAATCTAGCTTTAGTCCCTAATTTACAAGGAATTCTCTAAAAGAAGATCATGTCTCTAATGTAATTATTAATTTTTTATAACTTTGTATCCGTAATAATACTCATAAAGATATATTATATCCAAACCAATATAATTAAATTTATAATTAATATACTGGGATGTTAATATATTAATATAATACCAATTATTTATTCATCTCCATCCCCTAATAAAATCAATAGTGTCGCACAGACTACCTCCTCCACAGAGTGAGTCTTCCATTTTCATCACCACCATCAATGGATGGTAAAAAGTATTAACAGATGAATAAATATGATTTAAATAATATAAATATTATTCTAAAATATTAAATTATAATTTACCTTCTTTCTCACTCTTTTTTAAGAAATTTAAACACTAATCATGCATGCGTGCAAACTATCCCCTCCATGAGAAATGCGTTTCATTAGGTGTATTGTTAAATATATAAGCTTGAATTTAGTTTTTAAATAATATATATATAGTCAATATTGTAAAATGGTATAATAACAATGGTTTTTTTTATGTTTTGTGGTGAGTTAAACCACCACTAAATCATTTCATGGAAGTTTTAAGAAACTCCCTCTAGAAGTGGTGTCAAGAAATATTTCACTGTAATTTTTTATAATTTATGGATATTTTAAAAAAATTGTGACATGTTATCTTTTATTTGGTTTTTTATATTTATAATGGTGGCTTTGGTCTGAGTTTTCATGTCTCAAATAGTGTTGATTGATATGACTGTTAAATAGTTAATGTTATTTAGTTATGGTTTAAACCGCTACTAAATTGTTACACTTATTTGGAGGTGGTTTGAAAAAATTATTTTTAATGTAATAAAAAATTAAATTCAGAATATGGTCCCTAAAAAAAATATAAAATATAAAAGTTATAATGTATTCAGATATACACCAACAAGCAGAATAACAACAACATTTATATCATCATAAAAAAATCATACATTTTATTGGAAAATTTCATCCCCATTTATTTCTTCTTATAAAAATCATTATATGAGGTTTCATGGTAAGATACATAAACAAAAAAAATATGTGATATAAACAAATAATTAATGGGAAAAGTATAACAACCCTCACTTATGATATATAGACATTACATCAATTTTTTATAATACTTAACACATTACACAAACACACAACCAAAGACTTTAATATTTTAGTGCCTTTGGAACCATAAAAACATAAACACGGGTAATTAAGTGAGCTACATTATCTCCCAATAGTTTCTCCATGAATAGAAACTTTCATAGACACATCATAAATAATACATATATTCATAAATTGGGGAAGGGAAAAATAAGAAATAATTTGTTCAAATTATCAGTAAGGGTAAAGAAGGGAGATATATAAGCATGATAATGAGCATAATGGTATGAGAACACTATCACAACATTATAAGATCATACCATGAATATAAAAGATCATAATCAAGAGTCGTGGAATAAGGATTTATAGTTCAAAATACACGAATCATAAGGAAATGAAGATAATAATCCATAAAATAATAACATAGGAATAAGACATGGAATTTTAGAAGACACATAAACACATAAAAATTATTTCCATAGTAGTCATGGATTATTTCCATGTAAATCTTTGTAGAATGGGTTCAGTCACCAAACCATATTAGTATTCAAGGTTCACTACCAAGACAATCTTATCGGACATAGTCCTTTATTGAACCAAGTTCATTGCCTATTCCATCCATGTATATATCCATAGATATAAATATTTACCCAATGAATCGGAGGGAGATATTGGTCCCACACATCTCATAATGAAGTCAAAAATATTTATTCCAAAATATCATAAACAATAATCATATAACAACCCATGAAATGAAAAATGGGTATCATAGACATTTCATCATATCAGAACCCATGAAAAGAGAAAGGTTTCATAATCATTTCGTCATAGAATAACTCGTCAAAGGAAGTGGGTTTCATAATAATTTATCTTGATATATCATGTGGAAGAGAAGTAAGTTTCATAATATACATGTTATAAAAACCATAACCATTCAAATAAATAATAAGAATAGTATTCTTGGATAATATCTATAGTAATACATAGTTAACATCAACAGATGAAATCTTAGATGGAAAATAATTTTTAAAGGTATTTTTTAAAAAACATCTTGATGATAATATCCTTTTGGATTTAAAATACTCTTCTTAAAGAAATATTTTTTTTAAATACATTTCTTAGAAAATAACATTGAAAACATATAAAGAAAGATTTGAAAACCATTTTAATGAATTTTCTGAAACATAAAACAATTTTCAAATCCAATTTATATTAAAATTATCTTAACATATCATTTAAAAAAAATTGAATACTTTTTTGAAAACATGGGTTTTGAATAAAAAAGATTTATAATCAAAGGGACAAATAATGTCAAATTTTCTTAAAAAACATTCTTAGTTATCTTAAGTAAAAATGAGTTGAAAAATTGTACCAATACATGAATATATCATAACAAAATATAGGAGAATAAAAATCATGAGAATTATTAATATATGGATCAAAATATTTCATCATTGGAAGCATAATTATAAACTACTTTGATAAATAATGAGATTGAAAAAATAAACTCTTACCACTTTGGTAACTTTTAATAAAAATACACATGAAATAAAAAAATAAAGGAATATTAATATATCATTAAAATAATATTATACATGATATAACACAAAAAATTATAGTATATACACCTCATAAGATAATATAGGTTCATAACAAAACATGGGTCTCAAATAAGACAAATTGAGAAAAACTTACCTTACCAATTGGTAACTTTTGAACTATAAAACCCTAAGAATAGAGATAATAAAATGGGTATATAAATAACAATAAATTTTAGGATAATAAAAATAGAATAAATTCATTGGTATTAATATACACCACACAAAAAAATGATTGGTTAATAAGTCATAAGTCTCACAGAAATAAAAGTGAGACTAGAAATCCCCTTACTAATTGAGTAAGTTTTGAATCATGCTCCCCATTAAAGAATAACATAAATTTTAAAATTTAATTTAATTAAATTAATGAAAATAATTATATAAAATGTCTTATAGAATTATACACACCACATAAAATAAATGAGTTGTGAATATGGAATGTATATCACAAATATAAAAAGTGAGATGAAATTACCTTACCAGATGTCTTGACTTTCGTCGTACTCATTAAAAACTCATTTATATAAATATAAGTTTATTGTAAATAATTTTTATAACTATATTAAATTATATCATATCATATATGATTTACTTATGACTTTATATTATACATTTATTATCAATTCCATGTTAAAGTTATGTATCAGGTAATAACCGCTTTGTTTTTCATACATGTTTTGACTTGTTATTCTTGGTCCTATTACATAGATCATGATATAAATATTTAAATATTGTAAAACATGATATAAATATCATCTTTATTCATTATATAAATGTTTATATCTATATTAAAAATATTTAAATAGGAAATTAAAAACACCGTTCATTGAGACGATAGGTCGTACGTACACATGAACGTTGTTTCCATTTTCTTCTCATATTGAGAGAAAGAAAATTAAATGATATATATATATATGTATATATTACAATTAAAGTATTATTATTTATTAATATATATAACATGTTTATATTAAAACCATTTTTAATATATTCCATGTAAATCGTGAACGAATCACAATGCTTTGAGGAGGCGGTAGTCCACAAGTCGACAAACTATGTTATCGTATTCTAAAAACATGGAAATCAAGAAGTTATGGGTTATATAATAATTATGGTATCATAAAAAATCATATATATCATATATATAAATTAAAATAGTAATTCCATCATTGTTCACAACCTTTAGAAGTGGGAATTGAATAATGAACGACATCAGTTCTTTAGGCGCTAGTCCGCTGTACACACGAATGATGATTGCGTATCCCATTCTACGGATGTATGTGTAGGTGTATTTATAAACATTATCACAAACATATCAGTATATTTAAGATAATTATGTTATTATATAATATTTACTTAAGGTGATTATGAAGGAAACAAAACAAAAATGCATGTTGGAGGACGTTACCTCTTCTTCAGGGAACTTCTTTTAGTTTGAACCAAAGGAATTCCTTGATTGGATTTATGAATAAAGTGAGGATTATAGGTTGGGAGGTTGGATGTCAGTAGGATATTTTAACATTCTTTTTCCTATGAAAATAGGCTCTATATATTTTAATAAGTGAGGGGATGAGTTCCCTTTTTATAGTGGAGGTGGAGTTGAATTCTTGTAAATTTAAATAGGTTAACACTATTTAGATGTCTCACATACACCATGTGCCTCACCTAATTGTAAATTTGGATAAAAGATAAAATATTATTTATATATGGACATAAAATATATTCCATACATGTTTATAGGTCATTTATCCTTTTAAGATTAATGTTTAACCAGTAAGTAAACCCTTTTTTACTTAATCAGTGTTATTAATTCTAATTGCATTCACTAAATTTTTTCATAAAAACTATGATAACCTTATTAAAAATTATAAATATTAATATTCCAAATATGTGATCCATTTTTTAAAATTTTAATCACATAATTGGCAGAAATTAATCCAGCGGACGGGATGAGACGATGAGTTTTTAAAGTGAAAACGTTCAAAAGATTGAAATGTTTTTATATCCAATTTCAAAGTAAATTTGGTTATAATGACCTAAATTGGAGTAATTTATGAGAAATTTATCTAATTATAATTTAAAACCAAATTAAAATATAATATAACTATATAAATAAATTAAACAAAGAAGTTGTTTTCAATTAAAATTCACTATTTGTCATTATTCATCAAAAAATGAAATATTTCAAAAAAAACCAAAACATTCACCCTCAGATAATTTTGAAATCATGAATTAAAAATTTAATTTTATTCTATAAAATTAAATTTCTAAAATTTTCAAAAATTAATTATATTATTTTTTACATAAGGACTTAAAAAGCAGTTTTTTGATAAAATATTAATTTTCAAAACATACTGACTTTACCAAAAATTATTTATTTTATTATAAATATTTTTTATTTATATTAAACCATAATAAATAATATTTAAAAATTATTTCCCACTATACATATTACTATGTTTAATAAATAGGTTATAACTTTCTTATTTAAATAATTATAATAAGAAAATTTTATTTCATAGAAACTCTGTGTTACGTGTAACAGAAGCTAAGCTGAGGTTTAGTGTAGAGAAATCTAAAATTTGTGTATAGTATAAAATAAGATTAACATGGTGTATCCAATAACAAAATCCATCAAATAAATTTAATTATTTGAAAAATATGGTTTATTAAAAGTCAAGGTGTTACAAAAATATAATGAATTACTCTATTGGATACATGAATGGTCATAAAGTAAGATGTAATATAATGGATATATTATGACTAGGTAAATATAAGAACGTGAACATGATACAAGACATAAAACCATGGAAATAAAATTATCATGAACTATAGTATCATATGATAGGGGTCTATTTTATATATTATAATAGAATATTATAATCATAAATTAATGATAACAACCAATACAATCATAACATAATAGACTAGGATAATTTCCCAACTCCTATAAATAATAATATAATTAGTTATAATGCTTGACCCAATGTAATTTAGCTTTATATAATTTCAAGAAAGACCATCACATAATACTATATACATAAATATGTGGGACATATAAAGAAGAAAAATATTATATATCCAACAAATTTCATAGAATAATTAACCCATGAAAATAAAATGTTTTATATAAAAATGTTTTCAAGGAAAATAACAACTCAATGAATAAATATGGATTATAAAATGATTATATATCTCTAGTGAGAGGATTAAAATATAACACAAGATATGACCATAGGGTGTAACTTAAAATTTTATTTATATAAATGAAAAATCCATTTAAATTTATTTATAAAATTATAGAATATTTTAGAACAATATTCCTTAGATTTTTCACAGCATGGAAACATTGAAAAATATGGTAAAGAGTATTTTAGATTTCATTTCATCAATTGATATAAAGATAAGAATATTTTCATAAACAATGTTTTAAAGAAGACTAATTAATAGGATGTATAAAATAACTCAAGTAAAATAAGATCAATCTTGCATAAGAATAATATAAATTATATGAAAATTTACAGTATATCCTATTTTAAATAATTTCATTATATATGAAATATATAAAAATAATAAAATAATGAAATGAAATGAATGTAGCAAGGAAATATTATCATTCTAAATAACATGATGTAAAAATATTTTGAAATCATAAATGGTATATAATGACATGGACATGGAAGATAAATATTTAATCAAAAAATTGATCAATAGGCGGGTTCCCATTACTTTTATACACCAAAAAACATAACAATGTGAACATTTAAAAACATTAATAAGACAAAAAATGGATAATAACATACATATATGTCAAATTAAAAATAATAAGTTACATATATTGATTTTAGATATATAAATTCACTGAAATAGAGTTCAAAATCAATTCTTATGACAATCTCCTACTGAGCGACAATCATATCCTCCTCTATATCCATCCATATCTCCACTCCCTTTTGCTAATATCTCTATTAAAATTAACTTGAAAACAAAACTATTACTTATATTTTTATTTGAATATAAAGTTAAAAAATTGTTCTAAAATAATAAGAAAAATTTCAATTAACCTATTGACACTAGCCAACCATTAACACAATCTCACTAGGTATATATCAATTCATCTTCTAATATAATTCAACTAATTGATTTTGTATAATAGAGACCTTCACATCCTAAATTTTTATTTTACTCTTATTTTACTAAATTATTTTCCCTTACTATTGAATTGTATTTTTCATCACAACAAATTTCCAAAATGATGTTAGAGGAAGAGAATAATTACAACAGAAAATTGATGCGACTCTAGAAAATTGCATTAGTGATCTTACAAATTCTTGAGATGGTAATGGTCCAAAACCTGTATCGTGAACATGACCATGATTCTCATTCCTACGGAACTAACCAATAAGACTATACTGGGATATTTAGAAGGATTGGGTAGGGTTAACATCCCAAAATTCATTTATTTGTACCTATAAATCAAAAATAATAAAAATTTAAGGTAATTAAAAATTAAAAAAATAGAAGAAAACTTATTTGTACATCTCATAAATAATAGAAAATGATTGATAAAAAATATTAAAAAAATATTCAAATGGTTTTAACAAAATCCCCCAAATGTAAATTTAAAAATACATGGTAATACAACACCCACCCATGTGCTTTCCAAAACACAAAAACATACAACCTTATAGATTAAAAATATAACACAAATGAACCCCTAATAATAAATAATGTTGACCAGTAACATAATTTCTAAAATTTAACATGAAACTAAAGGTAGTATCTTTTGTGTTGTGCCAAAATAAATCAAAGGAAGGATATATCATGGGGTCTGCCTCCGAGATAAATATTTTACTCAATAATAATAAGGATTAGTGTATTGTTCATATCAATTAGCCTTACACTGAAACTTAATAGAGAGATGTGAAAAAGACTATTATAAAGGGAAACATGATTATGCTAAAAGTAATATGAAAAATATTATTAAATCTATTACTATACAAAATATTTTATGGAATGAGAAAATAATGGGGAATATAAATTTATACCCCAATGTCTTTAGAAGGGTTATTCATATAGCTTCCATTGGTTTTGGTATGGTAATCTAACCAAAATTATGCTCGAGTAACTTGTTTCGCTAATATATTCATTTACATGAACAAGTGATAAATCATTATTTTAATATAAATAAGATGAAATATTATCATATGCATATATATATATATTTTATTTTATGAAAATTTTACCATAGCATATCCATTTCATAAAAAACACTTCGAACCTTATGTGTGGGGGATAATATATCACACTTTGTACGATGTATTTTTCATCCAAACTTACAAAAGTAACTAATAGGTAATTTAATAGAATTTGTTTACAAATATATAAAATTATATTAATATAATAATTTATTATTCATTACCATATGATTTTCATGGAAATGACTATCTTCAATAACATTCCACTACTCTGAAGGTACACCTTTTGGTACCTTATCAAACATATGATGAATAGTCAAAGTTGTATTGTTAAACTAATTCCATAATATCTATTTAAAATGATTCCATTTATTTCCTTTTTTTCTAACATCTATTGAGGTTTGATAGTATCAGCCACTGAAAAGTGGAAGAACATCTACGATATTTTTTTATTAAAATTATTAAAATTTTATTAAATAATAAGATTTTATTTAATATGTGATGGATAATCAAGTAAAATTAGCATTATCTATGAATAAAATATCATGTTCCATTAATATAGAGGAATATTTCTCCATTATGAATATGAAACTGGATGGGTCATTGGATCACAAGAAATATTTTCAATATTTGATTGAATAATCCCACAATTTCCTCTATCAAGACCCAAAACAATCAAATGGTACAATTATATTCATTCCATTCAAATTACACACTTATGAACAATCAATGATCTTCTCTATAACATTAGTTTTTATATATATTATTAAAAAAATAATCTATTATTAATCAAAAATGCAATATTCTTTTCACACTATATTTTTTACCTATAACTACGACCCACTAATATCATAATGATGTAACTTGAGTGATCAAGTTATCCCTCAATGAATGAAACCACCTATATAAACCTGATGAATCCGTATTAATTTTTCTATATTCTATTCGGAGGGAGATAGAGGTAATTCAAACTATATTCAAGAGGGAGATTGAGTTCATGACAGATGCTATCTGAAGGTATCTATAAGGTATTACATATGTCATGAGGAGGGATGTAGAGGGAATTGAAGACAAAAAATGAAAGAGATGATCATGTAAAGAGAATGATTTATAGATGGTAGGAAAACCTCTTATATCAATATAATCAAATCAATGATTTTTTTCATTAGAATTCTATTCATTCCAAAGAGATAAAAAATATAGAATATATATTATAAATAAATTATAACATTTATTTTTTAAAAATAAAAAAATCCATCGATAAAAAATTAAAATATGGATAATCAAAACAGATAAACAATAAAAGAATTAGATACCTGACATATAAATCACTCTCCTAAACACAACTATAAAAAACCAAAAATAGACAAAATTAACATTGATAGTACCTCCAAACCATTCTAGAATCCTAATTGTTACTATTTACAACATCATTAACCCATATAAAGGAATATAGTAAATAATAAATATCCATTTTTAAAATATAAAATACAGGATTGGTGAAAATTGAAACCTCACGTAGTCATGAAATAAAAAACCATTAGGTTTCAATCGATGGTTGAAATAATTTTTTAAAATGATTTTTCAAATTTTAAATTCTAATTTATAGTAGAAAATAAAAGTATGAGGGGTGCTCACATTTCATTGGTAAAATAAGTAAAATTAGGGTTATAATTATTTAAGATTAAAAATATTGCATCTTCACCTATTAATAAAGTGTCACACTTGATCCTACAACCAAAGAATCAATATAGATTAAATTAAAAAAATATTAAAAACTATTTAATAGTTAGAAAAAAAATTCCAAATAGGATTTTACTCAGTAATATATAATTACATGGATTGAACTTTTTAAATTATTAAATAAACAACATGAAAATTATGAATATATCTCTAAAAATCGATTATAACTTCAACCTAAATATGGATAATGCATCTCAATGAACCCTTCTTATCATTGGGATGGTCAAACAATTTTGAGAGATCACACATATCTAGATAGCCTACACCTTTTTAGAGTGACTAAAAGTTACCAAGGTAAAGGGAGATCTTGGTGGCGGGGAAAGGAGTTTTTATGGGAAGGGGTGAAGGGGAAATTTGGGTCTCTTTAATCATTGGTATGGTTACACCTTTATAAAGATATTGAATGTAGATGTACCTTACCAAAGAAACCACCATACACTGGGTAAATAGAGGGATCATGGTGAAAGGGGAAAGAGTGGGATCAAGGGAAGGGAGTTCACGGGGGGTTAATTTTTTTTATTTTACAAAATATTATCTAGAACTTTTTTAAACATTGTCATCAAATAAATGTGAATTTATTTAATTATGGTTGTAAAAACTATAATAAAAATATGACAACTATATTCCCATTTTCTTATAGCGTGAGATTAGAAATTAAATTCCCCCTTGATAAAATTATCCCTAGGAAAAGAGACTTTGGTTTGACATCCCACTGATATGGATGCTTATTTTATGTTCAATAATGGTTGGGGATGGCTATTTGTGGCTCTGGGAACACTCATGTGGAGATCATTAATCATTTATAATTCTAATCCATTACATGTAGAGTTTATGCACCTTATTTATAAGATGAATTTATATATGGATGAATGTATTTATCTTCTATTTTTGGATGAGTAACATAGACAGTGGGTTGTATAAAGGGTTACACATTAATATGGTGCAGATATATTGATTTGGTGGATGAAAAGGTTATCCAAAACTAAATCATGAAATTAGGAATATACAAAGGTATAAAACATGAGATGATAAATATTGTATTAGGTGAAACCATTTTAAATAAAAACCATTAAAATACGAATTTTAATATTCCTTCTAATGTAAACACAATTTAAAACCTCAATCCTCCAAATTAGTAGTTTCACTCTAAAGAGGGGTTCTCATGGATTATCATATGTAAGTAATGTAGTTCTGGTTAATCCTAAGGGTTAGGTACCACCTACCATTGTGATATATGGGATATAATTAACTAGAAAACCTTAAGAGTTAGTACACCATTGCAACAATGTTATGTTTATATCCATATAATGGATTAAGAAGAGAGTTGTTCACTCACCTATCCAAGAATCATAATTGTTATGATTGGGATGATTCCTTACCTAAATAAATAAATTTATTAGTTTCACGCTAAATTGGGGTAATTTCTAGGTTAAATATGGAACTTATCTCAAAAAATGGATATGATGTGTGGGATTATCATTTTTAGTTGGAGTACTTTAATTTAAATCCATTAATGAAAAGATATAAAACATGATACTCAATAATAGATATAACTTTTTGTTCATTATATCTCACATTATGATATTTTTTTAGATCCATTATAGGTATGAATTATAAAATAGTTCAAAATTGGTATCTAAAGTTGAGAAGTGTTCTCAAAGATAAGAATCCTAAGCATCTTCATTTTAATTTTATTGAAATAAATTCCCCTGACTCTGACTCATATGTATTGGATACTAGTGTAGATCATACATTTTTACTGATAAAAACATACTTAGAGATAAGTGGTAATTAAATAAGGAACAAGTGGTTATTTGTGTTAGTAGTTGAGTAAGATTTGTTTCATTTTAAGTTGGTAATTATGATCGAAACCTACCCATTTTATTAGTTCTAGAATTTAATAATTTTTATTATGATCTTTCTATTAACAGATATTTGATTTCAATATATTTTTTTAGACAATATGGTATTTTCATTCATTATTATGAATATTATTTGTTCAATATATAAGAATAAAAAGTTTTATAGAACTTAGAATATGATAAAGAGTTTTTATATATTTGATGTGGATAATATTGTCTACAACATTAAGAATAGAAAGGATATGTTTGATTCTAACCCACCCACCATTAGAAGTGTTTCCTTGGACACATAATTGATAAAAATGTCTAAACACTCTATATAGATAAATTATTAGAACCCTTGAACTATGATTAATTTAATACATAAGAATCTTTTTTATTAGGCAAGGTGATAAAATAATCTTATTTTTTAAATGAGGAAAGGTCAAGTGGACTACTGGATCTCATACAAAGTGATGTATGTGGACCAATGAATACATATGAAAGTGGGGATTTTATGTACTTCATTAATTTTGATGATGAATTTAGTCGGCATGGTTTTGTGTTTTTTATGAAATAGAAGTAAGAAATTTTGAAATGTTCAATGTTTCGTAATTAATTATATAATCAACTTGTAAAAATTATTAAGATTGTTTTATCAGATATAGGTGGAGAATACTTGATATAATAATTCACAGATCATTTAAGGGATTATGGAACTATTTCATAAATCACACCTCTTGGAACACCACATTGGAATGGAGTGTCTATAAGAAGGAACTGTACCCCATTGGACATGGTTTAGTCTATAATGAGTTAGTGTGAACTTTATATTACATTCTGGGGTTTTTCTCTAGAGACTATTACATTACTACTCGATCATGTTACATATAAAGAATAAATAACATCACTATATGATATATAGGCTTTGAAACATCTCATTATGTATTTTATGAGGAATTAGGGTTGAAAAGAACTCATATGATGATTAAATTTTAATAACCATTACCCTAAGTTAGAAAAATGATTATTTGTTAGTTATCCTAACAAAAAAATGGGATATTATTTCAATAACCCAACTAAGAATATATATTTTGTGGATTAATATGGGTTTTACCTAGATAGAAAACTCTTGAATTTAGTACTCATTAGAGGAATGTGGAATTTATCATTGTTAATGACTAAAAATTATGAAGTGTTCCAAATTTGCAAGTTGAGATGTTTCAAGAAATATTTGTGAAAGAAATAACTCAAGCTACACAAGAGAGTCAAGGTTTTGGTTGGATTTTTTAGGAGACCAGGATATATATATTTCTTATATATACTGATGATGAAGTAATGTTTATGGGTGATTAATCTATTACCTACCATAGGCTATTAAATGTTTATATTTTGAGAAATAGATAAAATTCCTGGAATCAAAAATAAACTCCATGTACACTAACCAATTTTATAACATTGTGGATGTACTTTATGGGGTGATATACATAGGGTTCAAGTGGGTATTCCATAAAAGAATTACATTGGTGGTAGAGTGTCAACCTATAAAGCATGCCTGGTTGAATGGGGTAATTAGAAAATTCATGGAAGTGACTATAGAGAAAACTTTTCAATTATTGTGATGGTAAAGTCTATTTGGACATTGCATTAAATAAAAACTCATATTGATTATGAGATATATCAAATGTATTTAAAAACTACATTCATTAATTTGTATTTATTCAAGAATGAGTATATGATGCAACCCAAAGGTTTTGAAGTGTAAGATGAGTCTGCTAAGGTATGAAATTTTCAATAGTCCCTTTATGGATTGAAGAAATATTCTTAGAGATAGAATATATGGTTTTGTGATGTGATTAAATATTTTAGTTTCATTAAAAATACAAATAATTATAGTGTATATAGAAATAATTAAGGGAGGGTTGTAGTAATTCTGACATTGTATGTATATTACATTCTTCTTATCAGAAATGATATCAAAAATTTATACTATGTAAGGGTAAGGTTGGGAAAATTATTTTATTTGAAATATATGGGTGATTCCACTTATATATTTGGTATGAATATCTATATTGGTAAATTTAAGAAGCACCTTGGAATTAATTAGGACACATACATTAGAAAATTGATAAATGAGTTCGAAATGGATAACTCCAAAATGGGGTCTTTATTAGTGTTTCATGGAATTAATCTTAAGAAGATTAAATATACTTATAAAGAGGTGGAAGGGTTAGATATAAGTAATTATTAATATTCCATTTTATATGTCATGTATTCCATATTGTGTGCATGACCTGATTTTGACCATTATTATAACAAAACTAATAGACTACATTCCCAAACTAATGAGTCACTAGATAGCTATAAGAATTTACTTATGTTATTAAGATGGAATGAGGATATTTTCATGGTATTTATAAGAGAGGATGAGATTTTTGTAAAGGGTTGTGCTTATTTATGTTTTCAATATGACTGAGATGGGATGAAATCTTAATTTAGTGTTCTGTTTTGTCTGAATAGTGGATCCACTAGTTGAAAGAGTTCCAAACAAGAAAATATGAAAAAAAGTCAGAAACTAAAGTAGAGTAAATCACTATGTTGGATGATATGAAGGAATGTTTTTGGATACGGAAGTCCATTTTTTAACTTGATGTGATTCTCAAAATTGAGATTCATTGTGACAATAATATATCCAATGCTCAGGACAAAGAACCTCGATTTCACCTATGGTCTAACAACATTATAAAAAAATATAATCTCATACAAGAGATCATTAAGAGGGGTGATATTATGATATTTTGGGTGGATATAGAGGTAATTATATTAGATGTGTTGATAAATATATTACCACAACATCACAATGAGGTTCATCTTAAATGTCTTGAAATACAATACATATGAGAGATTGAATATAATGGTAAAATAAGGTATCATGATTTTATAATAAAAAGAAATATCCATTTATCATTCATTCAGGTGTTTTAGAATTTATTTTATATGAATGTTGTAATGATAATATCCTCTCAAATTACAAAATTGAGTTTTCCCTAACCTATGACCATCATGAAGCATTAAGGGTTATGATGATATGTTAGGATTCACATGAGTAGTGCAATCATGGGATATTAAATAGAGAATTATTATTACAACTAGCCTGTAAAAGTATCTCCCATGGACTTTAGAGAATTATTGGATTTATTGATGATAATTTAATTGTTTTCAACCAATTTTGTATGAATATTTTTTATATAATGTGGATGTTGTGGCGTAAATTATGTTGATTTTTGATCTATTTTTAATGCTAAAATACATGCTTCAATGGTGTTGAATCACTAACATATTTTTTTCAAAATGATTAAAAAGTTATAAGACACACTATTCGTAGAATAATTAGGAATACCATACAAAATAATATTTTGGATGATGAACTTTTGAGAATATTACATGGGAAGAACATTGAGTTTCTTGGAATTTACTAAGTATTTAAGTATATTTGAGTTGGCCTTAACATAAAACGTATTAAAAACCACAACCACTTTAGGAAATCCATCTCAACAACATCAGAGAAAAATCTAGGCCATTTGGGAGCCATCCTAATCATGGGTGGATATGGAAGCAGGAATCATGTGGACATGTAGACACTACAGGAAAACGGTCCTTTCGCAGCGGTTTAAAAACCGCGGAGAAATGTATTAATTTTTTTCTTCAAATATTTTCGAGGATAAGAGGCAGTTTTTTAAAAAACAGCCGCGAAACCGCTGCGAAACCGCCGCGAAACTGCCGCGAAATGAAATGAAAAAAATAAAATAAACATGAGAAACCCCGAAATCACTAAAACGACCATAACATTTGATCTGAGCGTCCGTTAGAGTGCCACAACCAGTCAAATAGAAGATCATGAATAGATATAGAGGCATGTATAATCAAAACCGTGAGAAGGTTTAAGGTGCAGAAGATATGAGAGTTATAAAAAAGTTGAAAAAAGTTCTCCAACTTCAAATGGCCATAACTTTCGCTCCGGGTGTCCGTTTGGGCCCTACCACATATCAAATCGAAGCCAGCGAAGAGAGATACACACCAGTTCAATAGAAGCAAACTTATGTATTGTTTTTAGATCCCAAAACCCCTATAAAGTCCTCTAAAACCCTATTTCCATCACCAGTGTCCTGTCGAACTTGTCATCAAATGGACCTAACTTTTGATCCGCGTGTCAGTTCGGACTCCTCCACCTTCCAGTTCATAGTTCGTTCCATGAGCTTCTGTTTGACTGGTCGTGGTGCCCACATGGACTCTTGGATCATATGTTATGGCCTTTTTAGTGGGTATTGAGTTTGTTATGTTTTGCGATGCCTCGTTTCTAGCACCCGTTCCCCGTCAGTTTTTTTAAATAGTCGTAACTTCCGATCCGTCTGTTCATTCTGTCTCTTTAACCTATCAGCTTGAAGATCGTTTCAGGATCTTTGATTTGACTGGTCATGGATCTAGAACGAGCTCTCGGATCATAAGTTGTCTCCATTAATGTGAGTCCAATGTTTTTGTCACTTTATGACTATTTTGACTGGTTTTAACGGTTGCTCCATTTATTACTATTTATTTGGGGTTTCATGACTTGTTTTCTTTATCAATGGTTTTTTGTGGGTTATTATGATGATTATGTTGCATTCTTAAGGGGTTTTCCAGAGTTTTCATGAGTTTTCATGTGTTCTCAGGATTTCTAATACTTCCTTCTTCATGTTTATCCATCTGTTTTCATGCGTTTTCATAATTTTTCATCTCTTATCACGCCTTTTCATACTTTTTCATGTGTTTCATTTATTATTTATTATTTATAATATACTTTAATTTATTTATTATTTATTATTTATAATATACTTTAATTTATTTATTATCTATTATTTGTTACTGGTTATTTCTTATTTCTTATTTATATTTATTTATTATTATTTATTTATTTATTTATTATTTATTTATTTATTATTTATTATTTATTATTTATTATTTATTATTAATAATAATAATATTTTGTATATTATATATTATATATTATATATTATAAATTATTATTTTTTTATTATTATTTATTGTTTGTTGTTTGTTGTTTATTGTTTATTGTTTATTATTTGTAATTTATTATTTATTATTTATTATTTATTATTATTAATAATAATCTTTTATTTATTATATACTATATATTATATATTATATATTATATATTATATTTTATATATTATATATTATGTATTATATATTATATATTATGTATTATGTATTATAATTTATTTATAATTTATTTATTATTTATTTAGTCTTTTTTATTCTTTATTGTTTTTTATTTTTTCTTTATTATTATTATTATTTTTCACTATTATTTATTATATATTTATTATTATCTATTATTAATTGTTATTTATTATTTATTATTTATTATTTATTATTTATTATTTATTATTTATTATTTATTATTTATTATCTATTATTTATTGTTTATTATTTATTTTTTATTATTTATTGTTTATTATATATTATATATTATTTATTATATATTATTTATTATTTAATAGTTTTTTATTTAGTATTTATTATTTATTAATTTTTTATTTTTTATTTTTTATTTTTTATTTGTTATTTTTTATTATTTTTTATTTTTTATTTATTATTATTTATATTTTATTATTTTATTATTTTTTAATTTTTATTTTTTATTTATTATTTATTTATTATTATGTATTTTTTGTTATTTATTGTTTATTATTTATTATTTATTATTTATTATTGTTTATTATTATTTATTTTTTATTATTTCTTATTTCTTATTTCTTATTTATTATTTAATATTTATTATTTGTTTATTATTATTTATTATTTATTATTATTATTTATTATTATTTATTATTATTTATTATTATTTATTATTGTTTTTTGCTTTTTTACTATTTTTTATTTATTATTTAATATTTATTATTTAATATTTATTATTATTTTCTATTGAAAAAAATTTAGAAATATGCTATGTATGGATTTCCAAAAACCATTTATTATAGCATCAGAATTTAATATGTGATGAACCTATGGGAGATAATTAAAAGATCACATTAAGAATATTAGTTAAGTAAAAAATACCTTATATCAATTATAGTGATTTGGAAATGATAATTCTATGAGTTAATAGATTGAAATTTAGAGAGATGAGTTTTCATAATTCCTTGTGAATGATGGTTTCAATTTTTGAATGTAAATTCTATGTCATGCATGATGTTTGTGATACATGCATAAAATATGAAAATTAAGTAATTTTTCATACCATGAACTAGATTTTGTGGATTCATTTTTTAGATGATGATCCCATGTGTAGATGAGTGTGAAAATACCACACAAGAATACTTCCTTGTAAAATATTCTATGAAGAAATACACTGAGAAAATTCTATTCTAATGAGGGTTTCCCTTTTAAATTGAGAATGTTATATAATGTTGGTTTGTGATAATGAATTGTGATAATGTTATGAAGACCATGAAATATGAAATGCATGTTGAGGTTTCATTTTTTGATTCATGTAAAAAATATCATATGAGGTATGATATGTAATGGGAAATGTCATTTTCAAAGAGAGGTGAAATTATTTTTGGCATCACATACTGATGATTTTTAACCATATTTTTGGTATCATCATTTGTTTTCCGCATGATCAATAGCCTATAAATACCTATTTAGATATGGGATAAGTATGATAAATAATTGTGGAGAAATAATTATTGTGACCATAAGATCATATTTTCATCACATTGAGTTCCATAAATCAAGTGTATAACTGTACAAAGCATTAAAATTGAGAAACACTATTCCTTTTCAATGAATTAGTTTTATGAAAAGTGAATTTTATATGTTGGTGATATGAAAATTGATTACTATGTGATATTATATTAAAAAAAAGGTACAATCCTTTTATTAATTTGTGAAGTAACAGTACAAGAAGTATCAGACAATTGAAGCAACATTACATGATAGGGCACAAATTTTATGTGATGATCATATAACGTAAATAATGAAAATTTTGTGTATTATACGAGAAACATACAATTGATAAGTCAAGAATCTCTAGACTGTCATGAATAATAAATTCAACTATGTTCTTCAAATTATCCCAAATACTGACATTAACTCATGTTATGAATCTTGAATAAGTGATAACATTCTATTTTATTCATCATGGATGATAAAAAAGAAAGAACTTTATCAAAATATTTAAGAGAAACGGGTATTTATAAGTGATCTTTCTTATTTTTATATA
Organism: Viscum album; assembly: GCA_963277665.1. Taxonomy (NCBI): domain Eukaryota; kingdom Viridiplantae; phylum Streptophyta; class Magnoliopsida; order Santalales; family Viscaceae; genus Viscum; species Viscum album. Next base: position 2,103,619,268 of record OY728165.1, read on the forward strand.
AATTAATTTTGTATCAAGTAGTGTGAAGTTATTGTTCCAATGGGACTCAATAATTCATAATGTGACTTAAGGATATTGAAAATTTTATTATGTAACCACTTGTGATTATATTAGAGAATCTGTGATTTGGGTGTCTAACCCATCACAACAAGGAGTGAATCACATTGAGATTGAACCTTCTAAAAATATTGTGTCCCTATGCAATTTATTTATACTATATTTAGGTAAGGATGAGTAATCATAAGAGTGGATCAGATCCTAACAATTCGACAAAAGTTAATTTTAAAGGAAAGAGAAATTATAATAAATTCCTCTAATTCAACCCCCTATCAATGGTGCAATACCTCCCTGGGGTCCTAAGAATGTTATACAATCATATATATTCTTAGATGTGTATAGTTATTATTAATCCTTTTTACCTAAGGTTGGTGAGATTATAGGCATGAAAACCTCTATAATTAGATAACTTACTTAAAATAAACTTTTGGATTATCTAATTAGGGGTTGGGTGGTTAGTTTTTTTATTATATCATTGTTTGGATCTCAATAGAGATGATATTCTTCCACACATATGATGAGATAAGTCATCTCACCCTTGATAAAATTAGACTAATAAAATGCATGGAAATATATAGTCGAGTCACATTCAAGTACTTTTATGAGAGATATGTTATGTGATCATATTCTAGAAAAATGACATGTTACGCATTTATTAACCTAGTTTGTATTTTCATATAAACAATAAAGGGTGCGATAAATTATACTAAATTGACATCATTCTATGACTAGTAATCCCTTGATTTCATAGGAAAATGGATTATATTGGTATACATATAATGCATATGATACATGTTATGGTGAAAATGTTATAATGGAGATATGAGTATGTTTGATCGAGATCACACCACACCCCTTAGTATGTTGAGTAGTACTAATTCTTTTTAACAGGTTTCCATATGCATACATCTATGAAATCAAGATTTCATTTTTTTAATGATACTATCTAGGTCCCACATGGTCAAATAGTTAGTCATTTGGATAATTATTATGTTTTGGACAAATAATTTTTTATAAAATGAAAAACGTTTGTTAAAACATATCTAAAAGTGTTTGGGATGGATTCACAACGAGTTTTGATGTTTTATAATAAATTTTTTATGGGATTTTTTTGCAAGTGGGAGATTTTTGGAAATGCACAAAAATAGGATATCATGTTTTATGATATCCTGCAATATTATATAGTGATATATGCATACTGATTCTAATATCATATCTTATGATATTTTTCTATTGTATAATATGACAGGGAATGTTGTACGTGAATTTTCATTTATGCATTCTTCCAAATTTTCATTTGGTTCATCTACGGTTATAAATAATAATGATTGATTTATTAATGGATAAAAATTAATAATTTCTTTATGGGTTTAAAAATTTATGAATATTTATTTAATAGTTCAATTAAAAAAACATGGTGGTCGTACCTCCAAATTTTTGACACCCTCCATTAAATGAATAGATTATATAAAAGGTATGTGATCCCTCTTTTGGTGAGTATCATCAATATATGTAATACAATATTCAACTCTCTTGTTCACAAATATAAATTTGTATTTAGAAGAAGGTGATAAAAATACATTGGTGATTTTTGATCCTCTTAATATGATCATGGAACTAAGTTTGGTATTGTCAGTCATAATCCAAATAAATTTGTAAATTTTTATGATGATCTTCAACATGATACTACATCAAAGACTAAAGAATATAATTCCCAACAATTAAGGTATGAAAATCTGTGTTCTTCGTTATTGCATGTCAAAATTTATTAATATAGATCAATATTTACATTAGTTTCTTACTTTGTAAAATTCATAATATGGACATCTAAAACCCTTCATTTATGCATTATAGATTCTATTATGGAGGCTCCAAGTCACGTGATAGTAAACTACATGATACTTTGTCTGAATATTTACAACCTTAAACTACTAACATCAAAAATTCTTTTCTAATGATGTTAAACTATAAGACAAAACTCCTCATTACATGACACTAAACTACATAGAATAAGTTCCTCATAATAATACCTCCAAATGTATATCATAAGAACCATATATAAAGACCCTAAACTGTATGAAATGAGTTCTATACCATATCACCCTAAACGTTACATTGTATAATCCATCTCGTATGAACCTAAACTTATTATAGCAATCCATTAATTATAACCTTAAACTACTTCCCCTCTTCCTTATGTAGGGGATCATTCTTTATAGGCTCTACTTATTATATTTGGGAATGATTAAATCCATGTTGAAATCTAGACATTTTTTCACAAATGAAGAGGTTTACATATCCAATGATCAAGATTGTCACCATTATATTTTGATAAATCAATTTATTTCTTATTATGATCTATTTACCCTCCTCTTGTATCATGTTATATTCCTTTTTCCTGGATATCCTTGTCAACACATGATGGTATAACTACAAAGTATTCTAAACCATTGTGGAACCACCTATTCCTCCAAACCTACTTCATATAAATATAAAGTCCTCAAGTAAATATTCTTTTATTTAAAACCCACAACCATGAGTCAAGATTCTCCACTTGGTTTCTCCTTTAAAACAAGTTGGGAATGACTATATCTTATTCCTTAGGGGACTCCTATTATTGGTAATGAAATATATGCCATGTATTTTTCCTTCCAAACTGATTCTTGTTTTCATCTTAAGGAGAGTATATTCTAACCCTATATGCTATTTTCTAACATTGGGGAGGTGGTTTCACCATTACTAATAGTAAAAATCGTTCCCCCTTATTCAATAATATCTAAAATATCTCTAAATTCTACACCATTATGAATTATCAACACTATTAAATAGGATCCAAGTCACATTAGCATAAATGAAATGACACTTTGGTCAAATATTTATGACTATAAACTGTAACCATCACAAGACCTCATTACATAGGTCCTCTTTATAGGTTCTTAAACTACAAGACATGCCGATTTTCATCATAATTCCATAAAATATATGGAATTCATGTCTTCTTTATATGACCTGAAACATCATGATATTAAATTACATCACACTTGACATTAAATTGTTTGAAGAAGTCCATCCCACATGACATTAAACTATTCAGAGTTGTCTAATCCATGTGACCTCAAATTGAAAAGTTCCCCCTATATAAGAGCTTGACCAACATAAGGGATCTATTTATATAAGGATTCTGATTGATATGATGATATATCCTTCCCTAATTTCGTCGTTCAAATTACCTATGGAAATAATTTCTTCTTACTAGAACTATATGTGGCTTGATTCCTGTTACCATAGAACACACAGAGGCACATTAATCCCTTATTATAGGCCTAATAATAAATTTCATCTCTATACATGAATTTTTCCTGGTGATGAGACATTTACCATTTAATAATGGTTATTTGTATGGCCATTCATTAGGATTGATCCCTTCCATTCTATGTTAGTGTTAAGATCTCATTCAGGTTCGGTTTTCTCCATTATTGTATAAGGATAATAATCCATTTCATTATCATGTCTCTCATTCATTATCCAAATATGTATAAAGAATCCCTTTTAATAACTATGTATGTCTTTATTCCTATTATGTTAGGATATATAGTGACATTTGGAATTATTATTTTAGGTTTATCCATGAATCAATCTAGCATTAATTCCAGTTCCCAGGATCTTGCTCATTTATGTTGGGTATACCACTATAACATAGCATTAGAAAGAATCCACACCATTTTCCCATGTACATGAGAAATATGTACATAGAGGTTACTTATAACTATGTAGGTATTGATTCTTGTTACCATAAGATATATATTTATGCCTAAATTTTCTATTTGAGACATGAAAAATTCCATCATGATCAAAATCCCTCCCAATGTATAGTCTCCTAATTTATAGGATCACATGTTTTTAGATCAAATGAAATCCTAAAGGAATTTGAATTTTATCATTTGGAGGATGTGATTTTATTCAAACTAATAATTTAAATTTAAATCCTACCTTTGAAACACTTAAATGTGTTTTTTAGAATTGGTTTAGGGATCAAGGGTTTCTTCAGGAGTTCCATCAAGTTTCAGAAGTATCGGACCTTGAAATCTGAAAAACTAGGAAGTCTAACAAGGCCACATGGTTTGTTTTAAACTGTGCGGTCCCAAGGTGAAACTATGAGTCTTTTTTAGTGGATATGGAGGCCTTCAACTATTTTTTATAACCATACGAGTGGATTCACATGGCCATGTGCCAATTGTAGGTCCCTTTATAGTGGGGAGAAGTGTGGTTTGTGCAGGGTTTCTCAAACTGTGCACATAAACTGTGTGAACCCCCTCGGTAAGGAGTGGAATGAGTACGGTTGGTTTATAGTTTGGAAAACCATGTAGCTAAACAATAAACCTCATTAAAGGGGTTGTAAATTACCAAAAATTACTCTCATGCCTTTTCTTTTTCTATTCCTCCTTTCCTTCACCTCTTACCCACATGAAACAGCTCCTGAGAAATATTCCTTCTTCTCCTACAGGTATGAGGATATCTCCCTTATACGACCTATGATTCGAGTGTCGTCAAGTGAATTGGTTATCCCTTGGTAATTCTATGACTCCACCTCCCTCTTCCATTTATTTATCTTTTACTCACTTATTCTATTTTGGTGCGATATAATCTTCCTTATTTCGAGGGTGTTCATCTATTTCTTTAATTTATCTTGAATATGACCTAATCAACCCTTGATATTGGACATGTGGGTCGTAAATGGTATAAGGTAGGTCACATAATTCTTTTTCATTATGTTTTATTGATTTATAAAATACACCACTATGCAATGCATTGTTAATTCTATACAACACCTCTTAAACATGAAATTTAATGTGTAGAACCCAAGTCCATAATTTATATTCCCATCATTCTTGGGTGAGACCACTAGAGGTTATCTCCTTGACCTGAACCACCCATTAGGGTGGGTTCATTCAATTACTCATATATGAATATCTTTATATGACTTATTATTAGACCACCTGTGGGGTTTGTCTATTTAAATTTTTTAAATAGAATGGTTGTCTTAGTCCATGAACCTTATTTGAGGAATGTTAAACAAATTTTATTGAATGTGATGTTTAAATTGAGTTAGATGATTTTTTTGATGAAAAGTTCATGTTTTGTAATAAAACCACTCATTGAGGTGAACTGTATAATATACTAAAAAGGGGAATGATTACTATTATTTATCACTGTTGGATTATTTTTTTGGGTGCCTCCCATTACCCTTATGGTTATTGTTAGATTAATTATGTGCCTGAGTGGATGACCCTTGTTTCGTTACAATTGAGAAGACAAATGATAATTTCCCTCTCTATGCATACTTAAATGGTAAATTACATTCTTATAGGATTGGGATTTCTTATTTATTATTAATGGATTGTATTAATATATTGGATGTCACATGTACCTTTCTTTATAACTAAACATAGATGATTGAATTAACCATGAATGACTAGTGCAATGCTTAGGTTCCTTTTTATGGAATTATTCGGATGGGATCATAATATTATAGAGATTATATGTACTGTAAAAATACTTGGGTATCCTTTTAAAGAATTCCAACAATGGGATCATATGTCACTTGATTTCAATATATTCCAAGATAGATTCTTGGTAGGCCTTGGATGGGAACTCCATGCATTTCTTTACCACCTTGAGTGATACTGGTTCCTGGGGGGAGAACCCATTAATGCGCTTTGTCATGGGATGGATACACCATTCCACGAGCAATAATCAGACCCCTATGTGATATACCTAGGGAATACTCAAAAGGTTTTCTTTAACACCCTACTGAGAGTGATACTTGAGACTCCATTTATAGATCGCATTGGACAAACTCCGATAATGATAGGTATTTATAGTGACCCTAGAGTGATACCTGGGATTCAATTTATGGATCACTATAGATGGGATCATGGTGCACCTTCATAAATTCTAATGATGAATTAAATGTAAAGAACTATTATTACATAGATATTATCCAGTGACACGTCCCCTAGTCCAAGTCACATGACTGGTCTTGGTCCTTTATTGCTACTCTTTTTATGATGAACCATATCATATTTGTACAAGTACTATTATGTAGAGAGGAATGTTAGCTTAGTTCGAAGTAGGTATAGTCATCTAGGCATCCTTTATGAACTTGGGATGACTTTTTTACTTCTATTATTTACCTCTTTATCTGTCATACCTGCACACTATTGTAATTTATACTCATGGACTGGATTTTATGCTTTAAACACCATTGGTGGTGGCCTACTAATTATATTTCACACCATCCTTAAGCTGCAATTTCATCTGGGTACCCAAGAAGACCACATTGGTTGATGTTCTTTTGATGATTGTGAATGTTATTCATTGTGCATGAGAGATTAGGAGCACATGGATGAGCTAGTACTCAAGATTCTCATGAAGATCACCCTCAAGGACTTTTATTATTATTATTTGTTCTTTTATTGTATCACATTTACTCTTCATATTTTGTCTTCTTAGTTTTAGTATCACACAAACATGGATTCATAGTGGTTTATTTAGCATTCTCCATGTTGTCCAGCTATTATGTTTATTCGAGGAATATTTTTTGTTTATTATTACTATTTACACAATTTTCTATGATTATTTACATATAATATACCATTGTGATACTCTAATAATGAGGGTAAAGTATCACCATTTTACCACAATAAGACCATTGCTGCTAGTCGGAAGCCTTTGGTGTACGAGGAGATTCTCTTGAGGCCATGTGGTGATTGGTCTGTCTACTGGGTTCATAGTTAGTTGGGTCAGGATGTTACAAAGTTGTATCAGAGCCATTTTATTTTTGTTTGTCTTACTATTTTTGGATGGTAGAAATAATAGTAGGAATGTGTCAGTGTTCGTTAAATATTTGTTTCTAGGAGTGATCAACCCACACATAGGGAAAATCCCAAGTTTCCAGAGATTGGATTGTTGTTCGTGTTGTTCGCTATTATAGTCGATTATGATTTCACATTGAGTTACTGTTGTACTTTTTCTACTCATTTATTTATGAAATTTAAAGTGTTTACTATTGTCTTGGTATGGAAATGAAGTTTCATTACATGCATCATTTAAAGCATGTGGAGATTCACATGACATGCATATTTTATTCCATATAGATTTCATTTCTACGCTATTAATATTTTTTGATGTTCCATCTATGTTTATTAACATTTATATTATATACCATGTGAGGAATTTTAGTAACATGTTTAGTTTTAAGCCTTATTATGTGTTTCATTAGCATTATTTTTTGTATTAAATGATATCTGATTTATCAAGTATGCTTACCTATGCAGTATGATTCTGTGACTTATTTTCATTCTTTACATTTATATACCCTATTTCTGTACTTATTTTCATGTTTATCGATATGTAATTGCTATGTTTTTCATTCCTTGTTGTACATTATAATACAATTGGTTATTAGAGTGCCAACATTAACCTAAATAGTGTTTTCTCTCATATATTGATAGTGGAACCTTAATTAACCATCTATGACTTGTTTAATCCATTTTCCATTGGTTTTAAGGGCTAAAACACTTATTTTTTTGATTAAATGGGAGCCAATTTTCAATAAATAAAGTGTCTGGGTGCTTTATAAATTGGGAAATGGAAAACCATATAATCAAAACATTACATAAAATAATTATATACTTTGATACTATTTTCAATATAAAATATGCTTAGTTTTTACCCTAAATAATTTGGTTGCTTATGGACCATATCACATGGCTCGACCCAAGTTGGAAGGCCATGGTGCTTGTGCTTATGAGATAAACCCATTAAGGTATTTTTAAACATCATAACGTTTATATAAAATTAGTTTCATTTATATTAACAAAAAATTGTTAAACAGGTCCCTCATAGGTCTTCTATATCTTTTTGTAACATATTATATTACCCCATTGGGGAATACTTATTCTATAAAATGATGGTTATTTAAATTGTTTGTAAATTTATATACGGTTTAAAATATAATTTTAGGGTTTAATATTACTTTACCATTCCCCTAGTTCATTAATAAAAGAGGTTTTTTCTTATATTGATCAATTCTTATATGAGGCATTAGTTAAGTAAAATTCTATTTACAACCAAAAGTGTGTTTTCCTCTATATATTGGAGTTGAAATTTTATTTAACAAATACAATTGTGAAAGAATATAAATAAATAAATGATTCTTAAAATGGGTTTTAAGTAATAAAATCACAAAATGTAATAGGATTTTAGATAAATATCAATGTTTTAAAAGTGGTTTAAGACTAACAAGTGTGCCTTTTGGTGTTGCCTAAATAAAGTACATGTTACTTTTTTGTATGACTGGTATTAGATGTTCTTAAAAATATAAACATTAAAAGTTTAGAATAATTAATGGTGAATTAATCCAAAATCCTTCAAATGAAAACATATGTGGTGTACCTAGCTTGACCCTCATGTAAGGGTAATTTAAACACCACCTTTCGTAGTTGACTTAAAACAGAAATGTGAACATTGCCCGTAGGCCCCCATAATTTTTTAGATCAAACATAACTGATATTCCCTTAAACCCTATTGAAATTTCTCAGATATGAAATCTTATTAGGATCGATGCTCTATGCTTTGGTAAGGGGTCGTCTTGAGGTATGTAGTGACCTTAGAGTTTTAAATCATTGCTATATTCTTTTGAATATTTAATGGAATTTTGTGTTGTTCTAGTGCCATAGTCTCGTGTATGAATCATAGTTTCTAAAATGAAATATTTGTCTTTATGGGTGGTCTTTTAGTGTTTTGACCCTTATTATAGTCTTAAGCATCAATTAATGCTCTGTTTCAGTGGGTAAGACATGTCTAGGTTATGGTCAAACATCTTGTAGGTCATGTGACCTTTATCATTCTTTCCCTTCAGTGTTGGATGATCCGATAGGTGATCAAATAGTCTAAAATTCATATAGGATAGTATGAATCTAAGATATTTACTTGTATGGACCATAAGATACTTGAATTCATAGGGATAATAAGCCTACTGATAATATCAAGGATGTGATGTTTTTCTCATCTAATCTCTGGTTAGTATGTGTTGATAGACACAATACCTGACGAGTTTCTAAATGGTAAAGAAAAATATTTATGTTTAGTGATAATGATTAATGTATTGAGCCATTAAACTAAAATTTCTATTCATCACCTAAGTGGAAGTGACTTGGGCATTAGAGGAAAAATTACTCTTCCCAATTCTCATGATGACGTTCTAAAAGTGGACCAGGTGTTTTGAAATGCAGTTTAGTTGTTTTTATTTTTATGCCTAATTATATGGTGCATGTGAATATACCTCAGGAGGATAGTCATGGGTTCATATAAATGTGAATCTATGATAGTGAATTTAAGTGTATGGTTTTCTATCTAATCAGTTTAATTATTTCTAAAGTGTGTTGGCCACATCTAGAACTCGTAAATGGTGGTTGATGGCATGTGTTTCATGGGATAAGATCCTCTTATCTGTAAGAAAAGACTAGGAAACTCCTATGGTGGAGAGAATAACATAAATTATTATAAGATATTTCATTCCCTGTTGAAGTAACACAACCAAGAAGGACCATTTGAAAATAGCAAGTCCCACGTAAAATTCACTTGTCGTCGGTAATGTTTTTTTATGATGGTGCTTGAAAGGCTTCATGAAGATTTCATGGTTTTCTATGTATAAAACCTAGAATACACCATTAGTCAGGTGTAGAATATGATTCTTTTACTTGAGTGTTCACATGGTTTCTCATGTGGTGAAGTTACTAAGGCTAGTTAGTGACAATGTGTTAGTGAGTGAAACCAAGATCTTTTAAAAGAAGTCAGACAACCATGGTTTTATTTCTCTGCTTGTCTATTATTGTGTGTAAAGATGGTTTATAACCATGTCAAACACTCATACATGGTGTATTGAGAGTGTATCAGATCATTTTTTGAATATCTTTAGTCCCCTTGGTATAATCTTGTCTCAATGAAGATCATGTACCCTATCTTGACATCGTTCTGGGAACAATAAGAGAGTTCCAGTTATACACCATGTTGAATTTTAATATCCATCATGCTTGATAAGTGGTATCTATTAATGATGTTCTCTAGAAGAGTGGATGTTACTGAGGCATGGTTAGTCTTAGTTTTACTTGGGTTACCAAGTAAGAGTTGGTTGGAAGATCTTACAGACACTATCCATTTTCCCCTTCGAACTAACTTCCTAAGGGATGATGCTTTGGACTATATTAGTGTTCTTGATACGTGATAATTTTATCTATGTACTTATATAACATTTTTAAAATATGAAGTGTAGAATACCTTGGATGAAATCCTTGGTTCATAGTGAATGATTTTTAGGACACCGTAGACTTCTATTAGGATTTTATGGTTTGTTTTAAGGGTGATGATCCAAGTTTTCACGATTAGGAATACACCTAGGTTTGTGCTAATATAAGAAAACATAAGAGAACATTAGCTGGAGATGTAGTCAAAATCTATGTAGTAGTTTTTGTGAGTGTGCTCAAAGTAGACACAAGGTTCCTTGGTGGAAGGTGTTGTGCTTTGGTTAGATTTACACCAACCATCTAAGGTGAGAGTTTTGAGGAATTTTGGCCAGAAGAGGATCAAAATATCTTTATCCTATTTCGATCAATATGTGCCATGACCTGTCCCAATGGATCTCATGACACAACTCTCCAATCCCACCTATAATAGGATAAGAGCTGGAGACTAGTGTTGAGTAGGCATATCACTACCATGGGAGGCCTTATCCTAAGTACCTATACACACGAACACATCTCCAAGTCCATATAATTATGAAATATAAAATCAACTGAACAACCATGCATGGAAACATCTAAATATCACACCCAGAGTATGATAGAAAGTAAATGAAAGTAAAACATTTCCACATTCAAGCCCACCTCAAAGTTCCACAAAAAAATTCCATTCTGAAAGTAAACTGGGGAATTCTGTCAAGATATTGCATGAACACACCTCGATCTTTCGGGTCTCACTAAGAACTTCTTAGTCCTGGTAACCTAGTGAATTTGTCAAAAGATCAATTGTTGGCACAATACATGACATGTTTAGTCAAACCCCATGCATGGGTGAGTATAACAACACCCATTTGGACACCCAAAAACCACAGAGTATATAATAAAAATAATATTCATCTCCACATTGGTATATTTCTATATCACAAGTCATAGGAATATCTAAATATATTTATTAAAGACACACATTTTAAAATTATTTCACAACTATATTTATAGTATAGGATTCCATCTTGAAAGTCCCACATAACACTCATCTAGGAGAACACACTCCTTGAGTATGATAAAACTGATGACATCCATCCAAGAGAGAGTGTTAATCAGGTCTCTAAATATAAGTATGTTTGGAAGTATAAATAGTGATACATAGATGATGATCACTACCAAGGCCATGTGCTATACCAACAACTCAATTTGGATTAACCCTATAAGTAGAGGATCAATGTACATGTAGTGTTAGAAATTATGATACCTAGAACTCGACCTAGGAAAAAAAAGATGATAGAAGATCTCACTCTTGGACTCATGAAAGTATTAAAACAAATCTATCCAATAAGTCTTGCTAAAGGAATCATTTTCCTATCTATAGTAGTTTATTACATAATAACCCTAAGGGAAATAGATATATGGAACTCACCCTAACAAAAACATTCCATGATATATAGGACAAGGGCTCCAACCAAAATTTATGGAGTACACGAGGTGTATTAGGAGTACATACCATGTTCCTTCTACCTTAGGTACTAGCCATTTAAACAGACCATGTATGTGTCAGTGTAGAAGTACACAACATACTTCTACCCATGTACTTCTTCATATATATAGCTCACGTATGCCTAGCTGGGTTGTGTCAGTGTAGGAGTACACAACGTGCCCGTTCCCGTGTACCTCATCCCATGTTCATTTACCTACCGAGGTACATGCCAACCCTTTCAGGAGTGGTCACATGCAATGTGAAAGGATCAAATTCCATGTGATAGATATCATCACCCCAAAAATCAAACCACCACTAGGAGGGTCTAACACACCATGTAATCCCAGATTACATTATGTGTGGATCTTGAATTTTAATAAATCCAAGTTCTTCCTCTCGTATATGATCATGCTGCCACCACCTCGTATTTTGGCCTCAATCTCATTGAAAATCGTTGATCAACTTTGGTTGGTCCTCACCCTTTCTTCTCACCAAATTTTGGTCACCTAATTCTCATTGAAATCGGTTTTCATTCAACCTCGTCATCCTCACATGCACAGTCTGAAACTAGGGGTCTCCAATCGTTTTTGATCCTTTATCCATTACAATTTTTGAATCTCTATCATGTCATGTCGGGACCAGATCTACAATATCAAATCATTTCACCAAGAAACAGGTGTGCGATGATCGATTCCTTAGTATGTTTCTATCCATGGTCCAAAAAAATAATTGTAGTGATGAATGTAGAATCGAGGGAGAAAATTAGTAAGAATAGTCATGAGGAACAAACCTTGATCAATGTTCATATCAACCTCAATATGTTTTCATTAGAATAAAAAATGAATAGGTAACAAATAATTATAAATATTTTCTCCCAATTCTCAAATAAAACTAAACCATCCTGCAATATACATAACACATAGATCAATTTGTTGGTTGATTGATTCATGATCATTGAAGAAATAAAAAATAGGGTAAAAGTAAAAACAAAAAACCTCCCTACCTCAAGATGGATTGAGCACTAATGAAGAATGAGCTTGTGTCATTATCATTGGTGAGATCTCTGAATCCCGTTGCACATCAATCGTCGATCTATGATCTGGTTGGACATCGTCTGAGAGATAACCTCCAATTCTCTCTCCAACAATTCACTAATGGCTCTAGGGTTATATGGATAACCCTAAGAAAATGGAATAACTATATAATTATAGACTAGATTAGGCCACTTCATTAACAGATGAAATATAATACAAATAATTATTTATTTATTTATTTTATACATGTGAGGAATTTTCTATAAAATCCCCACACCAAAAAATGATATTTCACTCTTATGCTAAAACCAACATTTTAAACTGAATGGTTCCCTCAAACTTATGATCCATGTTTTCATTTAGAAGTTATCCCACTTGGTAAAACCATGTGTATATGCTATTTAATATATTTTAAACATTTATTCTGTCCACTCTGGGCCTTATAATCACATGTCGTCTTAGTTAATATTCTTCAAAATAATCCATAAAATATCCAAAAAATAATACATGGAAAATCCAAGTCATTACATTATTTTAAACATGGGTCTTTACGTCTCGAACATCCAAAACAAGTGGATACATAAAGAGATGTGGGTACTACGCATGTTTTTTCGCCTCCTACTACTAGGTTCTCTTTTAAATATACCCATTATCCCACTAAAAATGCCCAAAAGGAATATCTCATCCATGAAGAATCCTCTCCCATCGATCCTTGATCTCTATTAGGTACTCAGTGAAGGTATCTTCATCATCAATGTTCACCTCACCCTAATCGATAATGTTTGATGGGTCATGCACATACCTCCCCAGCTACAACACATTGAAGATGTTGTGTACCTAGTCTAACTAAAATGGTAAATAAAAATGGTATTCCACCTCTCCAAATCTACATGGTATCTAGAAAGGACCAATAAATTTAAGATATTTCTTTCCACCATGACCAAATCTCTATAATCCACATTGAGGTGAAACTCATTGGAACACATGAACTCCCTCATCAAACTAAAAAAGGCTCCATCATTTGTTAGTGAAGGATTATAATGACTCTATGAAGTCTGCTTCCACTCCTAGATGATTTTTAACTTCTCATTAGTGGATCACACCATCTCTGGGTCCATGAGTTACGAATCTCTTGGTTCAGTACAACAATGTGGTGACCTGCAAGGTCACCAATACAAATCCTCAAATGGTTCTATACCAATGGTGGAATGGTAGCTATTTTTGTACTCAAAATCCACCAGTGGTAGGTGATACTTCCCACTATGGAAAAATTCTAACATGAAAACTCACAACATTTCCTCCAAAACCTAAATGGTCCACTCAGTTTGGTCATCAGTCCTGGGGTGAAACACTATTCTCAAGCACAACTGAGTCCCAAATGCATCTTAAAATCCATTCATAACTAAAATGTGAAGAAATAATCAAATTTATAAATAATCATCAATAAAAATCCATGGATTCAGATTATCTCTTGCATGTAGAGCTGTCCCAGTCTCTATATTGAACTCTTTTATCAGGCAGAAAGGAAGTGGGCAGACATGGTGAGTCAGTCTACGATCACCCATATTGAATTTTGGTCACTAGAAATATGTTGTAAGATATTAATTATGTCCATAGATATCCCACCCCACATAAAATCTCGCATATCAAATGTTTGATCTAAACCTTCTGGGAATTAGAGATCATACATCACTTATTGATAAGAAAGACATCGAGAAACAAACTCTGCAACTCTTTTATTCATCCCTCACCACCAAAACTAACATTTGAAGTCCTGGTATATCTTCTCCACACTGGTATATAATAAAAATAGAGATTTGAAAAACTCTCTTAGAACCTACAACCATAACATCATTGGTACAATCATGTGTCCTATGAAAATAATGGCATGTTACCCGCCTTTAGAAATTACATCAGGAGTATGTCCAGTGGATATCTGAGTACGTAGAGTCTCACAATAAGTATCCCAACGTTTTTCTTCCCTGAATCACTGTAGAAGTAGTGGGATAAAAACCATCGATTGGAGTTAAGTTGATCCATCTCCATCCACGAAGGATAACTATAATGAGGCCAACTGCTCTTACGCCTCATTCAGTAACCCCAACAAAGATCTACTACTATGAGAATCTTTTACCATGTCCCCCTTACCAGAAGCTTAAACAAATTCATTGTCATAATATAACGACCCATACTTTACATACATTGTTATTACTTCAGAATTGAAGCACACTTATTACAACATATAACAAAACTAAGAAAGGACCGTATAGGTATAGTGTCTTTAGAAAGTGGGAAACATAAGCAACTGGTTCATAAATCATCTACTTTGCCTCCCATTTATTTCATCATATCTAGAGTCCCTTTTTGGCATATTCTACTTAACAACCTTCTTCCTGACCTGGGGAAATAAAACATACAAAAGGGAGAGATCAAATGCTTAGTATGGGTAAACAAAATAAATGTCAATCACATCATATACATCAGCACATAACTTTTGGAAATCTTAACCTGCAAAAGAGATCAAAATTTAATAACATGGGATAAATCATAATAGTGAAATGTGATCCCAATAATCATAACTTAAAACATGAAACTTTGTGGCATACACACATAATCGTAGAGAATCATTTCTTATTAGTCAAGACTCATTGCCAAGACTATCTTAGTGGACAAAGTCCCTTTCTGAACCGAGTTCACTCCTCGTTTCAGTTCTGTTTCACTGAACCGGTATAACCTACCGTTCCAGCCATTTCTATCTCATGAGATATAAAATCTTTACCCAATGCATTGGAGGGAGATATAGGTCCCACCCATCTCATAATGATACCATTTTTATGTGTGCCACAAAATCTTAAACCATACATCATTGCATAACCCATGTAATAAAAATGGGAATCTTAAACATAGTGACATCATAAAACAATTCATATAAGATAAAGGAATTCATAAAAATATTTCCATTACAACATAATCAAATCAATGTAATAATAGGTATTGAAACATAACCCTATATTATCTTATATGGAAATTAATTTTGATAAAACACTTGAACTCCATTCTTGAGGAAAATATCCTTTCTACTTCAAAAACATTTTTAATTTCTTAACATGTCATACAATTTTAAATTAAAATAATTTGATTAAAAATGAACTTCAAAACTTGTAAAGATAGCTTCTTGGAAATAATGTTTTAAAAATCCATTCATGTCGTATAAGTTAAAAAAAACATTCTTCTCGTACTTTTGTTGGAAAAGTCAAAAAAGTACCTCGTACGAAAAATGACAAAAGATTGCTTTCATATCTTTTACTAAAAACTCACCGAAGGGTAAAATAGGATTTAAAAAATTGTAGGTTAATGGAAATAATATTACATATTGAGGAAACATGGATGTGGATGATAAAATACACCCCAGTAAATGCCAAAGTATAAACAATCTCGGATAAAAATGAGATTGTGATATTTCGCTTACCTTAGGTCCGATTTGCTTCGTAAGTGTCCAAACCTCCTGTATAATGATTTAAATAATGTTATTGAATTATTCCAGAATCATACATAATGTTATGATATCACATATTGTCATATTCTTAGCTTAATATTAGTAATATTTCATTACTACTTGTTATTTGGGTGTTTATTACTTTTTTGTTCTTATGCGTGTTTGTCGAATAAATTCTTATTATTATCTTTAGGTTATAGATACCTCATTTACAGAATGGTATTATTGTAATATATATCATATTCATTCATTCAATTCATTTATATAATCATTATGCAATGAAGATCATGTAGAACGAATCACATCACATCGTGGAGACGGTATTCCGTACATACGCACGAGCGATGATATCGTTCCCATGATCGTGGAATTGTATTGGAGTGTATGTATACTATTTCATAATCAATATCAATTTTTAATAGTCATATATAGTCATTATTTACACCATTATACCCATCCAAGTAAGGTGGTGGTGGAAAATAGATTACACCAAGGCGTGGAGACGGTATTTCGTACGTACGCACGCGCGATGATTTATTTTTCCGTAGGATGGATAGATGGTGAAATAGGGTTGTTTCATACTTATAATATTATATAAGTATATGAGTGATACTGATGTTATTACTTAATAATGAAACAACTAAATAATAAGAAGTGGAATAAGAAATAAAGATGAAAGAATTGGTAACGGACATTACCTCTTCTTTCAAGGGCTTCTTTAAGACCTCCTTTTAGGGCACTAAAATAGGTCTTTGAAGAAGACCAGAACCTCTAGGATGTTTTTAGGGAAGTGGAGAGGAGAAATTGGCAGGGGTTGGCCGAGCTTGAAGGCTCAAAGTGGTGTGAGAAAGAGGAGGAGGAGGTGCCCTTTTATAAGGGAGGAGAGGGGCACCTTTGGAATAACTAAAAACATTATTTTATTATAAAGACAAATTCGGTTTTTAATAGCTCCAAATTGATATATTTAGAAGATAAGGTGGTTATGGGTCGAAATAATCTCATCCAATAGAATTTAGACAAGTTTAGGTTCCTATTTTAACCTTATCATTTAGATTTAACATTAAGTTAAATAATTTTACTTTTACCCTGTCTTCTTGTGTTCTTATACTATAAGGTTAATAAACTTACTATAAGTAGACAAACGAACCCCAAGTTGTTTGTTATTAATATATATAACCTTATCTAAGTCATTTGGCCGAACCTTAGATTTTTAGGAATAAAATAAAAATTACTAATATAATATTTGTTTTAAAAACTATTTTATGTCAATTTTGACACTATTTAGTAATTTATGTTTGTGAAAACCATAACAGAATTATTAGTTCGAAAAAAGTTAATTAAATCAATACTAACATGTCATCTTAACCTATAAAATTATTGGAATTCATAAAAAGTCTCAAATTACATTTATTTTGGTGTTTATAACATCAATTATGTCAATATTTCATTAATAAGATAATTACTGCATCATCATTGTGTCATAGATAAATTAAATTATTTAATGTCTAAAAATTACAAATAACTTATAATTATATAGGAAATCATTTTATCTTTCTAATGAATATTTATAGTCTAATTTATCTTATGTATAACCTTATATTAAAAATTATTTACTTATTAAACTTTGATTTTAACTATTTTAACCCTTCTTTAAATAAATTAATAATAAATGTCCTAATCTAATCCAAGTGGGCATAAATGGTCATATTTTATTCATAATTTTGTTTTTGGTCGAATTACTCTTATCCAATAGAATTAGGACATGTGTTAGGGTAATAATAATATCATTTTTACCCTTAATTACCCTATTTACTTTTAACCATGGTAAAAAAGTAAAAAGTTACTATTCACCAAAAATTATTTTCATCTCATTGAACCACATTTTAGTCCATGATATTAACCGTGTCTCTCAGATTTTCTAAATTCCACTCACAGAAGCGGTAAAATTAAGTTTTATGAAAAATTCATTTTTTTAACTACCACTTAGTGGTTTCACTATTCATCAAAAATTGAAAGTTTTCAGAAAAATACCAAAATTTCACTCTAGGATAATTTCGATATTCCAAATCCAAAAATGAAGTCCATTTTGAAAAACAAAATTTATAAAATTTCAAAAAGTGGTTATTACTATTCATAACGGCTAGTTTTAATAATATTTTAATAGCATATCATTGTTTAGTGAAACTTAGTATTGCGTACGACGCAAGCTATCGAGGAAGGTCGTGATTTCGTGTAAAGCAAGCTAGGCAAGTGTTGTGTGTAGAAAAAGATTACTTTGATGATTTATATAACATAAAAGTATCAGGTGTTACATTCTACCCCCCTTAAAATGAATTTCTCCCTCAAAATTCGTCACTTTGTAACAAACAGATGAGGATACCTCTCCCTCATCATATCCTCATGCTCCCATGTAGCTTCTTCTAATTGGTGGTTCCTCCATAAAACTTTCACCAATCGAGTGGTCTTGCTTCGTAGGACTTTTTTTCTACGATCCAGAATCTCAATCAGCTGTTCTTCATAAGAAAGATCTTGCTCCAGTGGTACAACTTCTGAGCTGAGTACATGTGAATGATCAGGTATATACTTTCTCAGGAGAGATACATGGAACACATCGTGTACTTGAGAGAGATTCGGTGGATTCACCAATCGGTAAGCTACATTCCCGACACGATCCAATATTTCGAAAGGACCGATATATCTTGGGCTCAACATCCCCTTCTTTACAAATCTCATGACTCTCTTCCAGGGAGATATTCGTAAGAACACTTTATCACCCACTTCAAACTCTAGGTCTTTTCTTCGGTTGTCGGCATAACTTTTCTGTCGACTCTGAGTTACTCTTATGTGTTGTTGAATAGATCTGACCATTTCTGCCATTTCATCAATGAGATCTGGTCCTAATAGCTTTCTTTCCCCAACTTCATCCCAGTAAGTTGGAGTCCTGCATTTCTTTCCATAGAGAGCCTCATAAGGAGCCATCTGAATACTATAGTGAAAGCTATTATTGTAAGAAAATTACACCAATGGTAGGTGTTTGTCCCAAAAACCTTTTAAATCCATAGATCAAGCTCTCAACATATCTTCTAGAGTTTGAATTGTTCTCTCAGACTGACCGTCTTTCTGAGGATGATAAGCAGTGCTGAAACTCAACCCTGTATCCAGAGTATGCTGAAGACTTCGCCAGAACTTCGAGGTAAATCTTGGATCCCGATCAGATATAATAGAAAGTGGTACTCCATGCAATCTTACCACTTCCTTTACATATATCCTGGCAAGCTGCTCCAGAGAGAAATCCTCTCTAATAGCAATGAAGTGTGCAGACTTGGTAAGACGATCAACTATGACCCAGATAGCATTATTTCCTTTGGATGTTTTAGGAAGTCCTGTGACAAAGTCCATAGTGATGTTTTCCCATTTACATTCGGGTATTGGTAATGGTTGTAACATCCCCTTAGACTTCTGTCTCTCAACTTTAACTTGCTGACAAACCAAGCATTGAGAGACATATTCAGCAGCATCTCTTTTCATGCCATCCCACCAGAAGTACTCTTTCAGGTCCCTATACATCTTCGTGCTTCTAGGATGAATAGAGAATTAAGAACTATGAGCCTCATTCAGCAGCTCCTTCCTTAATTCCAGGATGGGAGGAACACAAACCCGATTCCTGATCTTTATTATCCCATCATAATCAAGGTTGAATTCAGGAACATTTCTCACCTTCTTTTGTAACTCGACATCTTCTTTCTGTGCGTCTTTAATCTTCACATGTATAGATGGTTGAACATTAATTTGAGAAAGATACGATTTTTCCCCTTCCATTATAATTCCAAGATCCATACTTTGTAAATCCATAAATATTGGATATTTTGTGATCCTCATCATGGATAAACTGGCATGGTCTTATCGACTTAATGCATCTTCCAACTTGTTTGCTTTCCCAGTGTGGTAATGGATTGAGAAGTCATAATCCTTAATCAGCTCCAACCATCTTCTTTGACGCATATTCAGCTCCTTTTTTGTGAAAATATACTTTAAACTTTTATGATCAGTATAAATGTTACACCTTTCTCCATAAAGATAATGCCTCTAAATCAATAATGCAAAGATTACCGTAGCTAACTCCAAATCATGTGTTGGGTAATTTTGCTCATGGATTTTCAACTATCGTGAGGCATAAGCTATTACCATATCATTTTGCATAAGAACACCCCCCAATCCCTTATTGGATGCATCACTATAGATCACAAACCTTTCTCCACTACAAGGGAGTGTGAGCACAGGTGCACTGGACAACCTTCTTTTCAACTCCTTGAAATTCTCTTCACATTCTTCCGTCCAAACAAACTTAACTCCTTTCCAAGTCAACATGGTGAGTGGATTAGATAACTGTGAAAAATATTTCACAAAACGTCGATAATATCCAGCCAAACCAAGAAAACTTCGGATCTCAGTTACTGTTGTTGGTCTCGACCATCTTTCGATAACCTTTGGTTTTGCTGGATCCACCGATATCCCCTCTTTTGAGATTATGTGACCCAAAAATGAAACTTTTTGAAGCCAAAATTCACACTTGGTAAATTTGGCATAAAGCTTCTCCTTTCTCAGGGTCTTAAATATAATTCTCAAGTGATCTTCATGTTCTTCCTTGCTCTTTGAATAGACAATAATATCGTCTATAAAGACTACCACAAATTGATCAAGATAGTCTCTAAAGACTCTATTCATCAGATCCATGAAGATAGCATGGGAATTAGTAAGACCAAATGGCATCACTATAAATTCATAGTGTCCATACCTTGTACGGAAAGACGTCTTTGGTATATCCTCCCTTTTGACCCTTAATTGATGATACCCTGAACGAAGATCAATCTTGGAAAAGTATTGAGATCCGCGTAGTTGGTCAAATTATTCATCAATGTGTGGGAGAGGATATTTTTTCTTGATAGTGATCTTGTTAAGTTCTTGATAATCAATGCAGAGTCTCATTAATCCATCTTTCTTCTTAAAAAATAGAACAGGTGCTCCCCAAGGTGACACACTAGGGCGTATGAATCCCTTATCAAGATTCTCTTGGAGTTGCTTCTTCAATTCCTACAACTCAATTGGGGCCATTCTATAAGGTGTCTTTGAAATAGGCAAAGCACCCGGTACCAGTTCTATTGAAAACTCAACTTCACAATTTGGTGGAAGACCCGGTAATTCCTCCGGAAAGACATCATCAAATTCCCGTACAATGGGCATATTCTTAATCGTGAGTTTCTCACCAACCATTTGAGATAAATATCCTTCATTTAGTGGAATCAAGACACATAAGGTAGAAGGAATTTCCACTGGAAGGTTATGTTCTTCCTTGCATTGATAGACGATCATAGATTGATCTAGAATATGAAATGTTACTTCCCTTCTTTGGAAATTGATATGGGATCCATATTAAGAAAGCCAATCCATGCCAAGAATCACATCAAATTCCACTATAGGAAGGATCACAAGATTTTCAGGAAGCACTTTCCCACAAACTTCAATCGGAGAAGAATTATAAACTTTTGATGCGACTGTTGTGCCATTAGGTGTTGTCACAGCTAACTCAACATCTAATTGTTGAGGTAATATGGTGATACCCATATAAAATTCTTCAGAAATAAAAAAGTGGGTGGATCCAGAATCAAATAAAACATTTTCTACTTTAGAGTGGATGGTAAGTGTACCTTTCACCACATCGTTATCGTACTCCACATCACTGATAGAAATTTCATGTGAATTTCCTTTGTCTTTAGCCTTAAGAGTTTTTTTGACGTCGACCATCATCGTAAACCCTTGGATTAGGGCATTTATTAGCATAATGTCCCATCTCCTTGCACATGAAACATTGAAGTGTAGTAGGTTCATTCTATGTATCCCTTCCTTTGTTTGAATCATTAGACATCTTGGTCCCATCATCGCGGCATTCAAATGCCCTATGACCTTCCTTTCCACACTTGAAACATTTACTTGTCCCTTTAAGAAAACTCCCTCCATGTTTCTTTCCACACTTTGAGCATAAGGGAAAGCTCATCTTCTTTTCAGTGTGCTCTTTAGATTTTCCTTTTAATTCCATTTTCCTCTTCTTATCAAACCCATATGACTTATGGGTTACTCCAATCTCCATCTCAACTTTAAGAGCACATCGAATGATTTCCTCGTAGCTATTCAAGGCCCTTATGGCTAATGCCCTTAGAAGACTTGGTTTTAAGCCACTAAAGAATCGATCAATCTTACTCTCACGTTGGATAATAATACCAGAAGCATACCTTGCAAGTCTTGTAAAATTTTCTTCATAGGTACCAAAAGACTCATCATCCTTTTGTCCAGTTCAAGAAATTATTTCTCAATATTTGTTCGGAGAATACGAGGGAAGTACTTATTGAAAAATAAGTTCTTGAACTCGTCCCATTCTATGGACTCAATTTCATCCCTTTGCCTCGTATTCCTAATAAGATTCCACCATTGATCAGCATCACCTTCCAAACGATACACTGCTAAGATGACTTTATCATGCTCAGAACATTGAAGAACTGAAAATATCTTTTCAGTAGTACTAATCCATTATTCAGCAACTAATGGACCAGTAGACCCGCTGAATGAAGGTGGACGCTGTCTCATGAAGGATTCAACAGAATGTTGCTTCTTCCTTTGCTCGTTTGGAAGTCCTGCATGATTCATAGCTTGAGAAAGTTGTGTGAGCATGGCTACAATATTTTTCATTCCAGCTCCCATAACGTTTGGTTTCTCAGGGGGACAATCATTGCATTTCCCGTCGCATTCCGCATTAACATGGTTCCTTCGGGTTCCAGCCATTGACAAAAACCAAGAAGAATAGTGTGAGCAACACTAATTATAATAGGAAAACCACATAATCAAGAATACGATTTCACACTTAAGGTCTTATCCTAGGTTATTCATGGCCATTTCTAAAATACTAAGATTGTGTTCTATGCTTAGACTTATCCTTAGGGTTCTTACTAAGGCTTTCACATCCTAGTTTCCAAAGGTTGACTATACCTTTCCTCTGATACCAACTATAACGACCCATACTTTACATACATTGTTATTACTTCAGAATTCAAGCACAATTTTTACAACATATAAAAAAACTAAGAAAGGACCTTATAGGTATAGTGTCTTTAGAAAATGGGAAACATAAACAACTGGTTCATAAAGCATCTACTTTGCCTCCCATTTATTTCATCATATCTAGAGTCCCTTTTTGGAATATTCTACTTAACAACCTTCTTCCTGACCTAAGGAAATAAAACATACAAAAGGGTGAGCTCAAATGCTCAGTAAGGGTAAACAAAAGAAATGGCAATCACATCATATACATAAGCACATAACTTTTGGAAATCTTAACCTGCAAAAGAGATCATAATTTAATAACATGGGATAAATCACAGTAGTGAAATGTGATCCCAATAATCATAACTTAAAACATGAAACTTTGTGGCATACGCACATAATCATAGAGAATCATTTCTTATTAGTCAAGACTTATTTCCAAGACTATCTTAGTGGAAAAAGTCCCTTTCTGAACTGAGTTCACTCCTCGTTTCAGTCCTGTTTCACTGAACCGGTATAACCTACCATTCCATCCATGTCTATCTCATGAGATATAAAATCTTTACCCAATGCATTGGAGGGAGATATAGGTCCCACCCATCTCATAATGATACCATTCTTATGTGTGCCACAAAATCTTAAACCATACATCATTGCATAACCCATGTAATAAAAATGGGAATCTTAAACATCGTGACATCGTAAAACAATTCATATAAGATAAAGGAATTCATAAAAATATTTCCATCACAACATAATCAAATAAATTTTATAATATGGACAGAAACAGAACCCTATATTATCTTAGATGGAAAATAATTTTGATAAAACATTTGAACTCCATTCTTGAGGAAAATATCCTTTCTACTTCAATTTTTTTTTTTACTTTCGTAACATGTCATACAATTTTAAATTAAAAGAAGTTGATTAAAAATGAACTTTAAAACTTGTAAAGGAAGATTATTGGAAATAATGTTTTAAAAATCCATTCATGTCGTATAAGTTAAAAAAACATTCTTCTCGTACTTTTGTCGGAAAATTCAAAAAAGTACCTCGTATGAAAAACAACAAAAGATTCCTTTCATATCTTTTACTAAAAACTCACTGAAGGGTAAAATCGGATTTAAAAAATTGTAGGTGAATAGAAATAATATTAAATATTGAGGAAAGATGGATGTGGATGATTAAATACACCCCAATAAATGCCAAATTATAAACAATCTCGGATAAAAATGAGATTGTGATATTTCCCTTACCTTAGGTCCGATTTGCTTCGGGTGTTTATTACTTTTTTGTTCTTATGCGTGTTTGTCGAATAAATTATTATTCTTCTATTTAGGTTATAGATAACTCATTTACAGAATGGTATTATTGTAATATATATCATATTCATTCATTCAATTCATTTATATAATCATTATGCAATGAAGATCATGTAGAACGAATCGCATCACGTCGTGGAGACGGTATTCCGTACGTACGCACGAGCGATGATATCGTTCCCATGATCGTGGAATTGTATTGGATTGTATTTATACTATTTCATAATCAATACCACTTTTTAATAGTCATATATAGTCATTATTTACACCATTATACCCATCCAAGTAAGGTGGTGGTGGAAAATAGATTACACCACGACGTGGAGACGGTATTCCGTACGTACGCACGCGAGGTGATTTATTTTTCCGTAGGATTGATAGATGGTGAAATAGGGTTGTTTCATACTTATAATAACATATCAGTATATGAGTGATACTGATGTAATTACTTCATAATGAAACAACAAAATAAGAAGAAGTGGAAGAAGAAATAAAGATGAAAGAATCGCTAACGGACATTACCTCTTCTTTGAAGTGCTTCTTTGAGACATCCTTTTAATGAACTAAAATAGGTCTTTGAAGAATACCAGAACCTCTAGTATGTTTCTGTGGAAGTGGAGAGGGGAAATTGGCAGGGTTTTGCCCAGCTTGAAGGCTCAAAGTGGTGTGAGAAAGAGGAGGAGGAGGTGCCCTTTTATAAGGGAGGAGAGGGGCACCTTTGGAATAACAAAAAATATTATTTTATTATAAAGTAAAATTCGGTTTTTAAAAGATCCAAATTGATATATTTCTAAGATAAGGTGGGTATGGGTCTAAATACTCTCATACAATAGAATTTAGACAATTTTAGGTTCCTATTTTAACCTTATCATTTAGATTTAACATTAAGTTAAATAATTTTACTTTTACCGTGTCTTCTTGTGTTCTTATACTATAAGGTTAATAAACTTACTATAAGAAGCCAAACGAACCCAAAGTTGTTTATTATTAATATATATAACCTTATCTAAGTCATTTGTCCGAAAAATATATTTTTAGGAATAAAATAACAATTACTAATATAATATTTGTTTTAAAAACTATTTTATGTCAATTTTGACACTATTTAGTAATTGATTTTTGTGAAAATCATAACAGAATGGTTAGTTATAAAAAAGTTAATTAAATCAATACTAACATAGCATATTAACCTAGAAAATTAGTGGAATTCATAAAAAGTCTCAAATTACATTTATTTTGGTGTTTATAACATCAATTATGTCAATATTTCATTAATAAGATAATTACTTCATCATCATTGTGTCATAAATAAATTAAATTATTTAATGTCTAAAAATTAAAAATAAAATATCATTATGTAGGAAATATTTTTATATTTCTAATGAATATTTATAGTCAAATTTATATTATGTATAACCTTATATTAAAAATTATTTACTTATTAAACTTTGATTTTAACTATTTTAACCCTTCTTTAAATAAATTAATAATAAATGTCCTAATCTAATCCAAGTGGGACTAAATGGTCATATTTTATTCCTAAGTTTGTTTTTGGTCGAATTAAACTTATCCAATAGAATTAGGACATGTGTTAGGGTAATAATAATATCATTTTTACCCTTAATTACCCTATTTACTTTAAACCGTGGTAAAAAAGTAAAAAGTTATTATTCACCAAAAATTATTTTCATCTCATTGAACCACATTTTAGTCCTTTATATTAACCATGTCTCTCGGATTTTCGAAATTCCACTCACAGAAGCGGTAAAATTATGTTTTATGAAAAATTCAGTTTTTTTAACTACCACTTAGTGGTTTCACTATTCATCAAAAATTTAAAGTTTTTAGAAAAATACCAAAATTTCACCCTAGGCTAATTTCGATATTCCAGATCCAAAAATGAATTCCATTTTGAAAAATAAAATTTATAAAATTTCAAAAAGTGGGTATTACTTTTCATAACAGGTAGTTTTAATAATATTTTAATAGCATATCATTGTTTAGTGAAACTCGGTATTGCGTACGATGCAAACTATAGAGGAAGGTTGCGATTTCGTGTAAAGCAAGACAAACAAGTGTTTTGTGTAGAAAAAAATTCCTTTTATGATTTATATAACATAAAATTCTCGGGTGTTACACATAATCCTTGTGGAACTCTATCCATCGCCTATGTCTCAAGTTAATATCCTTCGAAGAAAATATATACTTGAGAATCTTATGGTCAAAATATATGATAAACCATTATCCCATTATGTAGTGTCACTACATCTTCAGTGTGAAAACTACCAATACTATATCAAGATCATGGGATGCTTATTTATTCTCATGTGGGCTCTGCTGACGTGAACCATAGGCAATCACCATCCACTTCTACATCCAAACACAACCATGCTCAGTTCCTAATGCATCATAGAACACTTCATACTCGAAACCCTCCTATGGTAATCCAAATATGGGAGTGATCTTAAATCTCTACCTCAACTCCTAAAAATCCTACTGGAACCTATATTTCCACATAAATGGCTACTTCTTATCAGTTCAAAGCTTTCATGGGTGCTGATGTCCTAAAAAAATCAGGTATGAATCTTTGGTAATAAATTACCAACCCAAGGAAACTTTTCACCACCACCCGCTATTGGGTGGATACCAAGCTAACACTGCCTCAACCACGGACGAGTCCACTTCCACTCCATCTTCTTAGATAACGTTTCCTAGAATGTGGACCTCCTGTATCCCAAAATAAGACTTATAGAGCCTCCTACAAATGTAGTTCTCTCTATGTTCATCTAGAACCATCCTCAGGTGTCTCGCGTGCTCCCCTTCAGATGTAGAATACACAATGATATCATTGTAGGGACCCAAAGCATGACGTACATGGCCATTAAATTAATTTTTCAGAATACTTAATACATAACAAAAATAAACACACAAGGACCGTAATATTTTAGTGTCTTTGGAAACTCGGAACATAATCTTCTAATCGTGGTGAAAGATATTCAACATCTCCCATAAAGATCTTCCGCTTTTGTTTTCTTACCTAAAGCCTTTCTTTATATCCTTGGGAAAAGAAAACATACAAAGGGGGAGATAAAATGCTCAGTAAGGGTAAGCATGGAGAAAATAAAACAAACCATATAAATTTGAAATTCAAAACATGAACATAAGGTTTACACATCAAAATTTTGAGTTGTGAAATAAATCTTGGTAGTACATAAGGCATAGGTCATAAAGGAACATTAATCATGATACAATAGCATGGTAATAAAACATTTAATTGTGTAAAACCATTAAGCACATGATCTAATTTCTATAGTATCCAAGTCATTATTTCCAAGACCATCTTAGTGGACAAAGTCCCTTTCTGAATCGAGTTCACTCCTCGTTCCAGTCCTGTATCACTGAACATGATTAACTTGCCATTCCATCCATGTCTATATCATGAGATATAAATCTTTACCCAATGAATTAGAGGGAGATATAGGTCCCACCCATATCATAATGAAATCATTCTTACTTATGCCACAACATGAACATAAATCATTCATCATTACCCAAAGTATAAAATGGGTTTCATAAACATCATCCCATCATAACATAATCCATACAAAAAAATGGATATCATTTCATCATAAGAAAAATGGAACAATTTAAATCATAGAGACATTATACTTTAAACATACACACATTAAATAATGTCATATTAGATGGAAAATGTTTTCGATAAAACACTTGAAATGAATTCTTGAAGAAAATATCCTTTCTTCTTCAAAATCATTTTCTTTTCACAAAATGCCATGCAAATTTTAAAAGAAAAGGATTTTTTTGAAAATAGTAATTAAATCTTGTAGAGTATGATTCATGAAAATAAGGTGGTATAAAACCATAAAAATTCTTTCATTCCGTATAAGTTAAAAAAACATTCTTCTCGTACTTTTTTCAGAAAAGTCAAAAAAGTACCTCATATGGTAAAAAAAAGAACGATTCTTTAAATACCATGTAGTAAAAGTCAAAAATAGGTAAAAAAGACTTTAAACATACATTAAACCATTTTTATAAAATAGGTACACGAATGATAAATATAACCCTAGTAAATACTTACGAATAAACAATCTCAGATAAAAACGAGATTGGAAAAGTTAGCCCTTACCTTATGTTCAATTTCTTCTGTATGTGTCCGAGATTTCTGTATAGTGGGTTTAAAAATATTATTAAATTTTAATAGAACCATAATAATATTTATTATATCATATATGATTCACTTATGACTTTATATTATCCATTAATTTGTCAATTCCATGTTAAAGAAGCGTTTTGGGTAAAATCATTTCATTTATCATCCATGTTTTGACTTGTAATTATTAATATGATTACTTAGATATTTATTAATTAATTAAAGAATATAAAACATGATTTATATATAATATATATTCATAATATACATATATATAATAGATGGATAAATGGAAAGAAATACACCATTCATGGAGACGGTAGGTCGTACGTACGCATGAACGATGTTTTTTGTTTCCTTATTGAATTGAATGGAATTAAGTAGATGTAATACATATATATGTAAAAAAATATAGTAGCATTATTATGTCATATATTTCATGATTACTTATTATATGTACTTTATAATAATTCTTGAATTGTTAACATGGAAAATGAATCTCATCGCGTCGTGGAGACGATAATCCGTACGTAAGCATGATTGATGATATTGTTCCCATATTTATTGAATGAAATTGGAGTGGATTATATAATATCTTAGAATCAGTATCATGTTATAATAATCATATATAGTTATTATTTACACCATTATACCCATCCAAGTAAGGTGGTGGTGGAAAAACTGATTACACCACGGCGTGGAGACGGTATTCCGTACGTACGCACGCGCGATGATTTCATTTTCCGTAGGATGGATAGAAGGCGAAATAGGGTTGTTTAATATTTATAATAAATATTAGTATATAATTAATACTGATTTTATTACTTTATAATAAAACAACTAAATAAGAGGAATTAGAAGAAGAAAGAAACTTGAAAGAGTCGGTAGAAGAGATTACCTCTTCCTCGACGCACCTCCTTTAAACTTCTTCTTATGGCACTAGAGTTGGTCTTTTGAGAAGACCAGAACCTCTATGATATAACTAGAGAGTTTTAGAAGAGGAATTTTCAGGGGTTGGCCATGATTCAAGGCTAAAAAGGGTGTGAAGAGAAGAGGGAAGGGGTGCCCTTTTTATAAGGGAGGAGAGGGGCACCTTTGGAAAAACTTAAAATATTATTTTATAATAAAGTCATATTCGGTTTATAATAGCTCCAAATTGATTTATCTAGAAGATAAAGTGGGTATGGGTCTAAATCCTCTCAAAATATAGTTTTTCGACATGTTTATGTTACTATTTTAACCTTATTATTTAGATTTAACTCCAAGTTAAATAATTTAACTTTTACCGTGTCTTCTTGTTTTCTTACACAATATGGTTAATAAACTTACTATAACAAGACAAACGAACCCCAAGTGGTTAATTATTAATATATATAACCTTATCTAAGTCATTTGGCCTAAACTTAGATTTTTATAAATATAATAACAATTAATAATATAATATTTGTTTTAAAAACTATTTTATGTCAATTTTGACACTATTTGGTAATGGTTTTTTTTTAAAATCATAACAACATGATTAGTTCAAAAAAAAGTTAATTTAATCAATACTAACATGTCATATTGACCTATAAAATTAGTTTAATTCATAAAAATTCTCAAATTACATTTATTTGGGTATATTTAACATCAGTTATGTTAATATTTAATTAATAAGGTAATTGTTGCATCATCATTGTGTCATAAATAAATTAAATTATTTAATGTCTAAAAATTATAAATAAAATACCATTATGTAGGAAATATATTTATATTTCTAATTAATATTTATAATCTAATTTATATTATATATAACCTTATATTAAAAATGTTTTAGTTATTAAACATTGATTTTAACTATTTTAACTCTTCTTTAAATAAAATAATAATAAGTGTCCTATTCTAATCCAAGTGGACCTAAAGGGTAATATTTTATACCTAAGGTTGTTTTTTGTCGAATTAAACTTATCCAATAGAATTAGGACATGTTTTAGGGTAATAATAATATCATTTTTACCCTTAATTTCCCTATATACTTTTAACCGTGGTAAATAAAAGTAAAAAGTTACTATTCAGCAAAAAAATTATTTTTATCTTATTAAACAACATTTTAGTTCTTGTTATTAACCGTGTCTCTTGGATTTTCGAAATTCAACTCATAGAAGCGGTAAAATCATGTTTTATGTACAATTACAAATGCTCCTAGGAGGTGGGTAAAAGACAGTGAAAAGTTCAATAAAATTTTTATATATCTAAAATTATTATAAAATGACTCTAATGAATTACATTGAACTTATATAGGTATTATGTATCAATTTTGACCTAAAATATATTTAAATAAAATAAATAATTATAAAAAGTCGGTTTTTAAATAGTAACCCAGAGTTTTCACTATTCATCAAAAATTGAAAGTTTTCAGAAAAATACCAAAAATTAACCCTAGGATAATTTTGATATTCCTAATCCAAAAATTAAGTCCATTTTGAAAGATAAAATTTATAAAATTTCAAAAATTGGGTATTACTTATCATAACGGCTAGTTCATAATAATATTATAATAATATCTCGTTTAGTGAAACTCGGTATTGAGTACTACACACGCTATCGAATAAGGTATTGATTGCATGTAATGCAAGCCAAGTCGGGGTTGCGGGTAGTGAAAGCTCCGTTTGGTGTTGTGTATGACATGATCAAAACATATTTCATTTATACATTAAACAAAATCTATACTTAATGTTGTGTAGAATAATTTCCACAAAACGAACTTGAAATTGTGTTTAACATGAGCCAAGAATAGTGTTGCGTATACTGCAAGATAATAAGGAGTTACATATAGTACAAGCTAATATTGGTGTAGCGTACAACACAAGACATCAAAGTAATTAAAAATATAAAATCTCAGGGTATTACATTCTACCCCCCTTAAAATGAATTTCGCCCTCAAAATTCGTCACGGTTATAAATGGTTTAATACTTGAAAGTTTCTTTCATAGAAACCCACATCATAAAAATGAATACTAAAACTTCATTTTAGAAAGGGAAGTTAGAATCATAATAGTCACCTAATGTAACTCAGCACTGGGTTTCCACATAGGACAACATGGGTAAAAATATGGATATAGAAGAGAAATATAATCATCAACTTCTGATGAAGAGTGGTAGAGGAAATGGATATGATAAATCCAACAATCACAAAGCCATAAATTTGTGATGATCTAAGGTACAATCTAATTCATCAGATATAAGGGCACTAGGACAACATTTTTGGTTTTCAAGATCATTTCCCTAAAGTTGAAGAAATTGGAATTAGAAGAAATGCTTTCTTGATTTTGGTACAATCTCACCGTTGGTCATTCCGTGGACAATTTCCACTTCATCTCTTAAAGAAATGAAGTTGAATTTGTCATTTGTGAAGTGTTATCAGATCATGTGATAGAATGATGGGTCATTCCATCTGTCTCAAACAAAAGGTTTGAAAAAGTTATCAAAAATACATAAGTCCATCTATAGTGAGATTAATCATATATGGTTCCTAAAATGGACATATACTTCATATATCATAATGATTAATATAATAAAACTAGTTTCTACTAACCAGGGAATTCCTGTAGGCCAGCGGTAGGTGATAAAGGCCTGTCGTACTTCAGTTTTGGGTTCTATTCCCACATTCTTGTCCGACGCGATGGGTTGTCGCCCATCCTGCAGGATGTCCTTTTTCTAAAACTAAATTATTATAACATTCCATAAATAATATCGAAAAAATTTCTAGCCTTAAACAATACTGACTTATGTCCAACATAATCCATTCCAATCTTTAGTCTTATCCAAAATACTTCTATCCAAGATCATAATGTAAAGAAAAAAATTACTAGAAATGTCATCTGCCGAGCATGTGAATACCATCATTTATCCCCCATATATCATACGATATATCTTGTTGGTCAAATTACAAAAATGTGAATACCTTAATCATTTATTCTCTTGAAAAATGAATACCCATTGACACTTAGTGAAAACATGAATGCTGTAAAAATTTAATACTTTCCACATACCAAAATCCCAAAATTTCTATATACTCAAACCATGATATAACTTTGTCCTTATATCAGTCATGAGATCATTTCATTTTTTTTATCTCTTCATTATGCACATATCATCTTCTTCCCAAAAATATTTGAATCACTTTTCATGGCTACCGGTACCATATAATTATTTAAAACCAATACATAGATATTCCAAAATTCCATGATGCCATAAATGATATTCCATGATACTATTTTGAAATCCCATTACATAAACACTTAATCATTACACAACATCATTGTCATACTCAAGATCACAAATAGTGATCGCATATTACTTCCCTTTATCCTTTTCCTTAAGAGGTTGCTCATGTTGATCATCATTGACCCTTGGATTAGGGCATTGATTAGCATAATGCCCCATTTCCTTTCCCTTGAAGCATTGAAGTGTTGGTGGTGCGTTCTCTGCAGTCCTTTCTTTATTCACATCATTAGCAACCCTTTTTCCATTACTTCAACACTTATCTGCCTGATGACCTTCTTTTCCACACTTACAAAAATTTTAGTCCCTTTAATACAATCTCCACCATGCTTCTTTCCACACTTTTGAGCATAAAGAAACATTCATCTTCTTTTCACCATTATTCTGAGATTTCTCCTTAAACTCCATATTTCGTTTCTTGTCAAAACCCTGAGATGGATATGTAACACCAACTTCCATTTCTACCTTTATAGCACAATTAACAACTTCTTCATAGCTAGTGAAGTCTCTTATATCTAATGACCTTTGAAGACTTGGTTTTAAGCCACTAAAGAATAGATCAACTTTACCTTCAGGTTGGATGATAAAGCCAGATGCATACCCTACAAGACTTGTAAAATTCGCTTCGTATATACCAACAAATTCATCATCATTTTTCTTAAGCTCAAGGAAATACTATTCTATCTTTTTTCGAAGAATACGAGGGAAGTACTTATTAAAAAATAAGTTCTTGAACTCATCCCATTCCATGGATTCAATTTCATCTTGGGGCCTCGTATTCTTAATTAGAGTCCACCATTGATCTTCTACACCTTCTAAACGGTAAATAGCCAGAATGAATTTTTCATGTTCCGAGCATCAAAGTATGGAAAATATCTTTTCAATGGTACTGATCCTTTGTTCAGAAACAAGTGGATCAGAAGACCCACTGAAAGAAGGTGGACGTTTCCTCATAAAATACTCAATAGAATATTGTTCCCTTCTCTGCTTATTTGGAAGTCCAGAATTATTTATAGCTTGTGTAAGTATAGAAAAAATATTTTTCACTCCATATCACATAACATTGGTTTGATCAGGAGGAAAATCATTGCATTGTTCATTACATTGATCAATATGGTTCCTTCGGGTTCCAGCCATCGTCTAAAACCCAAAAAGAATAGTGTGAGAGGAAAAAATCATGCTTGGGAAAACAACATAATAAAGGGGGAGTACCTTCAATATATAACATCTTAGGGTTAATTATAAGATTTTTACCGTAATTCTAGGACTATAACCTATACTTATACTTAACCTTAGGGACATCCCTAGTCATACCTTAGAAATATCCCTAGGGATCTCATGATAGTTTTTGCATCCAAGTTTCCAAAGGTTAACTAAACCATTCCTCTGATACCAACTATAGAGACCCAAATCTTGACGTACATGGAAATTACATTACATTTGCAGAATACTTAATATATAACAATAACAAAAACACAAGTACCATAATAGTTTAGTGTCTTTGGAAACTTAGAATATAATCTTCTAATCATGGTGAAAGATCTTCAACATCTCCTATAAAGATCTTCCCCTTTTTTTCTTACCTAAAACCTTTCTTTATATCCTGGGGAAAAAAACCATATAAAGTGTGAGCTCAAATCCTTAGTAAGGGTAATCATGGATAAAATAAAACAAACCATATACATTTGAACTTCAAAACATGAACATAAGGTTTACACATCAAAATCATGAGTTGTGAAATAAATCCTGCAAGTATGTAAGGCATAGGTCATAAAGGAACATTAATCATGATACAATAGCATGGGAATAAAAAATTTAATTGTGTAAAACCATTAAGCACATTATATGATTTCCATAGTAGCCAAGTCATTGTTTCCAGGACCATCTTAGTGGACAAAGTCCCTTTTTGAATCGAGTTCACTCCTCGTTCTAGTCCTGTATCACTGAACCAGATTAACTTTTCATTCCAACCATGTCTATATCATGAGATATAAATATTTACCCAATGAATTGGAGGGTGATATAGGTCCCACCCATCTCATAATGAAATCATTCTTACTTGTTCCACAACATGAACATAAATCATTCATCATTACCCAATGTATAAAATGGGTTTCATAAACATCATCCCATCATAACATAATCCATAAAAAATGGATATCATTTCATCATAAGAAAAGTGAAAAAATGTAAATCATAGAGACATTATACTTGAAACATACACATATGAAATAATTTCATCTTATATGGAAAATGTTTTCGATAAAACACTTGAAATGAATTCTTGAAGAAAATATCCTTTCTTCTTCAAAATCATTTTTTTTTCACAAAATGCCATGCAAATTTTGAATGAAAAGGTTTTTTTGAAAATAGTCATGAAATCTTGTAGAGTAAGATTCATGAAAATAAGGCGTTATAAAACCGTAAAAATCCGTTCATGCCATATAAGTTAAAAAAACATTCTTCTCGTACTTTTTTCAGAAAAATCAAAAAAGTACCTTATATGGTAAAAAAAGAAAGATTATTTAAATAGCATGTAGTAAAAGTCAAAAATAGGTAAAAAGGACTTTAAAAATTCATGAAAACATTTTTAGAAAATAGATACATGAATGATAAATATAACCCCAGTAAATACATACGAATAAATAATCTCGGATAAAAACGAGATTGGAAAAGTTATCCCTTACCTTATGATCAATTTCGTCCATATGTGTCTGATATTCCTGTATAGTGGGTTTAAACATATTAATAACTTGTAACAGAACCATAATAATATTTATGATATCATATATGATTCACTTACAACTTTATATTATCTGTTCATTTGTCAATTCCATGCTAAAGCAGCGTTTTGGGAAAAATCGTTTAATTTATCGTCCCTGTTTTGACTTGTAATTATTAATATGATTACTTAGATCATGATTACTTAATTCTGGAATATAAAACATGATTTATATATAATATATATTCAGAATATACATATATATAATATATTGATAAATGGAATGAAATACACCGTTCATGGAGACGGTAGGTCGTACGTACGCATGAACGTTGTTTTTCGTTTTCTTATTGAATTGAATGGAATTAAGTAGATGACATACATATATATATACATAAATACAGTAGAATTATTGTGTCATATATTTCATTATTACTTATTATATATACTTTATAATCATTCTTGAATTGTTAACATGGAAAATGAATCGCATTGCGTCGTGGAGACGGTAATCCGTACGTACGCACGAGCAATGATATCATTTTCATATTTATTTAATGGAATTGTAGTGGATGATATAATATTTTAGAATCATTATGAGGTTATAATAATCATATATAGTTATTCTTTACACCATTATACTCATCTAAGTAAGGTGGTGGTGAAAAAACTGATTACACCACGGTGTGGAGATGGTATTCCGTACGTACGCACGCGCGGTGATTTCGTTTTCCATAGGATGGATAGAAGGTTAAATAGGGTTGTTTCATATTTATAATAACATATCAGTATATAATTAATACTTATGTTATTTCTTTATAATGAAACAACTAAAGAAGAGGAAGTAGAAGAAGAAAGAAACTTGAAAGAGTCGGTTGAAGAGATTACCTCTTCCTCGACACACCTCCTTTAAACTTCTTCTTAGGGCACTAGAGTTTGTATTTTGAGAATAACAGAACCTCTATGATATAACTAGATAGGTTTAGAAGAGTAATTGGTATGGTTTGTCTGAGATTCAATTCTAAAAAAGGTGTGAAGAGAAGAGGTAAGGGGTGCCCTTTTTATAAGGGAGGAGAGGGGCACCTTTGAAAAAACTTAAAATATTATTTTATAATAAAGTCATATTCGGTTTATAATAGCTCAAAATTGATTTATTTAGAAGATAAAGTGTGGATGGGTATAAATCCTCTCAAACCATAGGTTTTAGACATGTTTAGGTTACTATTGTAACCTTATCATTTATATTTAACTCTAAGTTAAATAATTTAACTTTTACCGTGTCTTCTTGTTTTCTTACACTATATGGTTAAAAAACTTACAATAGCAAGACAAACGAACCCCAAATGGTTCATTATTAATATATATAACCTTATATAAGTCATTTTTCCAAACCGTCGATTTTTAGGAATATAATAACAATTAAAAATATAATATTTGTTTTAAAAACTATTTTATGTCAATTTTGGCACTATTTGGTAATTGATTTTTTTAAAATCATAAAAACATGATTAGTTCAAAAAATATTAATTGAATCAATACTAACATGTCATATTAACCTATTAAAATTAGTTTAATTCATAAAAAGTCTCAAATTACATTTATTCTGGTATTTATAACATCAATTATGTTAATATTTCATTAATAAGGTAATTACTGCATCATCATTGTGTCATAAATAAATTAAATTATTTATTTTCTAAAAATTAAAAATAAAATACAATTATGTAGGAAATAATTTTATATTTCTAATTAATATTTATAGTCGAATTTATCTTATGTATAACCCTATATTAAATTTTTTTTATTTATTAATCATTGATTTTAACTATTTTAACTCTTATTTAAATAAAATTATAATAAGTGTCCTAATCTAATCCAAGTGGACCTAAAGGGTAATATTTTATTCCTAAGGTTGTTTTTGGTCTAATTACACTTATCCAATAGAATTATGACATGTGTTAGGGTAATAATAATATCATTTTTACCCTTAATTACCCTATTTACTTTTAACCGTGGTAAATAAAAGTAAAAAGTTACAATTCACAAAAAATTATTTTTATCTTATTGAACAACATTTTACTCCTTGATATTAACCGTGTCTCTCATATTTTCGAAATTCAACTCACAGAAGTGGTAAAATTAAGTTTTATGTACAATTGCAAATGCTCCTAGGAGGTGGGTAAAAGACGGTGAAAAGTTCAATAAAATTTTTATATATCTAAAATTATTATAAAATGACTCCAATGAATTAAATTTTACTTATATAGGTATTATGTATCAATTTTGACTTAAAATAAATTTAAATAAAAAATATTATTATAAAAAGTCCGTTTTTAAATAGTAACCCAGAGTTTTCACTATTCATCTAGAATTGAAAGTTTTTAGAAAAATACCAAAAATTCACCCTAGGATAATTTCGATATTCCTAATCCAAAAATGAAGTCCATTTTGAATGATAAAATTTATAAAATCTCAAAAAGTGTTTATTACTATTCATAACGGCTAGTTCATAATAATATTATAATAATATCTCGTTTAGTGGAACTCAATATTGCGTACTACACACACTATCGAAGAATGTATTGATTGCGTGTAATGCAAGCCAAGTCAGGGCTTTGTGTAGTGAAATATTCATTTGGTGTTGCGTATAACATAATCAAAAATTATTTCATTTATACATTAAAAAAATCTATACTAAATGGTGCGTAATATACTTTCCAAAAAACGAACTTGAAATTGTGTGTAACATGAGCCAAGAATAGTGTTGCGTATACTGCAAGATAATATGGTGTTGCGTATAGTACAAGCTAATATTGGTGTAGCGTATAACACAAGACATCAAAGTAATTAAAAATTTAAAATCTCAGGGTGTTACAATCATCGATAACTATCACCAACAATTGGTCTAATAAGGGATAATATATTCGGGTTATGATTCCCATGAACACTGATGGGGAATTATTCATGCCAAAGAGAATCACCAAGTTCTCATAGTGACCATAGTGACATCTGAATTTTATCTTCGGTATATCCTTGTCCCATACATTCCACTGGTGATAACTTGACCTGAAGTCAACTTTTGAGGACCATCATGACCCTCAATGCTTATCAAATAGGTCATTGATCCTCAATAGTGTATAAATATTCATCACGGTAAACTATTTTAGGCACCAGTTGTCCAAAAATAACCTCAAGCTCTCATCCACCTTCTTGGAAAACAAAACTGGGGATGCCAGGGGTGAAACAATGGGACTAAAAAATACCTTCCTTGACAAGTCCTCCAACTGCACCCTCATATCAAGAATATCTATGGGAGTCATCTGATTAGCTGGTGTAGATATAGGTGTCTTCTTGAGTTATAGATCAATAAAAAAGTCTATATCTTAGGGGGGAAGCCTGGGAAATCCTTGAGAAAGAAATCCTGATACTCCTCTAGCACTACAAGAAACAAGAAACTCATAACATCTACTACACCAAGGGTCATTATAGTCAACTGATGATTAATCGGATACACCCTTATATATATGAATCCATATTTAAATTCATGGGTTTCCTTTAAAAAAAAAGAAAACCTAGTCCCATCACTACATAAACATCACATTCTCCACCAAAAAATAGTCAACCTAGTAATGAATTATAGATAATATTTCATACCCAAGATGAATTCATAAGGCCTCATCGGTAATACAAAGAGATCCAAACAAAAACACTCACCTCAAAGAGTCGGGTCACACTATCGACACATGTATGTGATAATTGATTCATCTCTAGTAGGATTCTCCAAGTGAAAGGGTCGATCCAAGGGCTTAATCAGAAACTATAAGTCTCATATCAGACAGGTATCAATGCAAAAATGACTAGAACTGGTATATATCAAAACTAAAAAAAAGGAAGAAAAGATGTAGATCATACCTTGAATCATTCCCAGAGCCTCTGGGTTATAATCCTCATTGGCATTCATCTACCACCACCCTTATCCTTCATCTCTCTGGTCCGGGTGTAGACCACCTGAGGGTGGTGGTGGTAACAAGTAAAGTGTCTACCACCTCCAACTTCTCTCCCAACTCCTCTTCTGTGTTTTTCATCCTACAGACCGGTCTGATTCTACTGTTGGCTCTACCTCAGTGGCCCATCCATGGTCTCCCTATCTGCTATATAGTGGGTCAGAAAGTCTCATGTAAGATGTTTCCTACTATCACATTATTAGAACTACCTCCCATTGGGATAAATAGACCCATCTCATGATCTATGAACCATATACCCTCTATCATGGGACCTCCTATTGAATCATCTAACACGGCCAGGTCCCTGAGACTGACATCAACTCCCTACTACCGAGATATCTTCTCCTAATTTCCCACTTTATAAAACCACTAGTTGTGTCTGCTCATCCAAGAAACTCTCAACCACCAAATATCACTCTATAAACCCATCATAAGTAGTAATTCATAGTGGGATAACACTGACTTGAATGTATCAATGAAGTCCATCTTTGAAGGGTAGAGCCTGAAAGAACTGATCTTGAACCATATTCATCAAGTACCTAGAGAGGTTGGTAGACCTCAATGAATACTAAACTATTGTTTTGATACCCTACTAGAGACACATAAGATCCTGGATATGTACATCCGTCAGTATAGTTGGAGAGAAATCCTCTCTAAAAAGGTTCTCAAACTTTGACCATTCTAGATTCACCTTGTCATAATATTGGGTCACTAAATCCAAAAACCTTCCTATTGTTCCATAAAAAATACTCTCTGTAAGAACAACAATATTATCTATTGGTGTCTTGACTAGACGGAAAATTCATGCCACTACCTTAACATATCCCCCATCCACCTGTGGGTTGAACTTTCCTCAAAACCTGAGGGGTATCTACCGCTAAAACTCATGAAGTGCACTTAGCTCGTGCACCTATTTCACTGGTACCACAGGAACCATCTGCTACTCTATATGTGGTGGTAAATCTAGTAAACAAAATAGAGGTAACATCTCTATAACTAATCCTTATATTGTTGCCTCATCCCTAAGGGGATCATCCTCGTGATCCTCGCACTAAAAGTAAACAAGGTCTACCATTATCAATGAGTATACCTGGAGAGATAAATCTAGAAGGACATTGAAACCAAAACCCATTTCTATATGAAGCATGTACAATTTTTCCCCATCCAATGTTCTCATGTATCATGTAAAAAGGTAGTTTATCAGAGTCCTAGTGTATGGATACATTGGTCGTCATACCAACACCAGGATCCCTAGCCTGAAATCCCAACTCCAAAAACATTACATTGTTTCCCAAAACCAATATCACAGACTCCGGTACTAAGTTTGAACCTTTATCTAATACCACTCCATCCTGAACCATCCTAATGGGGGGTGCCATGAGTCCCCAATCCAGCCTCCAATAGAACATGGGCTGGTGACTAGCACTGAGTAGGCATATCACTAAAGTTGGTGACTTATCCTAAGTACCTGTACACATGAACATATCTCCATTCCCATACAATGTTGAAATGTAAAATCAACTAAACAAACATGCATATATACATCTAAATCCCACAACCATAGTGCGATAGGATGTAAAGGAATATAAAATAGGGCTAAATAAAAGGCCAACACAAAGAGTCTAAAAACAAGTCTAACCTAAAAGTAAAATGGGGACTACGGTCCAGATACTATAGGAACACACCTTGGTCTTCCCGGTCTCACTAAGAACCACCAGGTTGTCTTCCCCCAGGGAATTTATCAAAACTTCAATCATCTGCACAAAAAACAACATGTGTGGGAAAAGCCTGTGTAGGGGTAAGTATGACAATACTCAGTAGGACACCATGAAACCACAATGCATATTAAAAAAATAGTTAGATCCACATAGGTATATGTGTTAAACACATATAATAAGAACATCTAGATATACTTAACAATGATACATAGTCTAAAGGTAAGTCACAACCGTAATTCCAGCCTAGTATTCTTGCTTGAAATTCCAACATATCACTCATCTAATAGAAAATACTCCATGAGTTTTATAGAATTATTGAAATCCATATAAGAGGTAGTGCTCATTGGGTATCATCATAGAAGTATGCACAATATTCTAAAGAGATACGATATATAGATGATGGTCACTCCAAAGGCCATGGGGTATACCAACAACTAAATCTGGGATAACCCACTAAGTTGAGGATTAGTTCCTATGTAGTGTTGGTCATGATGATACCAAGAACTACCCATAGGTAAATAAGATGATAGAGGACATCACTTTGGACTTCATGGAAGGATTTTGAAAAATCTATATAAGAAGTACTGCTGAAGGGATCACTGTGTTATCTGTAGGAGGTGATTCCATTTTTACACTCATGGAAATGGATATAGGGAATGCACCCTAACAAAACATGTCCACGATACAAAGGAAAATTTATTAAATCGAACATTTAAGGATTTCATGGGATTTAGTAGAAGTACACACTGTGTCCCTTTAATCTGAGTCCTACCTTTGTAAATGACCCATGTCTGTGTCCATGTAGAAGTACACTACATGGTACTACCCATGTACTTCTACTTGTGTATCAGTACAGGACATTGTTCATGTATGCCCAACCTAGTTATGTATTTGAATGAGTACATGGTGTACCCATTACCATGTGGGTATACCCACCAAGGTACACAACGAGCCTTCAGGGAGGGATCACACACCTTGTGATAGTCATCTTCATCTTGAAACCCTATCTACCATTAGGAGGGTCCCACACATCATTTAATCCGGGATTACATGATGTATGGATTGTGGATTTATGGATATCAATGTTCTTACTCCCATGTATGATCGTGATACTACTGCCTTGGATTCCAAACTCAATCTTGCTAGAAATTTCAAATCTACTCTGGTCGTCCCTCTCTATCACTACTCATTGGATTTCAGTAACCCAATTCACTTGAAAAGATGTTTTTGCTCATCCCCATCATCATCTCACACACCATACAAAATTGAGGGTCTCCAATCCGGTTTGATCCATTCGCCGTAACCATCATTGTAGATCCATCATTTCATACCGAGACAGAACTACAATATTGAATCATCACACCAAGAAATGGGTGTATAGTGATGAATTCCTCAGTATATGTTGAACCATGGTCGAAAAAAATAATTCCCTTAAAGAATGTAGAATTTGGGGAGAAAATCACCAAGAAATATCACAAGAAACAAACCTATGTTGATGTTCATATCAAACATGATCAATTTCTATGAGTAATACGAACAAATAAATAATAAATAATCACCACAAATTTCTCCCAATTCCTAAATAAAACTAACATATCATGCAATACGCACAACCCATGGATTAATATATTAGTTTATTGATATGTTTTCATCATAGAAATAGGAAACATGGTAAAAATCCAAATAAAAAAATTCTCTACCTCGAGGTGGATCAAAAACACATGAATAAAGATCTTGTATGATTTTTGTTGGTGAGATCTCTGAATCCTATTGCGCACTAATCACTAATATACGATGTGGTTAGAATTTTTCTAAGAGAGATACCCTAATGATCTCTCTAATGTTTCTCAAAATCCTATAGGGTTATGTGGTTAACCCAATGGAATTGTAGAAACATACACTTATATAATAAATTAGGTTACTACATCAACAGATGAAATATAATTAAATATTATATTATTTATAATTTATTTTACGCCTGTGATGACTTTTCCAAAAACTATCCACACTAATAAAGGTTATGTTGCACATAGGATAGATCTAGAATTCTAAAATCAA
This sequence comes from Viscum album, assembly GCA_963277665.1. NCBI lineage: Eukaryota > Viridiplantae > Streptophyta > Magnoliopsida > Santalales > Viscaceae > Viscum > Viscum album. The sequence goes on from OY728165.1 coordinate 2,103,662,977, forward strand.
TAGTACACTAATATTTCTAATCCAAGATTCATTTTTGAATCTATCCCAATTTCTCAAGAAAATTGTGAGCCTATGCTATTTAATATATTTAATATATTTCAAACAATTATTTAAGACACATCAGAGCTTGAAATCATATGTCATATCAACAATTAGTAACAAAAATAATACATAATATATATATATATATATATATATATGAAAAATACACGTCATTGTAATATAGTTGATAAGGAACCATTTCAGGCATGCCATCTATTTATGTCAGGTGCGGTGCAAATGTCATCCAAGGATCTTCATGAAAGGTCATCTTGACAAAGGTAAATGATGTTTATTGGGATTTAAAAATTCTTTCTATATTAATATCATACAAATAGAATCATTAAAGTGTTATGGGAATTATTAAATAGACCTTTTTGATGGTGGAAATACCATGAATCAAATTTGTTCTTTTTAAATGCTAGGACATATGGTGGGAAGTGCCATAAGAAATATGTTTAAAGATATGATGTTGTGATAATGTACCGGGTTAGATGGGATTGGGTATGTTTTTTCTTGATATTTAAATTTTGGAGATAGAGCATTGGATTAGGTTTTAACAGTATATTTGGTATTCTTAATTGGTGTTCGACAGAGCATTGGGTATTTGAAATGTAATGCGGCCGTTGGGATGATTCTTCTTGAAATGGGTAGTTTAGGTGTTTATTTTTTATTCAAGGATTCTTAGGGATGATAAGTTCTATACTGGGGAGAATATAGAGTCCCATATTTTTGGACTGGATGAAATCATAAAGGAATTTGAATTTTATCATTAGGTGGACATGACTTTCTTTAAACTGAGAATAGAAATGAAAATTTGAGTTTTAGAACACCGAAATATATATATTTTATACTTATTTTAGGGATCAAGTGTTCACTCAAGTGTTACTTCTTGTTCTGGGAGTGCTGGTCCCCCAAACCTGAAAATTCGGAAAGGCTGATAGAGGTGCATGATATGTTTGAAACCGTACATCCCCCATGTGAAACCATGTGTCTCTCTTAGTATATATAGAGGCCTTTCATGGTTTTTTCAAACCATACAAGAGGATATGTATGTCCTTGTGATAGTTTCAAGTCCCTTGAGAGTGGAGAGATGCATGTTTTTTTCATTGTTTCTCAAATTGTGTGCATGAACCATGTGACTCCCCTCTTTAAGCAGTGGCATGAACATGTTTGGTGCAAGGTTTGTCCAACCATACGACCAAACCATATGCCTTATTAAAGGGTCTGTAAATTACCAAAAAATCCTCCATCTATATATTTTTCATTTCCTCCTTTCCTCCTCTATTTACCCATGCACAATAGCTCCTAAGTGATCATCCTTCTCCTCCACTAGGTATGAGGAGATCTTCCTCATATGACATATGATTTGGGCACTGTCAAGTGAGTTGGATATCCCTAATCAAGTATACTACTCCTCCTTACTATTTTATCAATTTATATTCTCCTCACTTGTGCAATTTTTTTGTGAGATAATCCACCCTATTTATAGGGTGTTAGTATGTTTATTCAATTTCTCTTGAACTAGATTAAATCAAGCCTCAGTATTGGAAGTATGGGTATTACATGGTATAAGGTTGGTGGTCTATATATTTTAACTCACATTTTTTTATTTATATAATACATCATTGTGACATGTGCTGGAATTTCCATGAAACACCTCTTAAACATGAAATTTAATGTTTAGAACCCAAGTCCATAATTTATATTCCCTTTATGATTGTTTGATACCATTGAAGGTTATCTCCTCAATAAAAATCATCCATTTTATTGGGTTACATCAATTACTCATGGAGTAATATATTCATATTTCCTATTAATAGACCACCTATGGGGTTTAATAGTTTAAATTCTTTAAATATGATGGTTGGCATAGGCTTTCAACCTTGTGTTATGTTAAATGAATCTTCTTGACCATGGTTTTTAAATTGAGTTGGATTATTTTTTGATGAAAATTTAATGTTTTCCAATAAAACCCCTCATTGAGGTGTGTTTTCTTACAAATGTAAAATGTAGTGATTAATTTTCTTTATCTTTCTTTGATTATTTTCATGGGTGTCTTCCATTCCCCATATAGTTATTGTTAGATGAATGATGTGCTTGAGTGCATTTCCCTTATTTCTTTAAAACTAAGATGAAAAGTGGGAATAGACCTGAGCATGAATACTTAAATGGTAAATGTAATTATTATATGCACGGTCTTAATTATTGATTACAAATGGAATGTATTTATAGAATTAATGACACATGGACCTCCTTTCATATCTAGGCTTGAATGATTAAATGAACCACGAATGCATTAGGTGATACTTGAGTTCATTTTTATGAAATTCCTAGGATGGGATCATAGGCTTCTAGATATTATATGTACCTTGGGAGATACTTAGGTATCTTTTTATGAAACTCCAAGGATGGTATCATAGGTTACTTGATTTGTAGATACTCTATGAGTGATACTTGGTAGGCCTTAGATGAGCTCTCCATACATTTATTTACCTTCTTAAGTGATATTGGTCCCCCAAAGGAGAGCACGTAGATGGTTTCAGTGGTGAGATGGTTACACCATTCCATGAGAGATACTCATACCCCTATATGAGATACCTGGTATGAACTCATAGGGTTTTCTTTTACACCAAACCAAGAGTGATACTTGATATTCCTTTTATGGATCTCCTTTGTTGTAATCAGTTGGTGATGAGTATATATAGTTCCCCAAGAGTGATAAAAGGGATTCTATTTATGGATCACCATAGATAGACTCAGGGTTCCGTTTCATAAATTATAATGATGTCTTAAATGTAAAGGACTAAGATTTCATAGTTGTTATCCTGTGATGCGTCTACCAGGCCAAATAACATGACCGGGCTTGGTCATTTTCATTCTACTCTTTTCATGATGACCCATATCGTATTTTTACTGGTTCAATTATGTTCAGTGGAAATCTAGATTAGGAAGATGAAATTATGGTCATATAGGTGTCCCTTAGGAACCTAATACAACTTATTTACTTCAATTATTTTCTGCTTTATCTATCACACTTTCACACTAGTTTAATTTAGACTCACATAATAGATTTTATGATTTAGAAACTGTTGGTGGTGGTTTAATGAGTATATCTCACGCACTAATTAGGCATCCATTGCACTGGGGTATTTTAGAATATCTCATTGGTTGCTGGATGATGATCCTTGGATGATTGCATGTGTTGTGAATTGTAGAGGAGATCTTATAATCACATGAATGAGCTAGTACTCAGGATGCTCGTGGAGATCTCCCTCAGGTGTTTTTATTATTTTTCATTGTTATTGTATTTAATAACATTTACCTTACATATGTCTTATTGTTATTTTTTGTATCACACAGACGTATATGCATATTGGTTTATTTGTAAATAGACATATTGGTCATTTATTATGATTATATTTGTCTTCTTTTTCATTTATTATCACTATTACCTTTGTTTTATGTGATTATCTACATCTGATATACCATTTTGATACTTTGATAATGATGTTATTATCTCTCCACCATACCACAATCAGACCCTTGCTACTATTTGGTAGCCTTTGACATATGAGGAGGCACACTTGAGGCCATGTGGCGACCAGTCTGGCTACTGGTTTTGTAGTCATCTAGACTGAGACATGTCATCATTACTTTAGGGTATTTATTCATTAAACTATATAATAAGATGAAATAAATTATCATATAATTAAAACTTTATTCATTCCTCTTCTAAAAATATATATATTAACATCCGAATCTCCTTTCGTAGTTGTAACTGCAAATTCAGTCCTAGAATTATGATCTTAAAGTGTGTTCACCTATTATTGAGTATGTTTATATTATCATTTAGATATCTATTCAAATATAGTTTCATTAATCATTTTTACATATATATTTCCTCAACTTTTGGTCAAGTTTATATAACCTTAAATCTCAAAAACACTTTGTTAAATAAATTTCACCTTAAACATCAGTTTCACCGATTCGGCTTACAAGGCCTTATACTTCCAAAGGAAAGATACATTTATATGTTATAAAATGAAAACCCATTAAAGGAATGATTGAAAAAAATTCAATTATCTCTATGTAATCTTGCACCATACATAGGTTTGGAAAAATTAGAGTATTTAAAAAAGAAATTAAAAGGATCATGTATTGTCATGTTGAAAACCCACAAAGAGTGTATACAGAAAAATATGAGTTCCTTCCTACTAATATACTTCTATTTCCTGGATTTGGAAAAGATTATAGTATATATGAATAGGTCACAAATATTGTAGTGGTCGACACATGGACCTAGAAAAAATAAATTTATTCCCATTAGTCCCACTAGTCTCAAAATTTTTTTGAGATGATTCTCTTCCCAATCCTCTAAAGTGTGCTCAATTAATAATGTAATTTGGTTCCTAGGTGGTTGGGTGATTGAGTGGTCAGTTCCCCGGTGGTTGGGCACTTAGGTAGACTAATTCCCAAGCGTCAGGAACTCAATGTCCTAGTTCCCAGAGCTCAGCTTTAGTTAAGAATACATGATTACAAATTTTTTAGTTCCTAGCCCTCGGTTTTGATTGAAAATAACATGAATATAGGTTCTATATAGATTTTTCACCTAGGTATATTTTGTATTTATCATGGAATTCCTCAAAATTACATGATAAAAAATATGACTTAAAAAAGTCATAACATTTTTCTACATAATTTTTTTGGATCAGTGACCTATAGAATCAAAGCATATGATAAGGGTTACACCTCTGAATGTAAAAAATACCCATAGTATATGTTTTCTAAGGCTATAAGAGGCATAAATGAGTTATAAATATTTATATAAAAACTAGAAAAGCCTTTTCTCCAATAATAAATGAAATCCATATCCTACACTAAATGGGAGTTTCAAACGACCACACAACTATATTGGGTGATGATTTTGAAATATATATAGCCTTAAGAATAAAATAAATCTTGAAACACATAGAGATACTATTATTTTATTCTTCATCAAGTTTGATACTCTTGCATCTTCAAATAAATCCATTTCATTCGAGTGAAGATCATATTATGTTCATCGTAGGAAAGTTTATAGTATATGATTTTATTATTCCAATAGTGAATTAGAAGATTGTCACATAAGGACCATCCCAAAAAACACTATTATTGAGATCAATTTTATAGTTATTCATTGAACCAAAATGATAATTTTAATTTCATGCTCCTTGGTGTATGATTTAACTACCTATCATCACTAACATGATTAATGAAACAAAATAACCAACAAGAACCCCATATCTAATTCTATAAATATAGTCACATCCTCACCAATGATAACTTGATTAATATGGGGAATAAATTCAATAAATAAACATACAAGAACATTAAAAAACAATTCCAAAATCCTAAAACCTCTAAGAAACCAATTATTTACTCATTGTAGCACTATTACACCACAAAATAAAGTGAGTGATCTAGACCCCAAAACACACCTTCTAAAACATGAGAAACCAAAAACATCAACCCACTGAGAAATACCCTCCACTACATGGATAGGTTTATAAAAATATAGTCACCAATGTTTAGTTTAACTAAAATCACCTAATTGTTATAGGGTTTAGAAGAAGCATTGGGTGGAAGTTAAATTTTTATTTTATATAAAATTAAAATGATTAAATCAGAAGAATATGAATAATGATACAAATAATTTTTTAGAAAACAACACATACATTAAACTTATAATTAATTTTAATAGAATCACCTAAACTACGATATTCTTCTTGATCAATTCATAATTCGAAGAACCTTGTTATGTTGTCAATCTATTGAAGATTCCAATTAAGGATTCCGCCAGATTTATCCACACATTCCCCATGAATCTAAAAATTAAATTATTGATATCTAGGGTGTTAGAGTTATAATAAGTAGTGTTATACATAGTTTTCCATTAATCCCAACAAGAATATCTGTTTTCCCCTCTTGGTTCTTAAGATGTGGATAATAGGAGAATTCACTTGAGGGATCAAGAGAATATTAGAAAATACCTAAGAATTCATCCTATATCTAATGAATATTACAATAGAAATAACATATTTTATAATATATTATTAGGTTAAAATAATATAATATCAGTGTTCTTTATAATTTTATTTAATCCAAGTCATATACTATATCACATATAAAAAAAATAAAATTATTTTTTATATAGAATTTGATTCATCTTATATCATTTATTAAATAAATAAATGATATTTATTTAACTTATATTAAATAAAATAAATCATTTTCATCAAATCATGAAATTTGATACATATTCTCTCATAAAATTTATCAAATCTCGAATAAAAAAATGTCTATTTTATAAAATAAAAGAAATAATATATTCATTTAAGCGAGAAAATAAATAAATAAATATTCAATTAACTTGAATAAAATATTTTTTTAAAATATTCTATATACCTATGTATAAATAAATATTATATTGATTAAATTGTGACTAAATAAATGAGAGATTAAATTCAACTCTCATATGAAGGTTCAAGGGCAAAACTGAAGTGGTTGCCCGTTTCCCATTTTTTAGATTATCATAAAATTTAATGGATAAATATAAAGGAACTTGAAGAATGAAATCTTATTTTTTCCATCAAATTCAACAGATAAATGTTTAGGATAATTATAAAAGAAACCTCAGAAACTTCTAAAGTGTATCATTCACATTTAATCTATAATTAATTTTAAATCGGTATAGCCTCAAGCCAAGAATTATTTTTAATCAATTTTAATGTATGAAATATCATTTCATTATTTTTGGGATGAATCCAATTGATAATTCCAATAGTTGTATCCACACATGCTTGATGGATCTCTAAAAAACATTCCTGGTATTTTGAGTGCTATAATGGAGGAACCTAGAGCTTCTCATCATTTTTCATTGATCACAACATAAAAATCACTTATTGGCTCTTTATTCTTGTGAGGGAGGGGGGAAGATTTTATCTCTTGGAATTTAGATAATTATCTAAAGTTTTCTTTATTGTGAACAATGTCTATAATACTTCAAAAATGAGGTATGTTGAAATGTATACTTAGGGTTAACATTTGATAATTGCATAATGACACTTTATAAAATATTTATTCCAAGTCCCCATGTCTAATGATAATAATAATACTACATCTCTTAGAATTCGCATATTTAAATATTATTTTTTTAATTAAATAAATCAATGGTTATGTACATGGTAAAATATAAAACATAACATTATCTTTATTCCCTTAACTCATCCTGTTAATCAAAATCAACATTTACGAAACTCAAATAATAAATTATTTAAATAAATAAATATAGCTTATTCAGTAAATAAATAAATATTACATCCACTAAACTCACAAATAAATATTAATTTTTAAATTTCACATAATTAAATAAATATTAATATTAATATATTTACTAAATGGGTGAATAAATAAATTCTTATTTATTAAATTGTGAATAATAAACAAGAGATACAATTCAATTAACATATTCTAAACCTTAAATATCCAACAATTGAATTTATATGATAAAAAAACTTGAATAATAATTATTCCATAATTAATGAATAACATTTACTCAAAAAATTAAATTCAATATAATTTAATGTAATTCCGGATACACTTATTGTGCACCCCTCTATGCCTGTTTCTTAGTGAAATTAGGTGAACTTACCCAAATTTCATGACTTTGGTATAATAACACCTTAAGGATACCATAGATAAATAGATTAACTATAGAACAACAAAAATATTCCTACCAACACTACTATATAAAATAATCCCTTTATCATTATATCTTATGAAACAAGATTCATACTTGCATCATCATAGACCACAGTTTATTTATCTTTATTTGATTTTACTAAATGAACTTGTTGATGAATGACCATGGAAATTGATTTAATTAGGTATTTATACTTTAATCAAAGGTATAAATATATCTTCTTCCATTAACTCAAAATGGGAAAATTCTTTCTTTACTTATTCAATTAATTTTGTATCACTTATGATGCACCTAACGTATTCCACCTCACCGCAAGCATATGCCATCATGATTTTAATCCATAAATCAAATTATGTGATTCATGAGTTAAATTAATTATAATATCAAGTCTAATGATCAATAAACACTTTCATAGATAGGAATATCCAATGACACATAAAAATGTTTCATAACTTTTGGATGGTTTTCCCACATAACCACTCTTATTGAAGATTACCCGGTGAGAACTACATGAGGAGAAGTATCAATTTATTATAATCCTCTAACACCTAATAGTTTTTCATCATCCATGTGTCATCATAAATATGTTATCTAGAGTATATGACATATGTTTAAGAATGCTTTTAGAGTATCTATAGGTTTTTATTATTGTAGGAAACTTATATAACCTTTTTATGAGACAAATACATGAAGGAAATTAACACATTAATATTGAAATTAAGAATAATCATCATGTGATAAGATATTATTAATATTTCAGTAATAAAAAGAAAACATTCATCTAATTCTAGGGAACCAACTCCAAAGGACTCTCACTTTCACTAGAACCAAATATTAACTAATCTTAGTTCTCTAGATCTCATATGGTATTCTTGGTTCTAATAAGATAAGGATTTAGTCAATGGGTATACCACATTATCCAATATGGATAATATTTTTACTATGACATCACCCCTTTAATAAAAACCCTGCAAGAGGTGATACATTTTATGTATATTATTTATTCATTCATGTCACCTAGGATCCTTGTATAGAACCACAACTAAAATATTATCACAATACAAATTGATAACATCATCACTTCTAGATAAAACACTAATCTCTTAGATAAAGTAGAATATCCATAGAACTTATTTAGCTACCTCAAATATACAATTAACTCAAACTCTCTTATATAATTTGAAACCACTAACTAATTATAAAAATTTTAGCTCATAGTTCACATATTAAGGGAAAATACATATCTTGGCTATGATTTTACATCATTCTGATCAGTTTGGAAACTTGAATTTTGGTATATTAATTGAAACTACTTCATAATCCCATATATAAACCGCAAATATATCAATTATATGCCTAATTTAATTTAGGATTTTCTTTAATGATGAACAATGTGTCTTTATTATCACTTCTTGATATTTTTCTATCATTCACAATACTTTGAAGACATCAAACCTGGTACATATCATGATATATATTATAAATCCCATCATAGATGCATAATGGATTCTATTATTTCAATATCAATCCTACTATGTATTAGGAAATATTTTATTTTATATTTTTATACCATATGACATAGGAAAAACCAACTTTTGGATTGTTCCGTATTAAAAATTTTCAGAAACATATTAATATATAAGACTTGATGTAGTAAAAGAATCCTCTTAGATCTATCTCAATGGATATCCATCCAAAATAAATTTTTATTCAATGAAAAGGTGCAAGGAACCAAATTGCCCCCATGCTTATGGAGGTCTGAAATTGTGCAGGCCAAGGTCATATCATCTAATTAAATTTACAGCCTATGGTTTCAAGCAATTAGAAGAAAGAAGACTATTGTGGATGCATCCATGCTCTGTTAAGGAAGAAATATAGTCTGCTACCTTATTTCCCTCACGCCATGTGTGGGAAACGTGGATGGTATCCTGAATTAAGGATCTACAATTCCTGATGAGGTAGGATATGGACTATAGAGTAATTCCTTTACCCATCAAAGAATCATTAAAAATTAAGGAATCCGCCTCTACTTGAGTTAATAACACCTGTTTCTGAATGTAAAGAGTGAGACTGGTGAGCATTTCCTTAGTCTCACCCAAAAGGGGAGTGCCCATTATAAAGAAAAACATAAAATCCAACTTGATGTTCCCCTGAGAGTCGCGAACCACTCCCCCACCTTTCATAATTCCCAAGGAGAAAGACCCATCCATGTTCAACTTGAAGCCGGAACCAGCATGTTTCCAGCACACCCAATGTCCCTACGTCATAACTGGGTGAGGAATGGACACAGGGTTACTGACCTGGATACATCTGAATGAAGGAGCATCTCACCAGTCCTAGGAGAGTGAAATAAATTCCATCAATAGGAAGCGTGTCCTCTCTACGATGACTCTCACCGTAGAAACAAAACCTTTAAATCTCGCTTGGTTTCTAGCTTTCCACAAGCACCAATAACCATCAATCAATATCCCTGATCGAGCAAACCGATCCTTATCCGAAGCATATGAGCCTTGAAACCAACTTCCCAAGAAAGAAGAAAGGTCCCACTAATGAGTGTAGTTAATAACAGAGCCTCTGAAAAGGGACCACACCACTGAAGCCCAATCCCCCTCAAAAAATAAGTGATACATACTCTCCTCCCTCTTGATAGATACTACATGTAAAACTAAATCACTCCCACTAAACCACTTGTAGAAACATGTATCAAATTCATTCTTTATGAAATAAGATTATTTTATGGATTCATAAAAATTTATGTTTTATGATTTTGATTCTTTCTTAATCCTATAAAAACATCTCAGTAACATTCAAACCATATTGGAATTATTTACTGACAAAAACCATTTTCGTTATTTCAAATAGACATATTCCACAATGTTTCCATTAAGGATAGAGATCTTGACATCCATTTTCCAAATATCATAATCATAGTAAGATTATATTGTATATATAACTCTAATGGTTTTCATCATAGATATTGGTGAAAAGGGTTAATTATATTATATTCCTTGATTCAAACTAAACACTGTAGCAACAATTCATGCCTTATAGGTACTAAATTTACCATTCATTTCTAGTTTATTCATGAATACAAATTTTCAATTAATATAATTCACATTAATTAGAGGATCTACCTAAACCCAAAAATGGGTTTGGTACATGGAATCCATTTTAGACTTTATTTATTCTGGAAAATTTGTAACTTATGAGCTATTTACTTATTCCTTATAGGATGAGGTTCGTTGTTTTAAACAAATAATGTGTCCCATTCTTTAGTGACTAGAAAATCACATCTCTCCAATTATATAAACTATACATTTATCCTATATAATAGTTGTTTCTCTGAAACACATTCTCTAATATATATTTTGTAATTTTTTCATGTACTAACTCTTGTTTATATTAAGCCTCAAATTCAAATAATTACAACATTCTGCCACAGTATTATTTAGATATGTGATCCCTTTCTTTGAAAATTGCATTTATTTCCATGATTAACTTTTTATTTAAGGGTTTATATAGATAATATTCTCTCATTTATCTGAAATATCCTATAAATATATAATTGGTGCCTCGAGATGAAAGTGTGTTTCTAATAGTATCCTTAACAAATTATTTTCATCCCTACACACATATATGTGAAAAAACGGAATTATTCTCATACCAAAACTCTAATGGAATTTCACTTTTCACTTTACTTGGAACTTAATTTAGTGTTTATTCTTTAATATGTAATTTGTATCCCAAAAAGAATAATATAAGATCTACACCACTCATTATCGATCTCTCATGTAAAAAAAGGCTTTATTCCTTTTTTCACTTACACCATTCCACTGTGGTGTATATAGAAGAGTGAGTCGAGATAGTATCCCAAAATATTTCATAAAATTGGTGAAATCTTGGTTAAGATACTATTTTCCCCGATATGAGTAGAGTTTCTTTATCTTCTTGTCAAGACGATTCTCTAATTTATTTTTGTATCCCTCAAATATATAAAATAAATCATACTTATACCTCATTAAGTAGATATATCCATATATACTAAATTCATTGTCAAAAGTTATGAAGTAATAAAACTCACCTCCATACTATACTATAAAATTTCTACTTACATTTTTATGAAAATTTTTTAAAAGATGAGTAACTCTCTAACCTTTTCCACTAAATGGAGAATTTGAAAAAATATCATTTAAATCAATCATGGAATATATCAAAGGATTTTAGTAAAAAACAATATAGATAACCTCCTTGATATATTTTTATTCAAATGATTCTCATTTACATGATCAAGCTAATTATTCAAAAAATAGGTGTGATATGTGTCATGTGAACAGGATTCATTATCAATTACCAAGACTTTATTTTCCTATTAAAGTATGTAAATGATTTTATTAAAATGCTTCATTCCATAACATATGTTATCATTATGAAAGTAACATTCTTTATATTCAAATTTGAAAATAAAATCATTCATATCTAAAATAGAAATATATATTATATTATTTCTTATATTAGGTAGATAATAAAAATTAATTTAAACTTGAACCTATGAAAAAAATATGTGAGATGTTAGTCTCCAATAGAAATGACAACTAGTCTCACTCCATTGGAAGCTATAATATCCACCTCAACTATGATAATATCCTTAAACTTACTTGGTTCTTGTATTTGGATACAAGTGTGATAACCAAAAGATATATCTAATACTCAATTTGTAGAAATTTAAATATTACACTTGATAAAGACCATACTCGATGATTCCCCTTAATTATTCTTTTAGGCACAATTATTACTCATATTTCCTTTTTTACCAAAATATGATCATACAATATCATTATTTTTATCCTATCTTTAGATATTTATCATTTTGAAAGGGTTTTGTGAAAAATCCTTTGACATAGAGTTTATCTTAGACATTTTTTTGCTTTAAATTCCACTTATTCACCATAAAGATAAAATATTTTTCATTCTTCATGTCTTTATCCCCTTAAAGAATAATAATAAATAGATCCATGATAGTCTTATCTGTATTGTTCTTATTTAAATTCATATTAAAACATGGTAATATCAAAGGAAGTGAGGTGAGTGCAAGGTTTATGCTCAATACAATGGGAATGTTGAATCCTAGAATTTAATAATTATCAATATAGATAATCATCTTACATACATGGGGTATGGCTAGAAATCCATCGTATATATTTCTCATAAATAGTTCCTTGAATATTTCATACCATACTCATCTCACATTTTTTAGATTTAGATCATGGAGAAGAGACAACAGGGTGTGTGCATCCATGAAGTTGTGAAGCTTATGGACATGATAGCATGAGTCATTGGACATATAATATATCATCAATGTGTTTCTACAATACATTTTATACCACTTTACCTACCTCACTAGAGAGATTTAAAAAATATAGGGACCACAACACATACCCTTCCAGGAATAGTATAATGTGAAAGCACATATACCATTCCAGGGAGTTATCACTAGTAAAGGTACTACCTTTATATAAGTTGAATTTCATGGATAATGACATAGTCAAACGGTTTTCCATTCTCTATAAAAAAAATATTTAGTAATTTATCTTGACAACATGTTTTGATATAATAAATTAATTTTATTATCCTCCCACTAGTTTATCAAATCTCAATATCACTTACCATTTGATTCATAATATATCATCTCTTGGATATTCTAGAGAAAAGGATACATATTCCCTTTAAAATAAACTAAATAATGGCCTTATTAAATTATTTGAAGGTATTTAGGTTTTAGTTAATTGTCAAATTATTTAACTCGTAGTTCCTTGATCAGTTGAGTGGACTCCCAAATCCCGAAATCCTAAATTCATATTTCCACAACTCTTACCTCCAAGTTACATCAGGTCTTGTAGGGGTTAAATACTCCTAGTGTTAAGTTGTTCAAGTCAACCCATGGATTATATTCAAACTCCTCGATAAATGAAAGCATCTTAATGAGGTCTAGACTAATAATCAGATCTTTGGATTCATTATAACTCATGTAATGGAATGTGTTTACTGAATTAATATATTTTTTAGGTATTTTTTTAACTTATTAATAAATAATAAATATTTATTTTTAACAATATTTTGAATATTATATGGAATTTCTATAATTAATTAGCCATTTATGATAACATATTTTACTTATAATAATTTTATTTGAATTTATCTTAGATTTCTTGTTAATTAATTTACTAAATGCGATCATTATTAATCAAAAAAAACAACACACCTTCTAAATAAATAAACAACCATGCATTAAAAAATAATATAAATATGTGATATAGTTATCTGATTTTAACTACAGGGTGGTTTATCAAGTTTAGATAATCAAACCTTGATCCATGGGGTAATAAATCCTTGATCCCATGCCTAGATCTAGTTATCGTATTCCTCAATTAACCTAAATTAATAATAGGTTGGTTTCATTATATCCTGGGTCATAAACCACCTCCTCTCATTGAGAGCTCCATCCTTTAGAGATGTTTACTCTCTATTAGGTGTGCGATACCATGGGTTTAGGGTTACATGAAATAAAACTTAGATATATAGTCTTATATATGATAAAAGAGGGATGGGTGATATAGAGATCATCAAATTTAATTTAATAATACATCATCATATAAATTTTATTAATAAAATTAAATTCAATTAACCCAAAAAATTGACAAGTTGGTCAAGCTAATTATCAATCCCAATATTAAATGACTATTCTTTTATACTTGTTATAATTTATTTTAATTAATTATAATTAATATAAATTTACTGATATTAATAAATAGATAAATTAATTATTATCTTAATATTCTATTCAAAAATTATTTTAAATATAATAAGATTCTCATTATGTATTATTTTAAAATAAAATTTATTTTAATTTAAAATTATTATTTACACGATGTGTACTAATGAAGTCACAAAAATTATACCATTTAATGTAATATTAAATTAACTAATGTATTTTAAAACATACATGGTGTGTACATTATAGGTAACATGATGTTTACCTTCTATTCTAGATTAAATCGATTCCTGTAATTTAATTTTATACAGTATATATTTCCACTCAACTTTCCATGTGAATTAAATTGTGTATTTTTCTTATCGTTTATTGTGTACTTACATGACATTTATTCCATAACACATTCCATGATATACATTTCATGTTGTTCCATGGGACATGATTCATAGTTTTTTCAGCGTGTATAACCACACATCATGACATAAAAATACACAATGTGTACCACAAACAATGAATGTAAATTACATGGAATGTAGGACTACCATTACACAACATTTAGTTTCTAGAATTATACAAATAATTATTAATAGTTATATCAACATGACATGCTGAAAATTACTTGGTGTGTACCTATTGTATAATAAAACCTATCATACGACATGTACATTCGACTACATGATGTGTAGTTTATGTTGAAAATTAATTATCCACACGGTGACCCACAAAACATGCCAATTATAGTATTGACATGTACCTTGCATGATTTTTCATGTGTTACACAACAGATATATCCTGTTACTTGAAATGTACTCTCTATCTACCCATGTTTATCAGCTAGTAGTCAAGACACAACATATAATTTTTTCGCATAGATGACCACACATCATGTTTTTATTTATATATGGTCAAAACCATGTGGGGTAACATGGAGTGAATTCTAGCTATAGGTCATGTAATCCATATAAAATAATGTGTTACTCTAGTGGTCAATATAAAACATGTGAGGACACCAAAAATCAATACATATGACATTGCATGATTGTCATGATGCACACCATTTATGGTTATCCATGGGAGCACGGTGTGCAATTTACCATTACACGCCATGTATTTGTGTTATAAATACAGCAACAATAGAACCTCCAGATGAGATCTTTGAGTGTTATTCTTGTTGTAGAAACCTATTCTTGTCCACAAAAACTATATGAACATGTTATCTTTATTATTATAATATTAATTAAATAATGTAAATGAAAACCTTGTAAAAAATATAAATTTATTAAAAAATGAATAACTAATTATATATTAAAATGAGACTAATTTGATGCCACTTGAAGGATCTAGGGTGTAGAGGAAGCAGTGGTGTGGTACCCATTTTTATGATATTAATAAAATTCAATGAATAAATCCCGAAGAACTTAAAAATAAAATCTCATATTTGTTTTTCATAAAATTAAATAGATAAATTCCACCGAACATGATGAATTGAACCACAAAAACTCATATATTTCATTATTTACATTTAATTTATAACTAATTTAAAACAAAATTTACCTTAAATAATAATTTTTTTTATCAATTCTTATGCCACTCTTGTACTGACGTCTTTATGGTGAAGAAACCCTGAGGGTATTCCTTTAGTTGTGTCCACATGTTCTCTAATAATCTGAGAACAATATTCTTTTTATTTTGTGTAATAGAAATAGATGAATCAAAAGTTTGGTTTCATTCATTGTTTATCACAATAAAGAATTATCTCATTCTCTAAATGTTCTTCATAGAGAAGGAGGATGATTTTATCTCTAGTGATTGATAGAATTATGTTGAGTTTTATCAAATATAAACAATTATTATAATCCTCTAATATGATATAAGTTAAAATATATATTTAGGTTTAATATTCAATAATTTCACAATGAACATTTATCAAGTATTTATTCCAAGTAAATCCTCATGTCTAATAATAATAATAATAATAATATCCCATGATATGCACATATTTAAATGTAATTTTTTAAATAAATAAATCAGCATTTATTTAAATGATATTAAATAAAATATGAATTTTAGTTGGGCCCTTAACATGGCCCATAAATCCACCTAATTTTTTTTTTCAAACCTTGAATAGTAAAATATTTATTTATTTCATTAGGTGAATAAATAATCAATAAGAGATAAAATTCATATAACATAATCTAAAATTTCAATATCTACTTATTGATTTTATATTACCTATAATACATGAATAATAATTATTCAACTATATGGGATTAATATTTTTTAATAATGTTAAATTATATAGAATTTAATGTGATTCAAGATAAGTTTACTATGAGTCACTTTAGGTCTCTTTCTCCACAGATTTAGGTAAACTTACCTAAGTTCCAAGATCATTATCGAGAAACATATCTAAACACCCACAGAAAAAGAATTTAATATTGAAACAAGAAGATAGTTACAAAAAACACTATTTTGTAATATAATCCCTTTTTCATGGTATCTCATCAATCATGATGCATAATTCTATTATAATTCTATATGCATGATTTATCTTTCTTTAAATTTTTAAAATGAACTTGTTGATGAACTACAATGGCCATTTATTTAATCAAATAGTTTCCTTTCAATCAAAGGTCCAGGGATATATTATTATATTAAAATAGAAGGGAAAATCCTTTATTTAATTGTTCAATTAATTTCATATAACATATTACACACTTGACATATTCTACCTAAATGGGAGTATATGTCATCATAGTTTTCTTCCAAACATCAAATTATTAAATTCAGGATGTTCATTAATAATAATTTCAAATCTATGGACCAATACACACAATCCTAGATAGGAATATCCAAAGACACATAAACATGTAGAACTCCTATTAGTGAGTTTTCCCTTATAAACACCCTTCTTTAAGATTTCCATTTGTTAACTTCCTGAGAAGAAGTCTCAATAACTTATGAGCCTCCCATAATAAATATTTATACATCAATTGTATCCCATCATATAGATTTTATATAGACTATATGATATATTTTTAGGATTTTTTTCATAGCATATCTAGGTTATCATTATATAAGGTAACTATTATAACCTTTTGATATGAAAAATAGTACTAGGACATTATCACATTCATGTTATATAGAAAAATAATAATCATGTGATAAGATATTGTTAAGTAGTTTTTGGCTTACCCAAGTGGTTAATACCCCCTATAATCCTACATGAATCCCACATCCAAAACCGAATGAGAGATAATTTTGAGGTACTTTAGTAGTAATGTGGAATGGTAGTAATGTAGATACTATAACAACAAAATAATTCACATGGATTATAATTTTATTCAATGTATTGGGACTCTAAGTCATCAATTTAACTTGGTTTGAATATAATTAAGTAGTATCTAATGATGGAGTAGAATGATAACAATAACCGGGTGAAGGAAATGTGGACTACGATAATGGAGGGACAAGGTGAAAACACCACTAGGTTTAGGACCAATGATTCTTTGCATAGGGAAAGGGCAAGATAACTAAAATTTTAGGAGGTGATCTTGGTATAGAAATTAAATTGATGGTGAGTGTTTGTTTAAATTTAATTATATCATACTTGTATGACTTTTTTTCCCTTTAGGCCTTTAGGTCATGTATTTTGGGCCTCTAGGTCATGAAAGGGTTCCCTATCAACCTAGTTCAATGGTGGTTATATTTGAAAATAGATAATAGATAATTAATATTTAAGATATTGATAATATTTCTATAAAAAAAGTAAAAAATCCATTTTGTTATTGCGAATGAACTCCAATAATATATTATAAACATGAATGGATCATGATTGAATTTATATGACAATCTTAACTTGAATATATATAACTCAACTAGATGGGAATAAATTTATTATGAGACTTATATTCAATATAATTCTATGAGATTTTATATACATTTAGTTTGTGTCCCTATAGGCCTGTTTCTTAATGGAAATATATAGAACATACCTAGGTAAAGTATTATCTTCGATCAACACATAAAGGCACCCATAGAAAAATAATTTTATGTAAAAGCTAAAAAACATTCCTATAAATGGTAATATGTAATATAATATTTTTATAAACTAATATGTCATTAAGAAGGATGAATACATGTTTTATAACCTTATTGCATGATTTATCATTCTTTGAAATTTTGAAATGGGTAATTTGAGATCACCATATCTAAATAATCTGTTCATAGTTTTTTTATTTTATATATAACTAGTGATATTTTATTCTAATAAATATGAAGGGGTTTTTTAACTATTGAATTAATGATATATTACTTATAACACACCCATTTCATGATACATCACTAAATTCATATGTCATTACGTTTTTTTCCATGAATCAAATAATGTGAATCATGATACATTGTTAATAATGATCTCAATTAAAAGGATTAATACACACATTCACAAATATAAATATATAATAACAGATAAAACGAGTGTAATTTTTATTGTATGGTTTGTACTCATGACATCCGTTCATATGGATCTCCAAGTTTTAACTTAATGTAAAGAAGTATCCAGGCTTATGAGTCCCATAAAATAAATAATAAAAAATAATCTATTTCCTATTAGATTGATGTATCTTGACCATATGACATATTTATTTAAGAATATCATCATAGAATCACTGGGTTCTCATTATATTCAGGATGTGATATAACCAATTTATCAAATAATTATTGTAAAGAAATTATCTCATTATTGATATGTATAAGAATAAGAAAAGTGCAATAAAAGTATATATATGTGTGTGTCTGTGTGTGTGTGTTTCTTTATATATATCAATATTTATTTACAAAGTTGTCATGAAAATTAAATAATCAACTAATTCTAGGGAACAAACTCTAATAGACTCCCAATCACACTAGAGATAACTACTAAATATTTTTATCCCACCAACTATCACATTACATTCATGATTATATTATGATAAGGCGTTAGTCAATGGATCATCCAGATTTGGGTCTATAGAAACATTATTAACTGAAACTTTACTTATTTTTGTAAAATACCACAATAATTGATACTTTCAATGTATATGATTCATCCCTTTATGTGAACTTGTTTATTTAACTAGAACAACTACTATAGTATTATTACAATATATTATGATATGATCTGTAGGGATTCGTACAACATCAAGTTCCTGGAAAAAACCATGTACCCATTCTACTTTATTAGATACACAATAATCCACAGCATACTCATATTCTATTATATAATTGATAAATATGTATTTTTTATATCCTCCCTCCTATTTCACCCCTATTGAGGAAAAAAACAAATCTTGATTTCTTTTTTAGTTCATTTTGATATATTTAGCTATAATAATATGTGCATCCCTTCATAACTAGTTCCACAACTTCTCTATATACCAGGACCATATCCTTTATACATCTCAATTACTTATGGATTATTTTAACTACTGCATAATTCCACTCTCAAAAACCTTATTAATATCTTCATACCATACTCAAATAATAATAAATATCAGTTCTAGTATATATCATGGAATACATGATAGATACAACTATCAAAACATAAGGAATCCTTCTCATTCTTTATCCTTATTTGTATCATGTGGAGATATCTTATTGGTTATATGTATAACATATGACATTGGTAATAATCATATATTTAATAGTTCCATATTATAGAATTTTAATATTTTATAAAAATATATACTTTGACTTAGTCCAACAAGCCTCTTAGATATATCTATATACATCTTAATCCATGGGAAATTGGACCCATTACTTATGCCCTTTATGGAGAATAATTTATTTAACCAAGCCTTAACAAATTGTAAATCTGGTATCTAATTTCTTATGAATAATATATCATCAACATATATCATTATAAAAATTATAGCACACCCAATAACCATATTTCAGTCACGTAGATCAATTTTATTATTTATGAAACCAAATTATTTAAAATCATTTTCAAAAGTAAATATTCTAGGATCTAGATTCTTTATTTAATCCATAAATTGATCTTTGAAATATTTATAAAACTCTTATTTCCTTTGGTTATAAAAACCTATATTTTTATATAGATATATTCTATAAATTTTTTATTTAATAAAGTAGTCTTTACATTCACTTTTAAAATTTTATATTCAGGCTACACTATTATGGAGAGATAATTCTAATGGATTTTAGTATTTCAACAGTTGAAAAGAATTAATCATAATCAATACCTTGATTTTTTTCAAACATTTAGAAACCATTCATGCTTTATACATACAAATTTTACCACCCATGTCTAGCATCATATTGAATACCCATTTAAAACCAATATTTGTTTCATGAACTAGAGGATCTACCAAAATCCAAACATTATTTTTATATATGGAATCCGTTATAGAATTCTTAGTTTCATTCAACTTAGAAACTTTTGAAAAAATTTATTACTTCCTTATAGGAAATTTGTTTATTATTCTCCATGATCAGTGTGTCACCTTCCTTAATGATAAGAAAAAATATATATTTTTAGTTATAAAATTTTTTTAGTTGAGCTACATGGTATTTTTATCTATGAAATTACTTCTTTCACTGGATCTTGTGGAATTTTTTCATGTGATAACTCATGTTTATATTGAGCCACAACTTCATCACATTAAATATTTCACCCAATATCTCTATTAGAGATGTTGTCCCTTTTAAGAAAAATAGCATGTATTTCAAAAATTACTTTTATATCTACTAGATTATATTTATAATGTCCTCATGTCACTTTTGGAATTCTATAATGATAAACATTACTCATTATGATTACTGTTTATTTATATAATTGTGATGAATGAACGATTCACATTATCATACATGAATTTATGAAAAAATAGATTTCTTACAATACTATAACTCACCTAATATTACATCTTCCACTTTAGATATCACTTGGTTTATTTTATATTCCATTGATTAAATTTTTTTCTTCAAAAGGATAATGGTTTATTTGCATGATTCATCATTAATATCAATATATGATAAAATTCATGATTCCTCCTTTCATTAACACCATTCCATTTAGGTGTATAAGGAGGTGTGAGATGAGATAATATCCCAAACTCTTTTAGATAATCAATTAATTATTAGTTAAAATATTTACCACCTATATCCAAGAAATGTATCTTTATCCTCTAATCAAGATAATTTTATACTTAATTTTTGTTTTCATTAAATTTTTCAAAGGAATCCAACTTAAAATTACATAAATTAAATATATCTATATCTGTTGAAATCATTAGTGAAATTAATTATGAATGGGAATACACCTATATATTCATGTTTAAATTATCCACATAAATTTGTGTTTACTGATTCTATAATCTCTAATGCTCTTTCACTTTTTCACTAAAAGATACTTTGTTAATTTTACCATATAAAAAAGGAATACATACATATGTGGGTTTTAAATCAAATGTGTCAACATAACCCTCATTATATAATATCATCAAACCTTTTTTATTTACATCACTATGTCGATAATGTGACAAATATTCACAATACGACTCATGTGAACATCATTGACTATAAATTTCCATGTAATATGTTAAATATTCTTATATGAAAATAACTTTATTCTTATATTTTATATTACATAATTATAGAATAATAAATTTTTATTTATAAACCTGAAATTAAATCCATCCATGTCTAAAAATGACACATAAATAATGTTTTTGGTTTCACTAGACACATAATAATAGTTCATCAAAACTAAAAATATTCTAGTCAGTAATTTGAGATAATATTTTCCTATATCCAGTGTATCTATTTTGACTCTATTGATTTTTTTAAGATATTCCTCTCCATTTGTAATAGTTGGGAATCTTATAGGTTATTATATTTAGATACAAGTTTTTTAGCCACTAAATCTATCTAACAGTCAACATGTACAAATATAAATATTATATTCAATAATTAATGTACCTAAATCATACACATACTTCTTTTCAAATTTATATTTCTTATGATAGTAACCCTTCATTACACATACAAGAACAAAATCATCCAATTCATTAGCTTCCCTATAGCTCTTTTTTTCTTTGAGGGATAATGAAATTGCACATGTGGATTAGATCTAACCAATAGAAACCTATGATTATCATACATAGATATTACATCATTTTTATAAAATTCATTACATTTCAAAAACCATACCTAAAGACCGTAATAGTATAATATCTTCTGGAAACATGGAAACACAAACAACTAGTCTATAGGTAAACTACATCATATCCAAATATGATACTCATAACTATACCCCTGTTATACATATCAAACTTAATACATTTTGTATAACCTAGGGAATGGAAAAATAATAAATATTGATCTCATGTGCTTGGTAAGGGTAAACAAGATAGATACGTAAGAATAAAATGAGCATCAGGGTGTGAGAACATTAGCATAAAATTTTAAAAACATACATGGAATATCAAAGATCACAATATTGAGTCATGGAAAAAATATTGGTAGTTCATAAGACATGAATCATAAGGGAATCAATGAACATGATCCATGAGATCATAAAATTTTTATAAGACATATATTTGTGGAATATACATAAGAACCGAAAATATTATGTAAAGGCTACCCACCAAGACATTAATAATATGCTCGGCTTGGGAAAACCACTTATGTACATACTTCTAGCTTGGTATAACCTCCCATGTACCCTTTTTTCAATCTTCTAATAACCTCATGTGTACCATTTGAGATCATATCACACTAATAATTACCCAATTCATTGAAGGGATATATAGGTCCCACCCATCAGATAATGAAAATAAAACATATGTATTCCTCAAGACCATGAAAAATTATTCATATCATAACCAAGGAAATGAGATGGGTTTTATAAAAATTTTATCATATAATAACCAATGGGAAAAAATAAATCTTTCATTATCATTTAATTATTTCCTCATAGTATAACCCATGGAAAAGAAGCAGTATTCATAAAATTTTTATAATGGTATAAATCATGGAAGAGAAAAAGGTTTTATAAACATCATTCTATCATAAATATGAACCATTAAGAGAAACAATATGAATGGTATCATTGTATTATATAATGAGAAAGGCATTTGTAACATCAACTGATGTCATATTATAATGAAATTGATTTTGGATGATTATTTAAAATATGTCGTGAGGAACATATCCTTTTTGATTTAAAAAACACTTTATAAAACATAATGAAAATTAAAATACTTTTATTTGAAAATAAATTTGAAAAAATATAAATGAATATTCATTGAAAATAATGGTCATGATGATGGTATGTTTCATTCATGTTTTAAATTTTTAGACAAATATTTCATTCACATTTTATGTAAAATCCAAATGGGAATTATCTGGAAAATGACTTAAAGATTCCTTTAAAAAAAATTCAAAAAAAATTTGGGAAAAAATTTATGTTAAAAATAATAGAATAAAAATAAAACATTTTTTATAACATTTTTGGAAAACATGGTTTTAGAATAAAATAGATTTCATACTGAAGAGTGAAATAATGTCGATTTTTTATAATAACATTTTATCAATTATTTTTAGTACCAAATATTGGGAAAATCATATTATTACTTGATAATATCATGAATAACTAGAGGATAAAAAAATTCATGAGTTTATCGAGATATTGATAATAATATTTTATCATCAGAAATGTAATCATAAATAATTCCAATAAACAATGATATTGTAACATAAAATCCTTACCACATTATTAACGTTGAATTGTAATCCCAATGAAATAATAAAATAAAATAGAACATAAAATATCATAAGGATAAATAAGTTCATGATATTACTGTAACACCCCGAGATTTTATGAAAAATATTCTTTTTAATTTCATTAATGTATTGTGTTGTACGCTACACCAAAAGGAGCTTGCACAACACGCATCCTTGACTTGCCTTGCATTACACGCAATCACGACCTTCCTCGATAGCGTGTGTAGTACGCAATACTGAGTTTCACTAAACAACGATATGCTATTAAAATATTATTAAGACTAGTCGTTATGTATAGTAATAACCACATTTTAAAATTTTATAAATTTTATCTCTCAAATGGACTTTATTTTTGGATTCGGAATATTGAAATTAGCTTAGGGTGAAATTTTGGTATGTCTCGGATAACTTTCATATTCTGATGAATAATTAAAATTACGAAATTTTAATTAAAAACAAATTATTTAATAAAAATAATTAATAGTGATAAATTATTAATTTGAGTGGTTTTAAAGTATATTTAGAATATATTTTTACAATTTAATACAATTTTGGTCATTGGATGTAATTTCACATTTAAACCAGATATAAACAAGTGTCAATCTTTTGGTAGTTATTATCTCTTAAAAACACGCAATTTGTTTTGACGACGGGAATTAAATTTTAAATTAGTTAATGTAAGTGACATGTTTTGAATTTGATAAAATAGACATCACTTTTTAATTCATAATATCAAATATAGATTAGGCCTAATTTTTGGTATTTTTCTGGAAACTTTCATTTTTTGATGAATAGTGAAACCACTAAGTGGTAGTTAAAAAACTGAATTTTTCATAAAACTTAATTTTACCGCTTCTGTGAGTGGAATTTTGAAAATCCGAGAGAACGGTTAATATCAATGACTAGAATGTGGTTCAATGAGATGAAAATAATTTTTGGTGAATAGTAACTTTTTACTTTTTTTACCACGGTTAAAAGTAAATAGGGTAATTAAGGGTAAAAATGATATTATTATTACCCTAACACATGTCCTAATTCTATTGGATAAGTTTAATTCGACCAAAAACAACCTTAGGAATAAAATATGACCACTTAAGCCCACTTGGATTAGATTAGGACATTTATTATTAATTTATTTGAAGAAGGGTTAAAATAGTTAAAATCAAAGTTTAATAAGTAAATCATTTTTAATATAGGGTTATACATAAGATAAATTCGACTATAAATATTCATTGTAAAGATAAAACGATTTCCTACATAATGATATTTTATTTTTAATTTTTAGACTTTAAATAATTTAATTTATGTAAGACACAATGTTGATGCAGTAAATATCTTATTAATGAAATATTGACATAGTTGATATTATAAATACACAAATAAATGTAATTTGAGACTTTTTATGAATTACAAAAGATTTAATATGTTAATATGACATGTTAGGGTTGATTTAATTAACTTTTTTCGAACGAATCATTCTGTTATGATTTTTAAAAAAATCAATTAACAAATAGTGTCAAAATTGACATAAAATAGTTTTTAAAACAAATATTATATTATTAATTGTTATTATATTCCTAAAAATCTAAGGATCGGCCAAATGACTTAGATAAGGTTATATATATTAATAATAAAAAACTTGGGGTTCTTTTGGCTTGTTATTCTAATTTTATTAACCTTATAATGTAAGAACAAAAAAAGACACGGTAAAAGTAAAATTATCTAACTTAAAGTTAAAACTAAATGATAAGGTTAAAATAGTAAACTAAACCTGTAAAAATTCTATTGGATGATAGGATTTCGACCCATCCTCACCTTATCTTCGAAATAAATTAATTTAGAGCTATTTAAATCCGAAGTTGGCTTTATAATAAAATAATATTTTTAGTTATTCTAAAGGTGCCCCTCTCCTCCCTTATAAAAGGGAACCCCCTCCCTCTCTTCCTAAAAACACTTTGAGCCATCAAGATCAGCCAACCTCTGCCAAATTCTCTTCTCCACTTCCCTAGCAACATCCTAGAGGTTCTTGTCTTCTTCAAAGACCAATTTTAGTGCCCTGTGAGGAGGTCTCAAAGAGGTGCTTCAAAGAAGAGGTAATTTCCGTTACCGATTCTTTCATCTTTATTTATTCTTCCACTTATTCTTCTTTAGTTGTTTCATTATTAAGTAATAAAATAAGTATCACTCATATACTGATATGTTATTATAAGTATTAAACAACCCTATTTCACCATCTATCCATCATACGGAAAAAGAAATCACCGCGCGTGCGTATGTACGGAATACCGTCTCCAGGCCGTGGTGTAATCTATTTTCCACCACCACCTTACTTGGATGGGTATAATGGTGTAAATAATAACTATATATGATTTTTTTAAAGTGGTATTGATTATGAAATAGTATACATACACTCCAATATAGTCCCATGATCATGAGAACTATATCATCGCCCGTGCGTATGTACGGACTACCGTCTCCACGACGCGATGAGATTCATTCTCCACTTTAACCATTCATGAATGATTATAAAGTATATATAATAAGTAATCATGAAATATATGACATAATAATGATACTAGATTTATGTTTATATATATGTATGTCATCTACTTAATTCCATTCAACTCAATAAGGAAATGAAAACAGCGTTCATGCGTACGTATGGCCTACCGTCTCCATGAAGGGTGTATTTCTTTTCATTTACTGATTTATTATATATATGTATATTCTGAATATATATTATATATAAACCAAGTTTTATATTCTGTAATTAAGTAATCATTATCTAAGTAATCATATGAATAATTACAAGTCAAAACACGGATGACAAATGAAACAATTTTACCCAAAACGCTATTTAACATGGAATTTACAAAAGAACGGGTAATATAAAGTCATAAGTGAACAATATATGATATCATAAAAATTAATATGATTCTGTAATAAGTCAATGAAATTATTTAAATCATTATACAGGAGGTTCGGACACTTACGAAGCAAATCGGACCCAAGGTAAGGGATAATTTTGCAAATCTCATTTTTATCCGAGATTGCTTATTGGTAAGTATTTACTGGGGTTATCCTTATCATCCAAGCCCATGTTTTCTAAAAATGGTTTCATGTATGTTTAATGTCCTTTTTACCCATTTTTGACTTTTACTACATGATATGTAAGGAATATTTCTTTTTTTTACGTTACGAGGTTCTTTTTGACTTTTCCGACAAAAGTATGAAGAATGTTTTTTTAACTTATACGGCATGAATGGATTTTTAAAACATTATTTCCAAGAAGCATCCTTTACAAGTTTTCAAATTTATTTTTAATCAACTTTATTTAGTTTAAAATTGTATGACATGTTAAGAAAGGAAAAGTGTTTTTGAAGTAGAAAGGATATTTTCCTCAAGAATGGAGTTCAAGTGTTTTATCAAAATTATTATCCATCTAAGATAATATAGGGTTCTATTTTATCCCTATTATTACATTGATTTGATTATGTTGTGATGGAATTATTTCTATGAATTCCTTTATCTTATATGAATTTTTTGATGATGTCACGATGTTTAAGATTCACATTTTTATTACATGTGTTATGCAATGATGTATGATTTATGATTTTGTGGAACACGAAAGAATGATTTCATTATGAGATGGGTGGGACCTATATCTCCCTATAATGAATTGGGTAAAGATTTTATATCTCATGAGATAGACATGGCTGGAATGGCAGGTTATATCGGTTCAGTGAAACAGGACTGAAACGAGGAGTGAACTCGGTTTAGAAAGGGACTTTGTCGACTAAGATAGTCATGGCAATGAGTCTTGACTAACAAGAAATTATTCTCTATGATTATGTGTGTATGGCACAAAGTTCATGTTTTAAGTTATGATTATTAGGATTACATTTCACTACTATGATTTATCCCATGTTATGATATTATGATCTCTTTTGCAGGTTAAGATTTCCAAAATGTTATGTTCTTATGAATATGATGTGATTGATATCTATTTTTTTACCCTTAATGAGCATTTGAGCTCACCCTTTTTTGTTTTCTTTTCCCCAGGATATAAAGAAAGGGTTTAGGTAAGAAAAAAAGGGAAGATATTTATGGGAGATATTGAAGATCTTTCACCATGATTAGAAGATTACGTTCCGAGTTTCCAAAGACACTAAACTATTACGGTCCGTGTGTTTGTGTTTTTGTTATATACTAAGTATTCCGCAAAAGTAATGTAATGTCCACGTACGTCAAGCTTTGGGTCTCTACAGTTGGTATCAGAGGAAAAGTTTAGTCAACCTTTGAAAACTAGGATGCGAAAACATTAGTGATATCCCTAGATATATTTCTAAGGTATGTCTAGGGATGTCCCTAAGGATATGTATACGTATAGGATATAGTCCTAGAACTGTGGTAACGATATTAGATTAAACCAAATATGTTAGATATTTAAGTTACTCCCCCTTTATTATGATTTTTTCCACTCACACTATTCTTTTTGGGTTTTAGAAAATGGATGGAAACAAGATTATTCACAATAATGGATGATATGATGGACAATGGAATGATATTCTTCATGAGCAACCAAATGAAATGGGATTTGGAGGTCCAAACATCATTATTATGCCGAATCAGCAATCTCATAATATGATCAATAAATTAAAATTTGGTAAGTTTCCTGACTCGACTAAAAAGAGAAAGATAGAGATTCATGATGATCATAGAGGAAAGAAAGTTCAATTTCCCCTATGTAAATCATGTGGGAAGAGGCATCAAGGAGAATGTTTCAAAGGAACTAAAAGATACTCTGGGTGTGGAAAAGAAGGACACAAAGCCAGTAAGTGCAAAGGAAAAGGTTCAGTTAACCCCGGGGATGAGGATAATGGTATTGCTACGACATCAACAATGGTTAAATGTTTTAAATGTGGAATGTACGGGCATTATGAAAACCAATTCCCTAAGGTAAAGTCTCATGAAGAGAATCAGTATGGTCATATGGGTAGTATTTATGTTGATGATGATGATGAGACTACAAATGATATGTGAGATGAAAGAATTGTTGAAGCTCGGTCAATGGTTTAAGAATGTAGTGGAATGATTACATGTTTATCATGTGTAATGTTGTATAAGCAATCTCATGGTACTATGGAATAAAGATACATCTAAGGATTGTTACACTGTAGTCTTTCCCTTGAGTTTTGAAAGTGTATGATTAATGGTACCAGTATCCATGAAAGGTTATTCATATATTTTTGGAATGTTGATGATATGCGCATAATGAAAGGATAACGATAAAATTAAATTTTTGATAGTATTAATGATCTCATGACTGATATAAGGAGAAGGTTATATCATGGTTTGAGTATATAGAATGTTTGGATTTTGGTATGTGGAAAGAGTTAACTTTTGACAGCATTCATGTTTTCACTAAGGTTTAATGGGTATTCATTTTTCAAGAGAATACATGATTAAGGTATTCACATGATTGGAATGTGACCAATAAGATATATGGGGGATAAATGATGGTATTCACATGCTTGGTTGATGACATTTCAAGTAATCATTTTCTTTATACTATGAGTTTGGAACGAAGTATTTTAGATAATCCTAAAGATTGGAATGGATTATGTTGGACATAAGTTAGTATTTTTTAAGGATAGAACTTGTTTTTTGATATTATTTATGGGATGTTATAGTAATATATCTTTAGAAAAAGGACAACCTGTAGGACGAGTGATATCCCATCGCGTCGAACAAGGCTGTGGGAATCAAACCCACAACCGAAGTGCGACTGGCCTTTATCACCTACCACTGGCCTATAGGAAGTCCCTGTTTAGTAGAAACTAGTTTTAATATATTAAGCAGCATGATATATGAAGTATAAGTCCATTTTAGGAACCATATATGATTAATCTCAATATAGATGGACTTATGTATTTTTTGATAACTTTTCTAACCTTTTGTTTGAGACAGATGGAATGACCCATCATTCTATCATATGATCTGCTAACACATCACGAATGACAAATTCAACTTCATTTCTTTAAGCGATGAAGTGGAAATTGTCCAAAGAATGACAAACGGTGAGACTATACAAAAATCACGAAAGTATTTATTCTAATTCCAATTTCATCGACTTTAGGGAAATGATCTTGAAAACCAAAAATGTTGTCCTAGTGCTCTTATATCTGATGAATCAGATGGTACCAAATATCTTCACAACTTTATGGCTTTGTGATTGATGGATTTTCCATAGCCATGTTCTCTACCACTCTCCATCAGAACATGATGGTTAGATTTCTCTTCCATATCCATATTTTCACCTATGTGGAAACCCAGTGATTAGTTCATTTGGGTAACTGTTACGTTTCATACTTTTGTTTTAAATAATGGTTTTGGTATTCCTTTTTACGATGTGGGTTTCTATTAAAGAAAATTTCTAATAGTAAACCATTTATAACCCCGACGAATTTCGAGGGAGAAATTCATTTTAAGGGGGGTAGAATGTAATACCTCAAGATTTTATGAAAAATATTCTTTTTAATTTCATTAATTTCTTGTGTGGTACGCTACACCAAAAGGATCTTTCACAACATGCATCCTTGACTTTCCTTGCATTACACACAATCGCGACCTTCCTCGATAGCGTGTGTAGTATGCAATACTGAGTTTCACTAAACAACGATATGCTATTAAAATATTATTAAAACTAGCCGTTATGAATAGTAATAACCACCTCTTAAAATTTTAGAAATTTAATCTCTCAAAATGGACTTCATTTTTGGATTCGGAATATCGAAATTAGCTTAGGGTGAAATTTTGGTACGTTTTGGATAACTTTCATATTCTGATGAATAGTGAAAATTACTAAATTTTAATTAAAAACAACTTTTTTAATTAAAATAATTAATAGTGATAAATTATTAATTTGAATGGTTTTAAAGTATATTTAGAATATATTTTTACAATTTAATACAATGTTGGTCATTCGATGTAATTTCACATTTAAACCAGATATAAACAAGTGTCAATCTTTTGGTAGTTATTATCTCTTAAAAACATGCTATTTGTTTTGACGACGGGAATTAATTTTTAAATTAGTTAATGTAACTGATATGTTTTGAATTTAATAAAATAGACATCACTTTTTAATTCATAATATCAAATATAGATTAGGCCTAATTTTTGGTATTTTCTGGAAACTTTCATTTTTTGATTAATAGTGAAACCAATAAGTGGTAGTTAAAAAACTGAATTTTTCATAAAACTTAATTTTACCGCTTCTGTGAGTGGAATTTCGAAAATCCGAGAGACACGGTTAATATCGAGGACTAAAATGTGGTTCAATGAGATGAAAATAATTTTTGGTGAATAGTAACTTTTTACTTTTTTACCACGGTTAAAAGTAAATAGGGTAATTAAGGGTAAAAATGATATTATTATTACCCTAACACATGTCCTAATTCTATTGGATAAGTGTAATTCGACCAGAAACAACCTTAGGACTAAAATATGACCATTTAAGCCCACTTGTATTAGATTAGGACATCTATTATTAATTTATTTAAAGAAGGGTTAAAATAGTTAAAATCAATGTTTAATAAGTAAATAATTTTTAATATAGTGTTATACATAAGATAAATTAGACGATAAATATTAATTGTAAAGGTAAAAATATTTCATACATAATGATATTTTATTTTTAATTTTTAGACTTTAAATAATTTAACTTATTTATCACACAATGATGATGCAGTAAAAATATTATTAATGAAATATTAACATAGTTGATGTTATAAATACCCAAATAAATGTAATTTGAGACTTTTTATGAATTCCAAAAGATATTATATGTTAATATGACATGTTAGTGTTGATTTAATTAACTTTTTTCGAACTAATCATTCTGTTATGATTTTTACAAAAATCAATTAACAAATAGTGTCAAAATTGACATAAAATAGTTTTTAAAACAAATATTATATTATTAATTGTTATTATATTCCTAAAAATATAAGGTTCTTCCAAATGACTTATATAAAGTTATATATATTAATAATAAACAATTTGGGGTTCGTTTGGCTTGTTATAGTAAGTTTATTAACCTTATAGTGTAAGAACACAAAAAGACACAGTAAAAGTAAAATTATCTAACTTAAAGTTAAAACAAAATGATTAGGTTAAAATAGTAAACTAAACTTGTCCAAATTCTATTGGATGAGAGGATTTCGACCCATCCCCACCTTAGCATCGAAATAAATCAATTTGGAGCTATTTGAAACCGAATTTGTCTTTATAATAAAATAATATTTTTGGTTATTCCAAAGGTGCCCCTCTCCTCCCTTATAAAAGGGCACCCCCTCCCTCTCTTCCTCACAACACTTTGAGCCTTCAAGATCATCCAAACTCTGATCAATTCTCTTCTACACTTCCCTAGAAACATCCTAGATGTTCTGGTCTTCCTCAAAGACCAATTTTAGTGCCCTAAGTGGAGGTCTCAAAGAGGCGCTTCAAAGAAGAGGTAATTTCCGTTACCGATTATTTCATCTTTATTTCTTCTTCCACTTCTTCTTATTTAGTTGTTTCATTATGAAGTAATAACATCAGTATCAATCATATACTGATATATTATTATAAGTATGAAACAACCCTATTTCATCATCTATCCATCCTATGGAAAAAGAAATCACCGCACGTGCGTATGTACGGAATACCGTCTCCACGCCGTGGTGTAATCTATTTTCCATCACCACCTTACTTTGATGGGTATAATGGTGTAAATAATAACTATATATGATTATTTTAAAGTGGTATTGATTATGAAATATTATACATACACTCAAATATAGTCCCACTATCATGAGAACGATATCATCGCTCGTGCGTACGTACAGACTACCGTCTCCACGACGTGATGAGATTCATTCTCCACTTTAACCATTCATGAATGATTATAAAGTATATATAATAAGTAATCATGAAATATATGACATAATAATGATATTGGATTTATGTGTATATATATGTATGTCATCTACTTAATTCCATTCAACTCAATAAGGAAACGAAAACAGCGTTCATGCGTACGTACGGCCTACTGTCTCTATGAACGGTGTATTTATTTCCATTTACTGATTTATTATATATATGTATATTCTGAACATATATTATATACAAATAATGTTTTATATTCTGGAATTAATTAATCATGATCTAAGTAATCATATGAATAATTACAAGTCAAAACACGGACGACAAATGAAACAATTTTACCCAAAACACTCTTTAACATGGAATTTACAAAAGAATGGGTAATATAAAGTCATAAGTGAACCATATATGATATAATAACAATTAATATGATTCTATAATAATTCAATGACATTATTTAAATCATTATACAGGAGGTTCGGACACTTACGAAGAAAATCGGACCTAAGGTAAGGGATAATTTTGCAAATCTCATTTTTATCCGAGATTTCTTATTGGTAAGTATTTACTGGGGTTATCCTTATCATCCAAGCCCATGTTTTCTAAAAATGGTTTCATGTATGTTTAATGTCATTTTTACCCAATTTGACTTTTACTACATGATATGTAAGGAATCTTTCTTTTTTTTTACGTTACGAGGTACTTTTTGACTTTTCCGACAAAAGTACAAAGAATGTTTTTTTAACTTATATGGCATGAATGGATTTTTAAAACATTATTTCCAAGAATCTTCCTTTAAAAGTTTTCAAGTTTATTTTTAATCAACTTCTTTTAGTTTAAAATTGTATGACATGTTAAGAAAGGAAAAGTGTTTTTGAAGTAGAAAGGATATTTTCTCAAGAATGGAGTTGAAGTGTTTTATCAAAATTATTTTCCATCTAAGATAATATAGGGTTCTGTTTTTATCCCTATTATTACATTGATTTGATTATGTTGTGATGGAATTATTTTTATGAATTCCTTTATCTTATAGGAATTGTTTGATGATGCCACAATGTTTAAGATTCCCATTTTTATTACATGGGTTATGCAATGATGTATGATTTATGATTTTGTGGAAAACGAAAGAATGATTTCATTATGAGATGGGTGGGACCTATATCTCCCTATAATGAATTGGGTAATGATTTTATATCTCATGAGATAGGCATGGCTGGAATGGTAGGTTATATTGGTTCAGTGAAACAGGACTGAAACGAGGAGTGAACTTGGTTCAGAAAGGGACTTTGTCCACTAAGATAGTCTTGGTAATGAGTCTTGACTAACAAAAATGATTCTCTATGATTATGTGTTTATGACACAAAGTTTCATGTTTTATGTTATGATTATTAGGATTAAATTTCACTACTATTATTTATCCCATGTTATGATATTATAATCTCTTTTGCAGGTTAAGATTTTCAAAATGTTATGTTCTTATGAATATGATGTGATTGATATTTATTCTGTTTACCCTTACTGAGCATTTGAGCTCACGCTTTTTTGTTTTATTTTCCCTAGGATATAAATAAAGGTTTTAGGTAAGAAAAAAAAGGGAAGATATTTATGGGAGATATTGAAGATCTTTCACCATGATTAGAAGATTACGTTCTGAGTTTCCAAAGACACTAAACTATTACGGTCCTTGTGTGTGTGTTTTTGTTATGTACTAAGTATTCCTCAAAAGTAATGTAATGTACATGTACTTCAAGCTTCGGGTCTCTACAATTACTGGTAAAATTGGCTTTATATGCACCTCCTGAAAGAATATATCTGCATAACATAACGGATGTCTCAAAGAAGGAAAATTGGGACAAAAATCCCTTATATTATGTCTTGAATTCATAAGTACACATTAAAACCTTGTGTATAATAAATTTAAATTTATTATACATAAATTTAATAAAAATATTTATATATATCATATCATATATGATTTTTTATGACCTTTTATTACCTTTTTGTTAAAAATTCCATTTTAATGTTATGTTTTCGGTAATATCCACATTGTTTTTTGTATATGTTTTGATTTTTTTATTTTTGGTCCTCTTATATTGATCATTATTTAATAATATTAATAATTTTATCCCTGATATAAATATAATATATATTCAGTATATATTTATTATGAGTAATCTATAAAATATTTTGATAGAAAATGAAATACATTTTTAATGGAGATGGTAGGTTGTGCATACGCATTAACGCTATTTCCATTTTTTATAGGATTGAAATAAATAAAGGTAAATGAAATAATAAAATTATATAATAATTTGTATTTCATATATATGATATATATTAATTAAACATATTCTTATTACTATCCATGTAAATTCTAAATGAATCACATCGCTTCGTGAGGCGGTAGTCTACCGTACGCACGAGCAACGTTACCATATTTCCAAGAAATGGGAAGCATGAAGGTATGTGTTATATAATAATCCAATATTAAAAATCATATCATAAAAATCATATAAAAATAATAAATAAAAAATCATATCTAGCGGTGGGAGGTTGTAATAGAAAAATGAATGACATCAGTTCGTGAGGTGGTAGTCTACAGTACACACGAACCGTGATTTTTTAACCCATTTGATGGAAGTGGAGATGGTTGTATATCATGAACATAACATAAAAAAATATAAGTATATGATAGATAATAAGGTTATTATATCATCATGGTATAATAATAATTGAGGGTGTTTGAGGAATAAATAATACAAAAATGCATGTTGATGAACATTACTTCTTGTTCAGGTATCCTCCTTAGAGTTTCACCAAAATCCTTCCTATGATGGATTTATATCAAAAATAATGTTTCTAGGATGAGATTAGGTAATTTAGGATGTTTTTGGGGTTGTTATTTTTTGAATAAAAAGGGTCTTATGGCTTGAAGATGAGATAAAGGGTGGACTTTTGTAAGTGGCGTGAGTGTAACACTTGTAATTTTTTGAAAGAAAGAATTATACCATTGTTTTTTCATGTAATGGGGCTAAAATAATGGTCCATTCTCTTTAATAGAAGATAGAAGTTCTAAATATATCGATAAAATATGTTTTTTACATGTTTTGGGTTATTTTTAACCCTTACATTTTTAGTTTAACCTCCTCGATAAACACATTTTTCTTTCATTGTGGTAAATAATTTTTACTATTTTTACTATCATTTGGTCAAGAATTAAGTTTATCATATTAGATGATATAAATTATTCTTATTAAAAATATGAAATCTATTTTCTGAA
Source organism: Viscum album (assembly GCA_963277665.1). Classification (NCBI taxonomy): domain Eukaryota; kingdom Viridiplantae; phylum Streptophyta; class Magnoliopsida; order Santalales; family Viscaceae; genus Viscum; species Viscum album. The sequence goes on from OY728165.1 coordinate 2,103,699,523, forward strand.
ATTCTATTAATAGAAGGGTAAAATATAATTTAAAATTAATCCCGCATATGGGATGAGAAAGCATCTTTTTTAAGAGAAAAATGTTCAAATATTTGAACTATTTTTATATCAAAATTCAATATAAAATTTATTCCAATGACCTAAATTGAATTAATTTATTTATTATTTAATAATTATACTTTTAAACTAATTTAAATTATAATTTAACTTCAAAAATAAATTAAATAAAAAGACAATTTTCAATTAAAATTATGTATTTTTTCATTATTCAAAAAAATTAAACTTTTAAAAAACTTCTAAAATTAACAATAATAATATTTTAAAAATATTACCATTTTTTTAATGTTTCCAAAATTAATTTTATTATTTTCCATAAAAATACATATTTTTTTAAGAAAATGTAATTTTCTAATCATATAAAGACTTTACTGAAAATTATATATTTTATTATAAATATTTTTTGTTTATATAAATACATTATAATTAATATTCAAAAATTAGTTATTACTATTCATATCACTATGTTTAATAGATAGTTTATAAAAATTTTGTTTGAATAACTATATTACTAAGTATATCATGGTATTATTATGAATCAGTGTCGTGTGTAAAGCAATCTAACCTAGTGTTGTGTGTAGCACAAGATTAACTTAGTGTTACATGTAATTAATGATATAAAAGAAATATAATTTATTTGAAAAACATAATTCATAAAAATTTGAGATGTTACATTCTACCCCCTCAAAATGAATTTCTCCCTCGAAATTCGTCACTTCAAAAAAAAAATGGGGATGATTCTCCATCATCATATCCTTAAGTTCCCACATAGATTCCTCAAACTGGTGGTTCCACAAAAAAACATTGAAAATATGAGTGGTCAATTTTCATAGGACCTTCTCTGTACGACCCATAATCTCCACCGATTGTTCCTTATAAAAAAGATCTTTCTCCCGCAGTATGAAATATGAGTTCAGTATATGTGATGGGTCAAGTACTTAATACCTCAAGATAGATACATGGAACACATCATGGAATTGAGATAAGTTCTGTTTAAATACTAATATATAAGCAATGGTCTTGATATGATGAATAATTTAAAAGGGATTGATATACCTAGGGATTAGTGTCTGTTTCTTCTTGAATCACACAAACTTCTTCCATTGATAAATTCTTAGAAAAACCTTGTCACTATATTTAAATTATACATCATGTTAGTGGTTATCATCATAAATTTTCTACTAACTCTGAGATGGCTTGATTTTTCTCTAAATTTATTTATCCTTATCTTCCATTTCTTCATCTATATTATTTCGCAATAGATTTCATCCTCCAAATTCTTTCTGTCATGTTGGAGCCCTAAATTTCATTCCATAGAGGGTTTCATAAGGATCTATTTGAAATCTTGAGTGAAATAAATTATTTTAAGAAAAAATAAACTAGAGTAAGGTGTTAATACTAACCACTTTTAAAATCCAAATAAAAAGATATTAACATATCCTCTAGTGTTTGAATCATTCATTCAGACTAACCATCTATTTGAGGATGATATGTAGTGTTGAAACTAATCTTTGTTTCAAGATATGGCTGAAGACTTCGCTATAATATTGAGGTAAAACATATATCACAATAAAACCCAATGGAATGTTTTACTCCATGAAACCTTACCACTTCTTTAATGTATATCCCAGAAATATGATCTAGAGGGAGATCTTCTCTGATAGCAATGAATTGTGCTGAATTTGTAAGGAGATCAACTATAAACCATATAATTTTTTTCCCTTTGGGTATATTGGGGATTCCAATGAAAAAATATATAGTGATGTTTTCTCATTTCCATTCCGACATGGGTAATTGATGTAACATAACATTATACATTTTTTTATTGGACTTAAATTTCTAATATACCAATCATAAAGATACAAACTCTGTGATACCTCTCTTTATTCCATCCCACCAGAAATAATCTTTCAAATATATATATATATATATATATCTTCATACTTCTCGGATGAATTGAAATTAAATAACTATGATATTTCAATAACGACTCATTTTTCAAATTTGGTATAGATGGAACACATACATGGTTATTTAACCTTTTCATTACAAAATGATCAAGGTTAAACTCAAGAAAAAAAATTAACCTTGTTTTATAGCTCTACACGTTTCTTCTGTGCCACTTTAATCTTCACATAGATATATGGTTAAACATTCAATTGAGGAAGATAAAAAATTTCCACCTCATTTAGTATTTCTAGATCCATCCTTTTAAAATATATAAATATTGGATATTTTTTAATCCTCATCATGGATAACCTAGCATGATCGTTTCGACTCAATGCATTATCCACCTTATTTTATTTTCTAGGGTGATAACATTTTGAGCAATAATAATCGTTAATCTTATCTAACCATTTTCTTTGACATATATTCAACTAATTTTGTGTGAATATACACTTTAAACTTTTATAATCAATATATATATATATATATATTCTCCATAAATATAATTCATTCATATATTTAATGTAAAAATTTCCACAACTAACTCAAAATCATGATTTAGTTATTTTTTCTCATGAATCATAGATTCTCATGAGGCATAATCTATACCCAGGTCATTATATATAAGAACACAACCCAATACCTTCTTATATATGTCACTATAGATTACAAACCCTTATAAACTATAGAGTAATGTAAGCACAAGTGTGATTACTAATATTTTCTATAGTTCCTTGAAATTTTACACACATTAATATTTTTATAAGAACCTAGATCCCTTCAATGTTAACATGGTTAGAGGATTACATATTCATGAGATATTCTCCCCAAATCATTAATAATAAAAAATCTAAACCAATAAAACCATGGATCTCAACCATTGTGGTTGTTCTGGGCCAACATTCAGTAGCCTCCTTATTTGATGGATTTACTGATATACCCTCTCTTGAGATTATATGACCCAAAAAGGAAACATTTTTTAGACAAAATTCACAATTTGTAATTTTTCATATATTTTCTCGTTTTTTAGGGTATTTAGTACAATTTTGATGTAGTCTTTATGATCTTCCATTATAATTTAATAGATTTTAATATCATCTTTAAATACTACCACAAACTGATCAAGGTAGTATATAAAAAAATTAATTAAATCAATTAATATTATTGGGAAATTAGTAATAATGAATGAAATCAATATATATTCATAGTTTCTATAACAGGTATAAAATTTTTTCTTGGGTACTTCCTCTTTCTTGACGATCAATTGATGATATCTATAATGAATTTAAATCTTGGATAAGTATTTAGATCTCCACCTTTGATCAAACAATTTATCAATAAAGGGAGAGGATACATGTTCTTAATTTTGATATTGTTCATCTCTCCGTAATCAATACAGAGTCTCATCAATCTATATTTATGCTTAATAAAAAGTATAGGTTCACCCCAAGGTGACACTCTTGGCTTAATGAATCTCTTTTCTTGGTTTCCCTAGAGTTTCATCATTAATTTCAATAAATTAATTGGTTTCATTCTATAGAGAGTCTTTAAAATTGTTTTGGAACTAGGCATGAGTTCTATTGAGAACACAGCTTCACATTTTGGTGGATGTGTAGGAAAGTCTTCCATAAATACATCAAAAAATTCCTACACGATAGGCATATCATCAATTTCATATTTCTTCCTAAGAATTTGAGATAAACACCCATTCTAAATGGGAATTAATAACCATAAAATAGATGTGATCTCCATCAGAAGTTTGTACTTATCATCATATTGACAAAATATCAAAGGATGGTTTGGAATATTAAATGTAACTTACCTTCCTATAAAATTTATGTGAGAATTATTTAGGGAAATCAAATCCATGCCCAAGATAACATCAAATTCAACTAAATGGAGAATGATATGATTTTCAGGAAGCTCATTCCAAATAATGTCAACCATAGAGGAATCATATACTTGAGATGAAATCATCATACCATTATGGTGTTTCACTACTAATTATATATATAATTATTTTATGGAATATTTATTACCTTATACAAATTTTTAATATATGAATGACTGGGTATATCCAAATTTTAGAAAAAAAATTGTAGTTATAGAGTGGATGGTAAGTGTACCTTTCACCACATAATTATCGCACCCTTAATCAGAAATAATGATCACATGATGTTTCCCTTTGTCTCTCATATTAATAGTTTGATGGATATAATCCCCTTTCTTAATCCTTAGATTTGTAAACTTGTTATCATAATACCCAAACTAATTAAAATTGAGACACTGAAGTGTCGGTGGTGCATTCTGTGGAGATTTCTCATTATTCGTATCATTAGATAACTTCTTCCTATAACATATCCATTCAGATTCTCAATGTCCTTACCTTAAATAAAAAACATTTAGAAGTCCCCTTAAGATAATTTCCTTCCATGCTTCTTCCCACACTTTGGGCATAAATGAATGCTCATATTATTCTCTCCATGGTTCCTATATTTTCCTTTGAATTCATTTTTTATATTCTTATAAATACATTGAAACTGATACGTAACTCTAACCTCCTTTTCCTTCTTGATACCACATCGAACATTCTCTTTATAGAAACTGAAGTATCTTATATGAAATTCCCACCAATGAAATGATCGTCCTCAATTTCATGATTGATGATAATACTAAAAGAGTTCCTTGGAAGTATTGTAAAATTTACATCATAGGTACCAATAGAATCTTCATCATTTTTTCTTTAGCTCAAGAAACTCCTTATCCATCTTCATATGGAGAATATAGGGAAAGTACATATTAAAAAAAAAGTTCTTGAACTTTTCCAAGTCCATGGATTCAATTTCATCATGTTGCCTCATATTTTTGGTAAGAGTCCACAATTGATCCAACTCACCTTCCAAATGGTAGACATCGAAATAGATTTTTTCATATTTCAAACACTAAAGAATATAAAATATATTTTCACTGGTGCTAATAAATTTTTTAGAAACTAGGGGATCAAAGACCCACTAAAAGAAAATGGAATTTTCCTCATGATGTTCTAAAATGAATGTTATCCCATTCTTTTCTCATTTGTAAGTCTATCATGATTCATGGATTTAGAAATTTGTGAGATTATAGATAAGATATTTTGCATTAAATCTCCTATAAAATTTGGTTCTTTAGGAGGAAAACAATTTAATTGTAAATTGCACTTAGAATGAACATATTTTTTCTCAGTTCCATCCATATACTAAAACCAAAAATCAAAGTGTAAGAAACAATAATCATAATTGGGAACCACATAATCACGAAAATAACTTAAATGATGTTTAAATCATAAAACCTTATTTTTAGTCGATGGAACCTTAGGTTTATCCTAGGTCATTCATATTTATTATTCAAATCATTAACATAGTTCATAAAGAGTTTGAGAATTTATAAAGAATATCCCCCATGAGTGTCAAACTGGGTGTGTAGAAAGGCTCTTTGTTGTGCATCAGGTGATGATCGAGTCCAATTCAATGCACCATTTTCATAGTTATTACCGATAGGTACCTCTGTTCTAGATCCACATCCACTTTTATTATCTAGAGAGATACGTAATTGATTGGAAACCACTCGCTCTATCCTTTACCAATGTTCCAATATATTTTCCTATACTTTGACTCATCCTTAGACTTATCCTTAGACTTATCTTTAGTCATGTCCTTAGGGATATCACTAAGGTTTTCTCATTCTAGTTTTCAAAGGATAACTAAACTCTTCCTTTGAAAACATCTATCATAACCTAGGTATATAAATCATAGATATTACATCATTTTTATGAATATTTATTACATTAAAAAAACACACACCTAATGACTGTAATAGTATAGTTTCATTTGAAACATGGAAATAGAAACATCTCTTCCATAGGTAAACTATAATATCTCCTAATATGATCTTCATAACTATAACCCTTCTTAGTCATGTCAAATATATTAAATTAATATATAACCTGGGCAAAAGAAAAATAAGAAAGGGTGATATCAGATTCCTAGTAAGAGTAAAAAAGGTAGATATGTTAGAATAAAATGAATTTAAGGGTATGAGAACATGAGTATAATAGAAAATATTTTTTAAATTCTACCCACCAAGACATTAATAACATGTTAATGTTGGTATAACCACTTTTTTACCTACATTGGGCTTGGGATGACCTCCCGCGTACCCATTTCTTGGATTTGGATAACCTCCCATGTACTATTTGAGATCTTATAACATTAATAATTACCCAATTAATTTGTCACGGCCCATCCCCCAGGGCCTGTGTCGTGACTACCAGAAAGCCGCCTTCCATTGGCTAAGGCCTGGAGAATAGCACAGATAGTGTTTCCCCTAAAACTGAGAAAGCATTGCCTTTATAACCTGTAAGCACATGAAACCAAGCACACAACAAGATACAAACTCATGTAAACTGAACAGTAATCAGAGTGAGTGCAGGGAGTAAAAGGGGCCAGAATACATGCCCAACTAGAAATTACAGGAAACTGAAAGTACATGTAAACTGATAAGTAAAAAGCAGCTCCTGGATTGTCCACCATGAATCCTACCTGAGGGGTAGGTAAAACTCACGAACGGTCATCTCTATAGTTCTCCTCGTTTAATGTCCACCTCCGAGCCACTTCCATTCCTGGTACTCTGGTCCTCAGTCAGCAATGTCCATCGTCTGCATCAAACACAATGAGGTGCAAACATAGTCTGTACAGGGGTGAGTATAACGATACTCAGTAGGGACCCCGAGACCCTCAAGGTCTCACAAAATATACAAAGGATAAACCACACAGTATGTAAAAAACTATCAACCAAACTTAGGTATATGCCCATACATATACCTAAGTTATCAAGTATACCCTTCTCAATCATGATGAAACCCGGAGTCCAAATCAAATGCCCAGAGCTCAACTATTCCACAATGGAAGGAATACCACAATGGAAAGTACCACATAGGTACACCACACAGAATAATACCACCAAGGTATTACCATGAAGGAAAACTATGAAGGAAAACTACCACACATGTACTGACTCATATCACACTAGGTATAACTTAAGTACAAAAGTAGAGATGAGTAGATGTAACTACTGAATCATCTTACTCTGTTAAGAGGTTCTGCTACTGAGGCACACAAGATTGCTCAGTGCTGGCCCACACAGAATCACTCGGTGTTGACCCACACAAGATTTCTAGGTGCTGACCCACATAGGATCACTCGGTGCTGACCGACACAAAATCGCTCGGTACTGACCCACATAGGATCGCTCTTCATTATTCACGTCACAGCCAACTACAGGGTTCCCGCACTACGCTTTCTTGTCTCCGGGAGGCTCTTCTCCACAAGCCACTGGTCGATACTCCAACTACCATGAAGTCCCACGAAGTAGTATCACAATGTACCACCACATCATATGGGTATCAATGCAATAGACAGTGAATCAATCAGATGCATGTTCTGTAATTTATTAGCCTTTTTATCCCAAGGGCCCTGTTGGATTCATGCTTGATCCAACCCAAATGTTCCTCTACTTTACCCAAAACTCCAGTGGGGTATACCAAAGGGACCATCTTGATCCAAGGTTTCCAGTGTCACTAACGGTTCATCAAACAGATGCTCGGTACCAAATTTATGGCCATAAGAGAGTTTAGGGTCCAAACTGGTCCAGTTCCGGTCCGACCCGATCGGACCGACCTGGCCCGACCCGGCCTGGGTCGACCCAGTTCGAGTCGACCTGAACTAACCTGCTGGGTCCGACCCAGCCCGCTAGGTGGTCGGGCAGGCCGCGAGGGGCAGTAGAGGGCCGCAGGGGGGGGGGGGGTGAGGGCGGCACGAGGCTGTGGGGGGTCGCGAGGGCAGCACAAGGCCATTGGGCGCGGAGGCCGTGAGCGGCGGAGTGCCGCAGGGCATGGAGGCCATGGGGCGGCAATGGTCGTGGACGGTGGAGGCCGTGGGTGGCATGGAGGCCGCAGACGGTGGAGACTGTGGGGAGGCAGGGGCCACGGACGTCGGAGGTTGTGGGTGGCTTCGTCATGGATGTCGAAGGTCGTGGGATAATGGAGGTCGTGAGTGGCATGGCTGTGAAGGGCGGAGGCCACAAGGTGGCAGGGGCCACGGACGGCGGAGGTCGTGGGGCAGCAGAGCGCCGCGGGGCGGGGTTTACTGCGGACGGCGGAGGTCGCAGCCAACGTGGCCGCGAATGGTGGAGGGCACGGAGCGGAGGAGTACCGAGCCATTTCCAGTGGTTGGCTTGACCGGCTACCCTTCGTTCATCACCTTTTTCATGGTTCTCGAGTTCCATCAGTGCCAACCATTGGCACCAGTCACCACCACGAAGAACACAAAAGATCCACAAGATTTGAAGAGGGGTCTGGACATGTTTGTTTGGCCTGTACCCTCCACATTAGGGCCGTAGCATACGGCTCAAGGAAGATTTTTCAATGTGAGAGGTAACTTAACATTGATCAAATTAAAACACACCCCTACCTCTTTTGATTGTTTATGTTGATGAGGGAAGTCGAAGTTCTCGACTTTCATCACGTCTTCCACACACCTCCGATCCTGAGCTTGTTTGTCCGATAAATCTCTTCGATGTTAGTGGTTCATTGTTGTGGAATATGTCCAATGTTGGAGGATGTCTCGAGGAAGGAGTCGAAGTAGTGCGTCAGAGTTCTTCGTTGGAGGAGCTCTTCGTTGAAGGATGTGTTCTTCCAAGTTCTCCTCTTGGCAACCCTTTTCTCTCAATTCCACCAAAATGAAAAGTAGCCCACATAATAGAAAAAATTATATATTATGTTTGTTGGCATAATTTCAAATTAGATTAATTAATTAATTGATGAGTTGGTATAATTAATTAAGGGGGCTGCACAAAAAAAGTGGTGGAGTTCAAGAGGTTTTTCTCCCATAAAGAGGGGAGTTCAAGGGGGTTTTAGTCTCGGGTGGTCCCCACCACCATAAACCACATGGGAGGTTAATTTTGGTGGTCCCCACCTCCATAACCTCACATGGGAGGTTTAGTTCTGGTTGTTCTCACCTCTCAACATCCACATGGGAGTTCCAAATAAAATAAAATGTTACACAATTTTATTTTATTTTATTCTTTCACGAAAAACCCAAATTCTATCTTTCACCCTCGACCTATTATGGTCAAGGTAAAGGTCCCCATAAGAAAATATTGGCGCTGCAAGTTCAATGGTGCCCTCAGATTTCAATTCTGAGCACTGGTTCAAAAGTTACAAAAACCCGCATGTACGTTTACTGAACGTACCCAAAAAAAAGTTCATAAATTCGTTCCGGGCACACCGGTCCTCGGAATCACATGCCGTAAATTTTTGTGGACTCGTAAAATAACCATATAATTAAAAAAATACATGTAATTCCCCTATCTTTACATTCTCCCAACCTCAGGGCTTTACATCCCCATAAGAAACATCACAAACTAGCTAAACAAGTGGGGGTATTGAGCACGTATCTGAGCCTCCCGCTCCCATGTGCTCTCCTGGAGGTTCTCGTGCTACCAAAAAATGTGCACCAGAGGTATCTACTACCCACGAATGACCCGCTCCGGTCAATCCTCAATCTCCACTGGAACCTCTATAAAATTCTCCCCATTGTCGACGTCCATATCTCTATAGTCGATGACGTGAGAAGGGTCATGCACGTATCTCCTCAGATGGGATACATGGAAGATGTCATGTACCTGGTGCAACTGAGGTGGAAGTGATAAGCGATAAAACACCTCTCCAACTCTGTGGAGGAGCAAGAAGGGTCCGATGATCCTCGGAGATAACTTTCCACCTCGGACAAATCTCTGTAAACCTCATCGAGGTGAGACCCTTAGAAAGACGTGGTCTCCATCCTCGAACTCCAGAGGTCTCTGTCTCCTATCGGCATAAGACTTCTGCCTACTCTGTTTAGTCTTCATCCGCTCCTGGATGATCTGAACCTTCTCTGTGGTAGCCCATACCATCTCTGGTCCCACGAGTGCTGACTCCCCTGGGTCAGTCCAGCACAAAGGTGATCTGCAAGGTCGTCCGTATAATGCCTCAAAAGGTTCCATCCCAATGGTGGAGTAATAGCTATTGTTTTATGCGAACTCCAACTAAGGAAAGTGATCCTCCCAGTTGTAACCGAGGTCAAGTATGAAAGAACACAGCATGTCCTTGAGGGTCTGTATGGTCTGCTCAGTCTGGCTATCCGTCTGGGGATGGAAGGCGGTGCCCAAATGAAGCTGCATCCTGAGAGCCTCCAGAAACCCCTTCCATAGCCAGGAAGTAAAATGCGTATCATGATCAGAGACAATCGTCGAGGGTACTCCATGTAACCACACAATCTCTTACACATAGAGGCGTCCCATGCTCTTTACTGAACCCTGCTCTCTAATCGGTAGGAAGTGGGCCTACTTGGTGAGTCGCTCAACGATCACCCAAATCGATTCATGACCACTGGATGTACGTGGAAGTCCCGTGACGAAGTCCATGGATATCCCATCCCACTTCCACTATGGGACCTCAAAAGGCTGATCCAATCCTACTGGTTACTTAATGCCCCACCTTCACTTTCTAACAACTGATGCACCAACAGACAAACTCTGCTACTGATTTATTCATTCCCAGCCACCAGTACTGTTGTTGGAGATCCTAGTACATCTTCGCTACTCTTAGATGTACTACTAGAGGAGAAGTGTGGAATTCCCTCAACACTTCCTCCTGCAGTGACACTAGTACCATGGTATGTTCTATGAAGAGGATGATATGCTCCCCACCTATAGAAAATCCATCAGGTTCATGTCCTATGGATATATGAGCACATCGAGCCTTGCAGTCAGTGTCCCCATGTTGCGCCTCCCTGACTCGCTGAAGAAGTGGTGGAGTGACTGTAATAGACTGAAGGAAAACTGCTCCATCTCGATCCACAAAGGATATTTGCAAAGCGGCTAGTTGTTCCATCACCTCTCCTAGTAGCTATATACCAGAACTCCTACTGAGTGAATCTGTTACAACTTTCCCCTTCCTAGGAGTATAGACTATATCGAAGTCATAGTCCTGGAGGAACTCAAGACAACATCAATGACTCTGGTTCAGGTCCTTCTGAGAGAAGATATACTTGAGACTCTTGTGATCAGATTAGACTGTAAAGCGCTCGCCCATCAAGTAATGTCGCCACATATTCAAGGTGAAGACCACTGCTACTAACTCCAGGTCATGGGTAGCGTAATTCTTCTCATGTTGTCTCAGTTGTCAAGAACCATATGCGATCAATGCTTGCTCTTGCATCAGGACACATCCGAGCCCAGTCTCTGACGATTCGCAGTATACTACGTACCTTACGCCCTCCTATGGAATCCTCAATATGGGGGCACTAGTCATCCTATGCCTCATCTCCTTAAAACTCTGCTGGAATCCCTCCGACCACATGAAGGGTTTCCCCTTCTTTGTCAACGCTAAAAGTGGTGCTGAAACTCTGGAGAAATCTGGCACAAATCTCTGGTAGTAACCTGCCAAACCTAGGAAACTCCATACCTCCGTCACACTCTTGGGTGGATCCCAAGAAAGTACTACCTCAATCTTCACTGGATCCACTGCAACTCCAGCCTCCAATATGACATGTCCCAGAAAGTGAACATCTCAGATCCAGAACTGGCACTTCGAGAGCTTACCATAAAGCTGGTGCTCTCGAAGTGTGTCCAGCACTACCTACAAATGGTAGGCATGTTCTTCCTCGGTAGTCGAGTAGATCAGAATGTTGTCGATGAAGACTACTACAAAGCGATCAAGTTATGGCTGAAATATCATGTTCATGAGTCCCATGAACACTTCTGGAGCTTCGGTCATGCCGAATGGAATAACCAAGAACTCGTAATGGCCATACCAACATCTGAAATCCATCTTCTGCACATCCTCATCTCTTACTATGAGATGACGATAGCCTGATCTGAATTCTATCTTTGAGAACCACCGTTATCCCTTTAGCTGATCAAAGATGTTGTCAATACTCGGGAGTGGGTACTTATTCTTCACGGTCACATGGTTCAGGCTCCGATAGTCGACACAAATTCTCAAGCTCCCATCCGCCTTCTTGGAGAACAAAATCATGGCTGCCCAAGGAGAAACACTAGGCCTGATGAATCCCTTCCTCTGCAAGTCCTCTAGTTGTACCCATAGCTCATGAAGCTCTAAATGAGCCATCTGATATGCTAGTGTAGATATCAATATCGTACCGGGGTACATGTCAATGTAAAAGTAAATCTCTCTACGAGGAGGTAAACCCAGAACAACATCATGGATGAGATCCGCATACTGGTCCCCCACTATAGGATAACTCTGACTCTTCACCTCAACCGCTTTGAGGGTAAGGCTAGCCAACTAATGAGTGATCAGTTGAAATATTATCTATTTAAGTCCATCCTATGCTAAAAAGGATCCCTTTTCACCGGTGAAGGTAAACCTGGTCACATACATGAGGACACACTGCACTTTGCGCCTAATACAGTAAAATCTGAGCATGGACTGTAGATAACCATTCCATACCCAATATGACGTTGTAATCCATCGACGCTTCTACTAGGAGATCCCAACTGAAACTCTCGCCTCCTAGAGTAAGCTCACACTACCGTCACCAGTGCGTAATCGTCGAATCCTCTATCATAAGAGTCTATAGTCGTAAGGATCAAGCCAACGGCTCCATCGAAATCTCTAAGATCTGAAAAAGGGTAGTGGAAATAAAAGAATGACTGCCACCTGTGTCTATAAGTACTGCAACAAAAGTGGAATAGACACAGATCGAACCTCGTATAATCTTCAGAGCACCGTGATCGTAGGCCTCATCTGCTTGGAGCTAAGATCTCCCATGTCCACCTACTCCTTGTGGTCGGGGTGGACCACCAAGTGGTTGTAGCGGTAACATCTTGAATCGTCGTCCACCGCTAGCTGCACAGACATCTCCTCTTCCATGTCCACCTTCTCCCTGTAGACCACATCGATCAAACCTCTGTCTCTGCCTGGGCGGTCCTTCGACCATCTGATGATCATCCGTATGGCGGGTTGGATAGTCACAAGCCATGTGACCCTACTCACCACATGCATAACACTTCCCACTCCTAGAATGACTGGCTCTGCCTCAGGTGCCCTGCACAGCCAACTCTGAATCATTCAGTCACCCACCTGTAGGTCTGGTCCTCTTGGACCTCTATGACTTTTGTCTGCTACCAGGTGTAGAAGACTCCAACACATGATGACCGGTGGTGGGTCTCACTATTGGTGACTGCTCAGTAAGTAAAATCTCCACAAAGAGGGATTTCTCTAACACCCCCGCCTGCGTCGGGATGCTGAGTGAGATCTTCAAAGCCCTGATCTCCAGCCTAAGTCCCTGCACAAAGGTCTGCGCCCTGGAGAATGGGTCTCGTACCATATTAGTGGAGTAACGTGAGAGGTCAGTGAACCTCACTGAGTACTGAGCTACAGTCATGTTGCCCTACTACAGATGAATCAGCTCTTATATGCGCACTGCGTGATGAGTCGCTGGAAAAAACTCTACCTGAAATAGGCTCTCGAAGTCTGCCTAGAGAAGCGTCACCTCATCATAAACCTGGAGCATCAAGCTCCACCATCTGCCTGCTGCTTTCTATATGAGGTTGGTGACAAGGATCACCATGAGATTAGCTAGTGTCTCTACCAGTCTGAAAACTATCACTACAACCTCCAGCCAATCCTCAACCTCTCGTGTGTCCGTCTCTCCCCAAAACCTGGGTGGCCTCTGGCACTAGAACTCGTGCAATGTGCTCCAGTTGCATGCACCATCTTCTACTGAGGCCTATGGAATTAGTAGCCCAATGGGTAATGGTACCTCTAATGCCTCCACTGGTACCTCTACTGGAAGAGGGCCCTGTACCGAGGCCTCATCGCTCGGTGGTCTATCAGTGCATACTACTCTCGGAACTCTAGCTGGCTGTCTACGTGGAGGCATCCTGAAAAGAAACAGGTGTGCCATGGTCAATAAGTTATACCTGGTGAGATGACTCAAGAGATCACAAAGAAAACTCTTGGAAACACACACGCAATCAGTACTTTCGTGCACTGAGTCAGAAATCATAAGTCAGGGTCCTAGTGTACGGATACGTCAGCTGCCGCACCAACACTGGTTTTCCTAAACTGATAACCACACTCACTACACATAACATTGTTTTTGTTAAAAATAAAGATCAGAGTCCTATGTTATATGGTAGAACTGACTCCTCTGATACCAAATTGTCATGACCCATCCCCTAGGGCTCGTGCTGTGACTACCCCAAGCCTGTCTTCCATAGGCTAGGGGTTGGTGACTAGCACCAAAGGTGTTTCCCCTAAAACTGGGAAGGCATGACCTTTATAACCTTTAAGCACACAGAACCACACACACAACAAGATACGAACTCAAGTAAACTGAATAGTAATTAGAGTGAGTACAGTAAGTAAAAGGAGCCAGAATACAAGCCAAATGGGAAAGTACAAGAAACTGAAAGTACAAGTAAAATGATAGGTAAGAAGAATCTCTTGGATCATCCACCACGAATCCTACCTGAAGGGTAGGTACTTCTCATGAACGGTCATATCTATGGTTCTCCTCGTCTAACGTCCACCTCTGAGCCACCTCCGGTCCTAGTACTCTCTTCCTCAGTTAGTGATGTCCGCCTTCTACACCAAACACAACGAGGTGCGAGCATAGCCTGTGTAGGGGTGAGTATAAAAATACTCAGTAGGGACCCTGAGACCCTTAAGGTCTCAAAAAATCAACAAAGGATAAACCACACATCATGTAAACAACTATAAATCCTACTTAGTTATATGCCCATACATATACCTAAGTTATCGAGTATACCCATCTCAATCATGAGGATACCTAGAGTCCAACTCAAAAAGCCAGAAGCTCAACTGTTCCACAAAGGAAATAATACCACAAAGGCAAGTACCACACAGGTACGCCACACAGAATAATACCACCAATGTATTACCACAAAGGAAAAGTACCACACAGGTACTGACTTAGCTCACACCAGGTATAACTTAACTATAGAAGTAGAGATGGTTATATGTAACATTGAATCATCTTACTCTGTTAAGGGGCTCTACTTCTGACCCACACAAGATCGCTCAGTGCTGACCCACAGAGGATGGCTCGGTGCTGACCCACATAGGATTTCTAGGTGATGACCCACACAGGATCACTCAATGCTGACCCACATAGTATCGCTAGGTGCTCACCCACATAGGATTTCTCGGTGCTGACCCACACATGATCTCTCTTGATTTATCACGTCAGAGCCAGCTACAGGGTTCCCGCACTATGCTCTCTTGTCTCCGGAAGGTTCCTCTGCACAATCCACTAGTCGATAGTCCAACTACCACGAATTCCCATGACGTAGTATAAAAAGGACTTCCACGTCATAGGGGTCTCAACACAACAGACGTTGCGTCAATCAGATACCCGGTCTGTAAGTTATTAGTCTTTTTGTCTCGATGTCCCGGTTGGATTCATGCTCGATCAAACCCAACAATTCCTCTACTTTACCCAAAACTCTAGTGGGGTATACCAAAGGGGATGTCTCTCTTCATGGTTTCCAGTTCCATTGACGGTTCGTCAAACAGATGCCCGATACCAAAGTTATGGCCATAAGAGAGTTTAGGGTCAAAGATGGTTATGGTCTGGGTTGACCTGGTTGGACCGACCTGGCTCATCCAGGACTAGGTTGACCTGTTTCGGGTCAACCTGGCCCAATGCGCTAGGTCTGGGCCGGGCCGCTGGGCGGTTCGGCAGGATGCGAGGGCCGCGTGGGGCTGCAGAGGTCTGCGGGGGGCCGCGAGGGCGGCGTGAGGCCGCGGGGGGCCGCGAGGGTGGCACGAGGCCGCGGGGCGTGGAGGCCGTGGGTGGCAGTGGCCAAGGCTGGCAGAGGCCGCAGGAGGTGGGGAGGCCACGAATGACGGAGGTCGTGGGGCGGCGGTGGCCACAAACGGCGGAGGCCGCGGGTGGCGGTGGCCACAGACGGCAGAGGTCGTGGGCGGTGTGGCCATAGACAGTGGAGGTCGTGGGGTGGTGGAGCACCACAGGGCGGCAGTGTCCACAGACGGCGGATGCCACGGGTGGCATGGTCGTGGATGTCGGAGGCCGCGAGCAGCAGGGTCACGGACGTCGGAGGCCACAGAGCGGTGGAGCGATGCTCCTTTGCCGGTGGCTAGCTTGATCGACCACCCTTTGTTCATCACCTTCATCGCGGTGCTCAAGTTCCACTGGTTCCAACCACTAGCACTGATCGTCGTCACCACTGTGAAGAACACAAAAGATCCACAAGATTTGCGGAGGGGTCTGACCATGTTTCTTTGGCCTGTACCCTCCGCGTTAGGGTGGTAGCATACAAATCAAGGAAGATGATTCAATGTGATAGGGAATTTAACATTGATCAAATTAAAATGCACCCTACCTCGTTTTATTGTTGATTTCTATGAGAGAAGTCAATGTTGTTGACGTTCGTCATGCCCACCACACGCCTCTGATCCCGAGATCATTCTTCGAATAAACGCTCTTCGATGGAGGTGGTTCTTCATTGTTGAAGATGTACACTATTCGAGGATATCTCGAGGAATAATTCGAAGTCGTGCATCAGCGTTATTCATTGTAGGATCTCTTCATTGGACAATGTGTTCTTCCAAGTTCTCCTCTTTCCAACCCTTTAATCTCAATTCCACCAAAATGAAAAGTAGCCCACATAATAGAACAAGTTATCTAGTATGTTTGTAGGAATAATATCAAATTTGATTAATTAATTAATTAATGAGTTGGTATAATTAATTAATGGGGTGGCATAAATAAAGTGGGGGAGTTCAAGAGGTTTTTATCCCATAAATAGGGGAGTTCAAGCGGTTTTTAGTATCAGGTGGTCCCCACCACCATAACCCACATGGGAGGTTAATTTTGGTGGTCCCCATCTCCATAAACTCACATGGGAGGTTTAGTTCTGCTGGTCCCCAACTCTCAACTTCCATATCGGAGTTCCAAATAAAATAAAATGTTACACAATTATATATTATTTTATTCTTTCATGAAAAACTCAAATTATATCTTTCACCCTCAACCTACTATGGCTGAGGAGAAGGTCCCCTTAAGTGAATACCGGCGCTGCAAGTTCAACAGTGCCCTTAGATTTGAATTCCAAGCACCGGTTCAAAAGTTACAAAAACATGCTCCTAATTCTACTAAACGTACATGAAAAAAAAATCAAAAATTTGTTCCGGGTACACCGGGCCTCGGAATCACGTGCCTTCAATTTTCACAGACTCGTAAAATTAACATATAATTAAAAATAATTACATGGAATTTCTGGGTCTTTACAACATTGATGGGAGATCTATGTACCACACATAACATAATGAAAATCATGTATATGTGTGCTATAAAATCATAAAAAAATTCATCATATCATAACCACTGAAATGAAATGGGTTTCATAAACATTTCATCATATCATGACCTGTGGAAAATAGA
The DNA here is from genome assembly GCA_963277665.1 of Viscum album. Taxonomy (NCBI): domain Eukaryota; kingdom Viridiplantae; phylum Streptophyta; class Magnoliopsida; order Santalales; family Viscaceae; genus Viscum; species Viscum album. The sequence continues at coordinate 2,103,717,060 of OY728165.1, forward strand.
TAAGTTTCATAATCCATTCACCATTTCATCTTGGATTAACATGTGATAATAAGGTAAGTTTCATAAGAATTTTATCATTGTATAACACATGGAAGAGAAACAAGTTTCATAAAAATAATTCCATCAGAATCATAAAAAATTCCATGAAATAATAATAATTTTATCCTTTGATCATATCCCAAGTATTAAATAGGTAACCTTAACAGATACCATCTTATATGAAAAATTATTTTGAACAATCATTTCATAAATTCCTTGATGAAAATATCATTTTCACTCTGAAAAAAAATTTATAAACCATAAAAAATTTTGAAAATCATTTTATTTGACAATAAACTTGAACACTTATGAAGGAGGCTTCAAATAAAATAATGTTCATGATGATGAGAAGTTTCATTAATGTTATACACATTAAAACAAATATTCCTTTCATATTTTTTCTAAAAGAAAAACAGTAATTTTTTGGAAAATGACATGAATATCCCTTATAATTATTTTTGTAAAAAAAATATGGGAAAATTTTATTTTTAAAATCATATAATAATTATAATAAAAATTGAAAACATTTTTAGAAAACATTGTTTTTTATGGAAATGGATATCTGATTGAATAAATATATACTTTTGGATTGTTTAAAAAACATTTTCTCAATTATTTTAAGTACCAAAGAGTGGTAAAATGGTACTATTACTTTAAAATATCATGAATAACCATAGGAGAAAAACATTCATGTGTTTATTGATATATTTATCAAATGATTTTGTCATTAGAAACATAATCATAATCAATCCTGATAAATTATGAGATTGTAACATAAAATCATTACCACTAGGTAAGTTTAAATCATAAGCACCATGAAGGAATAGCAAGAAATTAAAATTAAAATATAATTAGGATAAATAAATTTATTATATTACATGTAAAATTGTATTTATATACACCTCATTAAATAATATAGTTTCATATTATAATGTACGTCTCAATGAATTCCAATTGTGACAAAAATCCCTTACTTTAGTTATTGACATAGGTTGTGCATGTTAAGACCTAATTTATAATAAATATAAGTTTATTATACATCCATTATAGAAAAATATTTATGTATATAAGACCATATATTTTTTTCTTATGACCTTTTTTACCTGTTTATTAATAATTCCATATTAAAGTTATGTTTTGGGTAATAACCTCTTTGTTTTTCATTTATGTTTTGATTTTTTATTTTTGGTCATCTTAATTGGATCATTATTTTATAATATAAATAATTTTAAATATTATATGAATATCATACATATAAATTATATATTTATTTATATTAATCCATAAAATTTAGTGATATAAAATGAAAAACATCGTTCATGGAGATGGTAGGTCGTATGTACGCGTTAAAGATATTTCCATTTTTGTGGCGGATTAAATGAAATAAATTTATATGATATATTATAATTAAATACATTACTTCATATATATCACATATGTTCATTAAACACATCCTTCTTACCTTCCATGTATAGTGTGAATAAATCACATTGCTTTGTTTGGTGGTAGTCTGTCGTACACACAAATGACATTATCATGTTCCCATAAAATATAAATAATGAAGGTGTGTGTGATATAATAATTAAATAATCATAATAATATCATAATTATAATATATAAACAATAAATACATCATTATTTATAACCATGATATGTTGTAATGGAAAAATGAATGACATCGGTTCGCGAGGTGGTATCCCTCCTTACACATAAACGATGATTTTGTAACCCAGTTGACAGAAGTGGAGATTGTTGTAGCTCATTACCATAAAACAAAAACACATAATTACATTTGAGATACTGATTTTATTATATCATCACGTTATAATAAAAATTTAAGGATTTGGAGGAATAAATAAAACAAAAAATCCTCGTTGAGGAATGTGACATCTTCTTCGGCTATCCTTCTTATGTTTTCACCAAATCCTTCATAGGTTGGATTTTTATCCAAAATAAGGATTCTAGGATTATATTAGGGAAGTGGGGAAGTTATTTGGGAAGATAATAGATGAATACAAATGTTTTTATGTTGTTAATAGGATAGGAGAAGGGGTGACCTTTAATAAGTGAGTTGAGTGGCACACTAGTAATTTTTTGAATGAAAGAATTCCACCAACATTTTTTCATTTACGAATGATAAAATAATATAAAATTATTGATAATAGAAGATAAAATTTCTATATATTTCCATACAATGGTATTTGGACATGTTTTGGGTTTTTTTAACCTTTCTCTTTTTAGTTTACCTCCTGATAAAACAATTTTTTCCTTAATAGTAGTTTGTTTTTTACTGTGTTTCCAATTATTTTTTATCAAAAATTAAGTTCATGTTATTAAATAATGTAAATTTTTCTTATTATAAAATATTGAATCCATTTTTCAAAATTATATTCACATAATTTTAAAAACATAATTTAAAATTATTTCCACAGACACGATGAGATAACAGGTTTTTTCAAAGAGGACAATGTTCAAAACATTGAAACGTTTTTATATTAAAAATCAATATTAAATTGATTAAAATGACATAAATTGGATTAATGGATGTATAATTTAACTAATTTTACTTTAAAACCAATTTAATATATAATTTAACTCTATAAATAAATTAAATGAAAAGGTGGTTTTCAATTAAAATTTATTATGTTTCACTACTTATCAAAAATTAAAACTTTTCAAAAAAATAAAAAAAAAATTAACCATAATATAATTTTTGATTTTTGATGTAAAAAACTAAGTTCATTTTATCAAATTCAATTTCTAAATGATAAAAAATTAATATTTTTATTGTTCAGAAAAATACATAAAACCATTTTTTAGAAAATAGTATTTTTAAAACATATGAAGACTTTACTGGAAGTTAGGTATTTTATTATAAATATATTTTATTACAAGAAAACATTATAATTAACATTTAAAAATGAGTTTTTACTATTAATATCATTAATTTTAACTATTAGTTTATAATTGTTTTTTTTAAATAACAATTTTCTAAATATATCATGGTTTTATTGAAACTTAGTTTCATGTGTAACACAAGATAACCTAATGTTGAGTGTAGTGAAATCATAACTTTTGGTTGGCTGTATTGCAAGGTATCAAGGAAATTTAATTTATTCGAAAAGAATAATTCATAAAAACTCAGGGTGTTACACTACCGTAGTATTTTTCTATTTTTCTTTCTTTATATTCACTATAAGGACTAAAGAATTACTATTTATCATATCTTTATCTACTTGGTGAATCATTTTTGAGGAATCAAAAAGAAACTTAGATATATTATTCATTTTGAAATTAATAATAATTATTGGGAAGTTATAAGGAAAGGATGATAGAATGAAATATGTGGATAGATCTTTACAAACCCTGAATCCCAAAATCTGTAAACACTAAATATATAAAATCATCCTGTGTATATGAATTATATTAGGTAATCCCTCTCATAACATTCATTTGAAGTGTGCTTTAGATATTTCTTATCTCTCTTGTCTATTTCTCTCATGGTAAAGCTCCTAGAGATGTTACAACATGGTGTATGTATATTTTCCTTCAAAATGATTTTATATATCACTTGACATCAATGATACCATAATGACTTTTACATATAATACATTATCTGTATGTCTCTGATAAATAAAATTATCATTGTCACTCACTTCTTGTGCTAGTTTTGTAGGTATTGGTATTTCGTGTACATATTACTTCCATTCTTACTATAGTATAATGCATAAACACCTATACCACTAATGGAATTTTTCACTAATAAGGACATTTTACTTGCCTAAACTAGATAGTAGTGATAGTGAATGTGTAGTATATCATTCCATTATCTATAAAACAAATATTATTTTTTTACTTTATCTGGATTACCAATTATGAAATAATTAATTACTTATATAATTATATCCCCTACTACTTTATCAAATCCCAATAGATCTCACCATTGGACTTGGAATATAAAATCCTTGGTATATTCTAGTGGAAAGGATCCATATTTTACTTTTTATAATCTATACTAAGTAATTTATGAATTATTCAAAGGCATTTTGGAAGGATTTACTCTCTCCATCTATATTAACACACAATTCCTTGATCCATTGAGAAATCATGAACTCCTGTACAAATATTTCCTCAATAATTTCTTCCAAATTACTCTCTACATTCTTGGAAAACATCTCTTGATTCTATTTTTATTAATTGAACCAAAAAAATTATTTGAAATCTCTAATAATTGAAAATACCATGATCATGGACAAAATTATACTTTGAACTATTAATGTATTCTAAATCAAGTGATGGAAGATGTTTAATGAATAAATATTGCATGTTGAGTGATTTCTTTAACTTATACTTAAATATAAGTTTTTAATTATTTACATTACTATTAATTATTTAGGAGAAGAATATATAAACAGATAACAATGTATTATAAAATAATTTATGAATTTTTAAATATAATTTTATAACATATCATATTTTATCATTTGTGCACTTGTTAATTAATTTATTTCAGAACTTACATAAACAACTAACTATATAAGATAAAATATGTTTTATTAGATTTAGTATATTTTACCAAATAATGGATATTAATTTGTTTATAATATATGATCACATTTATTTAATAAACCAAATAAACCATGTGTCACATAAATAAATAAATATCCATGCATTGAAAAAATAAAATAAATATGTGAAATGATAATAAGAATAATATATTCTATGGTTTATCAAGTATTGATTAACCAATATAAACCCTTAGGAAGAAATCCATGATCTTTAACTGGGATTGAGTGGCCGCATCCACCAGTTTACCATGTATCACCTTGTTTGGATCTCCTCATCTTGTTTCCTAAACCATCTAATCTAACTATGTTCTCTATTATTTAAAAATGTATAGCCACATGAAAATGTGGAGTACAAGGTTTATATATTTATATTAAATAAATCATGAACATGTATGAACTTACATAATAAATGAGAGAAATATGTTTTATAGATCATCATATTTTAAATTAATAATAATTTTCTTGTATGAAACCATAGAATAAATAATTAAAAATAAAAAAATAAATACAACCCATAGAAAGGTCGGTAAAAGTTTTTGATTATTCACAAAATGCTACAATAATAATATTTTTTAATTTCCATAATTAATTTTTTATTTCCATGTAATATAAATTGATAAAATGAAAAAATAAATTAATAAACTATTTCTTAATCTTAAATTATTTATAATTAATGTTATTTGATATGTATTAAAAACCCCATTGATTAATATTTCATAAATTAAATGTATTTTATTTTATTAAAATAATTACGTGCACAATGTGTACTTCAGAGGCAACATGACATATATAACCTGTATAATATTAAACCACATGACTAAAGATTTAATGATCACATAATGTGCTGTGAAACATGACACATCATATGATACATGTTGTATATGGACCGTGTCATTTATCGCTTACCACACAACATGTAACTCCCACATGACATGCCATTATTAACGTGACATATCATTCAATGTGATCAGACTATATTGTCTTCAAATCCCACAAGACCTCAAGTCATTCCATTATTGTATGCAACGTGTACCACAAGAAAGTTGCATGATGTATGTGGCATGTGACCAAATATTACACATGGTGTGTTGCGTTGGTGATATACATGATAATTTAATGAAACTACATATTTCCTCACATCACATGTCACATAATATATAGCATGTTCCTTTCATGGATCAAATCCTATCACATGATGTATTCTCTTATGATACATGTTGTGTAGTTGTGTCACCCAACCGAAAACTTTTGAACCTCTAAATGGATTCATTGAGTGTTCTTTTTTCGTTTATATCCCGTTATAGGACTTATAATTTTAAATTAAAATGTATTATAAACTAGATAAATAATAATGGAAAAGATAACTTGAATACTAGAAAACTAAAGAAAAACAATTTATCAAATAATATTAAATAACTAAAAAATTAATATTTGATTGCTCTGATACTATTTGAAGGCTCTGGGTGGAGTAGATGCATTGGGTGGAGAACCTTCTTTATTTTTACAAAACAAATAAATAAATTACAAATGAGTTACATGATGTATTATCCCTATTATTTTATATATATTATCACAAACATTTATTTTATAATTTATGTAAATAGAATTACCCAAATTGTGGTATTCTTCTTGATCATTTCTCAGTCTCACTGATATGTTATGTTGTTGATTCTTTGAAAATTCCAAGATTGGATCCCTATAAATATATCCAAAAATGTTCCAAAAAACTCTAAATTACATTCTTGATCTATCAGGTGTGAGCATGAGATGAACAAGTGCTTTATATCAATCACTATTGACCACAACAAGAATCTCTTATTTTCTCTTTAGGTTCTACAGAGATATAGAATGGGATAATTCTCTCCATGGATTGAGATAATATTAGACAATTTTAAAGAATGTATCCCATGTCTATAGTGTCTTGTGTGGTAATTTATATATTTTAGAATATAAACTTAGTATAAAATATGATAATTAAACAACCGACCTTATCCTTTTATTTAATCCAAGTCATACCTCATGTCATATATAATAAAAAAATTAATAATAAAAGAATTATTTTACAAGGAATGTGATTCATCTAATATCATTTATTAAACAAGTAAATGAAATTCATTTTATTGAAATTACATAAAATAACTCATTTCCATTGTATCATTAATATCAATCTATCTTCACCCTTAAAATATATTTATTATTGAATAAAAAAATATTCATTTAATAAAATAAAATAAATAATATATTTTTTATGACCCAACTCACTAAATCCCACTTCTAATCGGCCAAGGGATGGAGAAAAGAACTAATTTGGGAAATGACACACATATGAGGCCTTATCCTAAGGTACACATACAGACACACACACACATCTCTAACCACCCATACAATGCTAAAATGCAAAAAACTACTATCATAATATGTGCATAGCATATATACCATGCCAAAGTAAGAAAAATGTATTGGAATTTATATATAATTAAATACCAATCCAACAAAACTGATAATATATTATAAACTGTTATATAGGAGGGCACTGTTGTCAAATGCTACACCTGGTATAAACCATGATCTATCTTGCTCATTTGGCTTTGCTTGCTCCTGGTCCTACTAGGACTCCATCAAATGGCATGTTGTCTACAAAATACATGACATGTGTGGGAAGATCCCATACAGTGTTGAGTATAAAAATACCAATAAGGACAATCCAAATTCATTAAACATAAAGCATTAAGGGGCTATTCATCTCATCATCATTAAGATATTCCAATCAAGATATAGAAATAGAATAAGAACAATAACATAGATATATTCCTAATAGAATCTAAGTTTCAAAGTGGTCTCAACCATACTTCCAACCACAAGATTGTGAATTAGGCTTCAAGGTAATGTTCATTCCAGAGAAATTGCTCCACAATCCTTGTTATCACTAATAAAACTCATTTGAGAAGTCATTCTTATTAGACCTCACCAAAGAATTACTCACTAAAACTCCAAATAAGTCAGTATATAGATAGGGTATTACACCCAGTCTTATGGGGGATACCTCAAACCTAATATAAAATAACTCATTAATTAGTTGATCCTATTACCATGTAATTTTTTCTGGAATATTCTTTAAACCCCTCCTATTAATGATGTTATAATATAGTATAACACCCTATGACTCATTGAGGGATTCTTTAAACTCTACCCAAGGAAATATGTAGAGAGTATCAAAGTCATATACTGAGGAAGTGATGCCATGTTGTAACCTCGTATGGATGGACCAAGGAAACAAAACCAATTAATACTGGTCCAAACTTATGAGATGGAGGGCCTCAACATTCCCGGGAAAAGTACACGTTGTGTATTAGGAGTACACAACATGTATATCTAAGTCTCGAATTTCCCATGTCTCATTGCCCCACATGAAAAGTATTTCTTTAAATACACAGTATGTTATTTTAGATACCAGGGATGTATAAATTTCTATGACACTCAGCATGCCACCTACCCGAGTCGGCATACTCTAGATCATGCCCATTTACTTTGAATCACTCTTGTGTACTCTGGCTATGCCCATGTACCTGGTTGTGTCTGATTATCATGTCTTGATAGTGTATTCTAGTCATAATTATGTGCCTAGTTATGTCCATGATCTTATAACCTAATGGTGCATACTGATACTCTATTCACAGGTCACATGGTGTGAGACATGTGTTACACAATGTGTGATATTTGTAACTGTATGTAAATTCTAGTGTCGCTGAAGAGGATACACAAGGTGTGATCTTCTAGAGTACAAGCTGTGTAGTTGATATTTTTAGAGAACCCATCTGTTATTCCCATGTCTTCACCCCACACCTATGTTTTCCCCAATTATACCTTGATAATCTCCATGTAGCTTTTATCTAAGGTTTATATACCTCAATCCATCCTCAGTTACTGTAATCCTACCATTGATCTTCTGGAAATGCATCACCATTTGCAATGCCATGATGAGATGCCAAAACCTCAAGCCTAGGATATCCAAATACACAATTGATCATCCTAAATCATCATGCACTACAATCATACCATCAATATAATTCTTGAACCTAGTGTTAATGATCCATTGTACTAAATAATTATTGTGAAATGATTGTTTGTCAGTTAGTTGTCCAACCATCGACCAAATAAAACACTGAAAATGATCACACATATAATGAGGAGAGAAAACAAAAAATATTTATAAAATTTTTAGAGATGAGCCTTTTCCATTTTTTAGGTTGGACTTGATTCATTTTCATATGAATGAAAAATGAAGAGTAATTATCAAATAAAACCCAATTCTAAGATTCTTGTAAGATAAAAACATCAACTATATTTTATCTATTAACCAGTGAATAAAATTGTTAGAATAATTTATTTTAGTTCAATGTGCGATAGAAAATAATATCATAATTAAAAAAACATCATACCAAAATCTTGGATTGATCACTAAAGAATAATTTTTCTACATCATCATCTTTTGTGAGATCCACAAACTCTATTGGCATAGATAAACCTATCGGAACTGACCAAGTTCTCGATCCCATTGTCATCCTCCAAACTCTCCTCCATACTACCCTACAAAATCCATAGGGTAATGAAGTTAAATATAGTATTTTCCTATAAATGTGTTTCAAGATAGGAGGGTTAGGCTGTATCCATTTTATAAAAAATAAATTAAATAAATAAATTTATTTTATTATTTTCTCCCAAGAATACACCTAAAACGAAACACCTGATGATGAAAATGGTTATATCACACCCAGGGTAAAAACTACATTCTAGATTTAATGGAGGACTCATAATTTCCATCTGAGACATCATGCATGAATTATTCCATTTTTTATAAAAATTGCACACACATGATATAATATATTTAATATTTCTATTATATCAATATTGATCCTCATTGGGACTTATAATCTCATGTTGACATATCATTTTGCACTAAAACATTTTAATAAAATATTTTAATGTCTTCAAGGAAAAAATAGAGTTTTCACATCCTCTCCACTATAGGGATTTTCATCCCATAAAGAAAAATTCCTACCTAAAATGAGGAGGGTATTGGACCTGCATCTAATTCAACCACTCCCTGGTACTCACTTGAATATTCCCATTCTAGAAACAAAAATGAAGAAAGGGAATCACTCATACTCATAGGATCTTCTCCTATCAATCCATGATCTTTTTCAGGTACTTTGGAAAGTTATCTCAATCCTTAATTTCCAACTCACCCTAATCGATAAAATTTAATGGGTCATGAACATACCTCTTTAGATGTGACATGTGGAAGATTTTGTGTTCCTATTTTCTCTACAGTGTTTGGAAAAGTATTACACCACTTCATTGACACTACATAGTATCTGGAGAAGTCCAATGAATCTCTAAGACAGCTTACCTCCCTAACCAAATCTACACAATCCACATTGAGTAGAGACCTTCTAGAAAATATGGCCTCTCCCGGAAATCCAGGTTCCTCTGACATCAATATTCATTATACTTATGATGGATATGTGGAGTCCTCATCCACTCCTAGATTATCTACACCTTCTCTATCATAACTCACACCAACTATGGTTCAATGAGTTTTAACTCACATGGATCAGTCAAACATAGTATAGGCCTACAATGTCTCCCATACAAGGCTTCAAATAGAGTTATACCAGTGATGGAATGGTAGCTATTGTTTTATGAAAATTATACCAAGGGTATTTTACCCTACCAACTATGGCCAAATTAAAACATGAAATCAGCCAACATGTCCTCTATAAATTGAATGGTTCGCTCAGTCTAGCCATCGTTCTGGGGGTGAAACGCCATTCTCAAACATAATTGAGTCCCAAAGTACTCATAAAATAATTTCTAAAATCATGACATGAAGTGGGAATAAAATATTGGAATAATAATTTCTGGAACTTTGTGATGTCTAACTATCTCGTGCATGTAAAGTCATCCCCATATCTCTACCAAACTTTTTTATTGACTAATTAGGAAGTGGGTGGACTTGGTGAGTCGGTCTTCGATCACCCTGATGGAATCATTTCCTCTCAATATTCATGTAAATATCATCATTAAGTCTATATATATCTCATACCACTTCCACACTAGTACCTGAAGGGGTTGAGAAAAACCCTTTGGAAACAGCTGCTCAGCCTTCATCTATTGACAAGTGAGGCATCAAGAGACAAACCGTGCTACAAACTTCTTTATCCCTGGACACTAGAATTTATGTCAAAGTTCTTGTTAAAAATCTTCCAACCATTTATTTACTGCCAAAGTGTACATATAAATATCCCTCATAATCTCCTTAGACAATTTCAATGATACCATCATCCATTCTATGTAAAGTATGATGTACTCCCCACATTTAGATAATCCATTCGGAACATATCCAGTTGATACCTAAATATGCAAGTTATCACAACCAGAATCTCTAAACCAATCCTCCATAACAAATTGTAGAATTTTTTGGGTAAAAACCATTAACTAGAGGTAAGTCTCACCATCCTCATGCACTAAAAAAAATTAGAGGGGATAACTTCTCGGATGCCTCGGTCACCAACATCGAAAATGGTGTCCTAATGAGAGAGTCTTCCACCACATTCCCTTTCCTAGGTGTATAGAATACCTTGAATTTATAATCATAGAGTAAATATATCCATCATGTCTATCTTATGTTAATATCCTTCCATAAGAATATATACATGAAAATATTTTGGATAGAATAGATGATAAACCACTCATCCATAAGGTAGTGTCGCCACATATTCAGGGTGAAGGCTACCACTACCAATTATAGATTATAGGTCATCTAGTTCTTCTCGTGAGGACTCATATTGGGATCCGTAAGATATCACCACCAACATATGAATTAGGACACATTTAAGACCAATCTCGAAGGCATTATGAACATTATGTACTCAACACCCTTATCTGGAAATCATAATATGGGAGAACTTGTCAACCCCTATCGCGGCTCCTAAAAATCATGCTAGAACCTCTTAATCCATACAAAAGGATACACCTTTTGATTTAAGTATTTCAAGGTTATCGATATCCTAGAGAAATAAATCATGAGTCTCTTGTTTTATCCTACTAACCCAAGCATGTTTCGGACCTCCGTTTCACCCTTGGGTGGCTCCCTAGATAACATTGCCTCAACCTTCAATGGTTCCACTATCAAACCCTCTACTAAGATGACATTTCCAATAAATTAGACATATAAAATCCATAACTAACACTTCAAGAGAATATAATAAATATGGTTCTCTCATAATATTTTTGGTATTGTCCTCAAGTGACTCATGTGTTCCTCCTTGAACACAAATATACTAGAATGTTATTGATGAAGACTACCACAAACCGATCTAAGAAAGGATGAAAGATCTAGTTCATGGGTTCCATGAACACTAATGTTCATTCATAGAACTAAAAGGAATCACAAATTACTCATAATAATTGTGTCAGCATCAAAATGACATCCTCGGTATATCCATGTCTCGTACTCGGAGTTGGTGATATCCTGATCTGAGTTCAATATTAAAGAACTATCTCACTTGTCCCAATTGGTCAAATTGGTAATAGATCCTTAATAGTTTATATTTATTCATTATGGTCTCCTAGTTCAAGAGATTTTAATGAACACACAACCTCAATTTCTCATCTACTTACTTGGCATATAGAAATGGGGCTGCCCATGGTGATATACTGGGCCTAACAAAGCCCTTCGACTAAAAATCCCCCAACTATACCTTTAGATCATAAAGATATATGAAATCCATGTGATATTATAGTTCATATATTGATGAATTACCTAGGTGAATGTTTATGTATAATTCTATATATTATTGTGGAGGTAAACTCGATACATCCTCTAGAAAGACATCCCTGTACACCACCACCACTATATGAATTTGAAAGCACATAACATCTGCTGCACCAAGAGTAATACTATAAAAATAATGACTAATCAACTGTATTATCTAGTATTTGAGAAGATTATACTCTTTATGGGATTCCTTCTCAAACAAGAAGGAAAACCTCATTCCATCACTACAGACACACCACATCCTTCATCTGAAATAGTCAATCTAGGCATGGACTATGGATATATAGTCTCTACCTAATTTGACATCTTAAGACCTTATCACGTATATATAGAGATCCCATAATATGATCCTACATGGGTCATGTCACACTATCAAAAAAATTGTTTTGTTTTCTAATCCACTCTGTTCGGAGCCTCCAAGAACAATTTTCAATTTATGGTCTCAACTAGAATCCCTGTGTACCAAACCAAAGAAGTGTAAAAAATAGTTATTCACAATAATGTATTTAAATACTATAGAAAAATTAGATAAGATACAAAGTATACATATAATAATACTAGGATCCTCTAAATCATATGCTTCCATGGCCTACATCATTCCTCATACCTAGCCACCATATCTTTAAGCATGGCATGGGCCACTTGGGAGTATTGGTGGAAATAAGTCAATAAATTTTCTAAAATCTAGCTACTATACATAACTTTATAATACATCCACTATACATATGACCTCTATACGCTTATAGTTATATCTTTTTAAATTGTTTATTGACCATCTATCTATCAGCTATATGGTGGGTTGGACAATCCCACAGGAGATGTCCCCATTCATCATAAGAGATGCACCACCTCTATTTTAAATGACTAGAACTATCGTGAGATCCCTGAAATTCATATCCTCTATCTTGAGAAAATATCATGAAGTGTATCATAATAATGGATCCATGTTTATTCAATCATCTACCATTTTACATGGTCTAACATTCTATGTTCCTTCTACTAACACTAACTGTCAGTGTCTACTCAGATAAAAATATTTGTTTTACCAAATCCCACTCAAGAACTCTAGTATAGGAGGTAATTCAATTAAATATCACTCTATTACTAATATCTCAATGTAGGAACCTCTGAAGCAGTTATTATTAGATGAATGGATCTAAACCCATATCCAAAGGGTATCATAAGAGGTTTGTCCACCATGATGAATAATATTCTATGGTTATGCTTACATACTGAAGTCGTAGAATCTTTTGGATGCATACTAATTAGAACATGGGTGGATAGAACTCCTCTATAAATATATCATCAAACTATGACCAAGGCAGAGCATTGTCATCATGTTTCTGAGTCATCAGACTCTATTATTTCCCAATAGAATGTAAAACCTCGTGTTTTTATGGGCCTTTTCCTCTCGAATAAATTAAAGTTTCATATATGTCTTGAAATTTACTAAGTAAATATGATAATTTCTTTTGAGGAAGTGTGAACTACCACCCCCTTAAAACGATGTGATTCATTCACACACTACATGGAATATATTAAGGGTGGGATTAGTGAAATTATATGATATATATGAAATAATAATTATATTGGAATTATAATATATATATATATACATATATGTAATTTTATTTAATTCTTTAAATACTATAATAAAAATGGAATCAATGTTCATCCGTACATACGGCTTACCATTTCCATGAACAGTGTATTACATTTCATACTTCTATATTATATATATTATTATAATAAAAATATACATAATATAAATTGTATTTATATCATGGTGTAAAATATGGAAATCATGATATAAGTATAAGACATAAAGATATAACAAATTAAGACTCATGCGAAGAATAAAGCGAATATTACCCGAAGTGAAACCTTAACATAGGATTGTCAACAAGAGGGTAATATAAGGACATAATAAAATCAAATATATGGTATTAGATATCATAATATTCTTCTATAAAATTTTTTTAAATAATTTAAATTTATTATATAGGAATCTCGTATGAGTAGGAAGATAGTCAAGACACAAGGTAAGTGAATTTCATCTCACTTTTTATTTTTGTGTGATACATGCTTTATTCACCACCCATTCCTTTTCTGGGGTGTGTAAATTTACCATGGATGAATTATATGATTATTATAATTATATTAATGGGTATTTACATACCCATTTTCTGATCTTTGTTTCATGGGATTTAATTTTCAAAAGTTACCAAATAGGAAAAATAGTTTAGTCTCAATTTGAGACTCATGTTTTGTTATGCACCTATTTTTTTTTGAGGTGTATATACATCCATTTTAAATGTTATATAATGAATATAATTCCTTTAATGATATTTTAGGATTCATGTAATTTTATTTTCTTACATGGATAGTATGATCCAAAGTTACCATGTGATAAAAGTTTATTGAAACAATCTCATCACTTTTCTAGATTGTTTATGCTTATGCTTCCTTTGATAAAATCTTGTGATCCATATCTTAGTAAAAATTATGATATTTATTATCATATATTTATTAAAGATATATAATATATTTTTACCATTTCCACCCTTTTTTACTTAAGATAATTAATAAAATGTTTTTAATAAAAATATAACCCTATTTCTCTCATGAGTCAGAAATATTTTTTTCATTCAAAAACCATGTTTTCAAAAATGTTTTCATATGATCCATGAAGATCATTTTCAAGGAAAAAGGGATTTTAAAGTTTTTTTATTATTTTCAAATATTCCTTTATATTTTTTCAAATAAATTTGAAGGAAAAAGTTTCTCAAAAGTATTTATGTTTTAAAAAGTATTTTTCAAAGAATAAAAGATATTTTTCTCAAGAATTGTTTTTAGAATATATTTAAAAAATATTTCTCATATATAATAACATTAGTTGATTTTAATCATTCCATTTTAGGAAAATTATTCAATTATTCAATTTATATTATTTATCTTATTGGATTATGTTTTTATGGAATGATGTATATGAAACTAGTTTTTCTTTCACGTGTTATATGATTTTGAAACCCACTTCTTTTCAATGGTTATGTTTATGATGAAATGATTATGGAAACTGTATTTTTCCACAGGTTATGATATGATTACATGTTTATAATACCTATTTCATTTCAAGGGTTATGATATTATTGTTTATGGATTTTTGGAATATGTATGTGTGATTTCATTATGAGATGGGTGAGACCTATATCTCTCTCTAATGCATTGAGTAAATATTTATATCTCTTGAGATAGACATGGATAGAAAAAGAAATAAAATTGATTCTATATTACAGGGATGGAATTAGGAGTGAACTCGGTTTAGTAATACATGGATGGAACGGGGTGTGAACTCAATTCAGTAAATGAATTTTTCCACTAAGATAGTCTCATCATCAATTCCTTGACTGCTATAGAAATCATTATAAATGATTATGTGTCTAATAAAATTCCATGTTTTATTCTTATGATATTCATTCATGGATTATTTTATTTTTTCCCTTATTATTCATTTCTTTTTAACTACCAACCTTTATGCCACGATTCATGTTTATAAACTTTGATATGTAGGCTATGATCATATATTTTAATGATCATGTTCTAATACCCTTATGCTTATGATTTTTCTTACATAGCTCCCATTGTTTAACCTTACTGAGCATCTGAGCTCACCCATTTTTATGTTTCCTTCCCCCAGGTTATGAATTTATATATTATGTTTTATGGATCTAAGAAGGGTTCCTGTTAAGAAGAACTTGGTGGGAGATGATATAGCTTATTTATGTACCAGTGTTTATGTTTTCATGTTTCCAAAAGGTACTAGACTAATATGGTCTTTGGGGATCTGATTGTATAAAGTTTTAAGTATTCCGAAAAAGTTGTGAAATGTTAATGTATAAAAAGTTAGTGTCTCTATAGTTGGTATTATAGGAATGATTTAGTTAAATATTAGAATCTAAGATGTGAAAACCTTAGTGATAACCCTAACAAAACACTTAAGGATAAGTCTAAGGATAAGAAAAATTATAGGAAAATGACCTGAAATTTTGGTAAAGGATAGAGTGAGTGATTTACTAGTAATACATCACTGTCTAGATACTACAAGTGGATGTGGATCTTGATCAAATATACATAGGGGTAAAAACTCTGAAAATATGTCTCGGGCCTAACCTAGGGTAACTTGGTACACAATAATGAGCCTTATGGAACACCTAGTTTGAAACTCTTGGGGGATATGCTTTGTGAAATCACAAAATCTTCACGAAATATTATGAAGTATTTAAATATGAGTTGGATATGAATAAACTAGGATAAACCTAAGGTATCATAGATTAAGGAAAGTTTCATAACTTAGATATCCTATAAGTTAGTTTTCATGATAATGTGGTTCCTCACTATGATAACTATGTCTTACTATATGATTTTTGGTTTAGTCAATGGTTTGAACCCAAAATAACCACGTTAGTGGTGATTGAGAAGAAAAATTCAATGATTTTCCTCATGAGAAACCTAATTCCATGGGAGCATGAATCAAAAATCCTATTATTATTCACACACACCATTCTCAATCTATGAGTCATGGTGGACATACAAATGGTAAAAGGTGGGAACAACATTATATTGAGTCCTTAATGAGGAAAATTCAACCTTTCAGGGGGTCTTCTGATCCACTTTTTTTTGAATAATGGATCAATACCACTGAAATGATATTTTCCATCCTTTAGTGCTTGGAACATGAGAAATTTATTCTGATTGTTTATCGGTTATAAGGTGTAGTAGATAAATGGTGGAATATAATTAAGAATATGAGGCATAAATATGAAATTTAATCCATGGATTGTGATGAGTTCAAGAACTTATGTTTCAATAATTACATTCCTTTGATTCTTCATACCAAGATGAATAAGCAGTTCCTTGATTTGATGAAAAGGGATGATGAATCTATCAGTAGCTACGAGGATAATTTCACAAGACTTGCGAGGTATTCTTCATGAATTGTCATCCAACCTGAATGTAAAGTTGATAGGTTCTTCAATGGCTTAAATCCAAGTATCATAAGGGTGTTTTCCATAAGAGACATTAGTATCTTTAAATATATTGTGCATTGTGGAATCAAGGTTGTAGTGGAAGTTGGATTCATGTATCAACCTCATGTTTTTAAAAATAAAAGGAAGATAATGTTCAAATGAAACTCTTAAAACCATGTAAAAAAGAAGATTAGTTTTCCCTTATGTTCTAAATGTGGGATGATGTGTAGCGGAATTTGTCTTAAGGGGTCTAGTAAATTTTATAATTACAGAAATTTAGGTCACCAGACAACTAATTATCAAAGTGATGGGAAGTAGTTAGATAAAAATTCTAATGGAGAGAAAGCTTTATAGAATTCACCCCCCATGATTCAGTTCTACAAGTGTAAGAAGAATGGGAATTATGCTAATCATTACCCAAACCCAAGGACTAGTGATGATGATTGATGTTAACAACATCTTAAGCCCAAGTATAAGGGTAAATCTCATGAAATATATATTTCTAATGAGGGATGCGATAATCATTTGATGAACGATAACAATTACCATCCACTCTAGAACTGATAATGTCATATTTGATTATATATATACCCACTATTTTATATCTAAATAATTTTCTAAGGGTGTTAAGATTACACCAAAATAATTACATGTGTAATGAGTAGTGAAAACCCATAATGTTATGATGATTGCATCCCAAGTCTATTATTCCTCTCCAGTTGAAGTTTGTGGGAATGTGCTCCCTGTAAATATTTTCATTCTTAATTTTTTTTAATTTAATGTCATCTTAGGTATGTATTGGATTTCTTGACATAAGTCCCACATCAATTATTGAGGAAGGGAATTTATTTTTGGTATTTCACACCCTCCTATGATCATCCATCCATGAGATGACAAGTATGAACTTATTATGGAGATTACATCCAATTTATAGGTCTTAATTCTCATTAAAAAGGGTAGTTTATCTCAAATGGTTGGGGAGAAAATCAGCATCAATGATATGGCTATTGTTCAGGATTTTTTGGATGTCTTTACAGAAGAGTTTCCAATCCTTCCACCAAAACATGAAGTTGATTTATCAATAAAACTCATACCTAGTTCCACACCAATTTCAAAGATACCTTATGGAATGTTCCCAATTGAGTTGTCATAAATGAAGAAGAAATCCAAGAAAAACTTTATAATGGATTCATTGAACCATGTGTGTCACCTTGGGGTGAACCAATAATCTTTGTAAAAAGTAAATATGGGTCATTGCGACTCTGCATTGATTATCGAGAGTTGAGCATCAGAACAATCAAAAAAAAGTATCATCTTCTCCATATTTATGACTATTTTTATCAACGTCATGGAATAAATACTTTACCAAGATTTACCTTCATTTTTTATGTCATCAATTCATGGTCAAGAAGGATGATATACCCAAGATGATATTCTATACAAGGTATGAACACTATGAATATAAAGTAATGCATTTTGGTCTTACTAATTACCCTACTATCTTTGTGGATTTAATGAATAAAGTCTTTAGAGGTTACCTCAATAAGTTTATGATAGTCTTCATAGATACTATTCTTTTCTATTCAAAGATCAAGGAAGATCATGAAGATTACTTGAGAATTATACTCAATACCCCAAGTAAGGATAATCTACATGTAAAATTTTCAGCGTGTGAATTTTGGCTAAAAAAGGTTTCATTTTTGGGTCCCATAATCTCAATACATTTTATGGCTATAGATACATCAAAGATGGAGGCTATTGAATGTTGACCTAGACCAACAATGGTCACTGAGATCCATAATTTATTGGTTTAACTAGATATTATCAACAGTTTGTGGAGAAGTTTTCACGACTATCTAATCATATGACCAAGTAAACTTGGAAGGGTTTCAAGTTCCTCTAGATAGATGAATGTGAGGAAATTTTCAAGGAACTAAATAGAAGGTTAGTTAGTGCACTGTACTTACGTTACCCTATAGTGGAGAAGGGTTTGTAATCTATAGTGATGAATCCAATAAGGTTTTGGGATGTGTTCTTATGTAGAATAACATGGTTATCACTTATGCCTCATGTTAGTTTAAGATTCATGAGAAAAAATACCCAACACATGATTTGGAGTTAGCAATGGTAAATTTTTCATTAAATATATGTTAGAATTATCTTTATGGGGAAATGTGTGATATATATACTGATCATAAAATTTTGAAATATATATCCAGAAAGAAGGATTTGAAAATGTGCCAGAGAAGATGGTTATAGTTTATAAAGGATTATGAATTATTAATAAATTACCACACTACGAAAGGGAACAAGATGTTTGATGCTTTTAGTTAGAAGGATCATTATATCTTATCCGTACTAAGGATAAAAAAGGATCCAATATTTATGGATTTTCAGAGGATGAATCTATAAATCTTGAAGGAAGGGGAAAATATTATCTTCCACAAACAAATGTTCAACCCTATATCCAAGTGAATATTAAAGAGGTATAAAATGAAGATGTAGAGATACAAAAAAAAGTAATAAATGTTCATGATTTTAACCTTGAACAGGATGGAATGATAAGGTTTAAGAACCATGTATGTGTTCCATCCATACCATATTTTAAGAAGGCGATATTAAAGGAAGCTCATAGTTCTTCATTCTATATTCATCCTAGAAGTATGAAGATGTATAGGGCCTTGAAATAATAATTTTGGTGGGATAGAATGAAGATTGATATTGAAGATTTTGTATATCGGTGCTTGGTATTCCAAAATGTTAAGGCTGAAAGAAAAAATTTAAAGGGGATGTTTCATCCATTACCCATACCAGAGTGGAAATGGGAGAACATCACAATCAGTTTTTTCACTGGAATACCAAAAACCTATAAAGGGTTTAACAATATATGGGTGGTATTCTATTTAATTACTAAGTTAGCACACTTAATCTCTATCAGAGAATGCTTCTCTCTAGATAAACATTCTATCATATACATTAAGGGAGTGGTAAGGTTTCATGGAGTACCACATTCTATTGTATCAGACTAGGATACAAGGTTCACCTCAATGTTCTAGAAAATTCTTCAGTAAGAACTTGATATTGAATTGGGTTTCAACACTTCTTATCATCCTCATAAAGATGGTCAGTAAAAAAAATTCAAATTCAAGTGGATATATTGAGATCTTGTTCTATAGATTTCAAAGGTGGTTGGTATCAACACCTTCCTCTAGTTGAGTTTTCTTACAACAATATCATTCACTCAAGAATTAAAAATTCACCATATTAATCCCTATATAGGAAGAAATATAGAGCTCCAACGTGTTGGCATGAGTTTGGAGAAATAAATCTATTAAGACTTGAGATCACTGAAGAAATGGTTGAGAAGGCTAGAACCATTCAACAACATATCAAGGAAGCTCAAAGATAGAAGAAAATTTATTTTGATAAATGAAGACATGATCTTGAATTTTAAGTTGTTGAAAATATTTTTCTACGAATATCTTCCAGGAAGAAAGTTATGAAGTTCAGAAAGAATGGAAAAATAAGCCCTCGGTATATCAGTCCCTCTAATATTCTTGATCGTATAAGGATGGTAGCCTATCGCTTGGAACTTCATCCAAATATCTCTCAATTACAAAAGAAATTCCATGTATCTATCCTGAGAAATTACATACCTGAACCTTCACATTTACTGAAATCATAGGTCATACCATTGGAGTAGAATCTTTCTTATGACGAACAACCAGTTGAAATTCTGGACTGATAATAGAATGATCTACGAAACAAGACCACTCAACTTGTCAGAGTTTGGTGTAGAAATTTTCAATTATAAAAAGACACATAGGAACTTGAAGATATGATAAATTATAATTATCCACATTTTTTTACTCGAGTGATGAATTTCTAGGTCAAAATTCATTTTAAGGGGGGTAGAATGTAACACACCATGTTTTTATAGACCTTTTTTCATGAATAAATTAAATTTTCATTTATGTATTACAATGAACTAAGTCTAAATTTACATTGACATGAAAAAGACTAGTATTAAGTTACATAGAACATAAAATTGTTTTATATTACATATAATTTCTATATTTCATATGTTACACGCAACACCGATATGGTGTATGTTACACGCAACACCATTTTTTCTACGAAACATCATTTTATTGTTATAATTATTTAAATGATATAATTAAAAAATAGATGTTAACCATAGTAATATCAATAGTAATAAATAATTATAATATATTTTTTATATTTTTTTATATAGATAAAACATATTGATAATGAAAGATATAATTTTTTGTAAAGTCATTATTAGTTTAAAAATACTATTTTCTCAAATGAACTGCTTTTAATGTCTTACTATGTATATTAATAAATTTAATTTTAGAAAAAATTAGAAATATAATTTGATGAAAAAAACTTCTTTTTTAAATTTATAATTTCTAAATTACCTTAGGGTGAAGTTTTTGGATTTTTCTTAGAAACTTCATTTTTGGATGAATAGTGAAAAATACCAAATTTTAATTCAAAAAAATATTTTAATCCAATTTATTTATAAGAATAAATTATTTTCTAATTTAGTTTTAAATTTTAATTAGATCATATTTTCATCAATTAATCCAATTTAGGTCATTGTAATCAATTTCACTTTGAAATTGGTTATAAAAACTTAGCATCCTTTTTGATGATTTTCCTTTAAAAAACTACAGTGTCGTCCCATCAGTGAGATAATATCTAAATTAATGTTTTCCAATTACGTGATTATAATTTGAAAAAATAAATTAAATTTTTTAAATTATGAAAATTTATAATTTCTAATAAGTTAAAATTAGTTTTTGACCAAAAATATTAGTGAAAGTGATTAAACATAATTATAATCATTAAGAGAAAAATTACGTTAACAAAATACTAAACCTTAATTTTATAACCCAAAACAACCTAAGAAATTTTTTCAACACCACTTTTATGGACATTATTCGGCCATGAATCTTCTATTATTGAGTGTTTTTTATTTTTTATGACTTTTATTAGGTAAAAAGGTGGGTACACCAAACTTGTTTTCAAAAATTCTAAGTGTTTCCTTTCCCTTCCATATAAAAAGACACCATATTTCCCTCTTATAAACGCCGTTAAAACCACTTAGTTTCCTAAAATATTTACCCAATAAAATTACCAAAACATCTACCTTATTTCTTTAGTCCATCTCTTAGTCATAATGAAATCCAAGGTATTCTTTTAGCACAAACCAAAAGGATTTACCCGATTAAGAGGTAACATCGTCTCTCAAGATCCTTTATTTTATTTTCTTTATCAACCCCCTAAACTATATTTATTACATGATTTTATAAAAACATCAGTATCATAAATATACTAGGACATATTTATGAAAATTTTTATATCTATACTTTCACACACTTCGATTTAATGGGTAACGAACATATTGATTACATGCTTGGCGAACTATCGCCTCACAAAATGATGATTGTTTATTTTACCTTACCGTATCTCATAGTGAATATTATGATGGAAAATATATTTATATATTTTATATATTATATTTTTTTATGTATTTAATCCAATCTTATCCTTTAACCACACATATATTTATACATTCCATTTGGTATAAATACGATAATTTTGATCGAGGAATTGTGGGATGCCGCCCCCTCAGAGCGATATGATTTGTTCACAAACTACATGAAATGTATTAAGGAAAGTTTTATTGAAATTATATGATAGATATAAAATAATAATTATATTATAATTATAATATATATATATGTGTGTGTCATTTTTTCTTTTAATATGATAATTAAAATGGAAACAACGTTCTTGCGTACGTACGACTTATATCTCCATGAATAGTGTATTTCATTTCATAATTATATATTATATACATTATTATAATACACATATAATAGATATAAATTATATATAGCATTTTTTACATTTTTTAAATCATTATATAAGTATAAGGGCCAAATTTATTACAAATTATGACTCATGTGAAGAACAAAGAAAATATTACCCAAAGTGAAACCTTAACATATGATTGTCAACAAGCGGATAATATAAGGTCATAAACAAACCATATATGGTATTATATATAATAATATTCTTATGTAAAATATTTATAATAAACTTATATTTATTATATAGGAATCTTGTACGAGTATGAAGAGAGTCAAGACACGAGGTAAGATAATTTCATCTCACTTTTTATTTCTATGAGATGCATGCTTTATTCACAACCCTTTCCTTTTTTGTGGTATGTATACTACCAATGGATGAATTTTATGATTCCTATAATTATATTAATTGATATTTACATACCCATTAAATGATATTTATTTCATAGGGATTAATTTTCAAAAGTTACCAAATAGTTAAAATAGTTTTGTCTCAATTTTCTTCATTTATGACTCTTGTTTTATCATTCACATAAAATTATTTTTCATGGTGTATATACAAAAATTTTACATGTTATATAATTAATATACTAATTTTCATGATATTTTAAATTTCATTTAATTTCATTTTCTTACATGGGGAGTATGATTTTAAGCTACCAAGTGATAAGAGTTTATTTAAAAAAATCACATCGCTTTTCAAGATTATTTATGCATATAATTACTTTGATTAAATATTATGATAAATATCTCAAGAATAGTCATGATTTTAATTATCCTCTATTTATTGAAGATATATATAAGTATTAGTTCCATTTGTTCCACTCTTTGGTAATTAATAGAATTAATAAAATGTTTTAAAAAAATCTGACCATATTTCTCCCTTTGGTTAGAAATCTATTATATTTAGAAACCCATGTTTTCAAAAATGTTTTAACAAATTATTTCAAATGATACTTAAATATAATTTTCATGGAAAATGGATTTTATAAATTTTTATTGTTTTCAATGTTTAGTTTATAAGTTTTGAAATCAATTTTCAAAGAAAAATATTTCAAAAGGTTCTTTTTGTTAAAAATCATTTTTCAAAGAAGAAGGGATATTTTCCTCAAGAAATTTTTTTAAAATATATATCAAAATTATTTCCCATATTAGATAAAATATGATGGTGTTATCCATGACTTTCTGGGGAAATTATTTAATGTTTCCATTAATATTTTTTCTCTGAATGGGTTTTTTATGGCATAATGTTTATAAAACATGTTTCCCTTTCACGTGTTATATGCTTTTGAAACCTGCTTATTTTCTTGAGTTAGTTTTGTGAGGAAATGATTATGAAACATATATTTTTTCATAGGTTATGATATGATAACATGTTTAAAATACCCATTTCATTTCAGGGGTTATGATATGATTATTTATGAATTAGTGGTACATGTATGTATCATTTGATTATGAGATGGGTGGGATCTATATCTCCCTACAATGAATTGGGTAAAGATATTTATCCAATTAGATATACATGGCTAGAATGATAAATGAAATAGATCTAATATTATAGGGAAATAATAAGGAGTGAACGTTGTTCAGTAATACAGGGCTGGAATGGGGTGTGAATCCATTTCATTAAATGACTTTTTTCCATTAATAGGGTCTTAGTAGTAATGCCTTGACTATTATGGAAGTCATTATATATGCTTATGTGTCTACAAAAATTCTATGTTTTATTCCTATTTAATCCTTTCATTGATTATGTTCATTATTTCCAGAAGATTTGTGTCTTATGAATTGCAAAGCTTTATTACATGATTTATGTTTATGATCTTTGAAATATAGGGTATTATCTTCTATTTTCATGATCATGATCTCATACCCTTATGATCATGATTATGCTTACGCATCTCACTTTTTAACCCTTACTAAAAATATTATCTCACCCCTTTTTATGTTTCCTTCCCCTATGTTATGAAGATATGTATTATTTTTGATGTGTCTAAGAAGGGTTCTAGTCAAGAAGAACAAGGTGGTAGATGATGTAGCTCATTTATATACCAATGTTTATGTTTCCATGTTTCCAAAGGCAGTAGAATAATACATTCTTTGGGTGTCGGTTCATATAATGTTATATGTATTCCAAAAAAATTATATAATGTAAATTTATGAAAAGTTAGGGTCATTATATAGAAATCTGAATGAGAATATTCTCTGGTACCACCATCTAGTTTGGTGGTTTCCTTACAAGATAAAAAACTTGGGTAATTGATTCTATCCAATCCTCAACTACCAAGGGTTATAGCTCATCACAAACCCTAGGAGGTCCCTACCTCTAAACTCATGGAGTGTACTTAGCCTATGCACATACATAGCCAATACTACTGACACAACTTGGAACCCAATGTGTGGTGGAAAGACTATAAAACAATTATAAGGTACCACCTCCTGTACATGACCTTGCACTGAATCATTATCACTAGAAGTATCAACCTCATGACCTTACTATGGAACTCTGGATGAAAAAAACTATGGAGGAATCCTGAAATAAAAACAAGATGTACCACATTCAAAGAGTATATTTGGTGTGCTGACTCAAAAAGTACATGGAATCCACAAACCATTTCTATATGATTTGTGTATCGATGTTTTCCCTGTAACTATTGACTTTGTGTACCAATTGAAAATCAATTTATCATAATTATAGTAATTTGATACATCAGCCTCCACACCACCAATGCCGTCCCTATTCTGAGAGAGGAACTCGAAACACTTTAACATTATTTCCCAAGTTCCCAAAAAAACCTCACAACAATAAAATTTCAAAAATATGGTCCTAATATGAACACCATTATTCCATGACCCAACCCATTGGGGCCTACCTAGCGAGTGGTAAACTTAGTGATATGCCTCAATCCCATATCCAATAGGACTTGGCCTATAAACTAGCACCGAGTCCAAAAATCATAAACATGGGAGACCTTAGGCTAAGGATCTTGTACACACAGACACACACACATCTCCCAATACCCATACAATACTTAAAGGTAAAACAAAACAAATACCATAATGAATTTATAAAATATATCCAAGATCAAAGTATGAGGAAAGTACTGAAAAAATATAGAGACAAACACATGCCCACGAAAACTGATAAAAGAGTCCAACATTATATGTTTGAGGGGACTAATATCAAATGAAACACCTAGTGAAAACCATGTTATGTTTATCTCACCATGCTATGCCTACTCCAGGTCCTCCTAGGAATCCATAAAATATAATATCATCTATATAAGACATGACTTGTGGGGGCAGATCCCAAGAATAGATCAGTATAACAATACCTAGTATGGAACCCCAAAATCAACAAACATAAAGAATATATATACTAGTCTATTAATTATTGAAAATACATGTAAATTATGATATGAGACATAATAATAAGAATAATAACCCTAATATACTCATGATAGACTCTAAGTATCAAATAAGTCTCAACCATACATTTAACCATAGGATTCTTATCAAGGATTCAAGTTAATGCTCATCCAAGACAACTCTCTCCCTGATCCATTCTATCATCGATAACACTAATATAAAATCAAGCTCAATGGACCTCACTAAATAAGTACTTACTAAAAATCCAAAGAGATCGGTACATAGATAGGGTATCACACCTCAACTTTTGGTGGACACCATAAACCCCATCTGGAATAACCCACCAAGTTGGGGTTTGTATACCCATGTAAGTTTGTCATGATGATTCCTTAAATCCAATTTGGGGATGAATATACAATAGAGGATCCCAAACTAGGACTCATGGACAAATTCATAATACTTTATCCAAAAAACCCTGTATATAGGATTACAATCCTATGGTGAGGACATAATTCCACATTATACCCTCATAGAGATGTACAATAGACACACACCCAACTGATATTGGTCCAATGTAAAGAGAAAAAGAATCTAAAATTTTCTAAGAAAAAATAAATGTCATGTAATAAAGGTAAATGATGTGTCTCTCTATGTTTGACACTAATCATGTCTTATTGTCCCACACATCATGTATTTCTCCAAATTTATGGTGTGTTATTTTAGATAGACTATTAGTAGAGATCAATATGAAACTCGATATGTTTCCTACCAATGTTTTTGTTCTCTTCTCATTAACATGAATTATGGATCATTCCCATGTACTTAGCCATGCCTATGTACATGGCCATTTCCACATACTGATCCATGCCTATGTACATTGGTCATGCCTTTGTTTATGGTCGTGTTCGTGTCTGTGTACCTTGAGGGTACATGTCGAGCCTCTATACATGAGTTAGATGGTGAATGAAACGTGTCACGTGGTGTGATATTTTTATTTTTGTGTAAACCCAATCACCTCATAAGGGGATACATGTCTTTTTTGTTCTATAGTACATGCTGTGTAGTACAGATTTTCACTGAACCCATAGGTTCTTTACGAGTCTTTACCCCATGCCTCTGTTGCTATCGATTCCACCCTGATAGTATTCATGCAACTAAGATATGAGGTTTCATAACCTTAATCTGTAACTAGTGTCTAGAATCCATCCATAAATCCACTCGAAACTCATCTCCCTTTTCACTACCATATCGGGATGTCAAAAATCATAGCTAGGAATCTCCAACTCGTTATCTGATATTCCTAAATCATCACACATCAAGACCATGACATCAATATAAATATTGAACCATATGTTAATACTATGTTTCACCAAATAATGAATACTCAATGATTTTTCACTTATTATTTTTCAAATCTCCATATAAATAAATCTACAACAATGATCGCACGTAGAAAGGGGAGAGAAAACCACAAAAATAGAAATGTGAGGAATGAAACTTGGAAATTGTTCGAGTTATAATTGATTCATTTCCATAGTAATGATTAATGAAGAGTAATAATTAAGGCAATATTAGTTCAAATAATTTATAAATATAAAAACATCAACCATAAATCATCTATCAACCTGTGAATCAAGATGTTAAAAGAATTTATTTTTGTTCGATGTGGTATAATCAATAACCTAATATATCCAATAAAACAAAATCCTACCTCAAGTATGGATTTATCTCTAATTATGAAAGGTTATGTATCATTTTAATTAGTGAGATCCATGAACTTCTTTTCATAGATGATCCTAAGGGTACTGATATGATCCTCAATCCCATCATCATCCACCAAGATCTCCTCCATTACCTCCTCTCAAGTCCCTATGGATATGCAGCCAACTCTATGATATTATAATAATTGGTTTTAAATAGATGCGGGTTATGTGATAGACATTTAAGAATAAATATATTAAATATATTAATTTGTTTTATTATTTTCCCCTATGACTAAAACTAAAACAAAACACCTGATACCAAAAAATGTTATGTCGTGACTAGGCTAAAACTTGTGGTTTGATTTCATGGTGGTATTTGAATGTCCATTAGAGACTCTATTTGGGTGTGATTATATCATTTCAAGAAAAACTATACATTCCTGATATAATATATTCAATATTTTTTTATATCAATATCGATCCTCCCCAAGCCTTGAAATCTCATTCTGACTCGGTGCCTTGCTCAAAAAATATTCCTTAAAATATTTTAAAGTCTCATAAGATAAAAAAGAGTTATCAAAATATTCACATAAACTTGCAGATAAATGCGAACATATACGATCACATAACATGAATAAAATATTTATTCTACAATTTTCACTAAATATGTGAATAAATAAATTAGATATTAAATTCAACTCGGATATTTTAAACTAAAATATCTAGTGATTGAATTTTTACGGTCAATATAACTTGAATAAATATTATTCCACTAGATAGGAATACTTTTATTCTTAAAATTAAATTAAATAAATTTATTGGGCTAATGGATACACATATTATGAGACTCTCTAGACAACAGTTTTAAAGGAAACATGTAAAATATACCTAAGGTCAAAGATTGGTTTTTAGAAACACATCAATAAACACATAAAGAAATAATTTATTTTATAAATTTTAATAGCCTTCCTATGAATGATATTTTGTAATATAATCCATTTTCAACATATATCTCATCAACTGGGATGAATACACATGTCACTACATTATATTCTTGAATTATCTTTCTCGAACTTTTCAAAATAAGAAATCTTTGATCACCATGGCTGTGGAATTTGTCTAATATTTTTTTATTTCATAAATGGACAACGATATCATATTCTATTATTGTGATAGGGAAAAATACTTTCTCAACCATTAAATTAATTATATATCAATTATGATGCTCCCACTACAAAATACCTCTCTTATAGTATATATCATTATAGTTTTAATCCATGTATAAAAGTATATGATTCATGATACATATTAATAATGATCTCAGGCCAAAGGACCAATACACACATTCATATATAGTAATGTCTAATGACATATAAAACATGTCTATTTTTTTTCTTCATGGAATATCTTTTTGGAGATTACCAAGTGGAAAATTAATTAGAAGAAGTATCAATGCCTATTATCCCCAACACCTGATAGTCAGATATCATCAATTTCCCATCATATTTATGTATCTATACTGTATGATATATTTATTTAAGAATATCATCAATGAATATTCAGGTTCTCATTATATAAGTGAACTTATATAACCCATTGATGTGAAATATATTCTAAGGAAACTACCACATTAATGATATAGAAAATAAAAAAATGTGATAAGGATATATATATATATGTATATATATATATATCAAACTATATATATTAAATGGTCATTGGAAGTAAAAATATAAGTTGGTTTTAGGGAACTAACTCCAATACCACCAAGGCCCCACACCCCACTAGGTGAACTTAGTTCAAAAACACCCATCATAAAAATCATGATGAACCTTATAGAAATAAAACTATCCAAACCTATATGAGTTAATCATAAACTTTAAGAGAAACCATTCAGTGCATTTCCCAAGAATATCTAGTGACACACAATCACATGACTAATACTACCATGATGAGATTACCTCACTCATAAAAGAGATGAAGACCAATATACATGTTAAAAATGAACTATAATGATTATATAATATTTTATGATATACCTTGAGATATATCCTATGAAATGGTTATCCAAATGATTTTATCATAACATACAATTAGTTTTTATCATAGTGTATGATAGAAATCCAATATGTGATATTTATTTCACACATTCTTCCAAATATTATTTATCAGGTTCCTTCAGTTATGGATCATTAATATTATTCATTTATGTCTAAAAATAATTTAAAGTGTTCAAGAAATCATTTGTACAATGAGAAAACTTTATGGGTAACACATAATGACTGCTAAGAGTTCGCATCCAATTTTCAACTCTCATCATTGAATATAATAGAGTTTATATAATGTGATGTGATCCACCTGTTTGATGTAGATGATTCTAACTAGACATATCTAAGGATTTCTCTTCCTCCTTATTCACCATTAATATTTATGGGAAATGTACTAGCACACCATTGGTTTTGGGGGCTTCTAAGTCATTATAAATAAGGATCCTAGAATCCAATGGCTTCATTATGCATGTTATAGTCTGTTGGTTATCTCTTGATGATTACAATCAACTAAAACTCTTACAATATCATTGTATATAAGTATTTCAACATTTCATTGATTCTTATTATTTAATTTAATAATTTACAAGTTGGTTCTATTGATGATTGATAAAAAAAATTAAATAGTTTTCTTATACTACATTGATCATATGATGATCATAAAAAACCCTTCGGTGAAATTACGTCTAGGTTTTTCAACAAATCAATATGATATGTTACTATTTTTATAAATAACTTGTATATAATATTCTAATTGATGATATATCATATCATATCATATGATATTAATTCATGTTTCTCTTATTTTTTATTTATAGTGAATGATCGATACATATCATTTGGTATGATATATTGTAATCCATGGTTTTTTTAGTGTCATAATCTATGATATATGATATCATATGCTATGACTAAAACCCGCGTTGCATAAAGAAGGGAGCTTTGTGACATATTTATGATATATAATATATCAAAAACCATTACTAGCCTATAGGTATGGGTTATTCTTAATATGTAAGGGTTACAAAATTTTCATTTTTATCAATAAGTATGGGTCATTTATATAACATTTTACTCAATATGTAAGTGTAAAACCCAATTATCTTGAAATAAATCCCATAATTAAGATTCATTTCGCTCAATGAGTAAGGATTTTATTTAATGTTTATGGTTCATTTTCTTTCCACAAAAAAAATATAAAATTCATTACCTTTTCCGAAAAACTGAAATCCCTCTACATTAATAATTTTAAGTATCAATCATGGATTATGATTTATAATTTCATATTATCAATCATAAAAAAATTATATCAATAAATGTTTATATTTTAAAATTTAAAATTTAAAATTTAAAATTTCATTTAAACAATAAATTTTTAATAAAATATTATAATTAGGAATTATAAATTGAATATTTTTGTGACTAAATTAAATATGAAATGTTAATTCTAATATATCAAGTTTGTAAAATAAATGAAGAGTTTATTTATTTGTTTATTACTTTTAAATACTATGGTTTCTAATATTTTATGAAATTTAAATATTAAATATTATTTAATTAATGTGAAAATTTTCTCCTTATAAATTTTCATGCCATGAATTATATGATAAGTATGACAATATAAGATTTATTTTTAATTTTCCTTGACATAAATTTGTAAATAATGTTATTAAATTGAATTTATTTAGTGAATATAGTTAATACGTAATTGGAAGTATATTTTTCATGAATTATATTCTCCCTTGGGTAAATTATCACTAGTTATAGGGACTTAGGGTTGGACTTACCACTAGTCTGGAGATTCTTTATTATTCAAGACTAGTGGGTAAAGTGCCTAATTGATTGTGTAAGGACATTGAGAGGTAGGGGATGAATCATTGTACCCTAATTTTACTGAGTTTTTTATTCTTTATTTAGTCATCACCTCTTGTAACATAAATATTTTTCCCATATAAGAGAGGAGGGTATAATGATGTGAAATCAACCATCCCCATGGTATAAAATGCAGAATAAACAATAAGAAAACACATAAGTATTTTACATGGTTTATCTCTAATGAGAAAACACACTCCTTATCATGATTGAATCCTATTAATAAACTTATTATAACTATTATATTTTAGGATTATATGTGGATAATAAATCACAGCAAAACAAATTTTATAGGTATCATCAACACGCGTGAAGGTATGTATCATCCACTTACTTAGACTTCACTATATAACATATGTGAGGGGATCTTTATACTATATCCCACAGTTGATATATCTCTAAAAAATATCATTAGACATCTTAAACTGGGGTGTTATTGTTTATATTTGTACCACTAATCCTAAATGGATCCTTCATGAACAACCGATTAGGTCTTCAATAGCTTCTTTCACCTCATTTGAGAATTTATTCATCCTTTCTTTACCACACAATCTATTTCATCATATTAATCTCCACTTCCTTTTATAATATTATTTCATTATAGGACTTATTATTATCCTTCTTCTTTGATTCTAAAAATATATTCAGTTTAAATGGTATTGAGTTCCTCTTCTTTGATTGGTTCTAATTTTATCAAATTTATATAAGTGTCAAGAATATATTGATACAAAACAATTTTTTAAGATTAGAAGTATTGATAACACAATTCTCATTATCTTCTTCACATTATATATTCATAGAAAATCCCATTAACATCATTATTAATATTTTATTTATGGAAACTTCATAAATATTTTTTGAAATAAGGACAATTTATTTAAAAGATTAGATATTTCCAATTTGAATTGTTAATAAATATATTCTCAAAATCCCAGTTTCAAATCATCAATCAAATCTCCCATGAGATTTAAGATTATTTCTTTTAGGACATATTACAATATATCAATTTTTTTCTCCAAAAAATACACTAAATTTAAAAATGTTAATTTTCCCTCCATGTGTGCATGGATACATGCATCATGACAAGTCACTTTACCATATGGTGCTGAGCTTATAATATTTTTCAGTTTAGACCACAATTTATCTAAAAAATGTGATATTATAATCCATTGAAGTTAAAAACTTTCATCTCCTTGTTTATTTATCATTTCTTACAAATACATAATTATATAATTCTTCAATCCATCAAAATATTTAATTCTGGTTTTCTCCCCACATTTCACTGAAATTTCATTAGGCAACTCATTTCATAAGACTTTTAAATATTAATACCTTTTCCAATTGTTGGTAGAAAATGATATTTTGTAAAAAATTATAATATTTATGAAGTCCCTATAAGTCCATATATTTTCCATTTTTAGGAAAATTGAAAATTATTATGAAGTGTACACACATTCACAATAACTCTAATTTAACTTAATTTCATTATCATAGTTTTTTTATGTATGTTTATATTTTTTATTACTTAAAAAGTGTTAATAATTTCCCTAAAATCAAGCCCTTTTCAGTTTTTGGTAAGTTGGTATGTCTTATAAACATCAAGGAATGACTTGTGAATTATGTAAAAACTCTTATGAAGTTGGAATAAATCCTTAGAAAGTTTATTTAAGTAATATGAATGCAATAATTACTCTTATGACTCATGAATTATTTTTTCAATTTTCTATATATAATTCAAAATGACTCTTAAAAAGTCGGGTCATTACTCTTCCAAAAAATTTATTTACTCATCTAATGTCATGAATTACTCTTTTGAAGTCAACATTCACTATTTTGATGTCCCTAAATTACTTTTCGATAG
Source organism: Viscum album (assembly GCA_963277665.1). NCBI lineage: Eukaryota > Viridiplantae > Streptophyta > Magnoliopsida > Santalales > Viscaceae > Viscum > Viscum album. The sequence continues at coordinate 2,103,751,287 of OY728165.1, forward strand.
TCATGAGTTACTCTTCCAAACTCAATGTTTACTCTTATGAACTCACATATTACTCTTCCAAAGTATATATTAGTTCAAAATTATGTCAAATTGACATTCTATATCACAAAATGACTCTTAAAAAGTTCTCATTTTCATGTTTCTACTTAAAAATTTATATTATAGACTTTACATAAATAAATACAAAACCTTTTCATATATTTAGAGGGCTTTCTCAACCCCTATAAATCAACTCAAATCATCACCCAAAGATCCTCCTTCACCTGATACACTAGTTTTATACTTGGTGAACAATAGATGGTTTTTCTGATTCAAAATTTTAATAGACAATTAATCTTCATCAAACAAAACGTATATTTTTTATATCCTTAAGTTTCATACCCACAATAATCACATTTAGAGTTTCTATACTAAAACCATTTTTCCATGATATTAAAGTAAAAACATAAATTTACTTTTCCATATTGATAATAATACATTAATGATAGGTAATTATATCATCTTCTCACATATTGGAAAATTCACCTTTTAGAAACATTCCTTAGAGACAATAAAATACAATCCACACTTGGGATCTTCAGTAGGGGTCAACTATATTTAGATCCAATCTTAGTCATATAGAGATTACTAGTTTCATATAATTATAAACAATTACATGAAAATACATATTAATTATTCATAGTATGAATTTTTATATGTTTAAATATATTTGGATTATATTTTCTATGAGTATTAGAAACTGTGGGTTTTGTAAAGAAATTCAAAACAATAAGGTGTGACAAGGTCAATTTGGTTGATAGAATAAGGATTCCAAAAATAAATTATTATAAACAAACATTCATAAAGGAATAAAACATGATATGATAAATATTTTCTATCATTTAATAGTAATTAATTTATTAATAATTTGTTGTATGTTTAAATTGTCAGGATTTAAAATAAAACCCCTTAAATACTAACTGTGAGATTCCTTCCAAGGAAAATACATGTCATGAAATCAATTATGAAACTAGGTTGGCTCTTCTAATATAGGTTGCTAATGGATTATATTGTTTAGTAATAGTATAAATGTATAACAAAAAGTGATATATAACTAAATAACATTGTATTCATTGGGAGAAATTAACTAGGAAACCCTAATAGTTAGGATACCAGAGGAATATAGTTGATTTTATATTCATATGATGAATTCAAGAAAATATTTTTCCACTAAACTATCAAAGAGTAACATATGATATTATTAGGATAATTCCCTACCTAAATAAATAGGTTTTGAGAGGAACACTAAAGTGGACTCATTACTTAGTGAAATATGGGTAGTGTATCACTAAATAGATATGATGCATGGTGTCATGTTTTTTAGTGGGCGTACTTTCATTCAAATCATTGATTAAAGTATATAAAACATGATTATCACCTATATATGTATATATTTTTTATAGATTATATATTACATCATGTTTATCATTTTGAAATATATTTTAGTTATAACATATAAAACTATTATAGTTTGGTAGTTAAGGTTAATAAGTGTTATCAAAGAGAACCATTATTATAATTTGAATGTGAATGTTATAGAGACAAATTTATCTATATTTGTATCATAGGTGATAGATATCGCGTGTGAAATATATATTTTTGTTGATAAACATAGACCTAAAGATAAGAGGTAATTGAAAAAGGGTGAAGCATCTCTACATATTGGTAATGGGGAAAGAGTTATTTTGTTAGAAGTTTTAACTTATAATGTATGAATACCATGTAGATTAGTTTTGGAACTAGAGAGTTGGTATTATGTTCCCTCTACAAAAAAATTTATTTCTATATCTTTTTTGGACAAGATGGTATTTATATTCACTATTACGAACAACATTTGTTCTATACATGAATGAAAGGTTTTATGGTATCAAAAATATGGAAAATGGTTTATACAATATATATAGATAATATTATATATAATATCCATAATAATAAGGTCACTGTAGATTCTAACCCAAATTACCTTTGGAATTGTTACCTTGGAAATATATATAATAAATGTATCCAAATACCCCATAGATATGTGTTATTGGAATAATTAAATTATGAATTGTTTATTATATGATAATCTAGTTTACTTTGTAATATAACCAAAAAAACTTTTAGTAGAAAATGTGAGAGGAATAGTGTACTATTGGGTATTATACATACTGATGTATATGGTCCAATGAGTACAAAATAATGTGTTGCTTTTATATACATTATAACCTTTATCAATGAACTTAGTTGATGTACAAAATTATAAAAATTTTAAAAGTTCACTGAGTTTCAAAATGAAGTAAAACATCCACTAGGAAAAAGTATTAATATTCTATAATAATATTGGGGTGGTAAATACTTGAGATACTAATTCAATAATCATCTAAGAGATTAATTTTTTTTCCACAACTCACTCCTACTAGAAGACCATACCAGGATTGTTTGACTAAAAGAAGGAATCATACCCTATTGGGTAGGGGTCAATAGTTTTCGAAAAGGTCATAGTTCATGCTGGTGAAGATGGATATAGGTTTTCACCTCGATGATGACTGTTTAGAGTTTTTGACAGGATGCTGGATTTGAGATGGTCGTGGACTGATCTGGTTAGGGTGCCCTGGTTTTCATCCTTGATGATGATGACTACTTTCGAGGGAGTTTTTTGGGGTCCCGATGAGGTTTGATTACTATTTAAGACCTTCACCACTCAAACCTATTCTTTAAACTCATGTTCCTATATACCTATCCATGTTGTATGTGGAGTGATGGTAACAAATAGGTTTTTGGATTTTTGGTTTGGTGGTTGACAGTATTCAAGGAACTACCTGAGTTGGCTTGTTCTTGTTTTAATGGCTAATGGTTTTCTGCCTCGTCGACGATACTGAATTTTGGAGCAATCATCCACTAAAATCACTACTTTGACCTCACATTTTTTTGGGTCTCCAATTTGGATGTAGAGATGTGGTGAAAAATATGTTTTGGGATGTGTGGTTCGGCGACCATCAGTGTTCTAGGAACGATCCCTTCGATGATAGATACATACAAAGTTAAAAATGAAAACATCAGTGGAGAAGTTAATAATTTGATGGAATTGTTTTTTTGTTTCTTCCTTAAAGACATCGGTGAATGTTATTTGGGGTTTTTTATGTGATAGCCAGATCAGTTTGATACTTCTTCGATGGATTTTTTTTCTGGTATTGGGTGATGTTTTTTTATAGTTTTGGTGGAATCCATCAGTGTTGTCTGTGATGGTGATGAGATGATGATGTTGATGGAGATTTAATGAGGTTGGATCACTATCGATGAATCTACTCCTACCTTGTGATTTTGGTGTTTGAACATTATGAAATCGATGGTGAAATTATGATGGTGAGGTTGAAGGTGTATTATGTGATGGTGGTTTGAAGTTGTGGTGGGACAATGGTATGTGGGTTCACATCGGTGATGTGGTGAAAATGAGGGGGACTCCATATGTCAGGGGTAAAGGCTTGAGGTGGCTCAATACTCAAGATTTTATGTCTTAATGAGATTAGGTGGTGATGGGTTCAATGTGGGATCTTTTTCAATTTCAAATTTGGGATCTTTGTTTTTTGTTGAATCTTGAATTTTAATTTTAAAATATGGGTGGTATGGTTTTAATTCAATGAAATGTGAGTTTACCACATAACCAGAAAGTGGATATTAAAAAATAAAAAAAATAGATTTGGATTCAGTGTCACAATCATATTTCATTATGAGTATATTCTTTATAAAATAATTCATTTCCACATACTCATGTTTGATATAAAGTTGTAATAAATTCACCACATTAGATATGGAATGGGAAACATTTCAATAAATATTTAAAAATATTTGGGGTTTTGAAGCATACTTAAACTGTATAGATTCTGATAAACTTGACCCTATGTCTAAAAAGTTATTATTTGTTTCTTATCAAATATAAACTAAGGGATATAATCTCTATAGTCCCACTGATAGAAAAGTGTATGTGTCCTCATTTTTTACATTCCTTAAGAAGGAATATATTAATAATAGATTCTGTGAGTATAAAGATAAAATTAAAGAAGTATAACACCAATAAATAATAAGTGTTCCTAAGATAAATGTTGAGTTGGTTCCATAATGATTTGTGGAAGAAAAACCCACTTAGGTTACATAAAAACCTCAAATTCGTGGTAATATTCTTCAAGATCCTAAGAGATATTTATTTATTATATAAAATAATGATGAAGTAATTTTCAATTTGATAAACTAATAATTATAGAGTCTATTGATGGCTTTGATTCTAATAAATTATTAAAATACATTGATTCTGAAATGGAATACACATACACTAAAAAATATATAACTTGGTAGATACACCTTTAATGTTGAGACCCATAGGGTGAAAGATTTTTTCTTCTAGAAAACTAACATGGATTGTAAAGTTTCTACCCATAAACCATGCCTTTTGGTAAAGGGTTACTAACAAATTCATGATATTGACTATAAAGAAACATTTTCTCGTATTATGATAATAAATTCCAATTGTATATTAATTTACAGAACATCTCATTTTGATTTGGAGCTATATCAAATGTATATCAAAACCACTATACTTAATTAGAATTTAGTCGAGGATGAGTATATGATACGTAATGAAGGTTTTGAAATTATAAAGAAGTCTCATATGGTTTGAATGTTACAATGAACCAATTATGATATGAAGAAAGATTCTCATTATTCGAACATATGGTTTGATGATGTGATCAAAGATTTTGGTTTCATTAATAATGTTGATGATTATTGTGTATACAACAATATTAGTGGGAGTGTGGTAGTATTTATGATTTTTTTTAGATGTCAAACCTTTTATATAAAATGACGTGTTGACTATAAAATATTTGAACTTGTTTTTGGGAAAGAAATTATCAATGAAACACATGGGTAAAGTAGCCTACATACTATATATGAAGATCTATAGAGATATATCTAATAGGCTTCTTGGACTAAGTTGAAACACATTTATTGGTAAACTGAAAAATCAATTTGGCATATATAACTCCAAATGGGGTCTTTACCAGTGTTGTATGGAATGAATGTTAAAAAGAGTAAAAATCCTTCTAAAGAGTTAGAATAATGGATGAAGTTCCCTATGCATCCACCATAGGATCTGTCCTAAAGGATGGTCTATAAACTCAAACTGATTTTGTTTATGATTTGATAATTATAAGAATATACCAATTCAATATTAGTGAGAGTCAATAGTTTATTTTCAAGGAGATCCTTAAGTACTTATGAATAAGTAAGGATATATTATTTGTTTTTAGAGTAGAGGATGATATTTTCAGAAAAGGATACACTAATGATAGTTTCTGGTATGAAGAAGATGATATGATATATAAATCTAGTTTTGTGTATTTCCTAAGAAATGGATCCATCAGTTGGAAAAGTTCTATACAATCCACTATATTATACCTGACAATGGAGGTAGAGTATATCACTTTATCAATTTCTATGAATTAAGCTACTTAAATTAAGAAGTTCATTTCAAAATTTTATTTTATTCTTGCAATTTATGGAGAAATAGATATTTACTATGATGATAACGAAATTATTTCTTAGTATAAGGAACATTAATCACAACAAAAATCTAAACACATCATTAATATGTATGTTCTCATTAAAAGAATCATTAAGATTGGTGATTTACAGATCCGTTGGGTGGATACAAAAGAGAATGAAGCATATCACTTGACGAAACCATTACCATAGAAAAATAATGAGGTTCGTACTAGATATTATGGTTTAAAATATGTTAGAGATTGGGTGTAATGTTTGTATAATGTATCATGATTTTATTATAAAAGAAATCACTATTTATCATTCATTCATGTGTGTTGTGATTTATATTACATGAATAGTGAAATGTTAATTTCCCCTTAAAGTATGTACTTGAGTTATCCCCAACCAATGATCATCGTGGGGTATTATGGGATGTGATGATATGTTATGAATAGTGTGAGTATAATATTACACTTGATACAATGAGTTGTATTCATGATGAAAAGGATAGACTCATAAGGTAATAAGATGATACTTATTATTTTTATTAACCCGTAAAGTATGTCACATGTAATTTCATATAGACATTGATATATTTAGGGGTGTATGATTATCATGAATTTGAATTACTTGAGGTTAATGAGATACCCAACATGAAAAATTTCATACATTGATACCATTCTAAGAAAATTCTTTAGGCTTAGATAAGTATGGGACCACTGGGTATGATTTTTAATCAATTCATTAGTTGAAGCTCAACCAAGATGGGATTTGACCACTCATATGACGAGAAATAATATTTTGGCACTAGATTGTATTAGAATGAAAAATTTGTGGTCTTTCTTAGTTGAGTGACATGTGATGTGCTTAGCTACTTGGATGATATACATGTGATGTTCTCATCAACTATATGAATTAAATGTGATGAATTCATCAACCTAGTCAATATATTTAAGAGAATCATGAAATTAAAAGTTTTACTATTCTATATCGATATGTTCAATGTCTATTTATCACTTGATGACATGGTAAAAAGGATTATATATGTATACATATGATGTATATGATACTTCTAATGGTGGAAAAGTTCATATAGTGATATGAGTATGTTTTATCGAGATCACATGATTCTCGATTATTACTTTAGTATTACTGATCCTTTTCCAGATGAATTTTTTTTTCTTAAATCAATTAAATTGTAATTTTATAATTTCTTCAAAAATATAAAGTACCATATGGTCAAATATTTAGGGATTAAGATAAAAATTAATTTTTATATAATATTTTTGTTCTAAAATAAATAGAGTTTGACAAACTATATCAAAAAGAGTCTGGATGGATCCATAAAGATTTGTGATTTTTGAAAGTCATAGTTGATTGTGAAGACACACCTGAGGGGGGTGAATCAAGTGTACTTAAATTATTTTACCAAAACCCAATTCTTCTTTAAATATTTAAACCCCTTTGGTTTTTAAACTTTTTCACTAGTTAGGATGTAAATGGACCTCTTTCAATTTACCCTAGAATGAACCTATATGCAATGTATATACTAAAACTAAAGTTGGCATTAAGGTTTTTTCAAGGTTCAATCACACGGTGATAAACCTACTCTTCTCTGTGTTCATATCTCATTGAGTCACAAATTCACCACTAATAATATTGGTTTCAATTACAATGGATTTGACATGAATTTTATTTAAACCAGGTTCACTGTATTACACATGTGAGGTCACCATATTACATAGGTGATGGTACAATATATGATGTAGTTGTAAAATTATTTAGATACCACTAATTATATTCATGCTATGATCGAACTAGTTAATATCATAAATCCAATTTATCTTCATGAAATAGAAAAAAAATAATTATGAGGGATATCTCTGCACCAATAAAGTTAAGCCACTTCTTCAAGAACATAGCATTTGATTTCTTGAATGTTATAAAAAACCATCATTCCACCTGGTCTCTAATTATCTCCTAGATATACCATTCCACTTCAGGATCTATTATTGGATTATCTATCAAATCATAACTTATTTAAGAATAAATCCATATAATAGTCTTACTTAGTGATTATATAAACAAATTCATATCACCTAATGATATTTCTTAGTGATATAAATGACTAAAAAACCAGGTATTATTCTTGTTCTCTATTATTATTATCTTATTATTCATCCTTGATTATATATATTCATATTTAAAGTTCAATACACTAAACTTCTTATTATTCTATTTCATTAAACCCCATAAAATATTTCTTCTTCAACACAACCTAAAACACTCTTCTTATTATTCTTCCTCAAGATGTCTAGTTCTATCATCTCACTCATGGTAGCTCTTATTATTCTTTGAAATCCATCTGATTCTCAAATAAAACACTAAACTAGTCATACTTATTCCTTAAGAGTCTTATTTCTCATGGATTCTACATTTATTCAAACTTCAAAAAAATAGACTCCTTTTATTCTCTGTTTTATATCTTTATGAATTTTATAATAGACATGTGTAATTGTATTAAATTACTCCTCAAATTTTCAATATCCATAATTGGAAAATTAAAACTGTTATTGTAGATTATTCCAAAAGCATATTATTTGTAAACTACTCCATCATCTAATTTTCAAATCAATGAATATTCCAAAAAATATTTTAATTATTACAAATCATATGGATAAATAAATATCTCTTTGAAACACCAGCAGGCTAAACTTCATTTTCTTCTCAATATAAACGCCCCAAAAAATCCACAAATATATTCCTTGGCTATATAAAATAAATAACATAGTAATATATAATAAAGACTTATTAATTTTGTCTTGGTATCACCTTAATTTTCATAACAACTTCTATTTTAAATATTTGTGTTATAAATTCCAACTCAGCCCTTCTTCAACTTCATCATGCTTGAATCAAAAATATTTTTATGTTATTTAACTCCTTGAATTTCATCACTTTCATTGACTAAGTTTTAATTTCTAGATTTAATTAAATTTAGATATCATATCATTTTTTCTTGGGTAAATTCCTAGACCTCTATCTCAGTTAGAATTAATAAACCTTGAAGTATTCATGGATATTATCTTTTAACTCACTCAATCATATTGGATTGCAATTATTTAAATATTGATTTATAATCCATGATCCAACTCTAATTTATCTATATTATTATTGAATCCCAATCATGTTTCTCAATAATCAAATCAAATTTATTTTACTCAAAAAATAATTTAATCATGGATATAAATAGATTTATGATGTTTGGAACTTCACTATACAACACCAGAATCATCAAATGTATTTATCATCAGAATTATAAATTCTAGAAACTCTCTTTTTAAATTTCCTTCAATTTTATCATTAATATTTGAAGAAAATATTCTCAAAATTTTATATATTGAATATTATATCCTTTTAGGTATTTTTAATGTTTATAATCATTAATATAATATTTTTCATCATCCTAATTTTCTTCATCTTTAGATTCTTAAATTTAAAAACATTATATTTTAGTATATAGAAATCAAAAAATTTACCTATGAATTGTTTTTTACAGAGATATAGATCTTCTATATGAAAATTAGATTATGATGGGAATTTTTATTATTCATTATTATATATATAAATGATTTATACATTGATTAGGACTGATGCTAACACATGGTAGATTCCATGCATACATAGCACTGTATAATTCTTACATAATAACAGGTTGATTGATATATAGAACAAACTTCATGAATATGTGGATAGATTATTTTTTTCATATGGAAATGATTCTTATGTATATGGAAATAAATCCTTAAAAATACATTAAATGATATTCAAATGAGACATAAATGATCCCTAATATACTTAAGGAGATGACGCTTACGCAGATTTGGACATTGTCAAATCTTCAATACATGTAACTTTCAAAATTTCTCAAGTCAAGTTTTGGCCATTTTAACCGTCTATAAAATTATAAAAAAAATTACGAAAATGGTATTCAAATTAATATTAATCAACCTTATTATGTGGTACCCTTGGATGGTTTCTCATCAACTAGATTTTCTTCTTAAAAAAATATCCCCACTAATAATATTCACTTAAATTCTCCAAACCTTTACAGATAGTACATAATATCCTTAGTACATATATTAACTTGTGTATTGAATCTCTAAGAATCTTATGCGATAGGTTTATCACAAATAATACAACTTCATTCTATTTTACCAAAATGCATGGGAATATTTCTCAGTCCCTTTTCCAACATGAGATAGATCCATGACATGGATTATTATTTTCATATATAATGGAATTCACTCCATTCCCCTTTTTTACACAATGAAATTATTCATATTGATAATGAATTCAACTCAAGATTCTCTAAATCCAAGGGAACGTCATTGTTTTTCAGAAATACCTTATGGTATTTTCATGGAATTAAAATATTATTTGGAATGCACTAAAATGGGTGTCACATTATTTATGATATAATTACACTGAAACCTATCATAGAGTGTGGAAAAAATATTTTTCCTAGGTTAAATGAATTGGTAGTGGTAACCCTAGGTTTTCATCAGATATGAATGATCAAAATAAGTTGTCACTTATTTTTTATAGAAACTGGGGGTATTTTGAGATTATTTGGTTTTGGATGCAAAAGAAAGTGTTGAAACAAAAATTTTAATTCTAAATGATTTAAAGGTGATCAGGCATAGTTTTATTTCTATTTGCAATTATATCATAGACTTTAAAAGAGATTTATTTATTTTCTTTTTTTAATGAAATACTTCTTAATTTATTCTTAAATAATACTTAGTTGAAGGTTATTGAGGATAAAAATCTTAAAATTATTACTACTTGATCAACATCCTTTATAATATATGTGAGAAATCAATGAACCACTCCTAACATATAAAGTAAATACCCAATCAGGTATTTGTGTTCCTTAGAAAAATAGAGGGTAACTCACAACCATTACAAAGGTTGTAACAATTTATAGACACTCACCGCCAAAAAAAGCATATTCCTTCAATACAAGATACTTTAGTTATAGGTAGATGATATATTATCAACCATAGAAATAAACAATGAAAAATTTTAAAATCCTAAATACGGTTGAGTTAAATGCATCAAATAATCACTAAAAACTAAAAACATTAAAAAAGAGTTCCATTCATTTGTTAATGGACTCAAACATTTTAATGGATATATTTCCCTTCCAAAATCACTCAAGTTATAACCCTATATTCAAAGGTAAATAGAGATTAATGTGGAAGAAGAAGGCATTAATAAACTATAAAAAGCAGCAGATTAAAATAGTAAGCATTATCAAATCAATCTCTAGAACGTTACGCATAAACCAAGTCATTAGCCTCTTCTCTATCATGCATTATTATTCTAATTTAGTCCCACATTCCCCTTTTATATACCATGGATAAATCATCTAATATCTTCTCCCTCTTGTAATTATGAATCAATTATTTTCCATTAGATATTTTATCCTTCCCAGTTTTCATACCTTTTTAAAATCTATAACATTATATCTTTTCTTTTGATAAAAATATCATTATTTTTATAATACATATGACTAAACATTATTGGTTGTATAAATACTAAGGTGTAATACCCAAGATATCTTAGAAATATTTATGAAATCCCATGATTTCTCCTAACATTTTCTAATTTTTGGCTCCTTTAAATAACATAGTAAGACTTTGAAAAGTCATACAATGTGTATTGAAGTCTGATAATGAAGTATTATGATTAGTCCAAAGTCATAAGATCGAGAATAAAGTAATATTATCCCTAAAATAAATATCCCTCCATTTAATGTCTTGTGATTGAAATTTCATTCAATGTTTGATGATGGAACCTCAAAGACATATACTAATAAGAGTCATATGATCCAGACTACCTTTACACAGCTCACTAAAACCCAATGTAACCCTGAATAAGTATTGGTTTACCTTTATATGTATTTAACATGACCCCAACTATATTTACCTATCATTAAGCATTGCATAATATTGAGTTTTAGGTAAAGAATTAATTCAATTACATTCTAGAATCTTTTCTGGTTTAGAGTTTTACAGAATTAGGTAACAACTATTACATTATAGAACCATATATATAAAAAGTGTAAAAATCATATCAATATCCATTTTACCATAATGTAAAACTCTTGAAATAAATCATGAATTATTTACATGAAAAATATTCAAAACATTCAACTTGACCTCTTATTTTCCATTACCCATACTTATACCATATGAAAAACATTTTAGAATGTAGGATGAGCAAAAAAACTCAGTAAGGGACATTAAAAATAATGTTAATTACTCTAATTAGAAACATGAAAACCCATATAATTTTTAAGTTTATCTTAAATTTATTTTAGTTAAATGTAACAAATCATTTTCAAAAAAAAATCGCACACACATTGTTCTCAAAGAAATCATTTAAAAGCCATAGCAAGAACATATAAATCATGTAGTTAACTTGGGACATCATCATTCATATCACTCTTACAAATAGAATAACTGATATGATAAACTTCTATATGTATATTACCCAATGAATTGGAGGGATATCATGACCCATCCATCTATCATTTATCATGGAACCACTCATTGTTGGTTTATCATAGAACCACCCATACTTGGTTTATAACACAACCACCCATAATTGGTTTATAATGGAACCATCCATCATTAAAAACAATTCTCAAGAACTATAACATAATCATAAATCATGAAAGATCATGTTTTCATCATAAAACACATTAAAAACTCTTTTAATTCCATATGAAAAATACTTTCAGAAATCAAATTATCAATTTATTTTGAAATCCCTTTTTTCTTACTAAAATACCATTTTATTTTAAAACCTAAATGTTAATACCAAAATACTAATAAAATGGGAGATATGATTTTTTATTTGATGAAAAAATGAAATATTTTTAAAGTAATCGAAATATAAAATATTGGTTATAGTGGAGGAAAATTCATTGTCACCATGAAAATTAAAATGCAAAATTTTCTTTTTCATTTATAATTAAAGTGAAACATTCCATACAAACATTACTTTTCAAAAAAACCTTTGAAAGAAAGAAAAAATATTACATTATGAAACTATCATGTCTATATAACTACATTCATAAAATATTTTAAAAAACAAGGACATTGAAGATAAACAGAATTTTAAGGATAGCATTAAAATATGATTTCTTTAAAGAAAAGTCTCTTACAAATCTGGAAATGTTTGAATCCTAATCCCTATGAAATAATAATAAAAAGTTTATATATCATGATAATATATAAATTCATGATATAACATTTCAATCTGGATATATATACAAAACATAAAACAATATATGTTCATAACATCAAAATATTCCTCAATGAAAGGAAATTGAGATGAAGTCTCTTACCATGAGTTTGATTCCTCATACTCATTTTTTATCATCCTAGATAATAAAATTATGTTAATTATTTAATTTATTAAGAACCTTTTTCATGTTTATTTTTTATTTATTTCATTTATTACAGTTTTATATACAATTAGTTATTCAATTAAGCTTATGTTGGATGTTTTGATGTTATTTGGCTTATATGTTCAAAAAAGACATCAATAAGATGACTATGGTTAAATAGGTAATTATTTAATCATATATATAATAATACTTTATTGAGATAATATTTTCATCATTTTTAATATTTATTTCATTGATTTAATCCATTCTTATTTAAAAATTCTATCTGATTTGGATTATTTTAGGATTTTTGGTGTGTTTTCAGATTAAATGTGAAAATTACTGAAATCATTAATTTTACAATATTTTTATCACTTTTGAATTTAAATTAAAAAATTAAAATATTGATCAAATTTGAGTGATTATTTTTTTAGGATTCCTTTTTGTGTGTGTTCTTTATCTTCTTCTTCTTGACTCAGGGCTAAATCAAACTTCCAGAGGCCCAATAAAATCAATCTTGTTGAAAAATATTTGTGGATGATGGAATGGACTCCACCTTAGTAAATTAGTCATAAATTTGGATAAAGATATATAAATGAGGTAATTATATATATATATATGAAATAAGACTCGAATAATCATGTGAAAATTAAATTTCATGGAGATATTATATCATTAAAGTATCTATTGAATGCACCAAGGTAGAGAAAGACTTATGGTATATTCATCTAGAAAAAGTTTGATTCATTAATTTGGTTAAAAATATTATACAGGTCTAAAGGATTAATAATTTGGAGGATCTATAAAAAATCAATTTATAACAATATATTATAAGGACCCAAGGGAATTTAAGGCCATTTGGTGGGTAGAACAGGAGCCAATTTCTTGATAACAGATTCTAGAGGATAAATTTTATGTTCATACTTTTCTCTTTTTTTATTTTTCTTAGTATTGTAATGCCTTCTAATTCCTTATTATTCTAATGTACCCGTAACATGTAGGGGTAAACTTCTGAGTGATTGGGTAAGAGTTTGTTTTCTTTTTTCAATTCATGATTTCTTTCACTTAATTGAATAAAAATATTTTCTCTCTTTTGTGAAGTTGATTTCAATTTCTTATATCCATTTTCATTATCATGTATGATAGTATGTGATGTTAGATTTTATTTTTGTTATTAATTTAGTCAATGATCATTTTATCCCTTCACTAGTTTCTAGTTTATATATGATGGAATATTCTAGGGCTTAATGATGAAATACTCGATGATCATTGGTATGTGCAGGTGGGGTAGTGTAAATTCTGGATTGTTTGGAAAAAACAAGACCCGATTGGGAATTTCCTGATTCTATTGGGGGTATTCGCTGAAACTTTCTCACAAATTTGAAGGAGTGTAGAACAATATAAAATTTTAGAATGGATTCTTCTTAATATTAGTTTATGACTAGTTGAGTGAGAGGAAGAGATTCTGGAATCTCAATTTAACCGAATTAGCAAAAGAGGATTGGAAAAATTGGAACTCGGATAGCATTACAATTAGACAATTAAACCAAACTTGATCACTCAAATCATATAACTATTTTCAATAATATCATTTTTAAATTTGTTTTTAATCTTTTTATTAATTTTTTTATTATGATTCATTTCCTTATTTTGTTTTCATTATCAAATAATTTAACAAACTACAACTTTTTCCTCTAATTTAAAGGTAGAAACTTGATTGTTGTGTGTTCCTATCTAGTGACAATCTAGGTTGACCAATTTACTACATTTTTTCTTAGGAATTTTTTTTCTTCACACCCCATGGTAGAAACGATTCAAAAAATTAGCGATGTTATTGGGTATCAAGTGGTAAAAATATAATTATATATATTTGACCGTTTTTATTTTATTTTTTAAAATTTAACTCATCTTGGTCTATGGAGTATAGTGCATATTTATTTTCTAAACATATATGGGGATCTTGAATCCATATCATCATGGGGTATCAATTCAATGAACTCATTTAGGACCTTAAAGATGCCCTAAAATACCCAATATTGGAGGGACTGTCCCTATAATTAATATAACTCTTGGAGTAATTATTTAAATTTTATCAAGAAATGGTTGAGTTATAAAAAATAGTCTTCCTTGTTTCGCAAAAATATTTTTGAATAAATTACACCAGTGACACATCAAGTATAGGTGGATTATAATAGTATAAAATATCATTTAAAATGTATTAAATAGATGATATTATAGATAAATATCCAAATGGAACAAATAATTCATGAGTATCAAGAGAAACCCAAACTTGATACAGTGGTGGAAGAGGTTTCCCCCCTCATCTTTGATGATGAAGAAATTGGGGAAACATTTATCGAATTGAATGAAGATCTATTCAGCCCTGCACAACCATTTTTGGAGGAGATTGATGAATAATATTTTCCTTATGAATTATATATGGGAGATCAATGATATTTGGATGAATTTTTGAGTAAAGATGAGGTGCAATATGATTTCCACATACCTTACAAGGAATAAGAATAAACCCAACTGTACCTATCCCTATATTTGGAAGAATATAAAACCAAACAAGTGGTTGAATTGGTTATGAATATTTATGAGCATGATTACCTACATCTATCTAGTGAAATTAAACTCCAAGAGGCACTTTTCACTAAAGAATCAATTGAAGCTATACAAACTCAGGTAGATGATCTTTTCTTGAACTCTTTTCATTCAGATTTAATTGAATTTTAATTGAGTATTACCTCCCCTTGTTTTGAATATTAATATTAGACTAACATGTGTATTTCCTTAGAAGATAAAGAAGAATAATAAGAAGTTTAATTTGGATAGGAACATATAGATCTCACTAAAATTTTTGAACATTTATTAGAGGGAGTGCATGAGGATAACAATGTGGATTTGACTAGAGAAACCGATACATAGGTTTCTTATATTGAAGGGGATTTATTTTCCATTGATTCATCGTATTTGTTTTTCAAATATAATTACACTCTCACTTTCCCTTTGAATATTCCATTGATACAATATATCATGATAAAGAACTGGATAATTAAGAAGAGGTTGTGAAAGTAGAACCAAGAAACAATATGAAATATTCTTTTTCCTACCCCAACCATGAAAGTTATATCACATTCCCATGGGGGATTATTTTCAATACATTATACATATATTACTAAAAAAAGAAATAAGTTTATGCTGTAATGAATAAGTATTTGTGGTTCATCTCAAAGAAACTCCACCCACCATCAGATTGGGGATAACTAACTTGAAATACCCATTTGGAGATAGTAAAAACCCAGGTACTACTTGGGGGATTAAACCAAGATCTATCCTTATATTCTCATTTTCATTCTATTATATTTTATTATAATAAAATTTTTATGTTTTCTTTTCTCCTTTTTCTTGTAGGATTTTATGAGTAGCATAAATGATATTAACCTAGTGTTTCACTACCAAGAAGTCAACTTATAGTCTCATTTACACTTAATTGTTTGTTGTGATTAAATTAAAAATAATAAAACAAGATAAATCCACTTGATTGAATTTAAGAGACTGCACAACTTAAGTGAGGGGTAGGGAACCTTTTTTGTTTAGGATTTTCATTTTTTTATTTTTTTAAATGTTTTTATTTTTCAAAATTTTATGTTTTTTTGATGTTTTGTTTTTTTAACTTGAATGACCAAATAATTATCTTCACTATTTTTGAAACCCATTTCAATGAGTAGACCAATTTATCCCATGAAATCGAGCTTAAATGAAAGTATAAAATGACTTTGTTTAAAGTTTAAAACTTGGGGAATTTCCTAAAAAGACCTTTGATTTATGAATCCCATGCCACATATCACTCTATTTATCTTTGAAATCACTTTAAAATGATTCTTATGAACAATTTTTTGTCATATTATATACATTCAAATCACTTTTTGAGAAAACTAAACCATTATTTCTTTAAAAAGAAATTGATTTATTCTTATCAAAATAGTAGAGTTTGAGGTTTTTTGTTTTAAATGATTGAATAATTTAATTGGTCTTAAAGAACCATTTTCAAGACCATCATTTCTATTTTAGACTACTTGTACATTTAGTCCTTTTATCCCTTATAATCAATGAACATCCAATTAGGTTGGTTAATTTATAAGAGAGTTTTTCCTATTCAACATTCTCTTAAAGTAAAACTGAATGATCTGGTTGAAATTATGTGTTTGGGGAGGAATCCATCTTGTGTTGTTATAACTCATTTGGTGATACTTTATATGGAAAAAAATTTCTAAATATTTAATTTTTTTACTGAAAAAAATCATTCTATAAAATGGTTTTCTTTTTTGGAGCATTCATGATAAAAAGAAGTTATGCCTTTATAGAGCTTCCAAAGGAGAAAGAAATTTGTGCCTATCAAGAGCTATCAAGAAATAAATAGAGGATAAGAGAAATGAAATTTTTTTCTTCTTCAATAATGTGTTCAAATATTATTGGAGCTTATTTTTTGTTACGGGGAGTGAGGAGGAAACCATAATTGAGTAAAAATTAAGATCAAGCTTTTTTCTTCAAAAACATCACATCCCTCTTCATTATACCTTATAATTTTTTACTTCTAAATCCTAACAACCAAAAACCACTGAAAACCATGAAAATTAGGTATGATAAACATATTTTCTTGACCTAAATCTATTGGAGATATAGTAATTTATCAAACCTATAATGACTCTTTCATGCATTTTGAAGGGAAAATCCTTATTGTAAATTGAAATTTGTGAGATGAGGAAAAAAGAATTCTTGTGAGGTAGATTTATTTGTGCATGGGATAATAAATTAATTGGAAATGGATTTAATCTTCTGAATGGAGAACTTTAAATAATAGTTTTCTTGGAGGCATGATATCTTTTTTTTAAAAAAAATTCTGGATCTCATGATTATGTGTTTTGAATTTTATTTTATTTGATTTTAATGCTTACTTATCTAGGATTCGAAGTTATAAGTGTGAGTAAATTGATTTATATAATATTTTAATCATTTTTCAAATTTATATCAATTATTTAATCCCTTACAATTTAACAATTTGAGACAATTTACATCATTTTTGGATTTTCGATGCGTTTTGGGATAAAATGTGAAAATTGATTAATTATGTAATTTAAACATATTTTTATCACTTTGGTACTTCGATCATAACTTTTACAAAATTGATCAAATTGAAGTGATTATTTTTTAAGGATTCTTTTCTTCATGGGATTCATCTTCTTCTTCTATACTTATAACTAATTTGAACTTCCACAGGCCTAATAAAATCATTCAATTTGAAAAATATTTTTGTCCAATAGAAAGGACCCCACCGTAGTAAACGAGACATAACTCGGTTAAAATACCTCTAAATTAGGCAATTCTAGATGGATTTGAAATAATATAGAATCCTCTAGTTCAAAATAAATTTAATGGAGATATTTTCTCTTTAATGATTTCATTGAATATGCCAAAGTGAAGAATGGTTTTGGGAATCTTCATCCAGAAAATTTATTATTCATTAATTAGGTTATAATGTCTTGTATACGTGTCTAATGTATTTTAAATTATGAGGGTTGTAAGAAAAATAAAATTTGAACAACTTATTATATAGAACCATGGTGATTTTCATCCATATGGTGGTAATAAAAAGAGGAAAAATTTGGAGGAAAAATTCCAAAGGAGAAATTTTATGTTTTTCTTTTTCCCTCTTTTCTTTTTCTTAGTTTTGTAATTCTTTCTTCTTCAGCATTGTTCTCATATACCCTTCACATAGAGGGGTAAACTTATGAATGATTTTGGAAGGGTATATTTTTATTTTTTTCATCACTTGAGTTCTTTTATGTTATGGAATAAAAATATTTTCACTCTTTATTGAAGTTGATTTCAAATTCTAGTAGTCTTTTTTTATTTTCATGTATGGTGGTATTTGATTTTAGATTATATTATTGTTATTATTTTGGTAAATAATAATTATATCCCCCAATTATGTGTAGGATTTTAAACAACAAAATATACCAATGCATAGTTTTGAAGTACTCAGTGATTGTCAGTACATATGGGAGGGATAGTGGATATTCTTGACTATTTGGGATAAAAAAGGCCAGATTGGAAATTTCATAAGTTAATTAAGGGTATTTTCTGAAACTCTCTCACAAATTTGAAGGATTTTATACCAAAATAAGATTTTGGAAGGTTTTATTTCACTATCACTACATGGCCAATGGAGTGAGAGGAAGAGAATTTGGAATCTCACTTTAATTGACTATGAAAAAGAGAATTGGATAAATTAGTACTAGGATAACATTTCAATTATAAAATTAACCCAAAACTGATCACCAAACTCATATCACTTTATTCAATCACTTATTTTTCATTTTTTCAATATTTTTATTTTTTTTCCTTTTTCTATTTTCTTTAGTTTATTTTTAAAATCAATCTATTTCAAAAACACCCAATTTTTTCCTCTAATTTAAAGGTTATGGCTTTATTGTTGTGTGCTCCTCTCTCGAGACAACCTAGGTTGATCACATTACTGTATTTTAACTTAGGAAATAATTATTTCTTCCACACACCATGATATTAATGTGTCAATAATTTATGAATTATTATTATTTTTATAAATAAATTGTAATTTTTAAAACCAATCATAAAATATGGTTATGAAAACTGATCTATGTTACGATCATAGAGATGTGATGTCATACGTACGAGTGAGTAATGTTTCCATTTTTCAGTGATCATTATTGTAGGAAGGTATGTAATATCTCATTTATAAAAAATGATAATAATAACATAAATAAAATATTATTTCTTTAATTATACTTATCTATATAATCCATGATATTTAGTGATGAAAAAAGAGTCACATCGGTCTATAGAGGTGGTATTCCACATGTATGCATGAACAATGTTATCATTTTTTAGTGTAATAAATAAAATGATATATTATCTCTTCAGAATGAAAAATATTTCATGATTATCATTAGGAAGTCATTTATATCACATATATTAATTAAAATTATACTTATTAACTTCCATGTAAAGTGTTAGTGAAAAACTAATCACTTTTCTTCGTAAGGAGGTACTCCTCCGTACACATGAGAAATGTTATAATATCCTCCATGGAATTGAATGTAAGAAGGTATATATGATATAATAACTATTTATGTGTAAATATTTTACAAATATAATATATACACTTCAAATCCGGCATTATAAAAATCCTTGAGAGGTGATGATGGAAAGTTAATGACACCGTTTTGCGAGGCGGTAGTCCGTCATACACACAGATGATGATTTTGTGTCTGATTTGTTGTAATAGGATATATATTTAGTTTATTACATTAATTTAATAAAATAACAGTATATGGGATATAATGGTGTCATTATATAATAAAAATTAGTAATATTTTTAGGAGGTGGAATAAGAAATAAAATAATGACGCTTGGTTTAGCACGATATCTCTTCTTCAAAGAGCCCCATTTGGAAAGCACCAACAACCTTATTAGGATAGATTTATTATCAAAATAAGGTATCTGGGATATGTATAGGGAATTTAGAAAGGTATTTGGGTAGGTATTGGTGGATCCAAATGGATTCTAAGGTGTGAAGAGGAGAGGAGAGTGGTTTCCTTTTATAAGATAGGGGTAGCCTTTTATAAGTGAGGTGAGTAGCATACTTTTAATTTTAGAAAATGTGAGGTCCACTAGGTCAAAGAACCTAAGAGGGTGAATTGGGGTATGATATATTTAAACAACTTACCCTTTTTATCTTGTTCCTTTGTTAAAAAAACTCCCTTATCTCTCTTTTATACAGCATAGTATGAACAAAAATTAAAATATGTATGCAACACAAGAATTTTAATCTGTTCACCCAAAATGGGATACATCAAAGGGGCATACAACAACAATGTGATAATGTACCAAATATAATAAAAGAGAAATATTGTTTAAAAAGTTCTGACTGGACTCACTATCCCTTCTAGTTTATGACCAATAACAAGATGAAAGCTCACTACACTTTCAACTAAAGTGTACTCACTGCTTCTTCAGAAGACCCACCCACAATTTAAAGACTTTAAGGTCCCTTAATGGTATCAAATTAATTCATCCTACACAATATTTAGATTCACTATTTATGACACACTTTCATCCACGGATGAATACAAATTTACTCTAGGTGTACTATGAAATATCCAACTTTCGCACAACCCTAGGTTGACGTTTGCGAAACATTACGAATGATGCCGAAGTGTTACCTTTTTCAAGTAAAAACCAACTTTAGTGCTACTAAAAACTTTCCTGACACAACCTTCTTATAATCACAACTTTCATGACACACACCCTTTTACACCCAACTCACTATTGGTGCACAACTACCTTCTGGCGTGCAACTTATAAAATGATCACTACTAGCGTGCCCTCACCACTTGTGTGACCAGAGCTCCAATTTTCTCAAAGTTTTGATATTATATTGAATAATTGAGGTATATATATATTTCTAGGCATTTTTATGACCTTTCATTCAAGGTGTGCAAATTCTTCCCAAGCATGTTAGTCTCACGTTCACGTAACCTCATCTTTTGAGCAGCTCCATAACTTGCATGCCCTTCTTTCCGTTTCCATATTTTAATATTCCAATTTTGAAAAATTAATGGTGTGAAACTTTCCAAGTATCCTTGAAACAAGAATGAAAATCAATTTTCCAAGAACACTTTTCTCCATTCTCCAATTTTTGGAGGCAAAAATTTTTAACACACTAAAAAACATGCCACATTATATACGTTCTTTTTGTACCACCTCCAGATCATCCATTCCATTATCGTGGTTTTTTTCAACATATATTGTAAAACATATCTCTAGAACTTGAAAACTAACCATGGAAACTCACTTTGTTAACAAACAAAATCAACCCAAAAATGGTTCATTGTTTCTGTGAGAGATTTTTTCCCAACAGAAAAAAAAGGTCTACTCACATTTTTCACATTCCACAAGGCTCCAAAATGGAACATTATTGAGAATTATTAATTATATGATTTAAATATTTCCATAAAATATTTTTTATATATGTTTTTGGGTCAATTTGACACTTATCTTTATAGGTTACCACCCCCAGTAAATTAGTATTCACCTTAACCGTAGTAATTAATTTTTACCATTTTTACTGTTCATTATGGACAAAAAGTAAATTAAAAATATTAGATGATATAAATTATTATTATTAAGAATATTGAATCCATTTTACCAAGTTAAATTCAAATAAGTGTAAATTTTTATTTAAAATTATGCCCGAAAATGCGATGAAAAACGAATTTTCAATAAGTGTATTTTTCATGAAAAATGTGATTTAGTATTAACTCTATGGATACTAATAATCATTGAATGGATATAAATTAATTTTAATAGATATATAATCTATAAATTTAATTTCAAACATTACTCTTGATTGATT
Source organism: Viscum album (assembly GCA_963277665.1). Taxonomy (NCBI): domain Eukaryota; kingdom Viridiplantae; phylum Streptophyta; class Magnoliopsida; order Santalales; family Viscaceae; genus Viscum; species Viscum album. Next base: position 2,103,773,768 of record OY728165.1, read on the forward strand.
ATCTTAATTAAATAAAATGGTGAAAAATTATACACTTAACATTTTTCAGAAAAAAATCTGTTTTGAAACCCAAAAATAAACTTATACTAAAATACAATATAAAGTTGATTAAAAATTAATTATGTGGAGTAAATATAAGTAAATAATACTTATGTTAATTTATTTTTTTCAAATCATAATTGAACTTTGAAATTACTTTAATTATTGAAAGGAAATGACTTTTTTTACAAAAATCATTATTTTTCACTATTCATGGACAAATCAATATTTTCTAAAAAATCAAAAAAAAGTCACCATAATTTAATTTTGATTTGAGTATTTAAAAAATTAAATTAGTTTTTTCCAATTTAAATGATAAAATTAATAAATTATTCATTTAAATAAAAACCTTATAAGAATATAGTGTAGTTAAAACTATTTCCATTTGGATTTAAAATTTAATTAACATTTTTATAATTAATATAATTATATAAATCATATTAATAAAAATAAAAATGATTTATTCTATCAATAATTTGGTTTGTACATAATCCCCCCCTTTTTTAATTATTTCCTAAAAATTTTTATTCTCTTATTAAACAATTGGGGACATCCCTCCCACATAGTATTTTCATATTACCATGTTTCTTATTCGACCATATGGTTTTTTCATAAAAATTTAACTTTTTGAATCACCTTATTACACCATTATTTCTCTCTATGATTAGTAATATGAACAATATTTTCCTCACAAGAAATATTCTATTTCAACTAAACTATTTCAAGGATCAAAATATGAGATGAATCCAACATATATTTCCTTAACATTAAAACGTGAAATATGTTGTGTACGAGGGATAAACTCAGGGGAAAGGATAATCTGTAGGAAACAATGATAGATTTTTATAGTATTTCTTATAGTCTAATAAACTATGGACTTAACTTTTCCTTTTTACCAGAATGCATAACACTTTTCCATGGAGATACTTTAAGAAAAACACAATCACCTACCTCAAAAGAATGATCTTTCCTCTGGTTATCCACATAAATTTTATTACATTACTAATCCATCCTCATATGTTTTTAAATAAACTAAAACTTATTATCCTTTTGATCTCCCTACTCTATCCCCATAAATTTCCTTTCTCTTACATCATCTGAAGAAGTTGGTGTTCAGTACTGATTTCTATATAATATCACAAAATGTGTCATTTGTATACTGGAATAAAGATTATTTTTATTAGAAAACTAAACCAATGAAAGATATTAATCACAAATTACTTGGTAATCCATTTAACAAGAAAAAACGTATCTTTCATGGCATAAATAATCCACTCTAACTGACCATCAATTTAAGGATGAAAAGATATATATAAATTTATTTCAATCCCAATAACTTATGAAGTCATTTAAAAAAAATAGATGTAAACCAGGGATCATGGTATTATAAAATGGAGAGAAGAACTCCATGTATTCTTGACTATATCCTTTAGATACAACTAAGAAATATGATCTAAAGATATAGTATCTAGAATGGAAAGTAAATGTGCAGATTTAGTTAATAGATCAACAATAACTTAAATCACATTATTAACTCGATATGTGTTTGGATATACTGCCAAAAAATTATTTGATATATTTTCCTATTTCCAATCCAACACTAGAAAAGGTTGAAAAATTATCTTCAGTAATTTATCTTTTTCCTTAACCCGCTGACAAGTCATACACTTCATGGTAAAGTAATCAATATCTATTTTCATACCATTCCTCCACAAATACTACTGAAGGTCTCTATACATATTAGTGTTTCCTAAATAAACATAAAATGGAGAATAATGAGCTTCACTCAATAACTTTTATTCATATGAGAATCACAAAGAACACATAATCTTTTTCCAAATCATAAAACACCTTATTAATCTATATTAAAATCAGTTAAATTACCATTTTTAATGGATTATACCCTTTCTTGCAAATCATAATCCTCTTTCTTAGATTGATTAATTTTTTTTACAAAATCAAATATAGTAAAACCTAAAACAAAATAGAGGATGTCCCTACATCCACAATTTCTAGGCCATAATTCACCAATTTTGATGTGGCCCTAATTTGACATATTTTTCCACATATTTTTAATTATTTTTTTATGATTTAATTAATTATTTCTAACTTTTTTATTAAATATTCACACTTCTGTATTTTTATAATAAAATTTATTAATTAATATATTTTTATAAATAATTATTTAATTTTAGTCTTAAAAATAATTAATTTAATCTAAATAACTTTTCTAATATAAAAATTTCTTATTTAGTTGTGTTGTTTTAAATCTTCTTGACTTCTAAATAATATGACATGTTTATTAATTAATCATTTTTTCATTTTTTTCATATTAATTAACATATAATTTTTGTTAATATTTCATGTTTTAATTTTGACCTATTAAAATAAATTAACTTAAATAATTTTTTATGTTTAATTACTCTGTTAGTTTTTAATATAAGTTAACAGTTTAAGTTCTAATTTAATAAAATAATATGTTTTTAATTTGAAGTGTCCATTTCGTTATTTAATTAATTAATTTATATTTTTAAAACATTATTATTTTAATTTCATGTATGCAGTTTAAATATTTTAGGTCACCAACATTTGTTTTAGTCTTTCGGTCTCATCGAAACTCACACACTAACTGTCAGTAGCATAAGCTACTGATGTACCCTTACTTTCCTTTCCCACTATCGGTAACTCATTGAGTCACCAACATAATTCTTTTCCACTCACCAATATCACTTTAAGAAAATTATTTAACAAATTTTAACTTTAATAATTTATCAATTTAGTTTAATATTAATTTAGTTTATTAATTTAATAGTTTTCAATTAATAATTTAACTTTGTAATTATAATGATTAATTTCAATTTAATTAATAATCTTGTTTTAGTTTATTAGTTAATATTATTTTATTTTTTTATTCAAGTCTTTGTATTTTTAGTTTTATGTATTTAATTAGTTAATTAATTTATTATTTTAGTGTTAGATTTTGTTTTATATAATTAATTGTTTTTTGTTCACTTATGTATATTTTATTTATGTGTCACCATTGAATTTTTTTTGTTCACTAATCTAAGGCCAAGTAGAGGAGGAGCAAGCAACGCCACTTTCTACACCCAATGCCCGCTATTGTGAGGATGGAGTGAAGCATGACCCGCTTTCTGCCACTGGTCGAGATGAACCACAAAGGAGAGTCGCCGCATGGATCTGGGTAAAATCGTGATGGTGCAGCGTCGTCGCTCCATAGAGCTGGAGCTGAGCTGGAGGAGGGGATCTATGTCATCCCCTTGAGCCACACCGTGAATAGGGGAATGGCTGCGAATGTGGCTTCGTGGAGAAGAATCAATGATACCCACTATTTGATGCGACTTGTAGAGGGAAAGGGGTGGGGTGGAGATGAACTTAATTAAAAATAATAATAATAACGATAAAAATTTAATAATAATAAGAATAAGAAATTAATAAATATAAAATAAATAATTGACAATAATAAAATAAATTTTAAAACTATTTAATTAAATAAAATATATTAAACTAAAATAATACTAATAAATTATAAATAAAAAAAATAAATTAAATAAATTTTAATAAATTCTTTAATTGTACCTTAATATTGAAAATTTAAAATATAATAAAGTTATATTAACTAATTACTAATAATACTAATTTAATAAGATAATCCAAATAATTAATATATAATTAAAAACATATTAATTTTATCCAATTAAATATTTTTTAATGAATTAATAACTATTAATAATATTATTAAATAAGTTAAATGATTAACTTAATAAAATAATAAACTTATAATCTTAATATAATAACATTAATTATAATATTTCTTATAAAATTTATAAATATACAATAGTTAGATTAATAATCAAAACTTATAATAATTTAACAATTTATCTAATACATTAAGTTTATTTAAATTTTTATTAACAATTTTTTAACTTTTACTTATACTTTGTTTCGTACATAGGTTCAAGAAGAAGCTTAAAACACATATAGGTTCATTCAACTAACTCACTGGGAGTTAATTACAAGGTAAAAACTAAAGTGATGTATGGTTGAATAAAAAGTGTATGTGTGTGGTGCAATAATGAAGAACACTTGAAGTCGGTGGAAAATAGGGTTTGACATGAAGCGCATGAAAGAGGTATTAAAATAGAGTAGCATCAGGTATTTAGTGTAGAAAACTCATTCACAGACGATCATTCAAACAACACAAGCAGAGCAGGCCCGACAGTAGTCCCAGGTGTCTCGGAGGGTTTTCCTAGAGTTGAAGGAGCTCATGAGCAGAGCATCATTTAGGGAGTACACTTTCCCTCATTTATTAATATTTGTACTCTTCTTTTTTATGTTTTCAAGGAATTTAATGAAAATTATAGTTATCTAAATTCATAGTTCTAGGGATTGTCTTTTTTACTAGTTGATTTCAATTTACCATTTTACTTGTTATTATAATGTTTTCAGAATTGATCAGTGAAATCAATTATGAATCATTTTACTGTTCCATACAACTTCCAATTAATTTAAAATTCCACAACCATTTGGTAAGTCAAATTATGTATACAATTTCTGAAGGATTTTAATTCAGAAAACATTAGAACATATGAAACGTTTGTTATGTTGTCTTTTTCAAATCCTAATATCTTAGTTGAACTATTTTGAAGTGTCGAACTCTAAGAACTTTCAACAAGTATGGCTTATCTCTTGGAGAGGGAAGTAAGTAATTATTTCTCAGTGGTATGTTGTATCCACAATTGAGTAATTGGGAAATCTTTTCTAAACCAGTAAAATATATTTTCCCAAGAATTTTCTCTTGATTGTTCACCTTAGCATCTATTGTTGTGTTTTTCATCACTGTTGTGTATTAGTTTACTTACCTCTTAGATCATCTTTATTTAGATAATAATTAGTTTACTTAGAACAAAAATAAAAAAAATAATAAAATAGAAATGTTGAAAAAAAATTTACTTCACTACTGACAAGAGTTGGGTGTTGTTAAGAAAATTAGAAAAGTGTAGGTCAATTTACCATCCCTATGGGTTCGACCCTGCTAACCACATATACAGTAGTAGTAGAAAACATAAATTTTAAACTTTATCCCAATTTCAATGAGATTTGGGCATTAGTTTTTGGCATAATTTACAAGGATGGCATGAGCTATTAATTATCTAAAAACCTTATAAAAATTCACAAAAAAACACCCAAAAAATATTAAAAAAAGAAAAAAAATTATGTTGTTGTTATTGTTTGTTTACTTTTTGCTGTTACTTCTATGTTACATTTGTTCTTATACTTCTGTAATATTTTTTGTGCTGAATTTCCCCTTTTATTACTATATTTCATGAACACTAGGTCTTCCACTGTTAGAATAGAGCCTCTGAACCCTGAACTAGACAAACACCAGATTTCTATTAAAAAGAAAAATAAATCTGAAATTGAAAATTTAGATAATAGGGTTCTTGCACCTATTGAATTCCAAAACCATCCAAAAATCATAGATAAAATAGATTCCTAGTTTTAGGGAGTTCCAACTCCCTTATGTGTCAAGAAATCCTACTTCAATCTGACTTTCAACTAGAGCCTGAAACTATGAGTTGAAATAGTCCCACATTTCACTGCTTCTTGTATTTAATTAGATCTCTAATGAGGACTCCCTTCCCTTTATTAGAGACTTATATAATACTATGCCACAGTTTCCTCTTTTAGGACTTTCTGAAAATGATCTAAGAGTGAGAGTCTTTCCCTTTTGATTTATAGAAATTCTAGGAACTGGTTTTTGAGCTTAGATGAAAATATTTTTGAAAACTGGGATCAAGTGTACAATTCATTTCTAATGAAATTTTATCCCCAAAGACTTAAGTGTGTATTGAGAAAAATAATAACTATTTTTTATCAAGAGGATGAAGAAGATTTTTAAGAAGATAGGGATAAATTTAGGGACCTTTTTAGGTAGTTTCCCCATCATCAACTCCCATATCACCTTCTCATGGATACCATCTATGATGGATTGTACTCCTCTGGTCAGAACATAGCATACCAAGGTTCTCGGGGTAACTATAATGATAAAAATGATGAAGAACTAAGAAAAATATTTAATAATCTTTCTTTAAATTCAAAAAATAAAAAAAAGAATAAAAAGAGTCAATAGAAATGTTAATGTTAACTTTTGTTAAATTAATGAAACTTCATCACAACTTTCGGAATTCACTAACCAACTTCAATATTTAATGAAAAAGAATTCAAAACAATTTTTTAATCAATTGGGATGTCAAAAAAATAACAAATCTTCAATGGAAAATTGTTCCCAGTGTGTAATTTTTGGGAATATTAAAAACTTTTTTCCCATCTTTTACGTTTCATCCCAACAACAAGAAAACTCTATCATTGTTAACTATGGTCCTTAGATTCCTTTTAAAGAAAATCATTTTTCAAACAATTACAACCAAGTCTATAGTAACCATCCCAATAAATCATGGGAAGATTAAGGCCTTATTAAACAAACCACTACCCCTAATTATCAACATCAACAAGGAAAAAACATTCAAAATCAACAAAGGGGTGAATCTTCAAACCCACAAGGTAATCGTGATAATCAAATGTCTCCTAAGCTAGATAAAATTATGAATAAAATGATTTCTCAAGAAGAAAGTTCCATGAATCAATAAAATAAACATCAAAATTAATATGAAACTAACAGAATGAAAAATGATGCTAGAATGGAGAATATAGAAACTCAATTGGGCCAAATTTCTAGAGACTTTACATCTAGGGATAACGAAAGATTTCCTAGCACAACTAAACATAATCCAAGAGAAGAAGATATTGTTGTTGTCACTAGAAGTGTAATTAATACTCAATTTGAATCTAAAAAAACATTGAAAATGCCCAAAATGAAAAACTATGTGATACTGGAAATAAAAATAAATTTTTTCACAATCTGGAAATTCACATAAAAGTCTTGAAAATGATCAAAAACTGAATTTTTTCTCTGAAAATCAAGATGAAAATTATTTTAAAAATAATAGGAAAAAATAAAAGATAAAACTACTAAAGAAATTTGGGATATGCCTACTATTCTAAGAAACATTTCCCCATCCATCCCTTTCCTAGAGAAATTAAAACCTCAAAGTAACACCATGGCTAAACTTCTTCAGTTCCATGGTCTCTTGTCTAAAATTCAAGTGAACATTTAGTTCATCCAAGATTTAATTAAGACCCCATATTACTTGAAATATAATAAGAAAATTATTTAAAATAAAATAACTCTTGATGAATTTTCTACTTACAGCATCATAGAATAGGGTAGTGTTGTGCTCTAAAAGAAAATTCCACCCAAACTAAAAGACCCAGATAGTTTTTTTATCCCTTGTACCGTATGAGATTTTGATCAACTCAACTATCTTTTTGACTTAGGTGATATTATTAACATTATACCATACTCACTATTACAACAGTTAAGATTGGGTGATCTTCAACCCACCAAAATCATACTCTAGTTAGTAGACCAATATTTCACTCAGATTATGGAGAGGGTAGACGACCTTCTAGTTGGGGTTGTGAAGTTATTTCTGCCTATAGACTTAGTATTCCTTGATATAGAGTTTGATATATAGGTGCCCATCATCTTGTGTAGGCCCTTCATGGCCATAGGTGGTGTTGAAATTGATGTGTCTAAAGGTCAAATTATCTTTAAATTTTGATAACAAAAAGTAGAGTTTAATGTTTTTAAAAATTTCAAAGGACCAACCTTTTTTGAAAACTGTTCAATGTTAGAGTATTTGTAAGATGAAAACTCAACTGAAAATATTGAATAATATGAAAATAAATCCTCTGTTGAAGAAATTCATTTGGAAGTTGAAAATGTTGATTTTCATGTTTCAAAAAATGAAAATTATGCTCAAACACTAAATATGGAAGATTTTCAGATCTGGACAACTGCCATGTTTCTTCTGTAGGAGAGTCCTCTATTTATAAACATAGAAGATTTCTGAGTAAATTTGAGGGTGTTTCTGTTAACACTAACATTGTTGAATACTTTTATGACGTTAAGGGAAAGCTTTTAAGACAACTTCATGATTCTTCTTTAATAAATCTGTTAAATTCAAATCTGGAAAATCTGGATAGTGAGATGCCCACTTCGGACAATAGCATAGTAAATTCTGAATCTGATCTATAAATTGGAAATCTCTCATTTTTTCATACTCCTTATAAAAATATGTTTAATATCTTGGTACTCCTAGACTCAAGAGTCTTCCATCAAGTGAGAAACCACCCATTCTGGAACTGAAATGACTCCCTACTCATTTGAAATACTCATTTTTGGGTGACAATTCTACTCTAGCTGTTATAATCTCTATTGAGCTGAATGATAATCAGGAAGAGATATTGAGAAATGTTCTTAAAAAGCTCAACTCTACCATAGGCTGGACCATAGCAGATATTAAGTGTAATATTCATTCATTCTTTAAAAAGAATATTCTTTTGGAGCCAGACCATAAGCCTATGGTAGAATGTCAAAGAATATTGAATCCTAATATGATTGAAGTTGTGAGAGAGGAACTGATCAAGATACTATACACTGGAATAATTTTTCATATTTTTGATAGTACTTGGGTCATTCCTATAAATGTTTTCCCTAAGAAAGGAGGTTTCACAATTTTTAAAAATGAATAAAATGAAGAAATTCATGTTAGAAAAGTCACAAAATGGAGAGTATGTATAGATTGATGTAATATTACTTCAGCTACTAGAAATGTCCATTTTCCAATTCCCTTTCTTGATCAAATTATAGAGAGGGATTTTGGGAATACATTTTTCTATTTCTTGGATAGGTATTCTGGTTACAACCAGATTCCTGTAGCTTCAAAGGATTAAGAGAAGACTACTTTTTCATCCCGCTTTAGGACATTTTCCTATCAGAAGATTCCCTTTGGGATGTGTGGAGACTCTACTAACTTTCAATGGTTCATGATGGTTATTTTTTCTAATATAATTGAGAGGATCATTGATGAGTTCATGGATGAATTCTCCCTTATGGATATCTTTTTTGATACATGTTTAGGAAATATTGAGTTAGTACTGGAGAGATGCATAATGACAAACTTAGTGCTTAACTGGAAAAATGTCATTTTATGATCACTGAGGGTATTGTTCTTGGTCATAAAGTTTATAAGAAAGGTTTGGAGGTTGGTACTTCTAAAATTGAATTCATTCAAAAAATACCACCTCCTAAAAATGTAAAAGGTATCAGAAGTTTCTTAGGGTAAGCCAGTTTCTAACAGAGGCTTATAAAATAATTTTACAAAATCACTAATCCCTTGTGTTATTTACTGGTCAAAGATTATTCATTTTATTTTGATGAAAACTATTTTAAATCATTAAATCTACTAAAAATAAAAACATACTTCATCAACTATCATCACTACACCTTATTGAAAACTTCTTTTTGAAGTTATGTGTGATTCTATTCATATGGCTATTGGTGATGTCCTAGGATAGAGGAGATATAACAAACTACATGTGGTATACTATGCTAGTATATATCTAGATGGGGCATAATGAAACTATACCACTACTGAAAAGGAGTTTCTAGCTATTGAGATTGATCTAAAAAAAATTTGGCAGTACCATATAGGATATAAAGTCCTCATTTTCACTGACCATTCTTCTTTGAAGTACTTGCTATCTATGAAAGAAACCAAACCAAGGCTGATTAGATCGATTATGTTGCTACAAGAATTTAATTTAGAGATTATCAATAATAATGGAGATGAGAATTTAGTTGTTGATCACCTATTTAGGTTTCCCCATATGCATTCTAAATATCCCAGGGAGATCAACTCTTCCTTTCCTGATAAAAATCTTATTACTATGTCAATAAGGAAATCTTCTTGGTTTGTTGATTATGAAAATTTCCTAGAAACATGATTCTTTCCCAAAAATATTTCCAATAACCAAAGGTAAAAATTTATCTCTGAACTTAAGTATTATATTTGGGATAGTCCCTTTCTTTTTAGGAGATGTTATAATGGTATTCTTAATAGGTGTGTGCCTGAGGAAGATATTCTTCCTATTCTAGAGACTATTAACTCCACGCCTTGGGGAGGTCACCATGAAGGTGAAAGGATAGCTCCAAACTTCATTCATTCGGGTTTTTATTGTCCCACCTAATTCACAGATTCTAGGATATTTGTTATAGGTTGTGATAGGTTCCAGAGATTAGGAAATTTTGGTAGGAAATATGAGTTACCCCAAAAAGGAATTCTAGAAGTTGAATTTTTTGATGTTTGGGGTTTAGATTTCATGGGTCCATTTTCATCATCTCAGGGGAATGAATATATTATTGTTACTATTTATTGTGTTTCTAAGTGGGTTGAGGCAGTTGCACTGCCCAACAATCAAGCCAATAGTATCATAAAATTGGTCAAAAAGAATGTTTTATCAAGATTTGGACGACCCAAAGACTTTATCCCTAATTATAGAACACATTTTAGAAATTACATGTTTAAGGATTTGATGGAAAAGTATGGTTCTGTTTATAGAATCCCACCTTTTTGTCACATAAACTTTCATTACATTATACAAAACTGAGGATCTTTAAGTTTTAGTGTCTTGGAAACCAGGAACTTAATACATGAGCCAAAAAAAACATTCTTCATAAACACTTGAAAGTATTCTCCTTATGTTCATCCTAGGTTCATTACTGCATCTCATAACCTGGGTACATACATCAAAAGAAAGGGTGAGGAGAAGGCCCAGTAAGGGAAACAAGGGAAAAATTTAACATGTGAACTTGAGATACATCAATAAAGTCATGAAAAGAACTTTATGGCATGAGAATGAAATCATAAGGCATATCATAATAAAAATAAAATATTTCATAACTTGAAGATGTGTCTATAGCATTTATCAAATACAATCATTTCCATTTCACCAAGGTCCATCCCCAAGGTGTCAATAAAATTTACCAAGGTTATTCATCAAGGTATCAGTCTAAAAGGTCATCTCTAGAGATTAAGTCTTTACCCAATGCATTGGAGCGCTATCAGGGTGCACCCTTAAATTTATCTTTATCATCATGTTAGCCACATATATCATCATCAATAATTTCATAAACAACCCATATAGCATAAAATAAATGTGTTTAATTTCATAATCATAGCGTTTTAAAAACTTCTTAAAAGACATGATCTTTATGTCACTTTAAAACCCACAGAAAAAGAACGTGGGTATCATGTATGTAAATACCAGAATTTAAAATATAACAACATGTTATATATGTTAATAACCCTATAGAAGAGAGAGCTTTGAGTATTCACTTAATAAAATAAAAGAACTTTATAAAAAGAGAGATACATTTTGAGGCGGAAATTCTGCAGCATAAAGGTTATGTTACGAGGTTTTAGAAAACATTGAAAAGAGAGGGGACATGGGTAAACCACTCATAAATGATCCATAAAACAGTAGGGGAACATAATATAAAGTATTTAAGAACATGGTAATGAAATTTTAAAGACATACCATATGAAATGAAGAACATGAAAGGAAGACAAAAATAAGATTTCTCTTATGTAAATTCGGCAGCCTAACGGCGTCACTTAAACATCAACAAAAATGAATTGAAGAGATAAAATAGGGTCTATCATCACATGAACATAAAATAAAAGTATGATAGATTTAGAGATCATACCCCAACATAATAAAAAGGAACATGAAATACTTGACATGAAAATAGATCTTGAAAACGAGAAAGGTGAAAGAATCCCTTAAAAATCTGGCAGCCTAACAGCGCCACTTAAGCTTCAACAAAAATGAATTGACGAGATCAAATAGGGTATCTCATAATATGAACATAAAATATAATAATTATAGATTTAAATATCATACCCCAACATAATAAAAAGTAACATTAAAGACTTGACATGAAAATATATCTTGAAAACGAGAAGGGTGAATGAATCCCTTAAAAATTCGGCAGCCTAACGGCCCCACTTAAACATTAACAAAAATGAATTGACGAGATCAAATGGGATCTCTAATCATATGAACATAAAATATCAGTATGATAGATTTAGTGATCATAACCCAACATAATAAAAAGGAACGTGAAAGACTTTACTTGAAAATAGATCTTGAAAACGAGAAGGGTGAAAGAATCCCTTAAAAATTCGGCAGCCTAACGACGCCACTTTAACATTCTTAAAATGAAATGATGAGCGAAAGAGTGGGTCTATCATAATATGAACATTAAAATATCAGTATGATAGATTTATATATCATACCCCAACATAATAAAAAGGAACATGAAAGACTTGACAAGAAAATAGATCTTGAAAACGAGAAGGGTGAAAGAATCCCTTAAAAATTCGGCAGCCTAACGGCGCCACTTAAACTTCAACAAAAATGAATTGACGAGATCAAATAGGGTCTATCATCATATGAAAATGAAAGATCAGAATGATAGATTTAGAGATAATACCCCAGCATAATAAAAAGGAACATGAAATACTTGACATGAAAATAGATCTTGAAAACGAGAAGGGTGAAAGAATCCCTTAAAAATTTGGCAGCCTAACAGTGCCACTTAAACTTAAACAAAAATGAATTGAAGAGATAAAATAGGATCTCTCATCATATTAACATAAAATATAAGTATTATAGATTTATATATCATACCCCAACATAATAAAAAGGAAGATGAAAGACTTGACATGAAAATAGATCTTGAAAACGAGAAGGGTGAAAGAATCCCTTAAAAATTCGGCAACCTAACGGTGCCACTTTAACATTCTTAAAATGAAATGATGAGAGAAAGAGGGGGTCTCTCATCATATGAATATTAAAATGGCCGTATAAAGAATATAAAATAACATCCTTCAACATAATATCATGGATCACAAAAGAAATTACATAAAAGAGATTACTTGAAAATAAAGAGAGTGGTCGGATCCTTTACCGTAAAACGTAACTCTTAAAACTCAAAGGTTGGGATCTTGAGGGCTTGGGGGCACCTTGGGAGGACTACTTGGGAGGTAATGAGACCAGATCTTCGTTTGGGGAGAGTTGGGAGTTGAATTGATGAGAGTATGGCTTGGTATTTATAGGGAAAGTGAGGGGACAAAGCATTAATGGCCAAGGGACACCTCATTGGTGGTTTTGGAAAAACCGTGGGCTTGCCCATGGTATTTTCCCATGGTATTGGCCACATGGGTCCCCCCATACAATAATTCATCACCTTTGGTCGGCCAACCCTTAAAATATCTCATGACATCACCATGACACAGTTATGATGTCATTAAACATACCGAAACCCTAAAAATGTATTTTCACTATTCATCGAAAATTCAACTTTCTCATAAAAATCCCAAAATTTCACCTTAACCAAATATCGATGCTCTAATTTAAAAAATTAACTCCATTTTATAAAAATAATTTTCTAAATATTTTTAATTTAATTATTAAATAAATAAACTATTCACCGAAAATTCATTTTTTCAGAAAAATCCCCATAAATTACCAAAACATAATATCGATGCTCTGAGTTCAAAAATGAAATCTATTTTATAAAAATAATTTTCTAAACATTTTTAATTAAATTTTTAATTAAATTACTCTATTCGCCCGAAAAAACTAATACTTGACTAATAATTTATGAAACCATTATTTAACCATTTTATTGAATCACATTACTTAATCAAGGTGCCTAGATTATATTAATGCTTTATTTAAGTTAGATTACTAATCCATTTGGTCACATTACTAATCTTAAGCATAAAATCACTATTCATAATTTACTATTCATAAAAAATTAATTTAATCTTATTAGACTCTAAATTTCGTACTGAACATAATTGTAGAAGACCATTTTTTGAAAATCATTACAGATTTTTAATTATTTAAGGTTTATATAAACATTTTTTTAAAAATATCATTTCTCAAAAATTCACCAAAAATATGCATACTATATTTATCCAGACATTTGAAAATTCATAAACTTCATCATAAGAATAAGTCAAATTTTTTATTTAAAACAAAGGATTACACAATGCAGTTACAGTCTCCTTACATAGCCCCTTATCACACCAGCATAGGACCTAAGTGTAAGGTTTGCTAAGGTGAGATAATCCGAGGGAGGCTCAGCCAACATCGCACGAGTAGTAATTTCTATCAGTTTGAACTTCTCGCGAAGGTGATTCTGTTCTAGCTTCACACGACGAAGTCCGTCTTGGGTTTGGTCCAGAGCAAAGCCCAGTGGTGCTACCTCCTTCCCAAGTTCCGTTAAATGGGCTTCTATTGGCCCGAGACTACTGGATGAGGCCATCGAATCTCCTTTCTATATTAATTAACCAAGGTCAATTGTATTTAGAGACAAAAGTCGCAACATTCATTTTTCAACGGTCATACTAACTAACGGTCATATAATAGTCAAAACCCAATAGTCTCATTTTAATTATACTCATGTTATCAAATGAAATAGTTTTGTTGAGTATGAAAAATAAAATAACACACAAAATTAGGAAATAAGATTAATTCCAAATTTCAGGTCGTTACAATCTTCCCCCCTTAAGAAATTGCGTCCTCGCAATTTTTAAAATTGGGTTTTGAAATTTCATTGAAATTACCACATCGAAAAAATAGTCAGTAATACTATTACTTTAAAAGAATGAAAAGGAAGTACAAAGGCCACCCTAGTTAACCCATACTAGGATTTCATGTAGGAAAACATGGATATGGAAGAAAAAATAAAGGGTCAAGTTCTGAGGTAGAGTGATAGAAAACATGATTAGGAGAAAGTTAACAACAATAAAATCACAAACTATGATGTGTGTAAACGGTCTTTGATTACCAAATAGGAAGCTTAAACCAACAACGTTTTTTTACGTTCCTTTTAATAATTTTGAGGAATTCATTTACTACATAGAATAAAAACATAAGGAAATATACCTACCTTCCAGTAGAGTTTCATCTTTTAATAAGTTTCTACCAAAACTAATCTTTTCTCCAAACTATGAGCATTCAAAACTACTTGGCCTCATCAATGCACAAGAATCATCTTATATAGAATCACATAATCCATGAAAGATTAACTATCTATTTCTTATATCTTTAAACATTATCCCAAAAACAGAAAGGGTAAGATAAAACGACTCTTCCAAAAGAAAGAACCCTAGAGGAATGAAAACTACTTTAAATCTTCAAAGTTCCACGGTACTACCCAAAGTTCATCATAGACCATTCCATAAATAAATATTCTTAAAATTCCCCTAAATAAACCAAATTAAGATTGAAACCCAAATACAAGAAGGATTTGATAACATAGTCTTCCAAAATAAACTTCATTGTTCATCTCCAAACAACATCAACCACTCCTAACATCTTATAACAAAAGTAGCTAACATAAACATATTTTACCCAAGATAGGTTAATCATTTACATAAGTAACCTAAATTACTATAAGTCCACCTTATATTCATCTATTCTTAAAAATATAAGTCAACCTTGACTCCTCAACAAAAATACCATAGTAATCTATTTACCTCGATCATATAGGGTCCCCAAAATAGTGAACTTCTTCCAAAATAATAATCATCTTTTAATCCCCTAATCATCTCTGTCATATTAATCCGGAAATTGTTGCATTTCTTATCACATTGGTTGTTGGGACATTTTCTTCCATTTCCCACCATTAACTAAGAAAAGAAATTATAATTAGGGGCTTAAATACTTAGCCAATAATCATGAAAAGGAATATAAAGCATATAAGGATAACATGTAGAATAAATGTATACCCTAAATTGTGATCCCCTAGGTTTCAAACTAGGTTATCCATGATCATATATTCTTATGTGAATCTTTATTTTATTTTATGTTTGTTCCTTTAATAATGGTTCATACTAAGCTTATGAATTTACCAAAGCATATCCCCCGGGAGTGTCATAACCGAGAGTACAGCAAGGCCCGTTGTCATGTACAATTTCTCGTTTGAGTCTAGCTCAAGGAGGTGTTTTCAGGTTTTACCACTATGTACATCTGTGCCAGAGCCACCTCTACCTGCTCGTATCCAGACAGGGATGTATTTGCTTGACAACCCCTTACTCAATACTCACCAAAATACCAGGAAGATTTCCTTTATTTAAACTTTTATATAGGGTTCTTTATAAAGTTTTCATATCTTAATTTCCACAAATAACTAAACCATCCTTTGATACCAATTATAGCATCCCACCTTTTTGTCACATAAACTTTCATTACATTATACAAAACTAATGATCTTTAAGGTTTAGTGTCTTGGAAACCAGGAACTTAATACACGAACCAAAAAAACATTCTTCTTAAACACTTGAAAGGATTCTCCTTATGTTAATCCTAGGTTCATTACTGCATCTCATAACCAGGGTACATACATTAAAAGAAAGGGTGAGCAGAAGGCCCAGTATGGGAAACAAGGTAAACATTTAACATGTAAACTAGAGATACATCAATAAAGTCATGAAAAGAACTTTAAGGCATGAGAATGAAATCATGAGGCATATCATAATAAAAATAACGTATTTCATAACTTGAATATGTGGCTACAAAATTTAACAAAGGAAATCATTTCCGTTTTACCAAGGTCCATCCCCAAGGTGTTAATAAAAATTACCAAGGTTATTCACCAGGGTATCAGTCTAAAAGGTCATCTCTAGAGATTAAGTCTTTACCCAATGAATTGGAGCGCTATCAGGGAGAACCCTTAAATTTGTCTTTATCATCATGTGAGACACATATATCATCATCAATCATTTCATAAAAAACTCATATAGCATAAAATAAATGGGTTTCATTTCATAATCATAACTTTTTAAAAACTTCTTAAAAGACATGATCTTTGTGTCACTTTAAAACCCACAGAAAAGGAAGGTGGGTCTCATGTATGAAAATCCCAGAATTTAAAATATAAAAACATGGTATATATGTGAATACCCTTATAGAAGAGTGAGATTTGAGTATTCACTTAAT
This sequence comes from Viscum album, assembly GCA_963277665.1. Classification (NCBI taxonomy): domain Eukaryota; kingdom Viridiplantae; phylum Streptophyta; class Magnoliopsida; order Santalales; family Viscaceae; genus Viscum; species Viscum album. The sequence continues at coordinate 2,103,790,808 of OY728165.1, forward strand.
AAAATAAAAGAAGTTTTGAAAAAGAGAGAGACATTTTGAGACGTAAATTCTGCAGCATAAAGTCTATGTTACGAGGTTTTAGAAAACATTGAAAAGAGAGGGGACATGGGTCACCCACTAATAAATGATCCATAAAAGAGTAGGGTAACAGAATATAAAGGATTTAAGAACATGGTAATGAAATTTTAAAGACATACCATATGAAATGAAGAACATGAAATGAAGACAAAAATAAGATTTCTCTTATGAAAATTCGGCAGCCTAAAGGCGTCACTTAAACTTCAACAAAATTGAATTGACGAGATCAAATAGGGTCTCTAATAATATGAACATAAAATATCAGAATGATAGATTTAGAGATCATACCCCAACATAATAAAAAGGAACATGAAAGACTTGACATGAAAATAGATCTTGAAAACAAGAAGGGTGAAAGAATCCCTTAAAAATTCAGCAGCCTAACGGCGCCACTTAAACTTCAACAAAAATGAATTGAAGAGATCAAATAGGGTCTCTAAAAATATGAACATAAAATATCAGCATGATATATTTAGAGATCATACCCCAACAAAATAAAAAGTAACATGAAAGACTTTATAGGAAAATAGATCTTGAAAACGAGAAGGGTGAAAGAATCCCTTAAAAATTCGGCAGCCTAACGGCGCCACTTAAACTTCAAAAAAAATGAATTGACGAGATCAAATAGGTTCTCTCATACTATGAACATAAATGATCAGTATGATATATTTAGAGATCATACCCCAACATAATAAAAATTAAAATGAAAGACTTGACATGAAAATAGATCTTGAAAACGAGAAGGGTGAAACAATCCATTAAAAATTCGGCAGCCTAACGGCGCCACTTTAATATTCATAAAATGAAATGATGAGAGAAAGAGGGGGTATCTCATAATATGAACATTAAAATATCAGTATGATAGATTTATAGATCATACCCCAACATAATAAAAAGGAACATGAAAGACTTGACCTGAAAATAGATCTTGAAAACGAGAAGGGTGAAAGAATCCCTTAAAAATTCGGCAGCCTAACAACGCCACTTAATCTTCAACAAAAATGAATTGAAGAGATCAAATAGGGTCTCTAATAATATGAACATAAAATATCAGCATGATAGATTTATAGATCATAATCCAACATAACAAAAAGGAACATGAAAGACTTGACATGAAAATAGATCTTGAAAACGAGAAGGGTGAAAGAATCCCTTAAAAATTCGACAGCCTAACAGCACCACTTTAACTTCCACAAAAATGAATTGACGAGATCAAATAGGGTCTCTCATCATATTAACATATAATATCAGTATTTTAGATTTATAGATCATACCCAAACATAATAAAAAGGAACATGAAAGACTTGACATGAAAATAGATCTTGAAAACGAGAAGGGTGAAAGAATCCCTTAAAAATTCGGCAGCCTAATGTTGCCACTTTAACATTCTGAAAATGAAATGATGAGAGAAAGAGGGGGTATCTCATCATATGAACATTAAAAGGTCAGTAAGATGAATATAAAAGAACATCCTTAAACATAAGAGCATGGAGTATAAAAGAAATGACATAAAAGAGATTACTTGAAAAGAAAGAGAGAGGTCGGATCCCTTATCTTAAAATGTAACTCTTAAAACTCTAAGGTTGGGACCTTGAGGGCTTGGGGTAACCTTGGGAGGACTCATTGGGAGATAATGAGACCATAGCTTCGTTGGGGGAGAGTTGGGAGTCGAATGGATGAGAGGATGGCTTTGTATTTATAGGGAAAGTGAGGGGACAAGGCATTAATGGCCAAGGGACACCTCATTGGTGGTTATGGAAAAACCATGGGCTTGCCCATGGTATTGGCCACATGGGTCCCCCATACAATAATTCATCACCTTTGGTCGGCCAACCCTTAAAATATCTCACGACATCAACATGACACAGTTATGATGTCATTAAACATACTGAAACCCTAAAAATGTATTTTCACTATTTATCGAAAAATCAACTTTCTCAGAAAAATCCCAAAATTTCACCTTAACCAAATATTGATGCTCTGATTTCAAAATTGAACTCAATTTTATAAAAATAATTTTCTAAATATTTTTAATTTAATTTTTAAATAAATACACTATTCACCGAAAATTCATTTTTTCCAAAAAAATCCCCAAAAATTACCTTAACATAATATCGATGCTCTGAGTTCAAAAATGAAATCTATTTTAAAAAAATATTTTTCTAAATAATTTTAATTAAATTTTTAATTAAACAACAATATTCACCCGAAAAAACTAATACTTGAATAATAATTTATGAAACCGTTATTTAACCATTTTATTGAATCACATTACTTAATCAAGGTGCCTAGATTATATTAATGCTTTATTTAAGTGAGATTACTAATCCATTTGGTCACGTTACTAATCCTAAGCATAAAATCACTATTCATAATTTACTATTCATCAAAAATTACGTTGATCTTATTAGACTTTAAATTTCGTACTGAACATAATTGTAGAAGACCATTTTTTGAAAATCATTACACATTTTTAATTATTTAAGGTTTATATAAACATTATTTTTTAAATATCCTTTCTCTAAAATTCACCAAAAATATGCATACTATATTTATCCAGACATTTGAAAATTCATAAACTTCATCATAAGAATAAATCAAAATTTTTATTTAAGACAAAGGATTACACAAGGTAGTTACGGTCTCCTTACATAGGCCCTTATCACACCAGCATATGACCTAAGTTTAAGGTGTGCTAATGTGAGAGAATCTGAGGGAGGCTCGACCAACATCGCACGAGTAGTAATTTCTATCAGTTTGAACTTCTCGTGAAGGAAATTCCGTTCTAGCTTCACACGATGAAGTTCGGCTTGGGTTTGGTCTAGAGAAAAGCCCAATGGTGCTACCTCCTTCCCAAGTTCCCTTAGATGGGCTTTTATTGGCCCAAGACTACTGGATGAGGACATCGAATCTCCTTTCTATATTAATTAACCAAGGTCACTTGTATTTAGAGACAAAAGTCACAACATTCAATTTTCAACAGTCATACTAACTAACAGTCATATAATAGTCAAAACCCAACAGTCTCATTTTAATTATACTCATGTTATCAAATGAAACAGTTTTGTTGAGTATGAAAAATAAAATAACACACAAAATTATGAAACAAGATTTATTCAAAATTATGGGTCGTTACAGTGTTCATAAGACTGGAACTCCTTATCTTCCACAGTCTAGTGGACAAGTGGAAATTTCTATTAGAGGGATGAAACAAATTCTTTGAAAAACTCTCTCAAGTTTCAGAAAGGATGGGTCTCTCAAACTGGATGAAGCTTTATGGGCTTATAGAACAGTTTATAAGACCCCAATAGGTATGTATCCATATAGGTTGTTGTTTGGAAATTTTTTCATTTTCCTATAGAGTTTCAACATAAGTCCTATTAGGCAGTTAAGGATTTGAATTGTGATTTTAAGAGTACTAGTTAGAGAATATTGCTTGAGCTGAGTGAGTTAGATGAGATAAAGAGAGAGTCATATGATAATTCAAGAATTTACAAGGAGAGGACTAAAATAATTCACTATTCTATAATTCAAGCCAAAGAGTTCAATCCTAGACAGAAGGTCGTTCTATTTAATTCAATACTCAAAATATTTCATGGAAAACTTATGTCCAAGTGGTCTTGACCTTTAATAATTGTCAGAGTGCTTAAGAATGGATCTTTAGAGATATTTGGTGAGGAGAACAAACCCATTCTAGTTAATGGGCAGAGATTCAAACATTATTTTGAGGGATAGCCAAAGGGCTTGGATTCCTTCACTATGCTTGAGAACTGATTCTTAATAATTTATGGGTGAAGAATTTAAAACATGGAATTGAATGGGAGGAAACCCATGATTATTGTTTTTTCCTTTTCTTTGTTTCATTTTTAACTTTGAATAAAGTGATTCTTGCATTCTATGTTTTTGTGAAATTCATGTTGTTGCTTTGTTCTTGGTCTTCTTTTTCTGAATTTGGAGTGATATTGATGTTGTGTCATTGAAGGAGTTGAATTCCCTTGGTGGAGGATTATTAATAAACATTTATTCAGGGAAGTACTCTATTATTTAGTATTATTTAATACTTTATACTCTTTAACATTAATAAAAAATTCACTGATAAGTCACAGTTTGATAGCTATCGGTGATTCACTGACTCACTGATGCACCTGAGACACCAATACACTATTGTTGGTGACTCATTGGTACTACTATCAGTGACTTATTGGTACTACTATCGGTGACTTATTTAATGTTTCTAATAAAAATCCTCCTTATTCTATAAATAAATTATTCTATAAGTGTAGGTTTGATAGAAACTTTATTGTTCTGAAAATTTGTCTCTCTTCATTGTTGTTATACTAAAAATTCTACTACATTTCTCTTTACTGATTTTTTTTGCATATGTCACTTTGTTGTACAAAATTTTTGCATGTTCCTCTTTGCTGAAAAATCGAATTCCATTTATAATAAAATGACTCACTCTATGGAATTCAGTGTGGGGTGGGGGGTCACATGTAGACTGGTTGTTATCTTTTTGAATATGCTTTAGGTCAGGTTGTTTATCATGACTTTTTCTTCTCTATTGAACATCTTATTGAACCTAATTTGTTAAACAACTACACCCTATTCACTATTCACCAACGTGTTTCACATGTAACTGATTGAACTGTTTTGAAAATTTTTGTCACTACCTTCATGAAAACGCATGTGAACATGTATTCTTAAAGTAATTATTGTGGAAAACACTTTCTTTGAACTTTAATGAGACCCTCAACATGTCATAAATGTACTCAATTGAAAATCTATGTCGAAATTTAACTGATAAATTATTCTTCTCCACATTTGAATTCAACTTTGGGGAAAATTTGGGTTTTAAGAATGGCGGAGTGGGTAAACATATGTTGATCTAAACTATGCTTAATTGAAATCCCATAAAAATTCAACTACTATTTAAACTTTTTTCTAAAAAATGGTCAAAAAATTTCAAAATTCATATACATTCTAGGTTGTACTTCAATTGAGTCTTTTCTAGAGGTAATGCTTGGATGGTAGTTAAGAGTTTCTTTGAATATGAAACTGGATAGAATAAATGATTTCTAAGTGAACATGTTTAGTGATTTGATTAAAATTTAAGTTTAGGAAATACTATTGAGAGTAAAAGAGGTAACACATTTCTGGAATTATGATCATAACCTTATGAACTGGAAATTTGAACTCTTTCCTAGGGGACACAAATTTATTTTAAATTTTAAAAAGTAATCACCTTAATGGGCCATATCTAAAGGGTTTTTATATAAATATTTTGAAACCAAAGTAATCTGGGCATTTAGGATCTCATGGTGAATCTCTGAGACCCTAGATGTTGGGTGTGTTTCTCTTTACTATATACCCTCTCTACACTTTGAGTAAGTTCATTGCACAGTGCTTAGAACATGTTACAAGGCTTGGAAAAAATTAAATAAAGTTTCTAGGGTCAAAATGAGTTCATTATGGTGAGGGGAATGATGAACTCCAGAAGAAGGAGATAATTGGATTGTATGTGTATCTTTTAGGTTGTATCAATGAGGTGATTCAAAAAAAAATATTTATTTTTGGAAGCTATGTGATGATTCAATATACAAAGTTCTTTTTATTAAGTAATTAATTACACATTTATTTAACTTGTTTTCACTCTTGAACATAGAACTTAAGTTTGGATTGAAAGTATTCTTTAGGGACATTCATATATGAGGCATGACATCTTAATTGATAGGTGATTCTTTTCTCTATTGATTACCCTTTGAGTATTTTTTCAAGGAAAGACTATTTTTGAGAATTTTATTTTTAAATTCAATTGACACTTTTTCAATCCACTATGTAAAGTGTTATACATGTTAAATTTTGAGTTGTGTAATATATACATATTATTGTTTTCAAAGATAATAAAACATGAGTTTTTTTGAGGAAAAACAATGATTAAGTGTGGAAGAATTTTATGTGGCTCAAATTTGACATAGTTTTCCAAATATTTTTAATTAATTTTTAATGATTTAATTAATTGTTTTTTTTCAATATTTACTAAATATTCACACTTTTTTATTTTTTTAATTAAATTCATTAATTAAATAATTTTTGTAAATAATTATGTAATTTTATACTTAAAAATAATTAATTGAATTTAACTAACTTTTCTAATATAATAATTTATTATTTAGTTGTGTTGTTTTAAATCTGCTTGACTTATAAATAATATGACATGTTTATTAATTAATCAATTGATCTTTTTTATTTTCATATTAATTAACATAGATTTTAATTTAATATTACATTTTTTTAATTTTAACCGATTAAAATAAATTACATTAATTAGATTTTTTATGTTTAATTATTATGTTAGTTTTTTTATATAAGTTAACTATTTAAGTTTTAATTTAAGGAAATAATTTGTTTTTAATTATTCTGTTAGTTTTTAATTATTCTGTTAGTTTTTACATGGTACCTGACTGCTATGTGCACCGCCCCTGCTGAAACCCAAGCCTTTCCGCGACCTACTGGACAACCACTGATCTAAGGCTGAGTAGAAGAGGAGGCATGCCACCTTCTACAACCGATTTATGCTACTGGGAGGATGGAGTGAAACTTGACCTACGTTTTGTCGCTAGAGGAGATGACCCACAGAGGAGAGTCGTCGCATGGAGCTGGGTGAAATTGTAGGGGTGCAGCGTCATCACCACAGAGAGCTGGAGTAGAGCCGGAGGAGGGGAGTTGTGCCACTACATTAAGTCACGCCATGAATAGGGGAAGGGCCACAACCATGGAATCGTGGAGAAGAATCCACAATACCCCGTGGTTGTTGAGCCTTTTAGAGGGAATAAGGGTGGAGATAAACATAATTAAAAAATGTAATAAAAAATAAATAAAGATAAAATTTTAATAATAATAATAACAAATTAATAAATATAAAATAAATAATTGATAATAATAAAATAAATTCTTTAATTCTTTAATTATATAAAATATATTAAACAAAAATTATACTAACAACTTATAAATATAAATAAATTTTAATGTAAATAAATTTTAATAAATTCTTTAATTGTTACTTAATATTTCAAATTTAATAATTATAATAATAAAATTTATAAATAAAACAAAATAGTTTAGTCATATTAATTAATAATAATCTAATTTTAAAATATAATAATGTTATATTAACTAATTACCAATAATACTAATTTAATAATATAATCCAAATAATTAATATTATATTAAAAACGTAATAATTTTATCTAATTAAAGACTTTCTAATGAATTAATAACTAATCATAACATTATAAAATAAGTTAAGTAATTAAATTAATAAAATAATAAATTTATATTCTTAAAATAATAATATTATTTATAATCTTTTTTTTAAAGTAATAAATATAAAAATAGCTAAATTAATAATAAATAACTTATAATAATTTAACAATTTATATAATAAAATAAGTTTATTTTCTTTTCTATTAACAATGTTTTAAGTTTCACTTGTACTCTATTTTATACACATGTTCAAGAAGATGCTTAAACCATGTCCAGGTGCATTCAACTAACTCACTAGGAGTTAGTTACGAGGGAAAAACTAAAGCGACGTGTGATTGACTAAAAAGTACACATTTGCAGTGCAATAGTAAAGAAATCTTGAAGTCAATGGAAAACACGGGTGGAATAAAGTGCATGATAGAGGTATTAAAATATAGTAGAAGTAGAAATTCAGTGGAGAAAAACTCATTCACGGATGATCATTCAGACGACACAAGTAGAGGAGGCTCGAGAGCGGTTCTAGGTGTCTCTAAGGGCAGTTCTGGAGTTGAAGGAACTTAGGAGGAGAGCATCATTTAGTGCGTACTCATTCCCTCTTTTACTAATGTTTGTACCCTATTTTATGACATTTTCAAGGAATTTAATGAACATGATAGTTATCAGAATTCATAATTCAAGGGATTGTATTTTTTTTACTGGTTGATTTTAATTTACTTTTTTACTTGTTATTATAATGTCTCCAAAATTGATCAATGAGTTCAATTCTGTCTCATTTTAATGTTTCATACCACTTCCACTTAATTTAAAATTCCATAATCATTTAGAGAGTCTTATTATAGATATTTTTTCAAAATATTATTAATTATGAAAACTTTAGGACATACAACGAGTTCGTTATGTTGTCTTTTTCAAATCCTAATCTCACATTTGAACTATTTTGGTGTGGTGAACTCCAAGAAAGTTCAACAAGTATGTCTTATATCCTAGAGAGTGAAGTAATTCATTCTTTTTCAGTGGGATGTTGCATGAAAAATTGAGCGATTAAGAAATCTTTTCAAAACCTAGAGAATATATTTTCCTTGGACTTTTCTATTGATTGTTCATATTAGCATATGTTGTTGTGTTTTTCATCACTATTGTTTCTTAGTTTAATTACATCTTATATCATCTTAGTTTAGTTAAGGCTTATTTTACATAGAAAAAAAGTAAAACAAATAATAATAAATAAAATTAAAAAAAAATTAGTTCACTACTGAAAATAATGGGGTGTTGTTAAGAAAATTAGAAAAGTTTTGGTCAATTTACATTCCCTATGGGTTTGACCTTGCCCCCCACAAATACATTAGTATTAGGAAACATAAATTATTAACATTAACCCAATTTTAACGACATTTGGGCATCACAAATCATCAACCAAAGGGTTTTTTGAACATAATATAGTCAATATAGAATTATTTTTCAAACTCAAAGCATTGACCACTTTTTTTCTTTTCCAGGATATTAATAAATCATGAAATCATAATCATTGATTACCTTCATCAATATTCTCTATTCCATGTTAAATTATTTCTGATTGATTATATACATTAATTTTTTTGGATTAGTATATATGCCAAACATTACTTTATTATGTCCCCAAGTATTTAAAGAAAAAACCATAAAAACTAATTACATATCATGTGTAGTGTAATTTAACTCAGTAGGTTTCAATTGATGTGAAACATAAGAAATTACCAGATCATTATACATCAAGACACAATCAAATCCATTCAATAAAGAATCACTATAAATGGAAAATTCATTATTTCTAAAAGTTAAGAAAAAACTAGATCTTTCAACAATCTTAATTAAGTTATTGAAAAAAATCATCACATTCTTTTTCAAGATGAATTTACCTCCTTTTATAGACAAATTAGATAGTGGGCTAGACAACCAAACACATTTTTTAACAAAAAACTAGTAGTAACCCACTAATACATGAAAAATATGAATATTTATGATATTTGTGGGTCTTTTCCATTCTTCAACAATTTTTTTTAAATATTTTTGTAGTTATTCCATCTTTAGAAACAATCTGACCGCGGAAAGGAATTAATTTCAATAAAAAATTACACATAATAAATTTTCCATATAGTTTATTTTCTTTTAGGGTTTTTAAAATAATCCTTAGGTTTCTGTCATGTTACACTAATATTTTAAAATATACCAAAATATCATGAATAAACAAAACTAAAAACAAATAAAATACTCAGGGAAAACTCTATTTATAATGTCCAAAAATTCACTAGGTGAATTAGAAAACCTAAAGGGAATCACTACAAACTCATAATTCATGTATCAATTTTAAAATTTAGTCTTCAAAATAACTACCTTTTCACCTTCAAATGATGGTATTCCGAACAGAGATGAACCTTTGAGAAATACTATGACCCCTGGAGCTGATAAAAAAACCATCAATATGAGGTAAAGTATATTTTTTTTCATAAAAGTGATGTTATTAAAAGATCTATAGTTAATGAAAAGTCTCATTGAACCATATTTATTTTTAACAAACAAAAGTGGAGAACCCCATGGTGAAGTACTAGGGTGAATGAAACTTTTATCTAGAAACTCCTAAAATTTCATTTTTAATTCTAAAAGTTCCACTTGAGCCATTAAATAAGGGGGTTCCATAATATGCATAAAATCATTCACTAAGTCAACATTAAACTCAACCTGTTGATCTAGAATAAAAGTAAGAAAACTATTAGGAAATATAGCCTTGTATTCAATCACTATTAGTATATCACTAATTTGAATAGTTTATTTTGTTCAAAAATATAATCAACGTAACTTTTATTCCCATATATGATAAATTTATTATATTCTTGTTAAGTTATCAAAGTCATAAAATCATTAAACATAACATTATTATATTTTTTATCTTTCTTATTATAATAACCTGAAATAAAATCCATACCAAGAATGATATAAAACTCAGCTATAGCCAGTAAAATAAGATTTTTTTGGAAATACCTTCTGACTAATGTCAAAATAAATATTCCCATAAATCATGGTTGTTTTAATACTTACACCTAGAGATTGTACAAAAAATTTCATCTCACTTTCATGAGGTGATATTCTCAATTTATGTGAAAAATATTCAGTAATGAAGGAATGTGAAGATCCATAGTCAAATAGGGTATTATCATAATTGTAATAGATAAGTAACATACCTATCACAACTCCACTCGATAGCCCAAAATCAACCGTAGTATTTTTACACACCTTTCAACATTTGGTCTTGAAGACCCCCCCCCCTGAGTGACTAACGTTTCCCACACGTTATCATAATGCACTAATTAATTACAATTAGATTTTAATTATTTTTCTACTCATTTTCCTTGCAGTCACAATCCATTTATCCAAACTTACTACATTAGAACCATTTAATATACTTTTTAATGCATTTTATAAGATAATTTTTACAATAGTTTTCACAAAATGGGAACATGGTTTTCTTAAATCTATATTTCTCTGATGGATTCTTTCCCATTGCCATCTATTTGGAACATTTTTTACTCGTATCATCTTGAGGCAAATAAGTGTTAGTAAACTAAATCTCTACTTTATTATCACAACGAACAAATTTCCCATAGATTTTAAATTATCATTAACCCAAATCTCTCTATAAACCTTTTTAACCCCGATTAAAATCTATTATATTTACTATCAATGTCCCAAAAAAATATGTTGTGTACCTGGTGAGTCTTGTAAGATTGTATTCCTATATAGCCACATAATCTTAATATTTTTACCTCAATTCTAGGAATTTTTTCTCTATCCTTAGATGAACAACCTTAGAGAAATATTTCACAAGGAAAAGATCATTAAATGATTCACATTCCATGACATCAATATCATCTTTCTCTCTATAATGTTTAACTGAAGACCACAATTTATCTACTTCACCTTAAAAACAATAAAATACAAGAGTTACCTTTTGAATATTTTAATATCCCATGATATAAAAATTCTCCTCTAGAGTAATGAACCACCCTTTAATTACCACTAACTATGAAGATCCACTAAATACTAGAGGTTATTATCTCAAAAAACTCCCCATTATAAATATGTTCTTTCATGGTAGGTCAGGTTCTTCTCTAGTATAGATATCGTAACCTTTTTAGGCTTTTTTCAACTAAGACATCACCACAACAAACTATTATATTTCAATTACAACCCTCTCAAGATGTTGACTTAAAATAATACTTTCCTATTGGTTCATTCCAACTACAACTTCAATGTTTCCTCTATGTAAAAAGATTTTGAATAGACATAGTTTAGATGAAGCTGCATGGTAATGTTTAAATGGATGATCATTTCAACTTAACCATAAACTAAAATATTTCAATGGTTTCTTATTATCAATATCATGAAATATAAATTTATGTAAATATACCTCTCATACCAAATATAAGGACCTAGGTATAAACATTAAATAATCATTATTTTTATGTCAATAATTTATTCTCATACATTTGAGGATCTTTTCCGTTTTAGATTTGTAATTAATTAGATCATAACTATTTCATTGTAAATACATATATACATATATATATATATATATATTAATTATACACTTCTAGTGATTATCCATTTTTTCCATAATATTAATCTTTTTAAATAAAACATGAATTATTTTCATGAAACGTCTATATAACATTTAACTTGACTTATTTCTTTCCCTTACCCATCTATAAACCCCATGAAAAACAATTTAAACCCTGGGATGAGCTGATAAATCTCTGTAAGGGACATAAAAAGAATAAGTTATTTAGTCCAATGAATAACTTAAAATCTAATGTAATTTTTATCTTTATCTCAACGTTCTTTGAGTGAAATGTAATAAATCATTTTCATATGAAATCATAGATATTTTTCTCTAAAAGGAATCATTTAAAACCCATAACAATAATATATAAATCATATAGGTAACTTAGGAAATCATCATTCATATCACTCTTACAAATGGAATAACTAATACGGTAAACTTCTATATCAAGAGTACCCAATGCATTGGAGGGCTATGAAAGACCCACTCATCCTTAGTTTATCACAGAATGACCTATATTTGGTTCAATAGGGAACTACACATACTTAGTTAATAACTTAACCACATTTCCATGGTTTATAATGGACCCACGCATCATTATAATTTTTTTTAAGAAACATAAAAAATTCATAAATCATAAAATATTATATTCTCATCATAAAATCTATTAAAAAAAATATTTTAATCCCATATAATATAAAATTATACATATCCAAATACTTATTTATTTAAAACCCCATATTAATTAACAAAATAATGTTTTATTTTAAAAACCCATTTTCAATACAAAAATAATTAGAAAAAGAGAGATATAGTTTTTTATTTATAGACAAATGATTTTTTTGAGGAATAAAAACATAAAATAATGGATATAGTAGAAACAATTTGTTTTCTCTTTACACATTAAAAATATATTCCTTTTTTGTTTACAAAGAAAGAAAAAATTCCATACAAATATTCATTTTTTTGAAAAACATTTAAAGAAAGATAATAATTTCATTTATAAAAGTATCATGTATAAGAAACTATATTCATAAAGTCATTTAAAAAAATGATATGTAAGGGGAAGGGAGTTTGAAGGAAAAAATTAAAAGACTATTTTTTTTAAAATCCCTATTCCACATTATAAACACATGGATCATAATCCCCATGAAATAATAACATTAAAAAGGATGTAGATATCATTAAAATAGAAATATTTATAACATAAAATGTCAAAGGGTAGGTATATACACATCATGGTGAAATATAGTTGTATAACATCAAAATATGCCTCAATGAAAAGAAATTCAGTTGAAGTCCCTTAACATGAGTTCAATTCATCACACTCATGATTTATCTTCTTTAATAATAAGATTATGTAAATTATTTACTTGATTAAGAAAATCTATTGAGGTTATTATACCTATTATTTAACATACTAAAATTTTATATACAATTACTTTATCAATTAAGCTTAAATCAGATGTTTTAACATTATTTGGAATATATATCCAAAAATGAATTTGGTTGGATGAATATGGTCAATGAGGGAATTATTTAAATATTTATATAAAAATAATCATAAAATAATAATAATTTTTATACATCAATTATAATTTTTAAAACCAATCATGAATGATGATTATGAAAAATGATCTATGTTATGATCAAAGAGATAGTATGTCGTACGAACGTGTGAGTCATGTTACCATTTTTCAATAATCATTATTTGAGGAAAGTATGTATTATATTATATTTAAATATTGATAATAATATAATAAATTCTATATTTTTGTTTAAATATAATCATATATATCATTTATCATATTTAGTGGTGGAAAAAGTGTCATGTTTCTTCATGGAGGTGGTAGTCCACACATATGCATGAACAATGTTTTCATTTTTCAGTGTAAAAAAATGAAAAATTATCTTTTTAGAAAGATAAATATGTCATTAATATCATAATTATTTCTTTTATATAACAAATACGTATTAAAATTATCCAATTACCTTCCATTTAAAGTGTTATTGAAAAATGAATCATATCGCTTCGTGAGGTGGTAGTCCGCCGTAAACATAAGAGACATTATCATATCCCCCACAGAATAGAAAGTAAAAAGGTATATGCAATATAATAATTCTATAAGTGTAAATATATTAAAAATATCATATATAAAATTTAAATATTTCATTATAACAAGCTTTTAGGTGCGATGATAGAAGATGAATGACATCAGTTTGAGAGGCAGTTGTCTGTCGTGCACACGAATGATAATTTTATATCCCATTTGGTAGAAGGGGAGATAATTTTATGTCTTGAAATTATTGTAATAAGATAATATAGTATGGGGGATAATGGTTTTATTATATAATAATAATTGATAAATATTTTAAGGAGGTGGAAGATGACATAAATTAAAGATGTTTGGTTAACTATTTATTATGGTAAAAAATTATGTTTCAGTTTTCATAGAATATAAATTATTATTATTAAAAATATGGAATCCGTTTAAAAAAATTAAATTCACAGAATTGGAAAATTTTAATTTAAAATTACACCCGTCATTGTGACGATAAAGTTGTTTTTTCAAGAGTTTTATTTTTAATAAAAAAAGTTATTTTATATTAACTCTATGGATAATAATAATAATTTTATGAATATAAGTTAATATCTTTTGAAATAAAATATATAAATTTCAATTAAAAAATTCCACATTATGTACTTTCATAATTAATTAAAATGGATAAACATTATACAATTTAAAATAGTTCTCTGAAATCCCCATTTTTAAACCAAAAAAATATATTTATAATAAAACATAATAAAACATTTATTGTAAAGTAATTATATAGATTAAATATAACTTAATAATAATTTTTTACTTGAAATTATATTCAAAACATAATGGTACTTTTAAACTACTTAAATCACTAGAAGGAAATGACTTTTTTTTGAAAAATCGATATTTTTCACTATTCACTAAATAATCATTGTTTTCTAAAACATCACGAAACATTAATGAATTTTAAATTTGATATTTTGATTTAAAAATAGAACTTATTTTTTAATAATTCAAAATCTAAAATTTAATAATTAATTTTTTTAATAAAAACCTTATGAAAAAGAGTTTAGTTAAAACTATTTTCTTTCTCTTTAAAAATTACTTAATAGTAATATAATGAATATAAATATCTAATTTATAAGAATAAATAATAAAACGATTTATTTTACAATTACCATGTTATTAAATTCTTCCCCCATTTTTGAAATT
The DNA here is from genome assembly GCA_963277665.1 of Viscum album. Lineage (NCBI taxonomy): Eukaryota > Viridiplantae > Streptophyta > Magnoliopsida > Santalales > Viscaceae > Viscum > Viscum album. Next base: position 2,103,805,997 of record OY728165.1, read on the forward strand.
TTATCTTCATAATTTTTATTCGCTAATTAAAAAAGTGGGGATATATTTTCCCCATAGCATTTTTAGATTCCCATGTTGCTTCTTCAACCATATGGGTTTTGCATAAAATCGTAAACTCAAAAATAATCCAATTCTAAAAAAATTCATATGATCAAAAATTTTAAAAATCAGTTCCTCATAATAAATATTCTCTTCAAATTTAACTACTTCAATGCTCAAAACATGGGATGAATTCAGCAGATAATTCCTAAAAATTGAAACATAAAATATGTTGTGTACCTAGGAAAAAATCAACAGCAAGGAAACATGGTTAGAAACTTCCCCAACATTATCCAAGATTTCATATAGTCTAATAAACAATAGGCTTAACTCTCCCTTTTTAACAAAACAAATAACACTTTTCCATGGAGATTCTTTAAAAAAACATGATGACTTACCTCAAAATAAATATATTTCCTCTGGTTATCCACATAACTTCTCTACCTTATTTGAACCATCTTCATATGTTGTTGAATATATTTAACCTTATCATCCATTTCCTCTAACAACTATAGTCCCATCGACTTCTTTTTTCCCACTTCATCCCAAATAGCTAGTGTTAGACATCACTTTCTATATAATTCCTCACAAGGTGACATCAATATATTAGAATGAAAACTATTTTCATAATAAAACTCAACCAAATAATGATGTAGATCCAAATTTTCCTGGTAATCCAATAAAAAATAATGATGTATATCATCAATGGTATGAATCATATTCTCATACTGAACATCATTTTGAGTATGAAAGGATGTACTGAAATTTAGTTCAGTACCTACGACTTCTAAAATCCTTTCTAAAAATTATGTGTGAACCTGGGATCATGACCTAACACAATGGAGATAGGAAATCTATATAACCTAACTATCTCAATTATATATAGTCAATAAATATTATCTAAGGACATATTATCTCAAATGGGAATTAAATGTGTAGATTTAGTTAATAAATCAATAATAATTCAAATCCCATTATTACCTCAAGATCTATTTGGAAATATCGCTAAAAAATCCATTGAAATATTTTATAAATTCCACTATAGCACTAGAAATGCTTGAATCATTCCCTTTGGAAATTTTTATTCTGATTTGACCTTATGACAATATAAACATTTCTTAGTAAAGTTAGAAAATATCTATTTTCATATTATCCAACTAGTAATACTCATGAATACATCTATACATCTTAGTTATTCTAGGATTAACATAAAATAGTGAACTATGAGATTTAATAAAAAACTATTTCTCTAACTGGGAATAACATGGTACTAAAAATCTATGTCATAATCATAAAACACATTCTTAATAAATATTAAAATCAAGAAACTTACCATACTTAATGGATTCAAACTTTTCCTACAAATAATGGTTTTTCCATATGAGCTTTTTTAATTATTTCTAAAAATGTTCACAAAAATAAAACCATAATCAAAATAAAGGATGTCCTTACATTCACAACAACTAGGCCAAAATTCATCAAATCATTAACCAAAGTGTTTTGTTCCAAATGTAACATGGTTAATGTAGAATTATTTTTATCACTCAAAGTATTTTCCACTTTGTTTAATTTTCTATTATGGCAACAAATTGTGAAATCGTAATACTGGAACAGTTTCTTCTATCTTCTCCATCTCATTTTCAATTATTTCTAAGTGAATATATATTTCATTGTTTTTTGATCAATATTTATTTCACACTTTAAACCATACAAATTATTCCATTAAATTATTAATGAAAAAACCACAACAACTAATTACAGATCATGTGTAGGGTAATTTAACTCATGAGGTTTCAATTGACATGAATCATAAGTAGTTACCTAATCATTCTACATTAGTACACAACCATGTCCCTTCAATTAATCATCAATTTAGATGAAAAATTAACCATTTCTATATTTTAAGGCCAAAACTAAAGAAATCACCCATCTTCTTTTTAGTTCCTAAAAACAATCATCGTAGTGTTTTTTTGGTTCATTCTTTTACAACCTGAAAACACCAAAAGGATAGACAAAAGTTAATATTAATGTACTATATCATCTTGAATGAATTTCATCCTACATCGACTTAAGTCCTAAGTTGTATAATATAACTTTAACCCCTAAATGGAATCCTTTTTGTTATATTATCTTATTATGAGACACTATATTTATATCATTTTGAATTATATAATTCTAAAAATATTCTCCTTTAATTTCTTCCAACTCATACAAATTCAACTTCCTCTCTCTCTCTCATCTCTTTTCAGATCATAATTCATCTCTCTCAAAACCCAATATTATTTGTGTTCTAAATCCATCAGAATTTGAAAAATCTTATAATAAGTTAGTGGATATGGATTAATGAAAATATATGTTTTGTATATTATTCTATAAGACCATAAGGTATCTTATTTCCTTTGGTGCCGATATTTTTATTTTAGTTTAACATCTTTCCCTAAACATAATATGATTTATCTATTTTAAAATCAACTTGGACATTTTTTTGTATTATAGGGTGTTGATGTTTTATGATATAATCTATACTTTTTCATCAAATACACCCTGATCATATTAAAAAAATTGGTCCCTTGATCATTTATAATGGATATTGGAACTCCAAACCGAAAAATATATAAGATCTTGTGAAATAAAAAATAACATTAGCATCGTTAGTTTTGGTGGCCTTGGAATCAACCCATTATGAAATATAATCCGTAGATAAAATAATAAAGGAGTTACAAAAAGCCACGGGAAAGGGTCCCATGAAGTATATTCCCCTTACATAAAAAATATATTAAAATTTTATAGGTTTTGAGTCATTTATTTTAATTTTAAAATTTTTATAGTAAATTAAACTTTCCACCCTATTTACAAAAAACATGTGCATATTCAAATATGGTGGTCAAATAGATTCCTAATCCTAAGACTTTTATTTATATACATTGAAGTCCAAAGTGGTCTCCCAAGGATACGATGTGATATAATTCAAAAACAACTTATATTTCACTTATAGGTAAGCATATTTTTATCACTTACTCACTGTAAATTTTATAAAGATATGGGTCTTCCAAATAGTATTAGGAATTCTAGTTAGGTTGTCAACCACATAGTTCTTAGATCCTTTATTTACTTTTATTTCCATGTTGATCTATTACATGAGTAACATCTTGCTGAGCAACCTCGTTTTTTCTTTTGTCTTCTTCATCGTGTATCTAAGAATTGTGTGATCATAAAACACAAAGAATTTAGATTCCAAAAAATAAGATTTTAAATTTTCAAAAGAATAAAAGGTGTAAGAAATTTTGTTTCTATGGTTGTGTTGTTGAGTTGAGAAATTTCCATGGTTGTTGAGGCATTAGAAATGACTTGATCCCTTTCTTCAATTCTTCTTGATATATTTTCTCTTACACCTTTGTTGGAAGCATCATAAAGTAACTCAAAATGGTTATCCTAGTTGATTTGATTCATGTTTAGTTGGGTTATTAATCAACTATTAAATTCAAAAAAAATTCATTAGACTCATAATTAATATCAAAATTATCATCCTAAACAATTAATCTAGAGACTAGAAGAAAATTTTTACTAAAGTCCTTGAAAATCCTCTTGTACGATCAAGCATGCCCCAAAAAATATCAAACATGATTCAATTAAGTTGGGCATAGAAGAGAGTTCATTAGATTAATTTTTAACTTGTCAACCAAAATGATTTTTCTAAATGACATAATCTAACACTTACATTTTTCACAATGAAATTACACCTCCAAAAATTCCAAACCAAGTTCTCTTCAATGAAATTTTACAAAAAATATATATATATATATTTAATACAATGGTAAAAATATTGACCAAAAACAGTGAGATTATCCATGAATACTTTTAAGAAGTATTAAATGTGATTAGAAAGGATACTTATAATATTCCTTTAACATATAAATGATACATTATACAATCTAAATTGCATTCTATTATAGGAAAATATTCCAAAGGGACATGTAAAGGTAGTCTATGTGGGATACTTTAGAGCAATAAGTACATGAAAATAACCTTAAAAAACATCCAAGAAGAAATCATGAGTTATCCATACAAATATCTCCAATATTTTTTCAATAAAGGGAATTAGAAAATTATCTTTCTTAATGACCTGATATACATTCCTATTCTCTATTAAAACTCTCTAGTGATTCTGAATTCCCAAATGAATAAATTAATTTTTTTTCATTCCTCACAATGTTTAATAATATTTTATTTATAACAATATGAATGGTGATAACCCATTATGATTCTAAAATGGGGTAGATGATGTTAGGTTCTAATAACCTCTCTATTTCCTTTTTAACTACCTTCCTCATGATGGGATTCATCCTTATTTAAGAAAACCCAATAGGTATGGAATTTTCATCATGTAATGTTTTTTGCATATAGATTTCGGTATTTATTAATTTTTTATATCTTAAACCTAAACCTATTTCTTTCACATTATCCTTTAAAATTTTAATTAATTGGTTTTATTGTTTAGGGGGAGGTTTTTTGGAAACTATTAGCGATAACTTTTCTCCATTCATTAAGTAACCATGATTTAAATCTATAGGAAATGGTTTAAATTATATATCTAGTGGTTGTTCTGGAGATAAAATCAAATTTGGTATTATCACTTCCAAATCCTGTCCTTCCTACAAATAATATTTCATATAAACTCCCTCTTAATTTAATAAAAAATAAAATTTCTCAAAAAAACATAGATGTTACCCAATCCTCTAAACGAAAAATTGGTTCTTAATAATTATCGATATTATCATCCTATATGTATTTTTCAATCATTAAGTTTTTTCCTATGGATAAATTTTTTTTAACATACCTGGGTATTCAATAGATTTATTCTTTGTAAAGTGGTTAAGTGTTAGGAGTTAATGGTCAACTGAAGGGTTCCTCATAGAGTCAAAGATTTTGAAATAGATTATGGAATCTCCAAACTCCATAGTGAGGGTAATTTTTTGTACATTTATGATTTCCTTAAAATTATTATATAATTTTCAGCCCATTATTATGGGTTGGTGTGTTGGCTCTCTATTCTCTTCCATGTTAATAACATCATAGTATGCAGGAAAAATTGGGTCCTGATCTCCAATTAGAACATCCTCTATGACTCCTGTTAGAAAGAAGTGGATCTATTTACAAGTTATACTGCCACTCTTATAGGATTAATTTCTTCTATATTCAAATACATAAATATATTATAAGTAATAGAATTTATGGAATAACTTAAGTCACATAAATAATCAAAATTAGTTACATAACCAATAGTTAAAGGGATAAAAATGTTCAATGTATCATGGAATTTTATTGGTAATAATGGTGTGATTAATGTTGAGAAACTTATTTCAAAATAAACCCATTCATTCCCTTGAATCCACCTATTATTGGTGAAAAGTTATTCAAGGAAATATACATATATGTGGATTTTTATAAGAGCTTACAAAAGAGGAATGTGAATCTCAAATTTCTATATGGTTTCAAAATTTATATTTTAAAGTTATTCCTCTCAAATATTATTAAATTAGATCATCCTTTATGATAATGGTAGGGGGGATATACTTAATCTCTATTTTTTGTCTCTAAAAGGGTGTCTCTGTTATCATATTTCACTTTGGTTCATCTTTATCCTCTTCTTTCTTTTCTTCTAACTTATTTGATTATTTTCTAGGTCCTTCAGTAACCATTTCTACTTAGCTTTATTGTAACACCCCAAGTTTTTATGAGATATATTTTTTTAACTTATTTTATGTCTTGTGTTATATGCTACACCAAGATTATCATGTTCTATATGCAACACTGTATTATCTTTCTGTATACCAAACACTGACATGGATTTCATTACCCGCAAGAGTGACCTTCCTCGATAGCTTGTGTTGTACGAAATACCGAGTTTCACTAAAAATGATATATTATAAAAATATTATATAAACAAGCTATTATGAATAGTACTGACTGCATTTTTAATTTTATATGACATTAAAATTCATCTTATGTATTTTCTTGAACATGATATAATAATAAATTTAGTTTTTTGGACAAAAGAAGTATTTTTCAAAAAATACAGTTTTACAACCTTTTGCTGGCACACCAATATTAAATATATTTTTTAATAATTTTATATATTATATTTGAAAAAATAAACATCTTATTTTGAAGTGGGGAATAAAAATTTAACTTAGTAATTTTTTTTGTATTTTTTTCATGAAATTCATATTTTGATGAATAGTGAAAAATAATGCATTTTAATTCAAAACATCCTTTTCGTCTAATTTATTTATATAGTTAGATTATATTTTTAATTGGGTTTAAAGTGTAATTGGATTAATTGTTAATCATTTAATAAAATTTCATTCATTATAAATAATTTTTCATTTAAATTAGACATAAACACATGTCAATATTTTGATAGTTATTACTTCTTAAAAACCCACTTTTTGGTTTTGACAACAGGAATTAATTTTATATTAATCACTGAACCTTTTTTGTTTTTAATTTGGAAAAATGGATTTCAAATTTGGAATCATAAGGTCCAAATTGTGTGAATAGGTACCATTTAATTTTGGAAATTATGAATAGTAACTTCAGTAATTATTTTAATTTACAGTTGTTAAAGGGTAAATGTGGTAAACAAGGGTAAAAAAATAATTTAATAATATAAAAATACCCTAAAACGTTTCCTAATTTTATTGGATGAGCTATTTATGACCATGGTCATCCTTGGGTCGATTTTAGGACCCCATGGATCCACATGGATGTAAAAATGACATTTTATACGAATTAATTTAAAGTAAAGAGAAATATAGAATAAACTTGAATATTTTAATAAAAATAATTTACATGGGGTTATATAAGACATCTCGTCAAATATAAATATTAACTAGAAATATAAAATGATTTCTTACATCATGGTATTTTATTTATAATTTTTAGACATTAAATAAATAAATTTAATTAAGACACAATAATGATGCACTGATCGATTCATTAATAATGGATTCAAATAAATGATATTATAAAGTCTAAAATAAATTTAATTCAAATATTATGATTCTATTCCCGAATTTCATGAATTATATTAAAATATTATATTTGAGTTAATGCCTTTGGTTTGAAGGAATCAGGTTATTATGAATTTGTAAAATGTCAAGTAAGAATAGTCTCCAAAATTGACATAATTAATAACATAGAACATAAAGTAGTTTATTAAATGATATTAAATTCATAAATATGTTTGATCAGTAAAAATGGTTAATACAAGTCTAAATATATCATAAATGACTTTTTTGGGTTGTTTGAAATTATATGGTAATTACATTAACACAAAATGTGTAAATAACATGACATCACTTTAAGATTAAGAAGGGTAAAATAATGGTTAAACCAAAAAGATATGGATAAAAAATATATTCAAAAGTAGTTGAAAAATTATAGCATTATGGTTTTTAAAACTAACATCATCTTACCTTTGAATTAAATGAGGTTTGGATCATTTTTAATTGAAATTGAATTTAAAATAAATTAATATTTTATGTTATTCCTAAAGCTCCCCTCCTCCCTCTTATAAAATGCTACCACCTCTACCCACATAACACACACCTCTCAAGCCCATAAGCTCATACAAATTCTACCCAAATAATCTCCCAAAATACCTACCTTCTTCCTAGATTGATTAACTTGGGAAGAAGGAAATTCAATAAATCATTTTGGATCAAATCAAAAGAATTTATCTGATTTATAGGTAACATCTTCTCTCATGTTCTTTTATTTTATTTTCCTTCTCAACTACCTATGATCTTATTATTCTTTGATTACATAAAAAAATAGTAACCTCAATATACTAGTATTATTTATGATAAGTATTCTAACTACACTTAAAAACACTTTCATCTAATGGATACGAACATAATGTTTCTGTGTACGGCGAACCACGGCCTCAAGAAATGATGATTGTTCGATTTTCTCCTACCACCTCTCATGGTTTCGATTATGATGGGATTGTATTTATATATGATATATATTATATTAATACTGTCTCTATTCTTATATTTTTTTTATTTACAGCATACCTTTATGCTTTCCATAGTGTGTAAATATGATAATTTCATTTGAGGAAGTGCGAACTACCACCCCCTCAAAGTGATATGACTCGCTCATGCCATACTTGGAACATATAAAGGATGGAATTAATGAACTTAGGTAACATATATAAAATATATATTATACTATAATTATAATACACGTATGTATCATTTAGTATTCCTTTCTTTAATATGAAAAAGAAATGAAAGTAGCATTCATGCGTACGTATAGCCAACCGTCTCCATGAACGGTGTATTGCATTTCATTTATCTATCTATTATATATAATTATATACTGAGTATATATGAAATATAAATCATGTTTTACATTCTGGATGTAATTAAATCGTGATATAAGTAACAATATCAAGAATAACAAGTCAAAAACGTAGGATAAATAAAACGATTATTACACAAAACATTGCTTTAACATGGAATTGATAAATGAACAGGTAATATAAAGTCACATGTGAATAATATATGATGTCATAAATAAAATTATGGTTCTTTTAAAAGTTATTAATATATTTAAACCCACTATATAGGTGTTTGGGACACATACGAAGGATATCAGACCTAAGGTAAGAGATAATTTTTCAATCTCATTATTATCCAAGATTGTTTTTTCATAAGTATTTTATGGGGTATATTTATCATCCATGTCCATGTATTATAAAAATGTTTTCATAAAACTTTTAATATTATTCTATATATTTTAAAATATAGTTTTACTCATTTTTTACTTTTATTACAAGGCTTGGGAGGAATCTTTCCTCAGTTTCCCATACTGGTTACTTTTTGACTTCTCTGACAAAAGTACGAGGGGAATGTTTTTTTAAATTATAAGACATTAATGGATTTTTATGATCTTATAATGCATTATTTCCATAAATATTCATTTAAAATATTTCAATTTTATTTTCAAATAAATTCTTTTCTTTTAAAATTTCATGGCATTTTGAGAAAAGAAAACATTTTTAATAAGAAAGGATATTTTCATCAGGAATTAAGTTTAAGTGTTTTATCAAAATTATTTTCCATCTAAGATGACATAAGGTTTTGTTTCTATCCATATTATTAATTTTATTTGATTGTTTTTATGATGGAATTATTTTAATAAATTCCATTTATCTTATATAGATTATTTTATGATGAAATGATGTTTAAGAATCCCATTTTATTTCATGGGTTATGTTATGGCGAAGGATTTATGTTTTTGTGGAACATGAAAGAATGATTTAATTATAATATGGGAGGAACCTATATATAACTCAAATGAATTGGGTAATTATTTATATCTCATTAGATATACTTGAATGGAATGGAATGTAAATCTGGTTCAGCAATACATGTCACACCCCGACCACAGACGCCTATGTTTTTATTCTTTTCTCGATCCCGTGACTTTGGGTAGAGTTAAGTTTGGGTCCAGGTTTAAATTTTTTATGATTTGATTTTTTTGGTGGATCTCAGGCCAGTGCGCAGTCACCGCACTACCAGCGGTCACCGCTCATTCAGTATGGGTGGGTACACCGTCACTACACCGCTAGTCGCGACCGTACGTTTGGTCCTGGAGATTGCACGATTGATCAATTATTATTATTATTATTATTATTATTATTATTATTATTGATTTTGTTATTATTTTTATTATTTTTATTATTAGTAGTAGTATTAATAATAATAATAATATTATTTTTTTTTTTTTTACTTTTTTATTTTATTTTATTTTATTTTATTTTATTTTTCTTGTCCTTTATTTTACTTCTTTTCCTCTTCTTTCTTATATTCTTTTTTTTTCTCCACATGTTTGCTCCCCTTTTCCCCCTATTCCTGCGCATGCTAGCCCGAGGTCTCCCCTGGGTCTCCCCTCTCTCACGTTTCACCTGGTGCACCCTGCTGCCTCACCCGCGTCCAGCCCTCTACCGGTACCTCTCCGCCGCACCACCGTAGTGCCTGGCCACCCTCGTCCACACCCAACTCCTGCTCCCGCCTCGCCTCGCCCCTGATGCGTCTCGTCCTGCCGACAGCCCATCGGTCCTAGCTGCGCCTCGCTCCCCTCATGCAACCCTACTCATGTACTACCAGCTACCCCACCTCTGGTCTTCTCCCCTCCGTACAACGCCTCCCTGTGCTCCCCTCGGCTTGCACAACGCCCTCCAACCCTCCAGCCCCTCCCTCCCTGTCCAGCATGCCTACAGTATGAGATCCCGCACCCAAGCCCTCCTCCGCCTACCGACCTCTCCCATACCGCGTCTGGTGACCAGCCGGCTAGAAGGCTCCCCCCCTCTTGGTCTGATGTTCTCCCCGTGCTCGGCCTCCGCATTCACCTAGGAAGTTTCCTCCCTATCCGGCCTCACGCACCCAATAGGTCTCTGCCGCCTTCGCCTCGCACCGCCACTACCCGGTGCCCCTGCTCCTCTCACTTACAGTGACCTGCAGCCCCCTCCTTCTCCTCCCCACAAAAATTCTCCACAATCTCCTAGTACCGGTGAAGCTTCTCACCCCTCCTCCTCCTTGGGATTTCTGACCTCCACGGCTCCGTCTCCGAACCGCTATCCGGCCACCACCACTTCTTGACCTCCTCCTATCACACTGCCACCATCCTCCCACGTCACGATCGGTGTGCCCTCGGCATGCCTCATCTTTGCTAAAGTTGTCCATCCAGCGTGTGTCCTAACAGGTTTTCCTCTTCGGCCTGCCTGTGTCCATCCACATCCCCTCCCTTTTCGTGGCATCCCCGTTGTGCGCACATGACTAGCCGCGATGCACTACACCCCTTTTGCTCTGATACGAACCCCTCTCTTGGTATGCGAATACCACCTCGGTCTTTTTCATGTGTGTTCTGATATCCGACACTTATGCCGAAGCGGATTGATTCAGTTTTGGTTCATCGCTGTCATCCAAGGTAAGAGTTCTTTTTTAATTTATCACACACTCGTTTATTTTTAGGGTCTGAGTTGTGTTCTAAAGTCCTGTTTTTTTTTAATTGTAGTGCAGATATTAATTATTATTATTTTGGATGCAACCTCGTCTTGCTGCATGTTTTCAAGGTTACACCATTGTCCGAGGTAATTATCTACATCTGTCGTCTTGTTGCGCACTTTATTTTTTATTTATTTATTTTTTGGGTTCGTGTCGTTTCGCCTACATTGGGGTTCATGTGAGGTTTTCACTGTCTCTTGTTTTGATTATTTTAAAATAATGGTTATGTTTTTTTGTAGTTATTTTTTCGATGTCTAATTGTCGCGGTTTTTTTCCGGTTCAGTGTTTTAAATTATTTTACTTTTGTTGCAGCATGTTGGAAGGGTAACCCCACATTACTATGATATCGGTCTGCGCATGCTTGCGTGCCTAATTGAGGCATGTCGCGTAGTCATGTTTGAGCTACAAACTGAGGTAGGTTCCCCACTTCACTCATCTTTAAATTTAGAATTTATTAATTTCATGATAATTTATTAATTTTAATAAATGGGAAATAATATAAGATAATTAATTTTTAAATGATTATTTGGTGTAAAAAGTTCCGTTTATTTTATACACGACACTAGAAATATATTCTTGATAAACAACCACCCAATATTGAAATAATTCCCCTTTAGCCTTTAAACATAATTCATATACTATGATGTGTGGTTTTAGTTTGACGTCAAATGTTTTCATTTGACACGTGAGCAAACATTCTGGTTTCTCTTGAGAAATGGTGTTTTTCTTCAAAGTTGGTTAAGGCCTGTTTGGAACCTGATAAAAGTAGAGTGTGTAGGTATATTTGAAAAATGGTTTTACTTGTGATGTGAAAGTGTTGGTTTCTTTTGAAATATGGCTGATTTTAAAATGATGTTTAAAGCCAGTTTGACACTTTAATAAAATGAATTATTTTGGAAAAACATTCTTGATGTGACTTATGGGTGATCCTGTTGTGTAGGGTGATTGTGTGAGTTGTTGAGCATGATGTTTTTGAATCGTGATTGGTTACTTGATTGGCATTGATGACTCACCCCTCTTTTCATTATACGTGTTGACGTGGGAACCTGGCTTAGTAAGAGAATCTTCTGAGAACGATTGTTGCACTAGTTTAGATTATGCACTAGCTAGTGGCCCCATAGTAGGGGAATACTGAGTTTTTGCTACTATGGGGATTGGGGCCCTCGGTTAGGCCATGAAGGGTATACCAAACATTAGGGCGTTATGACGTCATCGATTTAAATCATTCCTTCATGATGAGTAACATGTATAGTACGTTTTGGATTGTTCACGAGCTCCTAGGTTTGACCCATATTTCCTTTAGTATTTATCTGTATGTGGCAAACGATTTAGAGGTCTAGTTCGGTTGCTGGACCCTGTGTGCCACATTTTCCATTTCCCTTGGTGTGTGTTGTTTGTTATTTGTGGTTTTCCTTTTTTTAATAACTAAAGTTGGATTTCTAAATTGTTCACAAAAAATGTTTTAAAATAAAATGTACTTATTCCTTTCAAACATTAAACTTGTTTTTAAATTAAAAATGGCAATGGACTGATACTTGTTTTAGAAATGAAAGTGTGTGTGGAAACTAACATTTTATATAATTTAGTTCAAACCTGAAATTGGAAAATTATTTATTTAAAGTTAGTGTATTGGGAATAGTTGTCGGGCACGCCTACTAAGTTTTAATACTCAGGCCTATAGAGTTTTCCTGTTTTTAATTTTACTGTAGGTTTGGCTCGATCTTGCTCATTGTTGGTGAGAGTTGGTTGTGGACTGGTGAGTGACTCTTGGAGTTGCGATGAGTTTTTTTCGAGACCATTTTATTTTGTTTTGTTGTTATTTATTTATTTTCAGGGTAATTTCTTTACTTTTTATTGTTCTACCTTTTTTCCACTTCTTTATTTATTTACATGGGCCAAATTATTCCCAATTATCCTCTATTAATTCCCTGGCTCTTGTCGCCAGCCCGAGAGGATCGGGAATGCTTCTCGGGTCATGTCACGGACCAGCTCGGGTGATCGGTTGAGGGTCGACCCGAGACCGTTCGTGAAAATACATGACTTGAATGATAAGTAAATTCAGTTCAGTAATACATGGCTAGAACAGTAAGTAAACCTGGTTTAGTAATGGACTTTTTCCACTATGATGGTCTTGGAAAAAAATGCCTTGGGTAATATGGAAATCATATTATGTTGTTATTATTTTTCCATAATTACATGTTTTATTCCAATGATATTCTATAATTTTTAGTGTTTCTTTATGATCTATGTTTTACGTACTGCCAAGATTTACTTAATGAATCATGATTTTGATATTCAATATTTATGATCAGGTTTTCACATTCTTATGTTTATATTTTATTTGATGTTATTATGATTTACCCTTACTGAGTATTTGAGATCAACCATTTTATGTTTTCTTTTCCATATGATATAAATAAAGATTTTAGGTAGGAAAACTAAACGAGAAAATATTTATGGGAGATGTTGAAGATATTTCACCAAGTTAAAAGATTATGTTCCAAGTTTCCAAAGACACTAAATTAATATGGTCTTTGTGAATCGTTTTTTGTCATGTATTATTTATTCTTAAAAATTAATTTAATGTTCATGTACATCATGCTTGGGTCATTATAGTTGGTATCAGAGCGAAGGTTTAGTTAACCATTAAAACTAGGATGCGAAACTTTAGTGAGATCCCTAGAGATATTTCTAATGTATGTCTAGGGATGTCCCTAAGGATAAGTATAAATATAATTTAAAGTCATATAATAATGGTAATAATCATTAATAACCTAGGATTGAACCTAAGATGTTTGATATTTAAAGTACTCCCCTTGAATTATCTTGTATTACTAGTATGATTTTTTCCTCTCACACTATTCTTTTTTGGTTTTAAATGATGGTTAGAACCCAAAGGAACTGTGTTATTGATCAATGCATTGGTAAATAAAATGATTTTTCTCATGAAAAACCAAACTTTATGGGATATTTAATGAAAAAACATTATTCTTTTACTTACACAAGATATGAATCATTATGGACTTCCAAATGAGCAGAGAGGGGAACAATATTCCATTGAGTCCTTCGTGAGGCAATGTCCACCTTGTTTCAGTGGTTCTTCTAATCCAATTGTTGACGAATAATGGATTAGTACCATTGAAAATATATTTTCCATACATCACTATTTAGAACATAAAAAATTCATTTTGGTTGTCTATCATTTAGAAGGTGAAATAGACCAATGGTGGACTCTAATTAGGAATATAAGGCAATAAGATGAAATTGAATCCATAGAATGGGGTGAGTTAAAGAAATTATTTTTCAATAAGTACTTCCATCGTATCCTTCAAAAAAATATGGGAGAGTATTTACTTGAGCTTAAGAAAATGGATGATGAATATATTGGTACATACAAGGTGAATTTTACAATACTTTCAAGGTATGATTTTGGTTTTATCATAAAACCTAAAAGTAATGTTGATTGATTCATTAGTGGTTTAAAACCAAGTCTTAAAAGGTAATTATCTATAAGAGACTTCAATAGATATGAAGATATTGTGTTTTGTGATATCAAGTTAGAACTATATGTTGGTGTTACATATCCATCTCATGGTTTTGAAAAGAAACAAAAGATGGAGTTCAAAGGAAAATATCAAAACAATGGTGAAAAGAAGATGAATGTTTCCTTATGCTCAATGTGTGGAAGGAATCATAGTGTATAATGTCTTAAAGGGACTATAAAATGTTTTATGTGTGGAAAAGAAGGTGATCAAGATGTTGAGTACTGAAGTAATGGGAAAAAGGTTTCTAATGATGTGAATAGGGAAAAGACTACGGGGAATGCACCACCAATACTTCAATGCTACAAGTGAAAGGAAACGGGGAATTATGAAAACCAATTCCATAATCTAATGGTTAATGATGATCGACGCCAACAACCTCTTAATGAAAAATACAAAGGGAAATAACATGCGATCACTATCGGTGCTGTCGAGTACAACAATGAAGTGGTGGAATGATTAAGTCTTTATGTAATGGGATCCCAAAATAGTGTTGTGGAATCTCATTTATTATATTATAGAGTATTGGAATATCAATGTATTGGTCTATTGTGGTTTTCCATAATTATATGGTATCGGTAACCATGAAAAGTGATTGAAATATTTTTTGGAAAGCACATGATATGCACATAATGAAGGGATAAATAGATAATAAGATATTATTAATGAGCTCATCACTGATATAAGGAAAAATTGATATAATGGTTTGATTATATATAATTTTTTGTATTTTTGGTGCGTGGAAAGATTTAATTTTGATAGAATGTATGTTTTCACTAATTTTATATGGTAATTAATATTATTACAATGTTTCAAGAGAATTCATGATTAAGGAATTCAAATGTTTGGAATGTAACAACTAGGAACTACCTTATGAGATATGGAAGATAAATGTTAAGTTTATTTAGTTCAACTCCTTTTAAGGATTTATATATTCACTTTTTGGAAGGATTATAATATTATCCATTTCTAAATAGTATAAGTTATATTCTGGTTGAAGTTTTTCAGATTAATGTATTATCACACTATAGGTGGACTTATGCATATTTGATAACATTTTCTAACCTTTTTGTTGAGATAGATGGAATGACCTATCATTCTATTGCATGATATGATAATATTTCAAGAAATAAAAATTCAAAATCATTTTATTAAATAATAGATGAAGTGTAAATTTTTTAGGGAATGAACAACAGTGATATTGTACTGAAATCAAGTAAGTATTTCTCCTCACGAAAAAATTCATCAACTTTTGGAAAAGGATCTTGAAACCAAAAATGTTATCCTAGTACCTTCTTATCTGATTAATCATATGTCCCCTTAAATCATCCCATATTTATGGAATTATCATATTTAACTCTCTCCAAACATTACTCTCTATCACTATCCATCAGAACATGATGGTTAGATTTCTCTTCCATATCTATGTTTTCACTTCCTACATATGTTCTCTTATGTGAAAACCCAGTGATGAATTATTATGGGTAACCATTATGTTTCTATATTTAAATTTTAAAATAATTTTTTAGAATTCCTTTTAACGATATGGGTTTCTGGGAAATAAACATTAAAGTAGCAAACCATTTATAACCCTGACGATTTTTAGGGAAAAATTAATTTTAATGGGGGTAGAGTGTAACACACTGTGTTTTTATGAGACATATTATTTTTAATTTCTTGGATGTATTTTGTTGTATGATACAACATGATTATCTTTCACTATACGAATCACCTTATTATATTTCCATATATCCAACACTAACATTTCTTTCATTACATGCAAGAGCGACCTTCCTTGATAGCTTGTGTCCTATGCAATATCGAGTTTCACAAAACAACGATATATTATTAAAATATTATATAAAATATCTATTATGAAAAGTATTAACAACATTTTAAATTTTATATGACCTTAAAATTCATCTTATTTATTTTCTTGATCATGATATAATAACAAATTTAATTTTTCAAATAAAAGAAGTATTTTTCAAAAAATATAATTTTTCATCCTTTTGATAGTGCGCCAATTTTAAATCTAGTTTCTAATAATTTTATATATTCTATTTTAAAATTAAATAAATTATTTGGAACAGATACATCAAAATTTAACTTCATGAAAATATTTTTTTCTGATGAAATTCATATTTTGATAAATAGTGAAAAATACTGCATTTTAATTCAAAAATTCCTTTTTGTCTAATTTATTTATATAGTTATATTATTTTTTTAATTGGATTTAAAGTTTAATTAGATTAATTTTTTATAATTTATTATAACTTTAATTATTTTAAGTAATTTTTTCTTGAAACTGGACATAAAAACATGTCAATCTTTTAATAGTTCTTACTTCTTCAAAACCCTGTTTTTGGTTTTTTAAATGGGAATTGATTTTAAATTAATTACAGAAACATCTATGTTTTAAATTTGGAAAAATGTATTCCATATTTTGAATTATAAGTTCCAAATTTTTTGAATAGGTACCTTTTATTTTTGGACATTATGAATAATAACTTTAGTAATTATTTTTATTTATCATGGTTTATGGGTAAATATGGTAAATAAGGGTAAAATAATAATAATTTAACAATGTAAAACTACCCTAAAATGTGTTCTAATCCTATTTTATGAGATATTTCAAACCATGGGAATTATTGGGTATATTTTGGGATCCCATGGATCCACTTTTATATGAGAATGACTTTTTATAAAAATTAATTTAAAGTAAAGAGAAATATAACATAAATATGTATCTTTTAATAAAAAAACATTACCTAGGGTTATATAAGTGGTAAATTCTACTATAAATAGTCATTATAAATATAAAATTATTTCCTACATCCTGGTATTTTATTTATAAATCTTAGACATTAAATAAGTAAATTTGATTATTACACAATAATGATGCACTGATCTATTCATTAATAATGGATTCAAGTAAATGATATTATAAATATTAAAATAATCATATTTTGATTATTTTTATGGTATACACTAATTTTATGGATCATATTGACATATTATCTCTGAGTTAATTCCTTTGGTTCAAAGTAATAAGTTTTTTATAAATTTGTAAAATGTCAATTATGAATAGTGTCCAAAATTGACAAAATTCATATCCTAAAACATAAAATAGTTTATTAAATTCTATTAAATTCCTAAAAAACTAATATATGAAAAAATGATTAAGAAAAGTCCAAATATTTCATAAATTACTTTTTTTGGGTTGATTGACATGATATGGTAATTACATTATCCAACAATGTGTAAATAACATAATTTCACTTTAAGATTAAAAAGGGTCAAACAAGGGTCAAACCAAAAAGATAAGGATAAAAAAAATATTCAAAACTTTTTTAAAAATAATTTTATTATGGTTATTTGATCCAAAATCATATTATATTTTAATAAAATTATTTTTGGAACATTAATAATCGAAATTGAATTTATAATAAATTAATATTTTAAGACATTCCTAAAGTGCCCTTCCTCCCTCTTATAAAAGGACATCACCTCTTCCCACATAACACACACCTATAAAGATCCTTGGAATATAAAAATTCTTACCAAATAATCTCCCAATATCCCTCTATTTATCCTTGAATACTTAACTTGGGAAAAGGCAATTCAATAATTCTTTTTGGCTCAAATCAAAAGAAGTTACCCGTTTTAGAGGTAACATCTTCTCTCAAGTCCTTTTCTTTTTTATTTTCCTTATCCACTCCATTTGCTATTATTATTATTTGATTACATAAAAACAACAGTGTCCTTAATATACTAGTATTTTTTTATGAAAAGGATTTTAACTACACTTCCACACACCTCCATTGAATGGATACAAACATACTGTTTCGGTGTACGACAAACTACTACATCACGAAATGATGATTGTTCAATTTTCTACTATCACCTCTCATGGTGAACATTATGATGTAATTGTATTTATATATTATATATATTATATTTATATTTTCTCTATTATTCTATATTTTTTATTTAATCATACCTTTATTATTTCCATAATGTGTAAATACGATAATTTCATCTGAGGAAGTGCGGACTACCGCCCCCTCAAAGTGATATGACGCGTTCATGCCATACATGGAACGTATAAAAGATGGAATTAATGAAATTATGTAACATATATGAAATATATATTATATAGTAATTATAATATACCTATGTATCATTTATTTTTCATTCCATTAATATGGAAAAAATGACAGTAGAGTTCATGCGCATGTATGACCTACCTTCTCCATGAACGGTGAATTTCATTTCATTTATCTATTTATTATATTTAATTATTTTCTGAATATATATGATATATAAATCATTTTTTACATTTTGGAAGTAAATAAATCATGATATAAGTAATAATATCAAAAATAAAAAGTCAAAAAACGTACGATAAATGAAACGATTACTACCCAAAACATTGCTTTAACATGGAATTGATAAATTAACGGGTAATATAAAGTCATAAGTGAATTTTATATGACTTCATAAATATTATTATGGTTATTTTAAAAGTTAATAATATCTTTAAAACCCACTATAAATTAGTTTGGGACACATACAAAGGATATTGGACCCAAGGTAAGGGATAATTTTTCAATATAATTATTATATGAGATTTTTTATTCGTAAATATTTACTAGGATATATTTATCATCCATGTCCATGTTTTCTAAAAATGTTTTCATAAAATGTTTAATATAATTATATGTATGTTTAAAGTAATTTTTACCCATTTTTTACTTATACTACTTGGTTTGGAAGGAATATTTCTTTCGCTTAGCATACGGGTTACTTTTTGACATCTTCGAAAAAAGTTTGTGGGGAATGTTTTTTCAACTTATAAGTCTTGAACAGATTTTTAGGATTTCATAACACAATATTTTCATGAAGCTTACTTTACAATATTTCAATTTTATTTTCAATTAAATTATTTTATTTTAAAATTTCACGACATTTTGAGAATAGAAAACGTCTTTTAAGAAGAAAGTATTTTTTTCCTCAGGAATTAAGTTCAAGTGTTTTATCAAAATTATTTTCCATCTAAGATGACCTAGGGTTATGTTTCTATCACTATTATTTCTTTTATTTTATTGTTTTTTGGATTTAATTATTTTTATGAAGTCTATTTATTTTATATATACTATGTTACGATGAAATAATGTTTAAGAATCCCATTTTATTTAATGGGTTAAGCAATTTTGAATGATTTATGTTTTGTGGAACATATAATAATGATTTCATCATGAGATGGGTGGAACCTATATATCCCTCCAATTAATTGGGTAAAGATATATATCTCATGAGATAGACATTATTTTAATGTAAATTAAATCCAGTTTAGTAATACATGACTGGAATGACATGTAAATTTGGTTCAGTAATACATGGCTGGAACGACAAGTAAACCCGAATCAGTAATAGACATTTTCCACTATGATGGACTTGGTAGAAATTCTGTGGCTAATATGGAAATAATATTATGTTCTTATTAGTTTTCCACAATTACATGTTTTATTCAAATTTTATTCTATCATGTTTAATGTTCTGTTATGATTTATGCCTTACGTCCTACCCTGATTTATTTCATGAATCAGAATTTTGATATACAAAATTTATGTTCAGTTTTTCAGATTCTTAGATTTATTTTTTGTTTGATATTATTAATTTTTACACTCACTAAGTATTTGATCTCACCCTTTTTATGTTTTATTTTCCCCATGATATAAATAAAGGTTTTAGGTAGGAAAACTAAAGGGGGAGATCTTTATGGGAGATTCTGAATATTATTCACCAAGTTAGAATATTATGTTCTATGTTTCCAAATACACTAAACTAATACGGTCTTTGGGCATCTTTTTATATCATTTATTAGGTATTATAAAAAATTAATGTAATTTCCATGTATGTAAATCTTGGGTTGTTAGATTTATTATCCTTTTGTTGTCTCTATAGGGGTGTCTCTGGTCCATTCTTCTCATTAAAATTATTCGTCTTTAATCTTTTTGGTTGTGCTCTGGTGTATGGTTTTTCATAGGGTCTCTTTTTCTGTAAAATAGGGATTTTTTCTTGTAATTAGTCTGGTTATAATGTTTTTTAAAGGGGATTGGAAACTAGTATGGTGGGTTTTTTTAGAACTGAATTTTTTATTGATAATAGGGTCATTATTTTTATTTGTTATAATTAGGTGTCTTAGTTTGATCTTATTTATTTTCATATCCATAATATACTTGGGGGGTTGGTCCTCTATCCTTAATTCTGTTACTGTAATTTCCTTATTTTGAAGGAGACTACACAACTCTCGATTCCTTAAACATTAGCACACCAGTCGATGAATTAGTTTGGTGATGATAATCAACCATATACCTTAGAGGTTTCTTGTTATCCACTTGTCTATTTCAATGTTATCTGCCTCAAAAAACATGTTATCTCTTCCTTAATATATTATAATAATAGACATGTATTATAATTTCTTAACACATTAATACTTCAAATACTAGTACTAATTATGCCAAATTTTTATGATAGAAATCCTACCAATCAGGACCTTTTCTTTTTTTAGTGACTTTTCGATAAAGGAAAAAATAGATGATACATTTCGAAACTTTCTACCATTCTTTCGTATTCCTTAGTAGAAGAATACAAGGAACTGGTGTTCGTTTATATCTTGGTGTAGGAAACTAGTATATATCTTCTTCAACCATTCCTATTAATCATAGATAGTTTTTTAGTAGTTCTTCTAACGGTGTACAACTCATTCCTAATTATTTTTATTATAGGGGTTTGGATGAATATGTAAAGAAATAATTTGTACAGATCATACAAGTTATGAATATCTCATGGTTGTAGGTCATACAACCATTCATTGGTTTCTCCTTTAATGTAAATTGGTAAATCCCTCCACTTTACATCCTCATAAACTACTTCATTGAGCTTAAATGTATAGAAACAAAGTGTGAATTCAC
This sequence comes from Viscum album, assembly GCA_963277665.1. Lineage (NCBI taxonomy): Eukaryota > Viridiplantae > Streptophyta > Magnoliopsida > Santalales > Viscaceae > Viscum > Viscum album. The sequence goes on from OY728165.1 coordinate 2,103,827,636, forward strand.
ATATATAATCTTTTTTAGATATTCTCCTTCCAATACATGAATATTTGGAAGTAATTGAACTAATCTATATTTTAATTCAAAATCATTTTTTAATGCTAGAATAGAAATTTCATTATTCTATTTAGTGAAATGTGTTTCACAAATATATCATAAAGTTTCGTTATGTTTAATTTCAATGGTAGTAGGCGCATAATGAAAACTTAATAGGAAAAATGTTTTAGATATTTTTGGGATTGCTTCACCAATAATGGCTCCAAGTATTAAAAATGAAAGTTTTTATGGGATATGGGGGAAATTTTATTTTTTTAGGTTAAATAAATTATTACTTGTAGCCCTAGGCTTTCTCCAAAGTAGAGTTCTAAAAAATAGTTGTCACTTATTAGTTAAGGAACTGGTGGTATTTTGAGATTTTTTTATTTGTTGAAATAAAATAAAAATGATAAAATAAAAACTAGAAATTAAAATGATTAATATATGATCATGTTAGAGTCAGATTTCTAGTTTCAATGAAATCATTGAATTTAAAATTGTACTAGATATTTTCTTTTTCATTGATAAATGAAAGATTCCACAATTGATCCATAAATCACCCTCGATTGAGTTTTATTATGGATAATAATCATACAGTGATTACCTCTTCACTAACCACCCTTCCTATGTGTGATAAAAATCAATGAACCAATTCTGGCCTTCCATTGAAATACCTAATTGGGTATTGGTGTTTCTTAAGAAAATCATGGGGAACTTATAAACTTTACACACATTCCTTTGATTTTTATAAATTTCCCACCTAACACAAACCAATTCCTTTGAGAAAATTTTCACACTGTGGAGGGAGAAGATAGATTATCAACCTCAGTAGTAAAAAATGAACAATTTAAAAACCTTAAATATTATTTTATTAAAATGATAAAACAACCACTAAAAAGGGAATTCAATCAATATAAAATAGTTTGATTTGTTTTGTGAATAACTCAAGCATTAAAATGAGATGTTTTTGATTACCAATAACCTAATTGTTCACCCTATATTCAATGGGTAATAGGGCCTAAAGGGGAGAAATATGTAATTATTAAATTAAGGAAAGTAGAAAATAAAAATAGAAAATAACAATAGATTATTCTTCATATGTTTCTCACAAACCAAGTTCTTGACATATTATCCAGTGCACAATCTTCTTCTCTCATAGACACAAGTTTCCCATTTTGTAGCCTCTGGTCAGACCTTTAATATCCTCTCTATTTTAAAATCATTAATATTTATTTTTAACTTATATATTTTCTCCTTCATGGTATTCATATCTCCAAGAAATCCATAAATGTCCTTCTTTGTTTTTTTATTAAAATATTAAGAATATTGTAATCCATGTGACCGCCCCTGACTAGTTGCATTAATGCTGATGTGCTAGCATAAAAATCTCCTAGAATGATTTAAAAAGTAACATGAGTTCTCTTACCTTTTCAAATTTTAGGATCCTTTAGATTATATCATAATACTTCTAAAAGTTACATGCTGGGTACTAAAGTCGTATGATCAATCCAAAGTCATGCAATGGAGACCAAAGTCATATGATCCCTCAAAGGTGTACACTCCAATTAAAATTCATACAAATGAGCTTTATTTAAAAATATAATTATGGATCCTCAAGTATATACATCGAAAAATGTAGAGACTCAAAGCATAAGGTACATAGACATTACATTACTTTTTCGGAATACTTAGTACATAACAAAAACACACACACAAGGACCGTAATAGTTTAGTGTCTTTGGAAACTAGGAATATAATCTTCTAATCAGGGTGAAAGATCTTCAACATCTCCCATAATGATCTTATTTTTTTAAACCTAAATCCTTTCTTTATATCCTGGGGAAAAGAAAACATAAAAGGGTGAGCTCAAATGCTCAGTAAGGGTAAACAAAAGAAATACCAATCACGTCATATTCATAAGAACATATCTTTTGGAAATCTTAACCTGCAAAAGAGATCATAATTTCATAACATGGGATAAATAATAGTAGTGAAATGCAATCCCAATAATCATAACTTAAAACATGAAACTTTGTTGCATACACACATAATCATAGAGAATCATTTCTTATTAGTCAAGACTCATTGCCAAGACTATCTTAGTGGACAAAGTCCCTTTCTGAACCGAGTTCACTCCTCGTTTCAGTCCTGTTTCACTGAACTGGTATAACCTACCATTTCAAACATGTCTATCTCATGAGATATAAAATCATTACCCAATGCATTTGAGTGAGATATAGGCCCCACCCATCTCATAATGATACCATTCTTATTTGTGCCACAAAATCATAAATCATACATCATTGCATAACCCATGTAATAAAAATGGGATTCTTAAACATTGTGACATCATAAAACAATTCATATAAGATAAATGAATTCATAAAAATAATTCCATCACAACATAATCAAATCAATGTAATAATAGGGATAGAAACAGAACCCTATATTATCTGATATGGAAAATAATTTTGATAAAACGCTTGAACTCCATTCTTGAGGAAAATATAATTTCTACTTCAAAAACATTTTTCCATTCTTAACATGTAATACAATTTTAAAATAAAATAATTTGATTAAAAATAAACTTGAAAACTTGTAAAGTAATATTCTTGGAAATAATGTTTTAAAAATCCATTCATGCCGTATAAGTTAAAAAAACATTCTTTTCATACTTTTTTTGGAAAAGTGAAAAAGTACCTCGTACGAAAAACCACAAAAGATTCCTTTTATATCTTTTACTAAAAACTCACCAAAGGGTAAAATTGTATTTAAAAAACTGTAGGTGGATGGAAATAATATTACATATTGATGAAACATGGATGTGGATGATAAAATACACCCCAGTAAATACCAATGTATAAACAATCTCGGATAAAAATGAGATTGTGATATTTCCCTTACCTTAGGTCCGATTTGCTTCGTAAGTGTCCAAACCTCCTGTATAATGATTTCAATAATGTTATTGACTTATTACAGAATCATACTTATTGTTATGATATCATATATGGTCATATTTGTATCTTCTTATTAGTAATATTTCATTACTACTTGTTATTCGGGTGTTTATTACTTTTTTTGTTCTTATGCATGTTTGTCGAATAAATTCTTATTCTTCTCTTTAGGTTATATATAACTCATTTACATAATGGTATTATTTTAATATATATCATATTAATTAATTCAATTCATTTATATAATCATTATGCAATGAAGATCATGTAGAATGAATCGCATCATATCGTGGAGACGGTATTCCGTACGTACGCACGAGCGATGATATCGTTCCCATGATCATGGAATTGTATTGGAGTGTATGTATACTATTTCAGAATCAATATCACTTTTTAATAGTCATATATAGTCATTATTTACACCATTATAACCATACAAGTAAGGTGGTGGTGGAAAATAGATTACACCACGGCGTGGAGACGGTATTCCGTACATACGCACGCGCGGTGATTCCGTTTTCCGTAGGATAGATAGATGGTGAAATAGGTTTGTTTAATACTTATAATAACATATCATTATATTAGTGATACTGATGTTATTACTTCATAATGAAAGAACCTAATAATAATAAGTGGAAGAAGAAATGAATTTGAAAGAATCGGTAACGGACATTACCTCTTCTTTGAAATGCCTCTTTAACATCTCATTTTAGGGCACTAAAATTGGTCTTTGAGGAAAACCAGAACCTATAGGATGTTTCTAGGGAAGTGGAGAGGAGAAATTGGCAGGGTTTGGGCGGGCTTGAAGGCTCAAAGGGGTGTGAGGAAGAGAGGTAGGAGGTGCCCTTTTATAAGGGAGGAGAGGGGCATCTTTGGAATAACTAAAATTATTATTTTATTATAAATCCAAATTCGGTTTTAAATAGCTCCAAAATGATTTATTTAAAATATAAGTTGGGGATGGGTCGAAATCCTCTTATTAAATAGAATTTATACAAGTTTAGGTTCCTTTTTTAACCTTATCATTTAGATTTAACATTAAGTTAAATAATTTTACTTTTACCGTGTCTTCTTGTGTTCTTATACTATAAGGTTAATAAACATACTATAAGAATCCAAACGAACCCCAAGTTGTTTATTATTAATATATATAACCTTATATAAGTAATTTTTCCGAACCTTAGATTTTTAGGAATAAAGTAACAATTAATAATATAATATTTGTTTTAAAAACTATTTTATGTCAATTTTGACACTATTTAGTAATTGATTTTTGTGAAAATCATAATAGAATGATTAGTTCTAAAAAAGTTAATTAAATCAATACTAACATGTCATATTAACCAATAAATTTAGTTTAATTCATAAAAAGTCTTAAATTACATTTATTTGGGTATTTATAACATCAATTATGTCAATATTTCATTAATAAGACAATTACTGCATCATCTTTGTGTCATAATAAATGATAATTATTTAATTCTTAAAAATTCTAAACAAATTCCTATGATGTAGATAATTGTATTAGATATCTGGATACTATTCATGTTCTAAGTTTCATGAAGTTTATCACTAAATTAAAATTATTATACTTATAAGATTTAAGAAAGTGACATATTGTCACATTCTTTGGTTTTAATAATAATTAAATTATTTTAATGGAAAAAAGTCCATTAAATGAATCTAATCTGACCCTTAGGTGATATGGGTTGACTTTTAGTCAGCCAATAGGATTTTGACATGTGTTAGGGTAATTTTATAATATTATATTTACCCTTAATTACCTGATTTACCTTTAACTATGGTAAATAAAATTTACCGTAGTTACTATTCATAATTCCCAAAAATAAAAAGTAGCTTATTAACATAATTTGGATCCACTGATTCCAATTATGGAATACATTTTTCCAAATTCAATACACAAATGTTTCAGAAATTAAATTAAAATTAATCTCGTTGTCGAAATAAAACAGGTTTTTCTTTAAAACATTGCAAAAGATTGAATTGATTTATCCTACGAATTCAAGGTAGAATCAATGCTAATGACATAAATTGTATTAATTGGTAAAAATATATTCTATTTATACTTTAAAATCATTAAATATTATAATTTAACCATATAAATTATTGCGATGAAAAAAGTTGTTTTTAATTAAAATATAGCGTGTTTTTACTATTCATCAAAATATGAAAGTTACCAGAATGATATGAAAATTTATCCAAAGTAAATTTTTATTTCATGATTCCAAAGAAGAATTTTATTTTGTCAAATTGAACTTATAAACATGTCAAAAACTAGATTTAATGTGGGTGCACCACCAAAAGGCGGCAAAACTGCATTTTTTGAAAAATACTTATTTTACCCGAAAAAATTATTTTGTTCTTATACCATGTTTTATAAAATGTGAAATAAAAATAATAATGTTATAAGATTAAAAATATAGTTAATACTATTCATAACAGCTAGTTCATAATAATATTATAATAATATATCATTGTTTAGTAAAACCCGGTATTGCGTACAACACAAGCTATCGAGGAAGGTCGCGATTGCGTGTAATGAAAGCCAAGTCAGGGTTGCGTGCTGTGCAAGAATCCTTCGTTGTTTCATATAACATAATCCAACCATATTTCATTTATACATTGAATATATATATATATATATATACTCAATGTTGCGTAGAATAACTATTATCAAAATTGTGTGTAACACGATCCAAGAATAGTGTTGCGTATACTGCAAGCTAATATGGTGTTGCGTATAGCGCAAGGTAATCTTGGTGTATCATACAACACAAGACATTAATGAAATTAAAAGAATATTTTTCATAAAATCTCAGGGTGTTACATTCTACCCCCCTTAAAATGAATTTCTCCCTTGAAATTCGTCGGGGTTATAAATGGTTTACTATTCGAAAGTTTCTTTAATAGAAACCCACATCGTAAAAAGGAACACCAAAACCAATCTTTAAAAACAAAAGTATGAAACGTAACGGTTACCCAAATAAACTAATCACTGGGTTTCCACATAGGTGAAAATATGGATATGGAAGAGAAATCTAACCATAATGTTCTGATGGAGAGTGGTAGAGAACATGGCTATGGAAAAGCCAGCAATCACAAAGCCATAAATTTGTGACGATCTAAGGTACCATCTGATTCATCAGATATAAGAGCACTGGGACAACATCTTTGGTTTTCAGGATCATTTCCCTAAAGTTGATGAAATTGGAATTAGAAGAAATACTTTCGTGATTTTGGTATAGTCTCACCGTTTGTTGTTCTTTGGACAATTTACACTTCATCTCTTAAAGAAATGAAGTTGAATTTTTCATTCGTGATTTGTTAGCAGATCATGTGATAGAATGATGGTTCATTCCATCTGTCTTAAACAAAAGGTTAGAAAAGATATCAAAAAATACATAAGTCCATCTATAGTGAGATTAATCATATATGGTTCCTAAAATGGACTTATACTTCATATATCATACTGCTTAATATAATAAAACTAGTTTCTACTAAACAGGGACTTCCTGTAGGCCAGTGGTAGGCAATAAAGGCCAGTCACACTTCGGTTGTGGGTTTGATTCCCACAACCTTGTCCGACGCAATGGGTTGTCGCCCGTCCTGCAGGTTGTCCTTTTTCTAAAGCTATATTACTATAACATCCCATCAACAATATCAAAAAAAAAGTTTTATACTTAAACAATACTAACTTATGTCCAACATAATCCAATCCAATCATTAGTCTTATCTAAAATACTTCGGTCCAAGCTCATAGTATAAAGAAAATGATCACGTGAATGCCATCATTTATCCCCCATATATCATAAGATATATCTTGTTGGTCAAATTACAAACATGTGAATACCTTAATCATGTATTCTCTTGAATAATGAATATCCATTTTACCTTAGTGAAAACATGAATGCAGTTAAAAGTTAACACTTTCCACATACCAAAATCCTTAAAATTCTATATCCTCAAACCATGATATCACTTAGTCCTTATATCAATCATGAGCTCATGAATACTATCAAACATATTAGATTCTCTTTATCCCTTCATTATGTGCATATCATCTGCTTTCCAAAAATATTTCAATCACTTTTCATGGTTACTGATGCCATAAAATTATTGAAAACCACAATAGACCAAAACATAAATATTCCAACATTCCACGATACTATATACAACATTATTCTGGAATCCCATTACATAAAAACTTAATCATTCCACCACATCGTTGTCATATTCAACATCACCAATGGTGATCGCATGTGACTTCCCTTTGTCCTTTTCCTTAAGTGGTTTCTCGTGTCAATCATCACTAACCCTTTCATTAGGGCATTTATTAGCATAATGCCCCATTTCCTTGCACTTGAAGCATTAGAGTGTAGTAGGTTCATTCTGTGTATCCCTTCCTTTGTTTGCATCAGTAGAAATCTTCTTCCCATCATTTCGGCATTCAAATGCCTGATGACCTTCCTTTCCACATTTGAAACATTTACTTGTCCCTTTAAGACAATATCCACCATGCTTCTTTCCACACTTTGAGCATAGGGAAACATTCATCTTCTTTTCATCATTATTCTGAGATTTCTCCTTGAACTCTGTCTTTCGTTTCTTGTCAAAACTATGAGATGGATAAGTAACAACAACTTTCATTTCTACCTTGATAGCACAATGCACAATTTCTTCATAGCTACTAAAGTCTCTTATAGCTAATTCCCTTCGATGATTTGGTTTTAAGCCACTGAAGAATCGATCAACTTTACTTTCAGGTTGGATGATAAATCCAGATTCATACCTTGTAATCCTTGTAAAATTCGCTTCGTATATACCAACAGATTCATCATCCTTTTTCTTTAGTTCAAGAAACTCCTTCTCCATCTTTGTTCTAAGAATACGGGGGAAGTACTTATTGAAAAATAATTTCTTGAACTCGTCCCTTTCCATGGACTCAATTTCATCTCTTTGCCTCGTATTCTTGATAAGATTCCAACATTGATCAGCTTCACCTTCCAAACGATATACTGCTAAGATGACTTTATCATGTTCAGAACATTGAATAACTGAAAATATCTTTTCAGTGGTACTAATCCATTTTTTAGAAACAAGTGGATCATAAGACCCACTGAAAGAAGGTGGACGTTGCCTCTTGAAGGACTCAATAGAATGTTGTTCCCTTCTCTGCTCATTTTGAAGTCCATAATGATTCATAGCTTGTGTAAGTATAGCAATAATATTTTGCACTCCTTCTCCCATAACATTTGTTTGTTCCGGAGGACAATCATTTCATTGTCCATTACATTGATCAACACGGTTCCTTCGGGTTCCATCCATCGTCTAAAACCCAAAAATAATAGTGTGAGAGGCAAAAAACATGCTAGGAAAAACAACATAATAAAGGGGGAGTAACTTCAATATCTAACATATTAGGTTTAATTCTATGATTGTTAGCATAATTCTAGTACAATAACCTATATGTATACTTAACCTTAGGGACATCCCTAGACATACCTTAGAAATATCTCTAGGGATCTCACTAAAGATCTCACATCCTAGTTTCTAAAGGTTAACTAAACCTTTCCGCTGATACCAACTGTAGAGACCCGAAGCTTAACGTACATAGACATTACATTAATTTTGCAGAATACATAGTACATAACAAAAACACACACACAAGGACCGTAATAGTTTAGTGTCTTTGGAAACTAGGAATATAATCTTCTAATCGTGGTGAAAGATCTTCAACATCTCCCATAAAAATATTATTTTTTTTAAACCTAAATCCTTTCTTTATATCCTGGGGAAAAGAAAACATAAATGGGTGAGCTCAAATGATCAGTAAGGGTAAACAAAATAAATATCAATCACATCATATTCATAAGAACATATCTTTTTTAAATATTAACCTGCAAAAGAGATCATAATTTCATAACATGGGATAAATCATAGTAGTAAATGTAATCCAAATAATCATAACATAAAAAATGAAACTTTGTGGAATACACACATAATCATAGAGAATCATTTCTTATTAGTCAAGACTCATTGCCAAGACTATCTTAGTGGTCAAAGTCCCTTTCTGAACCGAGTTCACTCCTCGTTTCAGTCCTGTTTCACTGAACCGGTATAACCTACCGTTCCATCCATGTCTATCTCATGAGATATAAAATCTTTACCCAATGCATTGGAGGGAGATATAGGTCCCACCCATCTCATAATGATACCATTCTTATGTGTGCCACAAAATCATAAATCATACATCATTGCATAACCCATGTAATAAAAATGGGATTCTTAAACATTGTGACATCATAAAACAATTCATATAAGATAAATGAATTCATAAAAATAATTCCATCACAACATAATCAAATCAATTTAATAATAGAGATAGAAACAGAACCCTATATTATCTTATATGGAAAATAATTTTGATAAAACGCTTGAACTCCATTCTTAAGGAAAATATCATTTCTACTTCAAAAATATTTTTCCTTTCTTAACATGTCATACAATTTTAAACTAAAAGAAGTTGATTAAAAATAAACATGAAAACTTGTAAAGGAAGCTTCTTGGAAATAATGTTTTAAAAATCCATTCATGTCGTATAAGTTAAAAAAACATTCTTTTCATACTTTTGTCGGAAAAGTCAAAAAGTACCTCGTATGAAAAATGACAAAAGATTCCTTTTATATCATTTACTAAAAACTCACCAAAGGGTAAAAATGGATTTAAACAATTGTAGGTGGATGGAAATAATATTACATATTGATGAAACATGGATGTGGATGAAAAAATACACCCCAGTAAATACCAATGTATAAACAATCTCAGATAAAAATGAGATTGTGATATTTCCCTTACCTTAGGTCCGATTTTCTTCGTAAGTGTCCAAACCTCCTGTATAATGATTTAAATAATGTTATTGACTTATTACATAATCATACATATTGTTATGATATCATATATGGTCATATTCTTATCTTCTTATTAGTAATATTTCATTACTACTTGTCATTCAGGTGTTTATTACATTTTTTGTTCTTATGCATGTTTGTCGAATAAATTATTATTCTTCTCTTTAGGTTATAGATACCTCATTTACAGAACGGTATTATTGTAATATATATCATATTAATTCATTCAATTCATTTATATAATCATTATGCAATGAAGATCATGAAGAACGAATCGCATCACATCGTGGAGACGGTATTTCGTAAGTACGCACGAGCGATGATATCGTTCCCATGATGGTGGAATTGTATTGGAGTGTATGAATACTATTTCAGAATCAATAAAACTTTTTAATAGTCATATATAGTCATTATTTACACCATTATACCCATCCAAGTAAGGTGTTGGTGGAAAATATATTACACCACGGCGTGGAGACGGTATTTCGTATGTACGCACGCGCGGTGATTCCGTTTTCTGTAGGATGGATAGATGGTGAAATAGGGTTGATTCATACTTATAATAACATATCATTATAAGATTGATACTGATGTTATTAATTTATAATGAAACAACCTAATAAGAAGAAGTGGAAGAAGAAATAAATTTGAAAGAATCGGTAACGGACATTACCTATTCTTTGAAACGCCTCTTTGAGATCTCCTTTTAGAGAACTAAAATTGGTCTTTGAGGAATACCAGAACCTCTAGGATGTTTCGAGGGAAGTGGAGAGGAAATATTTGTAGGGTTTTTCCGAGCTTGATGGCTGAAAGGGGTGTGAGGAAGAGAGGGAGGAGGTGCCCTTTTATAAGGGAGGAGAGGGGCACCTTTGGAATAACTAAAATTATTATTTTATTATAAATCCAAATTCGGTTTTAAATAGCTCCAAAATAATTTATTTCGAAGCTAAGGTGGGTATGGGTCTAAATACACTCATCCAATAGAATTTAGACATTTTTAGGTTCCTATTTTAACCTTATCATTTAGATTTAACATTAAGTTAAATAATTTTACTTTTACCGTGTCTTCTTGTGTTCTTATACTATAAGGTTAATAAACTAAATATAAGAAGCCAAACGAACCCCAAGTTGTTTATTATTAATATATATAACCATATCTAAGTCATTTGTCTGAACCATATATTTTTAGGAATAAAATAACAATTAATAATATAATATTTGTCTTAAAAACTATTTTATGTCAATTTTGACACTATTTAGTAATTGATTTTTGTGAAAATCATAACAGAATTATTAGTTCCAAAGAAGTTAATTAAATAAATACTAACATGTCATATTAACCAATAAAATTAGTTTAATTCATAAAAAGTCTTAAATTACATTTATTTGGGTATTTATAACATCAATTATGTCAATATTTCATTAATAAGACAATTACTACATCATCTTTGTGTCATAATAAATGATAATTATTTAATCCCCAAAAATTCTAAATAAATTCCTATGATTTATATAATTGTATTATATTTCTGAAGACTATTCATGTTCTAAGTTTCATGAAGTGTATCACTAAATTAAAATTTTTATACTTATAATATTTAAGAAAGTGACATGTTGTCACATTCTTTGGTTTTAATAATAATTAAATTATTTTCATGGAAAAAGTCCATTAAATTAATCTAATCCAAACCTTAGGTGATATGGGTCGACTTTTTTTCAGACAATAGGATTTTGACATGTGTTAGGGTAATTTTATAATATTATATTTACCCTTAATTACCCGATTTACCTTTAACTGTAGTAAATAAAATTTACCGTAGTTACTATTCATAATTCCCAAAAATAAAAAGTAGCTTATTAACATAATTTAGATCCACTGATTCCAATTATGGAATCCATTTTTCCGAATTCAATACACAAATGTTCCAGAAATTAAATTAAAATTAATCCCGTTGTCGAAAGAAAACGGGTTTTTCTTTAAAACATTGCAAAAGATTGAATTGATTTATCCTACGAATTCAAGGTAGAATCAATGCTAATGACATACATTATATTAAATGGTAAAAATATATTCTATTTATACTTTAAAATCATCCAATACTATAATTTAACAATATAAATTTTTGCGATGAAAAAAGTTGTTTTTAATTAAAATACAGCATGTTTTTACTATTCATCAAAATATGAAAGTTACCAGAATGATATGAAAATTTATCGAAAGTAAATTTTTATTTCATGATTCCAAAGAAGAATTTTATTTTGTCAAATTGAACTTATAAACATGTCAAAAACTAGATTTAATGTGGGTGCTCCATCAAAAGGCGGCAAAATTGCGTTTTTTGAAAAATACTTATTTTACCTGAAAAATTTATTTTGTTCTTATACCATGTTTTAGAAAATGTGCAAGATGAATAATAATGTTATAAGATTCAAAATTTAGTTAATACTATTCATAACGGCTAGTTCATAATAATATTATAATAATATATCGTTGTTTAGTAAAACCCGGTATTGTGTACAACACACGCTATCGAGGAAGGTCGTGATTGCGTGTAATGCAAGCCAAGTCAGGGTTGCATGTTGTGCAAGAATCCTTCGTTGTTTCGTATAACATAATCCAACCATATTTAATTTATACATTGAATGTATATATATATACTCAATGTTTTGTAGAATAACTATTATCAAAATTGTGTGTAACACGATCCAAGAATAGTGTTGCGTATACTGCAAGCTAATACGGTGTTGCGTATAACGCAAGGTAATATTGGTGTAGCATGCAACAGAAGACATTAATGAAATTAAAAGTATATTTTTCATAAAATCTTGGGGTGTTACAAAAAATGTTATACGAACCAGACTACCTTTACACAACTCCATAAAATCCTAAATAACCATTATGTGGGTACTGGTTTAACATTACTTAGAGTCTAGATAGCCCTAACATAAGTCCTTTTCCTATGATATAACATTTATGTAGACCCAAAACTGCATGGCTGTAACACCCATAATTTATAAAGGAATAAAATTGTATTCGATGGTGTATGTGGCACACAACATCAAGATTAAAAAACCTACAAAACATATTTCTTCAGATTTAATCTCTTTGATAGCTTGCAGAATACGAAACCCTGTGTCTAAATGAATTATAATACAGTATACCGTTATAACATAGCCATTAAATTTTTGGGTATGAATATTACTAACTAAATTAAGAAAATTATGGTTATCTGTTGATTATAAATAAAATAAGAATCATATAAAATAAAAAGATTTTTTTTTTGAAAAACATTATTTTTCTGAAAAATGATTTAGTTACTCTTTCTGCACATGATTAAAAATTAATTTTGAACACTTTTAGAAAATGTATTTTTTAAAATTAAATTATTTTTTTAAATCAGTATGTAATCATTATATTAGGGTGAATTTTTGGAATTTTTATGAATTTTCTCATTTTTCAATAAATAGTGAGAAATACTAATTTTTATTGAAATCTGATTTTTCTTTTAAATAATTAAAAATATTAAATTACATTTTAATTATATTTAAAGTAAAATTAGTTCAATTTTATTATTATTTTATAATTTTAGGTCTTTGGAATCAATTTAATATTAAATTTTTATATTAAAACCTTTTATATTTATAAAAATTCTCTCTCTGAAAACCAACTTTTTCATCGCGTATGTGGGTATAATTTTAAATTAGATTCTGCCACTTCTATGAATTGAATTTTAAAAAATGGATTATATATTTATAATCATCATAATTTATATTATATAATTATGATATGTCTATTTTTTACCATTATGAATAGTAAAAGTAGTAGAAATTAATTATCATGATCAAGGTAATAACTGATTTACTGTGGGATTAAATTACGAAAAAAGGGTAAAATGACCAAAAAATTGAACAAAACTAATTATATGTCCATATTTAGACTTTATAACTTATAATGGTTGAAAACTACCCATTTTCGAGGCTTTTGGCATGATAAACATTTGGTTGTAATTAATTATTTTCCATGGTTCCATGTGTTTCCTCTCCCCCACTTATAAAGGTCACCACCTCTCCTCCCATATTCACACTTCAAATGGAATTTATTTCTACCAATAACTACTCAAATAACTTTGTTAATCCCATCCCAACACCATAGAGTCATAGTATTGATCATAAAGACAACATTGTAAGGGTTTTTGTGCAAACCTAAAGATGTTTTTTGAATAATAGGTAACATTCTTAAACATGTGTTTTTATTTTGTTTCTTCTTCCACCACCTTAAAATATTATTAAACCGTGATAATATAAAAACCTAAGTATATTCTATATATTTGGATGTCATTATGATAAAGAATGAAATATATCCACCACATAATTTTGAGGCCAGATATAATGATGGATTTAACACATGTATATGATATTGATGATATTATTATACTTATAGATTTATAATATCACATATACCTTCTTACATTCCATTTAGTTTAAAATAAGATTACATCACTCATGTGTATGGTGGACTATCGCCACATTTTTCACTTATATTTTACATGGAAATTAATAAGGATAAATTTAATTAATATATGTGATATATATGAAATTATTTTTATTCATGAAGATTAATATATCACCCACTTCTTTATCCTTTCACTCGTTAATGGAATTATATTATTGCTCAAGCATACGAACGGTCTAACATCTCAATGAAGTGATGAAAGTCATTTTCCATGTCCATATTTAAAAAATAATTCTAAAAATGTATATAATGAGTCAATATTGTATTAAAAATATTAATATAATTATGTGGATGATGAATCTCTATTCTATATGCAAGAACCATAACTTTCATGAAAAAACCCGAAACAATAATAGAAATGAATTAATATTAAAAAATAGTTAAAAATTGTTATAATAATAAAATATATGATATTAAAAATATGAATATGGTTATAGTATAAATTAATAAAAAGAAAAAAACCATTATACAGAAGGTTAAAGATCATTTAACTAAAAGGAAGTGTGAGGTAAGGGACTTTATCTCAATTTCCTTTTATTGAGAAGTATCATAATTTTATGCACCTAGTTTATTTTATATGGTGTATATATTCAACCTTTTACATGTAATCTAATGATTAATTAATAATTCATGGTATTTTAAGTTTTAATTCAAATTATTTCATCCAAAGGTATTTTGACTGAATAGTTACCAAGTGGTATAGAATTTCATAACAAAATTTTGTTTCATTGGGTTATATTACTTCTTCATTGTCTTTGACATTATAAGATTAAGTATGTAAATCATTTTGACTATATTATGTTTAATTTAAACATTTTATGTACATTTACATTTGATAGACATAATTAATTCAATGATTAATCATCAATTCAACGTTATGATCGTTGTAAGTGTTTATTTTACAATATCATTTTAAACGAGATTATTTTTTTCATGAATTTTCATATAAAGAAATAATTTTATTATTGTGTAATAAATGCAATTAATTTTCTTATCCTATGGTTATTCATGATTTTTTAATGTAATAATACCATTTTCCACTCTTTGGTGGCTAAAATTATTGAGAAAATGTTTTTATAGAAATATGACTCTATTTCTCACTTTGATCAAAAATATTTTTTATTCCAAAACCTGGTTTTCTAAAAAAATTATAAATGTTTTTAATATTATAAAAATGATTTATTAAGAAAATTTTACCCATTTTTACTTTATTTTTATTAATGTAATCTTCATGTCATTTTTGAAATAATGCATATTTTAATTTTACCAAAAATGTGAAAGGAATCTTTGTTTTAACATGTTTTCATCAATACTCAATGTTTTAAATTTAAGTTATAAGTTTAAATGGTTATTATAAAATAAATTAAATATAAAAATATTTTATGGACTTTTAGTTTTAAAAATATTTTTAAATTTAAAATTATTTTTTCCTCAATAATGTTTTTAAATATCATTCAGGGTATTTATATTCTTCAATGAAAACAAACTTTATTTTACTTATTCTACACTAGGGATACATTGTATTGATACTATAAATATTGTTTCTATGGATGGTTTATGATAATTTTGAACAAGAAAAGTACAAAAAATCACTTTTGGGATTTATTTTTTTAATCATTAACATTCCATTAAAAGATTTAATTTATTTTTATCATTGGGAATTAGATTTCCCCTAAATATTAATATTATTTATTATAGATATAATTATTAATAAAACCATATATCATTTTTACATACGGTGTTTACTTTAAAAGATATTTGATTATCTAGGTAAATATTGATAACTCTATATTCTTTATACAATATGGATATTTTTTAATAAGTTATATTGTTCATGAATTAAATATATGAGAAAATATATGGGCATTGGAATGGTAATATATTGGCCCTTGATTCATCATTAGTCTCATGAGACCAATCAGTTGGATAGCCTTGGTTAAATTGGCTTCTAGTTTATACTTACCCATCTGTTTTAAACTGCCCTATGAAAGGTATTGATAGTAGAAGTATCATGATGCAAGAGATCATGACATCCAATAATTAACATCTTCCTTTAGTAAGAATTCAGTTATAATTATCAATGATTTTTTGTAATGATATTATCTCTCGATGAATTTCATTATCATTTTATTGATTAAGTGGAATGGTTTTTAGTTTTTTACCTCGCCCTATATATTATTATTTATCAATATATGATAGACATGTTTTTGTTTAAATGGAATGTTTTTTTAGTTATTTAGAGTCCGATATTTATTATTCTATTCAAATTATTTAAATGGCATGTGTGTTCAGTCATTTAATTTTCCATATTTGTTATGATAGTAAAATTATTTAAATGGAAAGTGTGTTTAGTAATTTATCTTTACATGTTGATTATGCTTATTGATTCATGATATCTTCCATTGTACTTATACCTTACATATAATTTGATTTCACCCTTGTTTTTTTCACTTTTATAGGAATCTATTAAGTGTACTAAAAATGATATACAAGGATATTCTAGATGGAATAATGATATTCTCGAAAAAATAGCTTATTTTTTATTTCCAAATGTAATATGGGAATTATGTATGTATCTAGTTTACCAATACTTCTAAACTATTTGGTCCTTTAGGATGTGATTCCTTGTATCTTATTCCAATGTAATAAAGTAAGACACCAACTCCAGATTATAGGTGTTGGGGTCATTACAATACATATTAACGAAAGTTCAATAGAATCCCTGGGAATTAGATTTTGGAAAAATATATTGGGGAATATTAAACTATGATATATTTTAAGGATATATTTTCAAGAACAACCTAATGTTTTGGTAAATATATATTATGTAGTTTTCTTGAAAATACATCCCGATATAGATACTAAAAGTGGACATGGTTATAGAATAGATTTTCCTAGGCATAGTTACTCTAAAAAATGAACATTCGGTTTGACCCGATCATCACCTAGTGCATAATAATGACACTTACTGTGAACATGTTCTGACACTATAGAAGGATATTCTTAGGATAATTTAAATTTTCGTTCCATAAAATTATAAAGGATTTGCATAGATAATGAAAATGAATGACCTAGAATAAATATAAGGTATCATAGATTAAAAAGAATTTGTTATGACTAAGACATACTATAAATTATTTTTCATGATTATGTGGTTTCCCACTAAGATTATTGTTTCTCGCACTATTACTTTTGGTATTAGTCATTGGCTGCAACTTGAAGTAATCATGTTAACATTGAATATGAAGGAAAATTTGGTGACTATGGGAAACTATATGGGATGATGATAAGAGTGAAAGATATCATGATTATTCCTACTCAGTTATCCTGAAATATTATTAACAAACAACTCCTTAACCAAGTCTTGAACTCACCAAAGAAGAGAATGGTGGAGTTCTCTAAGATCTCGAGTGGTGGTGACCATGGTGGAAAGAAGGATCGATTTTCTTCATGTTTGAAATTTGGAAAGAAAATAATAATTATTATTTTTAAAGGAATGGGAAAATATTTTATGTGTGTAAAATAAGGGAAGAAATCAATGAATTTACAATGAAAAATAAAGAGTAAAATGGAAGGAAATAAATCTCATCCAAGGGATGAATTTATAGTTCATTATCTTAAATATGGGAAACCTGGTAGAATGAGAGGGCATGTCAGTTTCATCAGAACAACGCTATATGGATTTGGAAGAATGAGAGGGTATGGAAATTTCCATCAGGACCAAGACTGTGCATATCTGCATAGGTATTGCTAGCTGAACAAGTTATGTTAATGTGGGAAGCTGACTTCCCGATATTGATGCTGAGAAGGAAATTTCTGAGTAGTAATTTTTGGGATGAATTTCTATAATACCTTCAGATAATGTAATCCACTAATCCTAGAGGCCTTGTTTGGGTTCCCCCACAACCCTTAAAATGGGGATTATCAAAAATAAATTAAAAAAAGTCCCCAAAACAAAGCTATATGGATTTGTAAGAATGAGAGGGTATGGAAATTTCCATCGGGACCAGGCTTGTGTATATCTTCAAAGGTATTGCTAGCCAAAAAAGGTATGTGAAGGAGGGAAGCTGACTTCATGATCTAGATGTTGGGAAGGGCATTTCTAAGTAGTCATATTTGGGATTAATTCCTATAAGACCTTAATGTGATGTAATACACTAATCCTAGAGGCCTTATATGGGTTCCCCCACAACTCTCAAAATGGGTATTATCAAAAATAAATTAAAACAATTCCCTAGAACAAAGTTATATAGATCTGGAAGAATGATAGGGTATGGAAATGTTCCATCAGGACCAATCCTGTGCATATCTACATAGATATTGCTATCCAAAAAAGTTATGTAAAGGTGGGAATCTGACTTCAATATCTAGAAGATATGAATGGAATTTCCAAGTATTCATGTTTGGGATGAATTCCTACAAGACCTTCAGGTAATGCAGTCCATAATTGTATGGGCCTTGTATGGGTTACCCTACAACCCTTAAAATGGGGATTATCAGAATTAAATTAAAAAAAGTCCCCAAAACAAATATATATGGATTTTGAAGAATTAGAGTGTATGACAATCTCCATCAGGACCAGGAATATGTATATCTTCATAGGTATTTCTATCCGAACAAGTTATGTGAAGGTGTGAAGCTGACTTTATGATCTAGACGCTGGGAAGGGCATTTCCAAGTATTCATGTTTCAGATTAATTCCTATAAGACCTTTATGTAATGTAATCTAATAATCTTATAGGCCTTGTATGGGTTCCCCCACAACCCTTAAAATGGGGAGTATCAAAATTAAATTAAAAAAAGTCCTTTGGGATATTCGGGTAATAGAATTTTGAGCCCATTAACATTACATTGATCATTTAATTTATTGTGATCAATAAGTTCCACCTTTCTCTATAATTATTTGTGTTTTTATTTTATGTCAATATCATCAATTTACACCAATTTTCTCTTACTTAGAAACTTTTCTCTGTGTTATTCCATATGAAATTTTTTACTTCCATTTCTCTCTTATTGAGAGGAGGTTTTCAAAACTATTTTTACAATATGGGTTTTCAATAAAGGAATTTTCAAGTATCAAACCCTTGATTTATGAGCACAAGATCAAATTTAGAGGATTTGATTTGTTTAATTTTGGGAGAATTTAACACCCAAAAATTCTAAAATAGGAACATTGTATTTGATAGAATATGAAACATACAACATCAATCTTAAACATCCCACACAATATATTTCTTTAAATTTAATTTCTTCGACAGCTTGTAGAACTCACAAATTCAAATCTAAATGAACTGTAATATAATATACTGTTATAAAAAACTCTATTAATTGGAGGTTATAAATATTAATAACTACATTATTTAAATTAGGTTTATCTATTGATTAGAAGTAAAATAAGAATCATATAAATAAAGAAGAAATGTTTTTTGAAAAACTCTATTTTTTTAAAAGATGATTTAGTTGTGCTTTTTTCACATAATTAAAAAATAATTTTACCACCTTTATAAAATTTATTTGATAAAATTAAATTCATTTTTTAAAACAGCATATCAAAAAAAAATTAGGGTTGATTTTTGGAATTTTTCAGAATAGTATAATTTTTTAATGAATAGTAAAAAAATACGAATTTTTATTGAAAACTTCCTTTTAATTTAAATAATTCACAAGGATAAAATACATTTTAAATTTTTCTGAAGAAAAAATATTTCAATTATATTAAAATTTAACTATTTTAGGTTATTGGAATCAATTTCATATTATCTTTTGATACTAAAAACTTCTATGATTATGATAATTTTCTCATGGAAAAGCTATTTTCCATCACCTCTATGGGTATAATTTTAAATTGGATTCTTCCACATATGTGGATTGGATTTGAAAAAAAAATTGATTCCATGTTTGGAATCAGAATAATTTATATTATCTACTTTTTTCAAATTAATTTAGGACCATTATGAATAGTAAAAGAATTAAAAATTAATAACTATGATTAAACTAAAAACTGATTTACTAGGGTGTTAAACTAAGAAGATAAGAGTTAAAAATGACCTAATGTTTTTTTACAAAATACATATTATGGAATTATTTCGACCTTATTACATCCAAGGGTTTATAATGGCCCATTTTTAGTCTTTTTTCATAATAAAAATGTGGGTGTAATTCAATCTTTTAAAAAATTCCATGTCTATCCTCTTCCCCACATATAAAAGGCCACACCCTCCCCTCTCATATTAATAGTTACTATTAGGTCCACAAGGCTGAATACCCTGAGAGGGGGGTTAATCAGGGTATGACTAATTTAAAATTAATGCTTGTTCTGATCTTGTTTCGTTGTTGAGAAAAACACTCTTCTCTCTCTTTCATGTTGCACAATATAAAGAGAATGTAAATCAAGCACAGGACATAGCAATTTTACTTGGTTCACTACTAAGGGCTACGTCCAAGGAGCATATGCCGACAGGTTGCTGGTCGTACCAAATTGTACTATACTTCACTAGTTGTGGATTACAATGTTCGGGTATAGTCACTCTGTCCTAGGCTCACTGCCTTTGCAAGGTTTAGGGTCAGCTCACTGCTATCCCATGGGTCACTCCTTATTTCTCTCTCTCTGGCTCACTGTCGGTGGAGAGGATCACCTTCTACCTCTTCTTAAGCTCACTGCTCTGGAAGGGAATCTGCTCACAGTTTATAGACCTGTAGGTCACTTCATTTGCATGAATACATGCATATATAACTGTTGATAGATGCTCTGTTATAGTCCAACTTTCATCCACTGATGAATACCACTTTGCCTCTTAACCACTGGGCAATTCCTTTGGAAACACCTTCGCAAAGAACCCTACTTCACGAGACTCCCAATTTCAAAAATCTCAGTTAAGACTTCGCGAAACACCTTCCTTTTCGCAAAGCTCACAATTTCATAGAGCTCAGACCATCGCAAAGCTCAAGACTTCACAATGCTTAGGCCTTCGCGAAGTTCAATTCGTCGCAAAGCGACTTCCCTTGCGAAGCTCAATGAGCCAACGCGGAGCACACGTCTTTCCCAGAGCTAGAATAGCTGCCGCGAAGCTCCTCTTTCGCGAAGCACACTGCCTTCATGAACTTCCTTCGCGAACTGAGAGAAAATTATTTTCTCTGAAAATTATCTCTACTTATCTCGAGGGGTTCGGCCTCTATTTATAGGCGATTCCACCGACCCTCGACCCTTCCGTGCGAAGTCAACGCCACGTCATCTAAAATCGTGAAGCTCCGAAGTTTTCGTAGGAATTCTATCCAAATCGCGAAGAACAACGACAATTTTCTGATCGCGGAGCTTGTCGTAATCACAGAGCATCACCGTCAACATTCCTTCGTGCCTTCGCCGCGAATCTCCCTCGCAAATCCCTTTAGCACCGCGATGCACTTCAACTCTTCCGTTCGCGAAGCTTTGATATAATCGTGAAGCATCACCGCCTCCATTTTTTTGGTCTACGCAAAATCCAATCCATGCATCCTCTCTTCACAAAGTTCATGCCTTTGCCTTATAAAAATATGATCTTCATGGATATCCACTTTTCAAGATTCTCACCAAACTTCCAAATTTTGGACCCCAAAAATTTGGCAAACATTGGGAAAAGGTGCCACCTTGTACTACTCTTTTTTACCGCCTCCAGATCATCCTTTCCTTTGTCATCATTCTTTGTCAACAAGGATTGTCAACAAATTCTCAGGAACTCGACAATTCTCCATGGAAACCTGCTTTGTCAACAAACACAATCAACCCAAAAATAATGCAATGTTACCTTGAGGGATTTTTGTCCAACAATCTCCCCATTTGGGTTTGTTGACAACTCTTCATAACTCTTCTCAGAATGATTTTCTTCACATTGATACCTCACTGAGTCTTCTTCTAGCTGCTACCACCATTCACCTCTAGCGATTCTGATAGCGTTCAAGGATTCACTTAACACATACTCTAAGCCCACTTGAGCAATGCTCGGCGTGAGAAACAAGAGTAGTATGAAAATTTAATCAATTAATCCCTTAATGTCAAACACCAATTGTCGATTCCAAACTGATACCAATTCTTAAATTCATACCAATTGTTAAAACCACACTGATCCCAATTGGTGATTGCTGGATACCTTATCTCACCATTCCAACACCATTGTTCTGCTTTTATCATGATCCTCAGCTGTCGTGATATCTATTCTTTGATCGATCACTTCTAGCATCGTCAGATTTAAAAGTCTCCCCCTTTCTCATTTCTCCCCCTATCTGGCTGCTCCACTAGTCAGCTTCTCCCCGTATCTGTCATGATGTCTCAAATAGCCACATTGTCTCCCCCTTGAACAATCAATATTTTCTCCCCCTTTTTCAATGAACCCAAAGGTCACTCCTTTGTAGTCTGTAACATAGTAGAGAACACATATCAGCACATTAGGGAAAAACACATCATACCTCGGGGAGAGGGGGGTTTCACATCCACACACTTTTAAGTGCGGGGAATCGACTGAACTCCCAGAGCCAGTCGATGCCTTTCGAATGCTTCCTTGGGTAAGGCCTTTGTCAGAATATCTACAACCTGTAACTCTATAGGCACATACTCCATCTTCATAAGCCCTTGCTCCACTTTCTCCTTGAAAAAATGATATTTGATCTCAATGTGCTTTGTCCTTGAGTGATGGACGGGATTTTTGCGGAGATTTATAGGACTTGACTTATCGCACTGGATTTCGATCGGAGACTTCACTTCAACTCCCATATCTTCAAGCAGCTTCTTCATCCACAATAACTATGTGCATGCTTGAGTGGCCTCAATATACTCAGCTTCCATGGTGCTCAACAAAATGAAATCTTGCTTCTTGCTTATCCAAGAAATACACAATCCACCAAGATAGAATGCACCTCTAGATGTTGATTTCCTGTCATCCGCTGAACCAGCCCAGTCTGCATCATTATATCCCAATAACTCTGTCTGAGATTTGTTGTTTTATGTCAAGCCGAAGTCCACCGTGCCCTTGATATACCGATGTATTCTTTTCACTGCGAGCATGTGACTTTCCTTGGGATTACTCTGATATCTCGCTGCTTGGCATGTGCCGAAAACAATATCAGGCCTTGTCGCAGTCAAGTACAACAAACTTCCAATACTTTTCCTGTATTCTGTGATATTAACTACCTTGTCATCCTCATCTTTTGATAATTTCATCCGGGTAGCAACTAGAGTTTTCTTCTCCTTGGAATTTTCCATACCAAACCTTCTTAACACCTCCTTAGCATATTTTTATTGAGAAATGAATGTTCCATTCCATCCTTGTGTCACCTGTAGACCAAGAAAAAATGTTAGTTCTCCAATCATTGACATTTCAAACTCATTTTTCATGAATTTGGAAAACTGTCTGGACTGAGCTTCATCTGATCCGCCAAAAATTATGTCATCGACATACACCAGCACCATCATTCTTTGATTACTGTCATTGCTAAAATAAAGATTGTAATCAACTCCTCCACGCTGGAAACCAGGATTCTTCAAATACTGATCAAGCCTTGAGTACCATGCCCTTGGTGCTTGTTTTAGCCCATACAACACCTTCTTCAGCCTACAAACTTTGTTCTCATCCTCATGAATGAAAAAACCATCTGGCTGCTCAATATACACCTCCTCTTCCAGAACTCCATTCAAGAATGTAGATTTTACATCCATCTGGAACACTTTAAACTTTCCTTGCAATGCTATGGCCAAAAATAATCTGATTGTCTCCAGCCTTGCAACCGGTGCAAATGTCTCATCAACATCTATTCCCTCTATCTGGAAGTATCACTTGCACACTAGTCATGCTTTGTTCCGAATCACTGTGCAATCTTCATTCATCTTGTTGCGATAAAACCATTTAGTCCCGATGGAATTCTTGTCTACTGGACTCGAAACAATCTCCCATGTCTGGTTCTTCTCAATCTGATCAAGCTCTTCGTTCATAGCCTGAACCCAGTTTTCATGTTCAGCTGTATCGGAAAAACATTTCGGCTCCACTTGAGTCAAAAACGATGTTTGTTGTAATGATTTCATTCTTCGAGTCTGAACTGGAGCTGTCTGATCACCAATGATATTCTGCCTATCAATTTCATCTCAACTCTTTGGCTTCCTCACAGACACAGACTTGAAACTTTCTTAATCATCATCAGTATCTTCTTCTGAGTCAGCTTCTGCCACTTCTGCTCCCCCTGGGTTGCTTACCTCATCATCACTTTCATCCAGGAACTTTTCACTGGATCGTTGAGTATTCTGTTAATTTTAACTATAGTGACATCATTGCTCTTAATGATTTTTCCCAGCCTTTTGTTGAAACATTTATATGCTTTGCTTTTCCCGGAGTAGCCAACGAATATCCCTTCATCTCCTCGGGACTCAAAATTCCTATGATTTTCATTGTTGAGAATGAAACACTTACTTCAAAAGATTCAAAAGTATTTCAACGTTGGATTCTTTCCGTACCACAATTCATATGGAGTCTTCCCTTGCTTTGGACACAACAGAGACCTGTTTGAAATATATACCGATGTCAAAACTGCTTCCTTCCAAAATTTCTCTGGTAGTTCCTTTTCAATAAGCATAGTTCTGGCCATGTTGTTGATGATCTGATTTCACCTTTCAACAACTCCATTCTATTGGGTAGTTCTCACTGATGAAACTTTATTCCTTATCCCATGTTTCTCGAGATATTCTTCCACTTGACTGTTTGTAAATTCTGTACCGTTATCTGTATGGAACTTCAAAATTTTCTGCCCAAGAATCCTTTCTGATTCCCTCCTGTACTGCTTTATGCAACTAAACACTTCTATATTATGGGTAATGACAAATACCCAGGCAATTCTTCTAAAATCGTCAATGAAAAGAACATAGTACCTTTTCCCATTTATAGCTCGTGGTGAGATAGGTCCACATACATCAGCATGAACCAATTCGAGCACTCTAGTTGATTTCTGTTCATTTGGCATGTATGTCTTTATGATAATCTTTCCTTGTTGGCAAGCATCACAGGTATGAGTGCGATCACGTGATAGTTTGGGAAGGTCTCTAGTAGCATCACACTTTACCAGATCCTCCATAGATGGTTGGCATAGATGACCAAGTCACTTATTCCATAGCTGGTGTTCTTCCTCTCTGGATAAAAGGCATGTATCTTCTTCCCCACCTACAAGGTAGAGATTTCCCTTTATCATTTTTCCCTACAGAACAACTGCTCCATATTTTCCTTTCACAACACACAACTTCTTGGTAAATCGGATAGAGTGCCCAGAGTCACATAGTTGACTGACACCATGTAAGTTATGACTAAGACCCTCTACTACCAAGACATCAGTACGTCTCATTTCTTTTCCCCCAAACTTGGATTTCCATGAGCCAACAATCTTTAGGCCTTCATCGTTTCCAAATTTGACAACTCCCTCTTTGTCATATTTTATGCCTGTAACAAGATCCTTATTACCCGTCATGTGGGATGTGCAACCACTATCAAGGATCCACACACCAGATTGATCTGATGCTTTAAGGGCAATTTCCGCAGCTACTGCCTTTTCTTCTTTCTTCTTCTTAGTCCATACTTTTTCCTTCACCCTCGGCATATATTGAGACTTCTGTTCTTTCTCAGAGTATGATGGACCAACATCATCTTGCAAAGCCGTAAATCTATTCTGCATTTTTAACTCACATGTGGATTTATTGATCTGCTGCTTGCGAACATTTTGATTCTGCTTTGGAATATTTCTCTAAATGATCGAAGTGCAGTACCTAGCCATGTTCCCAAATCCTCCACACCAAAAACAATGTCCTTCAAAATATGTTCTAGACAATCTTTCTATGTTTGGTTTCCACCTCTGTTCTTGTTCCATTCGATATCTCTTGGATATGGAACACACATACTGTCAATATACCATCTTCTCACAACAATAACACCTGATATATGGTTCTTTCCTTTGTGGTACTTCAGCACTACGATTTTCCCCTTGGGGTCTCTGAGTAATCTGATTCTTCTTTGTGCCCAAATCACCCTTTAGTCTTGGGACTGGTGCTTGCGGTCTAACTTCAATTGTCACAAATTTTTGTTTCTGATTAAGCCCTGAAACAGCTTTAACATCTGAGCTCAAATGCTTCTTCTTCCCTGTTGAAATACTAGGCTTCTCTTTCGTCTTTTCAGTATTTAAAATAACCTGCTTTCCCAAGAAAGTGTTAGGAATCAAAATTTTTTCCTGTTCTTTGAATTTTCTCCGCAGAACGACAACTTCCTCTTCAAGCTCTTCGATATGCTTGATGTGATCTTTAAATTTTCCGTTCAATCCATCGATCTCCCTTTTTTGTTCTTCAATATTGAGATTATTCTCATCAACCTTTTCTGTTATCTCTGGCCTTGAAGACTTAAGGATTTATATTTCTTTTACGAGCTCTGACTTCTCGTCTTCTTGCTGTTGTATGTAGAGTTTGGCATCATGTACCACCTTGTCGGATTTCATTGTTTTTGCTCTCCAAATATCTATCTCTTCAAGAGCTGATTCTAATTCAGCTTCCATGTCAACTCTGCCTTCTATTTCTTCTTCTTCTTCATCAGCATCAGTTTCTTCCTTTTCTTGAGCACTGCCGACAACAGCCACCATTTCATTTTGTCCATGATCTTTACAATTTTCAAACTCTTCAACCTCTTCATCCTCAGACTCGTCATCATCATTCCTCATTTCATATGCAACCAAGGTACTATGAAAATTGTCCAATGTCAGCTCTTTGGAATATTTATCTTCTAGTACTGAAACTTTTGGATTGAACCGAGGTGGAAGCTTCCTCAAGATGCGCTTTACGATCTTTATGTCTTCAATGACTTCACTAAGTCCTCGCATATCTTCCACAACAATATTTACCCTGTCAAAGAATGCATCAACAGACTCATTCAGGTTAATCTTCAGATCTTCATACTTATTCCACAGCACTTGCAGCTTTGCCTCTCTGACCTTTGTATCTCCTTCATATATATTCAATAGAATTTCCTACATGGCACATGAAGTTTTTCATGACATCACCTCTGTATAGATGGGATTGGATAGATCTCCCCCTAAGGCATTAATTGCTTTGGCATCTGCATCCAACTCTCTACGTTCAGCTTTTGATAATGCGCCACTATTATTATCAGTTGTTATGCCATGCATTGCTGCTGTGAATACATCCATTCCCAAAGATTGGAAGTAGTGTTGCATCCGATTCTTCCATAGCTAAAAGTTGTTCCCATCGAAGATCAGAATACCTTTATGAGTGGTGACCTCTATTGATAGAAGATCTAATATCAACCTCTCCCTCTGATACTAATTGTTAGGTCCACAAGGCTGAATACCCTGAGAGGGGGGTGAATCAGGGTATGACTAATTTAAAATTAATGCCCGTTCTGACCTTGTTTCGCTGTTGAGAAAAACACTCTTCTCTCTCATTCCTATTGCACAATATAAACAGAATGTAAAGCAAGCACATGACACAGAAATTTTACTTGGTTCACCACTAAGGGATACGTCCAAGGAGCATACGCCGACAGGTTGGTGGTCATACCAAATTCCACTATACATCACTAGCTGTGGATTACAATGTTCGGGTACAGTCACTCTATCCCAGGCTCACTGCCTTTTCAGGTTAAGGGTCATCTCACTACTTTCCCAAAGGTCACTCCCTATTTTCTTTATCTATGGCTCACTTCCAGTGGAGAGGATCACCTTATTCCTCTTCATAAGCTCACTACTCGAGAAGGGAATCCGATCACAGTTTATAGACATGTAGGTCTCTTTATTTTCATGAATACATGCATCCTTAACTATTGATGGATGATCTGTTATAGTCCATCTTTCATCCACTGATGAATACCACTTTGCCTCTTAACCACTGGGCAATTCCTTTGGAAACACCTTCACAAAGCACCGTACTTCGCGAGACTCCCAATTTCGCGAAGCTCAGACAAGCCTTCGCGAAGCACCTTCCTTTTCGCGAAGCTCACAATTTCGCGGATCTCAAACCATCGCAAAGATCAAGCCTTCGCAATGCTTAGGCCTTCGCGAAGATCAAGTCGTCCCAAAGCGACTTCCCTCGCGATGCTCACTGAGCCAACGCGGAGCACACGTCTTTCGCGGAGCTAGAATAGTCTCCACGAAGCTCCACTTTTGTGAAGCACACTGCCTTCGCGAACTTCCTTCGCGAACCAAGAGTAAAGTTTTTTCTCTGAAAATTCTCTCTACTTCTCTCGAGGGGGTCGGCCTCTATTTATAGGCGATTCCACCGACCCTCGACCCTTCCACACGAAGTCAATGCCACGTCATCTCAAATCTCGAAGCTCCAAAGTTTCCGCTGGAATTCTATCCAAATCGCGAAGCACCATGGTAATTTTCCGATCACGGATCTTGTCGTAATCGTGTAGCATCACCGTCAACATTCCTTCTCACCTTCACCATGAATCTCCCTCGTAAAACCCTTCACCGCCGTGATGCTCTTCAACTCTCCCGTTCGCGAAGCTTTGATGTAATCACGAAGCATCACCGCCTCCATTTTTCTGGTCTTCGAAAAATCCAATCCATGCATCCTCTCTTCGCGAAATTCATGCCTTTTCCATATAAAAATATGATCTTCATGGATATCCACTTTTCTCAATGCTCACCAAACTTCCAAATTTTGGACCCCAAAAATTTGGAAAACATTGGGAAACAGCGCCACCTTGTACTGCTCTTTTTTACCACCTACAGATCATCCTTCCCTTTGTCATTGTTCTTTTTCAACAAGGATTGTCAACAAATTCTCAGGAACTCAAAAATTCTCCATGGAAACCTGCTTTGTCAACAAACACAATCAACCCAAAAATACTGCTATGTTACCTTGAGGGATTTTTGTCCAACAGTTACATAACTCTTTTTATTGGATAATACATACCCAAACCACATACTTACTCCCCTTAAAACAACATATTATCCTTTTCTTGATCATAAATTCAACCTTGGAAGGGTTTTTTTGTAAACCTAAAGAAGTTATCAGAAGAAGAGGCAATGTTATCAAATGAGCATTTTTTTGTTTCTTCTTACACTAAATTAAAATATAATTAAATAATTGTTATATAAAAACCTAAGTATCTTAAATACACTAATATTTTATTACTATAATTACATGACCAATTTTCATCTCTTCTTTTATCAAATGAGAAATGAAACCATTGAATGTGTGTACAGTGTACTACCATCTCTCAAGCCGAGGCAATTTTTTTTCCATCACCACCTTTAAAGGCCAGATATATTGAAGTATTTAACACATTTATATAATATTTATGATATAATTATACTTATGGAATTATAATATCACATATATCTTATTAATTTATATGGAATTTAAAATATGATAACATCTCTCATGTGTACGGCAGACTACTAGCTCGCGAAGTGATGTGATTCATTTTTTAGTTACAATTTACATGGAAATTAATAAGGAAAATTTTAATTAATATATATGATATATATCACAATACACAAATTATATCAAATTAATATATCCCCCATTTCCTTATCCTTTCACTAGTTAATAGAATGATATTGTCGCTCTTGCATATGTACGACCTACGTTCTCTATGAAGTGATGAGATTCATTTTACATGTAAAACCTTAATGAATGATTATTAAAATTTATATAATGACTAAATAATATATTTATAACATTAGTATCATTCTGGTGATGATTTATATATATCTTATACATAACTAAGATATCTTTCATGACAAACACACATGAGAAAACAAGGCAATTAACACCCAAAACAAAGAAAATAATGAAATATCATTAAAAACGGTGGTAAAATGTTATAAGAGGATCAAAAATTATATTATAAATATGATTATGGTTATGGTATAAATTAATAACATTCTTAAAACCTTTATATATGAGTTTAAATCGTGTTTATATTAAATAAAGTTCTAGGTAACTGACTTCATCTCAATTTATTTTCATTGAGGTATATCATAATGTTATAAAACAAATTATTTTATATGGTGTATAAACTAACCCTTTGAAATTTAATATCAATAATACATAATAATTAATATTATTTTAATTTTTAATTATAATTATTTCATCCAAATGGATTTTGGATTAAAATTTACCAAATAGTAAATAATGGGATAACTCAATTTATTTTCATTGTGTTATATTATGTCTTCATTTACATTGAAAATATAAGATTATGTGGGTAAAAGGGTTTGACTATATTATTTTTTATTTCAACTTATTTTATGTGGATTTAAATTTTATACACATAATCAATTCATTGACTAATCCTCGCTTCAACGTTATGATTTTTTAAGAGTTTATTTCATAATCTCATTTTAATCAGGATTGATTATGAGTAAATTTTCATAGAAGGAAATCATTTTATTATAGTATAATAAAACCATTTGATTTTATTATACTCTATCCATTCATTAATTTTCAATGAAATAATTCCATTTTATACTCTTTGGTACTTAATATGATTTAGAAAATGTTTTTATGTAAATATGACTTTATTTCTCTCTTCGGTTGATAATCCTTTTTCTTCCAAAACCATGTTTTCTAGAAATGTTTTCAATTTTTTTTAAAATTATCCAAATTTTTTATTAATTAATTTTCAACCATTTTTTACATTTTACAAAAAAAAATTATAAGAATATTTATGGAAGTTTCCAAATAATTCATGTTTAGATTTTAACCAAAATTTGTAAGGAATCTTTGTTTTTGTGTGTAGATCATGTATTAAATTTCTATCCTTCATGACCACTAAATGTATTGAATCATAATTTATATGTTTCAAATGTTTTTTTGAAATAATTTTTTTTAAAATATTTTATGAAATTATAGTTTAAAAAATCAATGATAAAAGGATATTTTCCTCAAGAATGATTTCAATTATCTTTTATTGTGTTTATATTCATTAATGATAACAACCCTTTACTATACTTGAAATCCACTGAGGATATATTGTATTGATACAATAGATATTATTTATATGGATTTTTATACCATTTTTACCAAGGAATTTATTGACATTCACTTTCCAGATTATAGTCAATAACTTTCCCTTAAAAGATTCACTTTATTATTATCATTAGACATTAAATTTCACCTAAATAACCATATTATTTATCATGGACATAATATTACTTCAACCATATATCATTTTTACATAAGGTTTTTACATTGAATGTTATTAGAATATCTATGGAAATATTGATAAATCTATATTCTATACTCAATATGGATATTTGATGATGAGGTATATTGTTCATAAATTAAGTCTATTATTCAATATACGAGGAATAATTTGGACATGCAGATATGGGTGTGGCCCATTTATGGATATCCCTTCAATGCATTGGTATTATCCTAAGACGAACCAGTTGGAAATCCTTAGTGAAATGGGTTTTTGGTGTATACATACCCATCGGGTTTAAACAATCTTGTGAAATGTGTTGAAAATATGCGCATCATGATTCTTGAGATCATGACATCCAATAATAAAGAATTTCCTTCAGTAAGAATTCATCTATTATTAACCATGATATTTTCATAATGATATTTTCTCTTGATTTATTTCATACACATATTATGGATTAAATGTAATGGTTTCCAGTTATTTACCTTTCCATATTTCTTATTCCTTATCCAGTTATGATAGTCATGTTATTGCTTAAATGGTATGTGTTTCAGCTATTCACCGCTCTATATTGACAATGATAGTAAAATTATCTAAATGGAATCTGTTTTTATTCATTTACCTAACCATATTGATTATAATAGTCAAATTATTTAAACTTAATGTGTCTTTATTTATTTAACTTACCATATTTATTATGCTTATCTATTCATGATATCTTCCATTGTACTTAAACCTTTCTGATAATTTGAGTTCACCCTTATTCTGGTTCCTTTATAAGGAATACATGAAATTTACTAAGAATTATACACAAGGATATTCTAGAGGGAATAATTATATTGTTGAATTTTTTTTGTAATTTGTGTTTTCAAATGTAATATAGTAATCATGTATGAATCTAGTTTATCAATACAACTAAACTATTCCGTCCATCAGGATTTAGTTCCTTTTTTAAAAGGTTGGGGCCAAAGCCTCATTTTTATTATTAAAGCAAATCAAAGACGTCTTTAACTGGGTAGAGGGAGACCCATTACATAGCCCGAAGGCCCAGTGGGCATTTAGCCCATTACATGACCCGTAGGCCCATTTTTTTGGCCCAAAGACCATTCTGTGAATAGTACTACTACAGTACCTGCGTTGCTACAGTACTGCACAGTACCCACCACCGCTACAGTTCTCTGTCGCCGCTACAGTGCCCGTCGTTGCTATAGTGCCGCTGCTGCTACAGTACACTATAGTACTGCTACAATACCTGTGCAGTAACCAGGATTTAGTTCCTTGTATCTTATTCCAATTTAAGAAAGTAAGATACTAGCTCTAAGTTATTGGAGTTGGTTTCATTACAATGTTGACCATCAAACAGGTGAAAGTGACTCTTCTATAGGACTATATGACCTTTACAAAGCCTTTTGAAATATATGGAGGTACCGTTACGTAGCGATCACCTAAAGAAGTTAACCCTATACAACCAATAGAATGTGCTTGATACATTTATGTATCCCCCGCCTACATGAGATTAATTTTAAATAGATTTCAGAACACACTCGTCACATTTACATAGTGGGAGAATTCATATGATTGGGAGGTCATATACTCAAGAATTCATACTCCCAATAATTCAAACGATCGGCAATGAAGTCATACAATCAATCCACACAAACGGTGCACCAAACCATGTAGGGTTCCCTTATCTATTGATAACCAAGCATGGTTTGTGAACGATTTGACAAACTGTGCACCTAAACCGTGCCCTTTGATATTTTGGGGAGAATTTACTATTTTCAACCTATCTTGAATTAAAACATTATTTATCATTTTCCATTTTCATCCAGTAGACCAAAAACCTCCTCTCTTCCTCTTTGGAGCACAAGAACACCTAATCTAGGCATTGATCTAGATATTCCATACAGTTTATATTCTTAGATCCTTCAGAAGCTTTGGATCCGTCTTGGTAATCTCCCATAGTCTCTCAACTCATATCAAGGTAAATATTCGAATCCATTCTGCTATATAGGTGTAGCCTCATATATCCTATTTTCAGGGAATTGGACTATTTCTCAAATATCTTCCAATCTACTCTAAATATGAGGTTGATAATGAGTGAGGAGTCTTCTACAGCCTTAAGGTATGTGTTCACTTTGTTTTCACTTTTACTTTTGGTCATTTTGTAATTATGTCATCCTTCCATATGTGGGGATTTGCAGAGAATCCCTATAATATTGATTCCATCTAGTCTAACTGACCATTTCACCTATATAAATTTTTTTCTTAATCTTATTTGGTAGGTTAGAGATTGTACATACCTTAATTGGACACCCCATGGGGTGCTAAGTAGAATGTTCCATTTTTCCTAATTAGTTAAAAATAACCAAAACTCCTTTTAGATAATGGATTATATTCTAAAAGTATTTTCTTTTGATATATGAGTATTAGAAACCAAAATCACATATTAGGTGTGTATTACTCTTATGGATGGAATTTTCTATATAGGCATATAACATGTTTCCCATGACACCTTCCCTTGACACTTGAGCCTTAGTAATGGAATTGGCATTCCTTAGTGAATTGAATGGATTGGTTTATATAGGAGAGAATACTCTTAATGGTTACCTTATTTAAATTAATTGGCTTACCCAAATTCAATGGTTTAATTATAATTACATATGCATAATGATGAAAACATTCCTTTTGATCATGTCTTATTAACTGATTATGTTGAATTGCATTTCCTTGAATGGAATTGAATTTAACTGAAGGGACATGTGAGAGGTATTTCCTCATGTATTGAATTATATATATATATATGAAAATTCCATTATTAATGTTTAATTGAAATGAATAAGAGGTTATGACTTATGTATTATGTTATAATGATGACTATGACTCTTCTATGTATATAGGCTATATTTAATAAATGGATGGAAGGTAATGACCCATGCCATTTATAATTATAATATGCCTTTATAGAGGATGTGGATGATGGTAAAGGGTGTTGATCTTGGAGGGAAATCACCCTCCCTAACATCAGGTGTTGATCATGGTGTCTTGGACCAGTGATACTATATGGTTGATGGGATTTACACACCATGTTCCATAATAGATTGTTTCCATGACGACTAACTCACAATCCCAAGTGTTGTAGAATGAAGTCTATCGCTTTTCTTGGGATGTAGTGAATATACCTTATTGCCTGATCTTTTTGGCTCATTAGACTATTTATGAATGTCTAAGTTATTCCCCGGCCTAGTCCAAAACTTGTATTCCAGTTATATGGACATTAGGCATCCACACTCACTTGGTTCATATCGGTGGATGAAATATATAACTAAACTATATATATATTTAATATTTTTATATATATGTAGTGAAATGAGCATACACACATTCCAACAATGAGATGAAGTAAGTTGACCTGTTAAGAGTCCTATAGGAACCTAATCTGGCTAGTTATTTATTTTAACATTGGTTTACTATTATTCTCATTCATGCACACTATTTAGTTACGAGCTCTAGTCAGATTACACATAGACATCATTGGTGATGGCCTACTAATATTTTTATCTCACACCCTACTTGGGATACCATTGGTACTTGAGAATATTAACTTTTTTTTCATTTTTATAATGTAAAAGGCCATGCTATATGTTATTGACTTTCTTACCTAGTTGGATATTTGGAGCAGAGGATCAGGCTTAGGATCGAGATTCTTGTGGAATTTTTTTGTCTTTTGTCTTTTTATACTATTGTATATCATGATTGTATCCTTATCTTACTTTTTTTATTACAACATGCCTTACATCCATGTATTAGAAACTACCTTAGAGCCTCTTGGCTATGTTATGAGTTGTTCAGTTATTGATTATCTTCAACTGCTTACTCCTCCGAATGGCCCAAAGGCCTTCTTTTTTTATTTTATAATAGATAATCCCCCTTTTAAGGGTTGAAGGGGAACCCGTATATGACCCGTAGGCCCAAGGCCCAAGGCCTAACATGACCCGCAATACATGACGCGAAGGCCCAGAGGCATTCCATGCCCATTACATGACCCGTAGGTCCAGCCCACTAGAACTGCCCATCCCTAGCGTCTTGTATCATTGATCGCCTTTTCTCCCCACCTTGCATTAATGATCGGCTGGCATTTCAACATACAAAGCTGCACAGTACCTGGTCCCGATGGCGGCTACCATACCCTCTCATTCTTCAAATCTGGTTAGCTTTGCATCTGGTGGCTTCTACTCATGTTGCTCTAATCCTCTTCTAGGGAATGTTCTGTGTGAACCGGGCTACTCCATGGTCTATGTGACCCGAAGGCCCTGTGGCCCGAATGCCTTTGATGACCCGAAGGCCCTGGATACCTGTAGGCCCAAACCGGTGGCCCAAAGGCCCAAATTGGGTGAATATTTCTGGCTGCTACAATCCCGAATAGTAACTTATGCAGTACTGCTACAATAACCCAGAAATTCACCTCCACCCGATTTTGAACCCGGGTCTCATGGATGCCAAGCAGGAGCCCTTACCACTCGGGTACGGTCTCGTTGGCTCTTCTACTGCTTACTTATTTAGTTATTTGTCTATGCTTCTACAGTTTATTGATTATGTATGTTTATATTATTCTTACTCTACTGTTGTATGTTTATTGGTTATTTCTATTTTTCCATTCTGATAAGAGGGTATAGTTTCCCTACCATACCACCTTTACACCCTCACTGCTAGTCGATAGCCTTTAGCATAAGGGGAGGCGTGCATGAGGCCATGTGATCCACCGGATTAAGGTATCGGTTAAGTGGACCCCAGTTTGGGATGTTACAAAGTAGTACCAATGGATTCCATTTCTTGAATTAATATTTGGAGATAATATATTAGAGATCGGGAATGGTTGGAAATTGGTCATAATCCATGATTGAGCATTACAAACCCATGTTTGGGGTAATGGAAATGTTTCCCTAATTATAATTATTGTTATTTTTTCCTATTACAGTTGATACGACTTCACTATTGGGTGATGCACTTGGTTTCTGATGTTATTGATATTGATGTGATTGAAATTATTATTTTCATACTAGGACCGATGAAATGAGGGTTTTCATTATAACATACATCATTCTTAGGCACACTAATATAAATATTCCATACATTTTTTCATGCCACATTTAGTTTCACTATTCATTTTCTTATTTAATATTGATTTCACCTTAATATGTATTGAATTATGCTGACACTTCTTGTAGGGATTGAAAAACATAATTCGTACATAATGTTCCATATTTATCCTAATAATTCTTTTCTTAAATAGGTTAAAGAAGACACCTTAAGTATTCAATAATAGAACGTTGATCTACGGAACATCGGTCACATGAGATGGAACATGTTATGGTGTAAGTTAAGTGAATTCCATATTTGGTTCGTAAGGATTATGGGCCCTTATGGATTGGAAATAGAAATACATTTAATTCAACCATCTAAAGTGATTGAATATTTTAGAAGAAAAATTTCAAAATGAATATGATTACCAATTTGAAACATCCATATTATATATAACTAATATAGAGACATAGACCCTAACCCAAACATAGTAGTGGGTAATGGGTGTATCTTGTGTTATTTTGGTCTATTATACCATCTAGACCTGGATTTTGAGAAAATAGAGAGGCGTGATCATATCTATTGGAAGGCATTACACCTGTATCAGTTTCCTATTAGTGTTTGTTGTACCTGCTTAAATCTCTTTTAAGGAAATCATTGGAAGTTTGGGCCTCGACATTTAGTACTTTAATGATGTTATAATTCTAGATACACCAATAGGTATCTGTTTATATTGCATTCATCACTATCATAATTGCACCCATTAGGTAGATAATTACAATTTCATATTGAATCTTTATGTCCCCGATATAACAGTCTTTTGATGTAATCACCGGGATGGACTAGTTAGTTCTCTGTCAAGACCATATTGACTTCTATCATCAGAGGGTGACATTTACACCACTACAGGGTGTTAGGAAAATTAATAAGGGTGAGTGGGATTTTAGAGTGACATGAGGAAAATTTGAGCCGCAGAGGTAGGGTAACGTGATAGATCAAATTTCATGTATTTTCCTCAACAACCAAGGATTTGAACCCACTATATTTCATCCTATAGTGGAGTGTTTCAGATATGTCTTTCTTGAACACTTCTATGTCCAACCTCTGGTGTGAAAGGTAGAGTTTACTATTGATCTTGTCCTAGGAGAAGCACCAGTGACCATTCCTACTTATAGGATGGATCTTAAGAAGGTTCTGAAGCTCAAGAATAAGTTGGAGGATCTGGAGGATAAATAATTATATGCCCCAACACTTCAGCATAGGGTTTAATGGACCTTTTTTAAAAGAAGTCATATGGTACCCTTAGATTCTGTGGGGATTATGGTTTGTTGAATCAGCTCACAATCAAGAACGAATATCCATTTGTTAGAATATATTTGATTAGATCTTAGGAGAGAAAGTGTTTTCAAAGATATATTTGAGGATGGGATATCACCAGGTGTATGTTAGGAATTCATACATGCCATGAACATCCTTCAAGAGGAGGTATGGTCCATATGAGTACCTAGTTATGTTGTTCAAACTCAAAAACACAACATCAGTCTTTATGGATATTATGAATCAGTTTTCCACTCATATTTGGATTCATTTGTTATTGTATTTTTCATAGATTTCTTGGTGTATTCACACTCAAAACATGACCATTAAACCCATATTGAGATCGTTCTGAATACACTAAGAGTGAACCAACTCTATTATAGTCTTATTAAATGCCACTTGTAGATCAAATAAGTCCACTTCTTGGGTCATATCATCTCAGAGTCAGGAGTTTCAGTAACCCCATAGAATTTGAGAGCTGTAGTTTCTTGGGAATATCTGAAGAATGTATTTGACATTCTATGTTTCTTAGTGATTTTTAGTAATTAAAGATGCTTCATTTAGGATTTCTCACACCTTGAAGCACTTCTTACATGCTTTACAAATAAGGGTGTGAAATTCATTTGGTCAAAATCATGTGAATCATTCTTTCAAGAGATAAAGAGAAAATTAATTCAATGTAGATATTAATTCTTCTAGATCCATGAAAGAGTTAAACTGTATACTATGATAGATCGGGTATCAGTCATGGAGTTTTTTTGATGAAATACAAAAAATTTGTCATGTACGGGTCTCATCAGTCGAAGCCACCTGAAAATTATTTTTTATTTTATAAAGCCGGCTTAGGGGTGTCCGGTGCCCAGCAAAATAGATCCAGCAAACCATAAAAGAGTACAACTAAGGAGCACAAAATTAAAAGTCATAGTACCCGAAGTCTTCACCGCATCCCAAACTCGATTTCTCTTCCCCAGTGGCTGATTCCCACTCCGGGCTTCTCCAGAAACTTGCACTATGAACGCGATTTCTAAGATTCTCCAGGGCAGCCATGTCTGGAAAAGTCTTCTTAATCCCGCTGCCTTTCTTGATTGCAAGGGTCACCTGCTTCTCCCTTTTTGAAGCAGATCGGGTCCGCATTGGGTGCGGGAGATAGGAATAGTCCTTCCTTGATCTCCTATTTGTAGTTACAGCCAACATTGTTTCCCCTGCAAATTCTTTCTGAGTCCCCTATTGAACAATCTCACCGAAGGACCGACAACCCGGAGCACTCTGGATCTCCTTACCTTTATAATTCTTTTTTCCCACTCCAGGCTGCTCAAAGATGCAGTCCCTCCTTTGTCCTGGCGTTCTATTCTCACTCAAAGGTAGTCGCACATCCTCTAAAGGAGTGTCCACCACGTCCATGGAGTGTGCCTCTGTCCTAAAACCACCAGCCTGTGGGTTTCCAGACCTCTGGTCTGCACCTACCATCAGAGAGTCTCTCGTGGCCAAATTGGGGATGCTATGGACATCGTGGTTCTGACCCAAGAAATCCCCTGATTGAACCTCCTCCAGCTCCTTACCTTGGCTATCCTGTTTAGTAACCAGTACACCAGATTGTTGGTTGCCCAAAACCACCAACTCATCCCCCTTCCCTACAGCCTCCTCCTCCTCAATTTCTTCAGCCAAGAACTCCTCAGAAAGACCATTAAACCTGTTACTTAATGAAATAAAACTGGTAGCCAAAGGGTCCAAGCTGGAACAATTCCTATCACCTGCCATGGAAACCACTTCTTCTGTATTTGCAGCCCCTTCAACCTCAACCTGCTCTAAACTTGGCTCTATCATTGATCCGGGAGGATTTATAACATCCTGCAAAACATCCCTGGTAGGCCTTGTAGCATTACTCTCCACAGCCAAACCAGCTTCACATGAGACCTTCCCTTTTACACTAGGATTGGCCAAATTCTCGTCCCTGTCCATCTCCAAAACATCCCCCACAGATTTTCTTCTATCATTAACACCTGGAATCCCAAGAGCTCCTTTCCTACGATGTTCCTCTCCCAACCGTGCTGTGTAACCACCTCGGCATCGGTCATCCGAGTGACCCATCCTCTTGCATGAGTCGCAGAAGTTAGTCCAGTTCTCGTAGATAACCTGTTGCTTGCAACGATATTCCTCTCCAATCGTGATCCATACAAAATCGAATGGAACGCGAGAGGCATCAACCTCAACACATACCCGAGGATTCACTGGATGACAGACAGCCTCCGTGCGACTATCAGAACAAAGAAAACGACCAACCAGATTCCCCAACAAACGAACTATCGAGGGGTTTTGAAACGGCAATGGAAGTTTCAGAAAGCTTACCCAAACTGCCATGGAGGGAGAGTCACGCTTCATGTGTAAGTCAAAGGACCACCGGAGCAGAAGGAAACGAGTTCCGTTGAAGACACGGGGAGCACTCGCCCATGCCTGAATCAAATCAGCCTCTGTCTCGAACCGAATCATAACTTGCTTACTATCCAGCAGACCTACCACCGCTCGTTCCTGGAGATCCCAAGACCCGAAGATGAAACGGTCGAAGGCATCAACTGAGGGCCTCTTCTTGTTGAAGCGAGCCACCAGTGTAAGATTTAACAATCCCGAAGCTTCAGAAAACTCAGAAGTGGAAATTTGAAGATTAGGAGCCCCATCGATTAGATCTGTAACCTTAGGGCTTATCGTTGCCTTCGGAAAGGGGGGGAGAAAGTCCGGGTTGGAGAAATGATGGAAGGGTCTTGAACACGCATGTAACGACGATTCCCCCTCCCCCACCAAGGGGGGAGGAGCTACCATGGCGGCCGCCGTCGTCACCGAGGGCGAAGAAGCATCGAGGGTTCACAGCGTTCCGTCGAGCAGAACCAGCGAGGGGTCCAAATCGATCAGTCGAAGCCACATGAGTGGAATTACCCAACGCATGACCTTGATCTTCTTCTTATTGTTCATGGATTACTCTTTTGGAGGAATTATTTATGTGGAGATATTTTTCTAGTATTGAAAAACCAAAAAATTTTCAAGTACATCTTCACACTGAAGGATCTGAATCTTAGGCAATGCAGGTGGTTGGATTATCTACAGTCGTTTGATTTTGAACTTTTCTAGATACATGGAATGGATAATTCAGTTTCCAATGCTCTAATCCGAAAGACTCAGACACAAGTGGTTTAGGAATCTAGTGGTGAATGGAATCATATGGACATATTCTCATAGATACACATTGATGTTCACAAGGACCTTGGTCAAACTATCCTCTCAGCCTTACCAGTAAATTCCACTCTTCTGTAATGTGTGAGAATGAGAATGTTATGTCATCCAAAAGGCCTTATCCTTATGTAAAACATTTTAGATAATGATGCATATTCAAGTTGGAACATGGATGGGGATGATACCTTCTTGTTCCATGGGAATGTATCGGTCCTAGAAAAAATCGTAGAGGAGTAGATGTAGTAATTATATGCCTCAGCATGGGCGGTTCACCCCAGTGTCACAAAAATGTATCACCACTTGATGTTCCACTTGTCAGTGGATAATGGTGGAATATAGTGTAACACCCCGAGATTTAATGAGAAATATTATTTTTAATTTCTTTGATTTCTTGTGTTGTACGCTACACAAAGATTATCTTGCACAATAAGAAACATTGTATTAGTTACAGTATACGCAAACACTATTCTAGGATTATGTTGCACGCCAAAGCAACATTCATCGATAACGTGTGTTGTACGCAATACCGAGTTTCACTAAACGAGATAATATTATAATATTATTATAAACTAGCCATTATGAATAGTAATACCCAGTTATTGAAATTTTATAAATTTAATCTTTAAAAATGGACTTAATTTTTGGATTCTGAATATCGAAATTATCCTAGGGTGAATATTTGGTATTTTTCTGAAAACTTTCAATTTTTGATGAATAGTTAAAAAACCCTGAGTTATCGTTTATAACCAAATTTTTATTTAAATAATTATTTATTTTATTTAAATTTATTTTAGTTCAAAATAGACACATAATAACTATATAAGTTCAATGTAATTCATTGGACACAATTTATAATAATTTTAGATATATAAAAATTTTATAGAACTTTTCACTGTCTTTTACCCACCTCCTAGGAGAATTTGCAAGTTTACATAAAACATAATTTTACCGCTTCTGTGAGTTGAATTTCGAAAACCTGGGAGACATAGTTAATATCAAGGAGTAAAACATGGTTCAATAAGATAAAAATAATTTTTAGTGAATAGTAACTTTTTACTTTTATTTACCACGGTTAAAAGTAAATAGGGTAATTAAGGGTAAAAGTGATATTATTATTACCCTAAAACATGTCCTAATTCTATTGGATAAGTGTAATTCGACCCAAAACAACCTTAGGAATAAAATATGACCATTTAGGTCCACTTGGATTAGATTAGGACATTTATTATTATTTAATTTAAAGAAGAGTTAAAAGAGGTAAAATCAATGTTTAATAACTAAAACATTTTTAATATAGGGTTATATGTACGATAAATTCGACTATAAATATTTTTTAGAAATCCAAAAATATTTTCTACATAATGGTATTTTATTTATATTTTTTAGACATTAAATAATTTAATTTATTTATGACTCAATGATGATGTAGTAATTACCTTATTAAAGAAATATTAACATAATTGATATTATAAATATATAAATAAATTTAATTTTAGACTTTTTATGAATTTAAATAATTTTCTAGGTTAATATAACATATTAAAGTTGGTTAGATGAGTTTTTGTTGAAGTAATAATGCTGTTATGAATTTATAGAAAACAAAATACCAAATAGTGTCAAAATTGACATAAAATATTATTTAAAAGAAATATTATATTATTAATTAATATAACAGTCCTAAAAATCTAAGGTTCGGAAAAAGACTTATATAATAATATATATGACATTAAGGAACCAATTGGGGTTCGATTGGAAGTTTATAGTAGGTTTATTAACCATATAGTGTAAGAATACAAGAAGACACGGTAAATGTTAAATTATTTAACTTAGAGTTAAATCTAAATGATAAGGTTAAAATGGTAACCTAAACTTGTCTAAAACCTATTGGTTTAAAGTATTTCAACCCATCCCCACTCTATACTAGAAATAAGTAACATTGGAGGCATTATAAATGGAATATAAATTTTTTATAAAATAATATTTTGAGTTTTTCATAAGGTACCCCTCTCCTCCCTTATAAAAGGGCACCTCCTCCCTCTCTTCTTTACATAATTTTGAGCCTTAAAGTTCATCCAAACCATTCCAATTTATCTTCTATACCTCTTTAGTTATATCATAGAGGTTCTGGTATTCTCAAAAGACCAACTCTAGTTTCCTAAGAGAAAGTTTAAAAGAGGCATGTCGAAGAAGAGGTAATCTCTTCTACCGATTCTTTCAAGTTTCTTTCATCTTATACTTCCTCTTATTTAGTTGTTTAATTATAAAGAAACAACATCATTATTACTTATATAATGATATGTTTTTATAAATATGAAACAAACCTATTTCACCTTCTATCCATCCTATAAAAAATGAAATCACCGCACGTGCATACGTACGGAATACCGTCTCCATGTCGTGGTGTAATATGTTTTTCTACCACCACCTTACATGGATGGGTATAATAGTGTAAAGAATAAATATATATGATTATTATTACATGATACTAATTCTGAGATATTATATCATCCACTCCAATTCCATTCAATAATTATGGGAACGATATCATCGCTCGTGCGTACGCATGGATTACCGTCTCCACGACGCGATGGGATTCATTCTACATGTTAACCATTCAAGAATGAATATAAAGTATATATATTGAATAATAATGAAATATAGGACATAATAATTCTAATATATTTATGTATATATATATATATGTCATCTAATTTCTTCCATTCAAGTCAATAAGGAAAGGAAAACAGTGTTCATGCATAAGTACGACCTACCGTCTCCAAGAACGGTGTATTTTATTTCATTTATATATCTATTATATATATATATATTGAATATATTTGATATATAAATCATGATTTAAATTATGGAAGTAATTAAATCATGATATAAGTAATAATAATATCGAGAAAAACAAGTCCAAACACGTGCGATAAATGAAATAATTTTACCCAAAACACTTATTTAACAGGGAATTGACAAATGAACGGTTAATATAAAGTAATAAGTGAATAATATATGATATCATAAATATTATTATGATTCTATATAAGATAATAATATTTTTAATCCCACTATATAGGATTCTCGGACACATACGGAAGAAATTGGACATAAGGCAAGGGATAATTATTCCAATCTCATTCTTATCCGAGATTATTTATTCGTAAGTATTTATG
This sequence comes from Viscum album, assembly GCA_963277665.1. Lineage (NCBI taxonomy): Eukaryota > Viridiplantae > Streptophyta > Magnoliopsida > Santalales > Viscaceae > Viscum > Viscum album. The sequence goes on from OY728165.1 coordinate 2,103,872,027, forward strand.
GGGGTTATGTTTATCATCCAAGTCCATATGTTCTAAAAATGTTTTCATAAGATGTTTAATTTTATTCCATGTATTTTAAAAGTCATTTTTACCCTTTTTTGACTTTTACTACATTGTATGGAAGGAATATTTCTTTTTTTTACCATACGAGGTACGTTTTGACTTTTCCTACAAAAGTATGAGAATAATGTTTTTTTAACTTATACGAAATGAAATGATTTTTATGGTTTCATAACACCTTATTTTCTTGAAGCTTACTCTACAATATTTCAAGACTATTTTCAACAAAATCCTTTTCTTTTAAAATTTCATGGCATTTTGTGAAAATAAAATTATTTTGAAGAAGAAAGGATATTTTCCTCAAGAATTCATTTCAAGTGTTTTATCAAAACCATTTTCCATCTAAGATGAAATTATTTCATATGTGTATGTTTCAAGTTTAATATCTCAATGATTTATATGGTTTCACCTTTCTTATGATGAAATTATATCCATTTGTTTTATATGGATTATGTTATGATGGGATGATGTTTATAAAACCCATTTTATTCTTTGGGCAATGATGAATGATTTATGTTTCTATTGTGGAACACATAAGAATGATTTAATTATGAGATGGGTGGGATATACATCTCCCTCATATTCATTGGGTAAAGATTTATATCTCATTATATAGACATGGATGTAATGGAAAGTAAATCTGGTAGAGTAATACAGGGTTGGAATGGTAGGTAAACCCGATTCAGTAATGGAATTTTTCTACTATGATAGTCATGGCAGCAATGACTTAGCTACATTGGAAATCATATCATGTGATTAATGGTTTCCACAATTACATGTTTTATTCCCATGCTATTTTATCATGATTAATGTTCCCTTATGATCTATGCCTTATGTACTGTCAATATTTATGTCATTACTCATGATTTTGATGTTTTATTTTCAGGTTATTACGTTCAAATGTTTATGGATTGTTTTATGTTCTCCATGTTTACCCTTACTGAGCATTTGAGCTCACCCTTTTTATGTTTTCTTTTCCCCAGGATATAAATAAAGTTTTTAGGTAATGAAAAAAAGGAAGATCTTTATGGTAGATGTTGAAGATCTTTCACCGTGATTAGAAGATTATGTCCCGAGTATCCAAAGACACTAAACTATTACGATCCTTGGGTGTCTGTTTTTGTTATGTATTAAGTATTCTGCAAAAGTAATGTAATTTACATGTATGTAAAGCTTGGGTATCTACAGTTGGTATCCAAGGAAAGGTTTAGTTAACCTTTGTAAAATAGGATGCGAAAACTTTAGTGAGATCCCTAGAGATATTTCTAAGGTATGTCTAGGGATGTCCCTAAGGTTAAGTATAAGTATAGGTTATAGTCCTAGAATTACGACAACGATCATATAATTAATCCTAAGATGTTGGAGATTGAAATTACTCCCCCTTGATTATGTTGTTTTTATAGTACGAGTTTTACCTCCCAGACTATTCTTTTTGGGTTTTAAGAAATGGCAGGAAACTGGAGGATTCATGTTAATGGAGAATATGAATGACAATGGAATGATATTCTTCATGAGCAACAAAATGAAATGGGATTTGGATATCAAAAGATTGTTATTATGCCTAATCAACAATCTCATAATATAATCAATAATATTAACTTTGGTAGGTTTCCTAACTCGGTTAATAAGAGAAAGATAGAGTTTCATGATGATCATAGAGGGAGGAAAGTTCAATTTCCCCCATGTAAATCAATTGGGAAGAGGCATCAAGGAGAATGTTTCAAAGGAACTGGAAGATGATTTGGTTGTGGAAAAGAAGGACACAAAGCTGGTAATTGCAATGGAAAAGGTTCAATTAACTCCATGGACAGGGATAATGGTATTTCTAAGACATCAACAACGGTTAAATGTTTTAAATGTGGAATGTATGGGCATTATGAAAACCAATTCCCTAAGGGAAAGTCTCATAAAGAGAATCAGCATGGTCGTATGGGTAGTATTTATGTTGATGATGATGAATAGACTACAAATGATATATGAGATGAAATAAGTTTTGAAGCTCGGTCAATGGTTTATGAAGGTAGTGGAATGATTGCATGTTTGTCAAGAATAATGTATGTTACTATGGAATAATGAAACATCTAAGTATTGTTATACTATTGTTTTTCCTAAAGTATCTGAAAGTATATTTTGAATGGTACCGGTAACCATGAAAGTGATTGAAATATTTTTGGAAAGCATATGACATGCGCATAATGAATAGATACGGAGAAAAAGAAATGTTTGATTGTATTAATGAGCTCATGACTGATATAAGGACAATGTTATATCATAGTTTGAGTATATATAAATATTGGGATTTTGGTATGTGGAAAGAGTTAACTTTTGACATCATTCATGTTTTCACAAATGTTAAATGAGTATTCATTTTTCAAGAGAATTATTGATTAAGGTATTCACATGTTTGGAATGTGACCAACAAGATATATCTTATGATATACGAGGGATAAATGATGGTATTCACATGCATTGTTGATGAAATTTCTAGTAATCATTGTCTTTATACTATGAGCTTAGATAGAAGTATTTTGGATAAGCCTAAAGATTGGAATGAATTAAGTTAGACATAAGATAGTATTGTTTAAGGCTAAAACTGTTTCCGATATTATTGCACGAATGTTATAATAATGTAGTTCTAGAAAAAGGGACAACCTGAAGGAAGGGTGACAACCCATCGCATCGGACAAGGTTGCAGGAATTGAACCCACAACCGAAGTGCAACAGGCCTTTATCTCCTACCTCTGGCTTACAAAAAGTCCCTAGTTAGTAGAAACTAGTTTTATTTTTTTAAGCAATGAATTATAAGTCCATTTTTGGAATCATATACGATTAACCACACCATAGATGGACTTATGTATATTTGTTAACTTTTTCTAACCTTTTGTTTGAGACATATGGAATGACCCATAATTCTATCACATGATCTGATAACACTTCAATAATGATAAATTAAACTTCATTTCATTCAATGAGAGATGAAGTGGAAATTGTTCATGGAATGACCAATGATAACATTACATTGAAATCAAGTAAGTATTTCTCCCTGTGCAAAAAAATATCAACTTTAGGGAAATGATCTTGTAACCCAAAAATGTTGTCCTAGTACCCTTATATCTGATGAATCAGATGGTACCTTAGATCATCAAAAAATTTGGCCTTGTGATTGTTGTCATTTTCATATCCATGTTCTGTACCACTCCACATCAGAACTTGATGGTTAGATTTTTCTTCCATATCCATATGTTCACCTATGTTATCCTATATGGAAACCCAGTGATGAGTTACTTTGGGTAATCTTAACCTTTCATACATTAGTTTTTAAAATTAAGTTTTAGTATTCCTTTTTATGATGTGGGTTTCTATTAAAGAAACTTTCATGTATTAAACAATTTATAACCCCGACGAATTTCAAGGGCGAAATTCATTTTAAGGGTGGTAGAATGTAACACCCTGAGATTTTATGAGAAATATTCTTTTTAATTTCTTTGATGTATTATGTTGTATGTTACACCAAGATTATATTGCACCATATGCAACACTATATTAGCTTGCAGTATATACAAACACTATTCTAGGATTTTGTTGCATTCCAGAGCAACATTCCTCGATAGTGAGTGTTGTACGCAATACTGAGTTTCACTAAATGGGATATTATTATAATAGTATAATGAACTAGCCATTATGAATAGTAATACCCAGTTTTTGAAATTTTATAAATTTTATCTTTCAAAATGGACTTCATTTTTGGATTTGTAATATCGAAATTAGCCTAGGGTGAATTTTTGGTATTTTTATGAAAACTTTCAATTTTTGATAAATAGTGAAAAAACACTGAGTTATAGTTTAAAAACAAATTTTTATTTAAATAAATATTTATATTTATTTAGTTATTTTAGGTAAAAATAGACACATAATACCTATATAATTTCAATGTAATTCATTGGAGTCAATTTATAATAATTTTAGATATATAAAAATTTTATAGAACTTTTCACCGTCTTTTACCCACCTCCTAGGAGAATTAGAAAATTTACATAAAACTTAATTTTACTGCTGATGTGAGTTGAATTTATAAAATCTAAGAAACATAGTTAATATCAAGGAGTAAAATTTGGTTCAATAAGATAAAAATAATTTTTTTGAATAGTAACTTTTTACTTTTATTTACCACGGTTAAAAGTAAATATGGTAATTAAGGGTAAAAGTGATATTATTTTTACCCTAAAACATGTTCTAATTCTATTGGATAAGTTTAATTCGACCCAAAACAACCTTAGGAATAAAATATGACAATTTAGGTCCACATGGATTAGATTAGGACATTTATTATTATTTAATTTAAAGAAGAGTTAAAAGAGTTAAAAGAGTTAAAATCAAAGTTCAATAAATAAAACATATTTAATATAGGGTTATACATAAAATAAATTCGACTATAAATATTAGTTAGAAAGATAAAAAGATTCAATACATAATGGTATTTTATTTATATTTTTTAGACGTTAAATAATTTAATTTATTTATGACACAATGGTGATGCCGCAATTACCTTATTAATGAAATATTAACATAATTGATATTATAAATACCCAAATAAATGTAATTTCAGACTTTTTATGAATGTAAATAATTTTATAGGTTAATATAATATATCAGGGTTGGTTATATGAATTTTTTTCGAAGTAATAATGCTATTATGAATTTAGAGAGAAGAAAATACCAAATAGTGTCAAAATTGACATAAAGGAGTTTTTAAAACAAATATTATATTATTAATTGATAAAATGGTCTTAAAAATATAAGTTTCGGAAAAAAGACGTATATAATAATATATATTACATTAATTAACCAATTGGGGTTCTATTGGTAGTTTATAGTAATTTTATTAACCATATATTGTAAGAATACAAGAAGACATGGTAAAAGTTAAATTATTTACCTTAGAGTTAAATCTAAATGATAAGGTTAAAATGGTAACCTAAACTTGTCTAAAAACTATTGGTGGAGATTAATTCGACTCATCCCCACCATATCCTCAAAATAAGTCACTTTGGAGCCATTATAAACTGAATATGAATTTATTATTAAATAATATTTTATGTTTTTTCTAAGGTGCCCCTCTCCTCCCTTATAAAAGGGATCCTCCTCCCTCTCAACTTTACATAATTTTGAGCCTTCAATATCAGACAAACCCTGAAAATTTCTCTTCTAAACCACTCTAGTTATATCATAGAGGTTCTTTTATTCTCAAAAGATCAACTCTAGTTCCCTAAGAGGAAGTTTAAAAGAGGCACGTCGAAGAAGAGGTAATCTCTTCTATCAATTTTTTCAAGTTTCTTTATTCTTATACTTCCTCTTCTTTAGTTGTTTCATTATAAATAAATAAGAAGATTATTAATTATATACTGATATTTCATTATAAATATTAAACAACCCTATTTCACCTTATATCCATCCTACGAAAAATGAAATCACCGCGCATGTGTACATACAGAATATTGTCTCCACGCCGTGGTGTAATATGTTTTTCTACCACCACCTTACTTGGATGGGTATAATGGTGTAAAGACTAACTACATATGATTATTATAACATGATACTAATTTTGAGATATTATATCATCCACTCCAATTCCATTCAATAATTATGGGAACGATATCATCACTCGTGCATACGCACGGATTACCGTCTCCACGATGCAATGAGATTCATTCTCCATGTTAACCATTCAAGAATAATTATAAAGTATATATAATGAATAATAATGAAATATATGAAATAATAAATCTACTGGATTTATGTATATATATATATATGTCATCTACTTACTTCCATTTAAGTCAATAAGGAAAGGAAAACAGCGTTCATGCGTACGTACGACCTACCTTCTCCATGAACGGTGTATTTCATTTCATTTATCTATCTATTATATATATACATATATACTGAATATATATGATATATAAATCATTATTTAAATTCTAGAATTAAGTAAATCACGATATAAGTAATAATAATATCAAGAACAACAAGTCCAAACGCGTACTATAAATGAAACGATTTTACCCAAAACACTTCTTTAACATGGAATTGACAAATGAACGGTTAATGTAAAGTCAAAAGTGAATCATATATGATATCATAAATATTATTATGATTCTGTTACAATATAATAATATGTTTAAACCCACTATACAGGAGTCTCAGACACATATGAAAGAAATTGGACATAAGTTAAGGGATAATTATTCCAATCTCATTCTTATCTGAGATTGTTTATTCATAAGTATTTATTGGGGTTATATTTATCATCCATGTCCAAATATTCTAAAAAATTTATCATAAGATGTTTACTTTTCTTCCATGTATGTTTAAAGTCATTTTTACCCTTTTCTTACTTTTACCATATCATATGGAAGGAATATTTCTTTTGTTTACCATACGAGGTACTTTTTGACTTTTCCCACAAAAGTACGAGAAGAATATTTTTTTAACTTATATGGCATGAACTGTTTTTTACGGTTTTATAACACATTATTTGCATGAAGATTACTCTACATGATTTCATGACTATTTTGAAAAAATCATTTTCTTTTAAAATTGAATGGAATTTTGTGAAAAGAAAATGATTTTGAAGAAGAAAGGATATTTTCCTCAAGAAATAATTTCAAGTGTTTTATCAAAAGTATTTTCCATATAAGATGAAATTATTTCATATGTGTATGTTTCAAGTTTAATATCTCTATGATTTACATGGTTTCACTTTTCTTATGATGAAATGACATCCATTTGTTTTATATGTATTATTTTATGATGGGATGATGTTTATGAAACCCATTTTATTCTTTGGGTTATGATGAATGATTTGTGTTTTTATTGTGGAACACGCAAGAATGATTTCATTATAAGATGGGTGGGACCTATATATTTCTCCAATGCATTGGGTAAAGATTTATATCTCATGAGATATACATGGATGTAATAGAAAGTAAATCCAGTACAGTAATACAGGGCTGGAATGGCAGGAAACCCGATTCCGTAATGGACTTTGTCCACTATGATGGTCTTGGCAGCAATGCCTTTGCTACTATGGAAATTGTATCATGTGCTTAATGGTTTCCATAATTACATGATTTATTCCCAAGCTATTTAATCATGATTAATGTTCATTTATGATCTATGCCTTATGTACTGTCAGGATTTATTTCATTACTCATGATTTTGATGTTTTATGTTCTTGTTAATATGTTCAAATGTTTATGGATTGTTTTATGTTCTCCATGTTTACCCTTATTGAGCATTTGAGATCACCCTTTTTATTTTTTCTTTTCCCCAGGATATAGAGAAAGTTTTTAGGTAAGGAAAAAAAAGAAGATCTTTATGGGAGATATTGAAGATATTTCACCATGATTAGAAGATTATGTTCTGAGTTTCCAAAGACACTAAACTATTACAGTCCTTGGGTGCCTGTTTTTGTTATGTATTAATTATTCTGTAGAAGTAATGTCTTGTCCATGTACATCAAGCTTGGGGCTCTACAATAAGCATCTAAAAGGTCTTTTTAATCTATTATCCATTCTCAAAGGGAAATAGGAGATATTTGATGGATTTTTTTATTGGTTTAACCAGATCACCTCAAGGAAACAATACAATGTAGGTTGTCATGGATTGTTTGAAAAAGGTCACAAAATTCTTACCTGTGTGAGAGACATTCTCAGTTGATGAACTATGATTACTATACATTAGAGAGGTTGTATATATTCATATAGATCTTTTTCTATCATTTCTAATAGAGACACTTGTTTCACATCACAGTTCTGGAAAGGATTACACAATTCCTTGGGTGCACAGGTACATCTAGAAATGGCATATCACTTGTAGACTAATGTAGAGAAGGAGAATATGATTCATGTTTTAGAGTACATGCTCCATGAATATTTCCTCGACATTAGGGATTATTGGGAGAAAAAGATTCCCCTCATTGAAGTTTCTTATAATACTATTTTTCAAGAAACCATCGAGATGTCTCCCTTTAAAGTATTATATCGTAGGCCATGTTGCTCACCTCTTTTCTGGCTGGAGGTAGGAGAGGAAACTCTGTTTGGACCACATATCATGTAGGAGACTATATAGAAAGTCTGGTAGATCAGGTTTCACATATTGACAGCTCAGCCCAAACAGTAGTCATATGCCAAGAAAAGCCGATGACTTGTCGAGTTTGAGGTCAGAGACTGGGTTTTCTTGTGATTCGTAGCCATGTTGGTGCATAGAAATATTCAGAAATAGGGTAGTCTTTCAATGAGGTTCGTTTTAGCCACCATAGTTATGAAACAGATTAGACAAGTGGATTACTAGTTGGAACTTCCTCAAAAATTCAAGTTAATGAATGATTTATTTCATGTATATTAGCTTCACCGATACTATCTATACCCAACACACATATTCTAGCCTAATGAGGTTGAATTGGATATGGATGATTCCTCTAAGGAATATTCAATGTGTATAGTGAATCGGAGCATGAAGACACTCTGAGGAATTTATGTTCCATTACTACAGATGTTATGAAAGCAAGGCCAAGTATATGATGAGACGTGGGAGCGGGAAGATCATATATGTTCTCAATGGCAGAAACACTTTCCTAAAGATACCTCTTTACCCTCCTAAGGACAACATGGGTATGAGTTTCTATAATAAGGGGAGGTTGTAATGGAACTTCATTTTAAAAAAATGTATGGATCCTTATTTTTCAATTTGAATACATCAAACATACCAAATATTTATTCTTAATCAAGTCATGAAGGTCACAATAGAATTTGGGGATCTTTTAGAGCCCAAATTTCTAAAATAGGAAAAACAGATCTGGATGCACAGTTTTTCTACAACTATGTGACCCATACCGCACAGTCGTGAGGCTAGTTGCAGAAATGGGAAAATACCATTTCAAGGGTTTGGGCATGGTTAGTCAAACCATGAACATAAACATGTAGGGTACCCTTACCTATAGATAATTTTTCATGTTTTCCACATGGTTTGACTAATAATTCACATAAACCATGATCTTTGATATTTTGGGTTGAATTTACTATTTTCCCCCACTCTTAAGTTAAAACCATAATTCTATTTTTCATTCTTCCAAAAGTGGACTAGAAACCTCCACTCTTTATATTTAGAGCTCAAGAAAAACTAATCTAGGCATTAAGATAGATCTTGTGTCTGGTTTCCATTCTTCGATCTTTCAGAATCTTTGGATCCATCTTGGTGAGCTCCCCTAGTCTCTCAAATACTATCAAGTTTGATCTTTGAATCCATTTATTTGTTTATGTATAGGCTCATATTACATATTTTTAGGTTGTTTGACTATTTCTCGAATATCTTCTAAACTACTATGAATATGGGTCACATACTGAGTGAGCATTTTTCTATGGCCTTAAGGTAGGTGGTCACATTGTTTTCCCTTCATGTTATGTTGGTTTCCTTATTATAACATCATTCCATATGTGATCCTTGGCCGAGAATCCCTATTATATTTATTCGTTCATGTCTAACTGGCCATTTTACCTAGATACATGTTTATTGATTCTTTTTGGTGGGTTAGATATTGTATATACATTATATGGACATCCCATGGGTGTTCTAAGTAGAATTGGACATTTTGGCCAATTGGTTCAAAATTCACAAAAATCCTTTTAGCTAACATCTTGGATTCTAAATGTATTTTCCTTTGATATATGAGTATTAAGTAAAACCCAAAGCACCTATTATGTGTTTGGTTCACTTGTGGATTTAATTTCCCAAGTAGGCATATGCCATGTTTCCCAGGACACCTTCCCTTGATACTTGAGCCTTTGTAATGGAATTTTCATGACTTACTAAATTTAATGGATTGGTTTGTGTATGTGTGCCTACTCTTGATGGTTAACCTTATTTAAATGAATTGTATTAATCAAATGGAATGGTTCAATTTGAATGACATATTAAGGATATTTAAAATATGCCTTTTTATTTTGTATTATTAAATAATTATTTTGAATTGCATTGCTTGGAATGGAATTGAATTTTACTAAAGAGACACATGAGAGGTATTGCCTCATGTATTTAATTATATATATATGAACATGACATTGTTAATTTTCAATTAAAATTAATAAGAGGTTATGCCTTATATATTATGTTATAATGATGATTATGCCTCTAATATAAATATGGGTTATATGAAAGAAATGGATGGGAGGTAATTCCACATGCCAGTTATAATTATAATATGAATTTATAAAGGCATCATATAATGTTAATGGGTGTTAATCCCAGAGGGAAATTACTCTCCCTTACATCAGGTGTTGAGTATGGAATCTCACACCAATGATACTATATGGGTGATGGGATTTACACACCATGCCCCTTAATAGAGTGTTTCCATGGAGGCTCACTCTCCATCCCGAGTGTTATAGCATAACCTCTCTCACTCTTCCTAGGATGTATGGAATGTAACCTATTGAATTATATTTTAGATTCGTTAGACTGGTTATGGTTGTTTGAGTTACACCCTGGTCTAGTCCAACATGATTATTCCAGGTATATGTCCATTAGGAATCCACACACACATGGTTTATATAGGTGGATGCAATATAGAACTAAACTACACATATATATTACAATATATTTATATTTAGTGAAATTATCGGACACAAATTCCATCCATGAGCTGAAGCAGGTAGACCTGGCAGGAGTCCGATAGGTTCCTCAATAGGCTGCTTATATTTTTCAGCATTTTTTTACTTTTCTGGTCATAACTTCATATTGTTTAGTTAGGAGAACAACTCATATTACACAAATAAACCATTGGTGGGGGCTTACTAAAATTTTTATCTCACACCCTACTTGGGATGCCTTTGGTATCCAAGAATATTATCTTTCAGAATATATTGATAAGGGAAAAGGCCCTACTATAGGTTGTTGACTTTCTTACCTAGTTGGATCTTATGAATAAAGGACCGGTCATAGGCTCGAGATGATTATGGAGTTATTTTTTCTTTCCATATTTTTTTAATATTGTATAAAATTCTTATATATACATGTTTCAATTTGTATTAAAACATTCTATGAATCCATGTACTAGAAACTACCTTACAGGATTTTGGATATTTTATTAGTTGTTCAGTTATTGATTGTCTTATACTTCATAATTATTTATTTATATGACTATAATTCCAAAAATTATTGATTGTGTCTATTTATATTATGTTTTATCTCTTGTTGTATGTTTATTGGTTATTTACACTTTTATATTCCCATAAGAGGGTACAGTCTCCCCATCATACCACAATTATTCCCTCACTACTAGTCGGAACCCTCTGGAATATGGGGAGATGCGCTTGAGTCCATGTGACCCACCGGCCCAGAGTACATGTTAAGTAGACCCCAAGTAGGTAAGTTACAGTTTCCTTTGGTTTTGAATCATTAAGAGGATTCATTTAGGGATGCACGATCATTTCAACTGTTATAATTAATATTTATCCAATGGTAATGTGTTATGTATAATGCAATACAGTTTCTAAGATTTTGAATCCAATGTTATAATCTCTTCATTAAATGAAGAGAGTCTTTAAAAGGGGGTTTTCTCCCACTTTTAGATATAAAAAATTCATAATAACAATAGTAGAATATCTATCTTCCTCCTTATTCACCATTCATATTCATATACAAGGTTCTATTTACCCTTTTGTATTCAGAGGTCATCCCATTACAAATGAGGTTCTTAGTGGTAGGTGAAATCACCATGTTGGATCATAAGAGTAGTTCAGAAGGATATAATAACTAGAGGGGTCGAATTTCAATTTAAAAAGTTTAAACTAATCAAAAAATAGCTCTTAAATAAATATTACCATACTCAAAAATCATATAATGATCATATTTAAAGAATTGGAATCATGGTTGATATGATATATCAAGGTATGCTTTTATTATAATCACAGTTACACCGATATAACAAAATAGTATAGATATATAAGCACGAAGACTAAATTTATATTACATGTAGATAAGAATAGATCTATAAAAAATAAATACAATTGATAGTAAAAGTAATATTGAATTAAAAGATATATTAAAAGAATACACTCTTTTAAAATTAAGAGTAAAGGTAGTCAATAACCTTGACTAAAGGTATCCAAAGTATTATACATACAAAAAAGTCTATATTTCCTTACTAGGAAATCACTCAATACGATGATTGGAATAATATTTTTCCTCCTATCCCCAAAATCCCTCGATATTAGGATCAATATCTTTCTTTATATCCTCATAAGTCCTCGAATTGATGGATCATATTCAGCATCTTCCTTTCCCCAAAATCCCTTGATTGTAACAATTATTAAAAATATAATAAAAATGAAAATCTTCTAAAGGAAAAACCCTAACAAGATTCCTTAGAAAGAAAAACCTCTAAATTTTTATAATGACTAAAAATGATAATTTCATGTAGAGAAAGCTTTAGAGTACCTGAGTTACAAAAATGTATCGACTCCCAAATCTTCAAATGACCAAATATTTATAGGTGAGGCTCAAATTGTCATAATTATCAATTAGTTTCAACATCCTTAGACAGCTGACTCTTTGACATCTAACTATTTTCTAGAAAAACTAAATTTTCCATCACCATTTTGTTTATCAAAATTACAAATCTCAATGTAATACATATGATAGAAATAGTTATTAATTACTATGGTTATAAACATTTGTCAGCGTGATGGAATTCCTAATTAATTATCAATTTGACGGAACTGAATGAGGGTTAGTCTGATGTATCAGTACCATGGTCAGTCTAATGGGGCATTACTTTTTTTCAATTTGGTAGACAAAACATTAGTCAAACCACTAGTCTAAATAAAGGTATTTTCAATTGATCAGGATCTCTTTAAGTTCTATGTATTAGATTTAATAATGTAAAGTTTATATTGTTAATACATTATAAACTTTTCTATGTATGGTTAAATGTGATTATCTCTACCAAAACATACTAAAATACTTGGGGCATAAAAATTTATTAAAAAATGTTTTAATAGAGTGTTTGTGATTTTCAACACTAAATGAATGGAATGGCAAGAAGTAAAACTTCTGACTCAACACACAATGGAGGAAATATTTTAATAGTTTTCTCTTAGTGATTATGATCAAGAAAACACTTTTTAAGATCCGTAGTTATAGATCTTTCTATATTTTTGGTAAACCTTTTATTTATGTTCTTTATTTGCATGTTTTTTCTATTGTTCACAGTTTAGGAACTTTATATGGGTTTCTTTAACATTTTTGATCATATGATGGTCATAAAAAACCCTTCAATATATTTATTCAATATAAATATACACCACATTATCTCAGTGAAACCAACCAAGTCAAGGTTGGATACTTACAATTCAACCTCATTTCATAGGTACAAAATTCCTACCTAGGGAACCAAATATAATTATACTACCTACATAAAACTTATTAGAGGAAAAATGACACTAAATCCAACTAAATAAATTCCCTAGTAAGGTGAGTCACTCTCATTACATAACTCACACATTAAACATTTTCCTCAAAACTATTTCTCTTGAAGCAACATAAAAAAAGATCAAAAACATTCGTGACCTAGATTAAATAAGGGTGTCATCAATGATGAATACCAACACAATACACAGGTAATATGTATCTAGAGCCTATTAGAGCCTATTAGAGCCTATTATTTAAATTTGGATAGCTGTTTAAGGGATTCGAAGTTTAAAAAGGGTCAACATAACTGTAACATTTATGTGAAATAAATGAGTAAATTCAGCCTCATTGTAATTATATATGCGGATAACATCATATTTTCTAGTGATAAATAGTGTTTATAAGAAGATTTTGTTGAGACGATAAAGAATTATTTTTAAATTCCCATGCTTGGTGGGATGACACACTTTCTATGATTTAGGATTGAGAAGTAGATGAATTATTTTTTTCTGTAGAAAAAAGGTATGCCAGATAATTAATAAAAAAAGAGGAATGGAAAATGAAAATAATATACTCCCATTTTAGTTGGAACCAAATTATTCAAGGGTGAATGTGGAATAAGTGTTAACTAGGAATAATTAATATGAATTGTTAAAAGTATAATTTATCTAAAATCACCAATATTAACTATCACTTATGTAATGACTCTATGTGCCATATTTCTGAATGATCCTTAAGAGTCTCAGTTGTTGGATGCTAAAAGAATACCATGATATATAAAATGACTTTGAACTTTTTTTCTATATATATATATATAATATATTAGAACCTATTTTTATTTACAAATGAAAATTGGTAAAGTGACTGTATAGAAAAAAGATCAACATGAGGTGTAACTTTATTTCTAAGATAAAGCAGTGTTGGTTGGTATTGCAAGAAGTGAAATTTAGTTACTCTGATAATAAAGGAGAAGGAATATGTAGTAAATATTCATGCTTCTATAAAAATTATATAGATGAAAATTTAGTTATCATGTTTTAAGATTTATACTTAAGATACTACTGAAAATTTCGTGTGATAATTAAAGTGACACATGGTTCTCTACAGACCTAGTACAACATTCAAGATCTAAACATATTATTATTAGATTCCACTTTATCTAAGAAAAGGTGGATAGTATATATATAATTATAGAATAAATTTCTAAAAAATATCTTATTATAGATATCATTACCAAAGATATTCCAAAAGAGAGTTTTATGGTATTAAGGCTGAAATTTCATGTTAATTGTTCTCCAAGCGCTTGAAGTTCTATTATTTTGAGTTTCCCCAATGGTCCTTTGGAATATGTATCCAAATTGGGAGATAAGTCCTTGATGTAGGGGTAATTTAGAAACATGAAAATGTTAATATTGTTCACTAAAGGATGATATATCATGGAAGGTTCTCGTGATGCAAGCAGTAAGGATGGAAGTAGTGAGGAAGGATGTTTTCCGATAACGCTAATGTAATGGATTGAAATAGTGGTCTTAAAATAATTCTCCTCAATAATGGTGAACATAGAGATACTCTACATATGATGTAATGGTTATGTTTCTTAAAAATGGAATTTCATGGGGTTTCTAATTTATTTTCATAAAATACAACAGGGTAGATAGAAGAACCCCATGGATTTGAGGCTTTTTCTTAGAAATATTTAAGTTCCATTAGTTCTATATGAATATGTAATGTTGTATTTATTAACTACCAAATATGAAGATCTCATAAGTATGATGGTTCTTGATCTATTATTATGGAACTAATAATCATATAGAAAAGGTTCATGATTCAAGCTTGTATTTTTGAGAAGGGATATAGGTCGGTTGGATTAGTTCTGTTAGAGTTTGAGTGTTTTTTGAATCCATGTAGCTAATTTTTTAAAGGGAATATTAATGTATCTATTTACACTATATAATGAAATTGGTGAAGAGAAATTCATGTAGGTGATTAATTATCCACATTCACTACATAAGAAAATCACACTTTCAATACAAAAATGTAGCCAAATGTGTCAGATAGTCGAATGATTGATGTACCTAATTTGGGGATCCATGTTTCTAAATGCTTTATGTAGCTGATTATATACATATAAAATTGAGAATTAGGTAGCTGATTTGTGTCATAACCAAATGATGAATCACATAGGTGAATATTCTATATAGCCATTTTTAGTTGAGAATCACATATCTAATTTTTGTTTATAACCACATAGCATATTTCTATATATCTGATTTTCCTTCACATTGAAAATTAAAATTTACTCCTAAGTATGGATTGGTTTTCACTAAGTTTTTATAATTGAAATATTTTGATAAGAATTAGCTATGACAGTGATTAAAGAGTTTTAAATTCTTTTATCATCATTGAATTCTATTTTCAATCTATGATTCTCAAAAAATATGTAGTATTCTGCAACGGTTGTTATGGAGTTTTAAATAATGATTTTAATATGTTGAAAAATAATTATTGATCCATGATGAAAATAAATCATTTGTAAACTACCATATAGATCATGAGGTGATAATTAAATATATCTAGATCATGGATCATGATCTCTATAGAATAACATAAGAGTGATAATTGAGATTTTGGGGTGTGTTCCCTACAAAGTAATAAAAAAAGGAAAATCACATCGATGCAGAGTAGAGAGGTGATAGTGATAAAACCATTAATGCACATTGGAGAGGTGATAATGATAAAACCATTGATGCAAAATGGAAAGATGATAGTGAGAGACACAAAAAATAAGTTTCATAAGTTTGGATTCCAAATCCAAGGTTCTTTTATTTATTGATCAATATACGATGAAACTGATCTATTCAAAAGATTACATTTGATTTTGAGAATATTTTTCTCCACTCTTTCAAAAATTAATTATGGAAAATATTTTATTACATATCTTAGAAGCTCATGGAAGTAAATAAAAATAATATTTTCCAAATAAACCTAATTTTTCTAGTGATCTTCATCATTTTTAATCATATTTTATACTGAATTGTGCTATTGTGTTGTTGGGTGTGAATCCTGACATGTGTGGTGGGATGCCACATGATATCTTGTAAGATTATTTCACTTTAGGATATAGTGAAATGATGTCATGGTTGGGGGAGTAACCATCCATGATAAGAATTAGGGTCACATTGAGACTAAAAATCATAAAATATTCTTTTTTTGTTCTATTTACTTTTATTGAATTTGAGAAATGTTGAGTAAACATATGAGTGTATCAGATCCTAACAGGGCAACATAAGTTTATTTCAAAATAAAAAATGATAAAAATGATAACCACTAATTAAACCCATTATCATTGGTGTAACACCTACTTTCAAACTAAAAAAGGATTTTAAAAATAATATGTTAGTTTTCCACATCTATTATATTAAAAACTAACAAGTAAATATGATTTCAATGTTGGTTTTGGGTAAAAATGAACATTGAAAGCTAATTTTTTTACATTCCATGATAGTTTTTTTGTCGAAAATTACATTGAACGATCTATTTTCTTAAAAAAATATATTCTTCAACAATCTTAGGAAACATTTTCATGTTCAAAAAGTATAAAAATCCTAAACCATTAAATAATTTTTGAAATAATCATCTTATAAATTTTAATTAAATAAGAGACATGCATGATACCTAATTTAAAAATTAACCTTTCCTAAAAAATTGTGCGCAGACAAATTTCAATGATGGGAAGTGTATTTATATGTATAAAATGAAACAACATTGAAAATCTATAATTAAAATTAATGTTATAAGATTAAAAATATAAAAAATTTATTTAAAAACAGAAATTCAGAATAGAACTAACCGTATTAAATTCAGTCATCATCATAATTATAATCATCTCAGAAATGAATCATTAAATAGAATTACCAAATTCCAAAATTTATTTTTTGATAACGAGGCTGTTTTTATGAAATATTCACCTGAAAATAAAAAGATACATATATATATCGATATCAATATAATAAAATAAAATATTATCTAATATAATTTATTTAATTATATTATTACGTATTTAATTTTATTTTTCTTCTTTATTGAAAATTGAACATCATTAAACTATTCCCATGACCTATATTTTTAGATATAAAATAAAAAGTAATATATAACAATAAGATTTAAGATTAAATAATGTATAAAAAATAGTAAAATGTACTCTTTTAACAATTTTCCAAATGTTTTACAAACTCATTCTAATAAAGAGAAAAATAATATACTATGAATTCATGTGGGAAGAAGACACCTAACATATAATGACCTCTAAAATATAAAATAGTTAAAATTAATGATTTTATAATAAATATTAATTAAAAACTATATTATTCTTCTTAAAAATCATGGAATAGAAAAAACCAACACCCAATATCCTTATTTTATAATATTATATATATATCTAGAATTATCATATAGATATAACATAATCATTAAAATATATTCTTTATTAATAAAACCTTAAATGATAGTTCTCTAATATTTAATATAATGTGTATCGAGATACCTAATAAAATAAGTTCTAAATCATGTCACTTCAAGTAAAATTTATTTAAAAAAAGATACACTGAAATGAAAATGTACTTACATGAAAAAAAAATACCGGTATGGTAAGATGATAAAAAACAACAAGATACATGATATCTTTTTTAATATTCTTAATGTATAGTCTCTTCCACGTATATAATATGTTAGAAAAAACTCATAATAATGCACCAAGAATGAAGAAATTTGGGATAATACATTTATCACATCATAAATATCAAAAGTATATGATGGTGCTGGTTCATCATATTTTTATTATTTTGTTCTATTTTTTTATTTTATATATTCCTCTATAAATTAATTATAAGAAAAAATTATGTTTTCAATAGAAATTTAATTATATTGAAAAATAAATAATAATCCATATATCAGGTGTTGAAGAAGTCTATATGGTCAAAGTAAAAAAATGACCTGCACAATATTCAAGTTCAAAAGCTCTTCTATAGGTAATGACACTAGAGTAATTGGATCAATAATATTATATACCATTACTATTACCTTACTCAACTTCATAGGCTCGTGATGTACATAATCCCAAAAATATGAACTAATATATAAGTTATAATATATATATTGGGATCCCCATCATACAAACTCACAGTATAAGGCTAGGTCTGAATGAGGATGTGGATAATCTCAGTAGGTAACTCATGAAGGTTATGACTGTATCATCATTTGTTCATACATATCAAACACAACTGATTTAATTTCATCATCCATTGACTTGTTTATTTCTTCCACCATAGATGTTAAGGAATATATTTTTGAGTCCCTCTATTTCATACATGAATGACCAAAAGATATCCTAATATTGAAACCCACCTCATTTCTTTTTACATGTCTAGGGTGTTATGTACTTCCTAAACCATAATCTAGAATGTACATCCTTCCCTTATGGATAACATTCTAATGTGCCACTTTCTTTTGTAGTTCATCCATAAATGATATATTAAAATGTTACATTAGTTCTATTGATTTAAAAAATAAAAAAATCCAAGAAAAATAAAAAATAATTTCTTATAATTTGATTAGCTACTTATTTAGATTATCATATAAGAAACCATTCATTTTTACTCACTCATTCCCTTTTCCATTTTTTATGGTGGGGGGGAGGTAGAAGATAGAGGATCGAACTAGACCTCATATGAGATGCTAATAGATTTAACTATTAATGCATCGAACTTTTCTATAATCATTTAATCATCCAGTAAATGATAACTACAATGTGATGATGTTTGGGGGTATAAATTCTACAACTAGATCTCTTGATAAAATCTCATGGAGACCTATTACATAAAAATAAATGAATATGAAATCAAATAATATATAGTTTTTTCACTATATAAAATAATTATCATTTAATAGGAATTTCATCATGTTTATTGGTGAAACATTTATTCCATTTATCTATATTTACAAAATCATACTTGATGCATCGGTTTTCATTATGTAGCTTCCCAAAAAATTAATTTTTTCAATGTTTTTTTTAATTCCTCTGTCAATCTAATACTAAATATAGAGAACTTTTTTTTAATTTCTTTAATTTCATAAAGGCCTAATTTCATCTATAGTTGAACACATTAAATAGTAGTTATATAAAATATTTAATAATTTATCAATGGGATCCAAATAAATCAATTTAGATATTTTAACATTAAGGAATCTAAAAAAATTTCATCCATCATCTTGTTGATGTACTTCCAATCATGGTATAAAATGTTGACCCTAAAATGGATCTACATGTAGATATAACTCTTAAAAATCATTTCATTTGGGCTAGTTAGGTAATTATTATCATTTTATTTAATATGTATCATCCTATATCCATGAGAATTTGAATTTTTTGTAATTGTGGAATCCCATTTTTACCAAGTCCAAGAATTGTGTTCTCTAGAGAAGATGAAGAATATTCCACTTTATGAGGCTCACAAGAAATCCTAAAAATAATTATTACAAATTAAAAGTTTTCATTCATTAAATAATTAAATTTTTGAAGATTTTTTAATATGAAAAAATTATATATAGCTTAGTAAATGTTCCTTTTCCAATATTTTTTCATCTAAATAGATAAATGTAGTGATATTATATGTACCTACATGTTATTATAAAACTGAACATCTAAAAAAAGGGAAAAAATATCCAGGTGAAAAAAGGGTGTCAAAACATGTGTAGGTCTAAAAATTTGATGATTTCATGACTAAACTAATAAATATAATTATTAATTCAAGGATAATAAAATTGACTGAGATTTATAAATTTAAATTTCACAGTAACAAAAAAATCATTTTATATGTGTAAATTTAACCATAATATAATGATGGCATCTTTTTTAATAAAAAATGTTTAAATATAACTATTTAACATAAAACTTTAACAAAAGAATCCAATAAATGAACAATATACATTTATGTATTTATTTAAACATCTAAATTAAAAAATAGAGTATTTACATGTCCAAATTTCTAAAAAATAAATTATGATATAAATATTTACTGAAATAATAAGGATAGTGACTTAGTTTTTTCCAATGTCCCTTTAACATGATCATTTCATATAGCATGGACTATATCAACATTATAGTGATTATTATCCTCAGGAAATCACATTATAGATAGAGAAACATCACCTAAATTGATAACAACATCATCATCATCATCACCCAAATGAATTATATTCCCTTATAAAACAATGGACCACTGATCCTTAGATAGTCCAGTCAGATAAAATATCTTCTTCTAATGTGTCTCCATGATAAATTGTTCCTCATTATAACTATATAATTTTAAATTAATGAGTTAAAATTCATAATCATCATGTTTTACACCAATGTTACTATCAACCCAATTACACTTATATGTCGTCACTCAAAACTTAGTATAATAGACTTTCCATATATCCTCAACAACTCCAAAATATTTTGTTGATAAAAAAGTTGGATTTTTAAATTTTTTAATCAAAAAATGCAATACTTCGATGATTCACATTACTATATTATTTTGAATGGTACTCTTGACATCCTAATTTTTGTGTAAAATTTGTAACCATTAATATCAAAGTCATACCATGTCATCACATTAATAGATGGTCCCCCTACTAACCTTTTTAATTTTTCTAAAGTAGACAAATCAGTGTTGAATTTATCTTTAAACCATGAACCATATTTATTTGTATGATCACTCATAAACCAATTTTTTCAAATATCATACATTTAATCCAACAATATGGTATGATATATATGGTTGAACCTCAACTCTGTTTTCCAAATTGTATATTTTTATATATCACTATATCTATTGGAATTAACTTTACCATTAATCTACAAACCCCTATACCTTCTGTACCAATTATCTAATGTTGAGATATAAGGAGACCAATGTTCCCCACTTCATATAAATAATTATTAAAGAACTCAATCACCTCTTTCGATATGTATTTCTAAACAATAGAGGCCTATAATTTATGAATATTTTTAACATATCCCTAAAAAATTTCATATATTTTTTAAAAGATACATACAATGTAAATAATAAGTCCAAAATATTCTTATCTCTCACACCAAATGAATAACTGAATGAACCATTATATCAAAAAAATGTTGGTGGGAAATGCACTTCTAGTTGAAAAATTATGTGGGCAGATTCCTTCTCTACCATATCTATCAAATTTAGATTAAGGAATTTAATGAAAATAAATTTGAAAAAATAACTTAAATTGATTATAGAATTTCTAACAGGTATGGAAAATGTACCACATAGTGCGATCGGTAGTAGTTATTTCATCAACACATGAAAATCATGATATTTCACACATATTAACTTTAAATCATTAAATGAAAAAAAAACTCTTCATATTTTAAGAATATCCACTAGGTACTCTAATACCATGAAAACATTAAACAAATCACCTTCTCACTCTTTCATAATGTATATCAAAATGATGGTAAATTTTTTATTTTTCCTTTCATAATGGAAGCTAACTAAAAATATTCTCATTGATATTAAGAAAATATTTTCAGAAATTTATCTTTTTTTTCATTTACTTTTATGTCTAAAAATGTTACTATCAAACTATCACATATGTTTTTCTCAACATGTATAAAATCAATATTTTTTTATCTCTAAAATATCAATTAAGTTATGTTGAATAAGTGATATATCTTCTTCTAGATAATTTTTGATGAGCATAAATTTATTTCTTTCTATATATGAAATCAATTTTTTCACACTTTTGAAGTATTATTTAGATGAAATTTGTTAGGGGTGATATTATAATCTTTTAAACCATTAAATTAATTTTTTAATCCTTGATAAGGTTGATTCATTTTTAAAACTCATTGATTCTCCATGTACAATATGTTTCTTCTATTCTGAAATTGATAATATGAAGTCTCTTCTTTACAATTTAGAAAATATTTATGTCCCTTAATACTATATAAAGATAAGTTTCCATATATTGAAATTATTTTATTGTGAACATGATCATATCTTGAAAAATTATATATTATTTATCTTATGTATAAAAAATTATAACACATTTCTCCTATAGAAATTTCAAATCATCAATCAATGGTGAAAGACAGACAACAATATCACCTCCTAATTGTTTTGGTCCAAAAACCATCAATATATTCATAAAATATTATTTATTCATACATATATGTGACAAAAAGTTTTAAACTAAAAATATAATAGGATATGAATTGTGTTGGCTATTGAGGCTCTAGTATTAATTTATTCCATCTGTTTATTTTCTTATTCAATGATTTCAAGAATCACTTGCAAAATCAAGATTTTTTTTATCAAATATATTTTATTATAGTGAACCAGTTGGGTGATTTAAGATTCTATCATATATATTTTTCATCTATATACCATAATATTCTGTTAGATTCATTTAAATTTAAAAATATATTATTAAAATGAGGAATTATAAGAATATACAAAAAATAGTAAGAGATTTGGTGCCTTTTATTGAGAATGAATTAATGTTTAATTATTCATCCATCTTATATCACAATGTTCAACATTTTGGTCATTATAATAAATATTCATATTACTTAATATGAAATACACAGTGATTGAGGAAATATCATAAACATAACTAAAAAATTAATATTAAATATAAATAACTATAAATATAATCAATTCAAATTACTAAGAAATTAGACCATAATAATAAAAAAATTATAATCACAATGATATTTATACTATGAAACTAATTATAAAAATAATAATTAATAACAGATAAATATGTATATATATAAGAGCATGAATGAACAGAATTTAAAACTAAAAAAATAATGTGTAGATATTCTAAAAATAAAAAGTGAAAAATTATACTTAAAAAATAGAGATTCAAACTATAAATATGGGAATAAGAGATCCAAAATTGTGATTTAAAGACTTTATACTTTATGAAATGAAATAATACGGCTCAAAAATATATATTAAAGATGATTATAGTGAATCTTGAACATGATAAATGGAATAAACATTGGTGGGCCAAATGACATAAATGATATACTGGGAGGATTAAGTGTTGAAGAAAAATTATAAAAGCGATGTAAAAAATATATCAAACAAGGAAGATTGAGGTTGATGAAGTGGGTTAAAGAATATAATATTGCACCTATTATGGTTTTTTATAAAATATCAACAAATGAATTTGTGAAACCGGGTAATATATTCTTTTTTAAATAATTTTGATGGCATTTTGTATTAAAATTGATAAGAGTTTTTTGGAAAAAATTTGATGTAAGTTTTACTAAAAAAATAACATAGTACGTTAACTAAAGAGCCATTAAAGTATTTTTTTTATTAAAAATGAAATTAAAGGAATTTCATAAATAGGATTAACATTATTTTGAAATAAAATGACATTAAAGGACCCACTTTGTGCATTGGGACATAAATTTTAGAAAAACCAATGTTAAAATTTTTATGTGGAATCATATTTTTATGTTAGTGTCTTGTGTTCTATATATATAAATATACGCCACTATGAACCAATTAAACCATATCTAATAGTTCCAAATGTAAAAAAGTCACCACCAAACTATGAAATTCTTGTATATACACAACATGTGTCGGTACACGTATTATTCATAGGTGAGTTTAAAAATTCCTAGTATGATTCATAAAAAACACATGTAAAAATAAACCATAAGCTTGCTCAATAAACTTAAATGGAAGGGGAATAAGAAGGTGAAATGTATATATATTCTCAAATATCTAAAATACCACATATTGTTGAATAATATTTTATTCATGGATTAGCTCAATAAAGAATCTCATCTCACTAGCAACCAAATATATCCAGGATATTAACATACCTAAAACCATAAAGTCTCTAATCCATCCAGATTTCATATCTAGAGAGTATAAATTATTTTAGTTACCTTAATATACCCATAACATCTATATAAAACATCATAAAAACTACCCAGACATCATAAATACAATATTACTACCTCATAGTTACCAAAGTAGTGGACCCATGCCTTAGTATAATGTGCATGCTAGTCGAGGGGTTACAAACCCTAATGAAGGACCCACACCTCATCGTCTGGTGTGAAAATAGATTGAGGGGGTGGTGTTAAAAATCTATATAAATGGATGAATGACCTACATTCTAACTCTAATTAATTTTTCCGACCTCTATAAATGGAGGACTTATTCCCCATTCCATGGGGGGTACTAACTATTCCTATAGTATGGGGGCCCATGCCTCGTCAAATTCTTAGGGCTAACTGCCCCATAACCAATTGTAGGAACCACATCCCTATAATGGAATACCTACACCCATATGTCTATGAGGGGTACTCAAATACACAATACATAACCTAGTGTAGGAACCACACCCCTATAATGGAATACCTACACCCATATGTCTATGAGGGGTACTCAAATCCACAATACATAAGGGGGAGTTGTTCCCTGTCATCAGTATAGCCCAAGGGAGCTACCAACCCTATTTTCACATCAAAAGTCTCTCCCTACACTAATTTTGATTTCACGAAGCTAAGGATCACTATATCACTAAACAACTTTTCAAAAATCCATACTAACAAAGATATATACACCACATAATTTAACATTGAAAATATATCAGGATTGATTTCTCATGTTTCCTATTCTAACACTCAGGTAAAAAAAATATGAAAAAAACTGAAAACTATCCAGTACATGACATGTACATCCTTAGTACCTGGAATGTAATCTATTAGATATATCCAAGTGAGTAATATAATTGTATATAATGGGTTTATTTAACCTTCATGATGGGTGGTGATCACTACTTCAACTAAGTTTTTACTTTTTGTATATGTCAAATTATATTTCTTTAATACTGTAATGTAATCGAAATATATAAAGTGTTATATGTCGTAAAGTATTTCAATTGTAATACATATACATGGTGTTTCTAGTATGTTACACACCATTTAGGACCCTTGGGAATCTAAATCATTTTATTCCAGGGCTTCTTGAGTTGTGTCTCTATGTGTACTCAGTGTGTACCTTATCTTATATGGTGTATGTGGTTAATTGGCCAACTAAGCATGTACACTGGTACACACATAATGTACATGAAATTAAGTATATGGAATGTGACTTGGATACACACCCCCATTTAATATTTATAAACAAAAAACTACCCTATCCATCCTGGTGTCTAACTTACATTATATTTTTTTGGGGACAACACACCATGTAATATAGAAAATTAGACCAATCTAGATTCATCTTCTCTATGTTGTGTAAAATTCTAGATCTCGAATTTAAATTATATATTAATTTTCCTTCTTAAATTAAATATCTAATTTTAAAATCATTATTTTATTTTTTTATTGATTTATATATATATATTTATATATGATTATGTAGTTTCTTTTACATGTTTTCTTCAAAAAATTAAATTAAAGTATAGTCGAATTTTATAAATAATAAAATAGTTTTATAAAATATCTTTTAATATATTAATAATTATTTAGAAACATATTTTTTTATATAATTACATTGATTTTGTAAATATTTTTATATTCTCATCATCATGATAGTTAATTCACCGTAATATAACTATGAATAAAGTTTGATACATGTTTTCATAGTCATAAAATTGAAACATACAACCATTGAAAGTTATGTCATATGAACATTTATGTGAAAATATAATAAAGGAAATGGTTAAATATAATTTTTTCCACTAAAACAATATGTTAACATTGATTTTATTATATAAATTATAGCTCATCTAATTTATAAATGAGTATTTTCATATTATGTTCACATGTTTATTACCCTAAATTTTTTATTTTAAAATGTTATGTAACATGTTTTATAATGAAATAAAATTATGAAATATTTATTATTTTTTGTTGAAATTATATTTTATCATATTTATAGTGTGTTATTATCAAAAAATTGGTTATAAAATATTGATAATGTAGTATTTAGAAAAGTAAAATGGTCATTGACATGGAATTGTAGTCATAACAAATAAATATTATTATACTTAAATGGTTTTCCTAATTCAGTATCTAAAAGTTAAATTTCACATAATTCGAAGAATAATTTAATAAAATATATATATTTTTAAATTCATAAATAATTAATTGTCGATCATATATTATTTAATAACAAATAAAAATGGAACCACTAATAAAAAATATATAATTTATATTATAAACAACATGTTTTCCCATATAATATATGTATTTTTTAAAGTTAAATTTTTTTATTTGTTAATTAGAATTGTATAAAATTGTATGAATCTATTTAATAGTCACATATATAATATCATTAGTTGAATTTTTTTGGAATTTTATGAAAAAAATTGTTTTCCAATGAATAATAAAAAAATAGTTTTTTGAATATTGTAACATATAAGACATTATTATGATATAAATATGATTTAAAAAATTAAGAAACCATTTTATTTACCAAAAATTAATTTTAGTAGTAAAGTAATATATTTAAAAATTATAAGTAAAATTTACAAATATATTCTTGAAATTTCAAAGACTAAGTTTAAATTTATTATAATATAAAAATAGTTTTTGTTTTTTTACCTTTAATTAAGTGTCTCGTAGAATTAATTTAGTTTTGGATTTGGTTTAATATTAAATAAAACAAATTTTTTTAATAATTAACCAATAAATTTCTTAGTAATCAATAATATTCATAACCTTGGGTCTAAATAATAAATTAATCAATACATTATTCTAAAATACCCCTCTCTGTTGGCTATATAAACACCCCTCCACCACCTCGTTCTCCTCACTTTCAAAATTAATTTGATCAAAAAAATCTACCCAAATACCTCTTTACACTTCCCTTACCATGTCCATAATCCACTTATATGACCAAAATTCCCCCATTTTAAGGCTTTAATCTCAACCTAAATGAGGTGACTCAAAGAGCATGGTAAGAGTTTCTAAGCCTTTTCTCCATTTTATTTATGATTATTTTTCATAAAGTTCAATTAAAACTATAATTAGTTGTCTAAAATTATTCTAGTCTCATATTATTGGAATCATTATTATTCATAACTTATGATAGATCAATCATTACATCTCACAAAACGTTTTTTCATAACCCGTTACTATGTTAAAATCAAAGTTTCTTAATTCACTGTTTTTATTTTCTACTTTAGATTACTTTTCTATAAACTCATTAAAAAATAATTCTAATATGATGAAATTATTTTATTATCAAATTGGTTATCATATATTTTATCTCTTCTTGATGATATGCTATAAAATTCATCTCATTGAACCATTTTCATGGGTCATCGCTATATCAAAATACGGGGTTTTCAAAAACATTATCATTTCATTTCGATTCTTGTCTTACTAATTTCAATAAAATATGTAATATTTAATATTTACACAAAAAAAATTAGTTTAACTATAATAATTTTTTTTATCAAACATAAATATTTATTGGGTTTTCCTTTCATTATAACTCCTTTAAAAAACATCGCTCACAATAGTTGTTTTACGTTACTTAAGTAAATGATTATATTTTCCTAATCTTGGGCCATACAAGGGTTCCCATAAATATTAAATTTATAAATTAATATAACATTTATATTCAATTAATTTCATGTTTATGATTTTCTAATATTAAAATATTCATCATGAAAATGAAATTAAAAGTAAACATTGATAATCATTTTTAACAAAAAAAATTATACCAATTAAGATTCTCTAAATAAAAAATATTTCCTGAAATATTTACATCCCTTGATTATGTAATGATATGAATATAATAAATTTTCAATTTTATATGTTATAAAATAATAATATAGTGTATTTTTATGATTTCAAATATACTAAAGTAGTTTTGGAGATTATTAAATGAATAACCTCAAAGCAACCGACATGAATAATAACAATTTATTAAATGAATAAAAATTGATGATAAATGAATTAACAAGAGTAAAAATTAATAAATTAATATGGAAAATGTTTTAAATCAAATAAATAGTTAACACAATTTAATTATATAAAATTTTATAGGATATACATAGTGAGTTTGGACTTGAGGTAAGAGTTTTATTTCCATGTCTCCACTCTTCGAAACTATCATTATTATATTTCATAGCATATACACTATATATCAAATAAAATATCTTAAAATGAAAAATTTAATATTTTAAATTAATTTTTAGTTATTTTATGGTCTCTTTTACTCCCTCATTGATTTAAAATTCACACAATACATTTTTCATAATGTTTACTTTTTTACACTTTTTTTTATTTTCAAAAATATATTCCCCACCACTCTTTGTTTATCTCTATTCCTATTTTTATATTTATAATATGAAAAATTTATAAATTTTATATATCCTATTTATTCCCTTCATTTTTTGTATTCATTACTTTATGTTTTCCTTCTTTATTATTTTCTTTAACCAAACATATGAATCTTATAAGGGAAGATTTTCCAATTTCCTTTACTTTTTAACAAGTTATTTTTATACTACTCCACCACCTTTATTATTTCGTTCATAGACTAAAACAATTTATTATTTATTAATTGTATACTATAAATATATTTTTTGTTATGTTACACTTTCTATTTGATTATTTATGTGATTTATCATTTAAAAACCCATTTTGACACTGTTATGTAACCTAGTTTTTTATTATGGATTTATTTCATGTTTCACCTTGATGTATATTGTTTTATATGTGTTGTACATATTAATGATGTATTATATTGATATTGGTGAGAATAGAACTGTATATCCTAGAAAAGATTGGGCAATGCTTAATATCTCTTGAAATAACTATGTGTGGGATAGGTGAAGTAATCCCCATTCTTAATTTTATGCATGAGCCTCCTTTAGATAGCATCATCCATAATATTATGTGTGGGATAGGTTAATTTATCCTCATACATAATGTTATTATTAGGAAAAGTTCATTTAGACTCATCCAAATGTCATTATATCTTGGTAGTGAGTCTTAACCTATGTTTATGATGAAATGTCTTATGTTGGTGTCACATTTTATGACCTATCATGATTACCATGATCTTATAATATTTCAATAATATGTCATGTTTCTATTTAATATTTTATGATCCTACCTTTTATTTATTACTTTTTATGATCATTGACTCAAATGATTATTCTTTTATAGACCTTATTTCATGATATATGATTATTCTATCAAGACTCATTTTCACTTATTATGATTCCATGATCTTATTCTATTAATCATTACATTTAAATCATGATTAGGTTTCTTAATTGATTATGATCTATTGATAATTCCTATTTTTCTTATTTATTATCATTTACCCCTTACTAAGCATTTGATCTCACTCCTCACTTCTGATTCCCTACTTCCTAGGGAATTTCTATTTAGGGATATGTATAGGAGAGTTGTATGTGTGGATATTTTTTATGGAAAAATGTTTCATTTAATTTATCTATAATATGAATATGTTCCTAGTTCCCAAATACAAAAAACTTTTTATCTTCGGTGTTGGTTGAAATTATTGTGATGTATGAAAGTATTTACATCAAGGACTATATCTAGAGGTGAGGTTCTATGGATGTTTCAATTCGTATCAATAGAGAGTTCAGTTATTTGGGGAATTATGATTGAGAAAATTTGGGTAAGAATCCTTAGTTTGATATCTTTTAGACATAAATTATGAGGATAAGTACAAATATTTTGATCATATAGGTTTTCAATTTCCAAAATATTAATATTGATTCATATTATGACCTTACCATATTTAATGTTTAAGATGACATTCGGAAATAATATTATGGTTAGTAAAAATATGAGAAAAATTTTATAATCATTTATAAATGGGTAAAATTGAAGGATAAAATTTATTTAAAGGGTTGGAATATAACATCACATATTTTCATTGAATACTTTTATGAATTTTCATTCTTAAATTAAATGTTTAAATTTTAAATTCATGTCTTTACTTTTCTTAATGATTTATATATGTGTACATATATAACAGTTATATAGTTTCCTTCACATGTTTTTCCACAAAATTTTAGGCCAAGTAAAATAGAATTTTATAAATGATAAAATGATTTCTTAATATATTTTTAGTATATTTATGGAAGATTTTACACATAATTTTATTTGATAAGTTCACTGCTTCTATTAATAATTTCGTATTCATATCATCATAGTAATTAATTCATTGTGATCTAATTTTTCATAAATTATAATACATGTTTTAATATTCATAAAATTGTTCCAAATAACCATATAAGGTTATTTAATATAAAATTTAATGTGAAAAATATGATAAATTTTTTTACACTAAAATAATAATTTACCATGCATTTTTAAATGATTATAATCATATTATGTGTACATTTTTTATTACCCCAATTTTTTTAAATGTTAAGTGACATGTTTTATAGTATAATAAAATTATGAAATATTTATAATTTCTATTTGAAACTATAATTCCTCATATGTATTTTGTAATATTATTACAAATGGTTATAAAATTTTGATAATTATGTTTTTAGAAAAGTAAAATGGTCATCGAAATAACATTTTAATGATATTATATATAGTTTGTTTGGTAAAACTATTTTCTCAATTATTTATCTAAAAGTTAAATTATAATAAATTAGAAGAATGATTTCGTAAAATTTATATTATTTGAATGTAAAAATAATTAATTATAAATCATATAATAGATAATAACAAATACAAATGCAATCACTTATAATAAGAGAAATAGTTTATATTCAAAATAATATGGTTTTTCATGTTTTATATAAATGTATTTAAAATTTAAATTTCAAAATATATAATTTTAATTTTGAAAAACTGACTTCATTTTTTTAATTCACAACAAAATTACCTTTGAATTAGTTTTAGGACTTTTATGAAAAAAATTATTTTTTGATGAATAGTAAATAAATACATTTTTTTCGAATACAATAATTTTATAGAAATCATCATGATATAAAAATGTATTAAAAATTATAAAACCATTTTATTTAAAAAAATTATACATAGTAAAATAATTAATTTAGAAATAATAATTTTAATTTATAAACTTATATTTGATAATTTTAAGGCTAAGATATATTTTATTTGAGTAAAAACTATTTTGGTTTTTTACCTTTAATTAAGTTTTTCCATGATCTCATTCAGTTTTAAATTTATTTTAATGTTAGCGAACCCTATTTTTCCATATTCATAATCCAACAAACATCCTGAGAATTAATATTATTCATAGTATTTGGCCTAAAAAATAAAATTCCCAAAAATTTATTTTAAAATACCTCCA
The DNA here is from genome assembly GCA_963277665.1 of Viscum album. NCBI lineage: Eukaryota > Viridiplantae > Streptophyta > Magnoliopsida > Santalales > Viscaceae > Viscum > Viscum album. Next base: position 2,103,903,925 of record OY728165.1, read on the forward strand.
ACTATAAAAACACACCTCCAACACCCATTTCTCATCAATTATTAAATTAATTTATTTACTAATTATCTAAAAAAACCTCTATAAAATTCCCTTTTCATGTTCCTAATCCCTTTTTGTAACCAAAAGACCCTCCTCTAATAGATTTAAGCTAAATCTAAATGAGGTGACTCAAAGAGCCTGGAAAGGGTTTCGAAGCCTCTTTCTCTTTTTTATTTGTGATTATTTTTCATAAAATTATTTAAAAATTATAATTATTTTATTGAAATGGTTTCATTTCATGGTATTGAAATCATTTTAATACATCATTGATGATAGACCAACCACTACCTCTCACTGAAATCCTTTTCATAACTTGTTAAAATGTCAAAATAACAATTTCTTAATTCTCTCTTTATATTTACTACATGAGGTTTATTTAATATAAAATAATTTCAATTTCAATTTAATATATATATATATATATGATTTTATTTTCATGTTATTATCATATAGTTTATCTTTTATTGATGAAATATCCCAAATTTTATGTCATCAAACCCATCTCCTAAGTTGTTACCTTATCAAAATATGGGTTTTTGAAAAAGTAAATATTTTGATTTTGATTTTCCTATTACCCTTTTAAATAAAATTAGTAATATTAAAAATTTACCCTAAAATATTATGAAAATGTTTTCTTAAGACATAAATACTTATCGGGTATTTCTTTATTCAAATCACTTTTGAAAAACACTTCTCACCATTATGTTTTTACATTACATAAGTGAATAACGATGTTTTATTTAACATATTTCTTCCATGATCATCCATAAAAGTTAAATTCATGATTTAATATAATATTAGTATTTAATTAATTTTAAATTTATTATTCTAAAATGGTAAAATAGCCTTAATAACAATGAAATTAAAAGTAAACAATCGTATTCTTTTTTAACCATAAAAACAAGACTACTAGAGAATATCCTACAAATGGTAACTATTGAATAACCTATTGAACCCCATAACTATGGAATGATATGGGTACAATACCTTGATAATTTTTTATCTTATATAACCATTAGATAATGACATATTATCATTACAATTATACTGAAATAATTTTTTAGATTATGAACTGAACAACCTCAAGGTGATTGACATGAACTATACCAATTTAATAAATGAATTAAATGTGGTAATAAATGAATTAAATAGAGTAATAATAAATAAATTGAAATTAAAATCATACTAAATAAAATAAATAATTACCAAAATTTAATTTCTCTAAATGATATAGTATATAAAAATTATGTCGATACATGAGCTAAGGGTTTTCTTTCTATGTATCATCTCTTTTAAATTATCATTATTTTATTTCATACCTTCCCATATATGTATAGAAAACTAGATATTAAAATAAATACATTAATACTTTAAATTAATTTTGAATTAATGGATAGTCTATTTTCCTCAATCCCTCTCTATTTCTCTCTATTCCTCTTTACACCTTTCTTATATGCTAACTTTATGACCTTTATTATTTCACAATCTTCCTTTTACAAGGTATCTTCTTGAAATTCGGTTTAAATTAATTATTTTATTCTCCATTCAAATCTAAATATATTATAAGGGAATATTTTATAGTTTCTTCCACTTTTTACCAAGCTCTTATTAGGATAATTCATAATATTTATTTTAATGAACAAACTAGGTTCAACCTACCATGTCACCCTAGATAGCCCACCACTAGGCCTAAGGTGCATTACTAAAATCACTAAGATAGATAATAGCACCAGGGTACCAGTATTGACTACACAGGAATTGTTTAACCCTTTAAAATCTTCCATTACCCTTCTATAGCTTAGACATCTATGCCAACAAATAAATATTGAAAAAAGTATAAATCATTCTAATCATAGTATAATTAACTAGAACATAATAATTACCATAACCAAATGAAAATATAAGAATAAATAATGAATGATCCATATCACCTAGATAAGAATTAATGTTAAAATAAATCCCAGGACATATTGTCCATTACATAATAAAAATCTCAAAATTATAAATTATATAGGTTACCAACATGTATAAATGAAGACGACATGATTCTCAAGATACACTTCCATACGATGAAATTAATTTTCATTTTATTATGTGAGATAGAACAAAATATACATACACCCAATGGAATAAAAAAGTTATGAGGAAATCCTAGTAGGATACCACCATGAATATGTATACCACCTTTCACATTGTAAACCAAATTGTTATAGTTTGAAAAAAAATTGAAAACCATTTCTTTGAAAAAAAAACTAAATCCTTGGTTGAAAAAAATAAAATGCCGTAAAAATGATCTTAATGGGAGGTATAATCACAAGGATATAAGAGAGAGAAGAAAAATATAATTAACATTCTCTTAATTAATCCTCACTTGGGAATAATATAAATAAATTCCATAACAAGCCGAAAGTATATATGAAACCAATAGAATCTATATCAAAATGGTTTTTTGTGTCTACGATTCACTCATAGAACACTTAACTAGCTGATGTGAAACTAAAAAAGAAACATAATATGGGCCTATAGGGGACACCAACAACTACCCCTAGCTATCTCATGCTTAAGGTTTGGGAAACACCAATCCTAAAACCCACACATCCAAGATCTCCCATGTGAACCCATAACTACATTCTTACCAAATAACAAAGTCCCTGATCAAGAAATAAGGTTTCCAAATAATTTACACTTTAAAACATCATGAAAATCTCATTTCAACATAATGGTTCTTTTAAGGGCACTTTATTAAGAACTTTGTTAGTATAGACTTGATTTCAAAAATGGAAAACTAAGAAAAATCACTATTTTTAACATGAGACAAACCCAACACTAAAAAATTTGTAAAATATCTCCAAAATCAATCCATATATGATAAATTAAAAAAACCAAAGGAACCCTCAATATCTAAGGAAATATAAAGATAAAGTATAAGTATATATATATTAATACCATGAAAGTAAATAAACATTATTAAAATCACAAAAGATTACATGGGAAGAATTTTAGGGATCCCAAATAAACAAAACATACCTATAATTCATCAAAACCTCATCCCAAACACTAGGTATAGACTAACCATTCCCATTAAGGTTTTAACACTCACAGAAACAGAAATAAAATGGAATAAAAGGAAGGAATGGAGATAAATTGGTAGGAAAAATAGACTAACCTTAAAGGAATCCACCCGATACAAAGGGGAATAACACCAAAACCATAGGAGGATGAAGGGATAACTAGGGAGAGACCTAGTCAAGTGAAGTGGGAGAAATTGGAGGTTAAGAGTTAAAATCATGAGAGGTGATTTTTGTAAAAAGAAAAATTTTAACAAAATAGGGAGGATGACATGGTTTGGTCTCTTAGTTTTCAAAACATTGTTCAAACCATGTGGGTCATCCATTTTTTAGAAATAGGCTACATAAACTCATGGGAGGTCAAGTATGGTTTTCATAACCATTTGGATACCATGAAAAATGGAACTGACTCCCCACACCCTACATTTTCACAGCTAAGAACACGATTATTACTGACCATCTAACATCGTATTTTCCCTAAAAATACATGTTTTCACCATTGAATCCTCATTAAATCTATTAATAATAAAAATAGATATAAAAACTAATATAATGCATACTTGTGACCTAACGGGCATCACAATTATTCCCCTTTGCCACTTTTTTCCCCCAAATGTTTTCAAGGTTCATTTTTTCTAAAATGATAATGCCAATGACCCTTTAACAGTTCCTTGTACTCCCATGTCTCTTGGATATCCTTGACATGGTTCCATTAAACACAAACTAATGGAACTGATTTCCACAAAAACATCATGACCAAGAAATCCAGAATACATATAAGGTACTCAATGATAGAAGTGTTGGGTTCCAAATCCAAAATCTCTCATTCCATAATATGTGATGGTTGTTGATGATATATCTTCATATGGAAAACATGGAATATATCATGAATTGACATAATCTGGTTTGGCGAGTCTAGATGATATACAACCTTCATGATCCATTCCATAATCTTGAAAGGCCTAACATAACATGATGTTATATTTCCCTAATTCCCAAAACAATGGTTCCCCATCCAAGGAGATAATTTAAAAAATAGACTATCACAAAAATAAGACTCAATATAATTATAAAAATGGTTAATGCAAGATTATCATGACTCTGAACAATATCAAACATTTTCTGAATCAACTGAAACTTTTTTGTTGTCTCCTGAATGATAGTCAGTCACAAAAATGAGCACTCACCCAACTTAGAACAATATAAAGGGGACTGACATGACCATACATATAGGTCCTCAAGGGGATCTATCTACATAAAGTAGCGATAGATTTTATTATAGTATAAATTAACCAATGATAAATATTTCTCCCATGAACCACCAAAATGTAAGATGCAATAATAATTTATATCCTTAAGAAATTGTGTTTCCCACTCTATCTATCCATCAATATATGAATTTTAGATCATGCTAAATTTCAACTAAGATCACAAAGGCTCCTAAAGACCCTTCCAAAAATAATATGGGAAGCATGGTTGTCTATTCAAAATAATCACTAATGGAACCCCATGAATATGAATTACATATTGGAATAAAGGAATCCATGTTCCTCCATATTATTTGACTCTCTAATTAGAATAAAATGAGATGATTTCATTAATGGTTCCATAAAAACTCATATCACATACTTTATTATAGGGGTTTATGGTAATCTAATAATGAAATCCATATAGATTTAATCCCATTTCCATTCCCGGATTGATAGAAACTGAAAAAACAAAAACAAATTTTGGTGCTCAACTTTGATTATATGAAAAGTGAGGAATCATGATAAAAATTACACAACTAATCATTTCATTTCATGCAACCAATAATGGTGTTCTATATCATTGAACATCTTGGAAAATCATGGGTGAATTTGCTGACTAGAATGGTGAAACTGACTCATTATGTCTTGCCTCAAGGGTAAATGGACTACAAACCAATTCCAAAATGAGATATTATTATTAGTATATAGAGAAAAATCACCTTAAGAAAACATAATATTTAAATCCCTTATTATCTTCTAAGAATCAGGATCCCCATCCTTTCTAAGTTGGATCTTCTCATTGAAAGTGGACATGACCTAAGAACTAGTAAATGCAGCATGTTCACCCACCTCCGCCACTCCAAGGTAAATATTAGAGAAAAATCACATCAAATCCCATTTTCTCTAGAATCGTTTACTACTTGAATCAGTAAGTTACTTTATCAGTACATTTTTTAGTACATTTCCCTTTCCTTAGTGTATGCCAAATCAAAATTGAGGGTCTGAAGGTACTCTACCCATAGTCTTTGCCTATTATTTATATCCCTTTGGGTAAATATGAACTTTAGGTATTTATGATTTCAGAAAATGATTAAATTTACTTTGAAGAGATAGAGATGCCTCTTTTTTAGAGCATGCATCACCACTTCCAATTCCTGATCCTGAGTGGGGTAGTTCTATTCATGAGTGAACAATTTTAATGGGCTATAGACTACCACATAGTCACCATGCATAAACACACACCCCAACCCCATACTTGAGGCATAGTAATTGTAACAACTGGGCCATATAGGCACCTCAATTACCTTTCAGAGACATGTTGTCACCTCACTAGGGCCCACTCATGTGGCAAAATGGGTAATCAGACTAATGGATGTCCCTATAAGATAAAAAAGTTCTTCAAAGTGTGTTTTTTACTAACTCATACACACCTAGGGAAACTTTCTAGGAGGTCACCCATCCTAATCACTACTCCATGATATACCTCTTTAACTATGGAGTTTTAATCAGGCACGCTCCTGAAAATAAGGGTATACCTTGTTGACATGGGTAGAAACATTTAAGATATTAACCCTATATAATTATAGTGTGTTAAAGTAATAAACCACATAACACATTCTTGGATACAAGAGAATCATAATATGAGCTGAAGTTAATATCTCCATCGTCTTTCCAAAAGACTCCTACCATTTCTCACTAAATTTTAATTTAACACCCTTCTATGTAAGGGTTGTCATAGTAGATGATATTTGAGATAAATCATATATAAACTGGCTGAAATATTCCACTTTTCCTTAAAAATCATATTTAAAATACATTAATGGGTATTTACCAATACATCACAGCTTTTAACTTCTCTAGGTCCACTGAGATGTATTGTTCAAAAAAAATGTGACCTACGAACCTCAACTCATAGATTTAGAACTAGAATTTGGATAACATTGTATAAAGATGGTGGTCATTAAATTTTTGAAAATAACTTCTAAATGACCCTTATTACCCCTTTATATTTGATTAAACTAAAATATAATTAACAAATTCCACTATTAAGGAGTCAATATACTGATGAAAAATATTATTCTTCAAACTCATAATGACCATAGGGAAATTAGTGAAACCAAAAAATATAACTAATTTCTCAAAATGAATTTATTAGATTCATATGGAGGGATTGGGAATTTCTACCTCTCTCACCCTCAACTAGTGGTACCCTAACCATAGGTCGATCTTAGAAAACCAATGGGAACCCCTTCTTGATAAAAAAATCCTTAATATAAGGTACTGTAAACCTTTTTTTTATTATCACAACATTGAATTTTTGGTAATTAATGAAAATAAAATAAATTATATATTACTTATTTGAAAAAGAATAATTTAAATTCTCACATTAACACACTTCAATGTATAAACCCTTTACTATCATGATCATTGAACTGGTTATTTAACTTTTTTAATTCTATCGGTTCTATTCAATATGATGGTAATGATATAGATCGCATCCCATGGAGTAATCCAATAGTTAATTCTACTTTATTTTAGGGTATAAACATATAAAAATCAATAGAAAATACCTCATGGTACCAATACACCTCTATTGGAAGCTGGTCACATGAACCCCATTCAGAATCATTAAAAAAATATTAGAGAACTAACATGAAAGATACCCCACCACTAGAACAATTAGACATTCTCTACTTGATCTCAAATCCCACTCACCCTAAAACACTTGAGTGTTTCCATTAGGAGAGAGAAAATAAACCTTCCAGTGGTATCAATAAATATAATCCTTAACACTCAAAATTTAATCCATACTAGAGATAAGGTTAAAATTTTCCTTATCCAAAACTATAAATTCCAAAAAAGCCTCAACATAGGTGAAAAATACATGATAATTTAATCACATAAAACATTACTTTGTCTTATATCTGAAGGGAGTAGATATATCTATAACATAAAATATAAACTTAGATCGCAGTCCCAATTAATCAATAATCTTGTGAAAAATGAATAAATGGGATGTGGCCATGTCAAATGGAGTTAAATTTAAATATAATGCAATGAACAATGTACCTTGGATGGATGAAGGCCCCACCTCTAACACCTATATCTTGTTCTTTTCTATAGAAAAGCACCTAGAATCAGGCCCACTCTAAGGTTTCTTGGAAGTGTGAGAGTCCCATTTCCCTTCAGATCATGATCCTTCCCCATTAGACACATTTTACTGAACCTAGAACCTCTAGTTTAAGTGGAACCCACCTTACATTTGAGAGAATCATAGTTGTAAAAGCACCGAAGGTGTCCTAGGAATCCACACCCATGGTAGGTTTTTTTAGTTTCTTTGAAATATTTCATGATATACCCTATATTACCACACTGAATAGATGTAAATGGATTTAACCTAGTGTGATCCACTGGGAAAAGATTAGAGGTACACTGCACATGTTTCTTTCCTCCCCATTAATACACCTCATTCTTCAACTTTTTCTTAGAATAGTAACATTATATTCCACCCATGGTCATAGGAACACATCTTAATCCAGTAGATCTAATTATATATTCCACAACCATATATAACTTCTACACCACTTCATAATAGTTTTGAATGTAAAAAATAATAATCATTACCTAATTTGTAGATTTAATCCCAGTTTTAAATGACACACCTTCAAGTATTCATTTTTCAAGAGATCCAGTGAAATATTTACCAACTCAAAAAATTGAATGGAATACTCCATTACTGATCATCCACTCTGCTCAAATTCCATGAAATCTTAATCCTTTTCCACTCATAAGGTCTCTAGGTAGAAATATTGGTTAAACATATTATTGAACCTAGTCCAATCCATATCTTCAGGAGGCTTAGAAAACACAACTGATTCCCACCTCCTTCATCTCTTACCCTCCATCACGTAGGTAGGGAATCCCACATTAGATGTATCAAGGGTTTGGGGGAATGATAAGATATGTTCAATATTTTATGATCATTATTCTAGTCTATTGGGACATTGATCCCCTTGAAACATTTGTGAGTTAAACTTTGTGAACTCTGAGGAATAATCTGATGGCCAAACATGCCCTGGCTCACTACATCACACAATAGAATAAATATTTATGACCACTAACTCACACATCTAGGAGCTCATGAAGGATTGGATTTTGGATCATTCTCCATGGATTCCTCCATTAGATTCCTACAGGTACATCTATGAGTCATGTTCAAAAAACATAAAACAAAAAAATACAATAGATACATAAATTGTTTAAAAATAAAAAAATTTAATAACTTAATTGATTCCCTCAAACATTCAAGAGAAATAGAACATTTAAAAACAAATAGAATTTATCATAACAAATGAACCTAAAAAACATCCTTGACCGCCTTAGAAACTCGAGCTCTGGCATGAAGAAGAGTTTTCCAGGAACTACCTGGCACCCTCACTCAATACCTAATGTTAATACTTCATTCTACCACACTATCCAAATATAAATAGGGATTTGATGTAATTTTTATATAAAGAAACCTAGGTCATCCGATTACGTAACCCTGGTTAGACCAATAAAAGTCCCCAGGAATATTCTCGATCACCTTAGGTTGGTGAGTAGTGCTAGGGTACCAATTTTGACAACAAGGGAATGGATTAACCGTAAGAAATCTAGTATGAACCATTTTGTGGTTTGACATCTACATCAATATATAAACATTGAAAATCGTATAAACCATTCTAATCAATGTATATTCATCCAAAACATATTAATAACCATAACCAAATGAAAACAAGAGAATAAAGTAAGAGAAAACCACATCACATAGATTAGAATGATTATAAGATATCATTATTTCCAAGTACATACCTTTTTATGTTTTTAGTAAACCTCCTTGAGCTTAGTTTTATTTGTTTTGGAACTTGGTAATCAATCCATTATTTGATTGGGTCAGTTGTTGATAGGGATCATCCCATTAATTGAAAAATCATGGCATGAGAATCATTTAAGATGTGAAAGTGTTTTTTAGGGGTTTTAAGATGAGGATAGAGATTTCATAGTGTATGTGGGGAACCTAGGGATTCACAATCTGAATCCCCTATTCACATCATGAATGTGGCATGACCAAAATACCTTTTAAACTACAATTAAATGTGTTTCTCATATTTTTCACCCCTTCTCTCAAACTGGATCCCTTCTGTTGATGACCTATAGGAATCCTCTTTGAACAATAAGCCAGAACTTTTTAGATATTAGTGTTCTAGACCAAGAAATTTAAGTTGAGCCTTTCAATCCTTCTTCTACATCTTAATCCTTTTTTTATCTTGGGGATCCCTAGTTTGGGTCAACCAAATAGTACCAAGATTTGATTCATTTTGTTGACATAACTCTTAGTCTTCATTGAATTCAAGGAAAGAGGAACCTGGCTATACCTTATACATTGATGAAGTTTTATTCCTACTCTTATTTTGAGTTGGGTGTTCTAAAAAATATCCCTAATTTCTATTTCATTTCCTCTATAATATGAAATAAGTGATAACATGCCAACAAATAATTCATGCAACCTAACCAAATATGTTATTCATTTCTTGATAAAATTCATTTTCTTAGACTTCCCATGGACCTTATTGGGTTAATTAGTGATGAAACTGAGACTGGAATCCACCCAATAGGTGTTCAAACCTTTAACTCTATGATTAAACATAGCTTGGATAAAACTATATCAATTTTATAAAATTAAATTATTGATAATTATATTATCCTTCAAACTTGGCATAATTTGTGAATTGTGATAATTAGTATCTTGGCATGATATGGAATCGGTGATTCATACTGTATAGTATAATCCAAAAATTGAAAAATAAGTGATTATTAATTGGTAATTAAATGAATTAACCAAATTGGTTTATAATAACATCTTTTACATGGTTTATGCATTGGATATTTTTGATTTCTTATACATGATGTTTGCTAACATGTTTCCTGGGGGTGTGCTTCACTATCTCATGAGATGTTAGACTAATGATTCATCTTAGGAAGAAGAATGAACCAATATATATGGTTACTTTCGCCCTTGTAAAGGTATTCTTTCGTTGGAATATTTAAGTTACTCTAGCATGAGACATTTTCATAGAGAGAATTATGATATGGCTACTTTCCCCCTTGGCATGGTCTTTCTCCCTAAGAAGATGCAATCGACTCTAACTGGGTGATTTTATAGTAATCTCAATATGATATGGTTTCATTACCCCTTGTAATCTTCTTATTCCCTAGGAAGATGTAAGAAACTCCATCATGGTAAATTCAAAAAGGGACTAACATGACATGGTTACATTTTTGCTTAACATGGTCTTGCACCCTGGGATAATATAAGCGGCTCCAACTTGGGAAATTGCCATGGGGCCCATTGTTTCTTGGTTACTTGAGGGATTATTTAGGAAATTAATTTTAGATAGGATAATATACCAATGAAATGAGTAATCCATCCAATGTTGGAGGATTCACCACATGAAAGAGATATCCAATAAGGAGCCGAAGCAGGTTTAGATGACCTAGGGTGTCAGCTCAGAGCCAAAGGGTCAGAATTTCTATTTTATGTTCTATATTAATTTATGTATTAAAGCCCCTATTTATCATACTATTTAATGCACTATATATTCAAACTTCATTATTTAGAAATTCTGGTTGTCTTCTAATTGATTTTTACTCACACAATGTTTGGGTTCCATTTGGTACCAATGAAGATTTCATGGACGCATGTATGGAAAAGTCCAAGAGATCCTATAATTGATTGTTTTCTTGATATATGAGTCAGTTATTAGATATGCGATTTGAGGGGGGTTTAGTAACAGGACCCTTTTAGTCTTATTTATTACTTATGTTTAGTCATTTACTTTTGTCTTGTTCAATAAGTCATTTAGTAACATTTATCCTGTCATTTCATGATATTTATATTATTTGGATTTCTTGATTTTGACCTTTTATTTGACATGGGTTCATGCTTGATTATTTATAATATGATTTGTACTATGTACCATAGTTTATAGTCTCCAAACTATATTCCTAACACATCACTATTAGTTAATAGCCTCTAGAAAATAGGGAGGTGTGATTAAGGTATAGTAGCAAAACTGGATTGGTCATGTGAGGGAGTACAAGGCCAGGGGAATTACAATGTAATATTATAGCCCATGTATTTTAAGTTGATTTATAATTTGGGAAAGGTAGGCATCTGAATAGGATGTGTCGGAGATTGAAATGAGCTCTTTCATGAGAGTAGCTAACCCGTGTGTGGGGTAAACTCGAGTTCCTAGGTATAATATTATTTTTCACATTTCTTGGTTGTTATAGTTTTGATGTAATTTCATCTTGCATAACTCACTTGTTTTGTTACGTTACTATTTATTATGATTTTTACTCATGGTATAGTATAGAATGAAATGAGTATTCATGCATCATTTTAGGCACATAAAAATATATGTTGACATAAAATTTTTAGGTTAGGGACATATTTAATACACTTGGAATAATTACCTATATAAAATCTAAAAAGAAACCCCTTATTTTATCATAAAAAATGAAATGAAATAAATTGTTATGTTATGCTAACTCACATATTAAGAAAAGTATATTAGAACTATGAGTTGAAGATTCTCTATTTTTTTTTAATAATTTGAGGTTCATATTAGAGTGTAACATATGTTTTAAGGATTTCGATAACCCTTGTAGAGAAAATTCCACCTCATCATCTACGGGTTGAGTGTTAGGTGAGTAGTAATTAATACACTCCTAATGAAACTGAGCCATAACTTCCTATGGCTCACAATAACTAGATGGGTGATATTATTCGTGATAACATCCCATGGGTCATGTGACACATGGAGAGGGAAACAATCCACACCAAACCTTTGATGTAGGATATGACCATAGGGTTCTAGGTAAAGAATTATCCTATGCTCATTGGGGAGAGAGGACCCCAAGAATATGTGTTCTATTTTAATTATTATAGATGATTTTTAAGCACCTAGAGACACCCAAAAACATGAGGGTAAAAATGATGCCTATATATTACAAGGAGAAACCAATCATTGGTGGGACATTATGGAGTTGTTCAGTCATCAAGAAAAGATGACCTCGAGGTACTTTGAGGTGAAGTTCCTGAGAAACTTCTATCTAGAGACACTGAGGGGTGAGAGGGATTGGGAGCCATGCACATAATTCAAGGAATTTTGTTAATGATGGAATACACTAGATGTTTCACCAACCTACATCATTTTTATTCTTATTTGGTAGTATATGAAACATTTACAGTATGGGATTATCTATGATATAAGGTCATAGGTGACTTTATTTTACCATATAAACTTTATAGATGTGATGAATCTGGTTGTCATCATAGATTGGAACCTTAGTGATTCCTCAGGTGGTGACCAAGATATTGCAATACGGTGATCAGGGATCTCTTTTTATGGCCGAAAGAATCACTTATAAAATAGTTACCACTAGGGAATTAGTGGTGAAAGTAGTTAAGAAAGTGGATAACCATCTTAGGAGCATGGCCTGATAGATTATTTTTAGTGCAGAAGGGTTAGAAACAAGTTATTGTATTGTAATTTACCTACTAAGGTGCTCCACACTTATGGAAGGATGGGTTTCCTCCAATGATTCGATGGGATCCCACAATAGAAAATCAGTGGAAGGGGATTAGGACAGGCCCTAGAATCTAAAAATGACTCAGATACCCCTCAATAGATGGGAAGCTAGAGTTCCACTGGATGTCCAAGATGATGTAGGTGATGTTATACCCCAATGTAGGAAAAACAGTACCATTTATAGGGAGCAGTACATGGGAGTCTGACTAGAACTGAGGGGATCTGAGTGACTATGTTACATACTATAGACACTACTCTAATTAGTTTGGGTGTGGGAACTTCTACCATTATAGGTATGATTTTTATATTGTCTACCCTTTCTTGAATTTCTTTATACTGGATCATCACATTCCTTTACCTATACTCAATTTTTCATTGGCCTATGGTTTTTTTTAGATATATTATATGGTATTATGACCATTTACATGCTTCTAGTGGTGAGATCAGGTGATATCAAATATTTAAGGAGTGTTCTCATGAAATTGGTGTATACCATTTACTTTGGGATCTATTTCTGATGAAAATAGAAGAATTCACATGAAATAGAGGTATGTATTAGCTATTTCTATTCCAGGATCATATTTACTGTTATCAAATGGGAGTTACCTTTCTATCTCTATAAGAGGAGTCTATTACCACTAGGGTACATGGGATTTTTAGGCTGGTCATGTTGAACTAATTCAATGTAGACTAAATTTTCTCAAGACTCAGAGAGCATGCCTTGTTCTGGATGATGTCAAGTTATAGAGGAGTGATTTTCATCTAGTGGTTGGCCATTTTTAGCCATTCTATCATGGAAGAACCAAATAATTTCTTCAATATTTTGATATTTTGGGGTATATTAGGATACTATTGGAATATTATCTAGGACTTCTCTAGTATGGTAAAACTAATGTCCAAGATGACCAAGAAATGGGTGAAGTTTGTTTGGTCAAATACTTTTTATAGGTATTTACAGGAGCTAATGTGTTGGCTAACCTCAGCACCAATCATCACCCTACATATTCCAAGTAAGGAATATACTATGTTCAATGATGCTTCTGGACTCATAATAGATTTGTTTTGATGAAGGAACATCAGTTGGATTCTTATGGCTCTAGAAATATGAGGTTGAATGAGATGAATTACCCTACTCGCGATATTGAGTTAGTTGTGGTGGTACACTCCCTGAGATTTAGGGGGAACTATCTGTTGGGTGATAAGTTTTTGGTGTACACAAACCAAAAGATCCTAAATTATTTATTTTATAATCTAGACCTAAACCTTGAACAGAGTAGATAGGTCATGTTTCTTCAGTACTTAGACTCTGAGTTGGATTACACTCTAGTCAAGGGAAATGTCATTGTCGGTGATTTTAGCTAGAAGATACATAAAGTGGAAGTAAAAGTGTCTTTTGGTGAGTGGTGAATAATGAAACTCTCTATGGATATACATATATGTGTTCAAGATTACCAATGATTAGTATCTCTGAATTTTATATATGTTATACCCATACTTTTTTTCTGGATCACGAGAGTGCATTTATCTGATCCAGAGGGAATTGTTCTGTTGGATAGTTTATATGGTTGGGATCAACCATCGGGATGGTCTCTTAGTGGTACTTATTTTATTCTGAACCATGGTCATTTATTGGTTTCCATAGGCTAATGTGAGTAGCTAATGAGGGAGTATCCTGACTCTATATGGGAGATATATCCAAGACTAAAAAATATGTATAATGATATCTTTAGGTAGTATCAGTGTCCAAAGATAAAAATGAGATAGCAGGATTCCTAAAGATATATTTCACGTGTTGATAGGTATAGGTCAAGAATCTGATGCCTATTTGGTTTTTACTTCCACTACCCATTCTGGAATGGATGTGGGATGATGTCAATATGGATTTCATGATATGGTTTCCCATGAAACCTCACAAGAATGAAAAAATATGGGTGATTTTGAATCTACTAATGAAGTTTTACCACTTCTTTCATATCAAGGTGACCTTCACCATTGATGATTTGGGTAGTCTTTACATATGAAATGTACTTTTATTGCACAATTTTTTGAGGTGCATCATTTATGATGTAGATCCTCATTTCACATCTTAGTTCTGAAAGGGACTTCAAAAGTCATTGCAATCATATTTTCTTCTGAGTAAAACCTATCATCTGTAGACAGATTCCCAATTTGAGTAGATGAATCAAATTCTGGAGGATATGTTGTGAGCCTATATTTTCACTTCTATGGTTCTTGGGAGCATGATCTAGCACTCATGGAGTTCACTTATAATGATTTCTTCTAAAAATCAATCCAAATAGATCTTTTCAAGGATTTGTATGTATGATTATACTTTTTACCTCTTTTCAAGATTGAGGAATGTTAATCCACACTCATTGGACCTATCCTCATTTATGAGATGTTTGAGTAGGTTCAGTTGTTTAGGAAGAAGTTTGTAACTATGAAGAGCCGAAAAAATTGTATGCTGACCATAAGAGATAAACTGTGTAGTTTGAGGTTGGTCATCAGGTTTTTATTTGGGTTTTTCCGAGTCATGCATAATTTTTAATTAAAAAATAGGAGAAGATAACTCCCAGGTTTTTAGGTTATTTAATATAGTGTATAAGGTTGGTCCAGTGGTATATTTTTTGATACTTCCATGGAGCTATAGTTTCATGCACGATATATTTCATATTCCACAACTTTAAATATATAATCATTTCCTTTCATGTGATAGGCATTAGTGAAATCAAGAAGGATTTTGAAGTGTCTGTTGAGGAGCATCTGATCCATACCATATACCATATTGAGATGAATATCCATGGGAAGAAAATTCTTCTAGTGTGAGTGTAGTGGTAGTATTGTTGTGTGTAAGGGGAGAACTCGGAGAAGGAATATAATATACATACACAATGTCCTATCTTGTTCATTAATACCCATAGATTTATTTTGTAGAATAGCATGGGGAAGATCTATTTTATAGATGGGATATTATAATATCCCATCTTTTCTAGGTATGTTCCACTTTATTTTTTTGGTAAACATATTTGAGAAAAAAATTGGACGTTAGTAATCAATACTTTTTCCAATTGGTTTATATTTTCAGAGGAAGTAGAAAGGGGAGATGAATTATGATTTCATAACAAATTCACACCATGAATAGTATATTAATGATGTGAATGGTTCTAGGAATACCCCATGAAACTCATACAAGGCGTGAATGGATCTAGGTAGTCCCCATAAACTTCATTCATACCATGAATTGTTTTGGGTAGTCTGTGAATTGAAAACTCGTGGCATGAGAATCATTCATAATGTAAAATTGATTTTTCCATTGATTTTTATATTTAGGTGAAGAATTTATTATTTTATATGGTAAATATAGGAATTTAAAATATAAATCCTCTATTAATGTTATAAATATGGCATACCCAGTATACAATTTAGACTCTAGTTATCGGTCTTTCTCAGAACACATACCCCATATCCTAAAATTAAACCCTTCTATTAATTCCATATAGGAATACTATTTCAACCAGAAGAATAAAACTATTACATATTGGTGTTCTGAACCTAGATTTTTAAGGTAAGAATTCAAGTCATTCTTCCCTATCCTTAACCTTTGGGTTTTCCTTATAGGACAATAGTTTGATTAAACCGAAAAGTACTAAGATTTGATGTATTAGGTTGATATGATTCTTGGTTTTCATTGAAGGGAAAGAAGGAGGAACACGATTATACCTTGATCATAGAATAATTTATACACCAAATCTTCTTTTGAGGTGAGTTTACTAGAAAAAATCACTAATTCCTATTTCATTTCAACTTGTATATGCAATAATTTTGATTGTGATAATACTCCATTTGTGTGACCTAACCAAATCAGCGATTCAATGCTTGATGAAATTCACATGATTAAACATCCCATGGATCCCATTGGGTCTGTTGGTGATGATACCAAGATTGGAATCCACCAAATAGGTGGGCCATCATTTGACCCTAGGATGAAACTTGTCTTGGATAAACATAAACCCATTTGATAAAATGAAATCATTGAGAATTGGATTAACCATTTGAACTTGTCATAACATGTGAATTGTAATAACGTGTAACTCGGTATGATGTAGAGTTGGTGATTCATCCTAGAGAAGAGAATACACCAATTACAAAATAATGGATTGTTAATTAGTAATTGGATAAATTAACCAAATTGGCTTATAATAACAAATTTGACATGGTTGAAGCATTTAAATTTTTTTATTTCATGTACTTGATATTTTTGAACATGTCATCCAAGGGTGTACTTGACTTTATTGTGAGACATGATACCGATGATTCATCTTATGAAAGAGAATCCAATAATCTATATAGTTACTTTCCCCCATGGCATGGTATTATTCCCTGGGAATAAGTAAGTGACTCCAGTGTGGGAAATTCGAGGGATCTTAGTATGAGGTGCTTACATTCTTCATTATCATTATCATTCACCCTGGGAAGACATAAGTGACTATAGCATGGGAAATTCGCATAGATACTAGTATAATATGGTTAATTTTCCCATTGGAATAATAATTTCTCCTAGGAATACCTAAGTGACTCAAGCATAGGAAATTCACATAGGGCCTTGTATGAGATGTTTATATACCCCCTTTCCATAATCATGCACCTTGGGAAGACGTAAGTGATACAAGAATAGAAAATTTTCATGGAACTCAGTGTTTCTTTGTTACTTGAGAAATGATATGGGAAACTCATCCTAGAAAATAGAAGCCACAAATAACATGGGTGATCCATCCTATACAAGAGTATACCCCACATGATAGTGGTATATGGAATATTTTCAAAGTAGGTTTTTATGACCTAGTGTGTTAACCTAAAGCCTAAGGGTTGGGAGATTTATTTGTTGTTTTGTGTTAATTTAGGAATTAATACCCATTTTTTCATACTATTTCATGCACTATATATTCATACTATATTTATTAGACACCATGGTTTTCAACCTACTAAGTTGTAATCAAACCCTATTCAAGAACTATTTGGAACTTGAGAAAATTTTATGGATGTGGATGTGGATAAGGGAAAGGGTCACATTAGTTTATTATTTTATTACTTGATGGGTTGGATCTTGGAGAAGATACCATTATGGGGGTTTTTATTGGGGCCTTTATAGTCCTATTTATCTGGAATATTTACTCCTTTACTTTTATGGATTTCATTATGTAATTTAGTTATATATGTCCCTTCATTACATGGTATTTATTATTATTTAGATTGTTTAGTTTCTCCATTTTATTCTTTTTGGGTGAGTTCTTGATTATTTATATTATTTATATTTTGATTATTAATCTATACCATAGTTTATATAATCCCCACTATATTTCTTACACACTCACAACAAGTTGGAAACTACTAGCATATGGGGAGGCATTTCTGAGCTCTAGTATCAAACCCATCTTCGTAACATGAGGGAGTACAAGGTCAGGGACATTACAAAGATAGTCTAAATATGTCCCATTCTATATTTTCCATTACATAATCAAAATCCCAAAAATCTAAAATACAAAGGTTTCCAAAATTATTGACTAAGTTAAATTTGTGTGTCCCTTGACCACCACCAACCTATATAATTTAATGTAATGTGAGCCTCAAGATTCCCTTATATGAGATGTAGTTACTTTTTATTTCCTATGTTAGATAGAACAAAATATGCATATCCCTAATAGAATGTACATGGTTTGTGGAAAATACTAGTATGGTACCACCTTTAATAAATATACCACCTTTATAATTCAAAACCAAATGGTTATGTCTGAAAACAATTTTTTGAAAACCATTTGTTTGAAAATAATTTTTAAATTTTTTTGTTTTAAAAATACATTCCATAAAAACGATTAAAATACGATGAGAACAACTAGAGGTGTAGACACCAAGATATAATAGATTGAAAAAACATATTCATTATTCTAAAAATTAAACTACATAGGGAAAAATATAAATAAGACCCATAATAAACCCAAATTAGATGTGAAACATGGGGGAGCTCAAACCAAATGGCTCTAGGTGTTTTGGACTCACTCACAGAACACATGGTTAGCCTATGTCAAACTAAAAAATAAAAATAATCTAGAACACTAGTGTAAATTTATAATGATCCCTAGATAGATCATTCTTAAGTATTGGGAAGCACCTATCTTAAAACCCACACTCCCAAGGTCTCCCATATGCACCCATAACCACATTAATCCCATAAACAATACCATGATCAATCAATAAGTTTTCAAAAAAAAACTCCCTCATTAAAACCTCTTTTAAATATCATTTAGAAACAAGGGTTCTATTTAGTATATTTGATCAAACACTTTATAGGAATAATCTTGATTTATAAAGTTAAAACCTATAAAAATATTTATTTTGTTAACATGAGACAAATAAAACATTAATGCAGGCATACCAGGCCTTGTAAATCAATCCAAATAAGATAAATAAATAAAAAACAAGGGACAAATATAGAACCACGACAATTAATAGGAAAATTATGGGTATTTTGAGACCCCTACCTCAAAATTTATAAAATTTCATCGTCTTTGAAAGAACTTATTAGGAAGGAAGGTGAGGGATCCTCACCAAACTAAACTTCCATGAAATTCATCAAAACCTCACCATAAACCCTGGTTAGAAGCTATTATGGCCATTAGGGTAATAAAATTCATGTGAATAGTAATAAAATAGAGTATGAGGAATTAAGGATGAGTAATCAAGATGAAAAGAGATTAAAATTAAAGTAATCAACCATATCCAAAGGGGAATCACATAAAAACCAAATGAAGAAGAAGGCCAAGGATGGGGAGAGACCTGGTCCAATGGAGGGGGATAAATGGGAGGATTAGATTTAAAACCCAATATGGAATATTGTAAAAATCCCAATTTTTACCAAGTTGGGTATGTTGTATGGTTTAGAAAACTATATAGGTACTCCTCCTTTAGAAAAGTTATCAGACAACATCTGGAGAGGTCCTATCTAGTTTGAAAACCCATTCAGAGACCATGTGAAATAATTTTTTCTCCCCATACCCCCATATTCTCATAATTAGTCATATAGTTACTAATAACCATTCACTAACTATTAACACTTCCTTTTCCCCCAAAAATCCATGTTTCACCACCAAACTCTCTAGGATTCCAACAATAAGAAAAATAAAAAATAAAAACTAAAACTATACATACATGTGACCCAAAATGTGTCAAATTTATTATTTCCTTCATGTATTTAAACCATTTAGTATATATTGATTCTAATCTTAGAGTATCTTATTTGATATATTAACTTTTTTATTTTGGTATATGCAGGACTCACCATTTGACTAATCTTTTTTACACCATCGCATAAAAAATATCTTTACCATTAATTTATTTCATCTTTAATATTAATGTGTTTATTTTTATATATATAACACTTTAAATATTATAATTATATGGATGTTCAAGGAATTATATATACCCCAATAGAGTTGGAAATTTTTAATATCTCATGAGCTCACTATGTGTGGCCCATATGGAGTAATCCACATCCATAATGTTATGTATGGGGTATGTTTGGTTAGCCTCATACATAATGTTATAAATGGTTCAGGTTTAGTTATACTCATCAATAATTTTATGTCTAGTCTTGGTTTATTTATCCTCATCAACAATGTTATGATTCTAGGGAAATTATTCTTGAACTATGTTAATGATGAGATGTATTATTTTTTTGGAACATGTTATTTCCCTTATTTTTAACCATGATATTATAATATTTGACTAATATACCATATTTCTATTTAATTGTTTATAATCATTTCCTTTATTGATTCCATGGTGTGTTAATTTATTCTCATGATTATTCTTTTACGGACAGTATTCTATGATATATGATTATTCTATCGTGACAAAGTTTCACTTATTATGGTTCCATTATCTTATTCCTTTTATCATTCAATTTTAATCTTGATAATTTCATCCATTTGACTATGATCTGATGAGAACTACTCAATATCTTATTGATTTTGTTTTACCACTTACGATGTGTCAAATATCACTCCTCTATTTTGTTGTCCTACCTTTCTAGGAATTCTATGAAGTGATGAGTATAAGAGAGATGCATGTATGAAAATTTTTTGGGAACAAATATACATTATATTAAGAGTTACGATGAATATATAACTAGTTAATAAATAAGAAGAACTTTTAATATTAGGTTTGGGGGAATATCACATTGCCATATTCTTTTCCCATCGAGTTTAGTTCTTTTTCACGATATCACATGATTCAACATGTCTCTCTAATTATAGGTCATAGTAAAGTAGGCATGGGTCCCCAAGAGTCTCCTCCACACCATTCTATAATTCCATTTTTTTCTATTCCTTATCAGTTCTTTTTCTAGGTTGAACCATCACAACTCATGACCATCATCACTCATCAAAATTTACCCCAAGTGATCAATGAGGAACCTATTAAACCACTTCCACAACTAACTAGTACCAATGAAACTATATCATCACTTATTCAATCACTATAATAGTTTATTATTAAACCACCAACCATGGAGTGGGATGATGATAAGAATTCATTAATAGGAATAATAATGAGAGAGAGTATGAAAAAAAATTGATTTGGCTAAAGAATGATTTATAATTACGCAGATATCATACACAAAATTTTTCATAATTTTTAAAATAAATATCTATAAAAACATGAAATCTAGTGGTTTAGTGTCTTTGGGTGGTTGGATATATAGTACATCAACTTCAAATAAAGAAAAATAATTATTTAATTTTATCTTCATATTATTCTCCTAGATCTCCTCACACTTATACCATTACATGGGATATCCTGAGGAGATACATATAAAAAAGGGTAATCCATAAATACTATCAAGGGGATAAAATTAGTTTACCATAAGGTGGGATGTCATAATATCCACAAATAATATCAGGTAATCATAAAAAAATGTTCATAAAATTTCACATATAAACATGGAATAAAAGATAAAAATATCATTATAATCATTAAATGTGGCACAAAAATAGGTCATGTCATCGTAAAAATATTTTAAGGAATACTATCAAGACATCATAACATTATTGATGAGGATAACCTCAAATAACAAATACAAAACAATGTAGATAAGACTATGTATTTTTTCCAATGAATAATTATATCATCAATTATAAATCAATACCCAATTGATTAGGGGGACATATAATTATAGGTCAATCTATCACATTATATTATTTCATACATATAAGTCCCACATGGGAATAAAATATAAACAAACAATAAATAAACCCATAAGATATAAATGGGTAATATAATAAGCCTATAAATCTGTAACCATTTAGGTATTATGTAGGAACTCATGAAAATAAGGGATAAATGAATTTGCAACATTCATTATAAAAAATGAGCATAGGTCATTAAAAGGGATCTCAAAGTGAATGAAAATATCATAATAAATTATAAATAAGAATTTTTAAAATTAATCACTTCTATAAAAACTTTAAGATATAGGAAAACTAATATTTAAAAGGGATAAGAGATTATAGTTTTTAGAAAAAAAACTAAAAAGTTTTTCTGTAAATATATAATTTTTTTGGAAATTATTGAAATAAAATAATCTTCTAAGAGTATAACATGAAAAGGAATAGGGATTTGTATAGTTCCTTTTGTTGGGTTTAACATAAAGAAAAATATTATAAAGGGAACTTTGTAGATATGAATATACCTAGAAAAATAAATGGAAAATAAACTAGGTCTATCTAGATAAAATATATATATATATATAATACCAAATTATAATATTTGAATAATATGGATATGAAGTGGGATAAATATATTTAACATAACCCAAAATAAAGAGGTTGAGTTAATGGAACCCCTTATTTGAGTCTTGACTCCTCATAGTATGTTCACCAAAACTCCTGAATAACAAAATTGATTTTATCTAATAGTTATTTTATAACCTTGTTAATATTTATTTCATTTATTGTAAATATTTTATGTTTCAAATTCTTGAAATATAACATTAATTTCCACCATCCCATGGATGTTTTTTTCATGGTTCTAAGGTGACATCGATATATCAATAATGGTCAAGATTCATGTTTAAAGGGTTTATATCTCTAAAAGTGTAATTATATAAAGTTAAAGTATTTCTAGAGGTTAAAATTTATCTAAATATTAAATGGTGTTTAAATATGTAAATGATTCAACGTGTATAATGTTTATCATATAATAATGTGTTTTTAAGCGAGTTTACTGAACATGATGACCTTTTTTCATTTTATTTAATTTTTATGATTATTTAAAAATTAAAAAATATGAATCGTATTATAATATAATTTTTAAGAATATATTTAAAAATTACATGGTTTAATATAATGAAATGTTATGGTGGTGATAGATGTTTAAAAACAACATCCTTATAGGTGGTTATGCTAGTAATGAATGCATATTTGTTTAAAAAAACTATTATGTTCAATTTATGGTTTTACAATAAATAATAAATAATATTAATCGTTTTTCTAATTTAATCATTTATATCATAATTATAATGGAATAAACCATCAATAGATTCAATAATGAAAATTTTAATACATCTTCCATGGAGGTAGTAAACCTATCATAATATGAGACAAGATTTCATTTTAGAGTAATGAGAGGGAGTAGTATAATGGATATTCTATCAATATTATAGAATTTCAATATACATATTATAATAATTTCATTATATCATGATGTTTAAAATATATCTATATAATTTGGATGAATTAGAGATTTAGGTAGAGATAATTTACCTCTTAATTTTGAAGTCCTCCTTTGATATGTTTCTTGGGTTTAAGAAATGGTCTTTAAAAAAACTTATAAAAAATGGATAGGTGAGTTAAGAAGTATTTTTTTAGATCTCAAGTAATGTAATAAGTTATGTGTGAGAATAAAAAGTTTGGTTATTGGTGGTATTTATAATGGTAGGAGAGTGTTCTTGAAGAAAACATTAGAATATAATTTTATTTCTCTAAATATTGATTACTGATTTCGATTAAATAGCAATGATATTGTAATTTAATAGTAAATCATACATTAAAATATCCCTATTACTTATATAAAACTCAGAAATTCTTTCAAATACACTATTACAAAATATAGTACTTATAAAAATCTCACTATTCACCTCTGTATTTTACTATTCATAAAAAATACCAAAACATTACCATTTCTAAATTTTGTCATCATAATTCAAAAAATGAAATCAATTTTCCCAAAATAGATATTTTAATTATTTAATATTAATATTCAATATTAGTATAAAAATTATCATGATCTCATTTTTTGCATAAATTCTAACATTTTAATTGTTAAATGTCTTATATTTTTAATTGAGAATATCAATTTTTAATCAATAGTATTCATTTCCAGTACATTGAGTTTTTATAATAACTTTGAAAAAGAAATAAAAAGATAAAAATAAATAGTTTTTGTACTTTTTTTATTTACTTAATATTTTTGTGTGTGATGTGTAGGTGGAAATGGAAAAGTAAAGAGGAGAGGACTTAGGCAAAAAAAAATGGGCCAGTGGGCTAGCCCTCAACCCATAGTATTATAAGCCACTTAGTAGGCCCAAGAAATTAATTTAGACTAAGTCACCCAATAGTGAGAAGAGAACAAAAAATATTAGAAGAAATGGGAAATCCCCTTCATGGGTCAGCACAGGGGTAGAGTACAATGCATGTGGGAGTGAGCGCGAACACATAGGAGTCGGTCCACATGGAAACAGGATGAAAGATTCATTAGAACAAGGAGATTTATGGTGGTATTGAGTGTCCTATGAAACCCATATGGATTTATTTCTAGTAAATGATACATGTTAACATAAATAGAAGATTTTTTTGATAGGAAAACCCAATGTTAGATGTGGAGCTCCCCTGGGTTAATGTGTACTTACCTGGAAGACATTGTTTCTCCCAATGGAGCATGCCATATTCATCAGACATTATCACTACAGCATCATACCACCATATGCCTCAATTATTAAATAATATCACCATTGTTGGAAATAGATAACTTGGGTTCTACTACCATTTAAATCTCCACTCCTCTAAATCCATGAATTTACATCTTAGTTTCCAATGGAGATCAAAATGATAAGATTGTTGTGTTATGGTTCTATCTACATAACCATAGAGAAATGTGCTTAAAAATGAATAATGATGTTATTTAGTCATCAGATACACTATTTTATGGCTCCTAGTATGCCAAAATTTAAATTAAATAAAGTCACACCATAGTGGAACCTGTTGCATCGTGGTCATCTTGAAGAAGAAAAATGAAGGAAAGAGCTACGATAAAGGGTTTCCCGTGCATTGTGTAGGTTCCTAAAATGGTAGTATTAATTATTTAGATATAAATAGATGTTTTGAATATGGATATTTCATTCCCCATGGTCCATGAAGAATCTATTCATACCATTCCCATGATATTTGGTAGTAACAAAACCCATGTCTAAAGTGTTGTGCTTCTGAAAATTCAATTACCTGATGCATTCAGGATTTCTATGATTTGAAGTTGAACCTTGGGTAATAAATAATGATAACAAATAACATGGAAAGTTCTTTAAAAATTTATTTGAAAAAACTCCCTAAAATATAGCTAAATGGATGAGCATAGGTCCAAGGAAGAATTTTAGATAGCCCCGGGTAACTCCCGACTCTCTCTTATGAATAGATAAAAAGAAAAAAATCAATGAAATTTAGAGATAAAGAGATAAAAATTAATTCAAATGAAAAAAGGAAATATGGGAATGAATATTTTGAAATTTTAAAAATATGGAGAATTTTATAGAGGAATAAAAGAGATAGCCAACTATTATAGAGGGTAGGGGACATAAAATTGGACTATTGAGGGAAGAAAAATATGAAGAAGGTGAAAATTTTGTGGGTTGCTATTATAGTTGGTTTTCATTTTTATTTCTCATATCCCATCATGAATAGAATGAATTGGTAATTATATTTTTATAAATAAATGTAAATAAAGGATGTTTCACTTATTTTAGTAAAGTGTGTGTGATTCATTTCCATGATGGGTTAGGTATTTCTATTAATAGCCATCTCAATCTTACAACCCTTTCTCATACATGACCAATGATTTAAGGTAAGGGAATGGTAAATAAAATAAATCAACTATTTATCCATATAATGGAACGAAAAATGAATGACTTAGTGATATATATGTTTAGACAAGGTTTAGAACACCCACCTATGAAATAAACCAAGTATTTGAGAGGGGAAAGGGGTATTTATAAAGTGGGGAGTGAATACATTGAGGGGAGTCTTTCTAAAACATGATTTAAAAAACATGATTTACTAAAAATGTAAACTTTTACTTAAATTATGATACATTGATTAAATAATTATTCTATGGTACTTTGAAAATTATGTTTACTTATTTAATTTATAGCAAAATGTTTTTAGAAGTTTAATTAATCATTTACCTTAATAGTCATTTTAAAATCCCAACATCGAGGTTATTATTAAAATAGTCATATTTATAATAGTTATATAATTTTTCTCTCACATTAATTACATATTATTTAAATTATTCATAATTAACTCAATAAAATATAAATTTTATTTTCACTTCATTTTAAAAAAATAAAATACTGTTTATAGTAGTATTTTTATAGTGTTGTCTGCATTTGTGATAGTTCAAGGAGATTTCAATGTACAAAAATGTCAACCTATAGTTTTGTTATTTTATTAGTTTTATTGTACAATTGTATTATTTTGAATTTTATGTAATATATTTACACTTCCTATATAATATTTTTATTTTATTAAAATAAAACCATGTCCATTTTTGTTATTTAATGCATGTGACATATTTATACACACATATAGTAGGAAATTAATTCATATAAAAGTTTTAAAGATGTTACATTATTCCTCCATTTAAAAATTTTATCCTAAAAATTTCAAATATAACTCTAATATGAGAATAGATTAGAGGACTTCTGTTTCATTTCATCCTTTGGTTTTTATATTTTTTTTTATTCTTATGGTTTCTTTGTAATATTTTGACATGGTGAATTTCTTTCTTGCAAGGAAATTTTCCTCTATTAACTAAGAACTTATTTGGTTACTCCTTGTAAGATATATCATGATCTATCTACACCACCTCTATATTCATTCCATATGAGGTATCTTGTATGTGCTTCCTCAAGAGTGATACATTGATCACATCATGTACATGGGAAATGTTTGGTGGAATTTCCAGTTGATTGGAAACAACTTCTATGTTATCAAGGATCTTAAAGTGGTTAATGTATATGAGACTTAGAATTACATTTTCCTAAAACTTCATGAATTAAATCCATATATATATATATGAGGAATTCATTATATTTGGACTTAATCTATCGATCTCATTGATGACTGTCAGTATATATCTTCAATCAAATTTTTGAATCTATGATGTACTGTTTAATGGATTTCACATTATCTTCCATTTCATTTAATAGTTTGGGTCTTAATATCTTATTTTCTCCAACTTTATCCCAGCATGTTATAGTTATACACTTCTTTCCATGGAGGGATTAATAAGGATCCTTCTTAATTCTTAAGTGGAAAATATTTTTATACAAGAACTCGATTATACAAATGTGTCAATCCTGACCACCATTGATGTTCATAGAGTAAGTTTTGATAATATATTTCAGAGTTTGAATAGTGATTTCAAATTTACCATCTGTATGAGTGGGATAAATTATGATGAATTTTAACTCTATATTTAAGTAATCTTGAAGACTTTAATAAATTATTAAGGCGAATCTTGAGTCTAGAGCATATACAATCTATAGTCGTATTCCATTCATCCTAACCACTTATCAAATGTAAATCTATATAAATTGATCATGTGAGAAGTATTATAAAATAGTGATGAAGTGGTATGTATTTATAATATGATTTATTATAAATCATATGGAATTATATATTTTAGATGTCTCTTGAAGACTAATACTAAATTATCTGGTGATATTCTCCCATTTCTATGTTGGTATGGGTAATGTTTTCATCATCTCCCTATAATTTTCCCATTATGCATTAACTTTTTATCATACTAAGAAATTTTGTGTATATTTTTAAATTTACTTCTTAATATTTTCCTACAAAAAGAAATGTTATAGATCTTTAAATATCTTTTTTCTCCCTAATAGGATAGGGAATTCTATATTATGAGTATCACATAGTATATATATTTTTATACCAGGATTAGATAGTACATATAATCCTATTCCAAGTCCCATAACTCTTTATTTATAAATTTATAACTCCAAGTCATTTCCCATACTTATTTTTACATTTTATTTTGTATCTCCAAAACATCTAGTTAAGATTCCATGAACTTATCCATCATATATGGTTAAAAATAATTTAGGAAAGGTATTATTTTTTATCTCCTTTTATAATTTTACAGAAAATTATCATTTTATTATTTTCTGAGACTTTTAAGAAAAAATTGAGAAATAGCACAATGCCAAACCACAAAAAATCATATACCAAAATAAATAGAAAACCCATTAAAATACAATTTGGGAATATTAGAAGAATAATCCATATAGAAATTCAACTGAATACCACTAAACTCTTTTTTGGGATATCCTAGATTAGGTCTTCAAACCAATAGACCATATTGTCCCATGATTGAATGATCTCCTCTATATTTATTTTCTTTTCATTGAATCTGATTTTGAGAATAAGGTCTTGATTTTTGTTCTAGTGGAATTTCTACTTATTTGTGTCTTCAAGAATTAATATCTCATATATCCAGTCATCAACCTCATTAGTGGCCTTATCCAGAAAGGCCACCTCTATAATTTCTTCCCTTCAATGGTTGATAAGCTCTCAGGTTGACCCATTATGTACATCATCCTTACCATCCTCTTTGTGTTAGTCATCCATCCCGAAAAAGGCCTCAAGAACCTCTACCATATATTATACCTACATCCAATTGGGATCTTCCATCACACCACTTGCTTTCTCAAGTTCCAAAAGAACTCACCTTCGGCCTCATTATCCATTTATGATTATCATGTCTATTATTTGAATATCTAAGATGACTGTATAATTTTCAATCCTCAAAATTTATAATTATTATATGATATTTTTTACGAATAACATCTTCCATTTTATTCAATTCCCTAGGATGGTAACAAATTGAGTATTTATAGTATTTCATCAGTTATAACCACATTCATCGGTGAATTTCAAGATCATTTTATGTTAATATATACTTTATAATTTCTTTGTCAATATATATGTTACAATATTCTCAAAAAATATAGTTATTACAAATATTCAATTAAAATATTAATACAAATAACTCCAAATCATTCCGTAGATAATTCTTCTCATGTACCTTGAATTGTTATGAGGCATGAGCTATCACTTCATCATTTTTCATGATAACATAACCTAAAATATTTATTAATGAGTCATTATATATCCCAAATCCTTTCCCACATGAGGGTAATGTGAGTATACATGTAGTGATTACCCTCTTCTTCAACTCCTTGAAGATATATTCACATTCTTCTATTTTGAGACTTTTCCCCATTCCAAATTAACTTGGTTAGAGCCTTTAATAAGCAATATAAATTTCTAAAAAAGTTGATAGTACCCATCTAATATAAGTACGATATGATTATATATTATTGATATGGTTCTATATAAATCCTTAATCTATACTTACTTTCAAGGATCAACATATTTCACATTTCTTATGATAACATTCCACAAGAATGTACCTTTCTCAATCTAGATGTTTTTTTACTATAATTATCATACAAATTATCCTTTTTCAATGTCTTTAGAAAATTATGAAATTTTTCCTAACTTTACTCATTAATTTTTTATTATATGATAACATAATCTATAAATAGTACCACCAATTCTTCAAGTTAACCTCTAAACACTATATTTATTAAGTCCATTGATATTTTTGGTTCATTTTTTAGTTCTAAAAGAATCACTCTGAACTCATAGGGTCTATATCTTATACAAATGGTTGTAATTGGGATGTCCTTATTATTTACCTTTATTTGATGATATACCAACCAAAGATCCACCTTTTAAATGTTTTAATACCTACCTAGTTGATCAAACAAGTCATATATCTATTTTAGTGGATAGTTTTTCTTTATTATGATTTTATTGTGCTCGTGATAATCAATGCATATACTCATTGACCCATACTTATTCTTTATTAAGAGGATTGGGGAACACCATGGAGAAGCACTAGGGAATATAAAAATCTTATATAAGTTCTCTTGTAGTTGTTTCATTACCTCTTATAGTTCAATATGGGACATTCTATTGAGGACCTTCGCCAACGAGCCCGCACCCGAGTGGTAAGGGCTCTTGCTTGGCATCCAAGAGACCCGGGTTCAAAACTAGGTGGAGGAGAATTTCTGGGGTACTATAGCAGTACTGTAGCATTACTGTAGCAGATACTATTCGGTACTGTAGTAGCCAGAACTATTCACCCGATTTGGGCCTTCGGGCCACCGGTTTGGGACTACGGGTCTCCAGGGCGTTCGGTTCATCAAAGGCCTTTGGGACACAGGGCCTTTGGGTCACGTAGACCATGCAGTAGCCCAGTTCAAACAGAACAGGCCCTAGAAGAGGATCAGAGCAATAGGAGTAGTAGCCACCAGATGCAGAGCTAACTGGATTGCAAGAATGAGAGGGTATGGCAGCCATCGTCGGGACCAGGCACCATGCAACTTTGTACAGGGCAATGCTAGCCGATCAGCAATTCAAGGTGGGGAGCTAAGGTGATCAATGATGCAAGACGCTGCGGAGGGGCAGTTCTAGTGGGTTGGGCATACGGGTCATGTAATGGGCATGGTATGCCTCTAGGCCTTCGGGTCATGTATTGCGGGTCAGGTCGGGCCTTGTTCCTTGGGCCTATGGGTCATGTACGGGTTCCCCTTAAACCCTTAAAATGGGGATTATCTATAATAAAATAAAAAAGAAGGCCTTCAGGCCATTTGTAGTTTTGAGGACCTTCAATGCGAGAATAGATTGGTGTATAGTTTTAATAAACAACACAACCTCTTGATTAAGAGGAAGACCATGTAACTATATAAGGATAAAATCAGTATAATAACTTAAAGTAGAAATTTTTTCCAGAGAGTTTCTTTCCTTTACATCAATTATTTGTTCTAGATATTCTTACTTATTGGGAAACAATATCCTTTCTTAAGTGGGAGTTTCTAAAAAAATATTTATCATTCTCCTTGTATATGTATAGAATTAGACGATGAGTTGGGATATGGATTGTGATTTCCCAATCCATGAATTTGATAATAGATTTATATAAGGAAACCAATAAATTCCAAATATATCGATGAATTCCACCCAAGGTATAATAACTAGATTCATACGAATATTTTTCCTATAAATTTTAATTGGGGAAGTGTTATATACTTGAGATATAATGACTTCACCACTTAGTGTTTTAACACATTTCTCAACCTCCATGTCTTGAGGTGGTGTTTGAATATTTATAGAGAACTTGAATGATCTAAATAAATAGATATAGAATATAATTTTATATTTTATATTATTTAATCAATAATAAGTGTTTCTATCCCCATATCATTCTCAAGATCCACCTTAATGTTAGTGGTAGCATAAGATCTTCCTTATTTTCATGGATTTGAAGTTTTTAGTAATTGGTTATCCTTAATGACCATTGACTAAGTGCATTGAGTTTTATAGTTTATATTACAATTAGTTGAAACATTAGAACATGTGGGAGGATTACAAATAACCTTCTTTTCTTTTAACTTATTGATTATCCTTTTCAGGCCCCTTCGATAATCATTATCATTCTGACCTTATTTCCTAAACATGAAGCACTTATTATTTACTTTAACTTAGTTTCTAGGGTGTTTCTTCACACACTTATGAAATATGGGTAGTTGAATCTTCATCCCTCCATGCGATTTATTAGTTGAACCCCTAGAGATAAACTTCATTCTTCTTTTCTTATCTCTAGCAATATGGGACCATTGAGATTCACCGATATCTATCACCATCTTAAGGATACATATGCTATTTCATTATATCTATCAATGTCTTGAATCACTAAATATTTTCAAATACTTGGATTTAATCCAATATATATGTTGAAACCAATAATTTCAAGGTCAAATACAAAGTTCGAGGTGTACCTTGAAAGCCTTATGATTTTTTGTATGAACAATTTGATTAATCAAGCCTTTTCTTAAACAATTTAAATCCCCTCTTCATTTTAAGATTTACAGTATGAGGAAACTATTTATAAATGTTTTTGTTGAAATCATCACATTTTATTGAGCTGATAACATGCTTAGTTTTTGTATTCTCAAATAGTTCCTACAACTGCTCAGCTAATCCCTCTAAGTGATAAATAAGTAAGATCGTTTCCTATTTCCCAGAGTATTTATGCGTGAAAACTATTTTATCAAGGTATTTTATCAATTATCCTATTATTAAATTATTATAGGATCCACCAAAATAGGGTGTTCATATTTATATAAATTACTAAAACATTTCTTGATCCTACTTTTGAGGAGTTGACTTACAAGGGCCCAGACCTCTCTAGTCAATTCATTTTCTGAAATTTGGTGTTTGAGTTGTTCTGGGAGGTCAAGGTGACTTATTCTCAACATTTTTACCAATTTCCAATTCTGTGGACAGTTTCATCGGTGATTCATCTTCATCTGTCGGTGTCGGTGAGTTATCTTCATAAATCAGTGTTAGTATGTCATCCTCATCTTTCTGTGAGTCATCTTCATCTATCGTTGTTGGTGAGTCATATTCATCTATCGATGAGTCATCTTCATCTATCGGTGTTTGTGAGTCATCTTTATATGTCGGTGTCGGTGATTCATCTTCATATTCTGGTGAGTCATCTTTATCTGTCGGGGTTGGTGAGTCAACATCATCTGTCGTTGAGTCATCTGTTAGTGATTCATCTATTGGTGAGTCATCTTCATCTTTTGGTGAGTCATCTATCAGTGATTCATCTGTCGGTGATTCATCTGTCGGTGAGTCATCTGTCGGTAGGTGCTACAGTTTTTTCATATCAATCGGTGAATAATGTTTCCAACTTCCTATAGTTTCCCCTCGTTAGATGTTTTCTTTGATGTAAAATGAATTCGAAATTTTTTTAAGGGATTTAATGAAAATTCAATGCATGTAACTCCTATCATTAAAACCCTAAGGGTCCCTAGGTTTTTACATGGCCAAACCACATGGGTTATTTAGATCCTACTTTAATGTAAATTCAACTGTTTCACATTTTGTGAGTCTCATATATGATCCTTTTAAGTCATGGGCCTTTCCATCATTCATTTATTCTCCTTCCTCTTAGTATGAGAAGCTGATAAAATTTCTTTCCTGAGCATATATGGAGTTGTGATGTACCCTTGGATTGTGGTTTTCCTTCCTATGCACCCCTGTTTTGGTGCAAGCAGCAAGTATCGATCCATATTCGATATAAGGTATGGTCTATCTCTTTTTTGTGGGTTATTTAATCTATTTCCACTTATTCTACTTTCCATGTTACTATATGTGATCTCCATCTTTTTAGGGGACCTTTCTTAGGTGTTGTTTGATGCGGTTGTGTCGCGATGTCCACAAGTGGATGCATTTGTTAAGGGAGAGGTGATCGTGATCTATCGTGTTGGATCATTCTCATGAAAATAAATTAATAAAGATTTTGAGGTATGGTATTTGTGGCTTCTACATTATTTTATGTGTATTCATATAGTTATCATGTTTTATCCACTAGATCACAATAAAATTGACATAATAAAAATTTGAACTTGATTAAATAATCAATATCAATTACTTAGAAATATTATTGCCTATTTTTTTCTATATAGAATTATATCTATGATTTTATTGTTTAGAATGAGTTCTTAATGAAAATTTTAAAATAATTTAAAGCCAAAATTAATTGTAAATTTATTTTTCAAAAGATAAAGAGGCATGTAAATGAATTTGTTTTTTTCTAGGTGATAAATCAAATGGATGTAGTTATGAATATTTAATTGAATCGGTAAATGAAATATGGAATAATGGACCATTTGTGAAAAAAAATATAATACCATGAAAGTTTCTAAGTTACCCTCTTACTTTTAAAGGCCAAGTGCCTTATTCTTTGGAGATGTGAGTGCTTGTTGTTTATGAAGGCCAAAATACTTGTTCATGGCCAAGAGCCCAATTTCTATGTTGTTTATTTCATGTTGCTCATGTTGTGGTGTGATCCTGGGATTGATGAGATGGGAGGGATATTTTGGTATGTGGGGGAATGGATCCCTAGTGGTTGTGGTGGCAGTAGTTGACACCTAGAGCAGTGAGATGCATCAGTTTATGTGTGTGGTTGTCAAGGAGGACACCAGAGATGATGAAACAGGTTGGATGTGAATGTTGGATTCTTGTTGAATCTTTTTTTATCTACTTTACATTCCACTCTTCTTGAAAAATATGGTCTTTCTTACCCTATTACCAAAAGAGGTGAAGACGTGATAGGTACACCATGTGCTTTCTGTGTTTAGATTATCAAGTATGGATGCGTCTGTGCTCCAGCTATAGGTGGAAAGGACTCGACGGGTAGTTCATCTATTCAACGTATTGATCCCCTTGTGTCTGTAATCATAGAACACTTTTCTAGAATACCTATAATTATTGACAAGTGATAATTCTATTAATAAATTGTTTAATAAATGATGTAAACCCATGGAGTTAGAGCTTACTAAGATGCAATGTAGTGGTTACAATTTGAAGGAACTATAGACTTAGTTTGGT
Organism: Viscum album; assembly: GCA_963277665.1. Classification (NCBI taxonomy): domain Eukaryota; kingdom Viridiplantae; phylum Streptophyta; class Magnoliopsida; order Santalales; family Viscaceae; genus Viscum; species Viscum album. The sequence continues at coordinate 2,103,938,787 of OY728165.1, forward strand.
TATGCCTAGAGGGCATGGAACATTGTTGTGATTATAATGGAATGTAATGTGAAAAATGTTAATTCTTGGTTAATGATTAAATAATTAATTTAGATAAAGTGAAACTGATAAAAAGGGATAATTTAAAATAATTTATCTCTTCAAAATGTTTGTGTGATTATAGGATACCTAGTCTCAGTAGTGGCAGCTGAGAGTCTGAGAGACGTTAGTTACAGTTGAGTCTAAGACTAGGTTATTCCCATAGTTTGGTTGTGAGATATATTATATTCTTTAATTTTTTTGTTTCTATATGCTACTCCACCATGTAATTTAGAGAAACTGAAACTTTTGGGATTCTAATCCCTAGGGGTGTTTTCCCCAACATCCTAGTTGGAGGACGGATGGCTGACTACCCCCTTTGGCCCTACACTCTTCTCTTTGTAGTTACTTGTGTTGGTAGGAACAGTGGATAGGTTTACCCATATATGTGTATAGATGGTTTTAATGGATTGTATTTATTCACGCACATATATTTTCTATATAGTTTCATATGGACTACTATAGGTGTAATGAGTATATGTTGTGATGGCTTGAGGTTCCTTACTCAGTGTATGGGTTGTAATAGCTTGAGGTATAATACCTGATGTATGATACACATTATGAAATCTTTGGTGGATCCTATAAGCTACCTAGTTACTTTAGTTATGTGGACGTAGTTGTTTTGTTGCACGAGGTTCATGTTTTGGTGCTACACCCATGTGTCCGTGAGCAAGACATTTTGGAGAGAGATTCTTTGGACGTACAACATTGGGGAAAAGTGGAAAACCAGTGGGGAAGTGGTAGTGGGGTACCAATGATATTCTTTATTATATTATATACTATTGTATGTGATACTTTGTGATAGTATTCATGGCGAGGCTGGGAACATGGTATACCTATTTAGGTGATGAGTTAGTTTCACCTTTTGTTCACTGTGCTTTAGAAAGCTTTATTTAATTTTTCATTAAAGGATTTAGGGAGGATTCTACTGAGTAAACTATTATACTCACCCTATATTATATAAACTATTTTCAGGACACCTGGAGTAGGTTTTAGATGAATATGGTTACTAATATCATAGGGTTGCTGGAGATGTTCGGCTTCATGGTCGCTGTTGTTTTACTTTCTTTTGGTACTTGCTTTTTTTCCTTTCAGTTTTTGTAGTGTTTTCATTACATTACATATGTGTACTTGATATTTATTTTATATTGTAGTCTTATCATTATTTGGTTGGTGTTTTTCTTATCTCTCTCTTTCACATGTATTCTCTTTGAGGGTAATGCCTCTTATTTGTGTTTTTTCTATACCCTCAGTGCTAGTTCCCAACCTGGGGCCTAATGGAGGTAGGGCTTGGGGGTCACTATCTCTCTGATCACATTTTCGGCCTTGTAGGGGTGCACTTTGTGGGGAGGGGGTTGTGACAGAGTGGTATTAGAGGTCTATTTTAGGAATAGGATTTATTTTGGAGTTAGGTATCGGTGATGTTTCATGGGTTGGTAGGGAAACATTGTCAGAAAAGTTTAGAAATCATTGTAAACACTGGATACTTTCTAAGACATATGTATTTATTCCCCCTATGATCTGATGCATGTACCATTATGTTTATATTGGAAATTAAACAAAGTGATTCTAGTTGCAGGGTGGAGACCTAGGAAAGGATCATGCATCTTCTTATTTGTGTATGTGCTTGAATGGGTAGACCTTGGGATAGGCTAAACAAAAATGAATAAAATAAAATAATTAATTAATGTTAAATTGTTACATATTACATGGTTAGGAGATCTAAATATAGTTTCTTTTGCAGGTATGGCTCCAGGCCGATGTCCCTATCAAGTTCATTTAAAAGATGTTCAGAAATTTTTGAAAGCTAATCATTACAGAGTAGAGGTTGACGACAATGACACTTGGAGAAGGACACTCTGAGAGTTTTAGTGCTAGATTCTGAAGAAGTACAAGGGATCCATTTCAGGTGCAGTCACAAAAGACTATTTGGAGGATGTTGAGATATATTTCAGTTCAATCTGTGATCTAAAGGAGCAATTGGTGTCTTTGGTAGTGACAATGCTACATGGATCAACGAAGAAGTGTTGGTTCTTGTTCCTCAAAGATCACATATAGTCGACAGTCTCATGAGAGGAGTTCCGAGACAAGTTTAGAGTCGAGTTTATTTCTTCAACTACAAAGGATGATAGTCACCATGAGAAACTTACCCTTAGACAGGGGTGCACCAATGTGTGATAGTTTGGAATCCATTTCAATAACCTTTTGCAATATTCTTTGGACCTATTCCTAGATGAGGAGGCCAGAGCGAGGTTTTTTTAGGAGGCTTTGCATCTAGATATCTAGCTCTATGTCACCCAATTTATGCTGAAGACATTTCTTGAGTTTCTAGAAAGGTAAGATGTCATTGAGATGAAATTATCCAAAACCATATCATCACGAGAGGGGACTTTTCAGGATTCATCATGAAGCGGAGCTATGGTATGGGGTTCTTGGTTTTCAGAGAAGAAGAGTTTTTGTTCAACTGGGGGTAAGTCACAACCATCAGTATCTCATTTCGCTGGGGGGGGAAGTGTCTCTCAGACCTATTCCAATGAATTAGGTGATTTTTCCCTTGTGGATGATGAGTTCATTATCAGAAAGAGTGCCTTGGCTTTTATATCAATCAACATGTGTCAGCTGTTTCACTTAAGGTTCCTCCATTGAGGCAATTCCATCCAAAGTAGTAGCAGCGGGTTGCACTAGCTTTGGATCAATAGAGAATAGATGGGGCAGGAAAAGGATAGCCCTAGGATGCTCCCCATACATATAGAGCTGAGAATGTCTGTGTGGTGTTCATCATCAGGGTCAGAGGGGTCATGGAGCAGGTTGTGGTCATCTTCATACATTATGGTTGTCAACCCCAGGTGAGCTAGACATCGTTCAAGGTACCCTTTGCTTGTTTTGTACTTAGGTGTGCACATTATTTGATTCAAGAAAGAAACAATCCTTTATATCACCTACCATTTTCCATGCATTTGGACTTGATTTAGAGAGGCTTCCAGTGCCCTTGGCATTGACTATGCCAGTTAGAGGTCGATCTGGCTTTTTTAAAGAATATAGAGATTGTGAGAAAGTTATGAGGAAGCATCACTCTTGGGGATATTTCTATGATTATGGATATAACCATATGATGTCATCCTAGGTGTGTATTGGTTGTATATGGTGTAGGCTATCATGCATTGATTTAGGAGGAAGGTGGTGTTCTTCGATATTGATAGAGAGCCAGTGGTGTTTATTGGAGAGAGAGACCCTTGGATGGGTCAGAGTGGTAATTTATTCTTAACATACTTGATGACTGAGATGACGTTGATTTCCTTTAAGGCTCAATAGTTGGTGTTTCCCAGGGTTGTGGAAGAATACCCTGATGTCTTTATAAAAGAGGTTGTAGTGTTACCCCCTTGACAAGAGATCGAGTTTGAGATCAAGCTACATCCATGAACATCAATTATCTCGATGTATCTATATATGGTGGAACCATATTAGTTACGGGAGTTGTTTATATAGCTCAATGGTCTGTAAGAGTGTGGTTTTGTTTAGATTATTTTGTCACTATGGGGTGCACCAGTTTTTTTCGTGAAGAAGGTTTATGGTAGTTTGTGGTTGTGTGTCGATTATCGTTTCATGAACAAAGTGATAGTGAAGAATAACTATCCTATTCCATATATTGATGATTTATTTGATCAACTAGAGGGTTAAAGTTGGTTCTCAAATATTGATTCATGGTCAGGAATCATCCAATACATGTGAAGGATTGGGATATCTTGAAGACGACTTTCTGTTTTCATCATGGGAATTATGAATTTGTTGTGATGTCATTCAGTGTAATGAATGGTCCATCTATGTTCATGGGGTTGATGAATGTTGTGTTCTATGAGTTCCTAGATAAGTTTTTGGTGATTTTCATTGATGACATCCTTGTGTACTTCGCGTCTAAGTAGGAGCATGCAAACTATCTGCAACCCATTTTGGGAGTTCTTCATCGATATATCTATTTGGGAAGTTGTTGAAGTGTTAATATTGTGCACGAGAAGCCCATTTATTAAGGCATGTTGTATCCTAGTAGGGAGTAGTTGCGGATTCGTTGAATATAGAATCATTTTTGTATTGGACAGCCCCCAAGATAGTGCTAGAGGTGTGATGTTTACTCGGTCTAAGAGCATATTATAGGAGGTTTGTAGTCTATTTCTCTTTGTTTTTTACTCCTCTAACTGTGTTGACCAATAATAATCAGGTGTTCATATAGACTAATTAGTTTCAAGAAGCTTCTAAGTATTTTAAAGAGAATTTGGTCAGTGCTTCAGTTCATTGTCTTCCAGCAGAAGGAGTTCAGTTTGTCATTTTCTATAACACATCATGTATGGGGTTAGGATGTGTTCTAATGTAACAGAGATCTGTCATTTCTTATGGTCCTCGATAGTTATGTCCCCATGATCATAACTATTCCACCCATGATCAGTTGTGTTTTCCCTAAAGTTGTGGAGACATTACCTCATTAGAGAGTGCTTTATGGTCTTCGTTGATCATAAAATCATGAGTTATGTTTTCTCCTAGTTTGAATTAAACTTATGATAGCATAGGTGGATGGAGTTACTATAGGATTACGACATATAAATATAATATACACCTAGTAAGGTGAATTTTGTAGCTGATGCGATGAGAAGGAAGTCGTTTTGTGATGTAGTGCATGAATTTGGTGATTCTTGGAGGGTGATGGAAGAACATTCAGCATTGCATCTAGATATGGGAGAAGTCGGGGATAGAGGTTTTCTTTTTCAGATAATGGTGTAGTCATCTTTGGTGCGGCAGGTGGAATATTCTCTATTGGGGGACCTTGAGGAGGAGGTCTGGGGAGATCGAGTTGTTTGTAGTGAGGCCCCTGAAGTTTGGTTTGAGGATGAACAACACTGAGTGTTTTTCATAGAAGACTATTCATTCCTTTGGAAATACGTGAGATGGTTCTTAGATAGTTCCATAGTTCATTATTATCGGTATAACCTAGAATGACAAAGAGGTAACATGATTTGAGGATATAGTTTTGGTGGCCTGGGTTAAAGAATACAACTACAGAGTTTGTGTCTTAATGTTTGGTCTTCCATAAGGTGAAGGCCGAGCACCATTTTTCCAATGGTTTCCTCCAGCCGTTAGATGTTCCTCAGTGGAAGTGGGAGGACATCTCAATGGACTTTGTTTTCATTTTACCTAGATATTTGGGAGGCTATAATTCTATATGGGTGGTAGTGTATTGTTTTTAAAAATCATCCCACTTTAAAGCTATCAAGCAGTTGAGCTCGATGGAGGATTTGTTGAGGTAGTATCTGGAGGAGGTGGTGAGACTTCACAAAGTCCAAATGATGATAATTTATGATTGAGATACACATTTTAACTCTGGTATGTGGATATGTCTCCAACATGCTTTTGGTTCTTAGCTACGCCTTAGCACTACTTTTCATTTGCAGAAGAACGGTCAGACAGATCGAACCGTCGAGACTCTTGAAGACATGTTGTGCTCTTATGTCCTTGATTATGGAGGTTCGTGGATGAGTCACTTAGCATTGGAAGATTTCTCCTAAAAAAATAGTTTCCACTCCACCATCAGTATGGATCTATTTAAATCCTTGTATGGTCGACAATGTTGTTCTCTGTTGTGTTGGATTGAGGTCATAGAGTAAGTAATTATCGGGCCAGAACTGGTATAGAACATGATAGAAATGGTTCAAGTGATTCGTGAGAGGATGAAGGCATCATTTTATCATCATAAATCCTATACCAATAATAGGATTAGGTATTTGGAGTTTTATTTTAGGGATCATGTTTTTCTGAAGATAACTCCCCATCATGGGAAGAGATGTTTTGTTCATCAGAGTAAGCTTTATCCATGACTTATTAGACCTTTTGAGGTGTTGGCTCATGTTGGATTCATGATGTATTAGGTAGCAATTTCCCCAAAAATGATTAGGATACATGATGTTTTTCATGTGTCTAAGAACTTTCCTTATCTTTATGAAGAGTCTCACATCATCTATTAAGTAGAGATCGATATTGATAATGATTCGACCTTCGAGGAGCGGCCTATGGAGATTTAGGACCGCAAGGAGAAGGTTTCACATAGACGTGTTATCCCTTGGCCTGTCTCTTGTGGAGACACGGTGGTATGGAGGAGAGTACATGGGAACGTGATTTGTAGATACATGCTTAGTACCCTGATCTATTTGATGTTTATCACTTTTCTTGTAATGATGTTTTTCTTATGTTTGTAGAAATTTCCTATTTTTGATATGGATTCTTTTTTTTAATGTTTCTAGCTCTCTTTTGAGAGGTATCTCCTCTGGGAGAGTATTTTGGAACTGGTTGTATTTTTCATGTGGATTCACAGTGTTACTTTGATGAAGTGGTTGAGATCCTTTGGTGGCGAGATCCTTGAAAAGTATCACAAAGGGTGGTTGTTAGGTCCCTTTTTCTATTTCATCTATGGGTTGGTTTTAGATTCTCTAGGATGAGAATTTTTTGAGAGGTAAATTATGTAATAGATTAAACCTCTATGGTCCATTACATTAATGAAATATGGTGTTTGAGGTGTTCTGGGAGGTCAATGTGACTTATTCCCAACACTTTTCCAAATTTCTAGTTTTGTGAATAGTTCCATTTGTGAGTCATTTTCAAATATCGGTGAGTCATCTTCATCTGTCAGTTTCGGTAAGTCATATCCATCTATTGGTGATTTAACTTCATCTGTCGGTGTCAGTGAGTCTTCTTCATCTTCCAGTGAGTCATCTTCATTTATTGGTGTCGGTGACTCATCTTCATCTATCGGTGAGTCATCTTCATCTGTCAGTGTCAGTGAGTCATCTTTATCTATCGGTTATTCATCTCCATATGTCAACATCAGTGAGTCATATTCATCTATCTATTAGTAATCTTCATCTATCAATGTGGGTGAGTCATATTCATCTGTCGGTGAGCCATCTTCATCTATCAATGTCGGTGAGTTATCGTTATCTGTTGGTGAGTCATCTATTAGTGAGTCATATGTTGATGATTCATCTTCATCCTTCAATGACTCATCTGTCGGTGAGTCATCTATTATTGATTCATCTATCAGTAGGTCCTACAGTGTTTCTAGATCAACCGGTGAACAGTGTTTCCATCTTTCTATAGTTTTTCCTTGTTTGATGTTTTCTTTGAAATAAAATGCATTCAAAGAGAGGTTTTAAGTAATTTAAGGTTGATTAAATTCCCATAACTCTTATCATTAAACCCCAAAGGGTTCGGAGGTTTTTACTTGTTCAAATAGTGTGGGTTATTAAGATCTATGTTTAATGTAAATTTAACTATTTCACATTTTGTGAGTCTCAGATCTGATCCTTATAAGTCGGGGGACTTACCTTCGTTAATTTATTCCCTTACCTCTTGGTAAATTTCACCCATAACCTTTCATTCCTGAGGAGATGTGTGATTGTTCTTTAGCCTTGGATTGTGTTTTCCCTTCCTTTTCACCCCTGTTTTGGTGCAAGCAGCAAGTGTCAGTCCATCTTTGATAGAAGGTATGTTCAATATCGGTTCTTGTGGTTTCTTTAACTAATTTCTTCCCATTCTCCTTTTCATATTATGGAATGTGATCTCCATGTTTCTAATGGACCTTTCTTGGGTGTTTGTTTATTCGGTTGTGCCGCAGCGTCCTCAGGTGGATGCAGTCATTGCGAGAGAGGTGATCATCATCCATTATGTTGGTCCATTCTCATGAAAATAACATCAGAAATCTTTTGAGGTTGGGTATTTTTGGATTATATATTTTTTTACGTACAATCGTAGAGTTAGCATGTTTTTTCCATGGGATCACAATGAAATTGGAATAATAAATACTTGAACTGGATTAAATAATTGGTATAAATTTCTTAGCAATTTTATCGCCTTTTGTTTTGATAAGTAGCATGATATATATTATTTTCTTGTTTAGAATGTCATTCTTGAAAAAAATTGGAAAATAACATAAATCCTAGATTAATTTTGAATTTATTTTTACAAATATAAAGAGGTATGTCAATGAATTTGGTTGTTTTTGTTGTTCTTGGTGATAAATCAAATGTATGTAGTTATGCATGTTTAATTTAATCGGTCAATTCAATATGGAATAAAGGACCAGTTGTTTGATAAAGATAATAAATTTAAGGTTTATGAGTTACCCTCTTACTTTTAAAGGCCAAGAACCTTATTCTATGGAACTGGGAGTGATCATTGGGTGTGATGGATGAATGCCTTGTTTAGGGACAAGAGCTGAGTTGCTTTGTTGTTTGTTTCCTGATGCTTTTGTGGTGGTGTGAGACTGGGATGGCTGAGCCTGAAGGGCTATTGTGGTATGTGGGGGCAGGGAGGCTCAGTGGTATTGGTTTTAGTATTTGATGCCTTGAGTAGCGAGATGCATCGGTTTATGCATGTGGGTATCAGGGAGGACACTGAAGATGATGAAATGACTAGGATGTGAATGTTGGATGCTTATTGAATATCATTATTTTTTTTATCTGCATTACATTCCCCACTTTTTGAGGCATATGGTATTTCTTACCCGCCTTCCAAAAGTGGAAAAGTTGTGTGGGTTATGCCTTGTGATTTCCGTGTTTAGATTCTTGAGGATGGATGGGCATGCACTTCATCTATAGGTGGTAATGACTCGATAGGTAGTTCATCTACTCACTGTGTTAATCCCCTTATATATAGAAGCTTAGAATAATTTTATAGAATACCTAGAATTATGGAAAAGCGATAATTCTGTTAATAAATTATTGAATAAATGGTGTTAACCCATGGGTTTGACACTTGCTATGATGAAATGACGAGGTTAAAATTTAAAGGAACTATAAACTTAATTTGGTTATGCCTAGAGGGCATGAAGCATTATTGTGATCATAATGGAATGTAATGTGGAAAATGTTAAAGGATAATTAATGGTTAAATAATTAATTAGTATAAACTGAAACTGATAAAAAGAGATAATGTAATCTAAGGTATCTCTTTAAATGGTTGTGTGCTTATAGGATACCTAGTCTTATCAGTGGAAGTCGGGAGTCCGACAGACGTTAGATCCAGTTGAGTCTAGGAATAGGTTATTCCTATAGTATATTTGTGAGATATATTATATTATGTACTTTTTTTGTTTCTATACACTACTCCACCATGTCAGTTAGGGGAAATAACACCCCATGGATTCTTATCTCTGGGGCTATTTTTTCCAATATCTTTGTTGGATGGTGGATGGATGACTACCCCCTTTTCCCCCACTCTCTTATCTTTGTAATTACTTGTTCTGGTAGGCACGAAGATTAGTTTTACCAATATATGTGTGTAGAGGTCTATAATGGCTTGTGTTTATTCGCACAAATATATTTTGGATATAGTTTTCTATGGACTTCTATAGGTGTAACATGTATAGGTTGTGATGGCTTAAGTATCCTTACTTGGTGTATGGGATGTAATGGCTTGAGGTATAATACTCGATGTATGGTGCACGTTATGCGAGTTGTGGTGGATCCTGGAAACTACCTGGTTACTTTGGTTATGTGGACATAGTGATTTTTTTGCATGAGGTGCATGTTTTGGTGATACACCCAAGTGTTTGTGGGCAAGCCTTTTTGGAGAGAGATGCTTAGGACACATGAAATTGGGGAAAAGTGGTAAACTAGTGGGGAAGTAGTAGCAGGGTACCCTTGATATTCTTTATTATAATATATACTCTTGTATGCGATACTTGGTGAGAGTATCCATGGGGAGGCAGGGAACATAGTATATATGTTTAGGGGATGAGTTATTTTCACTTGTTGTTCATTATGATTTATCATGATTTATTTACTTTTTCATGAGAGGATCTAGGGAGGATACTACTGATTATACTGTTATACTCACCCAACATTATAAAAACTATTTTTAGGTCACTTGAAGCAAGTTGGAGATTAGTCTGGTTACTACTATCTTAGAGTTAAAGGAGCAGTTCAGGCTTCATGGTTGTTGATGTTTTACTTTCTTTTGGTACATGCAGTTCTTCCTCAAAGTTGTAGTAGTTTTTTCATGACATTACATATGAGTAAATGGGATTTATTTTATATTGTTGTATGAGAATGAGTTTTTTGGTGCCTATCTTATCTCTATCATTATCATGTGTTCTCTTAGAGTGTAATACATCCCATTTGTGTGTTTACTATCCCCTCAGTGCTAGGCGCCAAACTGGGACCTTCTGGAGGTGGGACTCGGGGGGTCTTTATTTCTATTCTCGCATTTTCGGCCCAGGAGAGGAACACTTTTTGGGAAGGGGTTCATAAATGACTGTTCTTGTAACACCCCCGAGTTTTTATGGTCCTTATTTTATTGAATAAATTAATTTTTCATTCATATATTTCATTACACTAAGCAAAACATTCCTTTAAAATGAAACCTACTGAGTGTACATTATAGGAAACACCAACATGGTGTACATTACATGAAACACCAACTAGTAATAGGTTACATGCAACACTAAGTTTCTAGAAAACATTTTTTGACAGTTATTTAAATGAGTAATTATAACCTAGACATTAAACATAGTAATATAAATAGTAATAAATAAAATTCAAATATTTTTTATAATGGTTTTGTATAAATAAAACATATTGATAATAAAAGATATAATTTTTTTAAGTCCTTATATGTTTAAAAATTCTATTTTTTCAAATGAATTACTTTTCATGTTCTTCTGTGTAAAAAAAATAAAATTAATTTTAGAAACATTAATAAATTGAATTTTAAAAAAAACTTCACTCTTTAAATTTATAATTTTGAAATTATACTAGGGTGAATTTTTGGTATTTTTCTAAAAAACATCATTTTTGAATGAATACTGAAAAATACTAAATTTTAATTCAAAACCACCTTTTCATCAAATTTATTTATAAGATAAAATTATATTTTAAATTGGTTCAAAATTTTAATTATATAATATTTTTATCAATTAATCCAATTTAATATCATGAGTGAAGGGAAAGGAGAGAGGTCACTGATGTACAATAATTAAATTTCAAGGAGATATGACACTATTCAAATCAATGCCCCCCTAAAATAAGGGAATATAAACTAGAAGTGGTTAATAGATAAACACAGGATTATAAAATCATAATAGTAGAATTTTAGGTCTCAAATTATGTCCAATAAAATCAAATTTTTATTTCATTTTTTAGGAAAACCTAATTTTTGGGAATAGTGGTAAAGCTCACAAAAAAGAAGAAATCGCTAAATAAGTCAAACAACAAAATAATAAAAAAAGAACCATCCATTAATGCATTAGTATCCCAACTAGTTCGGACCAATACTTCTAATCTAAGTCCCTAATATTAGTTTCTGGGTGTGAGGGAACGTACCCCTCTAACTTGACTGCAATAAGAGTGGTCAACTCTAGAAATGAATCTATGTCAAACGAAAGGCCAAAATAATGAAATAAGACATAAATATTCAAGGTGTTCCACTCCATCTATTCCATAATGAGATTCTTTGGATACCTCCCCAAGTCAATATTGCTCCACTCCAATATAATTGAATCATCCCCATGTATTTCGATGTTTATTTATTCGTTTGTAGCCTTTATGACTTTCTAAATTCCTTTATTTTCTTACCATTGAGAAGCAGGGTTCTTAAATATTCTCCATTCTTCTAACCTTCTGATGGGTCACCCAACTTTAGGGGTAAAGATTATAAGGGAACATTTGAGGTATGTTTTTCTCATTTCTTTATTCCATAATTCCCTTGGGAACACCAATCTTCACTGATGATCAAGATAACATAGGTTTTGGAAGGTAGGAGAAGTCTTTTAGATTCTTTATATTCTTCTTCAAAGGGGATGAAAAATACCCAAAATCTCAAGAATAATTTTTCCCTTTATTCCTTCCATAATGGAAAAAACCTTCCACGTGTTCATCCTTTTCCCATTCAGATATAAAATTATCTCATTTATCTACATATCTGCCGTTATTGAAATTAGCTTTTGGAAAAAATGATTTATCATCACTTGAACTTCTTCAGTACCATGGGGATTTTTATTATTCTTACTAGATCCCACATATTTATAATAATAATCTCATTAGAGGTCAGTAAAATCTATCCTAGGGGCCTAAATTGGTCGGCAATTTTGAATCCTATGGGTCCATCAGCTCCAAGACGTGCATTATGACATACATTTTATTTTCCCTTACTTGTGTTCTTTTTTGAGGGGGATCAACAAAACCTATTAGATGTAACCTAACTTCAATTGACCTCAATATTTCATTGACCTATACAAAACTACATGCTTCCCTTGTCCATTATTATTCTTGGACAGATCATGATTGCCTTAAAATTCTAATAAAATCCTTATAAAATGCCATACACAATAGGATCTCATTTACCCTACTAAGAATCCTTCCTAAAAATGGTGAGGGGGTTAAACTAGAGGTTCAAACCATCCACAAGAGTAGGAAAATTAACCACTAATTAAGGGACCACTAGCTTAATGATCATCAAACCACTCTCTTGGGGATCACACCCTGTTGTAGGTTAGAGTCTCTCCATGAACCAAACTGGAACAAAGACAGTAATTTAACTAGATGAGGTTAGTCATTTAGTTGGGAAGAACCAAATACATGCCTATTCCCAATCTCACAAACAGTCTGACCCATCTACACATCATATGTTTGGGTCGCTTCCATGTTCATATCAAATAAAACCCCATTGAATTCAATAGATGTGTGACATTTCCATAAATATCATCCATATAAAGGAGGTCATTCTTTTTAAATCACCTTATTCTTGAATCGATATACCCTATTATACTGATCCAAATAAATTTAGGGGATATTTTGTTAATTAGGCTTCCACAAATAGTTGATAATAAGTAGGTTGTTGTAATGATGTTGAATTAAACTTTGAGCACAATAATATACCACAATCATTTCCTACAAGTCTTAAAATTACCAAACTGAAATAAAGAAGGGGTAAACCTAGAAGGTGTGCCCAAACCCAAACTGAAGGTGGATCTAGACCCATGTGATATTAAATAAAATATCTAAAAAATAATTATGAACATATTGACATTCCAACATTGTCGTGACCACATCATCATAAAATCAACCTCCTCTTGAAAAAGTAGAAACGAACTCTTTTAATCTAGAAGAACAATCAAAATTTTGTTCTTCAAACCCCAATACAACCTTATATAGAGTTGGTAATATAAAAAAGATGAACCTATAGGACGAAAGTGAGATACCATCTCCAAGAAAATATTATTTTAGGTGATGGATAATTCCAAAGAAGAAATCACCACAATGGAAATACACTACGAGATCTCAAGAACCTCTGGGCCTAGCTCATTGGCTGGAATCACTAAGCACTAGGCCTAAATATGAGGACAATATTGAGGGGAAGGAGGTCCCCCACCCCTATCAGTGGGATAGGGGACATCATGGATGATATTGATCATATAGGTAATATCTTGTATGTTCTAAAAGAACACTAAATCTTCCATTGATGCATTGACGAAGAAGTCACAAATTTAAAATACTAGAGGATTTCTTATAATGATGACAATATATTATTATGTCTCTAATAAAATGGATGTAGGTTCCTTAGTATCAAACCTGGTTTTCATAACAATTATTGAATTTAAATAATCCTTGGGATGGATTAACTATCAATGTTTAATTGAATAATTTATTATCAAGAGAAAAAGGTATCAAACTCTAAGGATGGAATAGAATCCCATATTATTAGAGGAGAAACATTATTACCATATTCTTGTTTGTAACCACCTAAAATGGATCATCTTAATGAAATTATTAGAAAATATGAATCAATGAATGATAAGGATATCATCCGAATTGAGGATTTATCATTAGTAAGGGATTATATATATGTATCTCCTATGAAATTACATATATTTTTTCCAGATTATGAAGATGAATTATTTACCAAACATATTCTTGATTTAAATTCTAAATCTAATCCTTTATTTAGAATGGATCTAGTGGAATTAGTGGAATAAAATAATAGAGTACAAGATTTGTGTGATAAGGGATTAATATGCCCTATTTTTTACCTTAGGGATCCCCTATTATGTTTTTTAAGAATATGGATGGGTCTATGAGGCTATGAATAGACTATAGAGAAATCATTATCAGAACCATTGAGAACAAGTATATGATATCTTTTTTGGATGATCTATTTGATCAAGTTCAAGGGGATAAATACTACTCGTTGACCGATCTCTTTTTGGGTTATCAAAAATTGAAATTCAATAAGTATGATATACCAAAGATGAATTTTCTCACTAGATATAGGCATGGTTAGTACACAATAATTCCATTTATGTTAATAAAAGAAACCTTTATATTTTGGATCTAAACAATAGAGTATTCAAGGATTATATTGATAATTTTTTGGTTTTTTATTATGGATATATTAATATACTCAAAGTGTTATTATGATAATGATGACCATTTATATATTTTCCTCGAGACTTTAAGGGGGAAGCATCAATATGAAACATTCATTAAGGGTGAATTTTAGCATTAATATGTTTCCTTCGGTAGCTATATTATCATTGTATATGGAATATATATTGACCCTAAAAAGATAATGTTGCTTAAATAATTCCCCCAAAACAATGAATATAACTGAGATACATGGTTTCCTTGAACTATTTGGTCACTATCAACGATTTCTTTAATGTTTTTACTAATTATCCAATATTTTAACCAAGTTGAAATATAAAGGGGTGAAATTTTCCTACTCAAAGGAATGTGAGAAAATCATTGAGGAAATAATAAATAGATTAATCAATGAAATGATACTAACCATACCATATAGAAAAGAAGTATTTATTACATAGAGAGATGCATGAAAGAAAGGACTATGGTGTATACTTTTGTAAAATGATAGAATAGTTTCTTAGGTAGTAAGAAAATTAAATACCCATGAAATAAACTATCCAACTCATGATCTTTCCTTAATAACTATATTATTTTCTTTATAAATATATTAACACTATCTTTATGGTAAAATATATGACATATAAATGGATCATAAAACTTTGAAGAATATATTCATTCAAAAAGTGCTCATCATGAGACAAATTAGATGGTTGAAACTACTCAAGGAATATACTATACAATACACTACCACCCCAAGATAGTAAATAACGTGTTGGATGCATTAATTAGGAATGGGCATGGTGTTAATTCCAATATAAAGAAATAAAATGATCCAATGTTCATGGATTGAGTAAAATTAGACATAGAAATTACTAAATAAGGGAAAATATATTTTCTTTACCGAGTAATTTCATAACAATATTTAATAGATAAGATTTAAAATTATCAATAAGCTTACATGGGTTTATAAAAAATATCAATTCCATGAAGAATGGGGGATAGGAAGACTTCATCTATAATGATTATGTGTAGGTTATTGTAAAGAGACTATGTGTACCATCAGTAAATGAGTTAGAGTGGTCATTTCTAGATGAATCTAATAAATCAAAATTCACTATACACCCTGCTAGAAGAATTCTTTATAGGGATATAAGAGATAATTTATGGTGGGAAAACATGATGTTTTTAATTACTGACTATGTGTCAAGAAGCTTATTATGCCAACAAGTAAGGGACACGAGACAACTTATAAAGGGTGTCATGAAATATCTACCTATACTAACATAAAATTGAGACAATGTCACAATGCATTTTGTTATTAAACTACATAAGATATCTAAGAGTGATAGTGTTATATGTTTCATTAAGGTTTTCCTTTCAAAGCCTATTCATTTTCTAGAAAAAAATAAAGTATTTATCCCATGAATTTATTTCAAAGATCAATATTAATGATGTTTTTAGATTTAATGGTGAAACATTATCAATATTATTTGATCATGACCCCCATATCACATAAATATTTTAGAGGATACTCTAAAAGGCAGTGAATTCTAAGATACATTTGAGTTATTCATATTATCCAAAAACTGATGGGAATTTTGAAAGGTTCATTCAAACCTTAATGGGTATACGGATGTCATACGCATTTGACTTCCATGTATTGTGGGACCAATACCTACCTATGATGGAATTTATATATAATAATAAATTCCATTAAACCGTACAAATGGTACCATACTAGGCCTTTTATTTGAAAAGATGTTAAACTCCAACCTATTGGGATAAAGATGTGTAAAGGAATATAGTAGTTCAAGAACTTGTTATAGAGACAACTGAATAAGTGTAAGATATATAGAATTATATCAATATAGATCTTATTACATATAATATGGGTGTCAATAATTAAATTAAGTATTTGGAATTTCAAGCAGGGGATCAAGTCTTCTTGAAATTATTACTTTCAAAGGGATTTATAAGGATTACAATGTGAGGAAGCTAAGTCTAAGGTACATTTGTCCTTTTAAGATTTTATAGAGAAGTGGACTGTGGATTATCATTTGGATTTGAAACCTAACATATATAGAGTGCATGGTGGTTTTTTTGCTTTGATGTTGAGGAAGTTCATTCTAGATGCAACATGCATTTCACTATAAAGTAAATAGTGTTGGAGTCTGAATTTTCATATAATAAATATTATATCCATATTCTTGAAACTACAGAGAAAGTTATATAGAATTGGACAACCTAACTTGTGAAAATATTTTAGAAAAATCACAATTTAGAGGAAGAAACATGGGAGCCTATAGAATCAATGAGGAATAATTACCCATATTTTTTTATGGATTTATTTACACCCCAAATTTTGAGGATGAAATTATTTATGGGTTTGATGATATAAAATATGATATTAAACTATAGTAAATACATTATAAATCACAAAAACAATAACACAATGAATATTCTATAATTTCATAAAAATGGTATAACAGACAATAATACAATGAAATAATAAAAAAATACATGAAAAATTATGTCCTCAACTAGGGGTGTAGAACACATAACAATATAAGGTACCACCATAGTTTTTAAAATCATTAGATTATACTATAAAATTAATGAAAAGTATTTAAGATATATTATTATTATGAAGAAAACAATAAGCAATGGAATTTAAATGATATATTAACTATGAAACGTATAGGGATAATGTTAGGATGTTTTAATTATGTTTATATAGAAGGGGTAATATTATCTTTCAAACCGGATAACTGTAATCTGGTCGTTGGAATTTGACCTTTGTAATCTTACCATTGGAATATGACCATTGAGAATCTGACCATTCTAATAGTAATGAAATTTTTATTAATGATAGTTTCCAATAAAATGAATAATATAATTTGATGAAAATATAGTTAATAAATATTAAAATTTATATTAATCAATAGAATATAATATCATTATATGCATATGTGTTAAAAGAAAAATAATATTTACTAAAATAAATATTTTTTAAAATTTTATCACCAAACACATGTTATTGAAATATAGTAAGAATTTTATTTAAAATTGAAATTATAAAATATAGAAAATTATTTTCATAAAATTACTTTTAAATATAATATCATTCTGTCGAAAGTATCCAATGTTGAATTTTTCCTAATTTTTTGTGATAGGTGAATTTTTATGTAAATAGTAAAATATGGTTTGAATAAACATTAAGTATTATTATTTCGATAAAATTTGAAAAAAATATAATAATTTATATAAGTGAATCTACAGCCAAAAAAATTTATTTTGTCAATATAACTTATTTTAAAGAATTTAAATAAATTTTTAAACCTATGATATTCTTTCCAAATTTAAATATGAAAAATAATATTTTCAAAACAATATTTTGTAGAAAATTTATATTTCCATATATAAAGTAATATAAAAAATGGAGTTAAGTTCTGAGATATAAAAATTTCAAAAACCTAGCCTTAAATATCAAAAACCAAGAAGAAAAACCATGGTTAAGATAATGGTTTTCCATTTTTGAAAACCTAGATTTCAAAGGAATATGTTTATAAATTATTAAATAATTCCCCCTCAATTTTTATAAATAACCACCCATCTACCCTTTCCTTTTCACTCCAAAATTAATGAAAATGGTTATCCTCACATTTTTATTCTAAATAGTACCTCAAAAGAGATTATATGGTTCTAAGGTGTTAATTTTATACTTTAAGAAGCTACTTTCCAATGTAAGGATTCCTAATCTATTCTCCTTCTTTATTTGGGAAATCCATTACAAATAATTTTCATTTTAAAGTAAAATTATATTAATCTTCATGGATATAAATTAATTACTATATTATCAATATGATATCTATATTACATTGCATTATACGACATTCATATGCTTTTTTAATGCTTAAAAATTCCCAAATTCATAATATTCATTACCCAAATCCATACATATGCCATGTATTTATGGTATTATGGATGTATTACTTCTAATATGTGTATTTTTATAAGTAATGGTGATGTAGATGTATCTAATAGAGGCTATATTAGGTCCTATTCATATTAAAAAAAATTATGATTTTTATATTCTCCATCAATGTATTGTGACTTGAAATTCATTCCTTAAGGAAGTTTTATATCCCCAATACATATCAAATAAATGTGACATATATTAAAAAAAATTAGAGGGTATTATTCTATCATTTATGTGATCTATAATCCTTGAAATATATTCTATTCAGTTAATTTATCTAGTTCATATCCTTTAGCCATAGTTACCCTACACCACTACTTCATTATCATTCCTTTGACAAGTGTATGTCCCATTGTATTGTAAATATCTTATAGTTTCTAAGTTGTTTTTTGGATATTCACCGAGATATCCTTATTATTACATTGAATATGAAAATATTGATGTTTTTTATATCCATTTTTTCTATTTGGATATCTATTGATTTCTTAGACATTATTATTTATGAAGTTCCTCAGGGAACATTATAATATGTTTTGTTTAGTAATTCTCTTCATATGATGGACGCACTAGACATATTATGTGACAAGTGGTGCCTAAAATTATAGAGACATTCATTACATCAGTAGGACCCATGGGAAAAATTATTTTTGTTATTTGGTATATGCCTTACCAGTTTATCTATGGAATCACGAAATAAGTCAATGATGGTGTCTTTATGAATTCAACTGTTATAAATTCCATAACTATGAACTCAATTGTTGTTATCCAAGTATTTATATATTCTTATGTTAACCATTAATATATTATGACCGCAATTACATTTTTTATGGAGTTATCTGATTTATTTATTCTTACAAAATTATTTAGTCTTGATTATTTTATGATAACGTCAGTTGCACGCTACCACTTAGTGAGTGTTTTAGATTACCCAATTTTTTTCTATTCATTCCCATAGGAAACCATGAAGATTACTACATGTGACATAAGTATTATCAAAGTCAAATAATATATTCTTTTTATATTTAGATAATGTTTCTTATGTTTTCAATGTAATGTAATGTTCATTTATGTAAATACTTTTATGATACTACTAAACTATTAGTTGTTTTAATATATATATTCTATAATAATTTAATAAAATAACTATTTCTATGTCACATTAGTTAGGTTTGTTACAATTATAATATAGTAAATAAATATGTTTCACTTTTATTGTGTAATTGTTGAGCTTAATGTGAAAATGGTCAAAAATATCAATTTTAAAAGGATTTATCATAATTAATGTTTAAATTGACCATTAAAAAACTTTGATAATAAATTTATATCATTTTCTATAGTCTTAAGGGTGTCCATGGAAATTAATGGTGTGTTTTCAAAAAAAATGGGCTTAACATAAGGTAAATTAATCCAGGTCACAGACACCCTAGAAGGGGAAGTCAAGACAGCACAGTTACATTCATAGGGTGAACAAAGGGTTAGAGACTATGAGTAGTTTGAGAAATAGTAAGGACTGTAATGTGGATTTTTCTACATAAAACTACACTTCAATCCCCAAAGCTGAATTTCCATGCTTATTAATAAGTAGCCTACTCAAATGCATTCCTTCTGTGGGATAAGGAGTAGACACTATAATACTTAAACATGTGAGGGAACCTACTTTCTTTCATATTACACAACAACACTGTGATTCACTCTACCCACATGTGTGTAATGATACAACCTCAATACCATCCTCTCATACTTTTTTCCTATCTGTACACATTACAAACAAGACACAATTCCTCCAGTATTGGCAGACCATTAATTAGGAAATTCTTCCATCGTGCAAATACCGAATCCATTAGCAAGACGACACATTATCAACCCCAAATCCATGAAATGTATTATCAAGTACCTGAAGCAATATATTTAAGATCGCAATGAAATCACAATCTGTCAATAGAGTATTCATCACCTCCAATACACTCTCAATATCAAATAAAAGATCTGTGTATAGCACAACATAATGTCAAATAAAGTACAATCTTGATAAATCATGTAAGGAATTATCTTATACAATGAATTACTTATAATACATTCCAAAACCATCATATTTTGATATCTTCTAAGGAATTTTTTGTTTCAGACAACACATTCTACATAAGGTTCTTGAACAAGGGGATATCTCGAACCCTTCCCACCCTTCTTAACATTAAAAAATAGTTTTTTAAAAATTAATGTTTTTAATAAAAATTTATAATATATGAAAATATTATCATTATAATATATTTTAATATTATTTTTATAATATATGTTAAAAAATTTATGATATTTAAAAATGTAATATTTTAATAAAATTTTATAATATATATATATATATAATATATGTTAATATTATATATATATGTATGTATATATATTATATTTTAAAATAAAATTTTATAATATAATATAATATTTATATTTATATATATTATATAATGATAATATATATATATATATATTATAATGATAATATTAATATATATAATATTTATTCCACTTATCCCTTCATGGATCAAAGTTAATACAGATGGTGTGGCCCTCCAGGACTTCGGTCCTGTGGGATGTGGTTGCATATCTTATACTAGTTGAGGCTTTATTAAAGGATATTTTCATCAATTCCAAGGATGTTTCATGACCTTTGAATCATATATTTGGGTGGTACATAATTATGTGAATTACACTAAACATTATAACTAGGATAATATATCGATTGAGTGTTACTCTATGTGGACAGTCAACCTTCTCAAAAGTAAATCATCTCTTGTCCCATGGAAACTCTATAGGGAAAGTATTGATTGTTTGGAATACCACAAAGGAATTCAGTTCATCACCTCACATATTTATAGGAAGCCAATGTAGTGGTGAATACACTGTTCAAGAAGATGGTTGGAGATCAGACTTCTATCTAGTCAATTGAACTTTTTTATTTCTTTTCACATTTTTATTTAACTAATGTATGAGGTGATGTTTGAATGTTCTTATAACCTCCCTTACTCCATAATACATTTTTATTTATTAGTAAATTTGATGGGAATGAGCCTTCAGGGTTCATTCCCAATACATTATTGTTTAATTATAATATATATATATATATATGTCATATATATTATTATAAATTTCATTATAACATATGTAATTATGTATTTGTATAAATATGTTAATATATTATATTAATTTATGTTATCGTATAAATATAAATATTTTTATTTTTATCATAATATAGGTAAATATATATTAGTATAAATATATTAATATATTATATTAACATATCCTCCAAGGGTGTAGCCTAGGGGTTATGCCTTTGAGGGGTCCCACAGGAGGTCTCGAGTTCGAGTCTCCCCGAGTACTTGTAGGTGTCATAGATTTTCATTATTTCTTTGTGTCCCCCTCCCCCAAACTCTTGTAATATATTATATTGATATATGTTAATATATATTTCTTATAATATTATAATAATATATGTTAATATATATATATATATATATATTATTTGTATTATAATATATATATTATTATAATATATCCAGATATATATTATTTTATTACAATATATAACTTTATATTATTATATTATAATATATGTTGAAAAGTATATGTTATTTAAAAATATAATCTTTTAATAAAATGTTATAATATATATATATATATTATAAAATATTTTATTTTTGTTATTATATAAAATTATAATATATGTATTAATATATATTTTACTATAACATATGTTAATATATATTCGTATATATATGTTAATATATGTTAATGTATATTCTTTTTTATATTATATATTAGATTATTATATATTTTTCATGTACATGTATATATATGTATTATATTAATATATGTTATTCTATATTATTATAATGTTATCACATACATTAATATTATTATAATATTAATATACAGACATATATATGTTATTAATATATATTAATATATATTATTATAATATTGTCATATATATTAACATTCCAATAATAATAATATAATATTACCTTAATATATGTCTAAACACACACAGATATATATATATATAAGTAATATTATAAAATAATAATATATGCACATATTATAATATATGTTAATATTTTTTTATATAATATATGTTAACATATTTTAAAAAAATATAACATTATGTTAGTGTATCTTTAAAATATATATAACATTTTAATATATGTTAAATTTATTTTGTTTCCTTTCGAACTTAGTTTTTTATGTTATTATATATTTTAATGTATTTGATATCAATAGAAGGGAGAGAAATAAGATTAATATACATTTATACATAATAAATAGCATAGATACATATTTAATAATATATAATATTATACATAATTAAACTATTTAATTATATGAAATGTGAAACTAATACATCTCTGAGGTCGATGCATACGTAAATTCCCTCTTGTCCCATACTTCGACTCTCTGAAAGTATGACCATAATGACTATTCTATTATATAGGATAGAGAATATTCTCAGCTACTGGTCTAGATGTGTTGTCCATAGCAAGGGGTCAAATAATAGAACTCAAACCAACTTATCATCAACTTGAGTATTGTATAAGAAAGTAGAAGCTAGCTAGACGACAGATAGAAAAATAAATAAGTGGGAATACCCAATAGGTGAAAAAATTCAAGGAATGTGGAACTACATGAGTTTCACATGTAATATGGGTCACAATATTAAACTCAGAGGGAAAACATTTGGGTTAAAAATTATATTCAGTTCCCCAACCAGTTTCACAATTAGTGACTTATTCAGTGGCCCACTTCGAAGAAGGGTGCATGGAGAATATCTCTGATGGAATCTTGTATGATGAGGAAGGATTAGTCATTGCATAGGTAGGGGACTATGAAAATTTCAAAATAGTGGAACGACAAGAAAAAAAATTGACATGATGGTCAGTCCACATTAGTGTTTGATGGATTGGTCATGGCCTGTAATGGCATGGTTTGATGGAGATGAGCACACTTTGAATATAGAGAGATTCTCTTGATACTATGTAGCACACCTTTCATTGATTTAATAACTAACCCTAACTCATCAAAACATAATTTATCTTGTGTCTCAGGTGGTATTATATCATGAAATCGATCGATCTCATCACCTTGAAAAAATATAGTTTCAAAATGATAATCATTAAATAATCTAATAACAAATTAATAATAATGAATCGATAACTATGATAAATTTAAATTTCCATATTATAACATGATCATCCAAGAAAGTGATAAATCATTTCGTCACTCACATATACCATAGTATGAACTCGGTACAGGGGTGATAATGAAGATGTCCACTAAGATATCTCATGACACAATACTACTCACATTAATCCCACATTGATATATATAGATTGTAGATAATATTCCAATACTAATCCTTATTTCCTATAAGTTGTATATTGTGAACCTCTATAACCTACCTCGGTGGCACTAGAATTGGTTTTTGATATTCAAACTACCTCATGACCGTATCAGGTTGGTTTCACTTAGTAATATGAAAATAGATCGGTGGGACCATCGAACTAGAATGATGTAGCCTAACGGTATAATAATATGGAAGATATACAATAAGATTAATTTCATATGGTATCTAAGGTATCTACATATAGAGAAATAAATTTAGTTAATTTATTAAACAAAGAACACATAATTATATCATTAGTGATTCATGAATAACTCATCAATGGAAAGATGATCAAATATCATATGGTCATATGAAATGGAATTTGTAGGGTTATATATCAATGTTTTTTAGTAGATCAACCTATTAATTGAATGTAAAAAAATCATAAATTATATAATAATCATATGTGATTGAAATAAAAGTTTATATTAAAGTTTTAAAGTACATATTAGTGAGAGGGCCCATATGTAATGTGTTTGTTGGTAAATCAGTCACAAAATGAGGTGAAAGTGTAGGGAATTGAGTCAATTACCACATCTATAATAAAAAACAACAACCAACTATCACCTTCACTTGCATGTGTAACTAACTAAACAGTTATCTATATATATGTGCAAGACATTTTGAACCCCAATTATACTAACCAACATAATCAAAATCCTCATGAAGAAGTGCGTGCAGTATATGAACATGTGATCTAGAGTGATCTTCAAATAAAGTACCTCCAATCAATTGAAAAATATATTCTCATTCATACATCCTCAATGTCACCTCATTTTCATCTGGGTCAATGTAACCTAAGTGGGTTTCTATCTAGGGAATCTATAACCTACCACCTTTAAGGGTCACCAATGCATCTGGTGTTATTATTTCTAAATATCTATGTAAAATATCTCACAGTTTTATATCATCAGACTTATAATAACATCCCCATCCACATGAAGACCTAACAATATAAATAAATCCTCTAAATTAATCTTAATCTCCCCCTAATGCATATTAAATGTATGGGTATCTAGTATTTATCACTTAACCAAGGTAGAAATGAGAAAGTTGTCAATGGGCATATACCCACAAATTCTCAACCCATAGAATCCATACTGACATAAATAAAATATGATAGGATTTGGTGGGATCTCATGGTGAAAAATATACCCTATAGACTTTCAGTATCTAGGCTTCAGCATTATATGATAAATGATGGGATATGTATTCACTATATTCAGTAAGAAGTGATGGATCCTCTAGGCATGGATGAATCTATGTTGATCCCATACATGTAAATGATTAAAAAATATTAAAGATAAAAATATTTTAAATAATATATATTTTGAGTATCATAAAAGTTAATAAAATAAAATTCACCATCCAATAAACCTTTACACTTATTAAAAATAATTACAATAATAAACTAAACCAAAAAAATCATGTCATGTGTGATGATGAACCCTAAATGTTATCATCATGAGGACACTATATTTGATTATGCCCCTCCTCCCTCTACTTACCACATCGATGTTGCGTCCTTTTCAGATGGGGTAATCCATTTTTTCTTGTGCATAAATATTATTGGTGACCATTTTTACTCAATCATAATGGATTCAACACTAAAATTTGAAGATGTGTGAGTTAATTTAATATTGATATATCATTAATCAATCTCAACTATGAACTCTAAAATCTTAAAATGTGTAAATTAAATACACCAAATCAACATAATTCTCCCATGAATGGTGAAGATGGTCACATGTTGTTAGTATATGTGTCCTAGGAATCTTATAATTTTGGAAGTAACTACATTCATAGGTATGGTTCTCTAGAATAATAGCCATCACTGGACTAATAACACTAGTGAGGGGATCATAACCCTCTTCAACTTCAACTTGACTTCCCATCCCATGAAAAAATACATCTGGTATGATGTAGTATGGGTTTTCATGACCTCAATATCCTTTCGAAATTATTTTGAGTAACGAAGGCCATGTAGTAGTTCTTTATCCACATCCTCTAATTTGTTAACAACATATTTCACGCATATATAAAATTTTTGGGAAAATATTTATGTAATTTTTAATTTTCTAACCCCCTTGAATATTTTATTGATTCAACAATGTTTTCATTTATGTGTCTATATCTATTCCCTTCAAAAAATGATAACAACCATTTTTTAATTTGGAATGTGAATCATGTACTTATAGAAATCTTCATGAAATCACCTTATTTCTTTAAATATTTAAAGTAAAACCCATTTTCTTGGTTCATATGATGTAATAGATTAGAATGAAAATTTAAAAAAGTGTCCAATGATATAAAATTATTTTAAGTATTAAATGTGAAAAATATGTGATATAATACCAAATTGGATGATTTCTTGTTTTCACATTGTCATCATGAAATTTATATGCACATTTTTGGAAATATGTCTCATACAGTAATGATAGTATCCAATGAGGGGTAGCTACAAAACATCCATGATATTCATTTATTATTTTATAGCATAAGGATGCTTTGAAATAAGTCATTTTCCTTTCATATTGGTGACGTGGACATGTTGAAAAGTTAGAATAAAACTCCATGAGTCCAGAATCTCTTTCTCTACTATTGAAAATCCATGGGGAAAAGGACATATGTCTCTATCCTAGGTAGAAGAAATGAAAAGAAAACCATTATAAATTCCATATAGGAAAAATTATTCTACTTGTATTAATTTTTTATAGTGAGGGAAAACTATTTTTTATGGAGGGAATTCCTAGAAAATTTTATGAAATTGGACTTTGTCTACAACAACATGATTGTTCACCACATGTTATAATATTAAAAATTGATAAATATCTTGATCAATTTAAATAAAATATCTTGATCCAATACGTTTACAGCTAATATGATTTTTCCCAGTCTTCATATACCTCTATAATAGATTTCTTTTTTTTAAGACATGCCTTCTTGTAAGAGATTTTTTATCTATTATCCTCCCCACGTGTTCATGTATTAAATTTACAAAAACATTTTGATTAATTCCTATCATACTAATAAAAATAGAGCATATGCATGTTGAGTCCAAGCGTCTATGATCTTAGGTGGGCCTCATATTTAAACAGGTTTGTGGTATATAAAATTTTGAAATTTTCCAACAAGTTGAATTTCTGACAAGGGTACCTTGAAATTGCTTCTAGAATGTTTCATAAAACTATTGAAATTTTATAGAAAATATAGATACCATAGAGTCCTCAAATATAAAAATTTAAGGTCTCATTACATTGTAATTCTTTATAACCTCTTGTAATGCCTCTTTTCTCTTAAATTATCTTCCAATAAATAATTCATCATCAATCCCTCTAACATTTCTTGGTGCGAAAATACATGGATACTAGGTTATCATCATCATTGAATCCAAATAAAAATAAGGTACCAGTGGTGGGATATCAAGTGATGTGTTCCCCATCTATTTATATTGTATTTCAAGATCATTTTCCCATATTCTCTCATGTTCTCAGGTATATACTTCTTCATCCTCAAAATGATCACCATAAGAATCATTATTCACAACTGTAGGTGGATCATCTACAATAAAAAATGTCATAGGGACATATAAATGAACTTTCATAGGAAATCCTTTCTTCTATCTATATGTATAATCTTCACCTGATCCACCTCAAAATATCGACTCAGGTGGAAAATTATAACCTACAGTAAATCCACATTTTCGGGCATGTTTTGTTTGATTTGGGTTGTATCTTCAATTATGTTAACCTCACCATACAATTCCATCACACATATCCTTACATGATCTTGATATGTAAAATAATATATCTTCTAATCTACTTCATTGATAAAATGATATCACATATAATATAGGTCATCCTAAGTCTAAGAAAATCTATAAAAAAATAGATGATATATACTGATTCTCCACAAGATTCAATCGATCAGGAATTATACTATTCACTAATGTCATTGTATCACATCTAGTAAGATTTAATAATCTTACATGACCATAAATATATAATATCTCATTTTCATATCCTATTACTCCACCTCTATGATATACATATACACACATTTTTTTGGTTATTTTTTTATGAAGTCATTGATTCAAATTAAATTACACGTTAAATATATACAATGAAATTAATTCAAATAAAACTAAAACCAAGTAAATTTACATATACATATTAAGGCAGACACTATGGATTTAAGTTTCACATCATGGAACTCCACCCCACGTCATTCCTTTGGCGAGGCACAAATATAATAGTGTGTGTCAAGCTTGTTTCTAATTATATTAATTACAATGCTATGTTATATTAATATATATATATAATACAACATTATAATATATTAATTACAAAATGAACTATTATTTTACTTTTATATTTTATATAATGAAATAATATATATATATATTACAAAGAAAAAATTAACAACTAAAATTTACTTATATATTAAAAAATTAATAAATTGTATTTTAATTAAATTCCCAATTCAATTGAATTTTTTAATTTTTTAATTTATTATCAAATAAAATATTTAAATAAGAACCCTAATTTTTTTGTTAAATTATTTTTTTTACAAAAGAATTTATTTAGCTAAAGTAAAAAATTATTAACTTAGTTACATCGTAATGATTATTATTTAAAAAAAATTCATGTTCAATTTTCTTTTTAAACCATTTTAATTAATATTAAACATTGGATTTTATTTTTCAGTCTAATTTATTTATTAAATTACACTATTTTAATTTCAAAAACATTTAATTTTCTTCAATTAAATTATTAACATATTAACTCTTATTTCATTGAATAGAGTTTTCAATAGAATACAATGATGTGCATAATAGCTCTAAGGCACACATCATGGAACTTTAAGTCTTTCCATACCTTTGGTGATCTACACATGCAATAGAGTGTGCCGATATCACCTCTTATTATATTAATTATGCTATAATTATATATTATATATTATATATGTATTTATTTATTTATTATACAACATAATAATATATTAATTACAATATTACTAATTAATTTACTTATATACATTATATAATATAATAAAATACACACACACTATAATTCAATAATTAACAAAAACTTATTTATAAATTAAAAAAAATTTAGTTTATGTTTCAATTAAATTTCCGGTTCAATTCAGTTTTTTAAAATTTTAATTTATTATCAAATATAAAATTTAAATATAAGCTATGATATTTTATTAAATGATAATTTTTATTTTACAAAAAAAAATAATTTAGCTAAATTAACGTATTCTCAAGTTATTCATAATTTAATTATTAAACATAAAAAAATTCAATCTATTTTTTATTAAATTAAAATATTTCATTTAAAAAACATTTAATTTTCCTCAATTAAATTATTGACTTATTAACTTCTATTTCATTGAATACAGCTGTTAACAGTGTGCAATGGAGTACACCATGACACTTGACAGTTTGACATTCCTTTAATGAGCTACACATGGAATGGTGTGCATCGAGCACTCCTTTTTTATTTGATTCTTTTACTCATTATATATATATTACTACAATGCGATAATATATATATATATATATATATATATATCAAAATGAAATTTTTTAATAATGTATATTAATTTATATATAATATAATGTAATGAAATACTAATTACAAAATAATTATTAACTTACTTATTGATTTTATACAATACAATAATATATATATATATATAATACTATGAAATAATTAATAAAAAAATAATTATGTATTAAAAATACCACAAAAAACTACAAAACCATATCCAAAATAGAACTACAGTAAATTTTTTTAAACAATCCAAAAAATACTTCATTTTTTAAAAAAAATTGTCATAAAAAATTTAATCGAAATATAAAACTTATAAAAATTTAACTTGACAAATATAAACCATAAAAAATTTTAAAAACACAATTTAGAAAAATATTATATAATTTTAGTATAATCAAATAGCCAAAAAAATTATGAAATCCTAGTAATTACCAAAAAACAAAAAGTAAACAATATAACTCATTAAATAAATATTTTAAAAAATAATATCAAAATTACAATAAATATTAATTTAAAATATAAAACAAACATAAAATTAAATTAAAAAAAAGACATATGAGGCTGAAGGGATTTTTGAAGGGGAGGATGCAACAAACAGGTGGGCTTTACGAACTGTGGGGGATTCATGAATTTCGGGGGCTTTGTAAACAAGATGGATTTGTTACCATGTGACAGTTGGTAACGAATCATAGAATATAAGACTCGTGATATACCATTCATGGAAGACTATATTCATGAAATACTCATAAAAGGAGAAGGGATTCGTGAACTTCATAGGGGTTTATTGTGGAAAATGGTCTCACCAAACTAGATCTATGATTAACAGAAATCATATATCGATTCATGGAAGTGATTTTGATTTGCAACATCGGAGAGAAGCATATAGGGTGGGAGGATGGGTATACTAGTGACGGGGTTTACAGTTGGTTGTGAGGAAGACCTTATCTAAGAAATCACCCAATGAGACACTTATCCTCTATATATACAGTGACATAACCTCAACCCTATCCTGACATAATGTCAGAATCTACCATGAAAATTATCATTGTGTCTCAATGTAACCATCTTTGTGACTCTCTATTATTGGAAACTTCTTCCATCATGCCAATATAGAATCACTTAGCAATAAAATGAAATCTCAACCCCTTATGTTATTATTTTTATCTATGAAAAGTATTATCAAGTACCTGATACAATATATTTTGGATTACAATGAAATCTAAAACTCTCAACATAGTTTACAACACCTCCATCACACTCTCAACTTTCAATGCAAGCTCTATATACCCCATATTTTACAGTTAGAATCCTACTACATTTAATGAAAATTATAGATATCAAAAGACATCCATTGATTGCAACCTAATTCAACATGGAAACAATGCATTAAACTTCATAAAAAATAATATTCTTGTTTGATCTAATCATCAAAATAGATTAATAACCCATTATAGTTTCCATGCGACTATCATCCATGTAAAAGTGAAGGATATAGATCATATGGGAATAATTACCCAAGAGAATGGTCTAAAATGATGAATACATTGAGTTATACTCTTGTTTATTTCTATATAGAGTTCATATAGGAATGAAAAAAAAATTGAGGAGCTTTTTCAAGTGCCTAAAAAAGGAGAAAATATCCTTCTGTAAAGGGTTTCCTTAAGGGTTCCCTAATGGTCTACCAATTATGAGATTAGTATAGGTTTTTTGTCTAGATTAAATAATATTGTTTTATTTAACTATAAAATTATATTGTGTAATGGACTATATGGGAAAACCCATTAAATGGGGTTCATCAAATTTTTTCAAATTCTTTTACCAAAAAACATTTATTCTTTTTATTTTAATCAATTTTTTATCTAAACCCCTCTTATTTTCTAATGAATGTATGGATCTTGATATCTTTTGTTGGAACCTCCTTGTATAGAGTGTGCTTGACACTCTCTTATTTTAATGATAAAACCCCATACTTCTTTTAGTACTAATATTTCACATGTTGTATGATATAATTTTATATGATAAGACTGCTTCTATAATATTTCTGCAAATTATTATGGTAATTCACCATTGTATGGGAGACACCGTTACCACCAAGATGAGCTACCAGCATACATGAGTCATCGTTACCGCTAGGATGAGCTACCGTCAGATTTAGTCACTTTCATCACCAATAAGAAGCTACCTCAAGGATGGGATACCACCGTATGTGATTCAATGTTACCTCCAGAGGAGTCACCATCAGCGGAGTCACCGCCAGATGCTAAGTCACTTCCAGCTTCTTGTTACTATTGTTGGCTGAGGACTTTGGTGTGAATGGATCAATGACTAAATCTATTCATGGATAGCTTAAACTAGTCATCAAGGCTTATTAAAATCTAATCTAGGGATTTTAGATCTCCTCCAACTAACACTGATATATATTTTCAAAGGATCTCTCTCTCTCTCTTAGATATAGAACAACATATACTATTGATAGACGATACAATCTCTTAATAATGAAAAAAAATCTACAGTGGATTGTGAGACCAATTTTTTAATTCTCATGAACATTCTGATTAACGTTCTATAAGGATCAATGATACAGAATCACAAAACCCATTTTCAATATTGATTGAGACATTAGGCTGTGATCAACTGAAACATACCTGTAGATTTATATGATCTTCTCTCCTTCTTCAATTTTCTAGAAAAAACCATAGAATCCTCACCAATGCGAATATGAGGATAACGAACATAAAAAACACAACAAACTTATCTTTTTTCTATTACTACTTGTTCTATCCATTTTACTTTTGATCAGTTTTTTGTTTTCCTATTATCCAACATACACTCTCTCTGACACATTCTTGGACAATACGTGTTATTCACTTCTTCCTCAATCTATTTTCCCACTGTGTTTTTTGAAGAGGTTGATATGTGCCATGGTCTATTCTTACATCCCTCAAATAACTATGGAAGATGCTTTTTATCCTGGATATCTTGTTTTAATTGACTATATACCTAATCCAGGTTGTGGATTTATTTGATTATATTTATAATCTTCTTGGAAGTGGGTGATTTCTAAGTGGAGGGGATTAAGTCTCAACTTAAGACTAAACCTCTTGTTTATTCCATTGGGTTTCTATGTTATTTGTTTTGTTTTACTATTATATTCATGAGAAATTTTTTATTGACAAAGGAAAAAATTATTTGATAATTAATCTTAACTAGTGTTTATATATGTTTCTATATAAGTAAATTGAGTTTGAAAGTCAAAATATTTGAAAACTATATTTTAACTGATACCAAATCACTATTTAAGAAATATTTTAAACAGATATATCTTATATTGATCTACTATTTTGATTAATTTGCTATTTTATTTTATAAAGGGGTTTTTATTTTAGTCTATTTACTTATAGAAGTTTTAATTGGGAACTCAATTCACCCCCACTTGAGTAACTCAATTTGACCAATATTTGGTATTAGATGCTTGTTTTAAATTGACCTTTTAAACTACGATTTTAGTTTTATTATAAAGATATAAAATTTCTACAAATTATAAATTTTCAATTTCTTTATGCATAATAGAAAAGAAGGATCTACTACCAACAGACCACCTTATTTTAATTGTACCAACTATGTTAAATGGAAAATCAATATGAAAATGAATTTGGAAAGTATAGGTTTTGACATATGGACTATAATAGAATATCAATATGAAATTCCAAAAACTCCTAGAAGTGAATGGATTAATTCTACAAAGATTCTTACAATAATAATTATAAAGCTATGAATTTTTTTTTCTTTCAGAGATCATGAATTCAATATAACATCTACTTCAAAATATTCTTTTGAAATATGGGATACCTTATCTCTCTCATATGAAGGAACATAACATGTCAATAAAATGTGACTAAATACATACACAATCAAGTATGATACTTTTAAATTGAAATATGATGAACCTATTTATGATATGTATCTCAGGTTCAATGAAATAGTTAATACTATGCACTCTTTTGGAAAACAAGTAACAGAAAATGATCATGTTATGAGACTACTCAGATTCTTATCAGATAGATGGAGAGGAACATCTACATCAGTTAGAGAATCATTTAATCTAATTAAACTAGCTATCAAGGAACTTATAGGAAAGATGATGATGTATGAATAAGATATTAAAATCAACAAAGAGAATAATGAAAATGAACCAAAAATAAAATCAGTATCCTTCATGTCACAAACCATCCTGGGTACCCTAGTAACCTGATAACTGAGCTGGACCTGACATGGACCGAAGGTCATTCCTAATCCCCATGAGTTGGCAACTAGCACCTATCATGATTCAAAATGCAAGTGGGAACGAATTTTCCACAAACATCGCGGACGTAAAAGAAGAAAGATAGTATGCATAACAAAGGAAGCTCAACTAGGAGTAATGTACCAGAATAAAACAATGCATAAAGGCCCAAATTACTACAACCCAAATACCAAAACATGAAAAAATAACCTCTAAAGCCCCTAAGGACACAAATGACCAAGACCGTGGTTCGTAAGCTAGATCCACCTCCAAGAGATTCCTTCTCTTTCCTCAAACCTGGAAGAAAAAAGTCTATGAACACCTGAAGGAAAAAGTAAGGTGTGAGCCTAATCTTGGTAGGATGCCACCAATGATTCCATAACAGATTCCAAAAAAATTTATTAACCAAAGTAAATGAATTCAAGTTTACAAAACTAAATAGGTTTCAGATTTCAAAATAATATTTAAACAAAACATTCTAAAAATTTTCAAATGATGGAAAATACTTTTAAATCATAGGATTTAGTTTACAAGAGATGTAATATTTATAAAACAATGTCTTAGGTAAAATATTTATATAAAAAATCTTATATAAAGTCAGCATACATGTAATGTATTTCAAACAAAATTTTAATATATTAATATATCATATATAAATAAAAAAGAGAGCAACATGGTTATCTGCCAAAAGGTAAGATAGTATTAAACAAATATAGGATTCTGCATTCACTATGTGATCTTAGCAAAATGGGTATACTCACGTCCCCCTGGAACTGGCCAAAGGAAACTCTTCACCCTCCTAACTGGGGTGTGACCCACTATAGGTATGTTTTGGAATGTTTTAATAGCGCATATTGTATCCAAATAACTCACCAACTACTTATGGTTTGCATGTGATCTTACATGATGGAAAATTTATTTTAAGACTGCTTAAAATACAATAAATCCCATTATTCTATTTCAAGAATTAAAATTTATTTCCATTTAAAACCAAAATAGGTTTTATTCGATAACATACATCTTTCACATGATAAAACATCTAGGTGTCTATCAAATCATTTTAATCCATTTTCATGAGTTTGAAATCCATTTAAAACCAATTCCATCCTTTAAAAGATTCATTTACCCAATTAAATTAAACAATTTAATTAAAATCATTTCCATCAAATCCACAATTTAAATTCAATAATTTAAATCAACCAATTTCCACAAACCCACCCTAATTCAATTGAATTGGGGTTTTTCCAAATTTCCATGAAAAAGCCATTTCAAATCTCCCAATTCATTGGAATGGGGTTATATAAAAGCAATTGAAAGAAATATTAAGTAACTAAATTTAAATTAGAAATTTAAATAACTCAATAAATAAAATTGTAATCAAATTATCCAAATCAAGGAAAAACCACATACCTCTTCCAAAAATACAACACTTTCAATGACACCCGTGACCATGAAAAAATGTGTAGAAGACCGAGAATCCCAACCTAGAAGACATATCTAACACCAAAGGGTATAGATCCACCAATACCTAGATGATCCATTGAAAACCCAATAGAGTTGAAAGAGATAAACTATACAAATGATAGAGAACACTTTCCCTGAATCACACCATAAGTGAAAGGATGATCGAAATCCAAAGGATCGGATCTAGAATGAGGGGCACCTCTAAAAAATTCCTAGGAAGGGTTCTAGTTTTAGAGCCATGAGGTATAGAATTAAAATACTGAGTGAAACTGCCAAACATGTAACTTAATGTTGGGCGTAGGCTAGGTCATGACGTGTACCTTAGGTACATGGTGTATAGTCCACACTAGATAAGTTACGCTGAAAAACCCATCGCCTCAAGTTAAAAACTGACATTTAAACCCTAATTGACTTGTAACTCAGGTACATGATGTGTACCTACTCACAGTGTGATTTC
The DNA here is from genome assembly GCA_963277665.1 of Viscum album. Lineage (NCBI taxonomy): Eukaryota > Viridiplantae > Streptophyta > Magnoliopsida > Santalales > Viscaceae > Viscum > Viscum album. The sequence continues at coordinate 2,103,974,438 of OY728165.1, forward strand.
CCCATTCACAACATTCATCCAGCAACAAGTACACAACATGTACCTCCAGCACACAGCATGTAGCTATAGTACACAGCGTGTACCTTTAGTACACAGTGTGTACCTACTCTGAGGCCCATAGAAAATCGAGTAAACAACTTCTAAGGGATTTGAACCAAAAAGGGAACTTAGAAAAAGTAGAAAACATACCCGATCAAGGTATGGAATTGTTATAACCTCCCAACCATCAAAACATTCTTCCCCCAGAAAGCCTATGAAGAAGCTTTTGTGCCAAAGAGATGAGGCCACTGCTCCCTCATCAGTGTATAAAATTCCCACACCTAATGACTATCAGATCCATGCTACTATAATACATGAACCAAAGGTATCATCCTCCCACAAAATACCTTGTCCTAAGAATCATCTATCCTGACTGGTCACTCATTCAAAGATAAATTATGCTCGATCTCAAGATCACTCCAAATCAAAACGTTAGATGGATTAAATAGATACTTTCTCAACTAAAACACATGGAAGATGTTATGTATTGACATCAGTTGTGGTGGAAGTTCCAAATGGTACCAAACCTTCCCAACCCACTCAACAACCTTGAAAGGTCCCACAAAGCGAGGAGCAAGCTTCTTTTGTCTCCCAAACCATCGACGACCCAACCAGGGTGAAACCTTTAAGAACACCTAATCCCAAACATAAAACTCCAAATGTATATAGTGAAGACCAGTATAAGACTTATATTGTATTTTTGTTGTCAACATCCTCTGACAAATTATCTGAATCTTATCTATTGTCTCATGCACCAAGATTGGTCCAACCAAGGAACTTTCACCCACCACGGACTAACATAACAAAAATTTAAACGGTCATCCATACAACTCCACAAAAGGATCCATTATGATGAAGGACTGGTAATTGTTATTATAAGAAAAAACAACCATCCCTATGTGATCATCGCAATCCCTGTTGAAGTTTAGAACACATGCGCGATGCATATCCTCAAGAATATGTATATCTTTTTCTGTATATCCATCCATCTATGGATGGTTGGACATGCTCAAATGAACCTAATATCCTAGTGCCTACTGAACGCCTCTCCAAAAGCAAGAAGTAATCCAACGATCCTTATTAGAGACTATAGCATATGGAACTCCGTGCAAACGAACAATCACTTTTACATAGAGATTTCACAACTACTCAAGCATGGTGTATCTCGAATGGGATAAAGTGAGCCAACTTGGTCAACCTGTTGATCACAACCCAAATTTCATTCTTTGTTATCAAGGTTTGTGGAAACCCAACCACAGAGTTCATAGAGATATCATCCCACTTCCAAGTAGGAACAGGATGTTGCTGAAGTAAACCTGAAGGTTTCTGATGCTTGACCTTAACCTACTGGCACGTATAGTGATGAGAGACAAACTCAGAAATTTCCTGCCTCATTCACAGCCACAAGAATTGTCTCCACACATCAAAGAACACTTTTTTGGTTCTTGGGCACACATCACATTGGGATTTATGGAAATCACTCATCACAGCCTTCCTTACTGATAACGGAACAACGAAGCGGTTCTGATGACATAGAACACCCTCTGTGGAGAAAAACCACATGGAAACTCTCTCCACACCATAAAGGTATGATCAAATACTACATAACTCATAATCAAGATTTTGATCATGAAGAATCAACTAAATGAGGGAATATATCAACAGAGCACTGGCTAAAGAAACCGTATCCACTTCCTATTGAACTCCAATATAAAACTATGAAAATAGAGCCATCAAATTCTACTCTTATGAGGATTCTTTCACTACATGGGTTTGAAGTTTCAGGATCAATGCATCTGCAATGAAATTATCTTTCACTTTTGTATAGGTGATGTCAAATTTGAAATACTGCAGGTACTCTACCCAATGCCTCTGCCGAAGATTTAAATATTTTTTTTGAAAAGATATAACTCGGGATTTTGTGGCCCGAATACACTGTAAACCTTTCACCAAAAAGGTATCCACAAACTCTTAAGTGTGTGCATCACTGGTTGAAGTTCTAGTTCATGCGAAGGATAATTCTTCTCATTTTTCCTAAGTTGATGAGATCCATATGCTACACATAATCACTCTGTATAAGAACACATCCCAAGTCTGAACTTGATGCATCACAAAAAATAATATAGCCCTTCCAAGATTTTGGAAGAGTCAATACCAGTGCAGTAGTCAATAGATGTTTCATCTTGACAAAATAACTCTAACATTTATTATTCCACACAAAATTTACCCCTTTTGAGTCAGAACAGTCAACGTAGAATCCATCTTCAAGAAGTATTTCACGAACCTGTGATAATATCTAGCTAAGTCTCAGAAGTTATGGATCTTGGAGGCATTTCTTGGTTGTTCCCAATTCATGAAAACCATTACATTTTAAGATCAATCGATATACCCTATTCAGACACCATTTGTCCCAAGAATTTCACTTCCTGAATCCAAAAATCACACTTTGAATGCTTGGAATAAAGGTGGTGATTTCTCAGAAAACTTAGAATTGTCCTCAAATTTTGCACATGATCTTCCTCAGACACGGAGTAAACAAGAATGTCATCCACAAAGACTACCACAAAGGTATCTAGATACTCATAGAAAATCTTGTTAATTAAATCCATGAAAACTATAAGAGCATTTTTTTAAACTAGAGGTCATAACAAGGTATTCATAGTAGTCATACCTACTACGAAAGGTGGTTTTCTAAATGTTAGATTCTTTTATCCTCAACTGATGGTAACCAGATCGAAGGTCGATCTTAGAAAACCACTTCCCCCCTTTCATCTGATCAAATAAATCATAAATCCCTAGAAACATATCTTTATTCTTTATCATACCTCGATTGAGATTTCAATAATCGACACATATGAGAAGATAAAAATAAACATTCATGGTGAAGAGAATTTGTGTTTCCTAAGGTGAACCACTTGGGCGAATAAATACTTTCTCAAGAAGATCATCCAACTCAGACTTTATCTCTTTCAATTTAGTTGGTTCCATTATATAAGAGGGAAAATAGACTGCTAGAGTTCCACGCATTATTTAAATAGAAAACTAAACATCTCTCATTGGTGGAATACTAGAAAAATCCGAAGGAAAGATATTAGAAAACTTGATGAAAACTGGAGGGAGATCATCACTCATTGAATCCCACTCCAGATCAAAAGAAACGATGATATAAATTTCCCCAATTTTAGATAAGAAGGTTCAGATCTAATCGACCTTGGGTCCCAATTTCCATGAAAACAAGAGGCACACCACTAGGTGTAGTAAAGTAGACTCGTTGAAGATGACAATGAATTCAGGATTTATTAAAAATGAGTCAATCCATCCTTAATATGACATCAATATATTTCATATCAAGAATTAGAAAACTCTAATATAGCTTAGCATATGGTACAAAGAATACACAAGAAGGACTACAGATCTCATATTCTCTCATCATACTAAGTGGTGTAGTAATATCCATTACATAAGATAGTTTCCCCATAGGAAGATTAATCAGGTTAAAGATATAGGATGACAGAAAAGAGTGAGACGAACCAGTATCAAAAAGAGAAGTCATTAATGATGATGTTATAGTAGTGGTACCCCTCACAGTCACTGGACCTATGTCTTGTTCCTCTGGAGACTCTTCCATTATGTGAATAAGCTTCGTTCCAAATTCCTAGGGATGGAACCCTTTTGAATGTGGAAAATTTGATTTTCCCACAGTTTTAGGAAGAGATAATGATCTTGTCCCACTACGTGGAGTAGAGAAATGATGTAAGAACCTTTGAAGGTGTCCTGAATGACCATAGGAACTACAATCCATGGGTGCCTCAATGAAAACCCTATTAGAATGTCCTCATTTTCCAAACATTAAAACTAAAGAACTTACTCCCAGATTCGTAGGACGTCTAAAATGAATCTTCTATCGAGAACCGCCATGAGAATCATCATGATTACATTTTCCTTTGAAGGAACCAATACTACCACTGGGAGGAAAGGGACTCCAATCAACCCTAACTTCCCAGCCAGGTCCATCTCAAACATCATCGCCCTATCCAGCACATCATCATAAGTGGGAATATTTATCTATAAGACTTGAGAACAGATATCTTATCTAAGTACCAATTCAAACCATTGATCTTTCATCCTATCGTTAGATACAATCTTAGGAGAAAACTACAAAATCTCAGCAAAGCGATTTTAATACTCAGTCAAGGTTCTTTCAACCTGATCAACCTTGAATAACTCGAAATCCTTAGCTAACACCATTTAATATAGATAGAAATGGTTGGTGAAAATAAACTTGAAGTCTTTCCAATATAAACCCTCATAATTCCCTATTGTCACCGTCATGTCCCACCATCTCCTGCTCGGTCCTTCCAGCACGAAAGTGACACACTACACCTTGATCGTGTCAGGTGTCTCCAAGAACTCAAACAGATGTTCTATCTTTCTCAACCATTCCTTAGCATGAAGAGGGTAAGTGGAGCCCTTAAATACTAGTGAATTATAGTGAAGTAACTCATGAGAATGATTTTGAAGAACATCCCCCTAAGGATCCACAGTTAGAGCCTGAGTGGGAATTGGAGTTGGTGCTTGTCTTAGAGCTTGGACAATATGCACAATCACCTCAACTAGATTTGGATAAACAACAGGATTTTCTTAATGATGTTCTGTAGAATCCTCTCCCTTTATTTAATTCACACGTCTTCTCGGAGGCATGATGCTACAAAACATTATCAGATAAAATTAAAACATTATTTTAATACTCAAAATGAGTATCAAGAGAGAATAAAAGTTTTTTATAGATGTGAAAAACAAGATTGGGATTTATCTCTATCCAAATATCAATAGGGAAAAGACTAGAACTAATCCACAAGACATCTTTCCCTAACCACCCCTAGTGACTTAAGGTTCATTACAGTGAGAGATGCCCAGACACTCAATCCCAACTACATCTTAAGACCTGAAAGGATACTCAAATGTATATTATCATCAAGGTATGATGATTAACCTCCCTTTTATACAAATTTTTCACAAACTATCTCAGGTAACCTGGTAACCCAATAGCTGTGATGGCCTTGACCTAGCCCGAAGGGCATTCCCAATCCCCACGGGTTGGAAACTAGAACATGAAATCATACAACATGCAAGTGGGAATGAATTTTCCACAAACATTGTGGAAGACAACAAAGCTCCACTGGTAACAAAGGAAGCTCCACTGGTAGTAATGTACCAGAATAAAACAAGGCATAAAAACCCAAAGTACTACCACCCAAGTACCAAAATAGGAAAAATAACCCCCAAGGTCTCTAAGGACATAAGTCAGCAATACCCTGATTCAGTAGCTAGATCTACCTCCAGGAGATCCCTTCCATTTTCTCAAACCTGGAAGAATAAAATCTACAAACACCCAAAGGAAAAGGTAGGGTGTTAGACTAATACTAGCAGGATAACAGCAAAGATTCCATAACATATTCCAAAAATTTATTAACCAAATGAAATTATTTTAATTTTCAAAAATAAACAGGTTTTGTATTTCAAAAGAACATTTAATCAAAACATGCTATACATTTTCAAATGATGGAGAATAATTTTAAAGAACATGATTTAATTTACATGAGATATAATATTTTTAAAACAATGTCTTACGCAATACATTTATATAAAACAGTTTATATAAATTCAGAAGGCATGTAAATTAGTTCAAACAACATTGGAATACATTTATATCTCAAATATAAATAAACAAGAAATCAATATGGTCATCTTCCAAAAGGTACGATAGTATTAACTAGCTATATGATTCTGTACTCTCTAAGTGATATCAGAAAAATGAGTATACTCACTTCCCCATGACACTGGACCGAGGTGACTTGTCACCCTCCCATCAAGGATGTGTCCTGCCATATGTATGTTATTTAACATTGTAATAGTGTAGAGTGTATCCAAACAACTCACCAACTACCTAAGGATTGCATGTTCTCTCACGTGATGGGAAATTTATTTTTAGACTACTTAAATTACAATAAATCCCATTCTTTCTTTTCAAAAATTACAATTTCTTTCCATTTAAAACTAAAATAGGTTTTTTTCAAAAACATGCCTCTATGACAAGATAAGACCATTATATTTCTATCAAATAATTTTAATCCATTTTCATGAGTTTGAAATCATTCCAAACCAATTCCATCATTTCCATGATTCAATTACACAATTAAATTAAACAATTTAATTGAAAACATTTCCATCAAATCCAAAATTTAAATTCAACAATTTAAATCAACCAATTTCCAAAAACCCATAAAAATTCAATGGAATTAGGGGTTTTACAAATTGTTGTGCGAAAAACATCTCAAATCTCTCAATTCACTGGAATTGGATTTTATAAAAGTAATTGAAATCAAGATTAAGAAATTTAATTTTAAATAAAAATTGAAATAAATCAAGCAATAAAATGTTAATAAAATTGTCCAAATTAGGATGGAACCATATACCTCTTCCCGAAACACCACACTCACAACAACACATGTCAATGAGAATGAAGGATTATAAGACTATGAAACTCAACCTAGAAGAAATATCTAACACCACATGGTATAGATCAATCAATTCCTAGATGACCCATTGAAAACCCAAGATAGAAGAAAGAGATAAACTAGAAGAATAAGGGAGAAAACTTACCTAGGAATCACACCAAAGGAGAAAGGATGATTGAAAGACAAAAGGGTGGATATGGAAGGAGGTGAGCCTTTGAAAAACACCTAAGAAGGGTTCTGGTTCGGGAGCCAAGTGGTCTGGAAATAAATGACAGAGAGAAACTTCAAAATTCACGACTTGAAGTTGGGTGCAGTTCAAGTCATGACGTGTACCTTAGGTACACAACACGCAGTCCATGATTGATAAGTTACAATAAAAACCTGTCGCCTTAGGTTAAAAACTTACATTTATCCCCTAAATGGCATGTACCTTCTCACAACATGATTTCCCCATTCACGACTTGCATCCAGTATCAAGTACACGACGTGTTCCACCAGTACATGGAGTGTACCTGCAGCACACAGTGTGTACCTAATCTACAGCCTACAAAAATTCCATAAAACCACTTTTAAGGGCTTTGAACCAAAAAGGTAACATAGAAAAAGGAGAAAAAATACCCGGTCAAGGTAATGGGATGTTACACTTCAAATATAATACCTCTATACAAATAGAAGATGTAAAAACTAAATATTCTAGTGAATAAGGATCTCCTGATGATAGTGATAAGGAAATGGTACACATGGATGGAAGATTCCATAATTTCTATAGGAAAAATATGTTCTTCAAAAAATCAAATTTCAGAGGAGATTATGATTACAAAGGAAAGTGTAAAAATAATTGTAAAAAGGATAACACTCAAAATGAAGTCTCCTTTTATGAATGAAAGAGGAAATTTCATATTAAAGATGACTGTCCAAAATTGATATATAAAATGAACTATGAGGATAAGGAAAGAAGAGACAAAAAATCCATGAAAGCAACATGGAGTGTGTTTGAATACATCTCAACTGACTCAGAAACTAATCAAGAAGATATGTATGATATAGCCAATATGTGATTTACATCAAGCATATAAGTGTTGCAAAATGTTCTTATTGTTTCTTCTACTTATGTTTCATACATTTCTAAAAATGAATAAAATAATGAAAATGAGGAAAATATGACCGGAAAATATATGTATGATTACTATAACAAGTTGGAAGACACCTTTCATGGGATGAAAGATAAATATAAGTCACTCAAGAAATAGAATGCCTCAATTGTAAATGTTAAAATAAACTTACTATTGAAAAGGATAAAAATAATCAACTATTGAAAGAAAACAAAGAGTTAAAACTATCAAATGAATAGTTAAATAAATACATATAAAAGTTTACCAATGGTAAGAAAACATTATCTCGAATACTAAGAAAGAAAGTTTCTCCTAAGTATATAACTATAATTGGTTACCAACAAAGACAAATAAAAATTAAAAAACTAGATTTACATCATATACCAATTTTGAATGTTCATATAATTCCAATACCTACTCAACTAGACCAAATAATGTTTTAATCTCTATAATTCATCAATATATTTATAATAAACCTATTAGAAAAATGTGGATGCCAAAATATCTTATTACTAACATAACTGGACCTAAGATAATATGGGTACAAAAATCATTTTTGGTATAATTTTTGTTTAGGAAACATGTTTAAAACCCTCCAGCAAAAGCTTATGGTATCTGGATAGTGGATTTTACAGACATGTGTTTGGTGAGTATTCAAACTTAAAAATTTTGATCAAATTTTATGGTGGACATGTCACTTTTGATGATATTCTGAAATGGAAAATTATCAGCCTTGTAAAAATTGGTAATTCTAATTCAGTATTAATTTACAAATTTTTATATGTAAATGGTTTGAAATACAATCTACATAGAATATATCAACTATGTGATGATGGATTTTATGTAAAATTTGAAAATAATTCTTTTCATGTTTTTTAATGATAATAATGTTTTACTTTTCACCAACTTAAGAACGGATAATATTTATTATATTGATTTAAATTCTTTATCTTTTAAAAATATTTCTTTCGTATGTTCCATTCACAAAGAATCTTTTATTTGGAATCAGAGACTAGGTCATTCCAATATTCATTCACATAGAAAGATAACTAAGAAAGGGTTAGTTAGAGACCTACCAAAACTTGAATTCTCAAATGATAGAATTTGTAATCCCTGTCAAAAAAAATTCATAATATCTCTTTTAAATAAAATAAAGAAGTTTCAACATCTCAGCCTTTAGAGTTAATCCATATTGACCTCTTTACACCTTCAAGAGTCTCTAGTATAAATGGAAAACATTATGTATATGTACTTGTAGATGACTTCTCTAGATACAGATGAGTATTCTTTCTAGATCACAAAAGTGAAGCTTGTTATTACTTTATTAAATATTCCAAATCTATATAAAATCTTAGTGGAATTATAATTAAGTTCTTAAGAATGGATCATGGTCGAGAATTTGAAAATCAAGAATTTGAATCATTTGGTTCACAAAATGGTTACAATCACAACTTTTCTTCTCATAGGAAACCACAGAAAAATTGTGTGGTAGAAAGAAAAAATAAGACCCTTCAAGAGATTTTCTGGACTATGAAAAATTAGTATGACCTACCTATCTACTTTTGGGAGAAAGCTATTAATACAGCCTATTACACTATAAATAGAGTATTAATAAGACCTCTCTTAATGACAAATCTTTATGAATTATTGAATAATATAAATCCAAAGGTAAATTACTTTAGAGTATTTGGATGGAATGTTTTTATTCTAAATACAAAGGATAACATGGACAAAATTACTTCCAAAAGTGATGAATGAATTTTTCTTGGTTATTAAATTTCCAGAAAGGAATATAGTGTGTTTAATAAAAGATTCAGAAAAATGGAAGAATCTTTTCACATTAAATTTTATGAAATCGACCCCAATGAAACTAAGATTAACTTAGAGGACCTTGAGGATGATCTTTCAACTCTAAATATCAATTCTAAACCTTCTAAAATTTTTGTTAAACCAACTGTTAGTTAGGACAGTAAACTGCTAGAACCTGAATAGGAAGTAGACCTTGAGTCTACCAGCCCCTCTTCTTAGAGTCCCATTAGGACTCATAGACCACCCTTTATATACTGTAATAGGAAACCTTGATAGAGGTACATGGAATAGAGCTTCCTTGAGAAATAAAGTTGAACATAAAGACTTCTTTTCAAATATTGAACCTGAGAACATAAATGATGCCATCAATGATGAATTATGGGTAATATTTATGCAAGAAGAACACAATTAGTTTGAAAGAATTAATGTTTGGGAACTTGTTGATTGTCTTAATGACACATTAACTATTGGAACTAAGTGGTTGTTTAGAAACAAGGTTGATGAGTCTGTAACTATAATAAGAAATAAAGAAATATTAGTTGTATAAGGTTATAATCAAGAAGAAGGTATTGATTATGGAGAAACGTTTTCAACTGTATAAAGAATTGAATCCATTAGGATACTACCTTCCTGTAAAAAACATTTGGACTTCAAACTAAATCAAATTTATATTGAAAGTGAATTCTTTAATGTATTTATAATTGATTATGTTTTGGTTGAACAACCCATGGGATTTCAAAATCAAAATTTTCAAAATATTTTTTTTAAATTAGAAAAAATATATTTATGGTTTAAAACAGGCTCCTAGAACTTGGTATTATAGGATTACCTCTTTCATTATTTCAAAATGTTTCTTAAAAGGTATAGTTTATCCAACCCTCTATATAAAAAGAATATAAAAAGATGTTTTAATAGTACAAATATATATAGATGATCTTATTTTTGGATATACTAAAGATTCCTTATGAACTGAGGAAAAATGAATTTGAAACAAGATTAATGGGTGAACTCAAATTCTTTATTAGATTTCATATTTTTTAAAATAAATAAGGAATTATCTTAAATAAAAGTAAATACACTAAATATATTTTAAAACATTTCGTCCTAGAAATTACCAACAGTTGTGATACTCCCATGAGTACCACCTATAAACTAGGCCTTCATAAATATGGAAAATTAATAGATCAAACCAGTTACCCAGGTATGATTGGAAATATTTTATACTTAAATTCTAGTTGGCCTAATATCATGTTTAGTGTGTGTATGTGTGCTCACTTTCAAGAAAATATAAGAGTCAAATTTATTAGTTGTCAGAAGATTTTTTAAATACCATAAATATACAACCAATTTAAGAATATTCTATCAAAGAGGACACACTTTTGATTTAGTTATTTATTCCGATGCTAATTTTGGTTTCTTCAAGTTAGATATAAAAAAAACATCAGGAACATGCCATCTTTTAGGAAAATATCCATTATCATGGTGTAGTAAGAATAAAAATTTGGTTTCACTATCAACTTCTGAATCTAAATGCATAACTACAAGAAGTTGTTGTGCACAAATCATGTGCATGAAACATAGTTTACTAGACTTTGGATACCAATTTAGACATGTACCTTTAAATTTTGATAACACAAGAATGATAAACATTTCAAAAATCTAGTATCATACTCTAAAAAACACATTGATGTAAGACTTCACTTTTTAAGAGATAATTATCAAAAGGATGATATAACTTTAGAATTTATTAGAACTGAAAAAAACTAGCTGATATATTCAAAAAGACTTTGAATTGTGAAATATTAAACTAAATCAAACATGAATTAGGAATGACAAATTTTGGTTGATGAGTCATTGTTGATGAGTCACCATTGATGAAGTCATCATTGATGAGACACCATTGATGAGTCACCTTTTATGAGTCACTGTTGATGAGTCACCATTGATGAGTCACCTTTGATGAGTCAATGTTGATGAGTCATCATTGATGGCTCCCCATTGATGATTCTATATTTATTAATTCACTATTGAACGAGTCACAATTCACTTTATGTTACCTTTGTTTTATTACAATTATTATTTTCCTTTACTGATTAAATTTTTATTATTTTTGTTTTTTATAATTTATTTAGAATCACTAAATGATAAAACCATCAGGATAACTCTATGTCAATTCACTACCTCTAACCCATGATCTCCCAAACCTTTCCCTTCCTCTCGAACTGATCTTCCTTCTTCATTGTTCCACCTAAATCCTTCAACCGATCTAAATGGCCCATGTGATGTAAGTTACAAAATCAAATCTAGAAGAGATAAGGTATTCCAAGAAATGAAAAATATATTTAAGTAGTTTGGAAACTATTTCACTCAACCTGCATCTAAGAAATCATGTAGTTGAAGTAGAAAAAGAAATTGATGCACAATGGCTTCCAACTAGCAATATGCTAGTGTTAAAGGTAACAAAAATAGTAGAAGTGGGTGAGATGGTTTACCTAAAATCATAGAGTATATTATCTGAGGGTAGTATTTCAATTTTATTAGAATGTGAGATTTATTTTTGTGAATAAAGTCGAAAGAATTAGAAACATTATAAATGGATAAGAATTTATTTCTCTTCAAGATAATGGAAAACATGTTTAAAGGTTCTTAATAAAAAAGTATATGAGTATTTCCAAGGAAGTATACTGAGGGATAGTGGAAATTTAAATTATGAAAGGGATCTTATACAGTTAACTAGAGATGGAACACTAATATTACCTAATAATATCAAGAATAATGGTGAATGAATGTTTCTTTTAAAATTTGTACAGTATGTTTTATGTCCAAGAAAAGGGGACTTCAATAAAATGAGGTATCAAGATGTCTAATTTCTATATATTATGGTGAAAGGGGAGAAAATAAATTTGTGTATATTTTTGATGATCCATATTCAAGAGATGATCAATAAGATCTCAAGATCAAACTCTTTCATTTATCCCCAAATTATTTCTTCCGTCCTAGATGCAAAGTGTTATGTCAATGCTGGAGAATATGTTGAAGACATGTTTGGTGGTTTTTTTACTTTCGAAAACAATTTTCAAAAGAGTTAAAGTAAACTGAAATCCTTGGAAGGGATGCTGGGTCAGATACAATGAGAATGTGTATACTGATTTTAACCCTATTGATCACCCAACTAGACCCATGTACATAGTGGATCCATGTCTTGAATCTGATGAAATCATTGAATACTCTGATACTGGTGTTGTTACTGAAAGAGATGAACTAGTAGTGGAAAAATCCGAAGTGGAAGAAGAAGAGTTTGTTTTATTTGTAGAAGGTAATGATCTAGAGATCATTAAATCTCTACCTAGAGTATCAAGTGGACATGTTAGTTCATCAAGCTCTCTACCTACCATAGAAACTCTCTTTCCTAAAATGATGATTAAGAAGACACTGAAGTTTCTCAGGAAGCTTATTTTATATCATCTACCACTAAGACATCATGTTATGAGAATGGTAATGAAGGTAATGATAATGTTTCTAAAGAATCATATAAATATAATGTAGATCTTGAAAATTTTGATGAACCTTCCAGTCGGGATGATAAGGATTAGAATGATGAAGCTCTTGTTGATGAGGATTCTAATGATGGAAACAAAAAATGTGTCCCTAATCACAGAGATGATCAAAAAGGTAATAAAAATCATTAGGGGTGTAATGATAATGGAAATGATCTTGATCCTGAAAAAGATATAGTTCAACATCAATAATCTTCACATGTGGTATATAGTTCTCATAAAGATAAAAACAACCAAAGGATACCATGATGCATGATGTTCCCATGCTACCTGTAGATGATATAGAAGATGAAAATGAGGGGGAGAAAAATCTAAATCCTAATCATCAAATGGATCAATTATAACTTGTAGAAAACATGGAAACCAATCATACAAAAGTTTCCCCATCTGTAATTGAAGTTAGTCAATATTCTCAAATACCCAGGGAAACTCCAATTATTCCATATATAAGACCTTTAGTTAGCTCCTTTGAAGAATGGGAAAAATACCTATGTTTTTTAAGACATGTATTGGAATTCAATGACTAAGATTATAATCATGGAAAAAATTTTAGAAGAGAGTGATCCCTAGTGGATCAGATCAATCACCCTGGAGAGTTATAGCCTTGTATCCCCCATTGAAACCAATATCCCAACTAAGGTTGAAATATATCATGAGAAAAGAGATCTTACAACTATTCAAATTGTTTTACCTTATGATGTAGTGACATAATCATATTTTAATTCTTTTCAGAGGGTTGTGAATTCTAAATTGGACACTTTGAAAAATAATTTGGCTTCAGACTTCACTCATGTCTTGAACTCTCAACCATAACCAATTGCTCATCTCAATGAACAAAGTATTCAATAATTCATTTAATTGGTGATATTACATATCCAACAAATAGTTAGGTTTCTTATTCAAGAAATGTAAGTTGAGAATAGAATATTTTCATCTGAGTTAGCATGTTTAAAATTTTCAGTAGAGAGTCTGACTTGCTCTGTATCAGAATCCGTGAAATCCATTTCTCATAAGTAGGAGAGTTTAGCTACTATTATCTCTCCTTCATATACACCTACTCTTACTCTTGTATAACTTGATATAGATCTACTGCAATAGATAATCAGAGAAGAAATAAAAAATTATATGGGTAGTGTGAGCACTCATGAAGAGAAAATTCAGCAGATACATCTTCATGGAGAACATATCCTTGAATTCATAAGAGGCTATAATGGAGATCTTAGACAAGATAAGTAAGTCATAATGAAAGCTATCAATTAATACTTATCAAGGATCTATAACAAGAATTAAATTTCTAATAATTTCAAATTTCTTTCTAAGAACTTGAGGACACCACCGGTGAAAAGAACCTTTAAAGAACAGGTGAGTCAACTAATACTTCTCACACTGACTCTTCAAAGATTAATGGATGAGAATGAAGAATTTTTTAATGTGATGGAAAGGGTAGGTTCAATAATTATGGACTTCATCAAACTCTTGAAACCTTACCTACATGTCCATCAAATTTCTATAATTTCTAGAGAATCAATTCCTACTTAAACAATTATTTTAACCACATCCACATAGTCTGTTCAGTATAGGCCAGATCTAATCACTCGGTCAGATAGTCTTATGCCTCCACCATATCAACCTATGAGTTTGTCACCATTTGAAACAATAAAAAAACTCATAGAAGTTATTTTTTGAGATCCACTTCCTCCTTCTACCACACTACCATCCATTGTAACCTTTTCCCCGACATACACTTCTATAGTCTCATTACAGGACACTGATAAAGATAGAGAAAAAGACAAAGGGACTGAGAAAGTTGATCAACCCTATCTTCTACACAGTGAATCAATTTTTATGTTATGTTTTTGATAGGGATCATTTATATTTTCCATTTCATGATTATATTTTTTGTACTCATATCTTTTTGGCACCAAGATAATGCAAACTCCTTGTGTTATTCTATTTTCTCTCCAAGATTAAAAACTATTTTTAATATTTTGATAACATCAAAGGGATAGATAAATTGGGAATTTAGTTTTATATTGTTAATAATATTGTATATAAACTCAATTACATCTCTTATTATTTATAATTTCTCATTTAGTACATGATTTATAAAATTTTATGTTTTTTTATCATCAAAAAGGGGAAGAATGTCGTCACCTCATTGTATGAAGTGTTTTTGACACTCTCTTACTTTAATGATCACAAACCATGATTCTTTTAGTAATAATGTTTCACATGTTGTATAATAGAATTTTATATGATATGACTACTTATATGATATTTCTGCTAAGTATTATGGCATGTAATCATTGGCTGGGAGACACCATTATTGCCAAGATGAGCTCTCTCCAGAAAGCAGTCACCGCTAGTATGAGCTACCATCAGAACGAGTCATTGTGATCACCAACATAAGATACCACCATAGGTGACTCACCATTACCGCTAGAGTATTTGTAGAGACCCGTATCTTGACGTACATGGACATTACATTACTTTTGCGGAATACTTAGTACATAACAAAAACACACACACAAGGATCGTAATAGTTTAGTGTCTTTGGAAACTCGGAACGTAATCTTCTAATCGTGGTGAAAGATCTTCAATATCTCCCATAAAGATCTTCCCTTTTTTTTTACCTAAAAACCTTTCTTTATATCCTGGGGAAAAGAAAACATAAAAGGGTGAGCTCAAATGCTCAGCAAGGTCAAATAAAGGAAATAAAAATCATATCATATCTTTATGAAAATCAAAACCTGCAAAAGAGATCATAATATCTTAACATGGAATAAATCATAGAAGTGAAAATGAAACCCTTACTTAAAACATTACTCATTGTGGAATACACACATAATCATAGAGAATCATTTCTTGTTAGTCAAGACTCATTGCCAAGACTATCTTAGTGGACAAAGTCCCTTTCTGAATCGAGTAATCCTCGTTTCAGTCCTGTTTCACTGAACCGGTATAACCAACCATTCCAGCCATGTCTATCTCATGAGATATGAAATCTTTACCCAATGCATTGGAGGGAGATATAGGTCCCACCCATCTCTTAATGAATCCTTTCTTATGTGTGCCACAAAATCATAAATCATACATCATTGCATAACCCATGTAATAAAAATGGGATTCTTAAACAACATGACATCATAAAACCATTCATATAAGATAAAGGAATTCATAAACATAATTCCATCACAACATAGTCAAATCAATGTAAAAATATGGATAGAAACAGAACCCTTTATTATCTTATATGGAAAATAATTTTGATAAAACACTTGAATTGAATTCTTGAGGAAAATATCCTTTCTTCTTCAAAATCAATTTCTTTTCACAAAACATCATGAAATTTTAAAAGAAAGAGATTTTATTGAAAATAGTCATGAAATCTTTTAGAGGAAGCTTCATGAAAATAAGGCTTTATAAAACAGTATAAATCTGTTCGTGCCGTATAAGTTAAAAAAAACATTCTTCGTACTTTTGTCGGAAAAGTCAAAAAGTACCTCGTACGGAAAAAACGACAAAAGATTCCTTTCATATTCTTTACTAAAAACTCTCCTAAGGGTAAAATTGGATTTAAACTATTGCAAGTGGATGGAAACAATATTACATATTGAGGGAACATGGATGTGGATGATAAAATACACCCCAGTAAATACTTACGAATAAACAATCTCGAATAAAAATGAGATTGTGATATTTCCCTTACCTTAGGTCCGACTTGCTTTGTAAGTGTCCGAACCTCCTGTATAATGATTTAAATCATGTTATTGACTTATTACAGAATCATATTCATTGTTATGATATCATATATGGTTCACTTATGACATTATATTACCCGTTCTTTTGTAAATTCCATGTTAAAGAAGCGTTTTGGGTAAAATCGTTTCATTTATCGTAGGTGTTTTGACTTGTTGTTCTTGACATAATTATTACTTATATCATGATTTAATTACTTCCAGAATATAAAATATGATTTATATATCATATATATTCAGTATATATATATATATATATAATTGGTAGAAAACTAAAATGAAAAACACCGTTCATGGAGACGGTAGTCCGTACGTACGCATGAACGCTGTTTTCCTTTCCTTATTGTCTTGAAATGGAAGTAATTAGATGACATACATATGTATATATATACATAAATCCAGTAGCTTTATAATGTCATATATTTCATTATTATTTCTTATATATACATTATAATCATTCTTAAATGGTTAACATGGAGAATGAATCTCATCGCGTCGTGGAGACGGTATTCCGTACGTACGCACGAGCGATGATATCATTTCTATAAATATTGAATTGAATTGGAGTGGATTATACAATATATCAGAATCAATATGATGTTGTAATAACTATGTATAGTTATTCTTTACACCATTATACCCATCCATGTAAGGTGGTGGTGGAAAATAGATTACACCACGGCGTGGAGACGGTATTCCGTACGTACGCACGCGCGGTGATTTCTTTTTCCGTAGGATGGATAGATGGTGAAATAGGGTTGTTTCATACTTATAATAAAATATCAGTATATGAGTGATACTGATGTTATTACTTCATAATGAAACAACCTAAGAAGAATAAGTGGAAGAAGAAATAAAGATGAAAGAATTGGTAACGGTAATTACCTCTTCTTTGAAGTGCCTCTTTGAGACCTCCTCTTAGGGCACTAAAATTGGTCTTTGAGGAAGACCAGAACCTCTAGGATGTTGCTAGGGAAGTGGAGAGGAGAAATTGGCAGGGGTTGGCCGAGCTTGAGTGCTCAAATTGGTGTGAGGAGGAGGGGGAGGAGGTGTCCTTTTATAGGGGAGGAGAGGGGCACCTTAGGAATATCTCAAAATATTATTTTATATTAAAGTCAAAATCGGTTTATAATGGTTCCAAAGGGTCTTATTTCGAAGCTAAAGTGGGGATGGGTCGAAATCCTATCAACCAATAGGATTTAGACAAGTTTAGGGTATTATTTTAACCTTATCAATTAGATTTAACTCTATGTTAAATAATTTAACTTTTACCGTGTCTTTTTGTTTTCTTTCACTATATGGTTAATAAACTTACTATAACATGCCAAAAGAACCCCAAATTGTATATTATTAATACATATATCCTTATTTAAGTCATTTGGCCGAACCTTAGATTTTTAGGAATAAAATAACAATTAATAATATAATATTTGATTTAAAAACTATTTTGTGTCAATTTTGACACTATTTGATATATGATTTTTTTTGAAAGTCATAACAGAATTATATGTTCTAACCAAGCTGATTAAATCAACAATAATATATCATAGTAACCTAGAAAATTAGTGGAATTCATAAAAAGTCTCAAATTACATTTATTTTTGTGTTTATAACATCAATTATGTCAATAGTTCATTAACAAGATAATTACTGCATCATCTTTGTGTCATAAATAAATTAAATTATTTGATTTCTAAAAATTACAAATAAAATACCATCATGTAGTAAATCTTTTTATCTTTCTAATGAATATTTACAATCGAATTTATCTTATGTATAACCCCATATTAAAAATGATTTACTTATTAAACTTTGATTTTAACTATTTTAACCCTTCTTTAAATAAATTAATAATAAATGTCCTAATCTAATCCAAGTGGGACTAAATGGTCATATTTTATTCCTAAGTTTGTTTTTGGTCGAATTACACTTGTCCAATAGAATTAGGACATGTTTTAGGGTAATATTAATATCATATTTACCCTTAGTTACCCTATTTACTATTAACCGCGGTAAAAAAAGTAAAAAGTTACTATTCACCAAAAATTATTTTTATCTCCTTGAACCACATTTTAGTCCTTGATATTAACCGTGTCTCTCGGATTTTCGAAATTCCATTCACAGAAGCGGTAAAATTAAGTTTTATGCAAAATTCAGTTTTTAACCTACCACTTAGTGGTTTCACTATTCATCAAAAATTGAAGTTTTTCAGAAAAATGCCAAAATTTCACCCTAAGCTATAATTGATATTCCGAATTCAAAAATGATTTCTATTTTACAAAATTCCCAACATATAAGTTTCATTAATTAATTTTATAATTAAATCCCGCTGTTAAAACAAATAGCGTGTTTTTAAGAAACAATATCTATCAAAAGATTGACACTTGTTTATGTCTAGTTTAAATGTGAAATTACATCCAATGACCAACATTGTATTAAATTGTAAAAATATATTCTAAATATACTTTAAAACTACAAAAATTAATAATTTATCACTATTAATTATTTCGATTAAAAAAGTTGTTTTTAATTAAAATTTAGTAATTTTCACTATTCATTAGAATATGAAAGTTATCCGAAAATCACCAAAATTTCAACCTAAGCTAATTTCGATATTCCGAATCCATAAATGATGTCCATTTTGAAAAATAAAATTTACAAAATTTCAAAAAGTGGTTATTAATATTCATAACGGCTAGTTTTAATAATATCTTAATAGCATATCGTTGTTTAGTGAAACTCGTTATTGCGTAATATACATGCTATCGAGGAAGGTCGTGATTGCGTGTAATGCAAGGCAAGTCAAGTATGCGTGTTGTGAAAGCTCCTTTAGGTGTAGCATACAACACAAGACATTAGTGAAATAAAAAAGAATATTTTTCATAAAATCTCGGGCTGTTACATTCTACCCCCCTTAAAATGAATTTCGCCTTCGAAATTCGTCGGGGTTATAAATGGTTTACTATTCGAAAGTTTCGTTAATAGAAACCCACATCGTAAAAGGGAATACCAAAACATGGCTTTAAAAACTAAAGTATGAAATGTAACGATTACCCAAATAAACTAATCACTAGGTTTCCACATAGGTGAAAATATGGATATGGAAGAGAAATCTAACCATCATGTTCTTATGGAGAGTGGTAGAGAACATGGCTATGGAAAAGCCAGTAATCACAAATCCATAAATTTGTGACGATCTAAGGTACCATCTGATTCATCAGGTATAAGATCACTAGGACAACATTTTTGGTTTTCAAGATCATTTCCCTAAAGTTGAAAATTTGAATTAGAATAAATACTTACTTTATTTTGATACAATATCACTGTTGTTCGTGCCTTGAACAATTTCAACTTCATATCTTAAATAAATGAAGTTGAATTTGTTATTCGTGAAGTGTTAGCAGATCATGTGATAGAATGACGGGTCATTCCATCTGTCTCAAACAAAAGGTAAGCAAAAGTTATTAAATATACATAAGTCATTCTATAGTGAGATTAATCATATATAGTTCCTAAAATGGACTTATACTTAATATATCATACTGCTTAATATAATAAAACCAGTTTCTACTAAACAGGGACTTCCTGTAGGTCAGTGGTAGGCGATAAAGGCCAGTCGCACTTCGGTTGTGGGTTCGATTCCTACAGCCTTGTCTGAAGTGATGGGCTGTCGCCCGTCCCGCAGGTTGTCCTTTTTCTAAAACTACGTTACTATAACATCCCATCAATAATATCGAAAATCTTTTATCCTTAAACAATACTAACTTATGTCCAACATAATCCAGTCTAATCTTTAGGCTTATACATAATACTGCAGTCCACTCTCATAATATAGTGACAACGATTACCAGAGATTTAATACTGTCGTTGATCCCCACATATCATAAGATATGTCTTGTTGGTCACATTCCAAACATTCAAAGTCCTTAATCGTGTATTCTCTTGAATACCTTAGTGAAAACATGAGTGCAGTTAAAAGTTAATACTTTCCATATACCAAAATCCTCAAAATTCTATATACTCAAACCATGATATCACTTAGTCCTTATATCAATCATGATCTCATGAATACTATCAAACATTTAATTTTCTCCTTATCCCTTCATTATGCGCATATCATCTACATTCCAAAAATATCTAAATAACCTTTCATGGATACTGGTAACATTAATCATATACTTTCAAAACACAACAACAGTGTAACAATCCATAGATGTCTCTTTATTCCAAAATTACACATGATAAACATGTAATCATGCCACTACATTCTCAAACCATTGACCGAGCTTCAAAAATTCTTTCATCTCACATATCATTTGTAGTCTCTTCATCATCATCCACATAAATACTACCCATATGACCATACTGATTCTCTCCATGAGTCTTTCCCTTAGGGCATTTGTTTGCATAATGCCCATACATTCCACATTTAAAACACTTAACCATTTTTGATGTCGTAGCAATACCATTATCCTCATCCATGGTGTTAACCGACCCTTTTCCTTTGCACTTACTTGCTTTGTGTCCTTCTTTTCCACACCCAAAGCATCTTCTAGTTCCCTTGAAACATTCTCCTTGATGCCTCTTCCCACATGATTTACATAGGGGAAATTGAACTTTCTTTCCTCTATGATCATCATGGAACTCCATCTTTCTCTTATTAGTCGAGTCAGGAAACTTACCAAATTTTACTTTATTGATCATGTTGTGAGATTGCTGATTCGGCATAATAATGATGTTTGGACATCCAAATCCCATTTCATTTGGTTGCTCATGAAGAATATCATTCCATTGTCCATCATATCCTCCATTATTTTGAATCATCTTATTTCCAGCCATTTTCTAAAACCCAAACATAATAGTGTTAGATGCATAAATCATGCTAGGGAAAACAACATAATAAAGGGGGAGTACCTTCAATATCCAACATCTTAGGTTTAATTCTATGATCGTTAGCGTAATTCTATTACTATAACCTATACGTATACTTAACCTTAGGGACATACCTAGACATACCTTAGAAATATCTCTAGGAATCTCACTAACGTTTTCGCATCCTAGTTTCCAAAGGTTGACTAAACCTTTCCTCTGATACCAACTGTAGAGACCCGAGGCTTGACGTACATGGACATTACATTACTTTTGCGGAATACTTAGTACATAACAAAAACACACACACATGGATCGTAATAGTTTAGTGTCTTTGGAAACTCGGAACGTAATCTTCTAATCGTGGTGAAAGATCTTCAATATCTCCCATAAAGATCTTCCCTTTTTTTTACCTAAAAACCTTTCTTTATATCCTGGGGAAAAGAAAACATAAAAGGGTGAGCTCAAATGCTCAGCAAGGGCAAATAAAGGAAATAAAAATCATATCATATCTTTATGAAAATCAAAACCTGCAAAAGAGATCATAATATCTTAACATGGAATAAATCATAGAAGTGAAAATGAAACCCTTACTTAAAACATTACTCATTGTGGCATACACACATAATCAGAGAGAATCATTTCTTGTTAGTCAAGACTCATTGCCAAGACTATCTTAGTGGACAAAGTCCCTTTCTGAATCGAGTAATCCTCGTTTCAGTCCTGTTTCACTGAACCGGTATAACCTACCATTCCAGCCATGTCTATCTCATGAGATATGAAATCTTTACCCAATGCATTGGAGGGAGATATAGGTCCCACCCATCTCTTAATGAATCCTTTCTTATGTGTGCCACAAAATCATAAATCATACATCATTGCATAACCCATGTAATAAAAATGGGATTCTTAAACAACATGACATCATAAAACCATTCATATAAGATAAAGGAATTCATAAACATAATTCCATCACAACATAGTCAAATCAATGTAAAAATATGGATAGAAACAGAACCCTTTATTATCTTATATGGAAAATAATTTTGATAAAACACTTGAATTGAATTCTTGAGGAAAATATCCTTTCTTCTTCAAAATCAATTTCTTTTCACAAAACATCATGCAATTTTAAAAGAAAGATATTTTATTGAAAATAGTCATGAAATCTTTTAGAGTAAGCTTCATGAAAATAAGGCTTTATAAAACAGTATAAATCCGTTCGTGCCGTATAAGTTAAAAAAACATTCTTCGTACTTTTGTCGGAAAAGTCAAAAAGTACCTCGTACGGAAAAAACGACAAAAGATTCCTTTCATATTCTTTACTAAAAACTCTCCTAAGGGTAAAATTTGATTTAAACTATTGCAAGTGGATGGAAACAATATTACATATTGAGGGAACATGGATGTGGATGATAAAATACACCCCAGTAAATACTTACGAATAAACAATCTCGAATAAAAATAAGATTGTGATATTTCCCTTACCTTAGGTCCGACTTGCTTTGTAAGTGTCCGAACCTCCTGTATAATGATTTAAATCATGTTATTTACTTATTACAGAATCATATTCATTGTTATGATATCATATATGGTTCACTTATGACATTATATTACCCGTTCTTTTGTAAATTCCATGTTAAAGAAGCGTTTTGGGTAAAATCGTTTCATTTATCGTAGGTGTTTTGACTTGTTGTTCTTGACATAATTATTACTTATATCATGATTTAATTACTTCCAGAATATAAAATATGATTTATATATCATATATATTCAGTATATATATATATATAATTGGTAGAAAACTAAAATGAAAAACACCGTTCATGGAGACGGTAGTCCGTACGTACGCATGAACGCTGTTTTCCTTTCCTTATTGTCTTGAAATGGAAGTAATTAGATGACATACATATGTATATATATACATAAATCCAGTAGCTTTATAATGTCATATATTTCATTATTATTTCTTATATATACATTATAATCATTCTTAAATGGTTAACATGGAGAATGAATCTCATCGCGTCGTGGAGACGGTATTCCGTACGTACGCACGAGCGATGATATCATTTCTATAAATATTGAATTGAATTGGAGTGGATTATACAATATATCAGAATCAATATGATGTTGTAATAAATATGTATAGTTATTCTTTACACCATTATACCCATCCATGTAAGGTGGTGGTGGAAAATAGATTACACCACGGCGTGGAGACGGTATTCCGTACGTACGCACGTGCGGTGATTTCTTTTTCCGTAGGATGGATAGATGGTGAAATAGGGTTGTTTCATACTTATAATAACATATCAGTATATGAGTGATACTGATGTTATTACTTCATAATGAAACAACCTAAGAAGAAGAAGTGGAAGAAGAAATAAAGATGAAATAATTGGTAACGGTAATTACCTCTTCTTTGAAGTGCCTCTTTGAGACCTCCTCTTAGGGCACTAAAATTGGTCTTTGAGGAAGACCAGAACCTCTAGGATGTTGCTAGGGAAGTGGAGAGGAGAAATTGGCAGGGGTTGGCCGAGCTTGAGTGCTCAAATTGGTGTGAGGAGGAGGGGGAGGAGGTGTCCTTTTATAGGGGAGGAGAGGGGCACCTTAGGAATATCTCAAAATATTATTTTATATTAAAGTCAAAATCGGTTTATAATGGTTCCAAAGGGTCTTATTTAGAAGCTAAAGTGGGGATGGGTCGAAATCCTATCAACAAATAGGATTTAGACAAGTTTAGGGTATTATTTTAACCTTATCAATTAGATTTAACTCTATGTTAAATAATTTAACTTTTACCGTGTCTTTTTGTTTTCTTTCACTATATGGTTAATAAACTTACTATAACATGCCAAACGAACCCCAAATTGTATATTATTAATATGTATATCCTTATTTAAGTCATTTGGCCGAACCTTAGATTTTTAGGAATAAAATAACAATTAATAATATAATATTTTATTTAAAAACTATTTTGTGTCAATTTTGACACTATTTGATATATGTTTTATTTTGAAAGTCATAACAGAATTATATGTTCGAACCAAGCTGATTAAATCAACAATAATATATCATAGTAACCTATAAAATTAGTGTAATTCATAAAAAGTCTCAAATTACATTTATTTTGGTGTTTATAACATCAATTATGTCAATATTTCATTAACAAGATAATTACTGCATCATCTTTGTGTCATAAATAAATTAAATTATTTGATTTCTAAAAATTACAAATAAAATACCATCATGTCGTAAATCTTTTTATCTTTCTAATGAATATTTACAATCGAATTTATCTTATGTATAACCCCATATTAAAAATGATTTACTTATTAAACTTTGATTTTAACTATTTTAACCCTTCTTTAAATAAATTAATAATAAATGTCCTAGTCTAATCCAAGTGGGCCTAAATGGTAATATTTTATTCCTAAGTTTGTTTTTGGTCGAATTACACTTGTCCAATAGAATTAGGACATGTTTTAGGGTAATATTAATATCATATTTACCCTTAGTTACCCTATTTACTATTAACCGCGGTAAAAAAAGTAAAAAGTTACTATTCACCAAAAATTATTTTCATCTCCTTGAACCACATTTTAGTCCTTGATATTAACCGTGTCTCTCGGATTTTCGAAATTCCATTCACAGAAGCGGTAAAATTATGTTTTATGCAAAATTCAGTTTTTAACCTACCACTTAGTGGTTTCACTATTCATCAAAAATTGAAGTTTTTCAGAAAAATGCCAAAATTTCACCCTAAGCTATAATTGATATTCCGAATTCAAAAATGATTTCTATTTTACAAAATTCCCAACATATAAGTTTCATTAATTAATTTTATAATTAAATCCCGCTGTTAAAACAAATAGCGTGTTTTTAAGAAACAATATCTATCAAAAGATTGACACTTGTTTATGTCTAGTTTAAATGTGAAATTACATCCAATGACCAACATTGTATTAAATTGTAAAAATATATTCTAAATATACTTTAAAACTACAAAAATTAATAATTTATCACTATTAATTATTTCGATTAAAAAAGTTGTTTTTAATTAAAATTTAGTAATTTTCACTATTCATTAGAATATGAAAGTTATCCGAAAATCACCAAAATTTCAACCTAAGATAATTTCGATATTCCAAATCCATAAATGATGTCCATTTTGAAAAATAAAATTTACAAAATTTCAAAAAGTGGTTATTAATATTCATAACGGCTAGTTTTAATAATATCTTAATAGCATATCGTTGTTTAGTGAAACTCGTTATTGCGTAATATACATGCTATCGAGGAAGGTCGTGATTGCGTGTAATGCAAGGCAAGTCAAGGATGCGTGTTGTGAAAGCTCCTTTAGGTGTAGAGTACAACACAAGACATTAGTGAAATAAAAAAGAATATTTTTCATAAAATCTCGGGCTGTTACAGTATTGACCACCAGTGGAGTCACTTCTAGAGGTTATTCACCTCCAGATGTTGAGTCACTACCAGCTTCTTGTTACTGTTGTTGTCCGGAGACTTTGGCAAGAATAGATCAATGGATATGTCTATTCATGGATTGTTTGACCAAGTCTTCAAGACAAAGTAAAATCTATTCCATGGATTGTTTATCTACTCAAACTGATGTTGCTATATATTCTCAAAGGATCTCTCTCTTAGATATATAACAATACATACTATAGATTGCTAATACGATCTCTTAAAGACGAAAAAACGTATAGTGGATTATGAGACCAAATTTGTGAATTCTTACAAACTTGCTGATTCAAATTCTGTGAAGATCAATGATACGGAATTCCAAAACCCAATATGGAGATTTATTTATAAATCATACAGAGATCAACTGAAACTTACGTACAAATTTCTACGATCCTATGTTCTGCATCAATTTTCTATAACAAAGCACAAACTCCTCACCAATGCTGATTTGAGGACTACGAACAAAAAAAACACATGATATTGATATTTTTCAATTATTATTTTTCCCATTTTACTTTTGATAAGTGTGTTGTTTTCCTATTATCGAATACACACTATCTCTTGCACATTATTAGAGAATACTTGTTATTCTCTTCTTCCTCAATCTGTTTCCCACTGTGTTTATGGAAGAGGTCCCTCTGTGACATGTTATATTCTTAAATCCTGTGAATAACTATGGAAGAGTATTTTTAGCATGGATAGATTGTTTTTGTTGACTATATACCTAATCTAGGTTGTGGATTTATTTTATTATATTTATAATATTCATGGCAGAGGGTGATTGCTAAGTGGAAGGGATTAAGTCTCAACTTGAGACTGAACCTCTTGTTTATTATGATGTATCATTCTGTGATTTGTTTTATTTTACTATCATATTCAAGATAAATTTTTACTAACAAACAAAACAATTTCTTTGATACTTAATATTAAATAGTGTTTATATATGTTTCTATCTAAGTAAATTGATTTTAAACATTACGGTATTTATAAATAATATTTTAACTGAGACCTAATCACTCTTCATGAAATATTTCAAAAGGATATATCTTATATTGATATGTTGTTTTTATTAATTGGCTAGTTTATTTTATAAAGGGGTTTTTATTTTTTTCCTATTTATTTATAAAAAAATTATTGGGAACTCAATTCACCCCCTATTGAGTTACTCACTCTGACTAACATATTTTACTCACCAGGTCACAACCACATGAAATACATAAATATTAGCCAAATTAGTATGTAGTATTTTTATAAGGTTTGTCCTCAATGTGATAAACCTACTCCTTATCATGTCAACACCTATTGAGTCATAGATTTTCTACTATAATTGAATCACTAATTATAATTGGTGGTTGTGAGTCATCATGAAACCTCTTCAACTATATTACCTTGGTAGGGTTACTATATTACAAAAGTAATAAGCCTCTTATATATAATAAAAGTGAAGGGATATTTATACTATGCCCCATTGTCTTCAGATTTCACTAGAATGAGCTTCCTTACACCTTCTAAGTATCTCAACGTGTTTTTATAGAGCTGTAATAATCTGAGTTTTACCATGGGAATGACTTCATGCATTTTGGAGTCTTAGATAAACTAGGCCTTTTAATTGCTAAAATGGTAATTTATTCATATCAAACTACCTAGAATTTTTTTAGGGATATATTTACTCTAGAATTTGGCTTTTACCCTTAGTAAGTAAGTTGGTGTGATTGCATATCTTTAACACCTAGATGTTTTTTTATGAAATATTTTCCTTAAATAATTTTTATTCTTTAGTAGATTTATTTGCACACAATCATGAGTTTAAATGAACCGAGATACCAAATTATTATAAAATTACCATTACAGTATAGCTATTAGGTTATTGGGAATAATTATAACTAACTTATGAAAATGCATTATGAATTCATTGGCTATCAAATATTTATGAAAAATATAAATCAATAAGATATTTGTATTTTTGACTGAATTAATTTTTTAATGAAATTAATGATATATATGTGTGTTATATACTTAATAACATATTTTTGATATTAATCCAATGTATATTTTAGTCATAGGGTATGAATAAAACCCTATTTGATGTATAAAAACAAATTTTTTAATGTTTAATTTTACACCTTTGAATGGAGTACCCATTTTAAATTAATAATTTGACACATTTATAATTTTTATATGAAAAAATTAACATGTTATTTTGAATTGGGATATAAAAATGTACTTCGGATGAATTTTTGATATTTTTCTGACAACATTCCTTTTTTTATGAATAGTATAAATAAGCTAAATTTTAATTGAAAATAACTTTTTAATAAAAATAATTTATATAGTTAAATTATATTAATTAATAGTTTCAAAGTATAAATATAATATATTTTTACAATTAAATATAATTTAGTTCATTATAATTAATTTTAAATTAAATTCGGATGTAAACATATTTCATTCTTTTGTAATATTTTTACTTTTAAAACCCATTTTCTCATTTCAACAATGATATTAATTTTGAATTAATTACTACAACTTCTATGTTTTTAATTTTGAAAAATTGATTCCATATTTTGAATCATTTGGTCTAAATTATGTAAATACATTTATTTTATTTTTGGGAAATATAATAGTAACTTTGGTAAATTTTATTAACAAGGTAAAAGGGTAAATTATGTAATTAAGGATAAAATTTAAATTATTACCCCAACACTTTTATTAATATAATTGGAGGATTATATGTCTATATAAAACATAATTTGGTTGAAATAGTATCCATTTACACCCACTTGGATGAGATTAGAAGATTTAGTTTATTTTATTTAAAGAAAATTAAAATATGTCTCACTCATACTTTAATAATTAAATTATTTTTAATATAAGGTTATACTGAATATAAGTTAGATTATTAATACTCATTTGAAAGATAATTTTTTTCTTTATCATGAAAATTTATTTGTAATTTTTAGGAAATAAATAATTACATTAGAGACTTATAGTCCAATGATGAAAAAATTAATTAATTAATGAGAAATCAATAAAATAATTTTTTTTAAAATATTAATAACCATCAAAAGGATAAAACACTTAACCAAACATTATTGGTCGAGTATATATATATCATAATCATCCAAGGTTATACTTATTGAACATTTGGAGGCTTATAGAAGAGATTATGACACTTATGTTATTTTATTTAAAGTGAAGATAAATTTGTCACATTCATGTTTTAAAAGAGTGTATCATTTTTAATGTAGGGTTTTTCAGAAGATAAATTCGACTAAAAGTATTAATATAAAATATAATGGATTTATATTCCTCAAATTATTTTATTTTTAATTTTTATTCACGAAATATGTATATTAAATAATTACACAAAATTGAGGTAGTAATTATTTTA
This sequence comes from Viscum album, assembly GCA_963277665.1. Taxonomy (NCBI): domain Eukaryota; kingdom Viridiplantae; phylum Streptophyta; class Magnoliopsida; order Santalales; family Viscaceae; genus Viscum; species Viscum album. The sequence goes on from OY728165.1 coordinate 2,104,003,979, forward strand.
TTAATGAAGAGATCAAATAAATGTCATTAAAAATATTTTAATAAATATAATTAGGGATAATTATTATGTAAAATTAATTTTATAGATTACCTTAAACCCTTATTGATATAATAAAATATTTGGATCTAGGTTCACTTCTTATTTTTATATTTTAAAAAATCCATGAAACAAATAGTGTCAAAATTGACTCTATTGATATTTTGTCAAAATATGGTTTTCTTAAATTATTTAAAAATCCTAATTTTTTTTAAAAACATTTAAAATTTTTTATATGGTCTAAAATTTTCTAAAGTATTAATTTATGGAATAATTGACTTAACATAAGTAAATAGTTCACCCTTTTAATATTGAAATATTTGTTACCCTTATTAAAAATTAAATAAAATAACTAAGTGTTAATTAAAATGATAATTATTAAATTGATAGAAAAAACTTGACTAAAACTTATTGGTTTATGATATTAAAACCCTATATCATCTGAAATTATAAACTGATACATTATTGAGGTTTTTATTTGGGTTTGATTTTAATATAAATTAATATTTTTGAGGTGTCCAAAAGTGCCCCTCGCCTCAATTATAAAAGGGAACTTCCTCCCTCAACTCTTCACTTTATTTTGAACCTTCAATATTGACCATACCCTTAACTTTTCCCATATAAACTTCCCTAGAAACATTATTTTGGTTCTGGTCTACTTCAAAGGCAAACTATAGTGCACTAAGAAGAGATTTAGAGGATGCACGTCGAAGAAGAGGTAATTTCATTTACTGATTCATTCAAACTTCTTTATTATTCTACTTACACCTCATGAGTTATTTCATTATAATGTAATAAATCCATTAGTACTTATATAATGATGAGTTATTATTATTAAACAATCATATTCCACCTTCTACCCATCCTATGAAAAATTAAATCACCAACCGTGCGTACGTACTGCTTACTGTCTCCACAACGTGGTGTAATCCGTTTTTCACCACCACCATACATGGATGTGTATAATGATGGAATTAATATATACATATATATTACTTATATAAAATGATATTGATTCTGAGATATTATACACCATCCACTTTAATACTATTCAACAATTATGAGAACGATATTCTCGCTCGTGCGTATGTACGACTTATTATCTCCACGGTGCGATGTGATTCATTGTACATAATATTAATTAAATAATGATTATTTAAATTAATTTAATGAATAAATATGATATATATTATACTAATACCATGTTGTAATGATATAACTATTACCAAAAAAGAGGAATAAGAACTTATCCGACCAAACATGCATAAGAATATAAAGCAGTTAATACCCAGATAATGAGTAACAATGAAATGTTACAAATAAATGGATGAAAATATGATCAAAATGTTATCATAAAAATAATTATGATTCTAGAATAAATCAGTAATATTATTTGAATCATTATATAGTCGGATTGGATACATACGAAGCATATCAGACCTATGGTAAGGTATAAATTTGGAAATTTCATTTTTAACTGAGATTGTTTATTCATTAGTATTTACTGGGGTATATTTATCATCCAAGTCCATGTTTCCTAAATATGTGTTTCAAGATATTCTATATATACCTCTATAATTTTTCCATTGGTTAATTTTTACTAAAGAATATGAATGGAGTCTTTTGTGGTTTTTGGTATGAGGTACTTTTTTAATTTTTTGACAGATGTACGAGAATAATGTTTTTTTAAATTGTATGGCATGAAAAGATTTGTACGCTTTCATAATGCATTATTTACTTGAAGATTCCCCTAAATTCTTACAATTTTATTTTAACATAAAAGTATTTATTCAAAAATTGTGTGTAAATTTGAGGAAGTAAAACATTTTTAAAGAATAAAGAATATTTTCTTTAAGGATTAATTTCAAGTGTTTTATAAAAATTATTTTCTATAAAAGATGACACTCTTTAAATAGGGTTATATTTATAACCCTATTATTACTATGATTTTATTGTGTTTTATTTATAAAATCCACTTATTTTATATCAATTATGATGGAATGATGTTTAATAAACCCATTTTATTTCATGGGTTATGCTATAGTGAATGTTTTTATTTTTTTTATCCACATGTAAGAATGGTTTCATTATGAGATGGGTGGAACCTATATCTCCCTCAAGTTCATTGGGTAAATATTTATATCTTGTGAGATAGACATGACTAGAATGAAAAGTAAATCAGGTTTAGTAATTGCCTATGAGCGCGTACCCGAGTGGTGAGGGCTCCTGCTTGGCATCCAAGAGACCTTGGTTCAAAATCGGGTGGAGGAAAATTTTCGTGTTACTATAGCATTACTGTAGCATTACTGTAGTAGTTACTATTAGCTACTGTAGCAGCCGGCACTATTCACTCGATTTGGGCTTTTGGGCCACCGGTTTGTGCCTACGAGTCTCCAGGGCCTTCGGGTCATCAAAGGCCTTCGGGCCACAGGGCCTTCGGGTCACGTAGACCATGGAGTAGCCCAGTTCACACAGAACAGGCCCTAGAAGAGGATCAGAGCAACATGAGTTATAACAACCAGATGCAGAGCTAACCGGATTGAAAGAATGAGAGGGTATGTCAGCCATCATTAGGACAAGGCACCGTGTAGCTTTGTATGGGGCAATGCAAGCCGATCAGAAATGCAAGGTGGGGAGCTAGGTGATCAATGATTCAAAAAGCTGGGGAGGGGCAGTTCAAGTGGGATGGGCCTACAGGTCATGTATTGGGCATGGTATGCCTCTGGGCCTTCGAGTCATGTATTATGAGTTTGTCAGGCCTTGTTCCCTAGGCCCATGGGTCATGTACGGGTTCCCCTTAAACCCTTAAAAGGGGGATTATCCATAATAAAATAAAAAAGAAGGCCTTCAGGCCATTCTGAGAATCAGGTTTAGTAATATAGGGCTGGAATGAAGAGTGAACTCAGTTCAGTAATGGACTTTGTCCACTATGATGGTCTTGGAAATGATCCTTGACTAATCTGAAATGATTTTATATGTTTATGTGTATATTCCATGAAATTTCATGTCTTATGTTATGACTATTGGGATTACATTTCTCTTTTACGATATATCCTATGACATGATATTATGATCTTTTATATGTAGGATAGCCTTTTAAAATGTTAGGTTCTTTTGATCATGATATAATTGATATTTCCCTTTCTTACACTTACTAAAAATTTGAGCTCACACATTCATATGCTTCTTTTCCCCAAATGAAGAAGTTTATTAAGTAAGATATGTCGAAAAAGAGTCTTGTTATGAAGAAAATAAGTAGGAGACAATATGGATGTTTTATGAACCAGTTGTTTATGTTTCCTAGTTTCTAAAGACACTAAACCAATACGGTCCACACAAGGTTTTTGTTATGTTATGTAATAAATATTATATAATATTAAATTAATATTTATAAGTAATGTATCGGCCGTTATATTTGGTATTAGAGAAGAGGTATAGTTAACCTTTAGAAACTAGGATGAGAGAAACTTAGTAAGAACCCTTAGGATAAGTATAGGTTACAATCCTATCCTAGTTTTTTAATATGTTCATGAATAACCAAGGATAAATCCTAAAGGTTCATAAGTTGAAATTTTATTCTTGGATTATGTGGTTTTCCAATTATGATTAGTGTTTCTCACACTATGCTTCTTGGTTTTAGTCAATGGATGGAACACGAAAGAACCGTATTAATGCTGAATGCGATGGGAAATGCAATGATTTTCCCACTGAGAAACCAAATGTTATGGTAGATGGAATAAAAAATCTTGTATCCATTCTCACAAAACATTCTCAATCTAAAAATAATGTCATACATCCGAACAAGAAAATGAGGGAGCAACATTCTCTTGATTCCTTCATATGGCAGTGTTGACCTTCATTCAGTAGGTCTTCCGATCGTTTAGTGGCTGAATAATGGATCAGTGCCACTGAAAAGATATTTTCAGTTCTACAATGTTTTAACCATGATAAATTAATCTTCCCAGTATATAATTTGGAAGGGGAAGCTGATCAATAGTGAAATCATATCAAGAATACGAGGTAAAGAGATGAAATTGAGTCCTTATAATGGGACGAGTTCAAGAACTTATTTTTCAATAAGTACTTTCCTCATGTTCTTTGAACAAAGATGGAGAAGGAGTTCCTTGAACTTAATCAAAGGGTTGATGAATTCGTTTCTACCTACAAAGAAAATTTTACAAGACTTTCAAGGTAAGATTCTTGAATTATTATCCAAACTGAGAGTAAAATTGATCAATTCTTTAGTGGCTTAAAACCATGTCTCCAAAGGGTATTATTCATAAGGGACTTCAATAGCTATGAACAAATTATTCAATGTGCTCTCAAGGTTGAGATAGATATTGGTGTAACCCATAAGTAATATGGGTTTGATAAGAAGAGAAAAATTTATTTCAAAGGAAAATATAAAGAACACATTGAAAAGAAAGTGATTTTTCCCTTATTCTCAAAGTGTAGAAAGAAACAAGGAGGGAATTGTCTTAATGGGACTAGTAAATGTTTTAAGTGTAGAAAAGAAGGTCATCGGGCAGTTGAATGCTGAAATGATGGGAAAGAGATTTCTAATAATGTGAACAATGAAAAGGATACATAGAATGCACCTCCTACTCTTCAATGTTACAATTCAAGGAAATGGGGCATAATGCCAAGCAATTCCCTAATCCATGGGTTATTGATGATGATCGACTTCAGAAATATCTTAAGTATAAAGACAAAGGAATGTCACATGAAATCACTATTGGTGATGTAGAGTGCGATAATGAAGTGGTGAAAGGTACACTTACCATCCACTCTAAAGTAAAAAATGATTTATTTGAATCTAGATCCACCCACCCTTTTATTTTTGAAGAATTTTCTAAGGGTATCACCATAATTCCTAAACAATTAGATGTTGAGTTATTTGTGACAACTCCTAATAGAATAATGGGCACATAAAAAGTTTTTAATTCTTCTCTTATAGAAGTTTGTGGGGAAGTGATTTATGAAAATCTTATGATCTTTCCTATAATGGAATTTGATGTTATTTTTGGAATGGATTGGATTTATCTATATGGATCTCATATCAATTTTCAAGGAAAGGAAGTAACATTTTATATTGTAGATCAATCTATGACCATCTATTGATGCAAGGATGAATATAAACTTTCAGTAGAAATTTCTTCCATCTTATGAGTCTTGATTTCTATAAATGAAGTTTATTTATCTCAAATGGTTGGGGAGAAACTTAAGATTAATAATACACCCATTGTATGGGAGTTTGATAATGTTTTTTCGGAGCAATTTATTGGTCTTTCACTAAATCGTGAATTTGAGTTTTCAATAGAACCCATACCTGGTGCAATGCCTATTTCAAAGACACCTTATAGAATAACCCCAATTGAGTTGTAGGAATTGAAGAGGAAACTCCAATAGAATATTGATAATGGATTCATACGCCCAAGTGAATCACCTTAGGGATCACCTGTTCTATTTGTTAAGAATAAAGATGGATCAATGAGACTATGAATTGATTATAGAGAACTTAACAACATCACTATCACAAAAAAATTTCATCTTTCCTGTCTTGATGACATATTTGACCAACTATGTAGAGCTCAATAATTTTCCAAGATTGTTCTCTGTTCAGGATATCATCAATTCAGTGTAAGAAAGGAGCATATTCCAAAGATGACATTTCGTACAAGGTATGGAAAATATGAATTTATAGTGATTCCTTTTGGTCTTACTAATTCCCACTCTATATTCATGGATTTAATGAATAAATTCATTATAGACTATCTTGAACGGTTTTTGGTAGTATTTATAGACGATATTCATGTCTATTCAAAGGGAAAAAAGAACATTAAGATTAATTGATAATTATACTGAAGACCCTGATAAAAGAGAATATTTATTCCAAATTTACCAAGTGTGAATTTTGGCTTCAGAAAGATTCATTTTTTACCACATAACCTCAAGATAGGGGATATCTGTGGATCCAACAAAAATGGAGGTTATTGAAAGATGGTCGAGACCACCAACGATAACTGAGATCCAAAGTTTTCTTGGGTTTGATGGATATTATCATCATTTTGTGAAATATGTTTCACAATTATCTAATCCACTCACCAAGTTGACTCAGAAATGAGTAAAGTTCGTTTAGATGGAGGAATGTGAAGATAATTTCAAAGAGCTAAAAAGAAGGTTAGTCTGTGCACCTATGCTCACACTGCCTTGTAGTGGAGAAATGTTTGTGATCTACAGTGATGTATCCAAGAAGGGGTTGGGATTTGTTCTCATGAAAAATGATATGGTGATAGATTATGCCTCATGGAAGTTGAAAATTCATGAGAAAAACTACCTAACTCATGATTTGGAGTTAGATGTGGAAATATTTTCATTAAAGATATGGAGGCATTATCTTTATGGTTAAAGTTGTGATATTTATACTGATCATAAAAGTTTAAAGTATATTTTCAAACAAAAGGAGCTGAATATGCACATAAGAATATGGTTGGAGTTGATTAAATATTACGACTGCTCAATAAATTAACACCCTGGGAAATCGAACAAGGTGAAAGATGCTTTGAGCCAAAAAGACCATACTAAATTATATATGATGATGATCACAAAAGATTTAATATTTATGGACATTTAAAGGATGGATCATGAAATTTTAATGGAATGGGATAAATCTTACCTTTCTCAAATGAATGTTCAACCATCTATACAAGTGAAGATTAAGGAGGCACAGAAGGAATATTTAGAGCTACAAACAAAGGTGATAAATTTTCCTAAATTCAACATGGATTGTGATGGAATAATAAGGTTCAAGAACCATGTTTGTATTCATCATATAAAATAATTAAAGAATGTTCTATTGGATGAGGCCCATATTTATTAATTCTCTATTCATACTAGAATCAAAAAGTTTTACAAGGACATGAAATAGTATTTCTATTGTGATGGTATGAAAATAGATGTTGCCAAATATTTCTCTCATTGCATGGTTTTTTAGAAAGTTAAGGCTGATAGAGAGAAGTTTAATGGAATGTAACAACCATTTCCCATACCATAATTGAAATAGGAAAACATCAGTATGGAGTTTTTTGTCGGAATTCTCAAAACATCTAATAGCTATAATGTTATATTGGTTATAGTTGATCTCTTTACCATGTCCACACACATCATTACTATTATAGAGGATTTCTCTCTTGATCATCTTTCTAGGATATATGTAAAGGAAGTGGTAAGATTTCATGGAGTACCACCTTCCATTATATGTGATTGGGATCTGAGGTTTACCTTGAACTTCTGGTAAAGTCTTCAGCATGCACTGTATACAGAGTTAAGTTTCAGCACATCTTATCATCCTCATACAGACAGTCAGTATTAGAGGAAAATGAATACTCTGGAATACATGTTGAGAGCTTTCTCTTTGGATTTCAAAGGTGGTTGGGATCAACACCTACCTTTGGTGGAATTTTATTTCAATAATAGCTTTCACTCCAATATTAAAATGGCTCCTTATGAAGCTCTATATTGATAGAATTGTATAACTCTAACTTGTTGGGATGAAGTTGGGGAAAGAAAGCTATTTGGACCTGATCTTGTTGATGAAATGGAAGAAAAGGTCAGATCTATTCAATAACACATAATAGAAGTTCAGAGTCGACAAAAAACATATTCTAACAACCGAAGAAAAGACCTAGAGATTGAAGTGGGTGATAAGGAGTTTCTATGAATATCTCCCTGGAAGAGAGTAATGAGATTGGGAAAGAAGGGAAAGCTGAACACTAGGTATATTGGTCCTTTTGAAATTATGGATCATGTTGTTAAGGTAGCTTACCGATTGGCACTTCCAATGAATATCTCTAAAGTTCATTATGTATTCCATGTATCTCTCCTGAGAAAGTACATACTTGAACCTTCATATGTACTAATCTCATAAGTCATACCGCCTGAGTAAGATCATTCTTATGAAGAACAACAGATAGATATTCTGGATTATAAAGAAAAAGTTCTATGAAATAAGACCACTTGCTTGGTTAAAGTTTTATAGAGGAACCAAAAATTTGAACAACCTAAATGGGAACTTGAGGATATGATGAGGGAGAGTTATTATCATCTATTTTCTTCCAAGTGATGAATTTTGAGGGTGAATTTTTGTTTAAGAGGGGTGGAATGTAACACCCAGATGTTTTTTATGAAATATTTTCTTTAAATAATATTTATTCTTCAGTAGCTTGATTTGCATGAAATCATGAGTTTAAATGAACCGTCATATTCCCTTATAATTAAATTACCATTACATCCTAGCCGTTAGGTTAGCAGGAATAATTATAACTAACTAATGAAAATGTATTGTGAATCATTGGCTATCAATTATTTATGAAAAATATAAATCAATTAGATATTTTTTATTTTTGAGTAAATTACTTTTGGTAATAAAATTAATGAGATATATATGTGTTATATACTTAATAAATTTTTTTATATTAATTTAATGGATATTTTATTCATAGGGTATGAATAAAACCCTATCTGGTTTATAAAAACATATTTTTTTTAAAAAAGTTTAATTTTACACCTTTGAATAGAGAACCCATTTTAAATTAATATTTTGACACATTAATAATTTTTATATGAAAACATAAACACGTTATTTTTAAGCAAGATATAAAAATTTACTTTCGATGAATTTATGATATTTTTCCGATAACTTTCATGTTTTGATGAATAGTAAAAATACTCTAAATTTTATTTGAAAATAACTTTTTCCATTGAAATACATTATATGGTTCAATTATATTATTGAATGGTTTAAAAGTATAAATAGAAGATATTTTTACAATTTAATATAATTTAGGTCATTGCAATTAATTTTACATTAAATTCAGATGTGAAAACATTTCAATCTTTTGCAATATTTAAACTTTTAAAATTCGTTTTCTCATTTCAACAACGGGATTAATTTAAAATTAATTACTGAAACTTATTTGTTTTAAATTTTGAAAAATATATTCCATATTTTGAATCATTAGGTCCAAATTATGTAAATATATTTATTTTATTTTTGGGAAATATGAATAGTAACTTTGGTAAAGTTTCTTAACATATTAAAAGGGTAAATCAGATAATTAAGGGTAAAAATTATTTTATTACCCCAACACTTTTCTTAATATAATTTTGGATTAGATGTTTCCATAAAACATACTTGGGTTTAAATGGTATCCATTTTAACCCACTTGGATGACATTAGGACATTTAATTTATTTTATTTAAAGAAAAGTGACATATGTCTCACTCAAAGTTTAATAATTAAATTATTTTTAATATATGGTTATACAAAAGATAAATTCGATTATTAATACTAATTTAAAATATAATTTTTTTTATTTATCATGAAAATTTATATTCAATTTTTTGTAAATAAATAATTACTTTAAAGACTTATACTTGAATGATGAAAAAATTAATTAATTGATGATAAATCAATAAAACAGTTTTTATTAAAATATCAATAACCATAAAAGGCCCAAAAACTTTACAAAACCTTATTGGTCGAGTATATATCGACCATAAGAATCCAAGGGTCTAATTATTGACCATTTTTAGGCTTATAGAAGAGATTATGGCACTTATATTATTTTATTTAAAGGGGTGATAAATTTGTCACATTTAGGTTTTCAAAGAGTATAGCATTTTCAATGTTGGGTTTTTTAGAATATAAATTATAATACGTGTATTATTATGAAATATAATGGATTTTTCTTCGTAATGTTATTTTATGTTGAATATTTATTCAACAAATATGTATATAAAATAATTACACAAAATTAAGGTAGTAATTATTTGATTAATGAAGTGATCAAATAATGGTTATTAAAAATATTTTAATAAATATAATTTAGGATAATTATTAATTAAAATGAATTTTATAGATTTCCTTGACCCATTAGAGATATAATAAAATATTTGGATAGAGTTTCACTTCTTATTTTTATATTTTTAAAAATCCATGAAATAAATAGTGTCGAAATAGACACTATTGATATTTTGTCAAGATAAGGTTTTCTTAAATTATTTAAAAATAATAAAACATTTTTAAATATATATAATAATTATTATATGGTAAAAATTGTTCTAAATTATTAATTTATGGTCTAATTTACTTCAAATAAGTAAATATTTCACCCTTTTAATGTTGAAATATTTATTACCCTAGTTAAAAATTAAATAGACTAACTAAGTGTTAATTAAATTGATAATGATTAAATTGACATAAACACTTGACTAAAATTTATTGGTTTATCATATTAAAACCCTATCCCATCTCATCTTATAAATTGGGAAATTTTGGTGTTTTTTAAGTAGGGTTTGATTTTATTATAAATTAATATTTTTTAGGTTTCCAAAAGTGCCCCTCACATCAATTATAAAAGGGAACTTCCTTCCTCAACTATTCACTTCATTTTGAGCCTTCAATCTTGACCATCACATACCCATTTCCATTATCAACTTACCTATAAAAATTTTAGAGGTAATGGTATTCTTAAAAGTCCAACTCTATTTATCTAAGATTATATTTAGAGGATCCACATCGAAGAATAGGTAATATCATTTACCGATTCTTTCCAACTTATTTCTTCTTCTACTTCCACCTAATGAGTTGTTTAATTATAAATTAACAAATCCAGTAGTATTTATATAATTATAGGTTATTATTATGAAAGAAACATATTCCACATTCTACCCATCCTATGAAAAATGAAATCACCACGTGTGCGTTCGTAAGGCTTTCCATCTCCACATCGGGGTGTAATCCGTTTTTCACCACCACCTTACATGGATGGGTATAATGATGAAATTAATAAATATATATATGATTATTATAAAATTATATTTATTATTAGATACTATATATCATCCACTTTAATACCATTCAACAATTATGGGAATGATATTGTCTCTCATGCGTACGTACGGATTACCGTCTCCACTATGTGATATAATTCGTTCTACAAAATCTTTTGTGAAGAATGATTATATATATTAATTGAATGAATAAATATGATATATATTATACTAATACTATTTTATAAATTATATTACTATAACCAAAAATAATAATAAGAATTTATCTGAAAAAACATGCAAAAGAACATAAAGCAGTTAATACCTGAATAACTAGTAACAATGAAATGTTACTAACAAAAGGATGAAAATATGATCATAAATGTTATCATAAAAATTATTATGATACTGGAAAAAATCATTAATATTATTTAAATCATTATACATAAGGTTTAGATACATATGAAGCATATCAGATATAAGGTAAGGGATAACTTTACAAATCTCATTTTTATCCGAAATCGTTTATTTGTAAGTATTTATTGTGATATATTTACCATTCACAACCATGTTTCTTAAATATGTATTTAAAAATATTATTTATATCTCTCTATAATTTTTCCCATTGGTGAATTTTTACTAAATGGTATGAATGGAATCTTTAGTCGTTTTCGGTATGACGTTCTTTTTGAGTTTTCTAGCAAAAGTACGAGAAGAATGTTTTTTTAACATGTACGACATGAATGTATTTTTAGGATTTCATAATTCCTTATTTAATTAAATATTACCCTAAAAGCTTACAAGTTTATTTTCACATAAAATTATCTCTTCTAAAAATGTGTGGCATTTTGAGGAAGGAAAAAGTTTTTGAAGAAGAAAGGATATTTTCCTTAGGAATTAATTTCAAGTGTTTTCTCAAAATTATTTTCCATCGAAGATTAAACTCATTAAATAGGTTTATACTTCAAACCCTGTTATTAATATGATTTTATTGTGTGTTATTTAGTAAATCCATTTTTTTTATCAATTATGATGGAATGATGTTTAAGAAACCCATTTTATTTCATGGGTTATTCTATGGGGAATGTTTTTATATTTTTGTGGCACAAGTAAGAATAGTTTCATTATGATATAGATAGGAGGTATATCTCCCTACAATGAATTGGGTAAAGATTTATATATCATTATATTGATATAACTAGAATGAAAAATAAATATTGTTCAGTAATACAGGGCTAAAATGAGGAGTGAACTCGGTTCAGTAATGGACTTTGTCCACTATGATGGTCTCGACAATGAGCCTTGAATAATATGAACTGATTTTATATGAATATGCATGTATGCCACAACATTTCATATCTTATTTTATGAATATTGGGATTACATTTCACTTTTATTATTTATCCCGTGATATGATATTATGATCTTTTATATGCATGGTAGGATTTTCAAATGTTATGTTCTTATGATTATGATATGATTGGTATTTTCCTTGTTTACCCTTACTATGAATTTGAGCTCACCCTTTAATATGTTTCTTTTAACCAAGTCCTAAATAAGGGTATTAAGTAATATATGTCAAAAAGGATTCTAGTTATGAAGAAATAAGTGGAAGGCATTGTGGATGTTTTATGAACCAGTTGTTTATGATTCCCAGTTTCTAAAGACACTAAACCTATAAATGTCCAAGCATGGTTTTTAATGTTATATAATAAAATTTCTTCAATATTTAAGTTATATCTATATGTAAAGTATGGGATGTTATAAGTTTAAATAATTTATCCAAATTATTTAATATTTATTAAATAAATATTAATTATATTCTAAATTTTATGGTGTTAATATCTCTTAAAAAGGCTTCAAATTTGAATTCTTAATTCGTGGTTTGTTTCGTAATGGAGGATTTTGACTAGGTGAGGTATTATATTCATTCGGGTTATGTGCCTTGATTCAGGACCATTTACTAGGAATTTGTTTCTTTTAATTTAAGTTTTTAATTAAACCTAACCCCCACTTTTCCTCTACATGCATTAAGTATATTACAACTCCTCGAGATTATATATATATATATATATATATTTCTTTGAAATAAATATGAAGTATTCTATAGCTTGTGTTACACATAACGCCAAGTCCAAATGAACTGTAATATAGTATACAACTATAACATAGCTATTAAATTGGTGGTATGCATAGGAATAAAAATTAAGAATAAATATGTATACTGTTTTTATACAGTGAAAATTTATTGATTAATTCATAATAAATAGAAACTCAATTTTTAGTAAAGTTATTTTATGCTTCAAAAATATAAATACTTCAAAAAGGAGGTTTATTGAGTTCTATGTATGGGTATTAAATTTTATTTATAACACTTTTAGAAATTGTATTTTATAAAAATTATATCACTTTTGAAATCAAAATTTCAAAATTATATTAAGGTGAATATTTTCTATTTTTTTGAAAAGATTAATTTTTCAATGAATAGTAAAATAATACCATTTTTATAGAAAATTTCTTTTCCATTCAAGTATTTACAAAGTCTTGTTTTTTATTTTACTTTAAAATTTCATTTTTTCATTTTTTTTAAAATATAATAAAATTAATTTCATTTTAATTGACATTATGATTAAATTTTTTATAAAAACAATTTCATCTTTAAAATTTTATTTTTCTGGAAAACAATTTTTCATCATCTTGTACAGTTTTTGTTATAATTAATATATACTTATTATAAAATTTTAATCTGATAAAATAAACTCTATATCTAAAATCAACATAACTAATTTTTTTAATGACGCCACATCATTTTTTTTCATAATTAATAGTAAAATTATTAAACCACTTTTACCATGGTTGAAGTTTAACCAATTTTTTGGGGTTAAACTAATAGATAAGGAAAATATTGAGATTTAAAATTTTATAAATCCTATTGGTTGGTGAAATTAAGACTTTTTATCATCTTTTATTTGAATATTATTCATTTGGAATTATTTTTCTTGATTATGAAATTATTATATTTTAATATTTTGAAAATTTCCACGTGTGACCTCTCCCTCCCTTATAAAAGGATGCAAATTATCATATTTTTATCACACTTAATAAGCCCACTATATCAAACAATATATGAACTAATAGCTTTATATAATCCCTACCCAAATCTTATCAGCCTTGTTTTGATCATAAAACCATCCTTTCAAGGCTTATCGTGTAAGCCAATAGACGTTTCTGAATGAAAAGGTATAACACTTAATGGAGTACCTCCTATAAATATATGGTATCCATTCTGAAATTATGAATTTATTGTCTTAGATATATTTTATTTTTATTGTGATGATATATAAAAAATTATCCACCATATTTTCTAGGAAATGGGAAATGAAATTATCGCTTGTGTGTGTATGTGGATGACTGCTTCCATGTAGTGATATAATTCATTTTCCAACACAATAATTGAATTTTAGTTATTATGATGGATTTAATTTTTATATATAATATTTATGATATAATTATGATTATATAATTATAAAATATTATTTATCTTTTTTTCTTTATTTTCAACAGAAAATTACAACATTCATGCGTACGTACAGACTACCATCTCCATAAACAGTGTAATTCATTTTTCTATCTCTAAATTTTATAGATGACTCTAAATATGTATATAATGTATATATATATACATTATATTTATTTCATGATTAAAATTATTTATATGATGGAATAATGATCAATGTAAATGAACTGAAACTGCCAAAACAAAACATTCATTAAAACCGAAAACGTTAACACCTAGAAATAATGATTATAATATAGAATTATTAATAAATTGGGTTTTAAATGTTATAAATGGATAATATATGATATTATAATTATTTAAACTGTTTTTTTATTGAGTTATAATAATTTTAAATTTATTATATAGGATGTTATATAACTTACGAAGCAAATTGAACTTATGGTAAGGGTTTCTCGTCTCAATTTTGTTTCTATGAGACATTTTCTATATTCCCCACTTTTTTTCTTGCATGTGGTGTATATAATTCCCATTTTATTTATTATCTTATTAATATATTTATATTTATGGTATTTAATGTTTTATTTTTAGTTATTTCTTTCATTGGGGATATGATTCAAAACTTACCAATGTGATAAGTGTTTTATATTACAATCTCATTTTTAACAGGAGTGTTTGTGCGTAAATTTCCTATAATAAAATTATATGATCTTTAGCTCAAAAACATTATGTATTTTTCTTCTAATTTGGTTATTTTTTTGAGATTATGTGTTTTTATTTCATTTTCCTCTCTTTAAATACTCAAGAGACTGAAATAGTATTTTTAAGGAAAACAAATTTTATTTTACTATTCGGTGGAGAATATGTTTCTTCCATGTCCATTTTTTTAAAAAAAATTAAAAAAGTTAATACTATTATCTTGTGAAAGTTTAAATTAAATATTACCTATATTTTAATTTCTATAGTAAAAATTTAAAATTAACCTTCCTGACATTTATTGAACTAGAAAATTTTGTCTTTCTACTGAAAATGTGAAAGGAATCTTTTTTTAATATATATGAATTGAATGAAATTTCTCACTATCATTATCGATCCGTGATTTGAAGATGATTTTAAATTTTTCTATGGTTCTTTTAAAATAAAATGTATTCCTTGATATTTTTAAAAAATTTATATTTTAAATAATTGATTTCGAAATGAAAAGTGTATTTTCATCAAGAAATATTTCAATGATTTTTTAAATGATTTTTTCATCTATTATAACATACTTTTATATTACATATTCTTTAATGGAGATATGATCCAATGATACCATCTTTATTCTATCTCTGGTTGGTTTATGATTATAATGATAATATTTTTATAAAACTCATTTCCTTCCCACGAGTTATGATATAATGATATGATGAATGTTTGTATATCTTATGTGACACATATATATGGTTTTCAATATGTGATGAGTGGTCCTTGAATTATATATCCCTCCTGTTCATTGAGTAATGATTCATATCTCGTGAGATAATATGAACAGGAATGTGGAGTGAAAAATTTTCAGTAAGGGAATTTTTCCAATATAATAGTATGGTGAGTGTACCTTGACTAAGGAAGGGATGGATTGCGGAGTGAACCTAATCCAAAATGACATCCTTGGTAGAGAGCCTTGACTATGGAAATGATTCTTTATGCTTATGTGTATACTAAAAACATTTATTGTATTCTTATGACATGTTATCATAGATCATTATAGATTATTGATGATCCTATACTCTTATGTCTTATGTATTTTGACATAAAAAACCTTATGCCATGATTCATTATTAAATACCTTTGGCTGATTGGGTATGATTATTGTAAGTTATTATCATGTTAGCATACCATTATGTTTATCTTATGATTTAATATTATCATCGATTGATATCACCTATATTTACCCTTACTAAACATCTAAGATCACCATCTATTATGTTTCCTTCTCCCCATGATAGGGAGAAATATTTCATGTATGGTGTGTTTAATAAGGGTGATATTTGTAAAGAACTTAGTTGGAGATATTGTAAATCATTTATGTATAAGTTTTTTATGTATCAAAGTATCTAAAGAGACTAATACCTTTTGATTTTGACACGTATCATAATGTTATGTATTCAATATTCAATTAATATGATGTGATATTTATGTATAAAATGTTTGGGTTTCTATAGATCCACACCCCTCCCCCTTATCCTCTAATGATTCATAGCTGAGAAAAGGTGATCGAGGGAGGACCATTTTTATGGGGTGATCCAAATGTGGATTGAGACGAATCAATCATGGATTGAAAATCAGAAACACGTGTTTGTGAAGATAGAAGAATATTCCAAGATTCATGACTCATTATTTCATATTTTTCACTTTTTTTATTCTATTTTCATTCTTGCCTTTTTTTTTGGGTCATGGATAGACCTATTTCATTTTCCCTTTGAGATTGATTCAAATATAAGTGTTTAGTATGGATTTGGGTAGATCACATGTGTTCTGAATTTGGAATTTCTTACTACATAGCTTGTGGAATAAAGAACACATGTCATGTACTTATTTTTGTTCATATCATTCTAAATAAGGGTTTATCATGGAATGTAGGTGTAATTTAAATTCTGAGTGGGACCCTAGTGAACATGACATGGATTCTGGCCATGTACATGTCTAAAAACCCATTAGAGACACATGGGTGTGTACTTGAAAATTCCATGTTAGGTGACGTGATATGACCTAGGGTTGGATATATGTCTAGGAACTTATTCACCCCCACACCATGTAGTATAGGGATGCCCCATGTATGGAAGAAGTAAATACTAGGTTGATCGGATGACATGCCCAATAGTTGGTTTTGGACAAATTAATAATCTATTTTGAGTATCGTTCTATGTAGAATGTGATGGTTAGGTCCTCTTCACTATTAGAGGTTTTTAGAAAGATCGTTTGATGATTTTTTTAGATCTTAATATTGCAGAGGTGTTGATGGTGATGATGGAGTAAAGTGGGTGTGGGTATTTATACCTATCATGGAATGATCATAATTTAGGATTGGAATTCCTCCAAAATATTCAAAATTTAGTATCCCAGATGGATTTTTTGGTTTTTTTTGTTTCCTTGGAGGTTGAAATGTCCATGATTCTGGTGCTCATCTAGGCATCAGTATTACAATGTTCGTCATATTGTGGTTCAATGGGTCTCAGAAAGACATGTGACTCATAGAGAAAATTTTCTTCTTCCCTTATACCACATAGTTGGAATTGGTGCATGAAAATTGGATTAATATGGTGGGGGATTTTGAAACTATCTCAATATTTTTGATGTCCATCATGTATATTCTTCGATCAATAGTGAATACTCTCTCTCTCTATCTCATGTAGTATCTTGAGTTGTGATAAAAGGATATGATGCTCTGGTTAAAGAACTTTCTTGATAGTCCCTTTCACCAAACCATCTGTTCCAATTCTTATATAGTGATTTAGTTGTGTTATCTAGAAATGGATACTTTTCTTGATCCTATTTTAAAGGTAGGGGGTGAGTTTTCATCTCTGTTGATGGAGAGAACACCCCCTAATCGGGTAGGGCATGGGTCCTCCATTCTAGGAGATGTTTTCTTTGATCCATTATTATGAGGTGTAGGTTGTTCATTCATGGATGGAAATGATTATATTCATAGATGATCTCACCCCTTATCATAGACTAGGATACCAGAAAAGGTCATCATATTGGTTCATATCTGTATAATCATGTTAGGTTGAGACATATCAATCTATGGGGTTGGTACCCCCTTGTCCAGGTTGTGAGCACCGATGACGCATGGGTCTCCCCTGAAGGCTTTAGTTTTACATGGATTAGAGGTTATGATGGTTTAATTTCATGGTTGTTTTTTTCACATATAGTTTTACGAAATTTGTGCTTCTTTAGTTATTTTCCTCTTAGTTCACTTTTGGAGAGGAGTGATCTTCAATAGTAGTTATTCTTCCAACGGTTGTTCTCCCTTAACCTTTGAGAGAATCAATGACACAGTGTTCTCATTTTGTTCAACTTATCAGTTTTTTGGATGTCTATTAGTTTCTTAAAGTGAATTCTTCCTTCAGGTGTTCTAATATGTCAATTACTCTTAAACCTTCTATAATCATTGGGCTCTATCGGCTAGGTACCTTATTGAGCGAGTTGTAATGCAGTACCTCTCTTAGGGAATAATGGTGTGATGATTTTCCTAGTTATTCACATTTCGATTAAATAAAAATTTATAAAGAGTAAAATGAAGTTCATTAGTAGGTATACAATTATTTTATGGTAATCTCTTCAGATTTCCCTCGGGTGTGATGATATCATTATAAGGTGTTTCTTTTTTTTCAAATCGATCGAGCTAGTCTTCTTTGGAGAACTTTGAGTAAGGAGGTGTTTTACTACAAGGTATTGGACCTATTTGGTCTCTCCACATGGTATATTTGAATGATCCATTGGATTTTTTCCTAGTCACCCTACCTGATAAGGCGTTCTTGAGTTTGAATGGTATGGTGATGTTATTCTTTAGTTATGTTCCCTTAGGTAGCATTCGGAGTTCGTACGGTTTATCCTTATTTTTATACTGACATGCGACCCTATTTCCTTTTTTATGGAATCCTACTGGGTATTTTTTATGATCACCCATACAATGTCCTCATTTACACACATGTTGTTTCTATACAGTCGGTGTGTAGATTGTAATGCTTTCAATCTTGGTACTATATAGATGGAGCTTAGTGTAGCCAATGAGATTGATGAGCTGGAAGAGTTCGGATTAGAGATGACACAATGTAGTGTATTTCTTCTCCCGTCCACTTAAGAGGTAAGCATCCATATTTTAATTTTCTAATTAAGGTTTTATATCATGTGTGTTGGTGGTTCTCATGTTGAATTGGTGGATTTTAAGACTATAGGATGTTTAGGTTAAGGACTACCATTATTTTTATTCATTATTGGTACATTTTTCCAGAACCTATCTTATTGGAGTAGGTGTTTTGTTTGTTTTTTTCAAGAAATTTGGCGTAAAAATACATAAAGTGATTAGAATTATTTTTGACTTCGGAACCCATCTATGGTTTGAAAACCAATGCATTCCTACTAAAGGAATTTATAATATTAGAATCTAACTTGGAATATAATATAATTTGACCCAATATATGATTTGTTAGGTCCACACATCATGTATTGGTATGTGTATTTATTGATTTCATGGAATGAATTCCTATCAATACTTTGAATCTTTTTAATGAGTATGTTGATTTCCTCTAAAAGTGACAATTTTTATAGAGGATCCAAATGGTAATTCCATGGATGATGAGATCCATGTGACTACTCATAGATGTGTTGGATTTATAGGAGGAGCTCTCTCAATATCTTGATGGAAAATTCTATCTCAAGATAGGATCAGTATTTCCTAATTCTAATTTTCATGGAAGCATGGGATCCTCCATCTTTAGATCCAATATTTGACTTATCTAAGAGTTTGAACAAGTTAGGTACCCCCATTGGGGTAAGTACCTATTTTCCTATCATGTAGTGTCTAATAGGGCATAGTTCCCACATACGAGATTGTGGTATTTGGTACCCCCATGGGTAAAAGGGTATATACTACCATTAATGGGGTGTGGGTCCTCCATTAATTCTTAGGGTCATCACCTCGTCGATTCTTACAGGGTGTAGGTCCCATATATCACATAAGGGGATTGGAAACCCCCAGCTAAGCAGGTCATGGGCCCTCCTTATGCATAGATCAATGGTTACGATTAGACAAGATGTTGTTAGTTTGACTATGTGGGTAAGAACCCCCTATTGGGTATTGTGTGGGTCCTCCATGGGAGTTGTTGGTTCCCATTATACTAAGGATCATGTTGTTCAGACATGGGGTTGGTACCTCATTGATCCCAACAAGGTGGGGGTCCTCCATATTATAGTGAGGTAGGTAACACTCATATGAGATAGGGTGTGGGTTCTCTATACTATATTGGGGTTGGTAACACCCCTATGGGATAGGGTGTGGGTCCTCCATATGTAGAGATTGAAATTCAATGTGATTTAGAGTATAATCATTCTACCATTATGGCATGATACTCTTCCTGCATTATAGGTTGAGAAATCTAATGTAGATGAGACTATAAACCCCCTTGACTAGTTTATGGATACTTGGTATGTTATGGGTCCTTTTCCCTATATTTATTATCAATGCGAGTTGCAATTATAGAGTGTTTAATGTGATCTATTGATTAAGAGTGTTATACATTAGGATCCCTATTTTAGGTTGATGTTACCTAGTGAGTAGGATTATGATCTTGGGTACCTTTGATGGATGGGTGATTCCATTGAGCATGCGGTAAGTTCTTTTTATTGATACCATGTCTCACATATATTGGCATGTAATAATGGTGGTTGTTGTGAAGATAGTTTTGTAGTGTAAGTTAGATATGGGAAGACCAAGAAGGGTCCGAGATGACTGAGGTGTGCCTCATGACGGTTCTTGGGGTAAATGTGTTCATTAGTACCTACATGTTTCTCCCTCTCAATGTTTCTTTGTTTATCGAGGTGTTTGATATCCTCATAGGTCCATTGGACTAGTGGAGTGAGGCTAGATATGACTCATGGAAGTAAACATTAAACCCTATTTTGATTGGTGGTGAGAGATAGTTTAGGTAGTGATATATCTAGATAATCTTCCATGACAGGGAGAGAGAACATGTTATGATGTTTCACTGATGGAAGATCACCCTCAAACCTAGTTTGGGTGCATGAATTATTTTGAAAAGTGTGTTAGATATCAGGCGTGCAGTTCATGTTTTAGTCCTTTGGGAGTGAGACATATCTAGTTAGGAGGACTATCCCTTGGAGGATTTATCCAATTATTTTTTAGGTTACTGAGTTTGGATTAATATGCTTCAGTTTTTGGAGGATCAGACCCATGGTTGTAGAGGAAGGGGTTTCCTTTTTTCACATTTTTAGTGTTCTCAATTTGATAAAGGAATAAAAATATAAGACCCCTTAGATGACTATATTCTAGAGGTTTTGAGGGTTTGAAGTGGAGTTTGAGCTATGCTTTTATTTTTCATTGTCTATTAATGAAGTTGAACATGTACTACCATGTTATTATTTTAGAAATATGCCTTATTATATTTTATTTTAGAGTTAATTGGATCATGTGAGTTCAAAATACCATAATATCGAGCTTATTAACCAATAGTACTCTGGATTTCATGCTTCTTTAGTGATTTGGAATGAGTTTTGGTGGAGTTTCCTGATAGACTCTTTATGGATGTGGGTGTGACTGTATGTTTTACAGGATCATTTGTAGATCTTTGGAGGAGAGCGGGCATTGGCCTTGAGTTTTGGAGAAAACATATTGGTTCTTTTATAGTGGGTGAGGACCTAGTTTAGGATAGTTCTGTCCTCATGGAATCCCGATAAATGATCGTGAGTTTAGGATGAGTGATTTTATGTTACCCTAGTTCCCAAAACAAGTCGATGTGTGTTGGATTGGATGCATTTTATAAGGGTTTCACAACAACAGTGTGGTGTAGTGATCCTATTGATATTCCCAAGGATGGTAATTGGTATTATTTTATTGTCTTTTAAATACTGTCTTTTGGTCACCCCCATTTAATTTGGGGAGTGTGGATCCATTGGAGAATTATTTGAATGAACCATATCTGGTAGATATCATTGGTTCATAGAATTGATCCATGCTAGTATTGTTGGGAGTCTTCATTATAGGAATATAATGGTTGTTGAATTGGTATCTTTAGTGAGCTATCACAAGGCATGTTTTTTATGGGATAAAACCTTTCTCTATGATGGGTTGAGGTTTGTTTTCAATAAAGGAGATAAAATCTTGGAGGAAGTATCCTTTAATAGATTTTTAGGGTGTGATAAATTTCTTAGTGGGATCTATCCAGGATCCCAATGTGTGATGATTTCCAACGTGGGAGGAGCTCATGTGATAGTGTTCTTATCTCCTACATGAGGGTAACTTTGTTCCCTCTCATAGAGTCATTGTGGTTGTTCTTTTGTTATGATAAAAACCTTAAGGCAAATAGAATGTATTGATCGAGGTTTTCCTATATGAAATACTTTGAGCATTTTGGAGTTTTAGATCCCAATATTTTTTAAAGGGTATAATTTTAATTTATTCCTATAAAATGATCTTGGAAAAATTTTACCATGGATCGATTAACTCTAGAATGTGGTGTTTACCTTATGGTAGAATTTTTGGGAGATTTCATGTCAGGCATTTTATTTGGAGTATTTAATATTTATTTAAAAAATATTAATTGTATTCCAAGGGTTTGACCATTAATATCTATTAAACAAAGCTCAGAATATGAATTTTTATATCTTAATTGGTTTTGGAATAGGGGGATTTTCCTTGGTGATTTATAATATCCACTTGTGTTTAGGGCCCCAGGTCGGGCCCAATTACTAGGTATTAATTTCTTTTAATTAAGGTTTTAAATTTAACATTACCCCCACCTTTACCCTATACAAATAAATTATCTGCATCATCTCCCTTCTCATTATATGATTTGGTTCCAAGGGGAGGTGGTTGAGATAAGATTCTTTATCTGGGGATGATCTGAGCATGGATCAGAATATAGTGATCATGGGTTGGGAATCAAAAAAAAGTTTCGGAAGCTATGATAACCCACCAAGAGGTAAGACTCATTATTTTAGACTTTTATTTTCTTGATTCGAATGATATTTCTACCTTTCATTTTGGGTCATGGATAGACTAATTTTTTTACTTTTTTCCTTGATTCGATTTTGGGTGTTCGGCGTGGATTTTGGTAGATTGCAGGTGGTCTTTTTCTAGAATTTCTAGCTACATGACATGTGGTCTCAAGAACACACATGGTGTGCCTATTTTTTCATAGGTTATAGATGACTTTTTCATGGTGTATAGGTATGGTGTACATGCTGAGTAAGACCTTAGGGAATATGAAATGGGATCTGACCATATACATGGCTAGAAACTCATGTGTATCACACGGGTGTGTACATGTACATGCCATGACAGGTTCCACAGAATAGCCTAGGGTACCCATGCACCTCTACACCCCATTCAGTATAAGGACACCCCATTTTCTAAATAAGTACACATTGAGTTAGTACAAGGACATTTCTAGAGTTAGGTTTTGGGTGGACATTCCTTGCACTCTGATTAAATGCCTTGTACTATTCTATTTATTGGGATTTGTGTATATTCTCATTTTAAAACTAGTTTTGAACAAATTAGTAGTCCATTTAAATTATATTTCAACATATATCATGATGGTGGGGGCCTATTTGATAATATATGTTTTTATAAACATCTTTCAATACTTTTTTGGGTTCCTAATCCTATTGAAAAAAATAATGGGATACCGACGATGGAAAAAAGAAGGTATGGTGATCATGGACTTATCATTGCATGTTCATAAGTCATGTGTGTAAATAATTGTGAGTTCTTATAGGTCATTACACCTCCTTGAGTTTTTTTTTCTTGGTTTTTATAGAGGAAGAAAGGTCACTGACACTAGTGTTATTCCAAGCATGAGAAGTATCCTCTACATCATATCCCATTTAGATGGGTCTCAGTCATAATTGTGACTCTTGGAGGAGATATCATTCTCTTAATGCACCCCGGATTTGGTATTGGTGCATGAATATTTGATTCAGAGGAGGGTGAGGTAGATGGACACCCACTCCTTATTCATGATGGACTCATTGGATGATCTTAATTCCTTGGTAGATACTCTCTCTCTCTCTCTCATATAGAATCTTTATTTGTGATCAAAAGATATAGAGACACAGTTGTAGAACTTTATCAATGATCTGCTTCACCAAAATATAATGTTTTATTATTAGATATCATTTTGGTGTGGTAACTAGCTATTTATACTTTTGTTGAGCCTTCATGCTAGTTTGAGGGGTGAGTATTCATCTTTATTGATGGAGACATGATCCCATGTAAGGTAGGGAATGGGTCCTCTATGCTAGGTGATGTTTTATTGGATCTTATCCCATGAGTCTCATTCTATTAATTCATGGATGGTGATAAATCTATTCAAATTTGATCTCACCCCTTGGTTTGGTGCAATATCCCTGACATGGTCACAGTGTTGGTTTAGCCTAGAAGAGGTTGTCAGACAGAGAGGGATTAGTTTCTCAAGTTGGTACCCCCTCAACCAGTTTGCATATACCAGTAGGTCATGGGTCTCCCATGATGTATTCACTTTTACAAGGTTTGTTTATTACAATGGTTGAATTCAATGTATGGTATATGCACATAGTGGTTTGACGAGTGCAAGGTAGTTCAATTCTTTCCCTCTCAATTCAATTCTAGAGATGAGTGATTTTTTATAGTGGTTACACTTCCTATGTTTGTTCTCCCTTAACCCTTTAGAGCATCTGGGATAGTGGGATACCATATTTTTCTTCTTCTTAGAGGTTTTTATGTCTTTATTTTTATGAATCATGTTCTTCATTTTTGTGGTATGATGTGTATATTAATCTTTGACATGTTGAGAGTATTGGGTGGTTTCTGATGGGTACCTTATTCAGATCAGTGTAGTTTGGTTTCTCATTCATCAAAAAATGGTGTAATCATAGTCATGGTTACTCAAATTTCAAGTTATTGGTAGTTCTACTGAGGAACATTTGGTTCGTTTTTGAGTGAACCATCAATGTTTTATGATCTCTTTAGATATCCCTAGGGTGTGAGGATGGCACGATGAGGTGTTTTTTAATTTTTCAAACATATTGAGCTACTCTTCCATAGAAAACTGTTGAGTAGGTAGGTGTCTTCTTATAAGTTATGGAACTCGTTCAGGATTTCCCCTAGATATTATTGATTGATCTATTGTATTTTTACCTATTTTTACCTACCTTATATGGTGACCGTGATTTTGGGGAGTTTTGGGGATGTTCTCCCAAGTTTATGTTCCCTTAGGTAATTTTGGGTGGTTGAATTATTTGAACGTGTTTTCATGTTGACCTGAAACCTATATTACCTATTTTTTTAGGAATACTACTTGATATTTTTTATATTCACCCTTAAATGGGCCTTAGGACCACACATGTTGTGTCTATGAAGTCGACCTACAGATTGGTGAGCTTTTAGAAATGGTATTTTGGAGCTAGATCTTGGTGGATATGATAGGATTTTGGAGGTAGAAGAGTTTGGATTAGAGATTGTGTGACATTGTTTCTTTTCACTCCCAATCAGTTGAGAGGTACACATGAATATTTTTAATTTCTAGTTATACTTATATATGTTCTCTGGTGATCTTTATCTGGTTCGATTGGTAGATTTTATGACTATAAGATGTTTAGGTTAAGTCCTTCCATTTTTATGCCTTCTTAATGTGAGTAGTTGTCCACTTTCCTATTAGTGGATTGTTTTGAGTGTCACACATGGATTAACAACAACCCATGTGAGGTCATTATGGGTTAGGTTGTGAAAATGGATGTGAATTCGGCCAAAAATATTGATCTCTTTCATCAAATAAAAGTCTTTAACACCATTAAAATATATTATGCACCACTCATGGAACTTGGGATCTAAAACTATCAAAACCTTCTTGTTATTCATAGAATTTTTCACTGGAAACTCAAGTCAAAACACTTTATCTCTCATCCTACTTGTTCTCACTTTCCTCTAGAGTTCCAGTTCAGTTTTATGATATCAAGATTTATTCTTATCTGTTCTTCTTCAAGACAGATTAGGTTGCACAATCTCAACACACTCACTTCCTATTCTTCTTTACTAAAAATTATAGTAGATATTTCTTCTCTTCTTTCTTATAACTAGTTGTAGTATATAATTTTTATTATTTGATAGAGAGATTTAATTAACTCAAATATAGAATCACAACTCCATATCTATGTACTATCCTTGTACAATTGTAGTGGTGGATTCTTGTATTTTTTCTTTCTTTCTCCTTGATACTCTAATCCACATGTGGCATCATTTAACAACATTAAATTACTTATACTATAATCAGTATCCTTAAATAGATGATCAAGGTGAATTTATAACTTCCATCCATAAAGTTCCATCATATAATATTAATTTTGGGTTCCCACATTACTTAATGAAATGCTTTTTGACTCAAAGTTAAATTCAAAAAATACCCTCATTAAATGCACATCCTTTCTTGAAACTCATCCGAATAAACTATTAATTTTGTTCTCCTATAGTAATGGTTTCATATTTATTTAATATTTCACTCTTGATATCTGCACAAAAAATATTCTCAGTTATATGAAAATTAAACAACAAACATATCTTGTGTCATAGAACTCTATTTGAAAAATTCCCAGACTTCTGTATCATTTCATCATGATCACTTGAATGGTTTTATATTATAAGTTTTGAACAAGATGTACTACTTTTCCTTTGACTTGTATTTATTTTCATTATTCTTGAAAAATATATAAATTAATATTCAACAACATGACATAAATGCAATGTAACTCCACTTTAAATCTTCCTCAAAACAAGCTCAGATCAAGGCTTGAATAAGATTAATTATATTTTGAACTAGAATAATGACTTTAGAATCATTAGATTTCATTACCTCAAAATTAACAAAAAATTATAGATATCATCTTTTATTTATTTGCAATTATGGATTAAAAAAAATTATGTATTTGTATTATTTATACCATAATTGAATATCCCTTTAATCATCACATATTATTTCAACTTCATCCGATTTAAATCTAGAAAACTCATGCTTTTACTCTAATAGAATTTCAAAAAAAAATATGTGTTGAAGCCTTAAATTGGGGTCTTCAATAAATTATGTTCAAAAATACTTATGGTAAGGAATTATATTCTTCTCAAGTTGCTTCATTTTCATAACACATGTTTCAAAAAAAAAGTTGGTATAGAATACTTAGATTCAAAAATTATTACACTGAGAGTAATTTCTTACACTCAGTACATTAAAGAATTACAATGAGTGTCTTTTCTAAATTATTACCTTATCACAAAGTCATATGATCCATAAAAGACATATGACATGCTCAAATAGATATGGTGAAGTATTTTGATCAAGACTTACACTAAAACTAAAGTCTTATGATCATCACTTTGTTGATTTTCCAAAAATTCCAAAGTCAAACGATGGGCCTATATGTCATATGATGACGACTTATGGTTGAAAAATACTTACAATCAGAAGATTCATATGATGGAACTAAAAATATTAAAATATCACAAAAGTATTATACTCAACACCTTAAGACATATGTTCACAACAAAATCATATGATCTAGTAAGAAAAGTCTTAAATTCATGGATTATCTATTTTTTCAATGATCTCTAAAATATGGATTTCTATAGATAGATCCAAAAAAACTATAAATTAATCTATTCATTACTTTAAATCTTCAAATCATGTTAGAACTGCCACAAATTTTAATTCAAATTATTAAGAATAACTCTAAACTCTTTTAAAACATTATTTAGGTGATGTAGCATATAGAACACTCAAATTAGAGTATTTCAACAAACTTATCTTATAGCTCTGGTGAAAACTTTTTCAAGTCAATCCTAAGAAATCTCTGATCACTTCAACCTTTATCCATATATTTTATAATAGTGATTATAGTATCCAAAAACCTTTTTACTCCTTTTATGGGTTATATAACTTTATATAGATCTCTTCTAAGATTTTATGATTATTTACATGTTTTATCCACATCCATACAGGCTTTCCAGCCATATTATCAACAATCATATCCTCTATGACTTTTTATCTGATGTATACAATGATTCTACTACTATTTTATCACTTTTCATAGATATACAGACCAAATCAATCAACTTATTGATGTTATTGTCGGCTATAACTTATTTTTTTCTATACAAATCATTACGAAATATCTACTTCCACTTCCTTTGGGTATATCCTTTCTCCATAACCTAATAAAATTTAAAATATTCATAAAGAGAAACATAATTGAAAACAAATACAGCCAAACACCCTTCACCACAACACATTATATTTTTCATCACTTATGTGTTCATTTTTTATCTCTGGATAAGGTAATGAAATCCATGGTAGAGGAATTTCATCTTTATCTAGTTATATAGTTTATTTAATTTAATTAAATATTTATTATATTTCTCCCACTTAATTGAAATTGGTTCTTGATTTCTCTAGGATATATAATTCATTTTTGAAAAAATATATTAAATTATTTTAAAATTATAATAATAAATAATAATTGGGAAATATTTTTTTGGAAAAAAATTTAATATTCATGAATTGGGTCAAATAATGATAGTTTGAGTAGCTTATTAGATAAAAAATAGAAATAAAAATATTCATCAATAAAGAAACAATTTGAAAAAATAATTTGAATTAGAGTAGTTTGAGTAGTTAAGGACCAAATATAATCCTCTCCATATATTTAAAGTACAATGTGTGTGTGTGTTAAAAATCAAAAGATATAAATAATAGTAATTAAAATTTTGAGATTTTATTGTCTAAAAGTTGTTTCCCTCCCTCAGTTGTCAAAAATAACCACATATGATGTTTTTTGTTTGAAATGGTTTAAAATATGAATTTGTTATAATAAAATATTAATTAAGTGGCAGTAACATGTATGGATAATAAAAGTGTCTGAAGAAGTGTTTAGTTATTGAGATAGACATAAGGGAAGTCGAATACAGAACATTAAAGAAAAAGAGGAAAATTAATTTGTCTAATAATGTTACATAGTGATGATTCGTTTTTTATAAAATTGGGAAGTTATTTGAGGAGTTTAAATAATCAGAAATCGAAAAGTTTTTTTCATGTTAATATTGATATTTACATACTTATTTAACAATTAAGATCCATTTAATAAGTCTTTAACATTTAATCAAATGGATTCTCAATGAATATTATTATTGAGTAGTATTCCTTGGTTATAATGAATATTTCAAGTGTTGGAGAATTAATTCATAGATATTTTTATTATGAATTTAATTTGAAATTAACAATATTTTATATTATTATATAGTAAATAAATACATTTTTGTTTTATATAGTTATCATTTTATGTGAAAAGGGTCTAAAAAATATAATTCTAGTGGATTTATCAGGATTTTGTTTTTAAAGTGATTAATGTATAACTTTTAAATGAAATTTATATTTTTTTTTGTAGTTTGAAGGGTGTCCATGAAAAATAATAGCATTTTTTCAAAAAAAAAATGGGCTCAACCCATCAAAATTCGATCCAATCTATGAAAACCATTGAAGATAAAGTAGACATAGACCATAGTAAATATTAAGGTGGGGAATTGCTTAGATTCCATGAAAAATATGGTGATTTATGAAATTTGTGCATAGTTTGGGCCAATGCTAATCTCACAAGGTAGACCCAAGGGGTTATAACTTCTTATAAATAACCACATACTATAAAACACTACACTATAAGTCTTAAACTGATGAAATTAGGGTTATTAATAAGCAACCTACTCAAATTAATTTATCATTTGGGATAAAAAAAACATACACCGTAGCACATATGTAGGTGGGGGTTCCAATTATTCCCCATTTTCCACCACAATGTTGTGATATTATTTGACTCTATGTATGTAATGACCAAAATTTAACCCTTTCTTTATGTAATCTCAGCCTCTCCCATGTACATTAATAACGTGCTACAATATAAATATTTTTCATTTTTTTACTGGTAAAATTTTCCACCATGACAATAAAACATCCATTGACAAGACAACACATTCTTAGTCCAAGAGGCAGATTCTGTTGGCTATAAAACGTACTATTTAGAACCTTATATATCATCATTCAGACCACAACATAATATTTTTCTCTTAATGTATCATATGTTTCCTCTAGTACACTCTTATGATCAATTATATGCTCGTTGTTTACCATAATTTACTATCAAACTTAGAATACATTCATTAAAAATTATAGATACTAAATTGAAAGCATTAATCATATCCAAATCCATTGTGTTACCCATTGATGCTTCTTTATTCAAAAATAAAATTTCCATTTGATCAGTTCATTCAAATAGATTAACGATCCCATGATGTTTCCATGTGGTTATCATCCATGGAAAAGATAAGGGAAAGGATCATAAGGGAATACATACGCCATAGAAGGATCTAAAATGATGCATACATGAATTGATATTTTAGTTATTACTATATAAAGTGAATTTAGGAATAAAAAATGATCAAGTAGATTTTACATGTGCCTATAAAAGGAGAACCATGACTTATATAAATGGGTTTCCTAAGGGTTCCTTGATGGATCCCTTCCACTGGGATTAATATAGGTGTTATTTATTTTTCTATAAGTATATTACAGTATTAGTATTCTTCATTCTCTATTTGTGTTTCTCCTAACCATGATTTTTCAACTCCAATTATATAGAGAAGTAACTAAAATGATTGATCTTTGGGGAAGCTTTTGTCACTCCCAAGTCCCACTATCATTATTTATTCGAACAAAATTACTTATTTTCCTAGTGGAGTGGTGGCTTTTGGGGGTTTAGGTAGGATTTTTTACCACTCACTTATCATATGCTCAGATATACTCTTCCCTCTATGTCATATATTATTCCTCACATCTCTTGAACTAATATTCATAAAATGTAGTTGGGTTGGTCAAGGAATGAAATAAATATGATGGAGTTGGGTGATGAGAATGTGAAATTCCCTCAATTGAGTTGTGTTCACTACCTCTTCACAATATAAGAGTTGTTAATTTATATGCATGAAAGTACTTTCATATTTTTAAGACCCAAAAAATAAATTATAATACCCCGAGTTTTTGTGGACATTTTTTTGAATAAATTAAATTTTTCACTTTCAATGAAATAATTCAAATATTCCTTTCACACTAAATCAACATGTCATATGTTACAAGAAACACTAATTTGTTGTATGATACATGCAACACTGAGTTGGTGCATGATACACGTAGCACTGAGTTGGTGTACAACACACGCAACACTGATTTTCTATGAAAAATCATTTTATTGTTTAAATAAAATACTCATAACCCAGACAGTAAAATTTTTTATATGAATAGTAAAAAATAAATTTCAAATATTGTCTAGAATTTTATTATATAAATAAAACATATTGATAATGAAAGATTTGATTTTTGGTAATGTCCTTGTATGTCAAAAAATGATGTTTTTAATGTCATTATAATAAAATTAATTTTAGACACATTATGAAATTGAATTTGATAAAATAAAACTCATTTTTGAATTTATAATGTCCAAATTATCTTAGGGTGAAATTTTGGGATTTTTCTGAGAAACTTGATTTTTAAATGAATAGTGAAAATATAATATTTTAATTCAAAACTTATTTTTAATTGGATTTATTTATACGGATAAAATATATTTTAATTTTATTTAAAATTTCAAATTGATAATATTTTTTAAAATTAATCCAATTTTGGTCATTGGAACCATTTCCACATATAAATTTGACATAAAAACTTAGCAAACTTTTAATCCTTTTCACCATAAAAACCTACAATGTCGTCCCAATAAAGGGGTAAATTTTAAATTAACTTCTTCCACTAATATTATTATAATTTTAAAAAATGTTTTACATATTTTTATTAATCATAATTTATAATTTCTAATAAGGAAAAACCTATTTTTGACCAAAATAATTAGTGAAAGTGATTAAAATTAATTACATCGTTTAAGAGAAAAAATTAGGCTAATAAAGTACTAAAACTTAAATTTAAGGCCCAAAAAGACCTAGAAACATTTCCAAAACAAATTTTATTTCCATATTTAGACCCTATAATCACTTGTCTCTACCTTTTTCTATCATTGTATCCACTTGAAACATGAAAAACATGGGTGGAATTCTCTTTTCAAATATTTACTAGAGTCTCACCCCTCCTCCACTATAAAAGGACACGAACTCTACCCATTCCTCACACCTATAAAACCTTTTATGTTCGGAAAATATCTGCCCAAGTAGACTCAAAAAAATCCTCTCTTATACCTCGAAGCCTCACTTTTTTCATAAAGCTTCTCAAGGAAGCCTTTTGGCATAAACCAAAAGGAGTTACCTAATTAAGAAGTAACATATTCTCTCAAGCTCCTTTCCTTTATTTTCACTATTCACCCTCTAAAATATCATTATTAAATTATTATTTGAAATAAATTATAATAAATATAATAGGATTTTTTAAAAAAATATTTAGACCTACACTTACACTCACCTCCATCTAATGGATGTTGAACATATTGTTTCTGTGTACAGTGAACTACTGCATCACGAAACAATGATTCTTGATTTCTAATTTATGTCCAATCATGGTGTAAATTAAGATGAAAAACCTATTTATATATAATATATTATATTTATTATGTATTTATTCCTCTTT
This sequence comes from Viscum album, assembly GCA_963277665.1. Classification (NCBI taxonomy): domain Eukaryota; kingdom Viridiplantae; phylum Streptophyta; class Magnoliopsida; order Santalales; family Viscaceae; genus Viscum; species Viscum album. Next base: position 2,104,036,784 of record OY728165.1, read on the forward strand.
CTTCCTTTTTACAACACATACCTTTTTATTTCCATTTGGTGTTAATGCGATAATCTTGTTTGAGGAAGTGTGGACTACCACCCCTTCAAAGTGATGTGATTCATTCACACGCCACATGGAATGCATTAAGGATGTGTGTATTTAAATTATATTATATATATGATATATTAATGCTACTGGAATAATGATATATATATATGAATATATAAATATATATATATATACAAATGTCATTGTGATAATAAAGACGTAAACAATGTTCATGCGTACGTACAGCTTATTGTCTCCATGAACGGTGTACTCCATTTCATACTTATTTAACCTATAAATTATTATAATATAAATATAATATATATAATAGATATTTTATCATTCTATAAATTCTATAATCATGATATAAGTATAATAACTAGCGGTATAACAAATTAAGACACATGTGAAGAACAAAGAGGATATTACTCGAAGTGAAACCTTAACATGGGGTCGTTAAAAAGTGGGTAATATAAGGACATAATAAAAACATACATGGTAATAAATATAATAATATTATTCTATAAAATATTTATAATAAACTCATATCTTGTTATATATGAATATTGTATGAGTATGGAGAGAGTCAAGACATAAGGTAAGGGGATTTCATCTCACTTTTAATTTTTGTAAGATACAAGCTATGTTTTCCACTCTTTCCTTTTTGTGGTGCATATACTGACCATGATTTTAATATATGTATATTTTACTTAAATTTATGGGTATTAACATTCCCATTTGATGGTCTTTCATTCATTTTTTTTAAGTTTCAAAAGTTACCAAATCAGTAAAAAAAAATTGTCTAGATTTTACTTCTTTAAGACTCATGTTTTGTTATGCACCAAAAATCATTTTAGAGGTGTATATACTTCCATTTTAAATGTTATATCATGAATATCATTATTTTAATTATATTTTAAGATTCATTTAATTTCATTTTCTTACATGGATATTATGATCTCAAGTTACCAAGTTATAAGACTTTATTGAGACAATCTCATCACTTTTTGAGATTGCTAAGATTGCTTATGTATATGCATCCTTTGATGTAATATTTTGATCCATCTCTAAATAATACTCATTATTTTCTCCATAAAATATTTATTAAAGTTATCCTCATGTTTTATTACCACGTTTTCAACTCTTTGGTACTTAATATAATGTTTTTAAGTAAAATATGATTGTCTCTCTCTCTCTTTGGTCATAATTCTATTGTTTTCAAAAACCAAAGTTCTGGAAAAACATTTAAAAATGTTTTCAAAAGATAATTAAAAATAATTTTCAAGGAAAAAGGTTTTTAATTTTTTTTATTTTTCCTAATATTTATAATTTTTCTAAAAATTATTTTCAATGAAAAAGTTTTTCAAAGGGTTTTCTGTTGTAAAAAATATTTTTCAAAGAAGAAAGGATATCTTCCTCTTCAATTTTTTTAAAAGATCATTCAAATTTTTTTCCCATATAATAAAACATCCATGGGTGTTAATCAATTATTTATGGGGAAATTATTCAATGTTTCCATTCATATTATTTATTTGAATGTATTTTTTTATCTCATAATGCTTTTGAAGCCCGTATCTCTTTCACGGGTTATTTGGTTTTGAAACCTGCTTATTTTCATAGGTTATGCTTATGATTAAATTATTATGAGACCTATCTATTTCCACAAGTTAAGATATTTTTACATGTTTATGATACCCATTTCATTTCATGGGTTATGATAAAATTATTTATGATCTTGAGGCACATGTATGTATGATTTTATTATTTAACGGGTGGGACCTATATCTCCCTCCAATACATTGGATAAATATTTTTATCTCATGAGAGAAAATAAGGTGGTCTTGGGAGTAAACCTTGAATATTATGATGACCATGGGATTGAACCATGACTACTAAGATGGTATGAGGAGTGAACTCATGCTACTATGATGGCCATGGGAGTGAACCATGACTACTACAATGGTATGGGGAGTAAGCCCATACAACTATTATGGTCTTGGAAGTGATTTATTGGATACTATAGAAATCATTATAGGCTTATATGTTTTCCACAATTCGATGTTTTATTCTTATGTTATGATTTCATGGATTATTCTCTTTACTTTATATGATTCATGTATTAGGAACTATCACTCTTTATTCTATGATCTATGTTAAGATCTTTGATATGTAGGGTGTGATCTTCTATAATCATGATCATGTTCTCATACCCTTTTTCTCATTATTATGCTTAAATTCCTCCCTTTTTACCCTTACTAAGCATTTGAGCTCACCCATTTTTATATTTCCTTCCCTTGGTTTTGAAGACATGTATTATGTTTTATTTTTCTAAGAAGGGTAATAGTAAATAAGAATCTAGTGGGAGATAATTTAGCTCATTTATGTATAAGTATTTCTATTTCCATGTTTCCGAAGGAACTAGAAAAATATGGTCTTCTTATGTCTATTTATATAATGTTTTGTGTTTTCAAAAAAGTGTTGTAATGTTAATGTTTGTAAGGCAACAGTCTCTATAGATAGTATCATAGGACAATATTAGTTAACATTTGGAAACTATGATGAGAAACCCTTAGTGATAACACTAAGTACATGTCTAAATATAAGTATTGGGATGAGTCAAAGTATTGTAAAATGACCTAGAATTTTGGTGAAGGATAGACTGAGTGGTTTTCTAGAAATAAATCCTTATCTGGATACTAAAAGTGGATGTCGCTCTAGCACAGATGTACCTAGGGTTAGAAACTTTGACAGGATTTTTTGGGCTTGACTCACGGTAATATAGTACATGACAATGGGCATTTCTGCACAATTAGTTTGACACTCCTAAGGGATAATATTTTAGAATTCACAAACTCTTGACAAACCATTATGAAAGATTTAAATATAACTTGGATATGAATAACCTATGATAAACCTAAGTTGTCATAGATTAAGGGAGCTGTCATAATTTAGACATTCTAAAAGTGATTTTTCATGATTATGTGGTTCCTCATTATGATAACTATTTCTTAATCTATGATTTTGGTTTTATTAAATGGTTGTAACATGAAGGAACCATGTTAATGGTGATTCAAATAGAAAATTTAGATATTTTCCTCCTAAAAAACTGAATGCTATGGGAGCTTTAATAAAAAACCTCATTCCTATGATCACATAGATTTCTCAAGAAATGAATCATGGTGGTCTTCCAAATGAGAAAAGGATGGAACAACATTCTGTTGAGTCTTTAATTAGGAAACATCCACTTTATTTTAGAGGTTATTCTAATCCACTTGTTTCCAAAAAATGGATTAGTACCATAGAAAATATATTCTACGTTCTTCAGTGTACAGAGCAAGAAAAAGTCATTCTGGTTGTTTATCGGTTAGATGGAGAAGCAGATAAGGGGCGGACTCTAATCAAGAATAAGAGGTAGAAAGATGAGATAGAATCCATGGTTTGGGATGAGTTCAAGGACTTATTTTTTAATAAGTAATTTCCTTTAATTTTTCATACCAATATGGATAAAGAGTTCCTTCAGATGAAGTAAATTGATGATGAGTCTATTGGTACCTACGAGGCTAATTTCACAAGACTTTTGAGGTACTCTTTAGGAATTATCATCTAATCATAAAATAAAGTTAATGGGTTATTTGTTGGATTAAAGACAAATCTCAAAAGTCTGTTAGCCATAAGAGACTTTAGTAGCTACAAAGAGATTGTGAATTGTGAAATCAAGGTTGAAATGGAGGTAAGAGTCACATATCAATCACATTCTTCTTACACGAAGAGGAAGATGGAGCTTAAAGGAAACTATAAAAACCCTGAAAAAAATAAGATGAAAATTCTCTATGTGTGGGAAGAATCATTGAGGTAATTTACTTAAGGGGTATAATAAATGTTTTAATTTTGGAAAGGAAGGTTGCTGAGTAATTTATTACCAAGGTTATGGGAAGAAGTCATATCAATACACTAATGGGGAAAATCCGCACAGAATGAACCTACCATGATTCAATTATACAAGTGTAAGGAGAATGGGAATTATGCTAAATACTACCCAAAACCAAGGTTTGGTGATGATGATCTACATTAGTGACCTCTTAATCCTAGGGATAAGTGTAAACTTCATGCAATCTCTATATCTTATGAGGGGTGCGATAACGACATTCTTAAAGGTACACTTACCATTCACTCTAAAACTACTAATATCATATTTGATTCTGGATCTACCCACTCTTTCATATATAAAGAATTTTCTAAGGGTGTTAATATTCCTCCATAATAGTTAGAGGTGGAATTAACTATGAAAATCCCTAATGGTATGATTATCGCATCTCAAATCTATGATTCCTCTTTGGTTGAGGTTTGTGGAAATGTAGCTCATCCAAATATTGTCATTCTTCCTTTGGTCTAATTTGATGTCATCCTAGGCATGGATTGGATTTCTCTATATAAATCCCACATCAATTTTCAATAAAGGGAAGTTACATTTGATATTTAAAACCCTTTTATGATCATCCATAAATGTGAGGATAATTCTGAACCTTCTGTAGAAATTATATCCAGTGTGTGGGGTTTAATTTCCATTCAAAAGGGTTTTTGATCTCAAATGGTTGGGGAGAATATCCACATCGATGATGTGCCTATTGTTTGGGATTTTTTGGATGTATTTATAGAAGTGTTTCTTAGTCTTCCACCAAAAAGTGAAGTTGAGTTCTCAATAGATATTATACTACGTTCTACACAAATTTTAAATAATCCTTATAAAAAGGACATGATTGAGTTTCGTTAATTGAAGAAGAAAATCCATGAAAACTATGATAAAGGATTCATTTGGCCAAGTGTGTCACCTTGGGGTGCACCAATTCTTTTTTTTTTGAAAAATAAAGACGGATCAATGTGACTAATCATTGTTAATAGGGAGTTGAACAAGATCACAATCAAGAACAAGTATCCTCTTCCTCATACTGATGACTTGTTTGATCAACTGTGTGGAGCTCAATACTTTTCCAAGATTGACCATAATTTTGTATATCACCAATTGAGGTTCAAGAAGGAGGATATATTGAATATAGAATTCTGTACAAGGTATGGTCACTATGACTATACAATGATGCTATTTTTTTTCTTACTAATTCCCCTGATATCTACACAGATTTAATGAATAGAGTCTTGAGAGATTGCCTCAACCAGGTTTTTGTAGTCTTTATAGATGATATTATTATCTATTAATAGATAAATTAAGAGCATGAATATCACATGAGAATTGTAATGAAGACCCTAAAGAAGGAGAAGTTATATATAAAAAATAAAAATTTTGAATTTTGGCTATAAAATGTTTCATTTTTGGGTCACATAATCTCCAGAGATTTTATAGAAGTAGATCCATCATAGATGAAGGCTATTTAAATCTAAACTCAACTGACCATGGTGACTGATATCCACAGAGTTCATTGATTATTTGGATATTATCGATGGTTTTTGCCGATTTCCTCATGATTATCTAATCCTCTAACCAAGTTAACTTGGAAGGGTGTTAAGTTCCATTGGACAGATGAATGTGAGGAAAATTTCAACAAACTGAAAAGAAGGTTGGTCAGTGTACCTATGCTTACATTACCTTATAGAGGAGAAGGGTTTTTAATTTTTAGTGATGCATCAAAGAAGGGATTTGGATGTTATCTTATGTAAAATGACATGGTTATTAACTATGACTCAAAACAGTTGAAGATCCATGAGAAAAATAACCCAACTCATTATTTGGAGTTAGAAGTGGTAATTGTTTCATTAAAGATATGGAGGTGTTATCTTTATGGGGAAAAGTGTGATATATATACCGATCATAAAAGTCTGAAAAATATATTCACACATAAGGATTTGAACATGCAATATATAATATTTTTATAGTTGATAAAGGATTATGATTGGTCAATAAATGACCACCATGGGAAAGTGAAAAATGTGGTGGATTCTTTGAGTACAAAAGATCATGCTAGATTATCTATAATGAGGATAAAAAAAGATACAATATTTCTAGATTCCCAAAGGATGGATCTAGATATCTTGAAGGAAGGGGAAAAATATTATCTTTATCAAATTATTGTTCAATTCACTATCCAAGTGAATATTAAAGAGGAATATATGGAAGATGAAGAATGAAAAAATAAGGTTAGAAATGTTACAGAGTTTATCCTTGATCGTGATAGAATGATAAGGTTTAGGAATAGTATATGTGTTCCTTCCATTCCATATTTGAAGAAGGATATGTTAAAATAGGATCATAGTTCTTCATTCTCTATTCATCATGGAAGTACAAAGATGTGTAGGGACTTAAAATAATTCTTTAGGTTAGATGGAATGAAAATAGATATTGCAGATTTTGTATCTCTGTGTTTTGTATTCCAGAAAGTTAAGGCTGAAATAAAAAGGTATAAAGGGATGTTGCATCCATTACCCCTACCAAAATAGAAATGAGAGAACATCACTATGTATTTTTTCATTGGATTACCCAAAACCTATAAATGGTTTGATGTTATATGTGTGGTAGTTGATCACCTTACTAAGTCAGCACGCTTCATTGAAATTAGAGAATATTTCTCTCTTTATCAGCTTTCTAGAATATACATTAAGGAAGTGGTAAGGTTTCACGGAGTACCACATTATATTATATCAGGTCAGGATATGAGGTTTAACTCAATGTTCTGGAGAATTGTTCAAAAATCACTTGATACAAAATTGAGTTTTAACACTGCTTATTATCCTCAGATAGATGGCCAGTCTGAATGAACAATTCCAACCCTAGAGGATATATTGAACTCTTGTTCTCTGGATTTCAATGTTGATGGGGATCAACACCTTCCTATAGTTGATTTTTATTACAATAATATATTTCACTCAAACATTCAGATGGAACCTTATGAATCACTTTATGGGGAGAAATTTTTAGCTTCAACATGTTGGGATGAGGTTGGAGAAATTAAGCTATTAGGACCTGAGGTCATTGAAGAAATAATAGAGAAGGTTAGAACCATTTAGTAGCTCAAATCAGACAAAAAAGTTATGTTGATAATCATAGATGTGATATAAAATTTGAATTTGGTGAAATGGTGTCTCTATGAATATAACCCTGTAATAAAGTTATGAGATTCTAGAAGAAAGGGAAACTAAGACCTAGGTATATCGACCCCTTTGAAATTCTTGATCGTATCGAGATAGTATGCTATTGATTGGAACATCCTCTAAATATATCTCAAGTACATGATGTATTCCATGTATTAATCTTAAGGAAATACATACCTGAACCTTCACATGTACTAAACTCAGAGGTCATATCTATGGAGCAAGATCTTTCTTATGAAGAGCAACTTGTTGAAATTCTGGACAGATCAGAGAAAGTTCTACAAAAAATGACCAGTCAACTGGTCAAGGATTTGTGGAAAAATAACTAGTTAGAAGAAGCTACATGGGAACTTGAGGATACTATGAAGTATAGGTATCCTCTTTTTTTACCAGAGTGATGAAATTAGAGGGTTAAATTCACTTTAAGGGGATAGAATGTAACACCTTGAGTTTTTATGGACCTTTATTTCGAATAAATTAAAATTTTCATCTTGAAATGAACTAATTTAGAGATTAATTTCACACTAAAACAACAGTTCATACATTACATGAAAAACCTACTTGTCATACATTATGGGAAATACTGAGTTGGCATACGATACACGCAACACTGACTTGGCATATGATACATGCAATACTGAGTTGGCATACGTTACACACAACACTAAGTTTCTATGAAACATAGTTTTATTTTTTAAATAAGATAATAATAACCTAGATTTTAAACTTAATAATATTATTACTAATAATTACTTTTCAAATATTCTCTACAATTTTTTTATATAAATAAAACATATTGATAATTAAAGATATTATTTTTGTTAAAGTTCTTCCATGAAAAAAACAATATTGTTTTTAATTTCCTTATAATAAAACTAATTTTTGAAAATATTAGATATTTAATTTGATTAAATAAATTTAATTTTTGAATTTAGAATTTCTAAATTATTTTTGGCTGAAATTTTGGGTTTTTTTTGAGAAACTTCATTTTTAGATAAATAGTGAAAATACTGGATTTTAATTCAAAACTACTATTTAATTTAATTCATTTATATGGTTATAGTATATTATAATTTGATTTAAAAGTTTAAATATATAATATTTTTATTAATTAATCCAATTTTGGTCATTGGAACCATTTCCACATTGAAATTGGACATAAAAATTTAGTAAACTTTTGATTTGTTTTACTATAAAAACCTGCAATGTCGTCCCGATTGCGGGATTGATTTTAAATTAATTTCTACAAATTTTATAATTATAATTTGGTAATATGGATTACATATTTAGATTAATAATAATTTATAATGTATATTAATTTCAACTATGTTTTGTACCAAAAATATTAGTGAAATTTATTAAAATTAATTACATCGGTTAAGAGGAAAATTAGGCTAATAAAGTACAAAACATTAAATTTAAGACCCAAAATGACCTATAAACATGTTAAAAACCCATTGGATATCCATATTTTTACCCTATAATAAATTTCATCAACCTTGGTGTATTATTGGATCCACTTTCAACATGAAAAAGCATGGGTGGAATTCTCCCTTCAAATATTTACAAGAGTGCCACCCCTCCTCCACTATAAAATTCCACCACCTTTACCCATTATTCACTCGTCTAAAACCTTTTAAGTTAGAAAAAGATGTTCCCAAGTAGGCTCCCAAAAATCCTACCTTCAACCATGAATCCTACCTTTGGTCAGAAATCTTCTAAAGGAATCATTTTGGCATAAACCAAAAGGAGTTACACAATTAAGAGGTAATATCTTCTCTCAAGATCCTTTCCTTTATTTTCCATCTTCACTCCCTCCACTCTCTTTGATCCATTATTGTGTGATAACAAACATATTCTAAATATTATAGGATTTTTTTTATTCAAATATTTTTACCTACACATACATACACCTCCATCTAATAGATTTTGAACATATTGTTTCTATGTACAGAAAACTACTACCTCACAAAACTATGATTGTTCATTTCTACTTTACCAACAATCATGGTGGAAATTAAGATATAAAGTATATTAATATATGTCATATATTATATTTATTTTTTATTTATGCTTCTTTATTCCTTTTTACAACACATACCTTTTTATTTCCATTTGGTGTTAATATGATAATCTCGTTTGAGGAAGTGTGGACTACTTCCCCTTCGAAGCGATGTGATTCATTCACACAACACATGGAATGTATTAAGGATGGGTATAGTGAACTTATATGATATATATCATATATTAATTCTACTGGAATAATACTACATATATATACATACATATATATATACATATTTTATTACGAAAATAAAGACAGAAACAACTTCCATGTGTACATATGGCTTACCATCTCCATGAATGATGTATTCCATTAATTTCATACTTATTTATGAAATAAATTATTATAATATACATATACTATATATATATGATATTTATATCATGTTATACATTATTTAATCATAATATAAGTAAAATGACTAACTATGTAACAAATTATGACTCATGCAAAGAACAAAGCGAATATTACCCAATGTGAAACTATAACATATGATTGTTAACAAACAAGTAATATAAGGTCAAAAATTAATATATGGAAATATATATAATATTATTATTTTTTAAAATATATATAATAAACTTATATTTATTATACAGGAAGTTTTTACGAGTTTGGAGAGATTCAAGACATAAGGTTAGAGGATTTCATATCACTTTTAATTTCTGTTTGATACAAGCTATGTCTGCCAATCTTTCCTTTTTGTGGTGTATGTACTCCACAATATTGTATTCTTTGTATCCTATACAAAATTTTATAGGTATTAACATTACAATTTTATTATATTTCATTCTTGTGGTTTAACTTTCAAAATTTACCAAATCTGTAAAAATGTTTTGTCTCAATTTGACATCTTTGAGACTCATGTTTTGTTATGAACCAAAACTCTTTTTTTAGGTGTTTATAATTACATTTTACATGTTATATCATGAATGTACTTATTTTCATGATATTTAACGCTTCATGTATTTTAATTTTCTTACATAGAGATTATGATACCAATTTACAAAGTTTTATGAGTTTATTGAGACAATCTCATCGCTTTTCAAGATTGTTTATGGTTATGATTCCTTTGATGTAATATTTTGATCCTTATATCAAGAATACTAGTAAGTTTCATTATAATTTATTTATTAAAGATATCCTCATGTTTTAGTACCAATTTTTTCCACTCTTTAGTACTTAAGATAAATATTTTAAGAAAAATATAACCATCTCTCTATCTTCTTTCAGAATTATATTCAATTCAAAAACCCATGTTTTCTAAAATGTTTTAAAAAATGTTTTAAAAAGAACATTGAAGATAATTCTCAAGGAAAAAGGATTTTAATTTTTTTATTGTTTTAAAAGCTTAATTTATAATGTTTCAAATTGATCTTCAAATAAAAAGACTTTCGTAATGTTTTATGTTAAAAAAAATTTCAAAGAAGAAATGATATTTTTCTAAAGAAATGTTTTTAAAATATCATTCAAAATTATTTACCATATAATATAACATCCATGGGTGTTACTCATACCTTTTTGGGGAAGTTATTTAATGTTTCCATTCATATTACTTCTTTAATATATTATTTTTTATATGGCATGATGCTTATGAATCTTGTATCTCTTTCACGGGTTATATACTTTTAAAATCCGCTTCTTTTCATGGGTTGTTCTTATGATGAAATGATTATGAAGCATGTAACTTTCCATAGGTTATTATATGTTTACATGTTTATGATACCCATTTCATTTCATGGTTTATGATATTATTATTTATGATCTAAAGGCACATGTATTTATGGTTTTATTATATGAGGGGTGGGACCTATATCTCCCTCTACTGCATTGGGTAAAGATTTATATCTCATGAGATAAACTAAGATGGTCTTAGTAGTGAACCTTGACTACTATGATGGACATGGGAGTGAAACATGGCAACTAAGATGGTATGAAGAGTGAACTCATGCTACTATCATGGCCATGGGGGTGAACCATGACTACTTTTATAGTATGGGGAGTGAAACCATACTACTAAGATAGTACTAGAAGTGATGCCTTGGATAATATGGAAATAATTATATGATTATGTGTTTTAAAAAATTCCATATTTTATTCCTATTTTATGATTTCATGGATTATTCTCCTTACTTCATTATGATTCATGTCTTATAAACTGACAATTTGTATGCCACAATCTATGTTATGATCTTTGATATGCATGGTATGATCTTATATCTTCATGATCATGTTCTCATACCATTATTCTCGTGATTAGGCTTACATGTCTCCTTTTTTTACCCTTACTGAGCATTTGATCTCACCCCTTTTTTATGTTTCCTTCCCTAGGTTATGAAGATATGTTTTATGTTTGATGTGTCTAAGAAGGGTTCTAGTCAAGTAGAACCTAGTGAGAGATAATGTATCTCATTTATGTACCAGTGTTTATGTTTCTATGTTCTCAAAGGCCTTAGACTAGTACGGTCTTCTTTCGTCTGTTTCTGTAATGTTATGTGTTTTCCAAAAAAGTTATTTAATGTTAATGTTTGTAAATTGATGGTTTCTATTTAAATATTGGGGTTAATCAATGAATGGTATTATAATTATTATTTAAAATGTATCAAGATGACTTAAATAGTACAATGAAGGAGTCTATATCCAACCCTCGAATTGTTCAATTTTTACTATAACAATTTTTTCCATTTTATTTTTTTTATTAGAATAAAATAATATTATCATGCGTGTCTTCTTAAATATGAAAATACTAATTAAATATCAATAAATAAATATTAGTGAGTTTTAGGTTCGTATTATTTGGATATGACCTTAGTTATCGACTATGTTGTATTACAAGAGTTATAAATTATTTTCACTGTTATTTTTTGATAAACTTCATATATTAGAATCACACTCCACTTGGATTCACTGATAACTAGTTCTTTAAGAAGTTATTAATTTAGAACACACAACTTATTCTCTTGATGAAATTTTATCCCTAATTTTTAATATAAAATTATGAAGTTTTTTCCATTCAAATTTGTCTTTATTAAGGAAGACATCAAAGGGACATTTATGTTTATGTTATTAGTTTCCCATTTATCTATAGTAAAATAAATAAAACTTTTATTTGAATATATTTTTAAAAATATTCATAAATACTTATATTGATCATTTCTCACCTATAAAACTATAAATATATTTAGTGACAAAAAATACAACATTTTTCATGATCTTAAACCATGATTATTTTGATTTGAATCCTTTTTACAATAACATCAAATGCTTATCAATGATGGTCGGGTGGTGTATCGTAAGCCCAAAAAAATTCATCACATAAATTTACGCAACACATTTTTCTTAGTTTATGACACTGATCATAAACCTGATAAAGTGTGATGTATATTCCCACAGGAGATATTTTACTCACACCTTACCTTATATAACATAGAACATATGTACTTATCTTTAACTTGAATCACTATATTTGGTAGATCTATTTCTTTATGAATATGAACATTTTAAAGCTAAAAATTTATATTTATTTCCAATTATTTTTTAAAACATTATCTCACAGTTTTAATGTTTCCATAACATAAAAATAATCATCATATTAATTTTATATAAATTATTTTATACATCTATTCAATATACAAAAAAAATAAATATAATTCTTTGAATATATAGACACACACATACACATCCAATGTATATATCTATTCAAAATGAAATTCATATTGATATATTTATAGTTCATCTAGAATAATTTCCATAGTATAGATGGTAGTGTGATCACATAATATTTAAGATTTTGTTGACATAACTTAAAATCCCAGTGATATAAAGGGTGTAACACCCCACATTTTAAAAATTTTAAAATTGATTTTTTGTATTTTAGAAGGTTGAATAAAATTTTTATGAATAAGGATAAATTTATATTTCCCTTTTTGGAATAGAATTTATGGAATTAAAATAGTGTTTTTGTTGGTGAGTTTTTATTTGGATTTAATATAAAATTATATCTATATGGAATTGTATATTTATAAATGACTTAATTATTTAATTGGATTAAGTAATATGGATTTAATTAAAACATAATGAATTATGGATGAAATTTAATTAAGGTTGTAAGTTTTGGGGCTATTCATGGTTAGGAAACATAGATAAAAAAATTGATTTTTCACTCAAGATAAGGTAGTGGTTTTCGAATAATATAGAGCAATATTATCTAACAATTTCATCATTAAAACTCTTAAAATTTGTATTGAGGTGGGGGTTACTTTAATTTCTCTCATCTTTCCAAAAAACCACTATGTTCTTTACCTTTATTTATATTTCTTCTAAAATCCATAAAAACATGTTATTCATTGATCATTATACTTACATAATGTTCATGATCATTGATTTCCTCTTATCATATTATTCCATATTCTTAGTTTTTAGAGTAATAAGTTTTATTTATTAGGGATATAATGATGGGAACTTTTATGGATCATTTCAACAGTTTTTTGAATCATGTATTTTTTTCATGGGTTCTAGTCAAGGTTTTTATGGTGGATTCACACAATTAGAAGATTTATCAATTCCTAAACAACATCCCACATAGGAAAATTTTATTTTATGTAATTTTGGGCTTTATATGTGGATCATTCTTCAATGATATTGGTGATTCTTATTAGGTGTTGCACTCTAGAGTTTCATGTGATGAATTTATAGCTAATTCTCTAGGTTTTTATTGATGAGATGTATTTTAGGTACATTGAATTAACATTCTTGATTTAATGTGATAATATTTAATGTATTTGAACTTTTATATTATATTTTTAATATTCATAATTCATATAATTTTTATTAAATATTTTAAAATACCTATTTATTGTGAAAAGGACTCAAGCAAATTAAAATTCATTGAGTAATAAATTTATGATTAATTGAATGACTAATCATATATTGTGTAAGTTTTTTGGTAATGATGTTAAAAAATTTATGGTCCAATTCAATTTAAAATTTATATGTGGGAGTTTTTTGATTTTTGTTCTAAGAGAATAAAATGACTCAAATATGATATTCTAAATAGTAGTGAATTTAAATTTATTTTATTATTTATATTATTTTTTGAAGTAGAAGAGTATAAGATATTGATAATCATACATGGTATTCTTTTGAATGAGTTTAGGTTAGATTAGTTTTTTGTAATTGATTAGGTATGGTTATTTTTAAGTAAATCTGTACAAGGAGTCTTGTGTGGGTTTGTGGGTTTTACTTTTGTGATGTGAGCGAAAAGATGAGTGTTTTATTGAATTGAGAGTGTGTTTTGGTTGGAATGGATATCTACATGGTTTTTTATTATATTAACATAGGATAACTTGAGAGGGAGATTTTTTTGGATTAATTGGTAATAAATTTTTGGTTTATATGGACATGGTACTTTGGGAAGCAGTTTGTTGTGGGAGTCTAGTATATTTGAGGGAATATGGGAAATGTATCATGATTTAATGTTGAAATCATATATTAAATGGGTGAAATATTGGTATTATGGTTCTTGTGTGGAAATAAATTTTTTAATAGGGTTATTTTCAAAATAAATAAGCCTTGGGATGTAAAATGTTTTTTTGATACTTAGAGATATATCTTTAGATTCATTAGAGATGTAAAAACTAACTCAAAATGGGTATATTTGGATATTGAGAATATGTTTTAGGAAATAAAAGTAAAAATAATGAATTTTTTATTAACATTAGATTATAGTAAAAAATAAGTTTAAAGAGAATTGATGATAAAACATGTTTTAAAATATTTTGGAGATATGGATTGCAGTATAGTCGATTATACAATTATAAAACCGGACTTTTGTATATTTTGTGTCCATGTAATAAATCAGTATTACATGAATGATTTTATTAAATTTTAAAATACTATTATTTTCCAAAAATATAGGTATTGGTCTACTATATGGTTAGATACAAGGATTATAAAATTTTCATTACAAAATATTATTTTCTATTTTTCTCTTTTTGTGTTTTTTAGTTCCTAACCACATTAATATCATTTATTACCTTAGGGATCTGTAGTGATCCTTTTTTCTTGTGGACCTTATCAACTATCCCACTTTTCTGTACTAGGATGGAGTTGAAAAAATAATAATACCTTTTAAAATATCTCAAACAAGATAGTTTCATAGAACTAGTTCACTTAGAAAACCAATCACATGTAATATAACTTATATTTTATTTTAAAAATATTAATTTTATTCCTTCCCTATGTCTACAAGTAATGGATATTATTTATAAAAATATATATTTTTTGTTTATTTATTTTTATATATGGATAAGTACAATAGGTGGGAGAATCACCTTTATAAAATCATAAGCACATTTAGGGTATAATTTACTTGACATCACTCTCCCACTCTCATGCACATAATAACTTCTATAAAATGGTTACAATTAGTTTTATAATTCTAGTGGCACAACTCACTAATTAGTCAATTATTATGGATATCATCATCCCAAATGCCTATTTTCCCTAATTAGATATAACAATATTCATATAGGTTATGGTCCTAAATAAAATCCACCATATTCCTCTCATACATTAGGTTTTCATTTCATGTTCTATAAAATTTCATTTTAATTTTATCACAACCAACACATCCCCACCCCTATGTGATCAATTTTATAGTGGAAGGTTAATTAAAGGATACATATCTATAGATATATTATTCAAAGACCAATTAATTAATTCAGCGATAGATATTAATAATGTCTTCATGAAAATTCAGTTTAGAACATCATGGTAGGGTTATTTTTGAATTAGTCTAGTGGGATCCAAAAACTTAGTGTTTTTTTAATTTAATTATATTATATAATATCAACTTCAAATTTTATAATATTATATAGAATCATAAAATTATAAGATCTATCTTTTTATTGATATTGAGTTTCAATGGGGGCATAAAATTGATTCATGTTAGAATAATGATAGTAAAATCCAAAATGATCACACTCCCACTACTGCATATATTTTAGTTCTTGTTTTAAATTTTAAATTTTACATTTAAATGAAGTTGTAATGTCATGGGGAATTTATTTTGGTAATTCAAGTCTAATTTCTATTAGACCATGTTTATTTAGAATCAATTAGTATGTTGAAATATTACTGGAGGTCGAGTATTAGGTTTTAGAGAGTTGTCCAAGGTGCAGGTTCTATCATTTGATGATATATAGCACCAGGTACTTGGTGGTCCAGTGTTAGGTACCCAGTGGAATAAGACAGTGATCATGTGGAATTTGGGGGGGAACTAGGTACTTGATGGGGGGAACCCTAGTACTCAGTCAAAATCTAGGTAGTTTATTCATTTTTAATTAAATTAATTAATTTTTAAATAAAATATAAAAATGAGGGAAACCCTCATTTTTCATTGGATACGATGCTCAGCCACTTTCCTCTCTCCCATTATTCTCCAACCTATATTGTATAATCTCCTCTATTTTGGATGAATCTTAGTGTCATATATCCCTAGGGATTATTTGGTTTTTATTATTTCTTCTAATTTGATATTAATAATCCAATAGTATTAAATGATAGGGGTCATTCAAGGTCCATGTAGGTGGACTCAAAATTTATTATATTATTTTATATGTGTATGTGTGACTTTTTATGGAAGGGGTATGTGTATAGGAAGAATGATTCTATAATGCTATTGATGTTGTTTTCCAATGACTTTGAGGGGTTTTGAGTTCTTTTTGCATGAGTGAAGTTCTAATGGATTGGTGTAAGGTCTTGGGGGGTAACGAACAGCCATAGTCTAAATTAAAACTATGTGCATGAGTTGATTAATTTAGTTTTAGTGTTTAAAGGAAATGGGATTAATTACAGGAATCCATGTATAACCATCCTTCATAACATCACGAGTCAATGGTTGCCATCATATAGATGTTATGGTCATGGTATGTAAGTGGTATTTAGGTGGGGAGTAATTAGTTAGTGATGTTTAGTCAATGTAGTACATATAATCCACTTAGATCATAGTTATTGGGACATGAGTGGTCATACAAAAAGAAATGGTAATTGAATTAAATTTTATTTAGTGGGATGGGTAGTGGTGTAGTGGAAGGGAAGGTATATTTTCTATATAGGGAGTCATTTTTTTTATTTTTTATGTAGATTCATAGAGTTATTATACAATGGTTATGTTGTTTTGACTGGATTCTTGTAGTGGTGTATTGGGAATCAACTTGATTGTGGGGTTTGTGATGTTATGGTTGTCTGGAAAATCATCCAATGGTTATGGGATGATTCCAGCCCTCTATTGATACTATGAGTGATGATGATCACCATATTCATAGCATTGAGGTTCTTCAAGTACATGGATTAAATATTTTTATGCAACTTCTCATCATTGGGGATGAGGTTGTTGGGTTGTGTTCACACATGCGATGGTGTCGACCGAAGGTTTTTTTGATGGGATACTCAATATTTGTAGTTACACTATAGTGATGATGTTTCTCATCAAAATTATTTTGGGGTATGGTATATATTTATTCTATATATTGTGATGGTGTTTTTAAACTGGGAGATATGGGATAATTGGACCAATTATGTGGATAGGGAGATACACTTTTAATGGTAACATGGGTAACGAGTGATGTAATGAGGAATTGTGGCAAGTTATGTTAGACTCCAAGTGTGTTTAGACTATGGGTACATCATAAAACTCTAGTAATGGATGAGTTAAGTGGGTTGATGCATCAGGGTGATGGTGTAGTACCCCATGAATCAAGGGTTTGGTTTGGTTGTTAATTGGATTACATTTAATGTTATGCATGTACTCGTATACTGGTGGACCTATTCTAAGTCATGTTGGTGGTATACTACTAAGTTTAAACTCACACACTATATGGAAATATTGATGCTCATATAGGTATTAATTTTTTTTTATTTTAGTATATGGTGAAATCTTGTGGTAGGATTTAGAGAAGGCTAGTTATGGGTTGTTGTATGTGATGGTTTCATGGTTAATGTTAGAGATAGAATCAAGTGGGTCCTTGATGTCCAATGATGTGGTATGTAGTCCTATTTGTTTTATCATCAATTATAAGGAATTAAATATCATTTCTTGATTTTTTATTCTTTTTTTATTATTCTTTTAAATTTCATTTAGTTTGACATGATTTATTTATTTATGTCTATTCAATAATGTGTATGGTGTTATCGTTCCCCTATGCACTTATACCCACATGTTTTGTATCTCCTCGGGTCCCGATTTCCAAAGGTATGGGTTGTTGGGAAATTCCAGTGACACTTTGAATCACATATTGGTTGAGTGTATGGGAGGTTATCTCCCTTATTAAGGGGTATTATTACCCAGGCTGGAAATCTCTTAAATATTTAAGAAAAATTCATGAAACCCTTCCCACTATTAGTAATTATTAATTTAATCATGAGGGTGATCGATCTTTACCATGAATTGATGTAGAAATTTTTATGTATCATAGGTTCTCCATATTTAATTAATTTATTGGTTACACTATGGTTTAAATCAACACAATTGGGTGTTCTGGACTTTATCACAATCTAGGGAGGTGGTAGGTGTAGTTAAGTTGGGATTGATCCCATGAGAGGGGATTTCTATGTATCCCTATAAAGGGAATCAAAACAAGCATAGTTCGGTTATGATTAACGAGACACATCATAACTATTAAGGTTATGTGGAAAAGACCATTGTCGTTCATTATTAGGTCAAGCATCCATGACTAAATGAAGTTATTTTTTAGGTCATGTATACGGGACAAATAATTCACCTTTTAAGGTAATGCATCTAGGATGAATTATGCACCTTTTAATATCATGAATCCATAACCATATTGTCTAGTAGCTTAAGGTTATATCACTAGTACCTATTTTAATAAGTTTAAAATCATACATCATGGACAATATGATTTTTAGTTTAAATTGATGTAGTCAAGACTACTGGGATAATTGTTTCCAGTAATGGTTGGAATGAGACTTAAATATGTGTATATATTTATGGTTCCTCCTTATTATTAGTTACTAAACAAGAGATAAATAGTTGGATCTTACACTAGGGAAGAGGCCCATGATATAATGGATGACTGATATGGAATATGGATGGTATAATCAATAATTAAATTGTTAGGGATTACACCTGGTAGGAGAACCATTATATAATGGCCCACTGATAGATAATATGGATGGTATAATTACTGATTACATGGTTGGGGATTACACCTAGTATGAGGCCCATATATGCATTTCTACCTCTTATCTATTAGTAAATAGATGTGAAAGGAATACTAGACTCATGGGTGATATAACCCAATGAGGAATGATTTAGTATTACACCAGAGAAAAGGCCCAAAATTCATGTCTGTCTCTCTTTTATTACTATCTATATGGTAATGGAATACTAGACACATGATTGATATGATATAATGGGGAATGGTTGGGCATGACACTAGATTAGAAGCCCGTATAAGAACATCCATATACCATCTGTTGGTAAATAAATGGTAAATGATAATTAGAGTCCTGCATGATTTGACCTGGTGAGGAAGGGTTGGGGATTAAACAAGATCAGAGGACGAAATATTCATGTTCACCTCTCATATATTGGTAAATAGATGGAAAATAATGATTGGAATTATGGGTGATATGACCAAATGGGAAATTATTAGGGCTTACACCATATTAGAGGACTACTAACATCCCTGGGTATGTGGATCATCAATTAGATATAATGAAGGTTATCATATGTTTAGAATCTTTTAGAATTTTTGAAAGATATAGAGGTTGGTTTAGGGAAACTAGGATGATAATCCTGAGCTAGGGTAGGTTTCATTAATCATATAATGATAAAAAAACCTTGTTATCAAGGGAATAAAATATTGTTAGAACCCTTAGGTCCCTATCAATTGTGAAGAAAACTTGGGGACGATCTATTTTAGGATGATCAATCCGAATTATCAAAGGAATATAATATTTAAGGGGATAAATCTTGCATGTATAACCGAGTCATGAATCTCAAGAGATCTTGTGGGAGGCCTGAGTGTATGGGTACCTAGTTAACTAACCTGAGTGGTTGGGGTACCAAATTATGTGACATGGGAGAGTTGGAACTTAGGTCAGAGGCCTAAGAAAAAGTGTAATCCATCATGGAGACCTAGGAAAATATGGTGCCCAGTTATGGGACCTAGGTGAACATGTCTCTAAATTAGAAAACCTAGGTGAATATGGAACCCAATTATTTAACCTGAGTGCAGATATTCTTTGGGAGACATAGGCGTGGCCTCTTTAGGATGACCTAAGTGTGGTCTAATTTCAAACAAACATGAGAATTGGATGGCATTCTTAAGTCTCCTAGGTGAACCTCTTGATGAGGGTCCTTTTCCCAACTATTTTTGAAAACTAGGTTTAAGTTTCCATTTAATGGTCATATCCATTTAAATACACAAAAATCATTCATTTTCATCTACCCCCCCCCTTAAGATAGAGTAAAACTCACCTTGGTGAGGATGTAAGGTTCTCAAGTGTTGTTGGGGCTTCTCCATGACATTTAATTCTAAATCCTTTATACTTTGTGACACTTCTTCCACACTTAATGTAAAAATAAGTGTTTAGGAACCCTTAAATTTTCATTGAAAGGTGGGTACATTTCATGGGAATTAGTAGGGAAAGTAACATGGTGTAGCACCATGAAAATTATGGAAGATCACATGGGTAAAAAATGAAAATGGGTGGCCCCTAGATATGGGCATGAGATTATTTGGGTTCCTAGATGATTTCTCTCCCTTTTATTTTTTTTGACCTTACCAATTAAATAGATGAATTCAACCCTTTCTAAAATTAAAATTTCAACAAATTCCTTTCCATTACAATTGTATTTTATCAAAATAAATATGATCAAATAATGTGGTAAATATTTCTTGGTTACAAGATAGGCTTTGTTGCCTGTGTTCATGTGGTAGGCATGGTTATATAATTAAATGATGTGTGCAATATCCAATGTAAGTGTGTTTACATTATTCAATGTGTTGTATCTAATGTGGTAAATATTAGTTTCCCATAAATATGAGGGTAATAACTTTTTCAATGCATAAAAAATTCCAAAGATGATCTATAAGATTTTATTCTCTCTCCATTTTTATCAAGTATAATATTATGTTAAGTATGTCTTCTGTACCACTTTTCTTTCGATGTTGGGCATCAGTAACAAAGCATAGTAACATGGAACAAGAAACATGGAATAACTAGATATTCATACAATGTCCTTTTTAGTGAAATAATGATATACTATAGGTGAATAGGCATGTTGGACTCTCATATTCATGAGAAATTGATCCCCATTACCTGGACATCATGACCTAAGCACGAGGAGTTGGGTGAAAATTCATACATAGAGAAATTTTTTCCAGTTTATTATTGTACACTTTCTCGTGATCTTGTTCTTTCATCCCCTTTATATTATTTTCAAATTATATATAACTATATTGATTTTTATTATAATAAATGCTAATATCCTCAAAAACAATCTCTAACAAGGTAGTGTCA
Organism: Viscum album; assembly: GCA_963277665.1. Lineage (NCBI taxonomy): Eukaryota > Viridiplantae > Streptophyta > Magnoliopsida > Santalales > Viscaceae > Viscum > Viscum album. The sequence goes on from OY728165.1 coordinate 2,104,058,526, forward strand.
ACTCTCATTGAAGAATTTATTGATGCAATCAAGTTGAGATCGCGATATCCTATATGATCGTGTCCCTAAGTACTTTTATGTCATATTGGATCATCTCTCCTAAATTTCTACTTATCATAGAGTATTTCTATATATGATTTTATCTACCTAGTCTATATGACATTTCGAAAACCATGTGAAAATATTACTTTGGTATGAGTTTCATCATCACTAGGAATTGTTTGGATAAATATTTCCTTCAATAGATAGACTGTTTACAAATGAAATGTTGAGGAGTCATACTACCCGAATTTTTCTACAAAAATGATGAATAATGAGCCTCAAGTAAATGAGTGGGTCACTCAATAATACTTAAGCATCAAATGATCTTCTATGTAGAGTGGATAGAGAGGGTGAAGTCTGCAAAGGGGACTCCATCCTGTAGGAAATTTCATAGAAAAGTGGTCACAACCATATAAGTTGAACCAAATTTGGGTTTATTGTAATGATAATATTAGGATCATTAGGATCTATGAGTCAAATTGGACTCTATAGTTCTCAATTTACCACCATTTATATATTTCCCTCGATTTTGTTAGTCAGTGGTGTTCTGAAACCAATACATTTGACGTACCATAAAGGAATATTGGTATAATCCTCTAGGGAATTTATAAAACCAAGGGAGTACCTATTCTCATTGAGTGTATGATGAGTTTATCTCTTCTCATAATTCTTGGGAAAATAATGAGTAGTATTCCATTCTAGGAAGTGGTATATTAATAATGGTCAAAACTGAGCTAAAAAATGTTTATGCACTTTTCAATATCCTCTTTAGTGTCTGGGTCAAGATATTTTTTATGGTCATATTGTTCAAAACCCAAGGTAAATAGATTTAGGACCATCCTAAACTAACACACCTATAGAACGTAGAACTCGTACTAGTATATTCTATATGATGATAAGTAAAAAACACGGAGTCCTAAAATAATACTAGAGTTAAACTTTGATCATTAGATAATTGGATTGTTGGAAATGTTTCTCAATGGGTGGTTATTAACATCCCAATATTACCACACTGGTGTAAGGGATACCAACTTTTTTATTGTTATATATTTAGAATCATGGTTGTGAGTGAACCATTCTATACCAACCTTGGGGAGAGTCTACTAGTTTTTAAGTTAATTTCAATGGGGAAAAACTCCCCACGGGACTTGCAGTCCAATCCAATCACCCACTTTATTTGATATTGTGGTTTTATGATAAATAAATATAGATGATCAAGGCCTTGACCATGTTACACGTAACCAATCACAATTCATATTTACTTCTTATTAATTCCCTTGTAGAACCACCATGAATGATATTATTAGCATGTGAGATGAGTATTTATATGGAATTTCAATATCGGATGGTTGTACATTTTGTGTGACAAGAAATATCACATGATCATGTATAAATTATGGTTGATGTTGATACAATTAAAAATTAGTGCTTCAATCAATATACTACCAGTTGATGCCCAAATTTTTATGTACTTGGATTATTCTCAATCATGGATTGAATGTTATCGTGGTGTCAAGCTAAGAGGATTTATCCTACAAACATGTGGGACACCCTTCAAGGATGAGGTAGGAGTCTAGGGGAATCCTAAGTGTAGTGATGATTTTATCAAACTATATTCCATGAATGATGAAGGGTAGGACCCATTTTATACCATAGTATTATGAATTTTGATCATCTAGAAAAAATTCCCATGTAACACCACCATAGGTACCTGTCACCCAAAATTCTCATGACATCCACTCTAGTTAAACTTCTCTAAAGCAGGAACATCAATATATGAAAGTTGTATATTATATTTTGATAACATCCTAATCTACTTCATAGACCCTCAAAAAAAACAACAATAACCCAAAATAAATTATAGTTTCATAAAATGAATCAGTCTCTAATGTTAAAGATATCCTTGTGAACCAAAAAATGTACAAAAGTGAATAGAAAAACATCCATGGTTTAATAACCTGGAATACCATAGCTTAGAAGGGTAGTAAAGAAGATCAAATCTATTAGATTTTTATTCATTATTAAATAGGTTAATTTGATGACCAATTTTTTTTCACTATCATTTGATAAATCATTACTGTCTCAGAGTGGTTATTGATTCAAAAAAAATATCCTTATAACATTGAAGTCATAAACTATTATATCTAGTTAGTGGAGTGAGATAATATGGAGATGAATCATTAAACCACTAATTAATTGCATCCTCAGTACTGGGTTCCCACTAAAACCTTATAAATATAGAAATACGAGGCCCACATAGAAATTATGAAAGCACAGTTATCAAATGTGGAAATCATAATTGAGACTTTTAGGAAAAGGGAATAAAGAACTTTTTATAATGGGTAATTAAAAAAATAGTCTCATTATCTATGACTGAATATTCTAAGTGAGTGGATCTATAGTAGTCATTAAGCACCTACCATAAAACATAAACTGATTTTCAGCACTCAGTTAACTGGATCCTATCCAACTTACTTTAACATTGTTTATTCCTTGTAATGGGAAGGCTCTATTCTAGGGATGTTCCTACCCCTTTGTGATGAATAAAAAAAATTTCATTAAAACTACTATAAATTTATTAACACAGATGTTTTCTTAACTATAAATCCATGATAATCTATGAGCCTCATAAAGAGTAATATAATAATAATTGAATCCACTTTAACATTGTATAAGAAAGGTTAAGTTAAATCGTAAATTTCATCCACTTGAGTCAATGATGATAGATATGAACTAATATATTATATTTTAAACATGTTCTCTCATATGGATATAGGTGAGTTAGATATTCTATAAATATAACATAAAAATAATTTAGGTAATTTCCCTATTATAAATGAGTACAAAATTTTATTTCTTACTAAAATTGTATACTTAAATGGATATATGAAGGCTAGATACACTACTGGAAATAGAGAATTTCCCAACAGTTTAGAACCGTTGGGAAAGGCTGGGGGACCGTTGGTATATGTTATACCAACGGTTCTGCCAACTGTAGGCAAGTAAGCCATTAGGAAAAACTTTTCCCAACGGTTTACAGTGAACCGTTGGTATAGGTGGAGAAAATTACCCTACCCCAACGGTTCTTCAAAACCGTTGGGAAAAAAAAATTTCCCAACGGTTTGCAAAGTGCTGAAAAAACCCAATATCTAGTCTTTCCCAACGGTTCTAAACCGTTGGGAAAAGTGTTTTACCAACCGTTTTATAAACCGTTGGTAAAAAAAATCCAAGATATTCTATGCCAACGGTTTTGAACCGTTGGCAAACTCTCTGCTGGGCAAATTTCCCAGCAGCCCTACAATTTTCCCAGCAGCTCCCCCAATTGCAACCAGGTCTCCAATTTGACCACCACCTGGTGTGGTTTTGTGGGTTCCCTCTCATATTTCAATCCAATTATTGTACCTGAAATAAACTAACACATACATATATAATTATTGTACCTAAAATAAACTTACACATACATATATAATTATTGTACCTGCAATAACCAACTAACAATTACATATAATGGTGGAACTATACACATCCATAATTAAATTAGAATTGATAACATAATTATAAACATACATAATTCGTTTAGAATTCAATTTAAAATTTAGATGACAATTATATGTGGAATCCGGAAGTCAATTCATAATTTAATCGGTTTTTTGTATACCATATATTTTTACCTGAAATAATGTCCATTTTAAACATAATACATACACCTGGAGTGCTACCGGCCACACCGCGCCTCAGATTGAGGCGGGGTTGACTCGTACACGTCACATATGACCCATTTATCGTTGTGCTAATGTATCGACACAATCCGAATGCGTTTGGTCGGTTTTCTGTATGCCAGTTGATGTTTTTCAATTAAAATGACCTACTTTTGAAACAAAAGGCAGACACTTTGAGTGGTTTTGGCCACGCTGAGCCTCAGATTGAGGCAGTGTTGACTTATACACATCACATATGACCTATGGATCGTACTCCTAAAGTTTCAATGGAAACCGAAAGTGTTTTGTCGTTTTTTCGTATGTACCTAAATTGTTGTCCATTTTAAGCAAAGGAGAGAAACTTAGAGTGATTCCGGCCACACCGTGCCTCAGATTAAGACGGGGTTGACTCGTACATGTCACATAAGACCCATGGATCATTGTGTTAATGTATTGACACAATCCGAATGCGTTTGGTCGGTTTTCCGTATGCCAGTTGATGTTTTTCACTTCAAATGACGTCCTTTTGAAATAAATGACAGACACTTTGAGTGGTGGCGGCCACACCACACCTTGGATTGAGGTGGGAATGACTCGCACACGTCACATATGACCCATGGATCGTTGTTCTAGTGTATCGACACAATCTGAATGCGTTTGGTCATTTTTCCGTATACCAGTTGATGTTTTTCAATTAAAATGACGTACTTTTGAAACAAAAGGTAGACACTTTGAGTGGTTCCGGCCACACCGTGCCTCGGATTGAGGTGGAGTTGACTCGTACACGTCACATATGACCCATTGATCGTTCTTCTAAAGTTTCAAGGGAAACCGAATGTGTTTGGTCGGTTTTCCGTATGTACTTAAATTGTTGTCTATTTTAAGCAAAAGAGAGCCACATAGAGTGATTACGGCCACACCGTGCCTCAGATTAAGGCGGGGTTGACTCGTACACGTCACATATGACCCATGGATTGTTATTATAAATTATCGACACAATCCGAATGTGTTTGGTCGGTTTTATGTATGCTAGTTGATGTTTTTCACTTCAAATGACGTCCTTTTGAAACAAAAGACAGACACTTTGAGTGGTGGCGGCCACACCGTGCCTCAGATTGAGGCGGGGTTGACTCGTACACGTCACATATGACCCATGGATCGTTCTCCTAAAGTTTCAATGGAAACTGAATGCGTTTGGTCGGTTTTCTGTATGTACTTATATTGTTGTCCATTTTAAGCAAAAGAGAGCCACATAAAGTGATTCCAGCCACACCGTGCCTCCGATTAAGGAGGCGTTGACTCGTACATGTCACATATAACCCATGGATCATTGTGCTAAATTATCGACACAATCCGAATACGTTTGGTCTGTTTTCTGTATTCCAGTTGATGTTTTTCAATTAAAATGACGTACTTTTGAAACAAAAGGCAGACACTTTGAGTGGTGCCGACCACACCACGCCTCGGATTGAGGCGGAGTTGACTCGTACACGTCACATATGACCCATTGATCGTTCTACTAATGTTTTAATGGAAACTAAATGCATTTGATTGTTTTTCCATATGTACTTAAATTGTTGTCCATTTTAAGCAAAAGAGAGCCACATAGAGTGATTACGGCCACACCGTGCCTCAGATTAAGGCGGGGTTGACTCGTAAACGTCACATATGACCCATGGATCATTATGCATTCTTTAAGCATTGCGCGCGCTTGATAAATGCGCATGGGGGGTCCAAACTGGCCGAACGATGTCCGAATGGCCTGAAATCGGACGAAATCAAAGGGTGAGTGAATTGTGATGTGGTCGAGCAGACAACACGTCAATCGGACGTGCCGTGTGCCCGCGGTGACCGGGACGCTGTTCTGGTGTCATAAAGGGCCAAAATGGGCGTCTAACGGTCAAACTCATAGAGGACGACAAAGAATTGACCTGAAATCACAGGACAACAATCCAATTATTATTCGCGATGTGCACGCACAGACGACATGTCAATCGGACGTGCAGTTTTCGCGGTAGGGCTCATTATGCGTTCTTTAAGCATTGTGCGCGCTTGATAAACGCGCGTGGGGGGGTCCAAACTGGACGAACGAAGTCCTAATGGCCTGAAATCGGACGACATCAAAGGGTGAGTGAATTTTGATGTGGTCGAGTAGACGGCACGTCAATCGGACGTGCCGTGTGCCCGCGGTGACCGGGAACGCCATTCTGGTGTCATAAACGGCCAAAACGGGCATCTAACGGCCAAACACATAGCGGACGACATCATATTGACCTGAAATCACAGGAAAAAAATCCCATTATTATTCAAAATGTGCACGCGTAGACGGAAAATCAATCGGACACGCGGTCTGCGCGGTAGGGCTCATTATGCGTTCTTTAAGCGTTGCGTGCGCTTGATAAACGCACGTGGGGGGGGGGGGGGTCCAAACTGGCTGAACAAAGTACGAATGACCTGAAATCAGACGAAATCAAAGGGTGAGTGAATTGTGATGTGGTCGAGCAGACGGCACGTCAATCGGACGTGTCGTGTGCCCGCGGTGACCGGGAATGCCGTTCTGGTGTCATAAACGGCCAAAACGGGCGTCTAACGGTCAAACTCATAGAGAATGACATCGGATTGACCTGAAATCACAGGACAACAATACAATTATTATTTTCGACGTGCACGTGTAGATGGCACGTCAATCGGACATGCGGTCTGCGCGGTAGGGCTCATTATGCCTTCTTTAAGCGTTGTGCGCGCTTGATAAACGCGCGTGGGGGGGGTCCAAACTGGCCGAACGAAGTCCGAATGGCCTGAAATCGGACGAAATCAAAGGGTGAGTGAATTGTGATGTGGTCGAGTAGACAATACGTCAATCGGACGTGCCGTGTGCCCGCGGTGACCGGGAACGCCGTTCTGGTGTCATAAAGGGCCAAAACGGGCGTCTGACGGTCAAACTCATAGAAAACGACATCGGATTGACCTGAAATCACAGGACAACAATCCAATTATTATTTGCGACGTGCACGCGTAGATGGCACGTCAATCGGGCGTGCGGTCTGCGCGGTAGGGCTCATTATACCTTCTTTAAGCATTGCGCGCGCTTGAGAAACGCGCATGGGGGGTCCAAACTGGCCGAACGAAGTCCGAATGGCCTAAAATCGGACAACATCAAAGTGTTAGAAAATTGTGATGTGGTCGAGCAGACGACACATCAATCGGACATTCCGTGTGCCCGCGGTGACCGGGAACGCCGTTCTGGTGTCATAAACGGCCAAAACGGGCGTTTAACGGTCAAACTTATAGCGGACGACATCAGATTGACCTGAAATCATAGGTAAGCAATCCAATTATTATTTGAGATGTGCACGCGCACACGGCACATCAATCAGACATGCGGTCTGTGCGGTAGGGCTCATTATGCGTTCTTTAAGCATTGCGCGTGCTTGATAAACGCGCGTTGGGGGGTCCAAACTGGCCGAACGAAGTCCAAATGGCCTGAAATAGGATGACATTAAAGGGTGAGTGAATTGTGATGTGGTCGAGCAGACAGCACGTTATTCGGACGTGACGTGTGCCCGCGGTGACCGGGAACGCTGTTCTTGTGTCATAAAGGGCCAAAACGGGCATCTAATGGTCAAACTCATAGCGGACGACATCAGATTGACCTGAAATCACAGGACAACAATACAATTATTATTTTATATGTGCACGCGTAGAGGTCACGTCAATCGGACATGCGGTATGCACGGTAGGGCTCATTATGCCTTCTTTAAGCGTTGTGCGCGCTTGATAAACGCGCGTGGGGGGGGGTCCAAACTGGCCGAACGAAGTCTGAATGGCCTGAAATAGGATGACGTCAAAGGGTGAGTGAATTGTGACGTGGTTGAGCAGACAGCACGTCAATCGGACGTGCCGTGTGCCCGCGGTGACCGGGAACGTCGTTCTGGTGTCATAAAGGGCCAAAACGGGCGTCTAACGGTCAAACTCATAGCGAATGACATCAGATTGACCTGAAATCACAGGACAACAATCCAATTATAATTTTCGACGTGCACGCGTAGAGGGCATGTCAATCGGACGTGCGGTCTGCGAGGTAGGGCTCATTATGCCTTCTTTAAGCGTTGTGCGCGCTTGATAAACGCGCATGGGGGGTCCAACTGGCCGAACGAAGTCCGAATGGCCTGAAATCGGAAAACATCAAAGGGTGAGAGAATTGTGATGTGGTAGAGTAGACGACACGTCAATCGGACGTGCCGTGTGCCCGCGGTGACCGGGAACGCCATTCTGGTGTCATAAACGGCCAAAACGGGCATCTAACGGTCAAACTTATAGCGGACGACATCAGATTGAACAGAAATCACAGGACATCAATCCAATTATTATTTGAGATGTGAACGCGCAGACGGAACGCCAATCGGACGTGCGGTCTGCGCGGTAGGGCTCATTATGCGTTCTTTAAGCGTTGCACGCGCTTGATAAACGCGCGTGGGGGGGGGGGGTCCAAACTGGCCGAACGAAGTCCGAATATCCTGAAATCGGACTACATTAAAGGGTGAGTGAATTGTGATGTGGTCGAGTAGACAGCACGTCAATCGGACGTGCCGTGTGCCCGCGGTGACCGGGAACGCCGTTCTGGTGTCATAAAGGGCCAAAACGGGCGTCTAACGGTCAAAATCATAGCGGACGACATCAGATTGACATGAAATCACAGGACAATAATTAAATTATTATTCGCAACATGCACGCGCAGACGGCATGTCAATCAGACGTGCGGTCTGCGGGGTAGGGCTCATTATGCATTCTTTAAGCGTTGCGTGCGCTTGATAAACACGCGTGGGGTGTCCAAACTGGCCGAACGATGTCCGAATGGCCTGAAATCGGACGACATCAAAGGGTGAGTGAATTGTGATGTGTTTGAGCAGACGGCACGTCAATCGGACGTGCCGTGTGCCCGCGGTGACCGGGAACGCTGTTCTGGTGTCATAAAGGGCCAAAACGGGCGTCTAAAAGTAAAACTCATAGCGAACGACATCGGATTGACCTGAAATCACTAGAAAACAATCCAATTATTATTCGCGACGTGCACGCGTAGATGGCACGTCAATCGGACGTGCGGTCTACGCGGTAGGGCTCATTATGCCTTCTTTAAGCGTTGCGCGCGCTTGATAAACGCACCTGGGGGGTCCAAACTAGCCGAACAAAGTCCGAATGGCCTGAAATCGGACAACATCAAAGGGTGAGTGAATTGTGATGTGGTCGAGCAGACGACACGTCAATCGGACGTGCCGTGTGCCCGCGGTGACTGGGAACGCCGTTCTGGTGTCATAAACGGCCAAAACGGGCGTCTAACAGTCAAACTCATAGCGGACGACATCGGATTGAACTAAAATCACAGGACAACAATCCAATTATTATTCGCGACGTGAACGCGTAGACGGCACATCAATCGGACGTGCGGTCTGCACGGTAGGGCTCATTATGCCTTCTTTAAGCGTTGTGCGCGCTTGATAAACGCGCTTGGGGGGGGGGGTCCAAACTGGCCGAACGAAGTCCGAATGGCCTGAAATCGGACAACATCAAAGGGTGAGTGAATTGTGATGTGGTCGAGCAGACAGCACGTCAATCAGACATGCCGTGTGCCCGTGGTGACCGGGAACGCCGTTCTGGTGTCACAAAGGGCCAAAACGGGCGTCTAATGGTCAAACTCATAGCGAACGACATCGGATTGACCTGAAATCACAGGACAACAATCCAATTATTATTCTCGGCGTGCACGCGTAGATGGCACGTCAATCGGACGTACGTTCTGCGCGGTAGGGCTCATTATGCCTTCTTTAAGCGTTGCGCGCGCTTGATAAACGCCCATGGGGGGTCCAAACTGGCCGAACGAAGTCCGAATGGCCTGAAATCGGACAACATCAAAGGGTGAGTGAATTGTGATGTGGTCGAGCAGACGACACGTCAATCAGACGTGCCGTGTGCCCGTGGTGACCGGGAATGCCGTTCTGGTGTCATAAACGGCCAAAACGGGCGTCTAACGGTCAAACTCATAGAGGACGACATCAGATTGACCTGAAATCACAGGACAACAATCCAATTATTATTCGCGAAGTGCACGCATAGATGGAACATCAATTGGAAGTGCGGTCTGTGCGGTAGGGCTCATTATGCCTTCTTTAAGCGTTGTGCGCGCCTGATAAACGCGCGTGGGGGGTCCAAACTGGCCGAACGAAGTCCGAATGGCCTGAAATTGGACGACATCAAAGGGTGAGTGAATTGTGATGTGGTCGAGCAGACGGCATGTCAATCAGATGTGCCGTGTGCCCGCGGTGACCGGGAACGCCGTTCTGGTGTCATAAACGGCCAAAACGGGCGTCTAACGGTCAAACTCATAGCGGACGACATCGGGTTGACCTGAAATCACAGGAAAACAATACAATTATTATTCGCGACGTCCACGTGTAGACGACACGTCAATCGGACGTGCGGTCTGCGCGGTAGGGCTCATTATGCCTTCTTTTAGAATTGCGCGCGCTTGATAAACACGCGTGGGGGGGTCCAAACTAGCCGAATGAAGTCCGAATGGCCTGAAATCGGACAACATCAAAGGGTGAGTGAATTGTGATGTGGTCGAGCAGACGACACGTCAATCGGATGTGCCGTGTGCCAGCGGTTACCGGGAACGCCGTTCTGGTGTCATAAACGGCCAAAACGGGCGTCTAACGGTCAAACTCATAGCGGACGACATCGGATTGACCTGAAATCACAGGACAACAATCCAATTATTATTCGCGACGTGCACGCGTAGATGGAACGTCAATCGGAAGTGCGGTCTGCCCGGTAGGGATCGTTATGCCTTCTTTAAGCATTGTGCGCGGTTGATAAACGCTCGTGGGGGGGGGGGTCCAAACTGACCGAATGAAGTCCAAATGGCCTAAAATCGGACAAAATCAAAGGGTGAGTGAATTGTGATGTGGTCGAGTAGACGACATGTCAATCGGACGTGCCGTGTGCCCGCGGTGACCGGGAACGCCGTTCTGGTGTCCTAAACGGCCAAAACGGGCGTCTAACGGTCAAACTCATAGCGGACGACATCGGATTGACCTGAAATCACAGGAAAACAATACAATTCTTATTCGCGACATGCACGCGTAGACGACACGTCAATCGGACGTGCGGTCTGCGCGGTAGGGCTCATTATGCGTTCTTTAAGCATTGCACACGCTTGATAAACACGCGTGGGGGGGGGGTCCAAACTGGCCGAACGAAGTTCGAATGGCCTGAAATCGGACGACATCAAAGGGTGAGTGAATTGTGATGTGGTCGAGCAGACAACACGTCAATCGGACGTGCCGTGTGCCCGCGGTGACCGAGAACGCCGTTCTGGTGTCATAAAGGGCCAAAACGGGCGTCTAACGGTCAAACTCATAGCGGACGATATCAGATTGACCTGAAATCACAGGACAATAATAAAATTATTATTCACGATGTGAAAGCGCAGACGGCATGTCAATCGGACGTGCAGTCTGTGCGGTAGGGCTCATTAAGCTTTCTTTAAGCGTTGTGTGTGCTTGATAAACACGCGTGGGGGGGGGGGGTCCAAACTGGCCGAACGATGTCCGAATGTCCTGAAATCAGACAACATCAAAGGGTGAGTGAATTGTGATGTGGTTGAGCAGACGGCCTGTCAATCGGACGTGTCGTGTGCCCGGGGTGACTGGGAACGCCGTTCTGGTGTCATAAACGGCCAAAACAAGCGTCTAATGGTCAAACTCATAGCAGACGACATCGGATTGACCTGAAATCATAGGACAACAATCCAATTATTATCCGCGACATGCACGCGCAGACGGCACATCAATCGGACGTGCGGTCTGCACGGTAGGGCTCATTATACGTTCTTTAAGCGTTGTGCACGCTTGATAAACGCGAGTTGGGGGGGGGGGGGGGTCCAAACATGCCGAACGATGTTCGAGGGGTTGTTCGGGGTCCAAGGAAGAGGGTAGGGGGTGTCTGGGGTCCAGGGAGGAAGGTGGGGGGGCTGTGCGGGGGGCTGTCCGGGGGGTGTTCGGGGGTTTTCCAGGGTCCAAGGAGGAGGGTAGGGGGGGCTGTCTGGGGGCTGTTCGGGGGGATGTTTTGGGTCCAAGGAGGAGGGTGGGGGGGCTGTCTGGGGGCTGTTCGGGGGGATGTCCGGAGGCTATCTGGGGCTGTTCAGGGGGTTGTCCTAGGTCCAAGGAAGAGGGTGGGGGGGCTGTCCGGGGGGCTATCTGGGGGGCTGTTCGGGGGTTGTCCGGGGTCCAGGGAGGAGGGTGGGGGGCTGTTCGGTGGAGCTGTCCAGGGTCCAGGGAGGAGGGTGGGGTTGTCTAGGGTCTAGGAAGGAGGGGGGTTCCCAAACACACAACCACTAAAAGGCAACATCCATAAAAACAGATAATATATAAAAATAACTCAACTCCAATACTATACTACGAGTCTAGATAAAACCAAATAGGAACACACCCTCATGTTATCATATTAATAACTCTTCTTGAATCATTTAGAGTCACATCCCAATGATCATAGGATCACTAACCTAATTGATCACTAACCATGAAACACATGTATGTTGGTCATGTCACCACATGCATCATCACTCATGCCACCATATCAATATATCACAAGGAATTCTCCAAGATAAGAAAATATTTTATTACACATCATTCACATTTAGTTATCATAATACAAATTATATTTACATGATTATGATATAGAATGAATCCACATTAGTAAGACCCACCCCTCTCATAAGTTACCATCACATCACTACAACCCATCCTAGAAAGCACCCTACTGCATACAAATTCACCCAATCTAGGGACTAATACCCAACAGGATCTTACGTAGTAGGATACACATCATCGATCACTATCAAAACCATAAAAACATTGACATATCTCAAAAAATTAGTGCATGCCATCATTACCTCATAGAATTGAAAAAAGGTAAGTAACAAGAAATATATCTCACTACTCCATACTCACCCCACAACATAAGGGTCTCACATTACTAGGGAATAATTCTATCCAATACTAAATGATCTTGATCCATTTTTCATATACATATATGATTCACCTCACCAATTACTAAATAGTAATAACATAAAAAATTATGATTCCATTTAACTAGAATTAAACCATCAGGTTATACAAGGAAATTCTATATAAGTATTTGTTTACACTTTAAATAATCTGACCCCATACCATAAATAAGGTGTTCAACAAAAATCAAGAACATGAATGTCATGTTAACACTCAACATTGATTCATTAATAAATTATATTCGAATTTTATGGAAATACCAAAATAAATTAGTGAATCAATGTACCTATAGTGGCGCACATGGCCACCATGAAACAATCATAAATTTTTACAAAAACCCTAATAATTGGGAATAACGAAATCAAGAATAGAAGTATATGATTTATAAGAGCTGGAACTATATCCTTGATAAAATATAGGAGTCTAACCTGGTATGTGCTAGATAATGTGGGGATTGGGAGGTCCTTCTGCCAAGGAATCGCTCCTGGAGGACACGAGCTGAATGCTTCTGGAATGTGGGGAGGCCGTTGGCTCGATTTGGGTATTTGGGGAATTTTTTTCCCAACGGTTTTTAAAAACCGTTGGGAAACACCAACCTTTCCCAACTATTCCACAGAACCGTTGGGAAAACAAGTTTTCCTCTCCACTTTTCCCAACGGTTCTTAAGAACCGTTGGGAAAAACCTATCTTTCCCAACGGTTCTATGAAACCGTTGGGAAAACTATGCATTGAGGGGTTTTTCCCAACGGTTTCTATAAACCGTTGGGAAAGAAAAGATATTCCAACGGTTCTTTGAACCGTTGGTATACAACTGTTGGGAAAGATCCCCTATCCAGTAGTGATATGTTCCACATTTAACATCACTATAAACCATGGTTAGTCCATCTGGTTTACTTCCTCTTTTAAGTGACCTAATCATTTAATACATGAATTTTACAATATTTTATATTAATATTCAATACATCACACAGTAATATATTCCCGATAACCATAAAGGTATATTTTCATTGCATACTAGATACATGAAAAACTTATTTCATAAAGGATCTTCAATATATCCCACAAAGTTCTTCTCACTTAGTACCCTTATTAGACATACCCTATTTATGTTATTTATTTATAATATGGGGAAATAAAAACATAGGAAAGGGTAAGCTAAAATTATAAGTAATGGTAAACATTGGAGATACTAATTAATGATCATAAGTGGACATAATATAAGAATAAGGTTATGATAAAATGATTATAACCTATGGAAGAAATATAAAATATTTCAAAGATCATTAATAATGAGTCATTAAATAATTCATTGTTGTAATAAAATATAATTAATAAGATTTTGGAGTAATGAATAATAAAAAATGATTCCTGAGAACATATCATAAGCATAAAAAAATAAGTTTTGGCATACACATAAGCCTAAAAAATAATTTCATTGGTCAAGGATATCTTCCAAGAATATAATAGTTGATAGAGACCCATAGTGGATTGGGTTGACTCCCTATTCCATCATTTCCTTAGTCAAGGATCACTACCAAGATTATCATAGTTGATAGATGCCCTTAATAAACTGGGTTCACTCTACATTTCGGTTCAGATTATCTCATGAGATATCATTATTTACACAATAAATTCGAGGGATATATAGTTATTGGACCATCCATAAAATAATTAAAACCATTCATAAGTGTTCCAAAAATTCATAAAAACATTCATCATTTCATCGTATAATAATCAATAGAAAAGAAATGGGTTTCATAAAGATTTCAAGATAAATTAATTAACTCATGGGAAAGAAACAAGTTTTATATAATCATCCCCAAAATATCATCATTATAAGATATCTAGTGAAATAACTTAGATGGTATAATAAGATTATATCCCTAATGAATCATAGAAATCCTTAATGGATGTTGACATAGGTAAAAAATCTTTTTTATAAATCATCTAAAATAACCTTTGAAAATGAAGAGATAAATATATTTTATTTTGGAAAACTTTAAAAAAAATTCCTTGAAAATTGAAATAAGATTTTATTTTTAAAACCTTTAAATATTTTAAAGGATGTTTCTTGATAAGGGAAGGAAATGTTAGTGGTAAAATATATTAATGTTGTATATGTTAAAAAATAACATTCTTTTAACATTTTGTAAAAAATCAAAAGTGAGTCATATGAAAAACATTTTAAAATACCCATTTAAATAATTTTTTTAAAAAGTAAAAGGTATTAAAAAGAAAAATTTCATAAAAATTTATGTATATATTAAAATTTAATAAAATATTTTGATGAGCATGGATATGGAGGAGAATGATTCTCGACCCTAAATGAAGAAATAAGGTTGGATTTTCTTTAAAATTTTCTTAACCATTTTAAATAATAAAGAGGTAAAAATGGTATTAATAAATCAAAATTAAAGAAATAACTAGAGGTGAAAAATAAAGTATTTTTTAATTGATAAGTATCATACAGTTTTTATCAATATAAAGTTTACATAAATAATCCTGAAAAGAAATGAGATTATAACAAAAACCCATACCTCAAGTCTCTTATTGCATTATATATGTTCAAACATCCTATATAATAGATATATATTTATTATATATATACTCTATAAATATATTAATATATAAATAACTATAAATAATTCCTTTATAATTTCTAATTACCATTTACATAATAATTCTTCCTTAAATTGAACATTCCTGTGAAACCTAGTCTGCGTTTCATGCTTGTTTTTGTTCAACGGTTCTTGTACTATCACCTTGTTCATGGTTTTATCATATATAATCCTAATAGTTTCATAATTATCATAATTATTCATTATATTGACTTATATATCCAGAAACATAGGGTGGTGATGATAAATGAATTGTAACACAACACAAAGATGGTAGTATATATATTTTCACAACTGATGTTTCCACTTTTCAATGGATTGAAGAAAAAGAAAATTAAATAGTAATTCAAATTTAAATAATCAAAATTATATCATATATATCATATATATTCAATAAATATATCCTTATGACAATCCATGTAGATTGTAAATTAAAACTGAATCACATCACTTCGTGGAAGTGGAGTCCACACGTACACATGAGTGGCATCATTTTCCAATGGATGGGAAGGAGATAGAAAATGTATATGCGATTAAAATAACAATATATATGTATGTTAAATATATTTATTCCAATATTTTAATAAGTTTATATAAAATTATTAGGAGTTTTAAGAAGAAAGAAACTTGAAGAAGGTGAGTGAGAACATATACCTCTTCTTCAGGTATCTTCCTTATAAAAGAACATTAAGGTTTATTTGAAAGGGATTTTAGAAAGACTGAAACCTAAAAGTAATGGTTATGGATGTTTGTAAAGTACTTAGGAAGATATTAATCAATATAAAGGGATGAAGTGGGGTGAATATGTGAGAATAATAGGTTCCCATTTATAAGTGAGGTGGGTGAAAACTTGTAAATACTTGAAAAATTATTATAAAATATATGTATAACTCAAGTTAAGTGGCTTAAAAATGTAAAATATTAAAATATAATAATGTTATTATTAGATTAAATTTTACAAATAAAATTAAATAAACTATTTTTTTGATAACTCAAACCTTATCTTTTAGTTTAACCCTTTCATTAACCCTTTTTAACCGTTACTATAGTGATAAATTTTTACCATTGTTACTATTCATTATAAACAAAAACTATATAGAAATTATAACCTACAATTAATTTTTGTGATAAAAAATATGCAATTAATTTATATAGATTCAATTTATAAAATTTTTATAAATTAATTCTAAATTAATAATGAAAAACGTGATGAAACAATTTTTAGGAATAATGTATTTCTCAATCTTAAAGTGAATTTCCTTTCATTATATAAATAGTAACTACCATTTGATGAATGTTAATTTATTTAAATCCATAAATTATCTAAAAATTCCATAAAAATAATTAATAAATAGTGATTAATTTAATTTTTCAAGATAATAATAGATTTTTCACATACAAACAATTTTTTTGAGAAATAAATCATTTTACCTTAAAATGATTTTTTCACCACTTTTAAATTATTGAAAATAAATTTACATTAAATAAAAATACATTTTTTCAAAATCATAGTTAATTTTTTATAAAGTTAAATAATATGTAGAAAAATAAATATAAAAAAAATTCTAATGTAAAATGATATTATTTTTATTTTTGTAAATTAATTATTTATTTTCTAAGAATTAATGAATACTTTTTCGTTAAGGAAAAATATTATAAATATTTTTTCATATTTTAGTACATATCATTAATACCCATTAATACAATGACTAGGTGATAACTATCACTTTTATAAATACTATATCGCGCTTCATTTAAACTTGGTGTTGTGTATGAAACACGCTATCAAACACATCATTTTTGAAAATATTAATATATGATAAAATATCTGGGTGTTAAATTATACCCCCTTATAATAATTTTTCCATTGAAATTCCATTATTATGATGAAATAATTAGGATACTTCAACCTCATTTTATCTTTAGGTTACTATATAGCTTTCATAAATTTATGGTTTTTACACAAAACATTAATTAGATGAGTGGTTGCGTTCCACAATAATTTTTCTCTTAGATCTAGATTTTGTACTAGTTTTTTCTCATAATAAATATTATTATAAAATGTTACAACCTCTTAGTTAAATAAATGTGAAGTATTAGACATATAATTTCCCAAAATTGATATATGGAACACGTCGCAAACTTGGGGGAGGTTTTGGTGGAAGCCCCAAGCAATGAGATATTGTCCTAATACAATCAATAATCTCAAAGGGACCAATATTTATAGGGATAAAATTTCCCTTATTTACAAATTACATAACCTCCTTTAATATATATATATATATATTTAACGAATACATTTTCACTAACTTCAAACTCTATATCTGAACAACAATTTTTAGCATAACTCTTTTTTTGTATTTTAGTTGTCCTAATGTGATACTTAATGGATTTAGATTTCTTAATTTTATCAGCTAGCTCATGTACCAATATCTCTCATTCTCCAACATCATCCAATAACATTGGAGTTCTTTACTTATTATCACAAATGGATTTATAAGGATATGTATGAATGATCAAGTGAAAGATATTATTGTAATAAAACTCAAACATAAAAAGGTGTTGATCCCAAACACATTTTAAATCTCTATAATGAGATCTCAAAATATATTCCAGGGTTCGAATTGTCCTTTTAGGATGGAAAATTGTTTCATGATGACACACAGATCTAATGTTCAAATCTATATTAAAATATTTTTGAAGAAATTTCTAAAACATTGAGGTGAACCTCGTATCCAGATTAGATACAATATAATTTCGTACTTAGTGAAAACATACCAATTTCTTAGTGTATATCCTAGAAATATTATCAAAAACGAAATATACTATGATAGTAATAAAATTTTCAGAATTTTTAAGGTGATCAACTACAAACCAAATAACATTTTAGACATTATATATTTTGGGGATTCCAAAAAAGAAATCCATAATGATGTTTTCCAAATTCTATTCTTGTATGAGAAATGGTTTTAACATCCCCTTTGACTTTTTTCTCTCAAAATTTACTTTATGAAAAACAAATAAATGAGATACCGCCTCCACAATATCTAATTTCATGTTGTCCCACTAGAAATACTATTTATGTCTCTATATATATTTATAATTCTATGATGGATAGATAATTATAAACATTGTTCTTTATCGAACCTATCATCTTCAATAACATTATTGATAGGATACATACTCGGTTCCTAAACTTGATCATTCCATTATAATCATGGTTGAACTCATGAACATTTCTCGCCTTATTTTTTGGTTTCATGTCCTCCTTCTGCACCCATTTAATCCTCACATGGATGGACAGTCAAACATTCATCAGAGAAATATTAGATTTTTAACATATTCTCATGATTATAGTATGTATCTCCTTCAATTACATAAGCATTAAGTCTCTTTTAATACTCATTATAGACAAACTAGATTGGTATTTCTGACATAGAACAATAGCCACTTTGTCCCCCTTCCCAAGGTTGTTGTGTATTCAGCTATCGCAGCACGTAATCAGATATAAGAATTTCCTTTAAAACATATTAAACTCTTTATGTATGAATATATACTTCAATACTTTATAATCATAAAATATATATCATACCTTTTACTTAAATATAATTCCTCTATGTTTTTAATGAAAAAAACATCATTGTAAACTCTAAGTCATGATTCGGGTAATTATCTCTTTAATTATCAATTATCATGTAGTATAAGTTATCCCCACATCATTATATATAAGGACACATCTTAGTTCCTTCTTTTATGAATCACTATAAATAAAAAACCCTTCTCCACTATAGGGTAGTGTGAGAATAGGTTTACTGACCAACATTCTTTTCATCTCATGGAATTTTTCTTCACATTCATCTACCCAAATGAACTTTATCCATTGTATGTCAACTTGGTCATTATATTATATAAAAATGAGAAATTTCTCACAAAAAATCAATAACATCCATACAACCCAAGAAAACTATGGATCTTGGTCACTATGGTTGGTCTGGTCCAGTGCTCAATAAATTTTTCCATTTAAGGATCAATCGATATACCCTCACTTGAGATTACATGACCTAAGAATGATAATTTTTTTGTATCCAAAATTCACTTTTGGTAAATTTAGCATAAAACTTCATTCCTCAAGTTCATAAGTACAATACTAAAATGATCTTGATTATCTTTTGATCTCTTTGAATATATAATAATACCTTTTATAAATCCTTCCATAAACTTATCAAGGTAATAAATAAAGTCTTTATTAATTATATCCATGAATATAACATGGTTTTTGGTACTTCTGAATGGAATCACTATAAATTCATAATTTCTATACCTCATATAGAAGGTTGTCTTTGATATACCCTCCTTTTTTAGACCCCCCTGAATGGCTTGAAGGCATTCATTTTTATTGGTTTTGATAACACCCCTTTAAAGGGATGAGGGGGAACCCTTACAAGGCCCGTAGGCTCAGATATTACATGGCCCATAGGCTTAGGATATTACATGACCCGATGGTCATAGGGAATTAAACCATACTATCTACAAGAGAACTAACCCTCCCTAGCATATGCATCATGACAGTAGCTCTCCACCTTCACATGGCCGTCTGGATAGGCTTCCCATGCAAGTAAAGGCTGGTCCCGATGGAATAGCCATACCCTCTCATTCTAAAAAATCCATTTGGCTCTACTCTAGTGAGTACACCTGCTTTGAATCCTCTTCTGGGGCTACTCCTTTTTTGTATTCTGTCTAGGGAAACAACATGTGGCCTGAAGGCCTTGAGGTGGCTTTAAGGCCTTAAAGGTGGCCCAAAATCCCTACTGACCTGAAGTCCTGGGTGGACCAAAATCCTTAAGGACTCCAATCCCAAACCAGTGGCCCAAGGTGAATAGTTCCATCTTCTACAGCACCGAACTGTACCTGCTACAGTACCTGCCCGAAAGCCTTAACACCCCATGGTGTTAAACTATGAAATAGGAATAACATATCTAGATTGTATTGTAATTTCTTATCCAATTCATACAACTGAATTAGTTCCATTATGTATAGGGTATTTAAAATAGGTGTTACACTAGTAATGTGTTCTATTGAAAACTGAACTTTGTGATTTGAGAGAAGATAAGTCATGTCATCAATAAATACATCCGAATATTCTGAAACAAAAGTATTCTCTTGAATGTTGAGTTTATCCCAAACCATTTCAGATAAATAGCCCTCAACAATAGGTAGTAAGGCTCCTAAAATATAAGTAATTTCGATTGGAAGTTCATATTTTTCCTCACACCAAAAGAAGATCATAAGTTGATTCGGAATATCAAATGTGACCTCCCTTCCTTGGAAACTGATATGGGATCTATATAAATATAGTCAAACCATGATCAAAATCACATAAAATTTAACTATAGATAGAATAATAATATTTTTAGCAAGAACATTCCCACAAACTTCTATTATATATGAGGTATAGACATGAGATTCAATCATACTACTATTATAAGTTTTTATTGATAAATAAATATACAATTATTGAGGATGTTATGTGATTCCCTTATAAAATTTTTCAAAGATAAAAAGGGTGGGTATAGATGAAATCAAATAAGACATTTATAGTTCTAGAGTGGATGGTACGTGTACCTTTCACCACTTCATTCTCATAACCCACATCAGCAATTATGATCGCATGAGTTTTACCTTTGTTTATTGGAATAAGTTATTTTTGAAGTTGATCGTATCATTAATATTTATATTCAAGAAATAATGGGAATATTTTTCATACTCTATTCAATTTTATAATTGGAGTTTGGTTGACACATTCGGTTGATATTTCTCTCCATTTACTTCAATGACCGGATTCTTGACATTAATTCAATAATATTTTTGCTTAATCACATTATTTTACACACATAAATCATTTAACAGACCCCTTAAGGTAATATTCTATGTGAATCATTCCATACCACATGTATTAATGAATATTAATATTTTTCCTCTCGTGGTCTTATAATTATAATTTTCTCAAATTCTATCTTTCTCTTATTATCCCAAAAAACTGTGATCACAATGAGAGTATCCAATAATGATTTATTGATTGAGATCACATTGAATGACTTACTCATAGATATGGAATTATAATATATAAAATCCAGTATAGAAACTTTTTATTAAGATACTAAATAATTGGTCATCTTTTTTTCAAGGCCGATGATAAATAATGAAGTATACCATGCATTTATAGTGAAATGTTCTTCATAGGTTCTAATTAATTCATCATCCATATGATTTAGCTCAAGAAATTCCCTCTCTATCTTAATGAAAATAGTTATAAATAAATACTTATTTAAAATTACATTCTTAATCTCTTCTAATTCCATGGATTCAATTTCCTCCTCTTACCATGTATTATTAATAAGATCCCATAATTTATTAACTTCACCTTCCAAATGACAAACAACCAAAATAAGATTCTCATGGTCTATTAACAGAATAATTAAGAATATATTTTCTATATCAATGATCCATTACTCATAAATAAGAAAATCATAGGAACTATTAATGTATGTAAGAAATTATCACATAAAAGACACAATGGGGAGTTGTTCCATCCTTTGTTCATTTGGATGTCTGTCATGATTCATGTTAGCATTAATATATTAAGATATTTGGGTGATAATATATACAATATTTTATATTCTTGATCCCATTTCATTCTGTTTCTTATAAGTATGTCTATTTAATTTATTTCTGCATCCATTGATTTCTTGATTCCTCATTGTTCGATAAATTCAATAAAACCAAAAATATTAGTGTGAGTATCATAAAACAATAATCAAAGTAAGTAATCATAGGATTATGAAAATAATTCTTATGATGTCCTATATTATGAATCATTTCTCTCAACCTATTACATGTTAGGTTCATCATATATCACTTTTAGTTCATCAAAGTTTATCATAGATTCTATCATCTCAGTCTTCATAATAGTTTATAAAGAGAATATGAATTGACAAAATCATAGCATGTGGGAGTTCCAAACCTATTCTGTAGTTATACCTCTTTTTATTAGACCGATTGAAGATCTATTTAATACCCAACCATCCTTTTCTTGGCTATTTCCCCTTGGTTTATTCATTCTAGATATTGTATTCACTTATTTATATCCAGATAGGGGTGATATTGTAAGAAAACCACACAATCTCTACTTTTCCAAAACATCTTGATGTTATCCTATACTTAGACTTATCCCTGAGGTTTTCACTATTGTTTTTATAATCTTGATCTCTAATAATAAATAATTTATTTTCTAAAACCAATTTCGGTGACCTAATAATTTCATAGAAAATATTAAATCATTCGGATGGATATTCAATACATCACATAATCATTCACACCCATAAACTATAATGGTTTACTATCTTTAGAGACTATGTAAATAATCAAGTTAATTCATGGCATATATTTAGGACCTCCCATTTATTTTTTCTCACTAAATACTATCATTATAAATAGTTGATTTTAAAACCTTTCTTCATAGCCTGGGGAAATTGAAACATAATAAATAGTGAGCACAAATTCTCAATAAATGTAAATAGAGGGGATATCAATCAATTTTCATAAGTGAACATATAAGTAGAATGAGGGTGTGATAAAATGATCATAAATTAAAAAAGTCATACCTAATTAGAAAATATCATAAATCATAAGACAAATCATAGGTATTTATTATAACAAAATAAATAAATCATAAGTGTTCATATAAATTAGTAATCAATCATAATCCATGATAACATATCATAACCACAATATATATGTTTTTTCATACACATAAACATAGAAAATCATTTACTTATTCAAGGAACACTTTCAAGACTATGATAGTGTAAAAATTCCCATAGTGGATTGTGTTTACTCACCATTACATCATTTCCTTATTCAAGGCTTACTAGCAAGACTATTATAGTGGATATAGTCCCTTACTTAACTGGGTTCACTTCCTATTTTAGTTCATATTATCTCATGAGATATCAATATTTAAGAAATGTATTAGAGGGATATATTATCATTATTTTTTCACCAAAAATATAATGAAAAGCATACATAAGTGTGCCATAATATCATACAAATAGTTATCATTTCATCATAGCATAAAATGTGGAAATGAAATGGGTTTCAAAATAATTTCCTCATAACTGAATTTAACCATGGGAAAGAAATAGGTTTTATAGAATCATACTTAAAATGTAATCATCATAAGACATCCATGGGGAAAAGGTGGGTGGTATCATAAGATCATATCCTCAGTTAAGCATAATAATCCTTAAATTATGTTGACATATATGAAAATTACTTTTATAAAATCATTTAAAATACACTTAGAAAATCAATAGAAAACTTCCCTTTTTTTATTTTGGAGAAATTATAAAAAATAAATTACCTAAAAAATGGAGATAATATTTTATTTTCAAAACCTTTAAAACATGTAAATGAATATTCATGAAAATATAATGTAATTATGGATGGAAAATCTATTCATGTCGTAAACATTAATAAAGAACATTCTTTTTACACTTTTGTAAAAAATCAAAATTGAGTCATATGAAAAACATTTGAAAATATTACATTTAATCATTTTTCAATAAAGAAAAATGTAGTAAAAATAATCTCCCTCAAACATTTAAGTATATATAAAAACTTATTAAAAACATTTTGAAGAACATGGATATAGAAGAGAATGATTCTTAGCACGAAAAGAAAAAATAATCTCTTATTTTATTAAAAATATTTTCTCAATTATTTTAAGTACCAAAGAGATTGAAATGGTAATAATTTTTACAAATTACATATATAAAAATATGATAATAAAATATATGTTTTTTATTGTCTAAATATCATATAATTTACCAAAATGTAAATTTAACATAGATAGTCCTAAAAGGAAATGTAATTGTAACGTAAACCTTTAACTCAATTCTCATATTGATTTGTACACATTTGAAACTCTTGAATGATATATATAGATTTATTATAAATATATTAAAAAATAATATTCATTCCTAACATACTGTATATCATTGATTTATAATTTTTAATAAACCTTTTATAAACAAATATTCATTAAAATGAACATTTTGGTGAAAACTGTTCTGTTTTCCAGGCATGTTTCAATTCAACGGTTCCAACCCATGAAAATTGGTCATGGTTTCATCATATAAATAATATTAACCATTTCATAAATATAATAATTATTCATTATATACACATTTATATCCATCCATATATGGTGGTGATGAAAATATAATTACATCACATCATGGAGGTGGTAGCATGTACAAACACGCAAGTGATGTTTCCACTTTTAAATAGATGGAATGAAAAAAAATTAGAAAATAACTCACCATTAAAAATAATAATTATATCATATATATCATATATATTTATTAAATATATAATTATTATCATCCAAGTAAAGTGGAAATGAAAAATTAGTCAAATCACATCATGGAGGTGGTAGTCTACATATACGCACGAGCGACTTTATCATTTTCCAAAAGATGTGGAGGAGGTAGAAAATGGTAATATAATTATAAATAAAATATCTTATCAGAGTAATTATACTTCTAAAAATATTTTAATATGGTTATAGAGCATTTTTATGAGGTTTAAGAGGAATGAAACATGAAATTTTTTGGCAAGAACATATACATCTCATTCAGGAACCTTCATTTGAGAAGAACCTTAAAGATTCTTGGATAGGACTTTCGAAAGAAAAAAACCACATATTCACTGATAAGGGTGTTGGGAGAGTATTTTACAATATATTTTTAGAGATATAGTGATCATGTTGTGTTTATACATGAGAATATTAGGTTTCATTTTATAAGCGAGGTGGATGGAAAACTTGTAAATACATGAAATATTATTATATAGTATATGACTTACTCATTTCAAGTGGCTCCAAAATGACAAATATTTGAATATAATATGGTTAGGTATAAAATCCCATTAACCAATAAAACTAAAGAAATTATTTAGTACAATTTAAACCTTATCTCTTAGATTTAATCCCTCGTAACCCTTTTTAACCCTTATCGTAGTGATAAGTGTTCTTCATGGTTACTATTAATTATGAACAAAAAGTAAGTTGAAGCTATAACATAATATTAATAATAATTATTATATATATGAAATAAAATTTACCATATTCAATTCCTAATAGTGTTATAAATTGTTAGAGTTGGTGTCCTAGGACCAAATAATTTTACTTTGATTACATATATATTCAAAGTATTGAATATTAATTAAGAATATTATTATATATTGTCCATTTTTTTAAATGAATTTAAATTAATAATGGTCTATTATATACTTTACATTGATAAGGTCATAGAGTTTCCAACTATTGTGGTAACCTTGAAGTTCTTTGAAAATATTCTTAATATAGTTATATGGTTGGATAACATGCTATTCTAGGATACATAGTATATAGACCATCAAGAGAGAGTACTTGTAAGAGGATAAGGCATATTATCCTGAAGTTCACACTTGGTAATCTGCAATATGAATGATTATGGGAACAGACCCACGAGTTGGAATTCCTCAAGCTTTGGTTCCGTCAGATATTTCTATCATTGAGTGTGTGTAATTACCCTTAGACATTAACATTATCATTGGTTCATGTCATGAATCACACAATTAGATTTATTAACAAAAAAATCATGACATATGTTAGTGGTATGTAGGGTATGTTCAGTTAACCATTATTGAAATGTCATTAATGGATAATACAAGGATTCGTCCTTCCATCTTTATTGGAATTGATATCTTATCCCTTTGATTAAAATATAACCATTGCCTAAATTACATGGCCATGGTGTATCAATGTGTTTATTTCTAATAGTTAAAAAATTATGTACTGATGATGGCACCATCATGAAACCATCTTAATAATTCAATATGATAAAGGTATTGTATTACACAGTGAGCATTCGCATGTGGTTTTCAGTGTTTCAAAATTAATTTCTTTCTCTTGGGTTCCTTGACCCATTGCAAGATAGTATTCTTTGACTTCATAAAATCCCACCTAATTCTAATGAGAAATAATCCCAGAGGGTCACACACTATGTGTTATCATTGATCTTGATTAAACTATATTTGAATTTATATTGATTTTATAAATTAAATAAATATTTTTTCATCAGTATGTGAATAAAAATATATTTATATATTTTATTAAATATTTAATAAATAATTATTCTATTATATTTAAATTAAATATTTATTTATGAATAAAATATTTATTTGGTTATTCAATAAATACTAAGGATTTAAAATTGACCAAGACTATTAATATTGATAAATAATTATATACTTGCCAGTAAATATTATTTATCATTTACCCAATATTGTGCATGCCACAAAATAATAATTATATTATTATTTTGTGACTTTTGGTTTATTAAAGGTTTAAATATTGTTTTAAGGGATGACATGAAATTAAACAATATTCTAACCTAAACCCTATCTCTATAAATATTCCATTATGAATATTATTTAGGTAATAAAAAAATACAATTGGTGTGGATAATAAATTCTATTTTGACTTCCCTATCTATCTCCCTCTCAAGAATTAGAATTCAAGAGATATTTCTTCAGGACAGAAGAATGGGAAATCAAGAACGAACAACAAGTGACATTCAATTTACTATTCTATAACTCATATATTGAGTGGAGTTACTTAGATATCATTAATATCATGTTGGATCACTACTATATGGATATACCCTTGGATCCTTACAAGCACAATAAAGGAAATACAAAAGGGTCTTTTCAGATGATCAACATCAACTAAGAAGAAAGAAACCTAAGATGAGGTAATTTATTTCTTCCAATATAAATAAATAAATTATAAACATAAAATTAAATATCATCTATTTGGGTTCTAAGAAGTTGAAATTAAAATAAATTTTGATTATCCCATCGCCCATTTTGCAGTTCTACTGTGTCCATAACCTACAAGTTTTACCAGTGTATTCATATTAAAATTTTAATTATTTATTTGATTGTTGATCTATGAACAATTTTGGTTGTATTTTCATATCAAGCTATTTATTATTTAATATGATTTTAATTATCATGATTTGGAATATTAATCATGTTTGTTCAGAGTCTTATTTTTATAAAGGTCAAAGAAAAAATGAAGAATGATCATAGATGCCATCAGAAACTTTCAAATTCTTGTCCGGTAGACAGGGTTATGGGGTTTTTACTTGGAAGTACACATCGTGTACCCTATTTCACTGCATATGTATTCCATGTAGTTACTATACGCAAAGAATTTATTGCATTTCGTTTGTATATTTGGCCAAAATGGAACATAAGTTGTTAGATAAAATGGAATGTATCGGTGTACACACTGTGTAGAATACATCGGTTAGTGGAATAAATTGCACAATCCATGTGGTAATTATACATATTCAAACAACATGAGACTGAAAATCTTGAGAATTTATTATACACATGATATGTATGTGGTGTAAATGGCATGTATTTCATCAATTCACATGTTTTAAACACACGCTAAAGACCCGAGCATGCATCATATACACACAAAATAAAAAACACATGATGTGTAGAAACTGTTTACATGTTATGTAGTATATCCAAGGTACATGCTACAAAACTAGAAATGTAATCAAGATACACGAAAACTGAGATACATGGTGTGTAACTGGTATGTACACGCCCTGTAATATCCCATTAAATAGCAGAATTAGAAATTATTTTAAATTGAAATTAAAAAATGAAAAGCTTATTTTATTGATTTGAAAACCAATGTCTGTTTAATAATTTAAATATGGTTTTAAAGAATACAAAATTCTAAATTAATATATTATAATAAATTTGTAATTATTAGTTCTACTGTTTATTTTCTATGAATTCCATAAAAATGTGTATCTTTAATTATGTTCAGATAATCATTATGATGAAAGGGAATTAATTAATTCATTAACTAATTAATACAAGAATATTTGTATTAATAAAAAATAATGAATAAAGAAATGAATGTTATCCAATTAATTTTTTTTATAAATTGCATGAATGACTGATCGTGAGCTTGACTAAGACCTAAGTATGTGTTAGAATTTATTTAACTTAATTTATTACATGAGTTTTCAATTATTTAATGTTAAATTAAATGATGGTATGCATGTCATACCTCCCTCCATTATTATGTAAGATATCCATGTACAATGATATTTATATAATATCCTTTATCCAATTATTTGGTCCCCTCACCTGCGTGTGATTAATAAATACTTTTAGTTAATGGATCATCCCAAGGTGTGTAGAGGTGGTTCAATATAGAACCATGATCATGTCAACTCGATGATACAAAGGTCTATAAGAGTAATTTTATAACTCAATCCAACCCTAGAAAATGGAGTTATTCCCCTAGGTCATAGGTTGATTTAATGTCCACTCATTAAATCAACCATTAGATAAGCTCATGATCAGGTCATTTACATTATTTATTTATTTCTATCTATGCATTATTTATTTTATATATGCAAGACTGTAGCCACATAAATGAATTAATAAATATGAAAAGATGGAATTTAAATAAATGGATTATGGATAAAAAAATAATCCAACATGGTTAATTAATTAAGTAATATCCCCTTGATATTAAAAATACATGTAAAGGGTAAAATAATATAAAAAGTATGCATCATAAAATACAATTTCTCAATTACATTTTGAATCGGACTTAGCCTTCTATTAATGAATTTTGAATAAAACAAATAGAACTAAGTGTATGACCAACCCTTGTTGGGACACTTAATTTTATCATGGGAGTTCTTATGATGGTTTTGGGTTGAATTAACCATTTTACATCAAGATTAATATACCTTTCTAGTTTTGGTGTAATTTGGAGAAAAGTATTGAGGAAATCTATGTCATGATTTTATAATTGGGGAGTCCCCTCAACGGAACGTGGATCTCCAAGCCTATAGTAAGTAATGACCTACATACCTAAATACCTTCAAGTAGCTTGACCATACCTTGATGGGGTTATGTAAAGGGGAATACAGATATTTTACACTAAAATGTCCTAGAAACTAAACATTCTGAGTTCAATGATGAGGTCTATTGGGACTTGATAAAATAGTGGTAGATTTAATAAAAACAATTAATTTATTATATCTCACATAATTTTTAATCAAGAAATGTAATAATAATTTTAGATTTATAATTTTAGAATAGATGGAAATATCATCATCCTCACTATCCATATAAACCATATTAAAGAAATACCATCTCCTAACTGGCGATAACTTCCAAGAATGGTACACATGCCTTTGAGTTGTTTTGTTCCATAAATGGAAATCATACGTGCTAGAATCATAACATCCAAATCCACCATTCAAATAGGAAATTTATGAATTGTTCCTATTCTACAAAAAATATATGAGCGATGTGGTCAATTTTCATTGATTCATCATTTTATCTATGTCTAGTGAGCTCTTAAAGTCTCTGGAAAACATGGATGTGACTAGCCTGCAAGTAGCATATATCCATGGCCTGTATGAGGAGATATCTAGATAGGAGTGATTTTAGATTTAAAAACTGAAATTTCATGGTTATTTTATGGAGTTTTACCTAGATATACATCATGAAGTCAACATCATTGGACACATTGATCACTTAAAGGTTTTAGGGTTTAAACTCCCTAATGAAGTGGTCATTGATCTCATTCTTTCATCACTCCCTCATAGATTCTCTAGATTTTATTTTGAATTTTAATATGAACAACATTGAGAAGTCTTTCCTATATCTTATCACTCTTATTTCCAAGTGGATAGGGATAATAAGCATGAAAATATTTCAGTACCTATTGTGAACAAGTGAATTTCCCTAATGAAAATCCCCAAGGCCAAGGCTACTTCACAGTGCCCTTCAAAGAAGAGGAATATCGAGGGGAAATAAATGGAATGAGATTTTGTTTATTTCGCATGTGGCTAGAAGGGCCACTGGAAGAAAAACTACATCTAGGCTAAGAATCAAGGAGAAGCTTCAGGTGCATTTGTTATTGAGTTCAATTTATCTTTTTCTACAAATTTTATGTTGGGTATAACTTGGGTTACTCTCATATGTATTCAAATATAGGAACCAAGTATATTTAGAATAATTGAAGAAGGGGATTTAGATCTATTAGACGCAAATAGATCTAACCTTTTTTTTGTAGCTATTAGGGACTACCACCTCACATTGTTGAATAGAATGATATTTTTTTTGAATGGTTGTTATTGTGTACCATTCGTAACAAAAAACATTATTTTAGTATCCAGACTAGATATAGATGGTTTTATTTTCAAATTTTTAAATAAAATATTATTTTTTAAAAAATATAACATTTTTTACGGTAACACACATTTAAATAATGGTATTTTGTGTAGGACTCCACAAATAAAGTAATGGGAATCAATAACAAAATAACCTCACATGACTCGTACCACACCCAAATTTGGCATCACCATCTAGGTCATGTAAATGAAAATCACTTCAATAAATTACATCAAAATGGAAAATTTGATTTTATTTAACTAAAACCAATTGGTGTATGTCATGCGTGTTTACAAGAAAAAATGACCAAATCCCCATTTATTGGGAAAGTAGAAAGGGCCAAAGATATTATCGAATTAGTTCATACAAACATGTGTGGAACATTTTATATTGAAGTAAGGGGTGTGTACTCATATTTCATAACTTTTACTAATGATTTTAGAAGATATGGATATGTATACTTAATTAGGTGTAAGTCAAATTTGTTGTAAAAATTTATAGAATATAAGAATGAAGTTGAAAATAATATTGGTAAGAATATTAAGAAACTCCACTCAGGCTGTAATAGATAATATCTCAATCAAGAATTTGTTTATTATTTATGGTACTTTTGGTTTTTATCTCAAATAATTCCTACTAATACTCCTCAGTTTAATGTTATAAGTGACTAGATGAACCAAACCTTATTGGACATGGTGAGATCAATGATGATTCATGCGATTATTCCATTATTATTTTGGGGATACATGTTACGAACATCATTACATATTGTAAACCCAATTCCAACTAAATTGATGAATGGTATTCCATATGAATTTTGGATTGGAGGATAAATAATGTTATCAAGTTTACATGTGTGGGGATGCGAAGCCTTTGTTAAGGCATCATCAGGTAAGAAACTTCCACCATGAGGTACAAAGTGTACCTTTACAGGATACCCCAAGGAAACAAGGGGATATTACCTATAATACCTCTTAAAAAACGTTTATAGTGGAAATACATTCCATATTAATTGAGAGAGAGAACAACAATAAAAGAGAGAGTATGATCAAGGTAAAATTTGATGATGTTGAGGCTCAAGGCACAAAAGAGATGGTACAAGAATATATTCCACAAATCCCCATTGAAGAAGAAATTTTTGTTGAGATAGAAGTACTAAATAGAAGTATAAGAGATGTTATAGAACTAGAAAATTATGGTTTTCTAGTCACCAAGGATGGTGACTCATTATTAGTAGATAATAATGATCCTTTAGCCTACAAAGAATTAGTAAGTGGAGCGAATATTTCCAAGTGGAAAGAATCCATGAATTATGAAATGGATTACAAGTACCAAAACCAAGTCTAGATTTTGGAAGACCCTCCAATAGATTTAATGCCCATTGGATTCAAATGGGTATTCAATAAGAAACTGTACATGGAAGGACAAGTAAGTACTTATAAGGCATGATTGCTTGCAAAAGGGTTTAAATAGCATCAAGACATGAATTATGAGGAAATATTTTCACGAGTTTCAATGATGAAATCCATCAGAATTATACTTAAAATTCTAGCCATCCATGATTACGAGATTTGGAATGTGGAGGTCAAAACAACCCTCCTTAATGGGAACCTTCAAGAAGATGTCTATATAAAATAACCTAAAGGGTTTGTGAATCCAAAGGATGCCAACAAGGTATGTAATTTTTAAATATTCATTATAGAGAAATGTGGGAATCCAGGCCATGGAACATTATTTTTGATGAGTCTATAATGGAATTAGATTTCATAAAAAAGAATTCCATCCATGTGTTCATAAACAATTTAGTGGAAGTGGAGTCATTTTCTCAGTAGTATATGAAGATGGAATAATACTTATTTGAAATGAAATAACATTATTAAAATATATTAATCCATGGTTGAATAAATAATTATCCATAAAGGACTTAGGTAAGACAACATAATTGGTGGGATTAAGAGCCATCATTAAAGATTCAAGAAACTTCTTGGCCTAAATCAAGGTACATATATTGACAAGATAATGAAGATATTCAATATGGAACAATCGAAGGGGTGATTGTTTTCAATGTAACATAGAATTCATATTTTTAAGAAAATGTTTCCATAGACACATGATGAAATAAATATAATGGAAAGGATTATATATTCATCATTAATTGGGTTAGTCATGTATGTTATGCTATATACTGGAATAGATGTTCCCAACGCATTGAGTGTGGTAGGAATATATCAAGATTATTTTGGCGATTGTCATTAGAAGGTATTTAGGACCATCCTTAAGTATATAAGGCATACTAAGGATATGTTCTGGGTCTATAGAGGAGATGAGGAACAAATCATCAAAGGATATTTAGATTCTATTTTCCAAAAAAGGTCAAGATGACATGAAGTCACAAATGGGATACATTTTCACTATGAATGGGGGAGTTATGAATTATAGGAGATAAAAATAATATGGGGTCACATAATCTATAGTAGATTGTGAGTATATTGTGGATTTTGAGGAACCTAAAGAAGTATGATGGACATAAAAATTCATCCAAGTGTTTTATGTGGTACCTTGCATTAAAGATCCAATCACACTCTATTATGATAATACTATAGGGGTGGCTCTCCCAAAATATTCAAGGTCTCATCAGACGATAAAGAACATACATCATAAGAATCATCTCTTGAGTGATTTTTTCAGAGAGGTGAGGTTACAATTATTAGTATTTTTATAGAAGATAATGTGGAAGACCCCTTTACCAATTCCTTGACTTAGCAAAAACATGGTTATTATGTGAGGTCTAGGGAACTAAAATTCATAGGTAGTTAGCTCTAGTCTAAGTGGGAGTTTTTTAGATTTTGTTTGCTAAGGAAAACTAATTATAATTTTATTATATGTATATTCTTAGTATTGAATATTAATTAAACATTTTGTTATATATTTCTCATTATTCTACATGAATTTAATGCAATAATATCCTAGATTTTTTGTCACATTGATAAGGTCATAGAAGTTCCCACTATGATGAGAACCTTGAAGTGCTGTGAAAATATTATTAAAATAGTTCTATGGTTAGATAAAATACTATGATGGGACATATATTATATAGACCATCGGGGATGAGTACTTGTAAATAGATAAGGCTTCTTCTCATGAGGTTCTCACTTAGTAATCTCAAAGGCGGGGGATTATGAGAACATACCCTCTAGTAGAAATTTTTCATGTTTTGGTGTTATTAGATATTCCTATCTATAAGCATGTCTTCTGGTCCCTATTATTTAATATTATCATTGGTGAATGTTATGACCCATACACATATATTTAATAATAAATACTATCATACCATATATTGGTGGGAAATAGGGTGTGTTGGGTGTGTCACAATTGACATATCATTAATTGATAAGTATCAGAAGGATTTTTCTATTCCATATTTATGGGATTTGATATATAATCCCTTTTATTAGAATATTACCTTCTCCTAAATTCCATGGACTTGTTGTATCAATGTGTTTATTTCATATAATCATAGAAATACATAACAAGAATATTTATTGATGACACCATCGTGAAATATTCTTGATGAGATATTATGATAAAGGGACTATATTATATCGTGAGTGTTCACATGTGGTTGTAAAAGTTATGACATTAAGTTATTTATATTAGGCGACTTGACATATAGCTAAACAGTAATACTGGACTTAAAGCAATCTCACCTAATTCCAACAAGAAATAATCCTATAGGTTCACACAATAAGTATTTCTGTTGATCTCAATTAAATTTTATTTGAATTTAATTAATGGAATAATTATTATTCTCAAGATTGAGGAATAATTTTATTCAAGCTATATTTAACAAATAAATTAAATAACATTTATTCACGAACCTGTGAATAAAAATATATTTATTTATTTTATTGAATATTTAATAAATATTTATTCACCAGTATGTGAATGAAATATTTATTTATGAATAAAATAGTTTTTTAGGAATTCAATAAATACCAAGGAGTTCGAATGGATCAAGATCACATCTGGTGACAAATAATTATTTAAAAACCAGTAAATATTATTTATCATTTGTGTAACATTGCGCATAATGAAAAATAATAATTATTATATTATTTTTTGACATGGTGTTTATTAAAGTTATTTACATTTTTTAAGGTCAGAAATAAATTAAGAAGTATTCTAACGAAACCATACCTTTATAAATATCTCGTTATGGATATTTTGTAGGTTCTTGAAAGAGTTAGAATTATTGAACACAAAAAAATATCTTTCAACTCCTCTATCTCTATCCCTCTCAAGAATGAGTAATCATAAGATATTTCTTTAAGACTGATGAATGAGTGATAAAGAACAAAAAATTCAAGAAATTTGATTCACCACTCTAGTGCCCATTAATAGAGTGGTGTTTCTCGAGGATCATTAGGAGCACATATGGATCACCACTAGAGGGATTATATCCTTGTATTC
Source organism: Viscum album (assembly GCA_963277665.1). NCBI lineage: Eukaryota > Viridiplantae > Streptophyta > Magnoliopsida > Santalales > Viscaceae > Viscum > Viscum album. The sequence continues at coordinate 2,104,093,749 of OY728165.1, forward strand.
TCACAACCACAATAAAGGAAATCTGAAAGGGTCTATTGGGAGGATAAACATTGACTATAAAGAAAGAAATATAAGACAAGGTAATTACTTTATTCTAATAAATAAAATTAATTATAAAATTAAAATGGAAGATCCTCTATTGGGGTTCTATGAAATTTAAATTAAATGAAATTTTAATTATCCCATCACCTACCACATGCTTTTGTTGTGCCTGAAATCTATATAAATTAATTCTAAAAAAACACACAAAACTCATCAAAAAAAATTTTAGGAAAAAAACATTTATCAATCATAAAGTGAATTTCCTTTAATATTATGACTATTCACCACCATTAAATAAATTTTAATTTATTTAATTAAATAAATGATCTAAAAATTACATTAAAATAATTCATCAATAGCGATTAATGTAATTTACAATGATAAAAATACATTATTCACATAAAAAAGGTTTTTTGACAATAACACTTTTTACCTTAAAATGATTTTATCTTCAATTATAAACAATTGATAAACAAGTTATGATTGATTATGAATTATTTTACATTAAATAAAATTATATTTTATCAAAATAATAATTATTTAGAAAACAAGATACATAATATATATAAAAAACAATAATTAAAAAAATACAATTTAACATAAAATGATATTTCTTTTAATATTTTAAATTGAGTACTTATTACCTAGAAATTAATCAATAAATTTTCATTAACGAGATATTATATATATTTTTTCATAATTTAGTTATTCTAATTCATACATGCCATTCCAATAGCTAGGTGATAACAATCACATTTAAGAAGAGTATCATGGTTCATTTAAACATGATGTTGTGTATAAAGTAAGCTATCAAATAAATAAAAAAATTAAATAGAAATATTTCATAAAATATTAGGGTGTTAAAATCTACAAAATGTACACTTGGATGGATCTGGGTGGTCTAAAGATGAAGTACATATATAATCACCATAATCCAAGTTTAGTCCATTTAAATATAACTGTGTTTAATGACTAAAAATAATTAATATCATAAAGGGGGATTTTAGATGAAGATTTTAATGCTCAAAAGGGGTCATGTACCCTAAAATTATAACTTATTCTAGTTGGAACAAATCACTTAAACTAATATTTGTTAATAAATGAGGGTGATCTAAATATTTCCTAGGTTCATGGACCTAGAGAGTATAGATCGACTTTTTCTAGGGCCAGATAGTGGTCCCTATGAGCTTTGTGTAATTTATTTTAGCCCCAAATTTTTAATAATCCCTGAATTATGAGAATCGTAGTGGGAAAGAACTCAAATTTTTCTCAAGTCACCCTTTTTAGGTTTTCATCATGACAATTTTTATTCCATTTAATTTATTTAAACACTCAAACTTTTTTTGAGGCTATACTAGGTGCATTCCTAGTGAGCGAAGACTCAATATTTTCCTATAAAACCCATTGTGGGTATTAAACCTATTGAGTTCTATGTCACTTCCCTTTATCAGTTCAGGGCTATGAAAGTTATACCAATGTAGGTAATGTTTAAGGTTTAATATCTTTGACTAACATGAGGCTAAATCTTAAGGTCATACAACTTAGACCAAATGGTGATGCAGCCTATAAAGTATCATGGGTGAGGAAAATGAAATGTGAATAAATGGGGGCCTATATTATTATAGAAGACCTTAGGTAAGGGTACACATAGTTTTATGTTATGGTTATCAAACCTATGATAAAAGGTGTGATGTGATATCCCAAATGGGGCTCAGGATCTAGGAGTTTTCTAAAACATTTAAATAAGAAATGAGAAATATATAAATCATAACTTGAACTACACGAATATGGAAGTGATGAAATATAAAAATAATATTGAGGATGAACATTGGAAAATTTTGATTGGTAGGTTCTATGAAAACATTATTGATGGAAAATGGGGTAATATTACCTTTTTATTTGGATGAAACATGTCTATCGTCGGTATGCCAGATATGCAGCTTGAATATCATTACCAATAAGAGGTGTTCATATTGGAATCAAATACAATTGTTACAAATATCCACAAAAGGTTTTTGAAGATTAAAATGCTTAAGGTATAATGTGTGGAATATGAAGATTATATTCTAAAGATTCTTAGAACATTATTGCCCAAATAAAACTGTGGGTGGGTTATTATGGAATGTTTAAAGGGAGGGGTGATGGATTATGATCTTTAGTGAAGTCTAAAAAATATTGTTCATACATAACTATGTATCTTGAAATAACATTAATTAATCCTCACATAGTTCTTATATAGGCCTTTATGTGGATCTGGAATATACACAAGGGAAGACATGATAAATATATACATTCCCTAGTGTGGGGAAGCATAATGAGACAAAAAATTGGTAAAGTTCTCAACATCAAGAATTATTCATTGTTTCTTGGTTATATATGAGTTAATTGTACATAATTACATACCCCATGAGGATCTGAATTATGTAATTCATAATTTCCATCAAAGATATGTCATCCAACATATATTTTAATATCAAAAGGCTCAATGTGAATGGTGAGAATTTACTCTAGAGAAGGGGACTTGAATTTGAGGGAGTCTGTGATTAGGTCCAAGATAGGTGATATGGGTGTTGATAAATATCATGAAATAATAGTAATAAATCCACATGTAGGTCCTACAAATAGAATGTAAAGGACTCATCCTAGAATGATATTAATAAAAATTGTCCCAAAATTTAATAGGAATCTCGAGTATTAAGATAGTGGGTTTGATGGGTTATAAACTGATTTTATTCCTATATTTGGGTTGGAATAATGGAATGTCACTATATATCTTATAATAATTGGAATCAATTAATACATTTTTGTTAAAAAGGGAATTTTAATTTTGGTACAATATCAAAATTAGATGAATCTCTATGGTTGTACCTAATACATGAGATCTTGGTTTCTATATATAGTGTCCTAGTGGATGAAAATTTCATTAAAATCTTGTCTTGAGATATGTGATTTTTACATCACTACGTATCCTGAAATGATAAGAGTCAATCCACGTGTTCTTCTTGTATTATCTTTTTATAGATCTAGCTTATGTTCTCTATCCCAATGTCGGTCTAAAGAAGGGAAAGAATGACTTGGATCAAGGAGGACCAAACACTAGGATATAATCCTTTTAACTTGATGAAATTTTATCTTATATTGGTTTTATAGATATAGAACAATACATCGAGGACTCTTGCATTGATATAGTTATCATGTAATAAAATTAGACAACATACAACAAACCACTCTAACCAGTCTAAATGTCTTGCCTTATGGACCACATTATGTGTAGTTTATGATCATGTGAAAAGTATTCAAATGGAATATGGTTTAATTTAGAATGATGAGTAACTTTATATATAGGTATTTGTGTAAATATATCTCATGAATAAAATGAAATGGTCTCATCTTAGTGTCTATTCAGTGGAGAAAAACCATATGAAATGGTAAATCCCTATAACAAGAACCTTTACATACATATGGATCATATGTAAGAAAATTATGTAATGTAGAATAGGATACTATAAGTAGTTTATGTCCTTGTTAGAATAACCATATGTTGTGAAGTTTATATTTTAGCAGCAAAGACCCTGTGTTTTTTAGTTTAATTTCACACAGAAAGGATGAAGAGTTGTGAAGTTTAGGGTTATGGGAAAAGTAACCAACATTGTGAAGTTTTGAATCATGATAAAAGGACCTAGTATTATGTTGTTTAGGGTTTTATGACAAGGAAATAGTGTGTATCAACCCCAACTCTAGTAACCTAGAGATTATTTCTACTTTATTACATTGGAAAAAGATACAAGGAATCACATCCCAAAGGACTGCATAGTTCGGTAATCTTCAAGAATCAGATACATACATGATACCAATTATACATTGGAAATAAAAATTAAAACGTAATATAAAAAAATAAAATTATTTAATCCTTGAAAATAATTCCAATACTTCTTCTACATATCCTAGGTAAAGGATACAAAATAAGTGTGGTATCAAATTCTTAGTAAGGGTTACACATAATGGAATCTATCATGAAAAAATAAGTCATAATCAATATGTAAATGTAAATAACTAAACACACATTCAATTTAATCAATAACTTTAATATCATAATTAGATGAAGAATAATAAATAAGGAATATACCATATGGATAGATAAATATCTAAACACAAATTATATTTAATCAATAACTTGAAAAAAATTATTATATAAGGCCTAATAAATATGGAAAAGGATATAAAGGATGAAACATGTTATTTAATAAATAAAATGAAATTCATCCATAGATAATATCAATGTAAAAATATCATGGATAATAATAATAACTAAATTTTCAATGAAGGAACTTCTTAATAATTAGACTTCGTGATCTCATAAATCATGATACCTATGTTGTGAATACCTTTCAAAATATAGTTTAAAATAGATGGGTAGGTATACACTAGAAACCCATTTAACTAATTATAGCCAACTGATTCAACTCATGAGACTATCTATGTGTCGAGGGACCATTTATAAACAATCCCCCACTCATATCTTTATATCCAACTCATGATTCATAAATCAAATGATCGATTTAATTTATGACCAATATGCCGTATCAACAAATTTCAATATCGAATAAAGAATTTGTAATAAAAATAATTTCTCCATACATACATATAACATTGAAATTAAACTAACTTATGTATAAATTATATATGGTTTAATTAATAAGTATATCTATAATAAATAATTTTGATATTTAGGGTAAGTTTAATGTCTAATGAAAAAAAGTGAATATTTCAAGGGAAAGTTAATGAATACAGAAATTAATCGAGGAAGAAAATTTCAATAATTTCCCAGGTCAAAATGATCATAAACCATCCAAATAAATAATAATTATGGTATCAATACAACATATCCCTAGTATGTAATGTATGGATAGAAATACCATAAAGATGTCATTGAAACATTCTGGAGAAAAACAATCTTCTCACATTGAAAATACTTTTTAAACAAAAAGTTAACAAAATATTTTGAATATAATTTTCATTTAAAATAATATTTTATTTTTATAAAGAAATATTTAAAACAATAAGTGTCCATGATGTTATGAAATTTCGTACACGTCATACATATTAAATCAAAGATTCTTTTCACATTTTTAGTAAAAGCCAAGCAATCCTTGTTTGGAAAGCTAAATAAATATTGCTTAAATTAAATTTTATATAATGTAAAACATGGGTAAAATTTTCTTTAATAAACAATTTTTATAATGTTAAAAACATTTTTTATAACATTTTTATAAAAAAAATTGAAACAAAAAGAATTTTTGACCAAAGTGAGAAAAGATGTCGTATTTTATTATAAAAATTATCAATCATTGTAAGTACCAAAGAGAGGAATACAATACTATTACTTGAGAAAAAAATTAATAACTGGAGGAGAATAAAATTAAAGTTTTTTACTATATAATTAACAAATAATTTCCTTCACTATAAATTCAAGTACAAATAATCCTGATTAAAATGAGATTATGAAATAAAATCTTATAATGATCATAAAATTGAAGTGAGAATTAAAAAATGAATAAATTATGTGTGTAAAATTTAAATCCATATAAATCAAGTGGAAATAAAATATAACATATTCAAATGTATTTATATACATAATCTTATAATTTCAAATACATTAAAAAGTAATATTACCCAATGAAAATAAATTGAGTAATGAAATTTCTAACGACTTGGTAATTTTCAAGTCAAACCACCTTAGATTAAATAATTAAAATTAAGACATATAATACCAATAATCATGAATATTTCATGATATTACATGAATTTTTTAATTATATACACATGTAAAATAAATTAGGTGCATAACATTACAATATGCCTCAATAAAGGGAAATTGAGATGAAGTCCCTTACCTCACACTTCCTTATGGTTGAACATGATTTAAAATCATGTATAATGGTTTTAATAATGTTATTTATTTATATAAGAACCACATTAATATTTAAAATATCATATATGGTCCTTTTATAACATTTTACCATCTGTTTTTTAATAATAATTCATTGTTTTCATTGTTTTGGGTGTTAATCATCCTATTTTATCATGCTTGTTTTGTAATAAAAGTTTAGGTTTTTGTATATAGGATATAAATATATCATATGTAGAGTAATATTAGTGTTATTAATAACATATTTAATCATTATATAAATTTTATAATCACTCTTTAAGGTTGGACATGGAAAATTAATCATATCTCTTCATGGAGATAATTGGTCGTACGTACGCATGAGCGATGAAATCAGTCCATTAAAGAGTGAAAGGGAAAAAAATTGGGTGAAATATTAATTTTACAGAATAAATATCATGTCATATATAAAAAATATATTCATTAAATATATCCTTATTACCTTCCATGTAAAGCGTAATTGTAAAATGAATCTCATCGCTTCGCGAGGCGGTAGTCAGTTATACACACGAGCGATATTATCATATTTTAAACAGAATGGAAAGAAAGAAGAAATGTGTAATATAAAAACTAAATAATTATAATAATGTCATAAATATCATATTTATGTGTTAAATCCATCATTATATCCATATTTTATTGGTGGTGATGGAAAACGAATTACATCAGTTTGTGAGGTGGTAGTCTGATGTACACATGATTGATGATTTCATTTCAAATTTGAAGGAAGAAGAGATAGATATAAGTATTGAACCTACAATAATAATATATAAGTATATTTAATATAAAAATTTTATAATAAAATAATTATTTAAAAATATTTTAAGTATTTATAATAAGAAAAAAAATAAAAATGCATCTTAAAGAACGTTACATCTTCTTCGGGCAACTTCTTTAGATTTGTAAAAAAGTCCATAATAGTATGGATTTATGAACAAATAAATGGATCTAGGATGTTTTTATGGGATTGTTTAAGTGATTTAGGAAGGTCTTTTTTGAACCAATTGATTTTTTAAGTGTTAATTAGGGAGGATATGGGGTATCCTTTTATAAGTGGGGAGAGGGCACACATGAAATTATAAAAAATAATCAATTAAAACCATGTTTTTATCATTATAAAAGCATAAAAATGGATTATTATCAAACCTTACATGTTTTAAGTTCTAAATATGTCCCTAAAATGGGTGTGGGACAATTTTTATGTCATTTTTAACCCTTATTTTCTCAGTTTAACCCCAAGAAAATTAGTTTTTTAATTTTTATTATTTTTACTATTCATAATGGGCAAAAATTAATTTTATCAGATTATATAAAAAAAATATTTTTATTATAAATATAAAATCCATTTTTTCGAATTCAATTCACTACGTTGGTAGAATTTAATTTAAAATTAAACTCGTAGATGTGATGAAAAAGTAGGCTTCCAAAGAGAAAATTCTCATAAGTATAAAAGGTTTTAATATAAAAATTAAATATAAAATTTATTTCATTGACCTAAATTAGTTAAATTTTAATATAATTGAAAAAAATTAATTATAAACTAATTTAAAATATATTTTATCCTTATAAATTATTTAAATGAAAATGCAGCTTTCAATAAAAAGAAGTATATTTCAGTACTCATTGAAAAATGAAACATTTGTGAATAATAAAAAAATATAACTATTATCCCAAATAGTTTAAATAATATTATAGGGGGTTAATTATGGTATGATATATTCAATTAAATACCCATTTAGATATTGTTCATTCTTTAAAAACACTATTCTCTCTATTTCCCAAACAAATATATTAATAAAAATGAAAGAATGCATGAGACACATCAATTTTATTTGGTTTTCCCCAACTATGGTACATCCAGGGAGAATAAAAAGTTAAATTTGAATATGTAATTAATAAACTAAAACATACTACCATTACAAGTTTCAGAGTGGACTCACATCCCCTTCTGGTTTACAACCAAACACAATTTGAAAGCACATTGTTCTCTTAACTGAAGTGTGCTCAATACTCCTTAAAAAGATTATACATTTGATCATTTGAATCAGTTTTTTTTACACATAAATTATTGAATCATTAAGTTCAACTTTAATCTAATTTATTAATACTAAATTACCATATAATTTCCAGGAAATCCCTTTGGATTCATATATGATTCACTTTTTTGAAACCCATTTCTCATCTTTCAGAAAATTACTAAATCATTCAAAAAAAGTTTTCAAAACTTCTCAATACTTTTCAATTCATAAAAATAAAAACAATTTGTGAAATTTTATAAGTTTTCATGAAACTTTCACATTTTTAAGCTTCTATCCTTAGTGAAAATGATATTCTTATAAATCCTTTGTATAAGGAAATATTTCATGAAAATCCTTCACAAATTCAGATCCATTGTGTTTTAATTACGTCCTTGATAAAAACAATTTTATTGAATATTTTATTGATAATAAATACCAAAATTTCCTCAGACTATGTTAAATATGTTTATTTATAAAATATTTGAGATTAGATCATTCATTTGAAATTTTGATGAAAATTCCACTTTTACCCTTTAAAATTCATTGTAGAATTTTAGACATAAATATTTATATATATATTATTTAAAAATATTTTTTAAAAATATTATCTTGAATTAATTTTATACAACTTTCATTCAGTACATTGGAGCTAAATCATGCATTTGATTGGAGTAAAAGGTCCATTAAATCAAAGATGGGTTAGACACGCCAGATTGGACATCAGTTCACTGTTTGGGCCATAAAGACTTCATCCTTGATTGGATTGGGAAAAAATTTTGTGAGAAAATATAGGAACCATTTTCTTATAAATAATATTTCAGGAATTATAGCTAGTTCATTAGTTTTTCTTGTTAAATAGGCAGTTCAAGTTGGCTTAATTTATTTGGAAGAATTTCCCCATTCACACTTGAAACCTCTTAAAATCTATCCTCCCATCCACTCTATAAACTAGTTTTTTCCACATTTATAGGGTTTGGGACGTTAATTTAGATACTTAAGGCAGTTTATAATTTTTTTCACTCCCTCCCTATAGTTATTTCAAGAGGTAGAGATCTTGAAAAAAGGATCCCTTCATCGAGGTCTTCTTCTTCTTCTTCGCTTTGTAATATTATTGTTCTTTTAGTAAAATATTAGTTTCTATTCCATTTATTCTGTTATTTTCTTTATTATTCTCTTAATATTCCTCTATGTTATGGAAATCAAGAGTATAAACATTATTGGGTAACACCTTTTCTACTACCTTTTCAAATGAAAAATGTTTCTACAATGACCACACCGCCCATGGAAGAGCAGTTATTTTTAGTAATTGATCTAACTATTAACTTCTTCATTCATTTATTTTGAATCAATGAGATTATTTTATTCGCTTAATATTATATATTAATTTATTTTTTAATTTAAATGAAACTAATAATGAAGTTTAACAATAAACACAAAACACGTGAGGTAGAGAATTGTATGAATTGTGAGGGCGTGATCCAAATCGGTAATACAAGACCACACAGGATCAATTTGTAGGGTTCAAATATAATCCCAAACTCAATTAATCCTCATTTACAGAGTGGATATGTGCCCTAATTCTCCATTTACCATAATATATACCTAGAACACTAATCAAAAAATGGTGTTTCAATTGCATGTTCTGAAACTAGCCTAGGGTTTAATTAATTTCATTTGGGTGGTCAAGTTAATTCTCCTAGAGTTCAGAGGTAAAAAATTTAGGGGATCATAATTTAGTGGAAATTTATTTAAATTATAATGATGAATGAGTAAATAAATATGTATAGTTAGATTTATTACATCTTTTAAAAATATTTTCTAAAAAAAATATCTTCTCATTGAGCCTTATTAATCGAATTTCATTTCAAAAATAAAAACAAAAAAAATGAAATCTTCTTCTAGAATGCTTCATCCAGTCTTATAAATGGTAAAAAAATCCCCCATCCATTTTAAGTAGTTCATATATTCTCTTTTATTTTATTTTTAGAATAACTTTAATATGTTTTTGAATTTAATACCTCCTTTAAGAGACGACTTTGGTCTGCCACTCTGTCTCATGTAAAAATTAAAAATTACACATAATTTTAGAGCACCCATGATAGATCCTTTCAGGAATCCTATAATCAAATGATATGGGTATATTCCTATTTATAGACATTAACTCCCCTTTTTAAAACATTCAATCTCATTCCCTCCCTTTTGAAAAACTCTTTATTCTTTTTGTGAAACTCCATTTCTTTACAAAACTTTAGGGAGATTTTCCATTCATGAAACTTATCATAATCATATAACATACAATATTACATGCAAGAATAAGTTATAATTCTCAAAACCTTATTTAATAAAACTCCATGCCTTTTAAAATCACCAAACATTCATGAAACATCATACTTTCATGAATTCCAATCCTTTTTCAGATTTTCATGAGGCAGTCCCAGAAATCCAACTTTCAAGAAACATAATCCATCCTCCAAATTTTGGACCCAATTTTTTTTAAACACTAGTAACTAGAGCCTCATTATAAACATAATTATTTTATACCATAGAGCTTACATACATTTTTCCTAGATATTTTTCAACATACCCTATAAATAATTTTCATGGAAATCCACAACTGGACTTTTCAATATTCTTTTTCAATAAACACAATCAACCCAAATACACTACAAAGTTACCTTGATATATATTTTAACAAAAATATTCCTATTTAGGTTTTTTGAAAACTCTACACCTTTTGATTCCACTTTAATGCTTCTTCTATCTCTGAAAAAATTATCTTCTTGTGATTCCATATATATATCAAGTATTTACTCAAAACACACTCTAAACATGTATGAGTCATTATCAGTGTGAGAAATAAGAGTAGCATGAAAATTTCATCAATGAATAATTTCATTCCCAAAACAGTCAACTAATTTAATCACAAACCCCATTTTTCATTATAAATAACCTTTTATCAATCATATTTAGAATCATCAGGTTTAAAACTCCTTATACTTCACTTATCCCCCTATAAACTTCTCCCTCTATCATGATTGATATATTTTCTCCCCCTTTTTCAATGAATCAAAAAGTCACTCCTTTGTGGATGGAACATTGTAAAGAAAAAATATCAGAGCATAAGGTAAAAACTACACCTCAGAGAGAGGGGGTCTCATTTCCAAACTTGTTGAAGTATGGTAAGTCAGCTGAACTCGATGCTCCATTTGATGTAACTCAAACACCTCTTTGGGTAAGGTATTCGATAGAATATTTTCAACCTGTAGTTCTATAGACACATACTCCAACCTCACAAACCCATTCTCCACCTTCTCCTTGATAAAATTATACTTTATTACTAATGTTATTCATCCATGAGTGATGTACTAGATTTTTATAAGATTTAGAACACATGAATTATCAAATTAGATTCTAATCGGTGACTTCACTTGAACTACCATATCATAAAGTTGTTTTTTTATCCACAATAACTCTGTGCAAGATTGAGTTTTTGAAATATATTCATCTTCTATGGTTCTCAAAAAAATAAAATCGTATTTATTTCTTAGACAAGAAATACATAATCTTCTAAGATAAAATGAACTACATAACATCAATTTTCTATTATCTATCAAACTAGGTCATTCTATATATGAATAACCCATTAAGTCTTGCTCGTATTTTTCATTATACAACTAACATAAATCCATGGTTCCCTTAATATAACGATGTATTATTATTTACTATAGGTAAGTGGATTTATTTGGGATTTCTTTGATATAGATATACTTGATATGTGTAAAAATAATATCAGGTCATGTATTTATTAAATTTAATATACTTTCAATGATCTACCTATTTTCCATGATAATAAGACCTTTACCATGATCATCTATTTATAGTTTTATTTGGGTAGCCACCAGATTCATCATCTCTTTCGAATAATCCATTCTAAATCTTCTCGTAACCTCCTTTGTATATTTGGATTGAGAAATAAATGTTTTATTTCTTACTTTTGTCACCTAGAAACCTAGGGAAAAGGTTAGTTCACCAATCATTGTTATTTTGAACTCACATTCCCTGAATTGTATAAACTATTTTCACTTTTATTTATCTGATCCACCAAAATTTATGTCATCGACATAAACCAAATACATAATCCTTTGATTATAGTCATTTTTGAAATAGATATTTTATTCAAATACACTATGCTGAAAACCAAGCTTCTTCAAATACTAATCAGGTCATGAATACCAAGCTCCTGGTGCTTAGTTCAACATATATAGTTTGTTCCTTAGTCGAAAAACTATATTCCCATATTTATGAATAAGAAAAACGTATGGATTCTTGATATAAACTTCTTAATATATAACCCCATTCAGAAATCCTCACTTATCACCCATCTAGAAAACTTTAAATTTCCTTTTCACTACTATAGATAAGAATATGTGAACAGTCTCGAGCCTTACAACTAGTAAAAATTCCTCATAAACATTAATTCCATAAATCTATAAGTATAAATTTCAATCTAATCATTCTTTGTTTCAAATTACCAATATATATTCATTTATTTTTATCTGAAAGACCCATTTGTTTCTGATGACATTCTTATCTATTGGTCATAGAACAATCTCTCATGTCTGATTCTTCTCAATTTGGTCAAGATCTTCATTTATATCCTTAACCCCCTTCTCATATTCATATTATTATTCAAAAAAATTAGTCTCTACCTGATATTGTAAGGATTCATGTTGTAAATACTTCAGTTTCCATGTTTTAACTAGAACTATCAAATCACCGATGATGTTTGGTCTGTCAATTTCATCTCGATTCTTTGAATTAAATGTGGATATTGATTTTAATTCCTCTTAATCATCACCATTATCTTATTCTAAATCATTATTTTCCACTTATACTATCCATGAGTTTATTAACACCTCAACACTATCATCAAGGGAATTTTCATTATGTTATTGAATATTCTATTAATTCTCTACTACAGTGGCATCACTTCTTTCAATTAATTATCCCAACCACTTGTTGAATAATTTATATTCTTTTATTTTTCCCAAATATCCATGAAATGTCACCTCATCTCCCTAAAATTTAAATTTCCTATGTTTCTCCTTATTTAGAATAAAATACTTACCCCCAAACATTCGAAAGTATTTCAATGTTGGATTCTTTCCATAACACATCTTATATGGAGTCTTTTCTTCTTTCTTACACAACAAAACCCTATTGGATATACAGAATTATGTCAAGACTTATTCATTAAAGAATTTATATTGTATTCCCCTTTTAATAAGAATTTTTTTCATGTTGTTTATGATTCAATTTCTCATCTCAAACACACCATTTTGTTGAGGAGTTCTCACTACAAAAAATTGATACATTATCTCATGTTTCTCAAGATAATCATTCACTTATCTATTTTTGAATTCCAACCCATTATTTTTTCAAATGATCAAAATATTTGATCCAAGAATCCTTTCAGTCTACATCACATTTCACTTGATTATTTTGGGATGGTTGGTATAAATGGTTAAGATATTTATGACACAACCTGTTTTCTTCCTCTCTTGACAGAAAGCACATATCTTCTTCTCTATTCACAAGGTAGGGATTCCCCTTCAATATCTTTCTATATAAAACAACTATACTATCATATACCTTTATAATACTCATCCTCTTGGTAAATATTATATCATAACCTGAGTCACACAATTGACTAACACTTAGTAATTTGTACTAAGACCTTAAATAAGAAATACATTAGCATGTATCATATCTTTTCCCCCGAATTAATATTTTCTTAAGACAACAATATTTATGCCTTCATCATTTACAAATTTAAAAATTCCTTCCTTTTCATATTTAATTCTTGATACAATATCCTTATTTACTTTCATATGGGTTGTGTATCCACTATCATGGATCCATACACCAACATGGTCTAATTGTTTAAGGGATATCTGTGCAATCGTTGCCTACTCAGCACTTTTATTTTTATCTGTGACATTAATAAGATGCATATTGTGGATTGATATTATTGATCCAACAGAGATTGTAATGGTCCAAATTCATCTTATATAGCTTTAAATTAATTCTAGGCATTCATCTCACTTGGTGATTATTTGAGTTACTACTTATGAAAACTTTGGGTCTGCTTTGACACATTTCTCTACATTGTTAAAGATAAATATCTGGACATGTTTCTAAATCTTCCACATCATAAATAGTGACCATCAAAATCATTCTTATAATATTTAACTATATTTGGACTCTATTTTTTATCTTGTTCTTTTTGGTTTCTTTTGAATATGGAACATATATATTGAAAATATATCATCTTTTCATAGTAATAACGCATAATATGTGGTGTATTTCTATTAATCATTATTGCACTGCTGGTAGTCCCTTGGGATCTCTACGCCTTCTAATTCTGATTCAAAATCAAATCAATATTTAACCTTGGAATGGGATCTTGTGGTATGGATTCAATCATCACAAATTTTTTTTATAATCAATCCCCTTACCACCCATTTCATTTTGATTTGACTGTTGCTTTTGTTTTTCTAGACCTATATGATCCACTTTCATATTTTCCATATCCTAGGTGATCTTTTTTCTTGATATCATTCTAGGAGTCAAGAGACTCTCCTAATATTCTAATTCTCCTTAAATATAAAACAAATCCCTCAACGTGTTCTTCTATATGTTTGATTTTATTATTTTCCATGATAGTAAAACCATAAATCGCCCTTTTTTCTTCTTCATATTTGATCTTGTACTCAACGACCTTTTCTATGATCTCTAACATTGAAGTATTAATCTTATCAATTTCTTCCTTTATCTCGAACTTCTCTTCTTACTAATATTACATATAAATCTTGGAATCATGAACCAACCTATTTTATTTCTTCATTTTTTCACTTGAAACATCTATCTCCTCAAGAGTGGCTTCTAATTCATCTCAAATATCAAATATTTCTTCAAATTATTCTTCATCATTATCACATTATTTCTATTTCTGGGAACAAATACCAAAATATAATTTTTTATATGATGCTTACAGTTATCCATGTCTTCAACCTATCATTATTCAGACCTTTCATTTTATTATGATAGAAGATTCTTCTTTTTTAATAAATTTATCTTAATTTTTTTCAACCTTTCACATAGGTTGAGGAATTCTTTATAGGAATTTCAACTTCATCCCCATAATCATCTTCAAACCTCTTGGGGGACCGTGCTTCAAGATATCCAACCTTTCCACATCAAAATCATGCAAGTGAATGTTTCTATTTGAAATTTCTTTTTCCTATTTGTATATTTGAGGAAAGGATAGACATGACCTCATCTGTATCTTCTTACTCATAGACATATTCAATAGTGAACTTTATCGTGGCCTTGAATTCCACCTCTTTGAACATAATTTTTTCCACGTACTCATTATCATCATTTCTCATATCGTATGCAACAAGAGTGCAATGAAAACAATCCATTTTCATTTCCTTTGGATTTTAATATTATATTATATAAACTTTAAGATTGAACTAAGGTCTAAGACTTTCCAAGATGTGCTTAACTATATTTAAAACTTTAAGAATTTCTCTAAGACCATGCATGTCTTCCACAACAACATTCTCTTGGTGAAAGAGTGCATTTATAGACTCAATGGATTTCATTCTCAGGTCCTCATATTTTTTCCCAAAACCTATAATTTTTCTTCTATAATTCTTGAATTTAATTCATAGTTATTTAACAAATTTTCCAACATGACATGAATTAACTTAAAATACATCACCTTCATGTCAATTATGTTATATAATACTCCGTTTAAGGCATTTATTTCTTTGTAATTAGCATCCAATTATCTTAAGTCTACTTCTGATAAAACTCCATTGTCCACACTCTCAAAAACACCATACATCACAGCTATAAATACATCCATACCAAATTATAGAAATTAGTGATGCATTTGATTCTTCCACAACTGAAAATTATTCCCATAAAAGATTAGAATTTCTTTTTGATTAACAGTATCCATTGAAACCATTGAGAGAGAAACCCTGATTTTAAACTTTCCCTCTGATACCAATTGTTAGCCCAACTAAGTTAAATACCCTAAGGGGGTGAATCAAGGTATGAAAGATTCAAACTAATTCCCCTTCAGATCATGTTTTTTTCGTTAAAAAACATTATTATTTCCATTTCACATATCAATGTTTTATTATAAATTAAAGCATGCATGAGACACAATAATTTTACTGAGTTCACCCGCATAGGGATACATCCAAGGATAATATAGAGGAAATGTTACAATATACAAAATCCACTAAAGAAAAATATTTCTATAATGTTTTTAGTGGACTCATTATCCCTCATGGTTAACAACCAATCACAATTTGAAAGATAACTACTCTCTCAAATGAAGTGTTCTCACTGCTCCTTCAGAAGATTCACCTTTTAACCACTTTAATCAATATGTTTTACACCTCATTTGGTGAATCATTAAGATCTGATTTCGTCCAATTGATGAATACTAATTTACCATTGAATTACATATAAATCCATTTGGATTCATATAATATTCACTTCTATGAAACCCTTTTATCAACATTCATGAGAATACCAAATAATTCAAGAAACTTTTCAAACCTTCCTGAAAATTTCCCTTTCATAAAACTCAAAAACTTTCATGAAACTTTATAAAAGTTCATAAAATTTTCACTCTTTTTAATCTTAATTCCTTCATGAAAATGATATTCTTACAAATCTTTCATGCATGGAAATATTTCATGAAACTCCTTTATGAATTCAGATCCTTTGTTTTTTCATTAACGTCCGTTATTATAAAATAAGGGGGGTAGCCACCTATTTATATAAATTTCCACCACATCATGAAACTTTAAATATTTACACTACCACTTTGAAAAACTATTAATTATTGTTTATGAAACTCTCTTTCCTCATGAAGCTTTAGGGAAATTTTCTATTCAAAAAACTTCTAGTAATCTCATAACTTACCATCTTTCCTTTACAACTTTTCAATATTTCGTGAAAACTTATTTCAAATAACTCCATACCTCTGAAAATCTGCAGAAATGAAAAACATTTTAGAATTTTTCACATTCTATGAATTTTCCAAATTTTCATGAGGAAGTAATAGAAATCTAACATTCATGAAACTTTTGTCATTCTATAAATTTTGGACACCAAAAAATTGAAAAACACTAGGACAGAGTGTCACCTTGTACACATAATTTTCTATAACACTTTTAGATATTACATACCTTTTTCATGGATCTTTTTCAATATACTATTTTAATAATTTTTCTAGAACTCCACAATGGACCTTATCAACTTGCTTTGTCGACAAACAGAATCAACCCCAAAACACTACAAAGTTACCTTAAGATATTTTTTCCCAACATTAACCCTAATCTAATTCTGATATGATGATTTCAAAAATTAAGTTAACTTTATCAAATAATTTTTCTAAAAGTGGTAAAAAATAATTTTAAATTATGTGGGAAAAGTTCAACTAAACCGTCTTTTAGAAAAATATAGTTTTTTATGAAACATTTATTTTTCGTTTAAATGATTCTTATTTTATTTTTAATTAATAGAAAATCGTAATTTTCAAAATTTAGTAATTATTATTTATACCCTAAATTTTAATAACAATTATATAATGGTATACTATATTATGGTTCATTTAGACTCAGAGTTATATATTCCAAAAGCTATCGAAGAGATTACATTTATTTAAAAATAAATATATCATAAATTATTAGGGTGTTAAATTCTCATATAATCTTAGGGTTTCATGTCATATAAACTATTGAACCCAAATTTACTCCTTTAAAATATCTAGGTTTTATATTCTACCCTCCTTCAATAAATTTCATTCTAGTATTTTTAACTTGCACTTATAAATCAAGGGTTTGAAATTTGATAATTTCTTTTTTTGAAATCCCACATCATAAAAGGTTTAACAAAACTTTTTATTAAAATTTTGAAAGAGAAATATTAATGTTCTTCTAGAATAACACATAACTAGGTTTCCAATTAGGGTAAAATAGTTGGTAAGTGAAGACATGTACATGGAATAAAAAGGTAAATAGTTATAGAGAGCGATAAGGATCATTAATCATAATATATTTAATAATCAATGGATAGTTAAGAACCTAAAAACAATAAATCTTTGATAATTTAAAAGACCATTTTATTTATGAGATATGAATTTAATAGGATAAAAATTATCTTTTAAAATATTTTTTCTAAAGTTGAGGAATTGTTTATTATCTATGAATATAAGGAAATATAATTACTTGATATGTTTCTATTTCATAATCATAATTTAATACTTTGGTTGTGCTTAAATTAATTTCTACTTCATATCATACTCCATAAAATGAATTTCCAAAAATATTCTTTATTTCTGAAGCACTAAAATTAAATTTTAACTGGTCATAGGATCCATAAAAGGGTAACAATTATTTACTCTAAATTATAAATTTCTTCCAAAACCAACATGGTTAATATAATATATTAATATATAGACCACAACACTCATTCATTGTTAAAATTTATTTGTTAAATCATTTAAGTAATAAAAATTAAATATTAATAAGAAAATCACATAGGCTAGTGGTAGGAATTGAACCCTTATCATCCTTCAGTTATTGTTTCAAGCCCTTTGGACTTCACCGGATGTGATGGGTTGTCAATCGATATGTGGGTTATCCGTTTTATAAAACCATGTTAATATAATTCCAATAAAATTACCATATTGTGATGACCCATAATTACTACAAAATCAAAGATAAGATAAACCTTAAAGGTTACTAATACCTTTAATATTAATTAAAAAATTGTAAAGGCATTCTTACTCAAATAAAATGTTCATATACTATACTAATTGGTTGTATCCCCAAAAATGTTTTCCAAAAATATCATTAATCATGTTATATTACCATCAAAAAGATTCTCAAAAGGGGTGTTTAATACTTTGTGCTTATGATCAACCTTAAACTCATAACCCATGATGGTAACCATAACTCTTAAGTTAATGAAGAAAAATATTCTTCATAAATATAACAAAATTCTTAGATGTTTCGTTATCATTATAACCAAAACACCATTGGTAAAAATAATTATAAAATTTAATTCTTGAATCCTAATAAATAAATTCTTCATCTATTTTATTTCAACATAAGTCATTCAAAGGTTTAGGATTTAACCTTTAGAAGTGGAAACTGAATCCGATAATGACCAGGTTCTCCACTTTTATGACAAAAACAATAAATGGATCCCTTGGATGAAATTTATTTCATTCTATCATGCTATTCATTTTTTACTAGGAAATTTATTGCTTTATGCCCTTATTTTTCACACATAAATAATTTTCCCATTCTATTGATTCACCATCCTGGGTATCGCTATCCACATTTTTGACATGAAGGAAATCGAGCCTTCTTTCCTCCATGGTCTCCACCACTCGATCTCTTATCAAAATCCATCCTTCTATGATTTGGTGGCTCTGGAAGATTGTTAACATATAGTTTATTATTCATATTTTAAGATAACTGATTAGTCATTATAATGATATCATTCACTCCTTTTATTCTCCCATTTGGTTTCTCATACTCAAAACATTTTCCTTCATGTCTAATTTTGACATGATTATTTTGGGTTCTATACATTGACTAAATCCAAAAGGAAAAGTAATAGAAAAAATAATCATAGTGGGAAAACCATATAATAATTTATATTATTTATAAATCATGGCACATTCTCAAAATTATACACCTTATGTTTAATATAGGTCATCATTTTTCATCATCAATTGAAATCATTTATAATTTTTTGAAAAGAAAATAAGAATTATAAAAATTATATCCACTGGGAGTGTCAAACTAGTTGTGTTATAAGGGTTATTCTCATGTACTAGATAACTCTCAAGTCAAGCACAATACACCTTTTTCAGATTTATTACCCCTAGGAACATCTATTACATAACAACATCCACTTCTAATATCTAAATAGGTATGTATTTCTAGGGAAAACCACATAATATATTCCTTACCAAAACTTTTTTTGTTATTCTATACTTATCCTCAAAGTTTTTCATATGGTTATGTTCCCTAATATATTTTATCATTAATCTAGTTCCAAAGGTTTCTAATAAACATCCTCTAATACCAACTATAATGACCTCATCTTTAGTAACCTATACCCGGTGTCTACTTTATTGCATATACATAATATATAAGGAACCACATCCCAAAGGATTGAATAGTTCTATAGTATTAAAGAACTAGATACATATATGATTCCAATTTTACATTTAGAACAAAAATAAAGCATAATATATAAAAAATGATTGTAATCCTTGAAATTCATTCAAATATTTCTTTTTCATATCATCATAAGAGGGAAAAAATAAGGGTGAGCTCAAATTCTCAGTAAGGGTTATATGAAACAGAAGTTTTTGTGAATCAATAAGTCATAATCAATACGGAAAATTAAATCATTGAACACACATACCACTTAATAAATAACTTTACTATCATAATTAGATAATGAATAATCAATAAGGTATAAACCATATGTAAAGGTAGATATCTTAACACACATGTCATTTAATCAATAACTTGACAAACTTTATTAAATAATGAATAATTAATATGGAAAGGAAAATAACTAAAATTAAATATAAGTTAATCAATAAAATAAATTGCATCCAGAAATAATATCAATGAAAAAATATCATCGAAAATTATAATAACTTAATTATTAGTGAAGGAAATTATTTATTTTTTGATGTCATGATCTTAGTAATCATGATACCTATACCATTATGACTTGTCATAAGGCGATTTAAAAATGATGTGTAGGTATACACTACAAACCCATTTAACTAAGGCTGGAAAAAAGATTCATCTCATGAGACAACCAATGCATTGAGGGTATATCTATGAACAAGTCCAACCTATATCTATATGTCTAATGCATTCTTCATATATTGAAATATCGATTAAATTCATGAATAATATGACTTATCAAAAAATTTCTCTATCGAGTAAGGAATAAAGATTTCTAATAATTTCCATATTTAATTATATAAAATTTAAAGTAAAATGCCACATAAATAAATGATATAATGTTTATGTAATAATTATATCTATAATTAAAAAAATGTATATTTCGGTGAAGTGTAATGTCCAATGATAAAAGGAAAGTTAATATTTCAAGGGAAAGTTAATGAATAAAAAAATTAATCAATAAATAGAATTTCAATACATTATTTGGTCAAACTGATCATAAAACATCCATAGAAATAATAAATCTAGTATCAATACAACAAATCCCTTTGGAATAATAAGTATAATAATGGTTTGATTTCATTAATGAAAAGAAATACCAAAAATATTTCATTAAAACATTTTTAATGAAAATAAAATTTTCACCTTGAAAATTATTTTTAAAACTAATAGTTCAAAAAATATTTTAAAAATATTTTTCTTTGAAAATATATTTTTAAACATATAAATTACTTTTTCTAAAAAACTTTATCAAGATGGTATAAAATTATATACATGTCATACATGTTAAAACAAACATTATTTTCACATTTTTTGTAAAATCTAAATGGACCTTGTTTGAAAAACGACATGAAGATTCCTTTCAAAGAAATTGTAAAAATTTAAAAATGGGTAAAATTTTATTTAATAAATAATTAGGATAATTTTAAAAACATTTTTGAGAACATTTTTAGAACACATGGTTTTGGAAGAAAAATGAATTTTTGACCAAAGGGAGAAATGATGTCATATTTTACTAAAAATATTTTCTCAACCATTTTAAGTACCAAAGAGAGGAATATAGTATAATTACTTAAAAAAATAATGAATAAGAAGAGGAGAATAAAATAAAATGGGTTTATTATATAATTATAAAATAATTTACTTCAATGGATGTTTTGGTATAAATAATACTCATTAAAATGAGATTGTGAAATAAACCCTTTCAATGATCATAATGTTGAAGTGAGAATTAATCATGGAATAAATTATGTGTATAAAATATAAATACAAATAAAAAAAGTGTAAATAAAACACATTATAGTCAAAATTATTTACACACATAATATTATATTGGAAATGACAATAAATATGTAATATAACATAATGAAAAGAAGTTGAGTTCTGAAATTATTTACCACTTAGTAATTTTTATATCAAATAACCTTATATGAAATGAATAAAATTAAAACATAAAATAATATAAATTATTAATTTTTCAGGATATTACATGAAATGGGGCAGTATATACACCATATAAAAGAAATTAGGTGCATAATATTACAATATAACTCATTGAAGGGAAATTGAGATGAAATCCCTTACCTCGCGATTAATTTTGGTTGAACATTATTATAAATATTTTATAATGGTTTTAATAATGTTATTAATTTATATAAAAACATTATTCATATTTATAATATCATATATGATCCTATTATAACATTTTACCACTTTTTTGTTAATAATATTTCATTATTTTGATTGTTTTGGGTGTTAATTACCATGTTTTCTCATGTGTGTTTTGTAATTAAAGTAACAGATCCTGTGTATAGGATATAGACAAATCATATAAAAATTATTTTATTATTATTATTATTCCCACATTGATTCATTATATACATTTTTATAATCATTCTTACAGGTTGGACATAGAAAATGAATCGCATCGCTTCGTGGAGATGGTAGGTCGTACGTATGCACAAGAGACGATATCATTCCATTAACGAGTGGTAGGGTAAGGAATTTGGTGATATATTAGTTATAAATAATCAATATCATGTCATATATATCATATATATTCATCAAATTTATCCTTGTTACCCTCTATGTAAAGCGTAAGTGAATAACGAATCAGATCACTTCGTGAAGCGGTAGTCCACTGTACACACAAGTGACGTTATTGTATTTTAAAAAAATAGAACGTAAAAAGATATATGTGATATTAAAATTAAATATTTATAAAAATATCATAAATATAATATACATGTGTTAAATCCATCATTTTACCCATCCTTGAAATGTGGTGATGGAAAATGAATTACATCAGTTCGTGAGGGGGTAGTCTTCCGTACACACGATCGATGATTTTGTTTTCCATTTGATAGAAGAGGATATTGATATAAGTAATTAAATTAACATGATAAAATATAATTATATGTAACATACTGAGGTTGTTAAATAATAATTATTAATAATATTTTAGGGAGTTGTAAGAGGAACTAATATTAAAATTCACGTTTAAGAATATTACTTCTTCTTCGGAAAACTTCTTTATATTTTCACCAAAAGTCTTCCTAGGTATGATTTATGATCAAACCAAGGGATCTAAGATTTTGGTAGGGGATTGAGAAATTTATTTGGGTAGTTATTTTAAAAAACAAATAGCTTTGTATGTTTGGAGATTGGAGGAGAGGGGTGGCCTTTTATAAGTAGGGGAGAGGACACACATAGAATTTTTCAAAAGAATCAATTACACCCAAATTTTTATCATACGAAAAGACACAAAAATTGGTTATTATGAAAAATAAGACATTATGAGGTAAACATATTTCCCTTAAATGGGTTTTGAACAAGTTTAAGTCATTTTAAGTCCTTATCATCATAGTTTAACCACCCTATAAATTAGTTTTTACCTTAACCGTGATAATTAATTTTTACTGCTTTTTCTATTTATAATGAAAAAAAATTAAGTTGAAATTAATGGATTATATAAATTAGGATTATTAAAAATATTTAATATATTTTTACAAGTACAATACACATTAGTGGAAGAATTCAATTTAAAATTAAACCTACAGATGCGACAAAAAAGTGGGTTTCCAAAGATAAAATTCTCATAAGAATATAAGGTTTTAATATCAAAATTCAATATTAAATTTATTTAAATGACCTAAATTAGATAAATTCTCATATAATTAAAATAATTTTACTTTAAAATAATTTAAAAATATAATTTAACCTTGTAAATTATATTAAAAAAGACAGTTTTCAATAAAAATTAGAAGTTTCACTATTCATTGAAAAATGAAACTTTTCAAAAAAACCCAAAAAATCACCCTAATATAAATTTTATATAATTATTCAAAAAATAAAATTAATTTTATAAAATACATTTCCCAAAAAAATTAAAAAATAATTTTAAATTATGTGCATAAAGCACGGCTAAACTGCCTTTTAGAAAAATATAATTTTTAAGGAAACATTTCTTTTTCTTTTAAATGGTTATTATTTTATTTCTAATCAATATATAGCCATATTTTTCATAGTTTTATTAGTATAATACATACCAACTAATTTAATGTCTATGTTATAATTGTATGCAATATTGAGGTTCATTTATACTTGGGGTTGCGTGTTTCACAAGTTATTGTAGAGATTGATTTTATTTATAAAAAAATATATCATAATGTCTTGAGGTGTTACATTATCATCTAATATTGGTGTTTCATGTAATATATTCTATTGATCCTGACTTCCTTATTTTAAAATCTTTAAGTGCTACATAATTTCATGTTTTTTGGGTCATGTGACGAGGACTTTACGTCTAATGGGAACTTTCCAAGAGGATCAAATCGACTTAAGGAATTTGGTACTAAGTAAAAAATTAATACCTATATATTAAAGGGTACAATAATAGGATATCATAACATTTATTTTAAAATTATAATGAATCGTGAATATTTGACATCTATGGTATTAGAATCCACTTGGAGAATTGGGTTATGGAATTGTAAATCATAATTGATGAATGCTTAAGTCGATAAGAAATATAGATAGATTGGAAGAAGTTAACCATTAGTAATGGAGAGAATACCACCACATTTTTAGGAAATAGTGTGTAGGATTAGAGGATTTTCATCTTATGATGAAAATATGCCTCGATTTAGTAGTGTGGACATGTGATAAAAATATCATTACTAAGAAAAGGTGTCCTTTTCGAGTCAGATATAGTCATTACCAATTTCTATGGGAGAAACCAAGAGGACACAACCAAGGTCAGTAATACTAAGAGGGTAATATTGACACAAAATTTTGGGTTGATGATGATTTAGATATCAATGTTATGAAGAAGTTTCATAGAGAAATGGATATTCAATAAGGGTTTGAGAACCCTAAAACTTACACAACTATATATTAAACATATTCTCAAGGTGAAGGGATACAACATTAAGTTTATTGAGTGTATAATAATATGAAATAGAGGGCCTTATTAATGTGAGTAAGTGGTCCTGTTATGAGTGAAAATGTATATATGAAAATGTTTATTTCCACTTATAGGTGCAATTAAGTCATGTTTTAACTTTTTCTTAGACTAGCGGGTCCATCGATCAGAGCCTAAATTTTTCTAGGGCTATTTTTTGGTACATATATTCATTATGACTTCTTTATATTATGCCATAAAATATTTATAATCCATAAATATAAATGGATTAGCAATCAAATACTTGACTTTTTCTAAATACTTCCTTTATGTTTTTTCAACATCATAAGTCTTTGTTTCTATTTTATTCACATTTTATGGTCTTTAAATTTGGACTAAAATCCGGTGACTAAAATTTAAGTTCATACATATTAAATTGAATGTGTTTGGTGTTTAATTTCATACATATTTAAAAATATTTTGTTGATGTTTAATGGTATACAACTTTAACAAAAATTAAGAGAGTATATATATAAGGAAAGGAAAAGAAAACCCATCATGAATGGAGAACCTAATGCTATGATAGAAATCCTCAAGAATAGTCTCATATTGTTTAAATTCAAGATGATTGGATTGAATTTTTGCTTTTCATAGGAAATGAGATTCAGGTGTCACTATCTATCCCTTTCTAACTATAATCAATACACATGTAGTTCTCATATATAACACGTCATCATAGTGTATATTATAATGAAGAAAAAATATGTGAATGAAGTCTTCATATATTAGGGTATTTTTAGTGATGAACATTATAGTTATTCCAGAAAATGGAAACCTAGGAATCGCTACATATCCTGATATGATAATAATTATGAGATATATAGTTTTTCGTATATTATAGTTTTACCCTAGTGTATGGAAATTTGAGGAATCCCCACATGAATTTTTAAACCCATACACTGGGATAAATTTGAGGATTAAATGGGAAGGATGTTCCCTTTTTGGGTCCAATATAAGTGATCTGGGAGTCACCATATATCCAATGATAATATGAATCAATAAATATATAGATTTGGTTAATCATTACATAGATTTAGCTCATACAAAATAAGGAAATGGGATAGATCCATTCTAGAGCTTGGTTATGATGGTGTACTTGTCATGGATAAGAATTATCTGAGGTGGTGGAATTATATATTTTGTGGGAAGACCTAATGTATTATTTTTATCATGGAAAACTTGGGTATAGAAATGGAATCTATAGTTGGGAATGATATAATAGATCCAGACATCATTATTTATCTTGTTTTAATTGGAATCAAGATACATATACGTATGGTAAAGGGTGTTTTTTTCATAGGTTATATGAACCATGACATTATGTTGTTCAATGGTTTCTATATCCATCAAAATACCATTATAAGGACAACCCTTCGATAGATTTATCTCTTACATAAGGGGGAATTTTTCAACTTGATGTCTCTTGGAATATACCACTATAAGTAGTTTAAGTTCTTGTTATATAGACCAATCTAAATAATTTATTGTCATGTGGTATGGATTTCATGTCATATAGTTTATGTTCTAATTTTAAAGACCATATTTCTTATAGTTTGATGTTATATGACTTGGATCATCATGTCTTTAAGTTTCAGATAATCTGACTAGGACCATCACTAAGAAGTTTAGAATCATACCGAATGGACTTGGATGACATATATTTTAAGGTCATATGATAAGGACTTTTATTTTATGCCAATGTAAAATTATGAAAAGTATTTATTAAGAAATTATACATTATCTTTAGGCGTGATATACTCTCCATCCATTGTAATGAAGGAGTTAGATATATTGGAGTAAACCTTATGTCTAGAATAAGGTCCTTCCCACTATGTATCTAGATTTAGAGGCGTCCTACTAGGTATCAAATGATTTATCAAATCCAATACTAATTCTCCTCATATGAAGGAGCATAGGTAAACCATCCTATTGAAATCACATGCAACACAGTTTTGATGAACCGCCAAGTTATGCAGTGTGTGTAACCTTTTTTCCTCAAGTTTCTCAAATTCATTAAATAAGATATGAGACCACTCATATTCAGTAAATTGATCATATATTAAAATATATAGTGAGGATAATTAATCCATGAGGGAAAGGACTGCCTCTATTCTATATACAAGTGATTATAGGGTCACTTTTTTGGCGGTATGGGTTATAGTGTGATGATCCCATAGATCATATAAGAATTTATCTAACTAATATTTATTATCTTTTCTATCATATTCTAGTGGATAATTGATAGGTTTTTTTTAGTCCTATATATATTAATTAGATACTATATTATAGTAAGGTGATTGGTCAAAAAAATTTATATTTCTGATGTAGCCTATTTAATTCAGAAGCACGAAAATTGATGTCATAGAATCTCAATATTTTGTGAGGGACCCCAAATCTTGAAATGATATTAGCCATCATAAAATTGATGATATATTTCTTTCTAACTTCTATAAGTGATATAGCCTCGACCCACTTGGAGAATAAATTGGTGGAACTAATAATAAACTTGAAATTCTTGGTTGCAGCTGGTGGGAATAGAACAATGACATATATTCCTCATAAAAATGGATAAGTGTATATGGAATTATGGAACAACTATGAGGGTTTATTAATGGAGTTATAATCTATTTGAGAGGAATTTAATTTAATCATTAATTACATGGAGTATTGTTTCATTGATGAAAAGAAGTATCGAAGCCTCTTTATTTCATGGGAGATCTTATTCCTAATTTATAAGCACCACAAGAACCAGTAATGACTTCCAATATAATGGTGAGTTTATCTCATCCTTCAATAAAACTAAGGAGGAATCAATATAATCCTTGTTTATAGTGGACCTTCTAGTAATTTGGGATATTAAAAGGAATAACTTTTCTTCTCATCGCTAGACTTATTCCTTCTTAGATTGATTCAGTTAGTGAATCTCATTTTTGTAATAGCAAAATATGGGATACATCTAGATAATTATTGAATCAATTAACAAGGAAAATTATTTACTTAATCAATGAAATTTTTTATTTTATTTTTTTCTCTATATCATTATTGATAAATTGAGAGACCACCCTTCAATCTGCTATGTCAATGACTATCTCATCCTAGTATGGATCTACCTATGATGTAGTTGCATTGGATAATACAACCACTTAGGTATTCCAAGAATGTGAAACAAGAGATAGTATTGGTTCTATGGGTAATTAATCAATAAAGACTCACACATGACCAAGCAATGAAATAAACTCATCCTTTTTTGATGAAATAGCCTCCATTGATTTACTTTATCACCAACTCCAAATCACCCTCAATTTTTAATCAGGTTACCAATATTTATAGGGAAATTTCCAATGATGAAATAAGATACTATTTTTTTCATCATTGTTGGTATATATTTAATAAAACATAAAATAGTGTAAAAGAATTAATTTCAATGTATATAGGAATAAAACCCTCAAAATGACCTATTGTGCTTCATATTTTCTATCCTTCATCCTATTAGACTTCTAGAATCGCATTTAAAGTAAATTTTTCATGTTTGGAATGTTTTTTGGATAGCTAATACCTATTAATTATGTAGTTCTATGAACAATTTAAACTTATATGAGATATGGTGTGCTATGAAGAAATTTGCTAACATTTTTCCCTTGATTTCCATTTTAGACATGAATAGTAGGTAAATTTACTATAGAAAGATTGCCCACATTTCTATGTTCCTAACCAACATTAGAAAATTTAGGATTTATTTGAGTAGATAGACATTGGAGATAAGGTTGACCTAGTGGTGTTGCAAATAGTGTCTCAGCTTTTGTATTATGAAATCACTACAAGGAATCTCTTCCCAATATCCTAATATCCTATTTTAACATATAAAATTCTCATATTGTGATAATAAATACAATTATCCATTCCCATATCATTCTTATGATAAAGGAGGGAACTTAGTGACTATTTGGTGGTCTCTACAAAGAGGATGAGTTTATTTCCTTATACAAGTGGCATCAATACTAGTGGAAAATCAAATACTACTTAAGATCCTCAAAAGAATTTCTGATAATCATTATCTAGGTGATAAGTGACCAATTTCATCATAAAAATTTAAAAGGTAAAAAACTTTCCAATAAGGCTAGCTATGAAGGAGCTGATATGAGTGAAAAATACTTTGGTTTCTCTCAATTCCAAGAGGTTTTGACGAGGAGGTATATCGAGTGTCTCATCGATATTTTTTGGGTTTACTTCGATATTGTGATGGTGAACTCTATAGATGATGAATTTTATGAATTTCACCCTAAAATAATATTTTACATGGTTCAACTTCACGCTTCGCTGCCACATTTTTTTGAATACTACCTCAATATTAGTAATATTATCATGGTAATATTGAGATTTGACCACAATATTATGATGAATCTCATCATCAAAAGTTGAGAAAATTAGGAGATATTCCATTTTTTTCTCATCAGAGGTTTTAAGGGTAAATGGTAATTTTTCCTAGGATATGATCTTTGAAATAACTTTCTAATTACTCCGTCATCCCTAGAATAAGTAATTTACATTAGGGTATAAGTTTAGTGAAATTCATATCCATTCATATTTTCATGGAATATTTAATTTTTAATTAAATAAATATTAATTAATTTTTCTTGTGTGTTTAGTGATATCTTTTAAATAGGGTATCATATAGAAATTTTAACTTTTTGGTTGATTCTATAATGGGTTATTTTTCCTAGGTGGGGTTTAAACATACTTTTAGTTATGGGGCTTGGTTCATGCCACTTAAACGGGTGTTCCCTTTTTTTATTTTATTTTTTTCTTTTTTTTATTTATTTTTTTCTTTAATTAAACCCAAGTTTCTTCATGCATACATGAGAGAGGATTCCACCTTTGTCTCACTCAGATAATATAGAATAGTGATATGGAGAGGGGGCCACATTCCAGTCTTCATCCTTATAGGAAGATTGGGATGCAATGGGTGCATGGTACAGATCTATGCTTCAAGCTTCAACATTTTTTCCTAAATATAGGACTTTATTTTTTGTTTTTATCTATAAATACTTATAGAATCGCATGTTTTAGTTTTTATTAATGATTTTGGGTTATTGGGGTTGCTATGAGAGCCTTTGAGATGTGTTTTTGAGAAAATATAAGGTTTTTGGGGGCTTTAAAAGGGATATCCATTTGGGAAACCCATCTACTCGGTGAGTAGTTCATAGAAAATTCATCCTCTATTATTATTTTGGGATTATAGATAGAATATGAGGGTTACATGACATGTGTGTTTTAAACATGCTATATAGGATGAATCAAGGTGTAGTTAGGGATTCATCATATCACCTTGTGTGGGGGAACATGGTCATGTTAGGTATATGGGTATACCCCATATGAAGTACACGACAAGAGCCCATGTGGGCCCTTTGGATATAGTCCATGTCAGAAACATGGATAAGTACCCAATGTTTGTTAAAAAACATGTATTATGGATTAAAATCAAGTACTTGGTAAGTACACACAAAGTTGGGATAAGGTACACACCCATGGAATATTGTTGGAGGTATATTCCATTTACATGAGGTGCACACCATGTACTCTCCCCATTGGATGAGTTTATCTCGTTTTTTTACCACAATAACCAGAATTAGACTAGTAATTAGTCCTATATAAGTATTTTTTTCACAAAAAATGTGATGGTGATGACATGATAGTCATCAAAGGTCATTGGGGAGATTTTTTGGTCTTGGTGTAGTTTGATGGGACATTCCCTTAGATGGTTTGGTTTTAGATTTATCTTTTGAGAGGTGTGGTAAGAGACCCATGTGAGGTTCATGATATTTTTGGGTAACTTGGATTAAGGATCTCATGGGGGTTTACTATGAGTTTCATTTGTTCATTCTTAGGAGGTGGGATCGAGTAGTGACTTGGATTTGGAATTCCAATGGGTATAAAGTGAGTTTATTTGATGTTTCTTGGGTGAGTTTTAGACCAACTGCTAAATTTATGGTTTTCTATAGAGCCTTTGAGATGGTATGACACCATGAGGTGTTAGGTACAGTTTCTTTCCATTGTTAAGAGTCTGATATGGGTTTAAATGGCACTAGAGGATACCTTTGTGGGTGGGGTGACGATCGGCGTAGCTGTTATAGACATAGTGTTTTTGAAGGTTGGGTTACATGATAAAGAGGCTATATGAGTTTTCTTTTGATTGGATTTATAGAGAATCATCCTTGGTAGACCCAATCCATAAATTTTTATGCCCTTCCAGAATGATCAAAACGCATTCCCAATCACTGTGTGCTGGTGAATAGAACTCAATCATCCCAAATAATGATTTTGTGAATGGTTTATCTTTAAAATAAATGGTATGAACCAACCATGAATTTTTCAGACATGACAGCCAAATAAACATATGATAATGTAAATACAGTAATAACACAAAACATATATCATAAATAATCACACTCAATTCATAACAGAAATATACATGTTATAAAATATCATAATACATAAAATATCAAAACATGTAAAAGAGACCAAAAGGGATGATACATAACATTCCAACCATAGAATACTAAAAAAATATCTCCTAATGATTTAACCCCATGAGACCACATATCCTCCAATATTAAAACCCCTTAATAGTGGTAATCAAGAAGAGACACCAAAAATAATCAATCCATTTCCCTTACTAGTTTCCCAAAAAATAAATTTTATATACTCCCAAAGTAATATGTATTTCCCCAGATAATTTCTAACTCAAAACTGAAGAGGGGGTGAATTGAGTCCCTAAAATTATCATTTAGAAAACCTCTCTATTCAAGGTATGAGAGTTCAAATATTTTCTTTAATATGGATATGAAGTGGAAATATAAAATATTAATAGAAATAGATTGAAAATAGGAATTTTATAATGGTTTGGGAAAAAATCGCATAGTACACTTCACCAATACACTACTCCCTGAGTTTGGTGATTTTCATAATAAGAGTCCTTTTTTCAGGTGCTCCCAGCTGAGTACAAGTAGTTGTCACATACCAAAAAGGTATAATATCTTTCAACCAGAATCTAACTTTATAATACATATCCATGTCCTTAACAAAATCACTTACAATGAGTTTAAATGAATAATATGAATAAACTTTTGAATAACTATTGCGGCACATAATTGCAAAAAGTAACAGACATTAGTTGAAGATACGTCCTGACAAGATGATATAATTAAAGGAACTACTCAGTATGGTCTTAATTATGATAGATAGATATGAAAATGAATATGTATAGGTGTAATTTGTTATATTAAATAGAGTATTCATATATTCATGCACTATTTCCTTTTTCTCATCCATTTTTTTATATAGAAACTTACTCTTCATTTTATATATCCTCTTAGATTTGAAACATAATTTTCTATATAATAATAATGTTCAAGTTTGATAATCTATTGAAAATTTGATATGATAATATTTTAATGGAATCCATCAATTATTTCCAAATTTGGAATAAGATTCTGTTGTAGAACTATCACATATCTTCTTCTTTAGATCTTCCCACTCTTGGAAATAATACACTTTTTTACAAATTGATCTTTCCTTAAATGCAGAATCCCTTTTCTGATATGTTATAAAACCATTAAATGACATATTAAGATATTATGAACATAATCATGACATTATTTATAATAGGTAGTTCTTCATAATATATCCAAATGGTAATAATGTTCCTGTAATATAAACTTCTAGGAGACTTTGTAAGATAAAACAGGCTTTGTCTTCTTTGGAGCGTTAGACTAACTAGATTAAACATTATGTAGGATAATTCAATTCGTAAGATAAATATGTTATTGATATGTGATACTTAGATTTCAAAAATTCTATAATGTTTGTAATATAATATTTTCCAAATATCCTCTTCATAAGACAATGGATTAACATAAATTTACTTTTTCTGAAGTATCTGACTTTGAACATACAGATACTCAATCATTCTCTTTGTAATATAATACCTTACATAGTAAGATAAACATTTAAAATATAGTTTCCTGATTCTATGTATATGGAATATATTCTTCATAAACTCTGATTATTATAAGATAAAAACCTTTTTCATAGACTGAATATTTTAAACGATGGAAGATAAACTTTTAGAGTAGGTATAAGATAAATTCATTTGATAAATTTAAAATCTGAAAAACATAAGATAAAATAATTATAATATAATTAGGAATTTTTTGAATCATAAAATAACACATAAAAACTTATATATGTTCGAACAACATAAGTCTATCCAAAAATATACCTCTTTTGATGATCAGAAAATCCATTGAATAAAAAATAAAAATTTCAAAAAATAATCTTTGAAAACAAAATTTAAAATTATGTATTATTAATTTTTATTCTCCCCCTTTTAGAATAAATTTTTATCTTAAGTTTTCATATTCTTATAAAAAATAGTTCTTTTAAATTTTTGTATTCTCCTTTTTCTTTTCCAAGATGAAATTTTTTGTGTCCATTTTCTTCTCCCTCATTTTTTGATATCGAAATTATGTATAATATAGGAATACAATAAATATTTTACATAAGAAATTGTAAATAGTTGATACTACAAATAATGAATAGAATTCTGTAGGAATTTTTAATAAAAATAATAAATAGAAAATATCATTAAGTAATAAAGAAACTGAAACTTAAAATAGGGATAGAGAATAGATACTAATAGTGAAATAGATACATATTGACAATATAGATAAATAGATTAAAAAATGATATAATATAAAGGAAAGAGAGAAATAAATCATAAGAAAATAATTATGAATAAATTCTAAAAACAAGATATAATCATTTTGAAAATGTATTCATGAACACTTTAATATGAAAGATAAAAATATATTAAAAACATTGAAACTAAGCATGAAAGAATTAAAATGTTTTAGAAACACCTTTTAACCAAACATGATTCAAATATTTATAAAATTTACATCTAACCAAGAAAACAATAATGAAAATTGTGGAGTTATATCAACTCTAGAATGTGAAATGATTTTTTTAGGTGGTTTATTGAAAGATAGAGGATTTCCAAAGGGTAATGAAGAATAATGAAGAGGTATGTTAGCCGTTTATCTAATAACATCACCCAACATTAGAAAATATGATCCAAGTACTACTTTATTTCTCATAGGGATCCTTATATAAGTGGATTTGATGTTGATAGAATCTTATGGAAGTCTCTCTATATCAAAGTTATCTGAAGTTATAAATGACAGTTTAGAAGATGGGTTAGTTATAGGAAAAGATACTTCTTTAGTGAGCCTAATATTTTCCCTTTGACTAGTATGGTTAAATATTTCCTTAATTATTTATGATGTAGAAGCACGAAGATCAATAATGGGAGTTCTAGGAAGATATCTCCCAAAAATATGAAAAAAAGAATCAGCACAAGCATTGATGTTTTTTACCATGTCATTCTTAAAATAATCTAAAAGGCTTCTAAATCCATTATGGATCCATTAAGATAAATTTAAAAAGAGGTATTTTCTATCTCTAATGATTCATACTAGTTATCTAAAAAGACAACTGAATGATCAACTGAAACAATTTATTTTCTTCTTATAGACACTTGTCGTTCTTGAGGCTTAAAAAACCATCAATATATTCTTATTATTCATCTTCTAAGGATTCTAGATTCAAATTACTTATAACTAACCGGTGTGAATCTTTAAAATTGTTTTCCAAAACATTAAAATTGTTTTCCTGAAATCTATCCATCTTTTGTAATCTAGTAATAATATAACTTAAATCTTTTTTTCACTTGAGATGTAATGTGTTGAACTTATTGAGACTTTTCTTGTAACAGGGACATGATTTCCTTATTAGTTTAATAAATTTACACAATAAATTATTTTAGAAATATTAGAAACCTTCTAAATTCATTTATTATATCCCTTTCAATATCTCAAATCACTTCCTTGGAAATAAGGTCACACAACATTGAGGAGATTGTAAAAATCATTGTTTCTATTACTAGAGACACTACATCTAACCTTGAGAAAACATCCACTTTATTTAAGGATTCTTCATAGTGTTCCAATAATAAATTTTAAAACACATAATGAACTAATAACTTTACTTTATTAAATAATCATTTGAGATATCATGATCATGGAGAGTCTAAATTTCATTTCAAGACTCTAGAAACTAATGTTTTAATGATTTTACCACTGGAATTAACTTTGAGTGTCTTTCTATAGATCTCTAATAAGCGGTATTTAATTTATCTATTGGAATTGATAATCATGTATGCTGAGAACAAATAGGAGAAAACATGTTTTATTGAAAATGTATGCTTCTAATTTCATCATATTATTGGTTTCTATCAACATTGTGTGTGTCCTATTGTGAATATTCTGTAGAATCTAATCTTTCTCTTCCACTTGAAACCAACTGAGTTGAATTCTCATCTTCTTGTTCTTCTTCATGGGTGAAATTTTGACTAACTAGTTAAACAAATTCAGTTCTAAATCTTACACTCATCTCACTATATGGAGATATTTCAACCAGGGTAATTTCACCCAACTCCATTGATATGGTCCGTCATTGACCAACACTCACTAATCCTGTATTATCTAAGGAAAAATCTTTACTATCAGAAGAAACATGGATAACATTAGGTTCAACTGATGTAGAAACAAAAGGTTAAATGACTTCAGAAGTATCGTCGCCTATATATTTAACAATGACTTGTACTTATCTTCTTCTTTAAAAAAGAACCTTGTTGTTTAGAGCATCTCTTATATCAATAGTTCGTACTAGACTTTCTATAGAAACCAGAATAATTATAGGAACAATAACATCACTGGGAAATCCCATCCAAGACGAATCCCCTGAGTCAAAGTAGGGTATACTCTGATTTTTTTCCAAAACATGCTCACAGAAACTTATTTAATGAATAATTCAATCAAAAACCACTTCTACTTAAAATAAGTTCACTCAATGTTATCAATCCAAGACAATGAGTTATAGTATTTTCATCAGAAAAACATCAACCTTACAAAAAAATGATGTTAATATCCTTCCAAAATGATATATTCTTGATGACTTTTTCTATACATGGTATAAGTATCTCATAACATATACTACTATATTTTTTGGTTTCCCAATCATTAACAAATATAATAAAGAAACATCTTGAAATTAAACTTTCTCTAACTCACCATTTCACTGTGTTTTGGAAGATTGAATGAAATTTATAGAAATTTTATTTACTGTTCCAAGTATTTCATAGGCTTCTTCTCAACATCTATGGATATGAATAATCACATTCCAAATAATCATCCTTCTTTTAGTCAAAAAAGATATTCAGGGCTCATGTACTTAAGAGAATCATTCAACACATCAATTTGAGTCATTTTGTGATTCAAAGGATCACTCCCATAAAATGTCACATGGGTTGATTATTCACCAATCCTTGACCTTTGTTTGAAAACTCTATAGGATTTGGAAGTAGTAGAACAACCTAGGAAAATTCCTTCATCATATTTTGGATGAAGTTTACCAATATTATCCTTGGTGTTCAAAATGTAAACCTTACATCCAAATACTTTAAAGTATCATACATTTGGTTTTATATTATTCCAAAACTCAATTGTTGTTTTCTTTATATAGGTTATATTATAACTCTATTAATAAGATAACATGTTTTGTTAATAGCTTCATCCCAAAACTGAGTGGGATGTTATATTCACATTACATGGTTCTAGAAAATTCTTGCCAAGTCTTATTCCCCCTTTAAAAAACACCATTCTTTTGAGGTTTACTCAGGAAAGAAAAGGTATTTTTAGTTCCCTTTATAAACATTATGAATTAAATTAATAATTTTAAATTCATCTCTATGATCACTTCTCAACATCATGATTTTGAATCCTTTTAAATTTTTCACCAGCTTACATAAAATAATAAAAACTGAAAACACTTCACTTTTAAGTCTTAAAATTTAAACAGATGTAAATCTTGAAAAATCCTCGACCAACACATAGACAAAAAATTTACCATCAATACTTTCAATTCTAGTAGCTTCAAACAGATCCACATAGATAATATTTAGAGTTATAAATGTAACAACCTCTTTAATTAGTTTACAAGAAGACTTGTGTTTCTTTCCCATGTGATATGAATCACATGGATTCTTTTTATCAAATTTTAGGTCAAGAAGTTCAGAAATAAAATATTTCATAGAAAAAAATTTCAAGGAGTGAACAGTACAATGTCTAGGGCTTTTATTCCAAATCCATGATTCACCAATTTTGACATTCAAACAATTTACCTTTTTTAACACAAATAATTGAGATCCAATGTATATATATTATTATTTCTAGGTTCTTTAAACTTGATATATTTATATTTCAATACTAAACATGCATTATTAGAAAAATTCATTGAATAACCATCATCATAAAGTTTATAAATACTTATCAGGTTGTTCTTTGAGCCTTCCACATAAATAACTTTTTGGATAAGAATTTATTGATGATTTTTAATAGATCCAATTCTAACAATTTTTCTTCTTACATTATCACTAAATGTGGCATAGCCTCCATCAATCTTGGATAGTGAGTAAATGTTTTAAAAATATCCACTCATATGTATTGAACAACCACTATCCTTAAACCATTTTTCATTTATGTTCATGTGTTTTATTACCTTCAATGAAAAATCAAAAAATAATATTTTTTTGCACCAAAACTCTTTTGGGTCCAAAAATGTTAGTTATAAGAGACTTAGTGATCCAAATATATTTTTGTTTTCCAAAAAACAACTACAAAATATTTTGATAAAAATTTTGTTATAAAGGAATTTTTTTATTCAAAAAAATCAAATAATATTTATATTTTAGATGTTATATTAATTTCCCATTTCTCCACAATGAAAACAAGTAAATTTGTAAGGATTTCTTTAGAACTAGACACAAAATAGTTATTGTTAAGTTTGGGACTTTCACTGTGACTTCCTATTTAAATTTTTTATTTTTCAAATTATTTTTTACCAAGGGTTTTTTTAAATAAAATTACCATTTAGTTAAAAAAACATACAACATATTTAATGTTTTTAACCTCCTTCGATAGGTTCTTTATTATATTAACTTGTTAAGTATATGTGGCAGTAAATTTTTCCAATTGATTTTTCAAATCTGAAATTTTTTTGTTCAAGTCCTCTTTATTGACAATTTTATTATAGGATTTCTTGAGAGATTTTTCGTTCCTTTTTAAGATTTCATACACAGTTTCAAACATGATACTGTAATAATTTAATTCTTTATATAATAAATTTTCATTATATGATTGAAGATCATGCTCAGAATAATAGTAAGAATATAACTCATTATAATTTACCATAAAGAATATGTTGGCCATTTGATTAAGAGATTAAACAACTGATTCAAATTATGTATATTTGAAATAATCTTCAAAAGCACTCAAGGTGGATTTCATGTATTTATTATATTTCTTCTTATAATAATATTTCTTTAGGTATTTCTTCACTGCATTTTTATCAACATTAGTCTATGGAAAATCAGGCTTGATGTTTCCTAGCTTCTTGCACTCATAACATTTTAATTATTTAGAGTTGTCTCTATTCTTCTTGTACTTTTTGAAAGGTCTTATGAAACATTTTCTATTTCTTTATAACTTTATTAACTTTCTGGAAAACTATGTAGGTTCATCATTTAATCCATAATAACTTGAGGATTCTTCTTCTTCATATGTTTCAGAGATTTTTATGCCTTTTTCTTCTTTTCATTATTAGAAGTATAATCCTTAAAGTTAATATTTTATTTTTTTATAATTTTATATTCTCCATCTTTAGCTTCTATTTTAACTTCATACATTGTAATATCTCCAATGAGATATTTTATCTTGAGACTTTTTAATTATATAGATTATGTGATGGAAGTTGATATTCATCTCCACTTGTGTAGAAATACTCTGAAAACTTTCAATACTTTATAGGGCTTAGTTATAGGTGTTCATAGAGTAGTGATGTTATTCACATTCTCATTGATTCTTACATTCAACTAAGTAATTCTTTCTCCTTTGGCCATTTCAAATGTATCAAAATTAAGTCTGATAGTATCATATCTAAGATCCTTCACATTGTCTATACCATCATAAGAAACTACTATAGTGGCCCATATTTCATGAGCTATTTGAATCTAAGAAGCTCTATTTAACTCATTTGGTCCAAATGCACATATTATAGAATTTATGGATTTAGAATTTAGATTATAGCATTTATTGATTTGAAATTTCGATTATAGTTT
The DNA here is from genome assembly GCA_963277665.1 of Viscum album. NCBI lineage: Eukaryota > Viridiplantae > Streptophyta > Magnoliopsida > Santalales > Viscaceae > Viscum > Viscum album. The sequence continues at coordinate 2,104,133,326 of OY728165.1, forward strand.
TCTTAGATTCTATAATCCCACATTTCATGTTCAGTATTTGGTATTGGATAGGGATTTACTACTTTTAGATAAAAAATTAATCTAAGATTCTTCAAATGGATGGTCATGAAAGCCTTCCAGGAATCATAATTTCCACCATTAAAGTACAGAGCTCTAATAATTGACATTCCTTATTAGCTATCATCCATAGCATCCATTTGATAATGGATCTTCGGACATAAAACATTTACATCTATGAACTCAAGAGTCACGAGCTCGGATAACATTTTTTCCCTAGAATATTTAACTGGAAACTCTAGAGGGCTGAATTGAGTTCCTAAAATTTTATTTACATAAAACCTCCCTCTTTAAGGTATGTGAGTTTAAATATTTTTCTTAATATGAATTAGAAATGAAAATATAAAATCATAATAGAAATTCATTAAATACTTGATATTTATAGTGTTTCTAGGAATAGGAATCCTCAAGTCCACTCCACCAACACTCTACTCCATGAGTTTGGTGATTTTCACTATAACAACCCTTTTTTAGAGGGCTCCCAGCTGAGTACAAGTAATTTTCACTCATTGAAAAGGTACAAAAGATATCAATAAAACTCTCCATTTACTAAAACAATCCACATTCTTAACATGTTCACTTATAATGAGTATAAAAATAGATTTGAATAAAATTATGTAGAAATATTGTAAGAAATAGTAACAATTAGAAACTGAGATTATTCAAAGATATGTCTTAAGAAGATGATAGTCTTCAAGGAAGTACACAAGATTATATTTGATTGAAACTGATAGATATAAGAATTTATCATGTTATTTAAGTAAATGATATTGAAAAGTTTTAGGTGTTCTTTTTTACCATTATCATAGCATTCATATGTACATGTGTTCTATCCTTATTCTCATTCCTTTTTTATGTAGCGGATACCTCTTCATTTTATATCTCTTATTTGATTTTAAACTTAAGCTGTGATATAATCATAATGGTAAAGTTTCATAATCCTTTGAAAATTTTATATGATAGGTTAATGGAATGTGTCCATTATTTCCAAATATGGAATATGCTTCTGCAGCGACACAACTAGATATCTTCTTTTTCAAATCTTTCCACAACTGGGACAACAAAACTTTGTACATATCGATCTTTCCATGAATGTAAAATCCATTTTATGATGCACTATAAAAGCATGAAATGACTTATCAATATATTATGAAAGTAATCATAAAATTTTTCAAAACAGATAATTCTTTGTAAGATATCGAACTGGAAGTATTGTTCTCATAAGATAAACTTTTGAGATAATTTATAATATAAAACATATCATTTTCTTCTTCACTGTGTAAGATAAAATAAATTAAAAATTTCATGGGATAATTCACTTCATAAGATAAATATGTTACTGAGATGTGATACATAACTTTTACAATTTCTCTAACATTCGTAAGATAATATTTTATGAATACCCTTTTTGTAAGATAAATAATTCTCATAAATTTATTATATCTAAAGTATCTGACTTTGAACATACAAAAACTAAATAATTCTCTTCATATATTAATATATTACATAGTAATATAAAATTTCAACATGGATTTTTTCTGTTTCTTATTAGATGGAATATATTCATTCAAAACTTTAATTCTTATAAGATAAAAATCTTTTATCATAGAATTAATTTTTTACATTGACCAAGATAAACTATAGAAAGTGTATGAAAAATTCCTTTTCTAAAATTATAATCTAAATCACTTATGATAAAGTCATTATAATTTAAGTATGGATTTTTTAAATAATCAAAACACGCATAAAAATTGAGATATGTTAGAACAATATATGTTTTTTCAACAATATGTAGGTTGAGAGGCATAATGCCTAGTAAGATACCACTATGAATACATATAAGAATTTTATCTGGGAAATCAATAAATATTTTTTGAAAAATAAATTTTCAAGAAAAACACTTTTGGAATTGGTTTTATTGAAAACAATACTTTATGTAATGACCCACTTATTCTCATTGGCTTGAGAACACAAAGAATCATTAATAGGACTTAAGTGACATCCCCAAGATTCTAAACACTGTAAATAAATGGGGAAAGGTATCAAATACAAATAGGGTATGATTTACCCTTTAAGAAATAAACCACTAACCAAAAAACCACTATATGATGCATGATAAAAATAAGAAAACTCAACCATCATCTTTATAAAAAAACCACACCAATGTTTGCTATAGAGGAATCCAACCTGAAAACAATTTTAATAGTGTAAGAACAACTAAATACTCTAAGAAGACCTCAAGACTCCATGCTCCACAAACTCCATGCTCCAACATCCCCAAACATCCCATGTATCACAAGGTGGTGCTAAAAATCTGTGATACTTTACCTTTTCCCATGTCCTGGAAGATAGAATCTGCAAAAGCATCAAAGTTCCAAATAAGGGGTGATTATAAAACTTAGTAGTTTTTTCCCCAATGACTTCCCTACTCATGCCACTAGGATAGAAAATTTAGCAACATTTATATAAAATGGTTTATATAAAACAATTTCAAAAAACATTTTATAGCTAAATATAAATAAGTTCCAAAACCATGTATAACCAAAAGTACACAAGTGTTGTTTTAACCAATTTTATAGAAAGTAAAATTTCCATAAAAATAAACAAATAAGGCTTTAAACGATTTCTTAAAATCATTTTGGAATAACTATTCTACTCCACTTATCCACAAATCCAATAATGCATTCTTCATTATGACAGTTCCAAACTCATGATCAGTCTCTCTTCAATATACCATGTCGTCACAATGTAATTATTTACCATGTTCCATTACACCTTTGACACTAATTAAATTTCATAATTCAACCAGACCTTGTAAATGAAATATGAACTCGTACCCATGTATACCCAAAATCCATGCCAAACCAATTTTAATAAAATCACCCTTTTATCGAAAACACTTTTTCCATCAAGCCATTTCAATAAAACAAATTTTTTATTGGAAAATTTTTTCCAAAAAATCATTTCAATATTTCCATAAAACCATATTTTAAAACAACCATTTTAAAATCAAGAAGCTAAACCACTTTGCACAATAATTCACCAAGAGTACACAATTCCCTCAAAACCATAAATCATCCCTAAAGAGGATTTATTCCATGATTTTCGCACCAATTTCATAATAAAATTCATGAAATTAAATCAATTTGAAACTAAGACAATAAACTATAGCAAGAGGAGTTGAGAGGGAAGCCACTTACCTTAAAGGTTTTGACTAAAACTGAAAATGAATGAAGAACGCGCACGAAATCGGGTAAGAATTCCCCAAAACTGCCTTAGATCTCTTATCCTATCAACAATGAGAACAAATATCATCATATATGGCATCCAAAATCTTTGATCTATCCATAATGGGTGTATATCTAAGAAATTATAGGATAGTAAAATAATATCTAAGTAGATCTAAGAAAACGTGACAAGAAAGAATAAGACTGATGACATACCTCAAGAATCGGGCTTCTAAACACCAAGGAAAGGCTCCAAATAAATTCCAATATACGTCAGAGAGTTTCTCCAACATTAAATAGATAGTAATATCGAATTAGGGCTGCATAGGAAGAAATAAAATCCTATAGAGTCAAAAACATGTGAGATCCACTTTTTTAGGATCTCACTTCAACCATGTGCATGGTTTAGTCGCAAGGTTAGAAAAACCATGCCCTAACCATAAATTATTTACTGCCTGAACAAACCCTTGCATGTCCTCCTTGCATGAACTCTTTAATCATGTTCCCACTTTTCCAAAGCTACTATCCAACATCTGCAACACTTCACAGTTTCTCCTAGGATTCAGTATGGTTTAGACAAACCGTGAGCATCCCGTGCACTTCCCCTTTAGCCCCAAAAAATATTTGAAAGTTCCCCAAACTCTCCCAACTTTCATCCATATACTTTATATACAAAAAAAATAAGGAAAGGGTTACATACCAGAAACTAGGGGGTACTACATTCACCCACCATTGGTATTTCCATCCCTAGAAAGTTTAAAACCATCCTTTCCCTAAAATAGTTCCCACCATTTCTCTTTCATTTCCTTCTCACATTCCCAAGTCTCTTCCTTAATCTAACCATGTTTCAAGAAAACCCGCACTAGACCGATACTTTTACCACATTTATGCAAATCTTTTTTTTTCATTTTCAAATAGCTGGTTTTTGGGTTTTCGGTACCCATATACAGACATTGAACCATCCCAAATCCAGAAAACACATCCGAAATCCAAATTCAAAATTCAAAAACAAACAACATCATACCAAATCTCTAATAGATATGCCATACGCCACGTTCCTCGTGACGCACTGCCTCCTCGAGCCTTGTATCCATCCATCAAGCATCCCACTAGAATAGAGAGCTGGCGAACCAAACCACTGGATACATTTACAACATTAGACTTTATACTAACTATCCACAATCCATACTGTGATATGTACTAATGAAGCATACAACTCTAGGTCAATGTGATCTCATATGATCACATGGTTCAGATCAGGGTGATACTTATTCAGTTGAGATACGTAGAACACGTTATGAACTAAACTGAACCATGGTGGAAATTTCAATCAATATGAAACCTATCAAACCCATTCTAGTATCTCTAAATGACCTTTTTATCAGGTAGATAGCTTTCCCTACATCCCAAAATGACGATGTACAAGCCTTGGAGAAATCTTCAAGAAAACATGATCACTCACCACGAATGACAGCGGTCTTCGATGATTATTTACATGAAATTTCTGATGACTCTAAGCCATATCCATATGTTTCTTGATCAACTGAATCATATGCATTTTTTCTTGGATAAGGCTTGGACTAACTAGTGAAGTCTCACTTGTTTCCACCCAAAAAAGTGGAGAATGACATGGATTCCCATACAATGATTCAAAAGGTTCCATGTGTATCAAGTCCTGATAGTTTTTATTATATGAGATGTCCACTAAGGGTATATGATCTTCCCATTAGCCACCAAAATCCATTACACAAGCTCGCATCATGTCTTCCAATGTCTGTATTGTCCGTTCAGACTGGTCGTCTATCTGAGGATGATACATTGTACTCTTATTCAATTGATTTCCAAGGGATTTCTGTAATCATTTCCAGAAACAAGACGTGAACCTTGGATCTCTTTCTATGACTATTGAAACTGTTATTACATATCTCTTTACCACTTCTTGGATATAGATTTAGGATAAATCCTCCATTATATGAGTTTCGTGAATAGGGATGAAATGAGCTGACTTGGTGAGTCGATCCACTATCACCCATATGAAATTATGTTTCTGAATCGTTCTTGGGAGACTTGTAACAAAATATGTGGCTATCTTCTCTCATTTCTACACCAAAATAGGTAAATAATGAAACAGAACTGTTGTTTATTGATGGTCTACCTTAACTTACTGAAAATTTATTCACCTTGAAACAAACTCAGCCACATTCTATTTCATACCAATCCACCAAAACTATGCCTTAAATTACTTATACATATTTTGTATTCTTGGATGTATATCCCATCTTGAGTGTTGGTAAGTATGAAGAAGTTGTTCCCGATAGGACTTAAGTACAACCATATGATCTATGAACCAGAAAACCTAATTCTCATCAAGTTTCCAACACTAAATGGTCTCCCTACCATTGAGTTTTTAATTCGTTACTAGGAATTACTCATCAGATGTTTTTACTTCTTTGACCACCTTTACCAATTCAGGAATAACAGAAACTGAAAATAAAACTGAAATATCACCTCGGTCTTCACATTCCACATGAATGTTAGCTAGGATCAATATTAACTGACATTTATCTGAAGCTTCTTTCACTAGTTGGGCATATGAATTTATTCTTAATGCATCAGCCACTAAATTAGCTTTTCATGGAGTATACATCAAGTAAAAGTCAAACATCTGAATATAATCCATCCATCTCATTTCCCTCATATTCAAATCTTGTTGTGAGAAGATATGTTTCAAGATTTTATGATCCGTGAACATAGTAAATTTCTCACTGAAGAGATAGTGCTTCCAAGTATTCAATGAATGGACGCCCGTAGATTACTTCAAATCAAGTGTTGTGTAATTCTTCTAATGCACTCTTAGCTTCCTTGAACCATATGCAACCACATGGTTTACTTGCATGAGAACTAATCCCAACTTAGATCATGAAGCACCACTGTACACAACATACCCCTATCTTGATTCTAGAAAAATCAAGATATGTGCTAAGGTAAGATTAACTTTATGCTCTTGGAAAGACTTCGGGTATTCCTTATTCCATCGGAATGGAACTTTCTTATTTTTCAAAGCTATCATTCGTGAGTCTAGTCATGAGAATTCACACACAAATAATCAGTAATAACTAGCTAGACCAAGAAATTATTATATTTCAAAAAAAATATTTAGTGTTTTCCAAGGTATAATAGCTTCTATCTTCTCTAGATCCATAGAAACATCTTTTTTAGAAATTACATGGTTGAGAAAGAATACCTCTTGTATTCAAAAATCACACTAACAATTTTGTATACAAACAGTGCTTTCTCAAGATTCCCAACAATGTTTCCAAGTATTTCTCATTCTCATCCTTTGTCCTTGAAGACAACAAAATTCCATCCACAAGCACCACAACAAAACAATCTAGATATCTCTGAAATATTTGATTCATTAATTCCATAAGGACCACTGGTATATTCATAAGACCGAAAATCATAACTACATACTCTTAGTGGTCATATCTTCTTCTAAATGTTGTCTTCAGAATATGATCCTTCTGAACTCATAATTGATGATATCCTGATCATAAGTCAATTTTAGGTAACCACTAATCTCCCCTTAATTGATCAAACAAATCATCAATGTGTGGAAGTGGATACATATTCTTGATTTTAACTTGGTTAAGCTTACGACAATTTACACACAGCCTTAGAGTTACATCTACTTTCATCAAAAACAAGATCAGTGTCGTCTATAGATACGTACTTGGCCAAATGAAACCATTGATTTATAGCTCTTATAACTACAATTTTAATCCACTTAATTCTATTGGATTCATCCTATAAGACCGAATGGAAATGGGACTAGTCCCTGGAAAGAGATCAATTGTTAACTCCACTTCCCATATAAGTGGTAACCCTAATAATTTTTCAAGAAACACATCAGAAAATTGATCCAAAAATTCTATAAGATTGTTATCCTTGATATCTTTTATTAATTCTATAGTCAGCACCACTAACTAGTTAAATATTGTTCCCACTACTAGTTCCAACAATCCCATTACAACTACCTTTATAACCCTTTCTCCATTAAAGATATGCTCAATGCCATCCTCAATCACAAAAGTAGTTGTACTTATATAATAGTCTATGTGAGCCTTGAATGTTGTTAACCAATCCATATCCGGGATTACATCTAAGAAGTTCATCTCAAACATTGAGAATTCTCATTTCAACTCATCTCCATCAACGTTTATAGAACATTCTCTACACGCAAAGGCTCGACATTCTCTTTCACCTAGATGGGTTTTAAGTTTCCACACGGAAGGCATCATCTCATGTTTTAAACTTATAAAATCAATATCACAAGAAGCAATGAATGAATGAAATGCACCCGTATCAAAAAACACTTGCATAAGGGTATAATTAAATAGAATCATACCTCTCACCATATATGGTTGATAGAAAAAATATTTTCAATTATTTTATTATGAATTTCAATGTTTTCAATCCCACCAATGTGTTAATTTAAAGAGAATTTGTCACATTTTATAGTTTTTGAAGCATTTTTGAGCTTAATTGGTAAAATGGATTATTTTGGAATTTAACTATTTTAATTTCTTTTAATGTTTTGGCCATATATTTTTCTAAAATAATACACATTGAAAAAAATCCTCTTTTATAGGTTCCTATATTCTATGGGATTCATTTTATCCTTCTATACCCAAAGCTTGGTCTATCATTTAGAAGCTCAAATCCATCTCACAAGGCATACCTCAAAATCAGTGTATAGATATGGAGAATTTTATTTTTGGGACCACATATCATATATTTCAGAACAAAATGAACAAATATTTTACATGGATTAGTAATAAATATTTAGGAACAACTTTCATTAATATGTTCAGGCCTTATTCATTCATTCGCAAGGCCATAAATTCATTGGATCTCGGTGCATTGGAGCATTAATAGTCTGTTTGAAAGAATTAAATATCCGAAGTAATTTTGATATATCTCTCTCTAAACAATTCCAATGATTCTTATCTATTGTGGGTAGAAAGGGGTGATAAATTGGAACAACTTTCAAGAATAAAACACCCATAAATTATGTCATTTATTGGGATATACATGCACATATATTTAGTGGAAAGATTTTGGAGCCAAATATTTCATCCCCTTGCCTATAAAAATGTACTCCCTCTTCATTTCAAGGGGTTAGAAAAGTAGTTTCAATTTTATGTAGTTTTAAATTTTCTTTGATGATGTATTATATTTTTTAACTTTTAATTTATATTATACATCTTCTTCATACCTCATTCTTCCATTTTTTACTTTTATGTGTTTCTCCCACCGTATTCTCTTATAACTCCATGAGAATGGGGAACTAACCTCGTGTTTTGTTTGAGGGGGAGAATGGTGGTTGATTGAGTATCATTGTGCTTTAATTTAAGTCTCTTTATTTAATTCTAAGATTTTTTTGGTGGTTAAATTGATTATGGTGTGTGGTTACCCCATTTTCTCTATCACTGATTTCTTCTTCTCATTTAACATTCATCCTTCCCTTCACTATCTAAGTCATGCATATGACGGAGTATGGATGGGGTAGTAATGTACAGAAAAGAGATCTCCTATATTTATTTGGGAAGAGTATTTTCCCAAATCTTGAGATATTTGTTTTTGGGTAATAACATTTCTAATGAGAGGGTGTAGTGTGACAGATCTTGATCACTACATTGAATTGATATTGAGAATATTTTAATAAACAATGATATCAACCATTATGATCCCCCAAGAACGAATGTCTTCTTTATAAATTTTTAACATAATTTTTTTCATATTTCAGGTATATATATATATTAATATTTTATTCATCTTTCAAAGTAATATTTTATTTTATATTAGTTATAAAATAAATAGTGAAAATAAAATTTCGGTGTTGTGTAAGTTTCCTCCTCGAGACTGACCCAGAGAGTGCACTATATTGCATGCTTAGGTAAATAATCTTTTGATCGGGGATCTATGAAAAAATCACACACATCAAATTGGCACTGTTTCTAGGGAGGTAGTGCCAATATTCTAATTCTAACATTTCATAAATAAGTTTCTTTGCTTAGATTATAAAAACTAGAAAATATATTTTCCCTGATGTATGAAAACTGCAATTATTATTCTTGGATTGATTACTCAAATTTTCAGGGAAAAATGGTTCATAATGATGAGGAATACCTCTTTAAAAAGATTGGTGAACTCACAATTTTGGCCAAGAAGATGATGAATGGCCATGTCATAGGTATCTCACTTCAATAACTGATGGGCATGGTTAATCAAGTCAACACTGATTATTAAATATTTAAGTTCATGGAGAAAGTTACATTATATCAAGGACCTCAACCTGAACCAGAATCAGAACTAGTGGTGGAAGTGAATTCACCACTCATCTTTCAAATAGAGTATCCTGACTACCTACCTCTACCCAATTAAATTCAACTCAATGAGGATATTTACACTGAATAATCAATTGAAGTAGAGACACTTAAATGAGATAATCATTTTCTAAACTCTCTTCATTCTGTTTTTATAGAATATGAATTGAGTAATACTTCCCCATGAATGAAATTTTCATATTATGATAACCCTTGTATTTCCTTTGTGGATGAGGAAGAAAGAGAAGATGCACCCAATGAAGAACATATGGAGCTCCCAGAACATGTTGACCATTTATTGGATAGAGTACATGAGATGATTCATGTGGATTTGCCTAAGTAAAAAGAGACACAATATGGTTACATTGAAAGGGAAGAATTTGATATTGATTATTAATGTTTTCATTTTGTTAAAATATAATTACACTCTTAAATTCACTTTAATTATTCCCTTGATGTAGCATACTTTGAGAAATCACTAGAGAATGAAAATGGGGCTATGAATTTGGAAACAACGAAAGATGAGGACTCATTATTTATCCTACCCACACCAATAATGTTGTATCTTATTATCCTAGGGGTGGATTTGGTGTACTATACCCATGGTGTCCTCAAAAAAAAGGATTAAGCGCATGATGTAAAGAAGAAGTTTTGTTGGTTCATCACAATGAAACTCTACCCACCATCAGATTGGGGATAACAAACTAAAACTACCCATCGTAAGGTAGTCAAAACCCAGGGCCCAATTGAGGGATTAAACCAATATCTATTCTTATTTTCTCATAATATTTCTATTTTTGATTCATAAAATAAATATATTATGCTTTATTTTATTATTTTTCTTGTAGGTTTTTAGTGTGCAACACTTAGGATCTTGAATCAATATTGCACTACCAATAAGTCAGGTTATACCACTCCTTTACACAACCTTTCTTGCTACTATGATTCATTTAAAAATTTTATTACATGTTAAATCCACTTGAATACATTGAGGAAAATACACAATTATAGTGTATGGTAGGGAACAATTGTTGTTTAGGATTTTCATTCTGTGTTTTTTTTTCCAAAAAAAAATTGGGTGTTTTGAAATTTTTGTGTGTTTATTTTTATTTTTTTGTGTGTTTTTTTAACTTTTGAGATGAAATGATTGTCATTTAGATTTTTGAAACCCATTTCATTGAGTGAACCTATTTATTCCATGAAATTTATCTTAAATGAATGTTGAAAATGACTTTATTTCATGTTCAATTCTTTGGTAATTTCATGAAAAGTACTTTGATTTTTGAATCCCATGACACATATCACTATCTTTATATTTGAAATCACCTTCCTGTGAGGCTTCTGAACCCTTTTTCTCATATTGTTTTCATTCACCTCACTTCTTGAGAGAACTAGACCATGCTTGTTTTAACCATAATTTTATTTATTCCTTTCAAAACTTGAGGGTTTGAGGTACATGTGTTTTAAATGATTGAGGTATTTCCTTGGTTTTAAAACCACATTTTCAAGAGAATCATTTTCATTATATCCTACTTTTTAAATTTAATCCTTGTACCCCATATAAGCTATTAACATCTTTTTAGGTTAGCCACATTACAATCCAATTATCTTTATCCAACCTGCTCTTGAAGTGAAATTGCATGATCTAGTTGAACTTAAGTGTGGGGGAAGTTGTCTTATATTGTGCTACCTCATTTGGTGTAACATTGGGTGGAAAATAAAATGTTGAACAGATGTGTTTACTACTGAAAATAAAAATCATTCTATTCAAAGCTATACTTCTTTGGAGCTTTCACAATAAAAGAAGTTGTGTCTTTCTAGAGCTTCTAATGGTGGAAGAAAGATGTTCCTTTTCTAGAGCTTTCAAGAAAAATTATGTTTGAGAATATTGAAATTTTTCTCATGAATTATTGATCTATTTGAAAATTCTTATAGTTTTCACGATGATGGAACTGGATTTCTAATAAGGGGAGTAAGGAGGATACCATACATTAGTGAAAATTATAATTATGCAATTTTTCTTCAAAAAGAGCCAAGCCCTCCTCATTTCACCTCAAAATGTTTCATATAAAAATCACACAAACCAAAATCCAGAGAACAACCCTATAAATTCATCATGATAACCAAATTTCCTTGACTCACATTGGGTGGATAGTTAGGAGTTTTTCAAACCTATGCTGACCCTTTCATTGGTTTGGATGAGAAATTTTTTTTGGAAAATTGATATTTGTGATATGAGAGAAAATTCATGTGAGATAGGTGTCTTGTGTGCATGGGAGGATAAATGAAGAGGAAAATATTCAATGATATGATTTGAGAACAAGGAATAATGGTTATTGATGATAAATTATATCTTTTATTTCTTGGTATGAAATTAGTGGATCTCATTGGCATGTGTTTTGAATTTGTTTTGATTTGATTTTGATGTTGACTTGTCCAGGAGTCCAAGTGATAAGTGTGGGGGAATTGATAGAGATAATATTTTCATTATTTTTCATATATTTTTTAATTATTTAACCCATTCCAATTAATAAATTTGTACTTATTTTCATTATTTTAGTGTTTTGGTGAATTTTGGTTTTAATTGTGAAAATTGTTTAATTCTGGAAACATAGAAGTTTTGTAGAGCTTCTGAATTTTGGGTATATCTTTTACAATTTTGATCCAAAATGATTGATTAATTTTTTTAGGATTTCCATGCTCATGGGATTCAACTTTTTCTTCTGGACCTAGATTCAATTTGAATCACACTAGCTGAGATAAATCAATCAAGAAATTTTTATGGTTGACAGAATGGACACCACCTTAATTAATGAGGCATATCTCGGACTATATATGTCTAAATGAGGTGATTATAGTTGGAGTAGAAATACTACTCTAAGACGCATGCTTCCAATAATGTTTATGCAGAAATTATATCATTAAGGATTCCTTTAAATGCTTCAAAAAGGGGAAGTTGAAGAGTCTCCTCGTGAAGAAAAAGATCACTTAATTCATTCGAGTATAAATTTTTTTAAACTTTTCCAATCGAATTTAAATTTTGAGATCTGATATCCAACTGAATTTTGAAAAAAATTTAAGAAAGGAATTTAGAGATTTCATGGGGGATGGTGGGAATAATAGGAGAAAAATCTATTTTGATGGATTCTGGAGTAGAAATTTTTTGTTCTTCTTTTTCCCTCTTTTCTTTCATTTTATTTTGTAATGTCTTCTTCTTCACCCTTATTTATGGATTCCATTCACATGTATGGGTAATCCTCTAAGTGATTGGGGAAGGATATTTTTTCCCTTATGTAATTTTTGAGTTCATGCACTTAATGTTATGAAATATTTTCTCTCTTTTGCGAAGGTGGTTTCAATTTCTAATAATAGTTTTTACTATCAAGTACGATCATATTTGGTTTTAGATTATGTGGTTGTTGTTTCTTAGTTCAATGATAATTTTCTCCCTCCATTAGGAAATGGTCTATATATGATATAATAGTTCAGGGCTTAGTAGTGAAGTACTTGGTGATTGTCAGTACGTGTGGGAGGGGTAGTTGATATTCTTGGTTGTTTGGGATAAAGACCCAATTTGGAATTACCTAAGTCATTTGAGGATATTCGCTGAAACTATTTCACACATAGAAAGGAGAGTATAACAATATAATATCTTATCAAGGTTTACTCTCACCATCAGTATTTGAACAAGGGAGTTATAGGAACGATCATGGAAACTCACTTTAATCAGCTTAGTAGAAGAGGATTGGATAAGTTGGAACTATGATAACATTATAATTGAAAAATTGATCCCAACCTGATCACTCAATTTATATCATTGTCTTCAATATCTTTCATTGTCAATTTGTTTTTTGTATTTTTTTCATTTATTTGTTTTGTTTTTTCACTTCAGTTCCTTTTCAAAATCAAACAATTTCAAAAATAATCTACACTTCTTTCTTAAATTTAAGGTGATAGCTTGATTGTTCTATGCTCCAATCTGAAGACGACCTAGGTTGACCACTTTACTGCATTTTAACTTAGGTAGTATTTGCTTCTGCCACACCCCACAACACACATGTGTCAAAACTTGAATTTTATTCATGTGAATTTTTTGTAGATCATCGATCAAAATATTATTTACCTAAACACGCAATACAATACACTTCCAGGGTTATTCTCGAGGAGGAAACTTACACAACACCTAAATTATATTGTCACTATTTATTTTCTAATTAATATATAATATAATGATGAGTTTGAAATTTTCAAAAATATTAATATATATATGCGCAATGTGAAAAAAATTATGTTAAAAAGAAAGAAAGAATACATTCATTCTTGGGGGATCATAATAGTTGATATCATTGTTTATTAAAATAATCTCAATATAAATTCAATGTAGTGATCAAGATCTGTCACACTACACCCTCTCATTTGAAATGTTAATACCCAACCTTGAGATATACTCATTTGGGTAAATACTCTCCCTAAATCTAGCTAGGATATCTCTTTGTCGACCATCGCTACCCAAGACATACTTCATCGAATGCATGAATTAGATAGTGAAGGGAAGAATGAATGTTGAATGAGAAGAAGAACTCGGTGATAGAGAAAATGGGTCAATAGCACACCATAACCAATTTAAACACCACCAAAATTCTCAAAAATAATAAAGAGATTTAAAATAAATCACAATGAAAATCAATCAACCACCATTCTCCCCCTCGAGCAAGCATCGAGGTTAGTTCCCCATTCTCAAAGAGTTAGAAGAGAATACGGTGGGAGAAACACATAAAAGTAAAAAATAGAAGAATGATTTATGATGAAGAATTATAATATAAATTAAAAGTTTAAAAATATACTACAGTATAAAATAAAATATAAACCTAAAAAAATAGTAATTACTTTTCCAACCCCATAAAATGAAGAGGGGGTACATTTTTATAGGCAAGGGGATGAAATATTTGGCTCCAAAATCTATCCACCGAATGTATGAGCGTGTATGGTCCAATAAATGATAGAATTTTTGGAAGTTTTATTATTTAAAGTTGTTCTAATATCACTACTATGTCAACCCACAAAATATGAGAATAATTGGACACATGGAGAGAGATATATAGCCAACTTACTCCGGATTTTTAATTCTGCCAAACAGACTATTCATATTCCAATGAACCAAGTTACAATGCATTTATGGCCTTGATAATGAAGTAATAAGGCATGGAAATATTAATTAAAGTTGTTCCTCCAGATATATTACTAATCCATGTAAAATATTATCTCATTTGGTTTGGAAATTTATGAGATATGGTCCAATAAATAAAATTATCCAGATCTGTGCACAGATTTCGAGGTACGCTAAGTGATCTAGATTTAAGGTTCCAAATGATAGTTTGAGATTTGGGTCTATAAGAATAAAACGAATAAAATAGAACATATGAACATATAAAAGATTATATTTTCAATTTTGATTAGTTCAAAAAAAATTATGGCAAAAACATTAAAATAAATTAAAACAGTTAAATTCCAAAATAATCTATTTTAGCAATTAAGCAAAAAAATGCTTCAAAAATTATAAAATGTGACAACTGAACTTAAATTAACAAGTTGGTGGGATTGAAAACATTGAAATTCAGAATAAAAAAATTGAAAATATATTCTTTATCAATTCCCCTACAATTAAACATTTCACTCCTAGGAAATCATCTTATACCAAGGTCAAAACAAACTTCTCAAAGCATATATGACAACACTGCTCCATTATCATATTAAAGAAAATATCATGCCTCATAAATGTATAAAAATTACCTAAATGCCAAAAAATCATAATAATCCATTTAATTTCATGTTAATCCTCACAAGCATGTCATACCTACCTCCCTGTAAAATATTTCTCTCTTCACTCAAGGATTTTTAATGTAGAGTTTTTATCATTCTCAAGAATATGTGTGATCTATATACGATTGAAATAATTATAATAAATCTACTTCATAGAGTAAAAAACGTTTCAGTCATGAGGTATTTTTCATGGGTTGTTCTGAGGATGAGGGTTGGCAGGTTTTAAATGTAAAAACATCTGATGAAGAATGAGGAGGGTTAAGCTCTAAGTGAAGTAAATGCATGAAAACAGTTTTGCTCAAAAATGGTGTGCTCCTCAATCAAATAAAAAATTAATCACCTCCCAAAACCTATTCCTTTGAGAAGTTCACACTTGTAATTTCAGAATCAATGATTTTCTTCCCTAATTTCCCCATTGGTAGCATTGTTTCAGCATGAATGTTGATCTGGATTTCTCTTCAGAATCATGTTTTTGAAGAGAAAAGAGAGGAAGCTTTTGATCTTCAAAAATTGGTGAACACCTAGCCTAAATTTGTAATGAAATTTTTGGTCACCCATACATATTCCCATCATGAAATTTCTTCCACCCAATAAGTAATAAATATTTAAAAACTTTCAATTCATCTCAAATATATTTTTTAAGAAAGAAAAATGCAGCCAATATTCTCCCTCCCTCACACTTGAGTTCAACAATAATCATGCAAACTTCTAGATCAGGTTGTAAAGGGATAAATGGATTTTAATTTGGCTACCTAATAAGGTATTTCATGTCTACTAGGGGCTTAATAAATTTCAAATGAAAGAGTTTTCCAAAATATGAGTTCAATGCAAAAGGGTTTCCAAAATGTTTCCTCAATCATACTTAACACATTCCATGAAATCTAACAGATTTGAAAAGGAAAAAAACAACAATTTATGAATCACACAACATGTCCCAAGACTCTCAAGAAAAATATAAATGTAAGAAGATGTCAAACAGGTTTAGAAACCTCTCGGGTTGGAAAAGATTTTCAATTTGGACAGTACTAGTGCATATGAGTTTCACAATCAATCAAACTTATTCAAATGAAAAGATCAAAAATCAAGAAACAAAATCCATTCCGAAATCATTTAAATCCTCAAATACTCAAATCAAAAAATGTTCCAAAAATACCAAGATGTCTTAAATTTTCAAAAGTATTCAATTCAGCTCAAGAATCCTAAAAACACACCAAAAAATTAAAAATGAAAACAAGAAAATTTCAAAAAAAACAACATAAAAAATAAAATCAAAGCATAGAGAAAATTAATAAAAACAATTTGAAATCCCTCACCCACACTTATTACATTTAATACCCCCATTTGAGCTCAAAATGAGATCAAGAAATATTTTCATGTAGAATTTATATTGGGGAAAAAAATAAAGACAAGGAAAGACACAACCTGATTTATTTTTCAGTGGCTATATTGAGTTAAGATCTTAGATGATAAAAATTTAAAACTAAAAGAAAGAAATGACAAGAAATAAGGAAAATAAATAAAAATAAATATAAAGGGGGGAAAATTGATAATTCTTGGTTTATCCCCCCAAGAAGGTGCTAGGTTTTTACTGCCCCAAGTCATGTAGTTGCAGTGAGGTATCCCAAATCAGATGGTGGATGTGGTTTCTTAGAGATGAACCCCCACATGTGACTTTTCTCAGTTTCCATGAGTAAACAATAATATTGGAGAACCCCAAATATGATAAGAAAATTCCCAACCCCCAAGAAAGAAAAAATAGAGAATTTAATGTCCAAAGTGGGAGAGAATAGAATATAGAGGTGCTCCCTGTGAACTTCGGTGGTGTCCCCCTCTAATTTTTTGACTACATCACTAATCCTTTGATGCTTAGAATCAATATAATTGTAAAATTCTTCATTCAACTGATATTTTTAGTCCATGAAGAATAATCACCATTTAAATACATCATGAACAGAGAAGTTTTTTTTAGTTTTTGAAATTTATGATTTTTATTTTTTTATGAAAAATGGTGTGTACAAGTGTTGATCCTCCATGGAAATGGCGCAAATTTTTGACACGTCCCTATCGTGGGGTGTGACAAAAATAGATTTTACCTAAGTTAAATTGCAGTAAAGTGGTCAGCCTTGGTTGTCTCCATAGAGGAGTTCACAACAATCAAGTTGTCACCAAAAAATTGAGAAAGAAGTGTAGAGTGTTTTTGAAATTGTTTGATTTTGAAAAGGAATTGAAGTGAAAAAGCAAAAAAATGAAGAAAAATAATAAAAACATATTGAAAAAGAAAGAGATTGAAAATAGTGATATGAATTGAGTGATCAGTTGGGGATCAGTTTTCCAATTGCAATGTTATTATAGTTCCAATTTATCTAATCCTCTTCAACTAAGCTGATTAAAGTGGGTTTTCACGATCAGTTCCACGCAATCCCTTGGTAAAATGGTGATGGTGATAGAAAAACTTTCTAAGATCTCATCTTGGTCTACTCTTCTTCCAATGTGTGAAATAGTTGCAGCGAATATCCTCAATTGACTTAGTAAATTCCCGATCGGGTCTTATTTATCCCAAACAACCAAGATTATCCACTACCCCTCCCACACGTACAGATGATTGCCAAGTACTTCACCACTAAGACCTAATATATTAAATCATATATAGATCATAGCCTAATAGAGGTATAAAATTATTGTTGACCAAAGAAACAACAAAAATATAATCTAAAATCAGATATGATCATACTTGATAGTAAAAACCGTTATTAGAAATTGAAACCATCTTTGTAAAAAAGAGAAAATATTTCATAACATTAAGTGCATGAACTCAAAAATTACAAAAGGGAAAACATATCCTTACCAAATCACTCATAGGATTACCCCTACATTTTAAGGGAATACATGAATAATGGGGAAGAAGAAGACGTTACAAAATAAAAAGAAAGAAAAGAGGGGAAAGGAAGAAAAGAAAATTCCTCCTCCAGAATCTTTCCACCAAACGTTTTCTCCTTTTTTGCCCTCCATCCCCCATAAGATCGTCAAAGTCTCTTCTTAAAAGTTATTCAGAATTAATTTTTCTATCTGGGATAAAAATTTCAATTATATTTGACAAGTTTAGAAAAAATTTATACTTGAATGAATGAAGTGAAATTTTTATTCCTGAGAAGACTCTTCACATTACACCATTTTGATGATTTAAAAGGAAACTTTAATGACAAAATTTCTTCACCAAAATTATTGGAAGAATGTACCTCGGATTCCTCTTTCTCCTCCAACTAGAATCACCTCATTTTGACATATTTAGGCTGAGATATGACTCATTAATTAAGGTGGGGTCCATTCTGTCATCCATAAAAATTTCTTCTCTTGATTGATTTATCTAGCTCGGTCTATTTTTAATTGGATCTATTTATAGAATAAAAATTTGAATACCATGAGAATTTAGAGCCTAAAAAAGTAATAAATCGATTTGGATCAAAATTGTAAAGGATATGCCTGAAACACAAAACCTCAACAAAACTGATAAATTTCCAAAATTAAACAATTTTCACAATTAAACCAAAAATTCACCAAAAACACTAAAATGATACAAATCATCCCAAATTGATTAATTATAAGGTTTTAAATCGTTAACACTCATATGAAAACTAATTAAAATATTATCTATATCAATGGTCCATCCTAATCATGTACAATCACTTACTCATATCCATACAATTGCTTCATCTCTACACTTTTCTCTTTGTTTCTTTGCTGAGATTTCCCTTATTGAGGAGTCATGGTATTCCTAGAATCTCCATGGATATATCTTCTCTATTGATGAGTCTAATTTTTCTGGCCTCTTCCTGTCGAAGAATACAGTGCTTGCGACACCTAGGAAGTGTCTCGAGCACCGAACATCAAAGCACTGTGACAATAGCACTGAAGATGCCCCATCTGCTTGCAGTTATGGAATGCTCTAGGTTGTGTGGTAAACTCTCTCTTTATTTGCTCAAGAAATCCACATTGGAAACAACCCACTTTTCTCTTGGTTCATGGAGGATGGTGTAACGTCTCGGTTCCAAGTGCTTCCAAGAGGTGCCCCGTACCTGGTTGGTCACATGGCCTCAAGCGCAGTTCCTCAAACACCAGAGGTTTCCAACTAGCAGTGAGGGTATTAAATTTGATAGTGGGGAAACTATACCCTTATTGGCAGTGTAATGCAGTGGAAGGAAATAGATAATAGTAGCAAAAGCATTAATAATTCTAGAAAATAGTAAACAGTAAAATATTGAAAGAAAATAGACAACTGCATCATATATATATATATATATATATATCAATAATGATGCATGTCAAAAGTATCTAGGAAAGAATCCAAACAAATCACAATGCTGGAATATAGTACTAAAGAAAAGTAAAAAAGGAAAAATAGATAAACAACTCCAAAATCATCACAAGCCTCGGCTTGGTCCCATGATCCTAAGATCCACAGCAGTCAAGTACATGAAGTAGAAGGGTTCTTTCCCTTTTCAATACCTACAACAATATAATCTGTTTGGGACCAAAGAATGACCCAAACAGGGTGTGAAACGAATCCTAGTAGTCAGCCACCCAAAGATCTATTCCTAACTGTCAGTGAATATATATATATATATATTGCAGACAATATGCAAAACGAATTAATAAACAAGGAAGTACTCAAAAGTAATCAATCCTACAGTTTCAATTACATTCATTTACATTTATTTAATAAATAACCAAATAATATCAAGAAATCCTCTGGGAAGTTCTCATAGTCTAACTCCTCTGGTTCAGCGTAACAAAGACTCACTAAGGAAGCACTCACCATCAATTCCCCTTGTGGTATTGTAATGGTAGACTACACACACTCTGGGGAAGCACTAAATGTCCAGTTCCCCCTGTGGTCTTACAACGTGGAACTACAAACACTCTGAGGGAGCACTCACGTCCTTCCCCCCTATGGTCTCACAATGTGAAAGTATAACAGACACTCTGGGAAATCTCTCAACATCCATTTCCCCTATGGTCTAACTACACCAGGTTCCCACATCCCTGTGTAAGTCAATCGTTCACAAATGATAACCAGCAGCCAAAGTAAATCACAATATACTACTTCGCTAAATGGATACAAAGCATGGAACAAAACAAGTCATATAATATCACTGCATCCTAACAGCACTAGGCATAGAAAACAGAGTAGCCTAAAAAAAACTAGTCCCAACGGCCAATATCAGTTCAAACATGAAAAAACACATCCATTGTAAAGTAATTAAACCCTATTATCAAGCAAGTTCCCTAACTCAAGAAATCAAGTCATAGTAGGCATTAAAGGGGTCAAATTCCCCAAACACGTAATACCCCAAACTAGGGTATTGGGAAAATTTGCACATAAAATTCAAATACAAACTACAGAAAGGCACAAACCACCTACCTAGGCATTGTACGATCGATATAATCCAGAGTTGGCCCTTGAATCGGCCTAAAATGACGTAGATCTACAAAATTAATCCAAAACATTCAACCAAGGATATCTCACTAGAGATGAGAAATAAAGGGACGAGGCTCTATAAGAAGGATGAAATCACTGTGGAGATTCCAATGCAATCTACGGTGGTTGATTCGGATAACGGACGGTCGATTGGGGGATTGAAGAAGAATCATGCCCTACAGTTGCTCTTGGATGAGACGAGTCGAGAAGAAGGCGTTTCTGCCAATTAAATGTGACCCCGGTCCAATTTAACAAATAAAAAAAGAACACGACATGCCTTTTAAAAGTACATGGTGTGTATATGCCTTTACCAGTCTGCACTTTAGGTGGTCTCTAGGTCACCCCACATGGATATGTTCTCGGCCATTACATGACCAGTACACAGTCACCTGTGGAAACTGGGTATATGGCATGTAATCCTAAGTACAAGGCATGTACTCCTTAAATTTCCAGAATCTCCTCTTTTTCTCAAAAATACCTTAAATCAATATCCATAAAAGAAAACAAGATCTGGGTTCTTATAAACTTCCCCTCTGAAATAAATTCGACCCCGAATTTCCCTAAGAGGGTAGAAAAGAAGGAGAATCCTAGAACAACTCTGTCCACTGTGATCGCACATCGGTCTCCCTATCCAAAGTCTCATCCTTTACTTGCTTGTTCTACTATAGCACCCATGCCAAAAAAATAGACCAGCCATGGAGAACCTTCACTTGGTGATCAACAATATAGATAGGATGCTCCTCGAATGATGCATCCACCTCTAGCTCAACCTCCTCAGGTTTAAAAACATGAGACAAGTCTGAGATGTAATGTCGTAGCTAAGAAACACGCAAGACGTTGTGCATATCTCGGTACCTATGAGGTAACTACAACTGATAGGCAATCTGCCCGACTCTCTCCAAAACCTCAAACGGTCCAACATATCTTGGTGAAAGCTTGCCCTGTCTCCTAACCCTACTATATCCCAACCTTGGTGTGACATGTTGAAAAACCTAATCTCCGACCTTAGACTCCAGAGGTCATCTCTGTTAATCATTATAAGACTTCTGTCGTGACTGTGCAGTATCCATACTCTTCTGAATCAACTCTACCTGATTCGTGGTCTCCTGGACAAGACGAGGTCCCAGCATAGCTACCTCTCCTACCTCCAACCAACATTGAGGTGATTGGCATGGCCTACTGTAAAAATCCTCATAAGGTGTCATCTGAATAGTCGTATGAAAACTATTATTATAGGAAAACTCCACCATAGGCATGTTCTTCTCCCAAGAACCTCCAAAATCTAGGACACTTACTCGAAGCATGTCCTCTAGCACCTGTATCGTATGCTCGGACTGACCATCTATCTAGGGATGGAAAGATGTACTCAGAAGTACCTATGTACCCAAAGTCATCTATAGTCCTTGTCAGACCCGATAAGTAAAATGGGTATTCGTGTTTGAAAAAATGGAGTATATATTCCCATGTAGATGTACAATCTCTCGTATGTACAACCTTCCTATCTCATCAACACTGAAGGTATCCTTGATCGGTAAGAAGTGGAAAACCTTTGTGAGTCTGTCAACGACAACCCAAAATGCATCATTCCCTCAAGGTGACCTGGGTAAGGCTGTAACGAAGTCCATCGCAACATCATTCCACTTCCACTCGGGAATGGGTAACTGCTATAAAATCCCTACTGGTTATTGATTCTCCACATTCACCTGTTAGTATGTAGAACACCTCATCACAAAACCAGCAACATATCTCTTCATGCCTGGACACCAATACTGATGGTGAAGATCTTGATACATCTTGATGACACCAGGATGAACTGCCCAAACTGAAGAATGAAAATCTCGCATCAGTTCCTCGCGTATGTCTGCTGACACTCATATACTCCCATTAAAATGAAATATCTCATCCTCACCTACGATTTATCCAAGAATAGCATCTTCTCTTGAAACACTCTCCCATAGAACTAGGCCTTCAGAATCAGATAGCTTCCTCATTCACACTCGATCAATAAGAGTATAGGTAATAGCTATAGAAGAATGAAACATCTTCCCCTGTCTGTCGTGCACCTCCAAATGCATCTCAGAGAAAAAATCCACAAGATGCCACTCACTACTGGCCTCCTAAACTTCCAGTATCTGAGTCATTCTTCTCAACGCATCAGCTACAGCATTGTCCTTCCCAGGTGTATAGGCAAGCTCAAAGTCAATGGACTGAAGGTACTCATCCAACCTTCACTATCTCAAATTCAGATCACGATGAGTAAAGATATACTTGAGATTTTTTTGGTTAGTGAAAACCAAAAAATTCTCTCCCAATATAAAATTTAATGAACAAAATAAAGCATGAACAACTGCATCCAACTCAAGATTGTGTGTCGTGAAATTCCTCTCATGTGGCCTCAACTGCCAATACCTGTATGCAATAATGCCTTCCCCCTACATCAGCATTTTTCCCAGCCTGATACCTGATGCATCACAATAAATAGTATAGCTCTTTCCTTGATCTAAAAAAACTAGTATTGGTGCTTAATTAAACCACCCTTTCAGCTCCTGAAATGCTGAATCGCAGGAATCTTTCCAAAGGTACTTCACCCCCTTCTTAGTCAGGTCTGTTAGTGGCACTTCTAAACATAAAAAATCCAGTATAAAATGTTTGTAGTAATTAGCCAGACCTATAAAACTTTTCACCTCAAATGTGTTCTTCATCTGCTCCCAGGAAACTACTGCTCTCACTTTCTCTGGGTGAACTGATACTCCTATCTCTGAAATAACATGACCCAAGAAGTGAAGTTGGTCCATCCAAAAGTGGAATTTTGAGAGTTTAGAATATAACTGATGCTCTCTCAGTATACTCAAAATGATCTCAAGATGAGTGGCATGGTCGTGATGAGTGTGAGAGTACATCGAGGTATCTTCCACAAAGACCATGAAAGAATCCAAGTATGGATGGAACACTCGTTTCATCAGTGCCATGAAAATTACAGGTGCATTTATGAGACCAAATAGAATAACCACATAATTGTATAGACCATACCTACTATGAAAGGTTGTAAGAGGTATATATTATGGTCTAACAAGAAAATATTGATAAAGATATCTCAATTCAATCTTCGAGAACACCCAGGATCCTCGAAGCTGATCAAAGAGATCATCAATCCTTGGCAATGGATATCAGTTCTTGATTGTCAACTGGTTCATCTTCCGATAATCCACAAAAAGTTTGAGGGTACCACCCACCTTCTTTGCAAAAAAGACTGGAGAACCCCAAGGAGAATTACTGGGTCAGATGAAACCCTTATCATGTAACTCCTCTAACTACTTCTTCATCTATTGTAACTCCGGTGTTCATCCCACTAGTGTCGCTCCGGGAAAAATATCAATCAAAAAGTACACCTCTTTCTCTAGAGGTAAACCTGAAAAGTAATCTAGGAAGACATTCCTGAAACAATCCACCATTGGAGGAAAGTTCATCTATGAAGTCCCTTGATCATCTAGATATAGACTAGCGATCTAGGATGTAACTCCTCCCAACCCATGATGCTCAGGTCCCGCTCTGCTCGAATGGACATCTCATTCACCCTTATATAGAAATGATCTGTCCCTAGTGAAGTGATACTCACCCTACGACGATAGAAATCGACAACATCCTAGAAGGGAAATAACTAGTCCATTCCGAGAATTACATCATAATCTATCATCTCTAGGACATAGAGGTCCCAGAAGAAGTGACACCCACCAACCTAAATATTGCACTCCTTGCATTGACGTACACTAGTCGTTATTTTCCTCAACGGAGTGTCCAGCATCAAGACATCTCCAGAAGTAAATATATAGAGCCCAAGGCTCTCCACAACAGCAACAGATATGAAACTATGAGAATCCCCGGTAACAAAAAGTGCAGAAGCTAGAACTGAGGAAACTAGAATCTTACCACTAATTGTTAAGGGTTCAGGATCCTGCTCTTACTGAATCTTCTCTATCACAAAATCCTGACCTGCACTGCAGTCTTGTGAAGTTGAGTGAGATCACTAAGTTGATCCACCCAAAGAATGTTAAAAACCCTGTGTCTAACCACTACGGCCATGACCTCCACCTTGGCCTGAACGGCCTGAAGAACTCTAGCCCCCATTCTGATGTGGGACTGGTGGTCCTGCTCTGGCATGAGGAGTCAAAACAGAACCCCTATCACCATCTTTTTGTGAGAAAATCTAACAAAAACACTGATGATGAACCATCTTACTACAAGATCGGCACTCCAATGGGTCTGTCGAGCAATGTGGCCTTGTATCCCCACTCTTCCCGCACTGATAGAACACCACCTAGCTACTAGAAGAAGTATTTTTCTTCATCAGGTTTCCATGCGTAGACTCCCTAAGACGCTTCCTATTGTTAGTAGGAGGGGTACTAACTCTGGATACCAAGACTCCCTAGATCAAAGCTCTAGAATCCCTCTGATTGTGCTTCGTGATAGTGTATGGTTGACTATAGAGGTGATGGAAGTCAACCCGAAGATGTTCACCTGAGATCATATATCATTCCTGAGACCATCCTCAAACATCCTCACCAGAAATAACTCATCACCCCCTGGAATGCGAATGAAGCGATGAAGCTCTGTGAAGTGAAAAGAGTACTCCATAACGGAAAGAGTACCCTGTTCCAAACTCATTAACTCTCGGGCTCGATCAGCCCTCAAAGTCTCCGGGTAGAATTAATCGTAGAAGGCATGCTGAAAATCATTTCAAGCCATAACCTGTTGGAATCCCACCTGTGAGGTAACATCCCACCACCTCTTGGCGGGATCCCAAAGCATATACATAGCGGTATTTACCCTCCTCTTTGGAGGCATTTCCAGATGCTCAAAGATCAATAGCATGTCTTCTAACCATGATTCTGCAGCCTAAGGTCCTCCTTCCCCTATGAAAGTGGGAGGATTATACTGCTAAAAAACCTACGTCAACTCTTCCATAGATGGGGTAGGATGCGGTACTCCCCAGAAGGTCTGCATAAAACTCATGAATCCCTCTTGGAACTGTGCATCGACACCTGTATCCAAGATAACAGCTGGTGCCAAGATGGGAAAAACTGGGGGATCTTCCTGTAATCCTTGATCTACCATGTATGGTGTCTGATCATTATCCTGTATTAGGTATACAAGTGAAGGATGTCTCGGCGGCATTACTCTTCAAGGTCAAGCACACACCTTAGTTCAAGATTATCATGAACTAAAACATAGAAGTGAAAGAAAGAAACAGGAGAAGAAAACATTCATGTTTTACAAAATAGAGATACATGCCATGTATGTACCCTACACGGTGTGTTCCCTTAAGCCTTTACATGGGTGTGAACTTCTACCAAAACTGGTCGTGTAACACCCCATCACACGGTGTGTTCCTTAAAAGGACACAACATGTACTCGAATCGATTCCTCCTACCCGAGTTCCTCTACATGGATAAGCCACACAATTCACTTAGAATAAAACTACATGATGTGTTTTCCAAACACATCATGTACTAGAAGGTTTTCATCGACCCGTGTCATTAGTCACATGGCCAATTACACAGTTGACTCTACATAGATTGTTCAAGCTGAACATAGTGTGTACTACTTGAGTTTCATCCATATATTTCATTAGTCACACAGCTATAAATAAGGTTCGTACAATATGACGTGTACATTCAGTACACGGCATGTTCCATCAAATATTTACCAACCCCGTGTCTCTGCTCAGAAAGTCAGTCACACGATAAAGGAATACATGGCATGTGCATACAGTACACGGTGTGTACTTAAGAAAAGTTGTTCATTCCCGAATGGAAGGATACATGGCATGTATTTATCATTACACATTGTGTATTCCGAGTTTTTTTTGGATAGTAAGCCTTAGAAACTACTCTGAAACCCATAAGAACATTAAAAAACATTAAAGTTCCAAATTTCGATATGTGGGGGCCTATAATCCCCACGAATGAAATATTTTCATCATATTCATGTATGTCACAATGTATAACAGTGCAATCAATCACATGATCCACCAAATTCAGATCCCTGAGGTCTCATAACACCTCAGGGACCAAAGTTTGGTGTTCATTCAAATGAAACATTAAACATTACCAATACCCTATCAAATAGAAGGTATTCTATCAAGTCATCTATCACAACAGCATGCATATCTAGCACAACATCTATCACAACAACATGCAATCAGTAATGGACCCTAAATGGCATGTCAATAATGCATGACATGTGATCTCTAGAAAGTGCCTATATGATTCATGAGATGGAATACCCTCATCTAATTGGGTTGAAAAAGAAATATAACCTCAATAACAGCAGCAATCATATCACAAAACATGTGAATCACCCAACAGTTAAATCAAATCAACTGTAATAATTGAAAAACTCAAAAAATTGCAATATACGAGGTAAATTGGATTTTCCCTATACATGGGTTAGCTACTCCTAGGCATAACTTATTACCAAATGCCTATTTCTTCCTATCCCTAGCTATAGGATCCAAACATTATGTCAAGAAGAAAATAATTTCCTTTGATACCACTTTGTAATGTCTTAGTTCCAGGTGCCACCTAGAGGTTCCCCATACCCAGTTGGTCACATGGCCTCAAGCGCATATCCCCAAATGCCAGAGGCTTCCGACTAGTAGTGAGGGCCTTGGGTGTGATAGTGGAGAAACTATGCCCTCATTGGCAGCATAATGCAGTAGAAAGAAATAGATAATAGTGTCAGAAGCAGTAATAATACCATAAAACAGTTAATAGCAAAATACTGAAGGAAAATAGGAAACTGCAATATATATATATATATATATATATCAATAGTGATGCATGTCACAAGTATCTAGGAAAGTATCCAAAAAAGTCACAATGTAGGAATATTATACTAAACCAAAGTACATAGAAAAAATAGATAAAAAACTCCAACAGCATCGTAAGCCTCATCTTGGTCCCATGATCTCCAGATCCATAGAAGTCAAGTACCTAATGTAGAAGGGCATTTTACCTTTTCTATACCTGCAATAATATAATATGTTTGGGCCCAAAGCGTGACCCAAACAGGGTGTGAGATGAATCCCAATAGGAAACCACCCAAAGATCTATGCCTAAGTGTCTTTGAATATATATGTGGAAGGTAATATGAAAAACGAAGTAATAAACAAGGAAGTACTCAAAAGTAAACAATCATACAGTTTCAACTACATTCATTTACATTTATTTAATAAAAAACCAAACAATCTCAAGAAACCCTCTGGGAAGTTATCACAATCTAACCCCTCTGGTTCAACTTAACAAAGACTCTATGAGGAATCAGTCACCATCAATTCCTTCTATGGTCTCATAACGGTAAACCAAAGACACTTTGGGGAATCACTCAACGTCCAATTCCTCATGTGGTCTCATAATATAGAACTACAGGCACTCTAACGGATCACTCACGTTCACCCCCCGCCCCCATGGTCTCACAATGTGAAAGTATAAAAAACACTCCAAGAAATCCCTCAGCATCCATTCCCCCTATGGTCTAACTACACCAGGTTCCCACAGCCCTGTGTAAGTCAATCATGCACAAATGATTACCAGCAGCCAATGTAAATCACAATATACTACTTGTCTAAAAAGCTACAAAACATGGCACAAATCAAGTCAGATAATATCACTTCATCATAATAGCACTAGGGATCGATATACTCCAGTGTTGTCCCTTGAATTGGCCTAGAATGATGTAGATCTAAAAAAACTTCCAAAATATTCAACCAAGGATATCTCACGTGAGAGGATAAATCAAGGATAGAGGATATATCAGAAGGAATAACTCACCGTGGGGATTCCAATGAAATTGACGTCGGTTGATTTAGAGCACAGACGGTCGATCAGGGGCTCGGAGAAGAACCGCGCCCTACAGTCACTCCTGTACGAGACGAGTCGAGAAGAAGGAGTTTATTCCAATTAGACGCGACCCTAATCCGATTTAACAAATAAAAAAGTAAAGTATGTGACATGTATTTTAAAAGTACATGGCGTGTAATGCCATTACTGGGCCCCACTTTAGGCGGTCTCTAGGTCACCTTACACGACCATGTGCTTGGCCGTTACACGGCCATTACACGGTCACCCGCGGCAACTGGGTACATGGCGTGTACTCCTTAAATTTCCAAGCACTCCTATTTTTCTCAAAAACACTAGATATCAAGATCCCTACCTGAAAAGAAGATCTGGATTCTTACAAAAGGTTCACTGATCTAGCCATTTGATTCTGATTCCCGCTCCCACCTTGGAAATAGGTGTCCCTCTTATGCTTGCTCCCAGCATTTGAGTTCCCACCATTTATCATAGTTATCATAATACTTCCTCCTCCCATAGATCCTAAGATATCTCATTCATCCCCTTCAATCTATTCACCATCTTTGTATAATCTGTAATACAGAGTACTGCAATCTTCGAGATAATCTCCTCTCTTAGCCCCGATTCAAAGATATGTGCCTTAAAGTCCGCACTCTCCGCAAATTCTTGTGCTAAGACACTAAATGCATGAATTTACCTTCATAATCTATGACAAAGAGATTTTCCTGCTTCTGGATAAATAATTTCATCATTCTCTGAATCCAAAATGTGTGAGGATAGAATTATTTATTTAAAATTCCTTAAAATCCTATCAACTAAGACTATGATCTATTTTATCCTACACTACTAGATCCCACAACTGGAATGTATGATCCTCAAGAATATAAGTTTTTAGCTTGACCTTGATCTCTATTGTTATGATAATGAAATCAAAGATACGATTAATCTTGTGCAGCCACACCTCCTCCTTTTCGGGTTCAGAATCACCCCGGAAGATGGGTGGATTCTGCTTCATGAACTAGATGGAATAATCAACATGCCTTGTCTGATACCACCAGTTCCTAGTTTTCACTGCTTAAAAAGATTTAAAAATACTCTAAACCATATCTTGCTTCATATATGGATCATTTTCCACTATATTCTCCACATCTTCATCCAGTTGGTTTCTACAACATCTACCGGGTTCCATTTTTTAAACCATAAACAAACTTTATAAGTCTCACTCACTAGAAACTGATGGATTAGAATTTCAAATTATATCACATCAACTATTACAATATTTTTTTCCAAAAACAATTTTTTCCCATACGACCGATTTTGAAAAATTTTGTTCTTACTTTTGAAAATCAACCCATTTTCAAACTATATTTATCGTGTTGTTTTCAAAGTATTTCATTTGAAAACAATTTCTACATTTTTCAAAAATCAACAAAATGAACAAAACCATAAATCATTTCTCTGAATAAAATATTCAATCCTAGTTGGAATTCATTCCTATAATGCATGTCATGCTCGTCTCTTTGGATAAATCCATGAAAATAAGACTCTAATGTCCTATAAGTGTCTCCAAAACACTTATTTACCCAAATCCTTGGTAACATTAAGTTTAGAATAAAAAGGTTAGATACCTATTTTTATGCTATATATTTCAGGCTCTGGAAGTCCTACTCCTTTCTAAGATTCTAACCTAAGGAATATATAAGAATGAATTCAACTCCAAGACTAATAAACTGAAGACATCTTTTTTGGTAAGGACCAAACAATCTGATACCATTTGTAATGTCCCGCTTATTCTCATTGACTTGAACACACAAAAAATCATTACTAGGCCTTAAGAAACATCCCCAAGACGCCAAAGGCTGGAAATAAATGCTGAAGGTTTTCAAATGCATGTGGGGTACAATTTATCCTTTAGGAAATAAACCATTAACCAAACAACCATAACCAAATAACCATAACCAAACAACCACTATATTGTGCATGATAAAAACAAGACAACTCAGCCATCATCTTTATAACAAAACCACAAAAAAGTATGCTACAGTATAAGCCAAACCAAAAACAAGTTGAACAATAGAAGAACAACTAAAGACTCCAATATGACCACAAGACTCCATGCTACAACATCACCAGACAGCCCAAGTATCATGAGGTGGTGCTAAAAATGTGTGATACTTTACCTTTTCACATGTCCTAGAAGATACTATCTACAAAAGCATCAAAGTTACAAATTAGGGGTGAGTATAATACCCAATATGTTTTCCTCAATGACTTCCCTACTCACACCACTAGGATAGAAAAGTTAGAAACATTTATATAAAATATTTTATATAAAAAAATTTCCAAAAAAAGTTTATAACTAAATATAAATAAGTTCCAAAACTATTTATAACCAAAAGTACACAATTTCTATTTTAACCAATTTCCCAGCAAGTCACATTTCCATAAAAACAACCAATCAAGGCTTTACAAAATTTCTCAAAATCATTTTTTCATAACCATTCTATTCCACTTATCCACATATCCCACAATGTATGCTTCGTTATGAAAATATCATACTCATGAGCAGTCACTCATCAATCTACCATGTTTTCACAAGGTAATTATTTCCCATGTGCCATTAAACCTTTGGCACAGAGCACAAGATCATATTTCCACCAATCCTCATAAATAAAATATGAACTCACACCCACGTATGAACAAAAACCATGCCAAAACCATTTCAATAAAATCACCCTTTTATTTAAAACCCATTTTCTATCAATCCATTTCAATAAATCTACATTTTTATTGAATTTTTTTTCCCAAAAAATCATTTCAATATTTCCAACAAAACCATATTTTAAAATAACCTTTTTAAAATCAATAATCTAAACCACTTTGAACAACAATTCACCAAGAGTACACAATTCCATCAAAACCATAAATCATCACAAAAGAAGATTTATTCCATTATTTTCACACCAATTTCATAATAAAATTCATGCAATTAAATCAATTTTAAACTAATTCAATCAGTTATAGTAATATTAGTCGGTATTGAAGCCTCCTACATCAAATTTTTTGATGAAAACTGAAAATGGATGAAGATCTCTCATGAAACCGGGTAATAATTTCATGAAACCGCCTTGGATCTCTTCTAATATCAATAACAAGACAAAATATCAACATATTTGGAATCCACAATCTTAAATCTATCCATAACGGTCATAGATCTATGAAACCAAGAGTATAGGAGAATTATATCTAATTAGATCTAAGAAAACATGACAATAACGAAGAAGAACGATGACATACAATAAGAATTGGTCTTCTAAACTCTAAGGAAAGGCTCCTGATCAATTAAAATCTGCTTGGGAGAGATTATACAACCATCTATAGAGATGAATCTTGAATTTGGGCCACATAGGAGGAAAAAATGAATCCTATAGAGTAAAAAATATGTGAGATCCACTTTTTTAGGATCTCATTATAACCCTACGCATGGTTTAGTCACGCGGTTAGAAAAACTGTGTGTTAACCATGTGTTAGCTACTGCCTGAGAAGACCCATGCAAAGCCTCCTCACACAACCTCCTTAACTATTTTCCCACTGTTCCAAAACTACTATCCAACATCTTCAACTCTTCACGGTTTCTCCTAGGATTCCACACACTTTAGAAAAACTTTGTGTATCCTGTGTGCTTCCCCTTTATCCCAAAAAACATCTTGAAAGTTCCCCAAACACTCCAAACCTTCACCCTTATACTCTATATACATAAAAAAAATAAAGGGTTACATACCAGAAACTGGGGGTACTACACTTTATAAATCCCTTTTTTTCAAAAATAATCTTTCAAAAGTGTAGTAAATAAGGCTCAAATAAAGAAAATAAATCAACCCAGCATAAACATGCTCAACACACCCAAAAAAGGAGTAAAAATTATCATAAATAAACAATAATAATTACTTAATCAAGTAATAGAAAATTTGTGTAATCATGAGAGATAAAATTATTACATGATTATATAATGATAAAGAGGTCGTGATCATAAGGCAAAACATAACCACACATGGCACTAACATAATGCATAAATCATATAAAACCAACTGAGAATAAGTAATTAGAACTATGGGATATAACAATAAGGGACTAGTATGTACTAGTCTAAAATAAGGTTTACTAGTTGGCTAAGCATGAATAACAAGTTGGAAGATCACTTAGTACTTCTCATGACAAAACATCCAATATCTCTCTTGGTCCATTGGTCAAAATTTTGGAATCCCAACCCATTTTCCTTCTCGAAGG
This sequence comes from Viscum album, assembly GCA_963277665.1. Classification (NCBI taxonomy): domain Eukaryota; kingdom Viridiplantae; phylum Streptophyta; class Magnoliopsida; order Santalales; family Viscaceae; genus Viscum; species Viscum album. The sequence goes on from OY728165.1 coordinate 2,104,166,435, forward strand.
CATTCTTTTTCCATTAGAAAACACTTTGGATGATCACATTATCTTCCTCCTCCAAATATCTCTCTTGGTCCCTTAGACAACACACCATATCTATTCCACAACATAATCTAATGTCCCAATTCCTATGTCACCATATACATAACCATGGTGTATCAGGATCTAATCAATTACAAACACACAAAACATTCACATTTTCCAACACACAATAGCTATTTCAAAATAAAATTCAATAAAACAATTTTCTTTTTTTAAGACAACACCTTCCTCATGTTAAAATAATTCCATTTAAAATATAATTCATGCCTTAAGGGAAACCCCTTTTTCAAATCCCCTCTTTAAAATCCATTTAAATACATAACAAATTCTCATCACATGATCCTTTTAAAAACTAAATTCATACCCCATTTATGCAAATAATATTTAAATCATTCAACATCATGAAATAACTCTTTGAAAAACTTTTCAAACCCCCATTTCAAATCACTAAACCTCTTTGGTCGATTTTAATAAACATATGGAGTTCATTATATCCGTCTCCCATTGGAAAACCACTTTAAAGCATCAAATTTACAATATAAACCATGAATCATACCAAAAATGGGTAAAAAATAAATGATAAATCAATTTAAAGTAAATTTGATATAGAAAAAATCAAAGGTGATAATGTATTAATTGTTATCCAGGAAAAACACACTTAAATATAGACAATTAACTCAAAATCAAGTACAAACTTTCTTCCTTCGACAAAATCCACTAGAATTATTGGAGGATAGTTCTTGGAACATTAATAAAATAAATAAATAAACCAAATCCCCCCATTTACATCCTTATATTCATCCATATGGAATGCTAGGGTTCCACTCTTCCATGAAAGATGAAGAAAAAAGGTGAATATGGGAAAGTAAGTAGAAATCATGAAGAGAAGGGATTACCTCAAGACAAACCACCATTAAATAAATGGTTATCCACAAAAAAAACCAAGATAATGATCTCCCAATCCAAATGAGAGTGTTGAACATGATGGGGGAGAAATAAGGTGCCAAGGGAAGTTAAATTCATCAATGGGAATTAGTAAAACCCTAAATTTTTAATGACCTGTAAAGACCTTGAGGTTTTTCTACATGGTTAAGAAAACCATTAACTAATCATCTAGGAGCCTCTAACTCCCCCAAAAAAAATTCTCATATATTCTGATGAAGCTCATGTGATTTGAAAAACTGTGCTCAAATCATGAAAATGACCATTATCCTCAAACATCCACACTCATACGTTTAGCCTCATGGTTTGGAGAACTATGAACCAACCATGAAATGGGTTGTTTCATCCCAAAAAATAATGTTTTCAACCCTTTATACTCATAAACTTTAATATAAAATATAAAATAAAATAAAAATCTAACTAAGGAATACTAGTGACCTCATGGGTGTCAAAAACCTCCATGCCACATCACTTTCTTCACCCTAAATTTCCATACCCACGATGAAAGTAAAAGTAATGAGTCGCATCCCATGTATCATGGAATTATGTGATTTATATTATGAATTAATATATAATATCCTTGGAATAAACTCATTAACATTGATGATTCATCTATATGAAACTATCAAGTCCATATAACCACTAGCTTTCTATAAGAAAAATGAAACCACAATCACCATTATAAGATCCAAAAGTAACAGAGACAAGGAACATGTTTCCACACCATATAAAAATTATATAAATATTGTATCAAAAGGAAAATTCACTAGATTGAAGAAATCCACTATGAGAAAACAACTCCAATAAGTTCAAAGGAACACATAGGAACCCCCAGGGAACTGATTTCCACTTCCTCAAAGGAAACCCAACCTCAAGGAACATAGAACCCACATGGTCAAGCCATAAGTAATCTGAAAACACATCATATCCACAAGGTATAACATATGATAATTCCACAATAAGAAACAACATGGGCTCTCGACCTAGGTCATCATAATATATAGGTGAACTAAGACCACAACTTAGAATATCATTCCTCAACAAACCCTTAAAATTAAGAACTATTGAGTGCTCATTAGCCTAGGGGAAACATATATCCTAATTACCTAAGCACTGACCCAAAGGTAACTCATTCTCAAATAAACAAGAAATTGACCTTAAAATGGTCACATTATAAGAAAACATATAAATCTTCAAAGGAATATAACCAAAACAACAAGGCAATCCACCCAAGCTCAAAAACCCAAAGGTGTCACACAGGCCAGCAGGTAATCACTCTAACCACAAAAGTTCAAAATCCAAATCATACACATGAATATCAAAAAAAATGATTCCATTTGTCCTAAAGGAAAAAAATAACTTTGAAAATTAAATTTTTCTAGGACTCAATCCCTTTTATAAAATACCTCCCACCTCTTCTTAAATAAATAAGATCAATTTCCAAACCTCTTTTCTAAATACTTAAAAACACCGAAATACATATTTTTTGTTAAAAAACACATAAAAAACTAAAACCTACTTTTATCCTTTTTCAAATAGATTTGCATGATGCTCATTTCAAAGCACAACACGTATATTTTAAAATATACTTTCAAAATAATTTCCATAAACTGATTTTATAGGGAACAAAACACCACTCACACAAGATTAAGAAACATTGTAACTAAAACAAAACGAATAAGACAAATATACCCAATAATAAAAGGTTCCATAACCAACCAAAAAAATGGATATATAAGTAATTAATAACCATAAAAATCCCATAAAACATCTATAAAGGATATCAAAGTGTCATAAGAAACCTCATATGACTCAATAGGGTTTCACACTCACCCACTCCATTTAATAAATCCCATAAAGTGCCAAATGAGACTTTATCAAAAGACAAAAAATGCCAAGTCACTTATAAATGGTTAGATGTCCCACTCTATAAAATTCATTTAAAATTAAGTGCTTTAAATCTATTTTTAAAACATGTTACAAATAAATTATCACAAAAACATTGGATGGAAAATATCAATAACTAGTAAATTTTCATTTTAAATACCCAATGGACTTAAAACACATTTTTTAAATCACATCATGATCCAACCAGCTTCACGGAATTTTAAAAAATAATGTTCTTTCTATAATTATTTTTACTATAATTCCAAAACACATAAAATTTTAAATTTCCATATAAATCACTAACTGAAACAATCAAACATTGAAAAAAACACTTCCCACTTAATTTCATGGCCCAAATAGGGTCAAAACCCATTTAGAATATAACCTTTAATTTTATAACAATTTTTAGTACTTTTCACTAATTTTTATTTTAATCCCCAATTTAAATACCTAGTGAAAACCATTTTTTCATTATAAAATTCACCTTGGGTGCATTTAAAATCCAACAAAACCCATCACATAAGGATTAAACCTAAATTTCTTTTTATAAAACTACTTAGTAATCAAAGGGATGAAAAAAACCCACCTATGTTCAATGGAAACCCGGGTTGGATGTCATTTCCTGCAATGACAAGTCCCCCAACAACCCTCAAGGAATCCTTTGAATTCATTTCGATTATGGGAAATGTTAAGAACAAAAAAGGTAATATCCAATAAATGGATGAAACTCCCAAAGGAGATCTCTTAGAAACAATGTTCTATTTTCTTTCAAGATCATTATGAGAGGAACTTAGAACTCATCACAAAACATACTCAAATATTTCCACACTCCTTAAAAAAACAATAATTCCTATAACCAAGAGAAAAATCAAAGAACTAATTTCAAAACATCCTTTGATAAATAATTTTTGAACCTCTTTGAGAATATCATTTAGAAACTCAACCATTTTCCACCAACCCATTTCTCAAAACCCCAACCAATTATTAATATCCACTAGCCTCAAAAATCATTTAATCCAAGGTAAAACCCCATTATCATCCAAAAAAAATAGAATGTTTTATAAAAATTAAAATCACACACTCCTTTCTAAAATAATTTCTATTTTATCTTAAAACTGAAAAACAAAATATATAATTTCATGGAAATTAAAATAGACCATAAAATACCATGAGTATTAATCCCCATTTTCCTTATGAAAACTATTTAAAAATCCTATTTTAAATAAACCACATCATGGAAAACTCTTTAATTAACAAATTCTTAAATAATCCTTAAAAAGAATTAAAATCCTTCATAAAATTACACTTTTTGAAATTAAATTATTTTTCATCCATATTTTTTTCCTCCATTAAAAATTTTAAAATAAAACACAACTTGGTTTTTATTAACAAAGCCAAAAATCTTTCCTTAACCGCCATAGAATAGTTTTCAAAAAACAAAACACATCTTGGAATTCCTCTATCCCATTTAAAAAAACATTTTTCATTTCATAAATCAAATTCCCAAATAGATAAAACCAAGAACACCAACACACATCTCAAATGAAACAAAATTTAACTTCATCAATCTCTTTAAAACCATAATAAAAACCCCTTATATGATAACATGTCAATGGAATACTATATTGGAACCCATCCAGGGATCCATGGAGGTAAATAAATTGAGAAGGAATTTTCCTTGTTCATTGGTTGGATACATGGGATGATAAACTATTATCCAATTGTACAATAGGAAATTTCATGGTTACAAATATATTCTGAATGAGCTCCATAAGATTTACCAGACCATGCATATAACTATGAAACTGTGGTTTGTTCACCATATTTACCTCCAAATCTCAATATGACCCTCAAAATCACTAATACACTCAATGATGATTAATGAATAATCATAATATATCAAAATCAATAAAACAATATCCAGATCAAAACTCAAGATCAAGAATAAATCATGATAAAACAATGGAATCTTGAGGTTTTATTCCATAAATATTTATCCTGATCTTTCTCCACACACTCAACCTGGGCCCCAATGATGATTCTTGTCTCTAAACTATCAAGACACACCCCAAATAACACATTAGAATGATCTTATACCATTTCATAATAAATTGGCAAGGTTCAATCTGACCCATCACCCAAGATTATTCTCTACATGGCTTGAAGCATGTTCTTGATCATCATGGTCTATAGAAAAGCACCATGGCATTACAAATATCCATTATAGGAATGGTTTTAACCTTGAATAACTTTAATAAACCAACCAATAATTATATTTATATTCTAACCAAATAAACAGAGTCATAGAAATAAATATACAAGTGTGTTAAAAAAACAATAACACAAAGAAAATATCGTCAACAACCACACTCAATTCATAATAGACATATGCATGATATCCAACAGTCATAAAATACAAAAAATCAAAATCGGTAAAAGAGACTACACGGTAAAATACATAACATCCCAAATAAATAATAGTCAGAAATAACTCCTCATGAGATAAACCCTATGATACCACATATCGTCCAACACAACAACCTCGGGATGAGAGTATTGAAGAATAGGTATTGAAAATCATGGTTCCCTTTCCCTTAAAATTTTTCAACAAAAAAATTATTTATATGCCCAAATTACTATGAATGGTGTGAAGAAAAATACTAGAAGGATATTATAATGAATCTGTGTAATGAAACCAATAAATCTAATTTTAAAAATCATTTTTCAAAACTAAGTTCACTTTTAAAAAAGTTCACATGAAAAAAATAATTTATAAATTCCTTTGTATTTTTTAAAAAACAAACCATATTTACAAAGAATTGTAAATAAGTCTCAATTATAGAAAATAAATCCACCCGGCATTAAAATGATCAAATCAAAAAAAAGGAATAAACATAATTATAAAGAAAAACATTATTAAATAATAAATTAATAGAAAATGGTCATAAGAATGACTGAGATCACTTATAACAAAAAAAATTTAAATATAAATTCATGGGAATAACATCATTACATAATCAAATCATGATAAAGATGTAATAATAAAAAATAATAATAAAACCAAAAATGAACCATGTGATCTATACATAAGGGGCTAGTGTGGCATAGTATAAAATAAGGATTCTTATATAGTATATAAAAAGTAAAAATCTCTCTCAGTCTTCCTTGGACCTAAAGATCTAAGTGATCTCTTGGTTCTTTAGTCAACATTTTGGATGTTCACTTCATATTCTTCCTCAAAGGCACTCTTGGTCCCTTTGATAACACTTTATAATCTCGTTCAAACTTCCTCCTCCCAAAGTCTCTCTTGGTTCCTTAGACAACACACCATAGTTAGTTTAGAGATTAATATAATGTCCCAATTCCTATGTAACCATACACACACCCAAGGCCTCTGATATTCTACTAAATTTCGAACACACAAATCATTTATATGTTCCCATACAAAAAATCCATTTAAAAATCCAATTCAATAAAAAAACATTCCTGTTTTAAAATAAAAAATTCATCAATGTAAAATAAAACCATTCAAAGTAAAAGGTCTTCCTAAAGGAAAAAACCCATTTTCACTCCCCCCCTAAAGTCCATTTAAATCCAAAAAAAATATCATCATAGGATACATTTAGAAAATAAATTCATAACCCATTTATTTCCATAATATGTCAAGAATTCAAAACCATATAAGTCCAATTTAAAAACCCTATCAAAACTCCATTTTAAAGAAATAACCCTCTTTGATCCAGTTAACAAATAAATGGAGTTCATTAAATCCATCCCCCTTTGGAAAATCTCTTTAAAGAATAAAATTTCCAATATAAACTATGAATCACAAAAAACATGGTTAAATAATAAATTATAAATCATTTTAGAGTAAATTTGGTAAAAAAACCAAATATGATAATTAATTAAATGTTATAAATTTAAAACATTCTTAAATAGATACACTTACCCTAACATCAAGTCCAAACATGTCACCTTTTATGAAAGACAATAGATTCAAGGAGGAGAGGTCCTCACACACCTAAACCATAAATAATCAAATGAAATCCTCTATTATAAATCCTATATTTATCCATGGATAATGATATGGCTCCACTCTTTCATGAAAGAGGAAGAAAAAATATAGAATAGGGGAAAGGTAGGATAAATCATGAAGAAAAGTAATTTACTCAAGCCAAACCAACTATAAATCATGAGTAATTTACTAAGAATACAAGAGGAGGAGCTCCTAAACTAAATGATAGGGTTTCATGTGATTGGGTGGAAATAAGGGGCTAAGGGGAGTTAAATCCATCAAAGGAAAAATTGGAAAAATTCAAAAAATTAATGTCATGTACTAACCACATGGTTTTCCTACATGGTTATAGAAACCATGAAATAGCCTTTAGATGTCCATTCTCTCCCCAAAAACAATTTTTCATGGTTTCTTCCAAATATTAAATATTTTTACAAACCATTCTCAAATTGTGAAAAATCCCACTATCCTAAAATAGCCACCCCTACACAGTTAGTCATACGATTGGAAAAACAATACACCAGCCATGCACTAGGGTTTTTCCTCCCCCAAAACAAATTTTTTGACCCCCAAAGCCTGATAACTCTAATAAAAATTGAAAATAAAAATGAAAATTATAAAAATCATACCACTGGCCCAGTGGGTGTCACAAGATTTTCCTAAGGGTTTGATTTTGATAGAGGATCACCCTTTTAGGTTATCATTTTATTATTGTCTCCTAGAAGACTAGTGTGGACACCTCATTTATTTTTAGAACAAAGAGATCCAGTGTTGGTTTTTATATTGATAATGGGTGTCATAATTGGCCCACCCATGTTTTATGTCCAAGGGCTTGGATGATAGAGGTGGTAACCTGTTGAGGTTCTAGAGGTGAGAGCATTTTTACGGATGGTTAGGGAATAAGGCAATGGAACTGGGTTTTGTGAATGTTATCCTTTATTGGTAGGTTTAAGTATTGTTTAAGTAGATGATGGGAGATATTTATTAGTGCACCCCACCCCCCAATTTTAGGATTAACTTTACATAGGATCTTAGGGATAATGAATTTTAGAGGCACCCACGATGTGGATTGTATTTTCCTATGGGTTCCAAGAGATCTCCCAGATGAAAGCTTTGGATTTTGAGCACACCCAAAGACTATTTACCAGGGATTAATATTCCACTACCATATGGAATTCATAGATGTTGGGTGCACCTATTTTTTGGGCTATTTAGTTTGGCCAGTTTTATATGACTATTGGGACATTAATAGAATTATATAGTGTTGACCTAGATTTCATGTTACCAGTCTAGATCATGTTGTTGGATTCCTAGAATATGGTTGTGGTTTTTATTGTTATTTTGGATGGATAAGAATATATCATAGGGTCATATATTCATTTTGTAGGTAGTTAAATATTTGGGATCATACTTTAATATTTAGAAGATACACCTAATGGTTTTTGGTATGGTGAGACACAAGGTTAGATTTTTTTCAGCACTAGATAAATTTGGTTTGATTGATCTCAAGTGGAATGTTAAAAATATAGGACCAAAATTTCTTATTTTTTTAGTTTTTTACATTTATTATGTTAGTTGTTATTTAACTAATCTAGACATATCACATGTTCGCACACATGTTATCACATCAGGTGTTAGGTTCCACCATTAGGGGTGGCCTACTATGATTTATTTATCACCCCTTGTTCTGGAACATTGGTGTGTATACTGAACCTTGATTATTATTTTAGGTAGAGAATGTGATTAAAATGGATGTATCTTTGGCCTAGTGTTTCATGATCAAGAAGAACCAGTGATGTGGATTCTAAGGATTGGGTTTTTGGAGATCAAAATTTTTTTGGAGACTAAGTTTTTGGTATTCCTCAGAGATGAAAGTAAAACCTAGTGTATTTTATTATATTTTATTTTTATTTTGTATATATGACATGCTCAATGGGTGATTATTTCTTTTTTATTACCATGACTGTTAGTCTTTATGTTACATTTTCATTTGATATTGCATGTTGTTACTTCTATTTATTTAATATACATATTTTGATATTTATGGATGTATTAGTTTTTTTATTTCCATTGGTTTATAACTATTTTTTGAAAGAATAGTCTCCCCATTGTATAGATTAAGACCTCACCACTAGCTGAGAACCTCTTCTATATGGGGAGCCATTTTTGAGGTGTTTTGGAGAGCCAAATCAAGTGACTTTTCGGGTCATCTCAAAAAATTTCATTATAAAATGGTATACAATCTATCACTTTTATTTTTTTATTATTTAGGATATGATATACTAGTAGTATAAGAATGTTTCAGAGCTTGTGATGGACCTCAAACTACTATTTCATTAACACATTTCTATTCTGTATCCTTGTTTACATGGTTTATGGGATTTTTGTCCATGGTTTCTATTTTTATGGTTGTACGATTTTACCTCAGGTGATGTACATGAGTTTTGGTTTTATGATTTAGGATTTATGGGTTTTATTATCTTGGCCCATTGACAGGAGGCATATGTCCATGAATCATTTGAGAAATGTAGGATTAACATGACATGTGTTTTTATGTTTGTTATTTTACTAAAGATAGAGGTACAGTTGTTTAAAGTGTTCATTAGATCATATATGGAATTATCCCATAAAATATCTCATTGGAATTCAACTCAACTGAATTGAAGGGTTTTTTCTTCTGATAACATTCCATATGCATCTTAGGATGATATGTTCTCTTGTCGGGGGAATAAAATCCCTTAATTAAGGGATATGTATAGAATATAGTGGGTTCGTATAGGATTTGGATTCCCTGTTGGTCGTTTGATGAGGGAAAGAATGTATGAGAGGTGTTTGGATTGGGATTGAGTTTCCATGTAGTTTTTTCCCAGATAAGTTCTGTAGAAAGCATTAGGATGCCTTTGGCTTGAGAGGTGGAATATTGGGAGTGATCTTACTTGCATGTTTAGTTTTGTAGGGTAGGCCTGGTTGGATTTCAATCCCTATTTATTTGTTTCACATATGATGACATGATGAGAGCATGGATAGACACTCATGGTTTTAGAATGATCATTAGTTGGTTGGTGGTCATTTGGTTTGTATTTTATTTTAAGAGTAGTATCATAGATCCTATGGATGGTTGGAATTAACATGAAATAGGAGCATAGTAAGTGGTTAGGTGCATTATCCTAGGTTTATTTATGGTTATCTCAGGTGAGTGTTATTCTAATTATTCTATCATGTTGCATGAAAATGTGTGACTGTTGAGTTCAAGTGAGTCTGAGTAGATTATATCATGTGGTGCCTATTGGTTCATGAATCAGTATTATAATAATAGTGTACTTGTTGAGGTAGGTGCTCTAGAAGTTGTATAAGAGAAGCCTTATTGTGGTGATTAAACCATAAGTTTTTATAGGAGGTGATCCTCATATTAAGTGGATTTTTCAGCACATGGGTTTTAATTCTTGGTGAGTTGAGAATGGTTGGTGGTTGATATTTCATGTTGTCCCACTGGTGTGAGTGATTCATACATGTATAATCTTTTAATTTTTTAGTATATGTAATTTGGTATGTGGAGGTTTTTGTTTCGTTAATGGGGTTATGATAAGGATACTCCTATAGTGGGTATTGTCTTGGTAGTCATAGTTGAATGACCATCATATTGGAAAGTTTATGGGTGATCGATTGATCATTATGAGATCAATATAACTAGTTTAACACTAGGTCTTATTAGTGGTGAGGATAATTATGGTGGGTAGTTTGTGATGACTCGTGATGTCACAGGTTCAGAAAATCAGGAGAAATTTAAATTTTTGTTCTCATGATATTTTAATGGTATAAATAGTAATTTCTCCAAGGATATGATCTAATAATAATTTTCAAACCACTATATTGGTTCCAAAATAAGGAATTCTCCCAAGGGAAGATGTTTTGTCGAATGACAATCCATTGGTATTTTAGGAGAATATTTAATATTTAATTAATTAAAAATTAATTATTTCCTCTTGTGTGTTCATTGATATATTTTAAATAGAGACTCAAATTGACATTCTAACTTCAAATTTGAGTTTATAATGTGGGTTTTCCCTATATTGGGTATAAACATACTTCAGGTTACTGATCTTGGGGAATACTTCTTAAGTAGGTGTTTTTATTTTTTATTTTATTTTTTTATTTCCCTTTTTTTCTATTATTTTATCCACATCCCCCTCCTGCATCAGGAATATACAAGTGGAGATCTACACCTTTTCATCCTCATTTGAGAGAGATATGGATGGGAAAATGGGATCATGCGTTGATCATCATCCAAGAAGGTAGACTGGGAGGTAGCAGCTATGTGGCATAGATCTGAGATCAAAGCTTCAATGTTTTCACCCAAAGCTAAGCTGTAATTTTTTTTAGATGAAAATACCTATAGAATCATTTCCTTTAGTTTTTATTAATTTTTTGACTATTTGGGAGCTCCATGGGATCCTTCGTGATGTTTTTTTGGGAGAATCAATGGTTTTAGGGGCTTTATAAGGGATTCCCATTCAAGAATCCTATTTGAAAGGTGTGTAGTTTAGAAAACATGTGTTGTGTGTTATTATTTTTAGGATAATGGTAGACGATGAAAGCTACATGGAATATGTGTTGAAGGAATTCTATATAGTGTGACTTGGGGCATGGTCAAGGACTCAACCAGACACCCTATGTTGGGGAATATGGTAATGTAATGTATATAGCCATACCCCTTTTGAAGTACATGGTAAGAGCCTATGTGAGCTATTTAGCTAGTGATGGCGTGAGGAAAATGACTATATACCACCTATGGGTTACATAACATGTACAAGGGTGGCATATCATACACTTGGTAAGTACATTATGGGTTGGGCTAAGATACACATCCATGGAATATTGTTTGAGCTACATATTGTGTACAAGAGATTCACGTAGTTTACTCTTATATTTAGACGAGTTTCAGTCATTTTCTCACTAAAGAGTGAGAATTAGATTTGTAATTTGTTTTTTCTGAGTGTTTTTATTCATATAACATGATTATTAGGACTTCATAGTGATTATATATCATTTGTGAGATTTTTTTTGGGAAGAGTTCAATGGGAGGTTTCACTTAAAGTTTTGGTTTGAGTTTTCTCTTGTGAGAGGAGTAGATTGAGACCTAGGTGAGGATTATGATATTGTTAGGAAGATTAGATTGGGGGTACTAAGGGGTTTAGTTTTAGGTTCTATTAACAATTCCTGAAAGGTTGGATTGAGTAATTACAAAAAAATTATTTACAAAGGGTTTATAATGAGTTATTTTTGTGTTTCTTGGGTGGGTTTTACACTAGTTTCTTAAGGTTTGGATTAGAAAAGATCCTTCATGCTATGATGATATAGTAGGGTGTTGGGTATGTTTGGGTGTTGTTGTGTAGATTTTAAGATGGGTCCAAAGGATCCTAACGGGTTTCCTTATGGTTGTGGTGGTGATTGATGTTTACCTTGTGGGATTGGTGTTGTTCGAGGTTGGGATGTGCACTAGAGAGTCCAACTGAGGTTTCTTATGATAGTCTTGGATTGAGGGTTTTTTATAGAGGATACCCCTTCTAGGGTGTCCTATTCTTTTCATGGATCTGAAGACCAGTAAGTATGATTCTTTTCTTATTGACCCTGAGAGGGTCGGATATGGTTTAGGCATTGATGATGGGTGTATACATTGGTTGACCTATATTTCATGATAAAGGGATTGGAAAATAAAGGTATTTATCTATTGAGGTTTTGGAGGCAAGATTATAAATATGGATGGTTATGTGTGGAAGTGTTGGCCTTGGTTTTTATGGATTCCCTCCTCTATTGGTTGGTGTTAGGAAGTTCTAGGGAGATAATTTTTGATCTAGATAAGTTCACCCTAAATTTTTGAATTATATCTATCTAGGGGATTAGGTCTTCTGAGTAGTTGAGGCACTCATCGGGTGGGTTATAATATTTTTTTGGTGCTAAGAGATCTCCCAGATAATGGTCAAAGATGTTGAGTACACCCAAGGTTTTATATTTATGGATGAATATTTCTATCCTAGTTGGAGGATGTTTATATTGATCACATATGTTTTTGGACTATTTTTTTGGCCTAGTTCAAAAGGATTACTGATAAATTGAAAATATTCTCTCATGCTTAGCATAGAGTTATTGTCACGAGTTGAGATCATACTATCTGAGTCCTTTGATATAGTAGTGATGTGTTTTGTTGTTTGATATTCCTATTTAGAGTTTAAAGGGTATAAAATTATTCCATGTTATGTTATTAGATCTCTGGGATGTTCCTTTAAGATCTAGAGGACATGCATGATGTGTTGTGGTAGGTTGAGCCACATGTTTGGAGTTTTCTGGTGCTGGATGAAGTAGGTTTTTTGACAGTGGGTGGATTATTAGAACCTCCAGACTGATGTAATTTTATTTTATTTTAGTTCTACTTTACTATACATATCAGGTGTGCACAAACTTATTATGATAATAGAAGTTAGGAATTACCATTGGGTGTGGCCGACTGAGATTTATTTCTCACCCCCTGTATGGGTACTTTTATAGCACCCTAAGATTTTATGAATTTGTTTTCAAATAAATATTATTTTATTTGATATCTTACATTTAATTATACACTAAGTTTCACTTTATTTGTATTCTATAATAAGTTAAGCTTTCACTACATGAAACATCATCTTAGCTTGCGTTACACGCAATATTGATTTTCTACGAAACAAAATTTTATTATTATAATAGTCATTAAACCTGATAATATGAATAGTAATAACTAATTTTAAAATATTATTTATAATTTTTTTATATTAGGGAATTATATTTATAAAAAACTTTATAATTTTCAATAAAGTTTTTATATGTCTGAAAATACTATTTTCTCAAAAGAACTACTTTTTATATACTTCTATAAACAACAATAAAATTAATTTCAGACACTTTTAGAAATTTTATTTGATAAAATAAAATTAATTTTTGAATTTATATTGTCTAAATTATCTTAGGGTGGACTTTTGAGTTTTTTCAGAAATGTTTCATTTTTGGATGAATAGTGGAAAATACTGAATTTTAATTGAAAACAACTTTTTTGTCTTATTTATTTATATATTTAAATTATATTTTAATTTGGGTTTAAAGAATAATTATATTATAAATACATAAATTAATCCAATTTAGGTAATTGGAACCAATTTCACATTGAAATTGGATAAAAAACATTTCAAACTTTTGAGCTTTTTCACTTTAAAAACTCATCATCTCGTCCCGCCTCCAAGATTAATTCTAAATTAATTTCTAAGACTTATATGATTATAATTTAGAAAAATTTATTCTATATTTTGAATAATCATAATTTTTTTTATCTAATTTGGTCAACATAATTTTTGATCAAAATAATTAGTGAAAGTAATTAAAATTAATTACAATGATTAAGGTAAAAACAATTTACTTACTGGTTAAACTTTAACTTAAGGGACCAAATAACCTAGAAACATTTACAAAAGTCATTTTATGGAAATATCTCAACCATATCATACATTTTATATGAAATTAACTATTATTGGTGGCACATGATTTAAGGGAGACCTCTCAATAGTGTTTACCTTTTTATATTTACAAGAATTTCACTCCTCCTCCATTATAAAAGGACACTCGACCCCCTCACTTATTCACACCAATCAAGAATTTTTTTCTCAGAAAACCCATTCCAAAAATTCTCTCTAACTTACCTAAATTCATCTTATAGGCCTTAATTTGGGCATCAATCCAACCAAAGAAGCCCTTTGGTGAAAACCAAAGGGATTTACCCAAAGAAGAGGTTACATCCTTCCATAAGAAATTTTGTTTTATTTCTTTATACATCCCATAAATTTGTCTTCTTCCATAATTATATAATAAAATAATTATTCTCAATATACTGGGATTTTTTATTTTATGTTTTTGACCTAAACATACACACACTTCTATTAGATGGGATACGCAATCATCATTCATGTGTTTGATAGACTACCGTCTCACGAACCAATGTCATTCATTCCTCCATTACCACCTCTCAAGATTGAGAATAATGTTAATTTTTTTTTATATAATATATATGATATTTATGATTTATTTATTCTTATTTAATTTTTATATAACACATAAATTCATACTTTCCATTTTGTGGGAATATGATAACATTTTTTATGGACATGTAGACTACCACCTACTCAAAGCGATGTGATTCATTCATGATTTACATGGAATTTATTAAGGATGGGTTTAATAAACATATTTGTTATATATGAAATTATAATTATTTTAGAATTATAATATATATATACATATATGTATATGTATCATTTACATTTATTTCTTTCAATACTATAAGAAATTGGAAACAACGTTTATGTGTGCGTACGATATACTGTCTCCATGAATGATGTATTTAATTTTCTATTTCAATATTTTATAGATTATTATAAACATGTATATAATAAATATACATTATATTTATATAATATTTATAATTATAGATATTATTAAATAATAATATAAGTAATATGACCAAAATATAAAAAATCAAAACACATGTGAAAAACAAATCTGTTATTACCCAAAATGTGACTTTAACATGGAATTATTAATAAACGGGTAATAAAAGGTCATCAAAAATAATATATGGTATGATATAATTTAATATTGTTCTATAATATATTTATAATAAACTTATATTTATTATACAAGATTTTTGTACGTGTATGAAAAGATTCAGAACATAAGGTAAGGGGATTCCTAGTATCACTTTTATTTCTGTGAGACTTATGGCTTATTATCCACTCATTTCTTTTGAGTGGTGTATATAATTCCCATGAATGTATTATATTATTTATATTCTTATATTTATTTTTATTTACATACCCATTTAATGATCTCTATTTTATGGGGTTTTATGGTTCAAAAGCTACCAAATCAATAAATTAATTTTCTCTCAATTTTCCTTCTTTGAGATAAATGTTTTCTAATGAACCTATATCCTTTTATGAGTTGTATATAATGTTATTTAAAATGTTACATCATTAATCTCATTATTTCAATGATATTTTAATATTCATTTAATATTATACTTTCATGGGGGTTTTGATTCAGTTTTTCCAAAGTGGTAATAGTTTATTTCTATAATCTTATCATTATCAGGATTGTATACGATTATGCTTCCATTTATGAAATATTATGATCCATGTCTCAATAAATCTCATGAATTTTCTTATCCTATGTTTATTAATTATATATTCATGTATTGGTGCCATTTTTTAATCTTTGGTGCTTAATATAGTTAAGAAAGTGTTTTAAGAAAATTAAACCATATTTCTCTCTTCAGTCAGAAATATGTTTTATTCAAAAAAATGTTTTCAAAAATGTTTTCAAAAAGGTTATTAAAATAATATCATAGGAAAATTTTCATATAAAAAATATTTCAAAAAATTTTATGGTTTTAAAATATTCCTTTATAAGTTTTCAAAGTTATTTTCAAAGAAAAATATTTTCAAAATGTTTTATGTATGAAATAATATTTTTCAAACTAAAAAGGATATATTCCTCAAGAAATGTTTTTAAAATATATTTAAAAATTATTTTCCATCTAATATGACATATGTTGTTGTTAATCATTCCTTAATAGGGATATTATCCAATCTTTCTATTCATATTATTTCTTATAATGGTTTATGTTTTGATGGTATGGTGTTTATTAAACTCGTTTCTCTTTCACAGGTTATATGTTTATAGAACCCATTTCTCATTCATGTGTTATATGTTTATAGATACTATTTATCATTCACAGGTTATATAATTATATATCTCATTTATCATTCATGGGTTATATTCTTATTAAACCCACTTCTTTTCATGGGTTATGCTTTCATGAAATGATTATGAAACCTGCCTCTTTTTCACGGGTTATGATATGATGACATGTTTTTTATACCAATATCATTTCATGGGCTATGATATGATTGTTTATGATCTTATTTCACATGTATGTATAATTTAATTATGATATCGGTGGGACCTATATCTATCTCCAATGCATTGGGTAAATATTTATATCTCATGAGATAGACATGGCTGGAACGGGGAGTGAACTCGATTCAGTAAAGGAATTTGTCTACTAAAATGCTATTAAAAGTGAAACTTGACAACTAATATGGTCATGGGAGTGAAACATGACTATTAATATGGTTTTTGGAGTGAAATAATTTCACTAATATGAACTTGGAATCAATCCCGGACTACTATGGAAATAATTTTATATGATTATGTGGATGCCACAATTCCATATCTTATTCTTATGTTATGATTTCATGGATTATGCTCTTGATTCCCTTTTTATTAATGACTTAAGAAATAGAAATATTTATTCCATGAGTTTTTATTATGATATTTTTTTTGCATGGTATGGTTATCTAAAGTTATGATCATGTTATTGTACCCTTATTCTCATGATTATACTTACATATCTCCCTTGTTTACCCTTACTGAGAATTTGATCCCACCCTTTCTTATGTTTCCTTTACCTAGGTTCTAAATATATGTATTATGTATGATGTTTCTAAGAATGGGGATATTTATGGATAACCTAGTTGTAGATAATTTAGCTCACCTATGTACCAGTGTTTATGTTTCCATGTTTCCAAAGGTGCTAAATTAATATGGTCTTTGGGAGTTTGTTTGTGTAATGTATTAAATGTTCCACAAAAGTGATATAATATATATGTATGAACATTGAGGGTCATTATAGATTTTTTTAGAAAAAAAAATTAGTTAAACATTGGAAACTAGGATAAGAAAACCTTAGCGGGAACCCTAAGAACATGTCGAAGGATAATTCTAAGGATGAGGAAAAGTTTAGAAAAATATCCTGGAATTTTGGTAGAGGATAGAGCGATTGGTTTCCTAGAAATAAATCCCTATATAGATACTACAAGTAGATGTGGCTCTAGAATAGATGTACATATGGGTAGCATCCCCAAAAACACAGTATTGAGCTGGAGTCGATCGGGATTTGGTATATGATAATGGGCCTTATAGCACACCTGGTTTGACACTCACAGGTGATATTATTTGGGAATTCAAAAACTCTTCATGAACCATCATGAATGATTTAAATAGAAGTTGGATACAAATAACCTAGAATAAATATAAAGATTAATAGTTAAATAATGTGTCATAATTTTTACATGATATAAGTAATTCCATGATTATGAGGTTTCCCGCTATGAATATTGTCTCTTACTCTATGCTTTTTTGTTATAGTCAATGGACTGAACCTGAAGGAACTGTGTTAATGCTGAGTGTGATGGGAAGTGAAATGATTTTTCTCCGGATCATATGAATGATATGGGAGACGGAATAAAAAACCTTATCTTTATTCTCACACACCTTTCTCAAGATATGAACCATGATGAACATCCCAAGGAGCATAATAGGGAAAAAATTGTTGAGTCCTTCATGAGGCAACATCCACCTTATTTTAGCGGGTCTTCAGATCCACTAGTTGTTGAAAAATGGATCGGTACCACTATGAATATATTTTCCATTATTCAATTTTAAAATCATGAAATTTCTTTTTTATTGTTTATAATTTAGAAGGAGATGTGGACTAGGGTGGACTCTAATCAAGAAAATGTGGTATCAAGATGAAATTGAATCCATGGATTGGGAAGAGTTCCAGAACTTATTCTTTAATAAGTACTTTCCTCATGTTTTTTGTATGGAAATGGATAAGTAGTTTCCCATATTAAATCCAAGGGATGATGAATCTATTGGTACCTATAAAGACAATTTTAAAAGACTTGCAATGTATGCTTCCATAATTATCATCCAACATAAAGTAAGGTTCACTGATTATCTGGTGGAAAAAGTCCAAGTCTCATAAGGGTGTTATAGATAAGAGACTTTAGTATCTATTAAGAGATTGTTGATTGTGTAATCAATGTTGAAATGTAGTTTGGAGTTATGTATCACATTCATGGTTTTGAAAAGAAAAGGAAGAGGGAGTTCAAAGGAAAATATAAAAACCATAGAGAGAAGATGATGATCTTTCCTTTATGATCTATGTGTGGGAAGAATCATAAAGGAAATTGTATTCAGGGGTCTAATAAATGTTTTAAGTGTGTAAGGTAAGGTCATAAGGCTTTTTAATTACAAATTTATGGGAATAAGTTAGCTAACAATTCCAATGGAGAGAAAGCTATAGAGAATGCACCTCCCCCACTTCAGTGCATCAAGAGTAAATAGAATGGGCATTATGATAACAACTTCCCAAACTAGAAGGCTAATGATGACGATTGACATCAATAACATATTAAGAAGAGGTAAAATGAGAAATCTCATGTGATCCCTATTTTTGATGAGGGGTGTGATAATGACATGGTGAAAGGTACACTTTATATCCACTCTAGAACTACTAATATCTTATTTGATTCTAGATCTACCCACTCATTCATACCTAAAGAATTTTCTAAGGGTATTAATATTCCACCCAAATGATTAGATGTGTAATTAGTAGTGAAAACCCCTAATATTAGGATTATTTCATCTCAATTATATGATTCCTCTCCGATTGAAATATTTGGGAATGTGATTCCTAAAAACTTTTCATTCTTCCTCTGGTTGAACTTGATGTCATCTTAGGTATGGATTGGACTTCTCTGCATAAATCCCATGACAATTTTTAAGGAATGGAAGTTACGTTTGATATTTAAACCCAACCAATTATCTTATATCAATGTGATGATAAGTATGAAATTCCTATAGATATTACATCTAGTGTATGGGTATTAATTCCCATTAATAAGGGCTATTTATCTCAAATGGTTATGGAGAACCTCGACATTGATGATATGCCTATTATACAGGATTTTTTGGCAGTCTTTATGGAAGAGATAACTAGCCTTCCACTAAAATTCAAAGTTGATTTCTCAATAGAAATCATACCTAGTTCCACACCAATTTCAATGACTCCCTATAGAATGGATCTGATAGAGTTTAGGGAATTAAAGAAGTAACTCTAAGAAAACCTTGACAAGGGATTCATTCAAACTTGTGTGTCACCTTGAGATTCACCTATTCTTTTATGTAAAAATAAATATAGATCAATGTGACTCTATATTGATTATCAGAAGTTTAACAAGATCACGATCATGAAAATGTATCATATTCCCCGTATTTATGACCTGTTTGATCAACTACACGCATCTCAATACTTTTCCAAGATTGACCTTTATAATGGATGTCATAAATTGAGGGTCAAGAATGAGGTTATACCTAAGATTTTATTATGTACAAGGTATGGACACTATGAATATATAATGATTCCTTTTGGTCTTTTTGATTCCCCATCTATCTTTATGAATTTTATGAATAGAGTCTTTAGATATTACCTTGATCAGTCTGTGGTGGTGTTTATAGATGATATTATTATTTATTAAAATAGAATGGAAGATCATTAAGAACACTTCGTAGTCGTAAAAAAGACACTACGGAAGAAGAATCTATATGAAAAATTTACAAAGTGTGAATTTTTTCTACAAAAGGTTTCATTTAGGGTTATATGATATCAAGAGAGGGTATAGAAGTAGATCCATCTAAGAAGGAGGCTATTGAATATTGGCCTAGACTAACCACAGTGACAAAGATATATAGTTTTCTTGTATTATCAAGATATTATCTATCATTTATGGATAATTTATCATGAATATCCAATCCACTCACCAAGTTAACTCAAAAGAGTTCCAAGCACCTCTGGACAGATGAATGCGAGAAAATTTTAGGGGAACTGAGAATAAGGTTATTTATTTCACCTATACATACATTACCCTATAGTGGATAAGTGTTTTTAATCTATAGTGATGCATACGAGAAGGGGTTGGGATACTTTTTTATGAAGAATAACATGGTTATGTCCTATGCCTCCCAACAATTGAAGATTCATGAGAAAATTTACCCAACTCATTATTTGAATTTTTATATGGTAAATTTTCCATTAAATATATGGAGGTATTATATTTATAGATAAAAGTGTGATATATATGCCGATCATAAAATTTTTAATTATATATTCACACAAAAAGAGTTGAACATGCACCATAAAATATGGTTAGAGATGATAAAATACTATGAATTCTCAATAAATTACTACCCTAGGAAAGTGAACAAGGTGGCTGATGATTTGATTCAAAAGGATCGTGATAGCTTATCCATGATGAGGATAAAAAAGATCCAATATTTCTAGACTTCCAAAGGGTGGATCTAGAAATCCTGAAGTAAGGGGGAAAATGTTATCTTGCTCAATTGAATTTTCAAACCTCTATCCATGTGATGATTAAAGTGGCGTAGAAGGAAGATGTAGAACTACTGAAGAACATTAGAAATGTTCCTGAGTTTAACATTGATTAGGATGGAATTATTAGGTTTAGGAACCATGTATGTGTTTCGTCTATACCAGATTTAATGAATGAACTATTAGAGGAAGCTCATAGTTATTTATTATCTATTCATTCTCCAAGTATGAAAATGTATAGATAATTGAAAGAATACTTCTGGTGGGATGGAATGAAGAGAAATATTTCATAGTTTGTGTATCGGTGCTTGGTATGCCAGTAAGTTATGGAAGAAAGACAAAATTCTAAGGGGATGTTGCATCCATTACCCACACCAGAATGGAAATGGAATAACATCCCAATGGATTTTGTTGTTGGACCCCAAAAAACCTCTAAATGGAATAATTATATATGGGTTTTTGTCAATTTCCTTACTAAGTCATCACACTTTATAAATATTAGAAAATACTTCTATCTATATCATCTTTCTAGGTTATAAATTAAGGAATTGATAAAGTTTCATGGAGTGCCATATTATATTGTATCTAATCAGGATCTGAGGATTACCTTAACGTTTTGGTGAAGTATTCAACAATACCTTGATATGGAATTGAGTTTTACCATTTCTTATCATCCCCAGAAGGATGGTCCGTTTGAAAGAAAAAATCAAACCCTATAGGATATTTTGAGATCCTTTTCTCTAGATTTCAAAGGTGTTTGGGATCAACACCTTCTTCTAGTTGATTTTTTTACAAAAATATCTTCACTCAAGAATTTAGATGGCTCCTTTTGAAACCCTCTATGGAAATAAATGTAGAGCTCTAACATGTTTGAATGAAGTTGGAAAAATAAAGTTATTGGGACTATAGATCACTAGAAAAATGGACAAGAATCTTAAACCCCTTAAATAGCATATCAAGGCAGCTGAATGTTTGTAGAAAATTTATATTTATAATCATCGATGTGTTCTATAATTTGAAGTTTTTTATAAGTTGTTTCTATGTATCTCTCCCTAGAATAAGGTTATGATATTCTGGAAGAAATGGAAACTACGACCTAGGTATATCGATCCCTTTTAAATTTTTGATTGTATCAGGATAATAGCATATCTCTTGGCGCTTCCACTAAACCTATCTGAAGTCTATGATGTGTTCCATGGATCTCTCTTAACAAATTACATACCTAACCCTTAGCATGTACTAAACTTAGAGGTCATACAATAGGAGAAAGATCTTTCTTATGAGGAAAAACTAATTTAAATTATAGATCGTACATAGAAGGTTCTATGAAAAAATACCACTCACCTAGTAAAATTTTTGTGGAGAAATCACCAGTTAGAGAAAGCTGTGTGGGAACTTGAGTATATAATGAGGTATAAGTATCCTCATTATTTTGTATCAGAATGATGAATTTTGAGGGAAATACTCATATTAAGAAGGGTAGAATGTAACACCCCAAGTTTTTATGAACATTTTTTTCAAATATATTAAATTTATTTGATGTATTGCATTGAACTCAAAATGAAGTTAAACTTTTGTTAAACTCTACAGCAAGTTAAGTTTGCGCTATATGAAACATCGTCTTAGCTTGTGTAACATGCAACACTGAGTTTCTATGAAATAGAATTTTATTATTACAATATTCATTAAACATAGTAATATGAATAATAATAACTAATTTAAAAATATTATTTATAATTGTTTTACATAATTGAACCATATTGATAATAAATTATATAATTTTCTTCAAATTCTTTATATGTTTGAAAATATTATTTTCTCAAAAGATCTTTTTATGTCTTTCTATGAACAAAAATAAAATTAATTTTGGAAAATTTCATAAATTTAATTTGATAAAATAAAATTTATTTTTGAATTCATAATTTCAAAATTATATTAGGGTGAACTTTTTGGTTTTTTTAGAAATGATTCATTTTTGGATGAATAGTGAAAAATACTAAATATTCTTTAAAAACTGATTTTTCATCTAATTTATTTATATACTTAAATTATATTTTTATTTTTTTTAAAGTATAATTATATGAATTATACATCAAATAATCCAATTTAAGTCATTTGAACCAATTTAACTTTGAAATTGGATATAAAAATATTTCAAACTTTTGAGATTTTTCAATTTAAAAACCAGCCATCTCACCATGCCTGTGGGATTAATTTTAAACTAATTTCTACCACTTATGTTATTAATATTTTTAAAAAATGGATTCCATATTTTTAATCATCATAATTTTTAATTTCTAATATCATAAACTTAATTTTTGACTAAAATAATTAGTGAAAGTAATTAAAATTAATTAGAGTGATTAAAGTAAAAATGAGATTACTTAGAATTTAAACTTTATCTTAAGGGGCCAAATAAACTAGAAACATGTAAAAAGTGAATTAAATTTAAATATTTATTCAATATCTTCCATTTTATCAAAAATTAACCATTATTTGAGGAACATTATGTAATAGAGACCTCTCAATAGTGTTTTCCTTTTTATATTTACAAGAATACCACGCCTCCTCCAATATAAAAGGGAACTCACCCCCTCACTTATTCAAACCTATAAAGACCTTTTTATCAGCCAAAACCAACCCCAATATCCTAATAAATTCCCTAACTTAATCCTATAGGACTCACTTTGGGAATAAATCCAACTAAGGAAGTTCTTTGGTGCAAACCAACTGGAGTTACCCAAAAAAGAGGTATCATCCTTCCACAAGCACTTTTATTTTTTTTATTCCCCTCACCCCTCGGTTCTTATTATTCCATTATTATATAATAAAATAATTATACTAAATATAATAATATTTTTTTATGTTAAGGTTTCAACCTACACCTTAACACGCTTCCATCAAATGGGATACATAATCATCGTTCATGTGTATGACAGACTACCACATCGTGAAGTAATGTCATTAATTATTCCATTACCACATCTCAAGGTTGGTAATAATGATGTAATTTCTATTTTATATGATATATATGATATTTATGATTTATTTATTCTTATATAATAATTATAAAACACATATCTCATACTTTCAATTTTGTATGAATATGATAACTTCATTTGTGGACGTGTGGACTACCACCTCCTCAAAGTGATGTCATCCATTCACACTTTGTATGGAATGTATTAAGGGTGATTTTAATAAAAATATGTGTTATATATGAAATTATAATTATACTGTAATTATAATATATATATATTTATATTTATAATTTAATTTAATTTTCTTTCTTTTAATATTATAAGAAAATGTAAATAGTGTTCATGTGTACGTACGGCCTACCGTCTCCATGGATAATGTATTTCATTTTATATTTAAATATTTTATAGATTATTATAAATACATATATACTGAATATATATGATATTTATATAATTTTTATCATTATGGTGATAATGAAATCGTGTTATAAGTAGTAGGACCAAAATATAACAAATCAAAACACATGCAAAAAACAAATCGGTTATTACTCGAAAAAAAACATTAACATGAAAATGTTAATAAATGTATAATAAAATTTCATAAAAAATAATATATGGTATGATATTATAAATAAACTTAATTTGTTATACATGAGGTTTTTACATGCACGATGAGATTCAATACATAAGGTAATGTGATTTCTAGTATCACTTTTATTTCGTTGAAACTTATGCCTTATACATCACTTGTTTCTTTTGTGTGTTGTATACAATTCTTGTGAATGTATTGTATGATTATTATCCTTATATTTAGTGTTATTTACATACCCATTTAATGATCTCTATTTCAAGGGTTTTTACGGTTTAAAAGCTACCAAATCGATAAATTAATTTTGTCTCAATTTTCCTTCTTTGAGATACATGTTTTCTTATGCACATATATCCTTTTACGAGGTGTATATACTATAATTTGACATGTTATATTGTGAATATACTTATTTTTATGATATTTTAGTCTATTTAAATTTATTATTCCATGGGGATTTTTATTCAAACTTTCCAAAGTGGTAAGAGTTTATTTCTACAATTTCATCATTATTTGGATTATATACAATTATGCTTCCATTGACGAAATATTATGGCCCATATCTCATAAAATCTCATAAAATTTAATATACTAAATTAATTCATTATATATTCATTTATTGGTACCATTTTTTCACTCTTTGGTACTTAAGATAATTAATAAATTATTTTAAGAAAATCTGACCTTATTTCTCTCTTCGGTCGGAAATATGTTTTATTCAAAAACCATTTTCTCAAAAATGTTTTCAAAAATGTTTTAAAAATTATATATCTAGATAATTTTCAAGTAAAATGTATTTCAGAAATGTTTTATGGTTTTCAGAGCTTCCTTTATAAGATTTCATAGTTATTTTCAAAGAAAAATGTATTCAAAATGTTTTATGTATTAAGAAGTGTTTTTCAAAAAGAAAGTGTTATTTTCCTCAATAAATGTTTTTAAAAGAACTTTTAAAATTATTTTCCATCTAAGATAATAGATTTTGGTGTTACTGATTTCTTACTGGGGATAGGATCCAAGGGTTCCATTCAAATTCTTTCTCTGAATGGTTTATGTTTTGATGGAATGATGTTTATAAAACCCATTTCTATTTCATGGGTTATATGTCTATGGAACCTGTTTCTAATTCATGGGTTATATTACTATAGATATTTTTTACCATTGATGGGTTATATTATTATAGAGTCCATTTTTCTTTAATAGGTTATATTCTTATGAAACACACTTCTTATCATGAGTTGTGATTTGATTAAATTGTTATGAAATCTATCTCTTTTATATGGGTTATAATAAGATGACATGTTTTTTATACCCATTTCATTTGATGGGTTATGATATGATTGTTTATGATATTTTGTCACATGTATGTATGATTTAATTATGAGATTGGTGGGACCTATATCTCTGTCTAATACTTTGGGTAAATATTTATATCTCATGAGATATACATGGATCGAACGGGGAGTGAACTTGGTTCAATAAATGTCTTTGTCTACTAAGATGGTCTTGGGAGTGAACCCTGACTACTAATATTGTCATGAGAGTGAGACATGACTACTAATATGGTCTGGAGAGTGTACTCATTCCACTAATATGTCCTTGTAATTAATCCTTGACTACTATGGAAATCATTTTATATGATTATGTGTCTACCACAATTCTATATCTTATTCCCATGTTATGCTTTCATGGATTATACTCTTGATTCCATTCTTATTCATGTCTTATAAAATTCCAATATTTATTCCATGACTCTTTATTATTATTTTTCATATGCATAGTATGATCTTCTAATGTTATGATCATGTTCTCGTACCCTTATGCTCATTATTATGCTTATATATCTCCCTTCATTACCCTTGCTAAGAATTTGAGCTCACCCTTTCTTATGTTTCCTTTCACTAAGTTATGAAGATATGTATTACGTATGATGTGTCTAAGAAGGGTTAAAGTCTTGGAGAACCTAGTGGGAGATAATTTAGCTCACTTACGTACCAGTTTTTATGTTTCCATGTTTCCAAATGCACTAAACTAATATGGTCGTTGGGTTTTTGTCGTGTGTAATGTATTAACTGTTTTGAAAAAGTGATGTAATGTATATATATAAAAATAGAGGGTGAATATAAATTTTGTTTTCATGTAGATACATGTATATACTTTCAGGTTAAGCATGGTATGCACAGTATATGGGAATAAGCCTCAGTGTTGCAAGATCAAGCGGGACTACTCATGTAGAATCCAAGGATCGGTCTGCAATGTCTCAATGGTTATTGGAGACCAGGTTTGAGTTATAGATTAAGGATATACATAGAAGCAAGTTTATTTTATTTTGTTTTTTTATATTTTTTATATGTGATCAGCCAGATTGGAAATCATTTGTCGTGTTTGAGTGTGACTATGAGTTTGTATACTGCATTTTCATTTGATATAGCATTTTCTTGATTTTATATTATGCATAATATGATGTTTATCATTGTATTAGTGTTTATTTGATTTCATTTTATGAATCTGGTTTGAGTTTATATTCTTTTAATTATATATATTATTCCCTCACCATAAGTTAGAATCCTCTTTCCTATCGGGAGGTACACTTGAGGCCTTATGACAAGTTGGATGAAGTGAAAATCTGGGTTGGTTCGTTATACATATCGTAAATAAAGCACTCCATTGTTATCCATGAAAAGGAATTGAAAATATGGTGTGTTGAAAAATGATATATAGTTCCATAATTCATCACAATGATGGGAATCACTTGGTATTAGTATACCCCTTAGGGTTACCTAAAGGCGATGGCCTCCTCATCTTCTTGAGCCATTCCAATTTGATTTTATCAAAAATAAAAATATATAAAAGAGTAGTGTTTATGTTAATTCATATTTTGGTGATTGACACTAAGAAATCATCCTTTAGATAGTGGTTATTGAGATCCATGAAATCAATACAAACACATATTTCTGCTTTATGTTTCATGACATTAACATTGTTGGAGATCCACTTAGAGTATTGAATACTGAGGTGTGTGATTAATTTTTTAAAGAGTAGTAAACTTTGGATTATCATAAGGAGAAAATATGGTGACCATATTTTTGTTGATTTGATGGAGATAGATCTACAATGTCAGAGTGCCATTTCATCATAAGATGTAGACTAGTGCATAAAGGGTCTTCCCATTAAAATTTTATGCACTACAAGATATGAAGGGTTATATAACTATGATATCTTTATATGGGGAGTAGTAAATTATCTAGGAATTTTAAGGTGGTGTGATTATTCCTACAACTGAAGGGTTTCTGTAACACCCCGAGATTTTATGAAAAATATTCTTTTTAATTTCATTAATGTCTTGTGTTGTATGCTACACCAAAAGGAGCTTGCACAACACGCATCCTTGACTTGCCTTGCATTACACGCAATCGCGGCCTTCCTCGATAGCTTGCGTCGTACGCAATACCGAGTTTCACTAAACAATAATATGCTATTAAAATATTATTAAAACTAGCCGTTATGAATAGTAATAACCACCTTTTAAAATTTTAGAAATTTTATCTCTCAAAATGGACTTTATTTTTTGATTCGGAGTATCGAATTTAGCCTAAGGTGAAATTTTGGTACTTTTCAGATAACTTTCATATTCTGATGAATAG
Organism: Viscum album; assembly: GCA_963277665.1. Taxonomy (NCBI): domain Eukaryota; kingdom Viridiplantae; phylum Streptophyta; class Magnoliopsida; order Santalales; family Viscaceae; genus Viscum; species Viscum album. Next base: position 2,104,194,834 of record OY728165.1, read on the forward strand.
TGAAAATTACTAAATTTTAATTAAAAACAACTTTTTTAATCGAAATAATTAATAGTGATAAATTATTAATTTGAGTGGTTTTAAAGTATATTTAGAATATATTTTTACAATTTAATACAATGTTGGTCATTGGATGTAATTTCACATTTAAACCAGTTATAAACAAGTGTCAATCTTTTGATAGTTATTATTTCTTAAAAACACTCCATTTGTTTTGACGACGGGAATTAATTTTTAAATTAGTTAATTTAACTGATATGTTTTGAATTTGGTAAAATAGACATCATTTTTTAGTTCATAATATCAAATATAGCTTAGGCCTAATTTTTGGTATTTTTCTGAAAACTTTCAATTTTTGACGAATAGTGAAACCACTAAGTGGTAGTTAAAAAACTGAATTTTTCATAAAACTTAATTTTACCGCTTCTGTGAGTGGAATTTTGAAAATCCGAGAGACACGGTTAATATCAAGGACTAAAATGTGGTTCAATGAGATGAAAATATTTTTTGGTGAATAGTAACTTTTTATTTTGTTTTACCACGGTTAAAAGTAAATAGGGTAATTAAGGGTAAAAGTGTTATTATTATTACCCTAACCCATGTCTTAATTATATTGGATAAGTGTAATTAGACCAAAAAAAACCTTAGGAATAAAATATGACCATGTAGGCCCACTTGGATTAGATTAGGACATTTATTATTAATTGTTTTAAAGAAGTGTTAAAATAGTTAAAATCAAAGTTTAATAAGTAAATCATTTCTAATATGGGGTTATACATAAGATAAATTCAACTATAAAGAATTCATTAGAAATATAAAAATATTTAAAACATAATGGTATTTTTTTATAATTTTTAGACATTAAATAATTTAATTTATTTCTGAAACAATGATGATGCATTAATTATCTTATTAATGAAATATTGACATAATTGATGTTATAAATACCCAAATAAATGTAATTTGAGACTTTTTATGAATTACACTAATTTTCTAGGTTAATATGACACGTTAGTATTGATTTAAGTAACTTGGTTTGAACTAATAATTCTGTTATGATTTTCACAAAAATCAATTACTAAATAGTGTTAAAATTGACATAAAATAGTTTTTTAAAAAAATATTATATTATTAAATGTTATTTTATTCCTAAAAATCTATGTTTCGGAAAAATGACTTATATAAGGTTATATATTTTAATAATAAACAACTTGGGGTTCGTTTGGCTTGATATAGTAAGTTTATTAACCTTATATTGTAAGAAAACAAGAAGACACGGTAAAAGTTAAATTATCTAACTTAAAGTTAAATCTAAATGATAAGGTTAAATTTGATACCTAAACTTGTCTAAATTCTATTTGCTGAGAGTATTTCTACCCCTACCAACCTTAGCTTCGAAATATATCAATTTGGAGCTATTAAAAACCGAATTTTACTTTATAATAAAATAATATTTTTAGTTATTCCAAAGGTACCCCTCTCCTCCCTTATAAAAGGGCACCCCCTCCCTCTCTTCCTCACACCACTTTGAGACTTCAAGCTCGGCCAACCTCTTCCAAATTCTCTTCTCCACTTCCCTAGAAACATCCTAGAGGTTCTGGTATTCCTCAAAGACCAATTTTAGTGCCCTAAGAGGAGGTCTCAAAGAGGCGCTTCAAAGAAGAGGAGGTTCGGACACTTACGAAGCAAATCGGACCTAAGGTAAGGGAAATATCACAATCTCATTTTTATCCGAGATTGTTTATACTTTGGTATTTACTAGGGTGTATTTTATCATCCATATCCATGTTTCCTCAATATGTAATATTTATATCCTTCTACAATAGTTTATATCAAAGTTTACCCTTCGGTGAGTTTTTAGTAAAAGATATGAATGGAATCTTTTGTCGTTTTTCGTACGAGGTACTTTTTGACTTTTCCGACAAAAGTATGAGAAGAATGTTTTTTTTAACTTATACGGCATGAATGGATTTTTAAAACATTATTTCCAAGAAGTTTCCTTTACAAGTTTTCAAGTTTATTTTTAATCAACTTCTTTTAGTTTAGAATTTTATGACATGTTAAGAAAGGAAAAGTGTTTTTGAAGTAGAAAGGATATTTTACTCAAGAATGGAGTTCAAGTGTTTTATCAAAATTATTTTCCATCTTAGATAATATAGGGTTATGTTTTATCCTTATTATTACATTGATTTGATTATGTTGTGATGGAATTATTTTTATGAATTCCTTTATATTATATGAATTGTTTTATGATGTCACGATGTTTAAGATTCCCATTTTTGTTACATGGGTTATGCTATGATGTATGGTTTATGATTTTGTGGCACACATAAGAATGGTATCATTATGAGATGGGTGGGAACTATATCTCCCTCCAATGCATTGGGTAAAGATTTTATATCTCATGAGATAGACATGGCTGGAACGGTAGGTTATACCGGTTCAGTGAAATAGGAGTGAACTCAGTTCAGAAAGGGACTTTGTCCACTAAGATAGTCTTGGAAATGAGTCTTGACTAATAAGAAATGATTCTCTATGATTATGTGTGTATGCCACAAAGTTTCATGTTTTAAGTTATGATTATTGGGATTTCATTTCACTACTATGATTTATCCCATGTTATGAAATTATACTCTCTTTTGCAGGTTAAGATTTCCAAAATGTTATGTTCTTATGAATATGATGTGATTGATACTTCTTTTGTTTACCCTTACTGAGCATTTGAGCTCACCCTTTTATGTTTTCTTTTTCACAGGATATAAAGAAAGGTTTTAGGTAAAAAAATGGAAGATCTTTATGGGAGATGTTGAAGATCTTTCACCACGATTAGAAGATTATATCCCGAGTTTCCAAAGACACTAAAATATTATGATCCTTGTGTGTGTGTTTTTTGTTATGTACTAAGTATTCCACAAAAGTAATGTAATTTCCATGTATGTTAAGCTTTGGGTCTCTACAGTTGGTATCAGAGAAAAGGTTTAGTCAACCTTTGGAAACTAGGATGCGAGAACTTTAGTAAGATCCCTAGAGATATTTCTAAGGTATGTATAGGGATGTCCCTAAGGTTAAGTATACGTATAGGTTATAGTCCTAGAATTATGCTAACGATCATATAATTAAACCTAAGATGTTAGATATTGAAGGTACTCCCCCTTTATTATGTTGTTTTCCCTAGCATGATTTTTGCCTCTCACACTATTCTTTTTGGGTTTTAGACGATGGCTGGAACCCGAAGGAACCGTGTTGATCAATGCAATGGACAATGCAATGATTATCCTCCCGAATAGAAAAATGTTATGGGAGATGGAGTGAAAAATCTTATTGCTATACTTACACAAGCTATGAATCATTCTGGACTTCCAAATGAGCAGAGAAGGGAACAATATTCTATTGAGTCATTCATGAGGCAACGTCCACCTTCTTTCAGTGGGTCTTCTGATCCACTTTTTGCTAAAAAATGGATCAGTACCACTGAAAAGATATTTTCAGTTCTTCAATGTTCTGAACATGATAAAGACATCTTAGCAGTATATCGTTTGGAAGGTGAAGCTGATCAATGGTGGAATCTTATCAAGAATATGAGGCAAAGAGATGAAATTGAGTCCATGGAATGAGACGAGTTCAAGAACTTATTTTTCAATAAGTACTTCCCTCGTATTCTTTGAACAAAGATGGAGAAGGAGTTTCTTGAACTAAAGCAAAAGGATGATGAATCTGTTGGTATATATGAAGCAAATTTTACAAGGCTTGCAAGGTATGCATCTGGATTTATCATCCAACCTGAAAGTAAAGTTGATCGATTCTTCAGTGGCTTAAAACCAAATCTTCGAAGGGCATTAGCTATAAGAGACTTCAGTAGCTATGAAGAAATTGTGCGTTGTGCTGTCAAGGTAGAAATGGAAGTTGGTGTTACTTATCCATCTCATAGTTTTGACAAGAAACGAAAGATGGAGTTCAAGGAGAAATCTTAGAATAATGGTGAAAAGAAGATGAATGTTTCCTTATGCTCAAAGTGTGGAAAGAATCATGGTGGAGATTATCTTAAAGGGACAAGTAAATGTTTCAAATGTGGAAAGGAAGGTCATCGGGCATTTGAATGCCGCAATGATGGGAATAAGATGTCTAATGATGCAAACAAAGGAAGGGATACACGGAATGAACCTACTACACTTCAATGCTTAAAGTGCAAGGAAATGGGGCATTATGCTAATAAATGCCCTAATCCAAGGGTTAGTGATGATCAACATGAGAAACCACTTAAGGAAAAGGACAAAGGGACGTCACATGCGATCACCATTGGCGATGTTGAATATGAAAATGATGTGGTGGAATGATTAAGTGTTTATGTAATGGGATTCCAAAATAATGTTGTATATAGTATCGTGGAATATTGGAATATTTATGTATTGGTCTATTATGGTTTTCAATAATTTTATGGTACTGGTAACCATGGAAAGTTATTGAGATATTTTTGGAAAAAATATGATATGCGCATAATGAAGGGATAAGGAAAAAACGAAATGTTTGACAGTATTCATAAGCTCCTGACTGATATAAGGAAATAGTTAAATCACGGTTTGAGGTTTTGGTATATGAAAAGAGTTAACTTTTGACAGCACTCATGTTTTCACTAAGATTCAATGGGTATTCATTTTTCAAGAGAATACATGATTAAGGCCTTCGAATGTTTGTAATGCGACCAACAAGACATATCTCATGATATATGGGGATCAACGATGGTATTAACATGCTTGTTATATGAACTCTTTGGTAATCGTTTTCACTGTAATATTGGAAAATAGTATTTTGGATAAGCCTAAAGATTGGAATGGATTATGTTGGACATAAGTTAGTATTGTTTAAGGATAGAATTTTTTTTCGATATTATTGATGGGATGTTATAGTAATGTAGTTTTAGAAAAAAGGACAACCTGCAGGACGGGTGACAGCCCATCGCGTCGGACAAGGTTGTGGGAATCGAACCCACAACTGAAGTGTGACTGGCCTTTATCACCTACCACTGGCCTACAGGAAGTCCCTGGTTAGTAGAAACAAGTTTTATTATATTAAGCAGTATGATATATGAAGTATAAGTCCATTTTAGGAACCATATATGATTAATCTCACTATAGATCGACTTATGTATATTTAATAACTTTTGCTAACCTTTTGTTTGAGACCGATGGAATGACTCGTCATTCTGTCACATGATCTGATAACACTTCACGAATAACAAATTCAACATCGTTTCTTTAAGAAATGAAGTGTAAATTGTTCAAGGCACGAACAACAGTGAGATTGTACTAAAATAAAGTAAGTATTTATTCTAAATCAAATTCTTCAACTTTATGGAAATGATCTTGAAAACCAAAAATGTTGTCCTAGTGCCCTTATATCCGATGAATCAGATGGTACCTTAGATCATCACAAATTTATGGCTTTGTGATTGTTGGATTTTTCATAGCCATGTTCTCTACCACTATCCATCAGAACATGATGGTTAGATTTCTCTTCCATATCCATATTTTCACCTATGTTCTCCTATGTGGAAACCCAGTGAATAGTTTATTTGGGTAACCGTTACGTTTCATACTTTTGTTTTTAAAGATTGGTTTTGGTATTCCTTTTTATGATGTGGGTTTCTATTAAAGAAACTTTAGAGTAGTAAACCATTTATAACCCCGACGAATTTCGAGGGCGAATTTCATTTTAAGGGGGGTAGAATGTAACACCCCGATATTTTATGAAAAATATTCTTTTTAATTTCATTATTGTCTTGTGTTGTACACTATAACAAAAGGAGCTTGCCCAACACGCATCCTTGACTTGCCTTTCATTACACGCAATCGTGGCCTTCCTCGATAGCTGGTGTCGTACGTAATACCGAGTTTCACTAAACAACGATATGCTATTAAAATATTATTAAAACTAATCGTTATGAATAGTAATAACCACCTTTTAAAATTTTAGAAATTTTATCTCTCAAAATGGACTTTATTTTTTGATTCGGAGTATCGAATTTAGCCTAAGGTGAAATTTTGGTACTTTTCGGATAACTTTCATATTCTAATGAATAGTGAAAATTACTAAATTTTAATTAAAAACAACTTTTTTAATCGAAATAATTAATAGTGATAAATTATTAATTTGAGTGGTTTTAAAGTATATTTAGAATATATTTTTACAATTTAATACAATGTTGTTCATTGGATGTAATTTCACATTTAAACCAGTTATAAACAAGTGTCAATCTTTTGATAGTTATTATCTCTTAAAAACACGCCATTTGTTTTGACGACGGGAATTAATTTTTAAATTAGTTAATGTAACTGATATGTTTTGAATTTGGTAAAATAGACATCATTTTTGAGTTCATAATATCAAATATAGCTTAGGCCTAATTTTTGGTATTTTTCTGAAAACTTTCAATTTTTGATGAATAGTGAAACCACTAAGTGGTAGTTAAAAAAACTGAATTTTTCATAAAACTTAATTTTACCGCTTCTGTGAGTGGAATTTCGAAAATCCGAGAGACACGGTTAATATCAAGGACTAAAATGTGGTTCAATGAGATGAAAATAATTTTTGGTGAATAGTAACTTTTTACTTTTTTTTACCACGGTTAAAAGTAAATAGGGTAATTAAGGGTAAAAGTGTTATTATTATTACCCTAAAACATTTCGTAATTCTATTGGATAAGTGTAATTCGACGAAAAACAACCTTAGGAATAAAATATGATCATTTAGGCCCACATGGATTAGATTAGGACATTTATTATTAATTTTTTTAAAGAAGGGTTAAAATAGTTAAAATCAAAGTTTAATAAGTAAATCATTTCTAATATGGGGTTATACATAAGATAAATTCAACTATAAATATTCATTAGAAAGACAAAAATATTTCCAACATAATGGTATTTTATTTATAATTTTTAGACATTAAATAATTTAATTTATTTATGACACAATGATGATGCATTAATAATCTTATTAATGAAATATTGACATAATTGATGTTATAAATAACAAAATAAATGTAATTTGAGACTTTTTATGAATTACAATAATTTTCTAGGTTAATATGACATTTTAGTATTGATTTAAGTAACTTGGTTCGAACTAATCATTCTGTTATGATTTTCACAAAAATCAATTACTAAATAGTGTCAAAATTGACATAAAATAGTTTTTAAAACAAATATTATATTATTAATTGTTATTTTATTCCTAAAAATCTAAGGTTCGGAAAAATTACTTAGATAAGGTTATATATTTTAATAATAAACAACTTGGGGTTATTTTGACTTGATATAGTATGTTTATTAACCTTATAGTGTAAGAAAACAAGAAGACACGGTAAAAGTTAAATTATCTAACTTAAAGTTAAATCTAAATGATAAGGTTAAAATTGATACCTAAACTTGTCTAAATTCCATTTGATGAGAGTATTTCTACCTCTACACACCTTAGCTTCGAAATATATCAATTTGGAGCTATTAAAAAAATAATTTGACTTTATAATAAAATAATATTTTTAGTTATTCCAAAGGTACCCCTCTCCTCCCTTATAAAAGGGCACCCCCTCCCTCTCTTCCTCACACCACTTTGAGCCTTCAAGCTCGGCCAACCTCTGCCAAATTCTCTTCTCCACTTACCTAGCAACATCCTAGAGGTTCTGGTCTTCCTCAAATACCAACTTTAGTGCCCTAAGAGGAGGTCTCAAAGAGGCGCTTCAAAGAAGAGGGGGTTTGGACACTTACGAAGCAAATCGGACCTAAGGTAAGGGAAATATCACAATCTCATTTTTATCCGAGATTGTTTATACTTTGGTATTTACTGGGGTGTATTTTATCATCCACATCCATGTTTCCTCAATATGTAATATTTATATCCTTCTACAATAGTTTATATCAATGTTTACCCTTCAGTGAGTTTTTAGTAAAAGATATGAAAGGAATCTTTTGTCATTTTTCGTACGAGGTACTTTTTGACTTTTCTGACAAAAGTATGAGAAGAGTGTTTTTTTAACTTATACGGCATGAATGGATTTTTAAAACATTATTTCCAAGAAGTTTCCTTTACAAGTTTTCAAGTTTATTTTTAATCAACTTCTTTTAGTTTAGAATTTTATGACATGTTAAGAAAGGAAAAGTGTTTTTGAAGTAGAAAGGATATTTTCCTCAAGAATGGAGTTCAAGTGTTTTATCAAAATTATTTTTCATCTAAGATAATATAGGGTTTTGTTTTATCCCTATTATTACATTGATTTTATTATGTTGTGATGGAATTATTTTTATGAATTTCTTTATATTATTTGAATTGTCTTATGATGTCACGATATTTAAGATTCCCATTTTTATTACATGGGTTATGCTATGATGTATGGTTTATGATTTTGTGGCACACATAAGAATGGTATCATTATGAGATGGGTGGGACCTATATCTCCCACCAATGCATTGGGTAAAGATTTTATTTCTTATGAGATAGACATGGCTAGAACGGTAGGTTATACCGGTTCAGTGAAATAGGACTGAAACGAGGAGTAAAATCGGTTCAGAAAAGGGCCTTTGTCCACTAAGATAGTCTTGGCAATGAGTCTTGACTAATAAGAAATTATTCTCTATGATTATTTGTGTATGCCACAAAGTTTCATGTTTTAAGTTATGATTATTGGGATTTCATTTCACTACTATGATTTATCCCATGTTATGAAATTATGCTCTCTTTTGCAGGTTAAGATTTCCAAAATGTTATGTTCTTATGAATATGATGTGATTGATACTTCTTTTTTTTACCCTCATTGAGCATTTGAGCTCACCCTTTTATGTTTTCTTTTCCCCAGGATATAAAGAAAGGTTTTAGGTTAAAAAAAAGGGAATATCTTCATGGGAGATGTTGAAGATCTTTCACCACGATTAGATTATTATATCCCGAGTTTCCAAAGATACTAAACTATTACGATCCTTGTGTGTGTGTTTTTGTTATGTACTAAGTATTCCGCAAAAGTAATGTAATTTACATGTACGTTAAGCTTCGGGTCTCTACAGTTTCTCCATGTATATTAGAAGATGTAGACTATATCAACTAAAGATCATATGGTAGTGGAGACTAGAAGCACTGGAAGGGAAATTTTATAAACAGAAATTAGGATAACTTTTTATTAACCATCAATCTATCAAGTGATTAGGGATAATTGCAATCATTATACATACATAAGTCAATTATTTATTTAAAAATAATGCAAGATGAAAATATTACATCGAGAGCAAGTGCCCTATAGGGACTGGAAGTAATGGAGACTGAGGGAACCACCTCTAATAAGATTAACCCCCTTGGGGTTCAAATGGTTAATGTTATAGAAACATGACGTACCCGGACCATGCACCGCAAGATTCACTATATGATCAGCCAACTTGTTTCCCTCACGACGTGTGTGACTCAACCGGGTTCTATTGGAGAGAAGAGGAATACTCTTCCTGATGGGATAAGTGATCGACCATGGAACTTGGACGGTGCCCAGAAGCGCTTTGTAAAGAATATGAGAGCCAGTTTCTTCTTCCACTATATCAATTCCACCTTGACTGGAGAGAGTAGGGCCTGCCAAAAAGGCAAGGGCCTCCTCTTGAAGGAATGATCCACTTCCAAGGTACACCGAAAATGAAAAAAAAAGGTGCCGATAGGGTCGCGGATAACCCCCTCCCCCCTGCATGACACCCGCAATATAAGAACTGTTGGTATTCAGTTTTAGACCAGAGCGAGATGGTTTCCATCAGATCCATTTCCCGTTAGCAATAGGGGGAGCAAGATTCACCCGCATCATAATTTTCAAGAGATGGAGGGAGGTAGAATCCTGCTAATTATCAATACAGATGATTAGATTGAGTAGCTGACTTCGGGTACAAGAAATAATGGCTCTCCCAAGAAAACCATTCCCTCAAACCTCGCTCTGTTCCGCACCTGCCAAAGTCCCCAATAACCTGCATGCAAAATGATTGCTCTGGAAAAACGTTCAACCCCTATATTTCCCAAACCACTAAACCAATGCTCGAAGAAGGGGACAACCAAGATAGGGTGTGCCTGGATAGTAGTAAAACTGCCGAAGGAGAGCCAGACTTCCTGATCCCATTCACCCTCAAAGAAGAGGTGATCACTACTCTCCTCTTTTTGAACAGAACAACACAAGCAACGAGAGGCCATATAGATTCCACATTTCAGGATGTTTTCATTTGTGGCCAATGAACCATGTCGAAGCCTCCAAGTGATAAATTTCAGCTTGGTTGGGATACTCTTGGTCCAGAGGGTGTCATTACATTGGGAATCAAACGGATGAGGATCCAAGATACAACGACAGTCCCTAGAAGAAAAGGTTTCTGGGGCTGAGGGGGAGAAACACACATATCGAGTTCCTCATTAGTGGTGATAAGGTGAAAGGAGGCTTGTTTTTCCGTGTTGAGAACAACATTGATGAAGGCCAGACACCTGCTAGCCTCCTCATACATGATGTTAGAGGTTGGGCACCCCGAGAATCCAAGAATGCATCATGCCCAGTTTCCATGCCAGAATGACACTTTTCCCACCCCAATGATCCACCGAACATGAGGCTGGATAGTAGTGAATAAGGGGAGAATCATGGACATGAAGGGAGACATGTGGTCCTCAACCATCAACGAGCCATCCATCGAAGTTCTTCCCATAATATTTCCACATAGGGTCAGATGTTCATGAAGTTCCCAGGCCATTTTTTCATACATGTAAAGAAGAGTATCAGTAAGACTATGAACGTTGATCCCGCCTTCCTGAATGGGCCTCGCCATGTACCCCCAGGAAACTCAGGAACATTTTCCCTCAACCCGGGCATCCCAAATGATGCGGTCGAGGATCTTGTCAATCTTAGAGATCACCCCCTTTGGAACATCCACACAAGAAAGCACAAGAATAGGTGTGGCCAGAAGTACACTTTTGACCAGATCAATCTGCCCCCAAAATGAAAGGTACCTATTTTTTCAATTGAGGACTCTATCATTGATTTGGATGATAATATGATCGAAATCCTGAATTCAAAGATGGCCATAAGTAAGAGGATCTCCCAAATAATTCATAGGTAGGATACCACTTTGAATATCAAGATGGTGACAAATCTGTACATCCCGGTTGGGGGCGCACTTTCTTGATATGAATAAGTTACTTTTACTCTTGTTAATGACTTTCCCACTCCAATTAAAATAATCCTCCAAATTATTGATGAGGCCACAGATAGATCCCTTAGCAATACTCAGGAAGATAAGGGTGTCATCAATGAATATAAGATGAGAGATGGAGGGGACTTTCCATTTTCTTCTATAAGGGAGGATCCTGCCGGTTTCCATACTTTGATGGAGGAGACTAAGGATATCTTGGGATTTGATAAAAAGGATCGGGGAGATGGGGTCACCCTATCTTAAACCCTGAGAAGCCTTGAAGAAACCATGAGATTTTCCCATAAAGTGAACAGTCATCCAAGAAGATCTGAAGAAATGAAAAAGTAGATCAGACAACCAAGGGAGAAACCTATATATAAGAGTACCTTGTTGATGAAGACCCATTCAAAATGGTCATAAGCTTTATTCATGTATAGTTTAACCGCTATATTTGAGCCATGAGATTTAATGTTCATATCACAGATCATTTCTTATGCTAGGGCGATCTCCCCTGAATTGAACAGCCCTTCACAAATCCATGCTGCTCTATGGAAATCCATTGTGGAAGAAACTCCGCAAGTCTAGAGTTGAGGATGGATGCAAGGACTTTGTAGGGGAAATTTCACATGATAATCGGGCGATAATTCAAGATGAAAGAGGGGTTATTCACTTTAGGAATAAGAACCAAGGCCATGGCACAAGGACCTCTTGGAAGGATGCCACCCTGAAAATAGTCCTGAATGGCCTCAATAACATCATGTTTAACTACTTACCATACATCTCTATAAAAAGAGCCTGGGAAGGCATCTGGGCCTAGGGAACTATTGGATTTAAGGTAAAAAGTAGCTTTGTGGATTTCAGATTCCTCCAGAATAGCTTCCACAAGATCATTTTCCTGAGCAGTATCTTGGTTGGCAATGGCATCCATAAAGATAGACTCTCCACCCGAGTAACCATCAAGCATATGAGGGTTTGGGCCTTCCAACAGATCCTTGAAGTAATAATAGGTGAGGCGACCCACTTCATCTTTGTCTTTTGATAAATACACATTCACCAATTTAATGTTGGGATGAACCATGTGTTTTCTTTCTTTGATGTACGCATGGAAGAATGTGCTATTTTTGTCACCTTCAACAATCCACATGATCTATGATCTCTCCCTCACTATGCGCTCTTGTTGTAGAATCATATCAGAAAAAATGTCCTTTTTTTTAAATATCTTCAAAAACTCTCTCATCCCAGTTGTGCTCGAGACTAGCCTCCAGCCGATCAATATCATGCCCGACAATTTCCATCTCCCTATCACTCAGGGGAAAGGATTTCGCCCAATCCTGAAACCTTCCTTTGAGCCTTCTGAGCTTGTTATGGATAGTGATCCATGTCCTACCATGTGTGGTTGTATGACACACTTCATTAACCAATTCATGGAAACTAGGGAGTTTTTCCCAATGTTGATAATATCTAAAAGAGTCGGGAGTGGATTGCCTCAAGGAAAGAGTGATTAGAAGAAGGGAATGATCTGAGACACCGTGCGACATGTGCCTGACTTCAATTCTAGGAAATGATGTGATGGCCTGCATGTTGGGAATGCAGCGGTCGAGGTGACTCTATGAATGGAAGGATCCACGATGATTGTTGCACCATGTAAACCGGGATCCAGTGAAGCCAATATCCATGAGACCATTGGCTTCCATGAAATGAGAAAATTCTTAACTCGCATTTCTGTGGAACAGACCCCTTCCCTGCTTTTCCTCGGGTCTTTCAATCACATTGAAATCCCCTCCATAAAACTAGGGGAAATTGTTGGGGTCGAACAAGAATAATTTATGCCATAAGATCTCATGCTGCTTGTTGTCACATCCTTTGTAGAAAAAGGTAACGAGGAAAGCTCCTTTATCATGAGAGATCTTGATGGTAATATGATGGTCGCCCAGTTGAATGAGGTCAACCATGATTCTACGGTGCTGGAAGATCCATATATTCTTATTGAGAGGCTCTGCATGCATGTACTCATGAATTATTAGCCTTCTGGAGAACTCTGCAATTATGGAAGCATTTTTCTTATGTTCAAGAACAACAATGATAATAAACTTGTGATTACGAGCGTCTGAGGTGAGGAAGTCTGATTTCACCCATTCTTCGAGGCTATGGGCATTCTAGATAATGAAAGGAATCATTGAACCGAAAAATTCCCATCATTGGTCCTATGACTCTTGGCCATCGGTGAGCAAGAGGGAGAGGTATCCTTCAATTTACAAGATTGAGCTCTCGTACAATGACCTGCATTGATGGTAGATGGTAAGGGAGAGGAAAAGGTCACCTTCATAGGTTGGGGGGCCTCTAGTACTGGCCTCTAGATGAAGATGCAGTAGGATAATTAAGGTAGGCATCCTCGCAGGAGGGAGGCTTGGGAATATGGGAAGATGAAATAGAGGAAGGAGGTTTAGGAAAGGGGGGAGAGCCAAGGGAAACAGGGGGAGGCACAGAAGGGAAGGAGACCTTGGGAGCTGGAAAATATAATAGGAGGGGTTTGGGGACTAGAAATGGGGGAAACATAGGAGAAGAGAGAAAAGTAGGAAGCCTAGGGGGAAGAGAAAGGATGGCAGGGAGCCATCCATGAGGGACTTCTGGAGATTCATAATCAGGGGGTGAAGGGAGAAATAGGGATATCAGGCCAGGAAGTAAGGAGTGGGACTAAAGCGCCCTCTTGGCTCGCAAATCTAGGAGAAGAATACACCAAGGGCGCCAAAGGGGTGGCAGGGGCCTCCGACGTTGAGCCCACCCCATCACCTGAGGGAAAGGCCTTGACTCCTGAAGGAGGAAGGGATGGTGACGACTGCCCACATAACAGAACATCATGGGGAGATGATGTCGGGCACCATGAAAATGTTTCTTGCATGCCTGAGAAGATTGGACTTGAATACAACATGAAGAGCAGTACCTCGGATACACTGGATAGAGGATGGGATGCCACCAAGAAAATGAGTCCTTGACTTGGAGGTAGATGCGATCTGGAGGAGGGAACGAAATTTTCAGTTCCACACAGATATGTGATACAGAGGTGTCTTAACAAATCCAAGTCCAATCATCCAAACATAAGAAGCCCCCCAAAAAATCTCCGATGACCTTGAGGAAACCTGCATTTTGAAAGGGAAGCAGAATGCCCAGAAGATGCACCCAAACCGCAGCCACAAATATTTCCTTCCCCTTGTGGACATCTAGAGAACAATGAACAAGATTGAAATTCCACTTTTCATGGTATATGGGATCCCTACACCATGCTTGGACAAAATCAGCCTCTGAGCTAAAGAAAATGTAGAAGGCATTGCGGTGGAGCATCGAGATCTTCGCCGGAGATAGCAGACCCCACGATCTGACAAAACATTGGAAGACCGAGACCAGAGGCATCCCACCAGAAAAATGTGCCACCAACGTCCATTTGAGACACGCTTCAGATTCTGCAAATGCCGCCACCGGAACCTCAATCGATAGATGCAGACCATATTTTGAAACCACCGAATGGGGAGGAGACATCGCCGGAAAGCAAGGCTGGGCAGAGCCTCGAAGCAGAGCATAGAGAAAGCCTTTGAAGGAGGAACTAAGACTGGGAGCCCCAAGGGAGGAGCTGGGACCGAAAACCACCGGCGGAGTCGGCACCAGCACATTCCATCCAAAAGCAGGATGAACGAACATAGGAATTTGAAAAGGGGGGCGCGTGAGGTGCATTCTCCAGCGAGCTAAGAGAAGACATCCATATAGATATATAAAGGTTGGGGCTGAAGCCTTATTTTATTATTAAAGGAAAAAAATGTCCTCTTTTAACTGGGTAGAAGAAGACCCATTAAATAGCCCGAAGTCCCAGTGGGTATGTATCCCATTACATAGCCCGTAGGCCCAAATATTTTGCCTAAATCCCATTATATGAATAGTAACCTAGCTACTACAGTACCCGCCGCTGCTACAGTGCTCTACCGCCACTACAGTGCCCGCTGATCTACATTACCACTGCTACTATAGTACTTCTAGAGTAACCTACACCCCATGGGTTTTGAACCCCCATTTATCATGTATGATTACGGGGTACTTACCATTAAGCCAAACCCATACTACACATCCATATAGATTCAAGAAAAATAAAATCACATTGAAATCATTATTATTTATTATTTTAATTAAAATTAAGTAAAAAATCCTTGTGTATTAGGGTACATGCATGATCCATGTAATACTCTTGTGTTGTTCTTTTCCTTTCAAGTTTTTTTATTATTGTTTTTGAAATTATTTCATGTGTTTTTTCTAGTTGATTTATAGTGTGTCATGATTTCTAAGGTGAATTTTTATTCCATGTTTTGAGCATCATACATGGGGTTAATTTTAAATATTTTTATTTCATGTGCGAATTTTTAGTGGAGTATATTTCTATGGTTTAATTGAAAGGTGGACATGAAACAAAAAAGTGGTACCAGTGCTCATGGTTGGAGTTTTTATGGAGGATCAGGCCCTGGTTAAGGTGTTACAGAGCCCAGTTCAATATAATTAATTCTTCCCTTTGAATTATGAGATAATATTATTAATCATTTCCTTATATATTATTTTACACTAACCAGATTTTTGGGATATCACAATTTATAGTTGGATGGAATTATACAAGAGAAAGGTCTGGATTGAGCAGTTTCATAGAATGGATTTTGGATTTTGGGAAATGAATATTTATTACTTTCTTTTATATAAGGACCTTGATCTACCATTTAATAGATCCAAGCCAAAAGAAATGAAAAAGGAATAATTGGAAATATGGATAAGAAAGAACTCAAGATTATGAAAATGTTAGTTTCCTAGAACGTGGTTTTCAAAAACATCTGGGAATTGAATACCATATCATAAATTAATAAGATCTTAAATGATAAGTATATATATATATGAAGTTAATAATGATGAAAATGGTTTTGTTTCTAAGGAGAATATTCAACATATTAATGTTTTAAGGATGGTCTATAACTAATCATCTAAATAACTTCAATTTAATTTAATGTCATATAGAATCAGTAAAGGTAGACTTTAGAGAACTTATTTGGGTGATGTTTTTACTTTCCTTAGTTATGGATTCATTTGGTGTGATAGTGTCAGTTATGAGTAATTTGAGTGAAAAAATATATTTGAAGTTCACAAAAGTTTGTGACTAGATCTTGAAAGAATATATTATTCAGATGGTGATCTGTGTACCTTCTAAGTACATGTGCATCTCGGAGGGAAAAGGGTGATCAACTAGACACAAATTCATCTAAAAGTGAATGGTCAAATAACCTAAATCAGGGGTATATTGGTAGAAGTTTCTTTCCTATGTTGGGATTGTAGAAATAATGGACGCCATAAAATTGATTGAAGTGTTCATAGGTAGAACTCTTATAGATGTAATTTTGGTAGTGCTTTGGAGAACCCTATGTCAAAGTAAATGAGTAGTTTTCTCCTAAGTATTGTCATCTCACTTCATTCTTTGGTGGTTAAATATTGTGATTAATTCTATTAAAAAACCAAGAGGGGGATTCTAAAAAAACTACATCTCTAGATGATGCAACATAGTTCATCTGTTTGATGGGATAACTCTTAATATCATTGGAATTGGATATATTTACCTCTGGACAAGTAATAGAATATTTTTTAACATTAAATGTGTGTGAAAAAACCATAGAATAAGGAAGAACTTAATTTTTGTAGGAAAATTCAATGACTCTGGTCTTTATACAATGTTTCATGATAAAATATGTAAGATTTCACATGTTACTATGGTAGTAGAAAAGGGAAGGAAGGAAAAGACATGTTTCTTACAAGTTTATTATAATGAGTGATCCTGATGTATAATTTCTTCCACTTAACTTTGGCATGACCATCCTGTCAACCTCAGTGACAAGGGAATGGTGATTCTTACTACTAAGGGATTTCTGAAGACTAGAAGTACAGAGTATTGAGCATCTGTGTATTATATCATTGGAAAGTGGAGGAAGGTGACTTTTAGAATTGAAGGGAAAATAAAAAATAACTATACGTTTTATTTGGTTCACATAAATGTTTGGTGGCTAGATCTAGCGCATTCTCAAGGTGGTTTTTTTAATGAATCCACATAAAATTTTGGGTGTAATTTTTCAAGAAAAATTTTGAGGTTTTTTATACATTAAATTGGTGTAATTCCATGTTGTAGAAGGATATTGATTTTAAGTTTATGTGCTTATAGTTAGGAAATGGTGGTGATTATAGAAGAAAGGAGTTATGAAGGTTCTACTGGTGGAATGGGATTCAATTTGAGAAGACCATGTTGGGGAATCTTGAGAAAAACAGAGTTATATAGAGAATCAATAGGAATTTAGTAGAGAAGGTTAAGTGAATTTGGATTCACACAGGGTTCCCCAAGGTGTTTTGGGTGGAGGTATGTACTACATTGCATAGTTAGTTAATATAAGTCTATTATCAACCACTGGGAATAAAATTTCAGAGAACTATTAGTATGAAATAAATGTTTATGTGAACCATCTCAAAGTCTTCTATGCACTCACCAATTCCCAAATTTATGTCCAGGAATGTGAAAATTCGTGGCTATTTCTCAAGAATGTACTTTATTGGCTATGGTGGTGAAGAATTTGGATTTTGACTCTATAATAATGTCTCCCAAAAAGTAATCAAAAATCAAAGTGTGATCTTCAATGAATTGATCTTGTAAAGGGATTGAAACCTAGTAGGAAATTAGGATGAAAGATAATTATCATCAGAAGCTCACTTGTATTAACTCCCAATTCAAAAATTCAATAAGTATGAAAATTTAGGAATTACCAAACAATGTGATGGCGTTGAAAAAATAATGGATTCAAGTTATGATGTTGTGTCCAAGGCCTGAATTATAGGAGAGTTCAAGGACTTTGAAAGATTGAGAACCAAAACTTGATACTCTAGAAGTTGCAGTATCTAAAGAATCTCAATAGTAGAGATAACTTAATATATTTACTAGGAAAAGATACAAATTGAAAAGGTATGAGACTATATTTTAGTATCTACTTAAAATGGATGACAGAGAACCTAAATTCTCAGTGGAGGTTAGAATTTTTATGGATTCAAAATAATGGGAGCCAGACATGAAGGATTAACATGATTCTCTTCATGTATCAGAAACATGGGAGTCGGTGGATAGACCTATTTTAAATAGGATTAATAAAAATAAATGTATTTATTGGATGATATAATAGGAATATGATAGGTGGAGGTATAAGACCAAACTCGTTGTGAAGGGGTTTTAACTGAATGAAGGAGTGGATTTCTCTAAAATATTTTATCAAGTAGTAAAGCACACAACTATCCAAATGGTGTTATGTATGGTTATATCAAAATATATTTATCTAGATCATATGGATATGAAGACAACATTCCTTCCCTGAGATTTACCTAAAGAGATCTATATAGATTATTCATCGAATTTCAATGATCAACAGAACTGGGAACTTGTGTGTATTCTCAAACATAGCCATTACATTTTGATGTAACCATCAAGGTGTTGGATTCAGAAGTTCAATGATTTTATTATGTAATATAAGTTTACCTAGATTAACCTTTTTTTAAATGTGTTTGATATTGGGATTTCCATCATCCTTTTACTTTATGTGGATGAAAAGATAATAATAGGTATAGTGAAAGAAATTCTTGATGAACTAATGGATGAGTTATCTAGATGATTTGAGATGGAGGGTATTGGTCTAAAAATTAATATTTTGGGGATGATTATCATATGAGGACAAAGCTATAGTTCATTGTACTTAAACCAAGCTGACTACATCTGAAATATGGTGGAATGATTTGGTATGCTTGAAGAAAAACCCATGACCACACCTCTGGGTATCAATTTCAAGCTAAGTAAGGATAATTCACCTCTAATTAAAGTTAAGTTCAAGTACATGGTGAAAGTTACACATGAATTATCTTCTATAAGGTTGATGTATTTCATGGTTTTCACTCATCCAAAAAATTCACAGGTAGTGAGAGTTTCCAATGGGTTTATATAGAACCCCTAAAGGGATTATTAGAATTCTATGAAGTAAATTCTCTAGTACCTAAAGGGTTCTGAATACATGGAGATTTTATATATAAAAATGATCTTATATAAGGTTTTATATACTCTTACTTTGGGGTAGATTGAGGTTTATAGAATATCACTACATGATATGTGTGTTTTTTTAGAACGATGATTATTTTTATATCCAAAAATCAATAAGAAGTCACAATTTTAATAATATAGGTGAATTATATCAATTTAATAGATACAATAAAAGAGTTGATGTAGATTAATGGGTTATTAGAGGATCTCAAAAAAGAACTTGAAGTTGAGACACAATTTTTTGAGTCACAGAGCATGGTTTACTTATCCATAAATCTTATGTTCTGTTTCTAGAAAAAGAACATTATGTTGAAGTACCAATTTATCTAGATGTAAATAGATGAAGGAGTGTTATATCTATAGAAGATTTAATAACTAATAAATAAAACCTACATGTTGACAAAGGTTGCGACTTGGGAAGTGTTGAGATAGTGATTCACCTTAGTAAGTTCAAGATGATTGGAAAGTAGGTGTCGTGGGGTACCCTGAAACTTTTTTATGAAAATTAAAGGGGGAAGTATTTATGTGATTCTGTAACACCTAGATATTTTATGAGAAGTATATATTTTTTTATATCTTGTGTTATACGCAACATCAAAGGAATCTTTCACTGCACATAACACTAGCTTGTCTTGTGTTACACGCAATCGCGACCTTCTTCGATAGCGTGTGTAGTACGCAATACTGAGTTTCACTAAACAATGATATATTATTATAATATTATAAACTAGCCGTTATGAATATTATTAACTGAATTTTTAATTTGATAACATTATTATTCATCTTACATATTTTCTAGAACATGGTATGAGAACAAAATATATTTTTCGGGTAAAATAAGTATTTTTCAAAAAATGCAGTTTTGCCTCCTTTTGATGGCGCACCAACATTAAATCTAGTTTTTGACATGTTTATAAGTTCAATTTGACAAAATAAAATTCTTCTTTGGAATCAGGAAATAAAAATTTACTTTGGATAAATTTTTCATATTATTCTGGTAACTTTCATATTTTGATGAATAGTAAAAACACGCTATATTTTAATTAAAAACAAATTTTTTCATCGCAATAATTTATATGGTTAAATTCTAATATTGAATGGTTTTAAAGAATAAATATAATATATTATTACCATTTAATATAATTTATGTCACTATAATTAATTTTACATTGAATTCATAGGTAAAAACATTTCAATCTTTGGCAATGTTTTAACTTTTAAAACTCGTTTGCTTAACAACGGGATTAATTTTAAATTAATTACTACAACTTCAGTGTTTTGAATTTTGAAAAATGGATTCCATATTTGGATTCAGTGGGTCCAAATTATGTTAATAGGGTACTTTTTTTGATATTATGAATAGTAACTATGGTAATTTTTATTTACTGCACTTAAAGGTAAATCGGGTAATTAAGGGTAAAAATAAGATTATTAAATTACTCTAACACCTGCCAAAATTCTATTGGATGACTAAAAGTTGACCCTTATCACCTAAGGGTCGGATTAAATTCATTTTATGGACTTTTTTCCATTAAAATAATTTAATTATTATTAAAACCAAAGAAAGTGACAACATGTCACTCTCTTAAATCTTATAAATGTAATAATTTTAATTTAGTGATAAACATCATAAAACTTCGGATATAAATAGTCCCCAGAAATATAATAAAATTATCTACATCATATGAATTTATTTATATTTTTTAGGTATTAAATAATTATCATTAATTATGACATAATTGTGATGTTGAAATTATTTTATTGATTGAATTATCAAATAAATGATTTTGAAAGTATTAAAATAAATATTATATGAACTATTTAATATGATACACTAATTTTATAGATAAATATGACATGTTATGAATCTATTAAATCATTGAGTTTGAACATATCTTCTGTGTATATTTTATTTAAATTCAAATAAATAAATAGTGTCAAAATTGACACTATTGAAAATTACATATTATAAGATTGTTTAAAAATCACAAAAATATTTAAAATTTATAAATTAAAATTTATATGGTAGAAAATTTAATAAAGTATAAAATTATGTACAATTCACAACATATAAGTAATTATTTATAATGATTTTAAATTTAGAAAATTATTACCACAAATAAAATTAAATAGATTATATAAGGATAAATCATGTTGATAATGTTTAAAAGAAATTCCCAACTTGTCTAATTTTTATTGGTTGATGAGATTACAACCCTATATAATCTAATATTATGATTTGAGTCATTTTTGGAGGTTTTTAAATGGGGTTGGAATTTATTATAAATTAATATTTCTTATAATTCCAAAGGTGCCCCTCTCCTCCCTTATAAAAGGGAACCTCCTCCATCTCCTCCTCACACTACTTTTAGCCTTCAAGATCATCAAACCCCTACCAATTTCTCTTCTCCACTTCCCTAGAAACATCCTAGAGGTCCTGGTCTTCTTCAAAGACCAATATTAGTGCCCTAAGATGAGGTTTCAAAGAGGCATGTCGAAGAAGAGGTAACATCTGTTACCGATTCTTTCAAATTAATTTCTTCTTATACTTATTCTTCTTTAGTTGTTTCATTATTAATTAATAACATCAGTATAAATAATATACTAATATGTTATTATAAATATGAGACAAACCTATTTCACCTTCTATCCATCCTACGGAAAATCAAATCACCGCGCGTGCGTACATACGGAATACCGTCTCCACGCCGTGGTGTAATCTGTTTTCTACCACCACCTTACTTGGATGGGTATAATGGTGTAAATAATAACTATATATTATTATTGTAAAATGATATTGATTTTGAAATAGTATACATACACTTTAATACAATTCCACGATCATGGGAACGATATCATCGCTCGTGCGTACGTACGGCCTACCGTCTCCACGATGTGATGTGACTCGTTCTACATGATCTTCATTGAATAATGATTATATAAATGAATTTAATGAGAAAATATGATATATATTACACTAATACCATTCTAGAAATGAGTTCTCTATAACCTAAAAAAAGAATAATAATTTATTTGACAAATCATGCATAAGAACATAAAGCAATAAACACACGAATAACAAGTAGCAATGAGATATTACTAATAAGAAGCTAAGAATATGACCATATATGATATCATAACAATGAGTATGATTCTGGAATAAGTCAATGACATTATTTAAATCATTATACAGGATGTTTGGATACGTACAAATCTTATCGGATCTAAGGTAAGGGAAAATCTCACAATCTCATTTTTTATCTAAGATTGTTTATACTTTAGAATTTACTGGGGAATACTTATCATCCACATCCATGTTTCCTAAATATTTAATATTATTCTTATCCTCCTACAATTTATTAAATCCAATTTTACCCATTGGGGAGTTTTTAGTAAAATATATGAAAGGAATATTTTTTCGTTTTTAGTACGAGGTACTTTTTGACTTTTCCGGCCAAAGTACGAGAATAATGTTTTTTAACTTATACTACATGAATGGATTTTTAGGATTTCATAGAACATTATTTCCATAAAGCTTCTTTTACAAGTTTTCAATTTTATTTTTAATCAACTTCTTTTATATTAAAATTTAATGACATTTTAAGAAAGGGAAAATGTTTTTGAAGTAGAAAGGATATTTACCACAAGAATGGAGTTCAAGTGTTTTATCAAAATTATTTTACATCTAAGATAATATAGAGTTCTATTTATATCCCTATTTTTGCATTTATTTGATTATGTTATGATGGAATTAATTTTATGATGTCTTTTTATCTTATATGGATTATGTCATGATGGCATGATGTTTAAGAATCCCATATTTATTACATGGGTTATGCTATGATGTATGATTTATGATTTTGTGGAACACATAAGAATGGTTTCATTATAAGATGGGTGATACCTATATCTCCCTCTAATGCATTGGGTAAGGATTTATATATCATGATATAGACATGGCTGGAATGGAAATTTAATCCGGTTCAGTGATACAGGACTGGAACGAGGAGTGAACTCGGTTGAGTAATGGAATTTGTCCGCTATGATGGTTTTGGAAATGATCCTTGACTAATATGAAATGATTTTCTATGATTATGTGTGTATGCCACAATGTTTCATGTTTTAAGTTATGATTATTGGGATCATATTTCACCACTATGATTTATCCCATGTTGTGATATTATGATCTCTTTTGTAGGTTAAGATATTCAAAATGTTATGTTCTTATGAATATGATATGATTGATATTTCTTTTGTCTACCCTTATTGAGCATTTGAGCTCACCCTTTTGTATGTTTTCTTTTCCCCAGGTCAGGAAGAAGGGTATTAAGTAGGATATTCTAAAAAGGGACTCTAGATATGATGAAATAAACAAGAGACAGTGTAGATGCATTATGAACCAGTTTTTTATGTTTCCCAGTTTCTAAAGACACTATACCTATACGATCCTTTCATGGTTTTGTTATATGTTGTAATAATTATGCTTTAATTTTGATGTAATAACAATTTATGTAGAGTATGGGTCTTTATATTTGGTATCAGAGGAAAGGTATAGTCAACCTTTAGAAACTAGGATGTGAAAGCCTTAGTAAGAACCCTAAGGATATGTCGAAGCATAGAACATAATATTAGTGTTTTAGAAATGGACATGAATAACCAAAGATAAGACCTTAAGTGTAAAATTTTATTCTTGATTATGTGGTTTTCCTAATATGATTAGTGTTTCTCACACTATGCTTATTGGTTTTAGTCAATGGCTGGAACCCGAAGGAACCGTGTTAATACTAAATGCGACGGGAAATGCAATGATTGTCCACCTGAAAAACCAAACATTATGGGTGTTGGAATGCAAAATCTTTTATCCATGCTCACACAACTTTCTCAAGCTATGAACCATTTAGGACTTCCAAAAAAGAAAAGGAAGGAGCAACATTCTGTTGAATCCTTCATGAGGCAGTGTCTACCTTCATTCAGCAGGTCTCCTGATCCATTAGTGGCTGAATAGTGAATTAGTACCACTAAAAAGATATTTTTAGTTCTACAATATTCTAAACATGGAAAATTCATCTTATAAGTGTATCGTTTGGAATGTGATGATGATAAATGGTGGAATATTATCAAGAATACGAGGAAAAGAGATGAAATTGAGTCCATGGAATGGGATGAGTTCAAGAACTTATTTTTCAATAAGTACTTCCCTCGCATTATTCGAACAAAGATAGAGAAAGAGTTTCTTGAACTGAAGAAAAAGGATGATGAATCAGTTGGTACCTACGAAGCAAATTTTACAAGACTTGAAAGGTATGCTTCCAGAATTATTATCCAACCTGGGAGTAAAATTGATCGATTCTTTAGTGGCTTAAAACCAAGTCTTATAAGGGAGTTTGCCATAAGGGACTTCAATAGATACGAGGAAATTTTTCGATGTGCTCTCAAGGTTGAGATGGAGATTGGAGTAACCCACAAGTCATATGGGTTTGATAAGAAGAGGAAGATGGAATTCAAAGGAAAATCTAAAGACCACACTGAAAATAATATGAGTTTTCTTTTATGCTCAAATTGTGGAAAGAAACATGGAGGGAATTGTCTTAAAGGTACAAGAAAATGTTTTAAGTGTAGAAAATAAGTTCATTGGGCAGTTGAATGTTGAAATTATGTGAAGAAGATTTCTAGTGATGCGAACAAATAAAAGGCTACACAGAGTGCACCTCCTGCACTTCAATGTTACAAGTGCAAGGAAATGGGGCATTATGCTAATCGATGCCCTAATCCAAGAGTTGTTGATGATGATCAACGTCAACAAACTCTTAAGGCCAAAGAAAAAGGAAAGTCATATGAAATTTCTATCAGCGATGTGGAGTACGATAAAGAAGTGGTGAAAGGTACACTTACCATCCACTCTAAAGTAGAAAATGTTTTATTTGATTTTGGATCCACCCACTCTTTTATTTCTGATGAATTTTATAAGGGTATCTCCATACTACCTCAACAATTAGATGTTTAGTTAGCTGTGACAACTCCTAATGGCACAACAGTCACATCAAAAGTTTATAATTCTTCTCCAATTGAAGTTTGTGGGAAAGTGATTCCTGAAAATCTTATGATCCTTCCTATAGTGGAATTTGATATGATTCTTGGCATGGATTGGCTTTCTTTATATGGAGCTCATATCAATTGCCAAAGAAGGGAAATCAAATTTAATATTCCTGATCAATATACTATCATCTATCGATGCAAGGATGAATATAACCTTCCAGTGGAAATATCTTCCATCTTATGGGTCTTGATTCCAATAAATGAAGGTTATTTATCTCAAATGGTTGGAGAGAAACTCATGATTAAGAATACACCCATTGTACGGGATTTTGATGATGTCTTTCCAAAGGAATTGCCAGGTCTTCCACCAAATCGTGAAGTTGAGTTTTCAATAGAACTCATACTGGGTGTTATGCCTATTTCAAAGACACCTTATAGAATGGCCCCAATTGAGTTGCAGGAATTGAAGAAGCAACTCCAAGAGAATCTTGATAAAGAATTCATACGCCCTAGTGCGTCACCTTGGGGAGCACCTGTTCTGTTTGTTAAGAAGAAAGATGGATCAATGAGACTCTGTATTGATTATCAATAACTTAACAAGATCACTATCAAGAACAAATATCCTCTCCCACACATTGATGACTTATTTGACCAACTATGCAGAGATCAATACTTTTCCAAGATTGATCTTCATTTAGGGTATCATCAATTAAGGTTTAGAATGGAGGATATACCAAAGACGGTTTTCCATACAAGGTATGGACACTATGAGTTTATAGTGATGCCATTTGGTCTTACTAATTCCCCTGATATCTTCATGGATCTAATGAATAGAGTATTTAGAAACTATCTTGATCATTTTGTGGTAGTCATTATAGACGATATTCTTGTCTATTCAAAGAGAAAGGAAGAACATGAAGATCACTTGATAATTGTATTCAAGACCCTAATAAAGGAGAATCTTTATGCCAAATTTACCAATTGTGAATGTTGGATTCAAAAAGTTTCATTTTTGGGTCACATAAGCTCAAAAGAGGGGATATCTGTGGATCCAGCAAAGACATAGGTTATTAAAAGATGGTCGAGACCAACAACAGTAACTGAGATCTGAATTTTTCTTGGCTTGGATAGATATTTTCGACGTTTTGTGAAATATTTTTCAAGGTTATCTAATCCACTCACCAGGTTGACTCGAAAAGGAGTTAACTTTGTTTGGATAGAGGGGTGTGAAGAAAATTTAAAGGAGTTAAAATTAAGGTTATCCAGTGCACCTGTGCTCACACTACCTTGTAGTGGAGAAAGGTTTGTGATCTACAAGTGATGCATCTAAGAAGGGATTGGGGTGTGTTCTCATGAAAAACTATATGGTGATAGCTTATGCCTCACGATAGTTGAAAATCCATGACCAAAATTACCCAACTCATGATTTGGTGTTAGCTGCGGTAATCTATGCATTAAAGATTTGGAGGCATTATATTTATGTTGAAAGGTGTGATATTTATACTAATCATCAAATTTTAAAGTATATTTTCACACAAAAGGAGCTGATTATGCGCCAAAGAAGATGGTTGGAGCTGATTATGGATTACCACTGCTCAATTCATTCCCACCCTGGGAAAGAAAACAAGGTGGAAGACGCATTAAGTCGACAAGACCATGCTATATTATCCTTGACGAGGATCACAAAAGATCCAATATTTATGGATTTACAAAGGATGGATCTTGGAATTATAATATAAGGGGAAAAATATTATCTTTCTCAAATGAATTTTCAACCATATATACATGTAAAGATTAAAGAGGCACAAAAAGAAGATGTAGAGTTACAAATGAAGGTGAAAAATGTTCCTGAATTCAACCTTGATTGTGATGGGATAATAAGGTCCATGAATTGGGTTTGTGTTCCTCCCATCCCAGAATTAAAGAAGGAGCTATTGTATGAGGCTCATAGTTCTTCATTCTCTATTCATCCTGGAAGCACGAAGATGTATAGAGACCTAAAAGAGTACTTTTGGTGGGATGGAATGAAAAGAGATGTTGCTAAATATGTCTCTTGATGTTTGGTTTGTCATCAATTTAAAGCTGAGAGACAGAAGTCTAAGGGGATGTTACAACCATTACCCATACCCGAATGGAAATGGGAAAACATCACTATGGACTTTGTCACTGGACTTCCTAAAATATCCAAAGGCAATAATGTTATTTAGGTCATAGTTGATCGTCTTATGAAGTCAAAACACTTCATTTTTATTAGAGAAGATTTCTCTCTGGATCAGATTGTCAGGATATATGTGAAGGAAGTGGTAAGATTACATGGAGTACCACTTTCCATTATATCTGATCGGGATCCGAGGTTTACCTTGAAGTTTTGGCTAAGTCTTTAGCATACTTTAGATACAGAGTTGAGTTTTAGCACTGCTTATCATCCTCAGATAGACGGTAAGTCTGAGAGAACAATTCAAACTCTAAAAGATATGTTAAGAGCTTTCTCTATGGATTTCAAAGGTGGTTGGGATCAATACCTACCTTTGGTTGAATTTTATTATAATAATATCTTTCACTCTAGTATTCAGATGGATCCTTATGAAGCTCTCTATGGAAAGAAATGCATGACTCCATCTTTCTAGGATGAAGTTAGGGAAAGAAATCTATTAGGACGTGATCTTGTTGATGAGATGGTAGAAAAGGTCAGATCTATTCAACAACACATAAGAGCATCTCAGAGTCAACAAAAAAGTTATGCCGACAACCGAAGAAAAGACCTAGAGTTTGAAGTGGGTGATAAACTGTTCTTATGAATATCTCCTTGGAAGAGAGTAATGAGATTTGGAAAGAAGGGAAACCTGAGCCCTGGGTATATTGGTCCTTTTGAAATACTGGATCATGTTTGGAAAGTAGCTAACTGATTGGAGCTTCCACCAAATATCTCTCAAGTTCACGATGTGTTCCATGTATCTCTCCTGAAAAAGTTCATACCTGATCCTTCACATGTACTCAGCTCAGAAGTTGTACAGCTGGAGTAAGATCTTTCTTATGAAGAATAGCCAATAGAGATTCTGGGTCGTAGCAAAAAAGTTCTATGGAACAAGACCACTTTCTTGGTAAAAGTTTAATGGAGTAACCACCACTTAGAAGAAGCTACATGGGAGATTGAGGATAGGATGAGGGAGAGGTATCCTCATCTGTTTGTTACGAAGTGACGAATTTCGAGGGTGAAATTCATTTTTAGGGGGGTAGAATGTAACACCCTGATATTTTATGAGAAGTATATATTTTTTTATATCTTGTTTTATACGCAACATCAAAGGAATCTTTCACTACACACAACACTAGCTTGGCTTGCGTTACACGCAATCACGACCTTCTTCGATAGCGTGCATAGTATGCAATACCGAGTTTCACTAAACAATGATATATTATTATAATATTATAAACTAGTCGTTATGAATAGTATTAACTGAATTTTGAATTTTATAACATTATTATTCATCTTACATATTTTCTAGAACATGGTATGAGAACAAAATATATTTTTCGAGTAAAATAAGTATTTTTTAAAAAATGCAGTTTTGTCGCCTTTTGATGGCACACCAACTTTAAATCTAGTATTTGACATGTTTATAAGTTCAATTTGAAAAAATAAAATTCTTATTTGGAATCAGGATATAAAAATTTACTTTGGATAAATATTTCATATTATTCTGGTAACTTTCATATTTTAATGAATAGTAAAAACACGCAATATTTTAATTAAAAACAACTTTTTTCATCGCAATAATTTATATGGTTAAATTATAATATTCAATGGTTTTAAAGTATAAATATAATATATTTTTACCATTTAATATAATGTATGTCACTAGAATTAATTTTACATTGAATTCATAGGTAAGACAATGTTTTAACTTTTAAAACCCGTTTGCTTAACAACGGGATTAATTTTAAATTAATTACTGTAACTTCATTGTTTTGAATTTTGAAAAATGGATTCCATATTTGGATTTAGTGGGTAAAATTATGTTAATAGGTTACTTTTATTTTTTTGATATTATGAATAGTAACTACAGTAATTTTTATTTACTGCAGTTAAAGGTAAATCGGGTAATTAAGGGTAAAAATAAGATTATAAAATTACCCTAATACCTTCCAAAATTATATTGGATGACTAAAAGTCGACCCTTATCACCTAAGGGTCGTAATAAATTCATTTTATGGACTTTTGACAATTAAAATAATTTAATTATTATTAAAACTAAAGAAAGTGACAAGATGTCACTCTCTTAAATCGTATAAGTGTAATAATTTTAATTTAGTAATAAACATCATAAAACTTCAGATATAAATATTCCATAGAAAGATAATAAAATTATATACATCATATTAATTTATTTATAATTTTTAGGGATTAAATAATTATCATTAATTATGACACAATAGTGATGTTGAGATTATTTTATTGATTGAATTATCAAATAAATGATATTAAATGTATTAAAATAAATATTATATGAACTATTTA
The DNA here is from genome assembly GCA_963277665.1 of Viscum album. Lineage (NCBI taxonomy): Eukaryota > Viridiplantae > Streptophyta > Magnoliopsida > Santalales > Viscaceae > Viscum > Viscum album. The sequence continues at coordinate 2,104,224,703 of OY728165.1, forward strand.
ATGAGATACAATAATTTTATAGATAAATATTACATTTTATGAATCTACTAAATCTTTTAGTTCGAACATATATTCTGTGTATATTTTTTTTAAATTCAAATAAATGAATAGTGTCGAAATTGACACTATTGAAAATTACATATTATAAAATTGTTTAAAAATCACAAAAAATATTTAAAAATTATAAATTAAAATTTATATGGTCGATAATCTAATAACGTATAAAATTATGGACAATTCACAACATATAAGTAATTATTTATAAGGATTTAAAATTTAGAATATTATTACCACAAATAAAATTAAATAGATTATATAAGGGTAAATCATGTTGATAATGTTTAAAATAAATTCCCAACTTGTATAATTTTTATTGGTTGATGAGATTACAACCCTATCTCATCTAAGATTTTTATTTGAGTCATTTTTGTAGGTTTTTAAGTGGGGTTGGAATTTATTATAAATTAATATTTCTTATAATTCCAAAGGTGCCCCTCTCCTCCCTTATAAAAGGGCACCTCCTCCCTCTCCTCCTCACACCACTTAGAGCCTTCAAGATCATCCAACCCCTAAAAATTTCTCTTCTTCACTTCCCTAGAAACATCATAGAGGTCCTGGTATTCTTAAATGACCAATCCTAGTGCCCTAAGAGGGGGTTTCAAAGAGGCATGTCGAAGAAGAGGTAATATTTGTTACCGATTCTTTCAAATTAATTTCTTCTTCTTCTTATTCTTATTTAGTTGTTTAATTATTAAGTAATAACATAAGTATAAAAAATATACTAATATGTAATTATAAATATGAAACAACCCTATTTCACCTTCTATCCATCCTATGGAAAATGAAATCACTGTGCGTGCGTACGTACGGAATACCGTCTTCACGTCGTGGTGTAATCTATTTTCCAACACCACCTTACTTGGATGGGTATAATGGTGTAAATAATAACTATATATGATTATTTTAAAATTATATTGATTATGAAATAGTATACATACACTTCAATACAATTCCATTATCATGGGAACGATATCATCGCTCATGCGTACGTACGGCCTACAGTCTCCACGATGTGATGCGACTCGTTCTACATGATCTTCATTGAATTATGATTATATAAATGAATTTAATGAGTAAATATGATATATATTACACTAATACCATTCTGAAAATGAGTTATCTATAACCTAAAAAGAATAATAAGAATTTATTTGACAAAACACACATAAGAACATAAAGCAATAAACACACGAATAACAAGTAGCAATGAAATATTACTAATAAAAAGCTAAGAATATGAGCATATATGATATCATAAAAATTATTATGATTATGTAATAATTAAATGACATTATTTAAATTATAATACAGGAGTTTTGGATACATACAAAGCTTATCGGACCTAAGGTAAGGGAAAATCTCTTAATCTCATTTTTATCTGAGATTGTTTATACTTTAGAATTTACTGGGGAATACTTATCATCCACATCCATATTTTCTCAATATGTAATATTATTCCTATCCTCCTACAATTTATTAAATCCAATTGTACCCATTTGTGAGTTTTTAGTAAAAGATATGAAAAGACTCTTTTGTCATTTTTAGTACGAGGTACTTTTTGACTTTTCCGACCAAAGTACGAGAATAATGTTTTTTTTAACTTATACAGCATGAATGGATTTTTATGATTTCATAGAACATTATTTACATTAAGATTATTTTACATGTTTTCAGGTTTATTTTTAATCAACTTCTTTTAGATTAAAATTTTATGACATTTTAAGAAAGGAAAAATGTTTTTGAAGTAGAAAGGATATTTTCCTCAAGAATGGAGTTCAAGTGTTTTATCAAAATTATTTACCATCTACGAAAATATAGGGTTCTGTTTATATCTCTATTTTTACATTTATTTTATTATGTTATGATGGAATTAATTTTATGATGTCTTTTTATCTTATATGGATTATGTCATGATGGCATGATGTTTAAGAATCCAATTTTTATTACATGGGTTATGGTATGATGTATGATTTATGATTTTGTGGCACACATAAGAATGGTTTCATTATGATATTGGTGTGACCTATATCTCCCTCCAATTAATTAGGTAAAGATTTATATCTCATGAGATAGACATGGCTGGACGGACAAGTTAATCCGGTTCAGTGATACAGGACTGGAACGAGGAGTGAACTCAGTTCAGTAATGGACTTTGTCCACTATGATGATCTTGGAAATGAGCCTTGACTAATATGAAATGATTTTCTATGATTATGTGTGTATTCCACAAAGTTTCATGTTTTAAGTTATGATTATTGGGATTATATTTCACCACTATGATTTATCCAATGTTATGATAGTACGATCTCTTTTGCAGGTTAAGATATCAAAAATGTTATGTTATTATGAATATGATATGATTGATATTTCTTTTGTTTACACTTACTGAGAATTTGATCTCACCCTTCTGTATGTCTCCTTTTACCCAGGTCAGAAACAAGGGTATTAAGTAGGATATTCCAAAAAGGGACTCTAGATATGATGAAATAAATAGGAGACAATTTAGATGCTTTATGAACTAGTTGTTTATGTTTCCCAGTTTCTAAAGACACTATACCTATATGGTCCTTTCATGGTTTTGTTATATGTTGTAATAATTATGCTTCAATTTTGAAGTAATAACAATGTATGTAGAGTATGGGTCATTATAGATTCAGTGGAGGACTTAGTCACACACCAACATGAATCTAAAGTGGGATATTTTTGGGTGTGAGATTCATTTCATTGGTAAGAGGAAATGATAAATCACTATAAAGAGAAAATATACTATGCTTATTTCTGATGACTTCATAGAGATAGATAAGTAGAATCATAGTGTCAATTCATTATAAGATGTGGGTTGGGGTATAATGAGTCATTACCAAGGAAGTTCATTCATTAGAAGATATATATGGTTTCATATATATGATATCTTTATATGGGAAATTGTCTACTAGTTTGGCATATTGAGGTAGTGGGATGATTTGAATAGATAAAGGGTTTCTCCAAAGATCTTAGAGGAGGAGAGCTACAACAATTTTTGATGGAATGGTGGTGGTGACTGAAAAAACGATATGGTGACTTCTATAAAAGGTGGGTAGATTACTTGTTAAAATTACCATTGGATTGATGCATACACCTGAGGGTGGGTGAATCATGCATTGACTAATATTTTCCATTTATTAAATCTTATTTAAATCTTCAACCCCCTTTGGTTATGAACCTATATGGATGGTTATAATAGTTGGATCCATTTATTTTTTACCAAGAAATCATCATCCACATGAAAAATAAGAAAAAAAGTAAATGTAGAACATGGTATTTTTAAATAGTTTGGTTCGATGACCTACTCCTTACCTTGATTAGTTATTCTCCCCGATCAAGTATTATCTGATATAATAAATTTCTGAATATAATGGTTGGTGTTTCACACACCTACATAGTTTCTCACCATGCATTTAATTCATTCTTCTTATAGGACTTCCACAAAATTAGCTTCATGATAAAATCACAGCTTTACCTTATGATTTATTTGTATAACCTGAGTCACATCGGTTATATAGATTCTCTCCATATAGACACAGGTGTTTTATTTCAATCCTCCTTCAAATTAGACCACTAAAAAGCACATGATGTCTCCAAATCAACTAAATTCACCTTTCTTCCTCATTAGTAGAGTCTTTAAATGCCACAAGTTATTTAGAATAAAAACATGCAACTTGGTCACCAATTACAGAAAAATTCATTAAACTTTAATAGATTTATTCACTTTGCTATATTACTTCAAAATTGAGTTTTTGTGATCTTCATGAATATATAAGCTCATCGATATCTAAAAGGATCAACACTAAAGATCAGGAACTATGAATAGTTGGCCAGTCTCTCCTCAGATTCTTTTTATAATGCTTCTTCAACAATGGTTTTCATATGATCATATTCCTTCTTCAACTTTGATACATGATTAGACTTCTCAAAATAGTCTCCAAATTAGATTCTTCATTGATAGTTCTCTAGTTCTTCAAACTCAGTTAAAGCTCTCATTTCATTAAAAAAATTCTCACTCCTTTTTTATATGTAGATCACCCAAAATATTATTTCTTATCTTTAAAATATATAAAATCTCTAAGTATTTAGTTACTATGATCCTAAATTCACTTTTCCTTTACCTTTTTCATATGTGGGTGTTTCCATGATCTTAATATTCCATTTGTATCATAAACCAATGTATCTTATACATTTATAGAAGTGCCCTTGTTTTTTATCTACCTCATTTTTCTCAATGAATGGTTCTTATAGATCCTTCATTCAAATGGATCTAGTTTCTTCTAATGTTTAGCTCAAAAGACTTTCACTAAAACCCGTAGCATAAATGTTCATCACACCTATATAAAAATCATAAAAAAAACAATATTATGGTACATATATTATTATCCTTCTATTAGAATCATACAGTAACACTTAAAAACATAACATAGAAACTTGAACTTCAATAACTTTAGAACACAACTACATCTCCTCTAACTCAGTCCCAGCATGAATCACAATTTTATTTGTGTTATTAATGGTATTTAATATCAGTACATGCATCTTTAGAATCAATTATATTTTGATCATAGATTGATTATTTTAAAGTATTACATTTGAAAATCATTTCATAAATATAATAATGTTCCTCCTTTATCTCATCTCATTCATCCTAATCAAACCAAATTATATCACATTTCATTTTATGATATTTAGATCAATGATGTTCAACATCAATATCAGTTTATGTTTATTCATTTATAGATTTGATAATCTATAAGCTACTTGTTAATACCCTCTTTCCTTTCTCCAAAAATGATCTCACTTTGATATTATTCAATATAGTTGGGAAACACATACTTCAAATATATCTAACAATGAGGATAAGTATTGAAATTAGTATATTCATTTTCATCATAACTAAATAATTCTAGAAACTCATACTTTTTATACATGAAATGTCTCATAAAATCTCTCCAACTTTGATAATCTATTATCATAATTTAAATATAAACATATCAATAATTTATTTCTTGTATCATATCTAATTTTTTATATTTTCATCTATGAAAATAATTTCTATCATCATCCAAATAAATTTATTCTTTAGAAATTTAATTTGGAAACTTCTTTTTATATCCAACCGAAATCTAAAATTTACACTAAGTACCAATGTCTACACAAATAGATCCATGCATAGATGATGATTATTCATCTTTTCAAATGATATCTATGAAAACATGATTCATGATTACATAGAGTAAATTCATAGTTACGTAGCACCTAATCCATGTGAACTTAAGTGTCTAATGATTATATAGTAGAATTCATGGTTGTGTAGAGAAGCATGATGGTTATGAAAGGTAGGGTGATGGTGACCTGAGAATAGGATGATGCTTACAAAAATATCAATTTATCTTAGTTGATGGTTATGAAATACTAGAATTATTCTTACACAGTGACTTTATTTCTAAGATGATGCATATGTAGATTCCTAGGATTTATGAAAATGACATAAGTACCCCTTCAAGTGTCTCTGATCCATTTCCTAACATCACAAATCTTCATCCAAATGTTATAATCCTTTATATTCAAAACTCCTTGAAGATTAGTACACCTTTAATAGTTTATTATATTTTGATTTATCTTCTCTAAAAAATTAAATATGTTTTCAATTTTTAATTAATACCATTATAAGGTATCAAAAAAATGTTCGACAACCATCTCCCATTCATAGGTATTCAATTTATTTCAATGTTATAGATAGAACATTCACGAACTTAGAACCTATCTAAGAATTAATAACTAGTACAAAAAATAATATGACGTTAGGGGATACACACATAGCAGCCAACTCTTCTAAACTACATTTCTAGCATGAAAAATTTCCTTTGAAACACTTTTAGTAACCTAATAATATCCTTTACCCATAATACATGGGAAAACCTCCAAATAGTCCTCAGAAGGTGGATGATACAATCTATCACCTAACTATTCATACTCATTGAATCCTAGGAATCTAAATATGAATCATCTTAGAAGTGGGATATTAAAGGATATTGATTAATACTTTTAACATAAAAATATAATAAATTAATGTCAATAGCACATTATAAGTTCTATCCCCCCCCTTAATGGTAATAAATAAAAAGGGGGAAATGTCTTTTATCTCCCCCTTAATCACTCCATTGATTTAAGGGATGGATTATTATGATCCTCTCACATATAAAAACAAAAAATTCTACCAATGAAAAATACAACCAACCACAATATTTAAGAGAATGATAACACCAAATGTTTCATAACAATGATCCTTAAGTGATTCATCTCTAAGTCTACCAAGGATAACCCATTTTAGAAAACAATAGTGATTTTAAAAATTATAAAGGTTGTATATATATATATATATATTTTAATGTGGAGTTAACTTTGAATTAACTTCTTTGGGGATATACACCATATTTTGAATAAGTTCTATAAATATGCACTTAACTTCCCAAAATATATAAAAAAATCAGTCCAAGCTATTTTTCTTCCCCTTTTTGTTATATAGTCACTCCCATTGAAAATGTAACCAATATAAATCAAAACAAAGTTATAAGAGTGAAAATAATACCTCAAAAGTCAGTTTTTATTAGGGATGTTCAAATTTAATTTTCAATAGTAAATGATTCATGTTTGGAAAGTTACATCACATGATAACCCCACCTTAAGGGATTTTTTCCATTATATCATCACCATAGAAGTCTTATTCCATAAATAATATCTATATAGTTTTTATACTAGTTACTTTATGATGCCAATTAAAATGAATACCAGTTGAAATTATCTCCATAATGGATATTCCGACATGCTATTTAGATATTACAACTTATGAGTATCTCTCGTTTCTTTAAAATTCACCACCAATTCCAACCATGTAATTACATCCACCATGATCTGGGAATAAGGTAAATCCTCCATTACTCTTAAATTATATAAATAGTTATGATGTTTCTTTCTCAAAATAGAAACTCTATTAATTAAGGTCTAGAATATCTAGATTTTTTCAGGATTCATTTCTATTTAGATTTTCATCTCTGTTCTTCCTTAGGCTGCATAGACTCCAATTCCTTTTTAGGTTTCTTCTTAGCTGTAAATGGAAATTTAATTGTGAAATGAGATAACTATTATTATTTTCATATTTCTCAATTTTTTAATAATTATCCAACCGATTAGGTTATATGATCAGACACCCTTCCTTCTTCTTTGGTGTGGTCTCTTTATTAGTAGTAGTAGCTTTAGCATAAAGATCAATTAGTGTTTTCACTTTTTCTTTAAACAACTTCTTATGTCTTGGTAAAATAGTCATACAATATTTTTTATTATTCCAAAACTATTTTCACCTTCCACGCAAAATTAATTTAATATTTAAGTGACCTCTATTTATAAATTTATTTACTATATTTTATTACCTCTTTAGAGTGAAATTATCAGATTCTCTTACCATAGGTTTATATCCCAGGGAAAACATGTTTCTATTTCATTGTTTCTACTACTATTGTGGCCTATTAAAACTTTTATAAGAGTTGTTCATGGTTGTTACAAATAATTATTAATAATATTTGTGACAACCATTGTTACAAAACTCAAATAAAATTTCAATTATTTTAAATCTTTTTTTATAAATAAAATATTTCATTTTGTAAAAACTATCCTACAGGGTTGTTCTCAACTTTAGTATTACTACCCATTTCTTCTAGTATTCTATATCTTGTATGAGTTGATATATTATGAAAATGGATAGTGGAAATATTGCTAAACCTCTAACAACACCAATAACCAAAAAATATTGTTCTTTTTACTTTAGATGCAGGTTGTACAAATTTTTCTGCGTGATTACTTTATTATTATGGGTTTAAACACCACTTTATTGGGAATAATTTTTGGGAAGTTCTATTATTAGAAATTATTACATCCACCATTGATGTTTTGGTGGATTTCCATTCATAATTAGTTAACCAAATTTTTATAAAATATTTATTTTTACCTATATTTATAAACAAAATAGATTTAACACTCATAGCTTTATTAGGGCAGTGAGTTATCTTTACCCATGATCTAGAGGTGTATGATTCTCTAAATTTTCTCACACTAACTTTACCACCATATTGAGTTCCCTTTGAAGGAAAATTCATCTCTCTTACACGAGCATTAGTGCTTCACTTATCAGTTCTTTAGGAAGGTCTTTCTTATAAAAATTCTAGATTTTTTAATTTTTTTCTATTTTCTAATCACTTCATGTTGAGGGAATATTGTTCATCCATAGCTGATTTATTATCGAAATCCAAATATCTATTTTAACTTATAAAAATTATCCCCATGAAATCTTATACTATTATTTATTGGTTTTTCATGGTCTTCAATTATTTTAGCATTCACTTCCAACTAACCTTCCTTGACACCAAGTGCAGCCCTGTGAGATACTTAAAAACATGGAACACCTATTCACTAATTTTATTAATCATCTATTCCTCATCAACATAAAATTTGAAGATAAATTTAACCATTGATATTTTCTCTATGTTAATATTTAATTATTTATCCATGGACATTAATTTATTTATAATAGATTTATATTTCTACAACCTTCCTACAAATGTTTTTTATTCCATTTAAATCAGCCATCATCTCCAAATTTTCATCATATAGATCCTGAATAAACCCAAATATATAAGAAAAAACATTATCAAGAATGTTATTTAAATATAATCAAACCTTATAGTAGTATATGTCAGAAAAATTAATATAATTGTTCTCATCATAGAAAGAACTTGTTTCTTTTAAGGAATTATGATCAAAATATTTAGTTAATAAAATTTAACTTTGAAATACTTTAGTAATTTGTGATTCATTATTTTATTTTTAGTTATTTATAAACTTCCATGTATCTTTCTTTATCCTATTTTTTAATTTCAAATATGAAACTCTAATTTCTGATTCCACAGGAGTAGATATTGATCTCTCTATAAGAGTTTATTCCCTGAGAATATCCCATATAAACTTCATTAATTTCATATTAGAATATCATGGTAAGAAAAAATCAAATACAACTATAGGGATATTGTATTCGATACTAGTTTAAATTACCCTTGGATCATTTTAGACACCTGGGGGTTTGGTGTTGAATAGTTTTTAGAAATTACCAAATCTTTATTGAATATTTAACCCCTTTGGGTTATAAACATAAGTTGTATGTCAGAACAATATGATCAATTTTTATTACACCAAGAAATCATAAACCACATGAAATGTAGGAAAAAAATTAAATATATAACATAATATTTTTATGAGGTTCAGTTCTAAGACTCTCTAGTGGCTTCTTAAACCACTTTATATTTTGAAAATTATAAAACTTTAATTTTTTTCCCCTTTCACATATTTCATAATACATAGAATTTTGTAGTTATAATTTATAATATATTTTTTATCTATTATATTTATATATTTTAGTTATTGATTAAATTATTCAAAAAATTAATTATATCTTATATTTATTTCATTAAATTGTCTTAAACTTTCATGTTTTAATTGTTCATAATAAATTCTATGAGTTTCATAAAGTTTTTCTTTGCTAAATATTTCATTTAAGACCATTAAATCTAATTTATATGTGTTTTTTTAGTTATTATATATCCAAAATATTTTTCTCACCTATACAAATGATTTAAGTATCCAAAACATTATTCCCACATATGAAAATATTTTTCCCATGTATAAAAATTTCCATATTTTTTTACTTTCTATATTTCAATCATAATAAAGGATAAAAAACTAAAAAATGAGTTATTATTATTTCATTAAAAAGATTAAGAGATTATATAAATTTAATTTAACTAAAATAAATGTTTAATCTATCTTAATCATATTATAAATTGTTTTCTACATCGATGTATGTTTTAAATCAGAATTATATAATATTTTCTAATTACTTTTAAATAGTATTTGAGTCATATCGAGAGAAATATAAGTCTAATTAAGTAGATATTTTTATATTTTTTTAGATAATAATATTATCTATACCTTATTCAACTACATGGAAGACTAAATAAATTGTATTTATGTATAAAATTTAGTCTAAAGTCACATTAATTAATATGTGATATTTCTATAATTACTTAAATTGTCTTTGATTATTTTTCTTGTAATATATTTAGATATATAAGTATGATTAAGGATATATTTAATGATTTATAAATATAATGAAATTATCTAAATATAATTCAGCTAGACCCAAAACTGATTCTTTTATTTAGAGGATCTAATTTTAGATTGATGTTTAAGGAGTCAAACTATTTATAGACTTCAAAAATTTGGCTCTGCCTAAAATTTGTCTACACTTTATCTTCACATATGCATTGAATTTTCATACACATGAAATTTTTCAATTCATGAAATTTTAAAATTCATGTAATTTTTGTATGCATGAAATTATCCTTCATGAAATTTTCCTTCACAAGAAATTTGGCTACATCGATTCTTCCAGAAAACTGCTCACGTAGAAATTTTCCTACATTGTATGTATTATTTTATAAAGTATATATTTTTCAGAAAATAAATGTATTCCAAATAATCATTTTTATTGTTTTTTATTTATCATATAAATTTATTTTATATAGAAAACTACATTTTAGTTTTAGTAATATTATTTTATGTGCATGCTTATGTGAACCTAGAAAACATTCTATGTTTTCATTTTATTTCATACCTTGATTTTCTATATTTTTTGTTAAATATTTCTCTTGATTTAATCTTTATATGATTATATATTAATTATTACTAGTTTTTAAAAAATTAATTTTTATGTGATTTAGATAGAATAAAAGTTATATCATGAGGTAAAATAATTAGAATGTAGTTTTGGAAAAATGTAAGTTTGGAATTTAATTAATTTTGAATATGAAGAGTTAGTCTTGGATAAATTTGGGATTATTCCAATGAATTTATTATCCATTATTATGCATATATTTAATGTTATATTAATTGTTTATTTATTAAACTAATGAGATAATTTATACAACTTGGTTTTCATTTTTATAGTATATCAAATAAAATTAAAAGTTTCTTCCATTTGAAGATTTTATTATTGGAATTTGTTAAGGATAATTTTGGATTTTAAAGTGAAAAATAGGCATCTATATATTGTATGTAAAAAAGATAGTTTCATGCAATGAATAAATATATACATGAATCTCTTTTAACTCATACTTATTAAAGTGTTCACAACTGAGTCCTGAAGCATCATCATTCAACTGCTTTCTGAAGTAAACTACTGGTTATCTGAACTTCATTATTTAGACATCTTAAATGGCCCAAGAACTACTAGATACAAACTCTATAATCTTCATCCATAATCATTCACTAGGTTAAGTTTATTTATTTTTTCATTTTTTCATATCTTTCTATATAATATAATTTACACTTAGTGCATCTTAAAAGGGGTTATACTACCCTTAAAAAAGGTGAATCTGAGTCTAGTTTTCCCCCTTAGAAGACTAGGTATAGTCAATACTCTTTGAAAACTAGGTTTTTCTTAAACCATAAAAATGTAGAGGAAATGAATGCTTCTGTAAGAGTCTAGTTTTAGTCTATCCTCTTAGAAGACTAGGTTTATCTTGACCAATAACATAAAATAGGTTAGGTTATTTCCGTTGAAATTATAGTTTGGTTCTACACCTATAAAATAACGGGTTAGGTTTTCACCCATAAAATATTGGCTTCTATCTATAAAAAGAGGCTAGGATAGAGCTTGTAAAAGTATAGGTTTGGTCTTCTCCTATAAAATCATAGGGTTTTTGTATAAACCTGTAAATAAGAATTGAATTAGGTTAAACATAAAGGTATGAAAAATAAGGATGTGAAGGGTTTTTACCTCAAACCATTTTTTTATTTTTAAAAAAGTCACTTTAGGAAGAGTGGTCACCGTACATTCAAGTTTCAAATATTCAAACACCGATCAACCAAAGCTTAGAATTTAAAAATACACAAAGTTGGTGCCCTCGATTCCTAAAGCTTCACATGCCCGCTACTGACACATCCATAGAAAAATCTACGAGAAATCTCCAAGCCTCGATCCATGAACAATCACAATCAGATGAAGTCACGTCACCAGCCTCCATCATCATTACATCTCCACCATTGACACCACCATCACCCCACCACCACTGGAGTCTATAACTGGAAAAAACAACCCGGGAAGCAGAGCCATAACAATTGTCCAGCCATCGCCAAGGAAACCTTCACCTTCATCTTCATCTTCACCATCACCATCTTCAAAACACCATTCAATACTACACTGTTGTCACTTTACCCACATCATCAACATTCCTTAGTGGGTTCCATACATTGGTTTTATGTGTGAAAAGTTGAAGTAGGATCATTTATACCTAAAATAATATAAAATTCTTATATTTAGATTTTACTTCCTGGTATTTTATTTACTCTATCTATTCCAACATAGGTGTGGATAAATTGTTTAATATTTTGGCTAATAACTTTCTTTTCATAAATTTTAACATCTAATTTATTTTTAAAGAGACATAATTCACCCCCCTGTCCATTTCCATCACCCCTTTAGGCTTTAACAGTTAGTATAAAAGCTTAAACCATTATAGATATGTTAGTTTTTAACTCTGGGAGATACCTCACAATTGGTATCATTAGTTGGATATTTTAAATATATATTATGATTTATTTGATTTTTTATATTAATTGTGATAAGTTTTTATCATAGTCATTAACAAGACTAAGGAAAATATATTTTTTAGTGAGTCTTACTTAATGAATAAAAATGGTTTGAATATGATATGTCCCCCAAATTTCAATGGTGTTATGTATACTTAGTGGTTGATCCAAATAAATTTTTATCTAAAGATTCATAATATTATATTTTGGTATATTATGGTAAATTCTTATGTTTTACCCAAATTTGTGTAGGATCGAAATAGTGATGTAGATGCTCAATTTACAAGAGGGGGGGTGAATTGTATACTTTAAAAATTCCTTTGGAACCTTTAAAGTTAGTTACAAATAACTATGTTTTCCTCGAGTAAAGGAAAGGGCTAAGTTTAACAAAGTTAAACTTAAGAAAATTCACAACACCTCTAATACCAAATGAAAACTTGGAAAGAGATTCCGAACGTGGGTTCTGGAAATATGGTTCCGGAAATTGAAACTTAACAAAAGATTACAATATGAGATTCTACCTTAAAGCGTATAGAATCTAAATGGAACAGAGTACAAATAAGGAAGTATAAGAAAGTTATACTTTCCTTATAATACAAAATGCAGCGGAATATAAACACGTAGAAGAACTACAAGTAACAAGATATAATTCTTTTAACCCAAAGAGAAGGGTATCCAACAACCTTGGATAAAGGTCCCTTGATTTATACTTTCAAGAAAGTCTGTCTTACCCACACCAGGGTAAGCCCTCGATACGAAGATCGGAGTGTCTCTGTCTTGCTATCCCCGCAAGCCCTCAACTTCAAGGTAGTTGGCAACCTCTGTCTTCCTCAGCAAGGAAGACCTCGAACTTCAAGGTAGTCGGCACCTATGTCTTCCTATCCCTGGAATCCCTCGAATGTAATCACCAACATTCGGAGTCGCACGAAGCATTGAGAGTTAATAAGAGACTCTCTCTATAGAAATCACATCAACAACATGTATGCACAATAACCAAGTTATTCATCCATCAGTTATGAGCTCTTTCAAATGGGCTCCTATTTATAGGTAAGGTCGGCCTCCTTCCCAACGGTCATATTTTCCTTAAAAATCAGAGGGACCTATACACGTGTCACTTAGCCAACGGTTAGTTTAAAACAGAATGGACGACATCATTTTATAAAAAAACAAGTGTAACAGAATGTACAACATCGTTTTAATTCTAACTCAAAAGTCCGGAATGAAATCTTCAGAGTGAAGGTTCAGAGTGTAAGGAAAAAAATAAAGAGTAGACAGATTATAACAATGTAAGCAAGATGAAAGTTCGGAGTCTAACCAAAGATAATTTTTGGAGTCTAAATAAATTTGGAGTGCATAAAACAAAGATGATCAGATTTTGTCTAATAGGTGAATTCGGAATTAGAATTCAGAAAGAGAATTCGTCATCAGAATTTGTTATGAGAATTCATCATCAGAATTCGTAATGAGAATTCGTCATCAGAATTCGTAATGAGAATTCATTATCAGAATTCGTAATGAGAATTCATTATCAGAATTAGTTGACAAACTTCATAAGGATTAGCATCCTGAATCTAATGTAGAACTTAATTAGAGTTCGTATCCAGAGTTCGGAATGAAACTTTATTACAGTTCTCATCTAGATTTCGTAGTGAAACTTTATTACAGTTCTGGTCCAGAATTCAGATCCTAAAAACAGAATACCTCATATCAAAGTTTCAAAACAATTCCGAGAATATAGGAATGAATCCGAATCTTATACTTAAGAAAAATATGGATGAAAATATGATAAGGATAATTTTTCTTATAAAAGAGATTTTTCTTATAAAAGCAATTTTCCTTATAAAAGCAATTTTCCTTATAAAAGCAATTTTCCTTAAAGATAAGGTGTTTGTGATTTTCAAAACAAGAAGGAATTGAAAAGTCATTAGGAAAACCTTATTGACTCAACAATCTCCCCCTTTTTGGAAAGCACAAACATCCTTACGAAAAAGAAATTCTAAGAAGAAAGAAAAAACATTAAGGCTTATCTCCCTTTGCTTTAAGAATATTGATGAATACGACTAACTCCCCCTTAGGCTTTGAAACTCTAAGGTTCGTATTCTAGATTTCCAGAGTTACATTTTATTATGAATAAGAAGGTCTTCTTTAATAAGAAACTCCCCCTTAGATAAACTCTTATTAGAGTTCTTTTTCTTAAGTGTCTTTTCCTTCTCCCCCTTTTTGATTTTCAAAAAGAATTCGAGGGAATGAAAAAAAAATAACAAAGTACCTGAAACATTAGTTAAAACAACAAAAGAAATGACAAGAACAAATTTCATTACGTTTGAAATCTCGGCAACAAAGAAAATTAGATACAACAAAAAGATCGGATTTAGCTATTTCGGATCTTTTTCCTTCGAAATAAGCCCCTTAAGAATAGTCTTGATCTTCTTCAGGTCTTTATGATCTTCTTAAGCTTTCTTCTCTAAGACCACTATTCTTGCAGATTGCGATTCAATATTTTCTTCCTGGGTTTTCAGATTTTCTTCCTGAGCTTTAATCTTTTCTTCGAGAGCCTTCATCTTTTCTTGAAACTCAATCTGATGATCCCTTTCAAACATCCAGTTTTGAGAGACAGAATTTATCTTCCCATTCAGATCTCTGACTTCTTGAATCCGAAAGTTCTTTTCATCTGTCAGCTTCTCTTCAAAGGAAGAAGTCAGCTCATTTATCTTCATGTCCTCAGTCTCAAAAGCATCTTTAACATTGTCTTGAAATTCATCGAATAGCCTCATCTCTTCTACAGTCTTCTTCGACCAGTTTGTCATCTTCTTGCAAGATTTTATATGAGCTTCGTATCCAACAAAGAAGGTTTTGAACTGAGCCTCAATCTCAACGCACTTGTCCATAACCATAGATACAGAGTCTGATTTCTGATTTAAATCATGTTGGAGCATCTGGAATCTTGAGTCAATACTTGTGAAGGTAGGAATGGTTCCCACCAACTTCTTCAAAGACTGGACAACAAAGTCATGCCCCACCGAAGATGACTCCGAATCTGAATCTTTTCTTAGAGAATTTTCTTCTTCAATAAGTTCAAGCTTTCTATTTGAAGAACTACCAACTTTATTTCTTTTTACCACCACTAAACTCGGAGTATCAGCAAGAATTTTCTTTCCCTTGTCTTTTTTCAGAATCAATTCTTGATCTGGAATTTTCTGCTTGCTAGTAGATACTTGAATAATATCATCAACAACTTTTTGAACAAAATCTTCCTCATTCTTATCCTTTTCTGGGGTTACTAACTTAGAGGATTCATCCTCTGATGTTCGGAGTGATAGGTGTTCTGAAGGTGACCCCTTATAATCATCTACTTCTTTCAATAAATCTCATGTTTCACCACTTCCTTTAGCAACTACTTCTTCCTCTTCCACTTGTTTAATCTGCTCGAGTTGCCCAGCATGTTCAGCTGTAATCTCTTCCGGAAAATTAAGGTTTCTTCCTGGAGTCTCAGGTAGAGATTCCAAGGAGAAAGATCTCGGAACTGGAATGCTTCCAGATACTATTTCATTAAATTTTAACAAATCTTGGACTGCCTCAGCTTCTGATATCTTCTTCTTGAGCTTCTTTTCCTTTACTTGTTTTTCAAGATCATCAGCAGTTCTCTCCTTCAAGGCCTTAGCCTCCGCAGGGTCCAATCCGAATTGTGGATCCCCTTCTTTCGTTTTCTCTTTATCTACTCTCCACTTCGCAACAACCTCATCAGGATAGGCCTTCTTCTACTTTGGTTTGGGAGGTGTGGTTTGAACTTCCATAGATTTAGGATCCTGTACTTTAGCTGCAACTTCTTTCAAATTTCTTTTCTTTACTGGCTTATATGATTCCGGTTCAGCAGCCTTCGGAGCCGCTTCATCTTGACTAGGTAAATCGAAGAACTCACCAGTCTCCTTGTTGAAAGCCACATCCATCCTCTTAAGGGTATCATCACTGACCAACAAAATTTTGCAAACCCTTGGTTTAGATCTGCAAGCTTCCTTGAAAGACTCAAGACACTGAACTATCAACTTTTATAAAATTGCTGGGTACATTACGATCTGGGCTCTGAGATTTCCTTTCTTAAGATTCTCAATGGTTATAAGAATGTGCCTCATGAAGTTAAACTTCCTAAGATTTATCAGGAAATATAAGAAATAGATCTCACTCTTCTTCAGGATATCTTTATCACCTTTCCTCGATACGATAAGGCCTTGTACCCACAACTCTAGAATCCGGAAATTTGTAGGCAAACTAGCAATCTTAGGAGCTTTGTCATCTGAGAGTCCGATAGTTTTCAAGGCTTTTTCCTTGTCGAAGCTACCCTTAGAATCTGGAAACACATGAGATATGAACTCTGCTTCTCCTTCATAGGTCAGCCCTACCAAGCTTGCTGCCTTGGTATAAGAAAGCTTATAAGTCTTTCCATAAGACTTTATAGAAAATTTCTCCCTATTATCTTCCTTAAAGAAGGAAACTGTTTCATAGAACTCAACAAGTAACTCCGAAAAAACATCGTCTTGATTCCCCTGTTTGGACACAGCAATATCTTCCCACCCATTCAACTTAATGTTCTTCGAAACAAGAGAATCATAGTTGTTGAAGAAATCTGGATGGACTAGTCTTTCTCTGTAAACTAACCATTGTGAAGTAGGTTTAGAGGATGACATTTCTTGAGAAGCTAACTCGACAGACATTCAGATCTGATGACCTCTGAGAAGTTCGGAACGGAGAAATCTAAAGTTCGGAATGGCCTTAAAACAGAGAGGTAGAGCTTCGGGACTCTGGAGCTTGAAATCGATGTGGGACAAGTATTTGGGTCCCCTTTATATAGGCAATGAAACGACGGTTCAACTTCCACAGTTGATCGAACGATTGTGATAAGTTGAGATCAGATCTGACGGTTGAAAACAAATTCTGAAGAAAACTTGAATCCGATCTTTTTGAGGTTTTTATTAAAAAAAAGAATTAAGAAAAACTATAATCTGAAAACAAAATACAAGAAAATTCCAGCAAGTAAAATATGACTACGAAAACTTGAGTAAGGTAATCATACCTTTCGGATTGGCTTAGGAGGATTATTCGTAATGGGTAATATAAAAATGACTACGAAAAAATCTTTATTATGAAAAGACAAAGTTCGCAAAAACTTTACTATGGAAAACAAACTCAGTACGGAAAAACTCATTATAGAAAACTCATTACGGAAAACTCAGTACGAAAAACAAATTCCAAGAATTGAAAAAAAAAACTTATTATGAGAGATTCAGTACGAAAGTTCCGTTATGAAAATACCACTACGAAATTTTCCATTCCAGATGTTTTTAATACGAACACTTCCATTCCAGAAGTATTCTGTACAAAAATTTCCATTCTGGAAAATTGTAGTTCCGGAAATTCCATTCCGGAAATCTTCGTTCCGAAAACTTTGAAAACAAACTTTGAAAAAACATTGTTATTCTATCAAACAAATGTACTCCCCCTATGAAAAGGAGTTTATTACTGTAAGGATAATTTTTTAACAGAAAGTTAATTAAGAAGGATTACCTTATGGTTATCATTCCTAACTTCTGTTTAATATATGAAAATCTATCAGAAGGCAAATATTTTGTGAAAATATCAGCAAGTTGATCTTGTGTTCCGATAAATTGAAGAATAATATCTCTTTTAAGTGTGTGATCTCTAAGAAAGTGATGTCTAATATCTATGTGTTTTTCACTAGAGTGATGTGCAGGGTTCTTACTGAGGGAAATGGCACTCGTGTTATCAAACAAAATTTGAGTTTTAGTAAAACTCAAGCCATAGTCAGTGAGTGTGTGTTGCATCCACAACACTTGAGCACAACAACTTCCAGCAGCTACATATTCAGCTTCAACAGTGGAGAGTGCTACAGAATGTTGCTTCTTGCAGGACCAAGAAACTAATGAATCTCCTAAGAAATGACAAGTTCCGGATGTACTTTTTCTATCCATCCTACATCCACCAAAGTCAGCATCAGAAAATCTTTTTAGGATAAAATCATTTCCAGAAGTATAAAATAATCCTAGATCCATGGTTCCATTAAGGTAGCGAAAAAATCTTTTTACTGACTTTAAGTGAGATTCCTTAGGATTGGATTGATATCTTGAACATAAGCATAATGAGAACATTAAGTCTGGTCGACTAGCTGTTAAGTAAAGTAAACTTCCTATCATACCTCTAAAAGATGTTTGATCTACTGGTTTCCCAGCTTCATCAAGATCTAAAGAGTTTGAGGTACCGATAGGAGTACTTATACTCTTAGTATTATCATAACCATAATTTTTAAGAAGATCTTTAATATACTTATGTTGAGATATGTAGGTTCCTTCTGGTTTTTGAGAAATTTGAAATCCAAGGAAAAATGTTAACTCACCCATCATACTCATTTCAAACTCAGATTTCATTAGACTTGCAAAAGAGTCGGTCAAAGATTGCTGAGTTGAACCAAATATGATGTCATCAACATAAATTTGAACAATCAAAACATTTTTATTATCTTTCTTTATAAAAAGGGTTGGATCTGTATTTCCCTTAACATAGTTATTTTGAAGCAAAAATCCAGTGAGTCTATCATACCATGCTCGTGGGGCTTGTTTAAGGCCATACAGAGCTTTGGTAAGTCTAAATACATAATCAGGATGTTTTGTATCTTCAAAGCCAGGAAGTTGTTCAACAGAAACTTCCTCTTGAACATAACCATTAAGAAAAGCACATTTCACATCCATTTGGAAAAGTTTGAAATTAAAGAATGCTGCAAAGGAAAGTAGAATACGGATAGATTCAAGTCTAGCTACTGGAGCATAGGTTTCTTCATAGTCTATTCCCTCTTGCTGATTATAGTCATTAGCAACAAGTCTAGCTTTATTTCTTACTATGACTCCATTTTCATCACATTTATTTCTGAAAACCCATTTTACTCCAATAACAGAAGTTTCCTTAGGTCTTTCAACCAAGGTCCAGACTTTATTCCTTTCGAATTCATTTTGTTCATCTTGCATGGCTTTGATCCAATCATCATCACCTAAAGCTTCATCAGTGCTTTTAGGTTTTAATTGAGAAAGAAATGCTAGATGTTCTACTTCATTTCTTAAGGAACTTCTATTCCTTACAGGTTGATTTACATCACCAATGACACTATCACTGGGATGATTCTTAAGGATCTCCTGATTTGGGTTTTGAAAAGCCTGTTCATCAACATAGGGTAGAAAGTCTTCTGGGGTAAATGTTTCAGGAATATCTTCTTGAACATTATCCTTATCAGAAAGTTCTTCTATCAATGGTTGATAATCAGTTTTTGAAAACACATCTGAGGATGTAGGCTGAGGTGTTTTAAAAACAAAAGGATCTGACTCATCAAATTTTACATGTACTGTTTCTTCAACAGTACACGTGTTTTTATTAAAAACTCTATAAGCCTTAGATGTTGTGGAATAACCTAAGAAAATACCTTCATCAGATTTTGGTGCGAATTTATGTAAGTTATCTTTAGTATTCAAAATGAATACTTTGCAACCAAAAACCTTGAAGTAGGATAGTCTTGGTTTTCTACAATTCCATAATTCATAAGGAGTTTTATTAAGAAAGGGTCTAATCAAAACTCGATTTATAGTATAACAAGCAGTACTTACAGCTTCACCCCAGAAATGTCTAGCAATAGAATATTCAATCAACATGGTTCTAGTTATCTCTTGAAGAATTCTATTTCTTCTTTCAACTACACCATTCTGTTGAGGAGTTCTAGGTGCTGAGAAATTGTAAGTAATACCTTTTTTACTACAAAAAGCTTCAAAATCAGAATTTTGAAATTCTCCTCCATGATCACTATGAATAGTTTTCAATGGAAGGTTTTTCTCATTTTTAACTTGAGATCTAAAACTTTTGAAATAAGAAAAAGCTTCAGATTTCTTTGCTAGAAAATAAACCCCAGTAAATCTAGTGTAATCATCAACTAGAACAAACACATAGTATTTTCCTCCAATAATTCCAGTTTCTGTTGGACCAAAAAGATCCATGTGCACTAACTGTAATGCATCGGTTGTTGAGACTTCACCGATTGATTTAAAACTAGATTTATGTTTCTTTCTATATTGACAAGGATCACAAACTTTAGAAGAATCAAATCTAAGCTCCGGTAGATCCTTAAATAGTTTCTTCTTAGAGAGTTTACATATGTTCCTAAGGTTACAGTGACCTAGTCTTCTATTCCATAACCAGGAATGATCTTCCATTGCACTAAGGCAAGGTAAATCTTGACTCCTGAGGTCTTCTAGGTTCAAAGTGTAGACATTCTCTTGCCTACTGGCTAAGAGAATAAATTCTTCCTTGGAATTGTGAACTAAACACTTATCATTCCTAAAATTCACAAGGTAACCTTCATCACATAACTGACTTATGCTAATGAGGTTGTGCTTAAGACCCTTAACAAAAAGAACATTTGAAATCAAAGTTTTACCAAGAAAAACAATATTACCAATACCAACAATCTCACCCTTAGCATTTTCTCCGAAAGTTACCTTTCCTCCTTTCGTTTTGATAATCTTTTCAAAAAAGCTTTTATTACCAGTCATGTGTTGGGAACATCCACTATCCATGTACCATGTATTGTTGCTGGTACTCTCTTTATTTTCCTGAAATCAAGAAGAAAATTAGACTTTAGGAATCCAAACTTGTTTGGATCTGAGATTTCTAGACAATAAAATTTTAGGTACCCACATCTTCTTAGAGAAATAAGCTTTGTGAAAACCTAAAGATTGGGTTTTGTTTAATGAACAATCCTTTTCCCAGTGACCACCACATTGACACTTGGTACAAAATGGGGCACTTTGAGGAACAAAATAGTTGTTACTAAAAACTGGTTTTGCATGGGTATAACCATATCCGTATTTATTTCTTAAAGGTCGTATTTGGGAATACATTTTATCAAAATTTTCCTTACCATGGGTAAAGTTTGATAAACACTTATTTAAGGAAAAAATTTTGGACTTGAGTTTTACAACCATGTTTTTATCCTCAAAATCATTAGTTTTAGAACTAGAGCTAGGCTCGAAAACATTTTTATTAGAAATTAATTTTTCTAATTCTTTAAAATGTTTGTTCTTCTCAGAACTTACTTCCTCAAGATTTTTTGAAATACTTTCAAAATCAGTATTTTTCTTATCAAGATCTTTAGAAAGATCTGATATCTCTTTTGTAAGAATAGATTTCCTAGAGTTTTCCTTATCAAGTTTCTTATTGAGTTTGGAATTCTCAATCTCAAGAAGTTCAGCAAACCTAGAGACTTATTCATAAGTAGGTAAAGTATTTTCTTCATCAGAAGATAATTCTTCATCAGAAGAGTTATAATACTTTCTATTATTAGAATTTAGAGAAACATTGGTCAATGATTCAGCATTTCGTACCTTATCCATAAAACAATGATTATCAATAGGTAATCTAGCTAAAAGACCAATATTCTTCTGTCCTGAAGATTCATAATCAGAAGATTCATCTGAAGAGTCACCACCACTGGCACTCCAGGTGTCATTAGCTTTCAAAACTTTCTTGGATTTTTCTTTATAATACTTCTTTCTGTTCTTGTCTGAATGTCTTTCTTTCTTTTCTTTCTTTTTGAGCAAAGGGAAATCTGGTCTAATATGTCCAGCTTTCTTGCATTCATAACAAGTAACTTCTCCATATTTCTTATCTTTCCTGTCCTTCTTCTTATACTTGGATTGGAAATTTCTTTGGCAAGCTATCTTGTTCATCCTACGAGCAAGATTTGATAACTCATTTTCTGATACTTCACTCTCACTAGATTCGGACTGGAAAATAACTTTCTTAGACTTGGATCTGGTTAATCTCTCAGGAGTCTTAGCTTTCATATGATTTGATGTAGTTGTAAAAGAAACAGTACCATTTCCATTCTTCTTTTTGATGTTGTCAGCATCTCTCTTCATTCTGGTTTCATGTTGGAGAAAAGTTCCAAAAAGCTCATCAACAGAAATCTGAGTCACTTTCCTGTTCTCATCTATAGCTGTTCTTTTGGATTCCCACTCATTGGGCATGATATCAATTATCTTATCCACAAGAGTTTCATCATCTAGACCTTTATCTCCCATAGACTATAGGCTTTTGACGATAGTCATAAATATATATTGAACTTTACAAATTGGTTCACCATAAGGAAAATTGAATCCATGATATTCAGCTCTAAGCATAGCTCTTCTAGTCTCAATCACTTTGGAAGTCCCAAAGTGTGTAACTTCTAACTTCTTCCTGATACAGTTAGCTGCTTCACAAGAAGAAATTTGTCTATATATATTTCTAGTCATTGAACACAGTAAAGTATTGCGTACCTTATAGTTGAGTTGATATTCTTGCGTTTCCTTGTTAGTGAAAGTTCTGACTTCCTTGTCAAGAATTTTATAATCTCCAGTAAGCATAACAAAATTATCTACTCCAGTATTGATAACAAAAGTCTTCATTCGATCTCTCCAGTACTCATAGTCATTACCATCAAAGATTGGTGGTCTTGTAGGATTTAGATTATCAATTGAACCAACATTGACTCCTACCATACTAAAAATAATCTTCGATACACAAACTTGTTAGTAGAAAAGATTCTTAATAACAAAGGTTCAGAATGGAGAAGTTCGGAATGTAATAGTTCGGAATGATAAAGTGAGAAAGAAAAACTTATACATGAGTACAAGTATTTCAGAAACCTGCTCTGATACCAATTTTAGGATCGAAATAGTGATCTAGATGCTCAATTTACAAGAGGGGGGTGAATTTTATACTTTAAAAATTCCTTTGGAACCTTTAAAGTTAGTTACAAATAACTATGTTTTCCTCGAGTAAAGGAAATGGCTAAGTTTAACAAAGTTAAACTTAAGAAAATTCACAACACCTCTAATACCAAATGAAAACTTGGAAAGAGATTCCGAATGTGGGTTCCGGAAATATGGTTCCGTAAATTGAAACTTAACAAAAGATTACAATATGAGATTCTACCTTAAAGCGTATAGAATCTAAATGGAACAGAGTACAAATAAGGATGTATAAAAAAGTTATACTTTCCTTATAATACAAAATGCAGCGGAATATAAACACGTAGTAGAACTACAAGTAATAAGATATAAGTCTTTTAACCCAAAGAGAAGGGTATCCAACAACCTTGGATAAAGGTCCCTTGATTTATACTTTCAAGAAAGTCTGTCTTACCCACACCAGGGTAAGCCCTCGATACGAAGATCGGAGTGTCTCTGTCATGCTATCCCCGCAAGCCCTCAACTTCAAGGTAGTTGGAAACCTCTGTCTTCCTCTGTAAGGAATCTCTCGAACTTCAAGGTAGTCGGCACCTCTGTCTTCCTATCCCCGGAAGCCCTTGAATGTAATCACCAACATTCAGAGTCGCACGAAGCTTTGAGAGTTAATAAGAGCCTCTCTCTCTAGAAATAACATCAACAACATGTATGCACAATAACCAAGTTGTTCATCCATCAGTTATGAGCTCTTTCAAATGAGCTCCTATTTATAGGTAAGGTCGGCCTCCTTCCCAACGGTCATATTTTCCTTAAAAATCAGAGGGACCTATACACGTGTCACTTAGCCAATGGTTAGTTTAAAACAGAATGGACGACATAGTTTTTTAACAAAACAAGTGTAACAGAATGTACAACATCGTTTTAATTCTAACTCAAAAGTCCGGAATGAAAGCTTCGGAGTGAAGGTTCAGAGTGTAAGGAAAAAAATAAAGAGTAGACAGATTATAACAACGTAAGAAAGATGAAAGTTCGGAGTCTAACCAAAGATAATTTTCAGAGTCTAAATAAATTTGGAGTGCATAAAACAAAGATGATCAGATTCTGTCTAATAGGTGAATTAGGAATTAGAATTAGGAAAGAGAATTCGTTATCAGAATTCGTTATGAGAATTCATCATCAGAATTCGTAATGAGAATTCGTCATCAGAATTCGTAATGAGAATTCATTATTAGAATTCGTAATTAGAATTCATTATCAGAATTCGTTGTCAAACTTCATAAGGATTCGCATCCTGAATCTGATATAGAACATAATTAGAGTTCATATCCGGAGTTCGGAATGAAACATTATTACAGTTCTCATCTGGATATCGGAGTGAAACTTTATTACAGTTCTGGTCCAGAATTTGGATCCTAAAAACAGAATACCTCATATCAAAGTTTCAAAACAATTTCGAGAATATAGGAATGAATCTGAATCTTATACTTAAGAATAATATGGATGAAAATATGATAAGGATAATTTTTCTTATAAAAGCGATTTTCCTTATAAAAGCAATTTTCCTTATAAGAGCAATTTTCCTTATAAAAGAAATTTTCCTTAAAGATAAGGTGTTTGTGATTTTCAAAACAAGAAGGAATGGAAAATTCATAAGGAAAACCGTATTGACTCAACAATTTGATCCAGTTTATTTGAAAGGATAATATCCTATTAAATATTACCATTATTAAATAGTCATGAATATTCTTTTTTTTTCAAGAAATATTTTTGAAAATTTTGGTATTTATTGTATGAATTATGGAATTTTGAAACAGTATGAAATAACTACCTTTGATGAAAAATATTTTAGGAAGTTTTTTTATTTAATTGTTGAAATTCGACACACATGAAAATAGAGTGTGTATCCAAAAGAAGTAAATACAACTTTGGTCAAAAGGATAGATTACTCAAGTAATAAATATTCAAGTATTCAATATCTAAAATAAATTTTTGATTCATTTGAAGATAAAATAAAGTAAATAAATTCCATAGATGTGTCACTCAAAGAATAATATAAAAGGTTTTATGAAAAGAAATTTAATTTATCTCTTAAATTCAGGAATTTTTATACATAAGTTTTATAGATTAAGGAAGAAAATGAAATATAAATAAAAATATTAGAAACACATATTCTTCCATGTAGGATCGAAATAATGAAGGTAGATGCTCAATATACAAGAGGGGGTGAATTGTATCCTTTAAAAATTCCTTTGGAACTTTTAAAGTTGATATAAAACTTTCTATGTTTAACAAAGTTAAACAATGTAAATTCACAAGAGATTTTAGTTCTATAAACTTAGTAGGTTCCAGATATATGGTTCTGAAAAAGAAAATTATGAAAAGTTTACAAGGAAAAATATTCTACCTTAAAGCATATTGAATCTTAGTAATTAGAGTATACAAGTACAAGAAAGTATAAGATAGTTATAATTTCTTTATTAATCAAGATGCAGTGGAAAAAAACTTGAAACAATACATGTAACAAGTATGAAATCTTTTAACCCAAATAGTAGGGTATCCAATAAC
This sequence comes from Viscum album, assembly GCA_963277665.1. Lineage (NCBI taxonomy): Eukaryota > Viridiplantae > Streptophyta > Magnoliopsida > Santalales > Viscaceae > Viscum > Viscum album. The sequence goes on from OY728165.1 coordinate 2,104,250,832, forward strand.
CTTGGATAAATTTCCCTTGATTTATACGTTCAAGAAAGTATGTCTTACCCACTCTAGGGTAAGCCCTCGATGATAATATCAGACTCTATCTTGATATCCCTACAAGACCTTGAACTTCAAGGTAGTCGGAACCTCTCTCTTCTTTATCAAGGAAGTCATCGAACTTTAAGGTAGTCAGCACCTCTATCTTCCTATCCCTAGAATCCCTCGATTGTGCACAACAATAATCAGAGTCGTACGAAGCAGGATGAACAAGAAGTTCATTACACACAAGGCATGAGAGTATTTCTCTCTATAAATCACTTCAATAGCATGTGGTCTCTAGATTAATAAACCAATATCTCTATTGTGATATTATTCAAATGAGATCCTATTTATAGGAACTTTCTTAATGGTCATCTCCCTCCTCCAACAATCATATTTTTCCTTGAATCTTGGAGGGATCTATACACGTGTCACTTAAACAACGGTTAGTTAGAAATAGAATGCATGAAATCATTTCATAACTATAAAAAAGGTAAGAAAAATATGGTTTCTCAACCAAATCCAATTTTCCAGAGTCTAAGTAAAATAAAGTTTGGAGTCTAAGAAAATAAACATTTAGAGTCTATATTACATGTATATTCGGATTCTATTTTTCTCGGAATTATGAATTATAATTATATAGATTTCAGAGTCTGAATTCCAATGAATTTAGAGTCTGTATTCTAAGGAATTCAGAACCTGAATTCTAATGAATTTGGAACTTGAATTCTAAGGAATTTTGAACTTGAATTCTGAGGAATTCAGAACCTAAATTCTGAGGAATTTGGAACTTGAATTCTGAGGAATTTGGAATCAGAATTTCAGAGAATTCGGAATCTGAATTCAGAAGAATTCGGAATCTGCATTCAGAAGAATTCGGAATCTGAAAACAGAATGCTTTATATCTAAGTATTTATAGGATTCTGAGGTTTTTGATATGAAACTGAATTTAGAAATTAGAAATAAAATAAGTTATATTTAGAGAAACTATAACATGAACAATGAAAACAAAGGTAAGGATAAAATTTCCTTAGGGAAGGAAAATTTCTTTATTAAGATAAAACTTATGGGAAATGAAATTTTCCTTGAGATAAAATGTTTGTGATTTTCAAAACATATAGGAATGTAAAATTCATAAGGAAACCTTATTAACTCAAAAATATCACCCTTTTTGGAAAGCACAAACATCCTTATGAAAAATAATCTAAGGACTTAGAAATTTTATTGACTTGATAATAAAAACTTATCTCCCTTTACTTATGGAACAAAGTGAATATAACTAACTCCCCTTAGGATTTAGAAACACTAAGGATCATATTCTTGATTTCCTGAATGATTTTTTCCATAATCTTACATTCAAAAAACTTCATTGATAAGAACTATCCTCTAGATTAACTCCCCCTTACTTAGGTAAATTTTTAGTATTCTTTTTATCAATCCCTTCTCCCCCTTTGTGATTTTCAAAAAGAAACATAGGAAATGAAAAGAAAATTTTAGTACCTGAAATATTAGTACTAAATAACCAAATATATGGAGAATAACAAAAATTTCATTAAGATTTAAAAAATTTGTACAAGGGAAAAATAAAACAAAATATCGGATTTGGAAAAGATTATCCTTCTTTCTCCTTCGGCATCAGATTCTTTACAATGGTTTTTAGTTTCTTGAGCTCCTTATGATCTTCTTCTGCACACTTAAGCAACTCATCCTGATCTTCACTTTTCTTCTCCAAGGATTGAATTTTTCTTTCCTGGGCATTAAGAATCTCTGCCTGAGCCTTCATCACTTCTTCTTGCTTAACCAACTTCTCTTCAAATTCAATTCTGAGATCCCTTTATCTTTTCCAATTCATAGCCACAAAGTTGATATTTCCATTCAGATCCTTAACCTCCTACTTCTGAGTAGTCTGTTAGAGACTTAACTTCTCCTCAAAATTCTTAATAAGATCATTAAGATTTTTATCTTCAGTGTCAATGGAATCCTTGACATGTTCATGAAATTCATCAAAGATTCTCATTTCTTCAATTTTATTCCTTGACCAGCTTGTAATCTTCTTACAAGATCTTTTATGAGCCTCAAAACCAATGAGAAAATATTTGAAATATTCCTTGAGACTGAAACATTTATCCATCATCATTGAGACTAAATATGATTTCTGATTTATTGTATACTGAAGCATTTGGTATCTTGAGTCTATACTAGGTAATAAACTAGTCGTTCCAACCAACAATTTCAAAGACTATACCACAAAATTATGTCATAGAGAGTATGATTCTGTATCAGAAAGTTTGGTTGGTGAGGATTATTTTTGTAACTCATCAGCTTTCATATTTGATGAAATTTCAACAACTTTCTCTTTCACCATTGGTTTTTTATATTTAGCAACCAGCACCTGATTTCCCTTATCAACTTTCTGAATGATCTCTTCTACCTTGGGCTATTCGTGTTCACAATCAGATAATTGAATGATTCTATCCTCCTCAACAAATTCTTTCTCAGTACTTACCGCTTGGTCTTTCAGATGAATGAAATCATGATTGCTACTTTCATCATCTATTGGATTATTAACTTCTTCCTGATTCTTCTATTCATTCACTGGTGTAGACTGTTTTGAGGATTTGGCTTCATATGTTCGGATTGACAGCCTCTTAGAAGGACTCTCATTCTTATGATAATCCTCTACTTGCCTTATCATTCCCTCAGTATCACCACAACCTTCTTCTTCTTCTTCTTTGACTTCTTCTTCTTGCACTATTTCTTCTTCTTGATCTCGTTCCGGAATCACCAAATTCTTTCCTGGAGTCTCTGGGAGTGATTCTATTAAAAAATATTCTGATACTGGAATTTTCTGAGGGTCTTTTTCAGAAGCCTTAAGAAGATATTGTACTTTATCAGCCTCGGACATCTTCTTCTTTTGCTTCTTCTCTTTTTGTTGCCTCTCAAGCTCTTCAGTAGCCTTTTATTTTAACACTTTTTCCTCAGAAGGGTCCAAGCCATACTTTGGCTCTCCATCCTTCCGGTTTTTCTTATCTTCTCTCCACTTAACCACAACTTAATCAGGATAAGACTTTTGTTTCCTTGGCTACGGAGGTGCAGACTGGGTTTCCTTAGACACTGGGGTTTTTCCTTTTCCTTATAGTTCCTTTGCTTTCCTCTTCCTTCCACCCTTTTTGGAAGTCTCAGTCACTTCCTATTTCTTTGAAAGAACTTTTATTTCAGATTATGAAAAATCATAAAATTCTCCTAAAACACTATAGAAACTGATTTTCATCCTCCTTAGTTTGTCACCACTTAGCAACATCACTTTGAAATTTCTTGTCTTAGAACTGTAAGGAATTTTGAATGATTGAAGGAAAATGACAATAATATTTGAAAGAATGGTTGGATACATAATAATCTGAGACTTTAAATTTTCATTATTGATATTCTCAATCATAACCAAGATGTACTTGACCAAGTTAATCTTCCTGAGATTCACTAATAAATCCAGTACATAGATATCACTTTTCTTTAGGGTATCCTTATCCCCTTTTCTCGGAATGATAAAACCTCGAACCCATAGCTGAAGAATCTGAAAATTTATAGAGAGATGAATGATTTTAGAATACTTCACTTCCTTCAAGCCAAGACATTCTATAGCCTTTTCTTTGTCAAAAGATCCTATAACATTAGGTATATTGTGTGAGTAGAACTCTGCTTCACCTTCATACAAAATCCCTATTAGATTTGTATCCATCTTGTATGAAAGAGAGTAGGTCCTCCCGTAGCTCTTGAAAGAGAACTTATCTCTTCCTCCTTCAATAAAAAAACTTCATGTCTCATAGAAATCAATCAATAAGTCTGGATAGACTGGATCCTGTGCTTTTGGATTTGAAATACAAAGGCTCTCATAGCCATTCAGATTAATATTCTTGGAATTGATAGATTCATACTTAGCATAAATATTTGGATCAACTAACCTCTCTCGGTATATCTGTCATTCAGATATTTCCTTAACAGTCGATATTACTTTCTGATAAGAGTCTTCAACAGACATTCAGCTCTAAGGAAACTTAAAAGATCCAGAATGGCCTTAAAAACAGAGACAGAGCTTCAACATGTAAAGGCTTAAGAAACGACATGGGACAAGCATCGGGGATGCTTTATATAGGTGTTTGAGGCGACGATTCAGCTTCCAAACTTAATCTAACGGTTAAAAACCATCTGATCAAATCTGATGGTTGACATGATAACCGAAGAAGGATTTTTATAGGTCCCGATATTTTTTTGGTTTTTTAAGATAAACATTCGGATTTAAGAAAAAGTGAATCCGAAAAATATTATTAAACAAGTTAAAAACAACAACAGGTAAAAATATGATTACGAAAACAAAGGAAAGAAAACATACCTTTCATAATTCTAGGAAGATTATTCATAATGAGGAAAAATTATTCTTAAATAACATTAGATTATGAAAATTTTGATTACGAAGATTTTAGACTATGAAAAATCTTGATTACAAAAAATTTTGACTACGAAAATTTTGATTATAAAACTTTGATTATGAATAATTTGACTACGAAAAATTTTGATTATGAAAAATTTTGACTATGAAAAATTTTACTAACAAGAAAATGTACTCCCATTATGAAAAGGGGTTTCTTAATGTAATGAGATTGGTTTCAACAAGAAGTTAATATGCAAGATTGCCTTACAGTTATCATTCCTAATTTTTTTTAATGTATTCAAATCTATTAAAGGGTAAAGATTTTGTGAAGATATCAGCAAGTTGATCTTGTGTTCCAATAAATTGAAGAATGATATCTCCTTTTTGTTTGTGATCCCTAAGAAAGTGGTTCCAAATATCTATGTTTTCGCCATGAGAGTGATGTGTCAGGTTCTTACTTAAGGCAATGGTACTAGTATTATCACACAAAATTTGTGTTTTGGTAAAACTCATACCATAGTCTGTGAGTGTGTGTTGCATCCACAATACTTGAGCACAACAACTTCCAACTGCTACATATTCATCTTCAGTAGTGGAAAGTGCTACTGAGTGTTGCTTTTTTAATGACCAAGAAACTAATGAATCTTCTAAAAAATTGCAGGTTCTGGATGTACTTTTCTTATCCATTCTACACACACAAAGGTCAGCATTCAAAAAAAAATTAAAAAAATCATTTCCAGAAGTATAAAAGAGTCCTAAATCCATGGTTCCTTTTAAGTAGCGAAAAATCCTTTTCACTGCCTTTAAATGAGATTCCATGGGACCGGATTGATATCTTGCACATAAGTATACTGAAAACATTAATTCTGGATGACTACCTGTCAAGTAAAGTAGAATTCCTATCATACCTCTAAATGATGTTTGATCTACTGGTTTCCCAGCTTCATCAAGATCAAGTGAATTTGAGGTACCAATGAGAGTACTTATACTCTTAGTGTTGTCATATCCATACTTTTTAAAAAGATCTTTAATATAATTATGATGGGATATATAGATTCCTTCTATTTTGTGAGAAATTTTAAAACCAAAAAAAATGTTAACTCACCCATCATACTCATTTCAAACTCAGATTTCATTAGATCCGCAATGGAATTGGTTAAATATTACTGAGTTGAACCAAATATATTGTCATCAACATAGATTTTTACAATAAACACATTTTTCTTATCTTTCTTTATAAAAAAGGGTTGGATCAGCATTTCCCTTAACATACTTGTTTTGAATAAAAAACCATATAAGTCTATAATACCATGCTCTAGGGGATTGTTTAAGTCCATATAAGGCTTTAGTACGTTTGGAAACATGTTCAGGATGTTTTGAATCTTCAAAACTAGGAGGTTGTTCAAAAAAACATCCTCTTCAACATAACCATTAAGTAAAGCACATTTAACATCAATTTGAAAAAGTTTGAAGTTAATGAATTCGGAAAAGGAACGTAAAATACAAATAGATTCAAGTTTAGCTACTGGAGCATGGGTTTCTTCATAGTATATTCCTTCTTATTGATTATAGACTTTAGAAACTAATCTAGCCTTATTTCTGACTATGATTCCATTTTCATCACACTTATTTTTGAAAACCCATTTTACTCCAATAACAGAAGCTTCCTTTGGTCTTTCAACCAAGGTCCAGACTTTATTCCCTTAGAATTAATTTAGCTTATCTTGCATGGCTTTTATCCAATCATCATCACCTAAAGCTTCATCAGTGCTTTTTGGTTCTAATTGGGAAAGGAATGCCATATGTTCTACTTTATTTCTTAAGGAACTTCTAGTCCTTATGGGTTGATTTACACCACTAATGATACTATCACTGGGATGATTCTTAAGAAACGACTGATTTGGGTTTTGTAAAACCTATAAATCAACGTATGGTAGGAAATATTCGGGGGTAAATGCTTCAGAAATATCTTCTTGAAAATTTTCCTTATTAGAAGGATCTTCTATCAAGATTTGATAATCAGTTTTGGAAAACACATCTGAAGATGTAGGTTGAGGATGTTTAAAAATAAAAGGATCAGTTTCATCAAATTTGACATGTACCATTTCTTCAACAACACAAGTATTTTTATTAAAAACTCTATAAGCCTTAGAAGTTGTGGAGTAGCCTAAGAAGATTCCTTAATCATATTTGGGTGAAAACTTATGTAAATTATCTTTAATTAGTATTCAGAATGAATATTTTGCAACCAAATACTTTGAAGTAGGAAAGTCTAGGTTTTCTACCATTCCACAATTTATAGGGAGTTTTATTAAGAAAAGGTCTAATCAAAACACGATTTATAGTATAGCAAGTAGTACTTACTACTTCAGCCCAAAAAATTTTGGCTATAGAATACTCACTCAACATTGTTCTGGTTATCTCTTGAAGAATTCTATTTCTTCATTCAAAAACACGTTTTTATTGAGGATTTCGTGGTGCTGAGAAGTTATAAGTAATTCATTTTCTACTACAAAAAGTTTCAAAATCATAATTTTGATATTATCCTCCATGATCACTATGAATAGTTATCAATGGAAGGTTTTTCTCATTTTTAACTTGGGCTTTAAAAATTTTTAAATAAGAAAAAGATTCATATTTATTTTCTAGAAAACAGATCCATGAAAATATAGTGTAATCATCAACTAAGAAAAATACATAATATTTGCCTCCAATGCTTCTAGTTTGTGTTGGGCCAGAAAGATCCATATGCACCAACTGTAATGCATCAGTAGTTGAGACTTCACCTAATAATTTAAAATTTTATTTTTGTTTCTTTCTGTATTGACGAGGATCACAAACTTTTGAAAAATCATATCTAAGATCTGGTAGATACTTAACGAATCTTTCCTTAGAGAGTTTGCACTGGTTCTGAAAGTTACAGTTTCCTAAACTTTTATGTCATAACCAAGAATGATCTTCTATTGCACTAAGGCAAGGTAGGTATTGGCTCCTAAGGTCTTCTATGTTTAATGTGTATACATTCTCTTTCCTAAAGGTGGAAGGAATAAACTCTTCCTTGGAATTGTGTACTAAAAATTTTTCATTCCTAAAATTCACAAGGTAACCTTCATCACATAATTGACTTATGCTAATGAGATTATGCTTAAGACCCTTGACAAACAAAACATTTGAAATCGAAGTTTTTCTAAGAAGAACAATGTTACCTATACCAATAATTTCTCTCTGAGCATTATCTCAGAAAGTTAATTTTCCTCCTTTCGTCTTGACAATATTTTCAAAGAAGTTTTTGTTACCAGTCAAATCTCAGGAACATCCACTATCCATGTACCATGTATTTCTATGGGTACTTTCTATATTTTCTAGAAAATAAGAGTGTTAGACTTTCAGAACCCAAACTTTCTTGGATCCAAAAACTTCAGAAAGAAAAATTTTATCAATCCACATTTTCCTAGAAAAATAAGATTTATGAAAACCTAAAGACTGAGTTTTGTTTATGGAACAATTTTTTCCCAATGCCCACCACACTGACACTTAGTACAGAAAGGATCACTTTGAGGAACAAAATAATTATTGCTAAAAACTAGTTTTGAATGAGTATAACCAAATCCAGAATTATTTCTTAGAGGTCAAATTTGAGAATACATCTTATAAAAGTTTTCATTATCTATGGTAAAGTTTGACAAACACTTCCTCAAGGAAAATATTTCTGAATTCAGCCTAATAACTATGTTTTTATCCTCAAAAACATTATTTTTACCACTAGAGTTAGTCTCTAAAATATTTTTATTCGAAATTACTTTTTCTAGATCCTTAGAATGTTTATCCTTCTCAGAATTAACTTTCTCAAGGTTTTTTGAAATACTTTCAAAATCATGAATTTTCTTATCAAGATCATTAGAAATATCTGAAGATTATTTAGTAAGAATAGAAGTTCTATAAATTTCCTTATCAATCTTTTTCTTGAATTTATAATTTTTATTCTCAAGGTGCTTAGAAAACCTAAAAACATTTTCATAAGTAGGTAAAGTATTATCTTCATCAAAAGAATCTTCTTCATCTGAAGATTCATAATATTTGTTATTATTATAATTATCATTAAAGGATACATTGGTTATAGATTCATCATTGTGTACCTTGTCCATTAGAAAATGATTTTTCAATAGGTAATCTGGCTATCAGACCAAGATTCCTCTGATCATAAGATTCATTCTCTAAAGATTCATCAGAAGAGTCACCGCCACTGGCACTCCAGGTGTCATTGGATTTCAAAACGTTCTTATCCTTAGCCTTATATTATTTATTTCTATTCCATTCAGAATACTTTTCCTTTCTATCATTTTTATTAAGCATAAGAAAATCTGGCCCTATATTCCCTTCTCTTTTGAATTCATAACAAGTAACTTCAGAGTCTTTCTTTTCCTTTCTTTCTTTCCTCTTATATCTAAACTGAAAGTCTTTCTTCCAAACTATCTTGTACATCCTTCAAGAAAGATTAGCTAGTTCATTCTCAGAATGTTCACTTTCACTAGATTTAGATAAAACACTGACCTTATTAGACTTGGATCTAGTAACCCTTTTAGGAGTTTTGACTTTTGTAGTTGTAAAGGCTACACTTCCCTTGTCATTCATCTTTTTATTCAAATCAGCATCTCTTTTCATTCTTGTCTCATGTTGAATAAGAGTTCCAAAACGCTCATCAAGAGTAATATGAGATATATTATTATTCTCATCAATATATTTTCTCTTAGATTCCCAATTGTTAGGCATGATATCTATAATATTGTCCAAAAGTTCCTCATCATATAAACCTTTCTCACCCATAGATTGTAAACTGTTAATAATAGTCATAAACCGTTGTTATACCTTACAGACTGGTTCTCTGTAAGGAAATAGAAATCAATGATGTTCTGCTCTAAGCATAGCTATTCTAGTTTCTATAACTTTGGATGTACAAAAATGTGTAACCTCAAATTTCTTCTAAATACAATTTGCAGCTTCACAAGAAGAAATATGGCTATATATATTCCTGGTCATGGAACATAATAAAGTATTGCATACCTTATAGTTAAATTGATATTATGACTTTTCTTGATTAGTAAAATTTCTGAATTCCTTATTTGGAATCTTGTAATCTCCAGTAAGAATAACAAAGTTTTTCACTCCAGTATTAATAATAAAAGTATTCATATGATCTCTTCAGTATTCATAATCATTCCCAATATAAATAGGTTGTCTAGTAGGATTAAGACTGTTGATCGAACCAACATTAATTCCTACCATCTAAAAGAAAATATCTTTCCATAAAAACTTGTTAATAACAAAAGCTTGTAAAAAAGGATAAAAATCCTAAGCAAGGAAAATATAAAATAATGAAAACTGAGCAAGAAAAATTATATATGAATATAAGTATTTCAGATACCCCCTCTGATACCAATTGTAGGATAGAAATAATGAATGTAGATGCTCAATATATAATAGGGGGATGAATTGTATCCTTTAAAAATTCCTTTTGAACTTTTAAAGTTGATATAAAACTATCTATGTTTAAAAAAGTTAAACATGGTAAATTCACAAGAGCTATTAGTTCTATAAACTTACTAGGTTCCAAAAATATGGTTCTGAAAAAGAAACTTAAGAAAAGTTTACAAGAAAAAATATTCTACCTTAAAACGTATAGAATATTACTAATCGAAGTATACAAGTACAAGAAAGTATAAGATAGTTATGATTTATACTTTCAAGAAAGTATATCTTAACCACACTAGGGTAAGCCCTCGATAGGAATATCAAACTATGTCTTGTTATCCCCGCAAGCCCTCAAATTTCAAGGTAGTATTCACCTCTGCCTTCCTTATCAAGGAAGTCATCGAACTTTAAGGTAGTCAGCGCCTCTTCCTTATTATCCCCGGAATCCCTTGATTGTACATAGAAAAAATCGGATTCGCACGAAGAAGGATGAACAACAAGTTCAGTACGCACAAGGCATTAAAGTATTTCTCTCTAGAAATCACTTCAACAGCATGTGGTCTCTAAATTAATCAACCAGTGTCACTATTGTGAGCTAGTTTGAATGAGATCCTATTTATAGGCACTTTCTCAATGGTTGGCTCCTTCCTCCAATGGTCATATTTTTCCTTGAATCTCAGAGGGACCTGTACACATGTCACTCAAACAACGGTTAGTTAGAAACAGAATGCACGACATAATTTCATAACTATAACAAAGGTATGAAAAATGTGGTTGCTCAACCAAATCCAATTTTTCGGAGTCTAAGGAAAATAAAGTTTGGAGTCTAAGAAAATAAAAATTAGGAGTCTATATTACATGGATATTCGGATTCTATTTTTCAAGTAATTCAGAATCATAATTCTATAGATTTTGGAGTCTGAATTCCAATGAATTCGGAGTCTGTATTCTAATGAATTCGGAACCTGAATTCTGATAAATTTTGAACCTGAATTCTGGAGAATTCAGAACCTGAATTCTGAGAAATTTGGAACCTAAATTTTGAGTAATTCGGAACCTGAATTTTGAGGAATTCAGAACCTACATTTTGAGGAATTTGGAATCATAATTTCAGATAACTTAGAATCATAATTTCAGAGAATTCGGAATCAGAATTCAGAAGAATTTGAAATCTAAAAATAGAATGCTTTATATCAAATTATTTATAGGATTCAGAGGTTTTAGATATGAAACCAAATTTAACACTTATAAATAAAAAGATTTAGATTTAGAGAAACTATAACATGAACAATGAAAACAAAGGTAAGGAGAAAATTTTCTAGGGGAAGGAAATTTTCCTTATTAAGATAAAACTTATGGGAAATGAAATTTTCCTTGAGATAGAATGTTTTTTATTTTCAAAACATAAATAAATGGAAATGTCATAATGAAACCTTATTGACTCAACATTCCACACATTAAATACCTTTTGATGAATTTGAACATGTTTATAAATAAAATTAAATTTAGAAAAATGAATTAGAAAGGTTTATATGAAAATGAAAATTTATAATAAATGTGCTTTAAAAGTTAGTATATTAATGATTTATTATTTCAAGAAATGTGGATATTATAATCATTATTATTTTTATTATACTTTGAATTTCACTCAATATTTTTTTTCCATAAAAGGACTTTCATGTCTAAATCTCATTTAAAGGAAAACCTATCTAAACCTTCTAATAATTGGGCACCTAAAGGTATTTATCCAAATATAGGTGAAATTAAAAAATTATTTATATTCATGTAAAATGTATTTAATTTTTTATTCTTATGATGAATATTAATGTCATTATATTTTTATAATAGTCAGGTAAATATGAGTTTTAAAAATTATATTTAGTATTTCATTTTGGATATCTTACAAATCACTTATCATTTGTAATGATTATACATGCTTCTTAATATTCTATTTTTGGATAGTAAAAATGAGTAAAATTATGTTCATTTTATACTTTGATGACATTTTATTATCATTTGGTTACTTATAGATTCTTTGAATATCTTATAATATGTTTAGTGGCTCCTTATACTATAAAATAATGTTTTAAGATGAGTTTTCACCACCAAATTTAAAATTATTCTTACACTATTTTGATATTTACATGTTTATCTTGGAAATGAGAGCATCGATTTAAAGCGAGTTATCTTTGTTTTTAATTATAGATTCTTCTTGGATATTTCAGTTATTAAAATCTACTAAACATAGTTTCATATTTTTAGTTTATAGATTTGTGAATCAATTTTTAAAAATGTAGTCTTTTAATGTATAGAATTTGTTTTCAGGATAAAAATATGTATAGTTTTAAATTTTAATTGGATTTATCATGTTAAAATGTGTGTACATATAATATGGTTTCACTATAGAGGTAGATCTTTGTGATTTGAATTTCATATTTTTTTCAATTGATATATTTAGAAAGTATCAAGGGAGATTTAACCTTGTTTCAATTTTGAAATATTCCGACAAAAGCATTCTTATTTTAATTATATTCTAAGCATGTTGGAATTTTATTTTTATTTATACTTGTGCATGCAGTTATATTAAATCCATACTATTCATTGAAATCATGATAAATCAAGTGAAAACAAAAAAATATTCTTGTTTTACCATTATCATTTTATATATGTTTAAAATGAGTAGATTTTAAATTATATTTTAAATATTTTGAACATGAAAATTCAAGTTTTTAAAATATGTACATATTTATGTTTTTTAGAATTATAAAATCTCATTGTGTATGCTGAAACAATCTTAGTTTTATCATATTGAAACATTTTTATTATGTTACACTCAAGGAGAACCATATTTAATGCTCAATTTCAGGAGGAGATTGAGTCTTTTTTATATTCTAAATTTTCATATTCAGATGAAATTTGTAGTAATATAGATTTTTCTCTAGTTTACTTTTTTTAATATTTATTCTCATTTTATTTTTATTTTATTATTTTAAGACTTATCTTAGATAATATTTGTTGTCTTATTTTTGTTTAAACTCCCACATTATATAAATTTTTTTCTGTGAAGTGTATCTCATTAATTTTCTCTAATATATTTTCAAGTATACTCACTATATAAAACTATATGTTGTGAAAATAAAAAAGGTTTAAAGTTTCTCCTTGATACATTTTTTGAATGATACTTATACAATAGAGTTTTCTACAATATTTATATTCATTTTTTGTCATTTTATTACTAATTTCTCTTGAAAATTTTCCTTATGACATACAATATATTTTCTTTTGGTTAAATATATTTTTGAATGGATTTATCCTTATTTAAATCTATTTTATTTTAAATAATTATCATTCTTAAGTCAATTTAATATTTTGACTATCAGATTAATGGAGAGTAATACTTTTTAAAATAATGAGGTAGAGTTATAATCATTTGAAATAGAAATTTTCTATTGAAACAATATATTTTTGATAATTTCAAAAGGGGAGAAATTTTTATATTATAATTCATATTGGAATTATAAAAAAAGGGTATGATTGTTGAGTGTGTCCTAGAACCACTTTATGTTTTTATAATTACAACACTTTATTTGTTTTATTCCCTTTAACATAAGGATTCAAACATTTATTTGTGTAGTTTTAATTTTTTATATATTTGTTAAGTGTTATCTTTAGATTTTATATGTATTGATTAAATGAATCTTAAATTTGATTATATATTATAATTATTAAATTAAATTATCATTAGATTTTAGGTTTTGATTGTTTATAAAATGTTCTAAAAGTTTTAGAAAGTGTTACTATGATAAATATGTAATTTGGGCCTTCTAAATTTCATTTTTACTTGTCTTTTGTTGTTACCATGTATTTAAAATACTATCCTAATGTATCAAAATTATTTAAGTGTCTAAAAAACTATTCCTACGTAAGAAAATGGTGTTCACACGTATCTAAATTTTTCAAATTTAGTTACCTTCTATATTTTAGTAAAAACATAGGCTAAAAAACACTAAATTGAGTGATTTTTATTTTAATATAAATATAACAATATTATATACATTTTATTTAACTATAATAAATTCTAAAAACGTCTTAATAATGTTCAAAATTGTGCTCAATGTTCGTATATGTTTTCAATCAAAATTATATAGTTTTTCTGAATTAATTTGATATAATTTTTGAGTTATATCATGAGAAATAAAAGTAAAATTATAGATATATTTTATGGGTTTTTTAGATAAAAATATTATCAACACTTCCTTTAACAACGAGGAAGGTTGAATTGATTTTTTTAATGTCTAAAATATATTCTGACGTCACTGTAAATATTCAGTTATATTTATGAAATTATTTTTATTTTGTTTGGTTCTATTTTTCTATAATATATTGAGTTATATATGTATAATTAAGGATATATATATTTATTTGGAATGAAAATGAAATTATCTAATTATAAATGTCACAATATGTTTTTAGTTAGAATTTTATTATTTTTTGGAATTACTTTTCTACTAATTTATATGTATATATAAATCTATATTAGTCTAATTAATTATATATTTGATGGGTTAGTTAGATATGAATTTTATCTAAACATTATTTAACTTAAAGTAACGTGTAATTGATTGTTTGGATGTTTTAAATTTAGTCTGAAGTCACTGTAATTATTCAATTATATTTCTATAGTTCTTCACATTGCATTTTCTTATGTTTTTCAGTAATATATTGAGATATATAATCCTGATTAAGTGGATATTTAATGATTTTTAAGGATAAGGATATTTTCTAAGTATAGTTTAATTAGACCAAAAGTTGATTCTATTATTTAGAGGGACAAATTTCTTATTGATGTTTAAGGAGTCAACCCATTTACTGACATCAAAAAATTTGGCTACACAAACAATTTGGTTACACATGAAATTCATTTAGGCATAAAATTTTCATATTCCAATTTTTTTTATAAATATGAAATTTTCCTATGCAAGTAATTTGGTTATGCATGAAAATCATCTATGTTAAATTTTTCTTCGCAAGTAATTTGACTATGAATATTATTCATGAAAACTGCTTACATAAACAAATTTCTATGTGGTATATTTTATTTGAAAGAATATATATTTTTCTAAAATGAAATTTTTTCACAATTAAGAGAGTGTTCAGTATTTTTTTATCTTATGAACTTATTTTTTAGAGAAAGATCCATTTTATTTTTAGTTATATTCTCATACATACATTCTTACATAAATCTAGAAAACATGCACTATTTTTCATTTTTTTATATTTTGATTTACATCATGTTTGTGTTTTTTGTTTCTCTTTATTTAATATTTATACAATTTTATTTTAATTAGTTATAGTATGTAAAAATTAATTTGAAAGTTTTTAAAAAAAATTCATGAACTTTCATGGGGTTTACACTGTAGTTTTATAAAAATGAGAGTTTTGAATTTAAATATTTTTGAATACAAATAGTTAGTCTTGTGTAAATTTTGGAAGTGTTATAAAGAATTTATAATCAACATTTATGTATTTATTTACTACTATTTTTTTATTTTTTATCCTAATGATATTATTTGTATTTCGTGGTTTTTATTTTTATATTATGTCGAAGTAAATAAAAAGTTGATTCCACATGAAGTTTTTATTATTGGAGTTTATGAAGGAGAATAATGTATTTGAATGTGAAGAAAATAGTATTTTATATTTTTATATAAAAAGACAGAGAAATTCAGTGAATAAATATATACATGACTCTGCTTTATATCTTACGTGCATCATAGTTTAAATTGAGTCCTACAACTTCATCATTCAACTACTTACTGAAGTAAACTAATAGTTTCCTAAGCTTTATTATTTCAACATCTTGAATGGCCTGAGAACTGCCTGATCCAAACACCAATATCTTCATCGATAATCATTCACTAAGTTAAATTGTATTATTATTTCATTAGGATGTATCTATCTATTCTATATGGTCCACACTTAGTGCGTCTTGCATGGGGTTATACTACCCTTGCCAAAGGTACACCTGGGTTTAGTATATCCCGTTTGAAGACTGGCTTTATTTTATCCCCTTAGAATACTAGGTTCTAATTACCCCATAAAACAATAGAGTACCACTTCTATAAGTGTATCATTTTAGTCTATACCAATGTAGATTAGGTTCCTCTTGACCTGTAACATATAAGAGGTTAGGAATTTGCATTTGAAATTATAGGTTAGGTTTGTACCTATAAAATACTAGTTTTGGTTTTTACCCATAAATAGTAGGGTTCGATCTAAACCCAAAATAGGATAGAGGTTGGGATTGATCTTATAATGTCTAGGTTAGGTCTTCTCTTATAAAAGTTTGATTTTTTTTCTAAACCTGTAAAATACAAAGGAATTCGATTAAGCCTCCATGTGTGAAAAAGGTGTATGTAAAGAGTTTTCACTATCCATAAAAGTTGATATACCATATTGGGTTCCATACACTTAGTTTTTTTGAATAGTATATATGGGATCATTTATATCTGAACTCCTATAAAATTATTGTGTTCATATTTTAATTCCTTTCATTCTATTTTCTCTCTCTTGTCTTATATCAGTGTGGCTGAATTTTTTAATATCATTATCACTTAATTATCATAAAGTTTAAACTATAATTAATTTTTAAATAAATACAACTCACTCCCTCTCTAGTCCATTTTCATTACCCCATCAAGACCTAAAAATTTGTATCAATTCTTGAAACTTTGAGGATAAGTTAGTTTTTCACTCAATATGGTACCTCACATTTGATATAAGTGGTTGGATCTAGTAAGTATTTATTGTGCATAATTTTATTGATTATATTAATTATGTTCTAGCTTTTTATCCTAATCCTTAAAAGGTTATGGTAAAAATATTTTTAGTTATGGATTAATTAAGTAATATAAATGATTTGAATCTCACATTACTACCACATTTAAATGGTGGTATATATTATTAGTGGAAGATCTGAATAGAAGCCTATCTAAAGAGTATAGATATTCTATTTTGGGATATTAGGGTTAAATCCTATATTTTACCCAAATTTGATCAAGTTAATTGGAATAGAGAAGATTATATCAAATTTTATTGTAATTACAAGGTTATAATTGTTATTTATTATTCTTTTCCATGAAATATTTTTGAAAATATTTATAGTTACAACACTTCTCATGAAATTTGAAAACAAATTTAAAAAATTACCTTCAGAGAAAGAGATTCCATGAAATATGATTGTTTTAATTGTAGAAATTATGGACACATAAAAAATAGAGTGTGAAACCATAAAAAATGTAAAACGTCGTTCATAAATGAGAGATCACTCAAGGAAATCCTCATTTGAATTTATATTATTTAAATATAATTTTTTATTATTTTAGGAAAAAATAACATATTAAATCGAATTTTCTGATGTCAAAATATTAGAGGAAGTTCAAAAATAAATAAAATAAATCATTGACTACATGATGTGATTCTAAAAGCTCATGCAACAATGTTGAAAGTAGAAAAATGAACCTCATAATGGTGCATCAATGGAATGATATTCCCAGGTAAAATATTCGCATCCGCATTCTTTTTCACATAATCTTGGTTCATATACTAGAAAATATAGAAATATATGTGTGACAGGTATAAGTAAGTAATATTGATTTTTATTATAACTCATATGCTTCTATCAATTCTAGAAATAAGGATTCAATTATTGATGATATAAAATAAATTTGAGATTCATATGAAAATCAAATAAAATAAATTACTTTTATACATTTTTCACTAATAGAAAATTATAAAAGGTTTTATGATAATAAAAATAACTTATCTCTTAAGTTATAGAATATTGATATAGTAATTTTAAATATTATGAAGAAAATGAGATGTTAAATGAAAATATTATAAATAAAGATTCTTCAATACCTGAAATTATTTGGGGTGATTCAGAATATTTTCAAAATGAAATACAAAGGATGATAAATTTATTAGATAAATTTATAAATGAAAATGTTTTCCTGAAAAGGCTAATTTATAATAAATTTTCTTCAAATGTTAATATTATAAAGATTCATTATTTCAAGAAATTGTGATCTTATGATCATTATGCTTGTGATTTTCCTTAGAGGTTTGCTTATTCTTTTTGTCAGAAAAGGAATTTCATTTCCAAATATTATTTCAAGGAAAAACTCTCTAAACCTTCTACTAATTGGGTACCTAAAGGTATCTATCCCAATTTATGTGAAATTAAACCATTTTTAATACCCAATTATTATGTATTTAATTTCTTATTATAATGATAACATTTATGTCCTTATAGTTTTACCCTAGGAATGTTAGTATGATTTTTAGAAATTATATTTAGTATTTCATTTTGGATAGATTACATTACAATTAACATTTTGAATGATAGTATGTTCTTCTTAATTTTCCATTTTTACATAGTAAACATGAGTAAAACTATATTCATTTTATATTTTAATAGCATGTTATTTTCATTTTTTTTAAAATTCAATAAATATATTATAATATGTTTCGTGGAAGCTTTTGAATTTAAATTATGTTTTCAGAGAAGTGTTCAATGCTGGAATTAAAATTATCCTAGTACTATTTTGATATTTCCATACTTATCTTGTAAAGTTGATCATCAATTTAATTAGATTTATCCATATTCTTAATTTTGGATTTATCTTGGAAACTTAATTTATTAAAATTTTCTATAAATAGTTTTATATTTTTAGTTTATTTATTTTTAATGCAATTTTTAAATATGAAGTCTTTTAAAGTATAGAATCTATTTCCAAGATTCAAATATGTACATTTTTAAATTTTAATATGGTTTATCATGCTAAATGTTACATCCTGGACCCAGATTCCACTTAACAGGTGCCCCGAGTCTGGTGGGCCACATGGTCTCAAGCGCATCTCCCCAAATGCCAATGGCTACCGACTAGCATTGAGGGCCTATGGTGAGTATATGGGGGAACTATGCCCTCATTAGTAGATTGTAGCATAGTGAAAGGAATATAAATTAATAACTAATAACTGAAGCAATATAATTAAATAGTATAAGAAAACTGATGCAACATATAAATGATAATAATAATAAATGTATCAACTCGAACAATGATGATGTGATGTCATGTTTTTATAAAACTAGAAGACATGGATAAAATACAATAGGCATAACATGTTCCTCAAAGTAAAAGAAAAGAAAGACTACTCTAAGCATCCTGAGATCCAACTCGGTCAACTTCTATCAAGGTCCATCCTATCAGCAAGCAATCAAGTGTTCGAAGCAGTATGCTTCCCTTTATCAACATTTAAAGTCATGTAATCTACTCCAGGTACCAGAAGGTGCACAGAGAGGGTGTGAGATAAATCTCAATGGGCCACCACCTATGGTGTCTATAAAATCCTTCCCATGTAATGGAATATAGTAGTGTGCATGCATGTATATATAATGTAAACAAAACAATACAATATTACTAAATACCCAAGTACCTTCTTCAGTCCTCAGTTGGTGTCTGAACATGTAACCAGTTCATTTTATTATGTAATTACCATTCAATGTTAATAGCTCATGTGAGGCATATCTAGAACTGACATCACCTCGTGATAGTATAAGTAATGAAGGTCCCAAGATGTAATAAGCAAACCTGACAAAGATATTTGGTGAGGGAGTTCTAGGGTAATAACCAAGGTAATATAGATCTCTCGGAATGATAACTCAGTAGTATCTGAGTCTAGCTAAGTGGTAAGAGTCACTACTAGAAAAAAACCATATACCAACGGTTTGGAACTGTTGGCATAGGCCTCCAAACCGTTGGTATAGCCTATACCAACGGTTTGGAGAACCGTGGGAAAGTAAGTCGTGGGGATAGATCTATACCAAAGGTTTTGGGAAACCTGATGGTATAGACCTATACCAACAGTTTTCAAAACTGTTGGTATAAGTAATATGAAAATCTATACCAACGGTTCCATAAAACCGTTGGTATATGTATTTCAAAAAAAATCAGTGGGATTTGATCCCAGGACCTCTAGTTTATAATTGAACGACCTAACCACTAACCTAACATGACTTTTGTAAACATAATTTCATAAATATATATATGTATTTTCATAATTATTTTAAATTTTTATTTATAATGTTCTCAGTAAGAAGATTCTCTAAAAAATCAAATCACCTATACCAACGGTTCTCAAAACCGTTGGTATAGACCTATACCAATGGTTTTGAGAACCGTTGGTATAGGTCCTCTGATTTTGGGACCTATACCAATGGTTTTGGCCAAAACGTTGGTATAGGGGGGTCTATACCAATGGTTTGGCCAAACCGTTGGTATAGGTCCCCCCCTATACCAACGCTTTGTCCAAAACCATTGGTATAGGTCCCCCCCTATACCAACGCTTTGTCCAAAACCATTGGTATAGGTCCATATAAGTGACCTATACCAATGGTTTTGGCTAAACCGTTGTTATAGGTCTAAATTAATGAACTATACCAGCGGTTTGGCAAAAACTGTTGGTTTAAGTCATATTTCCAGTAGTGAGTGTAATCCAAGGAGCGTAATCCAAGGAATTCCACAATAAGGTGCCTACTGAGTACAGGGTGATTGACCAAGGTAAAACGGGGCTAAGAAAAGATAGGGACCTATTGGATTTAACCATGGCACTTACTAGTCAATGCTGGATCCATAGAGTGTATCTGAGGTATCCTGTAATAATGTAAAGGACCCTACGGTAGTATACCAGCAATCTGAGGAATAGACGAGAACCGTAGTCTAGGTGGGTATCACCCTAAGAAAAATACATCCTTGAATCAGAATGGGGTTCCTGAGAACCAAGATATTCTCCTCTCAGAATACAAGGCGACCTTGAGTCAGTCCATTCCTATTTGATATTGAACTCATATATTTATTCATTAGGTTCAAGCCTTGTATTCCATTAGTGTGGATAGGCCAAGTAGTGTGAAACCATTTAATTAAGTCTTTATTAACCATTAAGTCATATTCAATTATATTGTCACACTCCACTACCTTCCATCAATATTTCAAGGGGTCCTACGGACTTGTAAACATTATTCAATCTCATTTAATAATGCCAAGTAATATACTTGGTATATTTTCTATTTCACATTTCACATTTAATAATCAATTTGAAGCACTTACCTTAGGCGGGTCAAGTGGTGATCATACATGGTACTTTCCATTATGAAATTCTCAATAATAACAAGATGTTTATTATAAGAAGAATCACCTTTATAAAGGTAATGTAAGGGCACACCCGAACGGTGTCTCAAACGTGCTGAAACACTAAAACCCAATTATGGAATAACCATCGACATGAAGCAGATTGAGTTGTGGGTGTAACTGCTAACAACTAATAACATATTTGGATGGATAATATCCATATGATTCTAACAAGTATAATCATGATATGTAATTTTAAGAAACATATTCCGATGAAATCGGCATGCCCCACATGAATTTTCCAAAATCAGTGAACTTTAGGGATAAGTTATAGACCACCCACCTTAGGGCTGTACGACTCTCCTCCTATGGTATCGACCCTTGATTTGCCTCGGATCGGAGTAGATCTAAGAAAAGGTGAAAAACACTCACATGATGATATCTAGGTCAATAGATTGAGAAAATAAAAATGGATAAAGAGGACTCGATTACTTACCATTGTGCATCCAACGTGATGAACAGAAGCTCGATTAGATGTCAGACGAAGGAGATCTCTGGATCCCTATACTTGGCCTTCAAAAAGCTCCAAAATGAGAGGGAAATGGTTTAATCTCGCTTGTTCTAGGATTAGGTAAGAATAAGAGATTAAATAGATAATTAAGGGTGTTTTAGACATTGTACCTAGTATTTTATCATGTGCACGGTTTGTCCGCATGGATTTCCAAACCGTGCACAAACTGTACGAGACGGCTCTGCCCGAAAAAACATCCTCTGCACGGTTTGATCAAACCATGTGCAAGCCATGCATGGGTACCTGGGAAAAGGGTGGAGTTCACATGGTTAGGCCACATGGCCATGTGCCAACCATGTGGGGTGGATCTATCTGAAAAAACACAATCTATACGGTTTGACAAACCATGTGGAATTCTTCATGGTTTACTCAAAACCAAGCGCCAAGCCAGTTTTCCCCAAAAAGATGGGTTCCAGGCTCCGAACAAGCCCCAGACACCCTCAGAACCTTTACTAACTCATTAGGAATCCATATTAGGTCCAATGTAAATATTTAGAATGAAAATTAAAGGATCTATACTAGAGTGAAAAATGTGTTCTTACAGTCTTTCCCCCTTAAAAGAACTCGCCCCCGACTTCTTCTTCCAAGGGTAAAGAAACACTGTCTGAGAAAAAATCTTGCCATTGGGAATGTACATTGGATTCTCTCTCCCAAGTCTCATCTTTTACTTGACCATGCTTCCATATCATCCGTATGAGAGGGACATACTTTCCTCGGAGAGCCTTCCTGCTTTGGTTAGCAATACGCACCGGATACTCCTCAAAGGTAGCATCAGCATCTAACTCAACTTCCTGGGGATCAAATGTATGATATCTTTTGGCCTGATATTGGAAAAGCTGTGACACATGAAAGACATCATGAATGGCACAGTACCTCTAAGGTAGTAGCAACTAATAGGCTACCGGCTTGACTCTCTCTAGAATTTCAAACAGCCTGATGTAACGAGGCAACAAATTTCCCTACTTCTTTAACCATCTATGCCCTAGCTTGGGTGATACATGTAGAAATACACAATCCCCAACCTCATACTCAAGAGGATGTCAACTGCGATTTGTATAAGATTTCTGTTTAGACTGAGTAGTAGTCATATGCTTCTTAATCAGCTAAACCTATTCTGAATTCTTCTAGATGAGATGAGGACCTAGTAGGGCTGCCTCACCTACCTCTAGCCAGCACAAGGGTGAACGAAATAGACTACCATATAAGGCCTCAAAAATGATCCATACGTATCATCACTTGAAAACTTTTATTATAAGAGAACTCGATGAGAGGGATATGATTCTCCCAAGAACTGACAAAATCAAGGACACGTGCTCGGAGCATGTCCTCTAAAACCTCTATTGTCTGTTCTGATTGACCATCATTTTGAGGGTGAAAAGTTGTTCTTAGAATCACCTGATTCCCCATAGCCTTTGTAAAACCTTTCGATAAATGGGAAGTGAAATGAGCATCCCTATCTAAGACGATAGTACGTGGAACCCCATGTAGTTGTACGATATCAGGGACATATAGTCTTCCCAACTCATCAACTGAGAAAGTCTCTCATATAAGAATAAAATGGGATGATTTTTTTAGTCATACAATTACTATCTAGATAGCATTTCTACCCCTTGGAGACCTAGGTAAGATGACTAAGAAATCCATAGTAACATCTTCCCATTTCCATTCTGGGATTGGAATCAGTTGCAACAAGTCTGGACGTCTCTGGTGCTCCACCTTCACCTGCTGACATGTGGAACACCTCGTGATGAAGCATGCAATCTGATGATTCATTCCAAGCCACCAATACTAGAATCGCATATCTCGATACATCTTTGAGATGCCTGGTTGAACTTCCCATTGAGAAGCATGTGACTCTTTCATCAACCCCTCTCTCATATCTGCAGGAACCCAGATATGCCCACGTAGATTTAGGATGTCGTCTCTATCCACCAACAAATCCGGAGGTGGGATATCTCATAATATACTCTCACAGATAACCAAATCTTCAGGATTTTAAAAATGCCTACTTTTCACTTTCTCAAGGAGGGAAGAGGTAACTGTTAAGGATGAGAGGTAAGACTGCTCATGACTATCATGAAACTCTAGATGAAGTTTAGAATAGAGGGCCATTAACTTCCATTCATCATTGGATTCTTATACAGCCTATTTTTTATTTTTCTAACTCAGTGCATCATCAACCACAATTCCCTTTCAAGGCGTATAAGAAAGATCAAAATTAAATGATTGTAGATATTCAACCCATCTTCGCTATCTGAGTTTCAATTCATGCTGAGAAAATATATACTTGAGGCTCTTGTGATCTGTATACACTAAAAAGCGCTCACCCAAGAGATAATGTCTCCAGCAATATAAGGAATGGACAACTGCTTCTAGCTTGAGGTCGTGCGTCGGGTAATTTCTCTCGTGAGGTCTCAACTGCTGAGATGCATATGCAACGAATTTGTCTTCCTGTATTAACACTGCTCCTAGGACAATTCATGATACATCGCATACGATGATATAACCTTTTCCAGGTTCTGGAAGAATTAGAATCGGTGCGGAGACAAGCCTCCATTTCAGTTCCTAAAATAATTTATCGCATGCTTCTAACCACATGAACTTAACACCCTTCTTTGTAAGTCTGGTAAGAAGTGAATCAAGACATGAGAAGTCATGTATGAAATTCCTGTAATATCCAACAAGCCCAAAAAACTCCTGATATCAAACACATTCTTGGGCTGCTCCTAGGATACTATAGCACTAACCTTTTTAGGGTCAATAGAAACTCCTAATTCTGAGATAATAATACCCAATAAGTGGACCTTGTCAATATAGAAGTCACATTTAGAAATATTGAAATAAAGTTAATGATCTTTCAGTGTACTTAGAATGTTCTCAAGATGTTTTTCATGGTCATTATGAGTGTGAGAATACAACAAGATGTCATCCACAAAGACCACAAAAAAGAGTCCAAATAGGGGTGGAAAACCTATTCAACAAATCCATAAAAACGGCAGGATCATTTGTAAGACTGAACAACATAACAAGATACTCATATAGACCATAATTGCTATGGAAAGATGTATGAGGTATGTATGATGGTCAGACTTTCACTTGATGATAACCTGATCTCATGTTGATCTTAGATAACACATTTTCTCCTCAGATCTATTTAAAGATAACATCTATTCATGGAAGTGGATACTGGTTCTTAACCGTAATCCGGTTCAACCTTCTGTAATCCACGTTTTAATGAATAGTTTAATCTGCCATCTTATCAAAAATCAGGGGTGAACTCCAATAGGATATATTGGTCCATATAAATCCTTGGTCCTCTTGGTCCTCTATCTTCTGTTTGATCTCCTAAAGCTCAGAAGGTGTCATCCTGTATGGAGGAATGGATACTAGATTTTATCTTGGAACAATACCTATTGTAAACTCTACCTATCTCTTATGAGGTAAGCCATAAAATTCATCGGGAAAGACTTCCCTGAAACGATAAAATACTGGAGGGAAAATAGTTTGAAGAAAACCCCAATCCTCTATGAAAATATTTGAAATCTGGGTAGTGACTCCACTATCCCATGATGCTTTGGTCCATTTCTCTCATCCTGGAAACCCTACTCACCTTTGAAAAGATAATAGCTGCCTTATGGTGATGTAAAAGAGACCATGCAGCAATAGAAGTCTACAAAGGTGTGACAGTGGACTAACCAGTCCATCCCGAGAATGATGTTGAATCTCGTCATCTTGGGAACAAAGATATTCCATGAGAAGGGGTATCTGTGAACCTCAAGAGGATAGTCCCTAAACTACCGTATGCCCTCCGTCTGTGTTCCCAATGGTGTGTCTAGGGTCATCACGCTATAGTGATACTATATCTCTAGTCTGAGACTTTCCATGATAGATACAGAAATGAAAGAGTTTGAATAACCTGTATCAAACAAATCGGCGACAATAGTAAGGCTACTTGAATAGTACATCATTCTATAGATGGTCATGTAGTCTGATCCTCGGGTATTGGCAGTAAAGAATTCAACTGACTTGATCCACGGCTCTATGAAAAATATAGACTACCACGATCATGATTGCTCTGTTGGTGCTATGGGTGATCAGGGGTCAGACTACCATGGCCACAACCTCCTCCTCTTCTAGACCTACTGGTGTTATTCCTACTCCCCTCCCGACATAGTGCAAAAGAACTCGATTCTATATGTGGATCAGATGCTAATCATTTTCCACTTGAGGCTAGTGGAAAGGTCTTGCAGAAAGGCTGAAGATAACCCATACATCCAAAATCTCGAAACTCCATAGGGTCTCTATCACATTGGGGCTTCTTATTCCCTAGTATTCTACACTAATGAAACATCATAGATCTATCAAATTGTATACTCTGGATGCCACTACCCTGATAAGAAACCTCAATAGAACATTTACTGCCTCCAAAAGAACTACTGTCCAGACATGGCACTGATCCTCTAAACCCATTACTTGTGCCATCCCTCAGGTTACTTTCAGTGATAAGGGCCTGATCAACTATTGTAAAAAAGTAGGAAGGAAAAATACATTCACCTATGTTCAGATGGCATACTAGAGCCCAACCTCAAGATTTCTAGCATGTGAAATAAAATCACCAGCTAGAAGCAGTGGAAAGCACTGTAAATCAGTGAAACGTACTGAATATTCCATACCTGAAATAGAACCCTACTCGAGATTCATGAAATCTATGGCTCTATCAGATCTTAGTGCTTGAGGAAGGAACTGATCATAAAAGGTAGTCTGGAAATAAAACCATAACATGCCCTGATGATGACCGGTCTAAGTAACCACATTCCACCAATGCTTGTCTGAATCCTGAAGCATGTATATAGAAATCTTGACTCTCCGATCTAGAGACATTTCCATATTCTCAAATATAGACAGCATGGCCTCTATCCAATACTTAGCAGCCTGAGAACCACCATCCCCTGAAGATGTAGGAGTATGCTGTTGTTGCAACTCACTGGTCAGGTCAGCCATTGTAGGTGCAACTTGTGGAGCACCAAGCATGGACTGCATCAAACATAGGAAACTATCACGAACATGGGTATATGTTCCCACATCAAGTACCGTAGTCGTTTCTTCAAGTGGAACTCATAAAGGTAATACTAGAGGCTCAGGACCCACCATGTATAGAGCATGGTCATCACCACCCTCGTGGAGAAAGACATAAGGACGTCGTGGCGGCATTGGTCTACAAATTCCAAGAACACTCCTCAGAACAAGATTAGAAGCATAAGATAGAATCACTAGAAAAAACCGAATGTAAGAAAACTCACTACCCATGGCATACTACCCAAATTACCCTCTTAGACGATGAGGCATTAGTATGTTCTCAAGTATAAGTTTCATATTATTTCACAGTTAATTTTCATCTTTACTCCTTTACCTTTCATAGACATTCCAAGGTGGGATAAGGATGTGCAACCAATTAATTTTATATTTCAGGATTCAATTTATAATGGATATTCATTTTTGATGAATCAGGGCCCATACACCTATCACCAGAAATGACACCCATTTCATTATAGCATAATGACTTGACTCGATAAATTACTCATCCCAACCCTTGAGATCCCATACACCTTATTAATTGAGATAGGAAATCACTCAATAGCAACCAAAGTAATACAATTAAAAGAAAACTATCACAACATCACTCATCTATCATAAGCATATCAAGCAATGAAAAGCAGTGAAATACACCAATATGGCACGGCAATATGCATGACATGTGAACTCTATGTGTCTATCATGATGCATGTAATAATTATCCTTGAACTCATATCATCAGGCTAAGGATGAAATAATTTCTCAAACAAAGTAATAATCAACAACACCACATAGCATGTTCTTCACCCAATGGTGGAATAATATCAACTATAATAAGAAAAATCTGAACAACAATAATAATATTGGAAACTTGGTTTTTACCCCGAACATGGGTTTGTGATGACCAATCATAGCTTATGACCAAGTCCCAAGTCTTCCTATTCTCCAATATATTTTCTACAAATATTAAAGAAAGAAAATAAACCACCTATGATTCCACTTTGTGACATTCTGGACCTAGATGCCACTTAACGGGTTCCCTGAGCCCGGTGGGCCACATGGCCTCAAGCGATTCTCCCCAAACATCAAAGGCTTCCGACTAGCAGTGAGGGTATAGGGTGAGTCTATGGGGAGACTATGCCCTCATTATAAGAGTGTAGTATAGTGGAAGGAGTATAATTTAATAATTAATTGTAGAAGAAATATAATTAAATAGCGAAAGAAAACTGATGCAACAGATAAACGAGAATAACAATAACTATATCAACTAGAATAATGATGATGTTATTTCATGTTACTAGAAAACTAAAAAACATGGATACAAGAAAATAGGCATAACATGATCCTCAAAGTAAATGAAAACAAAGACTACTTCAAGTATCCTGATATCCAACTCAGTCATCTCCTATCAAGATCCATCCTATCAGCAAGCAATTAAGTGTTTGAAGCAGTATGCTTCCCTTTATCAACACTCGCAGTCATGTAATCTATTACGAGTACCAAACGGTGCCTAGAGAGGGTGTGAGATAAATCTCAGTGGGCCACCACCAACAGTGTATATAACATCTAACCCATGTGATGTAATATAGAAGTGTGAAGGAATGCATATATAGAGTAAAGAAAATAGTGCAATATTACTAAATACCTAAGTGCCTGCTTCAGCCCTCGGCTGGTGTCTGAACATGTAACAAGTTCATTTTATTATTTAATTACCATTAAATGTTAATATATCACATGAGGAATATCTAGAATTGACATCACCTCATGATAGTATAAGTATTAAAGGTTCCAAGATGTAAAAAAAGACAACCTGGCAAAGATATCTCATGAGAGAGTTCCAGGGTGGTAACCAAGGTAACGTCGATCTCACGGAATGCTAACTCAGTAGTATCTGAGTCTAGATAAGGGGTAAGAGTGTAATCTAAGGAGTGTAATCTAAGGGATTCTATAATAAGGTGCCTATCGATTCCAAGTTGATTGACCAAGGTAAAATGGGGCTAAGCAAAGACAGGGCCCTATGGGATTTCACAATAGCACCTACTGGCCAATGATGGATCTAAGGAGTGTATCTGAGGTATCCTATAATAATGTAAAGGACCCTATGGTAGTATACTGGGCATCTGAGTAATAGAAAATAATTGGAGTCTAGGTGGGTATTGACCTAAGAAAACCTCATCCTTGAATCAAAATGGGGTTCCCTGAGACCAAAGATTATCTCCTCTCAGAATACAAGGCGACCTCGAGTCAGTCCATTCCTATTTGATATTGAAATCATATATTCATTCATTAGGTTCAATCCTTGTCTTCCATTAGTGTGGATAGTCCCAGTAGTTTCCAGCCATTTAATCAAGTATAAATTAACCCTTAAGGCATATTCAATTATAGAGGTTCACTATGATACCTTCTGTCAATATGGAAAGGGGTGCTATGGACATGTAACCTTTATTCAATCTCATTTAAAAAGGACAAGTTATATACTTGGTATATTTTTCATTTCATATTTAATAATAAATTTTAAGAACATACCTTAGGTGGGTCAAGTGAAATAACCTTCGACATGAGGCGGATTGAGTTGTGGGTGTAACCGCTAACAACTAATCACATATTTGGAAGGATCATATCAATAAAATTCTAACAATTAGAATCATGATATGTAATTTTAAGAAACTACTTCCAATGAAATCGTTGGTCCCCACATGAATATTCCAAAATCAACAAACTTTAGGGATGAGTTATATAACACCCACCTTATGGTTTTACGACTCTCCTCCTCTGGTATTGGCCTTTGAATTTCCTCGGATCGGATTAGATCTAAGAAAAGGTGAAAAAAGCTCACATGATGATATCTAGGTCTAGAGAGATAGATTAGAATAATGGATAAATAAGAATCAAGTACTTACCGTTGCGCATCCAACATAATAAACAGATGCTCAATCAGATGTCGGATGAAGGGGCCCTCTTGATCCCTAGATTTGGCCTTCAAAAAGTTCCAAAATGAGAGGAAAATGGTTTAATCTCGCTTGTTCTCGAATTAGGGAAGAAGAGGAGAGTAAATAGACCATTAAGGGAATTTTGGACATTTTAGCCAGGATTTTATCCTATGCGCAGTTTTTCCTCATGGTTTGTCAAACCATTTGCAAACTGTGCGAGATGGCTCTACCTGAAAAAAATATTTTACACGGTTTGATCAAGCCCTGCGCAAGCCATGCATGGGTACCTAGGAAAAAGGGGGCGTTCACACAGTTAGTCCGCATGATCGTGTGCCAACCATGTAGGGTGGCTCTATCTGAAAAAAACAAAATCCATATGGTTTTATAAACCGTATGGAATTCCTACACGGTTTACTCTAAACCATGCTCCAAGACAGTTTCCCCAAAAAGATGGATTCTGGGCTCTGAACTATCCCCAAACACCCTTGGAACCTTTACTAACTCATTATCCATACATATTAGGTATTAAGTAAAGATTTAGACAAAAAATTAAAGGATCCATACCAGATTGAAAAACCAGTTTCTTACAATAAATGTGTACACATAAAGGATATTTTCATTGTTAAGGTGGAACTTTACAATTTTAATTTTATATTGTTTCAATTGATATATTTAGAATTCATCAATTAAGGGGGAGATAATATTACTTTAATTTTGAAATTTTCCTAAAAAATATTCTCTTTTTTTAGTCTATTTCAAGCATGTTAGAATCTGATTTGTATTTATTATTGAACATTCTGCAATTTTAAACATCTATTTTTCATTGAAATCATGATAAATCAAGGGGAAGATAAAAAAATTATTCTTGTTTAAATATTATCTACTTATACATCTTTTTCATGGGGTAGTTATTAAATTCTATGTTAAATAGTAAAATATGAACAATCATGTTTTTAAAATTTTTAGAGGATTAAGTTTTTTGAAATTATAAAATCTGGTTATGTATGTTGAAATAATCTTAGTTTTATATTATAGAAAAATTTTTATTGTATTATACTCATGGATAATCATATTTAATGCTCAAATTTAGTGGGAGTTTATATGTGTTTATATGCTAAAATTTTCAGATTTACATGAAATTTATAGTAATCTTGATTCTTTTTTTTACTTTTCACTATTTAATTTCTATACACATTTTCTTATTATTTTATTTTTTAAGAATTCTCATAGATACTAGTTTATTTATTTTCATCGTTCAGACTTCCACTTTGCATAAAAATTATTTTATGAAGGGCATCTCATTGATTTTAATAACCAGCCTTTTAAGTATCCTCACTATATATAACTAAATGTTCTAATAATATAAATATTTAAAGTTTCTACTTGATATATTTTTTTAATGTATGTTATATAATAAAGTTTTCTATAATATTCATGTTCATTTTTTGGTAATTTTTTTATTTTTATCTTGAGAATTTTTCTTATAATGTATAGTCTTTTTTCTTTGGAATAAATTTATTTTTTAACGGAGTTATCCTTATTTAAATTAATTTTCTTTTCAATAATTCTCATTCTTAGGGATATTTAATTTTTTGGCTATTAAAATAAGAGCGAGTAACACTATATTAAATAATTAGGGAGATGTATTATCATTTGAATGAGACATTTTCTATTAAAAGTTTTCTTTTTTATAATTCCAACAAAAGCAGTAATTTTTAAAATTATACAAGGTTTTTTAATTATCAAGAGGCTGGAATTTTTAGTGCCTCCATGAACCACTTTATGTTTGGATAAATATAAACTTTATTTGCTTTATTCCCTTTAACATAAGTCTTTATACATTAAATTATAACTATAATTTCTCAAAAATTTTCTAAGTGTTATTTAAGAACATGACCTTTTTTGGTGATGTATCAAGCTTGTTTATAGGTAATGTTTTACCCTTATTTTATTTTATCTTTATTAAGTTTTACATTGGGGAGTTTTGGGGAAAAATTAGAAACAATATGAATGAGGAGGGGAAATGCATAGTTGGAGCACAGTTTTCCCAAACTGTCCGCTTAGGACAGCAAACCATGTGAACCCAAACATAGGGTATCCACAAAGTTGGTGAATGGTTTGTCAAATTGTGTGCTCTCCTAGTAGTAATTGTGTGGTCTCTAGGGGTTGGTACATGGTTAGGCGCACAATTAGGGTTAAATGTGCACCCCATATAAGAAACCGTGCACATGGAAATCTAAACCCCTAAAAATTTAAAATAAAATATCAAACCCAATGCTATTAATCCATAATCACCCCCAATTGGACCAAAACTGATTCATACAAATTCTATAGGCTCTCAGATGAGTTTTATGGCATTTCATCCTCCGTTATTCACAAATTGACGATATGTTGATAGAGATTCAACTATTTTCAGTATGTAATATCTTCTAGATTGGTTTCATCCCTCTCTATCATGTTTTTTATCATTCGTTGGAAGGATTATTTTTCTCCATTTCCAATGTATTAGATCTAGTTTATGATATATCTAACTCTGTTTGGTCTTGATTATATTTTTTTTCTAGATCTCATTCTTCATTATATTTTTTTATCATTCCGCTTCAATTTTGGATTTTCATTGGCAAGCGTTCATAATCAACTTTATAGTAGGCGGTCTAAGTTTTAAATCACATAGTCTTAATTTAATTATGTGTGTAATTTTTAATTTCAATTTCCATGATTTGGCAATTTCATCAGAGATTGAATTAACTTAATTAAATTTCCCTATGATGATGAATTGGGTTGAATTAGGGGTAATTGGAATTGGTAGAATTGTGATAATAAATTGGTTAATTAATTAATGAAATGATGTAATTATAGAATTGATGGGATATTGGTATTATGTAATTAGTTACTTTTTGAGTAATGGAATTTTTATAAAAATTGGAATTATGGGATTTTATGATTAACCAAGAAGGGGTTAGTAGTGTATATGACTAAATATTGATAAATGGATTAATGATTATTTGTTCATATTATTTCCATGCGATTAAAGTAATGAACTTTTTAATAATTAATAATGGTATACCATGATGTGATATATTGATAAGGGGGTTAATGCTGATTAACCTTATTAAATGTGATATGTGTGATATGTTGTGATTTATTGATAAATGAGTTGTGGGATATAGATTGATTCTTCAAATACCCATGAGGTTCTAGACATGGTGTTCTAGAACCAAATGCTTTCATGTGATAAATGAGTGTGGGAAACAGACTGATGCTTCAAAATACAACCTATGATTAATTGATAAATAGGTTGTGGGACACAGATTGATGCTTTAAAACCCCATGGGGTCCTAGCCATGGGATCTAGGCCCAGAATGTTAGAATTGGACTATAGTTCCAATTGGCCATAATTTATGAAATTTAAATTGAATGGAAAATTAAAGACCATGATTATAATGAATTTTGATTTCTTGTTATGTGATATGGTCTAGAAATAGACACAAACCAAAGTAGGTATTGATGGTCTGCGTGTCATTATGAACCTAGGTAAACTATGTGGTTAATTAAAGAATAATGAAACATGTAAACTATTTAATTTATGCATTATACTTAATTACTTATAAAACTTCATGAACATTAATTGATTGGGTATTATTTTAGATTTCATAGGTGGTGGACTATTGATTTTTACTCACACCCTACTCAGGATTTCTGATTGGTACCTGAATAGACTACACGTTTGCATGATAGGATAAGGGCAAGAGCCCTATGTTATATTTCCGAGTTGGGGGGAGCATGGATGAGGGAACCATACCCGGTGTCGATAACCACTTGTATTTGTTAGTATCTTTATTTATGTTTTTTCATTAGAAACTTTACACTTATTATGGCATGGAATATGTACTTTATAGTTTTTATATTGTTTTCGTATTCTTTTTCATCATGTATTACTAGTCTGTTTTGGTTATGGAATTATCATGGTTGTTGGTTTTTGTCTTTTGATTATTTCTTGGTTATTTACACTATTTTGATGCTTTAATAAAGATGGTATAGTCTATTCATCTTGATATATCAAACCCTCATTGTTAGTTGGAAGCCTCTGGTATATGATATGGTGCACTTTAGGGCATGTGACCAACCAGCTCAGGGCACCAGTATTCGGTACCCGGGTCGGGATGTTACAAAGTGGTATCAAATTAACTTTCTTTTATTTTCTTTTGTCTTAATATTTGGTAAAGTTAGATAGGAGAATATGATGAGTATGTCCTTGGTTAATAGCTCGTGCATGGGAGTATCTAAACCATGTATGAGGGTAAAATCCAAGTACCCTAGGTGGGATTTTTGTTATTGATGTATGTTGTTACCATTGAATGTTATTTCACTATGTGTGATGGACTTTTTGTGTGATGTTATTGATTCTGAGATTTTACTGATGGACCAGCATGGCACAAGATTTGAGCATACATACATCATTTTAAGCACTCTAGATTTATAATTACATGCATCATTTTTAGGCACGCATGGGAAAAGAATGTTTTATGGATGAGTTTTTTATATGAAAGTGATTTGATTGATTATGTGAATTTTAAATTAAAAAGGTTCCTAATGTAAAATTGAAAATTTTAAAATGATAAAAAATGTGGAATAAATGGGTGTCTAATGAGAAAATTGGTTAATGATAATGTGTTTACCCTTTGTTAACCATGGTCTAGAGGTACGATGGTTAATGGATGTGATAATGTCTCAGTTTTGACCAAGTTAAGGGGAAAATGAGGGTGAATTTATATGCCTTTATGTGAATCCCTCTTATTAAATTTGTTAATGTTGTGTAATATGTCTTAATATGTGTGTTTGGAATTATAAATATATGCCTCTAGGATGCTTCTTTTTTATAGGAAGGCATGAGGACATGGATGGAGATGTGCCTCTAGTAGGGGAACATGTGGCTCTAATATTGCTGGGTGAGGGAGACGGGGAGAAGCTCCATGAAAATGTTGATTGATTTATATAGTTTATGTAAAGATACCTAGGGTGGGTTATGAAGAGTAGGTCAGACCTGACTTAGGAGTTCCAGTTGCAGCACCCTCTGACATTTACTGAAGAGGGTGGACCTAAGGCAGTTGAGTTCTGGATTGAGTCAATTTAGATGATTCTTTACAACTTGGAGAATCCTATTGAGAAAAGAGTAAAACTTGATTCTTATATTTTATTTGTTTAGGTGAATCATTGGTAGGAAATCCAGACTCAGGATGGAAATATTGACAATATTGTGTGGAAGGTCTTTCAAGATAAGTTCCTAGAGAACTTTTATCCAGATACATTGAGATAGGAGAGGAAAGTAGAGTTTATGAGGTTGACTCATGGAAGCATGTCTGTGATGGACTTTGTGGGAAATTTCATGGATTTTCAGCACTTTTCTCTATCATTGGAAGGATATGTGGTTTCCATGTAAGAATGGTTTAAGGATGGGCTTAAATGTGAGATTAATTCCTAAGTGAATATCTTTCGGGTGAAAATGTTTTCTAAAGTGGTGAATCATGCTCGCATTTCTAATTGGAAATTGAAGGAGGATTCTAGTGAAAGATTGGTGGTTTCTTCTGGATGATCAGGAGGCACTTATTATGAGATTATGAAGTGTATCTATGAGAATTATAGTCAGGTTGATAGTAAGAAGAGTGGCTAGGGGGGACGGTCAGTCACATGGCACCATACCCGAGTGACCTGTCACTAGTGTGGTATGTCGGGTCACTTTCATAGATATTATTCCTAACCACTGGTAATGTTCTAATCCTATGGAAGTATGGGGCATATACAGAGGTTTTTCAAGAACCCATGATAGATGGGTAATGATGGGGAAAATAGGCAGAACTAGAGTGTGGGAATGGGATCATATGAACCATACTAGTCTAAAAGTTATAGTTCTACTAGACGTGGTAGTTAAGGTAGTGAGTGTGGACCCTCTAAGAAAGAGCACCCATATTACTAGAGTGGCTCATCTTAGAGGGCCCAGACTTCATCATAGGTAAGAGGGGTAGGAAAATTTCATGTAGTTCATCCTACACTTGTTGATATCAAGGTTGGTCCATTGGTAGTTAAATTTACTATTCTTATAGCTTCTATACTTTCTATTTCCTTATTTTATTCTGGTACCTATCATTATTTTATATCTACACTTCTTGTGAATGTTTTGATACTGGTGATGGAGTTCATGAGTGAGATTGTGATTATCGATAAAACTTTTGGAGTATAGTTGAGTGACATCTGTTTATGAGAAGGGTGTTCTCTTGAGGTTGTGGAGTATCATTTCCTTTAGGATCTTTAAATTTTGATATGTCAGGATTTGACTTAATTATGGGTATGGACTGGTTAGTGGTGTACTGAGTCGACATATATTTTTATAGTAGGAGAGTGAATTTTATGTCTCATGAGGGTGAGAATTATATTCACTATGGAGAGTGGAATATCTAGGCAGGCCATGTAGGGATAATTCATCAGCAACTGGGGCATCTCACTGCCCAGGTTGCTAGTTTTTTTCTAGATGATGGGGGTGTGAAGAATAATGTCTTTCCACCCATAGTGGATAGGTTCCAGGATGTGTTTCCACAGTAATACTCATGGATTCCACCTGAGAGATATGTTGAATTTACAATTGAGATCATGGCTAGAGCTAAGACAATTTCTATTCCACCATACATAATGCAACCAACAGAGCTTAAAGATATCACGGCTCGGCTGGAAGAGTTGATGGATAAGGGGTTTGTCTATTCGATTACTTCACCTTGAGGATCTCCTGTCTTTTTTTCTAAGAAGTCTGATGAAACATACTATTTATGTGTTGATTATGGTAATTTTAACATAATGACAATGAAGAACCGGTATCCTCTTGCATGTATTGATGATCTATTTGACCAGTTGAGAGGATATTATTTCTTCTAAAATAATTAATTGAGATCAGGGTATCATCAGTTTATATTTTGACCTTCTGATACACTGAGGACTAATTTTAGAAGTAGTTATGGACTTTAGGATTTTTTCTTAATGTTGTTTTGGACGATGAATGTGCTAGTAGTGTTTATGGCCTTGATGAACAGAATCTTCCATCCATACCTAGATCAGTTTGTGGTTATCTGTGGATAATATCTTGGTGTACTCCAAGACTCATGATAATCATTCCCAACATCTTTACATCACCATAAGTATACTAAGATATCATCGATGATATGCTAAGCTATCTAAGTGTCAATTTTGGATTGATTGGGTACACTTATTGGGTAATATTATCTTGAAGGAAGGTGTATCAATGGACTAAGAGAAGGTGAAAGTAGTTGTTTCTTGGGAGCATCCCAATAATGTTTTCGATATCCATAGTTTTCTAGGATTATCAAGATATTATTGATGGTTCATCAAGGAATTTTCCATCTTGGTAGCATAACTTTCAGGCTTGACCAAGAAGGGAGTTAAGTTTGAATGATATGAGTCATTTGAGAATGCTTTCTAGAATTTGAAGAAGAATTTGAATACCGAACCAATCCTGACCCTACCCGAGCCAGGGGAGGAGTATAAAATGTTTTTTGATGCATATAGGATTGATATTGGAGTAGTGTTGATGAAGGGGGTCAAGTGGTGGTGTATGGGTCATGGAAGTTGAGGCCACATGAATCGAACTACCCTACGTACAACTTTGAATTAGCTATAGTGTTTTGTGC
This sequence comes from Viscum album, assembly GCA_963277665.1. Taxonomy (NCBI): domain Eukaryota; kingdom Viridiplantae; phylum Streptophyta; class Magnoliopsida; order Santalales; family Viscaceae; genus Viscum; species Viscum album. The sequence goes on from OY728165.1 coordinate 2,104,288,208, forward strand.
TTTGATGTGTTGGTGTAATTACCTATTTGGTGAAAACCTTTCTATGTATACTAATCATAAGAGATTAAAGTATATCTTTTCCCAATTAGATTTGAATCTCTGTCAGTGGAGGTAGGTTGAGTATATACAATCATTTTATTTTGAGAAAGAATTTATGCCTGGGAAGGGAAACAGTTTTGTTGATGCTCTAAGAAGGAAAAATCACACTCAAACAATTCAGGAGTCTAGTTGTGAGTGGAAGGTGATGATTTTACTTGTTAAGATGAAAGTTGTAGTTTAGAGGGTCAGGAGAAGATAACTCTCATATTAGTTTTAGTGGAGTATACTCTTTTGAGCTGAATCAAGGAGATGAAGTGTAAGTATCTAAAATTTTTTCCCTTGATGAAAATCCTCAAATGTAGGGATTCACCTTCTGATTGGGCCATAAATGATGATGATAACATCTATGTAAAAAATCAGGTTGTTCTTCCTTCATGTATGTGGAAAGATCTAATGTATGAATTTCATTATTCGAAGTGGGATATGCATTTGAGTTTGACCAAAATGTATCATGACCTATGTCGACAATATTGGTGGCCATGAATGAAAAAGTATATTTCAGAGTTTGTGACAAGATGCTACACCTGTCAACAGGTGAAGGATAAGCATCAATGACCTGGTGGTTTACTACAGCTATTTCCCATTCTAGAATTGAAGTGGGATGATGTTACCATGGATTTTTTGGTGGGTTTCCCAATGAAGCCTTAGAAGAATTATGTTATTTGGGTGGTTATGGACTAACTGAAAAAAATAGCTCATTTCTTTCTTATATGGATACTTTCTCTATGGACTAATTGCGGGACTTGTACATTTAGAAGACATTACCTCTACACAGGGTGCCATGGAGTATAGTTTCAGACCATTACTCACATTTTACTTTGCAATTTTGGTAGGGATTGTAGAAGGCGCATCATACATAGTTTTTACGAAGTATGAAACTCTACCCACAAACAGATGGGAAGTTGGAGAGTACTATATGGGTGCGTAAGGATATTCTTCAGGCATGTTTCCTAGACTTCGGTGGGTCTTGGGAGAAGCACCTAGAAATAATGGAGTTATCCTACAAAAATATTTATCAGGAAACTATTCAAATGGAACCATATGAGGATATTTATAATAGGTCATACAGATCACCTCTATACTGGATAGAGGCTGGTGACTCAAAGCTATTGGAACCAAGTCTCATACAGGAGATGTTGGAGTAGGTACAACTGATTCAGAAGCATATGGATATGACTTAGAGTAGACAGAATTTTTTTACTGATATACACTAAGGACCCCTTGAATTTATAGTGTATGATTCTATGTTCCTTTGGGTGTCACCTAGATTGGGTCACCGTAGGATTCAGAAGTAGGGAAAGTTGACACCCAGGTATGTTGGACAGTTTGAGGTTTTGGAGAGAATAGAGTTGGTGGCATATTGACTGGATCTTCCACAGAGGTACAGTGTTATACATAACATTTTTCATGTGTCACAGCTTTGGTGGTATCACCCTGACCCTTCACATGTGATTAATGTGGATGATGTTGAGATTGAGACAGATGCGTCCTTTGAGGAGCATCTGATGCGGGTGTTGGATCACAGTAAGAAATTGTTGTAGGGAAAGGTCGTGTTTTTAGTTCGATTATTGTGGCAACATGGGTGTGCTCAAGAGGAAACATGGGAGAGATAATCGTATATACAGGAGAAGTGGTCTGAACTTTTCACCTTGAAATCTTAGTGATTCTTGGGATTACAACTCAAGGATTAGCTATTATAAGGGGGTTGTAAGATACTGATTTTTTTGGTGATGTCTTGTAACATCCCAGGTAAATAAAGAATATGACATTTTCATATTTATTAATATTTGTGAATTAAATATTAATTTTATTTTAAATGGGATGCTATGTTCGATGGAGTACCCAATAAGCAACAATGGGTTTCTCCAAAATCTTATGTTGCACACAATGTCGAGTCATACTGAGAATAATAATAATAATAATAATATAATATTATTATTTTAAATAGTAGTTAACACCTAGTTGTTGTATTGGTGGGAATGAATAGAACCAACCATATTATGATTAAACATGTATGTTAAATTTTTTACATTTATCCAATAAAATTTAGAGGCTTAAAATTATAATGAATCCAATTTTGAGCATAAATACTCCAATATTATTAAAAGATAGTTTTACCACATTTTGATGGAAAACCCTTTTTAAATCTATTTTTTGTCACATTTATATGTTATATTTGAAAAAATAAACTTCTTATTTAGAATAGGGACATCAAAATCTACTTTGGGTGAATTTTTAGTATTTTTCTAATAAAGTTCATTTTTAATGAATAGTGAAAAATACAGTATTTTAAATCAAAACTGTTTTTCATTTGATTTATTTATATGGTTATATTATGTTTTTAATTTGTTTTAAAGTGCAATTAGATTATATTTTTATCATTTAATCCAATTTTGTTCATTATAAGTAGTTTAACTTTGAATTTGGACATAAACACATGTCAATATTTTGATAGTTTTTACTTCTTAAAAACACGCTTTTTAGTTTTGACAACGGGAATTAATTATAAATTAATTTCTAAAAATTCTGTGTTTTGAATTTGGAAAAATGGATTCTATATTTGTAATAAATTTGTAAAAAAAATTAAATAGGTAACTTTTATTTTTAGACATTATGAATAGTATCTTCAGTAAATATTATATTTACCATGGTTAAAGGGTAAATCTGGTAAATAAGGGTAAACAAATATTATTATAATAATATTAAATTACTCTAACACATGTCCTAACTCTATTTTATGAGATATTTCTGACCATGGGCATCCTTGGGTATATTTTAGTACCTCATGAAGCCACTTGTGTGTGAAAATGACATTTAATTACTTTTAATTTAAAGTTAAGGAAAATATAACCTAAACATGTATCTTTTACTGAAACAATTTTTATATGGGGTTATATAAGTGATATCTTTTACTATAAATATTCATTAGGAATATAAAAAAATTTCCTACATGATGGAATTTTATTTATAATTTTTAGACATCAAATAAATAAATTTATTTATAACACAATGGTGATGTAGTGATTACCTTAATAATGAATGTTGTAAATAAATAAGATCATAAAAATTAAAATAAATTTCTTTTGAAACTTTTTATTTAATAAAATACTTTTATGTATTATTATTACTTTTTATATTTATAATAATGAAGTTTTTTTTAATGAATCAAGTTTTTATGGTTTTTTAAAAAGTCGTGATATGAATAGTATAAAAATTGACATAAATGAGTTTTTATATCAATTGATAATTTATTAAATGATATAATAGTACTAAAAATATAATATTCGTCCAAATGAAATATATGATGTTAAAAATGTCATTAATGATCCATTTTTGGGTCTCTTGGAATTTTATATTAACTATGGTAACCATATAATATGAATATACAAGAAGACATGGTAAAAGTTAAATAAGTTTACTAAGGGTTAAAGCTAAAATATAAGGTTAATTTTGTGACATAAACTTATCTAAAACCCATTGGATGAGCGTATTTAGACCCATAATAATATTATATTATAAATATATCACTTTTGTGTCATTATAATTTGAAAAGAAATTAATAATAAAATAATACTTTCAAACTTTTCTAAAGTGCCCCTCCCCCCTCTTATAAAAGGACACCACCTTTAACACATACTCACACATCTCAAGCACCCTTGGATCATACAAACTCTTCTAAAATAACCTCCCAAAATCCCTCTCTTTATCCTAGAAGAATTATCCAAGGCATAAGGAAAATAAAGAGATCCCTTTGGCTCAAATCAAAAGAAGTTACCCGATTTGAGGTAACGTCTTCTCTCAAGTTCCTTTCCATTATTTTTCCTTCTCCACTCCATATGATCTAATTATTCTTTATTTACCTAAAAAAACAGTATCCTAAATATTCTAGGTTGTTTTTATGAGAATTATTCAAACTAAACTTACACACCTCCATCTAATGGGTATAGAACATACTGTTTCTAGGGATGATGAACTAATGCCTCACGAAATAATGATTGTTCAATCTTCTCCTACCACCTCTTCTGGTGGCCATTATGATGGAAATGTAATTATATATGATATTTATGATATTTATTTTATCTCTATGATTCTTTAATTATCATTTATAACATACCTTTATGCTTTTCATTTTGTATAAATACACTAAATTCATTTGAGCAAGTGCGGACTACCCCCCCCCCCCCCCTCAAAGTGATATGACTTGTTCATGCTATACATGGAACGTATAAAGGATCGAATTAATGAACTTGTGTAACATATATAACATATATATTATAATTTAATTATAATATACCTATGTATCATTTATTTTTAATTATTTTACATATGAAAAATAAATGAAAGTAGTGTTCATGCGTATGTACGGCTTACCGTCTCCATGAACGGTGCATTTCATTTCTTATATTCAAATGATATGAAATATTCTAAGTACATATTTACTGGATATATATGATATATATGATATCTAAATCAGGAATATCATTATGTAGATAATGGAATTTTGACGACATGGACAATTTATAATTATAACAAGTTCATTTTGGACTCAATTTCCGAACATCGACAAATGTATGATATAAACTCAAATAATTAACTAATTGTTATAGAAAGGTAAAAAGTAATATAAAAGGAATAATAAAATTCTGAAGAAAGTATAAATTAACTTAAGTTTATTATTCAAGAAATTAAATAATGAACGAGTCAAGTCAGACACGAGGTAAGGAACTTTGTCTCAATCTTCTTTCTTTGAGGCGTATTTTGATTTATACATGACTTGATTTTATACGGTGTATAAAACCCTTTGAATTTTAATTTCATTCAAAGGGAATATTTTTTCTAGGAATAATTTCACTAAACGAAAAAAGGAATCTTTTTAACGTTTGTGGAGACAATGACCTCTCTGCCATCATGGTCGTTATTTGGATTCCTCTATATGCCTTAATGTTTTAAAAGGAAAAAAAATCCCTTATTCCATTTTTGGTGTTTTTGTATTGAAAATGGTTTTTTGAAATGGATTAATTATTTCAATATCTTGAAATTATTTCTTTTAATTGAAAATGAAATGTTATTAGTGAAATATTGATATTTGAAATATTTTATGTTTAATGATTATATAATGGTACATGGAAATTTGACGGGTGGTTACGTGATAAACCAATGAGAGGTGGTTACGTGATAAACTAAATGACGGGTGGTTCCATGATAAAACAAGGATGTGTGGTTATGTTATAACCTCCAATGAATTGGGTATGGAATTTGTTCGTATGGCTATTCCATTTAGTGATATTTGTGGAAGTTGGCCATATGGTTATTCCGTTTATGTATGTTTATGTCCAAAGTTACCTTTATAGGATATATGTTGTTTTCTATGAGCTTTATAGTAATATTATGGTTACAAAAATGGTAATCAATGATCTTATATTCAGTGAAGTATTTTTCATACTTCTTTAAGGTGAAAAGTATTAGTTTAGGATAATGTATTAATAGTTTACATGTTGTTTTAAAAAACTAACAGTTTTCCTTCTTTATGTATCCCTTATAGAGATTTTTATGATCATACCAAGTTTTTTAAATGTTTTTCACATAAAATAAAGTGGAATATGGTTAAGTATGGGATCAAGAAAAATTTATGTTGTTTAAAACATGGAACTAAACATGTTTATTTTCTTTTAAGAGTTTTTATTTTATGAAAAAAATGGATACTGAGTTGAAGTGTCTACCTATAATATTCATGTTTTTTGTATAATTTATGAACTAATTCTCTAAATCTCTAAACTTGAAAAGATCTTCAATATAAATTATTAACTTAATTCAATATTATGTAATGTTTGAGGATGGGGACTTATAGTTGGTATCATAGGTTGGTTTAGATAAATTTAGGAGTTAGGATTTTGTTAATAGAATATCCATAAATGATTTTTACATTATGGTAAAATTGAAATGATATAGCGTTTGAAGATTACCATGTAGCTTCATCTAATATATGTTTGTTCAAAATGGTTTTCCATAGAAGAAATAGGATAGAAGTGTTGGGAAGGCATACAGAGGAGAATAACCTTCCAAATCAGCATCCTGAGAAGGTTGGAATCAAAACTTAATAGTTTGTTTCAATAATGGTGTAGTTCACTTAGGCTATAAATGGTGTTGGTATACATGTAGGATATCAACTAGATCAACCCCATAGGAACATGTCTATATTGAAGCATTTCATGAGGCAACAACCCCCATCATTCAGAGGATCATTTTACCTTATTCAAGATGAAGGGTGGATCAAAGAACTAGAAAATATTTTCAATGTCATGGGTTGTATAGACAATCAACAGGTTAGTCTTGTTGTTCATCGTCTCAAAGGAGAAGCAGATCAGTGGTGGTCAATGGTTAAAAATATTAGGGACAGTTAGGAGATTTATTCTCTTGGTTGGGATGAATTCAAAGGTATGTTTTTTAAGAAATATTTTCCTAAGGAGGTTTGACTTATGATGGAAAAAAATTATTGGTATTGAGGTAGGAGGATGACTCAATGGCTGCTTATGAAAAAATGTTCACTCAACTGGCAAAGTATGCTCTAAATTTCATCTAAGATCTTGATAGTAAGATAAATCGATTTTACTCAGGACTGAATCTGTGATATTGAAGAGAATTATCCTCTCATGAATTAAAAATCTATGAGAAACTTGTCAAATGTTCAGATAAGTTAGAAATAGAGTTTTTTGATAATCAGTTTTTCCATTAGAGAAATAAAAAGAAGAGGTCCAGTTGGTATGAAAAGGGAAAGAAATATTCAAATAATCCTAGAGGTAAGAAAATTAAATTTCTATATTGTGATAAGTGTGGTAAAAACATCATGAATGATGTTTATCAAAGTCTAGGAAGTTCTTCTGGTGTGGTAAGATTGGTCATATTGCTCGTAACTGTAAATAAGATGATCAAGTAGGAAATGAAAATTCAGCGGTAAGATGTTTTAGTTGTAATGATTTAGGAATTATACCAATGTGTGTCCAAAGTTGATTACCTAGGTTGGAAACCAGACAGATCAAAAGAAAAAGGGTGGGGCAAAATCTTTTGCTACTACTACAGTTGACATGAGATCATCAAATGAAGTGGTATTAGGTACTTTTTTTTGTTTTTTCAGATTATTCCAATGTATTGTTTGATTCAGGGTCTACACATTCTTTCATTTCTAAGAAATTTTCAGGTAAATTTGGAATCCCACCTCAATAAATGAATCCATAACTTATGGTAAAATCACCTGGGGGAAATGTTGAGGAAAAAATAAATTATAAAAATATTCCTATTCTTATTTATGGAAAGAATCTACCTAAAAAACTTATTGTTTTTTCTCTATTAGAGTTTGACATTATTTTGGGAATGGATTGGATTTCTATTTACCATGCTAAGATTAATTGTAGAGCTAAAGAGGTTTATTTTTAGAAAGACTTTCAATTTATGTACAAGAATGAACCCTTTTCTCTGATAACATATCAGGAAGCTGAGAAACTAGTGAAATATGGAAATGAATTTTACCTTTCACATATTGATAAAAAAGGAAGTATTAAGATTAATGATATCCCAGTAGTAAATTAGTATCTTGATGTTTTTTATGATGAATTGATTGTATTATACCTAATACGGAAGTTGAATTTACTGTTGACTTTGTTCCTAATTCTAAGACAATTTCAAAACCCCCTTATCGAATGTCTCAAATTGAACTTTTAGAGTTAAAGAAACAATTGCAGGAGTTGTTAGATAAAGGTTTCATTCAACCTAGCTCATCACCGTGGGGTGATCCAGTCTTATTTATTAAAAATAAAGATTGTTAAATGAGAATTTGAATTGATTATATATCCTTGAATAGTTTCACTATTAAGAGCATGTATTTTTTTCCTCATATCGATGATTTTTTTGATCAGCTCCAGGGAGCTCAGTATTTTTTGATGATTGACTTGAGGTTGGGGTACCATCAGTTGAAATTAAAGGAATCATACATTCTGGAGACCACGTTTTGTACTAGATATGGCCATTATGAATTTGTAGTTATGCCTTTTGGGTTAACCAATGCACCTACTATATTCATGGATCTTATGAATGTAATTTTTATGAGAGATCTTGGATAAGTTTGTGGTTATGTTTATTGATGACATTTTGGTATATTCCAATTGTAAAGAGGAACATGAAAGTCATTTAAGGGTTGTCTTGAAAACCTTAAATGAAAATAAATTGTATGGTAAATTCAAAAAGTGTGAGTTTTGGTTACAAAAATTTAATTCCTTGGTTACATTGTTTCAAAAAATAGCATAACTATTGATCCTTCTAAAAAAACATTGTTGAAGAATGTCCAAGACCCACAAATATAACTGAGATTCATAGTTTTCTTGGTTTGGCATACTATTATAGAAGGTTTGTTGAAAAAATATCACTGTTATCTAGCCCACTGACTAAGTTAACTCGAAAAGGTGTTAAGTTTATCTAGAAAAAAGAATGCGATGATTGTTTTTAGGAATTGAAAAGAAGATTGGTGAATGATCTAGTTTTGGAATTACCTTCCAGAGATGGTGAATTTGTTATCTAAAGTGATGCTTCATTGAAAGGACTTGGTTTTGTACTAATGAAAAATGATTAGGTAATTTTTTATGCTTCACATCAGTTGAAACCTCATGAGTTAAATTACCCTAAACATGATTTAGAATTAGCTACTGTTGTTTTTTCTTTAAATATTTGGAGGAATCATCTGTATGGAGTAAAATGTGAAATATATACTGACCACCAAAGTTTGAAGTATATATTCACTCAGAAAAAAAATTGAACATGAGACAAAGAAGATGGATGGAATTAATCAAGGATTATAATTTCACGATTCATTACTATCCAGGAAAATAAAATAAAGTGGCCAATGCTTTGAGTTGAAAAAGTAATTATACATTAACCATGTTAAGTTTGGAACAATATCCTTTGATTAATGATTTGATGAACTTTGTCATTGAATTTTTTAGTGCAATAAATTCTTCTGTTTTGTTTCAGGTGGCATTGAAACTGTCTCTAGCAGACAGAATAAAGCAAGCACAGAAGGAAGATAGTGAGTTGAAGAAAAAGGTAGAATAGGTTCATAAGGGTAAGTTACTGGAATTTAACATTTATAAAGATTATATTTTGAGATTTGGGAAGAGATTATGTGTGCCTTGTGATTCACATTTGAAGAAAGAGTTGTTATGTGAAGATCATAGTTCACCGTTTTTTGTTCATCCTTGTAGTACTAAGATGTGGAGAGATCTTTGGGAGTATTACTGGTGGGATGGAATGAAAAGAGATATTGCTGACTTTACTGTGAAGTGTTTGACTTTTCAACAGGTTAAAGAAGAGCGGTAGTTACATAAAGGGATATTTCAGCCTTTATCGGTGCCAGAGTGGAAATGGGAAAATAAATCCCTTGAATTCGTTGTGAGATTACCAAATACATCTTGTGGTAAAAATTCATTTGGGGTTATTGTTGATCGATTGACTAAATCTGATCATTTCCTTCATATTCAATATACTCTATCTCTAGATCAACTTTTTGGGTTGTATGTTAAAGAGATAGCCAGGTTTCATGGAGTTACTATCTCCATTGTATCTGATTGTGATCCTAGGTTTACTTATAACTTTTTGAAAGGCCTTAAAAAGTCATTGGGTACTAAATTAAATTTTAGTACTACTTTTCATCCACAATCAGATGGGCAGTCAGAACGAACAATTCAGACATTGGAAGATATTCTACGTGCTGGTTCAATGGATTACTAGGGAAGTTGGGACCAACATATTTCATTGGTTGAGTTTTCTTATAATAATAGTTTTCATTATAGTATACAGATGTCTCCATTTGAGGCATTATATGGGAAACGGTGTTGAACTCCAGCTTTTTGGGATGAACTAAGTGAAAGGAAACTGATAGGACCAGAATTGGTAGAAGAGATGGTAGAGAAAGTTCAGTTGATACAGAAACACATGAGGATAGCTCAGAGAAAGAAGAAAATTTATCCGAATAACTAGAGGAAGGATCCTTATTCCGAGTTATGTGATCATGTCTTTCTTAAATTTTCTCCATGGAAAAGTGTGATGCATTTTGGTAAGAAGGGGAAGTTGAGTTCAAGGTTCATTTGACCTTATGAAATTCTGGAGAAATTTGGATCAGTTGCCTACAGAGTATCTTTACCTCCAATTTTATCCTAGGTACATAATGTTTTTCATGTTTCAATGATGAGAAAGTATATTCTGGATCCATCTCATGTTTTGAGTCCAGAGGTAGTTCAGTTGGAAGAAAATATTTCTTATATGGAACTAGTAGTCCAGATTCTTGATCGAAGAGAGAAAGTATTATAGAATAAGGTAATTCATCAGGTAATGGTTTTGTGAAAAAACCATATGGTTGAATATGAAACATGGGAATCTGAAAATTTTATGAGGGATAAATACCCCCACTTATTTGATAAGTGAATAAAATTGCAAGGATGTAATTTCCAAAAAGGGAGAAGGATGTAACATCCCAGGTAAATAAAGAATATGACATTTTTAAGTTTATTAATATTTTTGAATTAAATATTAATTTTACTTTTAATGGGATTCTATGTTCGATAGCGTACCAGACATACAACAATGAGTTTCTTTGAAATCTTAAGTTGCACACATGGATGAGTCATACTGAGAAAAATAATAATATTATATTATTATTATTTTAAATGGTAGTTAATGCCTAGCCATTGTATTGGTAATAATGAATAGAACTAACCATATTATGATTAAACATGTTTGTTAAATGTTTTTACATTTATCTAATAAAATTTAGAGGCTTTAAATGAGAATGAATCCAATTATAAGCAAAAATACTCAAATATTTCTAAAAGGTAGTTTTACCACCTTTTGATGGAGAACCCTTTTTAAATCTAGTTTTTGTGACTTTTATATGTTCCATTTGACAAAATAAACTTCTTATTTAGAATAAGGATATCAAATTTTAATTTGAGTAAATTTTTGGTATTTTTCTGATAAAGTTCATATTTTTATGAATAGTGAAAAATACTGCATTTTAAGTCAAAACTATCTTTTCATATGATTTATTTATATGGTTAGATTATCTTTTTAATTGGTTTTACAGTGTAATTAGATTACATTTTTATCATTTAATCCAATTTTGTTCATTATAAGTAATTTCAACTTAAAATTGGACAAAAACACATATCAATCTTTTGGTAGTTTTTATTTCTTAAAAACACGCTTTTTGGTTTTGACAACAGGCATTAATTTTAAATTAATTTCTATAAATTATGTGTTTTGAATTTGGAAAAATGGATTCCATATTTGTAATCAGGAGGTCCAAATTGTGTAAATAGGTAAATTTTAGTTTTAGACATTATGAATAGTAACTTCAGTAAATATTTTATTTGCAATGGTTAAATAGTAAATATGGTAAATAAGGGTAAAAAATAAAATTATAATAATATTAAATTACCCTAACACGTGTCCTAACCATATTTGATGATATATTTTCGACCATGGTAATCCTTGGGTCTATTTTAGGACCCCATTGAGCCATTTGTGTTTGAAAATGACATTTAATTACTTTTAATTTAAAGTTAAGGAAAATATAACCTAAACATTTATCTTTTACTAAAACAATTTTTATATGGGGTTATGTAAGTGATATCTTAAAATATAAATAGCCATTAGAAATATAAATATATTTCCTATATCATGGTATTTTATTTTATCATTTATAGAAATCAAATAAATTTATTTATTTTGGATATAATGGTGATGTAGTGATTGCCTTATTAATGAATATTTTAAATAAATGAGATTATAAAAATTAAAATAAATTTATTTTGAAACTTTTTATTCCATAAAATAATTTTATGGATGATTATGACTTTTTATCTTTTATTTAATGAATTTTTTTTCTAATGAATCATGTTTTTAAGGATTATTAAAAAGTCATGATATGAATAGTATAGAAATTGACATAAATGAGTTTTTAAATCAATTAATATTTTATTAAATTATATAATTGTCCTAAAAATATAAGATTATTCCAACTTACATATATGATGTTAAATTTTTTATTAATGATCCATTTTTAGGTCTCTTTTTATTTTATATTAACTATGGTAACCATATATTATGAATATACAAGAAGACATGGTAAAAGTTAAATAAGTTTACTAAGGGTTAAAGCTAAAAGATAAGGTTAATTTTTGTGACCCAAACTTGTCTAAAACCCATTGGATGTGATTATTTAGAACCATACTCATATGATCTTATAAATATATAACTTTTGTGTTATTATAATTCAACAATTAATTAATAATAAAATAATACTTTTAAACTTTCTTAAAGTTCCCAACCTCCCTCTTATAAAAGGACGCCACCTATAACCCTTACTCACACCTCTCAAGCCCACTTGGCTCCTCAATACTCATCCCAAATAAGCTACCAATATCTCTACCTTCCTCATATAGTCCTTCCCCTAGACATAATGCAATTCAATAGAGCCCTTTGGCTCAAATCCAAAGAAGTTACCCGATTTGAGGTAACGTCTTCTCTCAAGTTACATTCCATTATTTTTCCTTCTCCACTCCCTATTATCTTATTATTAATTGTTTAAATAAAAAAAAAGTATCCTAAATATACTATGTTGTTTTTATGAGAAGTATTAGAATTACACTTATACATTCCTCTGTCTAATGGGTATAGAACATATTGTTTCTATGGATGGCGAAGTACTGCCTCACGAAATGATGATTGTTCAATATTCTCCTACCACCTATTATGGTGGACATTATGATGAAAATGTAATTATATATAATATATATTTATTTTATTTTATCCTTATTCTTCTTTAATTCTCATTTATAACATACCTTTATGCTTTTAATGTTGTATAAATACGATAATTTCATTTGAGGAAGTGCGGACTACCACCCCCATCAATGTGATATGACTCGTTCATGCTATAAATGGAACATATAAAGGATGGAATTAATGAACTTATGTAACATATATAACATGTATATTATACTGGAATTATAATATACCTATGTATCATTTATTTTTAATTCTTTTAAATATGAAAAAAAATTAAAGTAGCATTCATGCGTACGTACGACTTACCATCTCCATGAATGATGCATTTCATTTCTTATATAAAAATGTTCTGGACTATTATAAATACATATTTAATGGATATATATGATATATATGATATCTAAATCATGAATATCATTCTGAAGATAATGTACTTTTGACAACATGGACAATTTATAATTATAACAAGTTCATTTTTGACTCAAGTTCCAAACATCAACAAAATGTCTGATATGAACTCAAATAATTAAATAATTGTTATAGAAATGTAATATGTGATATAAAAGAAATAATAAAATTGAAAAAGGTTCTTAAGTAAGTATAAATTAACTTACGTTTATTATTCAGGAAGTTAAAAAACGAACGAGTCAAGTCAGATATGAGGTAAGGGACTTTGTCTCAATCTCCTTCCTTTGAGGCATATTTTTATTTATACATGACTTGATTTTATATGGTGTATAAACTCCTTTTACTTTTAATTTCATTCAAAGGAAATATTTTTTCTATGAAGTGTTTTACTAAATGACAAAAGAAATATTTTTAACATGTTTAGTGACAATGACCTCTCCGTCGTAGTGATCGTTATTTGGATTCCTCTATAAGCCTTAATATTTTTAAAAGGAAAAGAAAAAACTTATTCCATTTTTAGGTGTTTTTATATGGAAAATGGTTTTTTGAAATGGATTTATTATTTCAATATCTTGAAATTATTTCTTGTGTTTTCAAATGAAATTTTATTAGTGAAATAATGATATTTTCAATATTTTATGTTTTATGATTATATAATGGTACATGGACCTTTGACAGGTGGTTATGTGATAAACCAATGATGGGTGCTTACCTAATAATCCAAATGATGGGTAGTTCCGTGATAAACTAAGTATGGGTGGTTACGTTATAACCTCCAATGCATTGGGTATGGAAGTTTTCCATATGGCTATTCTATTTAGTGATATTTGTGGAAGTCGGCCGTATGGTTATTCCATTTAAGTATGTTTATTTCCCAAGTAACCTTTATATGCTATACATTATTTTCTAAGGTCTTTATGGTAATATTTTGGTTACAAAAAGGGTAAGCAATGAGCTTATATTCAGTGAAGTTTTTTTGCTACTTCTTTAAGGTGAAAAGTATTACTTTATGATAAAGTATTTATGGTTTACATTTTTTTGAAAAACTAACAGTTTTTATTCTTTATGTATCCCATACTGAGCTTTTTATTCTCATCCCAAGTTTTTGAAATGTTTTTCACATGACTTAAAATGGAATAGGGTCAAGGATGGGATCACAGAAAAGTCATGCTATTTAAAACATGGCACTAAGCATGTTTCTTTTATTTTATGAAAAAAATGATTACTGAGTTGAAGTGTCTACATGTATTACTCAAGTTGTTATGTATATGTTATGACCTAATTATCTAAAGCTCCAAACCTGAAAATATCCTCAATGTGAATTATTAACTTAATTCATGATTATTTAATGTTTAAGGATGGGGACTTATATGTCTCAAGATCATTTATAGGTACTCATTACCCTTGTTTTATCATATATTGGTTGAGTTTTATTTTGGTATTTTTGGGTTAAAATTAGAGAATTATTTAAGGAAGAGGGGTAATTCACGGTTGGTGCACGGTTTTCCCAAACTATGCATAGAAGAAATCAAACCGTGTGAACCCAAATAGAGGGAATTTTCAAAGTTGGAACACAATTTTTTAAACTATGTGCCCTCTTATTAGTAACCATGTGACCCTTAGGAGAAGTTTCATGGTTAGGTGCATGGTTAGGGAAAACTGTGTGCCCCGTATAGGAAACCATCCATGTATAAATTTAAACCCCTAAAAAATTAAAATAAAATCCCAAACCCCATGTTATTAGTCCCTAATCACCCCACTTGAAAAAAAAAACTGATTCCTATTAATTTTATAGTCTCCAAGATGAGTTTTAATGCATTCATAATTCTGTTTCTGAAGAATCGATGATCCTTTGACAGATATGCACCTATTTATGGTATGTGATCTCTTCCTGATTGGTTTTCTACCTCTCTCACATCTATTTTCTCACCCATTGGAAATATAATTTTCCTATGTTATTGATGTATTAGATCTAAGTTAGGATATATATATCTTTTTTTGTCTTGATTCTAGGGTTTGTTTCTAGATCTCATTCTTCATCATGTTCTTGATTATTCCACTTCAATTGGGGATTTTTGTTGTTGAGTGTTCGTCATCAATCTTAAGGTAGGTGGTATAAATGTCAAATACCATATTTTTGATTTTATAACATATATTTAATTATGAATTTAAATTTAATTATTGGGTAATTTCATTAGAGAATTAATTGACTTAATTAAATTTCCATGTGATAAAGAATTGGGTTTAATTTGGGGGAATTGGAATTGGTTGAATTGGGTTAATTAATTAGTTAATTAATTAATGGAATAAAGTGATTATAGAATTGATTCATTATTGAGATTGTGTAATTGGTTAATTGTTGAGATAAGGAATTTATTGAATAATGGGAATTATAGGATTGTTGGATTAACCAAAAAGGGGTTAATGGTTTATATGAATACATACTGATAAATAGATTAATGGTGATTTGTTTATATTATTTCCATGTGATTAAAGTGATGAAATTTTTAATAATTGATAATGGAATACCATGATGAGATATGTTGATAAGGGGGTTAATGCTGATTAAACATGTTTAATGTGATATGTGTGATATATTGTGATTGAATAGTAAATGGGTTGTGGGGCATGGACTGATTCTTCAAATATCCCTGGGGTGCTAGACATGGAATTATAGGCCCAAATGAATGCATGTGATAAATGAGTGTAGGATACATATTTATGCTTCAAAATCCCATGTGTGATTGATTCATAAACGGGTTGTGGGGAATGGACTGATACATCAAATACCCACAGGGTCCTAGCCATAGCATTCTAAGCCCAAAATATTGGCATTGGACTATGGTTCCAATTGGCTATAATTTATGAAATTGAAATTGAATGGATAATAAAAGGCCATGATTATAATGAATCGTGATATCTTCCAATGTGATATGGTCCAGAATATAACATGATCCGAAGTTGGTATTGTTGGTTCAGTTGTCCTCATGAACCCAAGTAAACTATATGGATAATTAATGAATAATTAAATGTGAAAACTGTTTACTTTATGTATTTTACTTTTTTCTTTATACAACTCCAATAACTTTAATTGACTATATATTATTTTAGATTCCTTTGTTAGTGGACTAATGATTTTTACTCACACCCTACTCAAGATTCTTAATCGGTACCTAAATAGACTCCATGTTTTCAGGATAGTATAAAAGAAGGAACCTTATGTTAGATGGATGATTCGGGGTGGATCATAGATGGGGAAACCAAACCTAGTGTTAGGACCTTCTTGGAGTTTTCAAGGTCTTTATTTTTGGGTTTTCATTAGATACTTGATACTTAGTATGACATGGTGTATCTATTTATTAGTTTGTATATTATTTTCTTATTCTGTTTTATCATGTATTACTGGTCTATTTTGGTTATCGCATTATTATAGTTTCTGTTTATAGTATTTTTATTATTACATGGTTATTTCAACTATTTTTATAATTTGATAAAGAGGGTATAGTATCCCCATGTTGATATAGCATACCCTCATAGCTAGTAGGTAGCCTCTAGAATACGAGGAGGCATGATTGAGGTCATGTGACTAACCAGCTCAGGGTGCCAGTATGTGGAACCCAGATCAGGAGGTTACATGTTATATTTAGATTATTTATGTATTGATTAAAGTATTCTTAACTTTGATTATATCTAATAATTATTTGCTTAAATTATCTTTAGATTTTAATTATTTTTTATAATATTGTCTACAAGTTTGATGAAGTTATCCTATGATAAATATGTCATTTTGGACAATTAAATTTTATTTATACTTTTTCTATTATTCCCATGTATCAAAAATACTATTCTATTGTATATAAATGGTTTAATTATCCAAAAAACTATTCCCATATATAAAAATGTTTTTCCCACATATCCAAATTTCTATATTTAGTTACCTTTTGTATTTCAATCATAATATAGGATAAAATCTATAAATTGAGAGATTTCTATTGACCTGGAAAGACAAAATGGTTATATACATTTTATTTAACTGAAACAAATGTTGAATACTAATTAATCATGTTTGAAATTCTGTTTGAAGTCACCGTATGTTTTTAGTAATAAATTTATAATTTTTAAAAATTAATTTGATAAATTTTTTTGAGTTATATCATGCGATATAGAAGTCCAAATAAGTAGATCTTTGATGGGTTGGTTAGATAAGAATAGTATCTACACTTAATTAAACTAAAATTAAAGGTTTAATCGATTATTTTGATGTCTGAAATTTAGTATTATGTCACTATAATTATTTAATTATATTTCTATAGTTCTTTAGATTGTGTGTGCTTTGGTTTTTAAGTAATATATTGAGATATATAAGTCAGATTATGAATATATTTAATCATTTGTAAATATATAAAAAATATATAAATAAATTTAAATTTGAGAAAAAATAGATTCTACTATTTAGAGGCTCTAATTTTGGACTGAAGTTTATGGATTCAAACTATTTACCGACTTAAAATTTTTTATGCACATAAAATTTTTCTATGAGTGAAATTCACCTACACATAGAATTTTTCTATGCATGAAATTTAGCTATTTATAAAATATTCCTATGCAAGTAATTTGGTTATGCATGAAATTCATCAATGTGAAATTTTCCTTCACAAGTAATTTGGCTACATATATTCTGCATGAAAATTGATTTTGTGGAAATTTTCTATATCCTATGTATTGTTTTGTAGAATATATATTTTTAAAAAACTCAATGTTTTCCAAAAAAAATGAAAGTGTTTAGTGTTTCTATGTATCTTATAAACTCAATTTGGAGAAAAAATACACTTTAGAATTATTTATATTGTCATAATTATGTGCTTACATAAATCTAGAAAGAATGATCTATTTTTAATTATATTATTTATTTCGAGTTACATAATGTTTTTGTTTTTTTGTTTCTTAAAATTTAATATTTATATAATTAAGTATTAATTATTTATAGTGTATAAAAATTAATTTATTATATTTTTAAATATAATTAAATTACCATCATGGGGTTAAGCATTCACACTATAGTTTTGGAAAAACATAAGTTTAGAATTTGAACATTTTTTAATTCGAAGAGTTTGTCTTCGATAAATTTAGGGAGTGTTATAAGGAATTTATTGTCAAATTTCATGTGTATATTTTATACTATATTAATTTTTCATTTATTATCCTAATGAGATTATTTATAAATTGTGGTTTTTTATTTTATAGTATATCAAAGATAATTAAAAGTTTCTTCCATGTTGATATTTTATTTTTGGCATTTTTGAAGTATAATTATGGATTTTAAAGTGAAGAAAATAGTCATTGCTATTTTTTATATAATAAGACTGACGTATAAAAAGAATATATATATATATATATGAATTTAATTTAACTATTAGATGTTTCATAGTTTGTAACTGAGTCCTGGATTATTATTGTTCAACTACTTATTGAAGTAAACAACTAGTTTTTTGAGATAAATTATTTAAATATCTTGAATGGCCTAAGCAACACTTGATTCAAACACTAGAATACTCATAAAAAATAATACACTAAGTTAAATTATTTTATTCTTTAATTATATTGTATCTATCAGTGCTATATAATCCACACTTAGTGCATCATTCATAGGGGTGTACTACCCTTATAAAAGGTATAACTATTTTTAGTATATTTATTTAGTATAAAAGGTTTATTATATCCACTTAGAAGTTTGGGTTCCACTTAACCTATAAAATAGAAAAGGAAAGGACTGCTCTGGTAAGTTTCCAGTTTAGTATAGCTCCTTAGAAGATATTGTTCCTCTTTACCTATAACATAGATGAGGTGAGGACTGTGCCTTTGAAATTCTAGGTTGGGTCTTCACTTGTAAAATATAGGTTTAATTTTTCACACATAAAATAATTGGTTCTTTCTAAACCTAAAAAAGTAAATAGGTTATTATTAAACATATAAAACTCTAGGGTGGGTATTATTCTATAAAAGTTTGTATTTTTTGTATGAACCTGTAAAATATAATAGAATTGGGTTAATCCTATCAGGATACAAAAGGTGGATTTAAAAAGTTTTCACTCTCTATAAAAATCTATTTCCTTAGTGGTTTCTATACACCAAGTTAGTGTTTGAAGAGTATATTTGGGATGATTTAGATCCGAAATAATATGAAATTATTATCTTCGTCTTTCACTTCCTTTCATTTTATTTTCACTATCTTTTCTAATATTATTATGGTTGATTTGTTTAATATTATTATCGATCACTTTCCCCTTATAAATTTTAAACTCTGATTAATTTTTAAATAATGAAAATTAAACCCCTTCTCCTCTATCCATTTTCATCACCTCTTCAATACCTAACAAGACCTAATCCTTTCGTTGATTGTTTATTCACAACAATCGGGGACTATCTACTATAATCAAACACTTACTATAATGGTTGGGGCTCCATCACATGTACAATATCTCACCTTTCATACAGTGCATGCTACTTGTAGAACTTCAACAAAACTCATCTTTACACTGAAATCATAGCTTCTTACTATGATTTCCTTACATACTCTAAGTTTCATAGGTTTGATATCCTTCCACCATTTATACACAATTTTTTTATTTCAATCCTTCTTCAAACTAGATCGCCGGTATGAACATTATATCTCTATATACATATGATTTTATATCATTTCTCATTAGTATATTATTATAATAATATAATTTATTTTAAGTCAAATACATGAAACTTAGTCTCCAAATGCATCATAACTTCATATAACTTCAATAGTTCTTCTCAGCCGGCTTCCTAACTTTATACTCAAACTCATGTGATCTTATTTAATCCCATAGCTCCACAATATCTAAAAGGATCAACACTAATGATCATGAACCATGCACACCAATTCAATATCTCCTCAATTTATTCTTCTCAAAAATCTACAATAATGGTTTTCATAGGATCATATACTTAATTCATCTTTTATACCCAGATGATCAGAATTCTCAGTGAAGGCTTGACATTTTTTTCTTCCTCAAGAGTTCTCTATTTCTTCAAAATTTTATTAAGATATTGATTCATCAAAAACATTGTTCTCTATCATTTTTATTTTTATATATAGGTGATCCAAAATATTATTTCCAATAATTATAATAAGTAAAACATCTAAGTAATTGGTTCACATAATCCTCCATTCAATTTTCCTTCACTTTGTTCATACATGGGTGGTCCCACAATCTCAATATTCTATTTTAATCCTCCACTATTGTCTTCTATACATTTACAAGAGTGCCCTTTATTTTTCTATTCCAAATTCTTCTTGTCTAATAGTTCTTATAGATAGTTCTTGCAGAAGTCTTGAGTTCCTCCTTATCTTGAACTCAAAATACTACCTTTGAATTTTACAGTAACAATTTCAACATAGACGTATAAAAATTATACAACAAACAATATTTTGTCTTGACACTTCTTCTTCTTCTATTAAAATCATATAGATTCAATTAATATCTCAATAAAGAAGCTTAAAAAGCAGTCACTCAAGATAAAAACTACATCTCATATAACATAATCTCATAATAAATTAGAATTATATTTGTGATATTTAGAAAATTTGAAATCAATATATGCATATTTAGATTCAATTCTACTTTAATCATAGATTAATGATTCTAAAATATTCCATTTTGAAAATACTTTCATAAATACAATAGTGATCATATTTATCTTATAGAATTAATCATCATAAAACATACTTGGATCATATTTAATTTTTTGATATTTAGATCAATGATATTTATCATCGATATCAAGAGATGCTTCTTCATTTATATATTTAATAATGTGTATAATTATCATCAACAACCTATTTATTTTATCATAAAATCATCTCACTTTAATTTTTTTCAAACTATATAGGAGCACAACATAATTTTGTTATATATTCAAAATTGAGTATTTGTATCAACATCATCAAATTCATTTTCATTAGAAATAAAAAATTCTAGAAACTCATGTTTTAAAAATTAAAAAGTCCCTAAAAATCTCACTAACTTTGATATTATCATATACCAATTTTAAGATTAAAATCTCAAAAATTAAATTCTTATATCAAATTAGATTCGTGATGTTTTCTTCTATTAAAATCAGTTCTTATTTCATTTTAATAAATTTCATATCTAGAAATTTAATTTGGAAACATCATTTTAGCTCTAGTAGACATATCAATTTTTCTCTGGGTACCAATTTCTATCCAAAAATATCCAAATATAGGTAACAAGTACATATATTTTGAAATGATTTATACATATAGATGATTTATGCTTATAAAGAGGAAATTCATGGTTATTGAATGCCTGGTCCTTATGAAAATTAGTGTCTCATGATTATGTAGTGGGTTTCGAGGTTATGAAGAGAAGAATGATGGTTATGAAATCTAGGATGGTGGTAATGAAGACACTGGATGATTCTTACACACATATCAATTTGGATCAGATGATGGTTACATGACACTATCTAGATTGATGTTTATAAAGAGCCTTTATCTCTGAGATGATTCTTACATATATTCTCAAGCTTATCCAAATTTTCAACATCAAAATCTAAAATCCATAATTTAAGAAAATCATATATATACCTCTTAAAATGTTTTTAGTCCATTTATAAATTTGATAAAACTTCATTCAAAGGATATACTCCTCCATATTGAACAGACATGAAGCTCGATACACCTTGAATGGTTTCTTGCATCTTTAATCTAGCTTGCCTTATAACTTTGAACGTGTTTTCCCTTTTTAATTATAGCCATTTCAATCCATCAACAACCTATTTAGAAATAATCTCCCATTCCTAGTTACTCCACTTATTTATATGATATATATCACTTTCACACACTTATCACCTTTCTAGTAAATGAGGACCATCACATACAATGGTCTGATGTTTTGGGTTTCACACATAGTAGCCAATTATTCCAAACTCCATTACCAATATATGAAAATTACTTTGAAACTCTATTCACATCCTTATAATTTCATTTAAACATAATATATGGGAATAACTTATAACTTTTATTTGGTGGGTAGATACTCAAATTCATCACCCATTTATTCTTACTCATTGACAACATACCCATTGACATGATCTATTAACAACAATCGTAATCACACACAAAATGGAACTTCACTTGTGATTAATCATCAATCCATTTAGTATTGGAGATATCATTTTAGTCATTCCAATTAACACTTTAAATAAAAATGAAGCATAATTACCTCATGTATTATTTTACAAGTTAGAACCATTCAAACCACTTGTTTTTTTCTTTTATATTAATTTTTTCTTTCAATCAATTTTTATGATAGTCGTACTTGTGTTTCATCACATGGTTTTATATTTCAGTGGGGTGAATTGGGTGCATATTTTTTCCATGATCCTATCATCATACATGGGTTTCATTATAGATCCTTTTATTTTGAACATGAATCTCTAGTGGAGGAAATTTTATTGGTGTAATCAGAAGGTTCCCATGGACCCAACATTGAAATTCCCAGATGAAGTTGTCATGTTTACCTTATCATATTTTTCTTCCAACTTGGAATTCAGGGTAGGTTGTATTCTCCTTTCTATATTTTTATAGACATAGTGGTTTTCTATAAAACCCATATGATTAATAGCTACATGAGGATACAACCCAAGAATCTGTTTGTAATTTTATGAAAATATATCTTGGTGTTGCTTAAAGAGAGGGATGTATTTCTATTGTTCTTTAAGAGTCTCAGAAATAGTAATTGATAAATACCAAATATATTCATATGCACCTAGATTCACCTATTTTAGGGTGGTTGAGAAACCTTACTCAAATGATATATGATCGTCCTTGAGATATTATTCTTCTTTTTCTTCTTAACTGTTGTCGGAAGTAGAAGATGAATTGGAACCACGATACTAGAAAGATGATATGGGGGTATTATTACTTCCATCAAGATCACATTATTCTTTATAATGGATGGGTTCATATGGTGTGTCCAAAACCATGATAATGGAATAAAATGTGCCTAAATTCCAATCCATTCTTCTATATTTCATATCTATTCAATCATAGGTCCTCTGTTATGCTGTCTAAATATCAGTAAAACCCACATTCAAGAAGAGGCACTCTAGTTCAAGGTTGATTCACATGGACTATATAGTGGGATTCTCCTATATCAGTAGTGAATACATAATGTAAAAATCCTCTTTAATATTATAGCTCCATGATATTTTAAGATATTATTACCTTTAAATGTGTCAATGTATTTCATAGCTTTCTCTATACATAATACCAAACTTAAAAAAAATCATGATATATTTAGATAAAATATAAATTTTTATGTGTGGAAATTAAACCAAACCATTTAGTTAGTGATAGTTAATAGGACTTACCTCTTTATTAAATATTTATTGATATAAAATAAAATATACTTTTAATATGGATGAAATTTAATTGGTATAACTAAAATGACTAATAAGATCATTTTAATATTGTAATTATCTTTTTCTAAAAAAATTAAATTAATGGGATATGATTTTTTTATCATAATATACTTATGATTAATTTATAATAATATATATTAATATGAATAATTTTCTACCACTAATTAGTAAATGATAATAAATAACAAAAAGAATAGATTGTGTTATAAAGACTCAATTTCCATATAAAAAATCATTGTATTTTATAATTTTATTTAAAAGTTAAATTTAAAAAACATAGAATTTTTCTTTGAAAAAATGAAAACTATTTTTGGACATATCATAGTAATAATTTTTTAGATGAATTTTCGATATTTTTCAAAAAATATCTATTTTAAGGTAAATAGTGTAATATAATATTTTTACAAAAACAATGATTTAAGGAAATTATCAGTGTATAAGTATATCATATAAATTTTTGAAACATTTTTATACATAAAATATGTATTTTATAATTAATATTATAAATATTAAAATATTGAATCTAGTTTACAAACCTATTTCTGATATTTTAAAACTTAAGTAATATTTTTCTCATGAAATTGATTTTAATACATTATACATTTATTTTTATCAAATTGATTTTTATTATTTTTAGAAATTGAATAAAATAAAATTAATTTAAAATTTGGAATTTATAGGTCCAGATTATGTAATATATTCTATTTTATTTTTATTCACAAAGTATAAATTACTTAGCTAAAACTAGTTTATACAGTAAGACTAATTTAGGGTTATAAGTGTTTAACTTAGTCCAAAAGGATAAAACATGTTAAAAACATGTGATATAATAAGTAATATAGTAATTTAGTAACTATATATTTTCCTAAATCCATTATTTCTAAATTTTGGATCCACTTTCCATGATATTGACCTCTCGTTATTAAAACATTAGGGTTATTTACAAAAATTTCATCCCTTCTCACTTATAAAATGGGCCTCTCACAACCTATTTAATACCACTCATAAAATTTGGTTTCTCCTATAAACCATACCATATTACATTTACCTAAAACCATATTCCATCTATAATACATTCTGGTCATAATTCATTATCCTAATACCTCTTTTTATAAGGAATTATCTAAGGATAACTCAAAGTTCTCAACATGACTAATTATTTTTCCTTAACTTGTTTCTTTTCTATCTTACCTTTAAAATTATAATTTTAAAATACCAATGTAATGAAATAATTATTGTTCATATAATTAATTTTATTATACTAAGTTAAAAAATATTAATTACCTCTCTATTTTCCTTCAAGTAAAATAAAAACAACAATTGTGCATGTGTGTGGAGTACCACCTCTAGGAAGCATCATATTTAGTTATCCTTAACCACCTTACACGGATGATCCTAATATTAAATTTAATAAATAAGTATGATATTTATAACATATATTATAATATTAAATGATAAAAAATATTATATATTTCTATATTTTTATATAAAATGAAATCATTAACTATGCATGCATGTGGAGTACCACCTCCATGGAACGATTGAAATCCATTTTTCTTCTCATCAACACCTTAAATTTTTTGTTCATGATAATGGTTTTAATAAATAAATATAATTTTAAGCTATCATTAAGGTTTTATTATGATATATTTTAGAACTAAATAATTACATGATCAACAAATGATCAGTAATAATTCAATTGTTCAAAATATACATACTAAGAGGAAAATATTTTTATTCATATTATATAAAATTTTAATATCTGTTAATTCATATTTCCATTACCTGATATCATGGTATGTTACAAAAATATGCAATAAATTATATCATTATTCTTATATAATAATGATATTACAATAAAACTGCCACATAATCATCCATTAATCATGGTATATTCATGTTTGGATCAGTTTAACAACCTAATTCAACAATGAAAAAAATATATATCGTGGATGAATATGAGAACCTAATTAATGGTATAATATGATATAAATATGAAAATTATTATTATTTTATTCTATAATGTTATCATTATTATTAAACTCATTAATTAATAAAACACCTTTCATTCGTTAATAATCACCAAAACATGATCATCATTAGTTTTGTCTTCATTGATTGTAATTACAACTACCATGGAATGAAATTATAACTTTATAAACATCATGAAAAATATATTATAGAATCTCAAATAATCATTGAATAATGAAATTTGGAATAATAATTAATTCCAATACTACTATTATAAAACTAGTCCAAAATGATCAAGATTACTAACACCTAGTATTGAAAATAGGTAAAAACTAACTAGAATAAATAGAGAGAATGATTATAAATAAAGATTATAAAGGGTAAAGGTATTAATATGATTATAAATAAATATTATAAATGGTAAAAGGTATGAATATTATTATAAAATAATTTATTAAGATATATATTCTTATTATATAGGATGTTATAGTGTGTTCATGAAATTAAATATAAAAGGTAAGGGTCTTTCATCTAAAATTTGTTACTTTGAGAAGTGTTTTGAATTGTAAACCTAATTTCATTTTTAAGGTTTATATACTAACAATTTTATATATCATATCATGAATTTTATTTTAATCATTTCATTTGAAGTTAAATTATAAGACCTCTCTTTCAAGGGGTTTGATTAAAGTGTTTCTCAATTTTTAAGTGTTTTATTAGTCTAAATTCCGATTCTTTGGGACACGTCACATGTTATACACCACCTTTCATTTGTATAGTGTTATATTGATTTACTTCCCCGTGAATGTTCTAAAATATAATCATGGGATACAATAATCTAAATCATCTTATTTTCTTCAAATGTATTTTGACTCAAGTGTTACCCCGATCATAAGAGTTTTTGGTAACTCAGTTCTATTTCATTATGTTATGATCATTCTTTTGAAATTATTTAATATAAGTTGGTAACATTGAACCATTTATTGTATTATGTGTAATTATCTCCATGTTTTATGTGTATTTACATACCTACCATATAAATCCTTTTCAAATATTTCTTACCATACGTATTATGTTTTCCATAAGGGATCTTTATAGCGTAAATATCCATTCTTTGAGTTATAATGTTTTATCTTGAACATTGTTATTACATGCTTGGGTTTTCCCACCCAAATATTTTATTATATATTATTTTATAATAATATTTTTTTTAAATTAATTTTTAATAAAAATAAGGTCTTATTACTCTTTTTAAAATAATGGTTTTCAACATAGGTAATTTGAAAGTATAAAAAATGATCATTTCATAAAAAAATGTTTTATATTTTGGACCGACATTTCCTATAGAAAACTTTATGTCATTTTCATGGATCTGTTATTTTAGATTATTTCTAAAAGTAAATTTTTTCAAAAAAATTCCACTTATACTTTTAAAAAGTTACTTTTGAAAGTGACATGTAAATTTTTATTTTACATCAATGTTATGAATGTTTTCTAAAATCTCTCAAGTCCTTAAATTAATTTTTATTTTCATATTCAAAATGATATATAATCATGGGATTTATGTTAAATGATTTATTATTTAATAATTATATATTTAAGATTTTGTTATCGAAGTCATGGTATCAAAAAAATTGATTCTTGATCCCTTCTTGTGTGACATCATTTGAAGCATTGTTTTTCAAGGATGTTTTTCAACTATGTAAATATCATTTTGAGTTTCATTTATTAAACTGGGGATATTTCATGGTATCAAACATCCAAATTCTTTCTCTAAATGGATTATGAAATGTTCTTTTCTATAAAATAAATGATCCATTGATACCTTTATCTTTCCAAATTATCCTCTTTTATAGGCATGGTTTTCCTTCCAATGACTTTCATCTGTGAACACTCTATATTTACTTACTTTGGTTTAATTGTGTTCACCTAAAAGATATATATAGATTAATTGGGTGGATTGTTGAAATAAGTATATATCAATTTATCTATATGGTGTTAGTTTTATGGAATCTTGAAAAGAAATATATTCCATTTATTGATTGGGGAATTAATGAAATAATTATATACCCATTTCTCTATATGGTGTTAGTTTGAGGGATTCTTGAATAGAAATATATTCCATTTATTGATTGGGGAAATATATGAAATCAAAATATTTTTTATTTTGATAAAATTTTTATTGATTACTTAGAAAAATTAGCTGGGTTTTTTTACCATCCACCATATTTCTCTAGATTTTTTTTATCATGTTATCTATTTTATTAATATGGGGAAAAGTATTGGCATTACATCTGTTTTTAATCCAATACATATGAATATTGTAAAATTTGATTATGAATTATTTACACATTATCTCATATTATTAATTCATTATACTTAAACAAGTAATAGTTGGGGCCTAACATGATATAGTTACACATTGAATTGGTAGGTCTCATGATAAAATCATGTTTGGGTATTTTGTTTTATGCCTTCATAGAACAAGATATTACCTTAACAGTAAGTTCATGATGTCTATGATAATTATTTATTGAATTAAGGTATAGAATTAGTTTTATGATATTATGAATTTTAATTCTAAGTAACAATTTATTGATATTAATGTGATATTTTCATTTCTATTGTTATCCATGGATATATTATGCTTTCAGTTTCATTCTATTATGGAATTGTTTTTTATTATTTACACTTAACATAAAATTTATGTTCATATTATGATCACTTATGATATTTTATTAACATCGCTTATGTTTACCCATACTAAGAATTTGATATCACCCATTATTGTGTTTCCATTTCCCCAGGTTATGGAAAAAAATTATTACACATGATATGTCTAATGGGATAGCTTGTTTGGAGAAATTTTTGGAGATGTTGAAGACTTATTATAGATTAAGTAGTTTTTTATAGGGTGAAATAAATTACATTAGTTGAGAAATAAATGGGAATTATTATTTTATTTTTTTCTAACTATCTAAATATCTAAAAATAAATGGTGTTGGGAATGTTTTCAATGAAATATTTTCTTTAAGTCATGTAATTATGGGATATTTATGTTGGAGAATCTATAGTTGGTATCTATTATAGTATATAATATATGTTTCTTAGACACGATAGATATGAGTCTGGGTATGGGGCATTATAGTTCATATTATATAAGGGTTTAGATAAATTTAGAGATTATGATGTTATCGGTTGAGGATAATTTTGGTGTTATAAATTTTATCACTTTTTTATAACTTATGGTTGATCATAATTTCAAAGGTATAGATAACCCTTTATGTTATTTGAGGTAATATTGAATATTTTTGGGATTAGGATAATATAAAATTAAGGGAAACTATAGGAATAATTCTAATAAATAAGTCTAATTATAGGATTAAATATCAAAGTTATGGTAATGTAGAGATTATGTGGTTCACCTAGAAATTACATCCCTATATGGATAATGAAAATTTGATATAGTTGTGGAATAGATTCACCTAGGGGTAATCACCCTAAAAAATGGTTGGTTTAGAATTGACTCGATATTCACTCTGGTGCATGATTAGTGCACCTAATACTTCACACTTAGATAGACACTTTTAGGGTATATGCTTTGGCTAATCACATTATCTTAATGAACCATTATGAAGGATTTATTTTCTAATTACTGTAAGTATTATTTTAAGAAATATAAGAGA
The DNA here is from genome assembly GCA_963277665.1 of Viscum album. NCBI lineage: Eukaryota > Viridiplantae > Streptophyta > Magnoliopsida > Santalales > Viscaceae > Viscum > Viscum album. The sequence goes on from OY728165.1 coordinate 2,104,317,679, forward strand.
AAAAAACTTAAAGAAACCTAGGTATAACTAATAGATTTATAAGATGAGCTAAATGAGAAATAGTTAAAATGAATGTATCCTAGGTTTAAATGAATGTGTCATTAGGGAATATATATTTTGAATGATATTTCATATTCATATGATAACCTACTCTATTTTTTGGATATAATCATAATTATTTTGGTTTAAGTGCTTGGTTTAAACTATATCACAAAAATGTAGTTGAGAGTGGTATGTATCCAGAAACCACTATGTCTTAAAACTGAATAAGGGAGCATACTTAAATGGTTGAGATTTTTATTATATGCTTGTTATGATGAAAAAATTGAGTTATCTTGTCTTAACTATGATGGTGAAGTTGATATATTAATATAAATTAAATGTTTATACTCATAGTTATTTTTTTAGTGATTGATATATATTGAAGATATTCTAGTATATTATAAAAGTTATAAGGATTATGTGAAACATATAAGGATTTTATTCCTTATTTTTTCTTTAAAGGCATGGAAAGATATATTAAATGATAATAATAACCTTGAAAAGTAGTTTTATTATAGGGTTAAATTTTGGAGGATAACTATTGTAGAACATGTGATTAAGGTATGGGTAACTCTTTGGTTTAATATATGATTTATTTGGAGGTAATAAAGGGTTGGTTGATTTTGATAAAAGTGAGTTACATCGTATTTATATCCTTGGAAATGATTATTTATTTAATAAAAAGGTAATGCATGATATTTTTGGTGAATTTTATCACACTTTTGGGATTATTATATATATATACTAGCATGTGACTTTAAGAACTAGTAGTTAAAGATAATAATTAATTGTTTATTGAATATATTATTTATCTGTGCTATAATGTCTTAGAGATTCAAATATTTTTGGAAATTTATGTAATGGAAAATATATAATTAGGGTATATACATATTGATGTACATGATATGTATGAATTATTAATTTTGTTTGAGGAAAGATAAGTTCCTTGGTATATCCTAAGAGAGTAAGGTAGATGTCATATTAAAAGTTATATAAAAAATGATATATAAGTTAATATTACCCTCACCTACTTTCACCAGTGATTAAAATTATGAGGATGCCATTTATTTAAGGAGGTGGAATGTAACACCTTTAGATTTTAAAATATGATTACCTTTAAATAATTAAATGTGTTCGATAGATTTTTCTATATGAAACACTAAACATAAACAAAACTACAATATATTTAGATAAAATGTAAATATTCATGTATGGACATCAAAAAAAAACTATTAAATTAGATAGAATTAATAGGAGTAACCATATTATGGAATATTTATTGAATGAAAATAAATCCGACTTTTAATATGAATGATATTCAATTGGTATAGCTAAATGACCAATAAAATCATTTTAAGATTAGAATTTCATTTTCCTAAAAAAATACGTATATGGGATATTATTTTTTATCACAAAAAAAACTTATGATTAATTGATGGTAATATATATTTATATTAACAATTGGTTAACACAAATTATTAAATGATATAAAATTAAAAGAGCAATAGATTGTGTTTTAAAGAGTCATTTTCCCTATAAAAATATTTTTTCATTATCTTTTAAAAATTTATTCAAAATAAAAATGTTTAAATTTTAGAATTTTAATATTAAAAATTTAAAATTATTTTTGTATTTTTAATAGTAATATTTTCTTAAGAATATTTTTTGATATTTTTCAGAAAAGAATGATTTTAAGGTGAATAGTGCAATATACTGTTTTTACAATTACCATGATTTAATGACATTATTAATATTCAATTATGTCATATAATTTTTTGAAACCTTATTCTAAAAAAATTATGTATTTTATAACAGGAATTAAATATCTAAAAATATTTATTCTAGTTTAAAACCCTATATCCTATATTTTATAACATAAGTAATATTTTCTCACGAAATATTTTAAATACATTATATATTTATTATATTAAAATAAATTTTATAATTTTTATAAATTGGATAAAATAAAATTCATTTAAAATTTTTCATTATTAGGTCCAAATAATGTAATATTTACCATTTTTTATACATAAAGGATAAATTAAATAGGTAAAAACTAACTTCTACTGTATGAGTAAATTAGCGTTAAAATATTTTAACCTAATGTAAAAGGATAAAACATGTCCAAAAATGTGTGATAATGTGTTTTAGAGGAATTAATTGAACTTATATAATATTCAATATATTATTTATCTAATTTTTAGAAACTTTACTTGAGATATACTTCCCATTATTAATGAGTTATGGGTCTTTACAAAAAATGCCATCCCTTCTCACTTATAAAAGTTTCTTGTAACCACCCCTTCAATACCTCTCTTAAAATTATTCTTCCTCCAAAAAACCTACAATTTTTACTTCAACTATAATATTATTCCTCATCATTGTGATTATTGTCATATGAGATTATCCTAATACCTCATTTTCTAAGGAATCCTCTAAGAAAAATAGAAATTTCTCAACATGGGTATTTATTTTTCCATAACTTCTTTCCTTTCTATTTTACCTTAAAAATTATAATTTTTGAATACCTATGTAATGAAATAATTAATTTTTATATTACTGAATTTTATTATGCTAGTTTAATAATCATTAACCACATTTCCCCTTTTCCCTTAAGGAAAACAAAAATAACATTCATGCATGTACGTGAATTGCCACTTCCAAAAAGCATCATGTTTGATTTTCCATAACCAGTGTGCACAGCTGATCCTAATGTTTAATTAATTATTATATTTATAATTTATTATATATTATTAAATGATAAAACAAATTATATAATTCTCCCATTCTATATAAAATGAAATCATCAACTATGTGTGTGTGTAGACTACCACCACCATGGAACAATTGACTTCTGTTTTTTTTTCATTTCCACCTCACATGGATGGTCATGAGAATGCATTTAATGGATAAATATAATTATTATACTATCATTAATCTAATATTATAACATATTTGAGGATTTATTAATGAAATTAATAACAAACAATCATCATTAATTTAATCCTATAAAAAAAGTGTACTAAGACGAAAATATTTTATTCAAATTACATAATATTTTCATATCCATTAATTATTCTTATAAATACTTAAAATTATTATATATAACATTAATAAACACTAAATATGATCATTATGTTTCTTTTATAGTGATATTACAACTAAACCACCACATAATTATCCATTAATCATGGAATGTTCTTGATTGGGTCAGTTTAACCACCTACTTGAACAATGAAATGAATCTATATCCTGGATGATTATGGGAGAATAATTACTGGTAAAATATGGTATTAATATTTAAATAAGTTTTTTATTTTATAAAATTGTTACATTATTTATTAAACTCATTAATTCATAAAATACCTTTCGTCCGTTAAGAATCCCCAAAACATGATAATCTTCGGTTTCATCTTCATCGATTGTAAACAAAACTAACATGGAATGAAATTATACATTTATAAACATTATGAAAAATATATTACAATAACTAAAATAATTTATTGATAATGAACATTATAATAATAATTAATTCCAACACCGCTATTATGAAACTATTTCAGAATAATCAAGATTACTAACACTCGGTGTTGAAAATAGAAAAAAACTAACTATAATAAATGTAGATAATGATTATAAATGAAGATTATAAATGGTAAATAGTATGAATATGATTTTAAAATAAGTGAATAATATCAATATTTTTTAATACAGGATTTTAGAGAAATTTTGTGGACTTCAGGATACAAGTTAATGGTTTTTTGTCTCAAATTTATTTCATTGAGACATATTTTGAATTATTCCAATAATTCCATTTATAATTCTTATATAATACCTATTTGAAAAATTATATCAAGAATTATTTTTTAAAATGTTATTTTATGTTTAGTTTAAATCTCTATATTTTAAAGGGTTTGATTAAAATGTTACTCAATCCGTAAAGGTTTTCTTGGTCTCAATTCAGATTCTTTGAGATATGTTACATGTTATGAACCATGTTTCCTTTATATGGTGTTATATTAATATAATATCTAATGAATGTTATATACCTTATTCATGGGATATAAAAATTCAAATATAGTTCTTTTCTTCAAATTTATATTGACTCAAGTGTTACCCCACCCATAATAGTTTTTGGTAACAGAATTCTCATTCAATGAGTTATGATCATTCTCTTAAACTTAGTTCGTATAAGTCAATTAAATTATACCATTAATTTTATTGTTTGGTATTATCTCATTTTTTTCTATAGATTTATAGTCCTACCTAATAAATCCTTGTCAAATTTTTCTTACCGTATAGAGTATGCTGCCTGTAATGGATATTTATAGCTCAAATATCTTTTCATTGAGTTATAATTTTTTATATTGAACATTATTATTCAATGTTTGGGTTATCCCACCATAATATTTTATTATATGGTATTTTATAATTCTATTGGAAAAAATGTTTTTTTAATATAAATAAGGTTTTATTAATCTTTTTATAATAAGTGTTTTCAATAAAATTAATTTCAAAGTATTTAATAAGTTCTTTTCATAATAAAATTTTTTATCTTTTATTTCCACATTTACTAAAGAAAATATTATAAAATTTATATGACTCTATTATTAGAGATTGTTTTTAAAATTAAAATATTTAAAAATATTTCATTTCAACTTTTCAAAATATACTTCTAAAAGTGGCATGTAATTTTGTAAATTACATTAATATTAAAAATGTTTTCTAAAGTCTCTTTTAAGATTTCACCGCCATTTTTTCATATTCAAACCAATTTAGACTCATGGAAGTTATTCTACATGATTTATTATCTAATAAATTTATATTTATAATTTTTTGGATTGAAATTGCGGTATCGAACAATTCAATTATTAATCCCTTCATGTGTGATACTGCTCAAAGCATTATTTTGCAAGGATGTTTTTCATCTATGTCAACATTCTTCTGAGTTTACTTTATTATATTGGGGATACGTTTGTTTCTAACCACCCACCTTCTTTCTTTATATTCCTTATGTACTATTTTTTCTATAAAGCTAATGATCCATCACTGCCTTTTTATTTCCATAACATCCTCTTTTATAGGAATGATTTTACTACCAATTTATTTCCTCTATGAATGATATATGTTTCTTTCCTTTAATTGAGGGGTGTTCACCAAGAATTCCATATGTCAATTGATTGGGTAAATTATTGAAATAACCATATATGACTTTCTCTATATGGTGTTAGTTTAATTAATTCTTATATAGAAATATATTCAATTTATTGATTAGGTAACCATTAAAAATTCATATATTTGTTATTCCAATGCATATGTTTATTTATTACTTAGGAAAGTTAACTGTGTATGGTTTAACCAGCCACCTTCTTTCACTAGATGGATTATTATCATGTCACCCATTTTATTAACATGAGGAAATTTATTGGTGTTCCATATGTTGTTAATCTAATGTTGATGATTATTGGAAATGATTATTATGCATTGTTTACTTATTATCTCATATAATTTTTTTAACGGTTGGGGCCAAAGCCTCATTTATTATTAAAGCAAAGAAAATACCTCTTTAACTGGGTAGAGGGAGACCCATTACATATCCCAAAGTCCCATTGGGCATTTATCATATTACATGGCCCGTAGTTCCATTTTTTTTGCCCAAGACCCATTCTGTGAATAGTACTAATACAGTACCCACGCTGCTACAGTACTGCATAGTACCACCACTTCTGTAGTACCATGTTGACGCTACAGTGACCTGGTGCTGCTACAGTGTCCGTCGGTGCTGCAGTGGCACTGCAGGTACAGTTCGCTACAGTACTGATGTAGTAACCTGCACCCAATGGGTTTTGAACCCCAATTTTTCTTGTAGAATTAAGGGGTGCTTACCACTAAGCCAAACCCCAACTACCCCATATAATTAATGTATTGGACATAAACAAGCTATGGGTGCTGCCCAATATTATTTATCCTCTATATGAATTGGTAGTTCTCAAGAGACAAAAATATTTAGAAATTTTGGTGTATTCATACCCAAAAAAAGATATTTTATTGATGGTAAGATCATGATTTCTAATATCATGATGTCGTGGATTATATATGGAATTAGGTGTACATAATTATGAATTTAATCACTAATGAACAAGTTATTATTATTTATTTTATATTTTCATTTCTATTATTATACATGGATATATTATGCTTTCAGTTTAATTATGTTATGGAATTATTTTTTATTATCCATTCCTTTCATAATATTAATGCTCATATTATGATCATTTATGATATTTTATTCTCATATCTTATGTTAACCCTTACTGAGAGTTTAATCTCACCCCTTCCTATGTTTCCATTTACCCATGTTATAAATAAAATTATTACAAATGATATGTCTAACATAATGGATTTTGTAGATAATTTTTGGGGGATGTTGAAGACTTATTATGGAATAAGTACTTTCTTATATAGTGGAAACAAATGTATATTAGTTGATAAAGACATGAAAATTATTAGATTATGATTTTAACCAATTATTTAAATATCCAAACCTAAAAGTTTTGGGGTATGTATTCTCTATAATATTTTCTTTAATTCATATAATTATGGGATAATTATATATGGGAATCTATAATTGGTATAAAATCTAGTATGTAATGTATTTGTTCTATGAAACAAATCTAGAAGTATGGTTCTTGGTATTTAAACCTCCATATAAGAGGAAAGTGATTGTAGGGTTCATGTCATCAGATAATACAACATATTTTTCTCCCAAATCAGGGGTTGTTGCCACAATTCTATTAGTGGGAAACATAAAATATTTATAGGGAATGTTCCATTAATTGATAGAGGTTATTTACATAACATTAGGGGAAGAAATATATATATCATTATTTTCAATCAGCCACATCACATACCATTTATAGTAACCTAAGTCTATATACTGAGATTCACATGACTTCAAAGTGGCACTATCATTGTACATTACTCTGACTTGACCATCAACAAAGTAATTCCAACACTATGATATGATGAGTGCACTATCACATACATATAGAGTCATATACATCCTAAAATTATGTTGAATAAAGTTTCTTATAAAACCAAAAGGAATTTGGAGTAAAAAATGGATCTATATATTGGGTTCCTAGCTTAATTATATTGAGTGGTTTCTAGTCACTCTTATTATATCTCTAAATTCTCAAGTTGTATTGAAATAATTTGACTTCAATATAACCCATATGTTGGAGAGATTAGATTGGGATGAGGTTGATTCTAGAACCATTATCAAATGGGTTGATATCATCGATCATTCGAGATATATACAAAAGACTAATGTGTTAGGTTAGAATAATTCAAAGCTACACAAGAGTGGGGGTGAATTGTGTCTTTATAATAATCTAAATAGGTTCAAACATTTATCCTTATTTGTGATTTAGGCAGATATATAGCATTATCTTCTTTAATTAAGTTGCTAAGTGAAAAAATGAATAATAACTACATAGAAATTTTATAGTGGTTCGGGACACAAAGATCCCCCAATCCACTCCACCAACACTCTCTTAGTGATATTGTCAATTATCACTAAACAGATCCTCTTATCATAAGAGATTAACAACTGAGTAAAAGAATTTCACACCTTTACAACAAGGCTTTTATAGAGAAATATATTTATCTTATAAGGAACATAATTATCCACAACTTTTTCCGAGAAGCTGATACTCCACCATGACTGAGTCTGAGCAGTTGATACTCTAATAAATCAATAGAGACTAATATGGTTGAATAAAAAGAGTATTGTTTACAGTTACAGTAGAAAATTACAGAAAACAGATCTTCTCCTTAAAATATAAATGTCTTTAAGAGACAAAATCTTCGAAGAGATCCTGATTATAAATGATCTTCAAATAAAGATAGCAATAGACAAATAATAGCAGTAATATTTAATCAGTAGTTTACTCAGCACAATATTGAAAAAATATTCATACAAAGTATAGATTCTTTATAATAATAGAGATCTTTGATCTTTTGTCTTTTTCTACAGTTTAGTATATCAAAAAGATATCACACCTATTTTGAAAAATAAAATACTCCTTCTACTTGACAAGATAATCTTGGATTGCTTTTAGTATTAACAGATCCAAGAATATTGCCTAAAAAATCATGATTATTTGAATTTACAACCATTCACGAGAGTCACAACTTCCCTTATACATAGAAATTATTTAATTCATTGAATACATGCCTTTGAATCAGTCATAAAATAGCTTTAAATAGATATTTAATTCTAGAGAAACCATGGCATAAACCATGGAAAATATATTAATTTAAAACTCTATCATTGACCAATCAAATATAAGGTTCCTTCATGTAGTGAAAAACTCCAAAAGTAGGGTTGAAAATTTACAGTTGTTTACAAATTTAGGCTTTATGAACCATAACTTTTCAACAGTGTAAGGTTCATGATCCATACATTTTATTCTGAATGTAGGGTTTCCAAACAATATGTTACACTTACAAATGTAGGGTATAACTAGTGTTTCCATAATACATTCAAAACACAACAAAAATACTTAATCAAATATTTTCAACAATAAATAAGATAAAATTTTCATGAAATATATTCCTAAAAAATACTTACAGTAATTTCATTAGTAAAAATGGTATTTTTGAGCATAAAAATCAATAATATTCATAGAGTATTATTGATACAATGCATTCCCAACAATATTCCTCTTTTTTATGATCACAAAACCCATATAAAAAAACTTATAAAAAATATAGGAAATATAAAAAAACTGAAATAATATCTTTAAAGAGATATAACAGAAACTATAATTGACATTTAAATTTGATTTGTATAGTAAAAATTTAAATTCCCATTCCCTTTAGTTATTATAAAATTAATAATGTTTTGTTTACCCAATTTATCACCCTTTTTGTGACATAAAAAATAATGTTATAAAAAATGGTTTAAAACACATTCAATGTACCACATAACTATTCAACGAATATTATGATATTTTTAGATAAAAATGATATTTTTTCTAGCAGTATTAATGGATAGAAATATTAAAAAACTAATATATATATATATAAATATAATATATAAAATAATTAAATTAAAAGACATTTTTTATTATAAAAAATATTTGACTATGAAAATTAAAAATGTAGGACTGGCTGATGGTGAAGGTTCTTGTGAATATGGGGTTTCAGAAGCCTGAGAGGCTTGAACAGATTTATGAACATCCTTTAGCTCTGTCATCAGTACTATGATATTATAATTGAACATATTATCCCACTAATTGAGATGGAGCCTCTGAGCAGCGCGTTTCTCTCCTCCTCTCGAGCCTAGGGTTTCTTCAACTTCCCCCTTCTCTCCCCTCCTCCAGCGTGCCTTGGTTCTGGTCGGCGCTCTCGTCTTGGAATCGGTGTGCCTCAGCGACGGATTGGTGTTCTGATCGTCTCCCTGGTGTGTCTGATCGGCAATGGTTTCGGTGAAGCTTATGATTCTCCATCTCGGCATGTTGGCTCGGCAAGGTGTAGATCTGGCATCGTCTCCCCTAGAGAAGGTTTAGGCCTGGATCCGGCTGGAGTATTGGCCCAGTGATGGTTCAGATCTGGTCTTGTTTTTTCTTTCAAGGGTCTGGAGTTCACCAATCTACAGCGAGTCGGCTCGGCGTGTCCCCGACAACCCTCTCCTCAGACGAGGATCGATGTTGTCCCAGTGTGCTCTCGGAGGGGGGAGGGCCTTCGGTTCTGGTTCCTTGTGTTTTCTGGTCTTTCTTACAGGATTTGAAGATCGTATTGAGGGTTCTATAGAGTGGTATTTGCCTAAGGATGCATCTAGGATGGATGTGGGTTGGTGTGCGCCATCAGAACGTCATGTTTCGTCTTCGATCTACTTCTCTCGTTGGCCTCATGTGGATGTTCTTCCTGGATTTTCGAGAGGATATCTCACTGTGTTTAAAGGTTTGGGAAAACCTTTTGGTGTTTTTCATTGGGTGTGCAGATTTGGGCTGATGTCGTTGGTCGCATCGGTGGGCTCTCGAGAAGGTCAGGTCTAAGGGCTGATCATGCTTTCCTGGTTTCGTGCTACTTGATCTGTGGTTTCCTAGAATTCTTTTGGTGTCTCCATCTCATTCTTTGAAGGTTCCCAGTTTGGATGGTTGATTTTGTTGATTTGGTATGTTTTGTGGTGTTTGGGGGTTTGAACAATTGATGTTCGTTGGTCATGGTTTGTTTGGAGAGGTGAAATGGTGGAGTGATGAAGTTGAGAAACGATGAAGTGCTGAAGTTGTGTAGTTGTGAAATTGTGAAGTGGTGTTTTGTGATGTGATGTACGGTTTCTTACTTTCTCCTTAAAAGTGTTGACATAATAAAAAAATAATTTTCAGCAGAATATTATCCCACTATCTCATCAAAGTTTTTGACTCTTGGCCCACCTTTAAACTTTGAAATAAATTAACTTTAAAAAAATCATAAACATTTTATTCAAACTGTACAAAATTTGAGAGCATCTCACTAAACTGATTGAGAAGATGTCTTATACCAGGATCCCCGGATGTTAATTTCTCAAATAGATCTCACTACCTTTATAACAAAAAAATTAAAGGAGAACTATCACACTGAAGATTGTAAAGATGGTTATTCAAAGTAGATATAACTGCAGTAATTGATTCAAACCTTCTTATTAAATCTAGATAAGTTTGAGGAGTATAATTTGTTGCTCTGAATTAACTAGAGATGATTCTTATTGATTCAAACTGAATTCCCAAGAAATGTTTTGAATCTCCAATTTTAGTCTTTAAAACTGATTTCTTTTACATATTTATATTATTCTCTATCATTTCTCTCTGTAATGCATAAAAATATCTTCTAGAAATTGAATTTTATTTGTTTTTTAGTTGAAATTATACATAATCTAATTTATATCATAGAATAGTTTTGATTCTCAAATATTCCAAAGATTTATTATTGAACTTGAGATCACTATGAAAATTTTAATTCTCCTCCTTCATCATATTACACCTAATGAATAAATCCTCTATTTGATCATTAAGATAATCAAAAGATTCTGTTTCTTGATTTCTTAATGGTTGTCCTTGGTCAAGTACAGCTAAAGAATGAACTTTATCCTTCTCATTGGAAGAGGAAGATACATTTTCAATAACTTACATATTCTTATAATATATAAACGAATCCTTATCTAAATAATCTGTAGTAATATATATTGTTTGATTCTTAATTAATTTATTAGTTTCAAATACTTATGGTTTAATTTTATCATTACCTTGAGAATTATCCTCAATATGTTGTTCCTCACGAGCATCTTTCTCATCTTTATTTTCTTCTTGATTCTTAGGTTTCTGTTATACAAGAGTGGTTAAGACCCCTAAAAAACTTGTTGGTTAACTTCCTTAGTTGCAGAAACCTCACCTTATGAGGCCTAAACTTCAAGTGCTTCTATTTTTTTAGGTCATGTAACAAGGGCCTCGTTGTGCTATTCCTATGAATATTTTTCAAGAGATGGATAGATATCTATTTCAAATTTTGGATCAGAGACATCATATCAAAGTCTTAATCTTTTTTTTTGAAAAAATACTCTATTATAGATTCTCCAACAACTTCTTCATGAATTCATACTGAACCAAGAAAATTAAAATTTTCTTTCTTTCGCTGAGAATTAGAATTGGATTCTTGTTGGTCATCAGCACCAATAGGTAACAAATTTCCTTTTATTGTACTCCAAATGAAAACAAACATTCTTAAATTAACATATCTAAGAATATTATAATGATAAAACCTAATACTTACCTCGACATATTGAATCTTATTCTTTTTATACAAAATTAGAGAAACAATCCTACCATACAAGAAAAAATACAACCTTGCCACTCTCTGACAACAGTGATGCATTTACTAGAGCATATATCTACTGAAATTAAACTTGATATCACTCATCATTGAAAAAATTATATACATATTAGGATAAATAATTTTCTCTAACTCAGAAATTCTAAGAAGTATTGGTGACTGAATAAATTTGACCTTCACCTTCCGATCATCTTCAACATTCTTTAAAATTATTTTTCTAATCAGATTTGATCCTAAAAGAAAAGACAAAATATCTTTAGATTTATGTTTTTTGTCAACAATGGATCAAAGATCAAAGTTAAAAACCCCTTAATGGGGACACTGAAATATATTGGCTATCTCAATTGAAGAAATAGAAATTTCAATATCATTTACCTATGATACGATGACATCCTCTGTATCACCAAAACTAAATTGAACATTTTTATAAAACTATTTTACTTCTCTTTCATAGAAAAAAGCGGTATTTTCTTTACTAAAAATAAATTATAACACTTGAAATTCTAGATCTTATTTCAACAAAAGATTCATCTGATATAGACATTCAAAATTGATAACTTTCCCTTGGATAATTTTTCTAAAAGTTACGCATTGACACTTCGATTCGCTCGATTTTCCTTCATTTTTACTCTTGGTCTTTGACATTGCTAAGAATCTAAAGGTTTGATGTTTGGATTCTAGGGTTTCAAACGGAAAAAAGGATCTCTGTAAGTTGAAATAGTTTTAATATTGAGGTTAAAATAAGAGAGAGATATTTTTATGGTTTTAGTGGTTTCGATTTGGTTTCTCGATCCAAATACTTACAATAATCATTATTTATTTTTATTTTGAAATGATGTTCTTTCATAAAGAAAAATAAATTATTATCTTATTAAAAAATAATAAATAAATAATAGACAGACTAAATAAGTAAAAACAATTAATATATAATTAAAGAAACAAATTAGTAAAAATTATTTAAAATTAAATATGTCTAACTCTCCTTTAAAAAATTCAAAACTGCAGTGAGAAGTAGTTTAGTAAAAATATCAGTAAGTTGATATTCAATATTTACAAATTCTAAAAATATATCCTTTTTAATAAAATTTTCTCTTAGAAAATTATTTCTTTTATCAATATGATTATTTCTAGAGTTACTTTCAATATTTTTTGAAATATTTATTTCACTTTATTGTCACATAAAATTGGAATATTATTGAAATTAATTATAAATTCCTGTAGTGTGTGTTTCATCCACAACACAAATGCATAGAAAATTCCAGTGGATAAATATTCTTCCTCAGATGTTAATAGAGAAATTAAATGTTGTTTCTTACCTGACCATGAAACTAAGGACATCCCTGAAAAGAGATAGGTTCCTCGGGTACTTTTTCTATCTAATATACAACCTCCAAAATAAGAAACTGAATATGAAATTAAATTAAAATCAGTTGTTTTTTTGGAAATTTAAAGATTAAAAAATAGATCCATTTTAATATCAAAAAATTATTTTAATAGTAGTATGATGGGATTATTTTGGATTTGATTGAAATATATCACATAGAAAAATAGAGAAAAATAATTTCTGGTCTTCTAGTAGTAAGATATAGTAAACTACCAATCATACCCATGTATAAATTGTTTTCAAATGGTTTTATAGCTTTATCAAAATCAAGTTTTATATTGGTATGCATGGGAGTTGTGTAAGTCTTACTATTTTCAAGTCCAATTTTTTTTAATAAATCAATAATATATTTTATTGGATTTAAAACATTTCCAAAATATTTTTGATAGATTTGAAAACTAATAAAGAAATTTAATTCTCCCATCATACTCATTTCAAATTATTTTATCATAATATTAGAAAAATCATTACTAATTTATTTATTTGTTGAACCAAAAATAGTATCATCTATATAAATCTGTATTAATAGTATATTAGAACAAATTAATTTCTTAAAGAGAGTATGATCTTCTTACCCTACAAAAAATACATTTTCGAATAGAAAAGAACTCAATATTTCAAACCAATCTTTAGGTGTTTGTTTAAGGCCATAAAGAGATTTAGTAAGTTTAAAAATGTATTTGGTATATGAAAATTTTAAAAACATAGTGGTTTTTCAATATAAACTTCTTCCATTAAATATCCATTTAGAAAATCCAATTTTACATCCATATTATATAATTTAAAATTCATTTTAGATGTATAAGCCAAAATGATTATAATAGCTTCTAATCTATAAATAAGTGCAATGGTTTCATCATAATATATTCATTCTTACTGATTTTATCCTTTATCTACTAATCTAGATTTATTTCTCGTAATTATTCCTTCTTCATATTTTTTATTTCTAAAAAAATATTTTGGTTCCTATTACTATATGATTGTATGGTCTATAAACTAATTTCCAAACTTTATTTTTATTAAATTGGATAAGTTGTTCTTGCATATCCATTAACTAAATTTCATCTTAAAGATCTTCTTCTTTATTTTTGGATTCTAATTATGATAGGAATGTATAAAATTCATTTAGGTTTCCTAAATTATTTCTAGTTCTTACTCATATATCTATATCTCCTATTTTAGTTCCTATAGGGTGATCCTTTAAGGTTCTAGTATTTCAAGGAACAACACTTACAGGTTTATCGGTGTCATATTATTTTGAACTAGACTGAATTTCATTAAGTTTATTTTCAAAATCAAAATTATGTGATTTAAGTCTCATGTTGTATAATGAGTCAAAACTTCATCTATTTGGTTTTTCCTATTATCAAGAGGATCACTTTCATGAAACATCACATGAACTAATTCTTCAACAATCCTTGAATTTTTATTATACACTCTATAAGTTTTAGAGGTAGTAGAATATCCTAAAAAGATTCCTTCAACAACCTTTGGATCAATTTTACAAAGGCTTTCCTTATTATTAACTACTAGAAACTTAGGTTATACCAACAGTTTTAAACCATTGGTATAGATCAAAAAACCATTAGTATATCTTATACCAATGGTTTGAAGAACCGTTGGGTGATAATCCATGGGGATAGCCCTTTACCAACTGTTATTCCTTAATCGTTGGCATAGACCACTGGAAAATAATCTATAACAACATTTTATTGATAATCATTAGGATAAACATATAACAACGATTTGTAACCATTGGTTTAGAGACTAATCCTTCAAACTATACCAATAGTTCTTAAACTGTTGGTATAAACTTCTTCCTAGGGTTTTCTTAATGGTTTACTAAAAAACTGTTGGTATAAATGGTCCTTCAAACTATACCAATGGTTTTTGAACCATAGGTACAGAGTTCCTACAAAATTCAACATAGAAGACCCCTGCTATTTTATCCATAGAAGGTCCAAATTCAATACAATAGACAAGACCATCTCAAACATTCCATACAACAAACAATACCATAAAACACCACACTAAAAACAGTTAAATACCATACATATAATTTATTCAAAATAGTACAATAACATACACAAAGCAAAAACACATAGTATATATAATTACCTCACTATTGAATACACATAATTACACTATTTTCCAAAAAAAAAGCACATAATACACAGAATTCACACTGAATTCCACTATTTTCCATTATCTTCTGTTTCCTAGAGAATCCACAGAATTCCACTATTTTCCTAGAATACATAGAATTCCCCCATCGTTTCTCCCTGCCTTTTCAAAAATGAAATACGTCTCTAAAAATATCATAATAGCATACAAATAATTTAAAAAACTAATACAACACCTGAAAAGGACAACAATTTTCTTGATTTCACTAAGGATGAGTTTTAGTGGGAGATCATAATGCCAAGTAACTCAAATATTTCCAGAATTTTTTATTTTGGATAGTGTCTAGTTATGATGATATCATTGATTTTTTTTAATTTATATCTCTCATATAATAAGGAAAGAACCATAGTTTTAGAGGTACTTTTTTGAAATTGATTTCTAATGTTCCCTTTAAATCTCACAGTATATTGATGGAGTTTCAACAATTTCATATGACGGATACTCGATTATGGTTTTATATGGTGGATTTACATGGATGTAGTCATATGAGTTCCATAGATGAAACAATATGTCAGATCATTCTTCCCAATAATGGATATGGAATTCATTTAGAGGGTTCTTGAATGATTGGATGAAAACATGGAATAGAGAACTATGTGGATACTATGGATGGGTGGTGGTCACATGTTTAGTAGTGGGACTTTAGTGTGATAATGAGAATATAAATTATGTGGGGTATTATTAGACTCTCATTCAATAAAAATTATCAAGTGTTATAATTTATGGTTCTGATTTAGAGTGACTTTTAGTGACAAATTTCAGATCGTTGTATCTTTATTCAACATATAAAACACTTGGGTGATCCTAGAGAAGATGATAACACACCAACAACATGGAAGTATCATTTCAAGAATATTAATATATTTAAATAGATATAGAATCATCATTTTAATAGATATTCAATTCTAGGAATCATGTGTTATGTTCAAGGAAGTATGCTAAACTGTGTTATCAGCAGGTGGTGTGTTCAGTGCAAAGAGATGGACATGTTCAATCTAAAAGATTATAATAGGAAGGATGAATTTTGTGGGTGGATAAAAGTGGATTCTATGTGTTTGAATTATGAATAGGTAATTTTTATACATGTAATGGTGTCTTTAGTAATGATCTGGATAATTCATTGAGGGTTTTGGTAGGGGAAGCTTCCAGTATCAGTACCAATATCTGGAGTAGATGAAGGAATTTATGAGGTTCATGAAATTCACAATTTCACTAATGGAAATACATATAATCCTTCAATACAAATACTATATCACCACCTGATATCATGTTTAGATTTGATGACACCTAATCAAAATCATAAAGACGTGTAAGAGTAACAAAAAACATATGTTATATAGAGGTAATCTAGTAATTTTGAGGTGTCCTTTTTGAGGTATTGAAGGTCTGACATGAGGATATTTCAAGGTTACTTTTTTTATTCTATGGATATTTCATTGGCTAAACTTGTTAGAATACATCAACCTCTCAAATCTACTAAAATACAAGGGTGAAACAAATTTAATTTCCAATCATAATATATCTATATATTGAGTCATCTTTTTTCTCTATTCATTTATGTGTTTTTTTTAAATTTTAGCTATGATGTTATTTTATCGTATTTTTTACAGTTTTTGGGATAGTGTTTTACTAAAAAACAAATTTTTCGGGTTATGATTTTTTTTCTATGGTTTTCTTGTTATTAGAGACATATTGGTTTATCTATTATGTTTAAAACATGACAGATATTTATTTATTTATTTGTTGGACAATTATTTATTCTGTGTTGGTTTGTGTACATGTGAACTAACTATGTGGATATATTTATATAAATAGTGCATTTGTGATAGCTGAATATGATTTTGTAGAAGTGGTCTAGATAGTGTACCATCATCACCCCCTTTTTACAACAGTGCACTATTCTCAAAATTGAATATAACTCAGTTCATACAGGTGAATCATCTCCTCTTCCCAATAAACATTTCCATCTTATCTTATTGAATCATCATACTCCATGTGTAAAGAAACAATCTCTATTTTTTCTATGAATATTTAAGGGACAGTCACTTGTTTCTTTCCCAGAGTGTGAGTTGTCACCTGCTGCAGCTTGGGAAGTCATCTGTTTGATACGAAAACATGTACTAATTTTTGAAAATTGATACACGCTTAGTACCTGAAATTAGTAGCTATTTCGGAATGATGTCACCTTTTTAAAATATCTACAATATTTAAGTTGTTAATAGTGAATGTAGTTATTAATTTTTTCTCCCATGTTAATTATTCTTGTTTGTATAATACACGGTCTTCAGGTATCTATTTTCGGTATTTTTTTTCTCCCTTATTAATTCTGATTGTTTGTTGAATTATTGGTCATACACTTTTGATTACTTATTATGAATGAATGAGTAGGAACATTTTGGACCAACAAAAAATAGTCTGTATAAATTTAAATAAGAATAATTTATTCCATTAATTAAAATTTGGGTCTATTATGATATACAGGCTACAAAGAAAGATGGTCAGGGGATTTGACCCCGCGACCGGTTCCCCACACCACAACCCCATGACTGATGCCCCACACCCCAACTCCTATATTTTACTGGACTAAAAATAGAGTAGGAGGATGTGTTATTTCTTAAAACCAAATTTGTTTTTTCAATTAATTTATTTTTAAAAAAATCATCCGGATAACATATACATAATACACCTCCATTGGGTAAATAATGGTCTAATTGGGATAACCCCTCCATTAGACCACTCATTTTGTTCTCAGTAACCCAATAACTATTTTATTTTTCAATCCACACATGACATGGGTCTCATATTTTCCTACAATTCTAAATAAATTTTTAGATAACTATGATATTATAAACACAACTCCAAATAAATCATCAAGAACCAAAATTATTGATCAAAACAAAAAACAAAAAACAACTGTGTCTTTAAATAAATCCAAATGAAAAAAGGTAAAATAAAATCTAGGAGGAACATATAAAGTAGTTAGAACATGCCAATTTGAAGTGTAAAAACAAAAAGTGATATGAAAAAAGGATGGATCACAGGTTGGGAAAAAGAGTTCACAAATAAGAGGGGACCTTTCATTTAGGAAATATCAAAACAGAAAAAAACTTTGTCTTTAAATAAATCTGAATGAAAAAAATGAAAAAATGGAGGGAGAACATAAAGCTCACTTATAACTTACATATTTGAAGTGGAAGAACAAAAAATCGATTGTTGGCAAGAAGGGTTTGCACACTGGGAAGAATGGGAACTCTTGTTTAGGGAATAATGATGGCAGATCAGGATCTTGAAATTTGTGGTATTCTATCCCAACAGTTTTAAAAACCCACTGGGAACCTTGGTTAATTAATATACCAACAGTTTTATAAAATTTTTCGGTAAAGATGACATATCCCAAAGGTTTTTTTAAACTGTTGGGAAAGTGGGGATAAGCATGATATATCCCAACAGGTGTAGAAAAACTATTGGGAAAATTGGGGGTAGGCATCACATATTCCAACGGTTTTGAAAACTGTTGGGAATACACACTCTAAAAACTCTTATACCAATGGTTTGAAGCAAACCGTTGGTATAGGTACCCTATCCCAACAGTTTATCTAAACTGGTGGGATATGGGCATTGGTATAGAAGGTATTTCCAATAGTGATTCATGATATGAAACTTTCATCCAAACACTTTAAATTATATGACCATAGGTTTTATATTATTACATAGTTCATAGTGTGTCTTTTTAAGAAGGGGTCTTACTAAAACTTTATTCATGTTATAAAAATATGTGATTACTACTTCTACCCAAAATTACGTAGGAATACAATATTCATTTAACATAGTTCATTCAATTTATTGAATAGTTATATTTTTTATTTCTACAATTCCATTCTGTTGAGGTGTTCTTAGTGAATAGAAGGTGTGTTTAATTCCTAAATCTAGGAAAAAAGAATTAAATTATTGATTCTCAAATTCTTCACCATGGTCACTTCTTAATGAAATTATTCTAAAATCTTTTTTAGTTTAAAATTTTTTACAAAAGATTTAAAAAACATAGAAAATTTCAGTTTTAAGCTTTAAAAAATACAACCATGTAAATATTGAAAATTCATAAACTAAAAAAACACATATGATCTTCCAGCCAAACGTGTTAGTCTAGATGGTCTTAACATATCCATAAGGATAAGTTCTAATTGTTTTGATGTAGAAACTTTGTTAATATATTTGAAGGATGACTTGTGTTGTTTTCCAATTTGGTATGCAACATAGAGTCTATCTTTATCAAATTTAAGACAAGGAAAATAGGAAACTCAGAGTTTATTATATAATTTATCTAAAGTAAATACATTGTAGTGTCCAAGTCTCGTATTACATATCCAAGTTTCATTTGTATAAGTAGTTAAACAATTCACTTTTTTTACACAAGAAATAAACATCCAAGGTATAAACATTTTTAGTTCTGGGTTCTCTAAATTTAAGCAACTTATTTTTAAAAATATGGTAGGAATTATTTGAGAAATCAACACATAATCCATCATCACATAGTTAAGATATACTTATCAAATTGTGCTTCAACCCATACATATAGTAATTTTTTGAATGAGATTGATTTTTGGATCTCCAATTGATCCAACTCCAATAATTTTTCCATTATCATTATCTCCAAAGGTAACCATCCCTCTATCCAATTTTTCTAATGTATGAAAATTGGAAGAATTTAAACTCATGTTTCTTGATCAGCCACTATCTATATACCATGTATAATTTTTTTTCTTGTGACAATTTTCCTACAAATAATTTAAACAAAAGTTTTTTTTGGTACCCATATTTTCTTGGGTCCAGTTGTGTCAGCAAGTAAAGATATGGGTAACTATATTTTCTTTATTTTTCCAAAATTTACAGTAAAAGATGTAATAATATTTCTATAAATAAAATCCTTTTTAATTCCACTAATTTTAGGATTTCTTAAATAGAAATCATTAGAATAATTCCCATTAATTCTATAATAAAAACAAGTAACTCAAGATATGTTGTTATTTTTAGAATTAGGTACAAAGTAATTGCTATATAATTTTTATTTTTCACCATTACATTCTATTCCATATTTTTCATTTTTAATAATATTTTTACCAAAAATCTAATTTAAATATTATTAACCTTTAGTTAATATGCTGGAAGAATTTTTGAATGACTCTACTTAATCTTGTAAATATTTTATTCTGTTTTCATGATCATTACAGTTTGAAGTGGATTTGTTAATTTTTTATTTTAATTATTCATGTTGTTTTAACATTGTATATTTTTCACATAAAATGGATTTATTAATATTATTTAACTTATGATTTTTTACTAAATATTTATATCTTTCTACAAGAATGAAGCAATAAGAAACTAATTTTTTGTTATAGTAGCTTTTAGAATTAAAAGTAGAAGAATAGTAGAAGTGTACCACATATTCTTCGTTATCCATAAGTCACATATTATCCTTCATATTTTTTGGCTCTTTTTCTAAGTTATATTTATAAGAGTTGTCAGATTCTTTATATACACTCCAAGTAGCCTTCATATATTTATTTCCTTTTCTCTCATAATCAGTTCTTGTCTGATTTTTCTTTTCTTTATTCTTCATCTTTCTTTTTCTTCATTTAACTATGGTCAATTAGGTCTAATATGTCTCATATATTTACATTCATATCATCGTACTTCTTTAGATCCTCTTTCTTATTTATTGAAAGTCTTCTTGAAACATCTTTTCTTCTTATAAAATTTGTTGAATCTTTTGGCTAGTTGAGCCAGCTCCATTTTAGAATCTAAATATCATGAATCATTTTAGAATATAGTATATTTTTTCTTTTCATAATTCTAAGTAGTAAATTTAAGGGTAGTATTTTCCCATTTTATCATTTTATGATCTTAAAATTCAGTTTTTATTTCTTCTTCATACAACATCAAGATCCCAATCAATTAATTCATTTTCAAATCTTTTACTGGTGTTGATTGTCATGTAGCATCAGATATTCCATCCCACTTAAAGGGTAATACTATGAGTACATTCAACATGTGATCTGATTGTCAAATTGAGGTTCCAAAAGCCAAAACACCATTGGATATCTCTGTCAATATTCTATTCAGTTGGGTGATACTTTCACCATCATATATTTTGAAAGTATCAAATATCAGATTTGCAGTAGTGTACCTTAATTTCTTGACATTTTCAGTTCTTTTATAGACAACAACAATAGTTTTACAATTTTCATAGGTGGTAGAACGTTGAGATAATTGGTTGAGTTTATATGGACTAAGTCCACATATAATATTGTTCATTGCTCTGGAATTGATATCATACACAACTTCTTTGGTAGTATCCTATGTTTCTGGTTTTTCAAGGATTTCATATGGTGAGAAAATATTCAAGTATACTTTGAATCCAATATTTTTCAAATATATAGTCATGTGATTTTTTAAACATCAATAATTATCACTATTTATTTAAGCATCACACATCATTGATATACCTTTTTTTATTTATTTCCTTGAAATTTGCCTTTTTTATTGACCTTTTACTTTGCAATCTCTATATATCATCTTATTTTTTTCAAAAAGCACTTCTTTGATACCAATTATTAGGTAAGAATAATACAAATACACACAATAGGTGGTGAATTTTGTCTTTTCAAAAATCTAGATATATTCAAAAATTTATCCTTCTTTTTGATTTATATAGATATGAAGCGTTCTATTATTTAAGTAAGTTGATAAGAAAAACAAAAAAGAAGAACACAATAATTTTTATTATGGTTCGTGGAAAGAAGATCCCCCGGTCCACTCCACCAATATTCAATCAGTGAGTTTGATGATTTTTACTAAACAGATCCTCTTATCACAAGACCTTAACAACTAAGTAAATGCATTTGACACCTTTACAATAAGGCTTTTACAGGGACTTCTAGTTCTTTTATGAGGAACCTAATTCTCCACATATTAGTCTGAGAAGCTGATACTCCACCATTACTGATTATAGGTAGCTGATACTCTAATAAATCAATAAATATTGATTTGGTTGAATAAACAGATTCTTGTTCACAACTCTAGAAAAAACTGATAGAAAACATATCTTCTCCTTAAAGGATAAATGTCTTAAAGAAAGAACAGCTTCAGAGAGATCCCAATTTTAAATGATCTTAAATTAAATATATAAATAGATAAATATCAGTATTAATAGTTCATCATTATTTTACTTAGAACAAGATTGAAAATTTATGTCTTCAAAGTGTAACTTCTTTAGAACAACAGAGACGTTTGATATTTTGTATTTTTTAGTAGTTTTATATTTCAGAAATATATCACACCTATTTTGAAAATGAAAATAATATTTTTATTTAACAATAGAAAATTGGATTTCTTTCAGTATTAATAGATCAAATAATATCACCTAACAAATCATGATTATTTAATTTAAAATAATTCAATAGATTCATAACTTCCCTTAGAAATATGAATGATTTAATCCATTGAATTAAAGCCTTCGAATTGGTCATAAAAAAAATTAAAGATATATTTACTTTTGGAAATATTGTGGCATAAAACACGGAAAATATCTTAATTTTAAACTTTATCATTGACCAGTCAAACATAGGATTCCTTCAGCTAGAGAAAAACTCCAAAAGTAGGGTTGAAAAGTATGTTTTTTTTACAAAATTAGAGTTGATGATCCAAACTTTTAAAAGAGTGTAGGGTTCATGAACCATGTTTGTTATTCCAAATGTAGGGTTTCTAAACCTTACGTTATGCTTACAAATGTAGGCTATAAACAATGTTTCTAGAATACTTTAAAAACACATCCAGAATACTTGATCATATGTTTTCACTCTTAAATAAGATAAAATTATCAAAAATTATATTCCTGAAAAATAATTAAATTAACTTAATTATTAAAAAAACAAGGTTATTTGTGAGCATAAAAATCAATAATATTCATATATTATTTTCGATACAATACATGACCAACATAATGTTCCCTTTTATGGTAGATTCTCAATCAAGTTTTCTAAAAGAAATTATAGTGTGTCATTTAAGGAAGCATGTCTTTGTGTGATATGTATTCATGCTAAAAGAATTATTTTTATAATCTTAGGAACTTGAATGGCACTCATTAAGGGTTTTACTAAGTTCATTTTTAAATATTAAGGTCATAATTAATTGATTAAGTTGTACCCTAATTATCACATGTACTCAAATGACCAATCTTCTAATCATCCAATAATTAAATTTTTGTACCCTTCTATTTGGGACTTCCTGCCACTCTATTTATTCTTGTAGTAGAGTAGTAGAAACACAAGTCACTTATTTCAAGGTTTTACACAATACTTTTCTATTTTCAAACATATTCTAGTTAATGTTCATAAAGATGAATCATTTTTGTATAATACGCTATAACATTTGATAGAAGGGGCAGTAATTAAGGTGATCGTTCAGAATATCATCCTTGGGCCTACTAATATTTGGTAATTTAATCATATTTTCCTATAGTTTACTGATGAAAACCTTATAACCTACATATTTTATAAGGAATAGATCCCACTCTTCTAATATTTTAAATTTAAGTGATTTCTCCTTGTTTCTAACTTTTTATGTATATTGTTGTTATTTACAATATTATTCAGAAGGAGGTACCACAAGATTTTGAGTGGGTGTAGTGGTTGGAGATGGAACTACTGTTGGTTGGATTATAACAGTCATAGTATCTAATTTTTTATATTTATTCTCTTGTGATGATGGCATCAATCAGGATTTGGATTTTGCAAACCGTATATCATTTAGAGCTAACATTGAGAACACTCAAAATTCACCAAGGTATTTCAAGGGAATGATTAGTGTTTATAGATCATATCAGATATTTTCTATTCATATCTTTATCAATCACTCTTCTGAAATCTACTTATTTAGGGAATAAATTATAACCTTCCTCCTGGATATAAAGTCTAAAACTCCCTTATTTTACCTTTCTTTTAATTCAAGAGGTCAATGAAAAAACCTTCATAGATTGGAGCTAAATGGATAAATAAATATCTACTAGTGGTATTCCCAGTTAGTGATAGATCTAGCGAGATTATTACTATATTATAAAAATAAGATTCCTTCTAAAATTTCCATGAAACACTTGAGCTTTCCTGCCTCATACTACTATAAAATTACCATTATAGGGCCACATCAAGATTTAATGTTCATAATATTCTAGTCTAAATCTCCCATAAATTTTAATATTAGTAATTTGGGATTCTTAAATTTTGGTATATGAGGATTCAAGTACACTCATTTAAAAAATTGATTCCTCTCTAACTACACATCTATGTTTCATCCCACAATGGATTTAATTTGGGTAGCAAGGGACTCAAGAGAGTTAAAGAGTTTTAGTTTCACTATCTACTAAGTCTATTTTTGTGTAAAGGTTGTGGGAAGATCCTCAAATGGTTGGGTCAAATATTTTTTCTACTGATATGAAACTTCATTCAGCCTTGGTATCCTATTTGAAATGGTGGTAGTAGCTAACTTAGGGAATATAATTCTTGATATCCCACATTAACTGGTATCAGATGAACTAGTCATCAATGCCTTGGTATAGTTGGATGGATATAATCTACTTTTATTGACTAAGTAGTTCTATATTGATTATTGGGATTCACCATATGAGATATTTATCCTCTTTCTGAGAGTTACACTTATTAGGTACATTTCCTCTGAGAAATTTAGCATTTAGTCACATCAGGTTATCTAACTTAACTTCCTACTAGGTGATATTTTCCACATTGGAAAGAGATCCAACTTATTTGGTTGATGGGTGAGATATGGATGTAGCCACACTTTTATCTTTGTCTCTTGTTAATTCCCATAAGGTAAGTAGTTGAATATTTATAGGAGTAATTAAATCATGATTTTTTCAATGATATCGAGTTCACATTCCTTATTTAAACATCTTATTGGACTGAAAACTTCAAAACTAAGTATCCTCATTACATTCTTCTATATGACGATAATGCTTTAAATTATTTGTAGGGATGACATAAATAACATTAAACAACATGAACCATTTACTGGGAATCATATCTTTATTTGTTCTAGAGTAGTAAGGAGATTCATCACCCTTTGAATATACTTCATGGGGTAGGTTTTACTCCTACATGAATTCAATTTTCTTTGAGAACCATTTTAATTTACATCCCTTATGAGGTTTCAATCACTCTCCCTGATTCTCTGCTAGAAGTGATTTATAAAAGGGTATCCTTAGGAAGTCCCCAATGACTTTCACTGAACACCTTCATAATAAGGGACACAAATCAAAAAGTGAAAGAAACTTAGTGGGAACTTCTTTTGAAGATTATCTTGATATAGAAAAGGCTAACTTACTCAAAGGAGGGTAGGTAAAAATTCCCCCAACCCTATGAGATGGGAATGATCTATCTTTTCCACCATCATGGTCATTATTTACTATTGATTTTATAATTTGAGGGGTATTGGTGGTGGTAAAAATTCCCCCAAATCCCTATGGGTTAGGGATGGTCCTTTATTTCCACTAAGAATGCTTATATAGAATTCTTGGCCTTTTGGATTTTTATTCTACAATAATATTGTTGTAATGTATTTTTCGGGAGAGTGGTCCTCATCATCAAGGGTTTCTCTACAATTAAAATTTTTTCTTTCCTCAAAAGATAGGCCTGATTGACCTTCCTAGTGGCCTGGTGAAAATTATATCAATAGATCATTCTTACTGAGTACATCATTACTAGTACCTAGGTATGAAGAACCAAAATTTTAAGGACTAATTATCATATTCATATCTTGTAAATGAGATATGGACTAAAGTGATATTATTGTAAGATGATTTCCCTGATTATATTTATTATCCAATGAGTAGAGTGAAATGCATAAATCTATATGTTCACACCCCAAAATATGTATGTCATGTTGAGTTTGAGTGATTATATGGTAGAACACCTTTATGATATTGAGAAATGAATGTTATATACACTCTTTTTGTTCCCCTAACAAAGGGTTTTGAGCCACTAAAAAGGTAACCAAGTCAACTTGGTGGAAAATCACATCCAATTTCATGAGATGGTTAATGTACTTAATGTAATATGTGTACCAAATATAAAGTCGATACAGGGTAACCCATAAGTTTTTATGAAGATAAGTTAATCATTCCTCATTTAATGTCTTTGGAATGTCATACTAGGGAGTTTCTAGGGGGAATAACATGACTAGTATTCCATTATCAACCAATTCTCTCCAAATGACCTGTGGGTTCTCTTTATCCTTGGTGACTAGTTCTTCATCCTAATTTGACCATAAAATCCATTTCCCCTCTAATGTTTCATTTTAGATCCCCATTATGAATTACCCACTGAATGGGTGGTGAATCAGTGATTTATTTTATTTTAAATTGAACCTCTCAAACTTGTTAAGTTTCTAGATCCACTCAATATTATCTCTCAAAATCACTTCATGTGAAATTGTAATAATAGAGAGAGAATCCCCTAGTATTTACAAGGTTAAATAAGAATTATACTTTTTAATATAGCTATTTATTCCCCCTAGTTAAAGATAATTTACTATTAAATAATTGATTACACTACTTCCAACACTAACTGAAATACTTATTCACTACTTCTAGCAATAACTGAATGTCCTATTCAACTCCCAACTCCAAATGAAAGATTTATTCACTTCTTTTAGAACCAATTGAAAGTCTTATCCTTCTCCCAGTACCAATTTATTGACTTGTTCACTACTTCCAACACCAACTGGAAGTCTTTTCCTAATCCCATCTTTAACTAAGTGACTACTTTATTTCAACACCAACAGAAAGACTTATTTATTTCATTAGGTTTGATCCATGGTAGGATGATCTCTTGATCTTACTCCACAAGATTATAGGATCTGAATTTTTCTTGTAAAATTTAAGATCCTTTTAACCTGATGAATTATAGTTTCTGGTTTAATATGGATATTTATGATAACATATGAATGATCAATTACCTCAGAGAAAAAAATCATAATCTTGAATTCTCCCTTCAGTTTGTTTGAATTCACAACATCAATTAGGTGTGTGCAGGAAGTGCACACAATTTATTCATGTGTTATTATGAATTAATAAATCAAAATAAACATAATTTAGCTTATTATTGAATTCTCAACCCAATATCAATAAGTTCACTTCATTCATGAACGATGTTATGTAAGGTGCATATTGTAAACCCCAGCACACCACATTTATGTATATTATTTTTTATGTTCTTTTCTTGGTTTCTTGGTCTACATAAATGTATTTATTAAGATAAAGTTCTTCCATATTCATGTATGAAAAATATCATGCATGAAATTTTCTCTAAGCCTCATGTACTATCCTTCATCATGTAATTTGATCACACAAACCATATGGGTATTCAATTTACAAGTTTCTTCATGTATGTTTATAATGTGAACATATATTATTCACAAAGTGATGTGCGCTATTTATTTTTAACACATGATATCGCATGAATCAAGATTCATGAAAACCAGTATGGTTTCATAGGTTCTCATTATTTACATGAAGGTTTCACAAAAGTATCAATGGATCTTCATGAAAGGAAAACACTTCATGGAATAGTTATTTGAGAATATATTCAAGTTTGTTAAACATAAGTATAAGGCCTCAGATAACTTCTTATTTTTGAAATTTTGGGGTTCACGAATGCTATGTTTATCTATGTAAAATGAGATATATTCTCAAACATGGGAATCATCATCTCTAGTACTCATTTCTTCTTGTTTATAGGTGATTTCCACTACTTTTGATCAATATTTCATTTTGCGTCAAGGTTGCCGTAAAACAAGTCGTGTCATGTGTAACACCCCAAGACATTACAATATTTTCATTTTAGAATAAATTTAATTGTTTTTTCAAATTTAATTATATTCAAAACCATGTTAATCTTATGCTACACACAACACTGAGTGATCTTTCATTATACGCAAGACCGAGTTTTTCCATTAATATTATTAATTTAACAATTATTTCATAGCCATTAAATTAACAGTTATGAATAGGATTAAAAACATATAAAAATATATATTATATATTAAATATAATTTTTTTACATTCATCTAATATTTTTGATAGACATATGATAATAATAAATCCAATTTATGCATAAAAAGCTATATTTTTATAAATACATTTTTACCACCTTTTAATGGCGTACCTATTTTAAAAATAAATTTTGGAAATTTTATAAATTATATATGAAAAAATAGAAAATATTTTTGAAATAATAATTTCAAAATTATCTTATGGTAAATGTTTGGTATTTTTCTAAGAAGTTTCATTTTTGATGAATAGTGGACAATAATGAAATTTAATTGAAAACTGCTTTTTCATATAAATAATTTATAGTGTGAAATTATATTTTAAATTTATTTTAATGTACCATTAGATCAATTATATATAAATTAATTCAATTTAGGTCATTGGAATAAAATTTCATATTGAAATTGGATATAAAAACATTTCAAACTTTTGAACAATTTTACTTTAAAACCCTATTTTCTCATCTCATCTCCAGGATTAATTTTAAATTAATTTTTTCCACTTCTGTTTTTGGAATTTTCAAAAATGGATTGCATATTTGAAATAAAAAAATTATAATGTCTATAAAGATCAATTTATTTTTTTACCAAAAATATTAGTGAAAATAATTGAAATTAATTACAATGATTAAGGTAAAATTAAACTTATCAAGGGACTAAACCTTAAACTTAAGGGATAAAATGACCTTTAGGATTGTCAAAAATCCATTGGATACCCATATTGAAAACATATTCTCTTTGGTTATAATTATATTAGTTATTTGAATATTATTCCATGAAAGGTACTTATATAATAAGTTAGGTAAGGAAAAAAGACAAAAAAAGGAACCTTCCTTACCTTTAACATTTATAAAGCCTTGAGATATAGAAAAACATCAAATTTTTTATTATAAATATCCTTTTGAAAGATAAATGAGTTATTTTTTATAATAATTATTTATCAATAAATTTTATATATGAATTCGTTACTTCAAATTCCTAAGAAACACCAACATAGTGATTATTTATTTAATAATTAAATAAAATAAATGATACTAAAAATATTAAAAGTGAATAAAATTGAATAAATTATTGTTTTAACTTATTTTTTAGATTAATATTTCATTTTCAATAGTTTTAAAATTATTATATTTTAATTCCATCATTTTCTTGATATTTTTTAATGTAAATTGATTAAATAATTTTAAAATTGACATTAATGTTATTTTATAATAATGGATATTTTATTTAAAGAATAAAAAATTAATAAAAATATTATATTCTTCTAATTTATTTTAAAATGTTAATAAATATAAAATATTTTACATTAATGGATCAATTTATCTTTTATAATGAACATATTGACCCCTAAATAGTAAAAATGTTGTCAGTACGGTTTGAGTTAAAACATTATTTTTACGCATTACATGCACTTATTTTAAAAATAATTTCCAACACATGAAGGATTTTTATTTTTTAAATTATATTTCACATTTATAATTAAATAGGTATATATTTTATAACAAATATAACTTTAATTTACTATTAATGGTTAAATTACTTAGGTTAGAAAACTAGTTACCTTAATAAAAAAATGGTAAAAGTTTGGAAACATAGAATTCCAGGATAAAATTTGTAAAAATGAACTTATTTTTATGTTTTAGAGGTTTCCCTCGACCATAATTTCACTTTAATTCATTATTTTTCAATTTTTGAGACACATGATGTAAGGGAGACCTCCCAATATTTTTTAACTTTTTATATTTACAAGAATGTCACTCCTCCTCCACTATAAAAAGACATTCAATCCCCCAACTTCTTCTCACCTCAAAGGAAATTTTTATCATCCAAAACATACCCAAATAGCTCAAAAATATTCCTACTCTCTTCATTGATTCCTAAATTTGTGAAAAAATCAAACCAAGGAAGGATCTTGATTTAAACCAAAAGGAGTTACCTGAATAAGAGGTAATGCTTTTCAATGATCATTTTGGTTTTATTTCTTTCTCCACACCTTAGATTATTTTCCTATCATGATTATATGATAAAATAAGTATCTTAAATATACTAATATTTTTTTATGATAATATTTAGACCTACACTTTCACACACATCTATCAAATGGGATACGTAATCATCATCTGTGTGTATGGCGGACTACCATCTCACAAACTGATATAATTCGTTCTTCCATTTACCACCTTCCATGGTTGGAATAATGATGTATTTATAGTTTATATATGATGATATTTATAATTTATTTATGATTATTTAATTATTCTATAACTCATTACTTCATGTGTTCCATTTTTGTGGGAATACGATAGCATAATTTGTGGATGTGTGGACTACTGCATCCTCAAAGATATGCGATGCATTCACACTATACCTGGAATGTATTAATGATGGTTTTAATAAATATATGTGAAATATATGACACAAATATTATAATATAATGGTAATATACATATATATATATATATATCAATTACTTTTTAAATATGAAAAAGAAATGAAAGTAGTGTTCATGCATACGTACGACCTACCATTTCCATGAACTGTGCATTTCATTTCCTATATTCAAATATTATGGATTTTTATAAAAAAAATTATATAATGAATATATATGATATTTAAATCATGGTTTAAATCTTTTATATTATTAAATCATGATCTACATAATAAGAAAAAAATAACAAGTCAAAATATACTCAAAAACTAGGAAATTAACACCAAAAATAGTAAAAATAATGAAATATTATTAACCAATAGATAATAAGATTTTATAAGAATATAATATATAATATTATAAATATTAATATATTTCTATTTTATGTTAATAAAAATCGTAAAACCATTATAAATGTGTCACGACCCGCCTTCACCAAAAGTAGGGAAGGGACAGCAGATTGCCAAGCCCTTCCTTCTTTAAGTTAAAGGAGAGATAATGACCCCTGAAACCTGCCTTCAATAGGTCCCAGAGTGGTGACCCACACCAAGGGTATAAAATCTCACACAAAAGGAAGGCATTACCCTTTTATTTTAATAGGATTGGGAGATAAGATCATGAAACCCAACAATGCCAAAACTGGAAGTAAGAGTAAAGACAAAGAAAACCACTTCTATATGCATGCTGAAAAAGTAAAAGCCAGAAATTACAAGGTATTTACAAAGGTAAAGTACCAAAATCAAGAAAAATAGAAACTGCAATGGTCCCAAAGCCCAAGCTAGTACAGCCCTGCATGATCCCCGAAGTCCTCCTGGAAACCTGAAAGTAGTTTTATATATGTAGGGTGAGTATACAAGTATACCCAGTAGGGAAAACCCATGACTCTCGTGCACAAGTGGGGAGGCATTCTAATGCCCAGTGATAAAGGAGATAAACAAAGCACCAAGGAAGGAAAAACTATCCACCCAAGCCTCACCAAGGCACACTCCTGAAATAACGCAAGTCGGGTAAGGTATAGTAATAGCACATCGATGTTTGGGTACCCCCCCGCCACTTTCCCACTTGTTATTGAAGACATCCTACGCATCGAACCAATCCTGCCATTCTCACAACAATCCCACTACCACACCCACCCGCACACACCTGGGCCACAACCACGCATCTCGCCCGCAGACACCTGGGCCACAACAACCACACGTAACCATGTCTGCAAACACCTGGGCCAGGAAACTACCGTCATGCCCGAAGACACCTAGTCCAGAAAGCTACCGTCATGCCCGAAGACACCTGGGCCTCATCCTGAATACACTTGGGAAACAACATCCCCGCAAACACATGGGACAACCACCACAACTACCCTTCCTGAAGATTCTTGGGCTAGTAATGGACTTCCGTCCATCACAGCCTTCCTGAAGAGTTTTGGGTTATTCGGGAAAGGGAGCAGAAAAGGAGCTAATAACCAGCCACTCATAGGAGTGTTGGGAAAAACACCCTCCCCCATGAAATGGGGGTGTTCAACACTAAATGCTCAAATTGTGTGAGGTGCGAATAAGAAACACAAGAACTATAATTATATATATATATATAGGTAACAAGCACTCAACCCAACCTAGGGTTCCACACCTAACCCAAGCACGAACAGCCTTGTCACTACTCATAGAAAGCATACTACTCATAACCGAGTCACAACTCATTCCCAGAATCAATTTCCCAATTAACCCATTCTTGTTTTCATGTTCAAGTGATCTCAATTAAGTAAATTATGCACTATTGGGCAACTAACAGGCGCAAGCACAAGCCTGGGGGAAAAAGTTATAGCCAACAACAATTTAAACATTCACACCCAGTTCTCTTGTAAATTCAAATCAAAGTGAGATCCCTCCAAGTATTTAAACCAAAGCAAGATTCAAGATACAACCCCCACATCCCCATAGAAAAAAAGGTTTCACAACAGAAGAAGATTCCACCCCAATTCGTGATATAAGCAGAGAAACGACAACCCCAGATTCACATCCAGCAACCGTGCCACATCAGAGGATCCCCTCCTCACCCACATCACCCCATAAGCAAAAAAACAGAACAATTCACCTACTACCAAAACAGATTAGAGAAACTTCCATGTTCAAGCACATCATTTATCTATTTCCTCTTTCTGTTAGTTAAACGGGGTGACCACACAAGGGCATATGTTTTTAGGGAATCCATTTAATCCACCGAGTTCACGTGATTAACAAATTTTCATGTGACCTCCATTTAATCGTCATAGAAGACAAGATTTTATCAGTGCACAGAGAAAGATCACCAATGACCATAATTTTCAGTAGGCATAAATTCATACAGTTCACAACATATAGAAATTAAAGAGAGTACAGCAGAAAACCAAATGCACCCCATAATCCTTTAACAGCCCGTTTATTATATTTTTTAAGGTTTGGTTAGACCATTATCATAGAAACAATAGCGCACCCACCCGTCATGATACACAAAAAAGAGAGACGAAGGAAAGATCCCTACCTGATTGATCAAAGATCAAATTTTTTCTCTACGCGCCAGGAATAGGGGATGCATGGCTTGCAGGGGAGGAAATATGTGGACTCCAAGACATGCAAAAGGCTCTAGTAAAGGTGCACCATAAGACACGGGAAGAAGGACTCCAAGCGTTCCAGGAAGAAGGAAGAAATTACACCGAGAACAAAAGGAGAACTCTAGTGGGAGATATAAAGAGGAGATTGGGATATGGAATTTTGAATGCCTGGAAAAACGAATCATGGTTTCCTACGTGGGTGAGTAGTTACACACGATGATATCAAGGAGTTATATAATATCCCTCATTAGGGATGTTTCTCGGGATTTTTAGGAGTCAATTATGGGCTTTAAATGAATTTAAAAAGGGTATTAAGATTAATTTACGTCAAAAGATACGTTACGGGGTCGAAAAAATCGGGTACTAGAAAAAAGAACGAAAGGCTCGGCGTGGGGACACGGTGCCACCATCACGGTGTCACCCTAATGGTGCTTCTATGACCAGTGCCACCGTCATGGTGACACCATCATGGTGGAGCCGTGTTTTTGGTAAAGTAATGGCTAGGGGAGTTCAGGCCATTACATGAGATACCTCTCAAACTATTCTCTCTGTCAAGAATTAAAACCAAACCTGAAGAAAGGAGAGGGTCCAAACAACCACCTCGAAAGATACCTCTCAGGATTAGACCTCATTGTTACCAAAGAACGCCCCCTTCCTCATGAAATCATGCAAAACAAAGATTCAAACTATCTGGTCTTGTGGGTGAGTGGTTTCCCTTCCTCCATGTTACGATACTATCCGCTTTGGGCAGCACTGACTCGCCCGCACGGGTTTAAGTGCATCTACTTAAATGCATCTTAACTAGGGATTAGGTCCTCCCCTCCCCACATTTCAGGACACTTCAAACACATCCACAGAAAAAGGAAACCACACATTCCATAGTCAACAAGTAAGTGTTCCATCAACCAAGTACAAAAAAACCGAATAACTCAAAACAGCTCTGGGTACTGGGCATGCATCTACGTCTCCCATTCCTAGGTACTCTCCTCAATCCCACCATGCCTCCATAGCACACGAACCAAGGGAATGGTTTGCCCACGAATCACCTTCTCCTTACGACCCTAAATCATCACTGGTCTCTCCACGAACGTTGCATCATCCTTGATATCTATCTCTCCCCAGTCTAGGACGTGTGAATCGTCGTGCATATACCGTCGGAGCTGCAACACATGGAAGACATCGTGCACCCTTTGCAATGGTGGTGGCAACGCCAGCTAATAAGCCACCTCGCCGACCTGCTGCAACACCTCGAAAGGTCCGATGAACCTGGGAGAAAGCTTACTCCCCCTGCCAAACCTTCACTTCCCACGTCGAGGGGAGACCTTCAAGAACAGGTGGTCCCCAACCTTGAACTCCTAGGGTCTCCTCCTATCATCGGTATAAGACTTCTTCCAGTCCTGAGCCGCCTTCATCCTATCTCGTATAAGTTGAACCTTCTCCGTCGTGGTCTGCACCACCTCCGAGCCAAGAACACCTGTCTCCCCGACCTCTATCCAGCACACGGGTGAGCGACATGGCCTTCCGTACAAGGCTTCGAATGGAGCCATGCCAATGGTAGAGTGATAGCTATTATTGTAGGCGAACTCTACCAGAAGAAAGTGTCGCACCCATGATCCCCCAAAGTCTTGGACACATGCCCGCAGCATATCCTCCAAGGTCTGGATGGTGCACTTTGTATGTCCATCTGTCTGGGGGTGGAAGGCAGTGATAAGACGTATCTAGGTGCTAAAATAATGCTGCAATACCCTTCAGGCTCGTGAGGAAAACCATGAATCCCTATCCGAGACTATGGACCTCGTAAATCCATGAAATCTCACCACCTCATCCATGTATCTCCATGCTAAAGCATCCACTACACTCGACTCCTTGATCACCAGAAAGTGAGCTGACTTCTTCAACCATTCCACCACCACCAAAATAGCATCGCAACCTCCTTGAATCTTGGGTAGCCCTGTGACGAAATCCATCGAGATGTCATCCCACTTCCACTCGGGGACATCTAAAGGTTGCAACAAACCACCTGGAACACGGTGTTCAGCCTTCAGCTGCTGACACACCAGGCACTTGGCCACAAACTCTGTCGCCGCCCGCTTTACCCCGGGCCACCAAAACTATCCCCCCAGGCCCTGATACATCTTGGAACCTCCTGGGTGCATTGTCAGGGGTGAGTTGTGGAACTCACCAAGAACTCTATCTCACATCGCCTATGGAACGAACAACTTCCCTCGGAAAATCATTAGATTCTGACCATCCTCCACCCATCCTTCTCGGGCATCACCTTGGGTAACCCGGTCACGCATCACTTCACTTTCTGAGTCTCCCCACTAGGACTCCTCCACTTGCCGTAGAAGACAGGATTGCACTATCATCTGAAACAGGAAACCTCTACCACTATCCATCCTTGCGTCCAGGTGCAGGGAAGCCAACTCCTCCATCACCTTCAAAGTATATGCCAACTCTCGAACTGCATCCTTCTGTGACTTCTTACTCAAGGAATCAGCCACTACATTCCCCTTTCCTGAGGTGTAGGAAATCTCAAAGTCGTATTCCTAAAGGAACTCCATACACCTTCGCTATCATAAGTTCATGTCTGATGAGAGAAGACATACTTCAAGCTCTTATGATCCGTGAAGACCACAAAGCACTCCCCGATGAGGTAATGCCGCCACAACTTTAGTGCAAAAACGACCGTCGCAAGCTCCATATTGTAGGTGGTGTAATTACGCTCATGAGGACGTAACTTCCTAGACCCACAAGAGATCACCCCTTACCGCTGCATCAACACACATTCGAGGCCTTTCCCTGAAGCATCACAGAACACCTCATATGCCACCCCTTCTTCTGGAAACCTCAGCACTGGGGAACTAACCAACATATCCTTCAGATAACTGAAGGCCACCTCACACTGGACACTCCACACAAAACCCTGGCCATTCTTGGTCAAGGTCGTCAAAGGTGTCGTAACTCAGAAGAAGTTGGGCATGAACCTCCATTAGTAACATGCCAGCCCGAGAAAACTATGAACTTCTGCCACATTCTTAGGTTATTCCCAAGAAACAACCGCCTCAACCTTCGACGGGTCCACTGCTATCCCCTGCTCGTACACCACATGTCCAAGTAAGTGCACCTCTTACCTCCAGAACTTACACTTGGACAACTTCCCATAGATCTGGTGCTGTCGGAGGACTTCTAAAATCATCCTCAGGTGCTCGGCATGATCCTCCTCTGATCTTGAGTAGATCAGGATGTTGTCAATAAACACGACTACGAACCAATCCAGTTATTCCCAGAATAAAGAGTTCATGAGTCCCATTAACACGGATGGAGTGTTCGTAATGCTGAACGGCATGACCAAGAACTCAAAGTGGCCATATCTTCACCTGAAGGCCATCTTTGAGATGTCACCCTACTTCACCCTCAAATGGTGATCTCCCAACCGCAAATAGATCTTAGAGAACTATCCTACCCCCTTCAACTAGTCAAAGAGATCGTCTATCCTTGGAAGAGGGTAGTGATTCTTGATTGTCACCTGATTCAGCCTCCTGTAGTCTATGCACAGCCTGATACCACCATCTACCTTCTTCTCGAACAAGAATAGAGAACCCTATGGTGGTGCACTTGGTCGTACAAAACCATTCTTCATCAGATTTTCAATCTGAATTCACAACTCCCGGAGCTCAAAAGGTGCCATCCAGTAGGGGACATCGAAATTGGATGAGCACCAGGCTGCAAGTCTATCCCAAACTCGATATCACGTTGAGGGGGTAAAGTCATCACCTCCTCAGGGAAGACGTCCATGAACTCAATGATGATCCCTGGAACTCCCACCATCTCCGCATCCACTGACTCCAATGATAGCTCAGCTAACAAGGAGAGGAGGGGTTCCTCCCGCCTGCTGCCTTTCTGGAAACCCCGTTTGCCGATAAAGGTCACACGTTGGCCGCTCAAGTCTGAAAACACGACCCTTCCTCAGAAGCAGTCAATGAAGGAACATACAAAGAACATACAGTCCATGCCTAGGATGACATCGTATGGTTGTATCTATAACAGTAGAAGATCCATGACTGACTGATGTGGCCCTATCATTAGTCCGCATCCTTGACAAACATATAACAAGTAGGTCTGACATCCGACTGGTGTGCTCAGCACCAGGGGCACTGGAAGTCTCTCAGCGTCTAAACCCAGAGCACAGGCCAGACTGGGTGCAGTAAAGGAGTGTGATGCTCCAGTATCAAACAAGGCATAAGCAAGGGTACTAAACAAGATGATTGTACGTAGAACAACCTTCGGTCCTACTGGAACTACTGCCTCCGTGGCGTGAAACTGCCCACGCCCAGCTCTTCTGCCTCTCGGCTGTCGGCCACCTCCCCAACCATGTCTGGTTCGAGGTCCCTGAGGAGCGCCCTGAGGTCAGCCTCCTCCTGCAACGTCTGCCCTCGGTGGAGCGGGAGCCCGCTGCCCCTGCTGCTTCTGCTAAAAGGGCCTTGTTGGGAACTGCTGCTACTGAGGTGGGTGTTGGACATGCCCACCACCGCCATATTGCACTCTGTACGGGCACTGATTCTGAAGGTTCACATGGCTTCCATAGATGAAGCATCTCGGCCCTGGGCCTGAAAAGAAAGGGCAAGGGCTGGGAGATCGGAACTGGAACTGCTGGGGCATGCTTCTTGCTGGTCGAAACCTAGAGGGTTCTGATGCTGGAGGCCTACTGCTGACAGCCTTCCCCTTTGACTAGCCTGATTGGATTCCCTCTCGCGATACACCTCCCAGCGTGTGCATCTTCCCCACCATTTCGGCCTTCTTATGTACCTCTAAGTATTTTGGTAAGGTGAAGGGAGTAACGACATACTGGAGGGAAGGTCGGAGTGCCTCCTCCAAACGTCTCACCTGAGACTCCTCATCCGGAAAGAGGTCCGGATCAAAGTGAGGAGATCCTTGAACTTGATCCTCAACTCTCTCACTGACATACCCCCCTGCTGGAGGGAGAGTAGCTCCTGCCTCTTCTCATCTTTCATCATAGAAGAGAGGAATTCCGCCTGGAACTCCTTCCTGAAATCAGCCCATGTAAACTTAGCCTCCCTCTTCTCCCCCAGATAAAGCATCCACCACTGACGTGTTGCTCCCCACATCTGGCTCATGGCCAGAGGAACCCAATACTCCACCGGAGCCCGAATCAAGCCGAAAGATACCACTAGCTCCTCTATCCAGCTCTATGTCTCCATGTCAGAGGTGCTTCCCTCATACTTCCCGAGGGTCTGTCGCTGAAGGGAACAAAGCATCTTCTTCCACTGGTCGTCCTCCTCTTCTCGGTCAGCACTTCGTCGATCAACCGAGTCAGCCTCCTGGGCCTTGATCGCCCGCACAACTCGTGGTCGTCTCCCAGGTGCCATAGCTGCAAGGTAAACAAAGAATGTCTAAGCCTAAGTAGTGCAGAATATGGCTCTTAAATTTTTCTTAGACTTCTGATTCATTTCCAATCCCCAAAACACCCCAAAAACATGGAAAAACAAGTCATTATTATGCATGCACCTTTCCTAGGGTCTCTACCTTGCAATCAGTGTAGCCTCACTTGGTCGTTCGGTAGGTCCAGAGTCCTTGCGTCAGATCACGGGGGGCCCTAAAATCCCATGTCCTAGCCGGTCTTCCCTAACCTATTTCACGCACCAAGATCACCCAACACTATTTCCCTACCATCTCATACAATCCTCACTATGCCTAACTTCAGACTCTATCCTATCTCTCAACCTGCCTCTGATACCATTCTGTCATGACCCGCCTTCACCAAAAGGAGGGAAGGGACAGAAGATTCCCAAGCCCTTCCTTTTTTAAGTTGAAGGAGAGATAATGACCCATAAAACCCACCATCAATAAGTCCTAGAGTGGCGACCAGCACTAAGGGTATAAAATCTCACACAAAAGTAAGGCATTACCCTTTTATTTTAATAGGATCGGGAGATAAGATGATGAAACCAAACAACGCCAAAACTAAAAGTAAGAGTAAAGACAAAGAAAACCAATCCCATATGCATGATTCCAAAGTAAAAGCCAGAAATTACAAGGTGTCTACAAAGGTAAAGTACCAAAATCAAGAAAAACAACAACTGCAATAGTCCCAACGCCTGAGCTAGTACGGCCCTTCATGATCCCCAAAGTCCTCCAGGAAACCTGAAAGCAGTTTCATATACGTAGCGTGAGTATACAAGTATACCCAGTAGGGAAAACTAAAGACTCTCGTGCACAAGTGAGGAGGCATTCTAATGCCCTGTGAGAAAGGAGATAACTGAAGCACCAAGCAAGGAAAAACTATCCACTCAAGCCTCACCAAGGCACACTCCCCAAATAACACAAGTCGAGTAAGGTATAGTAATATCACATCGATGTTTGGGTACCCCGTGCCACTTTCCCACTGGTTATTGAAGACATCCTACGCATCGAACTAATCCCGCCATTCTCACCGCAGTCCCACTGCCACACCCACCCGCACACACCTGGGCCACAACTACACATCCCACCCGTAGTCACCTGGGCCACAACAACCACACGTAACCATGCCCGCAAACACCTGGGACAGAAAACTACCACCACTCTTGAAGACATCGGGTCCAGAAAGCTACCATTATGCCTGAAGACACCTGGGCCTCATCCCTAAGACACTTGGGAAACAACCTTCCTGCAAACACCTGGGCCAACCACCATAACTACCCTTCCCGAAGATTCTTGGTCTAATAATGGACTTCAGGCCATCACATCCTGCCTAAAGAGTCTTGGGCTATTTAGGAAAGGGAGCAGAAAAGGAGCTAATAACTAGCCACTCGTATGAGTGTTGGGAAAAAAACCATCCCCCATGAAATGAGGGTGTTCGTCACTAAATGCTCAACTTGGGTGGGGCGCGAAAAAGAAACACAAGAACTACAATTATATATATATATAGGTAACAAGCACTCAACCCAACCTAGGGATCCACACCTAACCCAAGCACGAACAGCTTAGTCACTACTCATAGAAAGAATAATACTCAGAAACGAGTCACAACTCATTCCCAGAATCAATTTCCCAATTAACCCATTCTTGTTTTCATGTTTAAGTGATCCCGTTTTATGTAAATTCTGCACTATTGGGAAACTAACAGGCACAAGCACAAGCCTTGGGGGGAAATTACATCCAACATCAATTTAAACATTCATACCCACTTCTCTTGTATATTCACATCAAAGTGAGATCCCTCTAAGTATTGAAACCAAAGCAGGATTCAAGATACATCCCCCACATCCCCAGAAAAAAAAAGTTTTCACAACTGAAAAGGATTCCACCCCAATTCTTGATATAAGCAGAGAAACCACAACCCCATATTAACAACCAGCAATCGTGCCACATCAGAGGATACCCTCCTCACCCACATCACCCCATAAGCAAACAAACAGAACAATTCACCTACTACCAAAACAGAGTAAAGAAACTTCCAGGTTCAAGAACATCATTTATCTATTTCCTCTTTCTGTTAGTTAACCGGGGTGACCGCACAAGGGAATATGTTTACAGGGAATCCATTTAATCCACTGAGTTCACGTGATTACAAAATTTCCATGTGACCGCCATTTAATCGTCACAGAAGACAAGATTTTATCACTGCACAGAGAAAGACCACCAACGACCATAATTTTCAATATTCATAAATTTGTACAGTTCACAACATATAGCAGTTAAAGAGAGTAAAGCAGAAAACCAAACGCACCCCATCATCCTTTAATAGCCCATTTATTATCTTTGTTAAGGTTTGGTTAGCCCATTCCCATAGAAACAATAGCACACCCACCCCGCATGATACATAGGAAGGAGAGACGAAGGAAATATACCTACCTGATTGATCAAAGATCG
Source organism: Viscum album (assembly GCA_963277665.1). Lineage (NCBI taxonomy): Eukaryota > Viridiplantae > Streptophyta > Magnoliopsida > Santalales > Viscaceae > Viscum > Viscum album. The sequence continues at coordinate 2,104,359,166 of OY728165.1, forward strand.
AAGTTTTTCTCGATGCGCCAGGAACAGGGGATGCGCGGATTGCAGGGGAGGAAATCTCTGGACTCCAAGACATGCAGAAGGCTCCAGTAGAGGCGCACCACATTCCACGGGAAGAAGGACTCCAAGTATGCCAGGAAGAAGAAATAAATTCAACCGAGAAGAAAAGGATAACTCTAGAGGGAGATATAAAGAGGAGATCGGGATATGGAATTTTGAATGCCTGGAAAAAAGGATCGTGGTTTCTTACGTGGGTGGGCAGTTACACACGATGATATCAATGAGTTATTTAATATCCCCCATCGGGGATGTTTCTCGGGATTTTTAGGAGTCAATTCTGGGCTTTAAATGACTTTAAAAAGGGTATTAAGATTAATTTATGTCAAAAGATATGTTACGGGAGCGGAAAAGTAGGGTACTAGAAAAAATAATGAAAGGCTCAGCAAGGGGACACGGTGCCACCGTCACGGTGTCACCCTCACGGTGCCACCGTCATGATGCCACCGACACGTTGCCGCTGTGACCAATGCCACCGTCATAGTGCCACCATCACCAGTGCCACCGTCACGGTGCCACCATCATGGTGGAGTCGTTTTTTTGGTAAAGTAATTTCCATGGGGGTCCGAGCCATTACAAAATGATTTTAAATAGAATTCAACCAAAAGGAAGCATAAGGTAAGGTATTTCGTCTCAATTTATATTCTATTGAGTCTTATATTCATATTATGCACAAATTCACTTAAATATGGTTTATATACTTCTCATTTTTCATTTAATTTTATGATTCAATCATAAGTCATGGTATTTTAAGTTTCACTTTGAATTATCTCATCCAAGGGATTCTGAGTTGAAATTTACCAAGTGGTGAAATTTATCTTCGTAATCTCACTTTCTTTTGTGATTGTTAACTTTCTATTGAAACAATCAATTTCTTATGATCATTTTTCTTATTTTAAAATAAATTTATATCAAATATTTGTATTATTATGTGATTAATATTATTATTTACTAAACAATGTTCCATTTTTACATATGGTGTTTAATTTTAATGTTATATGGTTAACTTGGGACATTTTGATAGATCTATATCTTTTATTCAATACAGATATTTGATGATAAGACACATTTTTTATTAATTAAATGGATTATCTGATATATATATATATATATAATGAATTATTTGGACTAGTATGACATGGGTTGGGGACCGTTTAAAGTAAGCCTCTCGATGCATCGATAGTCTCATGAGACGATTCAGTTTCCAAATTTTATGGGTTTCTACCAAATATAATAAACCATCTTGTGAAAGGTCTTAATGGTAAAGAAACCATGTACCTATGAAACATCACAATAAATAATTAAGAATTATCTTTATTTATAATCACTTATTATTTATCCATGAGATTTTCTCTTTGAAATTATCTATATATATAGTTCATTCTCAATTTATTGATAAAATATCATGTGTTTCAGTTACATACTTTTCTATATTTATATTTCCTTATCTAGTTATATAAATGGAATGTGTGATCAGTTATTTACCTTTCCATGTTGATTGTGATAATTTATTCATTATTTCTTTTGTTTTACATACCCTTACTGATAGTTTTATCTCATCCTTGTTTTATTTACTTTCCCCCTAGATATGAAAAAGAAATCTTTGAATGAGATTTCATGGATGTTGTTCATTTAATTTTATTATGTATCATGTTTTAGTTTCTATTTTCCAATATAATATGTGTATCATGTTTGTTATCTAGTTTTCCAAAACTGCTAAACTAATTGGTCTTTTGGGATTTGATTCCTTACAATCATGCCAATTTAATAAAGTAAGGAACCAGATCCATGATTTTGGGGTTGAGGAATTACAGTTGGTATCAAAGTAAATTTAGTAGAAACCTTGGAAACTAGATTTATGAAAACATAGATTAGAGAACATAAGACTATTATAGACTTTGAGGATAAGTATAGAAGAACATCACAAAGAAAACATTTTTATTATTATGATATTAGTTATGGAAAATTTATTCATTTTATGATAAGTTTTTTATTGGTTTTAGGATTATAAATTATGTTGCATGATGTTATAGTCTAATCCATTATTTGACATTGTTTATAAATAGTTATTGGAAGGAATAATGGTATCAATACTCATGGTCAATGTAGAGGTTTACCTAATGAGAAAGACGATATATCTGGTATTGGAAGTGATCAAGTTATGGATATATTATGGAATCTTAATCAGGTTATGACACATAACCTTTCCCAGATGGAGAAACCTATTCCATAATGATATTGTGTAATGTTGGATTGCTTTATGAAACAGAGGCCCCCATAATTTATTGGGACAACTAACCCAATAGAAACTGAGAAATGGATTAAGTCTTTATAGAATATATTCATGACAATGGTATGTGGTGGAAAGGAAAAGTTTACACTTGCAGTGTATTTTCTCAAAGATGATGTTAATCAATGGTGGTTATTGATCTAGAATACTAGGGAGGAATAAGAGATAAAACTCATGGAATGGAAATGTTTTAAAGAGATGATCACTGATAAATATTTCCCTTGCGAGAAATAAATTGAGATAAAGATAAAGTTCTTTATCATAAAGAAAAATGTAGAAGAAATTGTTTTGGATTATAAAGCTACCTCTACAAGGTTAATTAGGTATGATACGGATTACATACGCAACACGGAGTGAAAGATTGACCACTTCTTTGAAGGTCTTAAGCCAAATCTCCAATGGGAGTTGGTTTCTCTAACTTCCTCATCATATGAAGAAATATTTTAATGTGCCAAAAAAAGAGAATGATTTCTCAAGATCATACATATTCAAGAGAAACCATGAGATGAATTGTTCTTCTTAACACCAATAGAAAGATAATGCATCAAAGAAGATGATGAATAAATTTTCATCGTGTGAGAACTAGAGAAAAATCACCCTTACAAATTGCTAAAAGTAATGGGAGTTTGTTATAAGTGTTGATAAAGGGTTAATCATGTTAAATAATGTAATGGGAACAAGGAAAACGCTACTATTTAGTGTTACAATTTCATGGAGATGGGGCTATATGAAATTTAATTCCCCAAGAATCAAGGGAATATACCACATAAGAATCCAAGGGATTAAGGTCAAGCTAATATTATTGATACATCCAAAGTGGAATGATTAATTATCTCCTGTATTTGGATCCTTGAATAATGTTGTAAAATTTTGTTTTTGATGATGTTCTGGTTATAATTATTATGTAATGTATAATTATTGAACTGTAATACTTTTTCATCAAGGATTTAAAGGCATGTGTTGACAGGTACTGATAACCATGAAAAGTGATTCTGTAGCAATTTGATATATTTTTTAAAAAACATGGTTGAGGTAAATATAAGGCTTAATATGATCCAAAAGTTTAAGTAATTGTGTTTGGATAAATATATTATTGATATGGGTAAAGTAAACTGGATACTATTAAATACCATGGAACTGATTAATGATTTTTTGAGAATGTGGTTTAAGCTATCATTTATGGAGTTTATAACTTTCTTGTATTTAAGGAATGTATCCAATAATATGTGTTCTATTTAAGGAATAATTAAGTGTGCATGTTTTCAATAAGGTTTTAGGGCAATTCAATTCATTACCATGTTTCAAGAGAATACATGATGAAGGTATTCACATGTTTGGAATGTGAAAATTAAGAGATGATTCATGATGATTTAAGGCTAATGATATGTTCATTTTGGAAATTCAGTGAACCTCCTTCTAAATTGTTGGATCATAATATTTTGGAAAAGTTAACCACTTATGAAATGGTTTAATTTGTTCTTTAGATGATTTTTTAGAGGTTATTGTAATAATCCACTATATGATGCAAAAAGTGTTAATAAATGAGGTAGAAATGGTTCAAGGAACAACTAAAGGATCATATTGTGTTCATAAAATAGAAACATAAATTTATTTATATTCTTAAAGAGTGAAGTAATTCTTATACTCTGGGGAAAGTGGTTATGAAACAAAAAATTTGTCCTATTATCATCAATTTTATTATATCAATGACTTTTTTCATAAATGTGGTTTCAGGATTTGTGGTCATCAACTTTCAACTGAACAAGTTCTCTATCACTCTCCCTCAGAACTTGATAGATAGATTTATCTTCCATGTTCAAGTTTTCTCTAATGTTCTCCTAATTGAAAGCCTAGTTTTGTGGTGACATTCACATTTTACTTCCCCAATTATTATGAATATGTGTTATTAACCCTATTTACGATGTAGGATTTTCAATAATAGTATTTTTAAATATCAAACCCTTGATTATCGAGATCAAGTTTAAATTGCAAGGATGTGATTTAATTAAGGTAGGGAGAATTTAACACCCCAAGACTTTACAATATTTTCATTTTAGGATAAATTTAATTTTGTTTATAGATTTATTTATACATAACACCATATTAAGATTATGATACACATAACACTGATTCAGCTTTCGTTACAGGGAAGACTGAATTTTACCATTAATATTATTAATTTAATAGTTATCTCCTGGTCATTAAATTAGTGGTTATGTATAGGATTGACTAAATTTTGAAAATATATATCATATGTTCAATATAATTTTTTTTACATTCATCTAATATGTTAACTAGACATATGATAAGAATAAATCCAATTTATTCATAAAAAGCTATAATTTTATAAACAGATTTTTTCCACCGTTTAATGGAGCACCAATTTTAAAAATAATTTTAAAAATTTTATAAATTATATATGAAAAAATAAACATTATTTTTTAAATTTTAATGTTAAAATTATCTTATGGTGAATTTTTAGTATTTTTCTGAGAAGTTTCATTTTTTGGATGAATAGTGAAAATACAGACTTTTAATTGAAAATTGTTTTTTCATCTAAATTATTTATAGTTTTAAATTATATTATAAATTAGTTTTAATGTAAAATTGGATCAATTGTACATAAATTAATTCAATTTAGTTCATTGGAATAAATTTCACATTGAAATTGAATATAAAAACATTTCAAACTTTTGAACATTTTTACTTTAAAAACTCGCTTTCTCATCCCATCTATGGGATTAATTTTAAATTAATTTCTGCCACTTATGTGATTTAAATTTTGAAAAATGGATTCCATAATTTTAATAAAAATAATGTATAATCTCTATTAAGGTTAAATTAGTTTTTGGCCAAAAATATTAGTGAAAACAATTGAAATTAATTACAGTGATTAAGGTAAAATTAAGCTTAACAATGGACTAAACCTTAAATTTAAGGGCCAAAATGACCTAGAAACTTTTCCACAGTCCATTGGATGCCCATTTTTGACCACATATACAACACCTCAAGTATTTACAAATAAATTTAATATATAATGTAATGTACATGACACTGAGTCTCTGTGAAACAACAATTTGTTATATTAACTATTTAGACAAGATAGTTATAACCAAGTAATTAAACATAATTTTGTTTCCTATGTGAATTTAATTTTGAAAAATAAACATACACAGCTGCGTTCTTCAAGATATTTTGAGTCTGATAGGATCAACTTAATTTTTTTTTGAATAGTAACTTGACCCTTTTGAATAGTAATGTTACCCTTATGAATAGTAATATGACCCTTATGAATAATAAATCAGCCAAATTAATAGTAACCTCACCCATGAATGTATAAGATGTATGATATAAAAAATGGTGTTTTTTGTGACAGCATTAAGAGATATTTATGATATAAAATTTATTAAGCTTTTGGAATAAATAAATATTTATTTTATAAGATAAATTTTTTATATAAATAATTCATAACATATAAATTATATTTTTCTTGATAAGTATAAAAGAATCATTATAATTGTTGATTCAATGTATGTGCCACACTAACAAAGTCAATTTGGTTCCGTAAAAATAATAATTAAGGGCTAAAAATTATTTCCACAACCTTTTTATTAATTATTAGGTATAATTTATGTTTTTGGATGGTAATTTAGAATTTTATAGTTATATAATATTAATCTTATTTGAATGCGTGTGCAAAGCTTGCGTAGGGAAAGAAATGAAAAAATAAAAAATTTAAGAAGTTTTCTTGTTATGTATATAAGTGAAAATATATAATTATTGAATAATGAATTTATTTTTAACCCAATTAATTTATTTTTATCATAGTAATTTATTTTTAATTTTTATATAGGAAATATTTAACATTAATGCTTATGCAATGCTGATGTAGTTCTTTTTCAAGAATAACAAAAATAAATAAAGTGTTTTTTTTAAATTATAAAAATTATTAAATGAACCATATTTTGGATAAAAAAATTTCTATAATAAATTTTCTACCACTATCTCAATTGGATTCAAATATTGAAAATGTTAGACCCACATGAATCACATTAAGGACTTTATAATTTTCTTTTCAAAAGGATGTCAAGTTGTTACATTATTGTTTTTAATTAGTTTAATATTTTATTGAATGGTTTTACAGTAGAGTTTTTAAAAAATATATTTTTTTATTTAAATCTAAGAAATTTATTTTCTTCATCAAATTTTATTTTTATTTTTTAGATAATAAATATTTACCCAAATGGCTTGAACAATTATGATGTAGTAATTATTTAATTAATGAATAAATAAAATTAATGATATTAAAAATAATAAAATAAATATAATTTGAGATTTTTAAGTTAATTCACTATTTTTATAGATTAATATGATATGTCTAGGTTCTGATAAAAAAAATTTATTTTAATTTTAAAATTTGTTTTTTTTTTGTGTGTTTAAAGTCATGGTTCTGAATAATGTTTAATTTGGCATAAAATATTTTTCATCATTAAAATATTTTATTAAATTATTTAAAAATAAAAAATTATTGAAGAAGTCCAAAAATGATAATATTTTATCGACATTGTTATCCCCTTTGATTTCTAGCTCATTTGAAAGTCTTTAACACTATTTTATACTTAATATATCTTAATATTTTAAGCAATTCCTAATTTTCCCTTCCCCTCAATTATAAAAGGAAGATCCTCCCTTCACAAGATTTCATCATCTTAAGCCTTATTTCTCACCAATATTCTACTAATTTCCCTTATCCTCATCCTTTTATACATTCTAGTTATTCAGGTCTCACAAAAAGAAAACTTCCAATAGCCCAATGAGGTTCTCAAGGAGAAATGATTCAAGAGGTAAGATTCCTTTTTCTTCTCTTTTAAATTCTTTTTCACTTCTACCCTATCCTCACCTCCTATCAAATGATTCATGAAAACTCCAGTATCATATATATACTAGAATATTTTTTATTTTGGTAGTATATGAATCATAAAATCTCTTATTTTCTTCTTTTATTCTTAAATAATGAAATCATCATCCATGGTGTGTAAATTCACCGCCTTTGTGAATGATGAGTTTTCCTTTCACTTTACTATAATTATAGGAAGTTTTAATTCATAAGTAATTTTTTAAAATTACCTAAATATATATATATATATATTCAATTATTTGTTATTATTTCTTTTTTAAAAGGATGATCATAATAAACCGACCTTGGAAAGCATGAAAAGAATGCACCTGAAACAACAGAAATAACAAAATATTATTAATAAATGGGTGGAAAACATTATAAGAAGATTATTTAAGGTATTATAAATATGAGTTTAGTTATGTAATAAAGTAATAACACTATTCAAACCATTATAAATTATTTTTGAACAAATTTTAAGGAATTCGAACCCAAGGTAAGGTGTATCTTAACTCAATTTCCATTCATTGAGTTAAACAGTTATGTCATTGGTTATGTTTTTCCAATAATATATGTGAATGAACTATGATTTTTTTATACTGTATATCCAATTATATTGTGTGGATTTATTTTTTTCACACATAATTATTTCATTGATTTATCCTCACTCTAATGATATGATCTTTGTAAGGGGTTTCTCAACTCACTTTCATTTCTGTGATATATGTCTTACTTGCCACCATTTCTTATGTGTGGTGTCTGTATACTGCCCATTGATGTTCCATATCATGAATCTCTTTATCTTTATGGTATTTTTCACACCCCGACCTTGTGCATTAATTATTTTGATTGTTTTAATAATTTATATTCTTTATTTTTTTTAGTTTTTATTGAAAAATGAATGTTTTGGGTTTGTCGGCATCTAGCGCACAAGCATATAACAATTTAGAAACCGTGTGGCTTCTCCGAGGAAACTGTGTGGCTTTCCCGTCTTCATAAAATAAAATAAGAATTAAAAGAGAGTTAAAATAAAGTAATAAAAATTAAAATAAAATTAAAATTTTTGTTTTAATAATAATAATAGTAATATTATTTTTCAGGAATAATAATTATTATTATTTATTATTATTATTATTATTACTATTATTATTATTGTAATTAAAAATTATAATTATTGTTAATATTAATTATTATTATTATTTATTATTATTATTATTATTATTAAGTTATGAGTATTATTATTATTATTAATAGGTTTGTTTTATTTTTTGTAGGGTTTTCCTCCCCCTATCTCTTTCTCCCCTTCTCTCCCACAATACCCCCTCCTTCCTCCCTCTTGGTGTGGTGCGTGACCCCCCACCCTATTGTGACCCCTCTCTGGTCATCATCAACCCTTTTCAATGCCTCCTTTTTATGACCCCTCTCCGGCATACTCCTCTCTGGCGCGACCTCCATCCAGTGCACGGCCCAGCCAATGCGACCAGCCTCCCCCTTTGACTACTTCTTCTCCAGCGTGCACATCTATCAGCCGGTGTGTTCCCTTTTTGTTCCACCCCTGCTAGTGTGCACCATACCGGCCCGAACCATTTACTTTTCACCTCCGTTTTCTGGAATGACTCCCCCCTCTAGGTTTCGCTTTATAGATATAGGGTTTTGGAACCCTCATTGAGTGATTTCAGGTATGCATTGTCATTGTGCCATGGTTTTGAGGTAGGTTTCTCATTGAACTTGACCTTTTTATTTATGATTCATCTTTTTAATTGTTTTCATGCCCTATTGATTCATAACTATTTTTATATGACCCTTGGTTTAATTATTTGGTGTGCAAATGGTCTGTTTAGACTTGTTTTCTGATAACTATAATTGTTTTGGTTAAAATGTGCCCACTAAGTATTTGATAGAATGTTTAATTGGATTTCACACAAGTCTTGTGATGTTTAAAACCTTTTTTAGCAATTTAAATAAACTTATTTCATGACAATTGGTGTTTATACCTTGCTGAGTGTTAAGTAGAAATTGTTTTGTTGAATATTGCATGCCTTGTGTTGATTAATTTCCCTGTGGGATTTTATGGATTAATTGTGATATAAAATGGTTGGTTTTCATTTATAAATGTATTGGTAGCATGCAAAATGGTATTTTTGGGTTCCTTATATGGTTTCCAAAGTTGTTTTTGATTTATATAGAAATTGGTATCGTTTTTTAAGGTGATTTCACATATGCTGCTGGTGAATTGCCCATTTGGGATCTTTATATGAAATGGTTTGTCTTAAAAATGTAGTGTGAATGTTTTAATAGGATTTTATAAATATTTTGATTCTTAAAATGGTGTTTTTACAGCCCTTTATAAAAAATGGATGTGTATGTTGATAAATGTTAGTTTTTTGAAAAGCTTTAAGGCCGGTTTGGTAACTTTGTGAAAATGGTGAAAATGTTTATTTTGAAAAACTCTATTGGATAACTCCTATGCCTTTTTATATTTAATAGGTAGGATTTCCTCACTATGGGATCCTCATTACCCATTATTAGAGGTCCTTTGTATGGACTCCTTGTGTTATATTTGTTCTATGGAATGTGAATAAGTCCTTGGAGTGGCACGGGGTGATGTATATTGTTAATTTACTATTATATATACATGTGATTGGATGCTAGGTTGAAATATCTAGGCTCACCTCCATTATATACATGAGTTATGGGAACCTAGAATATTGGGATAATTTTATAAGAATGATTGTTGCACTGGTAGTTGACGTACTGACCCATGGTCCATAGTAGGTGGATATATTTGGGTTCATTGCTATGGGATTTTCCCTCAGTCTATCCAAAGTTAGGGTGACTGAGCATATTAAGAATTTTTTATTTCATCTTATGTGGAATGCTACTGGGGATGGGGTCTCATATATTGGTATCTTTTAGATTATTATTGATCTCATAGGTTCATCTATGTCTATTGGATCATAGTTTCTTGCAGTAATGAATTTGATATTTGTATGTTTATTTCAATTACCCTTTTTGTGTAATCATTGTAGTTCCTTATTTTTTACCATTTTACTTGGAAATTGAGGTGTGGTTTTGAAAATGGTTTGTGAATAATTACTTTAAAAGAAAATTTTTTTATCCTATTTTGTGAAAGTTGAAATGTGATATTCACTTTCCCATTAAAAAGGTTTTGGAATCACTAATAGAATGAACCTGGTTTTGCAATGAAGAAGGGAAATGGGAAGTACTTTGTTTTTAAGTAAAATGTATAGAAAAGCATAATTTTATATATTATATTTCAAACTTGAGATTTATGTTTCTTTTATTTTAAATAAATTTCATTGGGAATATATTTTCGGGATAGACTACTGAGTTTTAATACTCACACCTATAGTTATTTTCTGTTTGTATTCCTTGTACAGGTTTCGGCTTGAGTTTGGTTACCTCGAGAAATGATCGATCTTATGTTAGAGAGTGACCCAGGGGGTCACATGGAGATAGTGTGGTCTTCAGGTTTGGTTGGTCTAGTTTTGTTGTATTATTGAAGTTCTTTTTAGTTTCTTGTATAAATGATGTTCAGTTTGGTTTATTTTGTATATTTAATAGCTTGTGCATCTTCTGTTGTTTAGTTTTATTTATTTATTTATTGGGATAAATTGTTCCATTTTTTACTCGATTGATTCATTTAGTGATTTTCTCCAACCTGGGAGAATTATGAACACCTATTGGGCCTTTCCACGGATCGGATCGGGTGACCAATTCAGGATTGACCTAGGTTGGTTCGTGAAAAAATGGTATCACAGGAGGTCAGCTCTTAGCAGACCTTACTTTTCAGAGCACCATTTATTATTTATGAATTATAAGTTATATGTAGTATGATTGTTGGGACTCAAGGGGTTGGTTTGGAAAGATCATCATGAACTTTTCTTCATTCTGATCCTCCAGTTTCTATGGAAAGTCTAATTTTGTTAGTTTTCTTATCCTTTGGGGAATGTTTTTTGATTGGGATATGATAAGGGGAGTTGGTATAATAGTCCTTGTGAGATCTTATGGCCTGTCAATCCATGTGAAGCTATGGGAATAGTCCTAAAAGGCTCTCCATGTTGGTGGTGTGTTTGGAATATAGTCTCCAACTATGTGGTCAAGTCACCCACTGACGCTAGTTCCCTTTTTGAGTTATTTTGGTTCTCCTTTGAATTCTAAGATTTATTGTGAAAAGCCTTGTGTTTTATTTGTGAAGAGTGGGGTTTTAATGGTAATGGTTGGATTTTGGGAAAGTGGGAAAGATGATTTTTAGAATTAATTTTGTGAAAGGATTTAGAAAAAACTTGTTTTTCTAAAGTGACCTCTTGGGGGTAAAAATGAAATGGTTTAATGTAATTGAGATTTATCAATCAAAACTTGGGGTTGTTTCAAGTGATAGGGGATTTTTTTTAAAACCAAATGGGTTTTTGACTTGGTAATTAGTGTACCATGGGAAGTTACTTGATCTTTGGATTGAGTTAAATTGTTTTTTTTTTGAAAAAATAAGTTGTTTTTTAGCCTTGGTGTTCTTATGGGTTCTTACATGCATGGTGGTATATGGGAATGTGAACGGATGTCCGGTATGAAATGGTGGATGGGTACCTAGAGTGGCACAAAAACATGCATGTGAGTGAGACTCTAAGGAATACCAATGGTGAGTGATCAACCCACCAAGTTTATTTTAAATTAAAGATGTTTTCAAAAGGAAATTTTGTATAATATAATGGATTGTTTCCTCGTGTTCAAATCTTGTCACCTATGTGGTGTTTGATCTTGAGTATTTTAATTTTTTAGCTGGCCTTGATTTGGTTCTTGATATTTTAATGTTCATTGGTTTTCCCCATGTAACTTTGATGGGTGATCGTAGTGCAGTTGCAGGAGATTCCCCATTATCTATATTTCTAGTTGATCATCCTAAGGATTTTATTCTTGAGTTCCAAAATCTAGATTCGACTATATTTTATGGTCAAGAAAACCCTCCCTTTTTAGAGGATTGGATGTGAAAGATCGAAATGAACTTTAGCCTTGTTGATTTTCCTGAGTCTTTGAAGGTTAATTTTGAAACTTTCATGATTGAAGGTTCACTGTGGATGTGGTGGAAGTCGAGTCTCATAACAAGCCCCATAAAGATCTTACTTGGGAGTTTTTCAAGGCTTTGTTCGTTCATCATTATTTCTCTAAGAAATAAAGGGTGAGAAAGGGGATGGGGATGGGTTGTTTTCAGTTGGATGATAGATCAGTGTTGGATTATTTCCATCACATTATAGATCTAGTATCTTATGATCCAGGTTATGCTAAAAATGATTCCATGAAGGCTCGACATTTTGAGGTTGGATTTCAGCTCGACCTTCAGTAAAAGGTGTTAGAGCTCAATACAATTTCTTTTTCCAATGTGATGAGGCAATATTTTCATGTTGAAGTTATGATGGTGGGAGTGTGTGAGGTAGTCCTACCTCCTTCAATCCCTAGGAGTAGTGAGGAAGATTCTAGTAAGAAGATAAGGAATCAATTGAAAGTTGATGAAGCAGGTCATGGAATCAAAAGGCCTCAGGATCTTTCATCAACCACTTCAAAGGGATAAATCCTATTATGTTATCAGTGTGGAAAACTAGACCACAAAAATTCATCATGTACAAATTTTTAAATCCCTTCCATACCTGTGGGTGCTTGGGTCACTTGCGGTGATTCTATCAAGGCATTTCTAGAAAGAATCGTGGAGGATACCCTTATAAGTGATGTATTGTTGGAATGTTTTTTGAAGTTTCTTTTTGTAAGTTTCCTTCCAATGTAAGGGATATTTTTTCATGGTGTTTTTTCTTAGTGGAAATTTAAGGGATGTTGTGAGTATCCTTATGAATTCCCATTTTCAATAAAAGTGTGGTTTCATTTATAGAATTCTAGTCTTTCTCTTTTTATCTAATCAGATGATGAATGTACTGGTTTGGTATTAGAAGCTCTTAACTATGAGGTAGTAAATTATTCATACATTAGAGCTCTATCCATAAGTCCTAGAGTGATGCCAGCATGTATTCAGGAATCCCAATGGATTAAAGAGTCTGGTTAAGTTGTGCATCCACCATTGTGGTGAAGGAGTTCTAGTATTTCTATTATGGTTTCTTTGTCGCCAAGAATTCCCTCTAGTTAAAATAGTGTGGTGGACTTATCCCCCATGCTATGTCTATAATGTGCCTTATAGTATGTGATTTCTTGCCCAATGTCCTCGTATGTAACACTCATGTGAGTCAGGTGAAGTCTTGGTTTCTATTTTTTGTTTGATGGTCGATTGTTGGGTTGGTTGTGGTTTAGTGGTCCATTCATTTGGACCCTTCCCTCTTAGCCCATGTGGTAAGGGTTTTGGGATTGTGTGGGAGAGGCCCATTTTTTGTTTATGTTGAATTTTCATTTGGTTGTTCTTAATTGGTTCTTAATGGTGGGGAGACCCATCACAGGCCTCATTGAGTTTTCTCTTAGATGTTATCAGATTACAGTTTAATTCTAATGGTGGGGATTCCATTACCTCCCCCCCACTCTACAGGTGATCTATTTCAGGTTGGGGTTTTTTTGATCCAGATAGTGTGGATTCTTTAAAATCCATTGATTTTATAGTTTTATTTTCAGTTTCACTGATCGTGGGGTTTCTTGGAAGAAGTCCCAACAGTTTGCTTTTGGATTAGTTATGGATTTGGTGGTTTGATCCTTTTTGTTGTTCACGAGAAGTGGTTTTGGGATGTTGTTTTCATTTTGTACAATAAGGTTGAGTTCCATTGGTGGTCGGTGAAATGTCCTCAGATTACGAGGTTGGATCATGTTAATGTGGAATCCTTAGGCCTTGATAAATCAACTTGAAAGTGTTGTGGATTTCCAGGGGAAGAAAGTGTTAATGGGGGGAGAATTTTCATACACCAACATTTAACATAAATTATTTTTATTGTTTTTATAATTTATAGTCTCTATTTTTGATTTTTTATTGAAAAAAGTGTGTTTTGGGTTTGGTGGCATCTAGAACATGGGCAGAGCACGCTTTGGAAACTCTGTAGCTTCCTCCAAGCAATTGTGCGGCATGATTGTCTGCGAAAAATAAAATAAGAATTTAATGTGTGTTAAAATAAAATAAGAAAAAGTAAAATAAAATTAAAAGATTTGTTTTAATAATAATATTATTATTAATATTAATTTTGAATATTAATTATTATTATTATTAATTATTATAATAATTAATTATTATTATTATTATTGTAATTATGAAATTTTAATTATTTTTAATATTAATTATTATTATTATTAAGAATTATTTCTATTATTTTTATTATTATTGAAGATTATTATTATTATTAAGTTATGAGTATTATAATTATTATTAATAGGTTTTTTTATTTTTTTAGGGGTTTTCTCCCCCTCTTTCCCCCTTTCTCTCCCACGATACCCCATATTTCCTCCCTATTGGTGCAGCATGTGACCCCCTAGTACAACTCCTCTCCAGTCGTCGCCTCGCCTTTCTAGATCCTCCTTCCGACGCCCCCTCTCTAGTGCACTCCTATCGGGGACGACCTCCAGCCAGTGCGCGACCCAACCAGTGTGAGCAGCCTACCCCTCTTGCTGCTTCTTCCCTAGAATGCACAACCACCCTGCAGGTTCATGCCCTGTCGGCACCACCTCGGCCAGCACGATGTCCCTTTTCAATGCAAATCCACCCCCCCCCCCTTCGGGTTTTTCTTCATAGATCTAGGGTTTTGGAACCCTTATCGGGTGATTTCAGGTATGCGTTGTTGTCATGCCAAGGTTTTGAGGTAGGTTTACCATTGAACATGCCTTTTTAATTTATGATTCATCTTTTTCATGTTGTTATCACCCTATTGATTCATAAGTATTGTTGTATGACCCTTGTTTTAATTATTTGTTGTGAAAATGGTGTGTTTAGCCTTGTTTTGTGATAACTATAATTATTTGGGTTAAAATATGCCCACCAAGTATTTGACAGAAAGTTTTGTTGTCTTTCTCACATGGTTTTTGATGTTTAAAACATGTTTTATATATTTAAATAAACTTACAACGTGAAAATTGGTGTTTATACCTTGCTGAGTGTTAAGTAGAAATTGTTTTGTTGAATATTTCTTTCCATGTTTTTATTAATTTCCCGGTTGGATTTTATGGGTTAATTGTGATATAAAATGGTTGGTTTGGATTTTTTAATGTGTTGGAAGCATGAAAAATGGTATTTTTTGGTTTCTTCTATGGTTTCCAATGTGGTTTAGGACTTATAAAGAAACAAGTATTGGTTTTTAAGGTGTTTTTCATGTGTTGTCAGTGAATGGCCTGTTCGGGATTTTTATAAGAAATGGTTTGTCTTAAAAATGAAGTGTAGATGTTTTAAGAGGATTTTATAGATGTTTTGATGTTGTTAATGATGTGATTACACCCCTTTAAAAAATTTGTATGTGTATGTTGACAAATGTTGGTTTTGTGAAAAGCTTAAAGGTCCGTTTGGAAGCTTTGTGAAGATGGTGAAAATGTCGATTTTGAAAACCTCTGTCAGATGACTCTCATGCCTTGTTATATTTAATGGGTGGAATTTACTCATTATGGTATCCTCATGAACCATTTTTGGAGGTCATAGGTATGGAATCCTTGTTTTATATTTGTTCTATGACATGTGAATTGATCCTTGGAGTGGCATGGGGTGATGCATGTTGTTGATTTATTATTATATTTACATGTGATTGGATGCTCGACTAGCATCGGTTGGCTCACCCCCGTTATATACATGAGACATGGGAACCTAGAATATTGAGATAATTTTATAAGAATGATTGATGCACTTGTAGTTGATGTATTGACTAGTAGACCATAGTAGGTGGATATATTTGGGTTTATTGCTATGAGATTTTTCCATGGTCTGTCCTAAGTTAGGGTGGCCAAGAGTATTGAGCATTTTTGATTTCATCGTGTGTGGCATGGTACTGTGGATGGGGTCTCATGTATTAGTATTTTATGGGTTATTATTGA
Source organism: Viscum album (assembly GCA_963277665.1). Lineage (NCBI taxonomy): Eukaryota > Viridiplantae > Streptophyta > Magnoliopsida > Santalales > Viscaceae > Viscum > Viscum album. The sequence continues at coordinate 2,104,375,413 of OY728165.1, forward strand.
TCTCATGGATTCACCTATGTCTATTGGATCCTAGTTTCTTTTAGTAATGAATGTGATATTTGTATTTTTATTTCCATTTCCCTTGTTGTGTAATCATTTTAGTTTCTTATTATGTAGTGTTTTACTTGGAAAGTGAGGTGTAGTTTCCAAAATGGTTTGTGAAAAATGACTTTAAATAAAAGTGTTTTATCCTCTATTGTGAAATTTGAAATGTGAGCTTCACTTTCTCCTTAAAAAGGTTTTGTCATCACTAATGGAATTAACTTAGTTTTGAAATGAAGAAGGGAAACGGGCCAAAATTCGTTTTTAAGTAAAATGTATAGAAAATCATACTTTTATATATTATAGTTCTAACTTGAGATTGATGTTTCTTTTATTTTAAAGGAATTACATTGGGAATAGATTATCAGGGAAGCATGATAATATTTAATACTCACCGCTATTTACTTTTTGGTTTTATCCCTTGGGTAGATTTCAACTTGAGTTCAATCACCTCAGGTGACAGTTGATCTTGTGTTTGAGAGTAACCCACAAGGTCACATGGACAGAGTGTAGTCGTCAAGTTCAGTTGTTCTTTTTGTGTTGTCCTGTTGTATTTATTTTAAGATTATTGTATAAATGATGTTCAATTCAGTTTCTTTTATATATTTAAATTCTTCTGCATCTTCTGTTGTTTAGTTTAATTTATTTATTTATTGGGTGAAATTGTTCCCTGTTTGTACTCTATTGATGCCCTTGGTGCTTGTTGCCAAACCGGGTGGATCGGGAACACCTCTTAGGCCCTTCTATGGATTGGATAGAGTGATCAGTTTAGGGTTGACTCAGGTTGTTTCTTGATAGTATTAAATTTCATATTTTATGATAATTAATTTCAAGGGTTGTATAATTTTACTATTCTCAAAGTGGCAAGGGTTTTCTTTCCAAACCACCATATTATTTCGGGTTATGCTTTCTTCTGCTATACACCAATGTAATTATTAATTATTTTTATATAATCCTTTTATAATATATATATGTGTGTTCCAAAATAATATATCTAGATCATTACATTATTTTTTTATGGGAGAATACATGTTTTGCAAGGTTTCGTTCTAATTTCTTCCTGATACGCAAGCCTGGTTAAAGGAAACATCTCGATTTATAATCCATTTTCAAGTATCATCCATAATTTGTTTTAAAACACTATTATTTTTATAAAATTACTAATTTTGTTATGGAAAACTATATTTTTTCATTTCTGGTTTTAAAAAAACAATCATGACAAATAGAAATGATTTTTCCAAAAGAACTCCTCTTTGTAAAGTAAAAAAGGGTATTTCTCTCAAAAATTACTCGATGAGTTTATTAGAGTTTTTTCATCTATTTAAACATCTATATGGAATTTTATACTTAATTGAGGTTTATATAATATTTTTATCATCCATCATATTTTATTAAATGGTTTATAATGAGTTTGACTGTGGATGTGCTATCTTGATACCATTCATCATACAAATCAGAATTGTTACTATTTATGTTTAAATATTTGGGAAAGTTTTTTATATTTCATATATATATATTGTTTATATTTATCCTCATTCATATGAGGAATGAATTGGAATTAGTAAATGATGTGTGGGTACCTCTATAGTCCCTCGATGCATCGGTAAGTATCATGAGACAAACTATATATGGTTTTAGCTGAGGCCTTATCCATTTATTGGATTCTTGGCATAAAGCCTTCACAGTAATAGATTCTTGGAATGAATCCTTGATAGTAATAGATTCTTGGAATGAATACTTGAAGTTATATTTTAGATATCCATTGTTATGCATTTCCCTCATTATGAAACTATTAATTGATATTAATGTGATTATTTTACTAATAGAATATCCATGGTTAAGTTTTATTACGGTATTATTCAATCAGCTTTTATTCCTATCATTTTAGGCTAAAGTTTATTTTTAATGGCATGTGTTTTTAGTAATTCAACATGCCTTATTTTTTATGTTTATTTATGAAATATTATTCAGTATTACTTACCCTCACTAAGCATCTGATCTCACCCCTTTCTTATGTTTTTATTTTCCCCAGGATGGGAAGATGGATATTATGAATGACTTGGAGAGAATATCTAAGATTTATGGATGTTTCCAATGGAATCTTTATATTATTATCCCTTTCAAAGTTGTAATGAAAATTTCATGTATGTAATCTAGTTTCTAAAACTACTAAACTATTCGTTCCTTTGGCATATGACTTCCTTGTAATCATACCAATGTAGTATGGTAATACACCAACTCTAGGCTACTAGGGTTGGGGGATTTACAGTTTGTATCAAAGTAATTTCATTAGAAACCTTGGAAACTAGATTTATAAAACATAGATTATGGAACATAACCCTAAGATATACATTGAGGATAAGAATATAAGTGAAACCTAGAATTTTGGTAAGGTAGATATTATGTGGATCTTCCTAGGAATGCATCCCTATCTGGATACTACAAGTTGATGTGGTTCTGGAAAAAATGTACCTAGGGTAACCACTCTCACAAGGTGTCTAAGGCCTGACTCGGGGTAACCAAGTACACGATAATGGGTCATACTGTGCACCTGGTTTGACACTCCTGGGGAATATTCTTAGGATAAGTCATATTTTCTTTACAAACCATTATAAAGGATTTAAAAGTAAATATGTCCCTAAAGAAACCATTCTTGTGATTATGAGATTAATTATGCCAAATATTTCAATTTATGTTAAGTATTTTTCTAGTTTGAGATTATAACACCAACTATGTTTATTTTCTAAAGTGCTTATCTAGATAGTAAAATAACCTCTCAACTCTAGGAAAAATATTTTGGAAGAAAAATTTTGTCCGATTAATTTTCCTTCTAAGAAATCAATGGTATTTTAACTGATCCTAGATTTACAGTTTTGTGATGTTTCACTTTCTAATGACCATGTTCTCTATCACTCTCCATCAGAACTAGATGGTTAGATCTATCTTACATGGTGATTTTTTCATCATTACGCAAATGTTATCCTATTTTAAAAACTAAATTTGTGGTGACCTTCGCATATCTTCTTTACCTCTTATTAAAAGGATGTTTTATTAACCCTATTTCCGATGTGGGTTCCCCACAAAGGAATTTCCAAAAATAAACCTTTTTTTAAAAGTTGAATATGAAATTGTGAGAATGAAATTTATTGAAGGAGGGGAGAATATAACACCCAAAGAATTTACAAATAAATTTAATATAGAATGAAATGTGCATGACACCGAGTCTTTGTGAAATAACACTTTGTTATTATAATTATTTAAACAAGATAGTTATAACCTATCCGTTAAACATAATTTTTCTACTGTTGTGAATTAAATTTTGAAAAATGGACATACACAGTTGTTCTATGTAAGATATTTAGAGTCTGATATGATCAACTTAATTTTTGGGTGAATAGTAACTTGACCCTTTTGAATAGTAATGTTACCCTTATAAATAGAAATATGACCCTTAGTAATAGTAAATCGACCAAATGAATAGTAAAATCAACCCATGAATGTATATAAAAAATTTAGGAATCTTATAAATTAAAGTATGATATAATTATATCATAATAAATAAATGTTTTATAAATTATTAATTAAGTATTAGTATTTTTATAAAACATAAAACTTTATTTACAATTTCATGATTAATATAATGATTCAAAAGAAAATTTATTTTCGTAAAATAGAATCATAAGTTAATATTTTTTTGTCTTATGATTATAAGATAATGAGACCTTAGATGATTTTTCAAAGTGTCATAAAATTAGTTATAATTTTAAAATTTGTATTTTCGAGTAAATGAAGATTTTAATTAAAAATATAATCTCTCATATTTAGAAATTTATTTTCATAAAATGGAGTTTATTTTTCAATTATAAACAATAGTAAAAATGGTTAGGTTTAATTTTTTGGATTTTTCTGAAATAGTTGAATTTTTAGTGAAGAGTAAAAAAATACAGTTTTTAAGAGAATACGACATCTTTTGTGACATCATCAAGAGATATTTATGATATAAATTTTATTAAAGTTATGGAATAAATAAATAATGATGTTATAAGAGAAATTTTGTATACAAATAATTCTGAACATATAAATTATATTTTTCTTGATAAGTATAAAATAATCATTATCATTATCGACACAGTGCCTACACTGTGCTGACAAAGTCAATTTGGTTCCTTAAAAATAATAATTAAGAGAAAAAAAATATTTTCATGACCATTTTATTAATTATTATATATAATTTATTTTTTCTATTTGTAATTTATAATTTATAGTTATATAATATTAATCTTATCTGAATATATGTGCAATGCTTGTGCATATCAAGAAAATAAAAAATAACAAATTTAAAAAATTGTCTTGTTATGTATATGAGTGAATATACATAATGAATAAATCCATATTTTTTTTTGAATCCAATTAACTTATTTTTGTTATATCATTTTATTTTTAATTTTTATATATGAAATAATTAACATTAATACTTATGAAACGCCGATGCAGTGCTTGTGTAAGAATAAGAAAAATAAATAAATTGTTTTTAATTAAAATTATAAAAATTATTTAATGACCCATATTTTGGATAAAACCTTTTCTATAGGCATTTTTCGATCATTATATCAATTGGATTCGAATATGGAACATGTTGGACCCACATGAATCACATTAAGGACAATATAATTTTCTTTTCAAAAGGAAGTCAAGTAGTTACAATATAGTTTTTAATTAGTGTAATATTTTATTGAATGGTTTTAAAGTAGAGTTTTTCAAAAATATATAGTTTATTTCAAACTAAGAAATTTATTTTCTTCCTAAAATTTCATTTCTTAATTTTTTGGGAATAAATAATTACCCTAATGGATTAAATAATTATGATGTAGTAATTATTTAATTAATGAATAAATAAAATAATTGATATTAAAAAAAATAAAAAATTAATTTGATATTTTTAAGTTAATTCAAAATTTCTATAGATTAATTTTATATAATATAAAAAATTATTTGAATTTCAAACTTTGTTTTGTTGTGTTTAAAGTCATGGTTATGAATACTGTTTAATTTGAGATAAATTATTTTTCATGATAAAAATATTTTATTAAATTATTTAAATATCAAAAAATTATTGAAAATAGACAAAAATGATAATATTCTATTGAAATTATGATACCCTATGATTTTTAGCTCATTTTAAAGTCTTTAACCCTATTTTAGACTTAATATATCTTAATATTTTAAGCAATTCCTAGTTTTCCCCTCACCTCAATTATAAAAGGAGGTTTCTCCATTCACAAGAATTCATCACATTAATCCTTCTTGATCTCCTATATTATTCCAATTTCCCTTATCCTCATCCCTTTCTACATTATAGTGCTTCTGGTCTCACAAAAATACCACTTCCAAGTGCCTAAGGAGGTTCTCAAGGAGAAATGATTCAAGAGGTAAGATTCCTTTTTCTTCTCTTTTAAATTATTTTTCACTTATAACTTATCTTATACTACTATTCAATGATTCATGAAAACTAAAGTATCATATATATACTATAATTTTGTTTTTTTATGGTATATTCATCATAAAATCTATTATTTTATTCTTTTATTCTTAAATAACGAAATCGTCATCTATGGTGTGTCAATTCACCCCCTTTATGGATGATGAGTTTCCGTTTCACTTTATCACAATAATGGGAAGTTTAAATTCACATTTAATTGTTTAAAAATGACCTAAATATACATATGTTATCAATTATGTATTGTTATTTCTTTTTTACAACTATGAACAAAATAACAAAAGAACGCACATGAAATAATTGAAATAACAAAATATAGTTAATAAATGGGTGGCAATTTTTATAATAATATTTTATAAGGTATTATAAACATGACTTTAGTTCTATAATAAATTAATAACACTATTCTAACCATTATAAAGGAGGTTTGAACAAATTTTAAGGAATCTGAAGCTGAGGTAAGGGATAACTTAACTCCATTTCCATTCATTGAGTTAAACATCTATGTCATTGGTTATGTTTTCTCAAGAATATGTGTGAATGACCTTTGATTTTTTTTTTACATCCAATTATATTGTGTGTATTTATTTTTTCCATACTTAATTATGTCATTTATTTATCCTCACTCTAATGATACGGTCTTTGTAAGGGTTTTCTCATGTCACTTTCATTTCCGTGAGATATGCCTTACTCGCCAATATTTCTTGTGTGTGGTGTATGTATTCCACCCATTGATGTTCCGTATCATGAATATATTTATCTTCATGGTATTAAATGTCTTATTTAATGATCATTAATTTTATGGGGCATATGGTTTGACTGTTTACAAAGTGGTAATAGTTTTCTTCCCGAACCTCCATTTTCATTCGGGTTATACTTTCTTCCAATATAAACCAATGTAGTTATTCATTATTTTAATATAATTATTATAAATTACATATATATACATGTTCTAGAATCATATATACATATCATTAAATCATTATTTGAAGGGAGAATAAATTTTTTATAAGGCTCCCTTCTAATTTCTTCCCGATATGCAAGCCAGGTTAAAGGGAACGTCTTGATTTCTTACCCATTTTCAAGTATCATCAATAATATAATTTAAGACACTATTATTTTTATAAAATCAAAAAAATCATGAAAAAACTATATTTGTTCATTTCTGGTTTCATACAAACAATCATGACAAATACAAAAGATTTTTTCAAAAGAAATCCTCTTTGCAAAGTAAAAAGGGGGTATTTCTCTCAAGAATCCCCCGATTATTTTACTAGAATATTGTCATCTATTTCAACACCTTTATTTAATTTTATGATTTATTGAGGTTTATGTAGTATGTTTATCATCCTCCATATTTTATTAAATGTATGTGATCAGTTTGACTGTGGATGTGCTATCTTGATATCATTCACCATGCTACTCAGAATGGTTACATATTATCTTTAAATATTGGGGAAATTTATTTAAATTTCATATGTACATATTATTTATGTTTATATCCATTCATATTATGAATTAATTGGACTTAGTAAGTGATGGGTGGGGCCCACTATAGCCCCTATATGCATCGGTAGGTCTCACGAGACAAACTAGATATGGTTTTGGCTGAGGCCTTACCCATTTATTTCATTCTTAGCATGAAGCCTTGACAATAATAGATTCTTGGCATGAATCCTTGAAAATAATAGATTCCTAGAATGAATCCTTAAAGTTATTCTTTAGATATACATCGTTATGCATTTTCCCCATTATGAAACTAGTAATTAATAGTTCATGTGATTATTCTACTAGTAAAATATCCATGGTTATGTTTTATTATGGCATTATTCACTCAACTTTTATTCCTACCATTTTATTCTCACGCTTATTTTTAATGGAATGTGATTTTAGTTGTTCAACATGACTTATTATTTTTGTTTATTTATGAAATCTTGCACTCTATTACTTACCCTTACTGAGCATCTGATCTCACTCCTTACTTTTTTCCCCATGATGCAAAGATGAATATTATGAATGAATTGCAGAGATAATATAAGAGTTATGGATGTTTCTAATGGAGTCTATATATTATTTTTCCTTTATAATTTGTAATTAAAATTTCGTGTATATAATATAGTTTCAAAAATTACTAAACTATTAAGTCCTTCAGGATACAACTTCCTTATAAACATACTAATGTGATAAAGTAATGCACCGTCTCTGTGATACTGGGGTCGGGAGATTTACAATTGGTATCATAGGAAGTTTAGTAGAAACCTTGGGAACTATATTTAGAAAACATAGATTAGGGAACATAATCCTAAGATAGAATCTGATGATATGAATAGAAGAAAATCATAGAATTTTGTTAAGGTTGATATTATGTGGAACTTTCTAGCAATACATCCATGTATGGATACTACAAGTGGATGTGGTTCTGGCACAGATATACCTAGGGGTAACAACTCTGACCAGGTGTCCTGGTCCTGACATAGGGTAACCTGGTACATGAAAATAGGCCTTATTGAAAACTTGGTTTAACACTCATGGGGGATATTCTTAGGATAAGTTGAATTTTATTTAAAACCCATTATGGAGGATTTAAAAGTAAATGTGTACTCAAAGAAACCATGTTTATTATTATGAGATTAACTATGCATAATCTTTCAATTTATGTTAAGTATTTTTCTAGTTTGAGATTATAACATCATGTATGTTTATTTTATGAAGTGCTTATCAAGATAGTAAAAGAAACCCTCAACTGCAGGAAATGTATTTTTGAACAAAAACATCATCTAATTTATTTTCCTTCTAAGAAATTAATGGTCTTTTAACCGATCATGGATTTATGGTTTTTTGATGTTTAACATTATAATAACCATGTTCGATATCCCTATCCCTCAGAACTTGTTGGTTAGACTTCTCTTCCATGGCTATTTTTTAATCTTTATGCTAATGTTATCCTATTCAAAAGCCTAATTTTTTGTGACCTTTTCATTTCTACTTTCCCTATTATTAAGAGGATGTTATATTAACCTTATTTCCAATGTGGGTTTACCACAAATGAATTTTCAAAATCCAACCTCTGTTTTTTAAAGAGAAATATCAAATTACAAGGAAATAATTTATTGAAGTATGGGAGAATGTCATACCCCAACTATTTACAAATAAATTTAATATAGAATGTAATGTACATGACACTAAGCCTCTAAGAAAGAAAAATTTATTATTATAATTATTTAAACAAGATAGTTATAACCTAGAAATTAAATATAATTTTTCTGCTTTTGTGAATTGAATTTTGAAAAATGTATATACACGGTTGCGATCTATAAGATATTTAGAGTCTGATAGGATCAACTTAATTTTTGGTGAATAGTAACTCGACCCTTTTGAATAGTAATGTTATCCTTATTAATGGTAATATGAACCTTATGAATAGAAAATCAGCCAAATGAATAGTAAACTCACCCACGAATGAATATATATAATTTAGGAATATAATAAATTAATGTATGGTATAATTATATTATAGTAAATAAATTTTTTTGAAATTATTAATTAAGTATTAGTGTTTTTATAAAACTTAAATGTTTATTTACAATTTTATAATTAATATAATGATTTCAAAGAAATTTTATTTTCATGAAATATAATCATAATTTAATATTTTAATTTCTTATGATTATAAGATAATTATACCTTATTTAATGTTTCAAAGTTTCATAAAATTAGTTATAATTTTAAAATTGGTATTTTCAAGTTAATGATGATTTTAATTAAAAATATAATTTCTCAGATTTAGAAAATTATTTTCATAAAATGGAGTTCATTTTTTAGTTATAAACATAAAAACATGGTTATATTGAATTTTTGGGATTTTTTTGATATAGTTGAATTTTTAGTGAATAGTAAAAAAAATAGTTTTTATGAAAATATGGTGTTTTTTGTGATAGCATCAAGAGATATTTATGATATAAAATTTATTAAAATTATTGAATAAATAAATATTTTTTTATAGAGATAATTCAGAACATATAAATTATATTTTTCTTGATAAGTATAAAAGAATCATTGTCATTGTCGACGTAGTGTGTGCGCCATGCTAACAAAGTCAATTTGGTTCCAAAAAAATAATAATTAAGGGATGATAATTATTTTCATGACTGTTTTACTAATTATTATGTATAATTGGTTTTTTTGGCTGGTAATTTCGAATTGTATAGTTATATAATATAAATATTATCTGAATTCATATGCAGTGCTTGTAGAGGGAAAGAAAAGACAAAATAAAAAAAATAAGAAGTTGTCTTATTATGTATATGAGTGGATATACATAATGAAGGAATAAAGAATTTTATTTTTAAACCAATTAATTTATTTTTATGAAAGTAATTTATTTTTAATTTTTATATATGAAATAATTAACATCAATACTTATGCAACACTAATGCAGTGCTTGTGAAAGAATAAGAAAAATAAATAAAGTGTTTGTAATTAAAATTATAAAAATTATTAAATGACCAATATTTTGGACAAAAAAATTTCTATAATAAATTTTTTACCATTATCTCAATTGGATTAAAATTTGGGACATTTCGGACCCACATGATTCACATTAAGGATTTTATAATAATCTTTTCAAAAGGAATTCAAGTTGTTACATTATAGTTTTTGATTAGTGTAAGATTTTATTTAATGGTTTTATAGTATATTTTTTCAAAAAATATACAGTTTCTTTAAAGCTAAAAAAATAATCTTCTTCATGAATTTATTTTTTAATTTTTAAGGAATAAATAATTTCCCCAATGGCTTGAAAATTTACGAAACAATAAAGATTTAATTAATGAATAGATCAAATTAATAATATTACAAATAATAAAATAAATATAGTTTGATATTTTTAAGTTAATTCACAATTTATCTGTATTAATATAATATTTTTAGGATGTAATAAAAATTTGGATTCGAATTATAATCTTTTTTATTGTGTTTAAAGACATGGTTGTGAATAGTGATTAATTTAACATAAATTATTTTTTATGATTAAAATATTTATTATATTATTTAAAAATAAAAATATTATTCAAAAGGGATAAAAACGAAAATATAATATTGAAATTGTGATCCCTTTTGACTTATAGATCTTTTTAAAGTCTTTAACCCTATTTTAGACATAATATATCTTAATATTTTAAGTAATTTCTAATTTTCCCCTCACCTCAGTTATAAAAGGAAGCTCCTCCCTTCATACTTTTTCACCACCATAATCCTTATTTCTCACCTATATTATGAAAATTTACCTTATCATCATACATTTTTTCATTCTAGTGCTTCTAGTCTCACAAAAAACCACTTCTAAGTGTCGAAGGAGGTTCTCAAGGAGAAATGATTCAAGAGGTAAGATTCCTTTTTCCCTTTTAAATTGCTTTTGACTTCTAGCTTATCTTCACCTCTTATACAATGATTTATGACATATACTGTATCATATATATACTATAATGTTGTTTTTTTAATGGTATATGCATCATAAAATCTATTATTTTTTTATTTTATTCTTAAATAACGAAATCACCGTCTATGGTGTGTCGATTCTCCGCCTTTGTGGATGATGATATTTCATTTCACTTTACCAAAATCATGGGAAGTTTTAATTAATATGTAATTGTTTAAAATGACATAAATATATATATTTCATCTATTCTGTATTATTACTTCTTTTTGACAATGAATACCATAAAAAATTGTCCTTGGAAACCTTGAAAAGAAGGCACCGTAAACAATGGAAATAACAAAATATTGTTAATAAATGGGTGGAAAATGTTATAAGAAGATTATTTAAGGTATTATAAACATGATTTTATTTCTTTAATAAATTAATAACATTATTTAAACCATTATATAGGAGGTTTGAACAAATTTGAAGGATGTTGATACTGAGGTAAGCGATATCTTAACTCAATTTCCATTCGTCGAGTTAAACATCTATGTCATTGGTTATGTTTTTTCAAGAATATGTGTGAATGAACTCTGATTTTTTTTATAATTTATATCCAATTATATTTTTTGGATTTATTTTTTTCAAATATAATTATGTCATTGATTTATCCTTACTCTTTGATATGATCTTTGTAAGGCTTTTCTCAACTCACTTTCATTTCTATGAGATTTTCCTTACTCGCCACTATTTCTTGTGTGTGGTGTATGTATACTAAACATTGATGTTCCATATCATGAATATATTTATATTAATGGTATTAAATTTCTTATTTTATGATCATTAATTTTTTGGGGTATATGGTTCAACTATTTTCAAAGTGGTAAGGGTTTTCTTCCCAAACCTCCATTTTCATTCGAATTGCGATTTCTTTCTCTATAAACCAATTTAATTCTTCATTATTTTTTATAATTATTTTAAATAATATATATATCTTCTAAAATAATATATTCAGATAATTACATCATTATTTTATGGGATAATAAATTTTGTACATGGTTCCCTTCTAATTTCTTCCTGATATGCTAGCCCGGTTAAAGGGAACGTCTCGATTTCTTACTCATTTTCAAGTATCATCCATAATTTTTTTAAGGCACCATTTTTTTTATAAAATCACTTTTTTTTCATGAAAAACTATATTTGTTCATTTCTAGTTTTATACAAACAATCATTACAAATAAAAATTATTTTTCAAAAAGAACTCCTCTTTGCAAAGTAGAAAAGGGTATTTATCTCAAGAATTCCTTGATAATTTTATTATAGTATTTTCATATATTTCAACACCTATATTTAATTTTATGATTTATTTAGGTTTATCTCATATATTTATCATCCACAATATTTTATTAAATGGTTTATAATCAGTTTTACTTTGGATGTTCTATCTTGATACCATTCACTATACTACTCAGAATGGTTACTTATTATATTTAAAGATTGGGGAAAATTATTTACATTTTATATGTACATGTTGTTTATATTTATCCCCATTTATATAAGGAATAAAATGGACTTAGTAAGTGATGTGTGGGGCCCTATATATCCCCTCGATGAATTTGTAGGTCTCATGAGACAAACTAGATATGGTTTTGGCCGAGACCTTACCCATTTATTATATTCTTGGCCTGAAGCCTTAACAATAATAGATTCTTGGAATGAATCCTTAAAAATAACATATTATTGGCATGAAGAATTGAAGTTATGTTTTAGATATACCTCTTTAAACATTTCCATCATTATGAAACTAGTAATTGAAAGTCCATGTGATTATTTGACTAGAAGAATATCCATGGTTAAGTTTTATTATGGAATTATTCAATCAACTTTTAATCCCTCAATTTTATGAACAAGTTTTTTGTAATGGAATTTATTTCAAGTTATTAAAAATGCCTTATTATTTATGTTTATTTATTAAAGCTTCTGTTGTATTACTTACCCTTACTAAGAATTTCATCCCACCCCTTTCTAATGTTTTATTTTTCCCTAGGATGTGAAGATGAATATTATGAATGACTTGCAGGGATAATCTATAAGTTATGTATGTTTCCAATGGAGTCTATATATTGTTTTTAATTTAAAATTTGTAATGAAAAGTTAATTCATGTAATCTAGTTTCCAAAACTACTAAACTATTTGGTCCTTTAGGTTATGGATTCCTTGTAATCATATTAATGTAATAAAGTAAGGCACCATCTCTAGGCTACTGGAATAAAGGGCTTTACAACATCCCCTATTAGTCTGAATTATATGATTTAGTGGGATACTATTCCATGAAATTGACCTATATAATAATTTAAGTAAGGAAAATAGAAAAAAAAGGAACCTTCATTACCTTTAACATTTATAAAGCCTTGAGATATAAAAAACATCATATTTTCAGTTATACATTTCATTTTGAAATTTAAATGAGTTCTTTTTATCATAATGATTTATAATTAAATTTTAGAGATTAATTATTTACTTAAAATTATTATTAAATTCCAAATCAATGATTATTTAGTAAATAATTAAATAAAATTAATGTTACTAAAAATATTAATAGTGAATAAAATTGAATGAATTATAGTTTTCACTTATTTTTTAGATTAATATTTCATGTTTCATAGTTTTAAAATTTATATTTTTGAATTCCATCATTTTATTGATAATTTTAAATTATAAATTTAATAAATAATGTCAAAATTGTCATTAATGTTATTTTATAATAATGAATATTTTATTTAAAAATTTAAAATTTACTAAAAATATTATCTTCATCCAATTGATTTTTAAATACTAATAAATAGAAAATATAGTCAATTAATGCATCAATTTACCTTTTATAATGAACATATTGACCCCTAAATAGTAAAAACATTGTTATCACGGTTTGGGTTAAAGTAGTGTTTTTGGACATTACATGCACTTATTTTAAAATTAATTTCCAAAACACATGGGATTTTTATTTTGTAAATTATATATAATATTTATAATTAATTGGGTATATATTTTATAATAAATCTCACTTTAACTTTTTATTAATGGTTAAATTACTTAGGTTATAAAACTAGTTACCTTAATAAGAACCAAAATGCTAAAAGTTTAGAAACTTAGAATTTAAGGAGAAAAATTATAAAAATGTACTTATTTTGTGTGTTGAAGGTTTTTATCAACCATATTTTCACTTTAATTAATTATGTATCAATTTTTGATACACATGAGGTAAGGGAGACCTTCCAATAGTGTTTAGATTTTTATATTTACATTAATGGAACTCCCCCTCCATTATAAAAAGGCATTCACTCCCCCAACTTCTTCACACATCATAATCTATTTTTATCATCCAAAACCTACTCAAATAGCTCTACAACATCCATCCCATAATTCTAGAATAATAAATTTGGGCATAAAGAAAACCAAGTAAGGCTTTTGGTATAAACCAGAAGGAGTTACCCGAATAAAAGGTAACGTTCTTCAATGGTCACTTTGGTTTCATTTTTTTCTCCACACCTTCACTTAATTTTATATCATTATTATATAATAAAATTATTATATTAAATATAATGATATTTTTTATGCTAATATTTTTACCTAAAATTTTACACAAATCCATAAAATGGGATATGCAATCAATGTTCGTGTGTAGGGTGGACTACCACCTCACAAACTGATGTCATTTGTTCTTCTATTTATATCCTTTAATGGTTGGAATAATGATGAATTTATAGTTTATATATGATATATATGATATTTATAATGTATTTATTCTTATTTAATTCTTATATAACTCATAAATTTGTTGTTCCATTTTGTGGGAATATAATAACATCATTTGGGGACGTGTGGACTACCGCATCCTCAAAGCGATGTGATGCATCCATGCTATACATGGAATGTATTAAGGAAGGTTTTAATAAATATATGTGACAAAAATTACATAAATATGATACTATAATGGTAATATACATATATATATATATATCAATTACTTTTTAAATATGGAAAATAAATGGAAGTAGTGTTCATGTGTACATAAGGTATCTCCATGAATGGTGCATTTCATTTCCTATCTCCAAATTTTATAGATTATTATAAATTCATATATAATAAATATATATGATATTTAAATCATTATTCCCATCATTAATATTATTAAATCATGATCTATGTAATAATAACAAAAATAATAAGTCGAAGCATACTCAGAAAACTGGGAAATTAGAAACCGAAATAGTGAAAATAATGAAATATTGTTAACAAAAAGATAATAATATATTATAAGAATATAATATATAATATAATAAATATTAATATGGTTATATTTTAAGTTAATTACATTTTTAAATCCATTATAAATGAAGTAAAATAGTTTCCAACCAAAGAGAAGCGTACAGTAATGGATTTCGTCCTAATTTACATTTCATTGAGACTTATTTTGATATTATGTACGAATTAAATCCAATTTGGTATATATACTACCCCTTTGTCATTTAATATAATTATTCACTCATAAATCATGGTAATTTTAAGTTTTACTTTGAATTATATCATCCAATGTATTTTTACTTGATAATTACCAAGTGGTAAATGTTATCTTTGCAATCTCGCTTTCTTTTGTGATTGTTAACTTTCTGTTGGAACAATCACTTACTTATGATAATTTTTATTATTATACATTAAATTTATATAAAATATACATATTATTGTGTTATGGGTATTATTATTTCCAAAACCACATTCAATTATTACATATGGTGTTTAATTTTAAAGTTATTTAATTAACTAGGGACATTTTGATAGATTCATATCTTTTATTCAATAAAAATATTTGATGATAAGGCACATTTTTTATTAATTAAATAGATTTTTCAATATATATGGAATGATTTGGATTGGTATGACATGTTTTGGGGACCATTTAAATTAATCCCCTCGATTCATCGTTGGCCTCATGAGATAAATTAGTTGTCCGAATCTGATGGGTTTCTGCTCGATATTCTAAACTGTCTTGTGAAAGGTCGACATTATATTCATATATTTTTAAGAATATGAATATTATGATGAATTTGGGAGTCCCACATTTATGTGATTCTTGATAAATGATCTCATGCCATAGAATTATTGAGTTGGCATCCGGGTCGGCACCCGAACACACTTCACACATCACCCTCACACCAACATGCTACCCCACGTGGTGGCTCTGGCACATCTATTCTCATTTTCACTCTGTGAATTTTATTCATACCCACAATACTTATTCATGTAGGTGTTCTCTCCCATGTATCCATGGTTCTACTTAGTCAACCTCCCTCCGACATGATTGACCCATAGTCCCATATGTGGTTGAGGTGGGTCCTTTGTGGGATTGTGGTTGGAAATATTTTTTATTACTTAAATCTATAAAAGAGTTTTTAAATCTTCAACAAGTAATTATATGCCTTTTAAATAAAATTTAAACCCACATATCTCAACTTCTCCCTAAATATTCTTCATGAAGAATAATAGTTCCCATGTCCTTATTTAATTAATATTATTCTTTTTTGTATATAATTTTTCATCCTTGACACAATTCCTTGACATTAAATAATAACACATTAATCATCATAATTACAAGGGATATTGCTCAAGCATGAAGTCTAATTCCATTAAATTAATCAATAAAAATTATCCAATAATCACCACTTCTTCTTAAATCACTAACACATATTGAAACGTTATTGATAATAAATGAAACACTTGGGCTCAAATATCTCCAAATTTTTATTTTATTGTTAATATCTATTTACATTTTTAAAAATCAATATGTGTGATCAAAAAATAATACACATTATTTAAAATCAATTAAAAAAGATAAGTGAGATTTTTTATGTATCTTCTAGGGAATTACAAAAAACTCTCATTATCTTCCCCATTTTTTAAGAGAATGATGATACCACATTATTCTCTTATAAAATAGACTTGTGTTGGTATAATCTAAGTCTATATGGGCTAAAACTATATAAAAAACAATATGGATATAACCAAGGTTTTCTATGTTTTCCATAAACTACTATGCACATTGTGTCATGCTTAGAAATTCTCAATCTTGAAGATAGGGGATGTTAAGATAATAAATACATGATCCTACACACAATTTAACAAAAACATAATAAAGTTCATGTAAAAAAGTAATATATACCAATCTTATCTCATATTTTAATCAACCACAAAATAAACCTTAATTTATTTGATTAATACAATTAAAAATTAGGGATGAAAGTGTTATTGGAATCACCCAGCCTTCAAGTTTAACATCTATATAGAATTTTCAAATTCACTAAATGTAGTAAAATAAAAGATTCTTCTCAATATTTCTCCCACTTAAGTGATTCACAATTTTTTTCTATTTCATAGAAGTCATTAGACTCTATGATGGAAAATCTCTTCATGATGTCTAGAATTGATAGGCTCAAAAATCTCCTTTAATTCCCTATATTTTATCTCAAAAAACATAAAATAATATGGAATAAGGAGAGACCTCTTGGTTTTTCAGAAATAACATTCAAACCGAGAGCTTCCTCTCAATCAAGGATATTCTCTTCTACCAATATCAGTATGGGAATATTTCCTTAGACTCTTCTTTTTATTTTGAGTCTCATCTATTTGACTATCTTTTTTCTTCCCTTGAACCTATTCTTTTTGTGGAATAAATTTTTCCACATCAGTCTTCTGAGCCTTCAAGTTTCCAATTATAGATATAATCTCATCAAATTTTATATTACCTTATAAAACAACTTTATTTCCTTTATCCCCATATAGTTTTTAATCCTCTTCTTATTTTTTATCCAATTTCAATTTATTTGACCAAATGACTACGTAGTATTTATTGATATTCCTAGTATTCATAGAATGTTTGCATGAAATTTCATTGGTCATATTTTAAAACCTATTCCCTTTCATAATTTAGGGAACCTATCCTTCCAAACATTTCATGCAAACCTTTTCCTTATAACCTTCCCAATTTCATATTCCATAAACTTCTTCCAGAATATATAATTTTCTTTATGTAGATAAATATGGTATATATCTAGTCATAGGTTGTTTTATCTGAGATTTTTTTCCTCAGATGCTCATTAAAAATACCTCTTGGTACTTTCCTATTTCCTACTCAAAAAATATTGAACCAATAAGAATATGATTTTTTTCCATGATTACCACAACATGAGTATAACCCTTGAAACTGTTTTATACTATATTGGTTATAGATCTATCCATATTTGTGTTTTTGTTATCCTATTACAAATAAATATTCACTTATATTAGGGGTCATGGTGTCCTTGGAATATTATTCCCTTAATTTAATTTTGAATATCTCCTCTTGATTTTATTGGGCCTACCTTGTATAGGGTTGTGTTTTTTACCTTCATCGTTGGTTATAATAGATCAATCGTGAAAAGTGACATTTTTTAACTAATTTTTAGAACCCCTTATCTCACCAACTTTAAAATATTCTCTATGAACTTCTATTGATTTATTAAAGTCTTCTATTTATTTATTCAACTCATTTTGTACTGTAATACACATAGATTGTGTCTTATCAAGTTTTTCTTCCTTTATAGTCAGTTCCTTTCTAAGATCTATGATAATCATTTCATTTTTAGATTCCCAAAGCTTATGCTTCTTGATCTTGTTATCATAGGATTCTTCTTCCTTTCTTATATCTTCCTTCTCATCAACTACTATTTTATTTTATTCATCAATACTATTCTTTTATTTCTTCAGGAATTTTATTTATCCCATGCATAATTATAATTTTCTTTTAGCTACCACTAAAGTTCTATTATTTCTTCTCTATCATCACTACTACTTAATGAATTGGTTTCTTTATTTACATAATAAAGGAAACCAACTTCATTATATAAATAACAAAATGATGATTAATATTTATTATTCTTTATCATAAGATTTATATTCTTACTGCTGAGTTGATTCTTCTTATTCTTACCCCATTTATGTTTTTTAAAGTCTCTTATCTTTTGAATCTGATTCTGATTCTGATTATTCAATCTTATTTCTTGAACATTTCTTGGAAAAATTACACTAGTCACTATAGTTGATGATTTTTATTGATTCCTTACTCTTTTCCTTCCAATTTTTCTTCCTAAATCATTTTGATATAATAGAAACAGTTTGATTGAAGTAACTATCATCCTCGTCACTATATTGATATTTATATTCTTCATCTTATTTTTCTCTAACTTTTACCTTTCTCGTGACTATAAACTCCATCTCAATTTTTCTTCTTCTTAAAATATGTAATTTTCCTCATCTTATAAGGTATGATAATTTTTTTCAGTTCATTAAGAGAAAAATCATATATTTCTTCTAGGTATGAGATCTTTGAATCAAAATGAACTTGAATATTCCTCATAAATTTTTTTATCAATGATATAGTCATACAACTTATCACCAAATCCTTGAATACTACTGACTATATTATTCACTTTGGTGAAATAGTTTTCAATATTTTATCCATCAATAATTTTTATGTCCTCAAACTTACTCCTCCATACTTTTAGTTTTTATCCCTTAACTTTAAAATTATCTACATAAAATATTCTCAGTTTTTCCTAGATCACCTTATTGTTCTGAATACCCGTGCCCTTTGTATAGGCCTTCTTTTATTGAGACATTATGATGAAATTTTGAGCCTTTACATATAACTCCATATTTATATTACAATCTTGTGTGATAACAGAATCACTAATAATGGGTGTATAACCCACTATCGTAGAATCTCTCTCTTATAATCCAAGTGATAAGTGGTTGGGTAACATCCTATTCCTCCAATGGTGATAATTATTCCCATAAGATGTTGTAATGCCACAAATTTTGATAGAATTGAGATTATACATCTATCAGAATTATTCATGGATCATTATAGGGGGCCTTATATCCAATAACACCTAGAGATCTCTATACAACAATGACACCTGATAGAGGAGTGGATCAGTGGTTTATTTTTACCAATTTTGTTTATTTTTAATTCAACCTCTTTAACTTGTTAAGATTATAGATCCAATCAATAATATATCTCAATCTCACCACAAGTGATTTTTTAATAATAGAGAGAGTATCACATGGTATTTAAAAGGTTTGGAAAATATTACACTCCTTATTGTAATCAATTATTCACCCCAGTTATAGATTATTTACTATCAAAAAATTTATTACACTACTTCCAGTACCAGGTGAGATAATTATTCACTAATTCCAGTACCAAAGGAAATTCTTCTGCTTCTCCCATCTTCAACTGAGAGACTTCTTGACTACTTTTAGCACCAAATGAATGTCTTCTCTGACTCCTAGCTCTAACTGAGAAACTTATTACTTATAGTACCGATTAAAATATTTATTTCCTTATCTAGGTTTAATCTATTATAGGATGATATCTTGAACTTTTTCCATGAGGTTATAGGATCTGACTTTCTATGTCAAATTTAAGATCCTTTTCACCTGATGAATCTAAGTTATTAGTCTTTCTCAGATATTTCTGATCGCCTATGAATGATAAATTTCCTTAGTGAAATAAATTACTGAGTTTGAATTCTTACTTCATTCTATTTTAAGTCCTTACCTTAACTAGATGTGTGAAAGAGTTCCACACAATTTCTTCAGGTATTATTATTCAAGAATAAATCTCACTCAAATCAATTCACTTTCTTCTTGACTTCTTAAACCAATCTCAACATGTTCACTTCATGCATGCATGATGTAATGCATGGTGCATATTTTAAACCATAGAACACCTCATTTATGAATTTTATTATTTTATGTTATTTCCTAGGGTTTCCTATCTAACTCAATTTGTTTATTCTTCTCAAGTGATTATATATTTACGTATGCATGAAAACATTCATGCACTATTTTCCCTACATCATGCACTCTCCTCCTTCACATAAGTTGACCATACATACCATATTTTTATTCAATTTTTATGTTTCTTTGCACACATTTGTCTCGTGAACTTATGTTCTTTGCTAAGTGATGTTCACTAGTTCTTATTCACCCACGAACTAGCACGAATCAAGCTTCATACAAAGCAGTAAGGTTTTTTTATTCATATGAAGGTGTCATTAAAGTATCAATGGATCTTTAAAAAAGTAATAAATATTCATGTAATATTTATTCGTGAAGTTCTTTGAGTGTGTTAAACACAATTCAAAGTCATGTGGTATCTTATTCTTAGTGAAACTGTGTTGTTCATAGAATCTTTTTTTATATATAAAAAATGAGATCTATTCTCAAACACGAGTAGTGACATCTCTTATCCTTAATGATTCTTATTTATAGGCTAGTTACACTAAATTTAAACTATGTTTCATGAAAAATCAATGTTCCCATAAAACATATTATGTCATGGATTTTATATCACTCGAATTATTATAGTGTTTTTAAAATACTTTTTTTGCGAAAAAAACATGGAATATTTAAAATAATATCTTCTTTTTTGATGTTGGAATCATGTTTATGTTATTATTGCATACTCTTAATATTATCTTGAACTCATGCATGAACTATGGATATGCAATATGGCCTCTAAATTTTTTTTGACATTCATAAATGTCAACTTATTTAAATAACTGAATTCATTCTAGATGAATATTTCATTCATGGAAAATTTTCTTAATTATGTTGATATCACAATCATATAGAAATATCAAGCTGGGATTTGGCCATGGAATCTCTTATCATGAAGAAATCCAATGATGTAAAAACCCTCAATGTGCTCGAGTTAGAATAAAGGCACTGAGTGATTGGACAGTTTGGATTAGTTCCATAAAAAATTTAGTGTTCTATCCATATATTTTTAAATAGATAAATAGTATTACACATTTGAGAGTCTCACATCGAACTCTTTTGTATTCAATGGATTCTTAATAAATGATATTGTGTCCCAAAATTTTTGTGCCATCACCAGGGTAAGGACCTGGATGCACTTCACACACCATCCTCACAATGTTGAGTCAGCCTCATGGTGGATCTGGCCCCTCTATACCCATGCACACTCTATGGGCTCTATGTGCACCCACCATGCATGTTCGTTTAGGCACTATCAACCATGATTACATGGGATTTCTTAGTAGACCTTCCTCTCTCATGGTTTACCCATAGTCCCACATGTGGTTAAGGTGGGTCCTTTCTAGGCTTATCTTTGGCCATATGTTTTTGGTAAATAACTCTATTAAATAGTTTATAAATATCCGGCAAGTAATTCTATGCCTCTCAACTCAAATTACAACTCATAACTCTCAACGTATCCCTTAAATATTCTTTATGAAAAATAGTATTTTGCATGGTATTATTTAATTCTTCTTCTACATCCTATTGTATATATTTTTTCATCTTTTACACAAGTCTCTAACATTATATAACAACAAAGAAATTATTAAAATTACTATGATAATTTCTCAAGCATGATATATAATTCCATTAAATAAATCCATAAAATTATATAAGCATAACCACTTCATACCAACTCACCAAACACAAATTGACACATAATTTACAACAAATTCAATACTTGGTATCCATATTCATGATGAGTATGATCATTATGAACCTATTAAATCATATAAATGGTTCACAATATAGGGGAGGAATAGATGATGATCATCAACTTAGACATCCTTTGGTTGGGATAATACATTACTGATTTATGAGGAGAATTTTAATATGGCTATCCTTGGTTTCTCAAGTGCCTCTTTATATGAGGAAACTTAAAATTAGATTTGAAATAGGTTAAGCTAAGTCATTACAATGAGGTATTTCATAATGAGTACCATGGGGAGGATCTTCATGGTTAATTCTTGATTCACTGTTATTAGGAGGACCTCCATTCTAGCTCAATGTTTTTTCATAGGAATGACCTCTATATAACTTCATATATGGAGAACCTCTATATTTATTGACTCGGTTCGCATGGGGAGGGCCTCTGTATTCAATGTTTGTTGATGAATTATCAAGGGGAGGACCTCCTTCCCTATTGATCTTCATGTTATGGGAGATACATTTTCAATGTGTATCATAAGGACAACCTTTGTTATTAGCCTTTATATTTACATGGGTAGGACCCCCATGGTGGGTGATATATGGAGGGAAACTATATTTTTTATCATTGTATCATGTGAAGGACAACTTTTATGGGTGCTCTAGGGAGGACCTCTAGAGTTCTTGGATATAGTGTTGTGAGGAGGACCTATGTGATAATAGTTTCCTTCTTCTATTCACTAGGTTCCTATAGATCCTTAGTCCACTATAGGAATACAATAATATGCTTCATAAATGTTAACATTCCTAGGGGTAAATTATTGATCTTGGATTATAGATTTACCCCAATAATTCCTCCTTTTGTTTGTTCTCTACCAGACAACTGAGGTCAGAACCTCAATCATAATCAAGGTTGTACAATGTGGGAAATAAAATTTATAAGTTGGGTCCCTCCTATGTAGATCCTTATTTTCCAATTAAATATGAAATAAATCTTGATAAAAATTTATTGGAATAAGGATATGAGTATGTTCCTCAACTATCATCGAAATATG
This sequence comes from Viscum album, assembly GCA_963277665.1. NCBI lineage: Eukaryota > Viridiplantae > Streptophyta > Magnoliopsida > Santalales > Viscaceae > Viscum > Viscum album. The sequence continues at coordinate 2,104,398,994 of OY728165.1, forward strand.
ATGAAAAACTACCTGAGTGTTAATCATGATAAGTATTTATAACTGCTCCTCAACTATCATCATAATTTTCCAATAGAATTTATAGTCTCTGTTAGTAATTGGGAGATGATCACATTACATGGATTTTATCAAAATATATAGGAAAATTCTTGAGTGTTAGTAGGAATAGGGATATTTTCATGTTCCTTAGGTACCATCAAAATATGTTGGAGAACCTCTTGAGTGTTAATAGTAATAGGGATATGATCCAACTACTTGGTTTCATTGAAATATAATAAATAACCTATAGAGTTTTTAAAGTAATAGATATATGATTATTCTCCTTGGATTCTATCAAAATATGCTAACAAACCTCCTAATTTTTGACAAGGATAGGGACATGTGAATTTTTATTATCTTCTATTAGAATTATCTAATGAACCTCCGGTGTGTTTATGAGAATAGGTAAATAATCATAGTCCTTGGAATTTTTTAAATATACCAATGAACCACTTAATTTTTTATAAGAATAGGGATATGAGAATACTCCATGTATATCATTGTAATATTTTGATGAACCTCTTATGTGTTGAAATTAACAAGAATATGAGTCTTCCCCTTGGTTGTTATTGAAATATGTTATTGAGATCATAGGAATTAATGGGAACAGGGATATTATACTTCTCCTTGGTTTCAGTTTTCAAATTCTCTTGGTGGTTCCTCCTCTTAGGTGTATTGGTTTGGAAAACATCGGTTGGGATATCTACAGTGATCTCCTTAGCATATTCATAAAGGTCTAAGTTCTCATAGTGGTGGTGGTGGCAATAGCTAGTAAGAACCATCTTGGGTGTCTTCTAAACAATATTAGGAATGTAGTTGATATCCTCTTACACCTCTCAAAGGTATGGGGGTACGTGTTTCTATGATTCAAGGGTAGACCCTCATAGTGGTTAGACATGAAAATATGTTCCACTTGCTTCTTCATGACCTGTCATTGGTAGGACATTCTGTAGGGATTTATCTTCCAAAGGATCTTATAAGCTACCTCTATGGCTGGGATAGGTCCATTTAGATGATACTATCATAGTAGGGTGTTCACCACCTAATACTAGATGTGTTGAGTCCGTGAAATTGTCCATGAAGATTGTGAGTTAACAGTCATGTTGATGGTTGAGGTATACATTTTGGTCATCAATATGCAGTGTGTGGTAGCCTAAGGTTCCCTACAACTTTAACTAATCTATATAGTATGCTTGAAATTTAATTTTACATTTGATTATGCAATTTTATATTTTACAATAGATCATAAATGTTAGTCCATAAATAAGGTACACATTAATGCAACCTCACAAGCACATGTTCATGGTCAATTTATCTCTTTCATAGGTAAAGGAATTCATGTAGTGTTAAAACTTTATGTTCCATTGCGTACTCTCATACATTATATTATATATTAGTTTCAAGTCTAGTTTACAAAGGTATGGGTCGATGAAAAATATGAATAACATTTTGAATCACACATTATCACAAAGGATGGGAGGTCTAATCATCCCTTAAGGGGTTTTGTTTCCTAATCTATGAATCTCATTTATATTTAATATATATTCATGAAATCTATCCCAGTACTAATACAGGTTACCTTGTTTATGAGATTTTTTGATCATTACCATGCATTGATATGAAAATCTTTATGTATCAATGATTCTCTCTATATCCAAAATTATTTAGTTAAAATACGGTTTAAATCTAAATAGATTGGTGATCAAGAATTTATCTCCATCCATGGAGGTAGTATGTTTCGTGGAGTTGTGATTGAGCCCATTAGAGGGGCTTTCTATATAACCTTTTTAGGGGAATAAAAAACCTTGTAGTTTTATTACACTTAATGAGAAATGTAAAAACTTTTAATGTCATGTGAATAGGCCATTATTGTTCCTTTTATAGTCATTCAAACATAACTAAATAAAGTAATTTTTTAAGACAAGTGTATAAGACCAAAAATGATCCTTTTAAGGCTATACACCTGGAAAAAATGATGTGCCTTTTATATTCATACATCCAAGATCATGGTATCATATAGTTTAAGGTTATTTGACTAAGACGTATTCTGAGAAGTTTAATTTTATAAGAAATGGACCATATGTTATGCGTTTTAATTTCATGTAGCTAGGACTACTAAGAGAATAGTTCCTAACAATTTTTGGCATGGGACTTACGCATGAGAAAACCATTATGGTTCATTCTACTTGTTATCAACTAAATATGAGAGGATATGGTTATGGATTACACTTGGTATGAGGTCTGTGATATGTTGGTTCATTGATGGGGCATAGGGATGGTATCATTAAGGAGTTCATGGTTGGGTATCACCCCTTATTATGAAATAGAAAAGATATTTTCTTAAATAATGTCTCAATAAATCAAAAGGAAAAAAGTCACTAATAAGTAATTGAATCCATGAATCATTACACTTAACACATATATTGAGGAAAGAAGATAATTAATAATGGATTCTAATTTAATATCGAAATATATTGTTATACAATTAAATAAAAACAATGAATAAATTAAGGGGCTTAAGGAAAAGATGATAAATTTCATTAAATGAAGAAGTCCCCATTTATTTAAGCCTCAATATGCATAGAAAATCCCAATATGAACTCTAGAAAAAAATGGAATCTCTATAAAAAAATTGTAAGATTGGATCCATAAAAGAAGGTAACACAAAAATGATTCTACTATGGAATACTTGGGAACATTATGAACACATGGTTCAAATCCTAGAAACCCAAATGTAAAAGAATAACTCCGTTTATACCATAAAATCAATCAAGAAAATATCACATGATATATTATTACTATGTTATATGTTTTATCTATTCTAACTATAGTCTCATTGTAAGATACTGAAATTAAAAGGATGCATGGAAGTAAAAATATTCTATAAGGTGACACTCTACTCTTATGACATATAAAGAAATAGTTTATCCAAATAAAATACCTATTAATCTAGAAAATAGGTTCAATTATTTTTAGAATAAGAATGAATCTCATTAAAAAGTGCATCAAGAACCAAAATTATTTCACTTATAATAGTTCTCTTGGAAAGAAAGAAATAAAATCTAGAAACAAAAGCAAGAAGTTTGACCAACTAAGAGAAAGGTAGAAGAGAAAGAAATTGATAATCTACAGAGGAATAAGATGAAGTGTAGGATAGCACTCAGGGCCCTCAAGGAAGAGGAATACCTAATTGGTCTCAAAAAAACCACTAAAAGGAAAGAATTAAATATTATATAAATATTCCTTTAATGGAGAAAAAATACAGAAGGAAGATCCACTAAAAATTAAACATTAAAAAATAAACTTTCTTAAGTGGAATAAATTCTATAATTATGCAAAATAAAAATACAATGAATAAAATAAATTATCTTATCCATGAATAATTGTATTTAAATGGTTTCATGCATATAATATCCACTAGAAAAGGTCTAAAAAAGATGTTTGTTAGAGAAGACTCAGAAAAAATGGGGTTGATGGGGTGATGAAATTACATTCCCTAAATATTAAAAGGAAAAAATTAATTGTTGAAATTTAAGGGTTGGTCCATCTTGAGCATATCCTTCCTCATATTTAGGAAATTGGAGGTACCCATCTCTCCAAATACTTTAAATGTTTATAACTTGTTTGAAGAGATATAACTTTCAGGGGGATCAATTCATGGGGTGATAGTGCTAGAAGAGAAAATATGAATGGGGTGAATATAGATCCAATAAAGAAATGACATGAAACAAAGAAATTCAATTTTGTTTTAAATCTAAATTGGTATAAAAATTGAAGATGTATACTACTAGATAATTTTCATGCTAAAACTTGCATGGAAAAGGGCCTGTACATGAGAAAATATTTCATGTATTGATAAATATCATATATATAAATTGGTATTAGGTGGAATCTGGTATGTTTCAATTGAAATATGGCCTAAATGTTAGTAGTATTTGAACACTAAAGAATAGGATGGGTTGAGAAATGAAAGTAGCTATATAGATGAACATCATGTCTATTTATTTATTTTTTTCTAAAAATTGGTATCAGTTGATTATTTTTTAGGATACTAAATTTTTATACTCATGGGGGTTTATTATCAATAAGTGATATCCTAATATAGTAAATTTGATCAGTAATTGGTGTTAAAAGATAAAAATCATGGGGATATTATGTTGATATTTATATGTTGTTTATCCATATTTTGAATTTGAAGAATTTTTTGAAGAGTTGATGTGCGTGAATTTCAATTAGTATCAATTTGTTTTACTCTATTAGTATTAGTTCATAAAGTGGTATGATTCTCACAACCAAGTTTTTAATTGTTTATGTACTAACTATTTGGAGTGAAATTGATAAAGTAAAAAGTTTTTGTTGTAAATTATAAAGTTAAATGCTATTATGGTTTTATTGTTCGTCATGAGTGACTTGGAAAACTTTGTTAACTTAGACCCTTGTTTTCTACACTGATCCCATTAACAGTAGGCTTAAAGGATTTTTTGACATCCCAAATGCTAAGTAAGAGTCTTAATCAATTATTTTCATGAATTTGTTTATATGGGTTTGGAATTTTAGTTAAAGTAATATTCTGGAATTGGTCAATCCATCCAAAAAAATATATTGATTGATATTAGTTGGTAAATAGGGAATTTTTTAATCAACAATTTTTCTAATCCAAGATATGAATAAGTTATCCAAGATATTAATAAGTTATCCACAAAAAAAGGGAGATAATAATATAGTTTAAGGATATTATTTCCATAGTGGGAGTCTATAAATATGTTGAAACCCACTTATATTTTGAAGATAAAGGATAAGTGTTCACCAAGAATGTTGTAATTAATTCCCATGGAACTAAAACAATTGAGTGAGAGAATGGCTAAAGCTGAATAAAGTCCACCCCTTGTATTTCATTTCAAAATGGGGAGTAAGAAGTGGTTATTATATTATTATCAAAATCTAAATGGGGATATTGTCGGAACCTCTAAGGGTTTGTATTGGATTTTTTGAAAATATATGATATTTTTTGAACCCTAAAATATTGTTATCTATTGATAATATAGGTTGATGGATTTATAAATTGATGTCATTCTTGATAAGGTTATTATCAAGGAAATTCAAGGTTGTGATGCTTTTGGAGGTTTGATAACAAGTGGAGTTTTCTTAATATTAATGTTGGATTTGTTGAAAAATTAATGGATATTTCAATGAAACTATTAAATAAAATCAAGTTTTAATGATTGGAAGAATTCATGGAATGATCCATGAATAGTGGATGATATTTTGTGAAGATAACCTTCACTATATCTTGGATGCATCATGGTGATGTTTTTTAAGGCGTCTTGAATATGAAAATGGTCATTGTGTTGGGTGTTTCAGTGGTCATGTTTGAGGCATGAATAACATGGAATAATTGTATCTGGAGATACAAAATAGATAATTATAGCTTAATATGTTGTGGAGCTAGGTTTGGTGCATTGTAAGTTCACCTATGTGAATGAGAATCCCAAAATGGTCATTGTTGATATGGTGGATAAAATAGACATCCAAAGAGGACCACATCATATCATTGGTCATGTTGCATTCAAAAAACGTTAGTAGTTTGTCACCACATCCTACTGCATTGAATTTTTCATTAAATATTTACTTTTTAGAAATGGTGAACCCAAAATAAGTGTGGAGCCAACCATGGTGGTGATTTTTGTTATAGACATTAGAAGTGACTTTTGGAGTTCTATAGTGAAAGGAAAAAATTACCAATGGGTTGCTGATCTGGTTATTTCAAAGGGGATATTTCCTAGAGATTCAATAGGACACATTATGGTTCATGGAATCAATGAATATTGGAAAATGTTTCAACGAGATACACATCAAAATTTAATATGTGATATCATACTATTCCTGAGTTGTTCTTAATTGATTCAACAATCATGGTCCTAGAATTTAGGTCATGGTCCAAGATAGAATTGGAGGTATATTATAGTGATTCAATGATGGAGTAAATGTAAATTAAATATACACTACAAGAAGATAGAATTGTATCCATTAAGTAGTTATTTATTTGATTGCATAATGATTGAAATCATGGAGGAGTTATGGGTGATTTTTAAAGGCCCTCAAGGGTGTGATAGGTGGAAATTTAATTTCACGTGATCCCCTTATTTTATAAAATGGAATCTAAATTTTTAGAAGAAAATGTAATATAGAGAAAATTGAATATATGGTTTTCATAGAGAAGAGAAAAGAGTTTATATGAGGGTCTATAAAGAAGAATATGACTTGGAACCAATTAAATATCTTATCGTATAAAAGAAGAATGATATTATTGGGTAACAACAAAGGAATTCTAGTTGATACATCTAGAAAGAAGGAATGTTGTTTGAAGTATGATTTCACAATAAATTGTGAAAATAGAATATCAAGGATATTAACCAATAATATACATACATTTGAGGATTCAATCAACATAAGTGATGATTTTAAAGGGACATATATGTCCATAAAATATGTAAAGGTGATCCTTCTAGAGTAGCGATTGAAGGGAAGGAAGTTCAAGGGATTTTCCCTTGTGAAGTAGTGATTTTTCCCTAAACTTATAAGGGGATTAACCCTAGGTAGGAGTGACCTAGATGAACCTAACAAGAAGTGTGCTTTTAGTGATTTGGTATATCGACACATTAACTATCACATGCTCCTTGGACTAGTCCGTAGTGATGAACCAATTAAAAACACCAATTACGTCATGTTTACTTTCAACATGCACACCAAATATAGGTTAAATGAACCTTAAAATATATAATAAAGGATGTTCAAGTGAAATAGTAATCAAATCGATGTTCATAAAAAGAGAAAGTGAGTGAACCTTCTATGCAAGAGTTTAATATCCATTGAGGTTGTGAGAGGTTTAAAGGAAAGTGTATAAAAACTAGATAAATTTTCATACCTTGATTCACCCCCCAGGGTATATATGACTTTTCCCCTATTGGAACTACCAGTTGTACAAGAGAACCACACCATCATTTCCTATGTGAGAAAACACTCATGATAGACTACCCACACATCAAAATATGATAACTAGGTAAGTATATAAGAGAAACCACTGAGGTCGTAATATTGTATGATATGTACTATGGGGGAACATGGAATGTAGCACCTCTAGGGAAGACCAAATCTGTAATATCATGCAATGGAATATAAATAAATACTACAGAGTGTGTCTTATGGGACTCATGGTGTGAAAACCATGTTAACACCCTGAGTGTGTATTACTACCCAGGTTATGTTGTTTTGACCATATATAGCTTGTATCCTTACTACACACCATATGGTTGGGAATGTACTTAGTCTCCATACATGGTATTTAAATCCTTCAACATGTTGTGTGATATTTATATCACCTAAAACCCTAGCATCACACCAATAAGGATTCACTACATGTTTTCTTAGAAACTACACATTTGTGATTGGATTTTCCTCTCAGAATGCATGTTCTCCCTAATTTCTTCATTTTCACTACAATATCCTGCCCCAATCATGCTTGTCGCACCTCCTTTTATGATCCAGGAACATTGGAAGTCCTTCCTGACACTCAATTCATCATCATTTTCTTTCTCCTATAGAATTCAGCCAGATCTCATCATGTATGAACTACTATTGTGCCACTAGAGTTTATTCCATCATTATTTCTATACCCAGATTGGGTATCATCACTATTGAAAAAAATCTCCTCACCCAGACAACCACCCCATGTTCGAACCTATATCCTAAGTGAAGTTTAGTGGTGATTGTTCGTCACACAAAGGAGGGTAAATGAAGAATGGAGGTTGGTGTGAATATTGGCCACAAGATAATTCACCTACATCACAACACACATAATAATCCTCAAAGAGTATGAAAAGACAAATATTTGGGTAGAAATTACATATATACATGTTGAATGAATTAATTCTAAGGTTAAGGGGGGAATCTTTGAAGAACAATCACTTCAGGAATAAATTCATTATCTAATAATAATTAAATTGAAATTTCATTCAAGAACTGATACATTTCATCAACTGATTTTCATAAAGATCAAGTCATGAACCTAAGGAAGAATCCCTACCTCATGGAACAATAGTCACAACATCAATCCTTTTTTAAATCTAGGGCCTCATTCATCATTGTAAATATGATCTTGTATTTACAATCTAATATCGTTGCCACGATAATCTATCTTCTCTCATATCTCCCTTTCTCTATGGTTTATGTGATCTACAAAATGTGACCAACCCTAGAGATGGGATATAATAAGGTTTATAAAAGTAGTTCTACTAGGTTTTCACTGTATTAAAATGGTTAATTAATTGAATTAATTAATTAATTTTAATTAATATGTTCAACCTTTGATGTCCCAAACTTTATAACTCCAACAAGAATTAAAATCACACCATACCTAGGGTAAATCCCCCATTCTAAATGAAATAGTGGTAAAAGATTCCCCATATGAGACTCTATTTTTAAGGAAAAGAATAATTCCCATGAATGTGTATGCATAGACTAAAAATAATATATTATACTCAGTATATTATTATTGAGAACCCATAACAAGTCTAACTTCACATTGGCTCATCCTGGGGGTAAACACCACCACCCAAAATCAACAGAACCATAAAATAATTTTTATGAGTTCATTGACTAGGGTAAATTTTCTATTTTACCATTGGGGAGATCCCAATACTCCAAAAGTAAAATTTGAGCTAAGTATCATTCAGAAAAATTACGAGTCACTGCATACTTCCCACCTAAAGACCTTTTAGCGCCTAAAATGAAACAACCAGGTTTCCTTCAAAATGAATCTCACAAAACAACCAATATAAAAAACAAACCACCATCACACAAACTTCATTCATCTCATAGGCCTGAACTCTAAAAAAATCGATACAAAACTACCTGCGAAGGAAACATCCTCATTCATCCACAAGATATCAGCTCCAACCCACCTTAAATTATGATCTATGTGGAAACATTCCTCTACTATAAGAGAATCTTTCTATGCCTCTACATCCAAAATCTTTCCTCATCTAAAGGGAATTCTTCCACATGGGATGAAATGAAACTATGAACCCCTATCATTTTTTTAAATGGTTCTTTTCTAAGGTCACCCTTTTTCGGAGAACCTTGATAGAGCCAATATTTTCATGCATTTTACTTTTTTATTTTTATGATTTACATCTAACCAAATTATAATTTCGAGGGTAATCACCACATTTCTTAGTTTTAGGAGTAATTCAGACTTAATTATGAAAGTGGATTAAAACTTTATTTTTAGTATCTATTTTTTAATAATCTAGATAAGACTGCATTAAATTATGTTCTTCATGAATTGAAAGTCTAAATGAGGAAGAGTTCTCAAAATACTCCATCTTGAATATTTTTCATGCTTCTAAGTCCTTTGGAACAATCCTAGAACTAATTTCAATAAGTTCAAAACTTATTTGAAGAATTTTTTGAGGTATTGTGATGGATTTAAAAGAAGTGGATAAGTAAAACTTTCTATGATCCCTTTATAATATAATTTTTGAGCCATGTAGGAGAATTATCTCATGTGTAAGAAACTTCAGTAGGCTATACAAATATTTTGATCTGTTGTATGATGTTTTAGTGTACTAAAATTTGATAAAGGAAAAACCATACGGTGTATGACATTTCTATGGTCCATAAGATATTTCATCTACATGTAAGACATGTGACTGTGTGTAATATATTTCATTTATGCATAACACATTTGGTCACACATTGAAAATTTCATCAGTGTGTAACAAAATTATTCATGTATTGGAAATTTCATCTATGCATAATAAATTTTACCTTGTAGGAAATTTTATCTATGTGTGAGAAGATTATTGGTGTAATATATTTTACTTTGTTAAATACTAATAATTTTTAGAAGGACAAAAAATATGAAAATACTACTAATGTGGACTTCATGGATTAAATATCATGATCAGTTATGAGATTAAATTCAAGGCTATTGGTGCCACTAACTTGAGGCTTGGCCTTGGGGGAGGATTTCATGGTTTACTCTAATTAATAAAATTTAACTCTTAATTGTTTTATTCCATTTATGGTGAGGGAAAGAGGGGTGTTTAGGATTAGTACAGTAGTTATCCAACACTCCTTGGAATGACTCTCAGACTCATTCTATTCTCTAAAAAATCATCATTCCCTCCCTTCTCTCAAGAATGTTCTTTATTTGGTGAATTTGAGTGTGACTAATGAATGAAATAATATATTGTGGAGTCGAGTATTAGAAGGTTACACACTCTCATTTGAATTTTTTTCATCATTCTTGACTACTGGAGGAGGTGAGTTTTGTTATATTGAAGAAAAATATTAGGCATTCTAAACTTCACACTAAAATTATAGCATAATTATCCATGTATGGCGGGATGGACTATCAAATAGAATTTGGACATAAATAATTAATAATGAATGAACTTGATTATCCAACCCTTAAGACCAATTTATTTCTAACTAACCTCATTCATCTTGTTTATATTCACATTTTTTTTCAATTACATTCTCAACCCCCACTTCTTTTACATTGTTTTCATAAAATATAAAAACACCAAAAATACATCAAGTTCTTAGGAATAGTTATTGATTTACTATGAAAGATCCTCAAGATTTAATACCCTATTTATTCACTATGTTTCATTAGGAAAAAAATAATAATATCTTTTGTACCACCCTATGAAAATTGTGTCAAAACATGGCATCATTATTGGGGAGACAAGCGGTCTTTCACTTGGTATTTCTTTCAACATTTTATAAATAAATTTTCCTTGATTTTATAAAAAAACTAAAATGAATATGTCCATGATGTATTCCAATTTAGACTATTATGAATGGACTAACTACTCGTAATTAAAATAGTAAGAATAAAATTATTATGACAGAAAATCCCAATTTTAAGGTAGTAGAGCCAATATAAAAAAGGTGAGGATCTAAATAGAATGAATAGTTGAATACATCCTTGCATCTCAGAAGAAACAACTAATGAAATAACCACAACCAGTAGAGGAATTAGTAGACCCACTATTTTTTCAAGAAGAATGAACAAATGAGGCTGAGAAGAAAGTACATGAAGTTTTATTACTAAGCCTCACTCGTTCATGGCTAGAGTAAATTCGTGATGATAATGTTCCTGACGATACACATGTAGGAAAATAGAAAGATTTGGATTAATTTTGGAATGGATTTTTAATTATTAACATGTCACATGATCCCCTATATTTAGATAATCAACTCATATATAAATTCCTCTAGATTTGAAAGAAGAAGAAACCACCCAAATTATAGAATTTGAATAGAATATGAAATATCTTGACTACCTACTTCCATACACTATAACTCAACTCCAAGAGGCATTGAACAACGAAGAATAATTTTAATTAGATCCAAATCAAGGAGATAATATGTTCTTAAACTCATTTTTATTTAATTTTATTCAAACCAAATTGATCATTAACTCCCACAATTTAGATTTTGTAGACTCATTCAACACTTAGACTACCTTGTAGGATGGATAGGAAGATGAAAATGAACCGGATGAGGAACATAAGAAGCTCCCTGAACCTATTAAGCATTTATTACAAGGATTACATGAGGATATCCTAGTATAATTTAATTAATAAATTGAGTCATGAGTTTCATACTTTAAAGGTGAGTATTTTAATATCAATTTCTTATTTTTTAATTTTGTTCAAAAATAATGATTCTATGACTTTACCTTTTTGAAACTTTTAATGAATCAACATATGAGAAAGCCCTGAATGTTAAAGAATATGATAAAAAAAGTAGCATTTAAAGAGGAAGAGGATCCATTTTTACTTCTACTCCAACCATGAAAATTGTACTCAATTTCAATGGGGATAGACCTAATGTAACACCCAAAGTTTTTATGAACCTTTTTCTTCAAATAAATTAAATTTTCATTTATGTATTATAATGCACTAATTAAGAAATTCCTTTCACATGAAACCAACATGGAATAAGTTATATGGAAAATCAACTTGGCGTACATTACACACAACACTGATATTTCTACGAAATATTATTTTATTATTATAATTATTTAAATGAGATATTTATAACATAGTCGTTAAACTTAGTAATATGAATAGTAATAAATATTTTTAAAATATTTTTGCAATTTTTATATATAAATAAAACATATTGATAATGAAAGATATGATTTTTGGTAAAGTACTTATATGTTTAAGAATACTATTTTCTCAAATGAACTACTTTTAATATCCTGTGAAAAATAATAAAATTAATTTTAGAAACATTTAGAAATTAATTTTTATAAAATAAACTTTATTTTTGGGACTTATAATTTCAAAATTATCTTAGTGTCAATTTTTGGGATTTTTCTAAGAAACTTCATTTTTTGGGTGAATAGTGAAAAAAACTGAATTTTAATTCAAAACTTTTTTTTCATCTAATTTATTTATAAGGTTAAATTATATTTTAAATTAGTTTAAAATTTTAATAAGATATTATTTTTATCAATTAATACAATTAAGGTCATTAGAACCAATTTTACATTGAAATTTTATTTAAAAAGTTATCAAACTTTTGATCATTTTTACTTTAAAAACCCGTAGTGTCGTCCTGTCAACGAGATTGATTTTAAATTAATTTATGCCACTTATATGATTGGAATTTAGAAAAAATGGATACCAAATTTATAATAATAATAATATCTAATTTATAATAATTTCAATTTAGTTTTTTACTAGAAATATTAGTGAATGTAATTAAAATTAATTACATCGATTAAGGTAAAAGTAAGCTTAACTAAGGACTAAACCTTAAATTTAAGACCTAAAATGACCTATAAACTTGTTCAAGAGATATTTTTTGACCATATTTTAACCCTATAATCCCTTTTATCTACATTTAACTTGAAAAACATGGGTGGAATTCTATCTTCAAAATATTACAAGAGTGTCACTCCTCTTCCACTATAAAAGGCCACCTCTCCTACCACTTCCTCACACCACTCAAGACACTTAGGTTCGATAAATCTCTTCCAAATACAATAATTAACATCCTTAAATTACACCTAGAAGTACCCCCTTGATCATAAAGAAATCTGAGGAATCGTTTTGGCACAAACTAAAAGGAGTTACCTGATTAAGAGGTAACGTCTTCTCTCAAGCTTTATTATTTTATATTATTTATCAACCCAATACACTATCTTTATTCCATTATTTTATAACAAAAAAAGTATATTAAATATACTAGTATCTTTTAATTATAAGTTTTATACCTACATTTACACACACCTCCATCTAATGGGTAACGGACATACTGTTTATGTGTACGGCGAACAATCGCCTCACGAAACAATGATTGTTCATTTTTTTCCTTTATTGCCTCTAATGGTGGAAATTATGATGGAAACTATGGTTTTATATGTTATATATTATATTTATTATGTATTTAATATTAATTAATCCTTTTACAAAAAATATCTTTATAATTTCTACTATGTGTAAAACGATAATTTTGTTTGAGGATGTGCGAACTACCGCCCTCTCAAAATGATGTGGTTTGTTCACACAGAACATAGAATGTATTAGGATTTAGTTTAGTGAAATTATATGATATATATAAAATAAAAATTCTACTATAATTATAATATATATATATATATGTATACATATATATCATTTTCTTTCTTTCTTTCAATATGACAATAAATATGGAAACAAAATTCATGCTTATGTAAAACTTACCATATCCATGAATGGTGTATTCCATTTCATACTTATATGTGATATAGATTATTATAATACACATATAATTAATATAAATGATATTTATATCATGTTTTACATTTTTAAAATCATGATATAAGTAAAAGGACCAAAGATGGAACAAATTAAGGCTCATGTGAAGAACAAATCAAATATTACCAGAAGTGAAACCTCAACATAGGATTGTTAACAAGAGGCTAATATAAGTTTATAATCAAAACATGTATTGAATTATATATGACAATTTTATCTGTTAAAATATTTATAATAAACGTAAAATTATTAAATAGGAAGCTTATATGAGTACGAAGAGAGTCAAGACACAAGGTAAGGGGATTTCATCTCACTTTTTATTTTCGTGAGATACATGATTTATTAACCAACCATTACTTTTGGGTGGTGTGTATACTTCCCATAGATGTATTCAGTTATTCTTAAAAATATATTTATGGGTTTTTACATATCCATTTTATGATCTTTCTTTCATGGGGTTTAAGTTTCAAAAGTTTCCAAATCAGTAAAATAGTTCTATCCCAATTTTCCTTCTTTGAGACTCATGTTTTGTTATACACCTAAATTATTTCTTGAGGTTTATATACTTAATTTTACATGTTATATCATGAATATCCTTATTTTTATGATATTTTAATCTTCATGCAATCTCATTTTCTTACATGTATAGTATGATCCCAAGTAACCAAGTGGTAAGAGTTTATTGAATAATCTCATAGATTTTTATGATTATTAATGGTTATGCTTATTTGATGAAATACTATGATCCATACCTCAAAATTACTCCTGAGTTTCCATATACTATATTTATTAAGGATATATACATGTATCAGAACCATTTTTTAACTCTTTGGTACTTAATATAATTAAGAAAATGTTTTTAATAAAATGTAATCGGATTTCTCTCTTCAGTTGGAAATCTGTTTTATTTTAAAAACCATGTTTTCCAAAATGTTTTCAAATTATCCTTGAAGATAATTTTCAAGTTAAAAATATTTTAAATTTTTTTATTGTTTTCAAATCTTCCTTTGTAATTTTTCAAAGTTATTTTCAAGGAAAAATGTTTTCAAAAGGATTTATGTTTTAAAAATATTTTTTCAAAGAAGAAAGGATATTTTCCTCAATAAATGTATTCAAAATATCTCTAAAAAATATTTCTCATATAATATAACATCTCTTGGTGTTTTTCTTGACTTTCTGGGGAAATGATACAATGTTTCCATTAATATTCTTTCTCTGAATGGTTTAACTTTTATGTCATGATGTTTACAAAATCTAATTCACTTTCACGAGTTATATACTTATGAAACCTACTTCTTTTCACAAGTTGTGATTTGATTAAATTATTAGGAAACTTGTATCTTTCCGACATGTTAAGATGTTTATAATACCCATTTCATTTCAAGTGTTATGATATGATTGTTTCTGAATTTTTGGAACATGTATGTATGATTTCATTATGAGATAGTTGGAACCCATATCTCCCTCCAATGAATTGGGAAAGGATTTATATCTCATGATATAGAGATGGATATAATGAGAAATTGACTTGGTTTAATATTATAGGGCTCGAACGAGAAATTAACTTGGTTTAGTAATAAAAGGATTGAATGGGGAGTGAACTTGGTTTAGTAATATAGGACTGAAACAGAGGGTGAATCCAGTTTAGTAAAGGATTGTATCCACTAATATGGTCTTGGAAGTGATGCCTTCACTACTATGGAAATAATTATATATGATTATATTTCTTCCACAATTCCATGTTTTATTCCTATATTATTCTTTCATGGCTTATGTTATTTATTTATTTATAATTCATGTCTTATGAACTTCCAAGATTTATGATATGATTCATGTTTATGATTTTTGATATGTAGGGTATGATCTTATATTTTCATGATCATGTTCTCATACCCTTATGCTCATGATTTTTCTTAGACATCTCCCTTGTTTACTCTTATTGAGCATTTGAGATTACCCCTTTTTATGTTTCCATCCCATATTTTATGAAGATATTTATTATGATTGATGTGTCTATGAAGGGTGCTCATCAAGAAGAACCTAGTGGGAGATGATGTAGCTCATTTATGAACTATTTTATATGTTTCTATGTTTCCAACAACACTAGACTAGTATGGCTTTTGGGTATATCTTTGTACAATGTTTAAATTATTCCATAAAATTTATGTAATGTTAATTTATGAAAAGAGAGTTTCTCTATAATTGGTATCAGAGCAAAGGTTTAGTTAAAATTTGGAAGCTAGGATATGAAAACCTTAGTGATAACCTTAAGAACATGTATAAGGATAAGTTTAAGGATAAGGAAGAGTATAGGAAAATGTCTTGGAATCTTAGTAAAGGATAGAGTGAGTTGTTTCATATCAATACATCCTTGTCCGAATACTACAAGTGGATGTGGCCCTGGGAAATATGTACCTAGGGGTAACAACTCTGACATGATGTCACGGGCCTGAATCGGGGTAATCTGGTACACGACAATAGACCTTGTTTTACACCTGGTTTGACACTCCCGAAGAATATACATTGGGAATTCAAAAATTATTCATGAACCATTATTAAGTATTTAAATATAATTTGTCTATAAATAACCTAGGACAAACCTAATGTGTCATATATTAAGGAAAGTGTCATAACTTAGAGATCCAATAAGTGACTTTTCATGATTATGTGGTTCCTCGCTATGATAACTATTTTTACTTTATGATTTTTTGGTTTTAGTCAATAGCTGGAACCTAAATAAACCGTGTTAATGGTGATTGTGATGGACAATTAAATGATTGTACTATTGAGAAACATAATTCTATGGGAACAGAAATTCAAAATCTTATTTTTATGCACACATAGATTTCTAAAGCTATGATTCATGGTGGAATTACAAATGAGAAAAGTCATGAACAACATTCTGTTAAGTCCTTCATGAGGAAACATCCACCTTATTTGATAGGGTCTTATGATATACTTTCTTATGAACAATGGATCAGTACCATTGAAAATATATTTTCCATCCTTCATTGTTCATAACATGAGAAATTTATTCAGGTTGTTTATCATTTAGAAGACGAAGCAGACCAGGGGTGGACTCTAATTAAGAATAAGATGCAGCAAGATGAAATTGAATCCATGGATTGGGATGGTTTTAAGAACATATTTTTCAATAATTACTTTCCTTATATTCTTAGTTCTAAGATATAGAAATATTTCTTTGAGTTGAAGAAAATGGATGATGAATCTGTCAGTACCTGTGAGGCTAATTTCACAAGACTTGCGAGGTACGCTTTAGGAATTATCATCCATACCAAAAGTAAAGTTGATAAGTTCATCAGTGGATTAAATCCAAGTCTCATAAGGGTGTTGTATATAAGATAATTTAGTATCTATGAAGATATTGTGCATTGTGAAATCACGGTTTAAATAGAAGTTCGAGTTACATATCAACCTGTGGTTTGGACAAGAAACATAAGATGAAGTTCAAATGAAACTCTAAAAACCATAGAGAAAAGAAGATTAGTTTTCCTTTATGCTCAAAATGTGGTAATAAGCATGGAGGAATTTTTTTAAGGGTTCTAGTAAATGTTTTAAGTGCATAAAGGAAGTTAACCAGGAAACTTATTGTAAAAATTATGGGAAAAAGTTATCTCAAAATACTAATGGAGATAAAGAAACATAGAATGAACCTCCCCCAATTCATTGATACAAGTGTAAGGAGAATGATCATTTTGATAACCACTACCCAAACTTAAGGGCCGGTGGTGATGGTCGATGTCATCTACCTCTTAAACCAAGGGATGAGAGGAAATCTCATGCAGTCACTATTTTTTATGAGGGTTGTGATAATGACGTGATTAAATGTACAATTACCATCCACTCTAGAACTTCTAATGACATATTTAATTATGGATCTACCCACTCTTTCATATCTAAAGAATTTTCTAAAGGTGTTAAGATTCCACCAAAACAATTAGATGTGGAATTAGCAGTCCAAACTCCTAATGGTATGATGATTGCATCCCAATTCTATGATTCCTCTTTGGTTGAAGTTTTTGGGAAATTGATTCCTACAAATCTTATCATTCTTCCTTTGGTTGAATTTGATGTTATATAAGGAATGGATTGGATTTCTCTGCATAAATCGCACATCAATTTTCAAGTAAGGTATGTCACATTTCATACTTAAAAATCTCATATGACTATCCATCCATGTGATGATAAGTATGAACTTCCTGTGGATATTACATCTAGTGTATGGGTCCTAATTCTCATTCATAAGGGTTGTTTATCTCAAATGGTTGGGGAGAAAATTAGCATCGATGATATACCTATTGTTTGGAAATTTTTGGATGACTTTCCATAAAAGTTTCCTAGACTTCACCCAAAATTTGAAGTTGAGTTCTTGATAGAACTAATACCTAGTTTCACACAAATTTTAAAGACTCCTTATAGAATATCCATGATTGAGTTGTAGGAATTAAAGAAGAAACTCTAAGAAAACCTTGATAAGGGATTCATTTGGCTTAGTGTGTCACCTTGGGGTACATCGGTTCTTTTGTGAAAAAGAAAGATGGATCAATGTGATTCTTTATTGATTGTCAAGAGTTGATCAAGATCACAATCAAGAAAAAAAATCCTCTTCCTTGTATTGATTACTAGTTTGATCAACTGCACAGAGCTCAATAATTCTCCAAGATTGACCTTCGTTCTGGATACCATCAATTGAGGGTCAAGAAAGAGGATATACCCAAGAAGGAAATCCATACAAGGTATGGACACTATGAATATTTATTGATGCCTTTTGGCCTTACTAATTTCACTAATATCTTCATAGATTTAATTAATTGATTCTTTAGAGATTACCTCGATCAATTTTTGGTAGTATTTATAGATGATATTATTATCTATTCAAAGGGAAAGGAAGATCATGAGGATCACTTGATAATTATACTAAATACCCTAAGGAAGGAGAAACTATATGAAAAATTTACAAAGTGTGAATTTTGGTTGCAAAAAGTTTCATTTTTGAGTCACATAATCTCAAGAGATGGTATTACAGTAGATCCATCAAAGACGAAGGCTATTAAATGTTATCCTAGGCCAACCATGGTGACTGAGATCCATATATTTTTTGGTTTATCTAGATATTATCGATTGTTTTTGTATAATTTCTCACAAATATATAATCCTATGACCAAGTTAACTCAGAAAGGTGTCAAGTTCCTCTGGATAGATGAATGTGAGGAAAATTTCAAAGAACTAAAGAGAAGGTTAGTCTCTATACCTGTACGTACATTACCATATAGTGGATAAGGGTTTGTAATCGATAGTGATGAATCCAATAAGGGTTTGGGATGTTTTATTATATAGAATAACATGGTTATCACTTATTCCTCACGGTAGTTGAAGATTCATGATAAAATTTACCAAACTCATGATTTGGATTTAGAAGTGATAATTTTTTCATTAAATATATGGAGGAATTATCTTTATGAAGAAAAGTGTGATATATATACCAATCATAAATGTTTGAAATATATATTCACATAGAAGGAGTTGAACTGGCTCCTGAGAAGATGGTTAGAGTTGATAAAGGATTATGACTGGTCAATATATTGCCAAATTGGGAAAGCGAATAAGGTGGTCGATGATTTGAGTTGGAAAGATCATGCTATCTTATCAATGATGAGGATCACAAAAGATCCCATATTCTTGGATTTGAAAAGGATAGATATAGAAATATTGAAGGAAGGGGAAAATATTATATTTCTCAAATGAATGTTCAACCCTCTGTCCAAGTAAAGATTAAGTAAGCATAGAAGAAAGATGTAGATATACAAAAGAAGGTTAGAAATGTTCCAGAGTTTAACCTTGATCAGGAGGGAATGATAAGGTTCAAGAGCTATGTATGTGTTCATTTCATACTAGATATAAAAATGATCTATTATAGGAAGATCATAGTTCTTTGTTCTCTATTCATCCTGGAAGTGTGAAGATGTATAGGGACTTGGAATAATAATTCTATTTCGATGGAATAAAGAGAGATATCACATAGTTTGAATCTTGGTGTTGGGTGTACCAATAAGTTAAGGCTGAAAGACATAAGACAAAGGGGATTTTGCATCCATTACCCATACCAGAATGGAAATGGGAGAACATCACTGTGTATTTTTTTAGACTACCCAAAACCTCTAAAGGGTTTAATGTTATTTGAGTGGTAGTCGGTCACCTTACTAATTCAGCACACTTCATCGCTATCAGATAAGACTTCACTACAAAAAAATCACATTAGAGGGGGTTATTTATAGGGGGTTATGCATAACCCCCTCTAAATTCATTTTTTGTAACATTAGAGGGGGTTTTGCACAACCCCATATAATCATTGAATTTAGAGGCGGTTATGAACCCCCTCTAAACTCATTTTCTATAAAAAGTATAGAGGGATTATGTACAACCCTTTCTAATCATCAAATTTAGAGGGAATTATGGAGCCCTTTAATTTCATAAATTAGAGGGGGTTTTGAACCCCCTCTACATTTTTTAAAATTATTTTTTTAATGTCTAGTTGTATTTTAGAGGGGGTTCAAAACCCCCTCTAATATCTTAAATTAGAGGGGGTTGCAAACCCCCTATAATGTCTTAAATCAGAGGGGGTTCAAAACCCCCTCTAATATCATTAATTTAGAAGGGGTTCTAAACCCCCCTCTAATGTATTTAATTTAGAGGGGTTCAAAACCCCCTCTAGTTTAAGTGATTAAAGGGGTTTTGAAGCCCCACTGTTTAAAAAAAGAAACTTCCATAATATATATATATATAATTAAAACACAATATATAAATGTATTTAAATACATTATATGAACATATTATATAAAATATTTATATGATTGTATATAATTTTATTTATATTTATACATAAATATACTTTTATAATATTATGTAAATTAATATATATTTATTTGTATAAATTTTATTTTATATAATATTAATTATTTATAATATAAAAGCATAAACATATTATATAAATATATACATAAATATAATTTATCTAAAAATTATATCATATAAAAACCCAATATTGTAGTTTTTATAAATTATATTATAATAATATTAAATATATTTTTATATAATAGGTTTATGTATTTATATTATATATAATTAATGTTATATGAAATAGAATTTATACAAATAAATTTATATTAATGTATATTTATTGAAATAATAATATATATTAATGTACATAATAATAAATATATGTATTTAAATACATTATATTAACATTTTTATAAATTATATTTCATATAATATTAATTGTATATAATATAAAATTGTATTTCATATAATTTTAAGTATATTTTTCTATAAATTGTATTTCATATAATATTGGTTATATATAATATACATATTAATTATATATAATATAATATTAATTATATATAATATAATATTAATTATATATAATATAATATTAATTATATATAATATAATATTAATTACATATAATATTAATATTTTTATAAATTATATTTCATATTATAATAATAATATATTAATTTTATATAATATTATATAGTTTATACAAATAAATATCTTTATTAATATATATAATAATAAATATATGTATTGAAAGACATTATATAAATATATTTTTAAAGACCTTATATAAATATATTAAGTAAATACTTATATATATATATATTCGTTAAAAAATATAAATATATATATAATATAAATATGTATTTAATTATATAAATAAATTACATAAATATATAATACAAATGTATATAATATAATATATATTTGATATAAATCATAAAATAAATGTATAGAATTTATAAAACCAACATATAATTATTATAGATTAAAAAATAGATGTAATAAGAATAATAATAATTAATAATTTTATTGCTATCACACACACACACACACACATATGTCAATATATACATATATAGTTGTGTAAATATATTTAGGTGATATATAAATATATAATATAAAATATATATAATTGCATATACAAATAAATATAGTAAATAATATATAAATTATTATTTAAATGTATGTAAATATATTATGTTAATGATTTATAATAGAGTCAAATATATATAAATATAATAATGTGTAATTTATGTATCAAAAAACGTTTGCCTTGGTGGTTTTTGGGTGGAGTTCGGAAGGTTGGTCTTTGGGGTGGTGCAGGTTCAAATTCTAGGCGCCTCTCTTTTTTAGTGGGCGTGGGAATTAGCGGCTGACAGTGGGGATATGTGGGCGCAGGGAGGTGAGAACCAGAGGGGCTTGGGGTGGGGAACCGGAGGGAGGGGGCGAGAGGTGCTGGGGGCTCGGGAACGGGATGGAGGTGGAGGCGCTCTGCTGGGGGCTAGAGAACGGGAGGGAGATGGGGGGGGACAGAGGCGCTATGGGGATTGGGCTTGGGAGCTTGGGAACGGTAGGGAGGGAATGAAGGCACCGGGGGATTGTTGTGGGAACGGGGGGGAGAGGATAACCCAAAGGGAGGGTTCAGTCATAAAAAATTTGAAAAACTTTAGGGGTGGTTGTGAAAACTGTCCCTAAAGTAGTCCCCTTTTTAGAGGCGGTTCAAACCACCTCTAAACCCTTCCAATTATGGGTGGTTCTAGCATCGTTCGTGAATTTATGTCAACATTAGAGGGGGTTTAAACCCCCTCTAATTTAACCACCACTAAAGTCATCATGGCTTTAGTAAGGATTACTCAAAACTGCCTCTAAAGGAAGTAGGCGGTCACATTAGTGCTGGTTCCTCACAACCATTGCTAATGTCTTTAGAAGGGGTTATAACCATTTCTATTGTAAAATATAACTCCTTCTAATGTGTCCATTTTTTGTAGTTATTTTCTCTGGATCATCTTTCTATGATATATATTAATAATGTGGTAAGGTTTCATGGAGTACCAGATTCTATTGTATCGGATCAGGATCATAGGTTCGCCTTAAACTTTTGGAGAATCCTTCAAAAAACACTTGATACAAAATTGAGTTTGAATATTAGTTATGATCCTCAGATAGATGGTCGATCTTAAAGAACAATTCAAACCCTAGAGGATATGTTGAGATCTTTTTCTCTGGATTTAAAAGGTGGTTGGGATCAACACCTTCCTCTAGTCGAGTTTTCTTTAAAAAAATCTCTTTCACTAAAGCATTAATATGGTACCTTATGAATCCCTATATGGGAAGAAATGTAGAGCTCTAGCATGCTGAGATGAGGTTAGAGAAACAAAGCTATTAGAACCTGAGATTGATGAAGAAATGGTCAATAAGGTTAGAACTATTCAACAGCATATCAAGGCAGCTCAAAGTCAGTAGAAAAGTTATATAGATAACCTATGGTGTGATATAGAATTTGAATTTGGTGAAAATGTTTTTCTATGAATCTCACTTGGGAAGAAATTCAAGAGGTTTGAAAAGAAATGGAAACTAAGACCTAGGTATATCGATCCCTTTGATATTCTTGATCATATCGGGATGGTAGCCTATCGCTTGGAAATTCCTCTAAATCTCTCTAAAGTCCATGATTTGTTCCATGTATCTCTCCTAAGAAATTATATACCTTATTCTTCATAGGTATTTAACCTGAAGGTCATATCGCTGGAGCTGGATCTTTCTTAGGAGAAACAACCAGTTAAAATTCTAGACTGATCAAAGAAACTTCTATGAAATAAGACCACTCACCTGGTCAACATTTTGTGGTTAAATAACCAGTTAGATGATGCTCCATTTGAACTTGAGGATATTATGAGGCATAAATATCCTCATTTTTTTATCTGAATGATTAATTTTGAGGGAAAAATTCATTTTATGGGGGGTAGAATGTAACACCTTGAGTTTTTATGGACCTTTTTTTAATAAATTAAATTTTCATTTATGTATTCCAATGCACTAAGAAAAACATTAATTTCACACGACACTAACTTCGCATAAGTTACACGTAAAATTGACTTGGCATACATTAAACGCAACACCAACTTGGCTTAGATTACACACAACACTGATGTTTTTATGAAACATCATTTTATTGTTTTAATTATTTAAACGAGATAATTATAACATTTTCATTAAAAATAGTAATATGAATAGTAATAAATAATTTTAATATATTATTTATAATTTTTATATATAAATAAAATAGATTGAAAATGAAAGATATAATTTTTGGTAAAGTCCTTATATGTTTAAAAATACTATTTTCTCAAATGAACTGCTTTTAATGTCCTTCTTTGAAAAATAATAAATTTAATTTTAGAAACATTTAAAAATTTAATTTTATAAAATAATTTTCATTTTTTAAACTTATTATATCGAAATTATCATAGGGTGAATTTTTGGAATTTTTTTGAGAAACTTCATTTTTGGATGAATAGTGAAAAATATTGAATTTTAATTCAAAACTGCTTTTTAAAATAATTTATTTATAAGGATAAATTATATTTAAAATTAATTTAAAAGTTTAATTATATATTTTTTTTATAAATTAATAAAATTTATGTCATTGAACCAATTTCTCATTGAAATTGGATATAAAAACTTAGCAAACTTTTGATCATTTTTACTTTAAAACCCTGTAGTGTCATCCTGTCAGCGAGATTAATTTTAAATTAATTTCTGCCACTTCTGTGATTTTAATTTGAAAAAATTGATTTCATATTTGTAATAATAATAATTTATAATTCCTAATAATTTCAACTTAGTTTTTGACCAAAACTATTAGTGAATGTAATTAAAATTAATTACATTGATTAAGGTAAAATTAAACTTATCTAAGGACTAAACCTTAAATTTAAGACCCAAAATGACCTATAAACTTGTCTAAGATCCATTTTTTGGACATATATTTACCCTATCCTCCCTTTTATCTACTTTTTTCTATTATTTTATCCACTTTCAACTTGAAAAATGTGGGTGGAATTCTATCTTCCAAATATTACAAGAGTGTCACTCCTCCTCCACTGTAAAATGTCACCTCTCCTCCTACTTTATCACACCTCTCAAGAAACTTAGGTTAAGACAATATCTACCCAATTCACTTCCCAAAATACCTCCCTTACACATATAAGCATAAACTTGGGAATAAATAAATCCAAGTAAGCCTTTTGGTACAAACCAAAAGGAGTTACAGGATTAAGAGGTAATGGATTCTCTCAAACTCCTTTCTTTTATTTTCTTTCTCCACCCCTCCACTCTCTTTATTTCATGATTTTATAACAAATAAAATATCTTAAATATATTGTAATGTTTTTATTCTTTTTTTTACCTACACTTACACATAACTCCATCTAATGGGTAACAGACATACTGTTTATGTGTACGGTGAACTACTGCCTCACGAAACAATAATTGTTCATTTTTCATTTACCACCTCTCATAGTGGATATTATGATAGAAAATGTGTTTATATATGTTATATATTGTATTTATTATTTCTTTAATATTCTTTAATCCTTTTCCAACAAATATCTTTATACTTTCCACTTTGTGTAAATATGAGAATTTAGTTTGAGGAAGTGTGGACTACCGCCCCCTCAAAAAGATGTGATTCGTTCACACACTACATGGAATGTATTAAGGATAAATTTAGTGAAATTATATGATATATATGAAATAATAATTCTTATGTAATTATGATATATATATATATATTTCATTTTATTTATTTCTTTCAATGTGACGATAAAAACAAAAACAATGTTCATGAGTACGTATGACCTATCGTCTCCATGAACGGTGTATTACATTTCATACTTCTATATTCTATAGATAATTATAATACACATATAATAAATATAAATTATATTTATATCATGTTTTACATTCTGTAAATCATGATATAAGTATAACGACCAATGATATATCAAATTAAGAAACATGCGAAGAAGAAAACGAATATTACCCGAAGTGAAACCTCAACATAGGATTGTTAACAAGAGGGTAATATAATGTCATAATAAAACCATATATGGTATTAGAAATATGAATATTCTCCTATAAAATATATATAATAAACTTACATTTATTATTCATAAATCATGTACGAGAATGAAGAGATTCAAGACACAAGGTAAGGGGATTTCATCTCACTTAATATTTCTGTGAGATACATGATTTATTCACCACCCATTACTTTTGTGTGGTATCTTGTCACAACCCGACCCAATGGGGCTCAATCTATGACTCCCCAAGCATGCCTCCAATAGACCAGGGGATGAAGACTAGCACCGAGTAGGCTATCACACACATGGGATGCCTTAGCCTAAGGTACTTGTACGCATGCACCCACATACACCTCTATGAAATCATGAAGAGATATATAAAAACTAAAAATAAAATTCATGAATACAACTATCCCAAACCATAGTGAAATATAAGTAAAAAATGGAAAATATAGGGCCCACCAAACGAAAACTGCAAAAACATCCAACCATCTTGAAAGGAGGAGATCGTTGTCAAATGCACCCACCAGAAAGATCTTCAACTAAGCTTTGGTAAGCACCCTGATCGGTCTAGCTCACTAAGCTCTGCCTGCTCCGGGTTCTCTTGGGACTATATCAAAAGTTTTTTGTTCTGAACAAGATAGAATACATGTGAGGGAAAAACCCATGTAGGTGTGAGTATAAAAACACTCAGTAGGAACCCCAAAAACCCTAAAAGAAAAGCAACAACTAAAAGGAAAAAATATACTCATCCCAGCCATAGGGAACCCAAATGAGAGATAAACTCCATCTTGAGACATTCCTTGGATAAACACGACTAATCAGCCTGGACCATAGAGTGTGTCATCCCAAAAGTGACAACATCATAAGGAAACCCAGAAAACACCTAGAAATACTCGTCTCAGGCACCAATCCATAAGAGGTTCTGGCCTTATCACCGGTGAGAGATTATAATCGAGTCTCTAAGGCAACACATAACTAGGAGAACACACTCTGCAACCTCTATCATCCCATATGACACTCGTCCGAGAGATAAAATCCATCAGGTCTCACACCGTTATCCCAAATGGACCATACGAGATAAAACACTCATTAGATATCATTGCTAATAATGTCACGCTGAAACTCAGTAGAAATAAAAAACTCCTTGAATAGGGGATCACTCTTAGGTACCACTAAGGGATACTAGAACCCAATCTGGTAACTCGAAGATCTCTCAGATAGGGGATCACTCCCTGGATCCACTGGAGGATACTACAACACAATATAATGTTCTATAGATCACATCACTCAGATATAGGATCTTCACCCATGTATAGGTGGTCACGAGGATGTCAAAAACCCTATCTAGTATAACTTGTGAAGTAGGGGATCATACTGATGATACTGAAAACCCTAATAAAACCACATACTGATTAGGGGATTGTATAACTGATGATATCGTAACCCTACTATTATCTCATTTCGTGTAGGGGATCATATACCCAATGATTCCATAAAACCCTATGGAGTTGTCCAGCTAGATAAGGGATTGTCGCCCATGTATAGTTGGTCACAACAATTCCAATAACCCAATATAGGGAAACAATTAGCTATAGGATACCACCCCAACCTCACCGGATGGATTCTACAACTCTATCTGATCTCTCCCTATCAAGGGGATCTTAATCCTATACCAAGGATGTAATACCAAAACCCTCATAGTGTAAGGACCAGGGGGAATCACTTATCCCTACCGATCAAGGCATCGTTGTACCAAGAGACCCACACAACACCGCCTTAACACCACACCTCTTATGTATAAATTGTGGCTACAATTATGTTCTATGAGGGAAAATACTCAGTATAGGCTATTTATTCATCCAAAACAGACACCCAGTGAAAAGGTCACATTTCACTACAAATGCCCGAATCGGGCCTCACGGGGCTACCACCTCGATTTTGATTTAAGCACCCAAAATCAATATTGAAACATACATATTAAACTTAGGGTATCAATTCCGCTGATGGTTCATCAATCCTATATGGGATGCAGGAGATACGTCTGATATAAGAATCTCCAAATAATAATAATTATATAATCATTATTAAACTTAGGAATTTTGTACAATCAAGCCAAAAAATAGAGTCTTAAAATTCCTGAATTGGTCTAAAAATATCTTTCTCTATGAGAGAAACATGTGTTCATAGACGGAATGTCAATCAGATGTGGGGTTTGAGAGTTACGGGGGTTTAAAATCCCCTCGGCCCGACCCGGCCCATACCGACTGGACCGGCCCACTCTGTCTGGTCCACTCTGTCTAGGCTGACCCACTCCAGCCGGCCTAGCCCATGGCTTAGTCACCAGTCTGGCCCACCACTCCATGACTCATCCTCATCCATCCCACTATTTCACGACCCGCGCACCCAGTGTGCTCATCGGCCTCCTCCCTCCAATGTTCTATGTCGCCTAGCGGCCTCGCTACCGCACCCGGCCTCTACGTCGCCTCGCTGCACCCAACCTCTGTGCAGCCTCTCTAGAACCCACCACACTATATCCGTGTCTATCTGGAGCTACAACCTACTAGACCTGTGCTTCCACCACCTTTCACTGACTATGAGGACCACTCCAGTGCTCAGAAAATTATTCAGAGACCAGATCTGGAAACCTCGGGACACGATCTACACAGACTCAGGCTTCGCTCGAATGTTCATTGATGATTCGAACAAAAAAGTTGCAAATATTGGAGGTATTGGGACTTAAAACTCAAACCTCCTTCCTCGAGGAGAAAATCTAAAGCTTCATGGTTCAATCGGTGCTCTGAGGCTGTTGTTGCACGATCTGGGAGCGTCCTCCATCAAGATCTGAGACCAACGGCCCTTAGTTTCTTCGATTCGGCCTCCGGATCGTACGTCTCCAAATAGGAGGATAAGGGGAGGGGAATATACCATATGCACCAAGTGTGAGGGATGAGGAGAGGGAGATTTATTTTAATTAAATTAAAAAAATATCTGCTTAACTCCTCGCTCGACTCGCCTCTGACCTGACACTCGGCACCAAAAAAGTTTATGTCACGCCTAGGATAAACACGATGTTCTGAAATCAATTGTGGTCTTAGAAATTCAATATGTGACTCCTCTCTATAGTTATTAGATCTGAATTCCCCAAATAAATTTATTTATTTATTTATAAAAATTCCATCGAATGTGTTTTCTACAGAAAGCATGCACCCACAAAACTTATACCCTACTTAGGGTAAACAACATGCTCCAGTCTCAAACATGGACTCAGTTTTATGATCTGAGATACTATTTAAGATATAACATGTTTCCACCATGTTCATAGTATAAAAATACTTAATATTTTTATAAAATTTATTTTGGGAACCACGGGCCACAGAATCACACATCTTCTCATCACCAAGATCTAGAAATATATGCAGAAATACTCTTAAGTCTTACAAGGAAAAACCTGAGTCGCTAAATCCTCTCCATCTTAAGAATTTTCATCCCTAAAAATTAAAAGACTAGGCATGAGGAAAAGAAACTAAACTCTAACCTGGGTCTCCCACTCTAGCGAGTTCACCAAAAACAACCACAAATCCACCACTGGTTCCTTTGCTTCCAACGAGCACACACTCTTGGGAACCCCAAGGCCACACCCAAGTCTAGCTCATCTCGGGTTGACATCATCCAAATGGGCACATATCTCCTCATCTACGATAGGTGGTAAAACCCCAAGTGTCTGGTATCCTATAGTCATAGAGTCAAGTGGTATTCCACCTCGCTAACCTGATGTAGAGACCAAAAAACCTACTCCAAACATGCAAGTCAAAGGGACTCTTCCACCACACCTTGATACTATCTGCTTTTGGAACCACTAACTCACCCGCACGATTTTGTATCGTGTCTCAAGAATTCATCTTATTGGGGATAGTTTCCCTCATTCTTGTGAGTTGTGAGTCTGAATCCATGTCAAACTGCACCATGATCTCCTCAAGCGACTCACGCACCAAGATGACGCTAAACACATGAGGGTATAAAAAAACAAAATAGGGCTGCCCAAGCACACACCCCAGATCTTACCAGGCCCTTTTCACAAACCCCAACACATAGCCCTTACCCCAAACACAAAATTCAAAGGAACTCATCCACCGTACCTCAAAATTATCTTCTTTGGGTGACACTGACTCGCCCACACAGTTTTAGTCACACAACAAAAAAACACGTCTTGGTGGGGGAATGATCCCTCTTCCTCATACATTCAAAATTATGACGAACAACACCAACAAGGGGTCTTACTGATTTCCTGAACAAACCTTGATCAAGAAATAGAAAGGAAAGAGTACTACCTAATAGTGTCTATCAAAACTACTATAAAAAGTAGAAAGGACAATGATCATACCTCTATCCATCCATAGAGCCTCTGGTTCAATAGCCTCTACGACCTTTAGTTCTCTCTGCCCCCATCATCCAGCTCTCTGAGCTTGGTGTGGACCACCTGGGGGTGGTGTTGGAAACTCATACCATCTTCCACCTCCTGCTATTACACCCTCTCCTCTACCACATTTTTTTCCCTGTGGACCTCTGTGCTTGAAAGGCTACCTCTTCCAAGGAGGTATGTCGACCATCTCCCTCCCAGCAGCACGACGGGTCGGAAAATCTATAGCAAGATGTCCTTGACTATCATCAGAATAACATTGTCTATCCTATAGCTGACCAAAACCCACTTGAGACCCTTGAGCCTCAAATCCTCTATCATGGGGTCTCCTCCTAAAATTTCATTCACAACTAGACCTTTAATCCTATCATTGGATACCAACTATCGAACCAGCTGCTGAGTTCTTAGCTCCCGCATTCCTAGCACTGACGGTTAGTGTCTAGTTAGACATAAATCTCTCTGCCACCAAGGTCCACTCCGTCACTCCAGCATAGGTGGGAATGCACAATGGCACCACTGATTCCCTGATCTTCTGACACAAACCCTACTCTAAGGTCCATTCTCAGAATAACAGATCCCAAGCCATATCCAGGGAGTAACGTGATAGGTATTTGAACCTTGTTGAGTACTCCTCCACGGTATTTCTCTCCAACCAAAGCTGCAGAAGCACCTAGATACACACCGACCACAGCGTGGTCGAATAAAACTCCTCCCTAAAGAGCCAATAAAACTCTACCCAAGAGAGTGTCTCCTCATCATGGTTCTATGTCACAAGACTCGACTATCACCTGGCCGAACCCTGAAAAATGATTTCCATTAGGACCACTATCTAATCAGGAGGTTTCCTCACAAGACAAAAAACACTAGTGACTGTCGTGAGCCATTCATCAGCTGCCTGGGGGTCTGGGACACCTTGGAATCTCAGAGGTTGCTACCTCTAGAACTCGTGCACTGCACTCAGCCTGTTCACATCCTCATCCTTCATTTCTGGCACAACCTACTACTCGACATGTACTGGATCATCTTGTGGACTACCAGGAGGTCTATCCCTAGAACATATTCCCTACACTAAAGCCTCTCTATGGGGTGGATCATTACCAAAATCCCACCATGGAACCCTGTCTGGCTGTCATCATGGATTTATCCTGAAATAACATCATGAAACACCACAGTCAGGAGTATATCACTCAATTAGGGAAAGAAAAACCCAAAACCCAGTTCTATACGATGCATTTACCATTGATTTCCCATAGAAATAGAGTCCTAATATACCAAGTCTAAAGGAAGGTTATTAGAGTCCTAGTGAATGGATATGTCAGTCGCTGCACCAAAACTAGAGTCCCTAGCCTAAAATACAAATTCGAAACATCCTAACAATATCGCTATGAAACCCAAACTAATCTCATGACATTGTGGTCCCAAAGTGGAACTGACCAGCTTTGATACCACTATGTCATGACCCGACCAAATGGGGATCGAGCCGTGACTCCCCAAGCCCACCTTCAATAGGCTAGTGGATAGGGACTAGTGCCAAGTAGGATATCATTCACATGGGAGGCCTTAGCCTAAGGTACCTCTATGCATGCACCCACATAAACCTCCATGAAATTGGGAATAGATATATAAAAACTAAAAAGAAAATTCATGCATAAAACTATCCCAAACCTGAGTACAACAGATGTACAAAAAGGAAAAATACAGGGCCCACCAAACTAAAACAACAAAAGCGTCCAACCTACACAGAAGGAGGAGATCACTATCAAATGAACCCACCAGAAATCACCTCAGTTAAGCTCTAAAAAACACCCCAGTTAGTTTGGATCACTAATCTCCGCCTACTCCGAGTCCTCTTGGGACTCCGTAGAAAGGTCTGTGGTCTTCAAAAGACACAAGAAATGTGCGAGAAAAGCCTGTTTATGGGTGAGCATGAAAATACTCATTAGGTGCACCAAAAATCCCAAAAGAAAAAGAGAAAATGAAAGGCAATGATCTAATCATCCCAGCCAGAGGGAACCCAAATGAGAGAGAAACTCCATCTCAAGACCATCCTCATCAAAACATGACTAGTCAGCTCAAACCATAGGGTGTTTCATCCCAAAAGTGACAAAACCACAAGGAAACCCCGAAAACACCCAGAAATACTTTGTATTGGGCACCAAGCATCATGAGGTTCCGACCTCATCACCACCGACAGATTCTACTCAAGGCTTTAAGGAAACACATAACTAGGAGAACACACTCTGTGAGCTCTGTCATCCCATATGACACTCATCCGAGAGATGCACTCCATCGGGTCTCACGCTTCCATCCCAGATGGATCATCCAAGTGAACATGCTCATCAGATATCATAGCTAAGAATGTCACATAGAATCTTAGATAAAACACAAAAAATCTCGGATAGGGGATCACTCTTAGGGACCGCTATGGGATACTAGAACCCAATCTGTTAACTCAGATATCTCTTAGATAGGTGATCAATCCTAGGATCCGTTGGGGATACTACAACATGATATGACATTCTATAGATCACATCACTCAGACAGAGGATCATCGCCCATGAATAGGTGGTCACGAAGATGTTGAAAACCCCATTTGGTATAACTCATGAAGTAGGTGTAACACCCCAAGATTTCATAGTGTGTTATTTCTTCAAAATAATTCAATAACTTGCACTTCACGCAACACCGAGTTCAAGCGCACCACGACTTGCTAAACAAGCCGTTCAAAAGAGGTTATGAATAGTATTAACTAAATTTTAAACTTTATATAATCCTAATAATTTTAGAATCCATATTATGAGTTTCTTAGACATAATGTAAGAACAAAAACATTTTCAGTATTCCACTTTTACAAACTTTTAATAGTGAACCCTTTTTAAATCTAATATTTTAAAATTTAATATATTCAATTTGACTAAATAAATTTACTTTTTAGAATGGGGACATCAAAAATTTACAATGAAACATCCCAAGATTCCATGGTACGTTTCCCTTTGAATAATGCAATGGTGTGCATTGTGCGCAACTTCGAGATTCTAACACACCACAACCAATCAAACTAGCCATTATGAATAGTAATACCTACTTTTTGAAATTTTATAAATTTTATCTTTCAAAGTGGACTTTATTTTTGGATTCGTAGTATCGAATTTAGCCTAAGGGTAAATTTTGGTACTTTTCGGATAACTTTAATATTTTGATGAATAGTGAAAATTACTAAATTTTAATTAAAAACAACTTTTTTAATCAAAATAATTAATAGTGATAAATTATGAATTTGAGTGGTTTTAAAGTATATTTAGAATATATTTTTACCATTTAATACAATTTTGGTCATTGGACATAATTTCACAATTAAACCGAATATAAACAAGTATCAATCTTTTGATAGTTATTATATCTTAAAAACACGCTTTTTTTTACGGCGGGAATTAATTTTAAATTAATTTCTGCCACTTCTGTGTTTTGAATTTGGAAAAATTAATTCCATATTTTAAATCAGTATGTTCAAATTGTGTAAATAGGTAACTTTTATTTTTAGACATTTTGAATAATTACTTTGGTAAATATTTTATTTACCATGATTAAAGGGTAAATCCGGTAAATAAGGGTTAAAAATAATATTATAATAATACTAAATTACCCTAAAACGTGTCCTAACCTTATTGGTTGATGTATGTCCGACCATGTTCATCTTTGGGTCGATTTTTGGACCCCATGGTGCCACTTGTAAGTGATAGGGACACTTTATTTTAATTAAATTAAAATGAATACAAAAATGACACAAGCATATATCTTTTAGAAAAACAATTTTTACATAGGGTTATATGTGTCGGATTTTAGACTATAAATATTCATTACAAATATAAAAATATTTCCTAGATAATGGTATTTTATTTATAATTTTTAGACATCAAATAATTAAATTTATTTATGAAACAATGGTGATGCAGTAATTACCATAATAGTGAAAAATTAAAATGATTGATATTGTAGATACCCAAATAAATATAATTTGAGACTTTTTATGAATTACACTAATTTTATAGGTTAATATGACATTTTAGGAATGATTTAATTAACCTTTTTAGAAGTAATAATTCTGTTATGATTTTTTAAAAAAATCAACTATTGAATAGTGTCAAAATTGACATAAAAGAGTTTTTAAAACAAATATTATATTATTAATTGATATTAAATTCCTAAAAATCTACGGTTAGGCCAAGGGACATATATCATGATAGTTGTATCATTAATGGACCACTTGGGGGTCACTTGGATGTATATAGTAAGATTATTAACCATATAATATAAAAATACAAAGAGACATTGTAAAAGTGAAACTAATTAACTAAGAGTTAATACTTAATGATAAGGTTAATACAGTAACCCAAACCTGTCTAAATTCTATTGGTTGAGTGGTTTTTCGAGCTATCCCCACCTTAACATTTAAATAATCCACTTTGGATCCATTAGAAACCGAATATGAATTTATTATAAAATAATATTTCTAGCTTTTCCAAAGGTGCCCCTCACCCCTCTTATAAAAGGGCACTCCCCCTTCTCATTAATTCACACCATCAAAGCCTTTTGTCTCGTCCAAACTCTACCCAAATATTCTCTAAAATTCCCTCACTTCATCCTAGATGCCTTCCTTTAGTCATAAAGCCAACCTAAGAGCCCTTTTGATCAAATCAAAAGGAAGAACCCGAAGAAGAGGTAATAATTTCACCACCCTTTTCCAAGTTCCTTTCTTCTTCCACTTCTTCCTTATTTGTTATTACAATTATAAAAAAATAACTCAAGTATCTTATATATACTGTGATGTTATTATAAATATGGTACAACCATATTTAGTATTCTATCCATCCTTTTAATAACATGTCACCATACGTGCGTACGTACGGCTTACCGTCTCCACGTCGTGGTGTAACTGTTATTCAATAAATTATTATTTGGATGGGTATAATAATGATGTGTAACTCAGGTAAATAATAAATATAACGTGATAATGAATTCTGTATATATGATATACCATCCAATTATATATTATATAAAAATAATGATATTGTCACTCATGCGTACGTACGGACTACCGTCTCCACGAACGCGATGAGATTCATTCTCCATCGTATATATTCAAGTATAATTCTCATTTGATGATTTAAAAATAATGTTTAAGGACTTGATATCATTCTGGATATGATTAATATACAACTTATCCATGACAAACATGAATTATGTAACAAAACATATAAAATAAAACGAGTAAGTTAACACCCGAAACAACGATAATACTAAGATATTATTAAAAAATCAATGTTAAAAGATCGTATATGATATCATATTAATGTATATGATTCTTGTATAATTTCATAACAATTATTTCATCATTATATAGGAGGTTAACCTACCTCAACCAAGGAAAAGTACAAGGTAAGTGTTATTTCACAATCTCTTCATTATCCGAGGTTGTTTATACGTAATTATCTATCGGGACCTCTTTATCATCCACATTCATGTTTCTCGAAAGTGTATTTCAAAAAATTCTTACTATTTTACAGAATATGGGTTAAAGTCATTTATACCCTTGCTTGAATTTTTATAAGAAGTTTATAAAGTAATCTTTCCGTCGTTTTCCAAACAAGTCCTTTTTAACCTTTTTGACAGAATTAAGGTAAGAAACTTTTTTTAACTTATACGGCGGATGCGGCTATTTTCCGCCATTATAAATTTTTCAAAGCTTCCCTTACAAGATTATAAGGATATTTTCAAGGTAAATGTTTTATTTTATAATTATGTCACTTTTAAATGATTTCAAAAAGAATATTTTAAGAATTTCTGAAAGGTACTCTTTATCAAAATCATAATTTTAAATGTTAAAAAGATTTATCTTTCTAAATCTTTTTAATTAATGTCCATGTTTTCAAAATGATTTTAAGGATTTATTTATATGGACATGAATGTTTTGAAATTATATTTCTTTTCAAAAGATTCTAAGTGGTATGGGACACTTTGATTCAAAAATCTCTTTTAAATTACCTCCTTAATAAATGTGTGACTTTTAAATGATTTCAAAAAAAGAGATATTTCTCTCAAATAGTTTTGATTTCATCTATGTCAACATCCTTTGATGGATTTTAAGTTTATTTTGAGTTTATTTATTATTATACAAAAATTCCATATTCTTTTTAAGTTTTTATGATGTGTTTGACTATGGATATGTTATTCTTATACCATTCGTGGTTTATGGATGAAGTATTTACATTTCGTATGTTAGTTTTAATACGAATGTTTATGTTATGTTTGAACCTTTTCATATGGGAATGCATTGGACTTAATATGTGACGGGTGGAGCCCGATATATATCCTTGATGTATCGGTAGGTCTCATGAGACAAACTAGTGTCTTGTCACAAGGCTTTGGAAAAATCTTATTTGTAGTCTTGGCACGAGGCCTTGGCTATGTGGTTATGATAGTCTGGCATTATGCATTCCATCATTATGAAAGTGGTTATTGATATTGCATGTGATTATTCGATTAGTAGAATATCCATGTGAATAAGTAAATGGCATTATTTCATTTTTTCATACTATGTTGAAGTTCAAGTTTAAAAGGATTTTGTTTTAGATATACATTGCCTTAAATGTTTATTATTATTTATGAAAGTTTCCTCTATATTGTTATCCTTACTGGGTATTTGAGCTCACCCCTTCCAATGTTTTATTTTTCCCAGGTTGTGAAGAAGTAATTTATGAATGACCTACAGGGATAGTATGTGGGGATATGAGTGTGGACTATGAAGAAAAGATATTGTTGTAGTTTTCATTTTTATGATGTAATGTAAGACTTATGAATATATCTAGTGTTTCCAAGGCTACTAAACTAATCGGTCTTTTGAGATTTGATCTTTCTTATGATCATGCCAATGTTATGTAATAATGCACTGACTCTAGGTAACTGGGGTTGGGGAATTATAGTTGGTATCATAGGAAGTTTAGTACAAACCTTGGAAGCTAGATTTAGATAAACTCTGATTAGAGCACATAGACCTAAGATGGACTTTGAGGATTAGTATAGAAGAAAATCCTAGAATTTTGATATTTTAGAGATTTTGTGAGTTATCTGAGCAATATATCCATGTCTAGATACGAGCAGGTAGAGGCGGCTCTGGCACAGATGTACCTAGAGGTAAACCCGAAAACACTTCTTTGAGCTAGACTCGAACGGGAACTGGTGCACGACAATGGGCCTTGCTCCACTCTTGGTTACGACACTTCCAGGGGATATGCTTAGGATAACTCTCATTTTCTTTACAAATCATTATGAAGGGTTTATGAGTATATACTTCCTCAAAGAAAATATTTTTACGATCATGGATTATATCCATAAACTATTTAATTTATGTTATGTGTTTTACAAGTTTTGGATTAGGTATTGTTATTCATAAACTAATCTAGTGTATGCCATTGTTTAGAAATGGCGCCCAGTAGAAGGAATGAGAACTCCAGCAATGCACATGATCCAAATAGAAATAAGGATTATATCTTTCATGGTCTTAAGCCAGAATTTATAAGAGAAATAGTCTCTCATGTATTATCATCATATGAAGAAATAATATCATGTGTTGATAGGATAAGTAAAGATTTTACTGTGTCTTATGGCTTTGAAGGTAAGCAAGATAATAAAAGGATGGAAGAGGGAAAGATGGATAAAGGGAAGAGGGAAAAGTAGAATTTTCCCATATGTGATAATTGTGGTAAGAAACACCTTGGAACTTGCCTGAAAGGAATGGGAGTTTGTTATAAGTGTGGAGGAAAAGGGCACAAAGTACGTGACTGCAAGGGTAAGAAAATGGTTTCAAATGTACAATGCTTCATTTGCAAGGAGTTTAGACACTATGCAAACCTATGTCCTACTCATCAGACTATGCCGCAAATGATGCTATTGGATAATAATCAAGTTATGATACTACCACAGATAAAGAGGAATGATTAGAGTTCTTATGTTGATTATGTCATTTGATTGTTGTATCAACAATGTACTTGTTATAATAATTATGGAGTATATAAGGATTGTACTGCAGTACTATTTCATTAAGGACTTGAGATTGTGTGGAACAAAGAAAATTGACTCAATAGCAGGTTAAATTTTTGGAAAATATATGGTTGAGAGAAAGATAAACCATAATATGGTTCTGATACCGAGGTAGTGATTTTAGAATAATACATGATTGATTTCGATAAATTGTATTGGATATTCTTGACTACCTTGAAACTGATTAATGATTTGTATATTTCATCATTGTTGGGGTTTACAACATTTTTGGATTGAAGGAGTATATCTATTATTCTTTAAGGAATAAGGTATCATGAATGTAATCAATAAGGTTTTATGGTAATTCAGGATGTTGCAGTGTTTTAAAAGAATACATGATGAAGGTGTTCACATGTTATTACGCAGAAAAAAGGATCTTCATTGTGTTTACCTTCCTTATAAATTTTAGACTGAAGTATTTTGGATAGTTCTAGTTTGGATTATTTTGGATTTCCATAAAAGGACAACCCGGAGGTCGGGCGGCAACCCGTCGCGTCCGGCAAGGCCATGAGACTTGAACCCACAACTGAAGGGCGACAAGGGTGTATCACCTACCACTGACCCACGTGATTTCCTGGATTGAATAATGTCATTTGTTTTAATGGTTCTGCTATATGAATTATAAATTCATTTTTTTAACCCTATACGAATAGGATAAATAGAATATTATTTTTAAGTTCTATTATCTTTTAGAGTGAAAGATGAGTTTGTGGTAGAACTTAGTTAAAGGATGAGACTCTACATGTCAAGTATATATTTTTCTTATTCTCTTATTCAATGAATAAATTAATTCTTATTCTGTAGTGAAGGGATCTTAAAACAAAAAATGTGTTATCCTAATACCATATGTTTTGCTGAACCGATGGTATTTTAAATCATCATAGATTGATGAATTTAAGGCCCTAAATTTTACACTTTTTTGTGATTGATGACCTCAATCACTACCTATAAATATTTATGTTTTTCCTCCAATTACATGTCTATAATTTCCACCAATTTTCTCTGAATAGAGATCATAATTTGGTGGTGACCCTTTCATTTCTCTTTTCCTCTTATTAAGACTAAATTTTATTAACCCAATTTCTGATGTGGGTTTTCCCACAAAGATATTTTCTATATTCAACCTTTAATTTTCGAAGAGCAATTTAAAATTGCAAGGACGCAATTTATTGAAGGAGGGGAGAATGTAACAACCCAAGATTTCATAGTGTGTTATTTCTTCAAAATAATTCAATAACTTTCACTACACGCAACACCGAGTTCAAGTTCACCATGACTTGCTAAACAAGCCGTTAAAAAGAGGTTATGAATAGTATTAACTAAATTTTAAACTTTATATAATCCTTATAATTTTAGAATCCATATTATGAGTTTCTTAGACATAATGTAAGAACAAATCCATTTTTAGTATTGCACTTTTACAAACTTTTAATAGTGAACCCTTTTTAAATCCAATATTTTAAACTTTTATATATTCAATTTGACTAAATAAATTTAATTTTTAGAATGGGGACATCAAAAATTTACAATGAAACATCCCAAGCATCCACGGTACGTTTCCCTTTGAATAATGCAATGGCGTGCATTGTACGCAACTTTGAGATTCTAACACACCACAACAAATCAAACTAGCCGTTATGAATAGTAATACCTACTTTTTGAAATTTTATAAATTTTATATTTCAAAATGGACTTCATTTTTGGATTCGTAGTATCGAATTTATCCTAAGGTGAAATTTTGGTACTTTTCGGATAACTTTAATATTTTGATGAATAGTGAAAATTACTAAATTTTAATTAAAAACAACTTTTTTAATAAAAATAATTAATAGTGATAAATTATGAATTTGAGTGGTTTTAAACTATATTTAGAATATATTTTTACCATTTAATACAATTTTGGTCATTGGACATAATTTCACAATTAAACCGAACATAAACAAGTATCAATCTTTTGATAGTTGTTATATCTTAAAAACACGCTTTTTGTTTTGACAGCGGAAATTAATTTTAAATTAATTTCTGCCACTTCTGTGTTTTGAATTTGGAAAAATGTATTCCATATTTGGAATCAGTATGTTCAAATTGTGTAAATAGTTAACTTTTATTTTTAGACATTTTGACTAATTACTTCGATAAATATCTTATTTACCATGGTTAAAGGGTAAATCCGGTAAATAAGGGTTAAAAAATAATATTATAATAATACTAAATTACCCTAAAACGTGTCCTAACATTATTGGTTGATGAATTTCCGACCATGGGCATCTTTGGGTCGATTTTTGGACCCCATGGTGCCACTTGTAAGTGATAGGGACACTTTATTTTAATTAAGTTAAAATGAATACAAAAATGACAAAAGCATATATCTTTTAGAAAAAAAAAATTACATAGAGTTATATATGTTGGATTTTCGAATATAAATATTCATTAGAAATATAAAATTATTTCCTACATAATTGTATTTTATTTATAATTTTTATACATTAAATAAGTAAATTTATTTATGACACAATGGTGATGCAGTAATTACCATAATAGTGAAAAATTAAAATGATTGATATTGTAGATACACAAATAAATATAATTTGAGACTTTTTATGAATTACACTAATTTTCTAGGTTAATAAGACATTTTAGGAATGATTTAATTAACCTTTTTAGAAGTAATCATTCTGTTATGATTTTTTTAAAAAATCAACTATTGAATAGTGTCAAAATTGACATAAAAGAGTTTTTAAAACAAATATTATATTATTAATTGATATTAAATTCCTAAAAATCTAAGGTTAGTCCAAGGGACATATATCATGATAGGTGTATCATTAATGGACCACTTGGGGATCACTTGGATGTATATAGTAAGATTATTAACCATATAATATAAAAATACAAAGAGACATTGTAAAAGTGAAACTAATTAACTAAGAGTTAATACTTAATGATAAGGTTAATACAGTAACCCAAACCTGTCTAAATTCTATTGGTTGAGTGGTTTTTCGAGCTATCCCCACCTTAACATTTAAATAATCCACTTTGGAGCCATTAGAAACCGAATATGAATTTATTATAAAATAATATTTCTAGCTTTTCCAAAGGTGCCCCTCACCCCTCTTATAAAAGGGCACTCCCCCTTCTCATTAATTAACACCTTCAAAGACTTTTGGCTCGGCCAAACTCTACCCAAATATTCTCTCAAATTACTTCACTTCATCCTAGAGACCTTCCTTTATTCAGAAATCCAACCTAAGAGCCCTTTTGATCAAATCAAAAGGAAGAACCCGAAGAAGAGGTAATAATTTCACCACCCTTTTCCAAATTCCTTTCTTCTTCCACTTCTACCTTCTTTGTTATTACCATTATAAAAAAATAAATCCAGTATCTTATATATACTGTGATGTTATTATAAATATGGTACAACCATATTCAGTATTCTATCCATCCTTTTAATAACATGTCACCATACGTGCGTACGTACGGCTTACCGTCTCCACGTCGTGGTGTAATAGTTATTCAATAAATTATTGTTTGGATGGGTATAATAATGATGTGTAACTCATGTAAATAATAAATATAACATGATAATGATTATTTATATATGATATACCATCCAATTATATATTATATCAAAAGAATGATATTGTCACTCGTGCGTACGTACGGACTACCGTCTCCACGAACGCGATGAGATTCATTCTCCATCGTATCTATTCAAGTATAATTCTCATTTGATGATTTAAAAATAATGTCTAAGGACTTTATATAATTCTGGATATGATTAATATACAACCTATCCATGACAAACACGACTTACGTAACAAAACATATAAAATAAAATGAGTAAGTTAACACCCGAAACAACGATAATACTAAGATATTATTAACAAATCAATGCTAAAAGATCATATATGATATCATATTAATGTATATGATTCTTGAATAATTTAATAACAATTATTTCACCATTATATAGGAGGTTAACCTACCCCAACCAAGGAAAAGTACAAGGTAATGGTTATTTCACAATCTCTTCATTATCCGAGGTTGTTTATATGTAATTATGTACCGGGGCCTCTTTATCATCCACATTCATGTTTCTCGAAAGTGTATTTCAAAAAATTCTTACTATTTTACAGAATATGGGTTAAAGTAATTTATACCCTTGCTTGAATTTTTATAAGAATTTTATAAAGTAATCTTTCCGTCGTTTTCCAAACAAGTCCTTTTTAACCTTTTTGACAGAATTACGGTAAGAATGTTTTTTTAACTTATACGGCGGGTGCGGCTATTTTCCCCCATTATAAAATTTTCAAAGCTTCCCTTACAATATTATAAGGATATTTTCAAGGTAAATATTTTATTTTATAATTATTTGACTTTTAAATGATTTCAAAAAGAATATTTTAAGAATTTCTGAAAGGTACTCTTTATCAAAATCAGAATTTTAAATGTTTTAAAGATTTATCTTTCTAAATCTTTTTAATTAATGTCCATGTTTTCAAAATGATTTTAAGAATTTATTTATATGGACATGAATGTTTTGAAATTATATCTCTTTTCAAAAGCTTCGAAGTGGTATGGGACACTTTGATTCAAAAATCTCTTTTAAATTACCTCCTTAATAAATGTGTGACTTTTAAATGATTTCAAAAAAAGAGATATTTCTCTCAAATAGTTTTGATTTCATCTATGTCAACATCCTTTGATGGATTTTAAGTTTATTTTAAGTTTATTTATTATTATACAAAACTTCCATATTGTTTTGAAGTTTTTGTGATGTGTTTGACTGTGGATGTGTTATTCTTATACCATTCGTGGTTTATGGATGAAGTATTTACATTTCGTATGCTAGTTTTAATACGAATGTTTATGTTATGTTTGAACCTTTTCATATGGGAATGCATTGGACTTAATATGTGACGGGTGGATCCCGCTATATCTCCTCAATGCATTGGTAGGTCTCATGAGACAAACTAGTGTCTTGTCACAAGGCTTTGGAAAAATCTTATTTGTATTCTTGGCACGAGGTCTTGGCTATGTGGTTATGATAGTCTGGAATTATGCATTCCATCATTATGAAAGTGGTTATTGATATTGCATGTGATTATTCGATTAGTAGAATATCCATGTGAATAAGTAAATGGAATTATTTCATTTTTTCCATACTATGTTGAAGTTCAAGATTAAAAGGCTTTTGTTTTAGTTATACATTGACTTAAATGTTTATTATTATTTATGAAAGTTTCCGCTATATTTTTATCATTACTGGGTATTTGAGCTCACCCCTTTCAAAGTTTTATTTTTCCCAGGATGTGAAGAAGTAATTTATGAATGACCTTCAGAGGTAGTATGTCGGGATATGTGTGTGGACTATGAAGAAAATATATTGTTGTAGTTTTCATTTTTATGATATAATATAAGACTTATGAATATATCTAGTGTTTCCAAGGCTACTAAACTAATCGGTCTTTCAAGATTTGATCTTTCCTGTGATCATGCCAATGTTATGTAATAATGCACCGACTCTAGTTAACTGGGTTTGGGGCGTTACAGTTGGAATCAGAGGAAGTTTAGTACAAACCTTGGAAGCTAGATTTAGATAAACTCTGATTAGAGCACATAGACCTAAGTTGGACTTTGAGGATTAGTATAGAAGAAATTCCTAGAATTTTGGT
This sequence comes from Viscum album, assembly GCA_963277665.1. Taxonomy (NCBI): domain Eukaryota; kingdom Viridiplantae; phylum Streptophyta; class Magnoliopsida; order Santalales; family Viscaceae; genus Viscum; species Viscum album. The sequence continues at coordinate 2,104,442,993 of OY728165.1, forward strand.
ATTGTAGTGATTTTGTGAGTTATCCGAGCAATACATCCCTGTCTGGATACGAGCAGGTAGATGCGTCTCTGGCACAGATGTACCTAGAGGTAAAACCCGAAAACATTGCTTTGAGCTAGACTTGAACGGGAACTGGTGCACGACAACGGGCATTTCTGCACTCTTGGTTACGACACTCCTAGGGGATATGCTTAGGATAACTCTCATTTTATTACAAATCATTATGAAGGGTTTATGAGTATATACTTCCTCAAAGAAAATATTTTTATGATTATGGATTATATCCATAAACTATTTAATTTATGTTATGTGTTTTACATGTTTGGGATTAGGTATTGTTATTCATAAACTAATCTAGTGTATGCCATTGTTTAGAAATGGCGCCCAGTAGAAGGAATGAGAACTCCAGCAATGCACATGATCCAAATAGAAATAAGGATCATATATTTCATGGACTTAAGCCAGAATTTATAAGAGAAATAGTCTCCCATGTATTATCATCATATGAAGAAATAATATCATGTGTTTATAAGATAAGTATAGATTTTACTGAGTCTTATGGCTTTGAAGGGAAGCAAGAAAACAAAAGGATGGAAGAGGGAAATATGGATAAAGGGAAGAGGGAAAAGTAGAATTTTCCCATATGTGATAACTGTAGTAAGAAACACCTTGGAACTTGCCTAAAAGGAATGGGAGTTTGTTATAAGTGTGGAGGAAAATGGCACAAAGTACGTGACTGCAAGGGTAAGAAAATGGTTTCAAATGTACAATGCTTCATTTGTAAGTAGTTTAGACACTATGCAAACCTATGTCCTAGTCATCAGACTATGCCGCAAATGATGCTATTGGATAATAATCAAGTTATGATACTACCACAGATAAAGAGGAATGATTAGAGTTCTTATGTTGATTATGTCATTTGAGTGTTGTATCAACAATATACTTGTTATAATAATTATGGAGTATATAAGGATTGTAATGCAGTACTATTTCATTAAGGACTTGAGATTGTGTGGAACAAAGAAAAGTGACTCAATAACAGGTTAAATTTTTGGAAAATATATGGTTGAGAGAAAGATAAACCATAATATGGTTCTGATACCGAGGTAGTGATTTTAGAATAATACATGATTGATTAGGATAAATTGTATTAGATATTCTTGACTACCTTGAAACTGATTAATGATTTGTATATTTCATCATTGTTCGGGTTTACAACATTTTTGGATTGAAGGAGTATATCTATTATTCTTTAAGGAATAAGGTATCATGAATGTAATCAATAAGGTTTTATGGTAATTCAAGATGTTGCAGTGTTTTAAAAGAATACATGATGAAGGTGTTCACATGTTATTACGCGGAAAAAAGGATCTTCTTTGTGTTTACCTTCCTTATCAATTTTGGACTGAAGTATTTTGGATAGTTCTAGTTTGTATTATTTTGGATTACCATAAAAGGACAACCCGGAGGTCGGGCGGGAACCTGTCGCGTCCGGCAAGGCCGCGAGACTTGAACCCACAACCGAAGGGCAACAAGGGTGTATCACCTACCACTGACCCACATGATGTCCTGGATTGAATAATGTCGTTTTTTTAATGGTTCTGCTATATGAATTATAAATTCATTTTTTTAACCCTATACGAATAGGATAAATAGAATATTATTTTTAAGTTCTATTATCTTTTAGAGTGAAAGATGAGTTTGTGGTAGAACTTAGTTAAAGGATGAGACTCTACTTGTCAAGTATGTATTTTTCTTATTTTCTTATTCAATGAATAAATTAATTCTTATTCTATAGTGAAGGGATCTTATAACAAAAAATGTGTTATCCTAATACCATATGTTTTGCTGAACCGATGGTATTTTAAATCATCATATATTGATAAATTTAAGGCCCTCAATTTTACACTTGCTTGTGATTGATGACCTCAATCACTACCTATAAATATTTACATTTTTTCCTCCAATTATATGTCTCTAATTTCCACCAATTTTCTCTGAATAGAGATCATAATTTGGTGTTGACCCTTTCATTTCTCTTTTCCTCTTAATGAGACTAAATTTTATTAACCCAATTTCTGATGTGGGTTTTCCCACAAAGATATTTTCTATATTCAACCTTTTATTTTCGAAGAGTAATTTAAAATTGTGAGGACGCAATTTATTGAAGGAGGGGAGAATGTAACAACCGAAGATTTCATAGTGTGTTATTTCTTCAAAATAATTCAATAACTTGCACTACACGCAACACCGAGTTCAAGCGCACCATGACTTGCTAAACAAGTCGTTCAAAAGAGGTTATGAATAGTATTAACTAAATTTTAAACTTTATATAATCCTTATAATTTTATAATTCATATTATGAGTTTCTTAGACATAATGTAAGAACAAATCCATTTTCAGTATTGCACTTTTACAAACTTTTAATAGTGAACCCTTTTTAAATCCAATATTTTAAACTTTTATATATTCAATTTGACTAAATAAATTTAATTTTTAGAATGGGGACATCAAAAATTTATAATGAAACATCCCAAGCTTCCACTTTACGTTTCCCTTTGAATAATGCAATGGCGTGCATTGTACGCAACTTCGAGATTCTAACACACCACAACCAATCAAACTAGCCGTTATGAATAGTAATACCTACTTTTTGAAATTTTATAAATTTTATCTTTCAAAATGGACAACATTTTTGGATTTGGAGTATCGAATTTAGCCTAAGGTGAAATTTTGGTACTTTTCGGATAACTTTAATATTTTGATGAATAGTGAAAATTACTAAATTTTAATTAAAAACAACTTTTTTAATCAAAATAATTAATAGTGATAAATTATTAATTTGAGTGGCTTTAAACTATATTTAGAATATATTTTTACCATTTAATACAATTTTGGTCATTGGAAAAAATTTCACAATTAAACCGAACATAAACAAGTATCAATCTTTTGATAGTTGTTATATCTTAAAAACACCCTTTTTGTTTTGACAGCGGAAGTTAATTTTAAATTAATTTCTTCCACTTCTATGTTTTGAATTTGGAAAAATGGATCCCATATTTGGAATCGGTATGTTCAAATTGTGTAAATAGTTAACTTTTATTTTTAGACATTTTGAATAATTACTTCGGTAAATATCTTATTTACTATGGTTAAAGGGTAAATCAGGTAAATAAGGGTTAAAAAATAATATTATAATAATACTAAATTACCCTAAAACGTGTCCTAACCTTATTGGTTGATTAATTTCTGACCATGGGCATCTTTGGGTCGATTTTTGGACCCCATGGTGCCACTTGTAAGTGATAAGGACACTTTATTTTAATTAAGTTAAAATGAATACAAAAATGACAGAAGCATATATCTTTTAGAAAAACAATTTTTACATAGAGTTTATATGTTTTATTTTCAACTATAAATATTCATTAGAAAGATAAAATTATTTCCTACATAATGGTATTTTATTTATAATTTTTAGACATTAAATAAGTAAATTTATTTATGACATAATGGTGATGCAGTAATTACCATAATAGTGAAAAATTAAAATGATTGATATTGTAGATACCCAATTAAATATAATTTGAGACTTTTTATGAATTAAACTAATTTTATAGGTTAAAATGACATTTTAGGAATGATTTAATTAACCTTTTTAGAAGTAATCATTCTGTTATGAGTTTTTTTTAAAATCAACTATTGAATAGTGTCAAAATTGACATAAAAGAGTTTTTAAAAAAAATATTATATTATTAATTGATATTAAATTCCTAAAAATATAAGTTTAGGCCAAGGGACATATATCATGATAGTTATATCATTAATGGACCACTTGGGGGTCACTTGGATGTATATAGTAAGCTTATTAACCATATAATATAAAAATACAAAGAGACATTGTAAAAGTGAAACTAATTAACTAAGAGTTAATACTTAATGATAAGGTTAATACAGTAACCCAAACCTGTCTAAATTATATTGGTTGAGTGTTTTTCGACCTATACCCACCTTAAAATTTAAATAATATACTTTGGAGCCATTAGAAACTAAATATTAATTTATTATAAATTAATATTTCTAGCTTTTCCAAAGGTGCCCCTCACCCCTCTTATAAAAGGGCACTCCCCCTTCTCATTAATTAACACCTTCAAAGAATTTTGGCTCGGCCAAACTCTACCAAAATATTCTCTCAAATTACCTCACTTCATCTTAGAGACCATCCTTTAGTCATAAATCCAACCTAAGAGCCCTTTTGATCAAATCAAAAGGAAGAACCCGAAGAAGAGGTAATAATTTCACCACCCTTTTCCAAGTTCCTTTCTTCTTCCACTTCTTCCTTCTTTGTTATTACCATTATAAAAAATTAACTCCAGTATCTTATATATACTGTGATGTTATTATAAATATGGTACAACCATATTCAGTATTATATCCATCCTTTTAATAACATGTCACCATACGTGCGTACGTACGGCTTACCATCTCCACGTCGTGGTGTAATAGTTATTCAATAAATTATTGTTTGGATGGGTATAATAATGATGTGTAACTCATGTAAATAATAAATATAACATGATAATGATTCTGTATATATGATATACCATCCAATTATATATTATATCAAAAGAATGATATTGTCACTCGTGCATACGTACAGACTACCGTCTCCACGAACGCGATGAGATTCATTCTCTATCGTATCCATTCAAGTATAATTCTCATTTGATGATTTAAAAATAATGTTTAAGGACTTGATATAATTCTGGATATGATTAAGATACAACCTATCCAAGACAAACACGACTTACGTAACAAAACATATAAAATAAAATGAGTAAGTTAACACCCGAAACAACGATAATACTAAGATATTATTAACAAATCAATGCTAAAAGATCATATATGATATCATATTAATGTATATGATTATTGAATAATTTAATAACAATTATTTCACCATTATACAGGAGGTTAACCTATCCCAACTAAGGAAAAGTATAAGGTAAGGGTTATTTCACAATCTCTTCATTATCTGAGGTTGTTTATATGTAATTATCTACCGGGACCTCTTTATCATCCACATTCATGTTTCTCGAAAGTGTATTTCAAAAAATTCTTACTATTTTACAGAATTTGGGTTAAAGTCATTTATACCCTTGCTTGAATTTTTATAAGAATTTTATAAAGTAATCTTTCCGTCATTTTTCAAACAAGTCCTTTTTAACCTTTTTGACAGAATTAAGTTAAGAATGTTTTTTTTAACTTATACGGTGGGTGCGGCTATTTTTTTCCGTTATAAAATTTTCAAATCTTCCCTTACAATATTATAATGATATTTTCAAGGTAAATGTTTTATTTTATAATTATGTGACTTTTAAATGATTTAAAAAGGAATATTTTAAGAATTTCTGAAAGGTACTCTTTATCAAAATCATAATTTTAAATGTTTTAAAGATTTATCTTTCTAAATATTTTTAATTAATGTCCATGTTTTAAAAATGATTTTAAGGATTTATTTATATGGACATGAATTTTTTGAAATTATATATCTTTTCAAAAGCTTCGTAGTGGTATGGGACACTTTGATTCAAAAATCTCTTTTAAATTACTTCCTTAATAAATGTGTGACTTTTAAATGATTTCAAAAAAAGAGATATTTCTCTCAAATAGTTTTGATTTCATCTATGTCAACATCCTTTGATGGATTTTAAGTTTATTTGAAGTTTATTTATTATTATACAAAACTTCCATATTGTTTTGAAGTTTTTGTGATGTGTTTGACTATGGATGTGTTATTCTTATACCATTCGTGGTTTATGGATGAAGTATTTACATTTCGTATGATAGTTTTAATACAAATGTTTATGTTATGTTTGAACCTTTTAATATGGGAATGCATTTGACTTAATATGTGACGGGTGGAGCCCGCTATAGCTCCTCGATGCATCGGTAGGTCTCATGAGACAAACTAGTGTCTTGTCACAAGGCTTTCGAAAAATCTTATTTGTAGTCTTGGCACGAGGCCTTGGCTATGTGGTTATGATAGTCTGGCATTATGCATTCCATCATTATGAAAGTGGTTATTGATATTGCATGTGATTATTCGATTAGCAGAATATCCATGTGAATAAGTAAATGGCGTTATTTCATTTTTGCCATACTATATGGAAATTCAAGTTTAAAAGGATTTTGTTTTAGTTATACATTGCCTTAAATGCTTATTCTTATTTATGAAAGTTTTCTCTATATTGTTATCCTTACTGGGTATTTGAGCTCACCCCTTTCAATGTTTTATTTTTCCCAGGATGTGAAGAAGTAATTTATGAATGACCTACAGGGATTTTATGTGGGTATATGAGTGTGGACTATGAAGAAAAGATATTGTTGTAGTTTTCATTTTTATTATGTAATGTAAGACTTATGAATATATCTAGTGTTTCCAAGGCTACTAAATTAATCGGTCTTTCGAGATTTGATCTTTCTTGTGATCATGCCAATGTTATGTAATAATGCACCGACTCTAGGTAACTGGGGTCGGGGAATTACAGTAGGTATCAGAGTAAGTTTAGTACAAACCTTGGAAGCTAGATTTAGATAAACTCTGATTAGAGCACATAGACCTAAGATGGACTTTGAGGATTAGTATAGAATAACTTCCTAGAATTTTGGTATTATAGAGATTTTGTGAGTTTTCCAAGAAATACATCCCTGTCTGGATACGAGCAGGTAGAGGCGGCTCTGGCACAGATGTACCTAGAGGTAAAACCCGAAAACACCGCTTTTAGCTAGACTCGAACGGGAACTGGTGCACGACAATGGGCCTTGTTGCACTCTTGGTTACGACACTCTCGGGGGATATTCTTAGGATAACTCTCATTTTATTTACAAATCATTATGAAGTCTTTATGAGTATATACTTCCTCAAAGAAAATATTTTTATGATTATGGACTATATCCATAAACTATTTAGTTTATGTTATGTGTTTTACAAGTTTGGTATTAGGTATTATTATTCATAAACTAATACAGTGTATGCCATTGTTTAGAAATGACGCCTAGTAGAAGGAATGAGAACTCCAGCAATGCACATGATCCAAATAGAAATAAGGATCATATCTTTCATGGTCTTAACCCGGAATTTATAAGAGAAATAGTCTCCCATGTATTATCATCATATGAAGAAATAATATCATGTGTTGATAAGATAAGTAAAGATTTTACTGAGTCCTATGGCTTTGAAGGGAAGCAAGAGAAGAAAAGGATGGAAGAGGGAAAGATGGATAAAGGGAAGAGGGAAAAGTAGAATTTTACCATATGTGATAATTGTGGGAAGAAACACCTTGGAACTTGCCTGAAAGGAATGGGATTTTGTTATAAGTGTGGAGGAAAAGGGCACAAAGTATCTGACTGCAAGGGTAAGAAAATGGTTTCAAATGTACAATGCTTCATTTGCAAGGAGTTTAGACACTACGCAAACCTATGTCCCAGTCATCAGACTATGCCGTAAATGATTCCATTGGATAATAATCAAGTTATGATACTACCACAGATAAAGAGGAATGATTAGAGTTCTTATGTTGATTATGTCATTTGAGTGTTGTATCAACAATGTACTTGTTATAATAATTATGGAGTATATAAGGATTGTACTGCAGTACTATTTCATTAAGGACTTTAGATTGTGTGGAACAAAGAAAAGTGACTCAATAGCAGGTTAAATTTTTGGAAAATATATGGTTGAGAGAAAGATAAACCATAATATGGTTCTGCTACCGAGGTAGTGGTTTTAGAATAATACATTATTGATTTAGATAAATTTTATTGGATATTCTTGACTACCTTGAAACTGATTAATGATTTGTATATTTCATCATTGTTGGGGTTTACAACATTTTTGGATTGAAGGAGTATATCTATTATTCTTTAAGGAATAAGGGATCATGAATGTAATCAATAAGGTTTTATGGTAATTCAGGATGTTGTAGTGTTTTAAAAGAATACATGATGAAGGTGTTCACACGTTATTACGCGGAAAAAAGGATCTTAATTGTGTTTACCTTCCTTATAAATTTTGGACTGAAGTATTTTGGATAGTTCTAGTTTGGATTATTTTGGATTGCCATAAAAGGACAACCCGGAGGTCGGGCAGCAACCCGTCGCGTCCGGTAAGGCCGCAAGACTTGAACCCCCAACCGAAGGGTGACAAGGGTGTATCACCTACCACTGACACACGTGATGTCCTGGATTGAATAATGTCATTTTTTAATGGTTCTACTATATGAATTATAAATTCATTTTTTTAACCCTATACGAATAGGATAAATAGAATATTATTTTTAAGTTATATTATCTTTTAGAGTGAAAGATGAGTTTGTGGTAGAACTTAGTTAAAGGATGAGACTCTACTTGTCAAGTATCTATTTTTCTTATTCTCTTATTCAATGAATAAATTAATTCTTATTTTTTAGTGAAGGGATCTTAAAACAAAAAATGTGTTATCCTAATACCATATGTTTTGCTGAACCGATGGTATTTTAAATCATCATAGATTGATGAATTTAAGGCCCTCAATTTTACACTTGTTTGTGATTTATGACCTCAATCACTACCTATAAATATTTACGTTTTTTTCTCCAATTATATATCTCTAATTACCACCAATTTTCTCCGAATATATATCATAATTCGGTGGTGACCCTTTCATTCCTCTTTTCCTCTTATTAAGACTACATTTTATTAACCCAATTTCCGATGTGGGTTTTCCCACGAAGATATTTTCTATATTCAACCTTTTATTTTCGAAGAACAATTTAAAAATTGCAAGGACGCAATTTATTGAAGGAGGGGAGAATGTAACACCCCAAGATTTCATAGTATGTTATTTCTTCAAAATAATTCAATAACTTGCACTACAGGCAACATCGAGTTCAAGCGCACCATGACTTGCTAAACAAGCTGTTCAAAAGAGGTTATGAATAGTATTAACTAAATTTTAAACTTTATATAATCCTTATAATTTTAGAATCCATATTATGAGTTTCTTAGACATAATTTAAGAACAAATCCATTTTCAGTATTGCACTTTTACAAACTTTTAATAGTGAACCCTTTTTAAATCCAATATTTTAAACTTTTATATATTCAATTTGACTAAATAAATTTACTTTTTAGAATGGGAACATCAAAAATTTACAATGAAACATACCAATCTTCCACGGCACGTTTCCCTTTGAATAATGTAATGGCGTGCATTGTACGCAACTTCGAGATTCTAACTCACCACAACCAATCAAACTAGCCGTTATGAATAGTAATACCTACTTTTTGAAATTTTATAAATTTTATCTTTCAAAATGGACTTCATTTTTTTATTTGGAGTATCGAATTTAGCCTAAGGTGAAATTTTGGTACTTTTCGGATAACTTTAATATTTTGATGAATAGAGAAAATTACTAAATTTTAATTAAAAACAACTTTTTAATCAAAATAATTAATAGTGATAAATTATTAATTTAAGTGGTTTTAAACTATATTTATAATATATTTTTACCATTTAATACAATTTTGGTCATTGGACATAATATCACAATTAAACCGAATATAAACAAGTATCAATCTTTTGATAGTTGTTATATCTTAAAAACACGCTTTTTGTTTTGACAGCGGGAATTAATTTTAAATTAATTTCTGCCACTTCTGTGTTTTGAATTTGGAAAAATGGATTCCATATTTGGAATCATTATGTTCAAATTTTTTAAATAGGTAACTTTTATTTTTAGACATTTTGAATAATTACTTCGGTAAATATTTTATTTACCATGGTTAAAGGGTAAATCCAGTAAATAAGGGTTAACAAATAATATTATAATAATACTAAATTACCCTAAAACGTGTCCTAACATTATTGGTTGATTCATGTCCGACCATGGTCATCTTTGGGTCGATTTTGGGACCCCATGGTGCCACTTGTAAGTGATAGGGACACTTTATTTTAATTAAGTTAAAATGAATACAAAAATGACACAAGCATATATATTTTAGAAAAACAATTTTTACATAGGGTTATATATGTTGGATTTTCGACTATAATTATTCATTAGAAAGATAAAAATATTTCCTACATAATGGTATTTTATTTATAATTTTTAGACATTAAATAAGTAAATTTATTTATTACATAATGGTGATGCAGTAATTACCATAATAGTGACAAATTAAAATGATTGATATTGTAGATACCCAAATAAATATAATTTGAGACTTTTTATGAATTAAACTAATTTTATAGGTTAATATGACATTTTATAAATGACATAATTAACATTTTTAGAAGTAATCATTCTGTTATGAGTTTTTAAAAAAATCAACTATTGAATAGTGTCAAAATTGACATAAAAGAGTTTTTAAAAAAAATATTATATTATTAATTGATATTAAATTCCTAAAAATATAAGGTTAGGCCAAGAGACATATATCATGATAGGTGTATCATTAATGGACCACTTGGGGGTCACTTGGATGTATATAGAAAGCTTATTAACCATATAATATAAAAATACAAAGAGACATTGTAAAAGTGAAACTAATTAACTAAGAGTTAATACTTAATGATAAGGTTAATACAGTAACCCAAACCTGTCTAAATTCTATCTGTTGAGTGGTTTTTTACCTATACCCACCTTAACATTTAAATAATCCACTTTGGAGCCATTATAAACCGAATATGAATTTATTATAAAATAATATTTCTAGCTTTTCCAAAGGTGCCCCTCACCCCTCTTATAAAAAGGCACTCCCCCTTCTCATTAATTCACACCTTCAAAGCTTTTTGGCTTGGCCAAACTCTACCCAAATACTCTCTAAAATTCCCTCACTTGATACTAGAGGCCTTCCTTTAGTCATAAATCCAACCTATGAACCCTTTTGATCAAATCAAAAGGAAGAACCCGAAGAAGTGGTAATAATTTCACCACCCTTTTCCAAGTTCCTTTCTTCTTCCACTTATTCCTTCTTTGTTATTACCATTATAAAAAATAACTCCAGTATCTTATATATATTGTGATGTTATTATAAATATGGTACAACCATATTCAGTATTCTATCCATCCTTTGAATAACATGTCACCATACGTGCGTACGTACGACTTACCGTCTCCACGTCATGGTGTAATTGTTATTCAATAAATTATTATTTGGATGGGTATAATAATGATGTGTAACTCATGTAAATAATAAATATAACATGATAATGATTCTGTATATATGATATACCATCCAATTATATATTATATCAAAATAATGATATTGTCGCTCGTGCGTACGTACGGACTACCGTCTCCACGAACGTGATGAGATTCATTCTCCATCGTATCCATTCAAGTATAATTCTCATTTGATGATTTAAAAATAATGTTTAAGGACTTGATATCATTCTGTATATGATTAATATACAACCTATCCATGACAAACACGACTTACATAACAAAACATATAAAATAAAACGAGTAAGTTAACACCTGAAACAACGATAATACTAAGATATTATTAAAAAATCAATGCTAAAAGATCATATATGATATCATATTAATGTATATGATTCTTTTATAATTTAATAACAATTATTTCACCATTATACAGGAGGTTAACCTACCCCAACCAAGGAAAATTACAAGGTAATGGTTATTTCACAATCTCTTCATTATCCGAGGTTGTTTATACGTAATTATCTACTGGGACCTCTTTATCATCCACATCCATGTTTCTCGAAAGTGTATTTCAAAACATTCTTACTATTTTACAGAATATGGGTTAAAGTCATTTATACCCTTGTTTGACTTTTTATAAGAAGTTTATAAAGGAATCTTTCCGTCATTTTCCAAACAAGTCCTTTTTAACCTTTTCGACAGAATTAAGGTGAGAATGTTTTTTTTAACTTATACGGTGGGTGCGGCTATTTTCCGCCGTTATAAAATTTTCAAAGCTTCACTTACAAGATTATAAGGATATTTTCAAGGTAAATGTTTTATTTTATAATTATGTGACTTTTAAATGATTTCAAAAAGAATATTTTAAGAATTTCTGAAAGGTACTCTTTATCAAAATCAGAATTTTAAATGTTTTAAAGATTTATCTTTCTAAATCTTTTTAATTAATGTCCATGTTTTAAAAATGATTTTAAGGATTTATTTATATGGACATGAATGTTTTGAAATTATATTTCTTTTCGAAAGCTTTGAAGTGGTATAGGACACTTTGATTCAAAAATCTCTTTTAAATTACTTCCTTAATAAATGTGTGACTTTTAAATGATTTCAAAAAAATAGATATTTCTCTCAAATAGTTTTGATTTCATCTATGTCAACATCCTTTGATGGATTTTAAGTTTATTTGAAGTTGATTTATTATTATACAAAACTTCCATATTGTTTTGAAGTTTTTGTGATGTGTTTTACTGTGGATGTGTTATTCGTATACCATTCGTGGTTTGTGGATGAAGTATTTACATTTCATATGCTAGTTTTAATACGAATGTTTATGTTATGTTTGAACCTTTTCATATGGGAATGCATTGGACTTAATATGTGACAGGTGGAGCCCACTATAGCTCCTCGATGCATCAGTAAGTCTCATGAGACAAACTAGTGTCTTGGCACAAGGTCTTGGAAAAATCTTATTTGTAGTCTTGGCACGAGGCCTTGGCTATGTGGTTATGATAGTCTGGAATTATGCATTCCATCATTATGAAAGTGGTTATTGATATTACATGTGATTATTCGATTAGTAGAATATCTATGTGAATAAGTAAATGGCATTATTTTATTTTTTCCATACTATGTTGAAGTTCAAGTTTAAAAGGATTTTGTTTTAGTTATACATTGCCTTAAATGTTTATTCTTATTTATGAAAGTTTCTGCTATATTGTTATCCTTACTGGGAATTTGAGCTCACCCCTTTCAATGTTTTATTTTTCCTAGGATGTGAAGAAGTAATTTATGAATGACCTACAGGGATAGTATGTGGGGATATGAGTGTGGACTATGAAGAAAAGATATTGTTGTAGTTTTCATTTTTATGATGTAATGTAAGACTTATGAATATATCTAGTGTTTCCAAGGCTACTAAACTAACCTGTATTTCGAGATTTGATCTTTCTTGTGATCAAGCTAATGTTATGCAATAATGCACCGACTCTAGGTAACTGGGGTCGGGGCGTTACAGTAGGGGATTGTACCGACTATATCGCAAACCATAATGAAACCAAGATATGAGTAGGGGATTGTATAACCGATGATACTGAAACCCAACTATCATTTCCCACTGCATAAGGGATCATATACCATAAGATTCCATAAAAACTACGAAGTTGTCCTACTAGATAGGGGATCTACGTCCGTGTAGAGTTGGTCACAGTGATACCAAAAACCCGATCTAGGGAAATGATAAGATAAAATATCCCACCTCGGCCTCACCAGAGGGATTCTACAACTCTATATAAGCTCATCATATCAAGGGTATCTCAGTCTTGTACTAAGGATATAATACCAAAAACCCTCATAGTGTAAGGACCAGGGGGACTCACTTATCCCTACCGATCAAGGAATCACTATCCCAAGAAACCCACAAAACATAGCTTTCACACCGCACCTCCCAGGCCTAAACCATGTCAACCATCATGGTCTATGTGAAAAACATGTAGGATATGCTATTTATTCATCCAAAACAGAAACTTGCTGAAAAGGTCACATTTCACCGCAAATGCCTAAACTGGGCCTCAAAGGGGCTCCAAACTCAATTTTGGTTTAAGCACCCAAAATCGGTCTTGAAATTTCTGAATTAAACTCAAGGTTACAACACTAATGATGACACATCAATCGAACACCGGATGCAGAAGATACATCTGACGCAAGAATCTCCAAATAATAATAATTATATTTTTATTATTAAACATAGGCATTTCGTGCAACCAAGACACAAAACTAAGTATTAAAATTTACAAACCATTCTAAAAAGATCCTTCTCGATGAGAGGAATGTGTCGATATAGATGACACGTCAATCTTACACCCAGTTGGAGATTTATGGGGGTTTGACATTCCCTCGGCCCAACCCGGCCCGTACCAGCTAGACCATCCCGCTCCGACTGGTTCACTCCGCCTGGGCCAGCCCACTCCAATCATCCTGGCCCAACTTGCCAGCCCACGGCTCAGCCGCCCACCGGGTCCTGCCACGTTTGTCCCGCATTCTCACTGATTCGTGGCCTACACACCCAGCGCACCCGCCAGTCTCTTCCCTCCGGCACTCTGCGCCGCCACGCTGCCCAGCGGTCTCACTGCCGCACCCAAACTCTGCACTATCTCGTTGCACCCGGCCTCCACGCCGCCTCACCAAAACCCTCCACACCAGATCCACGCCCTACCAGACCCGTGTCGCCGCCAACTTTCATGGACCACCGGGACCACTCCAGGGGTTGGAGAATTATTCTAAGACCAGATCCAGAAACCTCAGGATGCGATCTATACAGAATCTAGCTTCGCTCAAAGGTTTATTGATGATTCAAACAAATACATTGTAAAAATAAAAGGGATCGAGACTTAAAACTCAATCCATCTACCTAGAGGTGAAACACTAAAGCTTCAATGTCGAATTGGCACTCTGAAGCTGCTGTTGCACAATCTGGGAGCATCCGCTGTCAAGATCTGAGATCGACAGTGCTTCGCTTCTTTGATCTGGACTCCATATCATTAATCGCCAAATAGGATGAGAAGGGTATAGGATTTTCTGTGCACACCAAGGGGGGGAGGAGAGATATATTTTTTATAATTAAATTAAAACAAATATCCGCTTAACACCCCGACCTGACTCGCCTCCGACCCGACACCCGACACCGACAAAGTTTATATCGCACCTAGGGTAAACATGATATTCTAAAGTCAACTACAGTCTCAGAAATTCAATCTGAGCCTTTGATCATGAGTTATTTTATCCGATGTACCAAAATAAATAAATTTATTTATTTACCAAAATTCCCTCAATAATTTTTTCCACAGAAATCCTGTGCCCAGAAAACTTATACCATGTCTAGGGTAAACGACACGCTCCAGTCTCAACTGTGGCCTCGGTTTTCAAATCCGAGCTAATTTTTAAGAGATAACCCATTTCCTCTACGTGAATAGTATAAAAATACTTAATATTTTTTATAAAATTTTTTCTGGGCACATCGGTCCAAGGAATCGTATGTCGTCTTTGTGTCTAGCAATGGAAATATATGCCGAAATTCTCTAAAGTCTTACAAGGAAGAACTCAAGTCGCTACATGTGTATACTTTCCATGGATGTATTAAATGATTCTTAAACTTAAATTTTTGGGTATTTACATATCCATTTTATGATATTTCTTTCATGTTTTTTAACTTTCAAAAGTTACCAAATTGATAAAATAGTTTTTTCTCAATTTTCCTTCTTTGAGACTCATGTTTTGTTTGCACCTAAATTATTTTTCTAGGTTTATATACTTCCATTTTACATGTTATATCATGAATCACCTTCTTTTTTATGATATTTTAATCTTAATTTATTTTTATTTTCTTACATGTAGAGTATGATCCCAAGTAACCAAGTGGTAAGAGTTTATTTAAATAATCTCATCGCTTTTCAAGATTGTTAATTATTATGCTTCTATGATGAAATATTATGATACATCCCTCAAGAACACTCATCAGTCTCCTAATCATGCATTTATTCAGGATATATCCATGTATTAGTAACATTTTTTCACTCGTTATTACTTAAGATAATTAATAAAATGTTTTTAAGAAAATATGACTGTATTTCTCTCTTTGGTCGAAAATTAGTTTTATTTCAAAAACCATGTTTCCAAAAATGTTTTCAAAAATGTTTTCAAATGATCCTTGAAGACTATTTTCAAGGAAAAAGTATTTAAAAAATGTTGTATTGTTTTCAAAGATTCATTTATAATATTTCAAATATATTTTCAAAGAAAAAGGTCTTTAAAATGTTTTATGTTTTAAAAAGTATTTTTCAAAAAAGAAAGGATATTTTCCTTAAGAAATGTTTTTAAAAGATCTTTCAAAAATTTTTCCCATTTAGGATAACATCTTTTGGTGTTACTTATGACTTAATGGGGAAATGATTCAATGTTTCCATTCATATTCTTTCTCTGAATGGCTTACCTTTTATGGCATGATTTTTATGAAATTCGTTTCTCTTTTGTGGGTTATATGCTTATGGGATCCACATCTTTTCATGGGTTATGATTTGATTAAATGATTATGAAACTAGTATCATTTCCACATGTTAAGATATGATTACATTTTTATGATACCCATTTCATTCCATGGGTTATGATATGATTGTTTATGAATTTGTGGTACATGTATGCGTGATTTCATAACGAGATGGTTGGGACCTATATCTCCCTCAAATGCATTGATTAAAGATTTATATATCATGAGATAAAAATTGATGGAATGAGAAATGAACTTAGTTCAGTATTACACAGATTGAATGAGAAATGAACTTGGTTTAGTAATATAGGGTTGGAATAAGGAGTAAACTCTGTTCAATAATACAGGGCTAGAATGAGGTGTGAATTAGATTCAGTAAAAAACATTGTCCACTAAGATGGCCTTAGCAGTGGTGCCTTGACTACTATGGAAATAATTATATATTCTTATGTATCTACCACAATTCCATGTTTTATTCCTATGTTATGATTTCATGTCTTATTTTCTTATTTCCTTATGATTTATGTCTTATGAATTACCAAGATTTATTCCATGATTCATGTTTATGATCTTCGATATGTCGGGTATGATATTCTATTTTTATGATCATGTTCTCGTACACTTATACTCATGATTATGCTTATGTATCTCCCTTGGTTACCCTTACTGATCATATGAGATCACCCCTTTTTATGTTTCCTTCCCCCAATTTATAAAGATATGTATTATGTTTGATGTGTCTAACAAGGGTGCAAGTCAAGAAAAACCTAGTGGGAGATGATGTGGCTCATTTATGTACCCATGTATATGTTTCCATATTTCTAAAGTCACTATACTAATATAGTATTTGGGTTTCTATTTTTATAATTTTTTAAGTATTCCAAAAAATTTATGAAATGTTAATGTATGAAAAGTGAGGGTTTCTATACCTAATTTACTCTATCGATGGAGTCCTCAGCAAACAATGCAAGTCGAGTGGCAGTCAAAACCCAGGGCCTACTTGGGGGATAAAATAATATTGGTCCTTATTTTATTTCCCTTTCTCTTTCTATATTTTTCATTCATTTATCTTTCAATAATTTTTCTTATTTTTTTCTTTTTTTTACTTATAGGTCACTTTGGTGACCAACTCAGGGTTGTCTCACCAATAAGTCAGGTTGTATTTCTCTTTTATACTTTACTTTTTTCTATACAATTAAATTTTATGAAAATATGAGGAAATAATTGTCAAATAAATGGGTAGGTACAGTATAAATGTGGGGGATTAGTACCAATATATTTTAGATTTCCAGGTTTTATTTTTTGTTTTATATTTTTTTTATGTTTTTAGAAATCATGAGATTCATTAAAAACTTTCAGAAAATTAGGAAAATATTGATATTTTTAACAAACCAACTTGATTTAAATTTATATAGTTTTAAGTTATTTCTAAAATTTTATTTTATCTTGATTTTAAATATGATTATTTAAGTAAGTTTAATAAACTGTGAAACTTATGTTCACCAATGTTTTCTATAATAGAAAATCATCCAAACCTAAGAGGTTTCTAGACATGTTTTCATCTAGTTTCTATTTATCATTTTTCTTTAGTGTGTTAAGTCATGTTTTTTAATCTATAATTTTTTCACCTATTTAAATATATTATAATTCATGAAATGTTTTAAATATGATTAAGTAACCATTTTGAATGATCATTTTTACATTGAACTCTATTTTAAAGCCTACCCTTTAATCTAAAAATTTTATTAAGCCCCTAGTGGTCATGAAAAACCTAGTTAGACCACCACATTACAATCCAGATTTTACTCATGTGGAGGGGGGGTTATTGTACTATATTAAAAGGAAAAAAATATGTTAAAACTGTTGTAAATTGTTTTTATTTTGGTTTTAGAAACAAAATCATTCTAGGAAGATATGAGGATGACCAAAACTATTATTCAAAGCTGGTCTGAGAGTTCACCACTACTTTAAGATATAAAAAATACCTATTTTCCTCAAAAATTCGATTATTTTTTTTAAAAATAGATCTTAATTCCAGCTAAAATAATGCTAAAATAGGGAAATAGGGAAGAAATATATCATTAATGCTGAAAATTACAAGGTATGGACTACCCAATAAGAGAAAGGTTTTTTTGGAGGTCAACATTTGCAATAGTGGGGTGAGTGAGAATCCATTCTTAATTTTAAATTGATTCATGCATTTAATTTCATTTTAGAGTCAAGCCTCCTCCTCCTCCTTCTGAGTTTTTAACATCTGAAACTAACCAACCCTTTATAGTTTTAACCACCAAGGTAATGTCTTCATGATTAACACATTTTATGATTATATGACATGGAGATTCTATAAAGGAATCAAGAATATGTGTATCATTCATATTGTTGAAAATGAGAAGAAATCCATTTCAAAATCCTTAAGTGAAGAGAGATACACATCCAAGGAGGTAATAAAAAATTTAAAAAATAATTAATAAGAGAATGAATGAAATTTTATGATTTAATGAGAAAATAGAGAATTAGAATATATTTAGGAAACAAGATATTTCTTTTTCTATTTTAATTGAAAAGTGATGACATTTACATCTTCATAATTCTTAATTAACCATGGTATAAGCATTGGTCAAAGATAAATGTAAAGTGTGAGGGTGGATTTACCTTTTAAAAATTAATATAAATATAAAAGTTGAATTAAAAATTAAATTATTTTGAAAAGATAAATAAATAAATGGATAAATCGATATAGTGATAAATTGATAAATCTAGTGCGTATTTTAAATTTAATTTCAATATACATAAACTGAGTATGTGCAGGGAAAAATGATCATATTGAATTTATGTAATTATGTGTATCAAATTGAATAATTTAATGCATAAAATTAAATTATTGTGAAAACACAATTTCATAAAGGATTTCAGAAATATATCGGTGTTCCCTACATCACCTCTGTAATAACCTAAGATTTTAGTAATTACTTTTTCTTAATTAAGTACAATGTGAGTAGCTTTTCTGGCGGGAAATACAATAAAAAAATGAATAATTGTATTACTATTATAGTTATTAAATTATTGGGTATGTATAAAAGTAACCATATTTTAAAAACTATATAAAAGTTTATAATAAAATAAAGGCCATTTTATACTTAAGAATATATGTTTCTTAAAATCATTTTATGTGTATGTATATATAAATTAATTTTATCACTTTTAGAAGTTTAATTTGAAAAAATTAACATCATTTTTTGGATTTATCATGTTTTATTATATTAAGATTAATTTTTTGGATTTTTATAAAATATTTGATTTTTATCTAAATAGTGAAAAATACCATTTTGAAAAATACCATGGATTTTAATATATAGACATAACCTAAAACTTAAGAAACATTTTTCTTAGCCAAATATATGTATTTTAAGTAACATTATATATTTTAAAAGATCATTTTTGAATTACAAACCTATATTTGATATTTTAGAACATAAGTAATATTTTCTCAAAATTTATTTTAAATACATTAGTATTTTTTTTTAAAAATCAATTGAATCAAATGAAATGAATTTAAAATTTAAAATTAGTGGGTCTAAATTATCTAATAATGTTTACTTTATTTTTAGGAATAAATATTTAGTTGCCTTGGGAAAATATTAGCTACCCTCGTAAAATGATTATTTTCAAAGAATAATACTTTCCTAAATATTTTGTATTTTAAAAAAATAAATGAATAAATTTTTAATTAAAAAAATAATATTTGTTTTAAACATACATAAAAAATAATTAACACTCATTTAATAGGTAATCAATGTTAAATAATTTTATATCACCTAATGATTTAAACGATATTTTTTTAGAAAAATATTTTTTCAACACATTATATGTTTTGATTTAAAAGTTAATTTTACCCTATTTAGAAATTAAATTAGAATAAATTGAGACAAAATTAAGATTCATCACATCAAAAAAAATTAATAATTTTACACTTATATTTTTAGTAATAAAATAATTAACATGATTAATATTTAATTAAGAGTAATAAGTGTTTAAATTTCTAATATAAAGTGGCTCGAAATTTCCTAAATTAACATGACCTATAAAACTCATAGAAAAAAATTAGGTTTTAAAGTCTTACCTACATTAATTAACAATATTCCCTCACCAAAATCACCAAAATTTTATTTCATTCCATTCTTACCCCTTACTTAACATTTTTTCTAATGGAAAAGTCTCTCTTTTTCATTTATAAAAGGGGGATCACTTACATAATTTCAATACTCCACTCCTATTTAAAAATTTCCTTTAACACCTACCAAAATTTCCTATCCTTTAATACCTTTAAACTCCCTAGTTTCCCTGGTCACCACAAATTATCCTAAGTCCCTAAAATCTAAGGTTTTCATTAAGAGGAAGTTTAAGGTCTCAATGTAGGTATCACATCTTTCTTAACATTTCCTTATTATTATTTCCTTTCTAAACCAACCATAAAAATAGTATAATTATAAAATTAAAATAATCAATGTGTTGAAATGTTATAATAATAATGGTACAACTATTATTTATTCTCTTTCTACCACTAAGAAAAACAAGAATCGTCGTTAGTGTGTGTGCGTGGATTACTGCCCTCACGAAGCGATGCTTTCAGTTTTCCATAACTAACCATAACGGATAGTTTTAATGATTTTATTGATGAATAAATATATTTTATATATTTTATTTATGATTCTAAAATAATCACTTACTATCCACCTCCACCCCTCTCGTTTATTGGGTAACATAAATTCTAAGCATGCATTGTACGAACTACCACCACTATAAATAAACATGTTTTTTTCTTCACTTGTAAAAATGTATGGTTTTAGTTTATGGTGGATTATTATATATGATATATATAATTATAATATATAATTAATATTTCTATTTTTGGATAACACAAAAATTGATGATCATTATAAGTTAATTCTTCAATATCGGTAAATAATCCAAAACTAGTTCATTATTATTTTTGTTTTCATGAAATGAGTATAAAAATACAATTTAATGGTATTATTACATTATAACTATTCATAAAAAATTAATTCTAGTACCTTTATTTGATTTTAAATGATGATATTTGATATAAAAATGAATATTAATTCCACTTTTATGAACCTATTTCAAAATAGTCAAGACTATTAACACTTGATGTTGAAAAGAGATTACAAAAATATAAAACATGAAGGGAATTGTTATTAATGAATAATATAAATAAAATTGTATATTAATAAAATTATGACATAGTTAATCATGATGTTTATCTTTATGATATATTAGGTTAAATCACTTTTATGGAAATTAGGAGTAATGGTAAGGGACTTGGTAACTCAAACTCCTTTCTTTGAGTTATAGAATTTATTATTTGAACTTAGTTTTTCCAAGACTTTCCATTTTAAATTATTTTCTATTTTTAATTCTTGTAAAATGGTTTTTGAACCAATTCCTTTTATATGAGATGTTTTCTTTTCATTTTTCTAAAAAAATGAGGCTTTTTGAAAAGATACTCATAACTATGACTTTTACAATGATGAATACAAAAGATTTTCAAAAAGATATTTTCATGATTTAGTTTTAATTATATTAAAAAATTATCTACCTCCAATGGAGTTATGTTTCATGTTTCACCCAATTTTTTTCTTTTATTATATGATTATTTTGGGTGATCAAGTTTTCAGAATCAATTGATTTAATTTATGATATTATTTGGATTTTTTATAAAACTCATATTATTTCATGGGTTCCTTATTAAAATTTAATTATTTCCTCTTTTATGTTCTAAGAAAACCATTTTATTTACATGGGTTATTTATATGATTATTTGGAAATGTCATGAAATCCATTTTATTTCTAGGGGTTATTATATGATATAATGATTGTTTTCAAGAGGCACACAAATGTATGGATTATGATATGGGTGGGAATTATATCTCCCACAAATTCATTGGGTAAAGGATTATATCCCATGAGATAGAAATGTTATGTGAATAGGTTAGAAAGTATCTAGGTTCACAAAGGGTGAGTGTTATGGTGTTTAGATCACTCAAATTTTTTTGATTGAATAGGTTGGTGTGTATCCAAGTTTACAAATATAAGAAATACTATGTTTATGATTGTGACACTCTCTTTATAATTTTCCATGACCCATGTTATATGCTTCATGTTTTATTTTTCTCATTCCATGGTAAAATTCTTATCGTTTGATATATTATCTCTATATTTCATGCTTATGGTTAACACTTATTATTTTTTATATTCTTTTAAATTAGATATTTTTCCATATTCATGTTTTCTAATATTTTTATGATCTAACTATTATAGTCTTTGATATTTTATCCCTTAACGATAATTTGATCTCACCCCTTTTTATGATTTTCATTCCTTTGGATTTCAAGAGGATTATGTCTCGTGGAATTTCTAAGAGTGGATTTAGATTATGAAAAAAATTCACAACATGTGAATTAAGTGTTTTATGTTTATAGTATCTAAGATAGTAAACCTTTTGGTCATTGGGTTGTGAGACTATTTGTGTATATAATAATTAAATCATGTATCAATGTATTATTTTTGTATTTTTATCTTGGGTCACTTTAGTTGGTATCAAAGAAAGGTTTAGTTATTTTGGAGACTTGGATGAGAAAAATTTAGTGAGAACACTTAGGATAATCCTAAGTATGGGAGAACATACTAAGTTTTGGTAAATAAATGAGTGTATTTTTCTTAGAAATACATCTTTATCTGGATAATTCAAGTGCAAGTGGTTTTGGTATAGATGTATCTAGGGGTAATAACTCTTAAAACAGTTGGTTGAGTATATCATGAACATCATTATTGTGCACAGTGAATGGACCCTTACAGCGCACCACTTTTGAAACTCCTAGAGGATATGCTTAAGTTAATTCAAAATTTCTTTATAACCCATTATGAATGATTTGGTTATCATGTTAACTCATATGATTAAGGAAATTATAGTAGGGAAATAATCATGGATAACCTATATTAAAACATAGGGAGTTGTTAAGGAAGAATATACTCATTATTTTTGAGTTATTTCTTCTATGATCATAGTTTTCTATTTTATAAAATTATTAATTTAATTATACTCACCATGAACTTTCCTCTATCAAGGATATATCCTAAATAATAAGTAATCGATCTAATGATGGATGTAATGGAAAATTTGGTGATTTTCAAAATTATATGGGGATTAGAGTTCAAAATCTCATTGTAATTATCACTCAACTCTCTCTTGTTATAAATAATAACATGAATAATATGTATCTCCCAAATGCACTAATAAATAAGCATCTAGTTGTTGAATCTTTTATGCATCAACAGCCACATCCTTTAATGGGCCTTTAAACCCGTTGATTACTATGAAATAGATTAATGCAATGGAAAAGATATTTTCTATCCTTTAATGATCAAATTATGAAATGGTCATTTTGGTTGTCTATCAACTAGAATGTGAGGCTGACCAATGGTGGCATATCATTAGGAATATAATGATAAGGGATGAGTTTTAATCTATGAAGTGGAAGTATTGCAAGGTAATATTATTTAATAAATGTTTCCCTTAGACACTTTACACTAATATGGGATAATAATTCCTTAAATTGAAATAAAAGGAATATAAGTATGTTGGATCTTATGAGGTAAATTTCACAAGACTTGAAAGGTGCACTATGAAGTCTATTTCTGGACCTGAAAAGAAGATTTATTGAATCTATAGTGGATTAAAACTTAGTATTTTAAATTAATTAACTGTAAGATAGTTTGGAAGCTATGATAATGTTTTATGATGTGTTTTTAAGTTTGAAATGGAATATGGATACCCAAATGATTCTGTAGAAAGGAAAATAAATAAGGAGAATCATGGAATCCCTAATCAATAGTCTCATGGGGGTAATAAATTTCAATTATCCATATGTAAAAATTGTTGGAGGAAATGCGTGGGTAATTTCCTTAAAGGTTCTAGGAAGTGTTACAAGTGTGTTAATCTAGCCACCTAACTCATGAATACTAAATCAATAGAAAGAGGTTGAATAAAACCACTAAGGAGAAGAAGTCCCCAACTGATTCTCCATATGCTCTTCAATGCTTCAAATGCTAGGAGTATGATAATTATGTGAATAAGTGACCTGACCCTAGAGTTATTGAATGTAATAGGTAGTATCATCCTCCTACACCAATGGATCAAGGGAGGGAATATGAAATCACTACTACATATTTGAACAATAGTAACAAATTGGTGAAAGGTACACTCATTCTCCACTCTATAACCATGAATAACTTATTTGATTCTATCTATTCTATTTATTTTATATCTTATAAGTTTTAAAAGAACATGGTTTCACCACCTAAAATATTGAATATAAATTTATCCATGAAAACACATTTTGACATGTTAAATGAAACTAAGTTTCATAAATCTTATCTAATCAAGATTTGTAGATAGTTTCTTCCATTAAATATGGTTATTATCCATGCAGTTTAGTTTGATATAAATTTGGGTATGGACTTAATTTCATTATACAAAGATCATATCGATTACCGAGGAAGGGAAATCTCCTTTCATATCCCTAATCATCCAGCAATCAATTATCAATGCAAGGATGATACTACACCTTATTTAGGAATCAAATTCTATAATATGGGTTTTGATAACAAATAATAAGTGGATCCTATCTTATATTATTGTGGAGGAAGTCAACATTGAGAATATACCGATTGTTCAGGAATATGATGATGTATTTCCTGATGAATTTCCTATTATTTCCCTAGAAAGTGAGGTTATGTTCTTAATAAAACTCATCCCTAAATCATTTATTATATCAAATACTCCCTATTTAATATATTTAATTGAAATAGATAAATTGGAGAAGTAATTACAAGATAATCTTGATAAGGGTTTTATATGCCCTGATGCTACACCGTGGGGTGCATCAGTCCTCCTTGTAAAGAAAAGGGATAGATCAATTCGTCTTTGCATTTATTATCATGAGCATAAAAAAATTATGATAAAAAACAAGTATCATTTACCTTGTGTTTCATACATGTTCAATAAACTCAGAGGAGCTCAATTCTTGTCAAATATTGACCTCTGGTCTATATATCATCACTAAGTGTAAAAAGGGAGTATATTTCAATTATAGAATTCCATAAAATGTATATACACTATGATTTTATATTGATGTTGTTTGGAATTTCCAATTACCTTACTATCATTATGGATCTTATGAATAGAGTTTTTGGAGATTACCTAGATCAATTTTTGATAGTCTTTATGGACAATATCCTTATTTATTCCAAAAGCAATGAAGAGAATGAATATCACTTAAGGATTGTGTTCAAAATCCTAGGGAAGGAAAGACCATATTTCAAACTTAGAAAATGTGACTTATGGATACAAAAATTATCATTCTTGGTTCATTTCATCAAAAGTGAAGGTATATATATAGATCAATCAAAAACTGAGGTTATTTATAAATGGACCAGACAAACTATTGTGACTAGAATCCATAGTTCTCTTGGGTTAGATGGATATTATCAATGCTTTTTGAGAAATTTATCATATCTATTAAACCCATTAAACAAGTTAACATGGAAATGGGTTAAGTTACTCTGGATAAAAGAATGTGAAGAAAGATTTAAGGATCCCAATAAAAGGATGGTCACTACACCTATGCTTACATTACCTCATAATAGTGAAGGGTTTGTAATGTACACTAATGCATCATTAAAATTCTTGGGATTTTTCCTCATGAAAAATGAAAAGGTAATTGATTATTACACCCGTCAATTAAAAAATAATTTTAAATTTTAACTGATACATGATTCAGAAGTAACGACGGTTATCTTTGCATTGAAAGTTTAGTGACATTACCTTTATGATGAGAAGTGTGATATATAAACCGATCATAATATCTTTAAGTATATCTCCACATAGAATGAGTTAAAAGTGAACCAAAATATATTGTTAGAGTTAATAAAATATTATGATTGTTCGATACATTATCACCATGGAAAGGAAAATAAGGTAGCTGATGCTCTAAGTATAAAATATCATGCTACTCTATCCATGTTGATGATTGAAAAAAATAAAATATTCCGGGATTATAGAGGATTAATATTTAATTAATAATGGGAAGAGAAAAATCATATCTTACTCAAGTGACTTCTCAACCAACCATTCATGTGAAGATTAAATAAGCCCAAAAAATGATGTAAAACTCCAAAAAACGTAGAAAATATTCCTGAGTTCAACTTTAATAAAGATGGAGTTATAAGGTTTGGAACCCTGATATGTGTACCATTTATACCATAACTAAAGAAGGATATTTTTTATGATACACATATATATTCCTTATCTATTCATCATATAGTCACAAAGATGTATAGAGATCTGAAGAAAAACTTTTGGTGGGATAACATGAAGAGGTAAATCATGAAGTATATATCTCAATGCTTGGTATGTCATCAAGTCAAGTAAGAGCTACAAAATCCTTAAGGGATAATGCAACCACTACCTATACCTGTATGAAAATGAAAAAAACACCATGGATTTCATCTTAGGACTCCCTAGGACCTCTAAATTTTGTAATTCCATATAGTTTGTAGTCAATCTCCTAAAAAAGTCAATGCATTTTATTTCCATCGAAGAATATTTCTCCTTTGACTAACTCACCCAGATATATATAAGGGAAGTGGTAAGGATGCATGGAGTACAAAAATCCATTATATCTGATCAAGATTTTAGGTTTACCTCAATGTTCTAGAGAAGTCATCAGAAATTGTCGGAGATAGATTTGAGTGTTGTAGTTTCATATCATCCTCATATAGATGATCAGTCTGAGAAATCCATTAAAACTATAGAGGATCTATTGAGATATTGTTCAATGGATTTCCAAGAATATTAGTATCAACATCTTCCTATGATAGAGTTATCACATAATAATAGTTTCCATTATAGAATCCAAATAGCACCATATTAGGCTCTTTATGGGAAGATATGTTGGACCCCAACATGTTGTAATGAGGTTGGAGAGAGGAAGTTGATAGGTCTTGACCTTTTCCAAGAAATTATAAAGAATTTTGAAAGCATTTAGTAGCATATGAAAGTGGAAGAAAGTTGATATAAGAGTTATGCAGATAATAATTGATGGGATATAGAGTTTAAACTTGGTAATAAGGTATTTCTTTGAATATATATATGTAAATGGGTCATGATATTTCTGAATAAATGGATGTTGGTCCCTAGATAAATCGATCCTTTCAAGATCCTTGATCATGTTAGAGTTATAACTTATCACTTAGTGATCCCTCATCACCTCTCCCAAGTGTATTATGTCTTCCATGTATCATTTTTAAATAAGTACATACTATATTTATCACATGTAATAAACTCAAAATTTGTACAATTGGAACATAAACTATCCTATGAAGAACAACCATGGGAGATCTGGGATCTAAGAGATTTTGTGTTGTGAAACAAGACCACACATCTGGTCAAACTTCTATAGAGAAATCATAAGTTTTATGAGGCTATGTGGGAACATAAGGATGTTATGAGAGAAAAGTTACCTCACTTGTTTCCTTCCTTTTAATAAAATTTTGAGCTTTAAATTATTTTAAGAGGGTAGAATGTAATGACCCGGGATTTCATTAATTAATTTTTATTAATTAAGTAGAGTTTGATTAGCTTGAATATCATGAAACACTAGGAAAGAAATTAAAAACCATGTTTTCATTATAATTATTAAATTTGTGGGTATCAAAAAAATTAACCACTTTATAAAAACTATATAAAAGGGTATAATAAAAAATCATTTTATACTTATAAATATATGTTTCTTAAAATTATTTTATGTGTGCTTATATCCAAATTAATTTTATCACTTTTTAAAGTTTAATTTTAAAAAATTAACATTATTTTTAGATTTATCACGGTTATATTAGCTTAAGAATAATTTTTAAGATTTTTTAAATTATTTTATTTTTATGTGAATAGTGAAAAATACCGTTTTTGAAAATATTATGGATTTTAATATATAAGAACATCATAAAACTTTGGGAACCTTTTTCTTGACCAAATATATGTCTTTTAAGTATCATTATATACATTAAAATATCATGTTTTAATTACAAATCTATATTTTATATTTTAAAACATAAGTAGCATTTTATCAAAAAATATTTTAAATACATTAATATATTAAAATTAGTTTTATCAATTGAATAAAATTAAATGTATTTTAAATTTAAAATCATAGGGTCCAAATTATTTAATAAGTGCTACTTTATTTTTAATCATAAATATTAAGTTACATTGGGTAAATATTAGTTACCTTAGTAAAATGATAATTTTCAAAGAATGATCATTTCCTAAATATTATGTATTTTTTAAAATTAAAAAAATTAATTTTAAATTAAAAGTATAATGTTATTTTTAAACTTACATAAAAAATAATTAAAACTCATTTAATTGGTAATCGTGGTTGAATAATATTAAGAACACATAATGATTAAAATGACATTTTTCTAGAAAAATATTTTTTCAACACATTATATGTTTTGCATTAAAAGTTAATTTTCTCATATTTAGAAATTTAATTAGGATAAATGGAGACCAAATTCATATTAATCAAATCTAAATTTTTTAATAAGGGTATAATTATATATTTTTTTAAAAATAATTTACATGATTAATATTTAATTAAGAGTAATAAGTGTTTAAATGACAAATCTACAGTGGCTCAAATTTTCCTAAATTAACATAACCTTTATACATTATAGAAAAAAATATTTTTTAAATTATTTACTACATTTATTACTAACATTAATTCACCTAAATCACCTAAATTTCAATTCATTTTATTCTTAACCCTTACTCAGCATTATTTTCCATGGAAAAGACCCTCTTCTTCACCTATAAAAAGGTAATCACTTTCACCCTTTCAATAATCCACTCCTATTTAGAAATTACCTTTAAAAACTACCAAAAATTTATTTCCTAAAATTCCTTTATTCACTCTATTTCTCCTATTCACCAAAAATTATCCTATATCTCTCAAATCTAAGGCCTTCATCGAGAGAAAGTTTAATGTCTAAGCATAGGTATCACATCTTTCTTAATGTTTATTTATTAATATTTACTTTATAAACCAACCATAACTACAGTATAATAATAAAATAAGAGTTATTATTATGTTTATATGTTATTATAATAATGGTACAACCATTATTTATTCTCTTCCATCCACTAATAAAAATAAGAATTCTCATTAGTGTGTATGTGCGGATTACCGCCTGCACGAAGCGACACTTTCAATTTTTCCTCACCACCCCTCATGGATAGTTTTAATGATATTATTTATGAATAAATATAATTTATATAATATATTTATGATTCTAAAATGATCTATTACTATCGACCTTTACCCCTCTCATTCGTCGGGTAATAGAAACGCTAATTTTGTGTTGTGTAGACTACCACCTCCGTGAATAAACCTGTTTAGTTTTCCTTTAATTACAAACATGGATGGTTTTACTTTATATTTGATGATTATATATGATATATATAATTAATATATTTCATTAATATAGTTATTTTTAGATAAAACAAAAAATGATGATCGTTATAAGGTAATCCTTCAATATCGGTAAATAACCCAAAACTAATTCATTACCATTTTAATTTTAATGAAAAATGATTAAAAATCCGTTATAATAGTATTATAACATTATAAATATTTATAAAACATAAATTATATTGCCTTTAATGGTTTTTAAATTATGTTATTTGGGAGAAATTGGAAGAACGACACCATTTTTATGAACCCGGTTCAAAACGGTCAAGATTATTAACACTCGATGTCAAAACGATATTACGAAAATCTAATACATAAAGGGAATTATTATTAATGAATATTATATATATAAATATATATGTAATTTTTTTAAATTGGTAATTAATATTTTTATCTTTATGATATATGATTTTAAATCACTTATGTGGAAATCAAGGGTAAAGGTAAGGGACTTGGTAACTCAAAATACTTTCTTTTAGTTATAAAATTTCTTCTTTGAACTTATTTTTTCCAATACTTTCCATTTTAAATTATTTTCACTTTTTACTTATAGTTAAAAATATTTTTTGGAACCAATTCCATTTTCATGAAAGTTTTTTTTCATTTTTCTTAAAAAGAAAGAATATTTTTTTAAAACAGACCCATAACTATGACTTTTTCAATGATTAATACAAAATATTTTAAAAAATATATTTTCATGATTTAGTTTTCATTATCTTAAAAAAATAATCTACCTTAAATGGAGTTATTTTTCATGTTTTACCCTATTTTTTTTATTATGTGATTATTTTGGTTGATTATGTTTTTTTATCATGAAATTTAAGTTATGATGTTATTTTTATGTTTTATGAAAATAATATTATTTCATAGGTTCCTTATGAAAATTGAATGATTTAATTTTATATTTTATAAGAAAACCATTTTATTTCTATTGGTTCTTTATATAATTATTTTTAAATGGCATGAAACCCATTTTATTTTTATAGGTTATTTTATGATGTGGTGATTTTTTTAAGTGGCACAAAAATGTGTGGATTATGAGATTAGTGGGACCTATATCTCCCTACAATTTATTTGGTAAAGGTTTATATCTCATGAGATATAAATTTTATGTGACTGGGTTAGCAATTATATAGGTTCCCAAAGGGTGAGTGCAATGTATTTTATATGAAATCACAATTTTATAAGTAAAATGGTAAGAAGGTCACTAGGTTCACAAAGATAAGAAATATTACATTTAGTATTATGCCACTTTATTTCTTATTTTCCATATCCCATGTTATATGCTTCATGTTTAATTTTTCTCATGCCATGATAAAAGTTTTATCATTTGAAATTTTATGTCTATCTTTCATGCTTATGCTCAACACTTATTGTGTTATGTTATTGTCGGAGCTAAAATGTTGGAAGAAAGGAAAAAAGAGAAAGTGGCCCCACGGCCGGCTTCGCGAAGTCTCTTCACAGAGTCCCCCCAAGCAACGCGGCCACCGCGAAGAAAAGGAGGTGGTACCCTCCACGAATGCCTTTGATGTTCGTGAGCCCACCGTGAAGCAAAGGAGGAGGTACCCTCCACGAACACCCCTGATGTTTACAAGCCCTCTACGAAGCAAAGGAGGTGGTACCCTCCATGAATGGCCCTGATGTTCATGAGCCCGCCGCAAAGAAAATGAGGCGGTACCCTCCGCAAACGTCCCTCACATTCACGACCCACCGCGAAGCAACCAAATCCCTCTTCGCACCACATAAGCCCTGCTTTGTGGAACCTCTTGCCTATAAATACCGAGCTCCCCCTGAACCCTCGGGATGGAAAATCTGACCTTTCGGCTTCTTAGCTCCCAAATCATGAATCACCCTTTGCTCTGCGAATCATGAGCTACGTGAGGTATTTTTGCTTTGCGAGATGCCTCAACCTTGCCTTGTTTTGATCCCCTTTTCTGAGAGGGATGCCTTTCATGAAGCATAAGGGCCTTCGCAAAGGAAGGGGATCCCCAAGGGGACCCGTGTTGTTGCGGAGCATTTATGATTTGAGAAAAACCCCCTCACGTACATATGATCCACATGCCAAGGCAGGATCACTCTACTTCGCGAAGCACCTCACTTCACGCCACTTCGCTTTGCGAGGCGCTTGTGCTCCACGAGTCAGTGCTCCACGAACACCTTTCCACTTCTCAAAGAACCTCCCATGTGTACCTCCTCCCCATGATAAAGCTAAGGCACCCTATTTCGTGAAGCACACCCCTTCGCAAGTACCCTTCACCACGCAGAGCAACCGAGCTCCACAAGGCCCCTGCCTATGGACTCATCTTCTTGGAAATTCATTTTCCCGTGCGACCCTCCAGGTGTGCACGATGTGACTTCAAAGTCCCCTGGACGATATCGCCCATGGTGTTGCTTTACCTAATGCTTCTTCATATAGGCACAGTAATGGATATTGCTTCTTCGCATAGCCACGCTAACGTGGACCCCTCAACGCTTCGCTCCACGACCCCCCTTCACTACGGAATTTCTGGTACCTTCCCTCCCACAAGGATTAGAGGGTACCGGTTATCTAATTCCTAGGGGTGTGGAGTAAACCCACCTCATCAGAGCTGCAGAATGTTAAACTGCCAAGCACCCTCGTCGTCAACACATGACGTTAAACTGTGACATCGCCTCGTGCCTCTCACACGGGGTGCCCCCACCTTGGACATTCTCCACACCCCTTGGTCTCCACATGGGACGATATCCTCTTTTTGGGAGTGTCGTTTGTCTGCGGGGTAAGGGAATCCACCTTAACATAATCCCCTAGCCGTTCTTGTAGGAGGTAGAGCCCCCTGCTCCCTCCTTTCATCTTCGGCCCCCAAGGCCAGCGGAGGGCGTGATAAGGAATTGACCCCCTCCTCTCTTCCTGGGTACCAAATCCCCCTCTCCCGCTGCGCTTTGTTTCCCTCGGGCCTCCATCCGGGAGTAAGGCCCAGCACCATGGGTCTCCCAACACATAAACCCCTCTTCATTTCCCACGGACGCACCCTTCGCGACGTGATCTTCAGGTCCCTGTA
The DNA here is from genome assembly GCA_963277665.1 of Viscum album. NCBI lineage: Eukaryota > Viridiplantae > Streptophyta > Magnoliopsida > Santalales > Viscaceae > Viscum > Viscum album. The sequence continues at coordinate 2,104,475,880 of OY728165.1, forward strand.
ACCTCTTGTTTCTCACACTGAGCATGACTCCCGTGAGCTTAGAGTGAACACCGAGCATGACACACCTTGGGCCGCCTCAGAGCGTGAGACCAAAATGCCCTCCATCTTGCATGATGTTACACTGTACACCCAAACTATGTGAACTTTGATCTTTGTCAAGTCATGGTATGTAGGAAGCCTCCATGAGGTTCAAGCCCAACACCCATCGGACCAAGGTCCATCCTCACGTCAGTTCACCAGCATCCATTCTGAACTACGTGGTCTTTGATCCATGTCAAGGCATGGTATGTAGGAAGACTCCTGGAGGTTCAAGCCCACCATCCATATGGACCAAGGTCCTTATTCACGTCAGTTATCCGACATGCCCCCATCTCTGTGGAACGTTAAACTTGCGGCATACCCTGTGTTGAACATGGGAAGCTGAGGAAAACCTCAGATACATGCCTATGGAATATGATTCCCCACATTTGATGTGGGATGCCTCAGGCTTCTGCACCCTCAAGAAGCCCTATAATAAGAGACAAAAGACAGACACGCCAATTCCCCAGCGTCCAGACACACCAGTGATGCCTCAACGTGACTACTCCCCCAACTGAAGGTTGCTACCCTAACTGGACCCCTTGGAATGTCCTAATAGAAGCAGCATAATTAACTGGAGTCCATGAAGATATGGTGCAAGGAAGAGTTTCACGAACAACATATTAAATCTATAAGGGAGACCCGGACTAGGTGACGAGTTCCGAGGAGGAATCCACGGAAGGAAGAACCGACATCCTATCATCCCGTTTCGATCAAGGAGAAAAAGTCCCTGAATAAGGAGCGAATACCGCCTACCTTTGGAAAGCGGGAATGTGGGGTAACAAAATTCGCGCCCGTTGCACTCAAGCGGATGGACACGCGCGCCCCGGCGAAAGCATCAGAAACAGAAATGGTGAACCTGACGTGAAATTATTCTCCTCAATGTAGAGATTACTAGCGCTCGAGACATCAGTAGAGTGACGTGTCATCAGATTCAAATATTCAGCGCCAGGTCCCGCCAAGAAAATAGTGGTCCTGGAGTGAAACTCACCAGAAGTTGGGGCAGTCAAAATTTTGGGCATCTCGGTCTACGACATTGTCAGCGTGGATCCCTCTTACCGACCATGGAAGACGGAATGGCGTTGGGGCACTGGATGTCAATTTCTTTTTCTGTCAGTACTAATGAGCTGATCTCCCTGTCTTCCGGAGCCCAGTTGCTGTATCCGGAACCTAATCACCTCCTTCCCACTGATGCAGTGGTAGGGGCAATCTCAACGCGGCTACCCTGCGCGGTTCTTCCTCTTCTGTGATGGCCTCGACTGTCGTGACTATTGGGCGACCACGCCCCCTCTCCCCATCAGAGATTATCCAACGGAAAGTAATAAATGACCTTGTATGTAGGTACGAGGAGGAGGGGGTCATCCCTACGAGGGATACGGCCCACCTGGATTTAGAGGCTTTTGTGCCTCACCGTCAACTCCACCCCCAAGGGCCGCGCAGGGAGCCACTGCTCCCCACTCCAACCTTCAATCGTTTCACAGGCATGTCCCTGGAACGCCTAGATGACTCCATGCCCTACGCCGATGAGGTAGAGGATGTTCGGGCCCACCCAGCCAGAGTTCCGTCCTAGGGGTTCCAATCGAGGGTCCCCACCAGGCCGCGCCAGCGCCACCACCCAGTTCTCCGAGCTGAAGAGCAGGTAGACTACCTACCTGCACCACCGGTACCGTCCCGGTTGACCCGACGCTAGCGTCGGGCATAGGCCAAGGAGGAAGCCCATCAAGGGGCATCAATGTCAACGGCTACCATGTCCTAAGCCACCGCCGACATGCATCATCAACCCCCTGCATACGCTGAGCAAGGGAAGCTATATACCTGACCCGAATCGAGGCCCCAACCACCCCACGGGCAGGCTGGGTCGACTCTCCTGGTTGCAGGCATAGGCAGTGGCCACCACGGACTAACCCGCAGCAATGACACCCACTAAGGGGGCCCTCCCCATGCAACCACCATGGAGGACGCAGGCCTTTCCCGCTCCCAGGCCCGGCTCAGAGGCATGCCTCGTGCCACCTTTGACCCCGATGAGGTCCTTCCCCATGGTAGCAACACCTCATATGGGAGCCTCTCCCGCACTCATTACACTGGATATAGAGCCGTCCCTTCTTCCACGGACCGTCGGGGTGGGGTTGTTGCACATCCAGTCACTCTCCGATGTGAGGACCCTCCTCACGTCCTTGTAGCAGCCGACGAAGGTCCTATTCGTCCTATCAACCAGAGCGGTGGAGATCAACTTCACTTTTCCAGCACCCAACACAGAGGTCCTACCCGTGTTCGGTCCGATCAGTATAAGAACCTACCTCACACTGACGTCACCAAGGGAACCAGGCATGGAGGTCCTACCCGTGCTCCCGTCAGTTCCAGCGGGGGTCCCACCCGTACCAGCATCTAGCACAGAGGTCCTCCCTATGTCCCCTTTGACATCTGCCCCAGTGCTCCTCGCACCCCGGCCCACTCAGGCGGAAGTACTCCCCGCCCCAACACTAGTATGGCCGAAGGAATTTCTCATGCCGGTAATTTTCCCTTCCCCGAAGATCCATCCTAGGGCAGGAAGGCGGGTCGTCACTACCGCAAGAATAACACCGAAAAGCTTCAGATTGAGATCAAACCGGTCTGTTTCTCAGATTCTGAAGTAGAGTATGACTCAGCGGTGGAACCCACCCCTCGGTCCTCTATGTCAAGGACCGGGGCAGGAACAAGGTGTATCATCCTCATCCTTCCAGAGTGTGAAGTCCACCAGATTCCCGCATCTCTTCGTAAGTACATCCAGGAGGAGGAAATTTTGGGATTCCCATAGGTTCCAATCGTGCAGTCACCACCATCATCACTAGAAGCACCCTCTACCTCGACCATAGATCATGGAGAGCTATTTTGGGGACCGATGGTGGTTGAGAAACAGCGTGACCCATCATTAGTAACCGCGATCCCTACACCAGAATTTGTGGCTGTCAGCTCGTCGTATCATGACATTGTGGTCAGATCACCGCACTCCTCGGAGGATGGCCCAGAATTTGGCGGCCAGTCGGCTCATTCGCCATATTCTCTACCGCCCATTTTACTCTCTCAGTGGTCCACCTCAGTACCTATACCAGTTCTTCAGCCGCCTCCAATTGATGAGTGGGGAAATATGGGGATAGACCCTGAATCCGAGCCCAGGAGCTTCTGGAACATTCTTGTGGCGGATCACTTCCTGGAGAAGTTCTGGTCGGCGGCAGCATCGAACTTCTGTGTGCCAGAATCCCTCACCCTAGAGGAAGTCAAGTGATTCCTCCAAACCCTATGGGCGAAGCACTTCCATCTTCATTATCATCAGGTTGTGTACCCCAGGATCCAAGTGCACTTCGAGGAAATCTGCGAGCAATGTCGTCTGGTCGATTTGGTCTCACTCCCCGTGACCCAGTGCCCTAAGTCACCAGGTCGCCAAAGGATTCTCCAACAAAAATGCATTCAGAGTTTCATGGTACTCCGCAAAATCATCAGGGAGGCTACCCCCCATGTGCAAGTGTGTGGATGGGGGAAGTACATTGCCCTCCTCTTTAGCCCTATTCGACGGCAGCTCGACTCGATATGCGATATCGAATACATGCCCCTGGGAAGGTTCATGGTCCATATGGATGATGTCATGGAAAAGGAGGACGACCTATAATTTCTTGATGGAGACTTACCCCCTGAGGATGTGCCACCATTGTTGGACCCGTCAGGGAGGATTACTCGCCAGTAGAGGAACCTCCTAGGTCTCCCTGTGCCCACTGAGTCGTTGGTACTCATTCGGAATTCCAGTAAGGGTAAAGAGCATATCAGAGCTGTCAAGCACTCCGGCCCATCCGTCTCAGTGAAGAAAATGGAGGAAGACCCCGAGAAGGCTACGTTGCTCCAGCAACTTTCTGAGCAGAAGAGGCTGGTCGAAGAACTCCTGGCTGAACGCGCTATAGAGTGACGACCCAACTATGGAAATCCTAGGTCGGGGCAGCAGAGGCAAGAACAACTCCCCCCTAATGAGATGCCTCTGGGCAACCCTGATCATACTAATCCTGTGGACAAGGTTGAAGCTAGAACTCATAGCGAGAGGGCATGATACGTCTCACCAAACCCTCCCGAACGGCGCGGCAATCTGAGGAATCAAGCCCGGGTTCCCTCAGCTGCCCCGCAGGCCATTCCACCAATCGCTCCATGAGCCACTGAACCCGTCTACCATGTCAAAGAGCTTGGCAATGCACTCGTGGTTAAGGATCCCCTTCAAGACAGGGACCCCCACCCAGAAGATCCAATGGCATCACTCATCGCCCACCTCGAGGCGTTGGAAATACGGTTGGTGGTTGTCCCACCAGATGGCAAGCAGTATCTAGTGTGGTTGGATGATATGCCTACACCCCTAGGTTTCAAAAATCCCACTTTCTCACCCTTTAACGAGACTGGGGATCCACCGAAACACTTGGCCCAATTTTCCTCTAGGTGTGGCCCCATGTTGGGGACTCCAGCATAGCAGGAAGCCTCCAAACTCCGATGTTTTGTGCAGACATTGGAAGGCCCTGCATTTTTTTGGTACAGCCAGCTCCCTATTAGATCGGTGACCGGCTGGGAGGATCTTCGCCGGCAATTAATATACTAGTTCATCTCCACCACATGGAATACCAACATCGTATACCTCTTTAGATGCAAGAAAAGGCCCGATGAGCGAGTTGCGGACTTCATCTCCCGGTGGAAGGGACTCACATACTCCCTCAACATGCCACTGACTTAGGAGAAATTACTGACGATGTGCATGGGGAATGTCAAAATAGAACTGGTTCCTTCCCTGATCACTCAGAACTACCCTGGAGGGTTCCAAGACTTCTTAGATAAGGCCCAGTGCCTCAAGGAATCTCTGCAACAAGCTAGTCAGGCGTGTCCACTGCCCCCAGTGATCCCAACAAGGAGGGCTTCCAGAGCCGAGCCCGCCGCGGTGGCCCAAATAGAAGCCCCGAGGCATCTAGAATTACTGCCAGTAGCACTGGATCTGAAACCTCACATATTCCCTCCAACTCAGGCACAACCTCGTGCCCAGCAGTGACCGCCTCAGAATAGGCAGGTTCCCCCGTGTAATGCGCCATCGCCGCCTAGGCGAGATAATCAGGCTCTGCCTCCTCGGCGGGCTCCTTCGGAACCTCGTCAGGGCTAGGCTCCCAGAGTCCTCTATCCAGATAAAAGACACCAAACTTACTCATTCAGTGAGGATCAGGTCCCTGGTTACTTCCGTAGTGCCCTAGAGCAGGGTATTGTGCACTTACCTGAGTGTCGAAGGTCGAAAGACGTGAATCTCACTGATTTCCCCAACTACTGCCTCTATAATCAGATTCTGGGGCACACCCTCAAGCAGTGCTATGTGTTTAAGAACTAGATCCAAGACTAGGTCGACAACAACATAGTCATGTTAGGCCCGGCCCCGGCATAAGTAGTGGGTATCTTTGTGGGGTCAGAAAGCGGTAGCGACGACTAAGGTGAGTGGCAGCGGGTTCCCAGCCACGGATCCCAGAAGTATGATGACTAGATGGCTCATAAAACAGTCGTTTGTGCCCATGTTATTATTCGGGAATGCCTAAATCAGCTGGAACCTTCAGAAGCTGCAACTAGCGCATCTGCGTCATCATCTCAGTCGGCCTCTTCCCAGAAGAGCAAGCATCGGCGGCGCAAGAAGAAGCAGCGCACTCCACCAATGTCCTCGTCATCCTGCACTCTCGGTGACTTTATGCCCCCTGATATGGGGATCCCTCCCAGAATCTTCCCAGTGGTGGATGATTCGTCAAGCGGCAGTCAAGGGTACGCTTCGGTTAATACCGTGGAGTTGGTAAATCCCTATATGACTCTCGATGAGGGAGAACACCAGGTGAACCTCCCCAACATCTCCAGCCGACGCCAACATCGGCGGAACCACGGCCATATGGGTCGTCAAGGAACATCAGCTAGCACTTTTAGCCAGGTCGTGCATTCCACTAAGACCAGACAACAGGCCCAGCGCAGAGCTCAGCACGCGCAACCTCCTCATCTGGTGTCCTAAGATCTACCTCTACCGCTGTTTGTGCTACTAGATCAGGCAGAGCTGCCTCGTTCGTACCACGGCTAGTCTCACCCTACTACAGGCCAATTTCGGTTGTCCAGCTCTCATTCGGAAGCTACTCTTCAGGCCTCGACTAGTGATCAACGGGACGTGCCTAGCACTAGCCAGCCGCTGGTCCAGTCGGCAGGGCCTGTCGTGCCTCCAATCGCAGAGCGGCCTCCTGTAAGCAGAAGCTCGCGCTTGGCATGGAAGTATGATGTCCTCAAGCACCTTATCGGTATCCCAGTGAGGATTTCTATTCTTGAGGTTCTTCTCCTGTCGTCAGACATGCGTGGGGAACTTGTCGAGGCCCTAAGAAGCCCCCTCCAGTTTGAGATGGAGGTAGAAGCTGCAGAAGCCTTCCACGCTGAGGAAATTGAGAATTCTGAATGCCAGGAAGTTATCTCATTCTCTGGTGAAGACGAAGACCCTTCCATACAGGGGCACATTCGTCCACTGTACATTACTGGCCAGTTCAATGGTGTGGAAGTCTGTCGTTGTCTTGTTGACACGGGCTCTAGGATTAACCTAATCCCGACTTGAACACTACGGAATCTGGGGTTTTCTGAGGATGATTTAACTCCCTCCGACCTAATAATTCAGGTATACGACAGGACCGAGTAGACCCCAGTCGGCAAGATCTGTTTGAAGACCCAGTTCGGTGGCCTAGTTTCCAGTACCGAATTCATGGTTGTCTCCTAGGACACCGTGTATAACGCATTGATGGGAAGGCCATGGCTCCACCTGCATGCAGTAGTCCCTTCATTGTATCACCAATTCCTCAAATACTCCCTCAATGGTCTAGTATGCGTTCTCCAGGGAGATGCATCTCCTTTCGACTCTTGTGAAGCTCGTTATCTGGACGTTGAATATTAAAAGAGTAAGGATAAGCAGATTCTGGAAAGTGAGGTTAAACCCACCCCGGTCACAAGTGATCCCTGGGTAGGTCTAGATGATGCCTATGTCTTCCCAATCCATCGACTGGAGGCCACGACCCCCAAAATGGAGCAGTGTTTTGTTGTTTCGGGTACGAGAGGAAGGCATATTCCCAGGTCCAAGCGATGGCAAAAAATCACCTCGTACTCCTACACCAACCAGGATTGGGTGATCCCGGAACCTCCTACCCCTATACAGTATCGGGATGTCCACCCCACGGCAACGATAATACGTCATACGTGTCTATTTCATCAGGCTGGGATTAATAGGTTCAAGCTGACGTGCCACTATTGCTTTGACATCATTAAGCGTGGCCCTCTGGGCTGAATACCATATGGGATTGGATCAACTGCCTTCATCGCCATGGTCTCAGCGGTGCATGAATCTTCTGATGTGCTGACCACTACCGCTTAAGCCGGAACCAGCCTCCCATTAAAGTCTGGTGGCTCGGAAGCAACTCCCCCTACAGAAGATCCCTCCACAAGTGGAGAAGAGGATCTATAGGATACTCCCCTTTACTTTGAAGAAGGCGTCTCTACCACGACCGATGAACTGGTACAGGTGAACCTTGGTAGCGAGTCAGACCTAAGACCCACGTTTATTTGTGTCTTCATGTCCCTCGAGGAGCAGCAGCAGTACGTGAACTTCCTTAGGCAGCATCGTGACGTGTTCGCTTGGAGTTATGGAGAGATGCCAGGACTAGATCCCCAGGTAGTCCTCCACCGCCTTGGACTCCCGACAAACCATCGCAGGTTCAAGAAGCCTCCCAGAAAGATGCACCCTTCTCACAGTGCTATGGTTGGGGCCGATGTTGACAAGCTCATCAGAGCCAACTTCGTCAAAGAAGTCTAGTACCCCCAAGTGGCTAGCCAACATTGTGCTAGTCAGGAAGAATAATGGGCAGATCAAAGTCAGTATTGACTTCCGCGATCTCAACCGCCACTGTCTGAAAGATGATTTTACCCTACCAGTGACAGAATTGTTGATTAATGCTACGGCCGGGTTCCAAGCTCTCTCCTTCATGGATGGGTACTCTGGATACAACCAGATCCGAATGGCCCCTGAAGACGAGGATTCCACTGCTTTCATATCCCCCCAAGGTACTTTCTATTACCATGTTATTCCCTTAGGCCTAAAAAATATAGGTGCCACCTATCAGCGGGGCATTCATCGCATATTCAAGCCGATCCCGGGAACATTGGTGGAGTGCTATGTGGAAAATCTGGTGGTCAAATCTCTCCAGCTCCAGGACCATCTCAAGGACCTTAAGAAATTGTTCAGTTTCCTCCGTTCCCGCCACCTGAAGATGAACCCTTTGAAGTGTTCCTTCGGGGTCACTTCTGAGAAGTTTCTTGGATTTTTTGTTAGGTACTGAGGCATCGAGATCGACCTCGAGAAGATCAATGCCATCATCCAGATACCTCCCCTGAGAAATATTCTAGAGCTTTGAGGTTTTCAAGGCCACTTAGCCTACATACGCCGATTCATCGCGAACCTAGACGGCAAGTGTAATCCCTTTTCTCGGCTCATGAAGAAGGGAACCGCCTATGAATCGGATGAAGAGTGTCATACCGCATTCAAGGAAGTCAATAAGTATCTACTCCAGCCTCTAGTCTTGATGCCACCCATCTCTGGGAAGCCATTGATTCTCTATGTCACTTCCCTCGATCGGTCTCTCAGCGCCCTTCTCTCCCAGAAGAATAATGAGGGGACAGAGAATAGCCTCTACTATCTCAGCTGCATGCTCCTCAATACGGAGACTAGATACTCCCATATTGAGAAGAGCTTCCTTGCACTCATATTTGTTGTAAAAAAGTTGTGACATTACCTGCAGCACCACGAGGTATAGTTAGTCTCTTAGGTAGACCCGCTGAAGTATATCCTGAACCTCCCCATGTTGACTGGCCGACTAGCGTGGTGGGAGGTAATTCTCCAGCAGTTTGACATCAGGTTCGTGCCTTAGAAGGCTATCAAGGGGTAGGAATTGGAAAACTTCCTAGCTGCCCATCCAACCTCCGTGGATCAATCCCTGGACCTCGATTTTCTTGATGAGGCAATCCTCTCAGTCGACCATGTTGTCCCGTGTTGGAAAATTCACTTCGATGGTGCCTCCCAAAGTCCCACTGGTAGAAGGCTCAATGATCCTAAGCTCAACAAAGTGGTTTTGGGTATTTTCTTCATCACCCTGGCGCAAGCCGTCCTGCCATACTCATTCCTATTTTCAGAAGGCTGCACCAACAACGAGGCAGAGTATCAGGCTCTCATCACTAGCCTCGAGCTGGCCCTTGAGATTGATGTGCCCCATTTTCATGTGAAAGGGGATTCTAAACTAGTCATCAAGCAAGTCACTGGAGACTATGTTGTCAGGAATCCAGAGCTCGTGCTGTTGTTGGAGTGCACCCTCCATCGAATGGCCTAGTTCCCTTCTCGACCGGAGGTTACCCATGTCCCTCGGTCACAGAATGGTTGAGCAGACGCTTTGGATGGATTAGCTGCATCACTTGCAGAACCTAATTAGGATGATCTTATTATACATGTAGCACACCAGAGATTCATTACTCCTGTCACCCCATAGGATGACGAAGGCCCGCGAGTAAGCCATCTTACCGCCGAATCCTCCACATCAGAAGCCCCAGGTTATTCATATGTAGTGGTTGAAACGACTCCCGACTGGAGAGCACCTTTTGTCGAGTATCTCCAAAATGGTTTCCTCTCATCTGATCGGGCTGAGCGCGAGGGAATCTGAAACCACGTGATGCATTTTACCCTCCAGAGTGGTCCCATCCTTGAGAAAATCCTCTACAAGTGCGGTTTCGATGGTGTTATCCTCCCTTTCATTCAAGGGGTTGATATTTCTCAGGTCATGCAAGAGGTTCATGTCGGTTCCTGCGGTTCCCACCAGGCTGGGCGAAAGCTATCCCATCAGATTCAGAGACTAGGGTGCTTTTGGCCCTCTATGATCCATGATTGTATTGATTTTTCCAAGATATTCCACATGTGCCAAGTTCATGCTAATTTATTGCATCGGCCGCCAGAACTGCTCAACTCCACCAAGTACTCTTGGACATTTGCGGTGTGGGGACTCAATGTCATGGGAACCTATCCACCAGCGACAGCTCGCCAGTGCAGGTTTATACTAACTGCTATGGATTTATTCTCCAAATGGGCAGAAGCAGTCCCACTCAAGGAAGTCAAGTCTCGATCCATTGTTGATTTTGTGAGCTCCAACATCATCTACCGATTTGGAGTCCCTCACATAGTCCTAACCGATAACGGCACCAACTTCCGAGCAGCTGAGCTGAATAAATTGTACGCCAATTAAAACATTCACTCCAACCATACCTCCCGCTATCACTTACAGGAAAACGGGAAGATCGAGGCATTCAACAAAACCCTCTCTAACATTTTGCAGAAAATGGTTGACCAGAACAAGAATAGTTGGCCGGACAAGCTCCCCAACGCCCTCTGGGATTATCGGACGATGACTCGCAATTCCACCCAGGTGACCCCATACTCCCTGGTGTATGGGGCCGAGGCCGTCCTACCCATTGAGATTCAGCTGCCATCGTTACGCACTGCAGTCTATGACCAACAAGCACCAGATAAGGTGGCCGAAATCCATCTAGATGAATTGGAATCACTCGATGAGAGTAGGCTACGTGCCCTACACAATATGGAAAGGCATTAGAATAAGATATCTAGAGCCTTCAACAAGAAGGTTCACCTCCACTCTTTCCTGCAAGGAGACCTGATATTGGCCCTCTGAGCACCAATGATCCCCAGCAGGAAGCCACCCAAGTTGGAGCCCAAATGGGAAGGACCATAAATAATTCATAAGGTTTACCCCAATGGATCATACTCCTTGGTGACCATGGATGGTGAGCACATAACTCCTCCCACCAATGCCAAGTTCCTCAAAAAATACTTTGCATGAGCCCTACGATCCGGCATGACCTTAAACTGTACGGTCCTGCATGACCTTAAACTGAATAGTCCTGCATGACTTTAAACTGCACATCATCCTACATGACATTAAACTGCATTTTTATAACTACATTTGGCTTGATTCCCATACTTAAGGGATACGTAGGAATGCTCAGACGCTTCGTTTTGAGTCCGGCCCCAAACTCTTCTCTTCGACTATCCCCCCTGGGTATAGTTTTCTTAGAGTATCCTCGTATGATATGGTGTAGGCTTCCTTAGCCCCACTCAAACAAGGATTATAAGGGTCTCACCTTGTGCCTGCTCCTGTTCTTCTATCCTCCCACGTCTTCACCGTACGACGTTAAACTGCATGGCCTTCAATAACTACGTGTGGCTTGATTCCCATCCTTATGGGATACGTAAAAACACCCAGACATTTCATCTGTTGGCCCAGCCCAAATGCCAGAATCTTCCCCCCAGGTTAAGATGTATGGATAGGGTATGCTTTTTTTCCAATTCATGTCAATATAAACTCGATCTGGCCGTACATCCCGCTCCCTAGAGATGTTCGCCTCTTTTAGAGATGGGTACAGATATTCTTCACCTGCTCCTTGATTGGGATTTCGTCACCTTCCCCATCTGGAAGGGACCCTGAATGGTATGAATTCTATCCCTAAGGGCTCTCTCTTACCACTTTGGGCCAACACCCTCAAGGATGTCGAGCAACAAATTGATACAAATCCCGCGTTTCAAATATGGTAAGCGATCGATGCTCATTTGTTGCTCCTGGCGCTGTGTTTTGAACAAGGTCAACAGTTGTCTTGGATCGTTAGGTCCACCCCAAGATGTCCCAAACATTGAGTGTAGTGGTTAATTCTGCCCCGTTGTATCTCCAAGCGACGAACTTCCTCCGGGCGATGCCAACCCTCAGGCCCCTTGGCCATCTCAGGCCCCTGGCCCTTGTCCTCACCGCAAGATGTTAAATTGCAAGCTGGTCAGGCCTTCCTGAATGAGGCCCAGCCTCAGGCCTCTTGGCCTTTTCGGGCCCCTAGCCCAAGTTCTCTCTCCTGGGATTGTGCGGTGTGGTACGAGATTATTTCCTCATTCACGTTGGGTTGCTCGCCGTGCTATACAAATCCCCGGATGAGATACCTTACCCCATCCCTCATCCTCACTGCAAGACATTAAACTACAAGCCGGTCAGGCCTTCCTGACCGAGGCCTAGCCTCAGGCCTCTTGGCCTTTTCGGGCCCCTAGCCCAAGTTCTCTCTCATTGGATTGTGTGGTGTGGTACGGGATTATGTCCTCATTCACGTCGGGTTGCTCGCCGTGTCGTACACATCCCCAGATGAGATACCTTACCCCATCCCTCATCCTCACTACAAGACGTTAAATTGTAATCCAATCAGGCATTCCTGACCGAGGCCCAGCCTTAGGCCTCTTGGCCTTTTCGGGCCCCTGGCCCAAGTTATCTCTCATGGGATTGTGTGGTGTGGTACGGAATTATGTCCTCATTCATGTCGTGTTTCTCGTCGTTCCGTACACATCCCCGGATGAGATAACTTACCCCGGACCTCGTCCTCACTGCAAGACGTTAAACTGCAAGCTGGTCAGGCCTTCCTGACCGAGGCCCAGCCTCAGGCCTCATGGCCTTTTCGGGCCCCTGTCCTAAGTTCTCTCTCATGGGATTGTGCGGTGTGGTAAGGGATTATGTCCTCATTCATTTCGGGTTATTCGTTGTGCCTTGCACCTCCCTTGTTTGGGGTATCCTACTCCCCTCCTCATCCTCACTGCAAGACGTTAAACTACAAGTTGGTTAGTTCTTACTGACTAAGGCCCTACCTATGGCCCCTTGGCCTTTTCGGGCCCCTGGATCAAGTTCTCTCTCATGGGATTGTGCGGTGTGGTGCGGGATTATGTCCTTATTCATGTCGGGTTACTCTCCACGCCGTACACTTCCTCGTTAGGGTATCCTACCTCCAGGTATCTTTAAGAACTACGTATGGCTTGATTCCCATCCTTATGGGATACGTAGGACCACCTGAATGACTAGACTTTGGGTCCATCCCCATCTCTTAGAAATCTCCATTTCACCTTGGCCCCTTGGCCTACCTTATTCTTCCTGAACACCTTTGTCAACCCTCTTCGGCGATTCAACAGTGTGCTTAAGGGTACTCTGGTTTAGTACCTGGAATGTTGGACTCTACTCAGACATGCTTCCACCCACTTTTCAGGCTTTGTGTTTCTCTTCATTATGGCTTCCATCACCTTTCACACCCAAAGGGACCCCCGAGTGGCATGGATGTTAGGCCTAAGGGCTCTCCTACCATTACGGGCCATCACCCCCGAAGGTTGCAGACAAAAAATCGATACAAATCCCACGTTGCAAATATGGTCAGCAGTCGATGCTCGTTTGTTGTTCCCATTTCAGGCTAACGCGATATGGATACTACATTTCCACCACGGTTAACAGTTATCCTCCATCACCACGCCAACCCCATTAAGCCCAAAATGTCAGTTACATGATTCACATCCTTCTCTGCCTCATCATGTCCAAGTAGAACTTAGAAACTCTTGGTACTATTCCTCAGTGTACATCTGTGCATTAGGAGGACCAGAGCCACGATAGGGGCTCCGCACTGATTTCCCTTTGGTGTGTGTTCCATGTGTTGCAATATAAATCTTCCTCCCTTGTTTCCCACATCGATTTCGACTCACATGGGCTTAGGGATCGGGTCGAGGTCTTCTCTTACTTGGAAGTTTTACACCCCTCCTTGGTATGAGCTCTAAGACCGTAAACTAAGATCTCCTCAGAACTATGTTTGGCTTGATTCCCATCCCCGTGGTATACATAGGAACTCCCAGACCTCTTGTCTTTGGGTCCAGTTTGAGTTTTTCTAATTTATCTTTTCTGTCCCGCCTTCTGGACTTTGACTACGGGACCGCATGTCATGGTACGGGATTATTTCCTCATTCATGTCGGGTTTGCAATAGTAGCACCACGTGCACCCTGTTCTAAAAAAATTATCCCTCATGTTTCTTGTCCCGCTTATCCCGCACGACATTAAAAGGAATCCTCCATAACTGCGTGTGTCTTGATTCCCATTCTTATGGGATACTTAGGACCACTCGGCCGTCTTGTTTTCGGGTCCAGCCCAGCTGGGAGCTAGTTTCTCCGGCCCCTTTCCTATCACCCCTATCTGGACCCCTTGGCCCAAAGTTCTCCTCTCAGAATTGCATACGGTGTGATGTGGGATCATGTCCCCATTCACGTTGGTTATGTTTCATTGCACCGTACACATTCCCCACCTAGAATCGTCTCTGCTATGTCTACATTACATGACATTACAATTCATGCTGGGTCCCATCACATGACCCTAAATTGTGATATTATCGTCCTGGCCGCACGACAAAAAACGGAACTGCATTTTGATGACCTCATTGTAGAGGATGTCACGTTGGGTATTGGTTATATTCCATACCATTTTTCAACGCCTACTACGGCTTGATTCTTTTGGCGACGCCAAGGCCTGCTACCCTAGGCTTTTCGCTTCACAAAAAAAACCACTCACCTTAAAGGAAAAACAAGATTTATCAAATATTTCTTCTTTTGGTGTGTGGGCCAAGCCCACACACCTCTTTTATCCCTGGCACTAGTACCTCACCGTGCCCCATTTTCAATAACTATGTGCAACTTGATCCCCATCCTCATGGGGTACATAGGAACGCCTGTGCACTTTTCCTCAAGCCCAGATCAACTCTCTTTTTTGGTCACTTGACCTAAAACCTCTCCAAGGAACACGTGGTGGTCGGAACCCCCTGGTTCCCATTCACGTCAGGTTTTTCTAATTACTCACCATGAGTCTCCTATGTTTCCTACCACCAATGGTCCGAGTTCTATGACCCTAAACTAAGATCTACTTGTTTTAAGGGACTCTACTCCCTCCATCTAATACAGCTTGTTGTCGTATTCAGATGTGTTTTGACAGAGAGCCCAAAGTGTGTAATTTTTATGGAGACATTCATCTCATTCCATGTACAAGATTTGAGAGCTCTCTATTTGGATCCTCATCCTCTTACGCATCCAAAAGGACCCTCAGATGACATGGATTCTAGGACTAAGGGATCCCCATGGATACTAGGCCTAAGGGCTCTCCCATCGTTTCGAGCCAACGTCACTAAGGATCTCAGATGACATTTTCGACTAGTCCCGTGTTTCGAACATGGTCAACGGTCGACCCTCATTTGTATGTCCCCATTCTAGGATAACGTGATATGGATACTGAATTTCCTCTACAGTTAATGGTTATCCTCCATCGTCACACCACCATCATTGTGGTCCAAATTTCGATCTGCATGATTCACACATTTCCACTCTCTCATGTTCAAGTGGAATTCTAACATACTCGGATCTATCTCTTCACGCATCTAGGTGCGCTTCATGGGTGGGTTAGCATCATTGGGCTAGTATTTACCACGTATACCTTCATCCTAACATGTCTCTTCCTGTGTCATGAAATCCCCACCATTACTTCTTGTTTCCCACACCGAGCAAGACTCACGTGGGCTTAGTAGTTTTGGTAGGATGTGTACCAATGCGGCCAGGCTTCTCAGTATCCCCCATGACATTAAATTGTGCTTCCAGAACTACGTATGGATTGATTCCCATCCTCATGGGGTACGTAGGAATTCCCATCCACTCTGCTTCGGGCCCAGCCGAATTCTCACTTTTGGTCCCTCGACCTGAAGAGTTTCCTCCGGGGGTACGTGATGTGATTTGGACTCCAAGTCCTCATTCACGCCGATTTCATAGCTATTGCACCACATTATCCCTAGTATCTTCCCTTTCACATCCTATCATATGACATTAAACTGCAGGAGGCCATATGTCCTTAACGCATGACACTAAACTGCAGTTCTACCCTGAACAAGTTCAGGATGCCCCATGTTAATCATGGGATGCACCAGAGCCTCTGCCAGAGAGGATTTCACCTGTCAGTGTTGGTCTATGACTACACTGCACTTCCAGAACTACGTACGGCTTGATTCACATCCTCATGGGATACATAGGGACACCCAGGCATTTCACCTCGGGTCTAGCCTCATGAATTGTAAGATCCTGTTCCTCCCCATTTCCGGTCCATGTCCTGACCCCTCGTGAGGGACCATGTAACTGCAACTGTACCCCGAACAAGTCTGGGATGCCCCAATATGACATTGGGAAGCGACAAATCCCTCGACATAGAGGTCATGTCTGAAAGAACGAATGATCCATGATCAAACTAATGCGCCCATCCAGTGTGCTTCCGCCACGGTGGCGTAATTTCAAGAGTGTTGTATTCTGTTTGAACAAACCCTAACTCCACATTCCACGCTTTTCATGACCCTTATCTGGACCCCTATCCTCTTTCATGTCTGGAGGGACCCCCTAACATTATGGATTCTTCGCCTATGGCCCACCTACTGTCCTGGTCCAATGTTCCGTAAGACTAATGGATAGAATTTTGATTCAGGCCCCATGTTTCGAACATGGTCAACGGTCGACCCTCATCTGTTTAAGGCAATAAGGATACTTTGTTTCAAACATTGTTAACAGTTATCCTTCATTGTCATTCCACCCCCCCCCCCATAGCATTCCGGATTTTTGGGTTTCATGATTCACACCTTCCACTTCCCTATGTTCGGACTAATCCCAATTCCCCTGGCGTTACCCCATTCATGCACCAGTGCACATCAGAAGAATGGCTCGTCGATTGTTCTGAGGTCATAATCCTCCGATCGGGCCTCTCCCATGTCTTCCGAGATGATCCGGATTGGTTACTTAAACCCCGGGTACCTGAATCTTGGTCGACACATTATATTCAAATGGAATAGCATGGTGATCACCCCATGTTTCTCACATTAGGCTCAACCCGCGTGAGCTTAGGGACTGACCACTGGACATTTCACGAATATAACAGACGCGTATGAAGCCAACCTCGATAAAAAAACTCATGAATGATATGACATAAAATAAATCAAAACATGCATTTGAGAGTTTGTGGTCCTTACAGCACTCGAGGGTTTATCCCTCCCATGGACAGGTTAACCCCATCAAAAGAAAGTTGCAATTCTTCCACCCTTCGACTTGTGGCATCTAGGAGTTGTTGGCACCAGCTCAACTCCTACTCCTCCTCAGTAGCAATGGGGTGCAGTTCATTAGCCTCAATTTGGGCCCGCTCTATGTCAGCCTGAATGACGACCATTTCTTCATAAGCTTGCCTCATACGCTCTTCTACCTCTGCCAGATGGGCCTTTAATCACAAGATCGGCTCTGATTGTTCGTTAAGAGAGGATGAGTGCTCATCCACTCGGATCTGTAGCCGATGGTCTTCATTTTTAGCCTCCTGGAGTTTCTTGATGTTCTTCGCCTTCCTCCACTGCCAGCCCATGCTGAGGCCACGATCATACTCCCAGATCTTCTCTTCCATGAGATCTCAGATGAGCAGATGAGGACATTGGGCATCCACTCCCCCAGCGCATAGATCGTGCAGTCGTGAGCAAAGTTTGTCCATATCATCCAACCATAATGCCTATGGTTCCTTTCGATAAAGTGCACGATTATCTTCCATGATTGGTGGCGGACTATATTGTTGTCCTCTTCGTCAGAGGTCATCTCATCCCAGTCCGTGCGGTTGGCAGGCTCATATGCGGGATATGCCCTCAGAACATCTTCAGCGGGATCTGCGTCTGGCATTGGATCAAGTGCAGCATCTTCCGTCAGATCAGGCGTGGCAGGACTTGGGTCAACCGATCAATCCTCATCGTCGGACCCCACCTCAATGACCTCAGGCACGACCCCGTTGGTGGTCACACCAATGGTAGGGAGCGCTGCATCTCAGGTGGTCTGGGTAACTATCTCCACGATTACTTGCATGCCCCTGGGCGGGGCACCACCAGAAATACCGACCAACCTCGCCACAGCGGCCCATGATAGTCGAATAATTTTACGTGGCAGAGAAGGGCATGGATGTCAGTTGGAACGATCAGCATGTGGCAGCAATGAATTCAGTGGAGAGGACTTACAGAGATCAAACTCCTAGTGTAGCTCCTGAGTCGATGTTGATGGGACCCCGAAGCATGGCCCTCCGTATATTGTCGGAAGGTACAGAGATTCTGGAGGAGCCACATCATATGTCCAAGCCCCACCAGACACAGAACTGGATGTGGCCATAGGTGTGGGTTTTGAGGGTCCTGCATCATCACCCGCCGAGGGGCTAGAACGAGGTCTGTGCACAAGGTCCTCCTACACGGTTCAGATGTTGGTAAGAAATCCATAATGACTTGATAGTAGACCCCAGATAAAGAAACTTGGGATGTTACCTTGAGAGCCTCCATGAAATCATCGAGACCCGATCCTTGATCGCCGACTTCGCCTTCCTCCAACGGGCTCCCTCCACCGACCTCATCCCCCCAAGAGGATTCGTCTGATTATTCCGGTAGGGGTAAGTGCTCTCTCAGCTCGGTGGCCAATAGCTATGGGGGAACCGTCTGATCCAGCAGTACCCTCACCCAGTCTATCATTAGACGTGGGGCACCCCTGGAAAGCACAAGGTCCTCCAGCTCATCCAAATATTGATCTGCCTCCGCCGGAGACACTGTGAAACCATCCCGGATAGGGCCTATACCCAGTAAATCCATCTTGAGACGGTTCAAGTGTTCCCACATCTTGGGTGGGCTGAGGAATTTCTAGTTGACATCCCATATTTCCTAGGCCTCCAGGAAAACAGCATCCTCTAGCATGTCGATATGGCACAGCCGCTTCCCCGGGGCCTGAGTGGATATCCTGCGGAATCCCCCCAGTGGTCGCCCCTCTGGATGGATCTACTCTCCTGGGACCATTGGGTCCACTACCATTGTTGGATCTGCCACCGCTGCCTCACCCTCATCAAGTGAAGGCTGCACCGCCACGGAAGTCCCGCTATCACGAGAGGTCCTTGTCGCCTTCTAACCCCGACCTCGAGATAGGGGAGGTTCGCCATCACCAGCTTGAATAGTTGGCTACTTCAACATTTTCCCCGGATAAGCTACCTCCCAGCTTATGGCATACTCCTTCACCAGTCCAAAGGCGAAAGTAGGCGGAGGCAATGCATTTCGCATTTATCGTCTTCTCGTGTGAACTTGAGCCACAATTACCTCATCACACACGGGTGCTCCTCATAGCGCACCTCCAAGTAGACCTACGGGGTCAGCCGCTATAGGCACCGGAATTGCCTTGCAAACCGGTGTGGGGTGTACGGCTCGCAGAGAGGCTCGTGGTCCACACTTTCCACCAAGACTCCACATCGGAAGGCTAGGAGATAGGCTCGATGCTCTTCCTTCCCCTGACTATCGTCGGTGAGTACCCCCATCAGCAATGGAAATGGGTGGAAATTAAACTCGTCTGCCTTCCTGTAACATCCCAAGTAAGTAATGAATAATAGATATTTTTATCTATGTCTATTAATGATTAAGATAGTGTTATAGAGGCTTAAAATGAAAATAAATACAATCTTATGCATGGAATACACTAATATTCTTAAAAGATTGTTTTACTGCCTTTTAATGGAAAACCATTTTTGAATCTATATTTTGAAAATTTTATAAACTATGTTTGTCAAAATAAACTTATTCTTTATGATTGGGACATCAAAATTTACCTTGTGTGAATTATTGGTATTTTTCTGACAATGTTCATTTTTTAATGAATAGTGAAAAATACTGCATTTTACATCAAAACTACTTTTTAATCTAATTTATTTATATGATTAGATTATGTTTTGAATTGGTTTTTAAGTGAAATTAGAATATATTTTTACGATTTTATCCAATGGTGGTCATTGGAATCAATTTCACTTTGAAATTAGACTTAAACTGGTGTCAATCTTTTGATACTTATTGTTTTGTAAAAACACGCTATTTGCTCTGGCAGCGGGAATTAATTATTAAATTAATTAATGTGACTTATATGATTTGAATTTTTTAAAATAGACTTCATTTTTGAATTCGGAATATCAAATATATCTTAGGGTGAATTTTTGGTAATTTTCTGAAAAACTTCAATTTTTGATGAATAGTGAAACTACTAAGTGGTAGTTAAAGAAACTGATTTTTCGTTTAAATGAAACTTTGCCACTTTTGTGTTGTGAATTTCAAAAATCCTACATTCATGGTTGTCATTAATAAGTAAAATGTGGTTCAATGGGATTAAAATAAGTTTTTTGGTGAATAGTAATTTATTAAGTTTTTAATCGCGATTAGTGGTAATTAGGGTAGTTTAAGGTATAAATAATGCTTTAATAATATGAAATGACCTAGAAACATGTCCCAACCTTATTGGTTGTGTCATGGCCGACCAAGACAAGCCATGGGTCAACTTGGGGACCCCATGGAGACACTTTGGTTGGGAAATGACATAAATAACTTTTTATTAAATGTTAAAGTAAAAATGACACAAACAAGAGATGTTTTACTAAAACAATTTTTACATGGGCATATAAAGATCATATTTTTGATTATAAATAGTAATTGTAAAGATAAAAATATTTCCTACATCATAGTATTTTTTTTATGATTTTTAGACATTAAATAAATTAAATTATTTATGACATAATAATGATGCAGCGATGACATCATTATTTGACGATTTAAATAAAATGGAAAGATAATGTAAAATCTATGAACTACACATGTCCAAAACCAATTGGATGAGTGTATTTCGAACCCTTATCACCTTATACACTAATTATATCAATGTGGGACCTTTTAAAACCGAAACAAATTTTCAAATAAAGTAATATTTCTTTACTTTCCAAAAGTGCCCCTCCTCTCCTCTTATAAAAGGCCCCCACCTCTACCTCATTTTACACACTCCTCAAGCCTTTGGGTCGGCCAAACCCTGCCCATTTACTCTCTCCACATCCCTCTTCTCATCCTAGAGGATTACCTTTGGGCAGAATCCTTTCAAAGGAAGCCTTTATGCTCAAATCAAAAGGAGTTACACTTTTAAAGGTAATTCATTCTCTCATGTTCATTTGTTTTATTTTGCTTCTCCAACCCCCTAAACTCTTTTTATTTACTTATTTTGTAACAAAACAAGTATCTTCAATATACTAGGATGTTGTTATAATATTTATTTGAGCTACACTCTCACACAACTACATCAAATGGTTAAAGAACATACGGTTTCCGTGGATGGCGAAATTCTGCCTCCCGAAATGATGATTGTTCAATACTCATTTAACACCTTCAAAGGTGTCCATTATGATGTCACTATTATTATATATGATATATAATATTTTTATGTTTTCCTTAATCTTCTGTTTTTTTCATTTTGGGCATACCTTTATGGTTCCCATTATGGGTAAACACGATATCTTCATTTTAGGAAGTGCGGACTACCGCCCCCTGAAAGTGATTTGATTCGTTAATACCATATGTGGGATGTGTAAAGGATAAAGTTAATGATATTATGTAACACCCCAAGATTTCATAGTGTGTTATTTCTTCAAAATAATTAAATAACTTGCACTACACGCAACACCGAGTTCAATCACACCATGACATACAAAAATAAGCCATTCAAAAGCGGTTATGAATAGTATTATCTAAATTTTAAACTTTATATAATCCTTATAATTTTAGAATCCATATTATGAGTTTCTTTGATATAATGCAAGAACAAATTCATTTTCAGTATTGCACTTTTATCAACTTTTAATAGTGAACCCTTTTTAAATACAATATTTTAAACATATTGACTAAATGGGGACATCAAAAAAATTTAAAATGAAATATCCCAAGCTTCCACGGTACGCTTTCCTTTGAATAATATAGTAGCGTGTGTTATACGCAACTTCGAGTTTTAACACACACCACAACCGATTAAACTAGCCGTTGTGAATAGTAATACCTAATTTTTGAAATCATATATATTTTATATTTCAAAATGGACTTCATTTTTGGATTCAGAATATCGAAATTAGCCTAGGGTGAAATTTTGGTACATTTCTGATAACTTTCATATTTTGATGAATAGTGAAAATTTCTAAATTTTAATTAAAAACAACTTTTTTAATCAAAATAATTAATAGTGATAAATTATGAATTTTAGTGGTTTTAAAGTATATTTAGAATATATTTTTACCATTTAATATAATGTTGGTCATTGGACATAATTTTACAATTAAACCGAACATAAACAAGTGTCAATCTTTTGATAGTTATTATCTCTTAAAAACACGCTTTTTGTTTTGACAGCGGGAATTAATTTTAAATTAATTTCTGCCACTTCTGTGTTTTGAATTTAGGAAAATGGATTCCATATTTGGAATCAGGATGTTCAAATTGTGTAAATAGGTTACTTTTATTTTTAGACATTTTGAAAAGTTACTGTGGTAAATATTTTATTTACCATGGTTAAAGGGTAAATCCGGTAAATAAGGGTTAAAAAAATAATATTATAATAATACTAAATTACCCTAAAACGTGTCTTAACCCTATTGGTTGATACATGGTCGACCATGGGCATCTTTGGGTCTATTTTGGGACCCTATGGATCCACTTGTAAGTGATAATGACACTTTATTTTATTTAAGTTAAAATGAATACAAAAATGACACAAGCATATATCTTTTAGCAAAACAATTTTTACATAGGGTTATACATGTTGGATTTTCGATTATAAATATTCATTAGAAAGCTAAAACGATTTCCTACATAATGATATTTTATTTATAATTTTTAGACATTAAATAATTTATTTTATTTATGACACAATGATGATGCAGTAATTACTATAATAGTGAAAAATTAAAATAATTGATATTATAAATACCCAAATAAATATAAATTGAAACTTTTAATGAATTAAACTAATTTTCTAGGCTAATATGATATATTAGGATTGATTTAATGGACTTTGTTAGAAGTAATCAATCTGTTATGAGTTTCACAAAAATCAACTATTGAATAGTGTCAAAATTGACATAAAAGAGTTTTTAAAACAAATATTATATTATTAATCGATATTAAATTCCTAAAAATCTAAGGTTCGTCCAAGAGACTTATATAAGGATAGGTTCAACATTAATGGACCACTTGGGGGTCGCTTGGATGTATATAGTAAGTTTATTAACCATATTATATAAAAATACAAAGAGACATTGTAAAAGTGAAACAAATTAACTTAGAGATAATACTTAAAGATAAGGTTAATATAAGTACCCAAACCTGTCTAAATTCTATTGGATGAGTTGTTTTCGACCTATCCCCACCTCATCCTTTGAATAGTCAACTTTGGAGCCTTTGAAAACCGAATATGAATTTATTATAAATTAATATTTCTAGCTTTTCCAAAGGTGCCCCTCACCCCTCTTATAAAAGGGCACTCCTCCTTCTCATTTCTTCACACCTCTCAAGCCACTTGGCTCGTCCAAACTCTGCCAAACTAAGCTCCCCACATCCCTCTCCTCCTCCTTGAAGTTTCCCCTTAGGCAGAAAGCATTTCAAGAAGTCCTTTGGTTCCAACCAAAGTGAGTTACCTAGATTAAAGGTAACGATTTCTCTTAAATTATTTTCATTTATTTTGCTTCTCCAACCCCCAAACTCTTTTTATTTCCTTTCTTTTGTAACAACACCAGTATACACAATATACTAGGATGTTTTTATAAGAAGGATTCAAACTACACATACACACAACTCCATCTAATGGATGATGAACATAATGTTTCTGTGGATGGCAAACTAACGCCTCACGAAACGATGATTGTTCAAATACATCTTACCACCTCTCATGGTGGCCATTATGATGGCACTTAATTAAATATGATATTAATGATATATATTTTATATATAAGCTTCTGTAATTCCATTTTATTTCATACCATTATTCGTTTCATGTTGTATATACATACGATAATTTCATTTGAGGAAGTGCGGACTACCGCCCCCTTAAAATGATATGACTCGTTCATACCACACATGGAACGTATAAAGGATGGTGTTAATGAACTTAAGTAACATATATAAAATATTATATTATACTGGAATAGTAATATACCTATGTATCATTTGGATTCGATTCTTTTAAAATAAAAATTAAATGGAAGTAGCGTTCGTGCGTACGTACGGACTACCGTCTCCACGAACGCGATGAGATTCATTCTCCATCGTATCCATTCAAGTATAATTATCATTTAATGATTTAAAAATGATGTTTAAGGACTTTATACCATTCTGGATATGAATAAGATACAACAAACATGACTTATGTAACAAAACATATAAAAGAAAATGAGTAAGTTAACACCCGAAACGACGATAATTCTAAGATATTATTAACAAATCAATGTTAAAAGATCATATATGATATCATATTGATATATATGATTCTTGTATAATTTAATAACAATTATTTAACCATTATACAGGAGGTTAACCTACCCCAACCAAGGAAAAGTACAAGGTAAGGGTTATTTCACAATCTCTTCATTATCCGAGGTTGTATTATACGTAATAATCTACTGGGATCTCTTTATCATCCACATCCATGTTTCTTCGAAATGTATTTCAAAACATTTTTACTATTTACAAGAATATGGGTTAAAGTCATTTATACCCTTGTTTGACTTTTTATAAGAGGTTTATAAAGGAATCTTTCCGTCGTTTTCAAAACAAGGTCCTTTTTAACCTTTTCGACAGAATTGAGGTAAGAATGTTTTTTTTAACTTATACGGCGGGTGCGGTTATTTTCCGCCGTTATAAAATTGTCGAAGCTTTCCTTACAAGCTTATAAGAATATTTTCAAAGAAAATGTTTTATTTTATATGGATCTTAAATGATTTCAAAATAAAAGGAGATACTTCTTTTAAAAGAATTTTGATTTCATCTATGTCAACATCCTTTGATGGATTTTAAGATTATTTGAAGTTGATTTATTATAATACAAAACTTCTATAATGTATTGAAGGTTTTGTGATATGTTTGAATGTGGATGTGCTATTTTATACCATTCATAGTTTATGGTGAAACTATTGACATTTCGTATGCTAGTTTTAACCCGAATGTTTATGTTATATTTCAAACTTTTCTTCAGATGAATGTGCTAAACAAGTATGTTCCAGGTTGGGGACTGGTAAAAGTAAGCCCTCCAGGTTGGGGACTGGTAAAAGTAAGCCCTCCAGGTTGGGGACTGGTTAAAGTAAGCCCTCCAGGTTAGGGACTGGTAAAAGTATGCCCTCCGGGTTGGTGTCCGGTTATTAGAGGCACTCCGGGTTGGTGTCCGGTTATTAGAGGCACTCCGGGTTGGTGTCCGGTTATTAGAGGCACTCCGGGTTGGGTTCCGGTTAGAAGTAACCCCTAGGTCTTGGGATGAGGCCTAGACAAAGAAATTAACGTTTAGCATTATGCATTCCAACATTATGAAAGTGGTTATTGATTTTTGCATGTGATTATT
The DNA here is from genome assembly GCA_963277665.1 of Viscum album. Taxonomy (NCBI): domain Eukaryota; kingdom Viridiplantae; phylum Streptophyta; class Magnoliopsida; order Santalales; family Viscaceae; genus Viscum; species Viscum album. The sequence continues at coordinate 2,104,501,361 of OY728165.1, forward strand.
CGATTAGTAGAATATCCATGTGAACAAGTAAATGGCATTATTTAATTTTATTTATGCCATACTATGTTGAAGTTCAATTTTAAAAGGCTTTTGTTTTAGTTATAAATTGCCTTAAATGTTTATGCTTATTTTGAATGTTCCTCTTTATTGTTATCCTTACTGGGCATTTGAGCTCACCCCTTTTCTATGTTTTATTTTTCCCAGGATGTGAAGAAGTAAGTTATGAATGACATGCAGGGATAGTATGTGGGGATATGAGTGTGAATTATGAAGACTTTGTTGTTGTAGTAGTTTTTCACTTTAAAATGTAATGTAAAACATTATGAATATATCTAGTGTTTCCAAGGCTACTAAACCAATCGGTCTTTCGAGATTTGATCTTCTTGTGATCATGCCAATGTTATGTAATTAATGCACCGACTCTGGGCAACTGGGGTCGGGGCGTTACAGTTGGTATCAGAGGAAGTTTAGTACAAACCTTGGAAGCTAGATTTAGATAAACTCTGATTAGAGCACGTAGACATAAGATGAACTTTGAGGATTAGTATAGAAGAACTTCCTAGAATTTTGGTATTGTAGAGATTTTGTGAGTTTTCCGAGCAATACATCCCTGTCTGGATACGAGCAGGTAGAGGCGGCTCTGGCACAGATGTACCTAGGGGTAAAACCCGAAAACACCGCTTTGAGCTAGACTCGAACGGGAACTGGTGCACGACAACGGGCCTTGCTGCACTCTTGGTTACGACACTCCCGGAGGATATGCTTAGGATAACTCTCATTTTCTTTACAAATCATTATGAAGGGTTTATGAGTATATACTTCCTCAAAGAAAACATTTTTATGATTATGGATTATATCCATAAATAGTTCAATTTATGTTAAGTGTTTTATAAGTATGGGATTATGTATTTTGATTCATAAACTGATCTAGTGTATGCCATTGTTTAGAAATGGCGTCCAGTAGAAGGAATGAGAACTCCAGCAAAGCACATGATCCAAAGAGAAAGAAGGATCATATCTTTCATGGTCTTAAGCCAGAATTTATAAGAGAAATAGTTTCCCATGTATTATCATCATATGAAGAAATAATATCATGTGTTGATAAGATAAGTAAAGATTTTGCTGAGTCCTATGGATTTGAAGGGAAGCAAGAGAAGAAAAGGATGGAAGAGAGAAAGATGGATAAAGGGAAGAGGGAAAAGAAGAATTTTCCCATATGTGGTAACTGTGGAAAGAAACACCCTGGAACTTGCCTGAAAGGAATGGGAGTTTGTTATAAGTGTGGAGGAAAAGGGCACAAAGTACGTGACTGCAAGGGTAAGAAAATGGTTTCAAATGTACAATGCTTCATTTGCAAGGAGTTTGGACACTACGTGAACCTATGTCCCAGTCATCAGACTATGACGCAAATGATGCTATTGGATAATAATCAAGTTATGATACTACCACAGATAAAGAGGAATGATTAGAGTTCTTATGTTGATTATGTCAATTGAGTGTTGTATCAACAATGTACTTGTTATAATAATTATGGAGTATATAAGGATTGTACTGCAGTACTATTTCATTAAGGACTTGAGATTGTGTGGAACAAGGAAAAGTGACTCAATAGCATGATAAATTTTTGGAAAATATATGGTTGAGAGAAAGATAAATCATAATATAGTTCTGATACCGAGGTAGTGATTTTGGAATAATACATGATTGTTTTGGACAAATTATATTGGATATTCTTGACTACCATGGAACTGATTAATGATTTGTATATTCCATCATTATTGGGGTTTAAAACATTTTTGGATTGAAGAAGTATATCCAGCATTCTATATGGAATAAGGGAGCATGAATGTAACCAATAAGTATTATGATAATTTTGGATGTTTCAGTGTTTTAAAAGAATACATGATGAAGGTATTTATATGCTATTACGGGGTAAAAAAGGATCTACATTAAGTTTACCTTCCTTATAAATATTGGACAGTGAGTTTGGATAGAAGTATTTTGGATAAATTCTAGTTTGAGATTAATTTTTGATTACCCTAAAAGGACAACCCAGAGGTCGGGCGGCAACCCGTCGCGACTGGCAAGGCCGCAAGACTTGAACCCGCAACCGAAGGGCGACAAGGGTGTATCACCTACCACTATCCCACGAGATGTCCTGTATTAAATAAAGCAGTTTTTAAAAAGATCTGGTAGATGAATTATAAATTCGTTTATTTTGGAACCCTCTATGAGTAGTATAAATAGAATTTTTTTTACGAGTGAATGATGAGTTTTTGGTAGAAATTTATTAATGGATAAAACTCTAATTATAAAGTAAGTATGTCTCCTTATGATCTTAGCCAATCTCATAAATAAATTCCTCAACATTAATAAAAGGAACATAGAACAAAAATGTTGTCCTAGATGGTACCTTAAATCATCACTAATTTATGGCTTTGGGATTGTTGACCTTTCCATAGCCATGTTCTCTACCACTCTCCATCAGATAATTGATGGTTAGATTTCTCCTCCATATCCATATTTTCCTACATGGAACCCTAGTATGTGTTATTTTAGGTAATCTTCATACTTTCCACTCTTTATTTTAAATAGAGGCCTCATTAATTCATTTTTCGATGTGGGATTTCAACTAAGATATTTGAAACGTCAAAAATGTGTTATCCCAATACCCTATGTTTTGTTGAACCGATGGTATTTCAAATCATCATAGATTGATGAGTTTAAGGACCTCAATTTTATACTTGTTTGTGATTGATGACCTCAATCACTACCTATAAATATTTACGTTTTTCCTCCAATTATATGTCTCTAATTGCCACCAATGTTCTCCTAATCGAGATCATAATTTGGTGGTGACCCTTTCATTTCTCTTTTCCTCATATTAAGACTAAATTTTAGTAACCCAATTTCCGATGTGGGTTTTCCCACAAATATATTTTCTATTTTCAACCTTTTATTTTTGAAGAACAATTTCAAATTGCGAGGACGCAATTTATTGAAGGAGGGGAGAATGTAACACCCCAAGATTTCATAGTGTGTTATTTCTTCAAAATAATTAAATAACTTGCACTACACGCAACACCGAGTTCAATCACACCATGACATACAAAAATAAGCCATTCAAAAGCGGTTATGAATAGTATTATCTAAATTTTAAACTTTATATAATCCTTATAATTTTAGAATCCATATTATGAGTTTCTTTGATATAATGCAAGAACAAATTCATTTTCAGTATTGCACTTTTATCAACTTTTAATAGTGAACCCTTTTTAAATACAATATTTTAAACATATTGACTAAATGGGGACATCAAAAAAATTTAAAATGAAACATCCCAAGCTTCCACGGTACGCTTTCCTTTGAATAATATAGTAGCGTGTGTTATACGCAACTTCGAGTTTTAACACACACCACAACCGATTAAACTAGCCGTTGTGAATAGTAATACCTAATTTTTGAAATCATATATATTTTATATTTCAAAATGGACTTCATTTTTGGATTCAGAATATCGAAATTAGCCTAGGGTGAAATTTTGGTACATTTCGGATAACTTTCATATTTTGATGAATAGTGAAAATTTCTAAATTTTAATTAAAAACAACTTTTTTAATCAAAATAATTAATAGTGATAAATTATGAATTTTAGTGGTTTTAAAGTATATTTAGAATATATTTTTACCATTTAATATAATGTTGGTCATTGGACATAATTTTACAATTAAACCGAACATAAACAAGTGTCAATCTTTTGATAGTTATTATCTCTTAAAAACACGCTTTTTGTTTTGACAGCGGGAATTAATTTTAAATTAATTTCTGCCACTTCTGTGTTTTGAATTTAGGAAAATGGATTCCATATTTGGAATCAGGATGTTCAAATTGTGTAAATAGGTTACTTTTATTTTTAGACATTTTGAAAAGTTACTGTGGTAAATATTTTATTTACCATGGTTAAAGGGTAAATCCGGTAAATAAGGGTTAAAAAAATAATATTATAATAATACTAAATTACCCTAAAACGTGTCTTAACCCTATTGGTTGATACATGGTCGACCATGGGCATCTTTGGGTCTATTTTGGGACCCCATGGATCCACTTGTAAGTGATAATGACACTTTATTTTAATTAAGTTAAAATGAATACAAAAATGACACAAGCATATATCTTTTAGCAAAACAATTTTTACATAGGGTTATACATGTTGGATTTTCGATTATAAATATTCATTAGAAAGATAAAACGATTTCCTACATAATGTTATTTTATTTATAATTTTTAGACATTAAATAATTTATTTTATTTATGACACAATGATGATGCAGTAATTACTATAATAGTGAAAAATTAAAATAATTGATATTATAAATACCCAAATAAATATAAATTGAAACTTTTAATGAATTAAACTAATTTTCTAGGCTAATATGATATATTAGGATTGATTTAATGGACTTTGTTAGAAGTAATCAATCTGTTATGAGTTTCACAAAAATCAACTATTGAATAGTGTCAAAATTGACATAAAAGAGTTTTTAAAACAAATATTATATTATTAATCGATATTAAATTCCTAAAAATCTAAGGTTCGTCCAAGAGACTTATATAAGTATAGTTTCATCATTAATGGACCACTTGGGGGTCGCTTGGATTTATATAGTAAGTTTATTAACCATATTATATAAAAATACAAAGAGACATTGTAAAAGTGAAACTAATTAACTTAGAGATAATACTTAAAGATAAGGTTAATATAAGTACCCAAACCTGTCTAAATTCTATTGGATGAGTTGTTTTCGACCTATCCCCACCTCATCCTTTGAATAGTCAACTTTGGAGCCTTTGAAAACCGAATATGAATTTATTATAAATTAATATTTCTAGCTTTTCCAAAGGTGCCCCTCACCCCTCTTATAAAAGGGCACTCCTCCTTCTCATTTCTTCACACCTCTCAAGCCACTTGGCTCGTCCAAACTCTGCCAAACTAAGCTCCCCACATCCCTCTACTCCTCCTTGAAGTTTCCCCTTAGGCAGAAAGCATTTCAAGAAGTCCTTTGGTTCCAACCAAAGTGAGTTACCTAGATTAAAGGTAACGATTTCTCTTAAATTATTTTCATTTATTTTGCTTCTCCAACCCCCAAACTCTTTTTATTTCCTTTCTTTTGTAACAACACCAGTATCCACAATATACTAGGATGTTTTTATAAGAAGGATTCAAACTACACATACACACAACTCCATCTAATGGATGATGAACATAATGTTTCTGTGGATGGCAAACTAACGCCTCACGAAACGATGATTGTTCAAATACATCTTACCACCTCTCATGGTGGCCATTATGATGGCACTGTAATTAAATATGATATTAATGATATATATTTTATATATAAGCTTCTGTAATTCCATTTTATTTCATACCATTATTCGTTTCATGTTGTATATACATACGATAATTTCATTTGAGGAAGTGCGGACTACCGCCCCCTTAAAATGATATGACTCGTTCATACCACACATGGAACGTATAAAGGATGGTGTTAATGAACTTAAGTAACATATATAAAATATTATATTATATTGGAATAGTAATATACCTATGTATCATTTGGATTCGATTCTTTTAAAATAAAAATTAAATGGAAGTAGCGTTCGTGCGTACGTACGGACTACCGTCTCCACGAACGCGATGAGATTCATTCTCCATCGTATCCATTCAAGTATAATTATCATTTAATGATTTAAAAATGATGTTTAAGGACTTTATACCATTCTGGATATGAATAAGATACAACAAACATGACTTATGTAACAAAACATATAAAAGAAAATGAGTAAGTTAACACCCGAAACGACGATAATTCTAAGATATTATTAACAAATCAATGTTAAAAGATCATATATGATATCATATTAATATATATGATTCTTGTATAATTTAATAACAATTATTTAACCATTATACAGGAGGTTAACCTACCCCAACCAAGGAAAAGTACAAGGTAAGGGTTATTTCACAATCTCTTCATTATCCGAGGTTGTATTATACGTAATAATCTACTGGGATCTCTTTATCATCCACATCCATGTTTCTTCGAAATGTATTTCAAAACATTTTTACTATTTACAAGAATATGGGTTAAAGTCATTTATACCCTTGTTTGACTTTTTATAAGAGGTTTATAAAGGAATCTTTCCGTCGTTTTCAAAACAAGGTCCTTTTTAACCTTTTCGACAGAATTGAGGTAAGAATGTTTTTTTTAACTTATACGGCGGGTGCGGTTATTTTCCGCCGTTATAAAATCGTCGAAGCTTTCCTTACAAGCTTATAAGAATATTTTCAAAGAAAATGTTTTATTTTATATGGATCTTAAATGATTTCAAAATAAAAGGAGATACATCTTTTAAAAGAATTTTGATTTCATCTATGTCAACATCCTTTGATGGATTTTAAGATTATTTGAAGTTGATTTATTATAATACAAAACTTCTATAATGTATTGAAGGTTTTGTGATATGTTTGAATGTGGATGTGCTATTTTATACCATTCATAGTTTATGGTGAAACTATTGACATTTCGTATGCTAGTTTTAACCCGAATGTTTATGTTATATTTCAAACTTTTCTTCAGATGAATGTGCTAAACAAGTATGTTCCAGGTTGGGGACTGGTAAAAGTAAGCCCTCCAGGTTGGGGACTGGTAAAAGTAAGCCCTCCAGGTTGGGGACTGGTTAAAGTAAGCCCTCCAGGTTAGGGACTGGTAAAAGTATGCCCTCCGGGTTGGTGTCCGGTTATTAGAGGCACTCCGGGTTGGTGTCCGGTTATTAGAGGCACTCCGGGTTGGTGTCCGGTTATTAGAGGCACTCCGGGTTGGGTTCCGGTTAGAAGTAACCCCTAGGTCTTGGGATGAGGCCTAGACAAAGAAATTAACGTTTAGCATTATGCATTCCAACATTATGAAAGTGGTTATTGATTTTTGCATGTGATTATTCGATTAGTAGAATATCCATGTGAACAAGTAAATGGCATTATTTAATTTTATTTATGCCATACTATGTTGAAGTTCAATTTTAAAAGGCTTTTGTTTTAGTTATAAATTGCCTTAAATGTTTATGCTTATTTTGAATGTTCCTCTTTATTGTTATCCTTACTGGGCATTTGAGCTCACCCCTTTTCTATGTTTTATTTTTCCCAGGATGTGAAGAAGTAAGTTATGAATGACATGCAGGGATAGTATGTGGGGATATGAGTGTGAATTATGAAGACTTTGTTGTTGTAGTAGTTTTTCACTTTAAAATGTAATGTAAAACATTATGAATATATCTATTGTTTCCAAGGCTACTAAACCAATCGGTCTTTCGAGATTTGATCTTCTTGTGATCATGCCAATGTTATGTAATTAATGCACCGACTCTGGGCAACTGGGGTCGGGGCGTTACATATTATATATGTTATTATACTGGAATTATAATATACTCTTATATCATTATGATTCCATTCTAGAAAATACGAAATAGAAATGGAAGTAGCGTTCATGCGTACGTACGACTTACCGTCTCCATGAACGGCGCATTTCATTTCTTACCTCTAAATGTGATGTAATATTATAAATACATGTATATGATGAATATATATGATATATATGTTATCCAAATCATTAATATCATTCTGGATATAATGAACCTTTGACCAAATTAACAACATGTAAGTGTAAGAAGTCTATTTTTGACTTAAGAACCAAATACCGAAAAAATGAACATTATTAACTTAAATGATTACATGATGTTCATAACATGGTATAAAAGGAATAATGAACTTGAAAAAGGTTCATAATCAAGTAGAGATTAAATCAAGTTTATTATTCAGGAGATTAAAGAACGGTTGTGTCAAGTCGGATACGAGGTATGGGACTTCGTCTCAATCTCCTTTCATTGAGGCATATTTTATTTTGTACACAAATTTATTTTATACGGTGTATAAACCCCTTTGACTTTTCCGTTTATTCAAAAGGAATCTTTTTTATACGAAGTGTTTACTAAACGACAAAATGGAATGTTTTTGTCGTACGTATGCGGCGACAACGACTTCTCCGCCGTCGTGACCGTTATTTGAGTTTCAGCTTCCTCTACAAGCCATACCTTCTTTTTAAAAGAAAAATAAATACCATGTTTTACTTTTCTTTTATTTTGGTATTGAAAATGGTTTTCACAATGTTTTTGTGTTGTATTGATATCTTGTTATTGAAATGTGGAAATGTTATGTTTCCTTTATGCATGTTTTATGTGATACGATTATGTTATGGTTCTTGGGCATTATTATGAAGACGGGTGGTTCCGTGAAAAACTAAGGGCGGGTGAGCCCGATATAGCTCTCCAATGCATTGGGTAACGCGAAGGAGTGAAACGTTAAGGTTTCTCCGAAGAGATTTAGGGAATATACTGTGATGGGTATTCCAAACGTAACCAAGAGGGTTACTCCCTTCGTAAGAATGTTATGAATGCCTCAAGTTACCTTTATGTCTTATGATTTCTATGATTTATTCATGATTTGATGAGGTGTGTTAAAGTGCTTATGTTTTATGGGTAAAGTATGATCTCATCCTTATGTACATATGTACCCATGTTTCCTTTCCATATTTTTATAACCCATACTGAGCTTTTTATGCTCATCCCATGTTTTTTGAAATGTTTTCACAGGTCAAGGGAAAGGTACATGATATGATAATAGTGTCAAGGAAGTGTCAAGAATGAATCCATGTTTTATTTTAAATATGTTTCCTTTGATGGTAATGAAGAATACTATCTTTATGTAACCACTTTGTTTATATGTGGAATGTAATGCAAGTTTTATGATCTAATTCTCTAAAACTCTAAACCCGAAAAGATCCTCAATGTGTAATCTTGTAATAACTCGAGATTTAAGTAAGGTTTAAGGCTGGGGCCTTATAGTTGGTATCAGAGGTCGTTTTAGATAACTTTAGGAGTTAGAATTCTATTAAATGATTATCCAAATTTTTTTTTTGAAATGATATAGCATTTAAAGATTACCATGTTGCTTCATCTAAGACATGTTTGTTCAGAATGGTTTTCCGCAGAGGAAACAGGGAAGCAGTGCTAGGAAGGCATACAGAAGGAAATAACCTTCCGAATCAGCATCCCGAGATGGTCGGAATTGGAACTGAACAGTTTGTTGCAGTAATGGAGCAGTTGACTCAAGCGATAAATGGTAGTGGTATCCATGCACAAGATCAGCCAGATCAACCGCAGAGGAACATGTCAGTGGTGGAACATTTCATGAGGCAACATCCCCCATCATTCAGAGGATCATCTGACCCTGTGCTAGCTGAAGGGTGGATTAAAGCACTGGAGAAGATTTTTGATGTCATGGGGTGTTCAGACAATCAAAAGGTTAGTCTTGCTATTTACCGTTTGGAGGGTGAAGCAGATCAGTGGTGGTCTATGGTTAAAAATATCAGGGACGCCGATGAGATTGATGCTCTTGACTGGGATGAATTCAAAGGTATGTTTCTTGAGAAGTATTTTCCTAAGGCTGTTCGACTTAGGATGGAAAAGCAATTCTTGGAATTGAGGCAAGAGGAAGACTCAGTGGCTGCCTATGAAGAAAGGTTCACTCAATTGGCAAGGTATGCTCCAAATTTTATCCGAGACCTTGATAGTAAAATCAATCGTTTTTATTCAGGATTAAAGCCAAAATATCGAAGGGCATTAGCTTCTCGTGAGTTTAAAAGTTATGAAAATCTTGTTCGATGTGCTGAGAAGGTGGAAATGGAGTTTTCCTATGACCAAGTGTTCTATAACAACCAGTAGAAGAAGAGACCGAGGTGGCAGGAGAAAGGTAAGAATTCTTCAAAAAAGTCTGATGGTAAGAGAACTAAGTTTCCAGTTTGTGATAAATGTGGCAAAAGGCATGCTGGGGAATGTCTTCTGAATTCTGGAAAGTGCTACCGATGTGGTAAGATGGGACATAAGGCTCGTGATTTCACTGAAAAGGATCAAGGTGAAGGTAAGAACAAATTTGATTTACAGTTAGTGAAATGTTATAAGTGCAATGAGATGGGTCACTATGCAAACGAGTGTCCGACAAAGAGCTTGAGTGATGGGAAGCAGTTAGACTACAAGCAGAAAGGGGTGGTGAAATCCTTTGCAACTACTTCAGCAGATGTCGGGCCATCAAATGAAGTTTTATCAGGTACTTTGTTTGTTTTTTCAGATTATTCCAGTGTGTTGTTTGATTCGGGGTCTACACATTCTTTCATCTCTGAAAACTTTTCTAGTGAAATGGGAATACCATCTCAAGAAATGACTCTTGAACTTTTGGTAAAAACACCTGGGGGAAATGTTGAGGCAAAAATAATTTATAAGAATCTTCCTATCCTTATCTGTGGAAAGAACCTACTTGCAAACCTTATTGTTCTACCTCTAGTTGAGTTTGATGTTATCCTGGGTATGGATTGGCTCTCTATTTACCATGCTAAGATTGACTATAGAGCTAAAGAAGTTTCTTTTCAGAAAGACTTTCAGTTTGTTTACAAGAATGAACCCTTACTTTTGATAACATATCAAGATGCCGAGAAACTTGTAAAAGATGGAAATGAATGTTACCTTGCACACATCGTTGAAAATAAAGGAACTGTTCAGATTAATGATGTGCCAGTGGTAAATGAGTATCCTGATGTTTTTCCTGATGAGTTGCCTGGAATAATACCAGATCAGGAAGTTGAGTTTACTGTTGACTTAGTTCCTGATGCTAAGACAATTTCAAAACCCCCTTATCGAATGGCACAAATTGAACTTTTAGATTTGAAGGAGCAATTGCAAGATTTATTAGAGAAAGGTTTCATTAGACCTAGCACATCACCATGGGGTGCTCCTGTTTTATTTGTTAAAAAGAAAGATGGTTCTATGAGACTTTGCATTGATTATAGAGCCTTGAATAATATCACTGTTAAGAACAAATATCCTTTGCCTCATATCAATGATTTGTTTGATCAGCTCCAGAGAGCTCAGTTTTTTTCAAAGATTGACCTGAGATCGGGGTACCATCAGCTGAAGGTAAAGGAAGAAGATATTCCGAAGACCGCGTTCCGTATGAGATATGGCCATTATGAATTTGTAGTAATGCCTTTTGGGATAACCAATGCACCTGCTGTATTCATGGATTTAATGAATAGAATTTTCCATGAGTTCTTGGATAAGTTTGTGGTGGTTTTCATTGATGGTATTTTGGTGTTTTCTAAAAGTAAAGAGGAGCATAAAAGACATTTAAGGGTTATCTTGAAAACCTTAAAAGAAAATAAATTGTATGAGAAATTCAGCAAGTGTGAGTTTTGGTTGCAACAAATTTCTTTCCTTGGTCACATTGTTTCTAAAGATGGAATAACTGTTGATCCTGCAAAAACAAAAGTTGTGGAAGAATGGCCAAGACCCACAAATGTAACCGAGATTCGTAGCTTCCTTGGTTTGGTGGGCTATTACCGAAGGTTTGTTAGAAATTTTTCATGGTTATCTAGTCCAATGACTAAGCTAACTCGGAAGGGTGTTAAGTTTATCTAGACAAAAGAATGTGATGATTGTTTTCAGGAATTGAAAAGAAGATTGGTGAATGCTCCAGTTTTGGCACTACCTTCCAGGAATGGTGAGTTTGTTATATACAGTGATGCTTCATTGAAAGGACTTGGTTGCGTCCTAATGCAGAATGATCAGGTAATTGCTTATGCTTCACGACAGTTGAAAACTCATGAGGTAAATTACCCTACACATGATTTGGAATTAGCTGCTGTTGTTTTTGCTTTAAAAATTTGGAGGCATCATTTGTATGGAGTAAAGTGTGAAATATATACCGATCACAAAAGTTTAAAGTATATATTCACTCAGAAAGAGTTAAACATGAGACAAAGGATATGGCTAGAATTAATCAAGGATTATGATTGTACAATTCATTACCATCCGGGAAAAGAAAATAAAGTGGCTGATGCTTTGAGTCGAAAAAGTAATGCTTCATTAACAATGTTGCGGTCGGAACGTGATCCTTTGGTTAACGATTTGATGAACTTTGGCATAGAATTTGTTGGTGCAGGAAGTCCTTCTGTTTTGTTTCAGGTATCAGTGAGATCTTCTCTATCAGATAGAATCAAGCAAGCACAGAAGCAAGACAGTGAGTTACAGAAAAAGGTAGAGCTGGTTCAGAAAGGTAAGTTGCCTGAATTCAACATTGATGATGATTGTGTTTTGAGATTTGGGAAGAGATTGTGTGTGCCTTGTGATTCACAGTTGAAGAGAGAGTTGTTATGTGAAGCTCATAGTTCTCCGTTTTCAGTTCATCCGGGCAGTACTAAGATGTATAGAGATCTGTGGGAGTATTACTGGTGGGATGGAATGAAAAGAGATATTGCTGATTTTACTGTGAAGTGTTTGAGTTGTCAGCAGGTTAAAGCAGAGCGGCAATTACCGAAAGGGATGCTTCAGCCTTTACCAGTTCCAGAGTGGAAATGGGAGAATATATCCATGGACTTTGTTGTTGGATTACCGAAGACATCTCAAGGTAATAATGCAATCTGGGTTATTGTTGATCGCTTGACCAAATCTGCTCATTTCCTTGCTATACGAGATACTTTCTATCTTGATCAACTTTCCCGTTTTTATCTTAAAGAGATAGTCAGGATACATGGAGTTCCTCTCTCCATTGTATCGGATCGTGATCTCAGGTTTACTTCTAACTTTTGGAAAGGCCTTCAGAAGTCGTTGGGTACTGAATTAAATTTTAGTACAGCTTTTCATCCTCAATCAGATGGGCAGTCAGAACGAACAATTCAGACATTGGAGGATATGCTACCAGCTTGTTCTATGGATTTTCAGGGAAGTTGGGACCAACATCTTTCTTTGGTTGAATTTTCATATAATAACAGTTTCCATTCCAGTATACAGATGGCACCATTTCAGGCATTATATGGGAAGCGGTGTCGAACTCCAGCTTTCTGGGATGAAGTGGGTGAAAGGAAGTTGATGGGACCAGAATTGGTAGAAGAGATGGCATAAAAAGTTCAGCTGATTCAGAAACACGTGAGAACAGCTCAGAGCAGGCAGAAGAGTTATGCGGATAACCGGAGGAAGGATCTATCTTTCGAGGTAGGTGATCATGTTTTTCTCAAGGTTTCTCCTTGGAAAAGTGTGATGAGATTTGGTAAGAAAGGAAAGCTAAGTCTAAGGTTCATTGGACCATACGAAATTCTGGAGATAGTTGGATCAGTTGCATACCGAGTGGCTTTACCTCCAAGTTTATCTCAGGTACACAATGTTTTTCACGTTTCGATGTTGAGAAAGTATATTCCAGATCCATCTCATGTTTTGAGTTCATAGGTAGTTCAGCTGGAAGAGAACCTATCTTATGAGGAACAACCGGTCCAGATTCTTGACCACAGGGAGCAAGTGTTACGAAATAAGGTGATTCACCAGGTAAAGGTTTTGTGGAAAAACCACATGATTGAAGAGGCGACATGGGAATCTGAAAATGCAATGAGGGATAAGTACCCCCATTTATTCGATAAGTAAATAAATTGCGGGGACGCAATTTTCTAAAGGGGGGAAGGATGTAACATCCCAAGTAAGTAATGAATAATAGATATTTTTATCTATGTCTATTAATGATTAAGATAGTGTTATAGAGGCTTAAAATGAAAATAAATACAATCTTATGCATGGAATACACTAATATTCTTAAAAGATTGTTTTACTGCCTTTTGATGGAAAACCATTTTTGAATCTATATTTTGACAATTTTATAAACTATGTTTGTCAAAATAAAATTATTCTTTATGATTGGGACATCAAAATTTACTTTTTTTGAATTTTTGGTATTTTTCTGACAATGTTCATTTTTTAATGAATAGTGAAAAATACTGCATTTTACATCAAAACTGCTTTTTAATCTAATTTATTTATATGATTAGATTATGTTTTGAATTGATTTTGAAGTGAAATTAGAATATATTTTTACCATTTTATCCACTGGTGGTCATTGGAATCAATTTCACTTTGAAATTAGACTTAAACTGGTGTCAATCTTTTGATACTTATTGTTTTGTAAAAACACGCTATTTGCTCTGGCAGCGGGAATTAATTATTAAATTAATTAATGTGACTTATATGATTTGAATTTTTAAAATAGACTTCATTTTTGAATTCGGAATATCAAATATATCTTAGGGTGAATTTTGGGTAATTTTCTGAAAAACTTCAATTTTTGATGAATAGTGAAACCACTAAGTGGTAGTTAAAGAAACTGATTTTTCGTTTAAATGAAACTTTGCCACTTTTGTGTTGTGAATTTCAAAAATCCTACATTCATGGTTGTCATTAAGAAGTAAAATGTGGTTCAATGGGATTAAAATAAGTTTTTTGGTGAATAGTAACTTATTAAGTTTTTAATCGCGATTAGTGGTAATTAGGGTAGTTTAAGGTATAAATAATGATTTAATAATATGAAATGACCTAGACACATGTCCCAACCTTATTGGTTGTGTCATTGCCGACCAAGACAATCCATGGGTCAACTTGGGGACCCCATGGAGACACTTTGGTTGGGAAATGACATAAATAACTTTTTATTAAATGTTAAAGTAAAAATGACACAAACAAGAGATGTTTTACTAAAACAATTTTTACATGGGCATATAAAGATCAGATTTTTGATTATAAATAGTCATTGGAAAGATAAAAAGCTTTCCTACATCATAGTTTTTTTTTATGCTTTTTAGACATTAAATAAATTAAATTATTTATGACATAATAATGATGCAGTGATGACATCATTATTTGACGATTTAAATAAAATGGAAAGATAATGTAAAATCTATGAACTACACATGTCCAAAACCAATTAGATGAGTGTATTTCGAACCCTTATCACCTTATCCACGAATTATATCAATGTGGGACCTTTTAAAATCGAAAAAAAATTCAAATAAAGTAATATTTCTTTACTTTCCAAAAGTGCCCATCCTCTCCTCTTATAAAAGGCCCCACCTCTACCTCATTTCACACACTCCTCAAGCCTTTGGCTCGGCCAACCCCTGCCCATTTACTCTCTCCACATCCCTCTTCTCATCCTAGAGGATTAACTTTGGGCATAATCCCTTCAAAGGAAGCCTTTAGGCTCAAATCAAAAGGAGTTACACTTTTAAAGGTAATTCATTCTCTCATGTTCATTTGTTTTATTTTGCTTCTCCAACCCCCTATACTCTTTTTATTTACTTCTTTTGTAACAACACCAATATCATCAATATACTAGGATGTTGTTATAATATTTATTTGAGCTACACTCTCACACAACTACATCAAATGGTTAAAGAACATACGGTTTCCGTGGATGGCGAAATTATGCCTCCCGAAACGATGATTGTTCAATACTCATTTAACACCTTCAAAGGTGGCCATATGATGTCACTATTATTATATATGATATATAATATGTTTATTTTTTCCTTAATCTTCTGTTTTTTTTCATTTTGGGCATACCTTTATGGTTCCCATTATGGGTAAACACGATATCTTTATTTTAGGAAGTGCGAACTACCGCCCCCTGAAAGTGATTTGATTCGTTAATACCATATGTGGGATGTGTAAAGGATAAATTTAATGATATTATATATGTTATTATACTGTAATTATACCCAGAAAGTCCGATCCAAGCAAGCTTGGACCACCAAATTTATTAATAAAAAAAAAGTGCAGAAACAGGAGAAAGAAGAGAGAGAGATTACAAGTCAAAACATTCATAGTCACCACCCCCATACCCGATCGTGTCATCAGCATCAGCTGATTCCCATTCTGATTGGGTCTCGTATTGTTTAAGAAGCTTCTTATAGATCTTCCGTTTGTCCATCTGCTCCTTTGATAGCTTCTCAATCTCCTTCTTGGCAGATGCCCTAGTGGTCACGGTCTTCGGAACTGCAGAGTAGTCCTTCCTTGGTTTCCTTGAAACAGGGGCAGATCTGACACCCTCACTGTCAGAGCCTCTTTTCTTTTCTCCTCGGACAATATCACTATATGATATCGTAGTTGCATCCATACCTCTTCCCTTGGTCTCAACATGAGAGGCACCCCCTTTGCAGAGGGTTAGGTCCCCAACTCCAGGAGTGGGTTCCTCCGCCCTTCCTTTCTCAGTAGTCTTTGACTTGTCACCATTGCCCGAGACCCTGATCGGTGTACACACCCTCCCATGTTCATCTTCAGAAATGTTCCCCCATTCCTCATGTAACTCAGATATCTGAAATTGCTTCTGGATTTCATGATGATAATCAACATGTAAATGCACATCACCCTGATTATAAACATCAACCTGGTGAGAGTCAGGGATCAAATTATCAGAAGTGATAACCTCCTGATCTCTGGAAGGGCCGCTATATGATCTTTTCGGAGTAGAATCAACAATCAACCCTTTGCCCTTTGAAGGAGTCGGCACATCAGGGACTGCCTTCATAGGAGGGTCGCTGTCCTTGGTGACATGCTTTGGCGAGGACAATTCCTTCAAAGTATCCTTTTTTTGACAGAGATTGGAGGGGTGTCCTCGCATCCCACACTCTTTACAAGAGTTGTTTTTCCGACACAATTCCAAAGAGTGCCCCACAATCAAGCATTTAGTGTAGAAAAGAGGCATCTTTTCATATTCAACATCAATTTGAATTTGATCAGAAGGAATAGAAAGAGTTACCGTATCAATGAGAGTGGATCTGAGATCAACTTCCACCAGCATTCTAGAAAAGTGCCCAAATCTGACATCAGTTGTTTCCTTGTCAAGGCGGATGGGAGTTCCAATTGCCGTTCCAATATCATGCAGGAGATTAAAGAACGGTCGGGTCAAGTCGGATACGAGGTATGGGACTTCGTCTCAATCTCCTTTCATTGAGGCATATTTTATTTTATACACAACTTTCTTTTATACGGTGTATAAACCCCTTTGACTTTTCCGTTTATTCAAAAGGAATATTTTTTATACGAAGCGTTTACTAAACGACAAAAGGGAATGTTTTTGTCATACGTATGTGGCGACAACGACTTCTCCGCCGTCGTGACCGTTATTTGAGTTTCGGCTTCCTCTACAAGACATACCTTCTTTTTAAAAGAAAAATAAATACCATGTTTTACTTTTCTTTTATTTTGGTATTGAAAATGGTTTTCACAATGTTTTTGTGTTGTATTGATATCTTGTGATTGAAATGTGGAAATGTTATGTTTCCTTTATGCATGTTTTATGTGATACGATTATGTTATGGTTCTTGGGAATTATTATGAAGACGGGTGGTTCTGTGATAAACTAAGGGCAGGTGAGCCCGATATAGCTCTCCAATGCATTGGGTAACGTGAAGGAGTGAAACGTTAAGGTTTATCCGAAGAGATTTAGGGAATATACTGTGATGGGTATTCCAAACGTAACCAAGAGGGTTACTCCCTACGTAAGAATGTTATGAATGCCTCTAGTTACCTTTATGTCTTATGATTTCTATGATTTATTCATGATTTGATGAGGTGTGTTAAAGTGCTTATGTTTTATGGGTAAAGTATGATCTCATCCTTATGTACATATGTACCCATGTTTCCTTTCCATATTTTTATAACCCATACTGAGCTTTTTATGCTCATCCCAAGTTTTTTGAAATGTTTTCACAGGTCAAGGGAAAGGTACATGATATGATGATAGTGTCAAGGAAGTGTCAAGAATGAATCCATGTTTTATTTTAAATATGTTTCCTTTGATGGGAATGAAGAATACTATCTTTATGTAACCACTTTGTTTATATGTGGAATGTAATGCAAGTTTTATGATCTAATTCTCTAAAACTCTAAACCCGAAAAGATCCTCAATGTGTAATCTTGTAAAAACTCAAGATTTAAGTAAGGTTTAAGGCTGGGGCCTTATAGTTGGTATCAGAGGTCAGTTTAGATAACTTTAGGAGTTAGAATTCTATTAAATGATTATCCAAATTTTTTTTTGAAATGATATAGCATTTAAAGATTACCATGTTGCTTCATCTAAGACATGTTTGTTCAGAATGGTTTTCCGCAGAGGAAACAGGGAAGCAGTGCTAGGAAGGCATACAGAAGTAAATAACCTTCCGAATCAGCATCCCGAGATGGTCGGAATTGGAACTGAACAGTTTGTTGCAGTAATGGCACATTTGACTCAAGCGATAAATGGTGGTGGTATCCATGCACGAGATCAGCCAGATCAACTGCAGAGGAACATGTCAGTGGTGGAACATTTCATAAGGAAACATCCCCCATCATTCAGAGGATAATCTAACCTTGTGCTAGATGAAGGGTGGATTAAAGCACTGGAGAAGATTTTTGATGTCATGGGGTGTTCAGACAATCAAAAGGTTAGTCTTTCTATTTACCGTTTGAAGGGTGAAGCAGATCAGTGGTGGTCTATGGTTAAAAATATCAGGGACGCCGATGAGATTGATGCTCTTGACTCGGATGAATTCAAAGGTATTTTTCTTGAGAAGTATTTTCCTAAGGCTTTTCGACTTAGGATGGAAAAGCAATTCTTGGAATTGAGGCAAGAGGAAGACTCAGTGGCTGTCTATAAAGAAAGGTTCACTCGATTGGCAAGGTATGCTCCAAATTTTATCCGAGACCTTGATAGTAAAATCAATCATTTTTATTCAGTATTAAATCCAAAATATCGAATGGAATTAGCTTCTCGTGAGTTTAAAAGTTATGAAAAGCTTGTTCGATGTGCTGAGAAGGTGGAAATGGAGTTTGCCGATGACCAAGTGTTCTATAACAACCAGCAGAAGAAGAGACCGAGGTGGCAGGAGAAAGGTAAGAATTCTTCAAAAAAGTCTGATGGTAAGAGAACTAAGTTTCCAGTTTGTGATAAATGTGGAAAAGGAATGCTGGGGAATGACTTATGAATTCTGGAAAGTGCTACCGATGTGGTAAGATGGGACATAAGGCTCGTTATTGCACTGAAAAGGATCAAGGTGAAGGTAAGAACAAATTTGATTTACAGTTAGTGAAATGTTATAAGTGCAATGAGATGGGTCACTATGCAAACGAGTGTCCGACAAAGAGCTTGAGTGATGGGAAGCAGTTAGACTACAAGCAGAAAGGGGTGGTGAAATCCTTTGAAACTACTTCAGCAGATGTCGGGCCATCAAATGAAGTTGTATCAGGTACTTTGTTTGTTTTTTCAGATTATGCCAGTGTGTTGTTTGATTCGGGGTCTACACATTCTTTCATCTCTGAAAACTTTTCTAGTAAAATGGGAATACCATCTCAAGAAATGACTCTTGAAATTTTGGTAAAAACACCTGGGGGAAATGTTGAGGCAAAAAGAATTTATAAGAATCTTCCTATCCTTATCTGTGGAAAGAACCTACTTGCAAACCTTATTGTTATACCTCTAGTTGAGTTTGATGTTATCCTGGGTATGGATTGGCTCTCTATTTTCCATGCTAAGATTGACTGTAGAGCTAAAGAATTTTCTTTTCAGAAATACTTTCAGTTTGTTTACAAGAATGAACCCTTACTTTTGATAACATATCAAGAGGCCGAGAAACTTGTAAAAGATGGAAATGAATGTTACCTTGCACACGTCGTTGAAAATAAAGGAACTGTTCAGATTAATGATGTGCCAGTGGTAAATGAGTATCCTGATGTTTTTCCTGATGAGTTTCCTGGAATAATACCAGATCGAAAAGTTGAGTTTACTGTTGACTTAGTTCCTGATGCTAAGACAATTTCAAAACCCCCTTATCGAATGGCACAAATTGAACTTTTAGAGTTAAAGGAGCAATTGCAAGATTTATTAGAGAAAGGTTTCATTAGACCTAGCACATCACCATGGGGTGCTCCTGTTTTATTTGTTAAAAAGAAAGATGGTTCTATGAGACTTTGCATTGATTATAGAGCCTTGAATAATATCACTGTTAAGAACAAATATCCTTTTCCTCATATCGATGATTTGTTTGATCAGCTCCAGGGAGCTCAGTTTTTTTCAAAGATTGACCTGAGATCGGGGTACCATCAGCTGAAGGTAAAGGAGGAAGATATTCCGAAGACCGCGTTCCGTACGAGATATGGCCATTATGAATTTGTAGTAATGCCTTTTGGGCTAACCAATGCACCTGCTATATTCATGGATTTAATGAATAGAATTTTCCATGAGTTCTTGGATAAGTTTGTGGTGGTTTTCATTGATGATATTTTGGTGTTTTCTAAAAGTAAAGAGGAGCATAAAAGACATTTAAGGGTTATCTTTCAAACCTTAAAAGAAAAGAAATTGTATGGGAAATTCAGAAAGTGTGAGTTTTGGTTGCAACAAATTTCTTTCCTTGGTCACATTGTTTCTAAAGATGGAATAACTGTTGATCCTGCAAAAACAAAAGTTGTGGAAGAATGGCCAAGACCCACAAATGTAACTGAGATTCGTAGATTCCTTGGTTTGGCGGGCTATTACTGAAGGTTTGTTAGAAATTTTTCACGGTTATCTAGTCCAATGACTAAGCTAACTTGGAAGGGTGTTAAGTTTATCTGGACAAAAGAATGTGATGATTGTTTTCAGGAATTGAAAAGAAGATTGGTGAATGCTCCAGTTTTGGCACTACCTTCCAGGAATGGTGAGTTTGTTATATACAGTGATGCTTCATTGAAAGGACTTGGTTACATCCTAATGCAGAATGATCAGGTAATTGCTTATGCTTCACGATAGTTGAAAACTCATGAGGTAAATTACCCTACACATGATTTGGAATTAGCTGCTGTTGTTTTTGCTTTAAAAATTTGGAGGAATCATTTGTATGGAGTAAAGTGTGAAATATATACCGATCACAAAAGTTTAAAGTATATTTTCACTCAGAAAGAGTTAAACATGAGACAAAGGAGATGGCTAGAATTAATCAAGGATTATGATTGTACAATTCATTACCATCCGGGAAAAGCAAATAAAGTGGCTGATGCTTTGAGTCGAAAAATTAATGCTTCATTAACAATGTTGTGGTTGGAACGTGATCCTTTGGTTAACGATTTGATGAACTTTGGCATAGAAGTTGTTGGTGCAGGAAGTCCTTCTGTTTTGTTTCAGGTATCAGTGAGATCTTCTCTATCAGATAGAATCAAGCAAGCATAGAAGCAAGACAGTGAGTTACAGAAAAAGGTAGAGCTGGTTCAGAAAGGTAAGTTTCTTGAATTCAACATTGATAATGATTGTGTTTTGAGATTTGGGAAGAGATTGTGTGTGCCTTGTGATTCACAGTTGAAGAGAGAGTTGTTATGTGAAGCTCATAGTTCTCCGTTTTCAGTTCATCCGGGCAGTACTAAGATGTATAGAGATCTGCGGGAGTATTACTGGTGGGATGGAATGAAAAGAGATATTGCTGATTTTACTGTGAAGTGTTTGACTTGTCAGCAGGTTAAAGCAGAGCGGCAGTTACCGAAAGGGATGCTTCAGCCTTTACCAGTTCCAGAGTGGAAATGGGAGAATATATCCATGGACTTTGTTGTTGGATTACCGAAGACATCTTGAGGTAATAATGCAATCTGGGTTATTGTTGATCGCTTGACCAAATCTGCTCATTTCCTTGCTAAACGAGATACTTTCTCTCTTGATCAACTTTCCCGTTTGTATCTTAAAGAGATAGTCAGGTTACATGGAGTTCCTCTCTCCATTGTATCGGATCATGATCCCAGGTTTACTTCTAACTTTTGGAAAGGCCTTCAGAAGTCGTTGGGTACTGAATTAAATTTTAGTACAGCTTTTCATCCTCAATCAGATGGACAGTCAGAACGAACAATTCAGACATTGGAGGATATGCTACGAGCTTGTTCTATGGATTGTCAGGGAAGTTGAGACCAACATCTTTCTTTGGTTGAATTTTCATATAATAACAGTTTCCATTCCAGTATACAGATGGCACCATTTCAGGCATTATATGGGAAGCGGTGTCGAACTCCAGCTTTCTGGGATGAAGTGGGTGAAAGGAAGTTGATGGGACCAAAATTGGTAGAAGATATGGCAGAAAAAGTTCAGCTGATTCAGAAACACATGAGAACAGCTCAGATCAGGCAGAAGAGTTATGCAGATAACCGGAGGAAGGATCTATCTTTCGAGGTAGGTGATCATGTTTTTCTCAAGGTTTCTCCTTGGAAAAGTGTGATGAGATTTGGTAAGAAAGGAAATCTAAGTCCAAGATCATTGGACCATACGAAATTCTGGAGAGAGTTGGATCAGTTGCATACCGAGTGGCTTTACCTCTGAGTTTATCTCAGGTACACAATGTTTTTCACGTTTCGATGTTGAGAAAGTATATGCCAGATCCATCTCATGTTTTGAGTCCAGAGGTAGTTCAGCTGGAAGAGAACCTATCTTATGAGGAACAACCGGTCCAGATTCTTGACCACAGGGAGCAAGTGTTACGGAATAAGGTGATTCACCAGGTAAAGGTTTTGTGGAAAAACCACATGATTGAAGAGGCAACATGGGAATCTGAAAATGCAATGAGGGATAAGTACCCCCATTTATTCGATAAGTAAATAAATTACGGGGATGCAATTTTCTAAAGGGGGGAAGGATGTAACATCCCAAGTAAGTAATGAATAATAGACATTTTTATCTATGTCTATTAATGATTAAGATAGTGTTATAGAGGCTTAAAATGAAAATAAATACAATCTTATGCATGGAATACACTTATATTCTTAAAAGATTGTTTTACTGCCTTTTGATGGAAAACCATTTTTGAATCTATATTTTGAAAATTTTATAAACTATGTTTGTCAAAATAAACTTATTCTTTATGATTGGGACATCAAAATTTACCTTGTGTGAATTTTTGGTATTTTTCTGACAATGTTCATTTTTTAATGAATAGTGAAAAATACTGCATTTTACATCAAAACTGCTTTTTAATCTAATTTATTTATATGATTAGATTATGTTTTTAATTGGTTTTGAAGTGAAATTAGAATATATTTTTACGATTTTATCCAATGGTGGTCATTGGAATCAATTTCACTTTGAAATTAGACTTAAACTGGTGTCAATCTTTTGATACTTATTGTTTTGTAAAAACACGCTATTTGCTCTGGCAGCGGGAATTAATTATTAAATTAATTAATGTGACTTATATGATTTGAATTATGTAAAATAGACTTAATTTTTGAATTCGGAATATCAAATATAGCTTAGGGTGAATTTTTGGTAATTTTCTGAAAAACTTCAATTTTTGATGAATAGTGAAACCACTAAGTGGTAGTTAAAGAAACTGATTTTTCGTTTAAATGAAACTTTGCCACTTTTGTGTTGTGAATTTCAAAAATCCGACATTCATGGTTGTCATTAAGAAGTAAAATGTGGTTCAATGGGATTAAAATAAGTTTTTTGGTGAATAGTAACTTATTAAGTTTTTAATTGCGATTAGTGGTAATTAGGGTAGTTTAAGGTATAAATAATGCTTTAATAATATGAAATGACCTAGACACATGTCCCAACCTTATTGGTTGTGTCATGGCCTACCAAGACAAGCCATGGGTCAACTTGGGGACCCCATGGAGACACTTTGGTTGGGAAATGACATAAATAACTTTTTATTAAATGTTAAAGTAAAAATGACACAAACAAGAGATGTTTTACTAAAACAATTTTTACATGGGCATATAAAGATCAGATTTTTGATTATAAATATTCATTGGAAAGATAAAACGATTTCCTACATCATAGTATTTTTTTTAATGATTTTTAGACATTAAATAAATTAAATTATTTATGACATAATAATGATGCAGCGATGACATCATTATTTGACGATTTAAATAAAATGGAAAGATAATGTAAAATCTATGAACTACACATGTCCAAAACCAATTGGATGAGTGGATTTAGAACCCTTATCACCTTATCCACGAATTATATCAATTTGTGACCTTTTAAAACAGAAACAAATTTTCAAATAAAGTAATATTTCTTTACTTTCCAAAAGTGCCCCTCCTCTCCTCTTATAAAAGGCCCCCACCTCTACCTCATTTCACACACTCCTCAAGCCTTTGTCTCGGCCAAACCATGACCATTTACTCTCTCCACATCCCTCTTCTCATCCTAGAGGATTACCTTTGGGCAGAATCCTTTCAAAGGAAGCCTTTAGGCTCAAATCAAAAGGAGTTACACTTTTAAAGGTAATTCATTCTCTCATGTTCATTTGTTTTATTTTGCTTCTCCAACCCCCTAAAATCTTTTTATTTACTTCTTTTGTAACAACACCAGTATCTTCAATATACTATGATGTTGTTATAATATTTATTTGAGATACACTCTCACACAACTACATCAAATGGTTAAATAACATACGGTTTCCGTGGATGGCGAAATTCTGCCTCCCGAAACGATGATTGTTCAATACTCATTTAACACCTTCAAAGGTGGCCATTATGATGTCACTATTATTATATATGATATATAATATGTTTATGTTTTCCTTAAGCTTCTGTTTTTTTCATTTTGGGCATACCTTTATGGTTCCCATTATGGGTAAACACGATATCTTCATTTTAGGAAGTGCGGACTACCGCCCCCTGAAAGTGATTTGATTCGTTAATACCATATGTGGGATGTGTAAAGGATAAAGTTAATGATATTATATATGTTATTATACTGGAATTATAATATACTCTTATATCATTATGATTCCATTCCAGAAAATACGAAATAGAAATGGAAGTAGCGTTCATGCGTACGTACGGCTTACCGTCTCCATGAACGGTGCATTTCATTTCTTACCTCTAAATGTGATGTAATATTATAAATACATGTATATGATGAATATATATGATATATATGTTATCCAAATCATTAATATCATTATGGATATAACGAACCTTTGACCAAATTAACAACATGTAAGTGTAAGAAGTCTATTTTTGACTTAAGAACCAAATACCGACAAAATGAACATTATTAACTTAAATGATTACATGATGTTCATAACATGGTATAAAAGGAATAATGAACTTGAAAAAGGTTCATAATCAAGTAGAGATTAACTCAAGTTTATTATTCAGGAGATTAAAGAACGTTCGGGTCAAGTCGGATACGGGGTATGGGACTTCGTCTCAATCTTTTTTCATTGAGGCATATTTTATTTTATACACAACTTTCTTTTATACGGTGTATAAACCCCTTTGACTTTTCTGTTTATTCAAAAGGAATATTTTTTATACGAAGCGTTTACTAAACGACAAAAGGGAATGTTTTTGTCGTACGTATGTGGCGACAACGACTTCTCCGCCGTCGTGACCGTTATTTGAGTTTCAGCTTCCTCTACAAGCCATACCTTCTTTTTAAAAGAAAAATAAATACCATGTTTTACTTTTCTTTTATTTTGGTATTGAAAATGGTTTTCACAATGTTTTTGTGTTGTATTGATATCTTGTGATTGAAATGTGGAAATTTTATGTTTCCTTTATGCATGTCTTATGTGATGCGATTATGTTATGGTTCTTGGGCATTATTATGAAGATGGGTGGTTCCGTGATAAACTAAGGGCGGGTGAGCCCGATATAGCTCTCAAATGCATTGGGTAACGCGAAGGAGTGAAACGTTAAGGTTTCTCTGAAGAGATTTAGGGAATATACTGTGATGGGTATTCCAAACGTAACCAAGAGGGTTACTCCCTACGTAAGAATGTTATGAATGCCTCAAGTTACCTTTATGTCTTATGATTTCTATGATTTATTCATGATTTGATGAGGTGTTTTAAAGTGATTATGTTTTATGGGTAAAGTATGATCTCATCCTTATGTACATATGTACCCATGTTTCCTTTCCATATTTTTATAACCCAGACTGAGCTTTTTATGCTCATCCCAAGTTTTTTGAAATGTTTTCACAGGTCAAGGGAAAGGTACATGATATGATGATAGTGTCAAGGAAGTGTCAAGAATGAATCCATGTTTTATTTTAAATATGTTTCCTTTGATGGGAATGAAGAATACTATCTTTATGTAACCACTTTGTTTATATGTGGAATGTAATGCAAGTTTTATGATCTAATTCTCTAAAACTCTAAACCCGAAAGGATCCTCAATGTGTAATCTTGTAATAACTCAAGATTTAAGTAAGGTTTAAGGCTGAGGCCTTATACTTCCACACCTGGTTCAGTACCAATGGTACTGTTAATTTGGCTAGAAAATATCCCGGCAGCATTCAGAATGGATGGGTGGAAGTTTGACCCCAGAGGCGAGATGGGGTTCAGATATTCATAAACCCCCCTGATGTGCACCACGATCCACCTATACAGAACATGGAAGGGACCGCATATCCATAGCAGCCTCTTTCCCTCACTAACATGCCATAGAATCCTGTACAATCTGGCAAGCATTGGAATCCCCAGATTGAACCGCCCTCCTATGGCCAACATGGATGCCATGATGAATGAGCTGGGTCGCACCCCCATGTTAGTATCCCTCACTGGTAGGATCCAACCACAGATAAGGGCCGTAATAAACGCTGTCAGTCTGACTATCGGCTGTTGTTCAATATTGACACTGAAACCTCAGGTCTTCCATTGGCTTTCCTCCAAGAGCCTCCAATAAGAATGCTTCTTGCCCCATTGAGCCCCATTCGGGCAAGTTTGAGTCCTCGAGGGAAACTCTCGATCCTTCAGGAAATTCAGGAACTGCTTGAACCACTTCTTGAAGTGGACATCCCTCACTGATTCTTTATCTTCTATGGGGACCAGCCCCATCAGTGCCATCTCCAGCCGCAGAATCTTTTTCGGATCCTCCCTTATACTCATGATGGGGAGGAACTCATAATACATATCCCCCAAGATCGGTACCCCTGAAATCTGATGGACATCCCATAGACTGATGCCAACCTCCCTATGGTGCAGGTGAAAAGTGTTGGTCCTAGACGACCTTCTTCTCAACAGCTTTGGCATCAGCTATTTTGGTTGATAAATGTAAAATTGGGAGGCCCATGCCACCTCATACAAATCCACTCTCCTCATATCAGCTCCAAACTCTTCACATGTAGCACCTACCCAGTAGGCACATGCCCAATCGTTTGTGAAGTTGCCGCCCTAGTGCAGATCCCACTCATCGGACCACCCCTTCTTCAAATCCCTCAAGGCTGCCTTTAGTATTGTGCGGTACATGGGAGGGGACATCTCCGGCTGTAATGGCTTCCCATCAAAATTGTTCAGATGATTTTACAGGAAGTCGGCAGTGACAGGTGTGAAGTCCTCCCGCGCGTGACCATCAGTTTCCCTGAACCATTGGCGATGGCATGGCATGCTCCTGAACCAGTAATCTGGTTCATCCCTACTCACCTCAGGAATGAAGACGTCATCCCTCAGCCTGAAGCCATACAAGGGCAGCCTCTTGCACAACGGATAGTTCTTTTGGATCTCAGATAGCAACTCCATCAATGAATTATGGTCCGAGTGGCTACGGACCAACTCTCCTAGGGCCAGACGATTTTCCATCTCATCCCTCCAGGCGGCGTCTGCAAGCACCCCCAGCGCAACTTCTTGATGGGCCATTGGGTTTCAGAACTAGCACAAATTTCAAGGCAAGTCACAAAGACTGTTCATAAAGCTTTTTCGCGAAGCCGAATTGCGGATCCTAGCCTCGGCCTGCAAGCACACGTTTTCTTGGCACTGTCATGGAGTAAGAGACTCGTGGTTCGCTGCGAAGCCCGATTCACGAAGAGAAAGCACGGAGGACGTGGGGCTTCATGAATCGACAGCACAAAAGGAAAAAATCTCAGAGAAGGGAAAAGAAAAAAGATATGGTTGGCCCCCTATTTATATGCGGTGGCCTTCGGAGCTTCGCGGCACGTCCAATCCGCACAGAGCTTCGCGGTGCGCCCAGCCCACACGGCCCCTGTCCGCCTCGCACACCCTCTTCGCGAGTGAGCACCACAAACGACCGATGATTTTGGCGATTTCCCTTAGACTTCGACCCTTGATCCCTCCACAGCTCCAAGTCTGAGGGGGGGGGGCATTTGTTGGTGCCAAAATGTTGTAAGAAAAGAAAAAAGAGAAAGAGGCCCCATGACCGGCTTCACGAAGCCACTTCGCGGAGTCCCCCCAAGAAATGCATCCACCGCAAAGCAAAGGAGGCAGTACCCTCTGTGAACGCCCCTGATGTTCGCGAGCCTGTCGCGAATCAAAGGAGGCGGTACCCTACATGAACAGCCTTGATGTTCGCGATCCCACCACGAATCAAAGGAGGTGGTACCCTCCGCGAACATCCCTAACGTTCGCGAACCGCCGCGAAGCAACCCAATCCCTCTTCGTGCCGCGTAATCTCTCCTTCGCGGCACCTCTTGCCTATAAATACTGTGCTCCCCCTGATCCCTCGATACGAACAATCCGAACTTTCGGCTTCTCAGCTCCCAAATCGCGAAGCACCCTTTTCTATGAAAATCATGAGCTACGCGAGGTATTTTTTTCTTCGCAAGATGCCTCCGCCTTGCCTTGTTTTGATCCCCTCTTCCGAGAGGGATGCCTTTTGTGAAGCCTAAGGGCCTTCACGAAAGAAGGGGATCCCCAAGGGGACTCAAGTTTTTGTGGAGCATTTATGCTTCGCAAAACACCCCTCACGTACATATAATCCACATTCCAAGGCAGGATCACTGTACTTCGCGAAGTACCTCACTTCACGCCACTTTGCTTTGCGAGGCACCTGTGATCCGTGGGGCAGTGCTCCGCGAACACCTTTCCACTTCATGAAGCACCTCCCATGTGTACCTCCACCCCATGCTAAGGCTAAGGCACCCCATTTCATAAATCACACCCCTTCTCAAGTACCCTTCACCACGCAGAGAAACCGAGCTCCACAAGGCCCCTACCTATAGAATCCTCTGCTTGGAAATTACTTTTCCTGTGTGACCCTCCAGGTGTGCACGATGTGACTTCAATGTCCCCCAGACGATACTGCCCGTGGAGTTGATTTTACTAATACTTCTTCACATAGGCACACTAATGTCTATTTCTTCTTCGCATAGCCACCCTAATTTGGACCCCTCGATGCTTCGCTCCATGACCCCCTTTCACTACGGAATTTCCAGTACCTTCCCTCCCACAAGGAGTAGAGGGTATCGGTTATGTATGTCCTAGGGTTGCAGAGTAAACTCACCTCGTCCGAGCTGCAGGACGTTAAACTGCCAAGCACCCTCGTCCTCAACACATGACGTTAAACTGTGACAGCGCCCCATGCCTCTCACGCGGGGTTCCCCCACCTTGGACATTCTCCATGCCCCTTGATCTCCACATGGGATGATATCCTCTTTCTGGGAGTGGCGTTTGTCCGAGGGGGAAGAGAATCCACCTTGGCATAAGCCCCTATCCGTTCTTGCAGGAGGTAGAGCCCCCTGCTCCCTCCTTTCATCTTCGGCCCCCAAGGCCAATGGAGGACGTGATAAGAAATTGACCCCCTCCTCTCTTCCTGGGTACCAAATCCCCCTCTCCCTCTGTGCTTTGTCTCCCTTAGGCCTCCATCCTGGAGTACGCCCCAGCACCATGGGCCACCCAACGCGTAACCCCTATTCATTTCCCATAGATGCACCCCTCGCGACGTGATCGTCATGTCCCTACAACCTCTTATTTCTCACACTGAGCATGACTCCCGTGAGCTTAGAGTGAGCACCGACCATGAAACACCTTGGGCCACCTCAGAGCGTGAGCCCCAAATGCCCTCTGTCCTTCATGACATTAAACTGTACACCCGAACTATGTGGAATTTGATCTGTGTCAAGGCATGGTACGTAGGAAGCCTCCACGAGGTTCAATCCCAAGACCCATCAGACCAAGGTCCATCCTCACGTCGGTTCACCGGCATCCATTCTGAACTACGTGGTCTTTGATCCATGTCAAGGCATGGTACATAGGTAGCCTCCCCAAGGTTCAAGTCCTCCATCCACATGGACCAAGTTTCTTCTTCACGTCAGTTCTCTGACATTCCCCCATATCTGCTGAATGTTAAACTTGCGGCATACCCTGTGTTAAACATGGGAAGCTGAGGAAAACCTCATATACATGCCTATGAAATATGATTCCCCGTGTTCAATGTGGGATGCCTCGAGCTTCTGCGCCCTCAATAAGCCCTATAATAAGGGAAAAAATACAGACATGTCAATTCCTCAGCTTCCAGACACGCCAGTGATGCCTCAACGTGAATACTCCCCCAACTGAAGGTTGCTGCCCTGACCGGACCCCTTGAAATGTCCTGATAGAAGCAGCGTAATTAACTGGTGTCCATGAAGATATGGCTCCGGGAAGATTTTCACGAACAACGTATTAAATCTATAAGGGAGACCCAGACTAGGTGACGAGTTCTGAGGAGGAATCCATGGAAGGAAGAACCGACATCCCATCATCCCATTTTGATCAAGGAGCAAACATCCCTGAACAAGGAGAAAATGTCGCCCGCCTTTGGAATGTGGGAATGTGTGGTAACAAAATTCGTGCTCGTCGCACTCAAGCAGACGGATGCGCGCGCCCCATAAAAAGCATCAGAAACAGTTATTTTAAATTTATATTTTCCTTATTTATTATTTTACATATATTTATGATCTAACCAGTATGGTCTTTCATATGTTATCCCTTATTGAGTGTTTGATCTCACCACTTTTTATGTTTTCCCTTACCTAGGATTTGAATATGATTATGTCTCATGGAATGTCAAAGAGTGGATTTATATTATAGATATGTGTTTAAAACATTTTAAATAAGTGTTTTTATGTTTCTAGTCTCTGGGACACTAAAAATTTATGTCCTTGGGTTGTATGAATATTTTTTGATGTAATAACTAAACCATGCAATCAATGTATTATTTATGTATGATTATATTGCGTCTATTCATCCTCCCATCAGGTTAAGAGGTTTATGTTATTACTCTCTTGATCTTGGCGGTGATCAAGAAACATGTCCCTCACAATTATGTTTTGTGAGAACCCTCTTAAGATTCACCAGTATCCAAGGAACCCTTCCCTCACTTTTGTGATAGTGACAACCCGTTGACTAAGTTGATGAGAAAAGATATATTTATTTGGAAACACATTATAATTATACCCCCTAATATCTCAAAATTATAAGAACTATTGAGGAGATAAATTGAGAAATTATGTAGGAGAAGAGCCTTTGAGAATGATGGAGAAATGGAGTTAGCTCTTTGAGAGAACTTGAGAGATAATTCAATATAGATTCACTTTTAAATCAAGGATAGGAGAGGTGTTTTTGGTAACTAGTAGAACTTTCAAGCCTTCTTAGGAATCTATTTATATAATTCAAAAGATATAGGAGACTTTTGGAATTAATTAGGGGCATTGAAGTTGAAGAATACAACTTTAATGGAATTTTGACCATTATTAAAGTGCTCCTGACCCTACCATCTTAACGTCACCAGTTACCTGGTGCACCTCATAAGATGTTTTGTGGACACCTAGAGGTTGAATATTCTTCTATATACACTACCAGCTAGCCATTGGCACTTCATTGACTAGATAGTGGGTATTCTACACACCAAAGGATCTGACTAAATGGCACCAATTGGAAAATACAGCATGCATACCTCCATCTTCAAGTATGGCCTCCCAAGATTCCTTCCACGACCATAGATGGATATTACAACATCATTCCATAGACTTAAAACATGAATAATGATTGGTACAAACCTTAAATAATATCAATATGTCACCTTTGAATTGACTTTAAGTTCTCCATTAGGATCATTAGTGATATGAATTAAATTAAAATTAAAGAGTATAAAATTCACTGAAATTAAGATGTTATATACATAAGAGAGTGTTTTGATCATGAAAAAATCATGATAGGGAGATTTATAATAATATCCCCCTTTTGATGACCACAAAAACTTAACATAAAAATAAATATTAAGAATAAATCAAGAGGGAAACATATATTAAAAGTAATTGAATATATTAGATATTAAGATATCCAATAT
This sequence comes from Viscum album, assembly GCA_963277665.1. Lineage (NCBI taxonomy): Eukaryota > Viridiplantae > Streptophyta > Magnoliopsida > Santalales > Viscaceae > Viscum > Viscum album. The sequence continues at coordinate 2,104,533,350 of OY728165.1, forward strand.
TCATAAGAGATAAATAATTTAAACATTCAATAAATCAAATAGGAGTAAAACATTTGATGTAAAAAATTAATAGATCTCTCTATGTAAAAAAATAAGTAATAATTAATAAAATAAATTTTAAAACAAGTTCAATACTTTTCCCGCTAAATTTTAATGATACCATAAGAAACTTATCACCAATTGTGATTATCAAAAAGAAATACAAAGAGTGGAAAGAGAAACTTAAAAGGAAATATTTTATGTAAAAATAATGTGACATTTAAAAATATATTTTGAAAAACTAAAAAAAAAATTTTAAAATATATATTAATATAAAAACAAGCATATTTAGAAAATAAAAACTCAAGAGATAATTTTAAAGAGAAGATTGATCATAGGATAAAGAGTAGAATTTAAACACTTCTTAACTTCCAAAAATTCCCCTTTTAATAAGAGAATTAGATAGAGATATAGGTAAGTTTAAAAGAAGTTTTTAAGAGAAATGAATTGTTTTTAAAAAAATTGAAAAGAATAAGAGAAAGGGAGTGGAAAGAAAAGATAAAATTGGTACATTTCATTTCCAAGACACTCATTTTAACAAGTAGTGGTTTTACTCCAATGAATGATTACTTAATTGAAAAGGTTTAAAAAGGTTCATTTGTATGTAGAATCATACCTCAAAAACATCCTCTAGTTTTGATTTGAATTTCAAAAAATTCAACTAAAAACATTGTTTGGGAGAAAAGTATATATAAAAAAATTTACTCATCATTAATCTTCCTTTAAGAGATATAGAAACAAAAAAAATTAAAAAACGTTTTTTGTTATACATAATTACTCATATAAGTTTTGAAAAAAAATTAAAATATATTTTAAAAAATATAAACTAAGTGTATTTAAATTTTAAAAAAAATTAAAGATTTATATAGTAAAAAAATATGATAAAAAGTAATTGTTTTTGGAAAATATGATTTCAAATTTTAAAAATAATATATAAAAAATGATCTAAAAAATAAATTTGAAAAAAATACCTCTTAAGGTAAATTTTAGAATTAAAGATATAATTATCCCCCTCAAAAGATTTCACAAGAGAGATAATGGGATCATAACTAAGATAGAAAAAAATAATAGAATAAAAAATCATGATTTTTAAGTTTTTTAAAAAAATATTTAAAACAAATTTTAAAAGTATTTCTCAAGTTATCCATGTTCAAATGGAAAGTGTCACAAGTGAACCATTCTTAATTCACATTTAATGAAATAAAAATAATCAAGAGCAATGGGTTTAGTGAAAATATCATCGAGTCAATATTCTATCCTAACAAATTACAATAATATATCACCATTTTGGAAGTGATCTCTTAAGAAATGGTGCCTAAAGTCATTGTGATTATTGATATAGTTATAGATAGAATTTTTGTAAATTTTTATAGAACTATAATTGAAGCACTTAATAGGGATATGGTAATATGAATGCTTCAAGTATAAGATAGTGTGTTTCATCAACATTATTTGGGCATAAAAACTCCCAGGGGCTATGTATTCTTCTTCAAATGTAGAAAGAGTAATATAGTTTTTCTTATTATTACTCCATAAGATGATGAATTTTATAATTCTGTGTGTAGTCCCAATTGTACATTTCATATCTAGTTGATATCCTCCAAAACCATTATTATAAAAACTAGTTAATTCAAAAGAAGTTTCTTTTGGATAAACCAAACCAATATTTTTAATTCCTTTTAAATAAAAAATACTTTTGACAAATTTTAGATGAGATTCCTTTGGATTTTATTAAAAATAATAATAAACACAAACACTAATCATGATATCAAGTTGGGTCATAGTAAGATAAAGTAGACTATTAATCATACATCTATAAAGTCTTTTATCAACCGTCATACCGGATTCATACAAAATCAACTTACAAGCTATACTCATGGGAATATTAATTTCCTTATATTTATCCATGTCAAATCGTTTTAAGAGTTCATTGGTGTGTTTTAATTGTATTAGAAAAGTACCATCATCATTTTGAGAAATTTTAAAACTAAGAAAGAATTTAATTTTTCCCATAAAGCTCATTTCAAATTCATTTTTCATTAAATAGGAAGATTCAAAACAAATAGATTCATTAGTTGATCCAAAAATCTCATTATCAATATAAATTTAGACAAGTAAAAAATCATTTGATATGTGTTTTATAAAAAAACATGAATTTTATTTTCCCATTTTAAAACCATTTGATTAGAGAAAATTATATAAATGTTCATACCAATCCCAAAGGTATTGTTTTAAACCATAAAGATATTTAGTTAATTTAAAAGAAATAATTCCATACATCATTTAGAGTGAATTTATTTAATTCATGTTGAATTTAAAGAACCTAATACTCATTATTAAGGGAATAAATAATATTTTGGGGTTTCAAGTGAGTGATATAGGCCATATGTTCAACCTCATTTAATACCAATCTTCTAGTATGAGTTCCCTCTTTCAAATATCCAATGAAATTTTCAAGGGGATGGTATTTAAATTTTTTAAAAGATTTAGGTAAAGTATTTTGAGGTAATTATTTGTAAAATATATCTTACTTAGATAGGGAATTTTTTTAAAAGATAAAATTTACAAAAACTTTTTGGGAAATCATTTTCATAAAATTTTCATCAAAAACAACATAAATTGATTCTTCCAACATTTTAGTCCTTTTGTTAATGGCTCAGTATGCCTTGCTTGAGTTAAAGTACCAAATAAAGATACTTAATTTAATTTTGAATCAAACTTTCAAAGATTTTATTTCTTTTTCAGAATAAAACATTTTCAACGAAAAAATTTAAAAAATATCACTTTTGGTTTTGTATTTTTCCAAGTTTATAAGGGGTCTTTTTGAGAAAAGGTCTTATGAGAACGCGATTAATGATAAAGCACATATTATTCATAGTCTTAACCTAAAAATATTAATGTAAATTAATTTAATTTAATATATTTTTGGAAATTTTTTGGATAGTTCTATTTTTACTCTCTTCTACCCCATTTTGTTGAGGGGTTTGAGGAGTAGAAAAAGATTGATTATAGCCTTGAGAATGACAGAAATAATTAAATTGATTTTTATCAAATTCCACACTATGATCACTGTAAAAACCAATGTAATTTTGAAATAAATAATTTTAATGTATTATTAATATTAATAAATTAGGTTTTATAGATTTATATTCATTATAATAATATTAGGTAAATTTTCAATCAAAGGAGAAAGTTTTATTTCAAAACAAATTAGGGTTTCATTAATTATATGGTTTAATTTAAAACAATAATTTTAAAATTTTAATTTGAAAAAAATGATATAATTTTTTAATTCCTCATTTCAAAATTATATTATGATTAATTTTTGAGAATTTTCTGAGAATTTTTAATTTTTTAATAAATAGAAAAAAGTATTGTTTTTTATTGAAAACTGACTTTTTGTTTCAAGAATTTACAAAGTTACATTTTATTTTAGAATGGTTTAAAAGTAAAATTAGGTCATTTATATTATCAATAATCCAAAAAAATTATTTTAATCAATATGTACTTGATTTTGGTAAAAAAACTTTTTATACTTAAGAAGACATTTTTTCTTGAAAACTGATTTTCATCGTGTTTTGTGGGTTTAATTTTAAATTAAATTATATAAATTATATGAATTTAATTTAATAAAATATATTTTATATTTATAATAATAATTAATATTATTTAATAATTTCAACTTATTTTTTATCATAATGAGTAGTAAGAACATTAAAAATATGTTACCACAGTCAAGGTTAAAATAGGTTTATCAGGGGTTAAACAAAAGTGGTAAGAATAAAAAACCCTAAAAATTTATCTAAATCCAATTTTATAGACATATTTATACATTATATCATATATTATTATTAAATGGTTCATTTTTAGGCATTTTTTATTGATTAATACCTTAATATATTATAATATTTTGAAATATTTCAAGTGTGTCATCTCCCCCACTTATAAAAGGAAACCCACTATCCTCTCTTATATAGGCTTAAATAGCCATTTTTTCATCCAATAACTGTCCAAATATCTTATAAAATACCTTCCCACATCTTATAGGTATTATTTTGGTCATAATACCAACCTTATAGGGCTTAAGGTGTAAAGAAAATGAGGTTGTTCGAATAAGAGGTACAGCTTTTAACCGAATGTTTTAGTTTTATTTATTTTTCTACCTCCTTAAAAACTATTATAACCATTTTTATGTAATAAAATTAGTATATAACATATTATTATATTTTATTATGTTTATTTATTAACTTTAATCCATCTCCTTCATCATCTAATTGGAAATGAAACCATCGTTTGTGTGTATGGTGGACTATCACCTCGTGTGCTAATGTAATTCATTTTCCATCACTGCCTCTCATAGATGGTTATAATTATGGATTTAAAGTATATATATGATATTATTTATATAATTATAATTATTAAAGTATAAAATATAATCTATTTTCTTTCCATTTCATTCATTTAAAAATGATAACATCGTTCGTGCATAAGTGTGGATTACCATCTCCACGAAGTGATGTGATTCGTTTTTCATCACTACCTCACATGGATGGTATATTTAAGTGTATTTAAAGATTTAATATGATATTTATGATATAATAATAATAATAATAATATAAATATAAAATGATAATTACCTTCTTTCTCTCATTTTCGTTGAAAAATGGAAACGTTACTCATGAGTACATATGACCTACCGTCTCCATGATTGTAACAAATTCATTTTTCATAACCATATTACATAGTTGGTTTTAAATGTATATTTAATGTATAAAAATTATAATTATTACATAATTATTATTATATATATTATGTAATAATAACCTCTTTGACCACGGTCAACATACATAATTCAATTTTAAATTATAAACCAAACATTCACAAAACACTCGACGTGGACTTAACCATTTAAGTAATTAAATATTTCATAAAAATAAATTAAATAAATGGTTTAATTATAAGATATTAAACCTATATAATTTTCTTAATAAAATAAATAATTCATAAAATTTTATTATATAGTAGATAAAAAATGTACTTGGTAATTTAGACTCAAGGTAAGGGACACTTTATCATAAAACCTTGTTTTTAATGTTTTATTTTCTAAATATTTTTATTCCATTTAAATATTCTTAAAAGAATTTTATGGATGTATTTATATTTAATTAAATGAATTATAAATGAAATTTTATGTCTCTTTTGACTTTCTTTAAAATCTTTTCAAAAGTAATATTTTTATGTATTTTATACCTAACGTTTTAGATTTCTTTACAAAAAGGAAAAAAATAATGTTTTGTTTTAACATATAAGACATCAATAGTTTTTCCCACCTTTATAACCATTATTTTATATTTTAATTCCATTTTTATATTTCATTTTTTCTTCATAGAAAAAATTTTCTTCCCTTTTTTTGAGGAATTTTCAAAAAGGGTTTTAAATGGAATAGATATTTTGATATCTAGAAATTTATTTCTTATGGGTGGAAAGAATATTTTTTTGAGTGTAACGATGAAAATAAAATATTTCATATTTTATGATTATGTTATGGTTTTTGTGATTATTTTATGATTACAGGTGAGCCTGATATATCTTATGATGGTGAGTGAGCACGATATAGCTCATGATGATGGGTGAGGCCGATATAGCTCTCCAATGCATTGGGTAAATGGATAGAGTTAACCAGGTATAGGTTTATCCTAATTGATTATTAGAATTTACTTGGTAGGTGATTCTATTTGTAATATTTATTATAAAAGTTGTATGAAAATGATTTCTTAGGTTACCAACATGATTTATCTATTATTTATATGGGGTTTTATAGAAATCTGATGATTTTACAATGAAATCTAATGGGTTTAAGTTTAAAGGAAATTTTATGCCACTTATTAAGGGAGAAATGTATAACTTTATGAAAAAAAAATCATAAGTTTTTCATGATTGTAAAGAAAAAATTATGAGTTTTATTTTTAATTTAATATTTATTATGAAATGTTTTATGAAAATATTTCGGCAATGAATTTTATTTCTTAGGTAAGAAAATGTTTATTTTTGAGCTCATTGTTTATTATGAAAAATGAAAAAATTTATAATGAGTATTCATGTACTAAAAAGTTTTCTTATTTCATTTTATATATCCCTCAATGATATTTTTGTTCTCTTACCATGTTTTCAAAAAAAAATTAACAGGGTTTTAAGGATGATTAGGGATAAATATGTGGTCAAGATGAAAATTGTGAAGATATGTCATGAAAATAAAACCTCTTGTATCTTAAAAGTTTTGTATTGTAGAAAAAATGGATACTAATTTGAAGTTTACGCATTTTGATATAATATTGTATTATGTAAGTTTGATGACCTAATTCTATAAAACTTTAAACATAAATGGTATTTTAGAAAACAAGAAAATTAATTATTTTCTAAAGATTCAATCTATATATATTTTAGGGTTAGGTCCTTATAATCACTTAAATTTTAAATAATTTTAAAACCATTTTCATTTTCATAATTTTAGATTAATTGATGAAGTCTTTGAAAGTTTCATCCCACATGAATCTTGTAAAGTCATAAACAATAATAAAAGTATTAGATTTACCGCCTATAGTTTCAATTTGATAAGGCCTGAATAAATAAATATGAATTAATTTGAGAGATTTAGAATAAAAAATTAATTTTTAGGTTTAAAAGAGGATTTATGTTTCTTACCATATTAGTAAGCTTCACAAACCATGTAATCATTGAAATACTATTTGTTTAAATTTGATATTAGTTTATAATGATTGAGTTTGAAAAGTGAGTGTGTACTACAGTGACCAAGGTGTTTATGCCAAAGCTAGGACTCACTAACTTTGCACACAATAATTTGATGTTCTGGCTAGTTAGAAATTTTAAATTGATTGTATAAGCATTTCTAAAATGAGACATGATAAATAAATATTTCCTTTTGAGTTGAACAATTTGTAAAAGAAATTTTTAAAAGAAATTTTAAAACCTCTATCACATAATTAACTAATACTTAGAAAAAAAATTCTAAGACTTTTAAAAATAAAACATTTTTAATAAGAGTTTAGTTGTAAAAATTGATGTTACCTTCACTGATTATATTACCCCTAGAGTTATTACTTAAGTTGAAATGACCTTCTTCTAGTTTATCAATTTTATTTAATTAAATTATATTACCACACATGTGTCTTGAGAAACCACTATCTAGGTACCACAGTTATTATTGTTCTTTTCTCTCATACAATTTTCCTATAAAATCAAATGACTAAAGGTTTTAGTACCCAAATGAACTTGGGTCTGCTTATCTTAACCAATAATGATTTAGGAATCCAGATTTTTTTATCTTGATATTTTATTTTAAAAATTATAGATGAAAGATTAATTGACTTTGGTCTCCCATACCAAGAATTATTATAATCACATTTGGAAATTAAATTTCCAATTATTTATAATATTTGAAAAAATATATATTATTAATAACCTTTAATAAAAGAGGTTTTTATTGGTTTTTAGATGTGTTTTCATGATTTTAGAAATGAGGTCGAGCCCTTTATTTTCCATGTATTTTTGAGCCCAAAATTTTATTTATATTTTATTCACCTTGAGTGAATTTGGAAAGAGATATCTTATGATCTATGATTATATATTTGATTTTATTAACATCTCATTAATTTCAAGTTTCTTGAATAATTATTCCTTTTATTTGAATATTTGATCCTTATATTTTTGAAGTTTCTCTCTTCTATTAATTGGTTTCTTGTATTTATTATCAAGTTCTTTTTATAATGAAGAAATATTATGAAACCCATTTTCAAGTTGATTGCGAGTGTATTTTAGGTCTTCATAATTAATGTGAATTTAGGATAAAGAAGAAGAAGAAGGGGAAGAATTGAGATATGAAGAGGAAGAGGAGGAAATGGGAAGAGGGGTAATAACCTCATTTTCTTTGTCAACATCTTCCATAAGGCACCTAGGAATTGAGTCACTTGAAGTGGTTAAGGAAATAAAATCCTAAGAGTCATCATTTTTACTCTAGGTTGTAACTCTAAAAGAATTCTTATCTTGCTTCCTTTCTTTAATATTATTTTTGAATATGGGGAATTTCGGCTTGATGTGACCTTTTTCATACATTTATATAATTTAATTTATGGTTCCACCTTTTGATTTACCTTCTCGATTTGATCGAAAAATTTATTTTTCTTTAATAATTTGTTCATGTTCTTAGAAATTTGAGAAAAGTATGGAACTTCACCTCTTAATGAATCTACATTGGTAGCTTTGAAGGTAATTGTTTTATTTATTTCTTTTGATTAATTAAAATCCTTCTTATTTTGTCTATTCCTTGTAATTTTATACATCATTAGGGATACACTATGTTTTTCAATGGATATTTCCTTTACACCATTCACTTCTTGTATGGTCATGACTTTGGGTGCCCAATTTCTCAGTAGGACCAAGTGTATATTTTTCACTAGGGACCTATAGAAAAATAATCACCAAGAGACTTTTTACCATTGAAAATATCAATTAATTGTGTAAAAATACTAGCAATGGATTCATTTGGATGTATAGAAAATCTTTGAAAATCTTCTCTATTCATGTCTAATCTAGTATCTTTAACTTTGTTAGTTCCTTCATGGTAAACTTCTAGTAACATCCATATTTCATAAAATATTTTATATATAGATACATGATTAAATTTGTTTCAATCAATATCATTATATAAATAATTCACAGCTTTATAGTTAAGTTTAAATTTTTTAACATCATCAAGAGTACACTTATCTTCATATTATTTAGTTGGAATATATTCATGCATAAACATGTTTCAAACAGAGTAACTAATGCTACCAAGAAAATTTGATGTATGCTTATTCCAATAGGAATGATACGTGTCATCAAAAATAGGAGCATGTGAATAATAATTAGATGTCAATATTTAAAAAATTGAACTTAAAAATTGATTAAGATTTTAAAAAAATGAATACACCATTTTAAAAATACAAATAAAACATTTGATACTAATTTTTGGTCAGAGATACATGTTAATAGGGGTGAATTTTCTTTTTAAAAATCATAGGAAATAGAAAAGGTAAATTAAAAATTAAATTATTTTGAAATGACAAATCCATACAGTGGTAAATTGATAGATTTGATACATATAAGAAAGTTAATTTTAATATAGATAAAGTGAGTATGTATAGTGGAAAATGATCATATCAAATTTATGAAATTATGTGTATCAATGTTGAATAATGAAATGCATAAAATAAATGAGATAGAAAACATCGTTTGATGAAGAAGTTTGACAATGTCTCTGAGTGATCCCTTAGGTCTCCTCCCCTTAGGTTGAGAGTCTTATGTTATTACCTCCTTGATCTTGATAGTAATCAAGAAACATTTCCCCCAGGATTATGGTTTATAAGCACCCTATTGAGCTTTGCTGGTAGCCATGGAACTTGTCCCTCACTTTATTGATAATGAGAACCCATTGAAGAAGTTGATGAGAAAATAGAAATTTACATTGGAAAACCCATAACAATTCCACTCCCTAATCTATCAAAAGGATGAAAAAAAATGAGAATAGATATTGAGAGATGATATAATAGAATACCCTTTGAGAATGATAGAGAAACTGAGTTGGATCTTTGAGAGGACTTGAGATATGATCTGTTAGAGCTTAACTTTTGAATCAAGGATCAAAGAGGAATTATTGGTAAATGGTAGGACTTCCAAGACTTCTTATGACTATAATCATAGGCTTAAAAATAGTGGGGAACATTATAGATTTTTTTAGGGGTATTAAATCCAAATAATACCACATTAATTTCATTTTTACCATCATTATAGAACTCTTGAATCAGCTTTCCTGATGCCACTGGATACTCAGTGCACCTCACTAACTGGCTAGTGGACTTCTAGAGGTTAAGGATGTTTCTTCCTTCACCACCAGCTAGATGGTGGGTACTTTTCACGCCTGAGGAACTACCTACATGGCATCGGCTATCCCATTCTCTTTACCAACTAACCAGTACAATCTACATGCCTCCATATTCAAGTATATCCTCCCAATATTCCTTCTTAGTCCTTTTATGGATCTTTCAACATATTTACATGGTATTGAAACATGATTAATGATTGGTTTAATCCTTTAATAAAATCAATATGTCACCTTTGAATTGAATTTAAATTATCAATTATAACCATTAATTACATGACTTAAAGTTAGATTAAGGAGTCTCAAATTCACTCAAATTAAAATGTTAGATACACAATAGAGTGTTTGTGATCATGAAAACACCATGAGAGAGATAGGTAAAACAATAAGATGGTTTTCTAGATTGAAATGTTTAAGTGTGGAGGAATTGATAGAGCCAACATTTTCCTACATTTCACTTTGTATTTTCATGATTTACATCCCACCAAATTATTATTTTATCGGTAATTATATAATTTATTAGTATTTATAGTAATTTAGACTTAATTGTGAAAGTGTTTTAGAACTTTATTTTTAGTAACTTTATTTATTTTCGAATTATATTCGCAAGCCTAAATTAAATTAAGTGTTTCATGAATTTTAGGTCTAAAAGAAAATCAGTTCTTGAAATTCACTATCTTTAGTATTTTACATGATGCCAAGTCCTTTGGAAAAAACCCAAAATTGACTTCAAGAAGTTTATAACTTATTTGAAGAAAGTCTGGAAGTGTTGTACTTGAGTCAGAAAAAATGTATAAGGGAAACTTTTTATAATTTTTTCAAAAGACAATTTGTGAGTCATGTAAGAGAATTATCCTACGCATAAGAAATTTCAACAATTCATAAGATATTTTGATCTATCGTATGATGTTTTAGTGTGAAATTTTTTGAAAAATGAAAAATTCATATATTATATGACATTTCAACAATCCAAAAGGTATTTTATTTATGTGTAACACATTTCATCTATATGTATGGGTAAGACATTTATTCATGCATAGGAAGTTTCATCTATATGTAAGACATTTTTCCATGCATCAGAAATATCACATATGCATAAGAAATTTGACTACACATATAAAATTTTATATATGTATAATAATGTTACTTGATTAAGATATTTTACTTTGATAAATACTAATAATTTTCAGGAGGAGAACAAATTCAAAAATGTTATTTCAAAAAACATTACTAATAAATATCATGATCAGTTATGAGATTCAAGTTGAAGCTTTATGGTTTCACTTTAGTATACATTCAACTGATCATAGGATTCCATATAGATTTTAATGTGCATAATATTATGATCAAAAAAAAAGAATAAAGAAATGTAATTTTAGGTATATTCAAAGACAATGAGGAAGGAGGTAAATCATGGGAGGAAGAAAAAGGAAAGATGAATGATTTTCAAATAATAAAGGATCTTAGAGTTTTTAATTCCATCAAAATGGAAGGAAACCATGGTTCTACATAATGATTATGAGTTTGAATATCTATGAGAGTCCACACAATAAGTTCATGATGTAATTTCTACTTCTATTTTATTTTTTACACTGTATTCTTTTTTTATGTTCCATTCTATAATTGCTTACTACATATTTCTAATAACATATGTCCTCTCTATCTCTCTCTATCCATCATAACATTTCACACTTTCAATGGAGAGAGACTAACTTGAGGTTTGTCCTTGTGGTAGGATTTTATGGTTTCCCCAAATTATTTCTCTTTAATTCATCATTTTTTTATTCGCGTTTTAGTGAGGGAGAGAGGGGTGTTCAGATTTGGTGTGGTGTTCATCCACCACTCCTTTTCATGACTCTCAAACTAATTATATTCTCTACCAAATTATTATTCCATACCTTATATTGGGCATGCTCTTTATATGGTGTATTTGAGTGTGTCTGAGGGGTGAAATGATATATAATGGAGTTGGGTGTTGGAATTCATCACACTCTCATTCGATGTGTGTACATCATTCTTGACTACTATAGAAGTTGAGATATGGTATGTCGAAGATAACTCCTAGTATTTATAAACTTCACATTCAAAGTAGATGATAGTAACTACAAAAAAAACACTTGTTAGCAGTGGTTTATTAGCAGTGGTTCTAGTAACCACTGCGAAATAAATTTGGTTAAAATAATAAAATCTCATGGTAGTTTAGTCAAACTGATACTATTTTTTATTTTAATAAATAGTGGAAGTTTTTATTAAAACCCTATGAAATTATTTAAAAATCCTAATTTCCTCCCACTCCCTGCTCCCTCTACATGAGCCCAACCCCTATCCCCCTCCCCCAACCTCTTCTCCCCTCCCCAGTTCAACCTTGACCCCACTAACTCATCAACGACCCCATTCCCCCCACTCCTCCAACCTACCTCCTCTATCCTCGATGTAGAACCCTGAAACCCCACCCCCCTCTGACCTCCCTCTCCCCAGGAGCGATGTGGACCCTTTTCTAACCTCCCTCTCCCTGGTGGTTCCCCTCCTTAGTGGTGACGCAGACCCCCCCCCCCCCCACCAATCCCATCTGACCTACCTCTCCCAGACTCAGTTTCCCTCCTTAGTAGCTCAAATCCCCTCCTTAGTGTCAAGGAAGACCCCCCCCCAAAGGTTGTATCATTTTTTAATCACCCAAAATATATTATTGAGTAGAAATATATGGAAAATCATGTGTGATAAAAAAGTATAGAATTTTTTTTTTATTCATTCAACATTAACTTATATATGTAATTTTGATTTATAATGTGTTATTTGTCTTTTGAAGTTATTTTTTTGGATTTATAATAAACATTAATTTTTCTTATGTTGTTTTAAATTAAAAAAAATAAATTCATTTATGATATAAGTTGGTTATGGAATCTAGCTTGTTCATAATTTCATGGTTTGTATTTGATATTAATGAATTATACTTTTTTATATATGTAAATGCCTCCAATTTTTTGACATATACATAATTGAGACTATTTTCCAACTAATGAACAAATGGTGGTAGGGTTTGGGGTCACGTATGGTTTCATCACCAACCCTAGAAAGGTATATAAGGATAAATTCCTTGAAAATGATATTTTAGACACTTTTTAAATTTAATATAATTCTTCATGTTTTATTAATATGTGAGGAATCATTTAGTTTAATAAAATCTATCAAAAAATGATATAGTATTTAGGGTTAAGTTTTATAAGCATGATAATCAATTATTGGTTATAGTAACTGGAACATCCAACATAGTTTCATTAATTTTATTTTAACTAACATAATTTTTAAGAGAACTAATTATAATGTATAGTTTGTTTTTTATTGAGTCAAATGACTAATTTTTTCTCATTTTATATGAATTAGATACACCCAATTTTTTCCAAATATTTGATAATGTTTCCCCTCATCCTAAAAACTTTTATTTTTGGATCCCCTCAAAGTAAAAAAATTATTCAACATATTAAATGGTGGACCTTAAGACCATTCCAACCCATGTTAATTTAGCATAAAAATTTTAAAATAGCACAAAATTTCTTCTCCAACCTAGTTCTATTTTATGTGATATTTTATCATGAAGCTATAGTACAACATCAAATATGGAGCTGTACTGTACATGCACTAAATTCCTTTTTGGTTTTTTTGGTTTTTTTATCCTTTTTAATTTAATATATTTTTTTAAAATTTCATTATTTGAAAAGGAAAATATTTTTAAATTATAATATATGGTTTGATGAAAAAAATAGAGTAGATGGTTTGGAGATTAATTCACGTTGGATACATCATTTTGAAGTAGACTTACTTCAATTTTAAGTGTTGGGTTGGAGATGGTCTAAATGGTAGAATAAAGTATAATAACATATAACAAACTAAAACCTATGTCTTTATCATTTTTATCCATCCAATAGTGTGTGATATCAAAATAAAGTATACTTTTAAATTATATTTCTAAAGGGGTGCTCTTGGTATTATTTATACCATGGCAAATGGTTCATACATTGATCAATGTAGATAATTTTTTAATGAAATGAACCATCCGTAGTTACAATACTAGGGTATAATACACCATTATCTTTTTCTCTGATAAAAAATATTACATACATATAAAATATAAAAAATTGATACATATTTATCATCATTAATTTAGAGTTTTTTTAACACTTATATCATTAGATATTAATTTCTTCAAGCATGTATCTAACTTCAAATTTCATAATCTTAAGTCTTATTCTAACCTGTATAGTTCCTTCTCTAATTTTTATTGTACCTATTTGATTAAACATTCATGTATTTATATTTGAATGTATAGGTAGAATAAAATCCAATACCAATGGATAAAATTTGGATTAATTTACCTCGAAACAAACCTTAGTATGCTAAGGTATTGGAAGAATTTTTAGATTTGACAATCGCAAACCAATCAGTGGATGGTAGAATAAAACGTTTGTGTCCTGACTGTAAATTCAAATAGAAAAAAATGTATATGATCATTTGATGTTGAAATAGTGTCATTCTTGATATGTATGTTGGATTTAAAATGGTGAATAAAATGTTATGGAAATTAAAAACAATTACGATACTGTTAAAGAAATACAAAGTGACCCGACATAGGAGAATTTAGCTCAAAATTTGTTAAATGACGCATTTGGTTTTCTAGAATACAATGTCCAAGATTTTAATAAATCAAGAGAACCTTCAGTTGATCTTGAGCAAGTTAATATTGCTTAGAACTTTAGTGACAAAAAAATTATTTTTATGAATTAGTTGAAGACGAATAGTAAGAACTGTATTAAGGGTGTTCCAAGTATACAAAGTTGTATTTTTTACAAAAGTTTCATCATATCAAGTGTCTTTGTGGAATTACTAATAAATAAATGTCTATGATTTTATAGTTTCTTTATGATTCATTTAGTGAAGCTAATATCCTTTCACCATTCTATGAGATGAATAAATTCATCAACAAACTTGGACTTGATTATAAAAAGATGCATGCATGCCTAAATGATTTCATGTTTTACTAGGGAGAAGATTATGATAAAGAAGAATACACAAGATGGAATAAAAGATGATGAAATTCAATGAACAACAATGAGAGCATAAATCAATGAAATCCTAGGAATAAATAGAAGAATAAAACTCTTGAAAAGGTATTGCATTACTTTAATCTGAAACCATGCTTACAAAGATTATTCATGTCGTTTAAGACTATATACAACATGAAGCGGCATGCTCTAGATAGTAATGATGGATTGATGAGACATCCAAAAGATTCAACATCATAGAAGATGTTTAATTATCTATATCAAAAAATTTCTTCAGATAATAAGAATATATGTTTGGGATTATATTCTCATGGTTTTAACCCTTATAGTACTTTATGTACTAATTATAAAATTTGGATAGTTGTTTTGATCCCCTATAAACTACCACCATGAATGTGTATAAAGAAGACTTCTTTAATTATTTCAATGATTATTCCTGGAAAGAATATTCTTAGAAATTACATTGATGTATACCTTCAACCTCTGATCAAAGAATTGCAATAATTATGGGATGGTGGTGTGGAAACATATGATGCTTCAATGATACAACTATTAAAAATACATGCTACTTTAATGTGGAAAATTAGTGACTTTATTGGACTAGGAAATTTATCTAGTTGGAATAATCATACTAGTTTTGCTTTTCTAGTTTTTAATTTTGATTTTGAACCTTAATGTTTACCTCATAGAACAAAACGGTTTTTAGGTTTCATCATTGATTTCTTTATGCTTCTCATAAATTCAGGTTTAACAATCCATGATTCAATGGAGATATTGAAATGAGAAAGTTGCTAAAGGTATTATCTAGTTCATAAATATTTGGATAATTAATGAATTTCATTGATGAATTTAGAAAATGTCATCAGTTTAAAGAAGGGGGTAAAAGGTACGAGGTACAGTATTCGAAGAAGCTGGAACACAACAATGGAAGAAAATGAGTATATTTTTCAAACTTTCGTATTGGGAGTTTAATTTGATATGTCATAATCTTGACGTAATTCATGTTGAGAAGAAATTCTGTAATAATGTAATTTTTACAGTACTTAATTAGAATGGTAAATCAAAGGATCACCTTAATTCTTCTAAGGATTTGGAGTCAATGAATATAAATCATGGTTTGTGGGGAAATGAGAATGGAAAGTATCTTTCAGCTATTTTTACAATGAAAAATCATAATAAATACATATTACTTCAAACTTTAAAGAATGTAAAAGTTCCATATGGATATTCAAGTAATATATCAAGGTGCATTGACTTCAAACATCAAAAGTCGCATGGATTGAAAATTCATGAATCACATATTTTGATGAATCATTTGTTTCCATTGGATTTTTGTAATCATTTATCTGAAAAATGTACTCTGGTTCTAGTTAATATTTGTACCTTTTTCAGAGAAATTTGTGCAAAACTCCAAATACAACTAATCTTTATAAACTTCAAGAAAAAAAAATTTTGACACTATGTCATTTGGAGATGTTACTTCCCCCTTAATTCTTCACAGTCATCATTTATTTTACTATTCATTTGGTAGAAGAATCTAAACTTGGTAAACCGGTACACTATCGATGGATGTATCCAATTGAGACGTATGTTGATATTATTTTGATTTTCATTGGTGAATTTGATTTTATAAAATCATTGTGTAAATTTTTTTAATATGTTTCTTATTTTTTTCATCGGGTGCCTAGGTCATTTGAAATCATATGTGAGGAATAAATCTCAACCAGAAGGCTCTATTGTTGAAGGTTACATAGCTGAAGAGTGCTTGACCGTATATTCTAGGTATTAATATGGGATTGAGACTAGATTCAATCATGTTGGATGTCTTGAATACATATCCTCTAATTATCATTCTGAAAATCAGTCATCGGTATTTCCAACTATTGGACAACCAATTGTAAAGGGGTAAAATTTTATACTGACTGAATTTGAGTTGATATAAGAAAATAGATATGTGCTACTCAATAGTGTTATTTTAGATCCATTTTTTGAAGAATTTATATTACAAACAAAAAGGAAATTAAGGGGTCGAGCTCAAAATTAGCTGGAATTAAGAAAAGTTGTTAATAAGGAGCTTGTCGAATGGTTCTCCCATTGTGTAAGTATATAATCATATTCATATTATTGATGTGTAGTTATTTTTTCTATGTTAAAAGTAACAACTTATATCTTTTTTTCTAGATAATGAATTTCTACAATCGATCTGAAATATCAAATGATTTTAAGTTTTTGGCTCGAGGTCCTTTAAAGAAGGCTAAGAGATTCAATTCCTACAAAAACCATGGCTTTAGGTTTCGTACAATTTATCATGAAGAAAACTTGAAAATACAAAATAGTGATGTATTTGCATTTTTAGATATGGGATACTATGGGAAGATGAATGATATAATTGAATTAAACTATCATGTCTAGTTTTCAGTAGTCTTATTCAAATGCAAGTGGGTCAACATTGATAGGGGTATAATGAAAGATTCATTACATTTTACTTTTATCTCTCTTGATGGATACTGGTGAGCATGCAGATCATGATCCATTTATCTTGTATTCACAATATAATATGGTTTATTATGTGGATGATTAAATACATGAAGGTTTTAGTGTTTTTTGTAAACTTAAATCAGATATAATTATATGATATGGGTGATGAAGATCAATTGGTGCTTTGTGACGGTGAACCACATCAACCACAAAACATTAAACAGTTTTTTCCTAAAAATTTTAAAATAGTAGAACTTGAAATAGAGGGTGAAAATAAAGGACTCTTCCTGATGGGTGTGGATAATAATAAAGATAATAAAGATAATGAAGATGAATATAATTGAATATATTAATTGGTAATGAAAATATATTACAATTTCTAATTTATAAGTGTTTTATATATATATATAAATTGTTTTAGTTTTTTTTGTAAAAATATTTTAGTGTTTAATTTTTTATACATTTAATATACCTTAACCATTTGAAATGAAGGAATGCTGAGAACAAAAAAAAATTCAGGATCCTATACGATCAATATCTTGGAGCACGCCGCCACTACCATCATATTTTATAGATCATACTAGTGAGCCAGTTGTTTCCCCAGATGTCATTAGTAGCCCACCACCTGATTTACCTTCAGTCATGGAGAATTTGGTCACCCCTCTATTTAAAAGATATTGGCGAGTTATTGTTACATGTATGTATGTCATTTTATAAAAATATAAACTTTTTTGTTAATTTTTTAATTAATTTTTAAAACATATAATGAAAACCATAGTTGGGATAAAAATATGAACAAAAAAGCTATATGGGACCTGAAGGAATTGAAGATTAACATTCTATTTGATGATTTTGGGGTACTAACCAGTGATGCAACCAGAATCTATGAGAAGATTCTTGGGTAGCTTTCTTTCAAGACGGTGAACTTTCCCATTAATTATAAAGATTGGAGGCATATTCCTACAGCTTGGAAAAATGAGGTATTTGATACTCAAGTAAAGTTAATATTAATTTAATATTCATTGATAACTAATTTAAAAGAGATGAGTAAATTTTTTTAATATATTTATAAATTGTTATTGTTTTGTATTTTTTAGATTCTTTTTCAGTTTGATGTCCCTGACTCCATTTCACTCCCTTGGAATTTAAAAATTTTGGGCAATAAATGGAGAGATTTTAAATGGAGATTTTGGAATGAGTTTAATGACACTTCTCTGAGCTCACAATAGTTGTATAAGAAAGTGCCTGAAGTAATTTCTCGTGAGCAATGGAATCTCTTTGTTGACATTGATAGAGATAAATCTCATGAGGTAATTGCATATTTTATAGTATCTTAATAACATAAACTTAATAAAATTATGGTTTTTATTAATCTTTATATATTTTTGTAGGAATTATCTAAAAATAATAATGTGAATCCTGAGAAGAAATTCATTCCTCACATCACTTGGTCTTAGAGTTTTTCAAGAAAAAGAACAATTTTGGTTTGTATTTTATTTATTATTATTTATATCATTTTATTAAAAATCAAGGTTTTTTCTAACTTGTTTATATTTTTTTATAAAGGATAATTAATAAGGTCACTCTGTTGTCCGAAAAGAGATATGGTTTAAAGTGCATAGAAAACCCGATGTATGTTTTTTAAATAAACCTACCAAAGACATTGGAGTAATTAATTTTCATTACTATTTCATATTATTTCATTACTATAAAAACATAATAATGAAAAAAATATTATAACTAACAAACCTTAAACCCAATTAATTTGGTTTAAGACTTTTTTGTTGTTATAATATAATTTTCATTATTATATTTTTATAGTAATAAAATAATAATAAATAGTAATGAAAAAATTATTATTTTCATAACATTATGAAGTTTATTTATTTTAAAAATTCATTGTCAATATTTTTTTATTAATAGGTTAAAATTCAAGAAGTATGGGATTTGAACCCTTCACATTCATCATTAGATTCCTAGAATGATGAAGTTGGAATCATTTAGGGAAGGAGAATCTCGTAAATATATGGGGGATGGGTTCTGTGCCTACTCCATCAGATATCTTTAGTAGGGTGTCATCATCTATTTTTGCTACACTTGGTGGGGGTTCTAGTAGGTTCATTGATTGGGAATCACAAAGAGAAATTGCGAGATTAAAAGAAAAACTGAAAGAACAAGACTCTTATAGGAAAACATGGGATCAATGGCGGTCAAAAATGGAAAATGATTTAGTTTCTACATTTCAGCAGATGACTGACATGATCCTCGAGGAAATTACTAGCCTTATAGCTCTTCCAACTGAGGTAAATTCTAAATTTCATAGATCATTCACACATTTTCAAAGAACACATATAACATCCATAAATAAAACTAAAATGAAACTTTTATATATAAAACATACATTTTGATTCATATCGACCACATATTGTTCCAGATTGATCTATAGTTGATTCATACACATCAAAAATGAATTATAAATTGTTATCTATAAGTTTGAAAATAGTTTGATCAAATTTTCCCGGTTTTGACTCGATAAACACTTATTAAAGGTATAAAAACCTTTAAAAAAATTGGGGTAAAAAATAGGCAAACAATGTTGGATTTCCCTAAAATCATAGGAAAACGATGGAAATTTTAATTTTAAAATATAGAAACTGACAACACGTCATTCCAAATTACAGTTTGTATTTCATGTCTATAAAAATGTTTTTAGTGTTTTAAAACACTAAAACGTGTGTGGAATGGTCAAAACCATAGAAAACAATCTCATATTATTGTGAAATCATTAGATAACCACAAATAAGTTATTTTTGACATGTACATGCAGACAACACATCATTACGATGTGCAGTATGGTTAGAATGACTCAATAAACACTTCTTAAAGGTATAAAAACTATTAAAAACAAGTGTTAGGGGGTTAAAAATAGGAAAACAACATCAAATTGCACTGAAATCAAGGGAAATTACCGTATATTTAATTTTAAAATATAGGAACTGATAGAACATCATTCCGAATGACGGTTTTCTTGTTATGGTTATAAACGCATTTTAAGTTTTTTAAAACACTAAAACATGCATGGAATGGTCCAAACCATATGAAACAACCTCAGATTAATTTGAAATCATTATAGAAACACTATTGAGTTATTTTTAATGTGAATGTGTAGACAACACATCAATCCAATATGTGGTGTGGTCATAATGACTCAATAACCACTTCTTACAGGTACAAAATTCATTAAGAACAATTTTTGGGGGGTCAAAACTAGGAAAAAATGTTAGATTACCCTAAAATCAGGGGGGAAAATCATAGATTTAATTGTGAAATGTAGGAACTGAAGGCACATCATTCCGAATGACGGTTTTCCCATTTTGACCTAAACATGTTTTTAGTATTTTAAAACACCAAAACGTGCATGGAACGATAAAAACCATAAAAAAACCCTCAGATTTATTTTAAATATTTAAAAAAACACCGATGAGTTATTTTTTATGTGTATTAATAGGAAAAACATTGTTTCAATATGTGGTGTGGTCGAAATGACTTAGTAACCACTTCTTAAAGGTACGAAAACCTTTAAAAACAAGTGTCGGGGGGTCAAAACTAGGTAAACAAAGTTAAATTTACCCAAATTCAAGGGGAAAAGACCGTATATTTAATTTTTAAGTGTAGGAACTGACGGAATGTCATTCCAAATGATGATTTTCCCATTATGGTCGTAAAAGAATTTTTAGTGTTTTAAAACACTAAAGTGAGTGAGGAATGGTAAAAACCATAGAAAACGACCTCGGATTGATATGAAATCATTGGAAAACCATATATGAGTTATTTTTTACATGTACGTGTAGATAAAACGTCATTCCGATGTGCGGTGTGGTCAGAATTACTTAGTAACCACTTCTTAAAGGTATAAAAACTTTTAAAAACAATTAATAAGGGGTCAAAACCAGAAAAATGATATCAGATTTCCCTAAAATTAAGGTGAAATTACTATAGATTTAATTTTGAAATGTAGGAACAGATGGTACAACATTCTAAATGATGGTTTTCCTATTATGTCTGTAAATGCGTTTTTAGTGTTTTAAAACACTAAAATGTGCGTGAAATGGTCAAAACCATAGAAAATGACCTCATATTGATGTGAAATAATTTTAAAACCACCACTAAGTTATTTTTTATGTGTACGTGTAGACAACATGTCATTCTGATGTGCGGTGTGGTCGGAATGACTTAGTAACAACTTCTTAAAGGTACAAAAACATTTAAAAACAAGTATCGGGGGTAAAAACTAGGAAAATGATTTCAAATTGCCCTAAAATAAGTGTAAAATTACCATAGATTTAATTTTTAAATATAGTAACTGATGGAACATCATTTTGAAATACGATTTTCCCGTTATGACTGTAAATGTGTTTTTAGTGTTTTAAAACACTAAAACATGCATGTAAAGGTGAAAACCATTGAAAACAACCTCATATTGTTATGAATAATTGGAAACCCACTTATAAGTTATTTTTGATGTGAAAATATATACAACATGTCATTTCGACGTGCGGTGTGGTCAGAATGACTCAGTAACCACTTCATAAAGGTACAAGAACCTTTAAAAACAAGTGTCAGGGGGTCAAAAATAGGGAAACGGTGTCAGATTGCCCTGAAATTAGGTATAAATGCTTTTAGATTTAATTGTAAAATATAGGAACTAACGAAAGGTCATTCTGAATAACATTTTTCCTGTTATGGCCATAAATTCATTTTTAGTGTTTTAAAACACTAAAACATGCATAAAATGGTCAAAACCAAATAAAAAGACCTCGGATTGACATGAAATCATTGAAAAAACAACCACTGAGTTATTTTTCATGTGTAAACATAGAAAACATGTTATTCTGACATGTGGTGTGGTCATAATGACTCGGTAACCACTTCTTAAAGTTACAAAAACCTTTTAAAACGTGTTAGGGGGTAAAAACCAAGAAAACAACATTAGATTGCCTTGAAATTAGAGTACAACGACCATAGGTTTAATTTTTAAATGTAAGAAATGACAGTACATCATTCTGAATTATGGTTTTCCCGTTATGGTTGTAAATGTGTTTTTAGTGTTTTAAAACATTAAAACGTGCTTGGAATGGTCAAAACCAAAGAAAACAACCTCAAATTGACATGAAATCATTGGACAACCACTACTGAGTTATTTTTTACATGTACTCATAGACAACATGTTAATCAAATGTGAAGTGTGATCAGAATGACTCGGTAACCACTTCTTAAAGGTATAAAACCCTTTAAAAACTGGTGTCGGGGGGTCAAAACAAAAAAAAAGATGTTTTATTTCCCTGAAATTAGAAATAAATGACCATATATTTAATTATGAAATGTAGTAACTGAAGACATGTCATTCTGAATTATGGTTTTCTCGTTATGGCTGTAAATGCATTTTTAGTGTTTTAAAATACTAAAACGTACGCGGAACGGTCAAAACAATAGAAAAAAACTTATATTGATGTGAAATCATTAGATAACCACTGATGAGATATTTTTGAGATGTTCACGTAGACAAAACATCAATTCAGCATGTTTTGTGGTCGGAATGACTCAGTAACCACTTCTTAAAGGTGCAAAATCCTTTAAAAACAAATTCCAGGGGATCAAAATTAGGAAAATGATATCTGATTGCCCAAAAATCAGGGGAAAAATTTTGTAGATTTAATTTTGAAATGTTATAACTAAAAAATTTCATTCTGAATGACAGTTTTCCCATTATAGTTATAAATGAATTTTTAGTGTTTTTAAACACTAAAACGTGCATGGAATGGTCAAAACCATAGAAAATGACCTCATATTGACATGAAATCATTATAAAATCACCACTAAGCTATTTTTAAAATATATGACATGTTTTGATATAAAATTATTTTAAAAAAAATATTAATTAAATTTCAAGAAAATCTCAAGTATCTTTAAAAATAAATTATACTATTTAGTTATCCATTTTCAGTTTCAAGTGTTTAATATTTTCTTAAATAGATAATTTTATGTTTTCAAAGTATTTTAAATTATATATTATTTGTTTTATGTTAAAATTTATTCTATTTGATTAAAAAATAACAAATTTTATGTGCAACATTTTGAATATATTCTATGTATTTTTTTCATTTATTTTATTAAAAAATATAGTTTTCATTATAGGTGGAAGATGTCGGTAGTAGGCATGAGGTTGACCATTCCAATCCATAACATTCTTCATAAGTTATTCATTAAGGTTCTTAGTTTCCATGGTATTTTAAAAATTTATCAATTATTCTTCTATAATTATGATTTATTATGTTTAGTTTTAATTTTTGTTTTCTTTTTTGTTATAGTTGATGGGATGATGTGGTCTGTTTCAGTTGATTAGATGCAGTTGAGGAAGACATATGCAATGGAGATCATGACATGGATGTATATCGGGGCATGGGTTTTTTGGACATATTTTATATGTATTTATTGATGATCGAGGTATTTGTTGAGAGATGTATTGGTTGACTGAGATTGAGGTTATGATGTCTGTGGATGTTTGTATATTTTTTTGTGGATTTATGATGTATGTATGATGGGTTTATCATATATTCATGTTTTAGTTTATTTCATGTCATTTTTTTATATTTACAATTTTTTATTAAATATTTTTTTTTAAAATCTAATTTAGCAATGGTTTTCAGAAACCGCCGCTAAATACATTAAATAAAATATATTTAGTGGTAGTTAGGATTAACCCACTAAAACAAACCACCGATGATATATTCAGTGGGGGTTTTATTCATTTTTTTAATATTTCCCTAGGATGTATTTTTTTATAAAATAACCACTACTCAATTCATCAAAAACTACACATAGAAAAACCACCATGAAATTAATGAAATCATCACTAAATGATTAGAAACAGTGCAATACGTGGCAGTTTTAAAAATCACTGTTATACTAATAGGCGGTGGTTTAAACAACTTCTAGTCCAAAAAAACCCATCGCTACTACCCTTTTTTATTTTGAGTGGTCCATGTGTGGTGGGATAGACTATCAAATAAAATTTAGAGACTAATAATGAATAATGAAGGAAACCGAGTAGTTAATCCTTAGGACCAAGTTCTTTCTCACTAACCACATTTATTTTTTCTTTATTTACATTGTATGTTTCTTTTCTATTTTTCTTTCCATTATTTTCACCAAAGTTATTTTAATTTGCTTTCATGAAATATAAAAACACTAAAAATACAATAAGTGTTTAATAATAATTAGTGGTTGACTATGAAAGATTCTCAAGAGAGACGACCCTTATCGGACACTTTTTACATTGTAAAATAATAATAATAGATTTTTTAACACCCTATGATAGTTGTTTCATGTATTTATCTCCACCTTTAAAGAGAATTATAGATAGTTATTGCATGATAAAATTTCATTAGGTTATATTCTAACACTGAGAACCTTTTTAGATTCTACACTGACACTAAAAGTGCCACCATGATGCACACTCTATGGGATCCATAGTAGCTTCTTTTACCATTCCTACCATCATGGAACTAACACCAATGTCTCTAGCTCATTACTCAAGAGTAACACAAGACTTATTCCTCAACCACTATACAAACATCCGTGAAAACCCTCTATCTGCACTCAATCTCTGATAGGATTTCACCCACTATCAATGATAAATTGGTTGTGTTTTCATTAATATTTCATGAAGGTTTTTTATGATAACATTAATAATAACACTAATCTCATAAAACTACTCAACACCACACCACTACTCATCGAGTGGCCCAATCTTCCATAATCTGAATTAGATGGTCCTAACAATTCAGATGACCCTGCTCTATCAACCCCAAACCCTAGGATAACACATACCTAAGTAACCAAAATCTATAAAATTCTAAGAAAATATCTTATTACACCACATAGGAAGAGTTTACATGTGATAGATACACCCACAAAGATCAAATAGGAATACCACATTGAGGATCACACTACACTAGGGTGGTTTCCACTTAGGATGTCCACCCTAATATCTAATAAAAAACTAAGATAATACCACTATCCACCTATGAAAGTAGGTTAAGTACTTCCCACCTTTTGAAAAATTCTTTAGGTCTATCACTTTATAATGTTTGGTAACACATGATCACTAATTCAGTATTACCACCATTGGAATCTCTCAAATGTGGTAAAAGTGCAGGGCAACCTCTATTGATCAAAGATAAGGAATTTATCTAACTATCCCCCTTAAGAAAGAACCACTACTCCAAATCTAGCTACTCATGTGCCTCCTCCATCATCTGTAAATATATTCCTCTACTAGAAGTGTTAACCACCATACCACTACTACACCACTAATATTTTATCAATCACCATGACATCAACTTTATGAAGACACAAACTACCCTATGAATTACAATCCCCTACTATAATAGATTATTGAACAGTTTTCAATCTCATGGTAAAAGAGGCAAAAAAATATTTAAACTCATAACAGGCCCCTCCATAAATAGATATGAGGAATGATTCGGTCCATATACTCCATAAATTCTATAAAGTAGATCATTATACCACATGGAAACACTTGAACACCAACCCTTGAATACAATTTTATGCATAAAATGGTAAGGTACAACCATGGGTCACCCTTTGAAAGAACCCATACATTCTTCAACCTTCACAAGGGTGAATTATAATCTATGCACACAGTTCATAATCCATGCTTACTACTTAATGGGTAGCTGACTGCAACCTCTTAAAGGTAGGTTCTATTCACTAAATATAAGGGTATCTCACTCACTATTGAAGGTGGAACCTACCCTTTATACTTATATATGCATCACCTCATGGTATTATCACCAATACCCAATCTACTCCAAGTTAGGTACCATTAGGTATCATATCTATCATGAATGAATTGCTTGAAGGAAATCTTTCTCTACTAAAGATAGACTCACTTTATTAGGAGGTGTTGTGTGAAATATGGTCATCATCAGTGGAAACTCTCTAGACAAAAAGGATCTAGATAGGGGTTTAATTAGAATATCTAACTCTCAAAAACTTGATTTTGGAAGAATAACTCATGTATATACCATTTAGTATGAGGGTCCCTACAAATTGGTCCCAAATCATACTATGAACCTCATTTTTTGATGCATAACCATAGTCATCCATCGTGTTCATTTTTCTACATCTCTAACTATCAAAATCCCATGTGTGATAAGAACTAACCAAGGGTGTTGATTGTGGGAGTGGACTGGTACATCATCCATCTTTGACTATACTCGCATAACCCATTTTTTCACCAAACATATTTTTGGTAGGGAATTGGGCCTACAATATGGAGTTATAAGACCTCAACATTATCTTCAACATGGATTTCCATCTATAAAACTCATCTTCATATCATTAGGTGAAAAGATAACTTTCTTCCAAAAACAATGTTCATCCCTTCCATGAATCCCCAATCTTCCAGTGTTTTCCTGAGGGACTCTTGTATGGGTAGTTTTTTAAGAAAATATGACTACGGCTTGATAAATCCTCCTTTAAAGTCTCTATATAAGTTATTGAGATCTAAAAACTTCACTTCAAAACATTCCTAAGGGACACCTCATGAGGTGTGTGAGCCTTAGCATGTACTTGGACATGGTCAAGTAGACCTAGGGAGGGTCCAACATCCTAGGATAAATCTTCATCCTAAACAAGGATCAAACTCCAATCATAGTAGAGCAGTCTCGTCATGAAGTTGAGAAAAAATTATATACTAACAACTCAATATTTTGTATAATGATATTAATGAAAGATTCATCATCTGTTAAGTAGAAGTCTAGACTGGATAGAAATGTGAGTCTCAGACTCTATCCAAACCTTAGTCTTTTTAATTTTAGACTCTCCTCACAGAAACATGAGTCTTATATTAGCGTGATTCAAAAAACAACTCCATCCTATAGGTATCCTCATATAACTCAGTGAAAACTATCATCCATACTACAAGAAATATATGCAATAAGCACAAATGGGATAGAAATTGCCTCAATTTTTGGGGTAAGAATGTCTCTCAACCAAGTCTTGGAAAATAATGCATCATCACTCACTATATAGTGTTGATAGGCCTTACTATAGGAAAGGTGTCATCATAAACCTACCTATGCACAAAATCTGGATATCAATAGGTATCACCCTTAATTTTATATGATAAACCCATAAGTAATTGAGAATATATGGATGAGATGACACTAAAAGTACATGAAAGATCATAATTGGCCAATATATGATGCATGTACCAACTTGTTTGCCCCCCAAAACTAATGTATTATAGATTTGGGTTGATTAATAGGTTATTATAGTCCTAAAGAAAGGATACATTAGTTGATGAATCTATATTGGTCTCCCTAGTTTTATAAATGAACTCAAGACCCAATTTAACATCATTTCCCTAAATTCCCATGTCGTTCCTCACATGAATGTTAACTCCAAACTTCAACCCTAAGAAAAACCTGCTTTGATACCACTTTTATATGACCTAACTTACTAAGACCCCACACAGGTCAGAAATAAGCTGAGAGTGCTACATGAAGCCCGCCTCAAATTGGCTTGGGGCTGGTGACTAGCATGAAGTAGGAAAATCACACAAAATGAGAGGCATTACCCTATATAAACCTGTAAAAAACACATATCTCCAATCTATAATAACAACCAGTAACCCCAAATGTATATATATAAATTATCAACTAAACAATACACAATATAATAATGAGACATCAAATAAAATTACAACACTATATAGACAAATACCCAAGTAATTGTACATCTGAAAAGCCTTTAAATTTGATAGATATAATACATAGGAATGAACTTCCATTCTATATATACTCCTCGATTGATATCCATCCACAACAGTCACTACCTATAATATCCTAACCCGAGAACCACGTAATGGGGTCCCAATATGGTTCGTTGCGTGACCTCAAGTGTGCCTCCATGTACGCTGGAGGCTTCCGACTAGCAGCGAGGGTCTTGTAATCCATTCATGGGGATATTATACCCTTGTCTATTAGAGTAATAAACCAGTGGAAATAAATAAACAAACATGGAAGCATATATAACCAGAACAATACTCATGTCACAAGATAACCAAATAGGAAATAAAATACTCAATTGAAAGGGAAAACTGTTATGCCTATATAAGTGTCAAGTGTCTATAATGAAATTAAAATTAAAGACACTACAACTCCACAAGAGGGTTATGAACCATGTTTGGTCCCCTTATCCAAGATCCATACCAAATCAGCAATCCATCCTAGGTCCTTTACCCTTATCCTATCCTACAACAATATAATCTATTCGGGTACCGATTAGGCAGCCCGAGAAGGGTGTGAGTATAACTCAGTAGGCAGCCACCAATGGTGTCTAAAACTATTCCAGTCAAAATATAGTGTATGAAGTTCTATAAGAAATAAGTACAATGCATAAATAACTAGTTATTACATTATCATTTATTATTATCTAACTACATTAACTCCAGTGTTCCCAAGGAGACCTTTACCCCAATACTAGCTTTGTCTCATGCCAGAGCTCGAATTGTTCCCTAGGTAATATCATATCTTAATACCTAATTATTTTCAAAGCTTGAATTATTCAAAGGTGTTATGATATCTTAGTACATGATGTGACTCATGTCATAGTTTGAATATTCTTGTGTGAGGCCATAACTCTAAGTACCAATATTTCCATTTATTAATTTCACATTTATAAGCCACATTTCCAAAGTTATCAACATAAAAAACATAAGTAAGATGGCCATGTTACCATACTTAGTCCTCAATATAATGATTGTGTTCCCATTCTCTTA
The DNA here is from genome assembly GCA_963277665.1 of Viscum album. Classification (NCBI taxonomy): domain Eukaryota; kingdom Viridiplantae; phylum Streptophyta; class Magnoliopsida; order Santalales; family Viscaceae; genus Viscum; species Viscum album. The sequence goes on from OY728165.1 coordinate 2,104,562,730, forward strand.
CTCATAAGTATAATGACCATATTTCCATGTATACTTCTCATTAGTTTGACCATGTTCCCATTCTCTTACTCATAATTATGATTAACATGTTACCATTTGTACTTCTCAATTTTGAATGACCATATTCCCATTCATTCACACATAACTAATTCATAATTAATTATCCACATCAATACCATTACTAATTCAAAAATTAGTTAGATACAAAAAATTCATTAGTTTACTCAAAAATTAACTAAACATTTCAATAATCATTAATTAATTAAATTAATTAATCAATGACACAATTAATATCCCAATAATTAATTTTTCCAGAATTAATTATCCCATTCTAAATCTCAAATCATCATAATTAATCCCACAATTATTTATAATTAATTCACAATTAATTATCTCAACTTACCAAATTCGATATCTCATAATTAATATTATAATTAATTATCTAGATTACAATCCCTAAATCTCATAATAAATTTCCCAAATTAATTATCTAATAGGGAATCCCCTTAGTATCATTATTAATTCCTCAACTAATAATTTAATTCAACAATTCTTTGATAAATCAATTGGTCAGCCCAATTAACCCAATTTAAGAAAATTGATTGCTAAAGGATTCTAGAAATTCTAAAAAAAATTATATACTTATCAAATCCATGACTATGGGAATTAGATTTTAGAAAACCTACCTAAATTCATTGATGGATGTTCATTCAATGGAAATCCTCAAAATCTAAGTAGCACAATGATGTAGATCTGAGTTCCAGATCTAAATCCCTAAATAAAGATCTTATCAATCTAGATCTAGATCTACAATCCAAGATCTAGATCTCACCAATTAGGTTTAGATGAAAATAAGCATAGAAAAAACTCCTTCAAAAGATCAAGGAAAGAGAGAGGATAGGCATCAGGATGAGAACCACTTACCTAGAGAAGAGCGGATCTTTGATTTGGGATTTGGATCTTCAAGAACGAAGATTGTACAACCTTGTAACCCCTCTGGAAAGTTCTGAGATCACCCAAAATCGTCAAGTCCCAAACCAAGGTCGAATATGAGGTGTTTCAGGGGTTCAAGGGATTTTAAAACCAATTTTTGGGTGAAAAGAAACCATGTGCACAGTTTCCTAGGCAGGGGCGCATGGTTAGGAAAAACCATGAACCAATCGTGTGGACCTCACTATTCAGGGTTTCTCACTTTCCTGGGTTTGGTTGCATGGTTTTTCAAACCATGTGCCAACTGTGTGAACCTCTCTACTTGGGTTCACATGGTTAGTTGGTATGGGCGTGCGATTTACCCTAAACGTTCTCCAACCATGCATAGACCAATTTTATTAAATTCTCTTAAAAAATCCACCCAAACGCACCCCAAGTCATAACTACAATCAAAGGTACTTAAATAAGAATGAGAAGTGCCTAAATTGAAGACCGAGATAACTCTAGAAAAGGTCATGATCTTACAATCTCTCTACCTTATAACAGATCATCCTCAAGATTCACTCCCAAGACTTTATAAGATCTTGAGACAAAAAGATTAGTCTATTGATCCATCATATCTGCTTCTCTTTACCAATTTTCATATTTTATGCATCCATTTTCCATAACACACAAACTATTGGCATGGTCTTTCCCCGCAACACTTTCTCACTGTGATCCAACACACGTATCAGATGCTCCTCAAAGGATGCATCTATCTCAAGGTCAACCTCATCCACATAGATCACACGAGAAGGTTCAGGGTGATATTTATGAAGTTGTGATACATGTAAAACATCATTCATAGCATTGTATCTCTATAGAAGGGCCAATTCATATACCACTGGCCCGATTCTCTCCATTATCTCAAATGGTCCAACAAACCTGGGTGCCAACTTGCCCTGCCTTCGTATCCAGCGGTGACCCAACCTAGGCAACACCTGAAGGAATACATGATCACCCTCTATAAACTCTAGGGGTCATATCCATCTATTATCATGCAACTTATATCTACTCTGAGCCATAGACATATATTTTTTAATCAACTATACCTGCTTCAATGTCTCCTGCATGAGACTGAGTCCCAAGAACTCTGACTCACCAACCTATATCCAACATAACAGTGATCTACATGGCCTACCATAAAGATCCTCATACGGTTCCATCTGTATAGTTTCCTGATAACTATTTTTATAGGTGAACTCCACTAAATCCAAGTTATTTTCCCAAGATCCACTTAAGTCAAGAACACATGCCTGTAGCATATCCTCAAGCACTTATATAGTACGTTCTGACTGCCCATCTATATGTGGGTGGAAATCCATACTCAATAATACCTATGTTCTAAGTGATTTTTACAATCCCTTCCAGAAGTGTGAATTAAAACATTAATCATGATCTGAAACTATAGTTTGTGGCACTCCATGCAGACGGACTATCTCCCAAATTTACAGTTCTACCAACTATTCTATTGTAAAGGTTTCCCTTATAGGCAGGAAATGTTCTACCTTTGTCATTCGATCCAAAATGACTCAAATAGTTTCATTCTTCCTAAGTGTATTTGGGAGACCCACCACAAAATCCCTAGTCAAATCATCCCACTTCCATTCTAGGATGGGCAACGACTGTAGAAAACCTCCAAGTCATTGATGCTCTAACTTCACCTACTGACAGGTGAAGCATCATTTCACATACCCTGTTATCTCCTTTTTCATGCTTGGACACCAAAACTATCATCATAGGTCATGGTACATTTTGATTACACCTGGATGCACCACCCATTTTGAGGCATGAGATTCCTATATGAGCTTCTATCACATGCCCGTAGGTACCACAACTCGATTCTTCACATATATGATCCCATAATCATCTATCAACCATTCCAAAGATGTCTAACCACCTTCAAATATTTCCCTCAAGGATAAGCACTCTGGATCCTTATATTTTCTATCCCTGATCCATCTCAAAAGTGTATACTCCACTACAACTGAAACCAGAGTCATATGCTCTTAACTCTCTTGAACCACCACATGCATTTCATCCAGTAAGGCCATCATCTTCCACTCTTCACTTAACTCATGAACCATTTGAGTCTGAGTTTTCCTGCTCAAGGAATCACCCACACTTTTTCCCTTCCTGAGCATATATTCCAGTTCAAAATCGAAAGACTGCATATACCCAACCCATCTCCACTACCGAATATTCAAATACCATTGTGAAAATATATACTTCAAACTCTTGTGATCTGTATAAACTATAAAATTTTCTCCCAAAATATAGTGTCACCAACACTTAAAATCGTAATCCACTATTTCCAACTTGAGTTCATGTGTAGGGTAATTCCATTCATGAGTCTTAAACTATTGAGACCCATACACCACAACTCAATCTCCCTACATTAGCACAGATCCAAATCTGATCCCATAAGCATCACAATAAACCATATACTCCTCACCTAACTCAGGTAGGATTAAAATTGGTATCGATGTTAAGTGATTCTTCAACTTCTAAAAATCTTTCTCACAAGACTCTAATACTACTTTGTAACATCTTGACCCAAGAACCACATGACGGTGTCTTGATCTGGTTCGCTACGTGACCTCAACCGCACCCCCCCCCCCCCCCATATGCTAGAGGCTACTGACTAGTAGTGAGGGTCTGGTAAATCATTCATGGGGAGAATATACCCTCATTTATCATAGTAAATCACCATCAGAAATAAATAAATAAAATGTGGAATGATATATAACTAGAACAATACTCATGTCACAAGATAACCAAATAGGATATACAATACTTAACTGAAAGGGAAAACATGCTATACCAATATAAGTGTCAAGTGTCTATAATGAAACTGAAATTAAAGACACTACGACTCCCCAATAGGGTTTCAAACCATTTATGGTCCCCTCATCCAAGATCTATCCCAAATCAGCAATCCATCCTTAGGCCTTTACCCTTATCTTGTCGTCCAACAATATAATCTATTCAAGTACCGATTAGAAAGCCTGAGTAGGGTGTGAGTATAACTCAGTAGGTCACCACCAACGGTGTCTAAAACAATTCCAGTCAAAATATAGTGTGTGCAGTTCTATAATAAATAAGTACAATGCATAAATAACCAGTTATTACATTATCATTTATTCTTATCTAACTACATTAACTCCAAGGTTCCCAAGGAGACCCATACCCCAATACTATCTTTGTCTCGTGCCAGAGCCCAAAGTGTTCCCCAGTTAATATCATATCTTAATACCTGCTTCTTGAAAAATATTTAAGTATTCAAAGGTGCTATGATATCTCAGTACCTGATTTGACTCATACCAGAGATCGAATATTCTTGTGTGAGGCCATAACTTGGATTTTCATTATTTCCATTGTTTAATTTCACATTTGTAAGCCACATTTCCAAAGTTACCAATATCAAAAACGTAAGTAAGATGACGATGTTTTCATACTTACTCCTCAATATAATGACTATGTTCCCATTATCTTACTCATAAGTATAATGATCATGTTACCTTGTATACTTCTCATCATAATGACTATATTCCCATTCTCTTACTCGTAAGTATGATGACCATGTTACCATTTTTACATCTCAATATTGAATGACCATGTTCCCATTTTTTCACACATAATTAATTCATGATTAATTATCCACATCAATCCCATTACTAATTCACCAATTAGTTAGATACAACAAATCCATTAGTTAACTAAACAATTAACTAAACATTTCAATCGTCATTAATTAATTAAATCAATTAATTAATCAAAGTCACAATTCATATACTAATAATTAATTTTTCTAGAATTAATTATCTTATTTTAAATGTGAACTCATCATAATTAATCCCGTGATTTCTTGTCTAGATCATAATATCAAAGCACATAATTAATTCACAATTAATTATATCAAACCAATTCGATATCTCATAATTAATCTACTCATTAATTATCTATATTACAATCCCTAAATATCATAATCAATTCCCCAAATTAATTATCTAATAGGGAATCCCCTTATTCTCCTGATTAACTCCTCAATTAATCATTTAATTCAATAATGCTTTGATAAATCAATTTTTCAACCTAATTAACCCAATTTTAGAAAATCAATTTTTAAAGGATGATAACAATTCTAAAAATTTTAATATATGTATCAAATCCATAACTATGTGAATTATATTTTAGACCACCTACATCAATTCGTTGATGGTCATTCGTTCAATGGAAATCCCTAAAATCTGAGCAGCACAATGATGTAGATCTGAGTTCTGTATCTAAATCCCTAAATAAAGATAAAAGATATCAAGATATTATCAATATAGATCTAGATCTACAATCCTAAACCTAGATCTCACCTATTAGGTTTAGATATAAATAAAACAGAGAATAAAATCCTCCAAAAGATCAAGGAAATAGAGAGGATAGGTATCAAGATGTGATCCACTTACTAGTAGAAGATAGGATCTTCAATTTGGTCTTTGGATCTTGAATAACAGAGGTTGGACAGCCTTGGAACCCCTACGAAAAGATCTAGGATCACCTAAAATTGTCAAGTCCCAAGCTAAGGTCGAATAGGAGGTGTTTTAGGGGTTTGAGGGATTTTAAAACCAATTTTCAGGTGAAAAGAAATTGTACACATGGTTTCCTAGGTAGGGTCACATGGTTAGGCAAAACCATGCACCAACCATGCAGACCTCACTGTTTAGGGTTTCATGCTTTCCTAGGTTTGGGTGCATGGTTTACCCTAACTCTCCGCCAACCATGCACAAAACCATTTTCTCAAATTGTCTTAAAAACTCCACCTAAACATACCCCAATTCATAAATCCAATCAAAGGTACTTAAATAAGAATGAGAAGTACCAAAATTCAAGCCTGAGACAACTCCAGAAAAGTTTGGGATCTTACACTACCACTATCACAAACCACCATGTTCTTTTCATGCATCACCAAGCATTACCCAACATTATCTCTGATCAAGATATGTTAGATCCATATCCACCAAGAAAACCATCAAACCATTTTTCTTCTACATAGAAAAAATATGAGTGGGAATAATGATCATGAAGGTGTGAGTACAAACAAACTCAGTATGATTCCCAGAAACCAAAATGGAAATAAAAAGAAACTAGTCATCTCAAAACCCCTAGTATGAGAGAGTAACCAAGAGTAAGACAAGAATGGATCTAGATATTATCAACCCCTGGAAGTCTTAGGGACATAGATAGGTCCTAATAATATCAATCCTAATCCATGAAGGTTTATGTCTCATGAGAAACTAAGAATATTTAGAGTAACAAAAATACCATAAGGTATGAAGTCGATTGCCCAGTTGGGCATCGTATCATAAAGGTGTCCAAGGGGTGCCTAGGAGTCACAAGTATCAAGGTAGCCAATATTCTCAACCTCTGCAACTTCCACCTCACTACTAAAAACCAAATGAGGACCTTCCCCTTACTAAATTATGTGAATATATCAAGGGGTGCCACACTCTATTATCCCCAATCATTGATAGTGTGTCTCCATTATAGAAACTTATAGGGAACCTATACCTTGACCAAGAATAGATATCATTCAAGTGAATACTAACCCTTGTAATCATAACTAATTAGGTATACTATAATAAATAAAATCCAATATATGTGAGATTCTCTCTTTACATGGCTTAGCTATAGGAAAATCATCTTGCAATTCTAGGAATCTGAACTACCTAAATCCAGAAACACATGTAACCTCCTTGGAACTATAGTGGAGGATCCCAAACCCCTGATGGGTGGGGGGATACCAACTCTATAAGAGGATCTCATGACCCATATGATATCTTTAGATAATTGGAATATTTACTCTATGGATAGAGGATCCTACACCCTGAGTATGTAGGGGGATACTAACCCTATCTAATCCCCAGGTAGATGATCTCACACTCAAAGCAACACACGTAAAATAGGGTAATTTTGACCCTATATAAGGATAGTGGGGAAACCCACACCCTGGTATAATTGCACTACTAGGAAGGGTTTTCAACCCCAATAACACCTTGATCATCATGCTTGAACCCAGTCATCGGACCTGTGGAGATAAATAGGCTAAATTCATTGCATCCCCTTACATCCCACCTATGATGTCAAAGAGAACCACATCATCATATCCTATATAGGAAAATAATCAAGGAGGACTATCCACACATTTGAATCCATGACCCAAGAAAGAATATATGAGAAACCTCTGAGGCTGGAAAAGTACACAACATGTACTATGGGGGTACACAGTGTCTACCCCCTTTAGGGAAGCCTTAGTATATATAGTTATTATCATAGAATATAAAGAAATAATATATGATGAGTATGACCATGTACATTATTTTTTGTACCAGTGATTAACTTAACATGTGATTCCAGTTCATTGAGTCACGTAGTCACTAACTATATGTCATGTACTATCAGACACATTATGGGTGAACCACTTTTATACCTTGGGTGTGTACTATCACCTAGGCCGGGTCATGTCATTCTTATATGACATGTATCCAAGATACATGCCATGTGGTTAGGCATATATCTGGTTTCCCTAAACGGTGTGTAAATCCTTCATCACATTGTGTGATATTTATAAAACCTGAAACACTAGCGCCATATCTGAAAGGGCATATAGTGTGTGTTCTTCAGAACTACACGTCATGTAGTCAGGTTTTCTACCCATAATGCAGGTTCCCCTCAATTTATTCACTATATTTATGATCTCTGGACCTAATGACACCTGTCACGCCACCCATCACTATACAGGACCATTGGGAGTCCTTTTTAATACTTGATTCATCATCATATTCCATCTCCCGTTGAAATATACCTTTTCCCATTGCACCCAAACTCTTATCATATGACCATAGGATTTACATCACCACTTCCTTTCTCATATTGGGTATCATTATTTTTGAACATCATCACCCCACCCTCCCAATCACCCCATTCTCAAACCACCAGCCTAAGAAAAGTCTAGAAATGACCATTTATTTCAAAAAGGAGGATAAATGAAGAACGGTGACAGATGAAAATACTGGCCAGCTGATAATTCACCCAAATTACATCACAAGATGTAAGAAACAAGTAGGAATCCTCAAAAAGAAGAAAAACCTCTATATTCAAAGATAAATTTCATATAAGAACATAATGTGAATAAATTCAGAGGTTAGGGGAAAACCTACAATGAGAAATCACACCAAAAATAAAGTCTTTATCTCATAATAATAAAATAGTGGTGACAATAAATAACACAGAGATTTCATAAAAAAAATTTCATGAATATTAATGTATGAACTCATGGAAGAATCCCTAAATCATGGAACAATAGTCGTCACTTCAATCCATAATTGAATTTAAGGCTTTATTCATCATCATCCTGTAATTATATCATTAATGACAACACATATTTGATCCTAATTGTTTAATTTGATTTTGTTTCCACCATAATATAACCTCTTCACTCTATCCTATTGAGAGGTGAATTCTATTTCAGTTTACCATAATCTCATCTATTATAATTACATTAACTTTAATTTTATGCATTAGATAATGTTCTAGATGTGATGTGTTGACAATAATATTGATACCTCTATGTGGTAGCAGGTCTATCAGAAGTTTGTATCTATTGATGGTTCTATGGTGAAGTGCTAAAAGGTCATAAAGTTTAGAAAGTATGAAGGGTCACTGAGTTGGTAATCAAGATTAGTAGGTAATTATTAGTGGTTTCAAGGGATTATGTACTACAGGTTAAATGAATGACACCCAATATATATGCCAATGGGACTTTTAGTGTAGATATTAGTGACACAAAGAAAAAGGAAGGGTAGTTCAACTTAGCATTTATTGGAGATTCATAAGTTAGTTCTGTTTACTTGTTTTGTAAAAATTTTGTATCATCAGTAATATTATAGTTATAATAAAAGTAGTAGTGTGGTTCCCCTGTGCATGTAGGACATAGTCCGAAGCTTGTTAAACTCTTATATTCTTTCCTGCTATCTTTATTTCCATTTTATGTTCTATCGTTGAATATATTTATAGTACAATGTATATTTATTTTTGTTGAGGTGTTTATAAGGTTAACTTTTTGTAGTCGATAGAGTACATTGACTTCAAAATTTTAGTAAACTCATTCATGGGGAAGAGAATTTCAAAATATTGGTTTTCTAAAATGAAGATTCTTCTACATGTGATCTTATAGTGGACTAATGTGCAAGAATTAAATGGTCTTATAATAAGCATAGATCAATTATTTCATATATAGTATCCTAAAAAGTGGTATCAAAGGGAATCAAGTTATCATACTGGTAGAAAATCAAGCATGACATCAGATGAAGGGAATATCTGAATTAATAAATTTTATGGATTGGATTTTAGCTTCTAGAGAATGAAAATTGAAGATTAGTTGATTTAAAAGGACTTGGAAGTCCCATTGTTCATATTGAAGCTAGTGTTGATACAGAAATATGAATGGGAAAAGCTGGATAGAAAATATTTAGAACTATTAAGGATGTATCTATCATAAAATGTTTCTTTTAACATTCAATAGATGAAAACTATAGTGGGTTTTATGAAGATGCTGGCTGATATGTATGGAAAATAGATAGCCCTTGAATTTTTTTTTATATTTCATGGTTGTTCATTTTATTTTTTTTTAAAATAAATACTAGTGAAAGATCATGGGAATAATTTCAACATGATTTTTGGGTAAATCCAAAGTGAAGGTTACAATTGTTGATGATGTATGGGAATTATTACTATTATCTTCACTTCCTAAGAGATTAGATGCAATGGTTACTGTATTTAGTTTCTCTAGTGTAAAAAAAACTTTGTATTTGAGGATATCATAAATTTAATACTCAATGAATAACATCAGTGTAGGTAATTCTAAGTAATATCTAGTAATTCTCTCAATGCCAATGGATATGGATGATCACCCCATCAAAACAGGTTTATAGGAAGAATCCATCAGAAGAAAAACAATGATAGAATATCCAAGACAAATCATATGGTCCTAGTCAAACCTATTAGAAGTGTAGAAGGAAAGTACACATCAAGAATAATCTTAAAAGTTGTAATGAGAACATTGGAAAGGAATACAACATTGGTAATTTAAATTACTTTGGTTTACCATAAGGAAGTTATAATTACTTGTTGATTGTGAACACTCTGATATAATCTATGGTGATTAACTCTGGGGAATCATTCCATTAAATCTATGATCAAAGATGTATAGTAAACTATGTATTAGAGAAGTTTGAAAAATTCTGTTTGGTAGATGGTGAAGACCTACAAGTTATTGGAAAAGGATAGTTCAATATTTAGATGAATAATAAAGTATTCTTGATGATATTTGAAGTTCTCCACATCCCTAGTTTATAAAAAATCTTATTTACATTGAATAATTGGATGATTCAAGCTGTAGAACCATCTTTTCAAATGGGGTATGGAAATTTAATTAAGGTTCCATGGTGGTTTCAAAAGGAGTAAAGGATGTAACTCTTTATTTAACTATAAAATATAATAGAATTAAAATTAATAAAAGTTAAACTTCCAATTATCTAAAAGTATGACAATACAGGTTCGTTCACCTTAGTGAGAAGAACATAAAAGTTCTAAAATATAAAAGAATACTAAATCTTGATCACATAAAAATTAGAAAGTGTGAAAGTTGTGTGATTGGAAACAGGAAAGAGTGTATTTCAACTTAGATGGATGGAATACTAGGAATTATAAGTTGGATCTTGTGCACTCAAATGGTTGGGGACCTACCCATGTTCAGTATTATGGTGGTTTCCTTTACTTTCACACTTTCATTGATGATGTTACTAGGAAAATATGGATTTATATATGATGTTTTTTAGGTGTTTGTTTAGTATAAATATTTGGTGGAAAGATAAATTGATTGGAAGTTGAAATTAATTTAATTGAATAATGGTGGTGAGTACACCAGACATAACATCAAGAACTTCTACCAAATAAAAGTAATAAGTCATGAGAATATGCTTCTCGAAACTACATAGAAAAATGAAGTGGATTAAATAATGAACAGGATGCAGATAGAGAGAGCTTGAAGTATGAGGTTACACTCAGGGATTACTAAGGCAATTCAAGAAGAGGTGCTCAATACATAGGCATATCTCATCAATAGAAGTCTATAATTGATAGTTGGGTAGGAAATTATGGAGGAACTATGGCCTAGAAAATGATCATAGGTTCATTACCTTAAATATTTTAGTAGTTTGGTATATATATACTTGTAAATTATAATTATCATGAAAAGGTTGAATCAAAATCCAAAATGTATTTTTTTTATTGGTTATGGAGATGAAAATTTAGAAATTATTTGTGGGGTGGTGAAAGAAAACAAATAATTAGAATCCTAGATGTTCTCTTAAATGATATAATTATCTGAAAAGACTATAACTTGGCAGAGTGAAAAGTTGAAGAAAAATTAACTATTGGAGTCCAGGTTCATTAGAGTACCGATAATTTTCAAATATAAGATAACTTATATGTGAGTGTTGAAATAAATGAAAGTAGTAATACCATTAAAAACTATAAAGTTTAAGGTTAGTTGAAGCTCTAGTGGGGTCACCAAAATTATAGTCTCTAAAATTATAGGTACCAGAAATTTAAGTACCAGTAGGGAGAGATGAGTTGAGTAGTTCAGAGTAGTTGATTCAGTTAAAGAGATTGACTAGAACCAGGAGACCAGTTCAAAGTTATGATGCATATTTGAATTTTATACTCCTACCAAATGTGTGAGAACCAAAAAAATGGAGTAATCAACTTTTTTAGTGACTCCAAGTAGTGGGATTCATCCGTGAATGATAAAATGGATTTATTAAAGTTCAATAAAACTTAAGAAACTTTTAGAGGGTAAAAATTCACTTGAGAACAAGTGGATTTACTATATTGAGGAAGATAATTATGGAAATAAATGATATAAATCACGATAGGTAATAAAAGGTTTTCAACAAAAGGAATGAGTTGATTTCTAAAAAATATTATTTATAATAGTTAAACATTCTACCATCTTAACATTGTTGATAATGGTAGAATCATAAGATATATATCTAGAATATATAGATTTTAAAACCACTTTACTTTATGTTATTTGGAGGATAATATCTACATGAAATAGATGATGGGTTTATCAATAGAATAAAACCTAAATTTGGTATGAAAATCAAATAAGATCTTGTATGTATTGAGACAAGAACCTCGATAATGGAATCTGAAATATGATTCATTTATGTCAGAAGAAGGGTTAAATAGGTTTACTAAAAATCCTTATTGTTATTAGAAACAATGGTAAGATAGAAAATTTATCATATTTCTTCTATATATTGTTAGTATATTGATAGTTGGACTGAATGCTCAAAAAATTAAAAATATGAAGTTTGATTTTTCCATAATATTCAAGATGAAAGATATTGGATAGGTAAGAATGATCTTGGGGATAAAGATCAAGAGATATAAGCAAGATATAACATTGGTGTGATCTCAAAAGGATTATGCCTGGAAGATCATCGAAAGGTTTTGGATTGATGGAAGTAAGTCGGTATCTAACCCTCTTGTTTCTCATATAAAACTATCCAATTCATAGGTACTAGTAACATAAATCGAGCCCAAGTACATGGAAAATTTACCATATGTATCAACGGCTAGAATCTTTTTGTATGAAATGGTTTTCACTTAGCCATACATTTCCCAAGCAATGGGAGTTGTGAGTCGGTACATGGAAAATCTAGGGAAAGTGTACTGGGAGGCTGTGAAGTGGATCCTTTTGTATTTGTAAAGATTAAAAGATCCAGCCCTATGATTTGGAACTGATGATACATTATATGGGTTTGTGTACTTAGACTTTGTAGGTGACATCAATATAAGAAAAAGTAAAACCTTTTTTGTGTTTACTTTTATAGGAATGACTATCAGTTGGTCGTCAAAGTTGAAAATTTTTATTACTCTAAGTTCAATAGAAGATGAGTATGTTGTTACAATGGATTCTAGTAAATAAATAATATGGTGGAAGATTTTATTTAAGTAGCTTGTATGGAGTCAAAAAGGGGAAGTAATTTACTATGAAAGTTAAAGTGAAATTCACTTAGCTAAAAATCTATTATTCTATACTCGGATGAAGCACATCAACTTGAAGTATCATTTCATCAGAAATTTTCTAGAGGAAAAGGATTTATGTCTACAAAATATAGTGTTAAGAGAAAATATGATAGATGTATTCACCAAGGTAGAAGTTTAAGAAATTTTGAGGCAGCATCAAGCCTCAATTAGACTTGGGTGAATGGAAGGAATCATGGATAATGTTACTACATGTTATGTGTTAGAGAGTTTCCAAAGTTCACTAGAAAAAACTTCAAGTGAGAGATTATTGGGAGGTAAAGTTTGTTTCAATTCACCAGAATTTCATTCATCAGAATAAAACTCACTATAATTTCATGCACTAGATGATTGGATAGACGTGATGTGAAAACATCAGCAATAGGACTTCTCCAACAACAGTAGGTCTATCATAAGTTTTAACCTATTGATGGTTTTATGGTAAAGTAATGAAAGGTCTGGAATTTCACCAAGGTTGAAGTTTCATTGGGTTAATAATAAAGCTCATGCAGTCATTCTAAGTGGTTTGTGATTTCAGGGGAGCAGGTATTGTAGATTGACCAAAGGGAAATTATTATATAAGTGAGTGCCACCTTCAATGTAGATATGAGTGACATAGAGAAAAAATAAAGGTGGTTCAATTGAGAATTTATTATAACGTTAGAATTTTGTGAGGTTTAATTATTTTGTAAACTATTTGTATCACTAGTAATCTTAGAATTATAATTAAATTCATTGGTGGTGTGGTTCCCTCGTGCATGTAGGACATAGTCTAAAGCATTTTAAAATCTTGCGTGCTTTCATGCTTTATGTATTTATGTTGAATGTTCAACCATTGAGTATATTTATAGTATTTTGTATGTTTTTTTAGGTGTGCAAGGTTAGATTTGAGTAAAAGGTATGGTTAAGTGACTTCCTACTTCCAATACACTCAGTCCTAGGGAAACAAACTTTTGGAGATGGTTTATCCACAATACAAATTCTCCTTCATGAAATCTTTTGATTGGATAACATGTTAGAACATGGTGGTCTTATCAGAAGCACATATTAGTTTTTTATGTGGATATTATCTCAAAATATACCTCTCTATAGGGTTCATGTTGTCTAGAAAATGTGTCCAACCCTAGGGAGGGGTTATAATAGAGTTTATTAATGGAGTTTTCCTAAAGTTTAATCATTATTAAAACAAGTGATTGATTTGATTAATTAAATCAATTTAATTTATTTATTTTACCCACAATTTCCTAAACTAAAGGACCTAAATGAAAATTAAATTACATCATCCCTAGAATAAATCCCCCATTTTAGACATAATTATGGTCTTATATTTTTACCCAAGACTTTATTTTGAAGGGAAAACATAATCCATATGAATGAACATTTGATGACTAAAAATATTATATTATTATTAGTATATTATTATCTAGTCTCCATAATATCTTCAACTTCATTCTTGCTTGGTCTAGAAGAAAAAACCACCACCTAGAATCAAAAAAAATTATCAGATAATTTTTTTGATATCATATACTAGGTTATATTTTTCTTTTTACTCCTAGGGAGGTCCCTGGACTCTAAAACTAAAAATTGAGCTAAGTCTCATTTTAGAAAATCCTGAGTCACTACATCAATTTTTTTGAAATCTATATCATGGAAGTTCCTCTAAAATTATACACAAAGAATGTGTTTCACTTCTATAAAGTTTTATCTCAGTTAAAGATAGCATCCACACAAAAAATGAATGGTCCATCCATTTTGTAATAGTGTTAGATATTTTGAACCTTTGAGATATAATAAGATCCACTAAAAATATATTTTTAGTGATTCTTTCCCAGATTCTCCATGTACCTATTAATTATACTAACCACATGAGTGATATTAGGCCTTATAGAAACCATTACATACATCAGAATTCTCACAACTAATGCATATGAATCCTTTTCCATGTACTTATCCTCCTTTTCCATTTTAACTACCTTCTCCTTAGATAGTTTTAAGTGTTTAGCTATAGGGTGCTCATAGGTTTCAATTCACTCGTTTTGAGTCACTAAAACACCTTATAAAAATACTCTGTATGAGATTAAAACAATATTCTAGAAATCGTGTCCCTTTTTATCCTCATCACCAATATCCACTTTAAAAAACCAAGATTCTTTATCTGGAATCTTTAAAACAAATCAACCTTTAACTCTTCCATCCTTTCCTTTATCAGTTCAGCCAAGATCATATCATCAAAAAAGAGAAGAACTATGATGAAACTATCATCTTCATACACCTTTTGGTAACACCAATTATCTTAATTGAATTGGATAAACTTTTGTTTCTCCATGAAGACATCAAGCTTCTGGTTCTACAACCTTGGTTCCTATTTGATCCCATGAAAACTTTGTTTAAGCTTTCACACCAGACCTTTTATTTTTTCAGTATGAAAATTTACAGTTTCTTTATGTATATCACTTTATCTAAATCTCCATGAAGTAATTTATTCCTAAAATCAAGTTATTTAAGAAATATACCTTCCATTTCAACCAAATTGAGCATTATTTGAATCATTTTTTGTTTCATAATAGGAGATAAAATCACACCTAAGATCACTCGTGACACCCTAATGTAATTTCCCTATATATATTGATAATGTTAACTTATTCCTTAGGATTTGAGTGCTTAAGGGTTTAATTTTGGAAGCTTTGAAACTTTTCTAGGGATACATGGTTCGGCACACTATTTGATAAACCATACAGAACAAACTGTACGACCTGTGTAGTTTTTAACAATGGTGATCACATGGTTACCATATGGTTTGGTATACCATTCAAGTAAACCATTTAACTTTATCATTTTGGTTAATTTTAGTCATTTCAAGTCTTTTTTAATTAGGGGATCCTCCTTTGGATTCCCTACTTTGAACCTAGCATCCCAAGCACCTCTCCCAGTCATTCCTCTTCCTCTCCTCTTCTTCCTTAGTGGGTTTGTAGTGGTTTCTTGATGATTTCTTCATAAAATATCAAGGAAATCCTTGTTCTTCTTCTCCTTCATCTTTATCATGGTTTTATCTATGTTTATTTCTCCTTCTCTAACCTTAAATTCCATGGAGGTTGAATATCATGACTAGGGTTGTTTTAAATTGGGGGTATTTCTAGGGATTGTGGAGTCCCTCTTGTAACATATTCAAGAAATGTTCATCGAAGGTGACATGGTTACACCAATTGAAGTAGGTTTTTCTATATCATTCCTCTATTTGAGATAACCTGGAATTATTAGTGATTTAAACTTGCTTTTAAACTAGAATAATAAAGTATATGTTATCTATATGTGTTTTTTCAAAGGTTTTCCTTGTTTTATTTTGGTTTTCCTTTAGTATAATGAGTGAATTTTATAGTTCAATGAAACTTTTATTTTAAATGGTGTTTTATGAAAAGACCCAACCAGGATCAATTTTATCACTGAAAGGGGGAGGGTTGAATCAGTATATGTGCTTCTTCTATCATGAATGATGTAAATAAGATTTTTTAATAAGTTTATAAACCTTCATCGATTGTTTCCAAATAAGTTACTATATTGCTTCAACAACTTCCACATTTTTAATTCTTCAATAAAAAAATTCTCCACTTTCCTACCCAGAAGAAGGTACAAAAAAATTATCTAGACTATGTATCAAAATTTTAGTTTGATGGATCACTCTAATTCTTTACTCTAATTCTTCAATGAAAAAATAAGTATAAGTAGTTTATTTAGAAACAATTCTGATTCACTATTTCTTTCCCGGAATAGTCATTCCAATATTTCAGTCTTATCTAGAAAACCCTGACCATAACTTCTTATGAATAATTATTCTTTCCAGAAATGTTCCTCAAGAAAACTATGTATAAAAACCATTCTCTATATATTATTCCTTTAAAACTGCAGTGCTCTGACTCTCTTCCATACTTGAACAGTGTCAGAGTATGTTGTACTTTGACCTCTTTTTATAGGTTCCTTGGAAACATACAATGTGGGATCCCAAAACAGTTTTTCCACTTAACAAAATTTTACAAACCCCAATTTAATTTCCATTTTTACCACTTCGGTGCTTCTCAACTCTTTTGGATTCTTCTAAAATATTCTCTAATATTTTCACCACTTTATCCTTCTTCAAATTTACAAACAATTATTCAGTTTGATAAAATTTTTCATTTCGATGTGAATTTTCACTCTAATTCCCTTGTGTCGATTGAAACAATGAAAAATATAATACTTTAATATACTATTATAATATTTCACACACTTACATGCTGAGTGGAAGTTGTTTAAGCATCATAGTAACTTGTTTGGATCCAACTGGTGAAGGTTTATAAACTTGTTACAAAATCTTATGTACAACATTCATACTAGAATAATCACATGCACTATTATATTGTCCATAGTTCTACAAAATTTCAAGGGTATATCCTACTTGTTTTATTCACATAATAGGTTTTTTTTGTAGTTTATTGTGTGTTATTGGATTATTTCCACACCATGCCAAGGACTATAAACTCTTTTGAGTAGTGAACCTTATAAATAATTGTGCTCCTGTGTATGTGTGAATTTTTTTTCTTCAGAAAAGTGATAAATATTTAACAGGATGAAAAGGTTGTTATAATGGAAAGATAACATAAAAGAAAATATATAACTAATTCACCTCCTCCCCCTCTTAGCGATTACATTGATCTTGGTTGAAACTTTTCAATTAGTATCAGGGGTAAGGTTTCCTTCATTTACTCTTTGCTAGATTTTTTGAAGAAAAGTTTTTATGAAGAGTTTGAATTGTGTGAACCGAAAGGGGATTCTAGTCTTAGATGGAAAGAAATATCATATCTGGAAATATATAATGTTTTTATATCTTATATCTCTTGGGTATGATGTTTTGGAAGTTGCTAAAAATGGATTTCCTCCTCTTGTTGAAAACATTCCTATTATATTTGTGGATAAGAAGAATCTAGAGAATGATAGAAGGGCTAAGAATTTTTTACTATCATCACTTTTTGAAAGTGAATTCCTTAGAGTGAAATGATTTGGAACTACTAAATTTATCTGGGATAAGTTGAAAAACATCTATAAAGGTAATACAAAGGTGAAGAAATCCAAGTTAAAAATATGGAGGCTAAAATACAAAGATCTCAAAATGGGTGATTATGAATCTTTTGGTGACTTCTTTATAAGGGCGAATGAAATTTTTATCTCCATAAGATGTCTTGGTGAGAATTTGTAAGATTCAACTACTGTTGAAAAGATATTATGAATTCTTGCAGACAATTTTTATGCTAAAGTTTAATATTTGGAAGATAGAGATCCTAAAACTCTAAATCTGGATGACCTATATAGTACTCTCATTACATATGAAATGAGAAGGGATAAATCTATGAAAAGAAAATAAAAGGTTGATTGAAGAATTTACTAAATTTCATTTAAGGATATCAAGAAAGAAAAATCTGAGAAGATTATCAAAGATGAATAAGTTGGTGATTATGAATCTAAAAATAAGGTTAGTAACAATCTTGATGAATTATTATCCTTGTTTTATAAGAATGTGAAAAGGGTTATAGGAAAGTACAAAGGGAAATTACCTCTAAAATGTTTTGAATGTAGAGTTGTTGGTCACTTTGATGAGAATTTCCCCTAAAGAAAGAATGAATATGAATGTGGGGAAGATAGAAAAAGTAAAATAATATCTTGTAAGAAATAGGTTGAAATTTAAAAATCTTATTCCATTGGAAAAGATAAAAAATTAAACAAATCCAAAAGGATAATTTTTTTTCTAAAGATAGTGAAGATGAATATAGTGAAGTTGAAGTTGAAAAATTCACTAAATTTTCTGGAGAAAATACATTTATAGTAATAGTGAATGGTTAAGATTTTAAAATTAATAGTTTTGAATAAGAATAAGAAACCGAGTTAGAGTTTCATCTGAAAAGAGAGTTAAAATAATGTTTTATAAAGATAAAAAGACTTGAAAGAGAAATTAAGAAGCTGAAAAAAAAAGTTCTATAGAAAGAAATTAGGAATCTTTTCTTGAAGAAACAAATAAATTGTTAGAAGAGATTGATTTCTTAAAGAAATATCATGAAAAATAAAATAATTGGAATAAATTTCATGAAGAAAATATATAGTCAAAGAAAGAAGATTTAGAACTTGTTCAACAAAATCTTTCTAAATATGAGCATAGATTTACAGGTTTCAAGAACTATATCTCTGAATTTGGAGAAAGTTATGGAAAGTTTGAACCTGAGAAAGATTAATAAAATCTATCCTCAAAGTTTAAAAATAAAATTGAATATTTTCCTAAGAATAAGAAAGATGATAAAATCATGTATGTGGCCAAAACCAACAAAGTTGAAAATTTAGAAGTTTATAAAATTTTTAAGCCTGGAATAAAGGTTACTGCTACTTCCGATTCTGATATAGTTTGGAAGAAATCTAAGTTTAAGAATAAGATTCTATATAATTACAGGATATTTGGGTCTTAACAAAGGTTATATATGGAAGGTAATAGATTTTTTGAAAAACATATTTACAATTCTAACCAGTATGGAAGTTATAGAGGAAAATATTCTTTCTATGGCTATCGTTTTTTTGTGGTGGATTTGGTAATACATCATATATGTTTTGGGTCAATCATCAACATTACTATTATCCCATGAGTAATAGGAAGAAAAATTTTAGGGGGAGTCAATCCTCTCAAATAAGGAACTCATAGAAAGTTGTTTTGAAAGTTTAAAGTAGGTTCCAACCTATGGAAATTATTTGTAAAAGATGTGAACAACCATGAAATCTTGTTAAAGGATGTATTGATTTTCTACTGGCACAACATTTTTTTTAACAATTCTGAAAATCTATATTTGAAGGAAGATAAAGGGAAATAAAAATCTATTATTGTAGAAACTGCTCTCAATGCTACAAAAGGCGGGTGACCCTAGATTTTTTGATAGTGGGTGTTATTCCCATATTATGGAAGATTTTAAATTATTGAAGAATGTGAATGACTTCAAAGAAGTAACAGTGACACTTGTAGATGATTAATCACTCATAATAAAAGGTGTTAGATCCACTATTATTGGGATAGAAAAGTTGAAATCCAAGAAGGCCTTATTTGTTGATGGTCTGAAACACAACTTGTTAAGTGTTTCACAACTTTTTGATGAAGGTAATAAAGTTCTTTTCAGAAAATATGGTTTTATTGTGAAAAGGGTTTAATATGGAAAATTTGTTAAAGGAGTCCAATATAAAAAAAATTCTCAAGTTGGTGATGTTCAGAATTCATGTTATCTTACCATGATGAAATAAAATCAATTGTGGAATAAAAGTTTGGGACATATGTGTTAGAGAAACATGAGCAAGTTAACCAAATTAGAGAGTGTTAATGATATTACTAATATGACAAGAAGAAGAGATTAGTGTTGTTTAATTTTTTAGAAAGGGAAGATTACAAACTCTATGCACAAGAAAGATTAAATTCATTCAAATCGTCCCCTAGAACTTACTCATTCTGATATTTGTGGGTTTATGAGAAAACAATCAACTTGTAGAGACAAGTACTTCATTTCTTTCATTGATGATTTTACTCGTATTATAAACTACCACAAAACAAGGCAAGGGAAGCTTTATCTTTTATCAGTGATAAGTAGAAATCACTGATAAAGAGGTGGGCCTTTATCAGCACTAGCTAAAAGTGCTGATAAATATACCCTTTATCAATGCTAAAAAAACACTGATAAAGATGTACCCTTTATTAGTGCTTTTCTTAGCGCTGATAAAGGGTAGATTTATCATCACTATTATTAGCACTGATTAAATTTTTTAACAAAAAATATTATTAATTTATTATATTTGTATTAAAAAATAATGGTTATTTGTATACATTAAATAAAAAACGCATGTTTATAATTGATATATATTTTTTAATAATTCACAAATATATAAATATAATATTTTAATTGAAAAAACGTATTTCTAAGATTATAATTATATATATATATAATTATATAATTATAATATTATAATAAATTACATTGAATAATAAATATATTTATTATATTTATTATATTTAGTATATTTAGTATATTTTTTATATTTATTATATTTATTAGATTTATTAGATTTATTAGATTTATTAGATTTATTAGATTTATTAGATTTATTAGGTTTATTAGATATTTATTTGATTTATATTTATTTGATTTATTTGATTAATTTATTAGACTTATTGGATTAATTCATTATATTTATTATATTTTTATATTTAATATATTTATTTTATTTATTTTATTTATAAATATATAGTAATTTTTAATATATATATTTATAATTAAAATTATTGAATATATATGTGTTTTCTAATGAATTTGGTCAATGAATATGTTGATCATGCATATATGTTATGTATCATGCATGAATGTTCATTTATACATTACATCACATTGTCCATTGATGTGGTATATTGATTAATTCATAATGTTACCCATATAAACTATATATGTTCTAAAAAATTTACTTATAAAATTACATTAAATACATTTAAATAATAAATATATTTTATTATATTTTTAATGATATATATAAATACATTTCAAATACATTTTTAATTATATTTATAACTATATATATAATTATAAAATTATACATATAATGTTATAATTTTATTAATATATATATATTAACAATTATATACAAATATTTATAAATATATACTATTTATAGTTATAATTATAACTATAAATATATATATATATATATGTAAATAATTATAAAATTATAATAAAAATATTTATTATACTACTTATAAAGTTATAAATACATAATTAAATATATATATTTATAAATATATAAAAATATTTATAAATGAATACAAATAAATTTATATTTATTTAAATAATTATTAATTTATAAAAAATATATTTATTATTTTATATATTATATGTTCTATATAATTAAATAAATATATATTTATAAATATATTTATAAATATTTATACAAATATTGATAAATAAATTCAAATTTTATTAATAGTTATAAATAAATATAGATATATTTAAATAATTTTAAAATTTTAATAAATATATTAATTATATATATTAAAAAAATTATAAATATTAGATATATAAAATTTTTATAATTTTATAATTATTTAAATATATAAATATATATATAATTATAATTATATTTATAAATAAATATATATTTCATATAAATATTTATAAAATTAGAATAAATATATTTATATATATCTATAATATTTTAAATATATATAATTAATATATTTATTTTATATATTTATATGATTATAAATATAATAAGTATATTGCTTATAATTTTATAATTACTTAAATTTTAATTTTATAAGTATAAATAAATAAATATTTGTTTATAGTTATAATTATTAATAAATAAATATATATTTATCTTGTATGTCATTTTAAATAAATATATAATAATATAAATAAATTATCAAAATTATACCTTTATCAGCGCTTTATTAGCGCTGATAAAGATAGGCCTTTATTAGCTCTAAAAAAGCACTGATAAAAGATGTCTTTATCATTGCTAAAAAAGCACTGATAAAATATGTCTTTATCAGTGCTATAATTTTAGTACTGATAAATAGGTCTTTTATCAGCGCTTTTTTAGTGCTGATAAAGATATGTTTTATCATCGCTTTTTATTTTAGTACTGATAAAACATAACTTTATCAGCGCTTTTAACTAGCACTGATAAAGGTTCCAGCGGGTTTTATAAAAGAACTCTAATAGGATCCTCCTCCCTCACGCCCTTTCAAGCCTTCGCAAAAGCTAGCCCATGTGTCATCGAACCATCCTCCACCGCAACCCCTCGGCCGCCACTGCCTCCTCCTCTATCGCCGTTGCCTCCTCCTCCTCCTCCATGGCCACCAACTCATCCTCCTATGTCGTCGCCACTGCCTCCTCCTCCTCTTCCTCCTTGCGTTCCCCCCTTGTCTCCTTGACCTTCTCTAGTACACCCTCCTCATCCTACGACCGTCCCGGCAGCCTCCTTTACAGTGCACAGATTCCCCATGGTTAGTCTCTATTGCGGTTTCCCTGTTTTACATAGGGTGTGTAGGGTTTGGTTAAACCCTTATGGGTAGGGTTTAGTTGTGATGTGTTTCCTTTGGTTTTTAGGGTGTGTGGAGGGTCTGCGATGTCTTGTTCTCCCTTCTATTGAAGCGTCATCGCATTTGCACACATCTGAGGTAGGAAAATCATTATTTTCCTTTCAGATTAAGTCTATTTGATTCTTGAATGTTTTTAGTTAAATCTTTGACTTGATTTATAGCTTCGAAATACACTTGGTTAATCTGCTATAGTGTTTTCAAGTTATTTGGTTTTGTTAAAAATAGTTTTGAAGTATTTTTCCCTAGTTATGTTTATGTGTGCTTATGGAAATTGTGTTCAGTGGATGTAAAATGTTGTTTTGATAATGTTTTCAACATGAAAATCACCTTTGTATTACTCTTGAATAGTTTATTATGGCATTTTCTAGTTTGTGTTATTTGTTTGATCTGTTTATAAAATTTTTAATAAACTGTTTGGTTTGTTTATAAATAATTATTTATAAATTGTTTGGCCCATTTATGAAATTTTTTATAAATTGTTTGATTTGTTTATAGAATTGCTAGTAAACTATTTGGGTTTCTTATAAAATTATTTATACTTTGTTTGGCCTGCAAAAAAAATATTTATAAACTGGTTACCTTGTTATAAAATTGTTTATAAACCGGTTGGGTTGTTTATATAATTGTTTATAAATTGTTTATTTTGTTTGTACAATTTTTGATAAATTGTTTGGTTTGTTTTATAAAGTTTTCATCATTTTAGAGTTTCGATGGATTTTTTATGGAAATTATTTGGTGTGTGTTTGGAAAAGGATAAGGGCCCTTTTGGAAATTGTGAAATTTTTGGGTGTGTGTGTGTTTAAAACTCAAGGGCTCGTTTGGCACTTTCAAATGCTTTGTGTGTTTTAACTTGGCTTAAAAAGGCACTTGGGCACTTTTTGGTAAATCCTTAGTGTAAAGGCATGTTTGGCCATGTTTATGTAAAAGTGGTATTTTTTGTTTTGGAAATGGTTTCAGTGTGTGTTTGGTTTTTCAAGAGGGATTTGGGGGGGTGCGCCGCTGCCAGGTTTAATTTTTTTTTCTTGGTTTTGTATGCTTCATGTTTGTGTGTTTATTTACATTTTGTCTCAAAGCATCCATCTCATTGTGGCTATTCATTTCACCTCAAAATAACCTTGTTATGAAATGACTGTCACTGAAATTTTAATCCACTAAAGGTGAGTATATTATATTTTTTCACATTGACTCTTCAATGATGTGTTCTCCTTAGATGTATCCCTTTATAGTAAACCATGTAAAATACATGTTTTCATTATATTTATTCATTTGTGTTTGTTTTGGTTAGTGAGCCTTTAAGAGTGAAGGATTTAATGAGTTCCTTTAAATGAGGTAAAAATATCCTATAAAAGGGGTTAACATCATCAAGATAGTAGTTCTAAATATGAAACACCTAGATTCACCTATCATCTCAGGGTGATCATTTTCAACATGGTCTAAACATACATTAATTCTATATGTATGAGTAAACTCATCCAATTTTTCATTACCATCATGAAAAAATCATATTCTTGATACCATGATTCACTTTAACTCAATAGAACACATTTACTTTGAAAAATCCCTCAACCTCATAGAGCATCCAACTCATCCCTGAGTATTTTAATGGAAATAATACCTAAAAAATAGTACCCATACCCATGATTGAATTTTATTAAGAAACTAGTCATATTATGTATCAATTATAAATGTAATCCATATACCATACAATAGGATAAAATGTCATTTTTAGATAACTCTAATTATAGATGTAAAATAATTTCATATTAATATTATCTCTACTGAGATCAACTTGAAAATCTCCTTTGTCAATTCATATAATTAGATACTTATACAAACATAAACAACCCAGCAATCATCAATATATATTCAATATCTCTATAAACTCTAAGGCCCTTCATACACACCCCAGAAATGAATCTACATCTATCATGTTGAGCCTCAAAACAAACTCACCCCAATAGGAACATGAAGTAGATCTCTAGATTAGAATAGATTAAATACAATCTCAAATTTATATAACCATTACTAAGTCACATTACTTACAAAAAAACCATCATACTTCAATAAATTCTATATATAGAACCCCCTTAAGGATAACTTCGTTACATTCCCAGCCTCTAGTTTTATTTTATGATGCACATCCTTGGATGCTTGATGCACCTCTTCTTATTGAACCTCAGGATGGAATCACACAACTAACCTAAATATAATTACTTAAACCAAACTCATTCTAATGAAAAATATACAATGAATATTTAAACATACTACCACATCATCATTTCCATCAACATCTCTACATCATTTAGCCCCCCCCCCAAGCTTATCATTTACACATTCCACATCACTTGTAACTATATGATGAATGAAACCAAACCTAATAAGATTCAATGAGGTTTTTAATATATTTCCTATATATTTTTCCATAGGTTATGAATTCATCACACAAGTTTTAATCACATATTAGTTTCTGATGTCTAGTTCACACACTAGGTTCAACAAACATTACTACCATACAAATAAGGAAATCCTTAGCAGTGACTACTCTAATTTCCAATATATAAAAGATTTATCAGATATGATACTATCAAGACCCACCCCCATAGGAACTCCAGTGGATTTGGGAATATATTAGTGTATGACCCCCCCATCCTATATTTAAATGGACATGGGTCAGTTACAATTAGAAATGTAATGAAACGTCCAAATATAGTATCATAACCAACAACTGACCTGAATTACCACTAACCTAAGAGGTGTTCATGATCCCTATGGGATAGCAATGATCCCCTGGAAAAAATATAAAATTAATATGGAATATTTTACCCCTAAATTAGAGTAAATTAAAAATGATCTTTCTTCTGAAAACCAGACATGTCCCATTCATAAGTTGAACATATAAATAAATAGTAGATACGCAAAAAATAAATAAACAGGAAGAAAATATCATAGATGGAAAATAAAATCCCACTATTGACCAATAATTTTTTTTAACTAGACAGGTCCCATTCCTAAATCTCATTGGGCCTATTTTAGATAGGTATAACATATGAGTTCTCATTTTATGTTTTCTTTTCAGTTGGAAATATCCCCTACCGTACGCCTCTCCTCCGCCGCGAATGCACCTCCATCGTGCGCTGAACGACACCTTCACGATGATTTTTCTCTTCTTACTCATTGGGTTACTCTTGTTCTCATGTTATTACTATTTGATATTGATGGGTATGTTGGGAATTGTATGGGATAAAATTTCCATGAAAAATTGTTGTCGTTGGTGGTCCTTGTTTTCATGCTAAATGAATTGCATGTTGGTTGGTTCCTATTGAACATTTGAATATAGAATTTAGTAATTTACATATACTTGGATAATGAATGAATTCTCTAGGATGATAAAACTTCTGTGATAACTCCTGAATTAACAAGTAGAATTGAATAAGGGATGCTTTGTAAAATCTGAAATTGTGTTTTTTTGGTTTGTATGGTGTTGTGATTGTGAGCATGATTGTGTATTTGTATGGTGTTTTGGTTGTTGGAATGATTGGTATTCCATTTGTTTTCCATGTTGTAATTCCTCCACCATTGAATATCAATCCAAACCTCACCCATTTCAATGGCACCACTACTTTGTTACTAGTGCAATTCCACTGAATCTTATAAAAAAACTTCACTAGAGGACTCTATGGGACACTTTATGGACACCTTAGTCAAATAACCATAACAACACATGTAATTAATTTTTCCACCCACAAGAAATATATGGAAAATCATACCATATATTAGTTTATTACCATATTTATTGACTCGAGACATTATGTTTTTAGAGAAATACTAAAAAACTGGTTTACAATAATGCATATAGATCACATGTGTGATACTAAAATATTCTAGTGCAAGGGATTATCATAGCTAGTTCCATTGATCAGGTGGTTGGGAAGATGGGTGTGATCTACTTTGGTCTTGAGTAATGCATGGAGAGGTAAGAGTATTGTTTACCATAGCTAGTTCCATTTATTATAGTTGGATGATGACCCTAGTTGAACATCTTTTGTGTAATTATTTTGTTAAATATTAATATTACTGAATCAAATAGGATGAATATGAATAAATAATGGATGAATTCCAATCGGTTGACAAAAGAGTATGAAGATAGGGTGAAAGAGTTTATCAAGTTTGAAAAAGATCATGCATATGACCCTTCTCAAATCTTTTGTCCGTGTTTACGCAGTTGTTAATCAAGAAAAATTAGTCTAGAGGAGTTGGAAGAACACTTGATCTGTTAAGGAATAGATCTAAATTATACATGTTGGAATAAACATGGGGAAAACGAATATAGGTAGTGGCTGGGATAGCACTGTGTTTTATGGATCATCTGATATGATTAAAAGCATGAATAATGAATATGACTATATGGAGGATGTGATTACAGATGTGAATGATGATGAAGATCGTATTGAGTAAATGAAAAGAACAGTTGAATATGAACTTCGTGATTTCCCAAAATTGTTTGAGAAGATAAAGAGTTGTGAAAAGATACCATTGTATACTGGTTTCACTAAATATACAGCATTGTCATCCATATTGAAGCTGTATAATTTGAAATCAGGAAATGGGTGGAGTGATGCTAGTTTTATGAAACTACTTGCTCTCCTTAATGACATGATCCTAGAAGATATTAAGCTCCTGAGATGAGCATATGATGCCAAATTAATGCTAGGTTCAATGGGTATGATCTCTGAAAGAATACACGCCTGCCTGAATGAATGTATACTATTTTACAAGGACCAAAAATCACTTAAAGAATGCCCAAAATTTGGTGATTCTCGATACAAGAGAGATGAATCCAGTCCTACAAAATTTGTATAGTACTTTCCAATCATTACAAGGTTTAAGCACCTATATGGAAGTGAGGATACTGTAAGACAATTGACATAGCATGCAGATACAAGAATTAAATATGGGAAACTACATCACCTGGTAGACTCTCCTCAGTGGAAGAGAATTGATCATGAGTATCCTGAATTTGGAAACGATCTGAGAAACCTTCATCTTGCATTATCTACAGATGGAGTGAATACTTTTGGTTTTCAAAGCAGCAGTCATAGTACATGGCCAATTATGTTGGTAAATTATAACTTACCACCATGGTTATGCATGAAACAAAAATAAATCATGTTATCTATGATTATATGAGGACCAAAACATCTAGGTAATGATATTGATGTTTATTTGGCTCCATTGATCAAGGATTTTAAATTCTTGTGGGATTTAGGTGTTACATTGTATGATGATTACAAAAATGAAGATTTCACTTTGAGATCCATGTTGTATAGGACGATAAATGACTTTCCTACTTATGGAAATTTTTCAGGATATAGTGTTAAAGGAACTCAAGCGTGACCCATTTGCGAACAAGGTACATAGTCAATTAGGTTGAAACATTCATCAAAAACCATGTTTCTAGGACATCACAGATTTCTACCTCAATGGCATAAGTACCGATCTTGGACGACATCATTCGATGGAAGTTTAGAAGAACGTACAACACTATATCCACTAATAGGTGATCAATTGTTTGATAAATTAAAATATGTGGACCCTACTTTTGGTAAACTATTTTCAAAAAACCTTATGAAAACCGGTTGGGAAAAGAGATCAGTTTTTTTTTTGAATTACCATACTGGAATTTTTTGTATGTCAGAAATTTTCTTGATGTTATGAATGTTAAAAAAATGTATGTGATAGTGTCATCGGCATGTTTCTAAATGCACCCAGTAAAACAAAGAATGGAATTAAGTCTAGATTGGACATGGTTGAGATGGGAATATGAGAAGATTTGGCACCAGTGAAGGGTGAAAAATGAACATTTCTTCCTCTTTCTACTTACACTCTTTCCTGGTAGGAGAAATATCAGTTTTACAACTTCTTGAATGACATAAAGGTTCCAGAGGGGTATTCATCAAATATCAAGAACATCGTGTCAATGAGAGATTTAAAGTTAAAGGGTCTGAAATCACATGAATGCCATGTTTTTATGAAAGATCTAATTCTTATATCTTTACATTGAATTTTTTCCAAGAATTTCCACCATAAATTAATGAATCTTTGTTTCTTCTTCAAAGCTATATGCAGCAAAATTATAAACCTTGTGAAATTTCCAACTATGGAAAGTGAAATTTCCATCATATTATGTGAATTGGAAATGTTCTTCCCACTAACATTCTTTGATATGATGGTTCATTTGATGGTTCACTTGGTGAGATAGATTTGACTATGTGGTCCTATACATTATAGATGAATGTACCCCATTGAACGATATATGAATATTTTTAAAGGGTATGTCAAAAATCGAAGTCAGTTAGAGGGTTGTATTGTGGAGCGATATATTGTTGAAGAAGCCATTGAATTTTGTACTGAATACATGTCTAGTGTGGAAATCATTAGCCTACCAAAATCTTGTCACACTGGGCATCTTGAGGGTGAAAGAATTTTTGGAAGAGAGGTTGTCACAATCAATATTACAGATCAGGAGCAGGATCACCTTTATATTTTTCATAATAGTTTCGACGTTGATCCATATGTTCAAACCCACAAAAAAATTCTTAGGAATTTGAATCTATCTAGGGATGAAAATGGATATTAGATACACATAATCAATAGTTTATCAGATGGTTTAGGGAGCATATTTTTAAGAAGTCATATGAAAATCCAGTCTCAATTTCAGAATGACTTTGATTGCTAGCTGAAGGACCAAGTGTGTATGTATTATCTTACAATTATTATATAGTTAATGGTTATACATTCTATACTAATGAACATGATGAAGACAGTACCATGAAAAATAGTGGGGTTACACTTGTGGTTGAAGCGATGCACGTTTCTGGTGCTAAGGATAGAAATATAATTTATGCGAATATGTCATACTTTGGCATTATCAAACAAATATGGGAGTTGTATTATATGAAATTCCAAGTGCCCATTTTCCAATGCAAGTGGTTTGATAGTAGGAGGGATGTTAAAATATATGAATTAGGATTTATGAAAGTTGATTTTAGTAAGGAAGGGGATAAATACAAACTGTTTATAATTGCATCACAGGTAGTACAAGTATTTTATGTTCCAGATCCTACAAATCGAAACTGGTCAATTGTTCTATTATTGACCAAAACAAATAAAGTTTCAGATGAAAATTCAATAGAGGATGACCCTTTCATTGGGACTTCGCAATCATTTCATAGTGTTCCCAATGTAGACAGCTTTTTTTATATTATAGGAGATCACAATGAAGGGATTCACATAATTGATAGAGGTGTCAAATGTCTTCAGCCTTTAAAAAATAGATTTCAATAATCATGTTATTTTTTATTGTAATATACATTTTGTTACATTATGTTATTAAATGTTCGTTGTTGCTTTTATCTAATCTAAATACAATGTTAAACCACTTCTGCAGATAATGAATTATGCACCTATTGATGCGCTCAATCCTAAGGCACAACAGGCCTCTCAACCTAATGTTGTTGGTCCCAGTGCAGAGGAACAACAGGTTTCTCAACCTATTGCTACTGGTCCCAGTGCTGAGGTACAACATGTTTCTCAACCTATTGTTGTTGTTCCCAGTTC
Source organism: Viscum album (assembly GCA_963277665.1). Lineage (NCBI taxonomy): Eukaryota > Viridiplantae > Streptophyta > Magnoliopsida > Santalales > Viscaceae > Viscum > Viscum album. Next base: position 2,104,593,604 of record OY728165.1, read on the forward strand.
CGATGCTAGCGCTCTGGATTAAAATAATGATGATGCTAAAATAGAGGAAATGGTAGGCAATGAAACCCTGGTGGAACAAAAAAAAGCGTCGTAGGTTGATAGTGTTAACCAAAATCCTTAAGGAAAAAGCAAAAGGTGTAAAATTTGAGGTGGGGTGGAATAAGAGAGTCCATCATGTTAACCCCAACAAATCCATGTTTAGTAGTTACATTGGAATTGGCACTCAGTAATGTGTGATGATTGGTGTACAGTCATGGCACCATGTTTTTATCAGGATTAAGACACTACTATGGGAAGAGATTATGGTAAAATTATGATATCATTTATTTAATTTATTAAAATAAAATAAAATACTAAAACATTGACTTAATCTTCATCATCCCTTACAGAGTGAATTTATAGTATATGCCTCGCACAAGGAATGTTTATTAAGAGTTTCAGGAAGGATTCATAGAGGTTTCTGCACAATTTTAATGAAATATCATCTTAAATATGTTGAATGGAAAAACAAGCCACACACACCTCCTCTTTATGCACACTTGATATCCCAAGGAGTGTGGGATGTGTTTAGCATCCGTCGTGTAGAGCAGACTTTTCAAGTACATTGTGTCTATTAATACATTGTTTGACATTTCTTGTATTCATCACTTTGATTGACAATTTTTTATTTATGAAATAGAAATTTAGTGCTGAAAATAAGGAAGAGGCATCAAAACCATCGTACCCCTGCTGTAAAGTAAGGATGGGGTACGCTTCACTTGAGAAAAAATTGGTACATATTTTAAATCTACTGTAATACTTTTATATAGAATAAAACAACACCATAACCATGTTACTTTTTTTATATTTATATTGATGAATTGAAATCTAAATACACTTCCATCCCACACCATTTTCTATGGAAGGAGGCTCGTGTAAATAAAGAGGGAATACTAATATATGAAAACACACAAAAAGTGTGGGAAACATGTGTAAGTATGACATAATATAAATTTGTTTTGATTTAAATCTCTATTACATAACAATGATTAATTATTTTACAATATTTTCTATCTAACATAGTCACAAGAATCAACAACACATGCACCATATGCAGACATACTTTCAGTGGCCTTGAAGTAGCCAGAATAGTATGGCCGCATCAGAGGTGTGGGTTTTGGGGTGACACCCTGAACATTTTTTCATAAATAAAAACAAGGAGAGGATCAAACTGATGAAATTAAAAAGATTATAGAAACATTAGATATGTTTTAAAAATAATTACAATTCCATAGATAACTGATGGAAAGTTCTATGGGGGGAGGCAAAGAAAAGAAACAACTCAATAACAATCTGTGCATGAAGATTCCTCCCCACCCCCACTAGTTTTGAGGTGAGTCATTCCCCTCAAAAACCTGACTTAGATGATGTAATAAATGTTATAATAATTGTTTATGTGAAATTTGAATCACATAGAAACTAATACCTTTACTATACTGATATTTTATAGGGTGAAAATGACTGTGATTTATATCTATTAACTCCCACCCATCACCTTGTAGTAAGGGATATAGTGTTCAATATGTAGAATGACATGCTACACAACAGACCACTTCCAACAGGTCATGTCAGATTATTGATTAACGTAGCTCATGACCCGAGCACTGATCTACCTATTTCAAATGATTATGATGACATTCAAACGGTCAAACAAGCTATTGGAACATTCATCACATGGCCTTCAATTCTTGTAAAAAACCATTTTGACAAGGAGGTATTCATTTCTAATTTATTTTTCTAGCTGAAACTTTAACATTTAATGAAGAAAAGGTCTGAACCGATGAATTTTATTACAGAAAGACAAAGGGAAGGGGTGAAATTAAAGATCAGCTCAAAACTATCTCAAGGATTAACCAACTGATTGAAATGATCTACTGAGAGCACCTTCACCCCACCCATTCTATATCCACATTTAATATCATTGTAGGATCCTGTGGATACAAAGTTGATAGACAGAAATAATCACACTATTGATTTTGAAAAAAATATATATGGAGGGGAGGAGTCAGATTACACTAGTGCTGAAAATTTAAATTAAATCCTCAAGTATGTACGAAGGGGAAGAATCTGTCCATGTGAAATGCCTTTGTAGGAAAAGAAACGACAATGTGTCTAATCAATCACAAAGGTAATCTTGACGTTTTCAAATTAAAATAATTTTCCATATAATTAATGCATTGTTATATATTTATTTTTAATTTATTTATTTTATGTAAGGAATATTAATCTACTAATATGTGATATCAATGTATGAAATTTTTAGGTCATTATAGTTGGTATCAGAGTAACTGACTTATTCAAAATCGAGAAAATGCATTCTGGTTGTTTTGATACTTTAGTACAATGATCCATAAGTCATTTGTGACATGTAGGAATTGACCACACATCAATTCAATGCACAATGCAACTGGTATGACTCAAAGTGTCTCTTTTTATTTAAAATTAGCATTAATTTTAGAAAAAAACACAAGTGACATACTGAAAATAGAGAAAATGCATTCAAATTGTTTTGATACTTTAGAAAAATGATACATGAGTCATTTTTTATGTTTACGAATCAACTGCACCTCAATCTGACGCACGGTATGACAGGTATGGCTAAAATTGTCTGTTATCAGTTAAAAATTGACATTTTAGCTCAAAATATGTCACTTACTAAAAACCAAGAAAACCCACTCCAATTGTATTCATAATTTATGATAACAATTCATAAGTTCTTTTTGATGTGTATGAAGTAGTTTCATATCAAACCAACGTACGATGCGACCAGAATGACTCAAAATGTGTGTTTCTAGTGTGAAATGACATTTTATTAAAAAACAAAATTGACGTACTAAAATCTAAGAAAACACATTCTGATTGTTTTTATACTTTAGTAAAATGATCCATAAGTAATTTTTGACATGTAAGAATCAACTGCACCTAAATTCAATGCACAATGCGACTGGTATGACTTGAAGTGTCTCTTTTTATTTAAAATTGACATTAATTTTAGAAAAAAACACAGGTGACATACTACAAACCGAGCAAACGCATTTGGATGGTTTTGATACTTTAGGAAAATGATCCATCAGTAATTTTTGATGTGTAGGAATCAACCTCACCTCAATCTAATTCATGGTGTGACTGGTACGGCTAAAAGTTCATGTTATCAGTTTAAAATTGACATTTTAGATCAAAACGTGTCACTCACTAAAAATCAAGAATACCCGCTACAATTGTCTTCATAATTTAGGATAACGATTTATAATTTATTTTTGATGTGAATTAAGTTTTATCATATCAAAAAAATGTACGATGCGACCGATATGACTCAGAATGCGTGTTTCTAGTTTAAAATGACATTTTAGTAAAAAAACACAACTGACATACTACAAACTGAGAAAATACATTTGGATTGTTTTGATACTTTAGGAAAATGATCCGTAAGTTATTTGTGACATTTAGGAATCTACCTAACCTTCATTCAATGCACAATGCAATTGGTATGACTCAATGTGTCTTTTTTTATTTAAAATTGACATTAATTTTAGAAAAAAACACAAGTGACATACTACAAACTGAGTAAATGCATTCGAACTATTTTGATACTTTAGGAAAATTATTTGTCTGTCATTTTTTATATGTAAGAATCAAATGAACCTCAATCCAACGTACGGTGTTACCGATATGGCTAAAAGTGTCTGTTATCTGTTTAACATTGACATTTTAGCTCAGAACGTGTCACCCACTAAAAACTAAGAAAATATGATCCAATTGTCTTCATAATTTAGGATAAATATTCATAAGTTCTTTATGACATGTATGAAGCAGTATCATATCAAACCATTGCATGATGTGACTGGTATGACACAAAATGTATGTTTCCATTTTGAAATGACATTTTAGTAAAAAAAGACAACCGACATACTACAAATTGAGCAAACACATTTGTATTGTTTTGATACTTTAGGAAAATGATCCATAAGTCATTTGTGACATGTAGGAATCCACCAAACCTCAATTAAATTCACAATGTGACCGGTATGACTCAAAGTGTCTCTTTTTATTTAAAATTGACATTAATTTTAGAAAAAAACACAAGTGACATAATGAAAACCGATCAAACACATTCGAATTGTTTTGATACTTTATGAAAACGATCCATCAGTCAGTTTTTGATGTGTAGGAATAAACTTCACCTCAATATGACAAATGATGTGACTGATATAAATCCAAATGTGTTATTTAAATTTGATATTAATTTCAGTAAAAGAACAATTGACATACTCAAAACCAAGAAAACTCATTCGGATTATTTTAATATTTTAAAATAGTGATCTATGACTCATTTGTGATGTGTATCAATCAACCCCACCTCAATACTATGCACAGTGTGACTGGTATAACTCCAAATGTGTATTTTTTATTAAAATTGACATTGTATTAATGTATTCTTTCATATTAATGTTTAATTTATTTCATCTTTGTATTACTAACATAATATTTGTTTTCTTATATGGGTGGAATTTTTTTCTTGAGTTTGGATTCTTTGTTCGGAAACTAATACCATGGATGACAATTTTTGAGAGGGGATCACAGATACCAAAGGATGAAACATTAATGTTTTCAACTGTTTGTTTCATAATTGTAATTGTAACCATATAAAACATTGTTTGAAATGTATACAATGGTGTGTGTTTTTATAATCATGATTTCAAGTAAATTTATATAGCATTGTTTGCGGAACTCTTTTGTGAGTTGTTTTGTTCTTATGTTCTTTGTTCGTGTCCAGGTGTTGTTTTGTGCAGGTGTGCAGCTGCTGGGTGTGTTATTAAATAAACAGCACATCATAGGCAACCAATCCTTTATCAGTGCTATTTTGAGCACAGATAAAGGCCCATTTTATTAGCTCTAATTAAGCACTGATAAATTGAGCCTTTATTAGTGCTCAAAATAGCACTGATAAAGGTGGCCCTTTACCCATGCTAAAAAAGAGATGATAAAGGGGGGACCTTATCAGCTCTTTTTTAGCTTGGATAAAGGCCCCCCTTTATCAGCACTTTTTTAGTGCTGTTAAAGGGGACCCCCCCTATCTTCTCTGTGATAAACAACACTTTTCTAGTGCTGTTAAAAGCAGTTTCTAGCGCTTTTAAAAACATTATTTATAGTAGTGATATGTATTATATATTTGAAACATAAATTGGAAACTCTAAAAATGTTTAAGAGTTTTAGGAGAATATCAAAAAAGGGATGTAATACCCCAAGATTCCATGGTACACTTCTCTTTGAATAATAGAGTAGTGCGTGTTGTATGCAACTTCGAGTTCTAACACACCACAACCAATCAAACTAGCCGTTATGAATATTAATACCCACTTTTTGAAATTTTATAAATTTTATCTTTCAAAATGGACTTCATTTTTGGATTCGGAATATCGAAATTATCCTAGGGTTAATTTTTAGTATTTTTCTGAAAACTTTCAATTTTTGATGAAAAGTGAAAAACACTGAGTAATAGTTTAAAACCAAATTTTTATTTAAATAATTATTTATTTTATTTAAATTTATTTAAGGTCAAAATAGATACATAATACCTATATAAGTTCAATGTAATTCATTGGATTCAGTTTATAATAATTTTAGATATATAAAAATTTTATTGAACTCTTTACCGTCTTTTACTCACCTCCTAGGAGCATTTTCAAATTTACATAAAATTTAATTTTACCACTTCTGTGAGTTGAATTTAAAAAATATGAGAGAAACGGTTGATATCAGTAAGAAAAATGTGGTTCAATAAGATGAACATAATTTTTGGTGAATAGTATCCTTTTACTTTTATTTACCATGGTTAAAAGTAAATAGGGTAATTAAGGGTGAAAATGGTATTATTATTACCCTAACACATGTACTAATTCTATTGGATAAGTGTAATTCGACAAAAAACAACCTTAGGAATAAAATATGAACCTCTTTGGTCCACTTGGATTAGATTAGTACATTTATTAATATTTTATTTAAAGAAGAGTTAAAAGAGTTAAAATCAAAGTTTAATAACTAAAACATTTTTAATATAGAGTTATACATAAGATAAATTCAACTATAAATATTCATTAGAAAACTAAGAATATTTACTACATAATTTTATTTTATTTATAATTTTTATACATTAAATAATTTAATTTATTTGTGACACAATGATGATGCATTAATTACCTAATTAATGAAATATTAAAATAATTGATATTATAAATATCCAAATAAATGTAATTTGAGACTTTATATGAATTAAACTAATTTTATAGGTTAATATTAATGTTAGGGTTGTTTAGATTAATTTTTTTAAAAGTAATAATGTTGTTATGAATTTAGAAAAAACAAAATAAGAAATAGTGTCAAAATTGACAGAAAAGAGTTTTTAAAACAAATATTATATTATTAATTGATATTCTATTCCTAAAAATATAAGGTTCAGAAAAAAGAATTATATAATTATAGTTGTGTTATTAATGAACCAATTGGGGTTCTCTTGGAAGTATATAGTAAGTTTATTAATCATATAATATAAAAATAAAAAGAGACATGGTAAATGTCAAACTATTTAACTAAGAGTTAAATCTAAAAGATAAAGTTAATATAGTGATACAAACCTGACTAAAACCTATTTGTTGAGTGTTTTTCAACCAATACCCACCTTATATTTTAAATAATTTATTTTTGAGCCATTAGAAACCGAAAATGGTTTTATTATAAAAAAATATTTCTAGCTTTTCCTAAGGTGCCCCTCACCCCTCTTATAAAAGGGCACTCCCCTTTCTCTATAATTCACACCTTAAAAGCCATTTTGCTTGGATAAACCCTACCCAAATACCCTCTCAATTGTACTCCCTTAATCCTAGAGTCCTTCCTTTATTCATAAAGCCAACCTAAGGATCCATTTTGATCAAATCAAAAGGAAGAACCTGAAGAAAAGGTAAATATTTCATCACCTCTTTCAAGTTCCTTTCTTCCTCCACTTCCTCTTTATTTGTTGTTTACATTATAAAATAGTAACTCCAGTATATTATGTATAATTTGATGTTATTATAAATATGGTACAACCATATTCATTATTCTATCCATCCTTTTAATGACATGTCACCATACGTGCGTACATACGGCTTACCGTCTCCACGTCGTGATGTAATTGTTATTCAATACATTATTATTTGGATGGGTATAATAATGATGTGTAATTGCGGTAAATAATAAATATAACATGATAATTATTCTTTATATATGATATACCATCCTATTATATATTATTTTAATATCAAAATAATGATATTGTCGCTCGTGCGTACATACGGATTACCGTCTCCATGAACGCGATGAGATTCATTCCACATCGTATCCATTCAAGACTAATTTTCATTTGATGATTAAAAATAATATTTAAATACTTGATATAATTCTTTATAAGAATAAGATACATCCCATCCATAACAAATATTACTCACATAACAAATAATATAAAGGAAACCGAATCCGTTAACACTCGAAACAACGATAATACTAAGATATTATTAACAAAGCAATGTTAAAAGATCATATATGATATCATATTAATGTATATGATTCTTGTATAATTTAATAACAATTATTTCACCATTATACAGGATGTTAACCTACCTTTGACCAAGGAAAATTACAAGGTAAGGGTTAATTTCACAATCTCTTTATTATCCGAGGTTGTTTTTACATAAGTATCTACTGGGACCTCTTTATCATCAACATTCATGTTTCTTAAAAATGTATTTAAAAAAATTCTTACTATTTTATATACTATGGGTTAAAGTCATTTATACCATTGTTTTACTTTTTATAACATTTTTATAAAGGAATCTTTCTGTCGTTTTCCAAACAAGGTCATTTATAACCTTTTCGACAAAATTAAGATAAGAATGTCTTTTTTTAACTTATATGGCGGGTGTGGCAATTTTCCTCCATTATAACATCATCAATCTTACCTTATATACTTATAATAATATTTCCAAAATAAATGTTTTCTATTATAATTATATGAATTTTAAATGATTTCAAAATAGAAAGAGATATTTCTCTAAAAAAGGTTTTGATTTCATCTATGTCAACATCCTTTGATGGATTTTAAGTTTATTTTAAGTTGATTTGTTATGATACCAAACTTCCATATAGTATTTAAGGTTTTGTGATATGTTTGAATATGGATGTTTTATTTTTATACCATTCATGGTTTATGGATAAAGTATTGACATTTCATATTCTAGTTTTAATACAAATGTTTTTGTTATGTTTAAACCTTTTCATATGAAGAATGCATTGGACTTAGTATGTGATGGGTGGAGCCCGATATAGATCCTCGATGCATTGATAGGTCTCATGAGACAAACTAGTGTCTTGGAACAAGGCCTTGACAAAATCTTATTTGTAGTCTTGGTACAAGGCCTTGACTATGTGGTTATAAAAGTCTGGAATTATGCATTACATCATTATGAAAGTGGATATTGATATTGCATGTGATTATTTGACTAGTAGAATATCCATGTGAGTAACTAAATGGAATTATTTTATTTTATCTTTTCCATATTATGCTTAAGTTCAAGTTTAAAAGTCTTTTTTTAGTCTTATACATTGCCTTAAATGTTTATTCTTATTTATGAAAGTTTCCGCTATATTGTTATCCTTAATGAGCATCTGAGCTCACCCATTTCTATGTTTTATTTTTCCCAGGATGTGAAGAAGTATATTATGACTGACCTACAGGGATATTCTATGGGATCTCAGTGTTGTCTGTGGAAACAATGTTTTTGTAGTTTTCCATTTTATGATGTAATGTTAACCTTATGAATGTATCTAGTACTTCCAAGGCTACTAAACTAATAGGTCTTTCAAGACTTGAACTTTTGTGATCATGCCAATTTTATATAATAATGCACTGAATCTGGGTAACTAGGGTCAGGGAATTACAGTTGGTATCAGAGTAATTTTAGTAAAAACCTTGGAAACTAGATTTAGATAAACTCCGATTAGAGCGCATAGCCCTAAGATAGACTTTGAGGATTAATAGAATAACTTCTTAGAATTTTGGTACTATAGATATTTTGTGAGTTTTCCAAGAAATACATCCCTATTTGGATACGAGTAGGTAGAGGCAGCTCTGGAACAAATGTACCTAGGGGTAAAACTCGAAAACACCACTTTTAGCTAGATTCGAATGGGATTTGGTGCACGACAACGGGCCTTGCTGCACTCTTGGTTACGACACTCCCGGTGGATATGTTTAGGATAATTCTCATTTTCTTTACAAACCATTATGAAGGGTTTATGAGTATATACTTCCTCAAAGAAAACATTTTTATTATTATAGATTATATCCATAAACTATTCAATTTATTTTAAGTGTTTTACAAGTTTGGAATTATGTATTTCGATTCATAAACTAATCTAGTTTATGCCATTGTTTAGAAATGGTGCCTAGTGGAAGGAATGGAAACTGTATCAATGCACACAATCCATGTAGGGATTTCCCTCCTGCTCAAGATAATTATAGTGGAGCTGGTGATACAATTGGTGTTGATCAGCTTATCACTATATTGGGACAACTCACTCAGGTTTTGAATAATAACCTTACCTTTATGGAGCACCCTAATCCGCAGTGTGGAGGATCAATGTTATATCACTTCATGAGGCAACAACCACCAATATTCAATGGGGCTAAAAATCCAATAGTAGCTGAGTAATGGAAAAATTCCTTAGATAAAATATTCCATGCCTTGGGGAGTATCGAAAGGGAAAAAGTTGTCATGGCAGTTTACCACCTCACTGGAGATGCTGATCAATGGTGGTCATTGATTCCAAACACAAAATAAGATGATGAAGTATCAAATATGGAATGGAGTGAGTTTAAAGAAATTTTCTTAGAAAAATACTTTCCTCATGACCATCGAGTGGATATGGAAAGACAATTTCTGAATCTGAGGCAAAAGGAGGATGATAATGTCGCAAAGTATGAAGCTAACTTTACAAGGTTAGTGAGGCATGTTGCAGATTATATATGTAACCCAATAAGTAATATTTATCGTTTATTTGATGGGTTAAAACCATTTCTCCATCAAGAATTAGTCTCACAATCCTTCTCATCGTACGAAAATATTGTCTTATGCACTATCGAGACAGAAAAAGAATTCTCTAAGTCTTACGACTTTAAAGCAAAGCAAGAGAAGAAGAGATATGTTGAACACTCTAGAAATGGAAATAAGGGGAAGAAGGTAAAAGTTGAATATCTATTCTACAGTAAATGTGGTAAGAAACACCATGTTACTTGTCTGAAGGGAATGGGAGTCTGTTACAAGTGTAGTGAAAAAGGTCACTAAGCTTGTGATTGCAAGGGGAAGAAAGAGGTCGTCGATGTTGAATGCTACAATTTTAGAGAAAGGGGGACTTATGCGAATGAATTCCCTAAGTGTCAGGGGAACTTACCTCAGAAAAGGCCAAGCTTATGCTATCACTACTGCTGAGGTTGAAGCTCTAAAAGATGTAGTGGCAGGTAATTTAATGGTTTCCTCAAGTTTAGACAATTCTTTATTTGATTCTAGATCATCGCATTGTTTCATATCCTCCTAGTTTTCTAAGAAAATTAGATATTTCCAATTTAATTTAACAAGGGAGTTGTCAGTCAAAACTCCTAAGGGAAGTATCATTGCAACAAAGTTTTGTGAATCAGTCCCCATTAGGGCATATAAATGTTCTTTATCTGCTGATCTCATTGTCATACCCATGATTGAATTTGATATAATCCTTAGTATGGATTGGCTTTTGGAACATGATTCAAAAATTTATTTTAAGAAGGAGGTTACTATTTTTGATGACGATGATAAAGAACACCTTATCTTTAGAGTAGAATCGTCACCACCTAATTCTTATCAAGATCCACCACCAGTAGCTCAACTAAACTCAATTATTGGGGAGGAAGAGAATGAAATAACTATGTGTGAGGAAAGGAATGTTCAAATAGAGGATGTACCTATTGTAAAAGAATATGTTGATGTGTTTCTAGAAGATTTACCTGGTCATCCTCAAGAACGAGAAATTGAGTTTTCCATTGATTTAATTCCTGGATCAAGGCCCATATCGAAGACCCCTTATAGAATAGCCACTGTGGAATTAGTGTAACTAAAGAAACAACTAGAGGAATTGAGTAATAAGGGATTTATTCACCCTAGTGTTTCTACATGGGGAGCCCCTGTTATTTTTGTTAAGAAGAAAGATGGATCTATGTGGTTGTGCATTGACTATAGGGAGATCAATGCTATAACAATAAATAACAAGTATCCCCTACCTCGCATTGATGCTTTATTCGACCAAATTCATAGAGCTCAATAATTTTCAAATATTGACCTTTGATATAGATATCATTAGTTGTGTTTGAAGAAGGAAGACATTTCAAAAACAGCACTTTGAACTAGGTACAGGCATTACGAGTTTACAGTAATGCCTTTTGGATTGACTAATGCACCCTCTGTCTTCATGGATCTAATGAATAGAGTTTTAAATTAATATCTTGATGACTTTGTAGTGGTATTTATTGATGATATCTTGGTATACTCCAAAATCTATGAAGATCGTGAAAATCACTTGCGCATTATTCTAAAGACTCTTAGAAGACATGAATTATATGGGAAGTTTAGCAAGTTTGAATTCTGGTTTCAGGAGATTTATTTTCTTGGACATATTGTCTCTAAGGATGGAATATCTATTTATCCTTCTAAGAAAAGAGCAATCCAAGAATTTCCATCACCGATGAGTATAACTGAGGTATGTAGTTTTATTGGTTTAGCAGTTTATTATCGGCGTTTTGTCCAGAATTTTTCCTGATTAGAGAACCCATTAACCAAACTCACACATAAAGGGGTTAAATTTGTTTGGAAAAAATAGTGTAATGAATGTTTTGAAGAAATTAAGAGAAGATTATTAAATTCTCCTATATTGACTCTACCATCAGGGAATGATGGGTTTGTTATTTATAGTGATGCTTCAAAGAAAGGACTTGGTTGTGTCCTTATGTAGAATGATAGGGTTATTTCCTATGCATCACGACAGCTAAAAATTCATGAGAAAAACTATCCTACTCATGATATTGAGTTAGCAGCTATAATATTTACTTTGAAGATTTGGAGACACTATCTCTATGGTGAAAATGTGAGATATATACCGATCACAAGAGTTTTAAGTATATTTTCTCACAGAAAGAGCTCAACATGAGGAAAAGGAGATGGATTGAACTACTCAAGGATTATAATTTTGCTATACACTACCACCTGGGGAAGGAAAATAAGGTGGAAGATGCTTTGAGTATAAAGGATCATGGAGTTTTGAACTAGATGAGAGTTGAAAATGATCCTATATACATGGATCTAGTAAATATGGATATGATAATCACCATGGAAGTTGAAACATCAATACTTTTTAAAATGGTTTCCAAACCATCTTTACTATAAAGGATAAAGAGTTCTCATACCGGTGATGAAGAGTTTCTAAAGAATATTAAAGCTATGAATGATGGGATATTAAGTGACTTTGTGTATGAAGATGGAATTTGGAAATTTGGGAAGAGACTTTGTGTTCCCGATATACCTAATCTAAAAAGGAAATTATTGGATGATGCTCATAGTTCCAATTTCTCTATACACCTTGGTAGCACTAATATGTATAGAGATTTGAAGGAACATTTTTGGTGGGACAACATGAAGAGGGATATTTCTTATTTTGTGTCAAGATGTATGGTTTGTCAACAAGTGAAATCTGGAAGGCAACAGCCTGGAGGAGTCATGTAACCTCTTCCCATACCTGAGTGGAAATGGGATAATACTATGATAGACTTTGTAATGGGACTACCAAAAGAATCCTAGAAGGAACGATGCAATATGGGTCATTGTTGATCATCTTACCAAGTCATCACATTTTATTGCTATAAGAGAAGATTTACCACTTGAACTATTATCAAGACTATATATTAATGAAGTTGTAAGACTTTATGGAGTACCACTATCGATTGTTTCTGATTGTGATCCCCATTTTACATCAAGATTCTGGAAAATTCTTCAGAAAGCCCTGGATAATGAACTTCGTTTGAGCACTGCCTACCACCCCCAAACTGATGGACAATCAGAACAGACTATTCAAACCTTAGAAGACATGTTGAGATCTTTATCGCTTGACTTTCAAGGTATGTGGGATCAATATTTACCTCTGGTGGAATTTTCCTATAATAATAGCTTCCAATCAAGTATTCAGATGGCACCATATGAAGCGTTATACAGAAAGAGATGTCACACACCAACCTGTTGGGATAATATTGGTGAAAGAAAAATCGTAGGCGTAGAACTTGTGGAGAAAATGATGGAAAAGGTGAAGGTAATCCAAAACCACATCAAGGCAGTTCAAAGTAGGTAGAAGATCTATGTCGATAACTAAAGGAAGGATTTGGAATTTCAGGTAGGAGATCATGTTTTCTTGAAGGTATCTCCATGGAAGGGTGTTATATGTTTCGGTAATAAGGGTAAATTGAGTCCCAGGTACATCAGACCTTTCTAAATTCTAGAACGAATTGGGGTTGTAGCTTACCGTTTGGCAATGCCACCAAGTCTCTCCAAAGTTCATGATGTATTCCACGTATCACTGTTGAGAAAATACATGCCCGACCCAACGCATGTACTCACCAATGAGGAATTAGAACTGGAAGCCGATATGTCTTATTGTGAAGAGTCTGTCAACATTCTTGCTACAAGAGAACAAGTGCTGAGAAACCGGATGACTCGTCTAGTAAAAGTTATATGGAGAAACCATAAAATGGAAGATTCAACGTGGGAACCAGAGAAACTTATGATAAAGAACCACCTGAGTCTTTTTATGCAGTAATATTCTAGAAATTTTGAGGATGAAATTATTTGAAGGAGGGGAGAATGTAACACCCCAAGCTTCCACGGTACGCTTCTATTTGAATAATAGAGTAGTGTGTGTTGTATGAAACTTCGAGCTCTAACACACCACAATCAATCAAACTAGCCGTTATGAAAAGTAATACCCACTCTTTGAAATTTTATAAATTTTATCTTTCAAAATTTACTTCATTTTTGTATTCTTAATATCAAAATTAGCTTAGGGTAAATTTTTGGTATTTTTCTAAAAACTTTCAATTTTTGATGAATAGTGAAAAACACTGAGTTATAGTTTAAAACTAAATTTTTATTTAAATAATTATTTATTTTATTTAAATTTATTTTAGGTCAAAATAGATACATAATACCTATATAATTTCAATTTAATTCATTAGATTCAGTTTATAATAATTTTAGATATATAAAAACGTTATTGAACTTTTTGCCGTCTTTTACCCACCTCCTAGGAACATTTGCAAATTTACATAAAACTTAATTTTACAGATTCTGTGAGTTGAATTTAAAAAATAAAAGAGACATGGTTGATATTAGTAAGAAAAATGTGGTTAATTAAGATGAAAATAATTTTTGGTGAATAGTAACTTTTTACTTTTATTTACCACGGTTAAAAGTAAATAGGGTAATTAAGGGTAAAAATGATATTATTATTACCCTAAAACATGTCCTAATTATATTGGATAAGTGCAATTCTACCAAAAAAAACCTTATAAATAAAATATGAACCTCTTTGGTTCAGTTGGATTAGATTAGGACATTTATTATTATTTTATTTAAAGAAGAGTTAAAAGAGTTAAAATCAAAGTTTAATAACTAAAAAATTTTAATATAGGGATATACATAAGATAAATTCAACTATAAATATTCATTATAAAACTAAAAATATTTCCTACATAATGGTATTTTATTTATAATTTTTAGACATTAAATAATTTAATTTATTTATGACACAATGATGATGTAGTAATTACATAATTAATGAAATATTAAAATAATTGATATTATAAATATCCAAATAAATGTAATTTGAGTCTTTTTATGAGTTACACTAATTTTATAGGTTAATATGACATGTTAGGGTTGGTTAGATGAATTCTTTTCTAAGTAATAATGATTTTATGAATTTATCAAAAACAAAATACCAAATAGTGTCAAAATTGACATAAAAGAGTTTTTAAAAAAAATATTATATTATTAATAGATATTATATTCCTAAAAATCTAAGGTTCGGCCAAAAGACTTATATAATTATAGTTGTATCATTAATGAACCAGTTGGGGTTCTCTTTTAAGTATATAGTATGTTTATTAACCATATAATATAAAAATACAGAGACATGGTAAATGTCAAACTATTTAACTAAGAGTTAAATCTAAAAGATAAAGTTAATATAGTGACCCAAACCTGTCTAAAACCTATTGTTTGAGTGGTTTTAGACCCATCCCCACCTTATCTTTTAAATAATTCATTTTTTATCCATTAGAAACCGAAAATGATTTTATTATAAAAAAATATTTCTAGCTTTTCCTAAGGTTCCCCTCACCCCTCTTATAAAAGGGCACTTCCCCTTCTCTCTAATTCACACCTTCAAATCCATTTGGCTCGAACAAAACCTGCCCAAATACCCTCTAAACTGTCCTCCCTTCATCCTATAGGCCTTACTTTAGTCATAAAGCCAACCTAAGGAGTCCTTTTGATCAAATCAAAAGGAAGAACCCGAAGAAGAGGTAAATATTTCATCACCTCTTTCAAGTTCCTTTCTTATTCCACTTCCTATTTCTTTGTTGTTTCCATTCTAAAATAAAAACTCTAGTATCTTCTATATACTGTGATGTTATTATAAATATGGTACAACCATATTCATTATTCTATCCATCTTTTGAATGACATGTCACCATACTTGTGTACGTATGGCTTACCGTCTCCACGCCGTGGTGTAATTGTTATTCAATACATTATTATTTGGATGGGTATAATAATGATGTGTAATTGATGTAAATAATAAATATAAAATGATAATTATTCTTTATATATGATATACCATCCAATTATATATTATTTTTATATTAAAATAATGATATTGTCCCTTGTGCGTACGTACGGATTACCGTCTCCACGAACGCGATGAGATTCATTTCCCATCATATCCATTAAATACTAATTTTGATTTGATGATTAAAAATAATATTTAATGACTTTATATCATTCTATATATTAATAATATACATCCCATACATAAAAAATATGACTCACATAACAAATAATATAAAGGAAAACGAATCTGTTAACACCCAAAACAACGATAATACTAAGATATTATTAATGAAGCAATGTTAAAATATCATATATGATATCATATTAAATTATATGATTATTGTATAATTTAATAACAATTATTTCACCATTATAAAATAGTTTAAATTACCCTCAACCAAGTAAAAGTACAAGGTAAGGGTTAATTTCACAATCTCTTTATTATTCGAGGTTGTTTTTACGTAAGTATCTACTGGGACCTCTTTATCATCTACATCCATGTTTCTTAAAAATGTAATTAAAAATATTATTACTATTTTATAGACTATGGGTTAAAGTCATTTATACCATTTTTTGACTTTTTATAAGATGTTTATAAAGGAATCTTTCCGTCGTTTTCCAAACAAGGTCCTTTATAACCTTTTCAAAAAAATTAAGGTAAGAATGTCTTTTTTTAACTTATACAGCGAGTGTGGATATTTTCCGCTATTATAACATCATCAAGATTCCCTTACAAGCTTATAATAATATTTCCAAAATAATTTTTTTTATTATAATTATATGAATTTTAAATGATTTCAAAATAGAAAGAGATATTTCTCTAAAAAGGGTTTTGATTTCACCTATGTCAACATCCTTTGATGGATTTTAAGTTTATTTGAAGTTGATTTTTTATGATAAAAAACTTCCATATTGTATTGAAGGTTTTGTGATATGTTTGACTGTGGATGTGTTATTTTTATACCATTCATGGTTTATGGATAAAGTATTGACATTTTGTATGCTAGTTTTAATACGAATTTTTATGTTATGTTTAAACCTTTTCATATGAGGAATGCATTGGACTTAGTATGTGATGGGTGGAGCCCGATATAGCTCCTCGATGCATCGGTAGGTCTCCTGAGACAAACTAGTGTCTTAGCATAAGGCCTTGACAAAATATTATTTGTAGTCTTGGCACAAGGCCTTGACTATGTGGTTATGAAAGTCTAACATTATGCATTCCATCATTATGAAAGTGGCTATTGATATTTCATGTGATTATTAGACTAGTAGAATATCCATGTGAGTAAGTAAATGAAATTATTTGATTTTATCTTTTCCATATTATGTTGAAGTTCAAGTTTAAAAGGCTTTTCTTTTAGTCTTATACATTTTCTTAAATGTTTATGCTTATTTATGAAAGTTTCCTCTATATTGTTATCCTTACTGAGCATATGAGCTCACCCCTTTCTATGTTTTATTTTTACCAGGATGTGAAGAAGTATATTATGACTGACCTGTAGGGATAGTCTATGGGATCTCATTATTTTTTTTGGAAACAATGTTGTTGTAGTTTTCCATTTTATGATGTAATGTTAACCTTCTGAATATATCTAGTACTTCCAAGGCTAATAAACTAATCGGTCTTTCTAGACTTGATCTTTTGTGATCATGACAATGTTATGTAATAATGCACCGACTCTGGGCAACTAGGGTTGGGGAGTTACAAGGTATATGGGTATTCTGTGAAGAAGTTGTGAACTGATAATGGTGGTGAATACATGAATTAAGAGTTCAGAAGTTATCTTGAAAAACATGGAATTCAACATGAGCTTAGTGTACCGTATACGCCATAGAAAAATCTTGTTGCTGAAAATAAGAATAGAAGTTTAGTAAATATGGGTCTTACAATGTTGATTGAACATGGATTTTCTCACTACTTATTGTGGTATATGAGTTGATTACATATGTTTATATTCAGAATCAATGTTTTTATAATCTAGGTTCAAATATGACTCCTTATGAAATGTTATAAAATGAAATTCTAGGTTTGAAATATTTAAGGGTTTTTGGGAGTCCCTTCATCATAAAGAACAAAGGTTCAAATCTTGGGAATTTTAATCAAATAGGTGAAGATGGTATTTTATTGGATATGCTCTAAAAGGTAGATGATATAGATGTTTCAACCAAGAAACAGGAAGAACTTTTGATTCTTTTGATGTTAAAATTCCTAAAAAAGATGATGAAGATTCTATACAAACACATGTAAAAGAGGAAGATAAATAAGATTAAAGAGTTTTTGTTGAGAAACATGAAAATAATTCCAAAAATAGTGATACCACATAAATGGAATAATAGGACTCAGCTAATTCCAATGATTAGGAATAATTTCATACATCTCGTCCTAGGCTGAGGAAATAGGCATAAATTCAAAACATTATTAGTGATCAAAAATAAAAGGTTCAAACAATAAGAACATAAAAAATTATTTCACATAGTTATTTATGTTCAAAATCTGAATCGAAAGGTGTTAATGAAGCTTTCAAGAATCAGTATTGTATTTAATCTATGAATGAAGAGTTGGGCCAGATTGAGAATAATGATACTTGGGAACATGTACCGAACCCAAATTATAAAAATGTTATTGGTACAAAGTGGGTGTTCCGAAAAAAGTTGAATGAAGATGATGAATTGATAAGAAACAAATCAAGATTAGTTTGAAAAGGTTACTTAAAAATTGAAGGTATTGATTTTGATGATACTTTTTCTCCAATTTCAAGGTTAGAAACAATCAGAATCTTTCTTCCAATTACTAAACAAGGAAGTTACAAAAAATTTCATATGGATGTAAAATTAGAATTTCTCAATGGAGAACTTGATGAATAATTTTATACTGAACAACTATGTGGATTTTTTATTGTAATAGAAGAAATTTATGTGTTCAAGTTAAAGAAATATTTTTATGGGTTAAAGAAAGCTCTGAGGGATTGGTATTAAAAATTGGATACTTTCTTAAGAAAATTTAACTTTAATAATGGAAGAGTTGATAATAATATTCACATAAAATAAAGTTAGGAGATTTCTATCATTGTTATTATATATTTTTATGATATTATCTTTACTGGGAATGATGGAAGAACTTGTGAAATTTTTTCTAAAGAGATGAAGAATTTGTTTCAAATATCCATTCTTGGTGAAATGAAATATTTTCTCAGATTACAAATATCACAAAATAGGAAGTAAATTTTTCTATATCAAGATAAGTATGCTAATAAACTTCTTAATAAGTTTGTAATGGATAATTCAAAACATGCTTCTACATCAATTTTAGTGGAAACCAAGTAGTATAAAGATAGAAAAGGGAAGGAAGTTGATTCTAAAGAGTTTCGGAAGGTGATTAGAAGTTTTTTGTATATCACTACTTCAAGACCAAACATTGTGTATGTAGTTACCTTATATGAAATATTTAAAAGTTCTCCAATGGAATCTCATATTTTTTCTAGAAAAATAATTCTTAGATATATCATATTCATAACAGATTTTAGAATCGGATATGACAGCTCAGGTATAATTGATTTTTTTATACATAAATATTTATTTTCTGGGAAGTGTGGATAATAGAAGATCCACATATGGTGGAGTTTTATTTCTAGGGGAAAGTTGTGTATGTTGGCATACTAATAAACATAATTTAGTAATTTGTAGAATGTAAGAAGCTGAATATGATTTCACCACTCATGTTGTAACACAACTTATATGGGTTAAGACTCAGTTTGAATATTTACTTATTGAGTTGAAGTTACCCGTACTCTTGGGTTATGATAATAAAAGTGTAATAAATCTCATAATAGATCCAGTGTAACATTATCATTCAAAACATATTGATATCAAGTGTCACTTAATAAAATATCACATGGATAAGAATGAACTCAAGTTGGAATATGTTCTTACAACAAAATAAGTTATTGAAATTATCTCAAAAAAAATTAACAAAGGAAACATTTTTCAAACTAAGGCTGATCAGAGAGTATCCAACCTATTTATCTCTAAGGTTTAGGTTTCTATTTTCCCCCTCTCTTCTAGTATTTGGGATAGTGTTTTCAAGGTGGAGAAAAATTATGTTTAATAAATCTATCCATTGGTATGTGATAAACCTTTTAAGGAATCATGTATTTAGGGAAATTTGTGGGTATGTTGTGAAATCAGTATGTAAGTGTGTGAACTCTTTTAATAGTTTTTTGAAGTTCTTATAGGAAACTTGTTATAGGAATGTAGAATAAGTTTTGAAGTGATAAATAGATGTTTATTAAATCGCTAATTATGGATAGAATGGTTTTGTTATCAATGATTCTTGTTTCATAGAATGAGTTCAGTCACATGGGCTTAGAATTGTTGATTAATGATCTATAGCTTAAGTTACAAAGTTTCAGTTATTTATGAAGGTTGGTTGACAACAAAATACAAAGGGAGATATTGTTGAGACCAAGTTGGATGGAAGTGTCTTTAGGATATTTTAATAGTTGGAAGAAGTGTGTTCTTGAATGATTTTTTCTTTTGTTGTATTTACAAGATATCACTTCTAATTTTAAGTGTTGGTGATCGGATGAAGCATTACTGGACTCAGAATATTTGATGAATTTTTCTTAAGAAATTCCATCAAATTCAGATTTCTATTCTGAAAATTTTTTCTGGGTAAAGTTATTTTTTGGACTCATGTTATTTTTAGAAATAATTTTTTGATCAGATTAAGAAGTTCTATCAAAATTAGAATATATTTCGAGATGTTCATCACACAATCATATGATACTTTTCTGTGTCAAAAGTTCTTAAAATAGTGAGTTTTTTGAAAAATTATGATCCAAGATTTGTGAAATAAAGGGGAGAAATTTTTTTGTGTATTCTAATAATTGGTAATCAATTTGAGTTTCTAATAGAAATGTAGAAGGTGTTAAAGAAAATAGGAATTATTAGAAATTTTCAACTTAATTGAGATGATGATTTTCCAATATCAATGTTCTTAAACATCATAAAGAGGTCATGATACATGCAATATTTTGTGGAATAAAATAGAATATTAATTCTAAGTATTCCAGTCTTAGATCATTGGTGAGATAAGTAATAGATGCGAATATTTTTTATTGTCTGAGAGTTTGATTTGGATGTAGTCTGAGTTTTTTCAGAAATGCTAATCCATTGATCTATTAGAAAAATGATGACACTGAAAATACATTGAATGAATAATATCATCAGAGGTAGATCATAATTTTTAAGTGGAACTATGCAGAGAAGTTGTTGGTATCGATGAATCATAAGGGTTTTAGAGACCAATCAATTGGATGATGTACAATAATGTAGTCAATCATTTTCATCGAAGCATTATAGTGTGGTCTAATTTTTTTTCATTTTTTTGATAACATAATTCATGATTTGTTTAAATTGGGTCAAGATTTATCAAACAAGGCTTGAAACTGATCCATTGGATGGGTAACAGATACTAATTTATCATACGCATACTAACATTGATAAGTCATAGGATGCTAGACTTCATTGAAGGCATTTTCATCAGTCTGGGGATTTATTGCGCAAATGAATAGGTTAAATAAGTATAAGTTGTTAGAATATTTTTTGAGAGTTATAGAGAATTTATAAGTTGAAATGATGTTTTTGAAAAAAATAGTTGAACAAATTGACCGGCTTGAGAAATATAATCAGACTTCCAAAGTGATTAAGTTGAGATATCTAAGTGAGGAAGATGGATTAAAGAAACTGAAGTCTAAAAAAGTTTCAACAATTTTTATGCCAGAAAAAATTTCAGTTTGTTTGTAGCATCATAATGGGAAGTTTTCCATTTTTCATGTTTTTAATTAGCACAAGGGAATCAGAGTTACAATTCATAACGAAATGAAAAATTATATCAAACTGAATAATTGTTTGCAAATTCAAAGAAGGTTGAAGTGGTGAGAAGATTCAAGAAGATTCCAGAATAATATAGAATCATTGAGAAGCACTGAAGTAGTTAAAATTGAGTTTAAATGAAAATCAAATTTGGGTTTGTGAAATTTTTTTGAGTGGGAAAACTCTGTTAGGATCCCACCTTTTCTATTTCCACGGAACCTATAAATAGAGAAGGTGGGATCCCAAAATATTTTTCCCACTCAATGAAATTTCACAAACCTGAATTTCATTTCCATTTGAACTCCATTTTTAACACTTCAGTGTTTCTTAACTCTTTTGGATTATTCTTGAATCTTCTTGAATCTTCTAACCACTTTAGACTTCTTCAAATTTATAATAAATTCTTCAGTCTGATACAATTTTTTATTTCAATAAAAATTATCACTTTGATTCCCTTATTCTAATTGAAAACATGTAAAATAGAAAACTTCCCATTCCAATGATCCAAAAAAACTGAAATGTATTCTACCATAAACATTGGTGAAACTTTGTCAGAATTTATTTTATTTACTCCATATTCCTCACTATTATAGCTCTACTCAATCACTTTGGCAGTATGATTATATTTATCAAGCTACTCAATTTGTTCATCTTTTTTGTCACAAACATCATTTAAACTTATAAGGGCTCAAGAAACCTTCAAAAAAAGTTCAACAACAACTTAAAATTATTTCACCTATTCATCTGTGTAGAATCTCCTCAAACTAATAAAAATTCATCTGGTGAAGTCTAGCATCTGATGACTTATCAGTTTCAGTATGTGTCTGATGAATCGATCTCTATTCCCCATCCGATGGATTGATGTCAATAATTTTCTAATGAATCTTGAAAAAATTTAAACAAATAATTACTTTGTTATTAACCAACTAATAACAAAAAAACTTTGAGACTACACTATAATGATTCAATGAAAATAGTTGACTACATTTTTGTACATCATCTGATTGATCAGTCTTTAAAACCCTTCTAATGTATTGATACCAACAACTTCTCTACATAGTTTCACTCAATAATTCTTCTATACTTCAATGATATTATTCATCTGATGTATTATCAATTTCATCATTTGTCTGATGGATCAATGGATCATCACTTCTAAAAAACCTATGACTACAGCCAAATCAAACTCCCAGAAAATGAACAATTTCAGCATCTAGTACTTCTTTCATCGATGATATGATACTAGAAGACTTTAACTTCATATTATCTTTTCTACCACAAAATCTTGTTGTATCATGAATGCTTCATGATGTTTAAGAACATTGATATCAGAAAATCATCATTTGACTTAAGTTTGAAAGTTATATGAATTTCCATTTTCTTTAACACCTTCTGTCTTTCTATAAAAAACTCAAACTGATTGTAAATTCTTAGAATGAACAAATACATTTTCTCCTAATTTCTTTTACAAATCATGGATTACAAGTTTTCAAACAACTCATTATTTTAAGAACTTTTTACATAGAAAAACATCATCATATTGTGTGAAGAACATATTTAAATACATTCTAATTCTGATATAACTTCTTACTCTAATAAAAAACTTCATTTTGAACATAATATGAGTCCAAAAAACAACGGTACCTAGAAAACATTTTCAGAATAGAAAACTGAATTTGATGGACTTTCTTAATAAAAATGTATATAATATTCTGATTATGTTATTGCTTCATCCAATCACCAACACTTACAAAGTTAAGTGATATCTCATAAAGACAACAAAATAAAAATAATCCAAGAACACACTTCTTCCGGCAATTCCATCATCTGAAAAACCCTTCCATCCAACTTTGTCCCAACCTTTTATGCATTCTAAGTGTTTTAAAAAATTACAATGATAGTTTTCTTCTAGAAATATGATTTATTCAAAGTTTTTGGGTCAAATTTGGTTTATAATGTGGGTAGTTTATTGGTTTATAGGATTTAAATATTTTTCAAAATGGGTCTATGATTTATTTATTTAATTTTCTAGTGATGTCATTAATTATTTAATCATGATGGTGCATTGATATTTTTTATGTGTTTCTTGTAAATTTATTTGTTTTCAAATATGGTTTTAAAATGGGATATATATGATAGTTAAACCCTTTATGTGCCCCATTTTTATCTGTTGTTGATATTTGTGTGTGTGTGTGTCTGTTGATGGATGGGTGAATTAAGGTTAATGTTTATGCTTATGATAAGGGGGATCATTATTGAAAGGGGTGTCAAAGGTGGGATAGATATGATTGTTGATATATATTATTGTGGGATATGTGGTTGTCATGTGATTGGAATATACTTAATAGTGGACCACCTCCTTTAGTTATTCCATGTGGAACCCTAGGCTACTAGTGGGAATTTTAGGGAATTGTTTTTTCTAATTGAGTGTTTTCACTAGATAGTGGCCCTTAATTGAGGTTTTTCTAGCTAAGGGGTGTGTCTATGATGAGTCTAGTTGGGAGAGATTAGGGTGAAGAGTTGTAGGACCATAAAACCTGATGGAATTTGGTTCCACCTATGCACATAGAGTATTATCCCAGTGTTACCTACAGTTTTACCTCATAATATGTATAATATGTTTTGATTTCTTTATTTATCACCTAGCATGTGAGTTATTTATTTCTCATATTGGACATTTTTGGGTGTATTGATATTTATTATGGTCTAACCTTATTATTATATGGTTTTCCTTATGTTATTATTATCAACCTTTCATGTTTTACCATGGAATTATTTTATTTTATGTTTTTACTTTGTTCTTTATTCGTACTTGAAGAGTGTGTGAAGGTTTTCTGAAAGGATTTTTTTGTTTACAAATGATCATGTTTGATGAAAACTATTTTTTACAAAAGAAAACTCATTTCATTCTTATGTCAATGGTTTATTTTCCATGATATATTTCAAAATGGTAAATAAAAGATTTTTTTTCAAAGGAAAGAGTTGTAAAATGGATTTTTTAAGTTTTGTTTGTTTTCAAATCATAAAAATGAATTGAAAACTTAATTGCTTATATTTATTTTCAAACTAACATATTTTGATTCTTTTATAAAAAAAAGAATGATATAGACTCTTGGTGAAATTCTACTGAGTGTAGTCTCACACCCTGCATGTTGATATTGGTGGGTATGTAGTCATCATGTCTTATATAAGTTTTTGGGTTTTGTATTTCATGTTCATTTAGTATCGCTTTCTCTTGGTAAGTGTATAGATGTTGATGCATGGTGGTTAATTGAGAGTAGTACAGTGATTGTGTTGTTTTTCTCTCGAGTTTATTGGACCAATTAGGTCATGTTGAGTATTGGCCTTCTCATCCTTTTGTCTTTGTTTTATTTTCGACTCATGGATTTAAAATCTTTTAATAAAATCATTTTCTCTACTTTTAAATATTTTAGTGAAAGTTTTTTGTTATCATTTATAGTTATTTCATGTTTAAATGTTTTCCAATTCTTTGATCTCCTTATTTACCTTACATGGAATCCTTGTGTCAGGTTCCCAGTTGGAACCTATTGTTTATCTTGTGATTAATGAGGGTGAAATAATTCACATTGGTTGTTTTTTGATACCCTTGGTGTTTTTATCTAGCTTTTAGTGATCAGGAATGTGCTTCGGCCCTTATAGAGGATTGACCTGGGTGATGTTTTTGGTTAACCTGGGTTGGTTCATTTCACCACTCCTTCCAATTATTAAAAAATATTAACAACCACCCTTACCATGTAACATTTCTTACCATTTTCATCCTCCTTTATAGGATAAGCTTATTTATTAGATAGCACCCTATTACCTTTCAAATTTATCTTTAGGTCTCATGTATTAGAAACATGTGATGAATTCAACTCTTACTTTATTTTTATCTAACACTAAAACAAGTGTCTTGGACTTATTACCCCATCCAAGATTTTAGGTTACCCTCCATCTATATATATCTAAAATTTCATCTATAATCTAACCTTTGAACTGGTTATCTAACCCTGATAAATCTTCTTAATATTTGAGGTTTAGCTACTTTCAGACCCTATACTTATGAAACTCTACCCTGAGCTTCCACATTCCTCGATAATTCCAGTATATTGGACTCTAGTACTTTTTAAAATTTATTAGTTTATTTTGTTATAGAACTTGGTTTCACCTATTAAACTTTAGTGCTCCCTAAATAGCCCAACGCCACCCAACATCTATATAGATCAACCTTGGTTTGCATTGGTTCTTTGATCCAAATTGTATCTCTAACATGGTTTTAATCCTTCCATAGGATCACCTAATTGAAGAGGAAATTCCTAGATCTAATAAACTTTTAATAATTGTTTTCACATAACCAAAATAAAAAAAATTGAATCATTATATCCAAAAAATAAAAATATCCATGACTTAGATTCCAACTTATCCATTTCCTTGGAATTGACATGAGAATACATAATCACTCTAAAAACTTTCAGGTGATTCAAATCAACTGATATTTCAGTCCAAATTTCTTATAAAAATAATTACCTCATTGGTTTTAAAGGACTCTAATTCATGATATAATCTACATAGTAAACTATTTTAACCCAATAATCTTTTTGGAATCTAGAACAAAACCTCGTATTCCTAGATATCTCATTCAAAGTTCAATTCAACCATTATGAAACTCTATTTTTATCATATGTTCTATTCATATTCTTCTCTATAAATATTTAATTCATCTAATAGAGATTATGGAACTCTATTCCTCCATAATCATTGCCATTATCAAATTGACAGTATTTCATCTTCATTCTAGTCTCAACCTCCACCATGGATCTTCATCTAATGAAATTTATAAAAACATTATACTTGTATTTGAATAAAAACAATCACACATTTCTCATGGAGTCATTGATGAAGGTAACTAAGTATAACACCTCCGTGAGATCGAATTGGTGTTGTTCCTCATACATTTGTATGAATCATCACAGGCTTCTAATTCTTTGGTTCCTTATCCAATGATGGAAAGCAAAACCTTTCATTTATTACCTAATAAGAAACACTTTCATGTTTAATACTCTACACAATCAAGATTCAACAATCCATTTATAGTTAAGGATCATAAAACTTTCTCATCAATGTATCCAAGTCATCCATGACATAACTTCACATTTTTATAAATTACTTCTATGGTATCAAATTAACCTTTTGAAACCTTGTTTTGGTACAAAGTTTCATCTTTTATACCCTGGGATAACACTGTGGAACCCTATTTGATCTTCCACAAACCATATGTAAAGATAGTATAAAATATCACATTATTAAGCTAACTAATATAAATCAAATTCTTTTCTAAGCCCAAGATGAGTTAGACACCTTGAAAAAACATCAAGTCTTTGTTTTTCATATGAAAATTCACATCATATTTTCCAATAATCTTGAATTTTTTATATCCATAAGGAAAACCTTGTTGAATATTTCAAATATACAATTCCCCATGCTCCCTTTCTCATGAATTGAGTAAAATGAAGCTTTAGAGTCAAGAATCCACGGCTCCATCAAACCTGTGATGCTTAGAGTCAAAGTATAATCCTAACCTTAAGTTATGGAGCTTGTAGATGAAACAGAAGCATTATTTCCAGAGTTTACATGTATTTTCCAAAAATCCTTTCATAAGTGTCCATTCTGTATATATCTCCAATAGTGTATTTAATAGGACCATCCAATTTCCTATGACTATTGTCTCTTTAATTCTCTCTCTTTTTCTTTCAAATTCTTTGAGTGAAGTTTCCCCTGCCTTATATACTAAACGGTATTCTGGAAGCACTTGAGAATTTATTTTTTTATATATCTTCATTAAGAATCATATCTAAAATCTCATTGGATACCAAGTCATTTTTACCAATTAAATTGATCACATTAGTAACCATAACATCATATTATTCTAGAATCAATGATAAAAGTATCAATTCCCACATGCCTTCAGAAAATCACACTCCAATGAACTCTAATGGACTCCATATTATGTTGAAATAATTGAGATAGTTAGTCGTTGACCTTCCTTATAACATATTCATACTGAATAATCATCACATCAGAAACACCTTTTCATTGTGAAAGGCTTCTCATATGTTTTTGTAAGCATCGACATCAATTCAAAATTTATCTTCACCTCATGGAGGTTGAAGGTCATGTTCTGGGACAATGTCATCTGGATATCATCCAATGTCTTCTGGTCAATACTTTCACATTATTCCTTTGGAATTACTTCTATCTTGACATAAGACAACAAACCCTCTAGATCTCTCTAGAACTAGAAATTCTCAACTTACATTCCTTGTAATCTGAAATTCGTTTTGTCAAACATTTCTAGTCATACCTTTCCATCTTCCAACAACATCCTTATGAAACAAAAAACCCCACTAAAATGGAAAATCATAAAGGATAAGTGACTCACATTTTATGGAAGTAGCTATCTGATTTTCCCACACTAGAATTCCAAACTTGTATGCCACTTATTACACTACTTACTAATATTTGGAATGATCTAACCTTCAGAACCTAAAAAGACAGAACAAGGTTTATGAAAGGTCTAAAACTCATGATATCATGAAGTAGAGTATCTAGAACTGAGTATTGACACATAAAAACCATGCATCCCAATCACACACTATCTATAAACTAGAAATGGCTCGCAATATACTACCAAAATAGAACCAAGAAAAATAAAATGTAAATTACTTGACTAAGACAAAGACTTACGTTTTTTATAAAAAGTATCACTCCATGGGAAACAAACAACATTAATAGAAGATGTACAAGAGATTACAAATGGAAAAAACACTCTTAAGCATGAGATTATATGATATTAAATGTGAAAATGTCATGTACAAAGTAATTGACTCCACTCCATATATTTATAAACAAGCACCAAAATGATCTTTTGGTTCTATAGGTTCCACCATTATACAATTTTATAGAGAACCTCTCCTTGATAATGGAAACTGCAAAATGATTTCTAGTGCACTAACTTTACCTTCATCTTCTGGTGAACAATACTCATTCCAAAAAAAACTCTATGAGTCACTTTTATGTTTCATTATGAAGAATATTTCAAAACCTTTAATAACACTATTTTACACATATGCATAACAAAATTTACTCTTAAGTGAGACAAATTGATTCCTACCACATATACACTTCTATATGTTGATGTTGCCTCCAGTTATGGACCATTATTCTATATGTTGCTTCCATCTTATTTCAACATCATATTCCATGAGTCTATTCTTTCCTGAAATAAACTCTTAGCTAGAAAACATATTCTCACCAAGACTAAAAAAATTTAGGAGCCTATAGTTATCTACCATTTGGATGATCCTAGAGGGTCATCATAAATTTCATCTGTAAACTACCTTGCTAAATCTCATGGTTCATTTAACATTGATTTATTTGTTTTTCATTTAAAGAGTAATATTCTCAATTTTAAATTATACATAAAACCCCCTTTTGGGATTATTTTGTAATTATTTTTATGTTATAATAATTTTTATTCAATAAAAAACACCCTTACTTAAATTTTATGGTGTTATGTAAGGGTAAAGGGGTGTTAAAAGGTCTTGCATAAGGGTAAAACCCACTTTTTCTGACTTGCGTAATTGTAAACACCCTTTTCCATGGGCTGTGTAAGGGTAGGAGGAACCTTTATAAGGATAAATCCCATTTTTAATGGGTTTTATAAGGTTAAAGTCACTTTTCATTCCTTGTTTAAGGGTACATACCGCTACAAAAGGGTAGGGTTGCACTGTGTAAGGGTACCAACATTTTTCCATAGGTTGCATAAGGGTAATCATGGGTTGTGTAAGGGTACCAAGGCACTGTATAAGGGTAATGTCTGACTTGTGTAAAGGTACCATATTTCATAATGTAACACCTCAAGTTTTAATGAATTATTATTTTTTGAATAAATTAAATGTCTTCGATAGCTTGCGTTACACACAACACTGATTTTTAACGAACCATGACAAACTATTAATATTATTATTTAAACAAGACCATTATTACATTGTCATTAAAATTGAAAGAATGAATAGGAATATCCAAATTTTAAATATTAAGTATAATGGTTTTATATAAATAAAACATGTTGATAAATAAAAATTTCGATAAAGTCTTTAATTATTTCAAAAATACTATTTTCTCAAAAAAATGTTTTTTATTTATTTTTCTGAACAATAATAAAATTATTTTTTGATAATTTTAGAAAATTAATTTTATAAAATAAACATCATTTTTTTAAATCATCATTTCATACTTATCATAGGTTTAATTTTTTATATTTTTTAGAAAAGATTAATTTTTCAAAGAATGGTAAAAAAATTGGTTTTTTTAATTTACCATTTAGTGTGAAGAAATTATAAGGTTAATTTTTATTTTAAATGGGTTAAAAAGTAAAATTAGTTAAATTATATATCAATTTATCTAATTTGGATTATTTTAATCATGTTTATATTGATTTTTTATATAAAAACGTTTTAAGCTTTTGAACATTTTCTCTTTGGAAAACCATTTTCTCATCGCATCTACGGGTTTAATTTTAAATTAAAATTTTCCACTTCTGTTAATATAATTTGGGGGAATAGATTACATATTTAGAATAATCATAATTTATATTATTTAATAATTTAAACTTAATTTTTTACCATAATAAATAGTAAAAATGGTAAAAATTATTTATCATGGTTAAAGTAAAAATGGTTTTACTCATGGGTTAAACTAAAAATATATGGGCTCAAAATGACCCAAACCTTTTCCAACAACCATTTATTTGCATAATTCTATTTATATATAAAAATTTACATCCTATTTTATGATATTTTTAATCCAATAAAATATTTCATTTCACCAAGCATGGATATTTCAAACAACTTCTTCATCATTTCAGAAAACATTTCACATGTTCTTTCATCATTACCAGTAAATATAATATCATAAAAATATATAATAATAATTATGTAAATATCCTAAATTTATTTTATGTAAATATTACTATCAACTCTTCCATTCTAAAATTTAAACTTCCTTAATAAAGTATCAAATTTGGAATACCAAGCCCTAAGATATTGCTTTAACCTATACAAAGATTTATTTAACTTGCACACATAAATTTCTTCGATTACAATAACAAATCCACACATTTGTTCAACATAAAATTCTTCATCAAGTTCTCCATTGAGAAATTTTGATTTTATATCCATATGAAAAAATTTGTAACTTCCTTATGCAACAATTGGAAAAAAATTGATTGTTTCTAACCTTGAAATTGGAGTAAAAGAATCATCAAAATCAATACCTTCAATTTTTAAGTAACCTTTGAAAACTAATCTTGTTTTATTTCTTATCACTTCACCACCTTCATTAAAAAAATTTCATAACACCCACTTTGCACCAATAAAATTTTTATCATTTGGTTTAGGTACATTTTCCCAAGTATCATTCTTATCAATTTGGTCCAACTCTTCATTCATATCATAAATCACTCCTGGTTCTTGAAAGATTCATAAACATGTTTCAATTTAGATTTTGAATATAAGGAAGTATGTGTAATAATTTTTTATGTTCTTCTTGTTTTAACCTTTTGTTTTTTATCACCAATAATGTTTTGAACTTACACCTATTTCTTCAGCTTAGGATGAGATGTATGAAATTATTCCTCATCATTGGAAATAGTTGAGTCTGATTATTCCATTTACATGGCATCACTATTGTTGGAATTATTTTCATTTTACTCAATAAAAACTCTTTAATATTATTTATCTTCCTCTTCTAAATGTGTTTGTATAGCATCTTCATCATCCTTTTCAAGAACTTTAACATTAAATGAATTAAAAATTCTTCATGTTTCTTTGTTGAAACACATATATCCTCTACCTTATAGAGAATATCTAAGAAAAATACCATATTTACCTATTTGATAAAAATTACCAAGATTTCAACCTTTGTTTTTTATGATGTAGGGGAACCCAAAAACCCTTAAATGTTTCAAACCTAGAATTTCATTTTATAAAATTTCATAATGAGTCATATCAAAACCTTTCCTACAGAAACATTAATTCTGAATATAAACTTATATACTCATCTCCTACCTCTAGAAGTAGTGATAAAATCCATGTTCAATCAACATTGTATGCCATATATTTACTAAACTTTTATTCTTCTTTTCAGTAACACCATTTTTCTATGGTGTGTATGGTGCACTAAACTCATGTTGAATTCCATGTTTTTTAAGATAACTTTTGAAATATTTATTCTTGTATTCACCACCATTATCAGTTCACAACTTCTTTACAAAATACCCATATCCCTTTTCAGTTATTCTCCTAAAACTCTAATAGATTTTTAGAGTTTCCAATTTATGTTTCAAATATATAATACATGTAATTTGAGTAAAATCATCAATGAAAAAAATGAATTACTTGTCTCTACAAGTTTTTTTTCTTATAAACCAAAAAATATCAGAATGAATAAGTTCCATGGGATGATTTGAATGGATTTGATCTTTATTATACATAGATTTTGTAACCTTTCCTTTCTGAAAAATTGAACAACACTAATCCCTTCTTCTTTTCATATTTGGAATATCAAGAACACTGCCTCACTTTGTTAACTTGGTTATGTTTCCATAACACATATGTCTAAAACTTTTATTATAAAATTTGTTTTCATTCATCATGCTAAGATAACATGAATTCTAAACATCACCAACTTGAGAAAAAATTCCTTTTATATGTTGGCCTCCTTTAACAATTTTTCCATCTTAAAACCTTTTCATAATAAAACCATATTTTCTAAAAATAACTTTATTACCTTCATCACAAATTTGTGAAACACTTAAAAAGTTGTGTTTCATCCCATCAAAAAATAAGGCCTTCCTGGATTTCAACTTTTCTTTCCCAATAATAGTGGATCCAACACCTTTGATTATGAGTGATTCATCATTTACAAGTATCACTGTTACTTCTTTGAAATCATTCATATTCTTCAGAAATTTCAAATCTCCTATCATATGGAAAGAAAATCCACTATCCAAAATCTATGGTCACTCTCCTTTTTTAGAATTGAGAGTAGTTTATAAAATAAGATATTTTTCTTTACCTTTATCTTCCTTCACATCTGGTTTTTGAGAATTGTTAAAAACATGTTTTTGTGCCATTAGAAAAACAATACATCCTTTAATGAGAATTAATGGTTGTTTACATCTTTTTAAAATAGTTTCCAGACGTTGTAAACTATTTTAAACTTTCAAAACAAATTTCTATGAGTTCTATGGGTCATCTTTATGAGTTCCATGGGTCATCTTTATAAATAGTACAAAAAAATTTCTATGAGTTCAATAGGTGATCTTTTACAAATAGTTTCATGCCAAATCCAAGGGCTGCAACTCAGATTAAAACCATGACAAATTAAATGATCTTTTATCTCTCTAATTTTCAACTTCTTCATTTTTAAACATTTATGTAATGGAAAGAAAAACATGTCATTGTTTGGAACATTTCATTTAGAAAATTCCAAGAAAGCATCAACACCTTCCTCATATTCATCACTTATTTGAAGTGTCATAATCCAACTTCAGCTCATTATTATCTATAAAAATTTTCAAAAATAAATATATTGTCAAAAGAATATAGTGGTGATAAAAGTTAGTAAGTTGGGGAAGTAGTAGATTATTTCAATTCTAATAAAGAAGACACACTTATGGTATAATTCATCAATAAAATTTTTCTATGATTTTTACTAATAGTGAATAATTTTTTAAAAAAGTTAATAACATTGGAAATGAAATTGAATGTTAATTGGAATGATTATATAATAATCAAATAGAAAATTAAGTAAATTTATATCAAATATGACATAATTTTAAAGTAACAAAATTTTCAAATTTAAAAAAATGTATGCTTTGAAAAGTATAATTATAAATTCTAGAAAATGATGAAATATAAGTTTAAATATTATTGGTAAATCATAAAAATAAATTCATAGAAGTAATTTAAAAAAGAAAATATAGTTATACCATTCTCTCATTTTTTATTTTCTTCTCAATGAAATTAGATGAAACTTGAAATTGAATATTATTGACCAAAATCTAAATCAAGTACGCATTTTCCATTTTGATTTGAATCTTTATCATTGAATTTTTTAATATATTTTTTTCATGAAAAGACCAACAATTATTAGAATAAACATTAATTAATATTATAATATAATTGTATAGTAGAGTTAAAACAACATAATGATGAATTTTTAATACAGTATATATATATACACACAAAATTAATATTATATATAGTTTATTCCTAGTGTATTATGAAAATTGTGCAAAGCATATTAAAACTGTGAATTTTATGACAACATGTCTTATTTGAATATAACACACTAAGAACCCACATTTTAAATATTTCAGTCTACATAATTTGATACAATAAAAATCCAAATTTATATGAAGAAAAATTATTTCAGTGTGAATACCATGTGATGTATGTGTAATTAATTGAAAATATAAGATAGAAAAACACTGCCTATGCAGTGAGATAATCCTCTAAATTTAAAAATTCATGTAACCTAAAGTATGATTGGGGATAGGCAGCACATCAATATTTATTATCATTTGTACCAAATGGGTTAATTAGTCTAAATAGATTAAAAACCTAAAATATATCTATCAAAATATAACAAAGATATCTAAAGGAACCAATTGATAGTTCCTATTGTATATTCACTAATAATGTCAAAATTATATTGATAGTAACTCATAATATGAAGAATTCATATTTAATATATGATATTTCAAGATAAGAATATTCTCACATGATGAGAAAAGTTTTGATATGCATATACACTACATATATGATATTGTATTTTGAAATGCATGAAAATTGAAATGTATGTATATATTACCTTTTAAGATTAATAAGTCACTAATAAGTGCATAAAATTAATTGAAATTTATCCATATACATGGAAGTGTATGCATAAACAATTAATGATTCACAAAAATCATCCAAATATAAAACATTTAGAGATTCAATGCATAAATTTAAGAAGTGATGCAACATAAAAATCTGTGAAACAATATAGTGAAAAAAATTCCATATAGTAGAAACATCATAACATTAAGATACAATGCATAAATTTATGATCTAACATAACACATTAAGTTATAACGCAATATAGATACCTTTTCACTTAAATCAATTGATAACTAAGGTATATAAAGATGTGGTAATCTGAGATTTGAGGCAAGATGATCTATATTCGAATGTTCAATGATGAGGCTGATGAAACCTGAGGGTTTATGAAAATGGTAATGTGATATTTGATTCCATGGAATCAAAAAAAATGAGAGTTAGGGTGTCTGATCCATTGAACCACTAAAATAGAAAATCAATGTGTGGTGCTTACTTGAGGAGATGAGTTGATTGAATGCACAAAAATTAGGTTGATGAAAACTGAGGATGTATGAAGATGGAAATCTAATATTGGAGCCCATCAGATCAAAGAAATGAGGGTTAGGGCTTCTGTGCGAGAGAAATGAGTCTGATTTTGTGAGATTGAATATCACAGAAATGATTCAAACTAATGTTTTATAAAATTTTAAATGGTATATAACATCAGTTATATAATAAATGATGTGATAAAGAAATGAAAACTTTATTTTCATGTAAATTATTATATAACTGATGTGAAAAAAGTCGGGAATTTTTCTCTTTCACGATATTTATTATATAAATGATGTGAAAAAACAAAATTCCTAGATTTATCATGTCGATTATATAATAAATGAAATTATAAATCAACATACATGTCTTTTCATGTCGGTAATATAATAACTGACATGATAAAACAAATGCATGGATTTTTTACATTGATTATAAATAACCAATTTGAAAAGGACAATGTGGTAAATACTTTTTATACCAGTGTGGTTTTCTCCAACCTCTTCTGGTTCCAGTTTGTAAATGGGATGACCTATCCATGTATTTTGTTATAGGATTAACATAAAATCCTTGAAGGAAGAATTTTATCTGTGTGGTGATTGATCAGTTTAAAAATTCAAATCATTTTATTCCAATCAAGGACAACAAAAAAATTGAAGATCTAGGTAAGCTACATGTGTAGGAAATTGTGAGGTTACATGTGGTTCCTTCTACTTTTGTTTCAGATAAGGATTCTAGGTTTACCTTAAGGTTCTGGAGAAGTCTCTAAGATA
Organism: Viscum album; assembly: GCA_963277665.1. Taxonomy (NCBI): domain Eukaryota; kingdom Viridiplantae; phylum Streptophyta; class Magnoliopsida; order Santalales; family Viscaceae; genus Viscum; species Viscum album. Next base: position 2,104,629,760 of record OY728165.1, read on the forward strand.
TGATGGGGACTCAGTTCAGGTTGAGTACAACTTATCATCCACAGATAGATGGTCATACAAAACATGCTATTCAGATTTTTGAGGATGTGATTTGTGCTTATGTTTTGGATTTAAATTGATCATGGGATATCTCTCTGGGATTGGTTGAGTTTTATTATAACAATAATTATCATTATTTAATCAGAATGGATTCTTTTGAGGCATTTTATAGTCTTTCATGTAGACCACCTATTTGTTGGGAATAGGTGGGTGATGCTTCTTTGGTAAGAGCAAGTTTGGTTCAAGATTCATCCACAAGGATTTAGTATATGCATTGATTTTTTGTTATAGATCAGAGTCAAATAAAATCTTATGCAGATAAAAAATGTTTTCATTTGGAGTTTTCCATAGGTGGTTGGGTTTTCTTGAATGTTTCTCCATAGTTTGGTCACTATCATCTTGGAAAATGGGGAAAGTTGGCTTCAAGATATGTTGGACCATTTGAGGTAATTGAGTGGCTTGGGTAGGTTGCTTATCATTTGGTACTTATGACTCAGTTGAAAGACATCCATGATGTTTTCCAAATATTTCAGCTCATGAAAAACCATCATGATCCCTCTCATGTTCTGAGTTGGGAATAAATTGAGTTAGATATAGATGTTTATGTTATTGTTCAGCCTATTGAGATCATTTAATCTCAAGGGAAAGACTTTTGTGGGATGTCCATTTCATTTTTCAGTGTGTTATAGCAGCATAGATCGCATTATCATGAGACTTAGGAGTGTGAGTCATTGATGTGGGAGTATTGGACCCACTTATTTACCAGAATTCATTCTTTCACATGACTTATTAGGGACATAAAGTCTTATGGTGGGGAGTTTTTAACATCCTTCTACCTGTTTTTAGGTATTTTCCATCTCTTCTCTTATTTTCCTCTTGAATTAGGTGAATCTTGGGACTCTCAAGAATAAAGATCATTTTATGATCAAAATTAACTAAAATTTGGGGATGTTTGTTTGTTTTAATTAATGGAATATGGGTATAAATGTGTCATGGATTTGTGGGGTTCTCCCCGGGTTTAGAGAATCTTGGTTCGGTTTGTGTTTTTGTGTAAGAACCTGCAGTTTTCATAGTCTAAAAGAGAAATACACATCGTGTAATGGTATTACACGATATGTATATTTTTAGGGAATATTATATGAACTTGATGCATAATGTGAAGTGACTACATGTTGTTTAAGGATTACACATCGTGTAGGGATTACACACCATGTAATATTCACATATTGGTTTTTTAATAAAAAAGCAATGGGTTTTTTAGCATATCTGAGTCTTGAATATTACATGATGTGTAAATGGATTACATGCCATGTAAATTTCATGGTGTTATATTTTAGGACACTACATAGGCTATTATTTCATTCATTCATCTCCAACTATCTTGACTCTCGACCTAGAAGGATTCTCTGACAATTTTGGGAGTCTCTATTCAATCCAGATTGATTTTATCAGTGATTGATCACCATTTCATGTAGTTTTCATCTCTCTGGGCAATTGATCCTTTTTTATTCTTCATTTATTTGATCAAGATATCTCAATTGTGTTGCTTTATCAAATTATTTGACCCATGGTGATGTTTCTTCATGTTTCTCTCTAGATCTATTATGTGATATTGTTTTGAGGGCCATATTCTTTGTTGTTTGTGGTGTTATAGGTGTGTGTTATTGAGGTATATATTGTTTCATATTCTCCTGTAACCTTTTTTTTAATTTAATCAATTCTAATATGTGAAGATTTATTCTAGGGAATCCACTATTATTGTTTAATCCTTTCTTGTGGTGGGTTTTATTGTGAGTGTTTATGACCCAAGTTTTAAGGTAAGCAATTCCATCTCTATCTTGTGTTGGTAAACTGTATTGATCTTTTTTTAATGAATTGTTTTATTAAATTAAATTTCATGATATGACTGGTTTGTTTTGTGTGCGAGGAAATGGTTTTTTATAAAATATGTTTTCCCCTATTTTTGGTAAATGAAAAGGGTTTTTTCAAACCATTTTGAAATGTTTTTCAAAGCATTAAATGATTAAATTGTTTGATGAATTGATTTGAAAAATAGGGCATATGGTAATCCTTGGGTACTTGGGTGGAAGGTATAGTAATAGTTATCATCCACCATCGGAGGGTTTTCTCATGGGGATTTCCTCTTCTCCCTATGCTCATTGTTCTAGAAACTTATTATAACTTTTGGGGGGTTTACTTGTTGGGGGTGTTCCTCTAATATCTAGAATCAATGCATATATCTAGTGACTTAATTTGTACACAATTTTCTATGTTAGGTACGAGTGTCCTAGATACCCTAACCTAGTGTGATCCTTGGAGTGATGTTACCTGTGCTTCTAGGTTGATTTGGGATGCTTTTGGTTTGTATTGTTTTGTTGCAATTCCATGGATTTTATATGATATGTGATGCATGATTTGTTTTTACATGGAATATATTATGTGATATATGGATATGAAATTCATTGAAACCGGTTTACCTGTTTTATTTGGAAATATAGAAAAAGGGTAAATTAAATTAGTTTTCTATGCTTTTGATATAAAAATTGTTAAAATTGTTATCATGATTTTTATTATTTAAAATTGATAATTATTGGATTATTGTTTGTAGACTTGATATAGAACACCAATGTGGGACCCTACTGATCTTTTTATCTCATACCCTATGTACCTCTTTGGTGGTGTGTAGAATTGGTTATGTATTTCTATATAGGTAATGAAAGGTGTTGTAGTGAGGTAGAAAGGTTTTTTGTCTGCTGAGAGTTGGGTAGATAGTGGTGAGATGGTGGGAGTCTTCCCACTCTATCACATGTATTATTTTTTTTCCTATTTTGTTGTTCCTTTGTGGTTGGACCTATACTTGGCGATTGTTTCTACTATTGAGTTATTTGGTTTCCACTATTTTTTCCATTATGGAATATATATATATTTTCTAATATTGTATCTATTATATGTATGTGCCATGTTATTTCTTCATTTTGAGAGAAATAATTCCCTTTTTTCTTTTTTTATTCTTAGGTTCCATTCGTCAGCCCGTGGGGATCGGGAATGCCCTTCGGGTATGTAGTGAGTCTGGTTGGGTACTAGTTTGAGAGGGTATCTGGGTAGATTTGTTAAATTCCCATTATTATTTTAATTTAATTTTAAATTAAAATTATTATTTATTTATATTAAATCCAATTAATTACATTTAAATAATATTTATAATAGATTTTAGTATCAGTTTATTTATAGGATTTAAAACACTTTTTTTCTAAAAACTGTTTTAAAGTGCATAATGTTTCTCCATTTTAAATAATTAAAATAGCACATAATGAGGAATTATTTAAATTAAATGTATATAATATATATCTATAATTATTCATTTATATTAATTTAATTATTATTACTTTTCATGTAGTTAATATGAGGTCATCTTTTCCTTAAAAATGCATTTCTTGAAAAATCATTTTTTCGACACCTCTATAGGTTTAATTTTAAATTATATTATAGCAATTATGTGAGTTGAATTTGAAAAAAATGTATTCCATATTTTAAATAATAATAATTTAAATTATCTAATGAGTTCAACTTAATTTTTTACCATAATGAATAGTGAAAAGATTAAAAATTATTTACCACGGTTAAGGTAAACCTAGTTTTCCAAGGGGTTAAACTAATTATATAAGTATTAAAAATGACCCAAAAATTATCTAATTTAAATTTTATTGTCATATTTAGACCTTATCTATTATATGGTTAATAAATATTCCATTTTGGATCATTTTTTCATGATAAAAATGTGTGTGTAATTCTTTCTTTTCAAAAATTCCAAGTGTGTCCTCTCCCCCACTTATAAAAGGTCACCCCCTATCCTCTCCTATTCACACTTACAAAACCCATTGGTTTATAAAATACCTATCCAAATAACTTCTTTAATTTCAAAACATTATACTAGAATCATTTTTTGAACATAAATTCATCCTTGGAAGGATTTTGGTAAAAACCTAAAGAAGTTGTTCGAATAAGAGGTAACGTCCTTAACCGAGCATTTTATTTTATTTATTCTTACACCTACTTAAAATATTATTAAACCATGATGATATAATAACATCATTATATTACTTATAATTATATGTTTTTATGTTAAATTCATGACCTAAAACCATCTCCTCTCCCCTCGAATGGGAAACAAAACTGTTGATCGTGTGTACGGCGGACTACCGCCATGTGAACCGACGTAATTCTTTTTCCATAACCAATCCTCACAGATGGATGTAATGATTTACCTAATGTTTATATAATATATTCATGATATAAATATACTTATTTAATTATAATATCATATATACCTTCTTACTTTCCATTCCGTATAGATTATGGTTACATCGCTCGTGTGTACGATGGACTACCGCCTTACGAAGTGATGTGATTCATTTTTCACTTATGATTTACATGGAAAGTAATAAGGATTAATTTTATGTTTATATATTATATTTATGAAATATTAATAATTATTTAAAATAAATATATCATATACTTTATTACCTTACCATCCATTTAATAAATGATAACGTCTTTCGTGTGTACGATAAACTACCACCCCGCGAAGCGATATGATTAATTTTTATTACCACCTCACACATATGGTATATGTAAATTCAATTAAAGAAATAATATTTTATTTATTATATACTTATCTTACTATAATGATAAAATAACACTTAACTTATTTCTACCATGATCATCAAAAAATGGAAACGTTTCCCTTACATACGTATGACCTACCATATCCATGATTGTGACGTAGTTTATCTTTCATAAACATATTTAATGGTTGGTTTTAAAATTATAATTTATGAATATAAATTATAATTATGAAATTATTAACATTTTTTATATGATTAAATAATAATCTCTTTGACCCTAGTCAACTTTCCAAAGTGAATATGGTTATATGAGCCGTTTATCATCAAAACATCTGATGTGTAATTAATTGGTTGAGTAATTGAATATGATACAGTAAAAAATAAAATAAAAGTAATAATAAACATGAAAAGGTTTATTAATAAAGTAAATAATTAACATATTCTTATTTTTCAGAAAGATAAGGAACGCACGTGATGATTCAGGCTCGAGGTAAGGGTTTCATCTCAAAACTTCCTTCTTTGAGACACATGTTCTTTTATGCACCTAGTTTATTTTATAAAGTTTATATAATTAACCTTTACGTATTATATCATGAATCCTTTATATATCATGATATTTTAAGTTTTAATTCATTTACTTTATTCATGGTAGTTGTGATACAAAATTTACTAAAGTGGTAAGGGTTTACGTTTCAATCTCATTTTAATCGAGATTGTTTATGCATGAATTTACATTATTGGAAATTATTTGATCATTGCATAATAAAACCATTAAATTTTATTATCTTCCGGTTATTCATGAAATATTCAAGTAATAATACCATTTTCATCTCTTTAGTACCTGAAAATATTGTGAAATTATTTTTAATAAAATCGGTCTTTATTTCTCTCTTTGGTTGAAAACCATTTCTCTTCCATGCCGATGTTTTCTTTGAAGTGTTTTTAAAAAAAATTAATATTCATATATTATTTTTTAAATTCATTTTTACCATTTTTTTATTTTTTATAAATTTTTTTAAAAGGAATATTCTTTTTGTTTTCCGAATAAGGTACCACTACTGAAAATCTACCCTATACCAACAATTCTAAACCATTGGTATAGCCCTTGGAACCATTGGTATAGGCTATACCAATGATTCATTAAACTGTTGGCTTTTTTGGAATGGGTATAGCCCTATAAAAATGGTTTTTATAAAACTATTGGTATAGTTTGTCTTGATTTACCTTATAATAACAATTCCTTGAATCTATTGGTATATCTCATGGGAAAATTTGAATACCCATGATTTTAAGTAAACCATTGTTATATATGAAAACCAATAGTTAAAAAACCATGGGTATAATATTATTTCCAATATATATGTATAGAAATAGTTTACATAACTATTGGTATAGCTTCCTCTCCCTAGAAACCACATCAGGCCCATCTTACACTTCTACCGTAACCTGTAAACACCAAACAAACCACAATTTACAATTAATGCGGTAAAAATATTGTATATTCAACATTAAACCAAATACTGATAAATAGTTTTAAAATCATTTAAAATACTAGAAAATATATATATAATCCACACAATCAATATTTTTTAGTCAATAAACACCATCCAAACATATGTCTCTTTACCGTCAACTCAAAAATAGAGGGGATCAATATCTCCCTCGTCACTATCATCCTTATCCTACTCCTATTAATCCTCCTCATCATCATCCTTACTATCATCATCACTATAATATTCACCATCTCCATCATCATCACTAGGAAAACCATCATCCCAACCACCAATAGGATCATCATCACCATCACTTAGTGCATCATATAATAAACGCATCGTCAAAATGTATATATCAAAAACCATGGAGGTATTTAGTGTATGTGATGGAAATAAGGCTTCCATAACTTTAATAAATTCATCATCAGCCTTTTTAATATGTTAATTCTCCTTCATGTCTATTTTTTGGTCTCTTATTCCTATTTACGATCCTGAACTACCCCAACATGAGCTATTTCCAACTCAGTGCTACCAGAACTGGCACCTTAAGTGAACCAATATCTAGTGGGGGAAATAATCTTCCTTGGTTGACAACACACTCTTACATGGTGGTCATCTCCTAATACCTAGTGAAAATGATCATTTTTCCAAAAAAATTAGCTTCTTACTCATCAAGGGCCTCCAAAGCACACTGTTTCATATATAAATGAATTATTTAGTTGCAAAATATATATTAAAATTTGAAATCAACAAAATAAAACTTACACTCTGTTGTTGTTTCTTCTCATTTACCAGGATTAAATATTTCTTCTTTTTTCTCAAGAAAAACAATTTTTCTTGAGGCACACATCCTTTAAAAACATTATTCAATAATACTATGTGAAACTATAATTAATCAAACCAAAATTAAGGGAGAGTATATATAATAATATATAGCCCTACTAAATTCTTTGTGAAAGGGGAAAATATTTAAATGAAATATATAGACAAGAAGAATATTTCATTTTTTTACAAAGGGTGACTAGGTATAATTAACTATAAATATATACATTTATTTTAATAAATTAGTGTTAAAAGGGGATATTTTAATTATAGTTTTATTATAAACAAAACCCAAGAGGGGATAATATTGTAACAATGATTTTATGTATTGGATTTGATGAAAAAGTCGTTAGATTTATTGTCAAGGAAATTTATGATGATATTATAACACATGGTGAATTAGAAGGTGAAGAGGATGGTTACCAAACACATGGGATCCACATTAAGATTATTTAATATGTATAAAAATTATCCATTTTGATTTTTCTAGATGTTCGAAGGTTTTAGAAGAACTATTATTGGAAGTCGATATTTTTATTATTTGAATTTTCAAAAGTTGATTTTGGTGGTGGAAGTGAATTTTTTCATGAAGTTATATGTTTTAGAAGTTTTATTAGAAGAGGAGATAATGTTTTTTTGGAATTAAATTGAATATCCATAAATTGTTGAGTGGTTAGTCAATTAGGTGATATGGGATTATTTAGATTAAAATTTTTCAACTCAATAGTATAGTTGGGTTAGGTTTTATAGAAAATAAACATCACCCAATTATATTACATGCACAATATTAAGATGGTAGTTTTATTTTATATCATGAGTTGGTGTTGATAAGTGGTTTTATTATATTTTTCTTAGTGTTTATAAGGTTGATACCTTCCATAATTTATTATTATACCCTTGATGATAGTCTCAAACTTTTTCCCTATTAATGGTGGGATTCATGGGCCATGATCAGTTTTGACATCATTCTAGGTGGGTTTCTAGTGGAGGTGGTTCATTAAAACAAGGTTGAAATTACCTTTGAAGAATAAATAGCACATATTCTCTCATATTTAATATTATGATTAGGAAGTGGCTATTCTGACTCAACCTATTCTAAGATAAAGTGTTTAGTTTTAGCTATCATCAATGAAAGAATTTATGCATGTTTCTATGGAATCTATTTGTATTATCCCTCTATCAATATAATAAATCCCTTCTATTATTAATATTGGAGAATAAATAATATAAAAATCCAATAAATTCATGAAAAAATAGAAGAGAACAAATGGAAAACTATAATATTATCTATAAGGATAATTGATATTCTATTTCAGATAGTTTCTAGATCTATAGTCATAGTTTAAGAGAGAAATTTAACTATTTAAGTACTCATTAAAGTTAATTAAGTGAAAAAAAATTGATGTTGATAAATAAATTTCAGTTGAAGAAGATAAAATATAAGTTATTGAGATAGCCTCAGAAGAGACATAGATATAAAAAATAATTATGGAGAAATAATATGTTCCGAAAAAAATTTATAATAGAGTTTAATCATCATGTATTTCTTTATCTTGTCTTGATCTGAATATAATTATTTTATAAATTACAACATTCAATAAAGTATTAAATACACTTATAAAAGTAACTGTTTAATTACATATTTCATTTCTATAAGTTCAAAGGGGAATATTATGTGTATTCATATCAAAAGGGTGAGATATATAAAGGGTAGGGGGTTTCTTGGATAATTGGTCATGTTAGCTTAACTCTTTCTATTATTATATTTATCATTTTATTTTGAAATTATGTTCTATATTTTTTTATATTTTTGTTTAATTATTTTATCCTAATAAAAAATAGTAATATTATTAGATCTATTATCCAATAATATCTTTCTAAAACTAAATACAACTATCATATTTTATAAGTCATGTTAAATTGTGTTCGAGTATATGGTTTATGTTGTGTTTGATTTTAGGTAAGAGTGGAAAGTAATATGAGAAAAATTTAATGATATGTGAATTGAAACTATAAACAAATGCATCATAAATGGATTATATATTGACTCTTATGATAGAGAAAACTATAAATTTAAGAATCATGTTTTTACCAATTTTATTATTTCAAGGATTGATTTTTGAATTTTGAATTTTCTCTTGAACTGGACTAATTCAATTGATTAATTATATTTCTGTTAAGGATTCCATGTTTTTAAATGTAATCATATTAAATGAAACATTACTAAGACTTTGTTAATTTATATATATATTTATCCTAAAGTCAATATCCTATATGTTCCACTACCTCCATTAATGTTTTCCCCCCAAAAATAAACTTCTTATTTCCCTTCAATTGTCATCCCCTAAAATTGTTTGCATGCAATGAGTTACATTTTTCCTCTCTTCCTTCGACTCCCCCTCTCCCCCTCTCCACCACAACCCCACCTCCACTTCCTTCTGTACTCCCCCACCTCCACTAAGTTATACTCATTCTAAATATCTCCTTTTTTAAAACCAATCCTACTTGACTCGCTGTATGAAGTCACCAAACCATCTTCCCACTTTATAGGTGCTCATATATATCTCATTAGTATGCACTCCTCCCTGAATCACCATTTTCATATGGCAGTAACCAGTTTTTTGTTTCCCCTCAATCCAATTTCATAACACATGGGAACCCAACAATTTCAATAACCCTCACTATATCTCTATATTATTCATGTATTTATTAGGTGAAAAAATCATTTAATTCATCATTTGTGGGGTTCTACTTCATCTTCTATGATACAAGAACCCCTGAAAATGAAACCCTAATTTCATTTTGTATCCCAACAATTATTTTCATGAATAAATCACTTCCCACTAAATTTTTTCTTGTATTATCCATCTTGTAAGACACCATCTTCACTTCTCTATGGACATTTAGCTAAATTTCTTCTTATATCCTCAAATTTCTGAAACACTATAATCTATTGGATAATAGTGAGTTTCTATTTATTCTTCCATTATACCTATATTTCATTTTACAAAACCATTATATATATCATGCTAATTTTGGAAATCAAAATTTTTCATTAGGCCTTTACTAAGTAGTCACGGTCCTTGGAGAATAAGAGGGAAAACATGATAAATTAATATCAACATTCATGGAGGAATAAATGTTATTTATGAAATATCCATGTGTTAAAAAATAGTTTATTTCCAATATACTAATTGTTATTTATAAGAATGTATTATAACCTCAATTGGATTCCCTATGCTGAAGATTATAAATTTTTAGTGTCAAGAACTGATTAAATTAAAGGGAATTATTGAGTATTATTTAAAGGATGATTAACCTTATCCATATATAGTGAAATACAATAATAATTAAAGACAAATTATATCATATAGTATTAGTTGTTTATGATGAAATAGTGATATGAATTGGTTGAACATGTGTTATCACTCTCACATATAGTACTGTATTTCTTATATAATGAATGTCTTGAGTAAGTGTGGTTGATATCACATGAAATTAGATATGGAATAAACATAATATTATAAGTTTTATAAGAATATATAATTGACTGAGTAACATTAAAATCATTAAAGTTATTAACATAGATTCTTGATTCTAACAACGTATTCTGATGTTGTAGATTTAAAGGAATTTTTTATGAATCATTTCCAATTGGTTTGTCAAATCACTAAAATAACAAGACAATAACACAATTGATAGTGATAATGTATGTGGAAATCAATTTTCCTAATTAATGATGGTTGAAAGGACCTCAAAGATTCATGTCATATTTAATAAGAGGTTCAAAGTGATTATTTCTATGAATGAGAAAGCAATGGGTAAAAGGTTTGTGAGGTTCATTGATGATGAATTTTGTGATGTTATAAATTTAATATAAAGGATGAGAATAATTCCTCTAGATTTGGAGGTTTTTTAAATAAATACCACTTCATGAAAATAAAAAAATCAAGAGAAAGAATATTATTGAGAAGGGGGGAGTGATAAAAAGTACTTAGAACCTATCATGTTCCTGTATTGTAGTGAGACCCAAAGTGTGCATATACTTCATAGAATCTTTTTTATTTTTGTTTTTATCTGATGAATCCTGAAAAAAAATCAATAAAATTAATAAGAATTAAATTTTCAATACAAACCATTAAAGTTAAAGAATACCTTAAACTCATTACTCTTCCAATATATAACCATTTGTTTCTATTTTTTGTTAGATAATCATTGAATATTAGAATTCCCTCTAACTCATAGTTGAATATAAACTATCAACCAACATATAACCTATGATTATATGATCACCATAATTCCCCAATTTCCATCAATCGTATGACCTTAGCAGCTTTACCAATGGTAAATTTAAATAGAATATGCGATGAATATGTTAATTCATATAAATAAAATAATATATATATATATCAATTTAATAAATTTTCTTACCTATATCTCCTCCCATGCCTTCTACTTGATTTGATTACTGATATTCCTCCATGATATCAGTTACACTGGAATGATATCATTGTACTTGGCTAAAATTTCCATTAAACTTCTAAATTTTTGGGCATTTTTACCTATCATTTGATTGTATTCATTGTCAACTACCATTATATGTGCTTTATAGTTCCAAGCTTCACACATACGGGTGTTCCCGAATTTTTAATTAGAAGATACCAATGAATATGATAAAATAAAAAAAAAGTATAATTAATTCACAATACAACTGAAAAAATGATGTGATGTATTTTGACACGCTTAATCCAAGCTGATCATTAGGCTCTAATGGATATGTGGGTTATTCAAGATCTATAGAATTTAAATGATGTGTATATTCAAATGCATGTGTTGGGTCATATAAATGAGGTGGATTAGAAGGTAAATAAATACAATCATTAGATCCTAGATGAATAGGAGTAGTAAATGGAGGCGGTGTAGACATGGTAGGATAATAATAGATGTATGGGGATATATAATAGGATATGGAAATTTTATATAATAAGTACATCCTAAATAAGATGATGATATATGAATAAGTGGTAATATACCTATAGGTTGAAGTATAAGAGTAAAAAATGTGGTATATGGGGGGTATCTACTGGCCGGTTTGGGTGTAAACGAGTACGATAGGTGCTTCATCTGTCTCTAGTAGCACCCCCGCTTGATTTTCCATGTTGATGAACACTAATAGTAGTATGAGGATAGGTAAAATCGAGTTTATATGAATATCCCTAAAATAAATTTTATAATGAATAAGGACATGACATTAAATGTAATGAAGAAGAAAAATATTACAATTATAATACTCACTAAGGGAACCAGAGGAGGCAGCCCTAGCTTGTACAGTTGTTGATCATTATAAAATAGTCTCTTACTTCTAATTTCATCAATGTCTTTCATAATATCTATAATTGATATAAATATAAATAATCATACAATACAATAAACATAGAAACTATGATTTATAAAATAATAAAAATATATACAATATGTGATAAAGGTGATGGAAGTCTGAAGTTGTATGATATATGAAATGAAATACAAAATTTGTTAGAAAAAATACCCACATCCAAGTGGAAAAAAAAGATGTACCTGAATATTATCCAATGATTGTTCACTAACTCAAACAGTAACTTTCAACTACCGGTGTCAAATTAAATTGCATCTACATACACATATAGTGTACATATATTTTGAAAAAGATAACTTCTACTAGGATTACACTAAATTCTCTATTATTAACCATTATAATATTATCCATGCTATGCTAGTTTAAAATAAAACTATTAAAGTGATATTTTAGTTTTCAATAAAATATACAAGAATCGATATATTTTTTCACTATTTTTTTAGGATATATAGGGATGATATACATTCTAGTAATGGTAATAGTTAATGTAGTGAAAGATGTAGTTGTCAGAGAGGGGAATTGATGATGAGGTGGTCGTTATGGGATGTTATAGTGTGGTTTGACTATATACCCTTAAGAATTAGGTTATGTGATATACTATATCCCCTTATATTTTTTTATTTCATGCTCACCACCACTCGAGTTGGGGGCCGTTAATGATTTTAGCATGGTTTTGTTTTTTGGAGGTTTCCCTAATATCCAAGTTATATAAGAAATGAATGGTTGATTACGGTCTCTTCCCAGATCTCTCTTTTAGAATACATGTTGTAATGGATCAAGGTTTTTGTGTGTATATATATGTGGGGGGCTATAACAGATCAATATCTTTTGGTAAAATAATTTTTCACCAGCCCCTATCCCATTTAAAAACTCAAAACTTAATTTATCTCTTTAAAACATTAGGTTATTTCATGGTAATAAATAGTATAAAATACTATCATTAGAATAAAATAACCTAATTTAAAAATACCAATTTAAATATTAATTCCATTTCAAAAATATTTTATTTATTTTATTTTCTTCACATTATAAATCATAAGGTTAGAAATTAGTTTTCTTTACTATAAATCACTAACATAATCATCAATATTACTCACACTCGATAATACAAGTTCTATTTAGTTATGGATAAAAAGAAGAGACTACCATGATTATATCTACATTTTCAAAACAAATCCAGCTATTAATCACTAAATATAGGATAATCATGTGCTCTCCAGTAAGATATTAATAAGGAAAATATCTTATAATCTCGGTGATATATTGAAATCTGAAATCAAGAAAAATAATCAATAGAAAAATAAACAAATCCACTCACCCCCACATCATTCATATATTAACCATGCCAGACCAATTCCACCAAAACAAATATATCATCATTAAAATTATAAAAATAGTTAAATTTATCCAATAAACTCTAATAAAATTAAGGATAACCAAAATAAAACATAGAATAAAAAATTAATTACTATGATCCATGAGTACCGATATTAACCCATGTTCAATGAATACGAAAGAATACTACCATAAAAAATCTAGTTTAGTGTTTTATACATAGAAAAAAAATAAAAAATATTCTTGATAGAATATATTATGGATTTGGAACTCACCAATTTTATGTTGAAGAACAAATGAATGAAAAGACAATTTGAGGATGAATCACCATGGCTAGGGAAGAAACCGGAACTTGCTTCTAGGGTTGAATGCAATCTGATGAGGGGGAGGCCATGGTTGTAATTTTAGTGGTATTATATACCAATAGATTTTTAAAATCATTGGAATATATGATATTTACCAATGGTTAACTTAAACCATTGGTATACCTTTATTACACAGACTACTCTATACCAACAACTTATTGAAACTGTTGGTATATTCTTCACTAAAACATCATATACCAACATTTTTCTTAATACATTGGTATATACTTCACTAAAGAAACCTATATCAATGGTTATTATAAATCATTGGTATAGAGGGACTTATACCAAAAATTTCACCAAACCTTTAGTATAGGTTCCTTGGTATAGTTATCTTTTCCACTAGTGTACTTCTTGAATTTTTACCGAAAATGAGAAAGAATTTTTTTGTTTTAATGTGTAAAAAATTAACATTATTTTCCTATATCATGATCATTATTTTACTTTAATATTACTTTATAATTTTCCAAGTTTATTTTAAAATAAAATTATTTCCACAATATTTTTTGAATTTTAGTTTTTCAAAAGTGATTTTCAAAGTGGAAAGGTTATTTCCCCCAATAATGTTTAAATATTTTAAAATTATTTATATTCATAAATGAAAACAACCTATAATGTTATGGAATGATTCTAAATACTATATATATGTATTTTAAATATATATCTTTCTCACTTTACCATACTTTGATAGGTTAATACATACCTTATGTTCATATCTTAAATACCTTCATTATGAAATTTCTTTTGATTATGATATGAGGAAAGATTATGAAAACCATATTTTTTCATGGGTGATTCTTATGTTTATTCCTTATGATTGATTTAATTTTTATGTCACACATAAATCATGAAAATGTTATGATAATTGCACACAGATAACACTGGGTGTGCCCAATATAGCTTATACATTAGGAGCGCCCAGATAGTTATCCAATGCATTGGGTGATGTTTTTAGTCTCATGATGCATCATTTATGAGATAAGGGAGTAAAAATTATCCATTGTGGGACTTTTTTTGTGATGTGATATTGTCTAGGTAGTTATTCTTGACTCATTTTTATGTCATTTTATATGTTACTACTACATTTCTTATGTTACCATGATCATATGATACCATGTTCTTTATGTTATGCTTCCATGTGATTACTCATGTGTATCCTATTTTATGACATCATGTTATATCTATGAATCACATGTTATATTTATTTATCATGTTTATTTTCTTACTAGGATTTCAATATCACCCCTTTCTTCTATGTATTCCCTAGGTTGTGTTATGCAGTTTTTGGAGTTCAAATGGATTTAGAAGATTACTAGGGAAAAAATAAGGATGTTATGTATTAGTTTCCTTTGATGTATTATGATCATAGTCTTCCAAATAAACTATCCCTCATGATATTTATATTTTAATTAATTTATTTTTATGTTAATAGTCATGTAATAATATGTGTAAAAGGATTGGGTCACTATAGTACACAACTTATGATAGTGTCTCACCTTTCCATAGTTGAAGCACTATGAAACTACTAATATGGGGACTAATGAAGATATGATCTACTTGATTCATGTACCACTTCTATGACATTATTCATCTACCTTTCTCTTTTTTACTTTTAGAAGAAACTCCCATAGTAGTGAGAGAAATCTCAGTCACTAGCCTAGTATGGTCCAAAAGTAAACCTGCTTCCCTATCCTCCTCTAGGACCTTCTCAAAAGATAGGGTCTTGAAAATAACATGTGTGTACATCATCATATCAAATCCCATAACCTTATGTTTTATTTTCATTCAAAGGCTTATCTCAAACTTTTGAGTCTTATGTGCCACATTCCCATCCAAAAAAGGAGAAAAGTTGAGTAACTCTATAAATCAAGTAGAAAATGTAGAGAAAATCAAAGAACCCTATTGTAACTCTATGAAATCTTGAGAAAAGTCTAAATTCATTATGTCAGGAAATTACTTCTTGAGAGACAACTTTTTGAAGGTCGCCTAAGTAAGACCCTCTCATCACCCAACCTGACTCATGCTAGTCCACTATCTCTTGGTGAGTCATTAGAAGATGAAGGTCTCCATAATCACTCACCACTCCTTAGGAGTCTGAACTAGCTTAAAAATGCTCTTGATAAAGTCCAACCAGTCCTCTGCATCCTGAAAGACACCAATACCCTGAAATGTTGGGAGATAATGTAGATAGAAATCCAGAGCATGATTGGTTATGGTATTCTGAAAGGTTCCACCTTAGATAGGAACAATCTAAAAGATTCTTGGGAAAATGATCTCTAAAGCATGAAACACCTATGTCGGTATAGGGGAGTGCTGGGGTAGACCCTCCTAGACCATGGGTGGTGGCGTGAGAACATCTCAGGCTGCCTCAGCTAGCGGTCCCATAAAATGTACTTGAGTAAACATATTCTATAACATAAAAGAAACATTAATAACACAAAAAATATGATAACCATTCCATGAGATCACATAAGGTTCTCTTAAGAGTCCACCCTTAACCCAAGGTATAACCCTTATAGCACTAACCAGGGTCTCATCCTTACACGTTGGTCACAATCATATATATACAAACATAACATACAACATGCTCAGTTCAATTAACTAATTCTAATAAGATATATCACAACAGCATAGCATATCACACAACCGAGAAACTAAACTGAACAGAGATCATAATTCAAGGAATATACTTAATAAACTACGATTAAGCACAATAATAGGTATATATATGGCATGTGAACCTATGTTCCTAACTATGATGCATGGACACATTGAAATTTCATAAATTAGTAATAGAAATCCCATCCATGGTAATTTTAAGGTTTGTTACACATGTGATGGCTAGGAACATGAAAACTTACCTACCCAAGTCCCACAAAACTATATCCTTTCTACCATGTCCCAGGTTAGTCCAAAAATAAAATTATAAAACTATTATCTGCTTCCATTTTGTAACATCAGGACCCAAATCACTAGGTCCGAGCTATAGTTTCACATTACTTAATGTCCACCTCCTCATATACAAGAGGATACCGATTAACAGTGAGGGTCTAAGTCTGTGAATGGGGAGACTATCCCCTCAATATCATGCAATAGATAAAATAATAATAATAATAAAATAATAAACAATCATGGTAATCATGTGGAAACTAAATAAATCGAAAGAGTACACATGTAATACAGATAATCAATAGGCTCCAAAAGTGGTAATACAAACCAATTCATAAAGTGTGGTAGTTAAATAAATAAATAAATAGTAGTAATCCCTAGATTATATCATAGTCTCATCTCCAACACCATGCTCCACAATTCAAGTATCTACCATGGGCCCCTTTCCCTTGCTCAGATCCCTATACATGAAATCTACATGCGCATTGAGATTCCCATACAGGGTGTGAGTATGAAACCCAATAGGGAACCATTGATGAATCCTTAACAAGAATGCATATGTAGAAAAAGCATATGTCATGGTAATAATAAATACAAAGGCAATAATAACAACATACAATTATGTATTGAGTGTTTGTGAGCTAACCAAGACACCACAAACCCCCAAACGTACCTGCTTTGGTTTCATACCAAAATGGTGATCAATGATGTCAAAAAGGTTCAGAACTAGCCTAAAGGATGTTGGAATTTCACTCAAAGTCCAAAATGCATCAAGTGGACATGCCAATTGGAATCCATAGGGCATAGATTCACAACACATTACTCAGTATCTACAAGGTGCATCAAGTAACGATTGACCATAAGGTTATAATGCTCCACCATCTTCATCATTGCAAGTCACTTGCCCCCCTCTAATGGGTAACCATACCATGTCTATCACTTATCACGTGTACCAAGAACAAAACCTTCAAAAGTGAAATAATACACAACAAGGTAAAATCATGATAACCATATACAACATGAAATCATGAGAAACATAACATCAACACAAAATCATGTGAATCAATATCAAGTATGGAAAGAAGCTACTATAACAAATCTCATGGAACATGGATATTGTATGGGTAACATGTAAAAACACACACAAACCTAAAAGAAGTTACCATCAATGGAGAACACAACCAAGCTGACACATGAATTAAACCATGACAAAAGTGTCTGTGAGAGGCCCAAAAGTTAAGGAACTTCCTACCTCAAAGTTCAGTGTTAATATCAAGGATAAAAAAACTTGTGTGGTTAAAAAGTTTTAGTGGACTACTATATATTCAATAAAACCACCTCCTTAGCCTTATTATCTTAGTCCCTGACATGTTAATGTTTTCACCGGTTCAAACCTCTCTCCAAAGATCCATATAACTAAATCTACCATTTTTATTTCAAAAATAAATAAAAAGTTACATTCGATATTATCATTATCTCTCTATAATAATTCTATATAAATTCATAATAATTATCCTTTTTCATTCTGAAGATTCTTAGTGATTTATAATTTAAGAGGATTTATAACCATTTTCTATAAATCTTGGAAATCCACTTTCACATATAATAATAACTCTATCATTATTTATAATTTATAGGATATTATCACTTATGAATTATTTATTAAATTTATCCTAAATCAAAGGAAGAATTATATTCTCTATTTCTCATGATGAGAAGGATAAAGATAATATAAAAACTCACTAGGAATTATTCTTCCGAAACACTGCACTCAAAACAAAAGGGAGAGATATGGGGGGTTTCTATGCCAATAATTTATAAGAAGGGATTGTATCATTCATATATGGTCTCACAAAATTAAACAAGGAAAAAATATTTTTGGACTCCATGGGTTGACTAAACAAATTCGAAAGTGTTCGTAGATTTAAAAAAACATCATTGTCACGTATAGAGAATTGCATTAAAGACACAACTAGATTGACAATTTAATTTCCTCCCAAATATTTCTTATATTAAGAGAATTAAAAGTCTTATTAAAATATAAATTAATAGAACATGAATCAAAGGAATTAATTATCATGATTTTTTGGCATTTAAATCCCTTGAAATAGGTTGCGGGGAGAACTGGGGAAGAAGACACCTAAAAAGGGTTCTAAAAACACAATTTTCCCAAAATGGGTTGTGTAAGGGTAACATGGTTTATCCTTATGTAGATTATATGAATTTCTTAAGGGTAATACATGTTACCCTTACATGGGACTTAAATCCCATATTTACCTTTATGTAGACTACCCTTACACGAGCTACCCTTACGCATAGCTTGCTTACACTTACGTGAACAGAGTAAATTCCGTCTTACCCTTATGTGAACTTAACTTTATCCTTACACAACACCCTTAAATGAGCTCATACCCTTACATGACTACCCTAACATGTAAAGAACCAAACTTTTCATACATAAATATTACATCTTAATACATGAATATTCATTACATAACATAACGATCCACACCAGAATGGTTTAGGTCTAGTTCCTTTAGAAACTTGGACACGCTAAAAAAAGGAAGTAGAGAGGGTTTTAAGGAACACCTATGTAAAGACCCGGAATTTCCAGGTAATTTTTTTTTAAATAAATGAGAATTTTATGAGTCTGTTAAAATTTATGGCACGTTATTTCGAGGCCCGGAGTGCCCAGAATGAATTTCTAAACTTTTATTCGGGTACGTTCAGTAAACGTATGAGCAGGTTTTTCTAACTTTTGAACCAGTGCTCGGAATTGAAATCTGATGGCACCATTGAAATCACAGCACCGGTATTCACTTAAGGATACTTTCTCTTTGATGGTAGATGGTCAAGGGTGAAATTTAGTTTTTGGGTTTTTCGTGAAAGAATAAAATAAAAATAAAAGTGTGTGTTATTTTTATTTTTATTTGCAACACTCATGTGGGTGTTGGGAGGTGGGGTCCAACGGAACTAAACCTCAATGTGGAAGTTGAGAAGTGGGGACCACCAGACCTTAACCTCCCATGAGAGGCTATGGTGGTGGGGACCACCCGAACCTAACCTCTCATGAGATGTTATGGTGGTGGGGACCACCTGAGGCCAAAACCTCTCAACCCCCCTCATTAATGTGGAGGAGCCTCTTGACTTCCTCCACATTAATTGTGCCAACGAACATACCTTTAATATGCCACCCACCTTAATTAATTAAGCCTTTTTAATTCTTGACAACAAAATAATAGATGGATTAATCTATTATTTTGGTGGAATTTGGGGAGAGAAGGACTTAGGAAGAAAGCTCTCCAACTAAGAACTTCCTCCATGAATAACGCTCCTCCAAACGAAGAATGTCGGCGAGGAATGTCTTTGACTTCTTCCTCGGAAGCACCTTGCGGAGGCAACCGACATGGGACGTCTCTGACCGACTAACCTTCCCTCCTCATCATCGTCAATGGACAATATAAGGTAGGGATGGTTATTAAATTCGTGAATCTTCTTGATTAATATCCTCATTTTTTATTCATGATTAAAGTTTAGCCGCTTGCTACCACTCTAAACGCAGAAGGTGTGGGCTAAATAAACATGGCCCAACCCCTCCATCATTCTTCTTTGGTGTGTCCTTAGAAATGGAGGAAGGCGACGAAGGCAACGACGCTGCCACCAGCGGCCTCCGCGACCTGCGCCACCCCGCGGCGCTCCGCCCTCCCAGCCGAGCCACCCGCGGCCAGACCGAGGCATCGCGTCTCCCTGAGCCGAACCCCCTTGTCGTGCCACCGCCATGCCGAGCCGCAGCACCACCGTCACCTTCCGAGCCACGCTGTCGTCCGCCGAGCTGCGCCGCTATCCGATCCGAGCCGAGCCGGCCCCGCACCCTGGCTGAACCGCCCTCGTCGCGGCCCTCCATGCCGCCCCGCGGCCGGACCACCGCCCCCCAGCCACTCTGCGCCCTGGTGGCCGGTCCACCACCCTTGCTGCCGGTCCACACCCTCGCAGACAGTCCCCCACCCTCATGGCCGGTCTACACCCTTGTGGCCCATCAGCCACCCTCGAGGTCGGTTCGCGCCCTCGCAGTACCCGCGACCGGTTTGCGCCCTCGCGGTACCCACGACCGGTTCGCACCCTCGCGGTACCCTATGGGTCGGGATGGGCCAGACCCAATGGGTCAGGCCGGGTCAACCTGAACCGGGTCGGCCCAGGCCGGGTCGGTCAGACCGGGTCGGACCGGACCTCGGCCCAGGCCGGGTCGGTCAGACCGGGTCGGACCGGACCTCGGCCCACTACGACCCCTTTTACCTTCTTTTGTCCATATCTTTGGCACCGAACGTCCGTTTGACGAACCGTCAGTGGAGTTGGGAACCTTGGAGTGATTAGGTCCCTTTTAGTGACACCCCACTATGTTTTGGATAAATTTTGGGAATTGTCAGGTTGGATCGAGCACGAATCCAACTGGGCCCCCAGGACTAAAAGGCTAATAACAAACAGACCGGGCGT
The DNA here is from genome assembly GCA_963277665.1 of Viscum album. Classification (NCBI taxonomy): domain Eukaryota; kingdom Viridiplantae; phylum Streptophyta; class Magnoliopsida; order Santalales; family Viscaceae; genus Viscum; species Viscum album. The sequence goes on from OY728165.1 coordinate 2,104,651,214, forward strand.
CTGATTGACCCACTGTCTGTTACGTTGAGACCTCTTTGACGTGACGGACCTTTGAGATAATTATTCTTGGGACTTCATGGAACTTTTAGTATCGACCAGTAGCTCGTGGAGAGAATCCTCCCAAATACGAGGGATCTTAGTTTGGGAACCCAGCGGCTGACTGAGACTTGACGACTGCTGACCGTTTCGACTCGGAGTGACTCGACCGGCCCAGTGGGGAGCGCCTTCGTGACGGGGAAGACCCACGGTGGAGAGAGACTTGGTGATGTGGTAGACCCACAATGGGGAGCACCTTGGTAACGTGGTAGACCCACGGTACTCGATAGGAGGAGTACCTCAGCAGTCCAAGGTTAGTGGGAAGCGCCTCTATGTGACGCGGCAGTCCCACTGTACTCGATAGAGGAGGAGTTCTCCAGCAGCTGAGGTGTTCTGAATGTTACTTGTTACTACCCCTAGAATAAATCCTGGTGTGATCTGAGTCATTATCTCTGTGTTTACCTCATGATTAAGATGGATTACTTAATAACTTAGGTATATGTATGGGCATATACCTAAGTAGGGTTATGTATTGATTTCATACTTTGTGGTTTATCCTTGGTGGATTTTCGTGAGAACATGAGGGTATATGGGTCCCTACTGAGTATCATTATACTCACCCCTACACAGGATATGCCCGCACCTTGTTGTATTAGATGCAGACGACGGACAGCGTTGACTGAGACTGAGAGTACCAGGACTGGACGGTGCCTGGAGGTGGACCATACGGTGTGTCGATACGTGGAGGAGACAGACGGACGTGGAGTGCTAAGGAGGTGATCTATACCTACCCTTCAGGTAGGATCCTCGAAGGATGACCCATCAGTTGACTTCCCCTTTTCTTCAGTTGTATTTTATCACATTTGTACTTGTACTTTCTAGTTGGGCATGTATTCTGGCCCCTTTTATGTATTTCACTCACTCTGTTTACAATTCAGTTTACTTGGGTTCCTATCTTTTTGTGTGCTTGGTTACGTGTGCTTACAGGTTATAAAGGAAATGCCTTCCCAGTTTTAGGGAATACGCCTTTGGTGCTAGTCTCCAGCCCCTGGCCTATGGAAGGCGGTCTTGGGGTAGTCACGGCATGGGCCCCGGGGGGCAGGTCATGAAAAATTGGTATTAGAGGAGTCAGTTATACTGCAGAACTATGACTCTAATATTTTATGTGAGGCAACAGTGTTAAGGGTAATTATTGTAGTTTTCAGTTCAGGGAGTCCAGTGTTGGTGTGGCGGTCGATGTATCCATACACCAAGACCCTGACTTCTGATTTCCAACTTAGTACACAAAAACACTAATTACATGTGTGTTTTCAAGAGTCTTCTTTGTGAACTCTTTGAGTCATCTCACCAGGTCATCTCACCAGGTATAACTGTTTGACCTTGGTGTACCTGTTTCTTTTCAGGATGCCTCCATGCAGACAGTCGGCTAGAGTTCTGAGAGTTGTACGCACTGATAGCCCACCAAGCGATGAGGCCTCGATGCAGGGCCCTTTTCCAGTGGAGGCACCAGCGGTACCACTCCCCATTGGGCCACCGATACCACCATCCCTAGCAGAATATGGTGCATGCTGCTTGAGTGTGTTGCACAAGTTCTAGCGCCAGAGGCCACCCAGGTTCAGGGGATAGAAGGACCCACAGGCGGCTAAGGATTGGCTAGAGGCTATAGTGAGAGTCTTCCGACTGGTAGGGACACCAGCTTATTTCATGGTGATCCTTGCAACGAGCCTTCTACAGGAAGCAGCAGGCAGATGGTGGAGCTTGATGCTCTAGGTTCACGATGAGGTGACACTTCTCTGGGTAGACTTCGAGAGTATGTTTCGGGCATAGTTTGTCCCAGTGACTCTTCACACAGTGCGCATACAGGAGCTAATTCATCTGAAGTAGGGCAACATGACTGTGTCTTAGTACTCAGCGAGGTTCACAGACCTCTCATGATACTCCACCGATATGGTGAGGGACCCTTTCTTCAGGGCCTAAACCTTCAATCAGGGACTCAGGCGAGAGATCAGGGCTTCGACGATCTCACTCAGCATCCCAACGCAGGCGGGGTGTTAGAGTGATCCCTCCTAGTGGAGAGTTTTCTTGTTGAGAAGTCACCGGAAGCGAGACCCACTACCATTCATCATGTAGCAGATTCTTATGCAGCTGGCAGCAGATATATGTCGCAGAGGTCCAAGAGGACCAGACCTACAAGTAGATGACTGCATGATTCAGATTCAGTTGTGTGGGGAACCCGAGGTGGAGACAGACATGCCAGGAGCAAGCAGTGTTTCTCATGCAGTGGGTAGGGTCACATGGCTCGTGACTGTCCGACTCGTCATGCGGATGATCAGTAGACGATCTAAGGACCGATCATGCAGAGACAGAGGTTCGATCGGTGTGGTCCACATAGAGCAGGCGGAGAAGCTGGTCGTGCAGTTGGAGGAGGGCGACGATTCGAGATATTACTGCCACCAACACCAGAAGGTCCACCCTGACCGTAGGGAGAAGGTGGACAAGGGAGATCTCAGATCCAGGCAGTTGAGGCTTACGATCATGGCACTCCGAAGATGATACGAGGTATGATTTTTGTCTACTATACCTTAGCTGCAGTGCTTATTGACACAGGGGTCAGTCATTCTTTCATTGCCACTACCCTCGTTCGGAGCTCGGAGATTCCGACGGAGCCGTTGGCTCGATCCTTATGGCTAGAGACTCCTACAGGAGCGGATTCGATGATTACTCACTAGTTCCGGCAGTGCGAGCTTACTCTAGGAGGAGAGAGCTTCGACTGGGATCTCTTAATAGCGGCTTCGAGGCCTTACGACGTCATCTTGGGTATGGACTGGTTATCTACAGTCCATGCTTAGATAGATTGTATTAGGCGCAAAGTACGGTGTGTCTGCACGGATGGGACTAGGTTTTCCTTTACCGGGGAGAAGGGAGCCTTTGTAGTGTATGATGGACTTACTCGGAGGAGAGTGCAATCGATCACTCATCAGTTGGCTAGCCTTACCCTCGGAGCTGTTGATGTGGAGAGTCCGAGCTATCCTGTAGTGGTGGACCAGTACACTGATGTTTTCCATGATGATGTTCTAGGTCTACCTCCTCACAGAGAGGTGGACTTTTACATTGACTTTTACCCCAGGACGACACCGATATCTATACCAGCGTATCGGATGGCTCCCGCAGAGCTTCATGAGTTGCGGGTACATCTAGAGGACTTGCAGGGGAAGGGATTCATCAGGCCTAGTGTTTTACCTTGGGAAGCCCCGATTTTATTCACCGAGAAGGCAGATAGAAGCTTGAGGCTTTGTTTTGATTATCGGCGCCTGAACCAGGTGACCGTGAAGAACAAGTACCCACTCCTGAGGACTGACGGCCTCTTTGATCAGCTTAAGGGATCACGGTGGTTCTCGAAGATAGACCTCCGATCAGGCTATCACCAGCTCAGAATTTGAGACTAGGATGTGAAGAAGACAACTTTCAGATGTCGGTACAACCATTACAAGTTCTTGGTTATGCCATTCGGTGTGACCAATGCTCTAGAAGTTTTCATGGGACTCATTAATAGGATCTTTCATCCATACCTTGATCGCTTTGTAGTGGTCTTCATCGACGACATTCTGATCTACTCGGCTACTGAGGAGAAGCATTCCTATCATTTGCGGGTAGTACTGGACACACTCTGAGAGAACCAGATTTATGGTAATCTCTTGAAGTTCCAGTTCTGGATAAGAGAGGTTAACTTTCTAGGACATGTCATATCGGAAGTTGGAGTTGCGGTGGATCCAGTGAAGATTGAGGCGGTACTTGCTTGGGAGCCACCCAGGAGTGTGACGGAGGTATGGAGTTTCCTGGGTTTGGCTGGATATTACCGAAGGTTTGTTCCAAACTTCTATAGAGTTGCAGTACCACTATCATCCTTGACAAATAATAGGCAACCCTTTTTTTGTTTGGAGAAATTCCAGCGGAGTTTTTAGGAGCTGAGGCAGAAGCTGACTAGTGCCCCCATCTTGAGGATTTCAGAGGAGGGTGTAGGGTACGTAGTTTACTACGATGCATCAGGGAACGGAATTGGATGTGTCCTAATGTAGGAGTGAGTAGTGATCGCATATGGTTCTTGACAGCTGAGACAGCACGAGCAGAACTACCCTACCCATGACTTGAAGTTAGTAGCAGTGGTCTTCACCTTGAAGATGTTGCGACACTATCTGATGGGTGAGCGTTTTACAATGTACTCTAATCACAAGAGTCTCAAGCATATCTTCTCTCATAAGGACCTGAACCTGAGATAGTGGTGTTGGATTGAGTTCCTCCACGACTATGACTTCGAGATAGTATATACTCCTGGGAAGGGGAACGTTGTTGCAGATGCACTCAGCAGGAGGTCTGGTATACAGCTGCTAGGTGAGGCAACGGAGCATCTGGTTGCTTTACAGATATCCTTTGTGGATAGAGATGAAGAATCTTTCCTTTAGTCTCTTACATTCACTCCCCCACTTCTTCAGAAAGTTAGGGAGGTGCAGCATGGGGACGTTGACAGTGAGACACGATGTTCTCAGATATCCACAGGACATGCACCTGATGGATTTTCTGAAGGTGGGGAGCACGTCATCCTCTTCAGAGGATGTACCATGTTACCAATGTCACTTCAGAAGGAATTTTTGAGGGAGTTACACACATCCCCTCTAGCGGTACATCCAGGAGTAGTGAAGATGTACCAGGATCTCCAACGACAGCACTGGTGGCCGGGAATGAAGAAAGCAGTTGCAGAGTTTGTTTCTCGGTGCCTCACTTGTCATCAAGTGAAGGTAGAGCATCAGGTACAAGTAGGCTTGGTTCAGCCTTTAGAGGTCCTAGAGTGGAAGTGGGATGGGATATCCTTGGGATTCGTGATAGGACTTTCATGTACATCCAGGGGACATGACTCTATCTAGGTGATTGTCGGCTGACTCACCAAGTCGGCCCACTTCCTATCGATCAGAGAGAAGGGTTTAGTAGAGATCTTTGGATGCCTCTATGTGCAGGAGATTGTGTGGATATATGGAGTACCCTTGACGATTATCTCTGATTGTGATGCACGTTTTACTTCCCGGCTATTTAAGGGGTTGTAGGAGGCTTTCGGGGCGCAGCTTCATTTGAGCACCGCCTTCCATCCTCAGATGGATGGTCAGACTGAGCGGACCATTCAGACCCTCAAGGACATGATACGAGCTTGTGTCCTCAACTTCAGTCGTAGCTGGGAGGATCACTCGCCTTTGGTGGAGTTTTCATACAACAACAGTTATCATACCACCATTAGGATGACACCTTTTGAGGCGTTGTACGGGTGACCTTGTAGATCACCTTTGTGCTGGACTGACCCTGAGGAGTCAGCACTAGTGGCACCAGAGATGGTACAGGCTACCACAGAGAAGGTGCAGATCATCCAGGAGCGGATGAAGACTATACAGAGCAGGCAGAAGTCGTATTCTAATAGGAGACGGAGACCTCTGGAGTTCGAGGATGGTGACCACGTCTTTCTACGGGTCTCACCTCGACGAGGTTTGCGAAGATTTGGCTGAGGCGGCAAGTTATCTCTGAGGTTTATCAGACCCTTTCAGTTCCTCAGCAGAGTTGGCGAGGTGGCATACCGCTTAGCTCTTCCACCTCATTTGCACCGAGTGCACGACGTCTTCCACATATCCCAGCTAAGGAGATACGTGCACAACCCTTCTCACATCATTGACTTTGTCAAGCTGGATATTGATGATGGGGTGACTTTTACGGAGGTTCCAATAGAGATTGAGGATCGATAGGATCGAGTCCTTAGTGGACGGTCGATACCTCTGGTGCACGTTCGCTGGCAGTACGAGAACCTCCAAGAGAGCACTTGGGAGCGGGAGTATTAGATGCATGCTCAGTAGCCCCACTTGTTTACCTAGTTTGAGTTGTGGCTTACGGGGAAATAAATCCCTGAGGTGGGGAGAATGTAAAGACCTAGAATTTCCAGGTATTTTTTTTAAATAAATGGGAATTTTACGAGTCCACGAAAATTGACGGCACCTGATTCCAAGGCCTGGAGTGCCCGAAATAAATTTCTGAACATTTATTCAGGTATGTTCAATAAATGTACGAGTTGGTTTTTCTAACTTTTGAACCGGTGCTCGTAATTGAAATATGAGGGCACCATTGAACTCATAGCACCGATATTCACTTAAGGAGACTTTCTCCTCGACAGTAGATGATCAAGGGTGAAATTTAATTTTTGGGTTTTTCGTAAAAGAATAAAATAAAAATAAAAGTGTGTGTCATTTTTATTTTTATTTCCAACACTCATGTGGGTGTTGGGAGGTGGGGTCCACCGGAACTAAACCTCCATGTGGAAGTTGAGAAGTGGGGACCACCAGACTATAACCTCCCATGAGAGGTTATGGTGGTGGGGACCACCTGAGGCCAAAACCTCTCAACCCCCCTCATTAATGTGGATGAGCCTCTTGACTTCCTCCACATTAATTGTGCCAACGCACATACCTTTAATATGCCACCCACCTTAATTAATTAATCTTTTTTGAATTCTTGCCAACAAAATAATATATGGCTAAATCTATTATTTTGGTGGAATTTGGGGAGAGAAGGACTTAGGGAGAAATCTCTCTAACGAAGAAATTCCTCCATGAAGAACGCTCCTCTAAACGAAGAACGCCAGTGAGGAACGTCTTTGACTTATTCCTCAGAAGAACCTTACGGAGGCAACCGACGTGGGATGTCTTCGATCAACCGAACTTCCCTCCTCATCATCGTCAATGAACAATACGAGGTAGGGATGGTTATTAAATTCGTGAATCTTCTCGATTAATATCCTCGTTCTTGATTCATGATTAAATTTTAGCTACTTTCTATTACTCTAAATGCGGAAGGTGCGGGCCAAACAAATAAGGCCCAACCCGTCCACCATTCTTATTTGTTGTGTCCTTCGAAATGGAGGAAGGCGACGAAGGCGACGAAGGAAACGATGCCGCCACCCACAGCCTCCGCGACCCGCGCCACCCCTCGACGATCCGCCCTTCCGACCGAGCCACCTGTGGCCGGACCGAGCCACCGCACTGCCTCAGGCCGAACCCCCTCACCGCGTCGCCACAATGCCGATCCACCGCGCCACCCTAGGCCTAACCCCCTCGTTATGCCACCTCCATGCCGATTCATCGTGCCGAGCCACCACGACGCTGTCGTGCTGATCCGTCGCGCCGTCGCCGCCCGCTGAGTTGTGTCGTCGTTCACCGAGCCACACCGTTGTCCAGGCCAAGCCGAGACGACCCCACACCCTGGTCGAACCGCCCTCGTCACGGCCTTCCGAGTTTCCCCGATCGTGCCACCCACGGCCTCTCGCGAGCCGCCAGCCTGCGGCCGGACCACCACCCCGCGGCCGATATGCCTCCCTCACGGTCTGTCTACGCCCCCACAGCCAGTCCACACCCTTACGGCCGATCCACCACCCTTTCGTCCGGCCTGCGCCCTCGCGGCCGGTCTGCCACCCTCGTGGCCGGTCCGCGCCCTCGCGGCCGGTCCGCACCCTCACGGCCGGTCCGCACCCTCGCGGCCGGTCCGCACCCTCGCGGCTGGTCCGCACCCTCGCGGCCGGTCCGCCACCCTCGCGGCCGGTCCACCACCCTCGCGGCCGGTCCGCGCCCTGGCGGCCGGTCTGCCACCCTCGCGGCCGGTCCGCACCCTCACGGTCGGTCTGCCGCCCTCACGGTACCCTCGACCGGTCCACGCCCTCGCGGTACCCTACGGGTCGGGCCACACTGCGGGCAGGGCCCAACCCAATGGATCAGGTTGGGTTGACCCAAACTGGATCGGGCCAGGCCGGGTCGGGTCGATTCAGTTCGACCGGGTCGAACTGGACCCGGGCCCACTACGACCCCTTTTACCTTCTTTTGGCCATATCTTTGGCACCGGATTTCTGTTTGACAAACCATCGGCGGCGTTGGAAACCTTGGAGCGATTCGGTCCCTTTGAGTGATGACCAATTGTGTTTTGGATAAATTTTGGGAACGTTTAGGTTAGATCGAGCACGAATCCAACCGGTCCCACAGGACTAAAAGGCTAATAACTCACAGACCAGGCGTTCGATTGACGCACCATCTGTTACATTGATACCTCTTTGACGTGATGGACCTTTGAGATAACTCTTCATGGGACTTCATGACGCTTGTAGTATCAACCAGTGGCTTGTGGAGCATATCCTCCCAGAGACAAGCGAGCTTAGTGCGGGAACCCAGCGGCTGGCTGAGACTTGACGACTACTGACCGTTTCGACTCGGAGTGACTCGAATGGCCTAGTGGGGAGTACCTTGGTGATGCGGAAGACCCAGGGTGGGGAGCACCTTGGTGACTCGGAAGACCCACGGTACTCGACAGGAGGAGTACCTCAGCAGGCTACGAGGTTGAGTGCCTTAGTGACGCGGTAGACCCACGGTGGGGAGCGCCTTGGTGACGCAGCAGACCCACGGTACTCGACAGGAGGAGTACCTCAGCAGTCCAAGATTAGTGGGAAGAACCTCTGTGTGACACGATAGACACACTGTACTCGATAGAGGAGGAGTTATTCCGGAGATGAGGTGTTCAGAACGTTACTTGTTACTACCCCTAGAATAAATCCTGGTGTGATCTGAGTCAGTATCTCTATGTTTACCTCATGATTGAGATGGATTACTTGATAACTTAGGTATATGTATGGGCATATACCTAAGTAGGGTAATCTATTGATTTCATACTTTTTGGTTTATCCTTGGTGGATTTTTGTGATACCATGAGGGTCTTGGGGTCCCTACTGAGTATCGTTATACTCACCCCTGCACAGACTATGCCCGCACCTTGTTGTGTTTGATGTAGATGACGGATAGTGCTGACTGAGACTGAGAGTACTAGGATTGGATAGTGTCCGGAGGTGGACCATACGGCGTGTCGATACGCGGAGGATTTGGGCGGATGTGGAGTGCTAAGGAAGCAATTTGTACCTACCCTTCAGGTAGGATCCTTGGAGGATGACCCAGCAGCTGACTTTTCCTTTTCTTCAATTGTATTGTAACACAGTTGTACTTGTACTTTCCAGTTGGGATTGTATTCTAGCCCCTTTTACTTTCTGCACTCACTCTGTTTATAGTTCAGTTTACTTGTGTTCCTATCTTGTCGTGTACTTGGTTACATGTGCTTACCGGTTATAAAGGCAACGCCTTCCCAGTTTTAGGGAATACGCCTTTGGTGCTAGTCGTCAGTCACTGGCCTATGGAAGGCGGGTTTGGGGTAGTCACGGTACGGGCCCTGGGGGATGGGTCGTGAAAACCTATTAGTATAGTGTAAGTTTCTAAAACTACCACTTAATGCATGGTCACTAGTCATTTATCGGTGGTTTAATTAATTTCACATCAGTTTTTCTATGTGTCATTTTTGGATCATTTAGTGGTGGTTTCATTTTTATTTAGCGGTGATTCTTTTATAAAAAAATATATCCTGAGGAAATATTTAAAAAAATGAATAAAACCAATACTAAATATATCAGTGGCAATTTTTTTAGCTGCGGTTAATCCTAACTAATTCTAAACATATTTTATATAATGTATTTAGCAGTGGTTTTTGAAAACCACTTCTAAATTAGATTTTTTTAATATTTAATAAAAAACTATTAATATAAAAAAATGAAATGAAATAAACTAAAAAATAAATATATGATAAACCTATCATACATACATCATACATCCTGAACAAATATAAAAACATCCACAGTCATCATAACCTCAATCTCAGTCAACCCATACATCTCTCAACTACTACCTTGATCATCAATACATACATATAGCATATATCCAATAAAAACCCATTCCCAATATACATCCACGTCATGACCTCCACTGTATATTTTTGCCTCCGCTACATCTCATCAACTGAAATTGACCACATCATCTCATCAAATATAACAAAAATTAAAACAAAAATTAAAAATAAACATAATAAATCATAATTACAGTAGAATAATCAATAAAATTTGAACATACCACGGAAACTAAGAACCGTCATGACTACCTTGTAAATAATTTCATGGATTAGAATGGTCAACCTCTTACCTACTACTGAAATCTTCCACCTACAATGAAAACCATAATATTTAAGAAAAAAATGCAAAAAAGAAAAGACCTAGAATAAATTCAGAATGTTGCACATAAAATTTGTTATTTTTTTAATAAAATATTATAAATTTTAACATAAAACAAAAAATATATAATTAAAAAACTTTGAAATTATAAACTTGTCTATTTAAGATAATATTCAACACTTGAAACTAAAAAGGGATAAGTAAATATTCTAATTTATTTTTAAAGCGATGTGTGGGTTCTTGAAATTTACTTAATAAACAAATTTTAAATACTTTGATATCAAAAAATTACTTATATTTCAAAAATAATGGTGGTGTTTTTCTAATGATTTCACATCAATATGAGGTCATTTTCAATGGTTTTGACTATTCCATGCATGTTTTAGTGTTTTAAAACACTAAAAATGCATTTATGGTCATAATGAGAACATCCTAATTTAGAATGGTGTTCTGTAAATTCCTCCATTTAAAAATTAAATATATGGAAATTTTCCCCTTATTTCAGGGAAAACCGACATCATTTTCCTAGTTTTGAACCCATAACACTTTTTTAAAGGATTTTGTACCTTTAAGAAGTGTTTACTGAGTCATTCTGACTACAACGCATGTCGGATTGACATGTTGTCAATGTGTACACATCAAAAATAACTCAGTGGTAGTTTTACAATGATTTCACATCAATACAATGTCATTTTCTAGGTTTTTTACCATTCCACACATATTTTAGTGTTTTAAAATACTAAAAAAGTGTTATGGACATAATGGGAAAACCGTCATTCATAATGATGTGATGTCAGTTACTACATTTTACAATTAAATACAAAGTCTTTTCCCCATGATTTTAGGGAAATCCAACATCAGTTTCCTAGTTTTAATCCGCGACACTTGTTTTTAAAGGTTTGTGTACCTTTAATAAGTGGTTACTGAGTCATTCCGGACACACCACATTTCAGATTGATGTATTGTCTACACATATATGTCAAAAATAACTCATCGGTGGTTTTCCAATGATTTTTCATCAATATGAGGTTGTTTTCTATAGTTTTGACCCTTCCACGAACAGTTTGGTGTTTTAAAACACTAAAAAGGTGTTTATATCCCTAATAGGAAAATATTCATTCTGAATGATGTTTCATCAGATCCTACATTTCAAAATTAAATTTTTGGTCATTTCACCCTAATTTCAGGGCAATACGACGTCGTTTTCCTAGTTTTGACCCCATGACACTTGTTTTTAAAGGTTTTTGTACCTTTAAGAAGTGGTTATTGAGTCATTTAGACCACAATACATGTCGAAATGATGTGTTTTTTTACGTACACCTAAAAATAATTCAAGGGTAGTTTTACAATTATTTTATATCAATATGAGGTTGTTTTCTATGGTTTTGACCATTCCACACATGTTTTAGTGTTTTAAAACACTAAAAACATGTTTATGAACATAACGGGAAAACCATAATTCGGAATGACATGTCCTTGGTTTATAAATTTCACAATTAAATATATGGTCATTGTTTCCTAATTTTAGAGAAATTTGATATCATTTTTTTGGTTTTAACCTCCCGGAACTTATTTTTGAAGGTTTTTGTACCTTTAAGAAGTGGTTACAGATTCATTCTAACCACACTGCACATCGGAATGATGTGTTGTCTATGTGTACACTTCAAAAATAACTCAAAACTATTTTTAAAATGATTTCATGTCAATATGAGGTCATTTTCTATGGTTTTTACCATTCTAGGCATGTTTTAGTGTTTTAAAACACTAAAAATGTGTTTACGACCATAACAGTAAAACCATCATTCGGAATGACATGTCGTCAGTTCCTACATTTAATAATTAAATCTACAGTCGTATTCCCTTTATTTAAGGGCAATCCAACATATTTTTCTTAGTTTTTACCCCCCAAAACCTGTTTTTAAAGGTTTTTATACCTTTAAGAAGTGGTTACTGAGTCATTTCGACCACACCATACATTGGAATGACATTTTTTCTGCACGTACACATCAAAAATAACTCAGTAGAAGCCTTAAAATGATTTTATTTCAATATGAGGTTGTTGTCTAGGGTTTTGACTATTCCACACACGTTTTAGTGTTTTAAAATACTAAAAATGTGTTTACAAAAATAATAGGAAAAACATCATTCAAAATGATTTGTTTTCAATTCCTACATTTCAAAATTAAATCTATGGTTTTCTTCTGATTTCAGGGTAATCTGGCATCGTTTTCCTAATTTTTAACCCCATAACACTTGTTTTTAAAGGTTTTTGTACCTTTAAGAAGTGGTTATTTAGTCACTATGATCACACCGCACATCGGAATGATGTTTTGTCTATTCATACACATCAAAAATAACTCAAATTTGTTTTCCAATTATTTAACTTTAATGTGAGGTCATTTTCTATGTTTTTGACCATTCCATGCATGTTTTAGTGTTTTAAAACACAAAAAATAAATTTATGGGAATAATAGGAAAATCATCATTCATAATGAAATGTTGTTGGTTCCTATATTTCAAAAATAAATCCATGGTCATTATCCTTTGATTTTAGGGAAATATGACTTTTTTGTCTAGTTTTGGCCCCCTAAAACTTGTTTTAATGGTTTTTTGTACCTTTAAGAAGTGGTTACCGAGTCATTCCGACCACACCGCATGTAAGAATGATGTGTTTCCTACACGTACACATAAAAAATAACTCATCGGTGGTTTTACAATTATTTTATGTCAATATGAGGTTGTTTTCTATGATTTTGACCATTCCATGCACATTTTGGTATTTTAAAATACTAAAAACACGTTTATGACTATAATAGGAAAACCATCATTTGGAATGATGTTCCATCAATTCCTACATTTCAAAATTAAATCTATGGTTTTTTACCCTAATTTCAAGGAAATATGATATCGTTTTCTTATTTTTGACCACTTGACACTTATTTTTGAAGGATTTTGTACCTTTTAGAAGTGGTTACTGAGTCATTCCAACCACACCACACATCTAATTGACATATTTTCTGCACATACACATCAAAAATAATTCACCGGTGGTCTTTCAATGATTTGACATCAATTTGAGGTTGTTTTCTATGGATTTGACTGTTCCATGTACGTTTTAGTGTTATAAAACTCCAAAAATGAGTTTATGGACATAACGGGAAAACCATCATTTGGAATGACGTGATGTCAGTTCCTACATTTCAAAATTAAATCTATGGTCATTATACCCTGATTTTAGAGCAATCAAATGTTGTTTTCTTAGTTTTGGATTCCCAAAACTTGTTTTTAAAGGTTTTTGTACCATTAATAAGTGGTTACTGATTCATTCCAACCACATCACATGTTATAATGACATTTTTTCTACACGTTCATGTTAAAAATAACTCATATATGGTTTTCCAATGATTTTACATCAATCTACGGTCATTTTCTATTTTTTTGAATGTTCCACCCACATTTTATTGTTTTAAATCACTAAAAATGTGTTTACGGACATAACGGTAAAACTATCATTCATGATGATGTGTCGTCGATTCCTAAATTCCACAATTAAATATATGGTCATTTCCCCTGATTTTAGGGAAATATGATGTCATTTTACTAGTTTTGACCCCCAACACTTGTTTTTAAAGGCTTTTGTACCATTAAGTAGTGTTTACCCAGTCAAAACCAAGAAAACAAGGTCATATTATTTTTAAACTTATGGATAATGATCTATAATTCATTTTTTACATTTAGAAATCAACCATACATCAATTCGGTACAAGATGTGGTTGGTATGACTCAAAATTCATGTTTTCTATATAAAAGTGTCATTTTAGTTTTATTTATAGATGTTGTATGTGTTCTTTGAAAATGTGTGAATGATATATTGAATTTATAATTTACCTTGTCCATATGAACTACACGCTAGTAATTTCCTTGTGGATTATGGTGGTTATCAGCTGAAATACAAAAACTAAAGTATTTTCCATTTACTATCACCATTGGTCCTATGTTTGCCTATAACAGTATTGTTCTTTCACTTTTTCTTTAAATCTTTCAATTTCTCTTTTTGATTAATAATCAATAGTAGTAATAAAACCCCCATTGGGTGTAGTAGTAACATATTACACTACCCTTCCAAAGATAGTTGATGGAGTAGGCTTAGAACCCATCCCTCATACATGTCTGGGATGCTTCTTCTCTAAAATGATTCCAACTACATCGTTCTGGGAAACCGATGATGATTGTGAAGAGTTCGCATCATATATTTCTTGAATTTTAACCTATTAATACAAAAATATTAACAATTATTTTTTAAAATATTTTAACTTCATAATATTATCTAATTAATAAATTTTTTCATTACTATTTATTATTATTTTATTACAATAAAAACATAGTAATGAAAATTATATTATAACAACAAAAAAGACTTAAACCCATTTAATTGGGTTTAAGTCTTGTTAGTTATAGTATATTTTTTATTATTATGTTTTTATAGTAATGAAATAATATGAAATGGTAATGAAAAGTACTTACTCCAACGTCTTTTATAGGGTCATTTACAAAACTGCTATCTGGTTTCGTATGAACTTTAAACCATATCTATGTTTGGCCAAAAGAGTAACCTAATTCATTAGCCATTATAAAAAAATATAAGGAAGTTAGAAAAAACCTTGAGTTATAATAAAATGATATAAATAATAATTAATAAAATACAAAACAAAATTATTCTTTTTCTTGAAAAAATATGAGACCTAGTGATGTGAGGAATGACTTGCTCTCACGATTCACGATATTTTTTTAGATAATTCCTAAAAAATAGAAAAATTAATAAAAATTATAATTTTATTAAGTTTATGTTATTAAGATATTGTAAAATATGCAATTATTTCATGAGATGCATCTCTGTTGATATTGACAAAGTGATTCTATTACTGATGACAAATTCCTTCATATAATTTCTCAAACATATGTTGTGAGCTCAGAGAAGTGTCATTAAACTCATTCCATAATCTCCATTTAAAATCTCTCCATTTCTTACCCAAATTTTCAAAGTCCAAGGGTGATAAATGGAGTCAAGGACATTAAATTGAAAAAACATCTACAAATAAAAAAAATAACACTTTATAAGTATATTACAAAATTTTAATCATGTATTTTAAATTAGTTATCAATGAATATTAAATTAATATTACCTTTACTTGAGTATCAAAGACCTCATTTTTCCAAGCTATAGTAATATGTCTCCAATATTTATAATTAATGAGAAATTTCACCATCTCACAAGTAAGCTGCCCAAGAATCTACCCATAGATTCTGGCAGCATCAGTGATAGGCACCCCAAACTCATCAAATAGAATGATAATATTGAAGTCCTTTAGGTCTCATATATATGTCGTGTTCATATTTTTATACCTTCTATTATTGTCTTTATTTTTTTCAAAAATTCATTAAACAATTAATAAAACATATAATTTTTTTGAAAAATGGCATACATACTAGTAATGGTAACTCATCAATATCCCCTAGATGGAGGGGTGACCAACTGATCCATATATGGAGGTGAATCAGGAGGTGGTATACCAAATACATTTGGGGAAACAGATAGCTCACTAGTAGTATTGGGTATAACATAATCACTAGGATCCATAGAAGATGAAAGTAGTGGTGGCGTGCTCTGAGATTCTAATCATCTAGAATCCTAAAAAAATCGTCCTCGGAATTCCTATATTTCAAATGGTTAAGGTATATTAAATGTATAAAAAATTCAACACTAAGAGATTTTTATAAAAAAACTAGAACAATGTATATATGTACAAAACAATTATCAATGAGAAATTGTAATATATTATCATTACCAATTTATATATTCAATTATCTTCATATTCATTATCTTTATTGTTATTAACCTCCATTACAATGATTCCTTCATTTTCACCCTATTTTGAAAGTTCTGTTATTTTGATATTTTCAGGAAAAAAATTGTTCAATGTTTTTTGGTTGATGAGATTCACTATCACAAAGCACCAGTTAATCTTCATCGCCCATATCATATAATTATCTCTGATTTAATTGTACAGAAACACTCAAATATTCATGTATTTTATCATCCACATAATAAAACATCTTCACTTGTGAATCCAAGATAAATGGATCATGCTTCGCACGCTCACCGGTATCTATCAAGCGATAGAAGTTAACATAAGTAAAATGTAATGAATATTTCATTATACCCCTATCAATGTTGACCCACTTCCATTTGAATAAGAAAACTAAAAACTGGACATGATAGTTTAATTCAATTATATCATTCATCTTAGTATCCCACATATAAAAATGTAAATACACCACTATTTTGTGTTTTCAAGTTTTTAACAGAATAAATTGTACAAAACATGAAGCCATGAATATTTTAGGCATAGAATCTCTTAGCCTACCTTAGAGGATCTTGATCCAAAAACTTTAAATCATTCAATATTTCATCTCTATTGTCAACATTCATTATCTAGACAAAATGATATAAGGTGTTACTTTTAACATAGACAAAATAACTACACATCAATAATATGAATATGATTATATACTTACATGATGGGAAAACCATTAGACAGGCTTCTTATTAGTATCTTTTTCTAATTCTATCTCATTTTAATCTCAACCCCTTATTCACCTCTTTGTTTGTAGTCACAATTCTTTAATAAATGTATATATAATAACACTATTGAGTATCACATATCTATGTGCTTGTAGTAACTCCAATTTACTCAGTGTAAAATTTGACCCCTTTCTAATTAGTCTTCCAATAATTGGAAATACTGATTATTGATTTACATAATGATAATTATTGGAGATGTTATCAGCATGTCCAATATGATTGAATCTAGTATCAATCTCATCTAAATACCTAGAGTAAAAGTTCAATCACTCTTTGGATGTGTAAACATTAAATAGATCCTTTTTGTTGAGATTTATTCCTAAAATATGATTTCAAATGACCTCAGTACCTGATGAAAAAAATAAGAAACGTATTAAAAAAATACATAATGATTTGATAAAATCAAATTCTCCAACGAAAAGAAAAATAATATCAACATGCCTCTCAATTGGATACATCCATCGATATTGTACTGGTCCATTGAATTTAGTTTCTTCAACAAAATGAATAGTCAAATGAATCATGACTGTGAATAATGAAGGGGAAAATAACATCTTCAAATGATATAGTTTCAAAACAATTATTTCTTGAAGTTTATTAAGCTTAGTTGGATTTAGAGTTTTTCTACAAAGCTCTCGAAAAGGGGTAAAAACTCAACTATAAATGTAGTTACATTTTTAGGTAAATTATTACACAATGCCAATGGTAACAATTTCTCCATAAAAATATGAAAGTTGTGAATTTTAAATCCATGTAACCTTCGATGTTTTGAGACAACGCACCTTGATATGTTACTTGAATATCCACATGGCACTTTTACATTCTTTAAACTTCAAAATAACATGTATTTCTCATGATTTTTCATTGTAAAAATAGTTGAAGGATGTTTTCCATTCCCATTTTCCCACAAACTATGCTTTATATTCATTAACTCTAAATCCTTACAATCATTAAGGCGATCCTTAAATTTACCATGCTCATTAAGCACTGTAAAAATTACATTGTCACATATGTTCTTCTCAATATACATTATATCAAGATTATAACGTATCAATTTAAACTCCCAATAAATAATTTTGGAAAATATATTCTTTTTCATCCATTTTTGTGTTCCAGCTTCTTCAGATATTGCACCGCATACCCTTCCCCCCTTCTTTAAATTGATTACATTTTCCAAATTCATCATTTAAAATTATTAATTACCCCATTATTTTTGAACTAGATAACACATTTGGTGACATTCTCATTTTAATATCTTGATTGAATCATGCATTGTTAAACCTAAATTTATGATAAGCATCAAGAAATCGATGATGACACATAAAACACCATTTTCTACTATGAGGTAATCATTGAGGTTCAAAATCAAAATTATAAACTGTAAAATCCAAACCAATATGAGTGTTCTAACCAGATAATTTTACTAGTCTAATAAAGTCACTAATTTTACACATTAAAGCCACGTGCATTTTGAATAGTTATCTCATTGAAGCATCATATTTTTTCACACCATAATCCTATAATTCTCACAATTATTTGATTAAAGGTTGAAGGTATACATCAATGTCATTTCCAGGCATTTTATTTCTAGGAATAACCATTGAAATAATTAAATAAGTCTTCTTCATACACATCCATGGAGTTAGATTATAGGGGATAAAAACAATTTTCCAAATGCTATAATTTTGATAGAAAGTATCAAAAGGGTTAAAACCATCATAAGCCAATCCCAAACATACATTCCTAGGATCCGAAGAAAAATTTGGATATATAGAATCAAATATCTTCCATGATGTTGAATCTTTTCTATGTCTCATCAAGCCATCATTACTATCTTGATCATTCCACTTAATGTCGTATGCAGTCTTAGATGACATGAATAATATTTTCATGCATGGTTTTGGAGGAAAGTAATGAAATACCTTTGCAGGAGTTTCCTCTTCTGTTTCTTCCTAGGGTTGCATTGATTTATACTCTCATTTTTGTCCATTTACTTCCATATTCTTGTATGATATCTTGTGAATTATTATTTATTAGACTCTTCTCCCCAATAAAGCATGAAATCATTAGGTCATGTATGTATCTTTGTATAATCAATTCCAAGTTTTTTTATTAATTTATTTATCTCATAGAATGATGTAGGGATCTTAGCTTCACTAGATGCATCATGAAGCAACTCTAAAATCATGGACATTTCTTTTTTAGTAATTCCACAAAGACACTTTATATGATACGAATTCAGTAAAAAAGACAATTTATAATACTTGGAACATCCTTCATACAGTTCTTGTTTTCCATCTTCAACTAATTCATAAAAATCATTTTTTTTTTCACTGAAATTTTAAGCAAGATTAACCTGGTCAGGATCAACTGAAGGTTCTATTGATCTATTAAGATCTTAGACATTGTATTCTATAAAACCAAATGCGTCGTTTAACAAATTTCAAACTGAATTCTTCTCTGTCAAGTCAATTTTTTTTGTTGAAAGTATTGTCATTGTTTTGAATTTCCATAACATTTGATTCACCATTCCAAATCCAACATACATATTGACTAGTAAACTATTTCAATATAAAATGATCATATACTTCGGTTCTATTCAACCATTTCTTGAATTTACAATCAGGAAACATACATTTTATTTTACCATCCACGGATCGGTTTTCAATTGCATAATCTAAAAATTCTTCCAATACCTTTTCATACCGAGGTGTGTTTCAAGGTAAATTAATCCAAATTTTATCCTTAGTTATTGGATTTTATTATCCCTATACATTCAAATATAAAGATATAATGTTTAATCGAACAGGTATAATCAAAATTAAAGAAGGATCTATATAGGTTAGAATAAGACTCAAGAACATGGTATTTGAAGTTAGATACATGCTTGAAACAATTAATATTTAATGATGGAAGTGTGGAAAACAACCTATACATTAAATATAATAAATATATATCAATTTTTTATATTTTATAGTTATATGATATTATTTTTATGGGAGAAAAAGATAATGGTGTATTCTTCCCTATTGTTGTAACTAAGGAGGGTTCATTCCATTGAAAAATTAGCTACATTGATCAATGTTTGAACCATTTCCCATGGTCTAACTAAGATGAAGATCACCCCTTTAAAAATATGAACTAAAATTATAATTTATTTGTATATCATACACTATTTAATGGCTAAAACCGATCAACACAGAAGTTTTAGGTTATTATATGTGCTTATACTTCATTCTACCATTTAGACCATCTTCAACCCAACACTTCAAATTGAAGTAAGTATACTTCAAAATTAAGTATCTATAGTGAATTAATATTTAACCCATCTACTCTATTTTTTGCATAAAATCATATATTATAATTGAAAAATAATTATTTATTTTAAATAATGACATTTTAAACTAATATATTAAATGAAAAAGGATAAAAAAACCAAAAAACCAAAAAGGTTTTTAGCCCATGTATAGTGTAGTGCCATATTTGAAATTGCATTGTAGCTTCATCAAAAAATAATGCATAAGATGGTGCTGGGTTAGAGAATAAATTTTTCACTATTTTAACATTTTCATGCTAAATTAACACGGGTTGGAGATGGTCTTAAGGTCCACCATTTAATATATTGAATCATTTTTTTACTTTGAGGGGATCCAAAAAAATCAAAGGTTTTATGATGAGGGGAAACATTATCACATATTTGGAAAAAAATTGGAAGTGTCTGATTCATATTAAGTCATAAAAAATTAGTCATTTTCCTCAAAAAAACAAACAAACTATATATTATAATTAGCTCTCTTAAAAATAATGTTTCTTAAAATAAAATCAATGAAAATATGTTTGATGTTCCAGTTACCATAAATAATAATTGATTATCATGTATGTAAAACTTAACCCTAACTACTCTATCATTTTTCAATAAATTTTATTAAACTAAATGATTCCTCAAATATGTATAAAACATGATGCATTATAATAAATTTAAAAATTGTATAAAATCTCATTTTCAAGGCCTTTATCCTTAGATACCTTTCCAGGGTTGGTGATGAAACCATGTGTGACCCCAAACCCTACCACCAATTGGTCATGAGTTGGAAAATAGTCACAATTATGTATATGTCAAAAATTGGAGGCATTGACATTTATAGAACAAATGGGAATTCATTAATATCAAATATAAAAAATGAAATTATGAATGATCTAGATTCCATAACTAACTTATATCATAAATGAATTTATTTTTTTAATTTAATACAATATAACCAAAATTAATGTTTATTATAACTCCAAAAAAATAACTTCAAAAACCAAATAGCATATTATATATCAAAATTACATATATACATTAATGTTTAATGAATAAAAAACAAATTCTATAATCTTTTTATCACCCATTATTGTCCATATAATTCTACTCAATAATAGATTTTGGGTGATTAAAAAATTGATACAACCTTTAGGGGAGGTTTTCATTACCGCTGAGGAGGGGATCTAAGTCGCCGAGGGGAATCGAGCCTGTGAGAGGTAGGTCGGAGGGGGTCATGGGGGTCAGGGTCAGTGCTGAGGATGGAGGAGGTAGGTCTGAGGGGTGGGGGAACGGGGGTCGCTGATGAGCTGGCAAGGTCAGAGTCACGCTGGGGAGGGGAGAGAAGGAGGTCAAGGTAGTGGGGGTGTATAGGGGTTAGGCGCATGCATAGGGAGCAGGGGAGGGGGAAGAATTTAGGTTTCTTTTAAATATTTCAGGGTGGTGTAATAGAAACCGTTGTTAATTATTAAAATAAAAAAATATATAACAGCAGTTTGACTAAACCACCATGATATTATTATTATTATTATTAACCTAATTTATTTCGCGATAATTACTATAATCGCCACTAACAAGTGATTTTTTTTAGTGAAACATAAACAATCAGTCCATAAGTGAGATGTGTTATCTCCCACTATGTTCTTCATAAGTATCATCCTTCTTAGACATATCATACACAATACAGTTCTTCGTAAACTGGAGAAAAGGGTGATCTCAAATGATTAGTAAGGATAAACAATGGATATATCAACATACCATGAGCATAAGGTTATACGAACATGAGAATAACATTTGAAAACTATACCCTACATGTCATAAATCATAAACTTGAGTCATTGCATAAATATTGGTAGCTCATAATAAATGAATCATAATGGAATCAAATAACATGAATGATTAGAGGATAAAATTTGCATCATTGATTTTTGGCATACACATAAGTATATAAAATCATTTACTTAGTAGTTCAAGTCTTATTTCCAAGACTATCATAGTAAAATGGGTTAACTCCCCAAACCATCATAGTAGTGAAAGTTCACTTCCAAGACTATCATAGTGAGAAGATTCCCTTACTAAACTAGGATCACTCCCCATTCCAATCCTATTTATCACATGAGATATTAATCTTTACCCAATGCATTGGAGGGATATATAGGTTCCACCCATCACATAATGAAAATCATAGATATGTGTGACATAAGATCATAAAAAATTCACCATATCAAAACTCATGAAATAAAATGGGTTTCATAAACATTTCATCATAACATAACATGTGGAAAAGAAATAGGTTTCATAATCATTTCATCAGCTCATCAAATCATAACCTGTGTGAAAATAAGTGGGTTTTATAAGCATTTTATCATGTTATAACTCGTAGAAGAGAAATGGGTTTCATAAATATATTTTCATCATAAACATAAACAATTAATAGAAATAATAAGAATGATATCCTTGGATAATATTACTAGTAAATCGTTATTAACTTCAAAGGATGTAATATTAGTTGGAAAATTATTTTTAAAGAAAAATCACTTGGAATGTTTCTTGAGGAGAATATCATTTCTTGGAAAATCACCTTTTTAAAATTAAAAATTAATTAAATATTATGGAAGTACATTTATTTGAAAATATCCTTGAAAATTTTATAAAGTAATCTTAAAATAAAATAATGGTCATGATTTTTTGAAATTCCATCTATGTCGTACACGTTAAAATAAATATTCCTTTTACATTTTCAGTAAAATCCAAATGGGCCTTGTTTGGAAAACAACATAAATATTCCTTTTAATTTTTTTTGTAAAAATTAAAATATGGGTAAAAATGTATTTAATAAATTATTTGGATAATGTTAAAAACTTTTTTGAAAACATTTTTAGAAAACATAGTCTTGGAAGAAAAATGGGTTTTGATCGAAGAGAGAAATAAAGATGATTTTTCTTTAAAAAAATTATTTTAAACTCTTGAGTATATAAGGATAGTAAAATGATCGGAAAATTATTCTATAGAAATAAAAATATGAGAGTAAAATACATGATTTTATTGAGAGATATATCATAATATTTCATCATTGGATACGTAATCATGAGTAATCCCGATAACCGATGAGATTGTTACATAAAACCCTTACCACTTTGGCCACTTTGAATAATAAGCACCGTGAAATAATAACATTAAATGAAACTTAAAAATATCATTAGAATAAATAAATTCATGATATTTCATGTAATATACTTTGTATATACACATCATAAAAGAATATAGGTTCATAACATAACATATGTCTCAAAGAAGGTAAATTGAGACAAAAATCCCTTACCTTAAGTATTGAATTACTTTGTACACATTCAAACCTAATGTATAATAAATATAATTTTATTATAAATATATTATATAACCATAAATATATATATCATACAATATATTATTTACTTATTACCTTTTATTATCTTTTTATTAACAATTCCATGTTAAAGTCGTGTTTTGGGAAATAACTACTTTGTTTTTTGTGTATGTTTTGAATTGTTATTTTTTTGGTCCTCTTAATTTTATCATGTTTTAATAATATATATAATGTTAAACAGGATATAAATATATTATATATTCATTATATTTATATTTATATTAATCTATAAAATTTATATATAGAAAATGAAATGCACCGTTCATGGAGACAGTAGGTCTTACGTACGCATGAATGTTTTTTCCATTTTCTTGATGGATTGAAAGAAATAAAGGTAATTAATATATTACCATTGTATAATAATTTTTATTTCATATATATCACATATTTTCATTAAACCCATCCTTAATACCTTCCACATAAATCATGAATGAATCACATCACTTCGTGAAGCGGTAGTCCATCATACACACAAGCGATGTTATTATATTCCCAAAAATAGAAAGTAAGAAGGTATATGTGAAAAAATAATAAAATAAGTATAATAATATCATAAATATAATATATAAACATTTAATACATAATTATATCTATCCATTATAGGCAGTGGTGGAAAACAAATAACATCGGTTCGCAAGGCAGTAGTTCGATGTACACACGAATGACGATTTCGTATCCCATTTTATGGAAGTGGATATTATTTTAAGTAATTAAATTAAAAAAAATCATTATATTTAAGATAATAATTTTATTATATAATCATGGATTAATAAGAATTTAATGATGTGGAAATTGAAATAAAATAAAAATACTTGTTGAAGAATGTTACAACTTCTTTGGGTAACACTACTGGAAATGGGGTTTATCCCCACGGATCTATACCCACGATTATTTAAACCATGGGTATAGAAGGATTTTTATTATCTATACCCACGGTTTTAAAAAAACTGTGGGTATTCAACCCCTAATTTGAGCCCGAGATCGGGCTCCTCCTCACTTCTATCGTGCTCCCCCCCCCCCTTCAACCCTAGCCTCTCCCGACCTCTGAATCCAGGCCCTATCCTCCCCTCCACGACCACCGGCTCCCGGCCATCTGACATCCGCCTCTCGGCCCTCTCCTCCCCTCCCCAACCTCCGACCCCCGACCATCCGACCTCCGCCTCCCGGCCATCTCATCCCCTCCTCGGCCGCCACCTCCCGGCTCCGCCTCCACACCTGACCTGGACCTCCGGTCCTTTGCCTCCGCCTCAACATCCTAGCCTTCGCCACGCTACCCCCAACTCCGGCAACATCCCCCCCCCCCTCTCAGCTCCCTCTCCTCCAGCAACTTCTCGGCCAATTCATTCCATATAGGTATATAATTTCTTCTCCTTATCTTTTTTATTATTTTTAAACTAATCACTTATTCTTATATCACTACACAATTTATCTTTTTCATTGTTTATTTAGTCAATAATCATTCATCTTAAGTGGAAATTTAGTATAAGGTCTTGAGCTGGCTGACTATCTTTCTGCATCTTTGGGAAAATTTTGTTTGAATTTATTTCTGTTGTTTGGTCTATTTGGGAGCCGATCTACCAACTTTATTGGACTGCATTTTGGAATCTAGATTTGGGTTCAACTAAACCCTTGGTTTTGTGGTTTTATGGTCTACCTCCATATAGTCTTGTTGATTATCTATCTTCTGTCTGAATTTATATGGTTTCTAACAGTAATGTTGATGGTAGGGTTGGAAAGCTTGCACTGGTTATTTTTTTCCAGCTTTGAAGTCATTTACGGATTTTTGACCTAGTTGAAAGACTGTTGAAGCTTAAATTTATCTGTATTTCTCCTGTTGCTGCATGTTTTGCAATTTTATTTGGCTTGAATGCTGTCTCCATATTCTCTGTTAATGCACGCACCTAGACTGCTGCTGCCCGATCGTGCAATTCATCTACTTTGAGCCTTTTGATGTTGATTACCCAGTTCTATAAAGCTTCATTTTTTGGTTGCTTTATATGTTTCAGATGGTGTTATATCATTATACCTCGAGATTTCTAGGTAAAAATTTTATTTAATAAATTAATTCCGGAATGGATTGGAAAACCAATCCATGTCACCTTCTTCAAAAGAAAAAATCATCTTTGAGGTAAATTTTACTTCCTCTGATTGTTACTGCAACATCTATTTTCATTTAAAATGTTTTATATTACTGCATTTTGTTCTTTGGATATAACTGACAAAGACTACTAATTTAGGATGATATACTAGTGATGAGTTGTATTTGAAGGACATAAAAGTATTGGGAAGGAGGGAATCTAGAACTAAAGTGACATACCCAAGGGAACAATGTTGTCTACTCTAAAATGTCCATATGAACAGTATCTCTTTATGTTATAGCTTGGTTGATAGATCGCATGAAGGGAATGGGGTCATCAAACATGATTTTATATGTATTCCTCCTTTTATCTTCTTTATAAACCCTATATTACAAATTACTTAGATTCATTCAATGATAGTTTATTTAAATCAATTTTAATCAAGATGGTCTGTGGGATGCCCTTCGTATGTCAAACCAGAATTCCACTATGTGATCTGTGTTGATCATGCGAGGCATATAAGTATTCTATATGGTTACTTCTTTTCATCACTTGATGATTGAGTTTCTTTTGATCTGCTGCTTTAATGATTGTTCTGTCTTGAAATGTTGATGGTTTTTGGATCTGATTCAGAGTTTGCACTTCTGTTTGGAACCTGTTTGGATGGATCATTTATGTTACTCTGGTTTAAGTGGACCTGTTCAGAAATTCTTATTTAGTCATTCTATTCAATTATGAGGTTTTCTGCTTCCTGTTTCACTTCACCCACTTTACAGATGGGATTCTGCCTTGCTGTGGAAATTTGAATCCTCTATGGATGGACCCTTTATGCTGTACTAGTACATGGACTTGTTTAGTAGTTCTGATTTTTTGTTCTAATGTTTAATTCTAAGGTTTTGTATTCTTATCTTCATTACACCTGGGGTTTTCTGCTTCCTTTTTCACTTCTCCTACTTTACAGATGGGATTATACCTTGCTGTGGAAATTTGAAGCCTCTATGGATAGACCCTTTATGCTATACTGGTATATGGACCCGTTTAGCAGTTCTAATTTTTTGTTCTGATGTTTAATTATGAGGTTTTTGATTCCTTTTTTCATTACACCTGCTCTTATGATGGTGATACTGCCTTGCTGAGGAAAATTTCAAGCTATCTAAGGATGGATCATCCTATTATTGCTCCTGATCAGAAGGTTAGATCTGGATAATTTTTTTTTGATGTTTAATTCTGGTTTTCTCTAGTTTTTATTCTGGTTTGCGGTTTTTATATTCTGGTTTGATGTTTTTATATTATGGTTTGGGGTTTTTATTCTGGTTTACAGGATCAAGGTGAACTCATAGTATGTAGGATAGTTGTAGTACCTCTTGGTATAGGGAGTTATGATCTATATATAGGGGTGGGGGCTGGATGCAGGGGTGGGGCTGGGTGCAGGAGGGGTGGGGCTGGGTGCAGGGGGAGGGGGGATGGGTGCGGAGTGAGGGGGGCTGGGTGCAGGTTGAGAGGGAGTGCAGGGGGTGGGGCTGGGTGCAGGTGGTGGGAGCATGGTGTGGGGGTGGGGGATGGGTGTTGGGGGAGGGGGCAGGGTGCGGGATGTGGGGCTGGGTGTGGAGGGAGGGGGTTGGTTGCAGGTAGTGGGGGCTGGGTTTAGGAGGCGGGGTGGGTGTAGGGGGTGGGGCTGGGTGTGGGGTGAGGGTGGGCTAGGTGCAGGTTGGGAGGGAGTACAGGGGTGTGGGGCTGGGTGTAGGGGGTGGGGCTTGGTGCGGGGGTGTGGGGATGGGTGCGGGGGGAGGGGTTTTGGGTGTGGGGGGGAGGGGGAGGGGGCTGGGTGCAAGGGGTGGGGTGCTGGGTTCAGGGGGTGGGGCTGGGTGCAGGGGGTGGGGCTAGGTGCAGGGTGAGGGTGGGATGGGTGCATGTTGGGAGGGAGTGCAGGGGGTGGGGCTGGGTGCAGGGGGTGGGGGCTTGGTGCAGGGGTGTGGGGCTGGGTGTTGGGGGAGGAGTTTTGGGTGCGGGGTGGGGGATGGGTGCGGGGGGTGGGGCTGGGTGTAGGGGTGGGGGCAGGGTTCAGGGGGTTGGGGCTGGGTGCAGGGGGTGGGGCTCGGTGCGGGGTGAGGGGGGATGGGTGCAGGTTGGGAGGGAGTGCATGGGGTGGGGCTTGGTGCGGGGGGTGGGGCTGGGTGCGGGGGGTGGGGCTCTATAGCATGGTGTTTTACTTAGCATTGTGGTCCTATCCTTGAATTATAGGATCTATGTAATGGACTGCACCATGTTGGTTAGAAAGTTGATGACAATATTTATGAATAATGTGTTCTTTCATCAAAAGGAATATTTCTAGAATGGGACTAGAATACTATTTTCTTCATCAAAATTCATCTTCAAGGAGGTGAATGATTTTTATTCACAAGCTATAGAGTTTAGAGTATAAGTAGGTGGATTCTAGAAATGATTTTAAATTATTGGTCATCAGTTTTTTGACTCATTGTTCAAATTTGGACAGTTTATCATCTTGAATGAAGTGGATGAGTGTCTCTAACTGATGGGGTCTTTGAAGATGAATAGTAAATTACATAGTTTTATACATGAGGTTTAGGTTTTAAATGTTCTAAGGTTCATGCACCATTATAAGGCACTATGGGTTTATGGTCTTCAATCAATGATATGATCTTTAGACCCTCTTTCTAGGAATACTCTTGATCAGTTTGTTTCACTTAGACAGTAAAATTTTTTCATACAACCTCAATTCAATGATCAACAAGCTGATCAAACTGATTTGGAGATGATTTTATAGTTTTCAACTTCTTGGTGATCTCTGTGAATTATGTTATGAATATAAATGATCTGGAAAAAATCAGTGCAAGCTACACATGTTTATCAATTTACATCAAGAATGTGATTCCAACGTAGTCATTTATTTTGTATTAGGTTATTTTTAAATCTCAATTGAGATTTTAATGTTGTATTATGTTGGACGTAATTTCATCCATGTCTTCTAATGTATTGATGTGTTTTTCTAATGAAACCAAATTCCATTTGTTATTTATTATTGGTGGAATTCTAACCATGTTTATCTGTGAAAATTGGTTGGATGTAATTCCATATTAGAATCCTATATTTTTAAAATGGATGGGTGTAGATCCAATTAAATTATATAACTCAGTGTTGTAGGAATTCATTTACATTCATTATTTAGTACTTTCAATTTAATTACTCTAATTATGGTCTCTGAAATGGATATTATGATTACAGTCTCTGAACATTGACATGTGGAGAGGAATTAAACTAGATAATATGATTATAAAATAAGTGACATGACTATTGAATGTTGTATGTTAGGGAGTGTTTGTGTTGTTTTTTATTACCTTTATTCAAAATCATAGCACCATAAAACAATGTAAAGATGATGATTTTAGTCTGAGTATTTTTTCTTTTCAAATTTTAAATATTCCCAACACAGTGCATGCCACATATGGAATACATTGCATGTTTTCTTAGGTACTCATTCCTGAGCTTTAGAAAAATAGTTAAAACTACTTTTTAAAATCGAAAATGGTACATCCTTGATAAGATCTTATCCTATAAACATCAAGAAAATCATTGATTACCTTGATTTAATTGGTTCTTCTTTATCTGTAGTGACCACATTGAAATTATTCTTGAAGGATTATCATATGATCACACCAATTTTGGGCGTTTTAATTAAAGTCGCGATCAATTTATATGATATTTTTCTAGGAACATACCACAATGTCATGATTTATCTAGATTAGGTTATATGGAGTGGTAGTGCTACCACAGTTTGATCACAATTTTTTTAAATCTTTTTTCTTCAAGTTATGGAACAAGAAAAGCTTCACCTGCATTAACTGAAACAATCAAAGTAGTTCAAAATCCAACCCAGTATCCTTAATCAGTTCTTCAACACATATTATGAATGTAGTGAGCAATTATTATCAAAATATTGGAGTTTATTATGGGTCTAACAAATGTTTGAATGCAAATTAGGATGTGAGGTAGAGAAATCAGAAACTATTGTTGCACATGTCAAAGAAACTAGAAGCTAGACAGGGAAAAGGAGGATCAAATCTGGACGAAGGTCAGGATGAAATTACAATGATGAAAAATACATAACAAGAAAATCCATAAAAAACTAGTATCAAGTGGTATGTATGTAATTTGTCTTCTAATTTTACACCTGCTGCATTTTATTTATGCTATAGTTCTTATCCATAATTTATTGTGTGTTTTACAGTGGCTTGAATGGAAAGATTTGAAAGCAATACTCTCAACAAGGTGGCCTCTCTTTCCCATGGGTTTCTCCTCTAGGCATCTTTGAAACATTTTTAGATTCAGTGGATACTCTATTTATTTTAATATCAGAATAATTTTATTAATTCTTAGCTAGGAATTTTCCATCCTCTATAAGACTTTATTTGGATTCAATAAGATATGAATGATTGTGATGCTTCATCATTAAGATTTTTTTTAGGACTTTTCTGGTAAGAAATTTTTTATTCTTTGAACACTTTGGCAAGATCTTATAATGTTTTAATGGGTAGAAACAATGCATTGAGATTCCATTTTTTTTTGCATTTTGGTTTGCATTTTGGCTTTTGCATTCTGGTTTCCAGGATCAAGGTGAGATTCCATTGAGATTCCTTTGTCTGCTTCTGTTTTTGGGTTCTGGGTGAACTGTGTCTACTTCTGTTTTTGGGCTCTGGGTGAACTGTGTGAACTACTTCTGTTTTTGGGTTAACCATATATACCCACAGTTATATAAACCGTGGGTATATATGCTGCTGTGAAACAATCTATACCCATGGTTATTAACCATGGGTATATATGTTGTGATTTTAAAATGTATACCCACGGTTCTGTAAACCGTGGGTATAGATGTATACCCACGGTTTATCAGAACCGTGGGTAAGATGAAATATGAGTGGGCTATACCCACGGTTTTCAGAAAACCGTGGGTATAGACCTATTGCGACGGCACTGTAGCGCAAAGTTTTTGAAACCGTGGGTATATCCTATACCCACGATTTCAAGGGCTATACCCACGGTTTAAAACCGTGGGTATAGGTGATATTTCCAGTAGTGTAACCACCTTAGGTTTGCACCAAAATCCTTCCTAGGTTGTCTATACAACCATAATAAGGATTATAGGATGATATTAGGGAACTAAAAAATATATTTGGGAAGGTATTGTTTGAAAAAAAAATTGTTTTGGAAGTGTGAATATGAGAGAAGAATGGGTGGCCTTTTATAAGTGATGTGAGTTGCACACTTGTAATTTTTG
Organism: Viscum album; assembly: GCA_963277665.1. Lineage (NCBI taxonomy): Eukaryota > Viridiplantae > Streptophyta > Magnoliopsida > Santalales > Viscaceae > Viscum > Viscum album. The sequence goes on from OY728165.1 coordinate 2,104,682,085, forward strand.
GAAAGAAAAAGGTGTTACCACGTGTTTCACATGACACAATTCTCAAAAATGGACAATTATTGATAATTAGACATGATATGGTCTAAATATTTCCATAAAATGGTTTTTGTAAAAGTTTTTGGTCATTTTGAACTCATATCTTTTCAGTTTAACCCCCCGGTAAACTCATTTTTACCTTAACCGTGGTAAATAATTTTTACCAATTTTACTATTAATTATGGTAAAAAATTAAGATTAAATTATTAAATAATAAAATATATTATTATTATAAATATGGAATCCATTTTTTTCAAATTATATTAACATAAGTATCAAAATTTAATTTAAAATTAAACCCGCATACGCAATGAGAAAACAGTTTTTCAAAGAGAAAATGTTCAAAAGCCTAAAACGTTTTTATATAAAAAATAAATATAAAAATGATTACAATAACCTAAATTGGATTAATTGATATATAATTTTAATAATTTTAATTTTAAACTCATTTAAAACTAAAATTAACCTTATAATTTCTTTACACTAAATAGTAAATTAAAAAAACCAATTTTTTCACTATTCATTGAAAATTAATCTTTTCTGAAAAAACTAGAAAATTCAACCTAAGATAATTATGACATGATGATTTAAAAAATGAATTTTATTTTATAAAATGAATTTTCTAAAATTATCAAAAAATAATTTTATTATTGTTCACAAAAAGAAATAAGAAACATATTTTTGAGAAAATAGTACTTTTAAAACATATAAAGACTTTACCAAAAATTATATATTTTTTGTCAATATGTTTTCTTTATATAAAACCATTATACATAATATTTAAAATTTTAATATTCCTGTTCATTCTTTCAATTTTAACTACAATGTAATAATGGTATTATTTAAACAATAATATTAATATTTTGTCATGGTTCGTTAAAACTCATGGTTGTGTGTAATGAAAGCTATCGAAGAAGTCTAATTTACTCAAAATAATAATAATTCATAAAAACTTGAGGTGTTAAATTATGAAATATGTTAACTTTACACAAGTCAGACATTACCCTTATACAGCTCCTTGTAACCCTTACATAACCCATGATTACCCTTATAAAACCAAAGGAAAAATGTTGGTACCCTTACACAGTGCAACCCTACCCTTATGTATCAGTAGATACCCAAACACAAGGAATGAAAAGGGGAATTTACCCTTATGAAACCCATGTAAAAAATGGACTTATTGTAACACCTCGACCCTAGTTACCTAGAGTCGGTGCATTATTACATAACATTGTCATGATCACAAAAGATCAAGTCTCGAAATACCGATTAGTTTAGTAGCCTTGGAAGTACTAGATACATTAATAAGGTTAACATTACATCATAAAATGGAAAACTACAACAACATTGTTTCCATAGAAAAAACTGAGATCCCATAGAATATCCCTACAGGTCAGTCATAATATACTTCTTCGCATCCTTGGAAAAATAAAACATAGAAAGGGGTGAGCTCAGATGCTCATTAAGGATAACAATATAGCGGAAACATTCATAAATAAGCATAAAAATTTAAGGAAATGTATAAGACTAAAACAAAAGCCTTTTAAACTTGAAATTCAGCATAATATGGAAAATATAAAATCAAATAATTCCATTTACTTACTCACATGGATATTCTACTAGTCAAATAATCACATGCAATATCAATAGCCACTTTCATAATGATGGAATGCATAATTCCAGAATTTCATAACTACATAGTCAAGGCCTTGTGACAAGACTACAAATAAGATTTTGTCAAGGCCTTGTGACAAGATACTAGTTTTTCTCATGAGACCTACCAATGCATCTAGGAGCTATAGCGGACTCCACCCATCACATACTAAGTCCAATGCATTCCTCATATGAAAAGGTTTAAACATAACATAAACATTCGTATTAAAACTAGCATACAAAATGTCAATACTTTATCCATAAACCATGAATGGTATAAAAATAACACATCCACAATCAAGCATATCACAAAAACTTCAATACAATATGGAAGTTTTTTATCATAATAAATCAACTTCAAATAAACTTAAAATCCATCAAAAGATGTTGACATAGATGAAATAAAAACCCTTTTTAGAGAAATGTCTCTTTATATTTTGAAATCATTTAAAATTCATATAATTATAATAGAAAATAATTATTTTTGAAATATTCTTATAATATTGTAAGGTAATATTGATGATGTTATAACGGCGTAAAATAGTTGCACCCGCCGTATAAGTTAAAAAAAGACATCCATACCTTAATTTTTTCGAAAAGGTTATAAAGGACCTTGTTTGGAAAACGACAGAAATATTCCTTTATAAACATCTTATAAAAATTTAAACAAAGGTATAAATGAATTTAAACCATAGTCTATAAAATAGTAATAATGTTTTGAAATACATTTTTAAAAAACATGGATGTGGATGATAAAGAGGTCCCAGTAGATACTTACGTAAAAACAACCTCGGATAATAAAGAGATTGTGAAATTAACCCTTACCTTATACTTTTCCTTGGTCGAGGGTAGGTTAAAATTCTGTATAATGGTGAAATAATTGTTATTAAATTATACAATAATCATATACATTAATATGATATCATATATGATCTTTTAACATTGCTTCATTAATAATATCTTAGCATTATCATTGTTTCAGGTGTTAACGGATTCGTTTTCCTTTATATTCTTTGTTATGTGAGTCATATTTTTTATGGATTAGATTTATATTATTCATATAAAGAATTATATCAAGTATTTAAATATTATTTTTAATCATCAAATAAAAATTAGTCTTGAATGGATACGATGGGGAATGAATCTCATCGCGTTCGTGGAGACGGTAATCCGTACGTACGCACGAGCGACAATATCATTATTTTAATATTAAAATAATATATAATTGGATGGTATATCATATATAAAGAACCATTATCATGTTATATTTATTATTTAAATCAATTAAACATCATTATTATACCCATCCAAATAATAATTTATTGAATAACAATTCCACCACGACGTGGTGACGGTAAGTCGTACGTACGCACGTATGGTGACATATCATTCAAAGGATGGATAGAATAATGAATATGGTTGTACCATATTTATAATAAAATCACAGTATATATAATATATTAGATTTATTATTTTAGAATGGAAACAACAAAAAAATAGGAAGTGGAAGAAGAAAGGAACTTGAAAGAGGTGATGAAATATTTACCTCTTCTTCGGGTTCTTCTTTTTGATTTGATCAAAAGGGATGTGTAGGTTGGATTTATGACTAAAATAAGGCTTCTAAGATGAAGTTAGGACATTTGAGAGGGTATTTGGGTAGGGTTTTGTCAAGACAAATGGCTTTGAAGGTGTGAATTAGAGAGAAGGAGGGGTTCCCTTTTATAAGAGGGGTGAGGGGCACCCTAGGAAAAGCTAGAAATATTTTTTTATAATAAAATAATTTTCGGTTTCTGATGGCTTAAAAATGAATTATTTAAAATATAAAGTGTTTATGGGTCGAAAACCACTCAACCAATAGGATTTAGATAGATTTTTGTCACTATATTAACTTTATCTTTTAGATTTAACTCTTAGTTAAATAGTTTGACATTTACCATGTCTCTCTGTATTTTTATATTATATGGTTAATAAACATACTATATTCTTCCAAGATAACCCCAAGTGGTTCATTAATGATACACCTATCATTATATAAGTCTTTTTTCTGAACCTTAGATTTTTAGGAATAGAATACCAATTAATAATATAATATTTTTTTAAAAAACTCTTTTATGTCAATTTTGACACTATTTGGTATTTTGTTTTTCTAAATTCATAACAGCATTATTACTTTAAAAAAAATTAATCTAACCAACCCTAAAATGTCATATTAACCTAGAAAATTATTTTAATTCATAAAAAGTCTCAAATTACTTTTATTTGGATATTTATAATATCAATTATTTTAATATTAAATTAATTAGGTAATTACTGCATCATCATTGTGTCATGAATAAATTAAATTATTTAAGGTCTAAAAATTATAAATAAAATATAATTATGTAGGAAATATTTTTAACGTTATAATTAATATTTATAGTCCAATTTATCTTATGTATAACCCTATATTAAAAATGTTTTAGTTATTAAACTTTGATTTTAACTCTTTTAACACTTCTTTAAATAAAATAATAATAAATGTCCTAATCTAATCCAAGTGGACCAAAGAGGTTCATATTTTATTCCTAAGGTTGTTTTTGGTCGAATTACACTTATCCAATAGAATTGGGACATGTGTTAGGGTAATAATAATATCATTTTTACCCTTAATTACCCAATTTACTTTTAACCGGGGTAAATAAAAGTAAAAAGTTACTATTCACCAAAAATTATTTTCATCTTATTGAACCACATTTTTCTTACTCATATCAACCGTGTCTCTAGGATTTTTGAAATTAAACTCACAGAATCGGTAAAATTGAGTTTTATGTAAATTTGCAAATGCTTCTAGGAGGTGGGTAAAAGATAGTAAAAAGTTCAATAAAAATTTTATATATCTAAAATTATTATAAACTGACTCCAATGAATTACATTTAAAATATATAGGTATTATGTATATATTTTGATCTAAAATAAATTTAAATAAAATAAATAGTTCTTTAAATAAAAATTCGGTTTTAAACTATAACTCAGTGTTTTTCACTATTCATCAAAAATTGAAAGTTTTCAGAAAAATACCAAAAATTCAACCTAGGCTAATTTTGATATTCCGAATCCAAAAATGAAGTCCATTTTGAAAGATAAAATTTATAAAATTTCAAAAAATTGGTATTACTATTCATAACGGCTAGTTTGATTGGTTGTGGTGTGTTAGAACTCGAAGTTGCGTACATCACACGCTACTCTATTATTCAAAGAGAAGCGTACTGTGGAAGCTTGGGGTGTTACATTATACCCTCCTTAAAATAATTTTATCCTCAAAATTTCTAGAATATTACTGCATAAAAAGACTCGGGTGGTTCTTCATCATAAGTTCCTTAGGTTCCCACGTTGCCTCTTCCATCTTATGGTTTCTCCATAGAACTTTTTCCAGACGAGTCGTCCGGTTTCTCAACACTTGTTCTCTTGTATCAAGAATCTTGACAGGATCTTCACAATAAGATAGATTGGGTTCCAGTTCTAATTCCTCATAGTTGAGTACATATATTGGGTCGGGCATGTATTTTCTCAAAAGTGATACATGGAATACATCGTGAACTTTGGAGAGACTTGGCGGCATTGCCAAATGGTAAGCTACAACCCCAATTCATTCTAGAATTTCAAAAGGTCTGATGTAACTGGGACTCAATTTACCCTTCTTACCGAAATGTATAACACCCTTACATGGAGATACCTTCAAGAAAACATGATCTCCTACCTGAAATTCCAAATCCTTCCTTCGGTTATCGGCATAGCTCTTCTGCCTACTTTGAGTTGCCTTGATGTGGTTTTGGATTACCTTCACCTTTTCCATCATTTCCTACACAAGTTCTTGGCCTACAAGTTTTCTTTCACCAACATCATCCCAACAGGTTGGTGTGCGGCATCTCTTTCACTACTGGAAAAAAGGCCTATACCCACGGTTCAAAACCGTGGGTATAGCCCCCAAAACCGTGGGTATAGGCTATACCCACGGTTTTGGGAACCGTGGGCTGGAACGCCGTCGGTATAGGTCCCCAGCCTATACCCACAGTTTTCCAAAACCGTGGGTATAGGTGTTCTGCCACCGTGTCAAAAAAAACATTCCCAATTGCCACGGTGTCAATGGCTTTTACCCACGGTTTCAAAACCGTGGGTATAGATCCTAAAATAAAGCTGCAGGCGGGTTTCGATCCCACGACCTCTTCGCTGCAAAGTACCGCATCTACCACTACCCTACTATCAATTATGTGTATATATATATATATAGTTATATATAGTTATATAAACCGTGGGTATAGAGGGAATAACCGTAGGTATAGGACTCCCGCCAAAAAAAAAATCTTTCCCGCGGAAAAAAAAAATTTCCCGCGCACACATGGGAAACCTATACCCACGGTTTTGAAAAACCGTGGGTATAGGTTTTTTATCCTATAACTATCCCCACGGTTTTCCTCAAAACCGTGGGGATAAGTACCCCCTATACCCACGGTTTTGGAAAACCGTGGGTATAGGTCAATTTTCAAGACCTATCCCCACGGTTTTGGAAAACCGTGGGGATAGACCCCCCTATGCCCACGGTTTTTGAAAACCGTGGGTATAGGTCTTGAAAATTGACCTATACCCACGGTTTTCCAAAACCGTGGGTATAGGGGGTACTTATCCCCACGGTTTTGAGGAAAACCGTGGGGATAGGTCCATTTTCCAGTAGTGTTTCCGTATAACACTTCATATGGTGCCATCTGAATACTTGAATGGAAGCTATTGTTATAGGAAAATTCTACCATAGGTAAATATTGATCCCACATACCTTGAAAGTCAAGTGAGCAAGATCTCAACATGTATTCTAAGGTTTGAATAGTCCTTTCTAATTTTCCATCAGTTTGGGGGTGGTAGGGAGTGATCAAATGAAGTTCAGTATCCAGGGATTTCTGAATACTTTTCAAGAATCTTGATGTAAAACGGGGATCACGATCAGAAACAATCGATAGTGGTACTCCATGAAGTCTTACAACTTCATTAATATATAGTCTTGCTAATCATTCAAGTGGTAAATCTTCTCTTATAGAAAGAAAATGTGCTAACTTGGTAAGACGATCAAAAATGACCCATATTGAATCGTTCCTTCTAGGAGTCTTTGGTAGTCTCATTACAAAGTCCATCGTAATATTATCCCATTTCCACTCAGGTATGGTAAGAGGTTGCATGACTCCTCCAGGTTGTTTCCTTCCAGCTTTCACTTGTTGAAAAACCATACATCTTGACACAAAATCAGCAATCTTCCTCTTCATGTTGTCCCACCAAAAATGTTCCTTCAAATCTCTATACATCTTAGTGCTACTATGGTGTATAGAGAAATTGGAACTATGAGAACCATCCAACAATTCCCTTTTTATATCAGGTATATCGGGAACACAAAGTCTCTTCCCAAATTTCAAAATTCCATATTCATACACAAAGTCACTTAATCTCCCATCATTAACAGCTTTAATCTTCTTTTGAAACTCTTAATCACCAGTTTGAGAACTCTTTATCCTTTCTAGTAAAGATGGTTTGGCAACCATTTAAAAAAGTATTGATGTTTCGCCTTCCAAGGTGATTCCCATATCCATCTTTACTAGATCCATGTATATAGGATCCTTTTCAACTCTCATCTTGTTCAAAACTCAATGATCATTTCTACTCAAAGCATCTACCACCTTATTTGCCTTCCTCGGGTGGTAGTGTATAGTGAAATCATAATCCTTGAGTAGTTCAAGTCATCTCCTTTGCCTCATGTTGAGTTATTTCTGTGAGAAAATATAATTCAAACTCTTGTGATCGGAATATATCTCACATTTTTTCACCATATAGATAGTGTCTCAAAATCTTCAAAGCAAAGATTAAAGTTTCTAACTCAATATCATGAGTAGGATAGTTTTTCTCATGAATTTTTAGCTATCGTTATGCATAGGCAATACTCCTATCATTCTGCATAAGGACACAACGAAGTCCTTTCTTTGAAGCATCACTATAAATAACAAACCCATCATTCCCCGATGGTAGAGTTAATATAGGAGAATTGACTAATCTTCTCTTCAGTTCTTCAAAACATTCTTCACACTCTTTTTTTCAAACAAATTTAACCCCTTTACGTGTGAGCTTTGTTAATGGTTTATCCAATTGGGCAAAATTCTGGACGAAACGCCGATAATAACCTGCTAAACCAATAAAACTGTGTACCTCAGTTATACTCATCGGTGCTAGACATTCTTGGATTGCTCTTGTCTTAGAAGTATCAACAGAGATTCCATCCTTAGAGAAAATATGGCCAAGAAAAGAAATCTCTTGAAGCCATAATTCACACTTTCTAAACTTCCCATATAATTCATGTCTTCTAAGAGTCTTTAGAATAATGTGCAAGTGATTTTCATTATCTTCGTTTCTTTTGGAGTATACCAAGATATCATCAATAAATACCACTAAAAAGTCATCAAGATATTCCTTGAAACTCTATTCATTATATCCATGAAGACAGAGGGTGCATTAGTCAATCCAAAAGGCATTACTATAAACTCGTAATTCTCGTACCTGGTTTGAAATGTTGTTTTCGGAACATCTTCCTTCTTCACACACAACTGATGATATCCAGATCGAAGGTCAATCTTTGAAAAGTATTTAGATCCATGAAGTTGGTCAAATAAATCATCAATGTGAGGTAGGGGATACTTGTTCTTTATTATTATAGCATTGATCTCCCTGTAGTCAATGCACAAACTCATAGATACATCTCTCTTCTTAATAAAAAGAACAGGGGCTCCCCATAGAGAAATACTAGGGAAAATAAATCCCTTATTACTCAATTACTCTAGTGGTTTCTTTAGTTCCACTAATTCCACAGTGGTAATTCTATAAGGGGTCTTCGATATGGGCCTTGATCCAGGAATTAAATCAATGGAAAACTCAATTTCTCATTCTGGAGGATGACCAGGTAAATCTTCTGGAAACACATCAACATATTCTTTCACAATAGGTACATCCTCTATTTGAACATTCCTTTCCTCACCCACAGTTATTTCATTCTCTTCCTCCCCAATAATTTAATTTAGTTGAGCTACTGAGGGTGGATCTAGATAAGAATTAGGTGGTGACGATTCTGCTCTAAAGATAAGGTGTTCTTTATCATCATCATCAAAAATAGTAACCTCCTTCTTCTTACAATAAATTTTTGCATAATGATCTGAAATCCAATCCATACCGAGGATTATATCAAATTCAATCATGGTTATGACGATGAGATCAGAAGATAAAGAACATTTATGTTCCCTAATGGGTACTGATTCACAAAACTTTGTTGCAATGATACTTCCCTTAGGAGTTTTGACTGACAACTCCCTTGTTAAATTAAATTGGAAATATCTAATTTTCTTAGCAAACTGGTAAGATATGAAACAATGAAATGATCCAGAATCAAATAAAGCATTGGATAAACTTGAGGAAACCATTAAATTGCCTGAAACTACGTCTTTCGGAGCTTCAACCTCAGCAGTAGTAATATCATAAGATTGGCCTTGATCCCTTGGCCTTTTTCTGAGGTAAGTTCCCCTGACACTTAGGGCATTCATTCGCATAATTCCCCCTTTCTCTGTAATTGTATCATTCAACATCGACAACCTCTTTCTTCCCCTTTCAATCATGAGCTTGGTGGCCTTTTTCACCACACTTGTAACAGACTCACATTCCCTTCAGACAAGTACCGGGGTGTTTCTTCCCAAATTTACTGTAGGATGAATATTCAACTTTTCCCTTATTCCCCTTATTTCCATTTCCAGAGTGTTCAGCAGATCTCTTCTTCTCTTGCTTTTCTTTAAAGTCGTAAGACTTATAGAATTCTTTTTTTGTCTTGATAGCGCATGAGACAATATCGTCATACGACGAGAAGGATTGTGAGACTAATGATCGATGGAGAAATGGTTTTAACCCATAAAAGAAACGATCAATATTACTCCTTGGGTTAAGTATATAATCTGAAGCATGTTTTTCTATCCTTGTAAAGTTAGGTTCAGAATTTACGACATTATCATCCTCCTTTTACCTCAGATTCAAAAAATTTCTTTCCATATCTGCTCGATGGTCACAAGGAAATTATTTTTCTAAGAAATTTTTTTTAAACTACCTCCATTCTATATTTGATACTTCATCATCTTCCTTTGTGTTTTGAATCAATGACAACCATTGATCAGCATCTCCAGTGAGGTGGTAAACTGCCATGACAACATTTTCCCTTTCGCTACTCCCTAAGGCATGGAATATTTTCTCTAAGGAATTTATCCATTGCTCAGCTACTAGTGGATTTGTACCCCCATTGAATGTTGGTGGTTATTTCCTCATCAATCAATCTAACATTGATCCTCCACACTGTGGATCAGGGTGCTTCATATGGGTAAGGTTATTATTCATAACCTGAGTGAGTTTTCCCAGTATGGTGATAAGCTGATCAGCACCAGTTGTATCACCATCTCCACTATAATTATCTTGAGCAGGAGGGAAATCCCTACATGGAGTGTGTGCATTGATACGGTTTTCATTCCTTCCACTAGGCGCCATTTATAAACAGTGGCATAAACTATATTAGTTTATGAATCGAAATACATAATTCTAAACTTGTAAAACACTTAACATAAATTGAATAGTTTATAGATATAATCCATAATCATAAAAATGTTTTCTTTGAGGAATTATATACTCATAAACCCTTCATAATGGTTTGTAAAGAAAATGATAATTATCCTAAGCATATCCACCTAGAGTGTCGTAAGCAAGAGTGCAGCAAGGCCTGTTGTCGTGCACCAGTTCCTATTCGAGTCTAGCTCAAAGTGGTGTTTTCGGGTTTTACCCCTAGGTACATCTGTGCCAGAGCCGCCTCTACCTGCTTGTATCCAGACAGGGATGTATTTCTCAGAAAACTCATAAAATCTCTAGAGTACCAAAATTCTAAGAAATTTTTCTATACTGATCCTCAAAGTCCATCTTAAGGCTATGTTCTCTAATCAGAGTTTATCTAAATCTAGTTTTCAAGGTTTTTACTAAACTTTATCTGATACCAACTGTAACGCCCTAACCCTAGTTACCCAGAGTTAGTGTATTATTACATAACATTGTCATGATCACAAAAGATCAAGTCTCAAAATACCGATTAGTTTAGTAGCCTTGGAAGTAATAGATACATTCATAAGGTTAACATTACATCATAAAATGGAAAACTAAAAAAACATTATTTCCACAGACAACACTGATATCCCATAGAATATCCCTACAGGTTATTCATAATATACTTCTTCGCATCCTGGGAAAAATAAAACATAGAAATGGGTGAGCTTGGATGCTCAGTAAGGATAACAATATAGCGAAAACTTTCATAAATAAGCATAAACATTTAAGGCGATGTATAAGACTAAAAAAATACTTTAAACTTGAAATTAATCATAATATGGAAAAGATAAAATCAAATAATTCCATTTAATTACTCACATGGATATTCTACTAGTCAAATAATCACATGAAATATCAATAGCAACTTTCATAATGATGGAATGCATAATGCTAGACTTTCATAACCACGTAGTCAAGGCCTTATGCCAAGAATACAAATAAGATTTTGTCAAGACCTCATGCCAATACACTATTTTGTCTCATGAGACCTACCAATGCATCTAGGAGATATAGCAGGCTCCACCCGTCACATACTAAGTCCAATGCATTCCTCATATGAAAAGGTTTAAACATAACATAAACATCTGTATTAAAACTAGCATACGAAATGTCAATACTTTATCCATAAACCATGAATGGTATAAATATAACACATCCATAGTCAAACATATCACAAAACCTTCAATACAATATGAAAGTTTTGTATCATAATAAATTAACTTCAAATAAACTTAAAATCCATCAAAGGATGTTGACATAGATGAAATCAAAACCCTTTTTAGAGAAATATCTATTTCTATTTTGAAATCATTTAAAATTCATATAATTATAATAGAAAACATTTATTTTAGAAATATTATTATAATATTTTAAGGGAATCTTGATGATGTTATAATGGTATAAAATAGCCACACCCACCGTATAAGTTAAAAAAATACATTCATACCTTAATTTTGTCGAAAATGTTATAAAGGACCTTGTTTGGAAAATGACAGAAAGATTCATTTATAAAAATATTATAAAAAGTCAAACAAGGGTATAAATGACTTTAACCCATAGTATATAAAATAGTAATAATGTTTTGAAATACATTTTTAAGAAACATGGATGTGGATGATAAAGAGGTCCCAGTAGATACTTACGTAAAAACAACCTCGGAAAATAAAGAGATTGTAAAATTAACCCTTAACTTGTACTTTTCCTTGGTCGAGGGTAGGTTAACATCCTGTATAATGGTTAAATAATTGTTATTAAATAATAAAATAATCATATACATTAATATGATATCATATATGATCTTTTAACATTACTTCGTTAATAATATCTTGGTATTATCATTGTTTCGGGTGTTAACGGATTCGTTTTCCTTTATATTCTTTGTTATGTGAGTCATATTTTTTATGGATGGGATGTATCTTATTAATATCCAGAATGATATCAAGTCTTTAAATATTATTTTTAATCCTCTAATGAAGATTAGTCTTGAATGGATGCGATGGGGAATGAATCTCATCGCGTTCGTGGAGACGGTAATCCATACGTACGCATGAGCGACAATATAATTATTTTGATGTTAAAATATTATATAATTGGATGTTATATCATATATACAGAATCATTATCATTTTATATTTATTATTTACATCAATTACACATCATTATTATACACATCCAAATAATAATGTATTGAATAAAAATTACACCATGACGTGGAGACGGTAAGCCGTACGTATGCACTTATGGTGACATGTCATTCAAATGATGGATAGAATAATGAATATGGTTGTACCATATTTATAATAACATAAAATTATATAGAATATACTAGAGTTATTATTTTATAATGGAAACAACAAAGAAAGAGTGAGTGGAAGAAGAAAGGAACATAAAAGAGGTGATGAAATATTTACCTCTTCTTCAGGTTCTTCCTTTTGATTTGATCAAAAGGGATCCTTAGGTTGGATTTATAACTAATGTAAGGCCTCTAGGATGAAGTAAGGATAGTTTAGAGGGTATTTGGGCATGTTTTGGCCGATCCAAATGGATTTTAAGGTGTGAATTAGAGATAAGGGGGTGCCCTTTTATAAGAGGGGTGAGGGGCACCTTAGGAAAAGCTAGAAATATTTTTTTATAATAAAATAATTTTCGGTTTCTAATGGAACCAAAATGAATTATTTAAAATCTAAGGTGTGTATGGGTAAAAAACCACTCAACCAATTGGTTTTAGACAGGTTTGGGTCACTATATTAACTTTATATTTTAGATTTAACTCTTAGTTAAATAGTTTGACATTTACCATGTCTCTTTGTATTTTTATATTATATGGTTAATAAACTTACTATATACTTCTAAGTGAACACCAAGTGTTTAATTAATGGTAAAACTATAATTATATAATTCTTTCGGCCTAACATTAGATTTTTATTAATATAATATCAATTAATAATATAATATTTGTTTTAAAAACTCTTTTATGTCAATTTTGACACTATTTGGTATTTTGTTTTTTCTAAATTCATAACAACATTATTACTTCGAAAACAATTCATCTAACCAACCCTAGCATGTCATATTAACCTAAAAAATTATTGGAATTCATAAAAAGTCTCAAATTACATTTATTTGGATATTTATAATATCAATTATTTTAATATTTCATTAATTAGGTAATTACTGCATCATCATTATGTCATAAATAAATTAAATTATTTAATGTATAAAAATTATAAATAAAATACCATTATGTAGGAAATATTTTTATATTTATAATGAATATTTTTAGTCGAATTTATCTTATGTATAACTTTATATTAAAAAAATTTAGTTATTAAACTTTGATTTTAACTCCTTTAACTCTTCTTTAAATAAAATAATAATAAATGTCCTAATCTAATCCAAGTGGACCAAAGAGGTTAATATTTTTTTCCTATGGTTGTTTTTGGTTGAATTACACTTATCCAATATAATTAGGACATGTTTTAGGGTAATAATAATATCGTTTTTACCCTTAATTACCCTGTTTACTTTTAACCATGGTAAATAAAAGTAAAAAGTTACTATTCACCAAAAATTATTTTCATCTTATTGAACCACATTTTTGTTACTAATATCAGTTGTGTCTCTCAGATTTTTGAAATTCAACTCACAGAAGCGGTAAAATTAAGTTTTGTGTAAATTTGCAAATGCTCCTAGGAGGTGGGTAAAAGACGGTAAAAGGTTCAATAAAATTTTTATATATCTAAAATTATTATAAACTGACTCCAATGAATTAAATTGAACTTATATAGGTATTATGTATCTATTTTGACCTAAAATAAATTTAAATAAAATAAATAATTATTTAAATAAAAATTCGGTTTTAAACTATAACTCAGTGTTTTCCACTATTCATCAAAAATTGAAAGTTTTCAGAAAAATACCAAAAATTCACCCTAGGATAATTTTGATATTCCGAATCCAAAAATGAAGTCCATTTTGAAAGATAAAATTTATAAAATTTCAAAAAGTGGATATTACTATTCATAACGGCTAGTTTGATTAGTTGTGGTGTGTTAGAACTCGAAGTTGTGTACAACACATGCTACTCTATTATTCAAAGAGAAGTGTACCGTGGAAGCTTGGAGTGTTACACTTATCCTTACTTAGGTCCCTCTTGCCCTTACACAATGCATGGAAAATGGTTTTTACCTTTACGCAAGTCAAACAAAGTGGGTTTACCCTTACGAAAGACCTTTTAACACCCATTTACCCTTACATAACATCATAAAATTTATGTAAGGGTAATGTTTATTGAATAAAAATGATTATAACATAAAATAATTATAAAATAAGCCCAAAATGGGGTTTTAAGTATAATTTAAAATTGAGAATATTATAATTAAAATGAAAAAATAAATAAATCAATGTAAAATGAACCATGAGATTGAGCAAGGAATTTTGAAAGTGAAATTTATGATTCCCCTCTAGGATCATATAAATGATATATGACCATATGTTCCTACAAATTGTTAGTCTTGGTGAGAATATACATTCTATATAAGTGTTTATTTCTGGAAAGAATAGACTTATGGAACATGATGTAGAACTAAGATGGAAGAAACATATGGAATACATTCCATAATTGGAGACAAAATCAACATCCAGAAGTGAATATCTAGGAGTAAGAAACTTGTATTTCTTAAGAGTAAATTTTTTTATGCATAAGTGTAAAATATAGTTCTTAAAGGGTTTGCAAGAGTCTTCAGAATGAAACATAAGAGTGACTTAGAGAGTGTTTTTGGGCATGAGAATTATTCACCAGAAGATGAAGGTAAAGTCAGTGCACTAGAAAGGTTTTTTAGTTTCTATGATTAGGAGGAGGTTCTCTAAAAAATTTGAAAATAGTGGAACCTGTGGAACCAAAAGATCATTTTGGTGCTCATTTATAAATTTTTGGACTCGAGCCACTTGTATTGTAAATGAAATTTTCACATTTATTATTATGTCAGGTCATTCTTAGGAGTGATTTTTTCATTTTTAATCTCTTTTCTATCTTATATTAAGGTTGTTTGTTTCCAATGGAGTGATACTTTTTAAAAAAAAACATAAATCGTTGTCCTAGTCAATTAATTTACGTTTTATTTTTCTTGTTTCAATTTTTTTAGTATATTATGAGTGTTTTATAGTTTTCAGATAGTGCATGGTTGGAATGAATGGTTTTGATGTGTGACTATGCAGTTCTAGATAAAATACTTCATGATATCATGAGTTTTAGACCTTTTAAAAACCTTGTTCTATCTTTTTAGGTTCTAAAGGTTGGATCATTCCAAATCTTTGGAAGTAGTGAAAAAAGTGGCATCCAGTTTTGGAATTCTGGTGTGGGAAAATCAGATAGCTATTTTTAGAAGACATGAGTTGCTTATCCTTTGTTATTTTCCATTTCATTTTGTTTTTTTTTGTTTTAGATAGATGTCATTAGAAGAGGGAAATGTATGAATAGACAAGTTTGATAGAACAAATTTCATATTACAGGGGATGTAAGTTGAGAACTACTGGTTCCAGAGAGATCTGGAGGGTTTGTTGTCTTATGTCAAGCTAGAAGTAATTTCTAAGGAAGAATGTGAAAGTATTTACCAGAATACATTGGGTGAGATCTAGATGACATTTTCCCAGAACATGACCTTCCACATCTATGAGGTGAAGATAAATTCTGAATTGACGTCAATAATTACAAACACATATGATAATCCTTTCACAATGAAAATTTATTTCTGATGTGATGATTATTTAGTATGAATATGTTATAAGGAAGATCGATGAATGTCCATATCAATGATTTCAACATGATATGGAGTTCATTGGATTCCATTGGAGTGAGATTTGATGAAGGTGTGTGGGAATTGATACTTATATCATTGATTCCAGAATCATATGATTTGATGGTTACTAATGTGATCAATTTTAGTTGTAATAATGACTTGGTATCCAATGATATTTTAGATATGATTCTGAATGAAGATATCTAGAAAAATAAAGTCTCAATTGTTTCCAAAATAGTGTTTAGTATAGAAGGCAGGGGACACTTCACTCGAATAATTTAAAAGAAAAAGGGAGAGGATAAAAGATACAATAGTCATAGGAAATTGGATGGTCTTTTTGAATCCACATGTTGGCAGTATATAAATAATGGAAACTTATGAGAGGATTTTTGTAAATACATGTAAACTCTAGAAATCGTGCTTTTGTTTCATCTACAAGCTCCTCAACTAAAGGGGAGGATGACACTTTGATTCTAAGCATCATGGGTTTGATGGATCCATGGATTATTGACTCCAAATCTTCATTTTAATCAATGTATGAGAAGGGTTTCATGGGGAATTATATATTTGAAATATTCAACAAGGTTTTCCTTATGGATATAAAATCACTCTAGATTATTGGAAAAGTTTCTGTAAATGTTCAAATGAAAAAAAATACTTGATATTTTTTCAAGGTGTCTGACTCATCTTGGGCTTACAAAAGAATTTGATTTCCATTAGTCAGCTTAATAATGTGATATTTTATATTGTATTTATATAGGGTGTGTGGAAGATAAAATAGGGTTCCACAGTGTTATCTCGGGGTGTAAAAGATGAAACTTTGTACCTAACCAAGGTTTCAAAAGGTGAATTGCGTACTAGAGAAACAATTTATAAAAATGTAAAGTTATGTCATGTCTGACTTGGATACATTGATGATAAAGGTTTATAAACCTTGACTATAAAGGTATTTCTAAATCTTGATTGTATCGAGTATAAAACATGAAAGTTTTGCATAGTAAGTAAGAAATTAAAGGTTTCTTTTTCATCATTGGATAAGGAACCAAAGAATAAAAATCCTGTGATGGTTCATATAGATGCATGAGGAATAAAACCAATTCAATCTCACGGGGGTGTTATACTATGTTACCTTCGTCAATGAATCCATGAGGAATGTGTGAGTGTTTTCCTTAAACAATGGTCTTAGGTTTTTATAAGTTTCATTATATAGAGATCCATGGTGAATGTTGACACTAGAATAAAGATAAAATAACTTCAATTTGATAATGGTTATGAGTATAGAGGAATATAGTGTAAGAGTTGGTGTCCTAGAACCAACTGATTTTACTTTGATTACATGGATATATAATGTATTATTACATATTGTTCATTGTTCTGCATGAATATGATGTAATAATGTCCTAGAGTATTTGTTTCATTTATAAGGTCATGGCAGTTCCCCGCTATGATGAGAACCTTGAAATGTTATAACAATATTCTTAAATATAGTTCTACGGTTGGATGGCATACTATGATGGGACACATAGCATGCAGACCGTTAGGTGCGAGTACTCATAAGCATATGAGACTTCCTCTCATGAAGTTCACACTTGGTAATATCCAAGATATGAGATTATGATAACATACCCACTAGTATGAATTCCGCATGTTTTAGTGTCATTGGATTTTTCTATCTTTGAGCATGTGTAAGGATACTTAGACTTTAAGATTATCATTAATATGTGTCATGACTCATACACTTTTATTTACTGATGAAAAATATCACGCAAGCAGTTAGCGGGAAGTAGGGTATGTTGGGTGAGTCATGAGTGGAATTTTATTAATGGATAATTTGAGGAAGGATTTGTCCCTTCCATTTATGGAATTTGATATCTCGGCCCTTTGATTGAAATAGAACTATCACACGAAATTCCATGGTCATGGTGTAATGATGAGTTTATTTCAGGTAGTCAAAGAACGACGTATCAAGCATAAAAGTTGATGAAACTATCATGAAACCTACTTTATGAGATATTTCAACAAAGGGATTATATTACACAGTGGGCGTTCTTATGTGGATGTTTTTTTTTTTGCAACTTTACTTTCTTTCTCTTGGGTTCCTTGACCCGTTGCTAGACAGTACTCTTGGACTTTAGGCAAGCCCACCTAATTCCAATGAGAAAGAATCCTAGAGGGTAACACACTAAGTGTTTTTGGTGGTCCTGGTTAAATTATATTTGAATTTAATTAATAAAATAAATATTATTCTAAATACCATGGAATAATTTTATTCAATTTAAAATGATCGCATAAATTAAATAAAATATATTTATTTATTTTATTGAACATTTAATAAATATTTATTTAATAGTTTGTAAATAAAATATTTATTTAAGAGAATAAATTATTTATTTATTTATTCAGATGTTCAATAAATGGAAGTGAAGTTCGATCGGACCAAGGTCGGTTCGGTAGTAAACTAATTATTTTCAAGACGGTAAATAATTATTTAACTAGTTAGCACAAGTTAAAATAATAATGACACTGCTATTATTCTGTGACGTGGAATTTTATTTTATAATTCTGTTTTGCGCAAGTTGGCACACCATGAATAATGATGCGGTATTATTATTATGAGAATGGGTTTTCTCTAAGTTCATGAATGTATTTAATTGTTTCTATGCAATTAAATATTGTAACTGAAATTCCATGTATATAAATACACAAGTAGGACTATTGTTCCATACACCACACCACACGCCTGGTGAATTGATAATTGTTGAGCCAAACAGTTTCTCTCTTGAATCCTCTTCTCTCCCCTCTCAAGAATGAGAGACATTCTTCAAGGCCAAATAACAAGCAATCAAGAACAACCGACACAAGACACTCGCTTCGCCGCGCTAACACCTGAAGAGCAAGCGATGTCGATCGGAATCCATTGGAGCATGTGTGGATCACCGCTAGAGGTATTATAGTTTGGATCCTTAAAAGAACAATTATATAATCAGTAAGGGTCATTTCGAACGATCAATATCATCAACAAATAAAAATACCAAAGATCCAGGTATTATTTTTCTTTATGAAATTAATTAAATTAATTATAAACATGATGTGCAAGAACCTCTCTAAAGGTTTTGGACCTCTTTCTTCTCTATCTAAATATTTGATTATATTCCATGGAGACCGGCGCTCATCATCGTATTGATCCTAGAATAATCATTGATCGTGGTAAAAAATTAAAGTTGGGTGTCATCCCAACCATGCTTCCGCTACACCCGAAACCTTCATAGAGTTCCATAAGTTCCATTGGATGAATGAAATATTTATAGAGAAGACTATGCCTAAAATATATGAAAAAAATGGTGTTTTATAATGGTTGAATTGAAATTTTAATGAGAGATCTAAGAACATGAAGTTATGTTCTAGATTACAAAAAGAGTTTTGGGTTAAAATAGTTAACTATGCAGATTATCTCATGAATTGGAGTCCTTTCAAACTAATGAGTTAATTAATTATAAAATAACTTTAGACTGAAAGATCAGTTGATTTGAATCACCTAAAATTTTTTAAATCAATTATGTATTCTCTTGTCAATGCTAAGTAAATGGATAAGTTGGAAGCTAAGTGACAAACATTTTTATTTTTTGGATATAATGATTAAAAAAATTGATTTTGGATATGTGATAATAATGATTAAAAGATTATTGGAGTATGGAATTTTATCTTTAATGAGGTGATCCTATGGAAGTATTAGAACCATGTTGGAGATACAGTTTAGATCAAATAGCCAATGAAAACTAAGGTTATATCTACATAGATGTTGGGTGGCGTCGGGCTATTCCAGGAGCACTAAAGTTTAATAAGGGCAACCAAGTTTTAGAATAAAAGAAACTAATAAAGTTTAAAAAGTACCAGAGTCCAATATACTGGAATTCTCAAGGACCATGGAAGCTTAGGGAAGAGTTTCATAAGTGTAGGGTCTAAAAGTAGCTAAACCTCAATGATTAATAAGATTTACCAGGGTCAGATAACTAGTGAAAAGGTTTGAGTATATAATTACATTTCTACTATATATAGATGGAGGGGAACCCAAAATCTTGGAGGAGGAAATAAGTCCAAGAAAATTGTTTTAGTGTTAGATAAAAATGAAGTAAGAGTTGAATTCATCACATGTTTCTAATACATGCGACCTAGCGATAATTCTACAAGGTAATAGGGTGTTGTAGAATAAATAATAATATCCTATAAATGAGGATAAAAATGGTATGAAATGTTACATGGCATGGGTGGTTGTTAAGGTTTTTTAATAATTGGAAGGAGTGGGGTAACGAACCAACCCGGGTTAACCTAACACATCACCCAGGTCAATCCACCACAAGGGCCGAAGCGCATTCCCAATAACTATAGGATAGAGAAAATCACTAAGGGTATAAAAACAAAACTAATGTGAATTATTTCACCCTCATGAATCCCTATATAAACAATAGGTTCCAATTGGGAACCTGAAACAAGGTTTCCATGCAAGGTAAATAAGTGCATAAAATAATTGGAAAACAATTAAACATGAAATAAATATAAATGATAACAAAAATATTTCACAAAAAGATTTAAAATTAGACAAAACTATTTTATAAAAAGATTTTAAATCTATGAGTCAAAAATAAAACAAAGACAAAAGGATGAGAAGGCCAATACTCAACATGACCCAAATGGTCCAATGAACTCAAGAGAAAAATCACACAATCACTATACTACCCTCAATTCACCACCATAAATCAATATCTATACACTTCCCAAGAGAGAGTGGTAATAAATGGACATGAAATCCAAAACCCAAAAACTTGTATAAGACATGATGACAGCATACCCACTAATGTCAGCATATAGGGTGTAATACAACACTCATTAGAATTCCACCAAGATTTTATATCATTATTTTTTATAAAAGAATCCAAATATGTTAGTTTGAAAATAAATCTAAGAAATTAGTTTTTTAATTCATTTTCATGATTTGAAAACAAACAACACTTAAAGACTTCTTTTTACAATTCTTTCCTTTGAAAAAAAAAATTAAACCTTTCATTTACCATTTTTAAATATATCATGGAAAATAAACCAATTACATAAGAATGAAATGAGTTTTCTTTTGTAAACAATGGTTTTCATCAAACCTAATCATTTTTAAACAACCCAATCCTTTCACAAAACCTTCACACAATCCTCAAGTATGAAGAAAGAATAAAGGAAAACCATAAAATAAAATAATTCCATGGGAAAACATGAAAGGTTGATAACAATAACATAAGGAAAATCATATAACAATAAGGTTCGACAATAAGAAATATCAATACACCCAAACATGTCCAATATGAGAAATAAATAACTCACATTCTAGGTGAGAAATAACGAAACCATAACATATGATACATATTATGAGGCAAATTTGTAGGGAACATTGGGATAATACTCTACGTGCATAGGTGGAACTAAATTCTGTCAAGTTTTATAGTCCTACAACTCTTCACCTGAATCTCTCTCAGCTAGACTCATCATAGACACACACCTTAGCTAGAAAAACCTCAATTAAGGGCCACTATCCAGCAAAAACACTCAATTAGAAAAAAAAATTGTCCCTCAATTTCCCACCAATAGCCTAGGGTTCCACATGGAATAACTAAAGGAGGTGGCCCGCTATCAAATATATGTTAATCACATGACAACCACATATCCCAAAACAACATATCACAACAATAATATTTATACCACCTTTGAAACCCCATTTAATAATGATCCCCTTTACCATAAACATAAATATTAACCATAATTTACCTATCCATTGACACATAGATGCACAAATATCAATAATAGATAACAATGGGGCCCATCAAGGGTGTAACCATCAATCAATAAAATTATTTTACATAGGGTTCCAAATGGGTCTTTGTATTTTAAAATAATAACCATATCTTTTGAAATCCATTTTTAAAACCATATTTGAAAAAAAAAAGAAATTTCCAATAAATGCATAAAAATATCAATGCACCATGATGATTAAATAATTAAATACACCACCATAAAATTAAATAAATAAATCATATACCCCTTTTGAAAAATATATAAATACTATAAACCACAAAACACTCCACATTATAAACCAAATTTGACCCAAACACTTGGAATAAATAATTTTTCTTGAAGAAAAATATCATTGTAATTTTATCAAACACTTAGAATGTATAAAATGTTGGGACCAAGTTGGATGGAAGTGTTTTTTAGATGATGGAATTATTAGAAGAAGTATTTTATTGAATGTTTTGTATTTTGTTGCCTTTATGAGATATCACTTCACTTTGTAAGTTTTGGTGATTGGACAAAGCAGTACAGAACTTAGAAGATCAGATACATTTTTCTTAAGAATCCATCAAATTTAGTTTTCTATTCTGAAAATATTTTCTAGGTAAAGTTGTTTTTTGGACTCATATTATGTTAAAAATGAAGTTTTTGATCAGAGTAAGAAGTTGTATCAAAATTAGAATGTATTTCAAGATGTTCTTCACATAATCTGATGATTCTTTTCTATGTAAAAAGTTCTTAAAATAACGAGTTGTTTTAAAAATTGAAATCAAAGATTTGTGAAAGAAAGGGGGAGAAAATGTTTTTGTTCATTCTAATAATTGGTAATCGGTTTGAGTTTCTGATAGAAATAAAGAAGGTGTTAAAAAAATTGAAAGTCATAGAACTTTCCAAATCAAGTCAAATGATGATTTCTCGATCTCAGTGTTCTTAAACATAATTAATTGGTTCATGATACAATAAGAGTTTGTGGAATAAAATAGAATACGAAGTTAAAGTCTTCCAGTCTCATATCATCGGTGCAAGAAGTACAAGATGCTGAAATTGTTTATTGTCTGGGAGTTTGATTTGGATGTTGTTAGAGGTTTTTCAAAATTTATGATCCATTAATCCATAAAAAAAATTATGACATTGATAATACATCATATAAATAATATCATCAAAGTAATATATGAATTACTAAGTTAAACTATGTATAGAAGTTGTTGGTATTGATAAATCAGAAGGGTTTCAAAGAATTATCAATCAGATGATGTAAAATAATGTAGCAAACCATTTTCATTGAAGCATCGGAGTGTGTTCTCAAAGATGTTTTGTTTTTAGTTAGTTATTAAAAAAAGTCATGATTTTTTTAAATTAGGTCAATATTCATTAGACAATTATTAACATCAATCCATCGGATGGGGAATAGAGACTGATTCATCAGACACACGCTAACACTGATAATTCATCAGATGCTAAACTTTATTGGATGCGGTTTTATTATTCTAGGGAGATTCTACACAAATGAATAGGAGAAATAATTTGAAGTTGTTTTTGGACTGTTTTTTAAGGGTTCTTGAGTCCTTATAAGTTTAAATTATGTTTGTGATAAAACAACTGAACAAATTGACTAGCTTGATAAATATAATCAGACTACCAAAGTGATTGAGTAGATCTATAAGAGTGAGGAATATTGAGTAAAGAAACTAAATTCTAACAAAGTTTCACCAACTTTTATGGTATAATAAGTTTCAATTTATTTGGATCATTGGAATGGGAATTTTTCTATTTTACATGTTTTCAATTGGAATAAGGGAATTAGAGTGATAATTTGTATTAAAATGAAAAATTATATCAGACTGAGCAATTGTTTGCAAATTTTAAGAAGTCTAAAGTGGTGAGAAGATTCAATAAGATTCTAGAATAATTCAAAATATTCAAGAAGAACTGAAGTGTTCAAAATAGAGTTCAAATGAAAATTAAATTTAGGTTTGTGAAATTTCGTTGAGTGGGAAAACAATTTTGGGATCCCACCTTCTCTATTTTTAGGTTCCCTAGAAACAGAAAAGGTGGCATTCCAAAAGACTTTTCCCACTCAAAAAAATCACAAAGATGAATTTCATCTCCATTTAAACTAAATTTTAACCACTTTAGTGCTTCTCAACTATTTTTTATTCTTCTCAAATCTTCTTGAATCTTCTCACCACTTCATCCTTCTTCAAATTTACAAAAAATTCATTAATCCAATATAATTTTTCATTTTGATATAAAGTGTTACTCTAATACCCTTGTGGTGATTGAAAACATGTAAAATAGAAAAATTCCCATTCTAATGCTTCAAACAAATTGAAATTTTTTTTGTCATAAAAATTATTATAGATTTGTTAGACTTCAGTTTCTTTAATCCAGCTTCCTCACTTATATTTCTCTACTCAATCAATTTGGCAGTCTGATTGTATTTCTCAAGCTGGTCAATTTGTTCATATATTTTGTCACAAACATCATTGAAACTTCTAAATAATCTATAACCCTTCAACAATAGTCTAAAAAAAACTTATAATTATTTTGCTTATTCATTTTTTCCACATCTCTTCAGACTGATGAAACTGCATCCAGTGAAGTCTAGCATCCGACGACTTATCGGTGTTCATATGTGTTTGATAAATTGGTATTTGTTCCCCATATGATGGATCGGTGTCAAGACTTGTCTGATGAATCTTGACCCAATTTAAAAAAATCATGGCTTATGTTCTTAAATAACTAGAAAAAAATTGAGACCACACTCTAATGCTTCGATGAAAATAATTGAATACATTATTTTATATCATCTGATTGATTGGTCTCAGAAACCCTTCTAATTCATCGATACCAACAACTTCTCTACATAGTTCCACTCAACAAATATACTCTACCTATGATGATATTATTCATTCAATTTATTATCAATTTCATTATTTTTCTAATGGATTATGGGATTATCACTTTTAAAAAACCTCTGACAACATGCAAATCAAACTCTCAAAAAACAAAAAATATTAGCGTCTATTACTTCTTTCACTAATGATCTAAGACTGGAATAATTCGACTTTATATTCTATTTTCTTCAAAAAAATATTGCATGTTTCATGACCTCTTTATGATGTTTAAGAACATTTAGATTGTAAAATCATCATCTGACTTAATTTGAAAAGTTCTAAGAATTCCTATTTTCTTTAACACCTTCTATATTTTAATCAGAAACTCAAATCGATTTCCAATTATTAGAACGCATAAACAATGTTTCTCCCCTTTCTTTCATAAATCTTGGATCATAATTTTTCATACAACTCTAGATTTTAAGAACTTTTGACACAACAAATAATCATCATATTGTGTGATGAACATCTCGAAAGACATTCTAATTTATATACAACTTCTTAATCTAATCAAAAACTTCATTCTGAAAATAATATGAGTCTGAAAAACAACTTTACCCAGAAAACATTTTCAGAATATAAATATGAATTTGATGTAATTTCTTAAGAAAAATGCATCCAATCTTCTGAGTCTAGTACTACTTCATCTGATCACCAACACTTACAAAGTAAAGTGATATCTCGTAAATATAAAAAAAATACAAAAACATTCAAGAACACACTTCTTCCAACTATTAAAAAATCTAAACAACACTTCCAATCAACTTGGTCACAACATTATATCCCTTTGGATTTTGTTGTCAACCAACCTTAATAATTCACTAAAACTTTATAACTCAAGCTATGGATCACTAATCAAAAATTCTAATCCTATGTGAGTGAACTCATTGTAGGAAATAAGAATCATTGATAGAAAAACCATGTTGTCCATAATAAGTGATTTAAGAAACATATATTTATCACTTAAAAACTTCTTCTACATTCCTGTAACAAGTTTCCTACAAGAACTTCAACAAACTATTAAAATGGTTCACACACTTACATGATAAGTTTACAACTTACCCACAACTTTCCCTAAATACATGATTCCTTAAAAGATTTATCACATACTAATGGATGGATTTATGAAACATCATTTTTCTCCCCCTTCAAAACACTATCCAAAGACTAGAAGATAGAGGGGGGGACACATACCTCATCCTTAGAGAGAAAGATATCGGACACTCATGATTAACCTTAGTTTGAAAAATGTTTCTTTTGGTAAAGGTTTTGAGATAATTTTAGTAACTTATTCCATTATAGTAATATATTCCAACTTGAGTTCATTATTATCCACATGATCTTTGATGAAGTGATACTTGATATCAATATGTCTTGAATGATAATGTTTCACTAGATTTATTATGAGATTTATAGAACTCTGATTATCACAACCCAATAGTAGGGGTAACTTCAATTCAATAATTAAATCTTCCAGTTGAGTCTTCACCCATATAAGTTATGTTACAGCTTGAGTGGTGAAAATATATTCATATTCTTCCATTCTAAGAGTTACTGAATTTTTATTTCTTAGTATTAAAATATACACAACTTTCCCTCAGAAAGCAAACTCCACCATATATGGACCTTCTATTATCCACACTTTCTGCCCAATCAAAATTTTTGTATCCAAACAAATCAATTCTACCTGAGTTGTCAAATCTGATTCTGAAATATATTGTGACTCTGATATATCTAAGAATTATTTTTCTAGCCAAGATATGAGATTCCATTAGATCACTTTGAAATCTTTCCCATAAGGTAAAAAAATAAACAATATCTAGTCTTAAAGTAGTCATATACAAAAAACTTCCAATTAGCTTTTGAAACACTTTAGAATCAACTTCATTTCCTTCTATATCTTTAGACAAATTGGTTTCCACTAAAATTGATGTAGAAATAGGTTTTTAATTATTCATTCCAAACTTCTTAAGAATTTTATTAGCATACTTCTCTTTATATAGAAAAATGTACTTCCTATTTTTTAATATTTTTAATCCAATAAAATATTTCATTTCACTGATAATGGATATTTCAAACAACTTCTTCATCTCTTTATAAAATATTTCACAAGTTCTTTCATCATTACCGGTAAAGATAATATCATAAACATATATAATAACCATGAGATAAATATCCTCACATTATTTTAGGTAAATATTACTATCAAATCTTCCATTATTAAAGTTAAACTTCCTTAAGAAGGTATCCAATTTGGACTACCAAGCCCTTAGAGCTTGCTTTAACCCATACAAATATTTCTTTAACTTGAACACATAAATTTATTCAATTCTAGTAGAAAATACACATAGTTGTTCAACATAAAATTCTTCATCAAGTTCTTCATTGAGATATGCTGGTTTTACATCCATCTGAAAAAAAAATTGAAACTTCCTTATGAAGCAATTGAAAGAAAGATTCTGATTGTTTCTAACCTTAAAATTGGAGAAAAAGTATCATCAAAATTAATACCTTCAATTTGTAAGTAACATTTGCAAACTAATCTTTCTTTGTTTCTTATCACTTCACCATCTTCATTCAACTTGTTTCAGAACACCCACTTTGTACCAATAACATTTTTATCATTTGGTTTAGGTACATGTTCCCAAGTATCATTCTTCTCAATTTGGTCTAACTCTTCATTCATAGCTTGAATCCACTCCCAATTCTTGAAATCTTCATTAACACCTTTAAATTCATCTTTTGAATATAAAGAAGTATGTGTAATAATTTTTTATGTTATTCTTGTTTGAACCATTTATTTTTTATCACCAATAATGTTTTTAACTTACACCTATTTCCTCATCCTAGGATGAGATGTGTAAAATTATTCCTCGTTATTATAAATAGATGAGTCTGATTATTCCATTTACATAGCATCATTATTGTTGGGATTATTTTCATGTTGCTTAACAAAAACTCTTTAATCTTCTTTATATTCCTCTTCTAAATGTGTTTTTGTAGCATCTTCATCAGATTTTTCGGGAACTTTAAAATCAACAGAATCAATAATTATTCTCGTTTATTTGTTGAAACATATATATCATCTACCTTCTAGATCATATCCAAGAAAAATACCATCTTCACCTATTTGGTCAAAATTGCCAAGATTTCAACCTTTGTTCTTTATGTTGTAGGGACTCCCAAAAACCCTTAAATGTTTCAAACCTATAATTTAATTGTATAATATTTCATAAGGATCCATATCAGAATCCGGCCTATAGAAACATTGATTCTGAATATAAACTTATGTACTCATCTCCTTCCTCCAGAAGTAGTGATAAAATCCATATTCAATCAACATTATATGCCCAATATATACTAAACTTATATTATTCTTTTCAAAAACACCATTTTTCTATAGTGTGTATGGTGCACTAAAATCATGTTGAATTCCATGCTTTTCAAGATAACTTCTAAACTCCTAATTCTCATATTACCCACCATTATCAGTTTACAACTTCTTCAAAGAATACCCATATCCCTTTTTATCTATTCTATTAAATCTCTTACACATTTTTAGAGTTTCCAATTTATGTTTCAAATATATAATACATGTAATGTGAGTAAAATCATCAATGAAATAAATGAAGTACTTGTCTCTAAAAGTTGATTTTTTTCTCATAAACCCACAAATTTCAGAATGAATAAGTTCCAGGGGATGATTTGAATGAATTTAATCTTTCTTGTGCATAGAGTTTGTAATCTTCCCTTTCTGAAAAATTAAAAAACACTAATATCTTATTATTTTAATATTAGGAATATCATGAACACTTTCTCACTTTTTTAACTTTCTCATGTTTCCATAACACATATGTCCCAAACTTTTATTCCATAATTTTTTTTCATTCATCATGCTAAGATAACATGAATTCTGAACATCTCCAACTTGAGACAAATTCCCTTTTATATATTGGCCTCATTTAAAAACTTTTCCATCTTAAACCCTTTTCACAATAAAACCATATTTTATTAAAACAACTTTATTACCTTCATCACAAGGTTGTTAAAAACTTAACAAGTTGTGTTTCATCCCATAAAAAAATAAATCCTTCTTGGATTTCAACTTTTCTTTCCCAATAACAGTGGATCCAATACCTTTGATTATAAGTGATTCATCATTTACAAGTGTCACTATTCCTTATTTGAAATATTCACATTCTTCATCAATTTTTAATCTCCTATCATATGGAAATAACACCCATTATCCAAAATCTAGGGTCTCTCTCCTTTTGTATCATTGAGATCAGTTTCTAAAATAAGATATTTTTCTTTCCCTTTATCTTCCTTCACATATGAATTTTGAGAATTGTTAAAAACATTTTTTTGTGCCAGTAGAAAAACAATACATCCTTTAACAATATTTCATGGTTGTTCACATATTTTACAAATATTTTATAGAGGTTAGAACCTATTTTAAACTTTCAAAACAACTTTCTATGAGTTTCTTATTTAAAACTAGGTATAATTTTGGATCTATTGACGGTGGTGCTTTGAAAGATGATAACTCTAATCAAATTGAATAAGTGATTTGTGATATTGAAGTATAGAAATTGATAAATAAATGACAATGTAGTGTCTATATGGTGATGCTAAAATACTGTTGTATTTGGGTTGTACAGAATTTACGGTTTTATCGATGGTGTTATGATTTATTAACTTGAAGGTTAAGTATGGATGGAGTGATAAGAGTTTTATAGAGTTTCTACAATTGTTGAAAAATATTCTTCTTAAATAAAATGATCTTCTAAATTCACATTATAAAGAAAATAAAATACTATACTTGATGGTATTAGGGTGAAAAAAATACATGTCTTCCCAAATGATGGTGTTTTATATAGGAAGGAATACGCATTTCTGTCAGGGTGTCCTAAATGTGGGACATCACAATATAAGTTGAAATAATACTCACGGGATAATTTAGAAGTTATAGATACTCCTACCAAGTAATTTTGGTATATTATTATAATTTCTCATTTGAAACATTTATTTTCAAATTCACATGATACAAAAAGGTTAAGATGGCATGTATATGAGTGGATATGTGATGGAAAATTACAGAAACTAGCTAATTGTCCACTGCATAAGAAAATTGATCGTTAGTTTCATACATTTGGAGGTGAAGTTCAAAATCTCATACATGGACTATGTAGGGATGGAATAAATCCATATAGAATCCTTAGTCACACACATAATTCATGACCTATTTTATTGGAAATTTACAACTTATCTCCTGAATTTTGTATGAAGTGAAAATATATCATGTTGAGTTTAATGATATCTAGACCAAAATAGCCCAGAAATAATATTGATGTTTTCTTGTCACCATTAATTTATGATTTAAAACTTTTATGGGAGGAAGGTATTAGGGTGTATGATTCTTATAAAATATAATATTTTCAACTACATGCAATGATTATGTTCATTATAAATGACTTCCTAGAATATGGAAATTTTTCTGGATATAGTGTTAAGAGGTATAAATCTTGTCCAATTTGTGAACAATAGACTTCATATTATCAACTTCATTATGGTATAAAAACAGTATACATGGGTCATCGACAGTTTTTTTATGGATCACACTTATAGAAGATTAAAAAATGAATTCAAAATCTCATAATAATTTTATATTTCTCCAAAACCATTATCCACTTATCAATATTTTGAGAGGGTGAAAAACATTGATTTGACATTTATAAAGGCACATAAATCTGGTAATGATATAAATATTTGGAATAAACGGTTAATATTTTTTGATTTATAATATAGGAGATATCATGAGGTAAAATATAACATTTATGTCATATATCTGGAGAAGAATATATGTGATAGCTTGATTGGAAAATTATTATATATTAAAGTAAAGACTAAAGATGGGTTGAATGTGATATTAGAATTACTCTCAATGGGAATATGTTTAGAGTTAGCTCCCACTCCTAATTGAAGGCGAACATTCCTTCACCTAGATTTTCATAAATTATCCAAGAGGGAGAAAATTATATTTTTCAGTGTATTCATGATATCAAAGAGATGTAGGGTTATTCTTAAAATATAAAAAAATCATCTTTAAAGTATTTGAAGTTGACATGTATGAAATATCATGATTTTCACATTATGATGCAACAGCTCCTACTAGTTTCATTACATGGAATATTGCCCATCCATGTCATAATGACTATCATGAAGGTGTGTTATTTTTTCAATTCAATTTTTAATAAGTTAATTGATCCAAATTCTTTGAAAAAATTGGAGAATAAAGTTTTTTTTATACTTTATCAATTGGAAATTATTTTTCTCTATCTTTTGTTGATATCAAGGTGCATTTAATGGTTCATTTTATGTGATAAATAAAGATTTTTGGACCTGTATATCTATATTGGATGTATCCTTTTAAAAGGTATATGGAGATATTAAAGGGGTATGGTAAGGATCCATATAAACCTAAAGCCTCCATTATTGAGTAGTATATTTTTTAGGAGGTTTTGGAGTTTTGTACAAGATACTTGTCTGTAGTGGAGCATATTGGTTTGCCTATATCTTTCCATGAATGAGTTAATTATGTGGGAAAGGGGATCCATAGATTGAAAGTCAAATTGTTGACAGGTGAACAGATAAAGAAGGTACATTTATACATCTTGAATAACATTGATTATTCTTATCCATATCTAACATTACATATTAATGTGTCACAACAATGTTATCCAAATAAGAAAGATATGTGGATTTTGAATGAGCATAACAAAAAAAATCCATGATTTAAAGAGATCATGATTTGTAGATCAAAATCATTGGAAACATTGATATGGTTAGTGGGTGGTCTATGTTTAAATTTTATAACATGGTCTGGGTATGACATTAATGGATATACATTTTATAAAAAAGATTAGGACAATAGATGTGCGATTCAGAATAGTGGTGTATTGATGTTCGCAGAAGCAATGCATTTTTCGAGTGCCAAATACAAAAACCCTATCTACACATCAAGTTCATATTATAGATTCATTTAAGAAATATGGGAGGTTAATTACATTAAATTTCAATTTTCAGTTTTTAACTAAAAATGGTTTATTGGTAACAACAATGTCATACATAGTGAATTTAGAATGACACTAGTTAATATAAATAGATTGTAATACACAACTGATCATTTTATAATGGAAATATATATAAAACAAGTTTTCTATATTCTTAATAAATCTAATATGCAGTGTTATGTTGTATTATAAGAAAAAAATACTATGTTGGTGATGATAAACTTGAAAAAGATGCTGATTTATGTGAGATCCCTACTTCCATGGAATGATTAATCGATAATATTTATTAAAACATCGTAGGCATGGTTTGTACCATAAAGAATGATTATGAAGAATGAATTTGGGAAAACAATCCTTTATTACATTCCTAATATTATAGGTAACATATGTATATTTCTCGTTTACTTTTTAAAATTTAATAAAATGTTAGATATTTTAATTTTATTTTCTTTATTAAAACATGTATTATAACTAATAAGTTAAATTTTTTGTTTATATTAGTTTAGCTTTGTTTAATTTACCATGTTTACCCTCACATAACTTATCTATTAATTGATTTTGTTAAAATACAAGAATTTTAAATCTAATATGCTAAATAAAAACAAAAAATATTTTATAAGAGTATATTCAAAAAATATCATTTTTGGTGTAAAAATATTTATTAGGTTTGCGAATTTTTACTATTCACTCACCATTTTTGGATTTGTTTTCATTTTTTTATATATAATTTCATCTCTCATTAATGTTGTTAGAATTTTATTTAACTATAACAAATATGAATAAAAATGTGTTAAGTTTAGTTTAGTTTAATTTTTTTTTGATATTTTTCCATTTTTTATTTATAGTAGTATGTAATAGTTTCCTATAACCAGGACCATAGGATAATGGTAGAATTTCATGATAATGATATTCCAAGAGATCCAAATTCAAAAAAAATCAAGAATTTTATAGTAGTGTAAGCTAAAAGAAAAGTTATTATTTTGATTGATAATTGGAGAAGTGTTGACAAATTGACAATATCTCACTTGTGGGTGACTGTTTTGGTAAGCTCATTTGTTATTATTTTAATTATCTTGAAATTTTTATAGTAATATATGTTTCCCCCTTATTATTAGATTACATATGTTATACCTGATACTATAGAATTAAGGAGGAAATTTTTATCACTGGTTGCTAGAAAATAGAGGGATTTTAAATCAACCCTCACATCAGATTTCATTTTTGGGCATAGAAAAAATCATAATCCATGTGATATATATCCATTTATAGATGAAGATACATGGAATCAATTTGTTAAAATTAGAAGACAAGAATAATTTTTGGTAAGTGAAATGTCACCTTTTAGAAGTTTTTTTATATTAATGATTTTATTAATGATTTATTTATTCTTAATTTAAAATAATTGGGGAGATCTCGTTAGGATATCCAATATAGAAATATATACCCTCATACTTTATCTTGGGAAGGGTATATATTATTGGAAGAACAAATGATGGCTAAAAATTTTCAAAAACTGAGATTTGAGTCTTTAGGTTCTGTAGAGGTTGACCCCCCCCCCCCCACTATACATGAAAAATGGAAGAGGGATCTGATGATCAAAAAAGAACAATATCTTATAGAATAGTAGAGGGTTATAGCTGAGAGGATTGTGATATGTTTACTTTATTTATTTATTTAAGTTAAATCAATTATTTATATATTGTGATCCATTACATATTTTTTCAAATATTTTATACAGGATTTTCTTGAGGAGAAGAGCACACAGGGGGTCTTTATTGCTGAGGGTAGGAAGGATATTTTAGCTACAACATTGGTAAAGATCAAAAACCTAGTTTGTGTATGAGGATACCCAGTATGTGTATTGGTGAAAAAACCATTTACATGTTCTGA
The DNA here is from genome assembly GCA_963277665.1 of Viscum album. NCBI lineage: Eukaryota > Viridiplantae > Streptophyta > Magnoliopsida > Santalales > Viscaceae > Viscum > Viscum album. Next base: position 2,104,715,952 of record OY728165.1, read on the forward strand.
AGTTTCTTCAATGGAGGATGTTTGTAAAAAAATAGAATATTTGGAAGCTAAATATTATGATATTCGTGTAACAATGGAGGAAAAGATCATAGCTTCAGTACAGTTAATGTTTGTAGACATGCAAAGATAGTTTTAGACTAATGATCATACTCCTCTACCTCTTCCATCAGCTCCCACTCCTCCACTTCTACCTACAGACCCCAATCCTTCTTATCCTACTCCTACACCCCTCATCCATAGCTTCCCAGTTATTGTGAGTTGTATGTTGATGATCCCCAACATTATATTGTTGCATAAAGGATGATATTTTATATTTTAGATACCATTCATCATCATAGATAGAGATAGAGTATCATAGGGTCACTGTATAGGAAATTATAGATAGATTAGTAGAAATACCATTACCTACAGATTAGGTGACTATAGTTGGACTAAGTATCGACCACTTTTTATTTTGTCCATATAATCTTATTTTCCATATTATCATATAGGTATGTGTATATTATCTTTTATTTCATTTTTATATTAATTTTTTTTTTAAATTTTAAATTTTATATATTTATCTATTTTTTTACAATAATACATTAAAGGTAAAAAATATTGTATAGAAAACAACAAATACAAAGTGTCATGAGTTCATATACAAATTCCATAAGTCTTGATAGATTGTTAGCATATTAAAAAAATTGGATATTTATACAATTCCAATTAAAGTAATCATTTTTGGGAATGAAATGACTATGAAAATTTTGAAAAATGATATCATGGAACTTGTAACTGGAGATAATTTAGGCATCAACATGATGCAATTTTTTCCATGTACTTAACAAAAAAAAATCCATTATTTTAATTTAGAAAAAAAAAATATACTTATGTTTGTTTTGTATTAGGAATATTTATACAATTTATAAGAAGCATGAAAAGACAAAAGTATATGGATTTATAGACCCACAGTTTATTTCACATATAGCGATGATAATGACTGATGCTGAAAGAACAGTTTATTTTGCTAAAAGATTTCAAAAGAATGTAATTATTCAGTGTTAGATGTTTCTATATCTTCAAGAGTATGAAAAATATATCTCAAAAACTATTATATATATCTTAACATAATAACCACTAACATTAAATTTCCTTTTATTTCAGTGGTCATTGGATGTTGGGTGTTTTTTTCAAGGGAGAAGGCACTTTACTGGCTATGCTCTATCCATGGTGAAGTGTGAGAAAATTTTAAGAATGTATTAGTGTGTAAGTTTTGATTTTTTTAATACTTATTTATATTATAATGAATTTTAAATTTATTTTATTCATATTATTTTCAAACAAGGCATGGAATTTCTTTAGAGATACTATAAGAAAGAAGAGATCCAAGATCAAACATGTAAAAGAAAAGGTAAATTTTTATTTACAATTATAAAATTTTGGATATATTACTTAAAAATGTTATTTTGAATTGAAAAAATCTTTTAAAAATAATTTTCATAAACAAAAAGGTGTAAAGGAATATTGATACTATGTTTTAAGGTTTATGTATGAAATAATTTCAATTGGGACAGTTATAAAGTTACATAAGGTTATATTTATTTATAAAATTTTCCTTAATATTTCATTCATTTTATTCAGAATACATGATAAATGATTTCCTTTTAATTTTTATATTTTTTATGTTCCTCGCCCTTATAGTGCATAGGAGTTGAGATGCTTACAATTTGAATGGGCAAATCATTTCATAGGTTTTATTGGATTTTAGTTTATTTGTGTATATATTGTAAACTTTGAAGTTCTAATTGTAAATGTGTTTTGTTGGTTGTTTTTATGGTTTTTATTCTTGATTTATGTTTTTTTATACTAGTTTTTCTGCTGGTTTTTTTACTTGTATATTCTTGTCTGTTGTGGAGAGAAGGAATCAAAAGAAAATTATTAAAAAATTAGTTTTTCATGTTGATTATTTTATAAATGATATAAAAAAATATAGAGTAATTTATTTACAATGTTGGTTTTTATTAACATATCTTAAAAACTAATTTACAACATCACCTACAATAACTTCATGTACTAACCGACATTAAAAAGTAAAAAAACAGACGTGAAAAATCATTGTTTATACTAGTTCCAGAAGGTTTCAGATGCTCTACCTTAATCTGTTGGTAGGTGTAATAGTGGGACACATAATTAGTAATTTCATGCTTCATACCCATCCACCAGAATCATCATCTCATGTTATAATACATCTTTATAGTTCTTGAATGAACAGTCCATGAAGAACTATGACAATAAAAAAAGAGAACTCCTCATAGATATTGGGATGATAAATAGATCCCTAAAACTAAGAATACCATCTGAAGAGATAGACCAACCAAAATGGTCTCCCCACCATATAGGGTTTCCTGAATTCCTCTGAACTCGAAATCCTGCTACTGACTCTATAGAATAATCTCAAGGAGATATGATGTTAACTGAACACTAATTAGAACCATACCTGCAACATCCTCCTGAGAATCCAGATGCAATAAAGCAAAAATCCCTATAAGGTTTCATTCTTCCTTCGATTCCAAAATAGATTATGATGGAACATTCCTTCTAAGAGTGTCTACAATGACATTCCCCTTCCCTGAGGTGCAAGATATATCAATTTCAAATGTCTGAAGGTATTCCATCCACCACCTTTTTCTAAGATTCAAGTCTATTGACACTCCATTTTGTCACATAGATAAAAAGGTGTCAAAGGTAAATGCCTTAAGGGGAATAAGAGAAGATAATCAAATAATTCCAAAGTACAAATCCCTTTGAAAAAGGCCCTATGTGCTGGTACCCTCAAGAAGAGTTGGCACGCCGGGTACCTAAGCATCATCCTACGTGATGGACCTACGCATCAGCCTACGCATTGGCCAATGCATCATCCTATGTGACACACCTACATAAGCTAGCACCTTCACACATGGTCCCATATTTTCCTATAAATAGGACCCTAGGTATCTTCATTTTTACAGTCCAAAAATACCAAAGAACTTTCGATCTCTTCTCCCCCTAGTCCTTCTCCCAATCCCTCCGAAACTTTCTAGGTATCCCTCCAAAACCTAAAGAAAAGGGAATTAAAGGGGTAGTGGAACCAAAGTCCTACCAGGGTCTAAAACACATAACACCTAGATAAGGATCCCTCTACCCTATAGTGGATGAACACTAGAGTGAGATCCCCTTCACTAACTAGGGACTTATGTGAGACACTTCTGGGAACACCCGTGGAGACCCTTGGAGCCTTGAGAAAAGCCTTGCCCAAGTGTTGTTTCCTAGGTGGTCCATCACCCAAAATACCTTCATCTCATGTAGGCTAACCTATGAGAAGCACTCATAGGTTGCATATAATACCCTATGTGATACCCCCTTGGATCTCCGAAGCCTCTAACCTATGTGAGCCACTACTCATGCCCTCTTCTAAGCCACCCATGGTAGGGCATCTCCTCATTTGGATCCTTTATCTGAGAGGGACCAAATTGAAACTCCGCTAAAGCCTATGGACTTGAAAAACCATGGGAAGAGGCATGACAACATGTATCCCATTTGGATATGCATTCCTATGATCATAGGTTTCCCTCACTTACCCTACCTAATGGTTAGGGTCCTTGGGGTGCATGTGGATATGCATTCCCATGATCATGAGGACCCTAACCCTGGTGGAAGTTTTAGTCACAACCCAGTCTTAAGCATAAGGGTGAGGAATATATCCTCCCCTTATGATCTCTGAGACCTAGGACCTCTGGTTTCAGTAAAGGAGGGTGAGGAGCACTCTTTCCTTTCCCTTTGATAGGGAATGATATCTTTCTATCTTGCTATAGAACCAATTTTAGGGAATCCCTCCTGGAGTAAGCCCTTAGCCTTTATTACAGGACCTCTCCTGGTTTATTGTTTCCTCTATCTCCATACCCATGGGACATAGATAGATATATCACCAAATGTTACTATCCTGGATATCAAAACAAGAGGAGATATGGTAATTTCAAATCTCTTTCTCTCTCCCTTTGGGTTTAGGGCACAACGATGGTAAGGAAGTGATATCACCCCAAACTCTTCAACCAGTAGAAGGGGGAGTGTGTGGTTTTCCAGATATTCTACTTCCTCTTATTTATCACATTAAATAATGAATCATAATGACTCATGTGGGCTTAGAGGATATCCATGATCATGACATCCACGCATTTAGATGCATTTTTTTGGAAAATAATGTTCTTTTTGATCTTCCTCATGCCTTCCTTCAAAGTTCCACTATAGGTGGGGGGTCCTCAGGGCCACGTATCCAACCTCAGGGAAAAGAGGATTGTGTGGTTTTCTGGATCTTCCATTTCCTATTGTTTCTCACACTGAGCATGACTCAAATGGGATTAGAGGTTAATGGTGGTCATGACATCCACATGATCCCAAACCTTTTGGGAATCATTCCAAGTGTAAGTCCCAACCAAACTTGTTGGGTATTCTATTTGGTATAAGTCCCAATCAAAACCACCAAACCTTAGGGAATCCTTATCAGGAATAAGACCCAAAATAAAACCTTAGGGAATCCTCCTTAGGAATAAGCCTCTAAATCCAAAATTTAGGCATCCTCCTTAGGAATAATCCCCAACCATATCAACATACTCATCTATGGGCCTCCTCCTTAGGTGTAAGCCCCGAACAAGCCTCTAAATCACCATGAGTTGAGACATCCCTCATGGCCCCTTTCACAAGGCATCCTTTTTAGGAATAATCCCCAAAAAAATCCTCTCAAAGGGAAATACTCCCATGTGAGACAAACCTGAGGGCCTCCATAGGCATGGTTCATCACAACCAAACTATGTGGTATTTGATTCCCATCCAAATAGGATACTTTGGAATCCTCCCTGAGGTTCAAACCCAACACCCCAAATCAACCCTATTCTCTCTGGTCCACATTCTTAGTAGGGTATTATTCAACCTGGGAATCTATATCCCTTCCAGGTTCCATGGGCCTCTTCATTATAAGTCACACACAAAAATTTGACTAGGCACCCTCAGTCTAGACTTCATTACTACAAGACACTAAACTGCATGGTTTGGTCCTTATCACATGACCTTAAAATGTATGATGTACCCCATTAAGTGGTACCAACCTATATGAGTTATGATTCATTTTACAAGGATATATAGGAATCCAATTTTATGGGTCTTATCCCGACATCAAAACAACCCCTGTCTCCCTAGATGATGATACACTCTAGAGCACCCCACTGTGTGGCTGAAAACTAGAATCATCGGAATAATGATCAAAAAATATCTAGTTAGTACATAATAAGATACCATTGATAGAGAAACTCATATAAATAAAGATATCTCCATTGATGAAGAACCACAGATAAATACAGATGATTTTAATTTTCATAAATGTTAGTAATTGAATGTTAATTAAAGGGTGGACCATGTAATAATTAGGAATTAATGAATAATTCCTGAACATATCTTAAATCTATAAGAGATTCCTAGAGTAGGAAATAATCCCCCCCAAAGGGTGTGATGATCCCAACCTCCCATCCTCTCGACCAAAGTGATTTCTTAGGAATCATTGTCCAAACTTCCTAATGAGTGCCTTCCTTTGGAAAGTATGTCCCTCAGGGATATAGAACCATTGGGTGTTTCCAGTTCTATAAAGAAACCTATTAAAAACCATTTGGAAATAGTGAACCTGATGTGAATTATTTCACAAAACTCAACCACCTATAATTGATCATTGGTGTAGTCTTTTCATCAAAAACAAAAATGGTGAACCCAATGTGAATCCTTAAGCAAGATGATGGTGTCACCTATCTATTAGGCCCCTTTCACTTTTAGGATAGAAGAGGGTTAGACAAGAAAACCAATCATGCATGTGTTCATTTAAATCAGATGATTCTTTGATGGGTTTTTCTTGTTTGTGTTTGTCATATATACTCAAGAACTTCCAACAAGATATCCCTTCAATCCAAATGGCACTGTATCAACTCTCATTGATGAATAACTCGACTACCATTAATGTTGGGTCTTTGTCCAAGCAGAGGACTTCTTCACTAGCCCAACATATTCAATGCTGGGTCTCGAACACATTGATCTAGTAGTATCACTATAATGGTAAAATTATAACCCTAGAGGTCACCTGATAGGCCCTCCAGCTCACAAAGCCTCATTGATCACCCAACCAGCGGCGTCTGATGGTCCAGAAGAAGACGAAACCAAGAGTCATCTTCAACCATTTTAGGTGATTATCCTTGGAATATAACAATGAGTCCCTCTCTTATCTTATGGAGGTGTATCAAGAGGCCACATACAGCCTCATCCAGAAGACATAGGGATCCTTCCAAATGGATCCTACCAAAAATTGTCACCGCCAATGTCGTGCAGCATTGAACCCTTAGAATGATGAGGGTGTCATCTTCGGCAGTCCAGCCCAGGTCATCTAGACCCGGGCGCACAATATGGCCCACCTAGAGCAAAAAAAATCCAACAGGGAGTAGTCATATGCCTCTTCCCCCTCACAATAATCCCACCAATAAAATTTTGTGGCAAACTACAAGCAGAAAAATACACCTACCCACCTTAATCTTGCCAGCGAGAAAAATCACCTGGTTGCATCGAAGGAAGACTTCCATTCAAATATAGTGATATACAGTGAGAAGGAACATAAACCTGCCTGAACTAATTAAACCTTCACGTAGACTCTTCTGAAAGCACCCAGAGAAGCCCACCAACCAAATACGGTGACACACAACAAGTAGAAAAAAACACTTTCCCACACCTAGAAAGCCCTCCAGTCAAATTCGGCGACAATCCATGAGTAGGAAAAAACATCTTCCTTCATTCACCAATACCTCCAACAAACACACTTGTAAGTGATCCAAGAATCCCACCAACCATGTTTGGTGGAAAACCGCAAGCAAGCACACACACCTGCCAACATTCATCAAGCCTGACAACAGTTTCATATTGCAGCATTTTGGGAGATCATTCGGAAAGTCCTGATGATGAATATGGGGTAGACTCAAACCCCTAACCCTACATCTGAGTACTATCAGTATCCACTAATAGGAAATTGAGGATAGGAGTAGGTACATATCCCTACTCTAGATACATAATGGGCATATATCCCCTTCTGAATCGCTGAAGTCACCAAGCATATCGTGACAATGGTTAAGGGTTAGATGAAAATTCATGCCCACATCCTACAGACCTATTAGGAAATCATTAAAGAAAAAATAGTAGTGTCATATATATGGACACACATCTCTTTATTTCTAAATGGGGTGTCTCATCATCATGCCACCCCAGAGTAGACACACACCTCTACTCCCATCCAGGAGGGGCGTGGGGTGAACTCCCCCATGATATACGGAAGATAGGACCAGGAACACAAAATCATTCCAATCAAACATAATCATCATATCCCGATGGTCACTCCAAGGTGGGAACAAATCTATACCCATGAAAACCACTTCCCCCAACAAGTGACCCTGGTTGCTCACATGAATTCAACCAAAAAGAAGCCTCACTAGAGATTACTAGAGAATGAAGATTTGATCTATAATCTAAATTTACTTAATGCTATAGTTATTGAACCCCTCAGATGATTATGTATGGAATCTAAAGATCTAAATATCTCATTACCAAATTATGAGATTAGTAGTAGTAATTATCAAGATCCTCCTTGGACACTTCATTATGAAGTCTTACTTCATGACCATAATCTGATCGGTCTCGAGAGCCTATCTCCCGACGAGAGTTGCGACATCTCTTCATGTGGAAAGAAGATAAAAGGGAAAGAGGGTATTTCCCTTGCTATAATCCACCACGATAGTCTTCCCTATGATGGTATTCACTACAAAATTTTTCTCCACAATAGTGTTTTATTTTGCAAGAAGGGTCCTTCCCTTGGAGATGTAGTGATGAGAAAGCTCTCCTATCACGAGGCACTTGGGAAATCAAGGCCAATCATGTTTGCTTCCTTTTCATTAACAAGTGAAATTATTTCTCATCTGGAAGACAACCTAAGGGGATGGTCATTCTCTGAACCACCCTTGGGCTATTTTTCTTCCTGTATGGAAGAGGAAGTCCCTACCAATCTTATTATTTATGATAAACTAGTAGGAAAACATCCACTTTGGTCAGACCAGGTTGGGGAACATCTTGAAAAAGATGAAGATGAAATGCTAAACATGAGGAAAAAACTGGCAAAAGATGACATACCAGTCATGTTCTAACCTTTATCCACCCCTTAGTATAGCATTTAATAGGTGTTTTTAGAAGATTTTGTGCATGAAATCCGCCTCAATATATGGAAAAATATTATTCACTTGAGAGAAAAATTATTACCCTATGATGAGTATTGAATTCATGTCATGATAATAGAAGGGATAAAATTCCAAATTTACTTAGAGGCTCTCCTAGCTTCATGACATCCAGAGAAGTAGTGAGGAGACCTTCAATGTGCATGCCTCAGTACATTAGAAAGATTGTGAAAACTGGTCACAGGTGCCCCATCTGGTGTTTATATCATAGGATGGGGTGCACATGGATCATTAGATTTCAATACACTCCCTAACCAGAAAATCTCACTGAAAGTGGTATCGTGCAATGTTATAGCCTCAGTATAGCTTCAACAAACGAATTTTGTCCACAATCGATGATATTCTTAAGAAAAATAGGTCCCGAAAGACTCTCATCGACATTGGGATATAAGAGAGTAGGATATTGAGATAATTTTTTATCAAGCATCTAGAAATATCTCATAATCCACCCGCTTAGGGGAATTCGATCATCAGATAGCGCAAATGTCAAAAATAGTGCAACGGTCTTTAGAAGTGGGTTATTCAGGTGCATACCAAATGATGCACTCAACCCATGTTCATACAAAACACTATATGATAATAAGGTAATTCATATTAATATCATCCATTTCAATTTAGGAGAAACCTCATCCCATGGGCCTGCGACATTTTTTAACCCAACCTTCAAGGTTAGAAAACTAGGCCCGAAGAGTTGTGAAAGTGGAATGGGAATAGCCTCCACCCTTAGAGATGGTGGATTTTTCACCTCAGAAACCTACTCCTCAACAAAAATAAGTCTTCTCAGAATTAAAGGAAACATCGTAGAATGGGTCCTCCCAGTTCCTCCCATCCCATAGGAATGCGCATGACTGAACTGTCTGGATATTCCATTCAGGTTATTTTTCATCAAAAAACTCCTAGAGAACCTTCAAAGGAGAGGAAGAGGCCTTGTGAAGGGAATATAAAAAGTTAGTCACACAAATAAATTGATATAATTCCTACCATGAATTATGTAACATCATAGATGTTTCCCTTTAGGACCCTACAGAATTTGAGGTTAATTCAGAGGAGGAGTCAGAGGAGGAAGTTTTAGTTCATAATGTGTTCCACACCAAAAAAAATTGAAGGAGGTGTGAATTCCTGGAACCAAAGGCCTACTATAAATCAAGGAATTATCTTAACTAATCTAGCATTACCTAGTCGAAAGGCATCCAAAAAGGAAAAGGGTAAGGGTCAGATTGTGCCCCACCTACCTCCTGGAGAGGCTAATCCCCTTTCACTTGAGAAAAAAAATTCCCATCAGGAGGAAGATATTAAATAATTGAGGAGACTCGATGTAGAACTACTCTAAGGAAACCTTCCTATTGGATATACTCTACAAGAATATCCTCAACTCGCACTACCAACCAGAGTACCATAGAAAAGAGGGTTCGTTGTAGAGAATGTAATGGATCTGAAACACCCGATCAACATGGGATACCAACCACCAATATACATAGATCTCACAGCAACAGATTGAGAATTCCTTCCATTGGATGTACAAGTAGAATAGGTCCAGGAACATCCTTACAAGACTAACCCTATAGGATACCCAAAACAAATACCATTGGTGCTTCTACAAATGACCCCACCAACCACTTCACCTACTCAAGATTTGATTCAGCCAGACATTCCATGAGGGCTCATGAACACTATTAAGTCACTAATAGATTGATTTGAATCCATGGAAGAATGGTGAGTGCTGATATAATTGGAAAATAATCCTTAACCTGAATGAGTAGATTTGACTCTTCCCCTGCTGAACTTTGGTAACCCTATATTTCCAATTTTTAATGGATCAAGAGACTCATAGCAACATTTGATGCATTTTTTCTCTCATGGTGATCCCATGATGGGGACCCTTGAACAACAGGAGGTAGTGAATCATAGGTTCTTCATGTAACCACTACATGAAACAGCCTTTTATAGTACACTGGCTTATAGGGTTGGTCAATTACGGGGTGGGAAGACCTCCATCAGAATTTTCTCTTCTAGTTCAACTCAACGCTGCAGAAGAAAATAGTCCTTGACCTCTCAAACTATAAGCAGCGGGAGAATGAAAGAGTATAAAATTTCATTGCTCAGTGGAAAGGATTTACATGCTCCTTGAATCTCATGTTCTCGCTCCCATTTTTGAATTATATCCTTCATAGTAGCATGAATCAGGTGGAAATAAAACTCACCATATCCTAGTATACCAAATTGGAATGGAAGTAGATGGAATCGTGAAGGAAGGTCTTCAAAAGGAATCTTAGAGATTATATTCCATATGTCTTACCTAGCTGCATAGTGTGTGATGTGAAGGGAATTTTGCATCTGCAAATCTGACTCATAGCCACTATTATGGGGAGAAATGTATTCTAATATTAGAGCACTCAATGAGGCACACTTTCCCACTTCCTCCTAGTTAGTGGTGGCTTCACCTTCTGGTATTAACTGCAATGGCACAGAGGCTTTACCCTCAGACCTGGCTGCAGAAGTTGATGGTGCTGGATAGTGGATAAGACCACTTTTAGCCTCAAAAGGATAATAAATGGAAGAAATAGGGTATGATTAAATTAGTTGGTAATAATCACCCAATAACGGGTTAGTGACTTGGGTGGATTCTTCCCTAGCATCCCAGACCATAGTAGTTTGAGCTGAAACCACTTTACAAGGGGAACTCTCCTAGGCCTACTCGAAGCTCGCTAAAGGATATTCAAGAAGACTCTCTATTTCAAGATCCACCTGATTAGGACCCCTCTTAATAGTGGGAGTGGGGTGGACTTCAACACCTTGTTCTCACAGCACCGCTACAACTTTATCCATGGAAAGAGCTTAACAATTCAACCAGTGAAGATCAAAACATTAGGATTAAAAATTGGTTGCATAAAAATAAATACTCACATCTATTCAATTCCCTAATAAATGTTGAGACCAAGTTGGATGGATAAGGAATTAATAAGAGTCTTCTATTACAGAGTGTTGTCTTTTTTTGTCAAAGAAGATAAATCAATTCACTTTGTAAAGGACTTGTAAATCAGATGATGTTTTTCTGATTTATATTTCAAAAATATCATAAGTTAGGAGGGCTTGTGATGAAATCCTTATGAATGAAAGGGGGAGTAAAGATGTTACCATTCGTATACAGTTTTGATTGGAATAAAATATGTTGGTGGAAGATAAGGAAGTTATAATACTTTCCATGGAAACTCTGACAATTCTAAAGCTGATCTATCAAAGGATATATATCACGATAGTGGAGTTTATGATGAAATATGAAGAGTGGTTATGGAATGCAGTGAATATAATCATGAAAAATGAATGGATGATTTGGAGGCAGCATAAAAGAACATTTTAAGGTGGCGTCATTTCCCAGTGTTTTCAAAATTTTAGGGCCTAAAAATCTGGAGATGAAGAAATGTGTTTTTGGAAAAGTATGTTGTGCACAAGTTTGAAGTTGGATTGGTATTTTGTTCTCAAGTTGAGTTTTATGATTCAAACATCAAAATCTATCAAAGTATAGGCTTACGTGAAAGATTTTGTTTTGCATGCAAGATTGGTTTTTGCGCACAAAATTTAAGGGAGTTTGGAATCTTGCACTCAAGGCATGATTCGAGGTCCAAACTTTGAAAAATGGAAAAGGCATGAAGAGCGCGAATGATTCAAATAAGTGCGTGAAATATGAAGTTGGCATGAAAGAGACTTACGTGCCCAATGCGAAGTCAAATGGGGTTTTGCATGACGCATCAGGATCTTGTGCGACAGATCGGGGTTTTTGCGCGTAGGGGTCAATGAGGTCTATAAATAAGAGGTGAACCCCTCACACTTTGTGTGCTCGAAACTTAGAGAAATCTCAATCTCTGGGGCATGGAAAAAAATTAAGAAAAGGAGATAGTGTGAAATAAATAGATTTGTGTGCAAGAAGGAGAATTTTCTCGCAAGAAGAGAGTTGCGCACAAGAGGTCTTCCGCAACAAAAGTCAAATCTTGCATGCAAAGAATTAAAGTTGAGCACAAGATGTCTAAAAGGGTGCATGAAATATTTGGGTTCTTCACACATTTTCAGTTGTGAAAAATATAGTTCTTACCAACTTTTGGGTAAGAAATTAAAGATTTGTACTTTAGAGAATACACTTGTTCAATTGTAAAGAAGCACTGAAATATTGTAATTCCCTATTTGTGCTAAGAGGGTGAATACACACTTGTGGATTATTTTCCAAGTTCTACACGAGTGTAAGGGTATATCCTACTCATTTTATTCCACATCAAAGGATTGTTTTCTAGTGGATTTTGTGGTACTGGATTGTTTCCATACCATACCAAGGATGTAGCTACTCTTGTTGAGTAGTGAACCTTGTAAATATTGTGTTCCTATAGTTGTGTGTATTCAGTAAGGAAGAAACTCTTTAATAGGAGGAGAATGTTGTTTCAAAAAGAAGGAAATATAAAAAGTAAAATGATATCACTGATTCATCCCCTCCCCCTCTCAGTGATACTTGGATCCTGACTGGGAACTTTACTAAATTCCTCAAAATTATTATAAAGAGGTGGGGAGATCAATATATTATAACATTTTTTCAAAGTTCATGTCATAATTTCTCATGGAATTTATTGAAATTCCATACCCTGTAGTAGTCTCATCCATGGGGAATCCCAAAACATTTGTCTTAAGGCCCAATACAGCACCCCTTTCTGATGACCTAAGATCCTGAAAAACTTTGTCAAAGATAGCTATAGGGTCAACATTAGTCATCACAGGGTCCTCTAGTGCTTGATATGTACCTAAAATATCATAATTAATAAAAGTTAGAAGTCTTAATATGACTCCTAATGATGTACATTTGACATTACTAGAATACTCCCTCCTCTCTACATTAGCAATATTAATGACATGAGAAAATAGTGTATCCTCAACCCTCGATACTTCTTCTATCAAGAGATCCAACTCGCTGATAGGAATTTGTACTTCTTCTAACAAGGGAGTTGACTCACTTTTGGGAATCCATGTTTGATCCAAAACATCCTCCTCAGTTCTTAGAGGATCATTTCCAATCCCCTTGAGAGAGGAGAGGGAAGAAGATTCTACAACCGCATATAGGGTTAAACATGTTTTTTGGATAAATCATAGATAAATGATATCTTAGGGACTTTCCTTCACTAACAAGGAACTTATCCAAAGATTTTATTCTTTGGAATTATTTCTTTTTCAATAGAGGATGGATAGTACTATCCTCCTTAAAAACAAGTATTATAGGCAGTAGTGGAAATTCTTTTTCCATCTCGGCCTCCATTGTTTGTTGGCCCAGGGATAAATTTCTTGGTTCAGGAGATAATTCATCAATTCTGAGTGGGGTACCATTCAGGCCATATTTCGGCAATGGAATATCAGCTTATTTCCCCCTGTATTGATGAAAATAAATATAACTTTTCCCCTCAACAGCAGTACTTTTCTTGAGATGAAGGAAAGTAATAACAAAATAAGAGATAAGAAAATGAGAAATTACATCCTTGAGATCAATATAATCAATACATTCCTTAGAAGATGGGTGGTCAACCCCTTTAGCATCACCCAATCTCAATAAGTCCTCCACCCATCTTATGGTAGAGACCCAGTTTTTAGTTGCATAAATAATCATATCTAGTTCCTGGATATAAATACCCACCTCAATGGGATTGTCCTCAAAATGAAGATTGGGTGGGGCTTGAGCATCTCTTACCTCTAGAATATGAAACCCATCATGAATAAGTTACCATATTATTTTAGCATCATATGGCATGTCTTTCCAAAATTAGACTACTTATGGCCGCACATATTCAGAGTTTGTCTTAGCCTATCATGAAGCTGATTTGATAATATTCGATTTCAAGGACATCCCAACTCTCTCCATCATAGAAAAAGGAAGGAAAAATGGAACCCAGGTCTCTTCTTAATTGGGATGACTGGACCGTATGGGCTCAGCCTTGGTTGTTATATCCCTTTTTATTCTATCTAGTGGACTAAACCTTACATGAGGTCATTTGGGAGAACTTTGTACCTCTTCATCCTCACCCTATGAAGGGGATGAATCATCCTCCATGGGAGATGAAACACCTTATGTAGGGGTAGGATCCTTTCTACTTCACTTTCTATGCCTGGAAGTTGTTTTGGTCCCAACTTGAGGGATGGATTATACTAACACTCCCTTGGGATATGATGAAATTCAGGCCTCAGCATACCAATAGGTCAATTCAATGGATGCATTTGTTGGAGGCAGATTGATTATCGCTTGAGTTAGCTCCATAGTTATAAGAATCCACAGTTTTCAGGATAACATTGAATGTTTTTCTGATCAAACATGAACAGGAGGCTATATGGTTGTCTATTGAAAGAACTTGAATTGACATGAAAATATATGTGGAGTATATGCCTCACATATAACCCCTCCATTGATACAGGTTTCCAACACGCCATCCATAACAAAAATCATGTACGATATTAGCTTTTCTCCATCCTATATGTCATCAGTAAATCTTCTAGTAGGTAGGTCCCCATATGGGAAGAAATTGAACTCCTTGAATAGGTTTAGCCTCATTAGGGTCTCATTGGGCTTAAGGTACAAGGGTTGAATACTAGAAATAGCCTGAACAAATGGTCAAAACTGGACCCAAGGAATCTCAACCCCACTTAACATGGTGTAGGATCTAAAGTGGGTTACGATCCATCCCCATAGTACCTATAACGGTCCTAAAATTCTGAAAGTTTATTTCCCTACATGAATATGCAGTAGGCATTAGTGAATATTTCTAGGATAGGGATTTCCAACCCCATGTGTTTATTCTCTACCAACTTGGTCACTGTGATAAATTTCCCTGGCCTCACACCGCTATTGGTATCACAGACAAGTGGAAGGTAGACACTTATACACATGGATAAAAATACTATGAGACGTATCTTCATAGGTGCTCTATACTTGGGCTTGTACCCCCATTAGTTGTACTCCCACTTTTCCAAATTTGGCCAAAATGTACCATGATCACTCTTATTCACCATCTAGTGACACCCCATTGGTCGTTTTCAAGTGTGGATTTTTCCCGTTGACTCTAGGAAGGTACTCATCCATGCTTCAGGATGGATATCCCCCCTTGGGTGGGGGTCTTCATTCTTAATATCCTGAGAAATATTCAGTATATTCCAAATTTGGCATCCTTTTAGTGTCATCCCACATCACCCTCATAGGGATAAACTCATCATACATATCTCCAAGTATCATAGCCCTAGAGATATTTTAGACATCCCACAAGCTGATACCAACTTATCCATGCATCAGGTGGAAAGAGTTCGTTTGCAGACTCCATCAGCTTAGAAGCTCGTGGATGAATTCATCATTTTTGTATACATATTTCTAGGCTACCTAGATGGATTTATAGATTCACACTTCTTTAAACTCAGTTTCAAAGTCAGTAATCGTCTGGCATACCCAGTATACCCACATCCAATTAGGCCTGACACCCCCTCCTAGGAGGAGGTCCCAGTCTGCCTTCTATCCCTTTGACTGGTACATCTTATAATCATGGAATACAGATGGATAAAAGTGTGGATTTAATTCATACATGTGCGACTTCAAATATGGATCACATTTTTTGTGATTCTTGACATAGTTTTTGGATGATTTCCCAACATTAATATATGCATCCATGCTTGAAACGTTGGTAGTAGTGAATTTTCTATTATCATGAAACCATGAAAGAGGATTTTAATTCTTCAAATCTGGTATGAGGACCTCCTTAAGATTACCATGTCCATAAAGAAGAAAATAATTACTATCAAGGTAGTTGTGATGATACTTCTTCATATGTCTCACTAGATCTGGTATATTTGTATCGTGAACGTCGTAATGGTCAAGACCTGCATATTTTACCATATTTTCAATGTGATTCTTAGCTTGTTCATCAGAAACTCTAGTATTCCAAGCATCCATTGAACCTACAAATAAGCACTAATATTTTCATTGAAAAATAAGTTCATTCTGAAAAAATTTCAGAAATGTGGTTATTTGGAAAAGGCATGAGCTCACATAGGGTACCCATGCAAGTGATCTCGTGAAGGTCCCTCGCCAAAGAGGCCTTGAGTAGATCACTCACCCAGACATAGTTATCATGTAGACATGTGCATGACTTGTCTTTGTGAATGGTGCTTTACCAAATAAGCTTAAGAGGAAGGTATGTGTGGAACACTAGCATGGTTATACTAGAGATAATGAGGCATGAGGACTGTTTTTTGAAAAAGTGGACCAATTTATAGATGAAGGAGACCCTGTGCGTAGCCTGCCTACACGACCAACCTGGGTGTACAACCTATCCATATGACCTATCTGGATGACCTCCATGAACCATCCACCATTTTCATCCCTTTACCTTATGACCAAACCATCTTCTTTCAATTAGATCCAATACTGAGTGGGGGAGATTTTGTTGAAAATCTATTTTTTCACATGGATGAGAAGGTGTCAAAGGGAAATACCTTAAGGAAAAGAAGAGAAGAGAAGAGAAGAAGGATAAATTCTAAAGGCCACATCCCTTCAGCAAAGTCCCTCCACACAGGTACCCTCAAGTAGTATCAATGTGTAGGGTACCTGCACATCATCCTGTGTGATGGACATGTGCATCAGCCTATGCATCAGCATGCGCATCAGCCTATGTGACACACCTATGTGAGATATCACCTTCATTAAGGGTCCTATATTTTCTTATAAATAGGACCCTAGGGATCTTCATTTTAGGGACCAAAAATCTTGAAGAACTCCCAATGCTCTGGTTACCCTAGTCCTTCACCCAAGCCCTTTGAAACCTTCTAAGTATCCCTCCAAAACTTGAATAATAGAGAATTAAAGGGGGTAGTGGAACCAAATTCTTCTTAGGGTCTAAAACACATAACACCTACATGAGGAGCCCTCTCCCCCATGGTGTATGAACACTAGAGTGATGTCCCCTTACCTTTCTAGGGACTTATGCAAGACACTTTCAAGAAAACTCATGGAGACCCTTGGAAATTGAGTAAATCCTTGCCCAAGTGTTGTTTCCTAGGTGGAATGTCGCCCAAAATACCTTTATCTTATGCAGTACTACCTACATGAATCACTCCCAGGTCACATAGCATACCCTATGAGAGACCCCCTTCACTCACCCAAGCCTCTACCCTGTGTCATCCACTGCTCAGGCCCTCTTCTAATCCACCCATGGAAGGGCCACTCTTCTTTTGGATCCCTTGTGTGAGAAAGACCAAATTGAAACCTCCTTCAAAGCCTCCAGACTTGAAAACCCGTGGTAATAGGCACACCAGTGTGTCTCCCATTTGGATATGCATTCATATGGTTAGAGGTTTCCTACACTTACCATACTTGATGGTTAGGGTCCTCAGGGTGCATGTGGATACGCATTCCCATGGTCACAAGGACCCTGACCCTAGGGGTGGTGTCAGGGACCCCTGGTCTCAGGTATAAGGGTGATAACTCTTTCCTCCCCTTCTGGTCTCTGAGACCTAGGGCCTCCAGTTCTAGGTGAGGATGGTTAGGATCGTGATTTCCTTTACCTTTGATAAGGAAAAATATCCTCATATCTTACTACAAAACCAATTTTAGGGAATCCATCCTGGAGTAAGCCCCTATACTTTCTTATAGGACCTCTTTTACTTAATTTTTTCCTCCATATCCATACACATGGTCCATATCTAGATAGATCACCAAATGTGACTATGATAGATATAAAAGAAATAGGAGATATGGGCAATTAAAATCCATTTCTCTCCCCCTTTGGGTCTAGGGCACAACGACGGAAGGGAAGTGTTATCACCTTGGCCTCTTCCACCGATGGAAGGGGGAGTGTGTGGTTTGTCGGATCTTCGGCTCCCTCTTTTTTCTCACATTAAATAATGTATCATCATGAATCATGTGGGATTAGAGTATATTCGTGATCAAAACATCCACGTAGTCAGATGCATGTTTTGAAAATCTTCCTCATGCCTTTCTTTAGAGTGCCTCCATAGATGTGGGTTCTCAAGGCCGTGTATCCTGCCTCAGGGAAAAGTGGATTGTGTGGTTTCTTAGATCTTCTATTTCCTATTTTTTCTCACACTGAACATTACTCACATGGGCTTAGAGGTTAATGTTGGTCATGACATCCACATGATCCAAAACCTTTTGGGCATCATTCTAAGTGTAAGTACTAACTGAACTTTTTGGGATTTCTATTCGATATAAGCCCCAATCACAACCACCAAACCTTAGGGAATCCTCCTTGGAAATAAGCCCTGAAATAAAACCTTAGGGAATCCTACTTAAGAATAAGCCCTAAAATAAAATATTTGGGTATCTTGCTCATAAATAATCCCCGTCCATATCACCATACTCATCTATGGGCCTCCTCCTAAGGTGTAAGCCCAAAACAAGCCTCTAAATCACCACGAGTCGAGACATCCCTCGTGGCCCCTTTCACAAGGAATAATTTTCAATAGTTATCCCCAATCCCAATCCTCTCAAAGGACCATAATCCCCTGAAAGACAAGCCTAAGGGCCTCCATAGGTGTGGGTCCTCATAAATGAATTATCTGGGCTTTGATTCCTGTCCAAATGGGATATGTAGGAATCCTCCCTAAGGTTCAAAACCAACACCCAACATCAACCATATTCTCTTTGGGTCACATTCCCAATAGGATCTTATTCAATATGGGAATCCATATCCCTTATAGGTTCTATGGTCCTCTTCAGTATAAGTCTCACACCAAACTTTGACTAGGCACCCTTTGTCTAGACGTCCTTGTCTCAAGATGCTAAACTACATGATTTTGTCCTTATCACTTGACCTTAAAAGGTAAGATGTGCCCATTTAAGTGAAACCGGACTGCGTGGGTTCTGATTCCTTTCATAAGTATATGTAGGAAACCCATTTTATGGGTTTGATCCCAACATCAAAACAACTCCTATCTCTTTGTATGATGATACACTCCAAGGTACCCCACTGTGTGGATAAAAACCAGCATCATCGTAATAACGACCAAAGAATCTCTAGTTAGTACATAAGAGGATTCCATTGATGGAGAACCTAAAATACATACAGATATATCCATTTATGAATAACCTCATATATATAAAAATGATTCTAAATTACATACTTGCTGATAATTGATTTTTAATTCAAGGGTGGACCACGTCATACTTGGGAATTAATAAAGGATTTGTGAATGTATCTTAAATATATAAGAGAGTCCCAAAGTATGAAATAATTCCCCCAAAAAGGGTGTAATTATCCTGACCTCCCATCCTCTCAACCAATGTTAGTTCTTAATCATCATTGGCCAAACTTCCCAACGAGCTCCTGTCTTTGAAAATCATGTCCCTCAAGGATATAAAACTATTGGGTGTTTACAATTACATGAATAAATCTATTAGAAACCATTTGTAAATAGTGAACCCACTGTGAATTATTTCACAAAACTCAACCCCATACAATCAATCATTGGTTTATCCTTTTTTTGGAAACAAATTCCTTCTGAGAAAAGATATATCTCAAACTCTTATAGTCATAAAATACTATGAACATTTCCCTAAAAAGATAATACCTCCAACACTTGAGTTCATAAATAACTATGGAGGCTTAAAATCATGGGTGGGGTAATTCTTCTCATGCGGTTGAAGCTGATGAGAGCTGTAAGACACCACATAATCATCTTGAATGAGTAAAAAACCCAAACTAGAACCAAAATAATCATATAAAACCACATACCCCTTATTGATCTTAGGTAATATCAAAATGGGGGCTGATGTTAGAAGTCATTTCAGTTCATTAAAAGAAGAATAGCACTTTGCATTCCATATGAATTTCAACCCTTTTCTGGTAAGAGTAGTCAAAGGTGATGCCAACTTTAAGAAATCCTTGATGAACCATTGATAGTATCCAGCAAGAACAAGGAAGATTCTAATTTCAAATACATTCCATGGTTCTTCCCATGACAAGATAGCCTTTACCTTCTCAGGATTAACTAATAATCCATTTCATAAATCACATGCCTTGAGAATTTCACTTCTTGAATCCATAATTTTCATTTCAAACGTTTTCCATAAAAATAGTGACTCCTCAGGATTTCAAAAACCAAACTTATATAGTGATCATGATTATTATTAGATCCTGAATAAACCAAAATATAATCCATAAACACTACCATAAAATTATTTACATACTAATGTATTATTTGATTCATAAAATCCATAAAAACCGCAGGTACATTAGTCAGACCAAAAAGCATCACAAGATATTTGTAATGGTCATACCTGCTCTTGAAAGTTATCTCCAGTATATCACATTCCCAAACTTTGAGATGATGATAACCCAACCTAAGATCTATCTTTAAAACCCACTTTTTCCCATTTAACTGATCAAATAAATCATCCACATGAGGAAAATGATACTTGTTCTTAATTGTTACCTGGTTCAACTTCTGATAGTCCATGTATAAGCAGAGTGAACTATCTGCCTTCTTGGAAAAGTGCACTGGGGATGCTCAAATAGAAACACTTGGGAAAACAAAACCCTTCTACACTAGATCATCCAAATGAATCTTGATCTCATTCAGCTCCACGGGTTCCATACGATAAGAATATATCAATGTCGGCTGCACATATAGCACCAGGACAATTATAAAATCTACCCCCCTCTCTGGAGGAATCCCAAAGAAATATTCTAGGAAAATATCAGGAAAATCCTAAACAATAAAAGGAATATAAAAAAAATAAGAGACATCATCAGGAATAACTACTATAGTAGACAACAAACTCCTGAGCTCTGGGTGAGAAGGTCCTTCATGATAAGACCTTGGATCCCACTCTCCCTAAAACTCCCATAAGATCCCATCATCCATAAGAAATGAGACACACAGATGGTAGCAATAAACCTCATAATGATGATCAATAAGACAATCCATCCTGATGATGACATTAAATAGATCTAGATTGAGAGAAAGAAAATCACTGACTAACTTCGCATTAGCTAACGATGGCGTACAAGAAGGACATTGAAACCCCTGCTCTTTCCTCTTCCCAAGAGGTGTCTCAAACTTCATAACAAATGAAATGAGCTCTATTGGAAGGTTAATCATGTCAATAAAATGACCAGATATAAACAAGTGGAAAGCACAAGTATCAAATAAAGAAACTTCTACTTAGGATGTGATAAATATGGTACCTCTCACAATCACTGGACCCGCATCTACATCCACTGGAAACTCATTTACTACATGAAGGTGCTTCACTCTTGAGGCTTGTGGATGGAGCCTTGTAGTATTTTAAGCTTCTAATTTCCCTACAATATCCTTTGGAGTTGATGATCCCTGATTATATCAAGGTGTAGGCATAGCATGGTAGAAGTGTTGTAGATGACCATAACGTCTACAACTGTTATACATCTTAGTATGTGAAGGAAAAAAACTTCATTTTTTTCTAACCTTTCCACACTAATATCAAGTCATAGGCACACTAAGAGACATGACTGGAGGTACTTAAGAGGCCTGGTATCATGAACCACCTCCACCACTCCTGTGATGATCTTGTCACTTCCTCTTATTTTTTGGAGCACCATTGAAGCTACCACTAGGTGTAAGAGAATGAGAAGAATATCCAACCTTGACTTCCAAATTAATTTATTCCATTATATCCCTATCAACTATATCTGTATTGGTCAAAATATTTAGCATAAATACTTGTGATATGATATCTGGTGGCAAACCCTACAGGTACTTCTAAGCTTTTAGTTGGTCATTCTTTACAACCTATGGTGAAAAAAAACAAATCAGAAAACCACTTGGTGTACACCGACACCGAAATCTCTCTCTTCTGCAAATAGATAAACTCCAGAGACTTTTCCATCATTAATGAATCTAGAAAAAACTATTGGAAGAATAGAATCTTGAAACCCTTCTAGTTCAAGCCCATGTGTTTATCTTCTTGTACCATGGAATCCCACCAACGTTTTCTAGGACCCTCAAGTCTGAATTCTACACACTTCACCTTGATACTCTCAGGTTTATACAAGAATTCAAAGATATAATCAATCTTTTCAATCCAGTCCTCCACCTATTGATTTTCATACATACCTTTAAAGGATGGTGGATTCTCACAAAAGAATTTTCATTATCAATATCTCTCTCCTATAACTCCTGGTTGTACCACAACAATTATGTCCAAAACTTTTGGAACATTCTAGTCAATAGAACGAACTGCTCACACAATTTCCTTGATGAAATTCTAATCAATCAGAGGATTACCTTGAGGATCATCAGCTGCACCCTCCTGAGGAACTTGTAGAACACATCTCGGAGGCATATTATTGCACACTGAAACAAAAGAAATGATCAGACATGGAATAATATCAATTCAAACCAGAAAACCCATAAGAAAAAATGATATTAACATCAAAACTAAAAATAGGAGACACAAATCCCAACATCGCAAGGTAACTTGAGTCTCATCATGGAAATACCTAGCCAGTCACTTCCTACAATCTACCTCTCAAATTTTGGTAATCCTATCTCTAATATATAAAACATTCCAAGATAAAGACAAACCCCAAAACTTGTGGCTCTGATACCAAACTGCAATAAACTAACCGGATACCCTCTCAAATTGCTACCCAACCCAACCCTCCACATACCCAAAGGATGTTCCTGATCCCCATGGGTTGGTAACTAACACCTGGGCATCAAAAACGAATAGAGGGAACAATTTATCTTGATCTGAAGCAACAACATGGAACATACATACAATAGAGAAAATAGTGAAAAAGATAAATATATGCCATAACAGAAAAAAAAAAGTTGAAACTAAACAAACTCAAGAGTAGAAACAATCTCCAAGTACAAGTCCAACCATAAAGAACAAACAAAATAGAAAAACTAACTACTTCATGTGATAGTGTGGGTAGACTCCCACCATCTCACCACCAGCTACCCAATTCCTAGCTAATAAAAAACCTCACCACCTCACTACATCACCTTACCTTTCCCTACATTGAAATACATTACTAGGTCTATGTATCTCTGAATAGGTATGCAGGGTGTGAGATAACGGGCTCAGTAAGGTCTCACCCAGGTGTTCGATATCAATTCTCTAAACAATAATCCAAGAATGAAAAATTTTAAATAAAATAAGGAATGATAATAGTTTTTATAGTTTTTATATCAAAATCATGAAAAACTAATTTAATTTCCTTTTTTCCACATTTCCAAATAAAATAGGTAAACTAGTTTCAAAGAATTTTAAATCAATGTATCATAGTAGATATACCATGTAAAAACAA
Organism: Viscum album; assembly: GCA_963277665.1. NCBI lineage: Eukaryota > Viridiplantae > Streptophyta > Magnoliopsida > Santalales > Viscaceae > Viscum > Viscum album. The sequence goes on from OY728165.1 coordinate 2,104,739,593, forward strand.
ATCATGTATCAAATATCATATCAAATCCATGGTAGTACAACAAAATGGTACAAACCAAAAGCATCCCAAATCAGCTAAGAAGCAAAAGTAACATCACACCAAGGATCACACTAGGTCACGATAGCTAGTACACTCATACCTAACATATACAGTCATGTACACATCAAGCCTTTATACATATGCATCGAGTATAGATAGTAGAGGAACACCCCAGCAAGTGAACCCCCACCAGGTCTAATAAGTCCCTAGAACAGCAGACCTAGGTAGCAAAAGAAATCTCCATGAGAAAACCCCATGATGGTGGAAGTGACCTATTACTATACCTTCCACCTAAGTACCCAAGGCTTCCCATGTGCTCTATTTTACAAATCAATTCATCAAACCATTTCATCATTTCATGCTTTGAAAACCATTTCAAAATGCTTTGAAGAACCCTTTTCATTTACCAAAACCAATGGAAAACCATCTTTTATAAAAACCCATTTCCACACACACACACAAAAATCAGTCCTATCATTCCATTTTATTTAATAAAATAATTCATCAAAAACAAGAGGAATGAAGTTAACCAATAGAGGATAGAGACTGAACCACCTACCTCAAAACTCAAGTCATACACACCTGTAATGGAACCCACTACAAGAAAGGATTCAACAATGACAATAGAGACCCAAGAATCAATATACAAATCTTAGAATTGATTCATTTAAAAAAGGGTTAGTGGAGAAGAGTAAATAATGCATACCTCAATAAAACACACCCACCACACCACAACTAGTAAAGGAGATGCCCCTGTAATAAGACCAAATAAAATATCTAGCGATAAACAGAAGAAACATCACCATGGGTCAATGGATATGATAATTCAATGCAACGATGCTACCGGTATCAAAGCAACGAAGAAGCATAAAGGCTCACTCACCCAAAGAGATGAAAACCAACCACAATGGTAATCAATCACTAAATGAATCAATAAGGATTAAATTTAGACTCCCAAAATCATCGAATAAGCCTTCTAGGTCGAGATCCAAGGGATCTGCAGATGAATGGATCAAGGATCAGTCGATGCAACGACCTAAAATCCAACACCACAACATTTACATGGCATGTAATCCATTTACACATCATGTAATCCTTGGGACTCAGATACTCTGAAAACACCATCTCCTTTTTATTAAAAAAACTAATATTTTAATATTAAATGGTGTGAATCCTTACATGGTGTGTAATCACTTCATGTTGTGCATCGGGTTCACTAAATCTTCCCTACATAACTTATATGTCATGTACTACCATTACATGGCATGTATTTATCATGTATACTATGAAAATTATAGGTTTTTACACAAAAATACAAACAAACCCGGGCATTATCAAAACTCAAGGAGAACCCCGCCAAGTCATTGCACGTTTATACCTAGATTCCATTAATTCAAACAAACATTCATCCCTGAACTTTAGGTCATTCTAACCATCAAATGATCTCTATCATCAAGAGTCCTAAGATTCACCTAATCTAAAAGGAAAAAAATCAAAGAGAATAAAAATACCTAAAAGTGGGTAATGGTATGTTACAAGGACTTTTAATTTACTAAAAGAAATAACAATTTTACCAAAAACGGTATTTTTCACTATTCACTGAAAAATCAATATTTTTTTAAAAATAAAAAAATGTCACCCTAAATTAATATCAATATGTTGATTTTAAAAATTATTTTAATTTTATAAAATATAATTTTTAAAAGGTCTAAAAATTAATTATAATATTTTATCACAAAAAACAATAAAAATTGTTTTTGAAATAAATGTTTTTTTTAAATGAGTGCTTATTCATAAGTGTTTATAAATACATTTATATTGGGTGGTAACTTTATATACATTTCATAAAGTATTTAATCATATTCATACCTTTCAATTTAATATCTAGGTTATAAGGATCTTATTTAAATAATCATGGTTCGTTTGGGTTAAGAGTTGTGTGTTGTATATGCTATGGAACATAATTTTCCCTTTTAAAAACTCAGGGTGTTACATTCTTCTCCCTTTAAATACTTTCATCCTCAAAGTTTTATATTAAATAATAGGGTGAAAATGGGTGAGGGTAATCATGCTTCATCACCTCTTTGGTTCCTATGTTTCTTCCTCAAATTTTTGGTTTCGACTCAGAACTTTGACTAGGTGAGTTGTCTTGTTTCGTAGAAATTTGTCTCTATGATCTAATATCTTCACTAGATACTCCTCGTATGAAAGGTATTTCTCTAATGGTACCACCTCTAGATTCAGTACATGTGAGGGATCTGGTATATAATTACTTAGGAGGGATACATGGAACAAATCATGTACTTGAGATAGGTTTGGTGGGAGTGCTAGTTGGTATGTCAACACTCTGATGTGATCAAGGATCTCAAAGGGGTCAATGTGTCTAAGAATAAGCTTTACCTTCTAACCAAACCTCATGAATTTATTCCACGTTGATATATGGAGGAACAACTTATCTTCAAATTCAAACTTCAGGTTTCGTCGATGATTTTCTACATAGATTTTCTATCAAGTTTTCATGGATTTCATGTGATGTTGAATGGTTTAGACATTATCTATCATCTCTTTGGAAAGATAAGGTCCCATACACTTTCACTCTCCAACTTCATCCCAACATGTCGAAGTCCAACACTACTTCCCATATAGATCCTCATAAGGTGTTATTTGAATGCTATAATGAAAACTATTGTTATACGATAACTCTATAAGTGAAAGGTGTTGATCCCAACATCCTTGGAAATTAATTGAACAAGACCCTATAATATCCTATAGAGTCTGGATCCCTCTCTCAGTTGAACATTCATATGAGGGTCATAAGTAGTATAGAAACTGAGTTTTGTATCCAATTCTTTCTAGAGGCTTCTCCAGAACCTTAAGGTAAACCTCATATCTCAATCAGATACAATAGATAGTGGAAATTCATGAAATATTACAAATTCCCATATTTATATCTTAGTGAGTTTTTCAATATAGAAATATTCCTTTATATCAATGAAATATGTAACACCCTGAGTTTTTATAGACCTTTTTTTCTCAAATAAATTAATTTTCATTGATGCCTTACATTTCAGTAAGTCAAACATTCCTTTCACATGGTATCGACTTGGTTTGCGCTACACACAACATCGACTTGGCTTTCACTACATGCAATACTAACTTGGCTTTCACTGCACGCAATATTAGTGAAAGTGTTTAAATTAATTACAATGATCAAGGTAAAATTAATCTTAACAAGTGACTAAACCTTAAACTTAAGGGACAAAATGACCAATCCACTTGTAAAAACCACATTTAATGGACATATTTCGTCCATAAACCTTCCATTATTGAGTTTTTTTTTATGACTTTATTTAGGTAAAAACATGGGCACACCTAACTTGTTTTCAAATATTTCAAGTGTGCCCTTTCCCTCCCCTACAAAAGGAAACCACCTCTCCCCCTTATTCAAAAGACTCAAACCACTTAGGTTAATAAAAGATCTACCCAATACACTTCCCAACATACCTACATTACTCCTTTAATCCTCCCTTTGGGCATAAATCCATCCAAGGAATCCCTTTGGTCCAAAACAAAAAGAGTTACCCAAAGAAGTGGTAGCATCCTTCCTCAAGATCCTTTCATTTATTTTCTTTCCCCACCACCTCAATTAATATTATTCCATGAACACATAATATAATAATTATAATCAATATACTTATATATTTTTATATTAAGTATTTTATCTTCACTTACACAAACTTCCATCTAATGGGTAACAAACTTACTGTTCATGTGTATGGAAAACTACTGCCTCACGTATTATGGTTATGAATTATTATGGACACTCTATTTTTATATGATATATATTATATCTATGATGTATTTTTATTATATAAATCCTACATTCATGGTTTCCATTTTATGTAAATATGATAACTTCATTTGTGGAAGTGTGGACTACCACCTCCTCAAAGAAATGTGATTCGTTCATACTTTACATGGAATGTATTAAGGATGGGTTTAGTAAAATTATATTATATATATGAAATAATAATTATAATATAATTATAGTATATACATATATACATATATTTCATTTTCTTTCTTTCAATACGCCATGAAAATGGAAACAACGTTCATGCGTATGTACGGCCTACCATCTCCGTGAATGGTGTATTCCATTTCATATATATATATTTTATATATTATTATAAATGTTTATATACTGAATATATATGATATATAAGTCATTTTTTACATTATTTAAATAATTAAATCATGATTTAAGTAATAGTATCAAGAATGAAAAGTCAAAACATGTATGATAAACAAACCGGTTATTACCCGAAATGTTACTTTAGCATAAACGGGTAATAGAAGGTCATAATAAAGTAATGTATATAATATTATATATATGAATATGGTTATTTTTTAGATGTATAGTAAACTTATACTTATTATACATGAGTCTTGTATGAGTACGACGAAAGTCAATACACAAGGTAAGGGAATTTCATCTCACTTTTTATTTTCGTGAGATACATGCCTTATAAACCACTCATTTATTTTTATGTGATATATATATACTATCCATGAATATATTATATGACTATTATAATTAAATTTATGGGTATTTAAATATCCATTTTATGATCTTTCTCTCATGGGTTTTATGTTTCAAAAGTTACCAAATCGGTAAAGTAATTTTGTCTCAATCTGCCTTCTTTGAGACACATGTCATGTTATACACCTATATTCTTATATGAGATGTATATTATGCCTTTGAAATGTTATATAATGAATATTATTATTTTAATAATAATTTTAATCTCCATGTAATTTCATTTTCTTACATGGGGAGTATGATTCATAGTTACCATGTGTTAAGAGTTTATTAAAATAATCTCATCATTTGTCGAGATTGTTTATGATTATGTTTTTATTGATTAAATATTATGATAAATCTCTCAATAATGCTCATTAATTTTATTAAACTATGTTTATTCATGTTATATCCAATTAATGGTACCATTTTTACACTCATTGTTACATAATATGATCAAGAAAGTGTTTTGTTAGAAAGTTAGACTTTACCTCTTTCTTCAGTTGGAAATCTATTTCCCTTCAAAACCATGTTTCATAAAAGGTTTAAAAAATTATTATAATATTATCCTATAGTCTTTAAAAGACATTTTTACCCATGTTTTACCATTTAATCAAAAGTTTTTTTAAAAAGGAATATTCTTTTCATTTTCTAGTTGAGGCACTTTTCTAAACTTTTTACATTGCAAAAGGAATGTTCGGCATGTACGGATTTACCTGTCGTCATGACTGTCATTCCCTTGAAGATTTTTTTACAAGATTAAAAGGTTGTTTTTTAAAATAAAATGTTTTCCTAATATTCTATAAATTTATTATTTTAAAGTGGTTTTCAAATAAAAAGGTTTTCAAAATGCTTTCAAGCTTCTTTTGTAATTTTTCAAGAAAAAATGTTTTCAAAATGATTTCAAGAATTATTTCTAAGTTTTAAAAGTAATTTCTATGAAAATAATTTTCAAAAGGTTTTATGTTTCAAATATAATTTTTCAAAGAATAAATTATATTTTCATCAAGAAATATTTTTAAAAGATGTCTCAAAATTATTTTCCATCTAAAATGATATTAGTTGATGTTACTCATTCCCTTATGGGAAATGATCCAAAGGTTCCATTCATATTCTTTCTTGAATGGTTTATGTTTTTATGGAATGATTCTTATTACACCCATTTCTCTTCCATGGGTTATATGATTTTTAAACCTGCTTCTTTTCATGGGTTATACTTTAATGAAATTATTAGGAAACCTATCTATTTTCCATAGGTTATGATGTGATGAAATGTTAATGATACCCATTTTATTTCATGAGTTATAATTTTATGTTTATAAAACCCATCTCTTTTTATGGTTCATTATATTGTTAAAGTTTTATTATCTTGTAGAACATGTATGAATTATTTTATTATGATATGGATGGGACCTATATCTCCCTCCAATACATTGGGTAATGATAAGTTTTATATGATCTCAAAGGGTACACTAGTTGTAGCCCAAGCCTGAAAGTAAGAGGGAACATGGGTTGTAGCCCAAGAATGAAATTAAGAGGTCACATGGGTTGTATCCCAAGCCTAAAAACAAGATGGTACATGTTTTGTATCCCAAGTCTAAAAATAAGCAGGTAAATGGGTCATAGATCAATCCTAACATGTTATAATGGTCCTGTTAGGTAGCCTTGACATAAGATTTTCTATGCTTATGTGTATGCCACAAATTCCATGTCTTATTCCTCATTTATGATTTCATGTCTTATGCTCTTGATTCACTTATGATTCATATCTTATGAACTAAAAATCTTTATTCTATGATTCATGTTTATGATCTTTGATATGAATGGTTTGATCATCGAATTTTATGCTCATGTTCTCATACCCTTGTGTTCATGTTATGCTTACGTATTTCCTTTATTTACCCTTACTAAGAATTCGAGCTCACCCTTTCTTATGTTTAATTTCCATGAGTTGTGAAAAAAGGTTTATAAGTAGGATTAATAAGGAAGAAGATATTTGTGGTAAACATTGAAGATCTTTCACTGAGTTATAAGATTTTTGTTCCAAGCCTCCAAAGGCACTAAACTAACATAGTCTTTGGGAATTTGTTTTTGTAATGTATTACGTATTACGAAAAAAATGATGGAATTTCTATGTATAAAAAGTGAGGGTCGCTATAGTTGGTATCAAAACAAAGGTTTAGTTCACCTTTGGAAACTAGTATGAGAAAAATTTATTGAGATCCCTAGGTATATTTCTAAGGATATGTATAGGGATGTCTCTAAGGATAAGTATAAGGATGAGTTAACATTTAGGAAAATGTCCTGAAATTTGGTAAAGGATAAAGTGAGTAGTTTCCTAGAAATACATCCCTACATATATACTACAAGTGGACATGGTTCTGGAATAGATTTACCTAGGGGTAACAACTCCGACAAGGTGTGTCAGGCATGACTTAGTGTAACCCAGTACACAAAAATAGACTTTATTGCACACCTGGTTTGACACTCCTAGGGTATATGCTTTGGGAATTCAAAAACTCTTCACAAACCATCATTAAGGATTTAATATTTTGGATATAAATAACCTAGGAAAATCCTAGTGTGTCATATATTAAAGAAGGTGTCATAATTTAGATATCCTATAAGTAGTTTTTCATGATTATGTGGTTCCTCACTATGAAAAATGTTTCTTACTCTATGATTTTTGGTTTTAGTCAATGGTTGGAACCTGAAGGAACCGCATTAATGTTGACTGAAATGGATAATGAAATGATTGTTATTCTAATCATATTAACTATGTGGGAGATTGAATGAAAAACCTCATTTTTATGCTCACACATCTTTCTCGAGATATGAATCATGCTGATATTCCAAACAAGAAAAGGAGGGAAAAAAGTCTTGTTGAGTCCTTCATGAGGAAAAATCCACCTTATTTCAGTGGGTCTTCCCATACACTTGTTACTTAACACTAGATCAGTACCACTAAAAATATATTCTTTATTCTCTAGTGTTTGGAACATGAGAAAGTCATTCTGGAAGTTTATCAGCTATAAGGTGAAGCATACTAGTGGTTGGATCTAATCAAAAATACAAAGAAGAAAAATAAAATTGAATCCATTTATTAGGAAGAGTTCAATAACTTATACTTTAATAAGTACTTTCATCATGTTCTTTATATGAAGATTTAAAAGTAGTTCCTTGAGTTTAATCAAAAGGATGATGAATCTATCGATGCCTATGAGGCTAATTTCACAAGACTTGTGAGTTACGCTTCTGGAATTATCATCCAACCAAAAAGAAAAGTTGATAGGTTCTTTAGTGTCTTAAATCCAAGTCTTAGAAGGGTGTTATCCATAAGATACTTTAGTATCTACAAAGATATTGTGCATTGTGCAATCAAAGTTGAAATGGAGGTTGGAGTTACATATCAATCTCAAGGTTTTAATAAGAAGAGGAACATAGAGTTCGAAGGGAAATCTAAAAACCATGAAGATAAGATGATGAGAATTTATTTATGCTCTAAGTGTGGAAATAGCATGGAGGGAATTGTCTTAATAGGACTTGTAAATGTTTTAAGTGTGTAAAGGAAGGATAAAAAGTAGTTGAATGCTGAAGTTATTGGAAAAAGTTATATAATGATGCGAACGATGAGAAAACTCTAGAGAATGAACCTCACACACTTTAGTGTTTCAATTGCAGGGAGTTTGGGCATTTTGAAAAAATTTCCCAAATTCAAGGTTTAATAATGGTGATTATCACAAACAACCTATGAAAAAAAAGGACAAAGGGAAAGCATATGCAATCAAAATGAATTAAGTGAACCGTGATAATTAGGGAACTCCATAGTGGGGGATTTCCTATGGGGTTTTTTTAAAATAAGATCTATGAAAATATTGTTGTTTATCCTTTAGGGAACTTGATATGAGTCTATGCATTGATTATCTCTATCTACATGAAATTTGGATTACTAAAATCACTTTGATTTTCTATATTTACAAGGATGAACCCAAGATTCCAATAAGAAAAGCTTTTTTAGATAAGATATTATTTAAGGAATAAAGGGTGAATTATCTTTTAGAAGCATGTATGTTTTCAATAAGGATTTATGGAAATTTAGGTTATTACCATGTTTTAAGAGAATACATGATGAATGTATTCACATGTTTGGTATGTGATAATATATGGGGGATCAATGTTAATCTAATTTCATGAACTTATTTATAATGTTTTGGATTTTACTCTTTAGTAAGGGTTATAAGGTTAACCATTTATGTAAAGTTTAAGTTAAACTTTAGTTGAATTTTGTGAGATTGATGTATCATCTCACCACATGAGGATTTATGCATATTGGATAACTAGTTCTAACAAATTTTTATTGATGGTAACTGATGATAGATGAGATAGATTATCATGGATATCATAGTATTCTAGTGCTTCAGGAATAAATAAATCACCTTTTTTTTAGAGAAAGAGGTGAGGTGGAAATTGATCATGGCACAACAAAGGGTGAGGTTGTCCTAGAATCATGCAAGAATATCTTTTTATGAAAACTATTCAACTTTATGAAAAGGGTCTTGAAATAAAATGTTGTCCTATTATAATCATTGTTAATGATATATATGACCTATTTCAGGCTTTTTCACATTATGATTTTGTGATTGTTAACTTTCTCTAGATCACCCACTTTCTTGTGATCATTGATCACTATGATTATTTACACTTTTCTTCCATGTCCAATACTCCCTTCTCACCTATGTTATCCTATGTGTAAACCTAGTTATATGAAACTTTGGGTAACCATTATTCTTTTAACTTTACCTTTTTAAATGAAGTTTTATTATACATTTTTATGATGTGGGTTTCTATTAATGGAACTTTAAAGTATTAAACCTTTGATAACCTAGACAAATTTAGAGGGAGAAATTCATTTTAAGGGGGGTAGAATGAAACACCCTGAGTTTTTATGAACATTTTTTCTTGCATAAATTAATTTTCATTGATATATTGAATTTCACTAAGTCAAAAATTCCTTTAACATGGAACCAGCTTGTCTCGCGCTACACACAACACTGAATTGGCTTTCATTATACACAACACTGAGTTTCTACAAAACATCATTTTATTGTTATAATTATTTAAATGAGATAGTTATAACCTAGTTGTTAAAATTAGTAATATGAATAGTAATAAATAATTTTAAAATATTTTTTATAATATTTTTATATAAATAAAACATATTGATAATGAAAATATATATTTTTTGGTAAAGTCCTCATATGTTTAAAAATATTATTTTCTCAAGTGAACTGCTTTTCATGTCCTTTTTTAAAAAATAATAAAATTAATTTTAGAAAGTTTTAAATTTTGAATTTTATAAATAAACTTAATTTTTGAATTTATAATATCTAAATTATCTTAGGATTAATTTTTGGTATTTTTCTAAGAAACATTATTTTTGGATGAATAACGAAAAATACTGAATTTTAATTCAAAACTTTTTTTTTGTATAATTTGTTTATATAGTTAAATTATATTTTATGTTTGTTTTAAAGTCATAATAGATAAATTATACATATATTAATACAATTTATTTCATTGGAATCATTCTTATGTTGAATCTATATATAAAAGCTTAATGAACTTTTGGACATTCTCACTTTAAAAACCAGCTTTCTCGCAACATCTGTGAGATTAGCATTAAACTTAATTTTGGAGCTTATGTAAATCTAATTTATAAAAATGGAAATAATAAGTTTTAATTATTATAATATTTATATTCTAATAATATTGACTTTATTTTTTACTAATAATATTAGTGAAAGTGTTTATAATTAATTACTGTGATTAAGGTAAAATTAAGCTTAACAAGGGACTAAACCTTAAACTTAAGGTCCAAAATGACCTATAAACTTGTAAAAAACCCATATTATGGACACATTTAGGTAATAAACCTTAAATTATTGAGTTTTTTTGTTTTTATGACTTTTTTAGGTAAAAACTTGGGTACACCTAACTTGTTTTTAAAAATGTCAAGTCTGCCCTTTCCCTCACCTATAAAAATCCACCACCTATACCCCTTCTTCACAATTATCAAAACACTTAGGTTTATCCATTATATATCATATAAAATTCCCAAAATAACTCCCTTCCTCCTTGAAGCCTCCCTTTGGTAATAAATCCATCCAAGGAAGCCCTTTGGTGCAAATCAAAAGGAGTTACCCAAAGAAGTGGTAACATCCTTCCTCAAGCTCCTTTCATTTATTTTCTTTATCCACCAACTCAATTCATATTATTCCACACAAAAATAATATCATAAATATCCTAAATATACTTAGATGTTTTTATGTTAATTTTTTTACCTACACTTACACACACTTCCATCTAATGGGTAACGAACTTATATTTCTTGTGTACGGAGAACTATCGCCTTACAAAATGACGTTGTTCATTTTACCTTTACCACTCTTATGGTTGGAAATTATGATGTAAATTATGTTTTTATATGATATATATTATATCTATTAGGTATTTATACTTCTTTATTTATTATATAAATCCTACCTTTATGCTTTCCATTTTGTGTAAATACGATAACTTTTTTTGTGGAAGTGTGGACTACCACCTCCTCAAAGCGACGTGATTCACTCATACTTTACATGGAATGTATTAAGGATGGATTTAGTAAATTTATATGATATATATAACATAATAATTCTAATTTAATTATATTATATATATATATATATACATATATGTCATTTACTTTCTTTCTTTCAATACGTTGTGAAAATAGAAATAATGTTCATGCACACGTACGACCTACCGTCTCTATGAACGGTGTATTTCATTTCATATATCTATCTTTTATATATAATTATAAATGTTTATATAATGAATATATATGATATATAATACATTTTTTACATTTTTTAAATAAGTAAATCATGACTTAAGTAAGAGGATCAAGAATGACAAGTCAAAACATGTATGATAAACAAAGTGGTTATCACCTGAAACATTACTTTAACATAGACAGGTAATATAAGGTCATAATAAAATCATATATACAGTATATATATAAATATTATTATGTGATATATTTATAATAAACTTATACTTATTATATAGGTGGCTTGTATGAGTACGGTGAAAATCAAGACACAAGGTAATGAAATCTCATCACACTTTTTATTTTTGTGAGATACATGCCTTATAATTAACTCATTTATTTTGTGTGGTATATATATAATACCCATGAATGTATTCTATGACTCTTATAATTAAATTTATGGGTATTTACATATTAATTTTATGATCTTTCTCTTATGGGGTTTATGTTTCAAAAGTTACCAAATCGATAAAGTAATTTCATCTCAATCTTCTTTCTTTGAGACACATGTCATGTTATGCACCTATATTCTTATATGAGGTGTGTATACTACCTTTGACATTTTATATCATGAATATTATTCTTTTCATGATAATTTTAATTTCCATGTAATTTTATTTTCTTACATGGGGAGTATGATTCATAGTTACCATGTGGTAAGAGTTTATTAAAATAATCTCATTGTTTATAGAGATTGTTTATGATTATATTTTCATTAATGAAATATTATGATCCATATATCAAGAAATATCATGATTTTTCTTAAACTCTGGTTATTCATGTTATATCCAAGTAATGGTGCCATTTTTTCACTCTTTGGTACATATGATGATCAAAAAAGTGTTTTTTTAAGAAATTCTGACTTTACCTCTATCTTCGGTCGGAAATCTGTATCCCTTCAAAACCATGTTTTTTAAAAGGTTTAAAAAAATATTCTACTATTATCCTATGGTATTCAAAATACAGTTTTACCCATTTTTTACCTTTCAAAAAAAATGTTTCTTAAAAAGGAATCTTCTTGTCATTTTCTAATCGAGATACTTTTATAAACTTTTTACGATGCAAAAGGAATGTTTGGCATGTATAGATTTACTATCCATCATGAACATCATTCCCTTGAAACTTATTTTACAAGATTAAAAAGTTATTTTTTTAAGTAAAATGTTTTCTTAATATTATGTAAATTCATTTTTTTAAAGTGTTTTTCAAAGAAAAAGGTTTTCAAAATGTTTTCAAGCTTCTTTTATAAGTTTTAAAGGAAAAAGGTTTTCAAAATTATTTAAATAAATCTTTCTAAGTTTTCAAAGTAATATATATGAAAAAAAAATCAAAAGGTTTTATGTTTTAAAGATCCTTTTTGAAATAATAAAGAATATTTTACTCAAGAAATGTTTTTAAAATATATTTTAAAAATTATTTTCCATATAATATGACATCCATTGATTTTACTCATGCCCTTCCAGGAAATGATCCAAAGGTTCCATTCATATTATTTCTTTAATGGTTTAGGTTTTAATGGAATGATTCTTACGACACTTGTTTCTCTTCCACAAGTTATATGATTTTGAAACCTACTTCCTTTCATGGTTTCTTCTTTAATTAAATGATTATGAAACCTATATATTTTCTATAGGTTATAATGTGATGAAATTTTAATAATACCCATTTCATTTCATGGGTTATGATTTGATGTTTATAAAACCCGTATCTTTTTATGGGTCATGATATGATAAAATTTTTATTATCTTGTGTCACATGGATGAATGGTTTTATTATGAGATGGGTGGGACCTATATCTCCCTCCAATGCATTGGTTAATGATAATTTGTATATGAGATCAAAGGGTACATGGGTTTTATCCCAAGTCTGAAAGTAATAGGACATGTGGATTATAGCCCAAGCCTGAAATTGAGAGGGTACATGGGTTGTACCCCAAACCTGAAAATAAGATGGTACATGGGTTGTATCCCAAGCCTAAAAATAATCAGGTACATGGGTTGTAGCCCAATCCTAACATTTTATAAAGGTATTGGTAGGTAGCCTTGATATAATATTTTCTATGATTATGTGTATGCCACAAATTCCATGTCTTATTCCTCATTTATTATTTAATTGATTATGCTCTTGATTCACTTATGATTTTTGTCTTATTAACTGCAATCCTTTATTCCATGATTCATGTTTATGATCTTTGATATGCAGGGTTTGATCTTTTAATGTTATGGTCATGTTATTGTACCCTTATGTTCATGTTATTCTATGTATTTTTTTTATTTTTCCTTACTGAGCATTTGATCTCACTCCTTTCTTATGTTTCCTTTCCTCAGGTTATGAAGAAATTTTTTTAAGTAGGATTACTAAGGGGGAGATCTTTGTGGGAAACATTGAAGATATTTCATTGAGTTAGAAGATTTTTGTTCCAAACTTACAAAGGCACTAAACTAACACGGTATTTGGGCATCTGTTTTTGTAATGTATTAAGTATTCCACAAATTAAATGTAATTTATATGTATGAAAAGTTAGGGTCACTATAAAATATTCTAAATTTGTAAGGAAATCAAATACCAACCAGATGGTGTTATTTCCTTTAGGTTTCTTGGGGATACCTAACACGAAATCCATGGTTATGTTTTCCCATTTCCATACTATTATGGGAAATGGTTGCATAGTACACTTAGACTTATATCATTCATCCTTGACTTGTTGTCATATCGAGAATTGAGACATAAAATCTTCAATCTACCTCTTCATGTTATCCCATTAGAAGTTTTACTTCAAATATCTATACTTCTTAATGCTTTATGGATTAATAGAGAAGGATGAGATATGTGCATCATCCAGAAGCTCCATCTCTGTCTCTAGTTTTGATGGGACACATATCTGGATTCCAAACCTTATAACCCCATTTTTGCAAGGTTGAACTCCAAAATATTCGATAAATTTTTCTATAGCACCTTATCCTATTTTTGGGCCTCCTTAATCCTCTAAAGAATGGATGGTTGAGCATTTATTTGAGCAAGGTAAAATAAATATCCTTTTATTATTCCCATATCTATACTTTAAAAATCTAATAAGATTTAACCCTTCCCAATTATCATCATTGATAAAATTTTCAGATCCTTTCTAATTAGAGATCTTCCACCTTATTTTCATTCTCAAGATGGTAATGGATTGATCAATCATAGTCCTTGATCAACTATAACCATCTTCACTGGCACATGTTAATCTTCTTCTATGTGAATATACATTTGAGGCTCTTGTGATCCATATATATTTCACAATTATCCCTATAGAGATAATGTCACCAGATATTCAATGAAAAGATCACTGTAACAAACTTTAGGTTATGTTTGAGATAGTTTTTCTTATGAACTTTAAACTATCTTGAGGCATAGGGTATCACTTTATCATTTTTCATTAGTACACGGCCCAAACCCTTCTTTGAAGCATCACTGTAAACCACAAAAATTTCTACACTTGAGGGTAGCATAAGTATTGGTGTGGTGATAAGCCTCTTTTTCAACTCATTAAATCTCTCTTCACATTCACTAATCCAGAAAAACGTTACTACCTTATGTGTTATCTTAGTTAGTGGGTTTGAAAATTGTGAAAAAAAATCATAAATCATTGGTAATACCCAACTAATCTAAGGAAATTATGGATATCCATTATAGATGTTGGTCTAGGCCAGTCCTCGGATTCCTTTATCTTATAAGGGTCCATATATATCCCATTTATAGTGATAATATACCATAATAATGATACTTTATTCATCCATAAGTCACATTTATTGTATTTTTCATATAGATTCTCCTTTCACAAATCCTTTAGTATAGTCTTCAAATGCTCCTCATGCTCCTCCTTACTTTTGGAGTAAATCAGAATATCATCTATAAAGACTACCAGAAAAATAAATGTAATATTTAAAGACTTTATTCATCAAATCTGTAAATATTTATATAGAATTTGTGAGTATGAAAGGTATCACTATGAACTCATGTTGTTCATACCATGTTCGAAAGGCAGTTTTTAGAATATCATCCTTCTTCACCCTTAATTGGTGATATCCTGACTAAAGGTTAACCTTAGAGAATTATTGATACCCACTTAGTTGATCAAACAATTCATCTATCCATGGAAGATGATACTTTTTCTTTATCATGATTTTTTTCAGTTCATGATAATCAATACAGAGGTACATTGACCCATCATTCTTGTTGATAAATAGGATCAGTGCACCCCATAGTGAAGCACTTGTGAATATAAAACCCTTTTATAGATTCTCTTGAAATTGCTGATCTAGTTATTATAATTCAATGGTGTTAATTCTAAAAGGATTTTTGGATATGGGTATAGATATAGGTGTATGTTTGATTGATAACCCAACCTCTTACTTAGGAGGAAGACCGAGAAACTCTTTGGGGAATAAATTAGTATAATCCCACATAATAGGCATATATTCAAGCATGATTATCTACTTTATCTCAATAATTTGGGATAGATATGATTTCTCATAAGGAAATAATATCCATCCTTGAATAGAATATTCTAGGGGAGATCCATCCTCCTCCTTACACTTGTATAGAATTGAAGGGTGAATTGGGATGTGGAGAGTGATCTTCCTCTCTCAAAAGTTGATGTTGGATTTATATAATGATATTCAATACAAGCATAAAATAGTTTCAAACTCTACTAAAGGAAGTAATATGATATTTTCTAGAAGATTAAGTCCACAAACATAGATTAGGGAGGAGTTATATACTTGGGATACAACCAGCGCTCCATTTTTTGTTCTCAAAAATGGCTCAACTCCCATGTTTTGAGGTGGTGTTTGAGTAGTTCTGCTAAACTTGCAAGATATAAAAGAATGAATAGAACCAAAATAAAAAAATGTGTTTTTTATTCTTAAATGAATAACTATTATACATATCACCACATCATTTTCAATGTCTACCTTATCCTTAGTGATAGAATACTCCCTTATTTGTTTCCTTGGAGTTTGTTGTCACCGATTGTCTCCAATAACCCTTGTTTTAGGGAATTTGATCATATATTTCCTATGTTCCTTATAGTTAAAACACTATACAGTAGGCATAGTTTTTATTTTAACCTTATTTTCTTCTTCCTCATTATAGGACTTCTTTATTTCCCTTCAGCACTGATTAGATTGATGCCCCTGTTTTTTACATTTGAATCATCTCCTATTTCCCAACAGTCAGTTTATAGGATACTTCTTTCCACACTTTTGAAAAATGAGATGTTGGGTCTTCTTGATTCCATGGTATTTATTTGTTGATACCCATAAATAAAACATAATTTTACATTTTTTGACACCAGTCCCATGATACCACTAAGGGTAACCGATCACCATCTCAACTTTGAGGGCATGAAAAACAATCTATTTATAGATTTCAGTGTCTCGAATGGTTAATTATTTTCATATACTTGACTTTAACCCATTAAATAATCAATCCACCTTACTTTTGGTTTTGATGACAGATTTGGAGGTGTTCCATGCAAGACTTGTGAAAATTGCCTCATGATCCATGATAGACTCATCTTCCTTTTGCTTTAGACCAAGGAAATCCCTCTCCATTTTAATATAGAGAGTTTGAGGGAAATATTTATTGAAAAATATTTTATTTAAGTCCTCTCATTCCATGGAATCAATATCCTATTTAGAATTTGTGTTTTTTATCAATTTCCACTACTGATCAACTTCTCCCTCAATGCAACAAATGGTTGACACAAATTTCTCTTACTCTATACATTATAGGATAGATAATATCTTCTCAGTGGATTTAATCCATTGTTTAGTAATAAGGAGATCAAAAGATCCACTAAAGGTAGGGGGCCTTTATCACATAAAATACTCGACTGCAACTTGATCCTTCTTAGGAGGAGTAAGTCATTCTACATGATTCATGTTATTATTCATAACATTAGTTATTTGAACCATTACTTCCATGAAGTTATTAGCTCCTATAAGTATAATATTAGGCATATCATTAGGGAAATCATCACATTTCCTATTGTGTTGTTTTTTGGCACAGTTTCTCCTATTTCTTATCATTAACTAAAAGAAAAAAATATATAATACATTAACATACAAGAGGTAAACTTAAAAACTTGAGAGGAATAACTTATAAAAAATAATTATATCCTAAATTATGAGTCTCTAGGTTTCAATCTAGGTTATCCTTGGTAATTTTTCCTATTAATTTTTTTAACCTAACAATTTTTTCAAGTCCTTCATAATGGTTCATAAATATTTTGTGAATTTCTAAATCATATCCCCCTTGAGTGTCTAAATAGGTGTGTAGTAAGGCCCATTTTCATGTACCAGGTAACACTTTAGTCAAACCCAATGCACCTTTTTTGAAGTTATTACCCCAAGGTACATCTGTTCTAGAACCATGTCCACTTGTAGTATCTATATAGGGATGTAATTTCTCAAAAACCACTCGCTCTATACTTCACCAAGATTCCAATATGTTTTACTATACTTAGTATTATCCTTAAAATTATCCCTAGGGTTGTCACTAATTTTTTCTCATCCTAGTTTCCAAAGGTTAACTAAACCTTTTCTCTGATAGAAACTATAGCAACCCAAGCCTTTTACATATATTATTACATGATTTTTAACATAAACATACAATAATTATAACCTAAATATCATAATTCCTAGTTTCTTTGGAATACTAGGATCATAATGAGTCAAAGAAAAATAAAACATGATGTCCTTGTTTTTTTATTTTCCATTGTGATCTCTTAAATCCATTTGATCTCCTAAAATTGCATAGCATAACCTAGGGAATACATAAAATAAAGGGGTGAACTAGAAATCCTAGTAAGTAAATAAACATGATAAGGAAACATAACGTGTGAGTCATAGATATAACATGATGTCATAAAACAAAATGCACATAATTTATCACATAGAAGCATAACATAAAGAACATGGTATCATAAGATCATGGTAACATGGGAAATGTGGCAGTAACATATAACATGACATAAACATGAGTCAAGCCTAACTACCTAGGTAATATTACATGGAGGATAAAGTCCCATAATGGATTAGTTCTACTCTCTAATACCATACATGACACCTCATGATACTAAAAACATTACCCAATGCATTAGAGCACTATCTGGATACACCCATCATATAAGCAATATCGGGATCACCCAGTGATATCTGGGTGCACCCATCATAACATGTTTATAATTTATTTTTACCACGAAATGAAATCAATCATAAGTAATAAATATAATAATTACCAATGGAAAGAAACAAGTTGCATAATCTTGTATCATGTCATAATCAAAGGATATTTCATAACTAAGGAATTTGAGAAATGAACATAAGGTGTGTATTACCCCATAAAAGAAAGGGAGTGTGAGAAAGGTATATATATATAATACATATATATATATATATATAGTATTTATAAGCATTTTATAACATTATAGGTTTTTTATATGATGAATATAAATAATTTTAAAAATATTAAAAACATTTTTGATGAAAATAACCTTTAAAATTTGAAAATCACTTTTGAAAACTAAAATTCACAAAATATTGTGGAAATAATTTTCTTAAAAATAACCTTGAAAACTTATAAAGTAATATTCAAGTTAAATAATGTTCATGATGGTAGAAAATACCATTCATTCCATACACGTTAAAACAAGGATTCCTTTCACATTTTCAGTAAAAATTCAAGAAGTACCTCATCCAGAAAACAGAAAGAATATTCCTTTTAAATCATTTTTTAAAAAAGTAAAAAAGGTTAAAAATGACTTTAAACAATCATAGAATAATATTGAAACATTTTTTTAAACACTTTAAATAAAACATGTACATGAAAGAGAAAGGGTTTCCGTCCAAAGAGAGAAATAAAGTCAAAATTTCTTAAAAACATTTTCACAATATTTTTAATCACCAAAGAGAGGAAAATATTACTATTATTTTAAAATTTAATTAATAACCATAGGATAATAAAATATAAATGGGTTTGACCCTAAACTATTTCGATAAAATGAGATTGAAACATAAACCCTTACCGATTTGGTAAATTTTGAATCATAACTCCCATGAATGAAGCAAATGAATTGAAACTTAAAATATCATAAATTATAGATTATTCATGATATAATATGTTAAGTTTCAGTATATAAACATTATAAATTGAATTAGGTTCATAAAATAACATGTGTCTCAAAGAAGAGAGTTTTGAGATGAAACCCTTACCTTGAGCCTAAATCATCTCGTGCGTTCCTTATCTTATTAAATAATAAAAATATGTTAATTATTTAATTATTTAATAACCTTTTTAATTTTTATTATTCCTTTTATTTTATTTTTTATCATGTCATATTCAAATACTTAACCAATTAATTACACGTCGGACGTTTTGATGATAAACGACTCATATGACCATAATCACTTTAGCAAGTTGACTAAGGTCAAAGAGATTATTATTTATATATATATATAGAATTTTAATTATGAAATAATTATCATTTTTATACATAAATTTTAATTTTAAAACCAACCATGAAATATGGTTATAAAAAATGAAGTGTGTTACAATCATGGAAACAGTAGGTCGTACATACACATGAGTAATGTTTCCATTTTTTGATAATCATGATGGAAATAAGGTAGGTGTTATTTTATCATTAAAAGATGATAATTATATCATAAATATATTATTATTTCTTTAAATACCCTTACATATATCATCCATGTTGGTAGATAATAAAAATGAATCACAACGCTTCGTAAGACGGTAGTCTGCAGTACACATAAACGACATTATCATTTATTCAATGGATGGTAAGGTAATAAAGTATATGATATGTTTATTTTAAATGATGATTAATATTTAATTAATATAATATATAATCATAATATTAATCCATATTACCTTCCATGTAAATCATAAGTGAAAAATAAATCACACCGCTTCATGAGGCGGTAGTCTGCCGTACACACAAGCGATGTTATCGTAATCTCTATGGAATGGAAAGTAATAAGGTATATATGATATTATAATAAGTATAATTATATCATTAATATTATATATAAAAATTATATACATCATTATATCCTTCTTTTATAAGTGGTGATGGAAAAAATTACATCGGTTTGTGAGGCGGTAGTCCGCCATACACACTATCAGTGGTTTTGGTTCCCATTTGAGGGGGGAGGAGATAGTTGAAGGTCATGCCTTTAAAATAATAATATATAATTATATATAATATACTGAGGATATTATATAATAATATTTGAATAATATTTGAATTAGTTTGAATAATAAATAAAATAAGACACTCGGTTAAGGACGTTAGCTCTTCTTTGGACAACTTCTTTAGGTTTACACCAAGAGTCTTCCTAGGTTGGATTTATGATCAAAACAAGGAATATAGGATGAGTTTAGGGAATTAATAAATTTATTTGGTTTGTTATTTTTCAAACCAGTTGGTTTTGGAAGTTTTAATAGGATAGGAAAGTGGGTGGCCTTTTATAAGTGGGGGAGAGGACACACTTGGAAGTTTTGAAAAGAAATAATTACACCCACATTTTTCTCATGCCAAAAGGCTCCAAAATGGACCATTTTCAAAACTCATAAGATATAAGATCTTAATATGACCATAATATATGTATTTCACAAGTTATAGGTCATTTTTAACCCTTTTCTATTTAGTTTAACCCCCTGATAATCCCGTTTTTACCTTAACTATGGTAAATAATTTTTACTGTTTTTACTATTTAATATGGTCAAAATTAATTTAAACTTATTAGATAATATAAATTATCATGATTCCAAATATTGAATCCATTTTTTAAAATTTAAATCACAGGCGTGGTAGAATTTAATTTAAAATTAAACCCACAAACATGTTGAAAAAACAGTTTTTCAAGAAATGTGTTTTTTAAGGAAAATATGACCTCATATTAAATATATGACAAGTAATTATAATTAAATTAATTTATATTAATATTTATAGATATATAATCTATAAATTTCATTTAAATAATTCCTCATTAGGGGTTATTTTAATTATTTAAAATGGAGAAACATTGTGCACTTTAAAACAATTTTCATAAAAAAGTGTTTTAAATCCTATAAATAAATTTATACTAAAATATAGTATAAATATTATTTAAAAGTAATTTATTTAATTTAATATAAACAAATTATTATTATTTTAATTCCAAATAAAATTTAAAAAATAATTGGGCTTTTAATTTATTAAAATAATTAACATTTTTACCAAAAATTGGTATTTTTCACTATTCACTGAAAAATCAATATTTTCTAAAAAATACAAAAATATAACTATAAGTTAATATTGATATTATTATTTTAGAAAAAATAATTTTATAAAATATAAATTCTAAAATTTATAAATATTAATTATTATATTTTCTTAAAAAAATCATTAAAAATCATTTTTAAAATAAATGTTTTTTTAAATAAGCACTTATTCCTAAGTGTTTACAAATGAATTTAAATTGTGTGGTATCTTTATATAAATTTCATAAATTATTTAATCCTATTCATACCTTCCAATTTAGAATCTAGGTTATAACAGTCTTATTTAAATAATCATGGTTCGTTTGGGTTTAGTGTTGTGTGTCGCGTATGTCATCGAACATAATTTTCCCTTTTAAAAACTTAGGGTGTTACATGTACAACACCTCAGGGAATGTTTAAGTGGTATGGAAATTCAAGGAACATCCAATAGTTTTTTCTCCAGGGCTTCAAGTCCAAGGTTCTATAAAGGTGGAGAACAAACATGATCTTCGACTTTGAGATCCGGCTGAGGTCCCTAGTAGCAAACTCAAGCAATGGATCGGACTGGTCATACGTCTTAGGTATAGGGTCGTAGAGCTGAGGTAGGTTAGTTATATGTAGTATAAAAGACTCTAGATGATGTTAGTGAGGGACTATCTACTGTTATAAGTATGATTTTTATCACCTCTACATTATCTACTACCTTGTTCGATATCGGTGCTTCCCATTCTTTTATATCCGCACAAGTAGTTGGTGGACTTGACTTACTGGTTAAGTTTTCCTCTGAGTTATATTCCCTTGAAATTCTTTTGGGAACAAAATTTGACCATATTTAGTGATTCTTAGAGTTTCTTATAGTCATTTTCATCTATGGACATCTGTGAGACTTCATGATACTAGAGATGAAGAGCTTCGATGTGATTCTCAGTATGGATTGGTTGACCATATTCTAAGATCACATTGATCATTATCAAAGATTGGTGATGTTTATTTCTATAAAGGGAAAGAGGTACATGATGTCTGAAAAATGATAGTTGGGTACAGGTGGAGTTTTTCTAGACTTGAGTCAACTTAGGATGATCACGATGCAGATAGCGGGCTTGTTTCTTTCAGTAGGATCAGTGATAGCCCCCATGATTTTTCCTCTAGGCGTGAATCTCTATAATGATGTATTACTAGATGAATTCATAGTAATTACACCTAATAGACGTGTTTACTTTGAGATAGAGGTAGTTTTGTGTAATGAACTAACCCAGGTCAACTAGACAATCCACCCGAACCGGCCCATCACATGATATGGGTAAAACAGGATAACAAAACCCAATCCTGAATATAAGAAAAACAATACATACAACTAAATTAAAAAGTGGAAAAAGAAAATATGCCACAAAATACATACAATCCAATCCAAGAGAGCTAAACTAGAACGTAATTCAACTCCCCATGTGACCAACAGTCACCTCCAGATCAACCTGAACTGAAAGCAATAGCAACAAGAGAAACCCATATACTACAAGATGTTATTCCCTTTAACTAAATCCAAAAAAACAACATCTAAAAACACCCAAAGTCACAAGTAGGGTGTGATAAAAATCCCAGTAGGATACCACCATAGTTTTTATACAAATTCTAATATCAAGAATGAAATAATTCTAGATTTTAAAACAAAACAATTTTAGAAAGCATTTTTATAAATCCAATCTATTTATAAATCATTTTCCCTTTTTCTTACTTTAGTTTTCATAAAATCCTTTCATATTCTCAATCCATAAATATGAAAAATAGAAGTGATAAAAATAGAAAATTATATCCATGCATCAAGAGGTATAAGGGTAAACACATGTCCATAAAATAATCTACCATGAGAAGATATGTGATACACCTCATATATAAAAACATGTGAGAAACAATCCATGATAAAAATAATCATGTGATAAATAACCATAAATGAAAAATCACCTCACATATTGGGATCTAGCCTATGGGACACTATTTTCTAGACTCTCATGATCCTAAATAGGCATATGTTTGATATAATCGACATCGAGTCTTTCCAGTTGATATCGTAAAAGGTTTCCTCCTAATGGTGGAATGCACACTAAGGCTACCTGTGTCTCTTTCCCGATGCACCCGAGGTTATTAATGTGAAATTGTCGAATACATTTTTAAAACCATGCTCATAATTTCATAAACTATTTTCAAATCTAAACTAATCTTTTTTGGATTTTGAAAACCCATTTCCAAATCAAGAAAATCCATTTTTAAATAAAATCCTCTTTTTGAAAACATTTTCCTTCCCAAGAAATCATTTGAAACTATTTATCACTCCAAATCAATGAACAAACCAAAGGAATTTATCAAGAACAACATGAAATTCATTAAATTAAACCATTTTAGAGAAACACCTACCTCAACATGGTATAAACCTAGTTGATTTCGAGAACGGTGATCAGAAACAAAGAGAACAATCTTTGAAAGACAAGGAACACTAAGAAACTAAAAATTATCGATAGAAAACACTATAAAATAAAAAAATCCACAACCAAAACACAGCCACAACCAAAACCAATGAAGAACCAAGAGGATTTCGTACTCAGATAGAAGAAATCTAACCACAATGGTGATCAATCATTGAACAAAGTGATCCGAGCGAGAGAGAGAGTCACCTAAAATTTCCTAGGAAGAGCCTATAGGTTTGGAGGAAGGAATAATATATAAATGAAATGAGAATTTCAGCTGAAACGCTTGGTTAAAACCAACCCTTGTGAATTTACACAGCGTGTAATCCCATTACACATCATGTAATCCTTGATTCCCATATACGCAAAAAAAATCATCACCTTTTATTAAAAACCCAATATTTTTTTATTACATGATGTGTAACCTTTATAAAATGTGTATAATTCTCATGTTGTGTGTCCAATTTAGTGGTTCTATTCATCATCCATTCTACATCATGTATTCCCATTACGCGTCATGTAATTTCCTAGTGAACAGCAAAAACTACAGGATTTTATGCTAAAAAATCCAAAAAAAATCTGACATCACCACCTTTACAACATTACTCAACCAATGAAAAAGTAAAACCAAAATAAATGTTAAAACATACCTGATAGAAAGGTAATGGGGCATTACATGTTAGGTTTACATCGCATTTTGATACCCCCTTATCGTATGGTTCCATCTAAGATGAAGGAGGTCAAGGTACAACTTGAAGACTTAGAGAAGAAGGGATTTATTAGGGTGAGTACTTCACTATAGGGTACACCTATATTGTTCTCCAAGAAGGTAGATGGTATTCTTCAACTCTGCCTTGATTAACAAAATTCGAACCAGGTGATAGTAAAGAACAGGTATACTTACCAAGAATCGATGACCTTTTTGATTAGTTATGGGGATACCGTTGGTTCTAAAAGATTGATCTTCAATCAATCCATCATCAATTGTAGGTTATATGGGAGGAAATCATGGTTTACTTTATTATGGTGTTACCCAAAACCCTGAGGATTCATGAAACTATCTGAGTTATTTTTAATTGGATGAGGAAGGTTTCTCACTTCTTACCGATTCAAGAGACTCACTCGGTGAATGATCTGGGAAGGCCATATTTCAGTGAGATAGTATACTTTCATGGAGTTCCCTTGAGCATTTTATCTAAAAAATATACACATTTCACATTGTGGTTTTGGTAGGGATTGTAAAAATCCCTTGGGAATCAACTAATATTGATCAAAACATACCATCCTCATACAGATGTACAATTGGAGTGGATGATACACATACTAGAGGATATGATTAGATATTGCATTCTAGAATTCTGTGGATCTTGGAATGAGTTACTAACCATTATAGAGTTCACTTATAATAATAGCTTTCAAGATTTTATACATATGGCACCATTTGAGGCTCCCTATGGACAACGGTTTCACTCACCACTGTGTTTTAATGAGGCGGTTGAGATGGTAGTTGTTAGACCTAGTATAGTCTAAGAGACCATATAGTGTGTGGAGTTGATTAGGATGTGGTTGGTGAGTGCTCAGAGTAGGAATTAATTATATATATACCAAATGATATGACCCTTAGAGTTCTCTGTTGGCAACCGGGTTTTCTTGTGAGTGTCACTTTGATTGGGGCATTGTCATTTCTAGAAGTAGGGTAAGTCAGCACCATGGTTTTTTTACCCTTTTTTATCACCGAATGGGTTGTGACTATGGTGTATTTTCTAGACTTTCCTCCACATTATCAAGGCATGCATGATTTGTTTCATGTTTCTGATCTTTGGGGGTACATTCCCAATACTACGCATGTTATATACATTGAGGATGTTGAGTTAGAGCCATATGAATTGTATGAGGAGTATCCAGTGTGTATTATAGACCAGAGAGAGAAGGTATTATGAGGAAAGATGGTACCACTTATTTATATTCGATGGTAGCATGGAAAGATCTAGGAAGATACATGGGAGTGGGAGTTTGATTTTCGAGCTCAATGGCTTGAGTTGTTTGATCAAGACTGTTATAGATACTTCTCAAGGATGAGAAGTCGTTATAGGATGAGATTTATAATATTATCACTTTTAAATTGTACTTATAACCCCCTTTTAAACTTATTATATAAGTCCTTTATGTGATAATCTAGTTTCTTCAATAAAAAACACCCTTACATAAATTTAATGGTGTTATATAAGGGTAAAGTGGTGTTAAAAGGCCTTACGTAAGGGTAAAACCCACTTTTACTGACTTTTATAAGGGTAAAAACCCTTTTCTATACATTGTTTAAGGGTACGAGGGACCTTTATAAGGGTAAATCCATTTTTTTCATTGGTTTTGTAAGGAAAATTCCCTTTTTTATGTGTTGCGTAAGGGTACCTACAACTATATAAGGGTAGGGCTGTGTTGTGTAAGGGTGCCATTTTTTCCATAGGTTGTGTAAGGGTAACCATGGGCTGGGTAAGGGTACCAAGGCATTGTGTAAGGCTAATTTATAACTTTCATAAATTTATCATCTCATGTAAGGGTATTCATGTAAGGGTACAGGCTCACGTAAGGGTGATACATAAGGGTATATCCAAGTTCACATAAGGTTAAGATGAAATTTACTCTGTTAGCATAAGGGTGTGTAGGTTGTGTGTAAGGGTAACTCACATAAAGTTAAACATGGTCCTTAAACCTCTGTAAGGGTAACATGAATTACCCTTATGATATTCATATAAGTTTCATAAGGATAAACCATATTACCCTTATGCCACACCCATTTTGGGAAAATTGTGTTTTTAAAACCCTTTTCACGTATCTTCTTCCCCATCTCACCCTGCAACCTGTTTCAGTAGCTTTAAATGCAAAAAAATATCAAAATTAATTCCTTTAGTTCATGTTACCTTAATTAATATGTTTAAGAATACTTTAAACACCCCGCCTTTAAGAAATAGTTGGGAGGCAATTAAATTGTTAATCTAGTTGTGGCTTTAATGCAGCGCTCTGTATGCGATAGTGATATTTTTATAAATCACTGAACTCTTTTGAATTTTATTTGATTCAACCCTTTAAGTCCAAAAAACCTATTTTTTCCCTTTTCAAGTTTTTGAGACCTTCTATGAATAATACAATCCCTTATTACAAATTTGCAGCATGTCATAACCCCCATCCCTCTCCCTTTTGTTTTGGGATGTAGCATTTTTGAAGAATAATCCCAGGTGAGTTTTTATATTCTATTTCTCCTCATCATGAGAAACGTTGAATGTAATTCTTCCTTTTCTTCTATATATATTTAATAAGGAATTATTAAGTGATAATAATCTGAAAATTATAAAGAATGATAAAGAGTTATTATCATATGTGAAAGTGGATTTACAAGATTTCTGGAAAAATGTTAGAATTCTTCTTAAATGTTAAATAGATCAGTGTTACCAGAATGATAATGGATAATTATTATAAATCCATCTATAAATATTTTGAATAGATAATGGTAGTATCACATGTAATTTTTTATTTCTATTTGAAATAAAAATGATATATTTGGATATAGGGATCCTCTCTCTATAATAATAATTTGTTTTATTAGAGTAAACAAAGGAAACACATGTCAAGGTAGCCTAAGGAAATGAAGACTGAGTGCATCACTGATAACATAAGCCACACTGCCTAGTTGAAGGGATACTAGGTTACAAAACTCTAAAAGGGGGTGTTCCTAGGTAGAAAATGAATTCAAGAAATCAGCCACACGATTACCTTCATGCCACGTTTGAAGAATCTCCATGTCATTGGAAAGAAGGTAGTTGCATTCACAGATCAAATAATTGATTTGATGTGGAGAGTTTGAGGTGCCAATAATAGAGGTCCATGCCATTCTAGAATCCATTTCCACAGTGGATAGGATGATGTTCTTAGATTTTCATAGAGATAGGGCATTATGCATCGCCAACGCCTTCACCTTAATAGAGTTACCTGACCCATAGAAGGCACTAAAGGCAAAGATCACCAAGCCCAAAACATCATGAACCAAAACATCATTTTGCATGAAACCAAGACCACATAAACCATCAACATTGAGTTTAAGACCTGAGGTAGAAGGATACTAGAAAACCCAATAGCCCCGCTACTTGGGGCTGGATCAGTCCAAGGAGGGTCTTCTAGAGAAGAAGCGCCTAAGGGAGGGCACTACATCCCACTGATTCAAGAGGTAATCCAGATATGTAGTGAGGCATCTGGACCTAACCATAAGAGAAATATTTGGGCATCGAGGGCCATGTCGAGCCTGGTTTCACACCTTCCATATGCACCAACAATTTTCAACCATATAAATCACTCGAGCCATATCCTCCTGCTTATTATTGTGACAGCCACAAAACCAATTCATGAAGAAACTCTCAGGAGATTCCATTGAAGAAACAGGCAGTGAGAACTCACCAAGATCACCCCAAATCAATCCATCCCATGTACTTTGGAAAAATAAATACAATGTAGATTCCTCCAAGGGAGATGGGAATCAGACACACTTAGAAGAAAGATAGACACCCTTTCCTTTGATTTCAAACTCTGAGGGGATAACATGGTATCATATTATTCATAACAGGAAGGAGAATTTAATAGTAATATCTTTACACCAGAGGCGCCTCCCCCACAGGTCACTCGCTAGTTGTACAAGCAATGCATGTTTATAGGACTTAGCTAAAAACTTACCATTTTATGATCCATTTAAAACACATTGGTTAGGGGACCCATCCAATCTGATGCTATCAAACAAGGCCTTTTGGGTGTGGTTGATAATCACCTTGATAAAGGTGGGGTGAAAGATGAATTCCTAGAAAGATATGTTGAATGTTGGGAAACCTGTGAAATACAATATAGCACCCCCCCCCCATCACACTACCAAAATTTTATATCTCCTTGGCCTAAAATCCACTGGGAATGGTCTATAAGTATAGGAATGTGAACATGATGGAAGTTCCATAAGCGTGAGAGAGATCTTCCATTCTCACGTGATCCAAAACCATATTTTACTTTGATAAGCCACCTCCACAAGGATTTCCCCTTGATAGCCTCCCAATAAATCTTACCCTATATGTGATACATAGACTTCCCCACATCCCTAACACCAATGCCTCCATGCTCCACTGGCCTAGCGAGTTTACTCCATGAATCCCACCGAGATTTTCCCTCACCTTGGGCATCCTGTAAAAAACCATTCATAATGTTCTCAATCTTCCTACTGATGGCCTTGGGGACCTTAAGGGTGGATAATATGTGCATGGGGATAGAGGATAGGATGCAATTAACAAGAGTGGTTTATCCAAAAAATGACAAGAACCTGTTCTTCCAATTTTTCATATGATTGGTGATCTTGCTGACCAAACCTTCAAAGTACCTAACACAAATTCTTCTGGGGGAGAAGGGGGATCCAAGGTAGACCATAGGAAATTTCTTGCTTGGATTCCCAGGATTGATTCAATAGTGTCCCTATGACTGGTCGATAATAAGAGGGCATGTAAACCCTGCTCTTGTCCCTATTAATAATTTGTTTTCTCTAATAAGTATACTCATCCATGATGTTGTTGAAGCCTTTGATAGAGTAACTATAGCCATTGATGAAGAAGACATGTTCATATATAAAGAGTATATGAGAGAAACCCAGAACATGATCCCCACAATTATAAGGGAGGACATAACTGTGTTAAATAAATTAAGTCACATGCTTACTTAGGACATCCTGGACCATGATAAAGATGCTGGGAGAAATAGGGTCACCTTTCCTGAGCCCTCTAATTGGTTTCATGAATCCACATTGCCTCCCCATAAAAACCACATTAAACTAAGGAGAGATATAGAATCAAAAAAATCATGTCAATGACCCATTCAAAAAATCCCATGCTCCTCATGGACCAAATGATAAATCCCCACTTGAGTCTATCATAGGCCTTATCCATATCTATCCTAATAACAATATTGCACCCCAAGACCTTCCTATCGATCTCTATAATCATCTCCTGTGCTATTTTCATTTCCCCTGAATGGACCACCCCTAGATGAAAGCATACTACTCTTCTGCAACCCAACTATGGATAAACTGAGAAAATATTTTGTTGATGAGGTTCTTCGGTACCTTGTATGTGAAGTTGCACATGTTGATGGGTCGATGTTGAGAAATAGAGGAAGGATCACTCACCTTGGGGATAAGAATTAGGGTAGTATCAGTAACAAACCAAGGCAACCCTCCACCATAGAAGAAATCTCAGATGGCATCAACTAAATCATCCTTGATTATGCTCCAGGAACTGATGAAAAAAGACCTTGGGAGTCTATCGGGACCAGGTGCACTCTCCTAGTTCAGGGAGATAACAGAGTCCCACACCTCATTCTCCTCCAGTACATGCTTGAGTAATTCATTTGTGTGAGCTGAGAAAACTCTTAAGATGAAACTAAAGAAATTGGAATGATTCCAAGGATAGCCATTATTCCAATGAGAGTTAGGATTTCACAATAAAGATTTAAAATAAGAGGCAACCATGTCACCTATGACATCCATGTCACTGGTAAATGATCTATCTTCAATATGGATATTCGAAGATCAATGTCGCTGCTTATCTTTCAAACAATCATGAAAATAAGCCAAGTTGTGATATCCCTCCTTAATACAAGTGGTCTGAGAGCACTCACATAGGCACCTTTATTACTCTAATATCATCTCATTGAACTACTGCTTCTTGAGTCTTAGAGAGGAAAGAACATCCTCATCCAAGGATTCTTCCAGGATATCCTATACTCTCTCAATATCCCTCTTAATATCCTCCAAATATGGATACATAGATGGGAGGGTGATGGACCAATCCATGAGATCATTTTTTAAGTAGTGAAATTTATTTTGGAGTCTGATCCAAAGCCTTCCATGGCAGGAAGTCATCCAAGAATGGTGCACCATGTCAAGGAACTTAGGATGAGATATCCATATTTTAGAGAAAAAGAAATGATGTCCCTGTGGAGAACCAGACCTAAGGTGGAAAAGAAGTAGAGAGTGGTCTGAAAAAGCACGGGTCAATTGGATGACCTCTGAATTAGGAAAGTTAGTGATTCCTAAAGCAGTTGTCCAATATACACCAAATCCTTTGGGTTCTTCTTTGGTTATTACACCAAGTGAATCTATCACCAATAAATCCTAGATCATGAAGCCCCTCATAATCCACAAAGGAGTAGAATTGAATCTTATCATTATGAGGGAGAGATCTCCCACCTTCATTTTTGATGGATCCAATATGCTGTTGAAATCACCCCCCATCAACCAAGGTTTAGCTCTGAGTTTGAAGGCTGTAAGGTCGATCCATAATAGTTCACGGAGGTGTTCCTCTCATTTAGCATATACAAAGGATAAAAAACAATAAAAATACCCATAATCCACCTTGATCAAAATATGCTGATCAAATTCCACTAACTTGACCACTGAGATAGGAGCCTTCCAAAAAAACCCAAATGTGGTGATTTTTTGGCTCACCATGCAAATAGAACCGTAATCCATATCTCCTATAAAACTCCCCAATTATATAATAATTTACCTTCAGCTCAATGATGACCACAAGAGAAACTTTATGCTTTACCACCTCATTGGATATGAAATCTGACTTGACATGAGCCCTGAGACCCCCAACATTCCAAAATTATTAGAGAAATAATTAATAACAGGATGGCCTGGTCCTGAACCCAGGGAAAAAAGTTCCATCAATTAACTCCCTTAAATAAATGTGTAGATACTTGGCCTGGGATCTTGTGCACATCCTGTTGGAGGGAGAGCTGAGTGGAGGAGAGTGGGGCACCAAAGCTGAGGACTGGTGTCAAGGCTAAGGGATTGGCATGGATGGGGTAGTAGGGAGGGGAGGAGTAGGTGCATGTACTAATGCACTGTAGTAATTGGCCAAGGAAATTGGTAAAAGGGGAAGGTTAGAGGTTCGGGAAAGGGAGGAAAACTGGGGGGGATCATCACAGATAATACCTTTTCCTTTATATATCCAACTAGAATGGCTTAGGAGGAGGGAGGGAGGGATGAAATCATGGGGAGAGGACCCAAGGGATATAGGGGACAAGGGCTCGGTAAGAGGAGAGAGGTGGAGGGCTGGGAAGATCATGGTGAAGGGAAGGGGAGGGTGATAGGGAAGCTGGAAAAGGATCATCAAGGAGGAGGGGGGACTTAAATAGGTGGGAGGGAGGGAAGGGGTGGGGGAAGGAGGGGGAAGGAGGTTGCTCTCCAAATGTCAGCTCGGAGACTGCAAAACCACTTGAAGAGGAACTAGTTGAGGCCTGTGTCGGGTGACTGGAAGTTGAGAAAGAGGCACATTTCCTAAAAATGACTTTTCATGGCTAAAAATGTGGCATAAGTAGAAGAATCTGGGCACTAAGGGAGATATAATAGCCTACCTCCATTACAACACTTCCTGAACCTGAAGAAAAATCTGAGATGGAGGGGGAGATGAGATGTCCATCACTATGAAAATTTGAGCTTCCACTGAGTTCAGGAGGGATAGATTCCACTCACACACACAAATAAATTCACCAAGGGAGTTTCCAATATTCTCTTAGAAGGTTTAATTCATGAATGGAAAGGGGAGACTAGGGAGAGAAATCCATACCGCAACAACCAGCGACTCTCTATCCCAATGAACCTCCATGGACCAGCAAGAAAGGTAGAACCTCCAGTAGATGAAGGAGTAAGGAAATATATCCTAGTAATGAACAAAGTCCTCCCAAGAATCTAAAATGATGAGGAATGATTTCATATTGAGAGTTGAAACCCTAGTCGGCCGAATTAGGTCCCATCCGTGAATGAAACTTTGGAACATCCCGAGTGGGGGCTTGTTGATCCCGAACTGAGCCACCAAAGACCATATAATCTAATACGAGGCTTCCTAAAAAGGGGAATTTGATAAATAGATGATTGTAACACCACCCCAAAAACCAACAGAGTGATCTCCTGATTGAATCGGAGAGAAGGAGACCATCTACTTCACCAGACCAGAGGGGCCACTGAGAAGGACCTATTTCCAAGAAGGCCATGAGGATCTAGAACCACTAGAGGTCACTGAGGTGGGGTGGTATATTGGATTCTAAGGAGAAGGTGTTGTCACAATGGTTAGAATCATGGAGGTGAGGAGCGGGACGTTAGGCGCGTTCAATTGTTAATTCAAAACCATTCCCAAAGGCGGTTTTTCTATAGGGATCCTTAGTGAGCGGTTTGAGATGGAAAACACATTGATGTGTCAATAACTAAGATAATAAGGCTAAGTAGGCGTTGTTATTTTATGTATAGGTTTACACTCTAACTTTCAAACCACACATGGTGGTTTATCCTTGGCATTGACATCATACTCTGGGGTAGGTAGTTCCTTGCCTTTTTGGGAACTCATATACAATTGTTGTCATATTTTAATTCATGTGTTATATCGGTTGTGTTATCCATTTATGGTTACTGCTTTTGGGTGTGTTTGTTTTCATGTTACCCATACATGATCCTTGTTCCATGATATTTTCTAGAGTATATTATTTACATGGTTGATATTAATTCACATGATGTTGTATTGCTAGTATGTTTCTCATGATTCC
The DNA here is from genome assembly GCA_963277665.1 of Viscum album. Classification (NCBI taxonomy): domain Eukaryota; kingdom Viridiplantae; phylum Streptophyta; class Magnoliopsida; order Santalales; family Viscaceae; genus Viscum; species Viscum album. The sequence continues at coordinate 2,104,773,476 of OY728165.1, forward strand.
ATGTTGTATATGTTTATCATGCTTTTACCTTGTTGTGTATTATTACACCTTTGGAGGTTTTGTTCTTGTTACACATGATAGGTGAATTCCATGTTATGGTTACCCCTTATAGGGGGAGTTTTCATGACTTAAGATGATGATGACAATGGAGCATGATGGCCTTATGGTCAGCTGGTACTTGATGCACCTTGTGGATACTGAGTAACGTGTCATGACTCAATGCCCTATGGATTCTGAGTAGTGTTTCCACTCAATGACTTGTGGACTCTGAGTTACAAAACAAAATAATTGAGGTTAGTTCTAATCCTTTTTGATATCCTTTATCATCATTCCATCATGGAGTTTAAGTAGGTACAATTGGAGGTTTATGGCGCCTTGGTTAGCGTACAATCGCCTGATATGTAATTGTGTGTTGTTATACTTAACTTAACATTTATTATTATCATTAAATACACTTATTATACATGTTAAAACTTGTTAAGGATTCATTAGTTGTGTCATAATGGGTTTTATACTCACACCCTACATGGGCATCTTGATGCGCATACAGATTTCATGTATAGAGATTCGAGCAAGGGTGAGAGGCCCCTGGAAAATGCTTGAGTCATGGAGCATGGAGTTGGAGGTGAGGATGGAATAGACTCTGAGGATTACCTTTTTTATTTATTTATTTACCTTCCACACTTTATGCACTAGTTTTTATTGTCACTTTGGGAGCCCATTGATTATTTGTATGACATGTGTACTCTTTTGATTATTTAGTTTTCACATGATTAATCTAATTGATTTTCATGTTGTTATTATTATTATTTGTTCTATGACATGATACTGAGGGTACAGTGTCATCATTTATAGGCATAAATCACTGCTATTCGACGAACTCTTTCATATGGAAAGGCACACATGAGTTCATGTGGCACTTCTTCTCAGACCCAGTGGTTTAGCTCGGGATGTTACATAAATTCTCAAGTTATTTTGCATCTCTCTCTGTATTATTTTAAATTATTATAATGTAAAATTCCTAATAATTTTTAAAAATGATTAAATATCATGTAAACCACTAATTTCAATACATTTCATACTTATGATTTAAAAAAAATCATTATATTTTTTAACAAACTTTGATTCCTTTTTAAAGGGGAAAAGCATTTTTATGTAAGAAGTTCACATTTTATATATACTTGAAATCACACTTACATATGTTGATTATTAATATTTATAATATCATTTTCTTTGTTCTTGAAATATCATTTTCATGTGTTGACTCAAATTTTGACATTGTTGTTCTGTAGTTTAATACCTATAAGAATATTCCAATTCCTTATCAGTTTAAATAAATTAATTCACATCACTACATTATAACAATTACAATTGTAACTACATTTTTTCCAAAATACATTTCACTATATAAATAAACATGTTTCCATTAAGAAGGCTTGTGTGCTTTATAAATGAACATAATACATGATACATTCTACTTTCAAATATGCATTCTATTTTTGTATTATTTCCTGTAATTTTAATACATTTATCTTCAATATTCATTTATTCATTACATGAATGTGTAATATAAAATATATAATATGTATATATTAATATATATAATATGAATATGATGAATAAGTGATATACATATACTGATTATGCATTTAGTTGGTTTCTAATCTTCGATATATGTATACTATTGTATGAAACATGCATGTACTAAATATGCATGTACTGGATATTCAATATATTGTTTTTGACTATTTTATATGCATATAGAACAATAAAAAATATGCATATACTAATTATGTAGTTTCTGTATAACTTTAATTATACTTTAAAAACATTACTCCAGTTATATTATAATTTTTTCCTTGGTTATTTTCAAACTTCTATTACATTAACATCTCTTTTATAATCAGTATTCATCTATTTATATTTTAATAGTGTTAAATTTGAGGTTCACACCCATTGATTCATCTCAACTTAGAATTCTATTATCTATAACATATAAATTGTTTATTGGTTGATTCTAATGAATCTGCACATAATCAGAATATGCGGTAACAATATTGAATACTTGGATTAATTTCACAAGTAACGGGAGAACTGATATAAATCCCCATTCCTTTGTTTTGATGTGAAGCGTACAATTAATTGTTTAATTTAGTTTTTTCCTATATTTTATTAAATGATTTATTTATTTATTATGTCACTTTTATATGGATCCTCATTGATGAAATATGATTAATTAATTCCATTGGTCAATACATGCAAAATACCTTTACCTTTGTCATTCAACACTCCTAGTGGACTTGTCTTTGAATTGGAAATTAGCAGACACTAAATTATTTTCTAACTATGGTTTAAAAAAGATGATAATTACTCTACTAATTTGAGGTATGTTATGTTTTAAAAACACATTTACCCACTTCTCATTTTTTGGGGTAGGTGGTGTTTTTCATGACCATGTTTCTCTACCAAAATTTCCTTTTTTATATTCATTAAATAGTTTTTGGCTAACATTTTTAAGTTATATCTATTTAATTTTATACCATTTTGAATGCATCATTGCTACTTTGGTTTCCATTTTATAGAACATGGAATGTTTTTTATGTGTCATTTTTTTAATTTCTAAATTTCCATTTTCATAGATTTGTTTTTCATAATGTGTATGATAATGGTGTATAATGCCAAATAATTTGGAATCAAAATCCATGAGATTATTTCTATTGTTTATGTTACTACTATAGATCGGCCCTTTAACATCACACAAAATGGATTTAATAACACAAAAAAAAATTTATTCTTAGCACTGTTAAAATGGGATTCCCCTTTATCAATTTTAAAAAAGCACTGGTAAAGGGGGCCTTTATTAGCACTAAAAAAGCATTGATAAAGGCTAACCTATTGTAGTGTTTTGTTTGAATAATAGCACACTGTAGAAAATGAACATGTATCCTATATTCAAATACATAATTTAATTGAAATAAATTTTTACATCACAAATATAAAAAAGACACTACTATATACATTTCAAACAATGTTTTGTATAATTACATTTACAATTACTATCCACAAACATTCAAAAACATTAATGTTTCATCGTCTTTGGCACCTACAACCCCCTCTCAAAAAATCCCTACCATGGTATCAGTTGCTGAACAAACCACCCAAACCCTAGAAAAAGAATCCACCTATATAAGAAAAAAAATATTATGTTAGTAATACTATAAAGAAATAAATTAAACAGAAATATGAAAGAATACATTAATAAAATGTCAATTTTAAATAAAAGGTTACACTTAAAGTCATAATGGTCACACCGTGTATCGGGTTGAGGTGGGGAAAATTCCTATAGGTTATAAATGACTTATAGATCATTTTCATAAAGTATCGAAACAATCCAAATACATTTTCTCAATTTTGAGTATGTCGCTTTTTTTTACTAAAATGTCATTTTAAACTACAAACATTCACTTTGAGTCATACCTATCACATCATGTGTCAGTTTTATGTGAGACTGATTTATAAACATAAAAATCACTTATGAATCGTTATCCTAAAGTATCAATACAATCCAAGAATATTTTCTTGGTTTTTAGTGAGTGACACGTGTTTTGAACTAAAATTTCAATTTTAGACTGATAACAGGCACTTTGAGTCATACCGATCACACCATGCATCGAATTGAGGTGAGGAAGATTCTTACATGTTAGAAATGACTTATTTATTGTTGCATTAAATTATTAAAATAGTATGAATGTGTTTTCTCATTTTTTAGTATGTCACCTGTATTTTTTACTAAAATATCAACTTTAATTAAAAAGAAACGCATCCAGTCATACCAGTCACACTGTGCATCAAATTGAGGTGAAGGTTATTCATAAATTTCAAAAATGGCTTATGGATAATTCCACTAAATTATTAAAATAATATGAATTTGTTTTCTCAGTTTTGAGTATTTCAATTGTTCTTTTTACTAAAATATCATTTGAAACTGAAAACATGCACTTTGGGTTGTACCAATCACATCGGGTGTCAGTTTGATGTGAGACTAATTCCTACACATCAAAAATTACTTATGAATCATTGGAATAAATTATCAATACAATCAAAGTTTGTTTTATTAGTTTTTAGTGAGTGACCCATGTTTTGAACTAAAATGTCATTTTTAAACTGATAACGTACAATTTGATTCACACTGATCACATCATGTGTTGGATTGATGTGTGGTTGATTCTTACATGTCACAGATTACTTATAAATCATTTTTATAAAGTATAAAAACAATCTAAATGTGTTCTCTTAGTTTTCAGTATGTCACTTGTACTTTTTACTAAAATTAATGTCAAATTTAAATAAAAAAGACACATTTGGAGTCATATCAGTCCCACTATGCATTAGATTGAGGTGCAGGTGATTAATAAACATAAAAAATGACTTATGAATCATTTTTATAAAGTATAAAAATAATAAAAATTTGTTTCCTCAGTTTTCAATATGTCACTTATTATTTTTACTAAAATTAATGTCAATTTTAAATAAAAAGACACACATGGAGTTATACCGGTCACACCATGTGTCGGATTGAGGTGTGGTTGATTCCTACATGTAAAAAATGAATTGTGGATAGTTTTCTTAAAGTATCAAAACAATATGAATGTGTTTTCTTAGTTTTGAGTGCATCACTTGTTCTTTTACTAAAATTAATGTCAATTTTAAATAAAAAGACACATTTGGAGTCATACTGGTCACACCATGCATTTTATTGAGGGGTGGTTGATTCCAAAATATCAAAAATGACTTATGGATAGTTTTCCTAAAGTATCAAAACAATCCTAATGTGTTTTCTTGTTTTTGAGTATATCGCTTATGTTTTTTACTAAAATGTCATTTCAAACTGGAAACACACACTTTGAGCAATATTGGTCACATTATGTGTCTGTTTGACGTGATACCACTTCCTACACATCAAAAATGACTTATAAATAATTTTCCTAAATTATCAATATAATCATAGTGTGTTTTCTTGATTTTCAGGGAGTGATGCATGTTTTGAACTAAAATGTCAATTTTAAACTAATAATGAACACTTTAAGTCATACCGGGAACATGGTGTATTTGATTGAGGTGTAGAAAATTCCTACACATAAAAAATAACTTATGGATAATTTTACTAAAGTATAAAAATAATATGAATGTTTTTTTCAGTATTGAGTATGTCACTTGTCTTTTTACTAAAATTAATGTCAATTTTAAATAAAAAAGGCACACTTAGAGTCATACCAGTCACATAGTGCATCGGATTGATGTGTGGTTGATTCTTATACATTAAAAATGACTTATTGATCATTTTACTAAACTATAAAAATAATAAGAATTTGTTTTTTTGGTTTTCAGGATGCCACTTGTTCTTTTTACTAAAATTAATATCAATTTTAAATAAAAAGATACGCTTGGAGTCATATTGGTCACACCATGCATCAAATTGAGATGAGGTTGATTCCTACAAGTAAAAAATGACTTATGGATCATTTTCTTAATGTATCAAAACAATACAAGTTTTTTTTCTTGGTTTTAAATATGTCACTTACTCTTTTTACTAAAATTAATGTCAATTTTAATAAAAAGGCACACTTGGAGTGATATCGGTCACATCGTGTATCGTATTGTGGTTTGGTTAATTCCTAAACATAAAAAATGACTTATTTATCATTTTCCTAAAGTATCAAAACAATATGAATGTTTTTTATCAGTTTTGAGTATGTCACTTGTTCTTTTTACTAAAATTAATGTCAATTTTAAATAAAAAGATACACTTGGAGTCATACCGGTCACACCGTGCATCGGATTGAGGTGAGGCATATTCCTATGCATCATAAACGACTTATGGATAATTTTCCTAAAGTATCAAAATAATCTGAATGATTTTTCTCTATTTTGAGTATGTCACTTGTGTCTTTTACTAAAATGTCATTTCAAACTAGAAACACTCACTTTGAGGCATACCAATCACATTATGTGTCGATTTTATGTGAGAATACTTTTTACACTTCACGAATGAATTATGAATCATTTTCCAAAATTATCACAATAATTGGAGCATGTTTTCTTGGTTTTCAGTGAGTGACACGTGTTTTGAACTAAAATGTCAATTTTAAACTGATAAGAGACACTTTAATTCATGTTGGGGATAGAGTGTATTTGATTGAGATGAGTTCAATTCCTACATGTCACAAATAACTGATGGATCATTTTCCTAAAGTATCAAAATAATATGAATGTTTTTTCTCAATTTTCAGTATATCACTTGTTATTTTTACTAAAATTAATGTCTATTTTAAATAAAAATATACACATGGAGTCATACCGGTCACACCGTGCATAAAATTGAGGTGAAGATGATTCCTACATATCACAAATAACTTATGGATCATTCTATTAAAGTATAGAAACAATATAAATGTGTTTTATTAGTTTTTAGTATGTCACTTGTTCTTTTTACTAAAATTAATGTCAATTTTAAATAAAAGGACACACTTGTAGTCATATCGGTCACACTGTGCATCGGATTGAGGTTCAGGTGATTCCTACACATCAAAAATGACTTATAGATCATTTTCCTAAATTATAAAAACAATATGAATGTGTTTTCTTAGTTCTGAGTATGTAACTTATTCTTTTTACTAAAATTAATGTCAATTTTAAATAAAAAGACACATTTTAATTCATACCATCCACATTGTGTGTCATATTGAGGTTTGGATAATTATTACACATCAAAAATTAAATATGGATTGTTGTCTTAAATTATAAAAATAATATTAATGTGACTTCTTAGTTTTGAGTATGTGGTGTGTGTTTTGAACTAAAATGTAAATTATAAACTAAAAACATATAATCTGAGTCATACCGAGAACATTGTGTATCAGATTGAGGTGCGGAAGATTGAGTATGTGATATGTATTTTACTTTAAACTATCTACAAAAATCTAGAAAAGAGAGAACATGTTTCATTCTGATGGAAGAGGACCCCATGATACCTCAAACACTTTACATTTCATGAGCATGAGTATCTTCGAACAAACCACCCCAACCCAAGCAAAAGAATCCACCTGAATATGAAAATGATTCTTATGTTAGTAATAATATAAAGAAATAATTTAAACATAAATATTAAATAATAAATTAATAAAATGTCAATTTTAAACTAAAAACATACAATTTAAGTCATACTGGGTACACTGTGTATCAAATTGAGTGCATAATCATAGTACAGGAGTGAATCATCCTTATTGATGAAGTCATTTCTTTACGATCTCTATGAAAATTAAAAAAATAAGTATAATATATAAATGATGAGGAAATTAACTAAAAAATTGATAAAATGATGAGAAAATCAACTAAATGAAAATTAGGAAGTCACGTATTCATGATATATGTGTACATTCTAACATCGGGTATGTTACCCAATCATTTATAAACAAATATATTTCATCCTGTGAATAAAAGTACTTTTGATGGTCATGGTAGTACTGGAAAAATATAAATACACAAAGGATTGATAAATATTTTAAATTAAATGGTAATTATCCTCAAAAATACCTCTTTATGGATGTTAGTTTATTGATGGTATGCGATATCTCTCATAAATTTTCAAACATATTATTTTTAATATTTTCCATTGGTTTGTTTCAGACACTATAGAAACATTGAGAAAAATAAGTAATTTGTTTTGATATATGTTTTGATAGTGAAATATTATTATATATGCCCTAATACTTATCCACTTGTAAAAGTTGACGGGCTCCTTATGTGCATGGATTATCCTCATGCCATGATTTTCACAATATTTAAACATCACCCTATTATTACTGAATTATCATTAAAACATAATATAAAATATTTAAAAATTGAATTTTATTTCTAAAATGTTGGATATAGTGTATTAGAATTTGACAAACATTATCATGTGTGTTTGGTTTGTTGTGTATCCATACAGTTAATCTAGGAAATAAATATTTGGAGTATCTAAATTGACTACAATGAGTACCCAATGTTGCCTAAAAACAAAAATGAATAAGTAATTAAAGGAATGAAAATATATTTTATATGATTAAATTATAGAGTTTTACCCCTGCATCGTTGGTAATAAGAAGAGTCTATTATCCATGAGTTTTCTTTCAAATGCTACAGCTAGTTTTTCCACTATTGCATAAATTTTAGTTGATTCCATTTTAGTTTGGTTGGTATAAGTGATGTGAGGATTAATGAGTCCATATTTATGTTTATAGGGTTTTCCCTTCAAATGGTATTGATATAGACTCCTGTAAAAAATATGAATTGTATTTATTCATAATCAACATAGTAAATCAGGTATTGGAAAAACAAATCATAAAAACACACCTCATGTATACATTTACAAATGAGACTCCTAGTTATTCAAACTTGAGGATTTAATTTACATTATCAAGATTAATGAAGTATGAAATGGCCACTCTGTATATTTTTTCATCAAATTCAACTATGTGATTCTTAATCTTACATGACCTGTTAGAAGTTTTCAATTATGTAGAGTGTCTTCTTGGATATTGAACATAGTATCCCTCACAACAAGGTGATAGGTGGGTGTTGATAGATATAAATCACAGTCATTTTCACCCTATAGAATATCAGTGCATGAAAGGTATCAGTGTATTCCTAATTCACATTTCATAGAAATAATTATAATAATATAGATTAACTCATCTAAGATGGCACTTTGAGGGGAATGGCTAACCTCAAAGTTGGTGGGGGTGGGGGGATCTTCATACAGTGGTTATTCTTGAGTTGTTTCTTCTCTTTGATCCCCCCCCCCATAACGTTTTCTAGCAACTCAGACTTCCAATGAAATTTTTCTTCAAGGTAAGATAATCATTCCTGCATCTCTTACATTTATTTATCTTTATCCCTTTATTCTTTTTTTTTCTAAAAATATGTTCAGGGTGTCACCCCAAAACCAGCACCTCTAACATGGTCATACTGTTCTAGCCACTTTGATGCCACTAATAGTAGGTGTTCGTCTGATAAATTTTTTGATGATTCCTATGTCTAAGTCGAATAGAAAATATAGAAAAATAATTAATCATTTTTATGTAATAATGATTTAAATAAAAATAAATTTTTATTATGTCATACTTACACATGATTCCCACACATTTTGTGTGTTTTCATCTATCAGTATCTCATCTTTATTTACATAGGCCTCATTCCATGGCACGTGACATGGGATAGAAGTGGATTTGGATTTGGATTCATCAATTTTCATATAAAAAATGAACATAATTATGTTGTTGTTTCATGTAACATAAAAGTATTATGGTAGATTTAAAATACGTAGCAATTTTTTTCAAGTGAAGTGTACTCCATCCTTACTTTACAGTAGGGGTACGTTGGTTTTTCTACCCATTTCTTATTTTTATCACTAAGTTTCTATTCCATAAATTAATCATTCTTAATCAAAGTGATTAATACACATATTATCAAATAATCTATTACCAACCACAATGTACCTGAAAAGAGATCTCCTCACGATGGCCAGTAAATGCATCTCACACTTCTTGGCTTATCAAGTGTGCATAAATTTGCGGTGGGTGTGGGTTTATTTTCCCTTCAATATATTTAAGATGAAATTTAATTATAATTATTTGGAAACCTCTGTGATCCTTTCCAACAAGCATTAATATAAATTTCTTGTGGGATTCATCTACTATAAATACACTCTTCAAGGGATAATGAAGAGTAATTCAATGTTTCATTATTTTATTTTTTATTAAAATAAAGGATATCATAATGCTGCCCTAATCTCTTCCCAAATCGGTGTCTTAATAATGTGCACAAAATAGTGCCATGAATCTGCATCAATCGGCATGAACTACTGAGTGATGAGACCAGTGAAACTACTCCAATGGCCCAAAGGCCTTTATTTTTTATTAATTTTGATAATCCACCTTTCAAGGGGTGAGGTGGAACCCTTACAAGGCCCATAGGTGTAAGTATTACATGGCTCATAGGCCTTAGAGGAATTCATTTCCCGTAGGCTTCAAACTTTACTTACAACCCAGACTATCTACTTGGAACTGCTCCTCCCCAACATCTTCATCATGAAATCAGCTCTCCACATTTGCATGGTTGTTTGGCTAGGCTTTCCCATGCATGCACAGGCTTGTCTCGATGGTTGTTCATATCTCCACATTCGCATGGTTGTTCATCTCTCCAGTGAAACTACTAAACATGGCCTTATTGGGGTTAATAGGTTGGTTGTGTGCATTCCATCCAACCTCGAATTTGATGCCTTTTCTTTTCACCTTAATAATTTTTGTTAACACTATCATGTTATGATGATTTTATTTTTTCTTGTTCATTTGTTCTTCCCCATCAACTATTTCCTCAAGTTCAACATCGTCAATATGTTGTTCCTCTGGATTGGTATCATCGACATTTTCAGAAGTTTGTTGTTCCTCTACATTGGTAGAAACAATAGGTTAAGAAACCTATTGTTCCTTTGGATTGGAAGCATCAACACGTATATAAGTCATTATATGAAAAATTGGTTCAATATTTAATTTTAGATTATGTAAATACAGTAGTGAATATATAATAATAATAGGTAACACAATGTATATTACAAAAAATATATAATCTTATTATTAAACTCTATTTTTTAAAAGGTTAAAAGGATTTGACCCCTCTATAGAGTATCAAAATCCCTTCATTGTGGTCTCCTCTAACATACAAGACCTCGTCTATATTGGGACCACTACAAAATTATTACAATGCCCTAATGAAAGGTTCATCCTTAATTGAATTTTAATCTAACCCTTCAGTGGTTTTGGTTGATAAATTTTTTTTACCACTTTTGGTTTGAAAGATCTAGAACATAAAATACGTGTACTACATGTGATGACATTATAAATTATTTATCTTTATACCCTTCTTTACTGAAATCCAATTTCACAAATCCTAATTCATCTATTTTAATATCACTCATGTTATCAACCCACTTTCATTGAAAGATCATCACTTGGAATACTGTATAATATAACCACCATATTTGTTTGATGATGCCAAATTATGACATATTTTCATAAATTGGATTTTTATCCTCTGTACCAGATACATGCATCACTTCATCTACAAGTGTAACTCCACTATTTTTCATGGTACTTCCTTAATCATGTTCATTTTTATAGAACGTATAATCATTAATTACATAACCATTATAAGATAATACATGCACACTTGGTCATATGGCTATCCATCAAAGTCATTCTAAAATTGAATTTGAATTTTCATCTGACTCCTTAAAAATATGGTCTCAAAACCATCATATAAACTGTTGATTATGTGTATTTGACATCTATCATTCATCCCTTGATGGATTTAAATGCTGCAAGATTTATTTATGGGTTTCAATATACAGGGAAACCTCTAAAATATTATGCAAAATGTAAAGGCATCTTATTCCTGATTTTCAATATTTATTGTGACAACATCTATTCCATAAATCCCTTCACCCACAAGCTATCCAGTGTGACAATATTTTGATAGACCAGTGCTTTCCACACTGGATAGGTAGTTGGTAAAAAATTCAATGGCTTCCACAATAATATATCACTCTGTAATACAACCCTCTAAATGACTTCAAATTTTGATATACCCTTTCAAAATATTCATATATCATTAAATGGAGTACATCTAGCTATAATGTAAAAGACCACATAGTCAAATCTCTCTCACCAAGTGAACCATCATATCAAAGAATGTCGGTGGGAAGAACATATTCAATTCACATAATATGATGACAATTTCTTTTTCCGTAGTTAAAAATTTTGTGGGGTCTATAACTTTTATGCATATAGATTTGAAAAAGAAATAGAGCTTGGTTAATTATGACATACATACTTAGGAAAAATGCAATGTAAATCTATAAACATTAGATCTCGCATCAAAACATGACATTCATGTGATTTCAGACCCTTTAACTTTAAATTATTCATTGAAATGATATGCTTTATATTCAATGAATACCCCTCTAGAACCTTTATATCATTTAATAAGTTGAAAAATTAATATCCCTTCAGCATGGAAAGAGTGTAAGCAGTTGGAGAAAGAAAAGTCTATTTTCCACCTTCACTGGTGCCAAATATTCCCATATTCCCATGTCAATCATGTTAAACCTAGCCTTAATTTCATCCTTTTTTCAGGTGAATTTAGTCTTGTGTCAATGACACTATTACATACATTTTTTCCAACATGCATAACATCAAGAAAATTCATGACCTACAGACAATTCTTGTATAGTAATTTAAAAAAATGTTTTCTTTTTCCAACCAATTTTCACAATGTTTTTTGAAAAAGGTTTACCAAAATAATTTTCCATATATTTTACTTTTTCAAAAAAATTATCACTTGTTATTAAATACGGTATTGTACATTCTTTTGAACTATCATCAAATGATGTCGTTCAACACTAACATTGAATTTATAGTCATTAAGTTCATACTCAGGTTGTGAAAGAAAGGAAAATTGATCAGATATCATATCTTTCACATCATGCCTCTTATGTCAATCAACATTTTCTAGTTTTTGAACTCTTTCTCTGTTATGGTTACATGCCTCATAGTTGGTTTGAAATCCAAATCTAGTGATATGATAACTTACTTCTTGATGAGTAAACCATGGTCTACTGATGTAATTATAAAAGGGAGTTGAATAAGTTCCCCCTTAGATACATCATTGAACATGAAATCCAAAAAAATCAAAGCTAAATTTGAAACTCAATCAACACTCAATTAAAAGTATACATCCAACTTCTATCTGTTATGATTTAAAATGCAAAATATTGCATATAATAAAATAACTCTTAATTTTCCAAATGAATTTGTTGAAAAAATTATAATCATATTACAAAATTATAAAAATATAAAAGTATAATTTATATAAATAAAATTTAAGAAAGTATAAAAGTATTAAACTATTAATAAATTGAAAAACGTATACAGGTATAAAAGTATAAATTACAAATCTATATATATTTATATTAGTATATAAAATTATAGACATATATAGAAGTATAAAATTATATATAATTTATAAAAGAATATATATTTTAAATAAATATACATAATTTATAAGTATATATAAATTTATAAAACTATATAAAAGTATATATATGTTATAAAAGTATACATAATTTATAGAAGTATGTAATTTTAAAAATTTATAAAAGTATAAAATTATAATATATAAAAGTGAATTTTATGAAAGTATAAAAGTATAATAATTTATAACGAATAAAACTATAATTTTATATTAATTTATAAATCTAGAAAACTATAAAAGTATAAATAATTAATAAAATTTTATATTTAAACTATGTATGTATAATATGATATATTATAAAATTTATAAAAGTATATAAATTTATAAATGAATAAAACTATAAAGGAATAAATATTTAATAAAAAAATATTATTAAACTATATTAGTATAATATGATATACTATAAAATTTATAGTGTATAAATTTAAAAAAGTATAAAACTATAAAATTATAAATGTTTAACAGAATTTTATATATAAATTATATAAATATAATAAGATATACTATATAATTTATAGATGTATATATAAGTATAAAAAATTATATCTAGAAGTATAAATATAACAAATTATACTAATAAAAAATTATAAATTTCTATTGATTATTATTTATAAATTTATAAAAGTAATAATTGATGTTAATAAAACTAAATGAAGACCATAATTAATATCCTAAATGACCATTTTCATAAAAAAAATGCATTTGAAAATAATTAAACGTATTGATAATCATATATGGAATATCTCTCTATCAATCACCAAATTACAAAAGAAAACACCACATGCATCATTAACACTCATGAACTACTCACACCAAGCTATGAAACTAGAACTATTGTGCAAGGAATGTAACTAGCGGCTCCCTAAAATCATTGCACACACAAACCACAGACAAATATCATACACAATATCTACTGAAAACATAAGAACCGTAATCATGAACCCTGGAGAAAAGGGAGATGTGGATAGTGTTCAGAGGTAGGTGGTTTTAGGTATTAGTAATGTGTGGGTGAGTGTTAGGTTGTTGTGAATGAGATGTAGTCATGGAAAAGGATGGTGGTGGCTAATATTTTGATCTTGTACAATAAGGATGGTTGTTTTGGGGTTATTTGTTTGGTTCGTCGAGAAGAAGTAAAGATGCACGTAGTAGGGTTTGGTGAGGTGCAACTGGAGAAATAGTGTGGTTGGAGGAGCTAACAAGACAAATCGGCACATACCTTAGATTTGGAGAGATCGATTCATCAAGAATGATGATTGGCAGTAGCACTAGGGTCCGCCGATAGCGGCGGTGGCACTCTGGTTCCGCAAAAGCTTGAAGGCATGAACGGCGACAACACTTTGTTAGGGTTATTTTTATAAGAACTTGTAAGACTTTTATCAGTGCTTTCAAAAAAGTTTTGATAAAGGGGTATCTTTATCAATGATAAAAAAGGGATGATAAAGATCTAATTTTAATAATATCTTTATATTATTATATATATTTATAAAATTATATATATAATAAATATATATAATTATAATTATATATATTTATAAATCTATAAATATAATAAATATACGTATTATTTAAATATATTTATTATAATTTTATAATTATTTAAATATAATTATTTATTTATTTATTTATAATTATATTTATATTTATATTTATATATTTATATATTTATATATTTATATATTTATATTTCTTTCTTTCTTTCTTTCTTTATTTCTTTCTTTCTAATTATAATTATAAATAAATGTATTAAAAATATTTCTATATAATTATATATATATTTATAATTATACCTTATGGTCTATATTACTTTGGTATATTTATATAATTTTATATATTTATATCAATATATCAATATATATAATTATAATTATAATAATTATATTTATTATTTAAATATATTTACTGTAATTTTATAATTATTTAAATATATATTTATTTATAATAAAAATTATAAATAAATATATTTAAAAAGTATTTATATATAATTATAAATATATTTATTTAAATATATATATTTATTAATATATAATTATAAATATACTAAATATATTTATTATTTAAATATATTTATTATAATTTTATAATTATTTAAATATTTATTTATTTATTTATAATTTCATAAATAATTTTTTTAAAAATATAAATATATATTTATAATTGTATGATTAAATATTTAAATTACAAAATTATTTAAAAAATCATTTAAATAGGTTAATTATATAAATTTTAAACATATTTTAAATGTTAAAACTTAATAAATAAAAACAAATAAATATTATTCATATAAATTACAAACATATTGAAAATATTATATGTATAGTAACTAGTACTCCAACTTGTGCAGTTGCATGAGATAAGATTGTGAGTAAATCAATGATAACATGGATTTAATAATACCTATAGAGAGATGCAATATAGGAAGAGAAAAAAATAAAAGAATAAATAATATTTAATGTATAGAATGAAATGGAATCATATCATTAAATATTGATCCATAACATTTCAAGGAAACATTTGAAAATATCAATTGACGGTAGTTCGGTCTATTCAAGATAACGAGTAAATCAATGTAGTTGACTTTTTTTGAATCTTTAAAGATGTTGAGCTGCTATGATTGAAATAACTTATGACTAATTCTCTTTCATGAAATATTTTTTTATCAAAATCATGATATAAATCTCTCTACAAAAAAACAATTAGTAACCAAAATCTGAGAGGTGATGAAAATAAATAAGCAATTTATTTTAACTGAAGTATACAGTTCATAATCATTCGAATACATTTCACTAAATTAGTTTATGTCACTTGGACATCAGAAGCCAAAATCATAAAATAGTAAATAAAATGAAATAGAGAAACCTTAAATGTTAATAGCCTGAAATATATCTGTCCTAGAGAAACTACATGTATTTTCTAATATTTCATCCATTTTTTATAAACTGAATAGATTGAGCGCTATCAATGTCTTGTAACTACATGCATATTCACAAGATGAAAATGAATGAAAATTGATCATTATCTCACCTTCCTATATAATCATCATTCAATTGAAAGATCTTGATTTCGATTGAGTGATATGGCACACACCAAGCAGACTGCAAGGAAATCCACCAGAGGCAAGGTTCCTAGGAAGTAGTTGGCTACCTGATCACACCACATTTTGCTATTTTATTTCACCCTTACATCACTGTGTTAAACTGATTTTGTATTGTAAATTCTAATTATTATAATAAATTTAACTTCATGATTGATTAAATTATTTTGTTTATATCATTGTTAAAGAGGTTAATTTCACTTGTTTTGATAATTTCATTATAGGTGGAGGTGATTTGGAGAATCCAGAATGAAGTTCAAGCAAAGCAGACCAAACTGCACAGGATCCCAAGAACCCATATGAACTGAAATGCCTAATGCTACTAATTCATACATCCAATTAGGAATAAATTTTGTGTACTTGTCCAAATTTAAGTGGTATACAACTCTTATTAAGACAACCAATCCCAATTCATTCATTAAGTTACCCAACCAGACCGATTTGTCCAAAAAACTGAATCTACATGAAGTTAAAAGTTGTGTTATGTATTTTGTCCACATCTCGGGATTTAGTTATCCAAATGGATCCAAATTTTAATCAGATATATCCAAGATTTTGGGATACAAATTTTTTAATCTTTTCCAAAGAGAGATAAGATTTTTTGGCAACTCAAAACCATGGTTTAAGTGGTTTCTTAAAATTTGGGTTCCCAAAACCACCTTCCACTTTGCCTATAAATTAGAACCTTGGGCGCCCCATTTGTAAGATCGAACAGGAAAAAAAGTTTTGCTGTTTTGGAGATCCAAATGATTCCTCTCATCATCCTAGAAGTTATGAAGGCCAATATCCTCATAGGGGGTCAAGGATGAAGGAAAAGTTCCACCCGAGCCTCCTCCTACTCTCGATGGCGTGCTAAATAGTAGATGATCATTTTGAGGGAGTTACACATACTTGGGAGGGAGTTCTGACACTTTTTATTCTACTAATTTTTTTTTAATTTGTGTGTGAAACATTTCATTTAATTCTTATCTTAACATTATTCTTCTTTGAATGCATTTTTTGGTTTAATCAAGTGAAAAACTTTTCATTTCAACGCCAATTGGGTTGATATTTCAAGTAGAAATATTGGGTTGTTCCAATTGGACAGCATAGGCATCCTTTTTTATCTCACACATAAATGAGATTCTAGTATTATTTGTTCTCCCTTCTTCTATGCTTGAGGTCCAAACCCTAACAACGTGATTATTGAGTCAAGGGTTGGTTCTTTGTGCATCGTTTTAAGAGGCAAGAGGGGAATTGAGATCTTGACAACCCTCAACCAAAGGATTCCATTAAATCATGTGGAATTTTCATAATAATGAACTAACCAAGATGTGTAGTGAACTTGAAATTACCTCTTTATCTCATAATTCTAAAAACACCACCTTTTTTAGTCAACTTTTAAACTCTTTAATATAGTCATTTTATTTTTAAAATTATTTTCAAAACCACCCCCTTTTTTGGTAATTTTAATTAAAAATACAAACTTTAAACCTCCAACTCTCCTTGAGAGACAACCTAGGGTATTCCCAAGAATATAAATCAACTTTAAAAACATAATCAATTTGATGTTTTGTGACAACTCGTTCACTACCAAAGCTGCTCAGAAGTTTGCCCCGGCAACCAGTGGTGTCAAGAAGTCACACTGCTTCAGGCTCGGGACTATAGCAATGAGGGAGATCAGGAAGTAATAGAAGATCACAGAGCTACTACTCTAAAAGTGTCCATTCCAGAGGCAGATGAGGGAGATTGACCAGGACTTCAAAATCGATCTGAGGTTCTAGAGTAGCGCCACCGGCCACTTTAGTAGGTCATTGAGGTGTACCTAGTAGGTCTCTTCTAAAGGATCCAGACACAGCAGAAGCATGGTGTTTGGGAGGGCCCAACTTTTCTTTTTTCATAATCTATGACCAATCCAGGATCAATAGGATGATGAACTCTAGTATCCATATATTAGAATCAAAGATTTAGACAAAGAGAAGAAAATTGTTGGATCTGAGAAAGAGGATCTTACACACATCATGTTTATAATTAATTTATTAATTTTTGAAGAAATTAAATACTTGGATCTTTGGTACTTTCTTCATTGATGATTTTTTATCATTATTAATGACCCTTATGGATTGTCTTCATTGCGCTCATGAGGATCCAAAGTATAATCCCTCTAGCAGTGATCCACACGTGCTCCAATGGTCTCTGAACAACACCACTCATTCTCTGAGTGCTAGCATGGAAAAGGGAATGTCTTGTGTAGATCGTTCTTGATCACTCATTCTTAGGTATTGAATAACTTTTCTCACTCTTTAGAGGGAGATATGAGAGGATTCGAGAGAGAAAATGTCCAGCTCAAAAATTCTCAATTCACTGGGGTTTGGCACAATAGACATACCTTCCAATTAAATATTGTAACTGAAACCCCATGTCGATTAATATATAGGTATGTCTATTGTGCCAAACCCCAGTGAATTGAGAATTTTTTAGCCAAACATTTTATATCTCGACTCCTCTTATCTCTCCCTCTCAAGAATGAGAGAAGTTCTTCAAGACTGAAGAATGAGTGATCAAGAACTATTGATGCAATACATTCACTTTTTCGTGCTAGAACCTGGATAATGAGTGGCATTGTTTGGAGACCATTGGAGAACATGTGGATCACCTCTAGTGGGATTCTACTTTGGATCCTCATGAGTTCAACGAAGACAATTTGGAAGGGTCATTCCAGACGATCAACGATCATCAATGAAGAAAATATCAAAGACTTGGGTATTTAATTTCTTCAAAAATTAATAAATTAATTATAAATATGGTATGAAAGATCTTATTTCTCAGATCTAACACTTTTATTCTCTTTGTCTAAATATTTGATTTTTAATCTGTGGATATTGGCGTTTATCATCATATTGATCCTATATTGGTCATCGATTACGAAAAAATTAAAGTTGGTCCCTCCCAACCACCATGCTTCCACTGTTTCTAGATCCTTCAAGTGGTATCAGATTGGGATCATCATCATTTATAATTATTTAAATAATTCATTGATGATTTTAGCTTTAATAATTTAGTTTGTCAATTCATGTTTAATAGTTCTTGTAATCTGAATTTTGAGATTTGTTCTTCCTTTTTTCGTTTCTCACAGATCTAACAGAAATGAATAATTTTTTGATTAAAATTAAATCGAGGATCTCATTAGGAGGTGATGATGATTTTTTCCAGGTAACACGACAGTACATGCCCTGTATTCGGAGTTACATGTCGTGTAATCTTCCATATACACTGTGTAATCTGGATTACACACTGTTTAGTTGTGTTCAATGCATCGGGAGTAATTAGGCAATTACTCAAGTCGAGTGCATTAATGAAACACGGTGTAGTTAATTCTTACATCATGTGTTGACTAGGAAAGACTAGTTTGTGATCAGCTGGATTACATGCCATGTGGCCCACTGAACATGGCGTGTAGTCCCTTCGGGTCAAGGGTTAAACTGTGTATCCCATACACTGCTAAGCTGACCAATAAATTTGTAACCAGGATACAACATGATGTGTGTCCCATTGGACACACCATTTACTATGAGATTTTCGAAGTACACCTCACACATCGAGTACCTAGGCGTGTACTTTGGATAAGACGGTGAAGTTAGTACACACCGTATAGTCAAAACTAAACACTATGTACTTTACCAAATTACACAAAATTAAAAGTTTAATGTTTGTGTAATGTTCATAATTACATATCATATAGATTCAAATAGGTTTTCACCGTGTTATCTCCAAGGTTATGGATGAGAATCTTAGGGAAATTCAGAAAAGGATTAAGATAAAATTGTTGATTAATTAAAGATAATAATTAATCAATTTGAGCATGATTTATCTTAATAAGAATGATTAAATAATTGAATGATAGTTTTATTAAATTCGTAATTCATTTCATGTATATGGATGATCATAAGCTAGACCTGACCTTTGTATATGATTGGTTTTCTTTTAATTTATTTTAAATTAAATTGTTGGCATGTGTGTCATATCTCCTCATTAATATGTAGGGCCTACATTTCCATGGTTTATTTTATGTAAACCCACTTTTTACCCCTCTCCTGAGTGTGAGTTAAAAATCATATGTAATGGATGGAGATCCCAAGCTTGTAGAGGTGGTTCAAGTAAGGAGTCGAGGTGAAATAAATCTAAGGAGATACAAATATGGACAGGTGGAAAGCTGTAGACACAAACCATAAATGGTTCAAGGTGTTTCTACCCTAGGTTAGTGGTTAGTTTATCAACAACTAGATAAACTAACCATTAGAAGAGCTCATGATCATGCCCTTTATTTTATTTCTATCGATTGCATGGTTTTTCATTATGGATGTATTATCACGACTACATAATTAATTAATTAATAAGCATGCAATATGGAACTAAAATAAACTAGGATTATGTGTAAATATTATCAATACATGGTTAATCACTTAAGTAAGTTCCACTTAATATTAATAAGAATGTGATAAATATAATAAGGAAATTTATGCATAATAGATAAAAATCAATCAATAAAATATTAAGTCAGACTAAGCCTTTTATTACTTGATTAAGGGAAAGACTCAATAAAACTAAGTGTTTGACCAACCCTTATTGGGAAACTTACTTTTATATAGGAATATCTTATGAAAGTTTCAGGTTGACTTAACCATTTTACATCAAGAGGAGTACCCCTTGCTAGACTTGGTGTAAATTTGGAGGAAAGTGTTGAGGAAATCCAGGTTAGGATTTTAGGATTGGGGAGTCCATTCAATGGATCAGGGAGCTATAAGCCTACAGTTAACAAAGAATTGCCTACCTAAATACCTTCAAATAGCTTGAACAACCCTTTTTGGGGTTATGCGAAGGGGAATATGGATCCTTACCACTATAATGTTCTAGAAACTAGACATTTAAAGTTCAATGGTGAGGGATATTGGGAATTGATAAAATAGTGGGAGACTTAATAAAATTAATTTATTATTTATCATAAAATGTAATCAAGAAAGTACTAATTATCTGATCTTTTAATTGTATAATAAAAATGAAAAGATCATCAACCACACTATCCCTACGATAAATATTGGATAAATATAACATCTTCACCGATAGTAAATTCTAGGAATGGTTTAGACGCTTTCGGGTCATTCTACACCATGAACAGAAATCTTAATTGATGGAGTACTCATTACCTTATCCGCCTGACCAAGAAGCAAGTGATGAAGAGTTCCTGGTCTATGAGAAATATACGAATGACATGGTCGACATTCAATGTTTAATGTTATCATCAATGTCTAGTGAACTCATGAAGTCTCATAAAAACATGGATGTTTATATCATGCTTGATAACCTTTGTGGTTTTTACTAGGAGAGAGAAATATATGAATGGTTTGAGATCTCCAAGGCACTCTTTCAGAGTAATCTTAGAGAGGGTACCCCAGTTGGGTGTCACGTAGTCAAACTCATTGGATATATTGAGTGCCTGGAGGTTCTAGGGTTTAAAATCCCCAAAGAACTGGGTACTGATAACATTCTTGCATCACTCCCTCATATCTCCAGTTTTGTTGTGAATTTCAATATGAACAACATTGAGAAGTCTCTACCAGATCTTCTTATCCTCCTTCTCCAAGTGGAAAAATACATTAAGCAAAAAAAAGCCTTCTATCCTTATGGTGAATAAGAGGAAAGGGAAGGCGAAGATATTTAATAACAAAGCTTCTTCACACCCTTCCAAGAAAAGGAAGATCAAGGGGGATGCAAGGGAACATGAAGCTATTTGTTTCACATGTGGCAAGAAGGGCCACTGGAAGAACTACACCCATCCAAAGAAGCAAGGGGAATCTTCAGGTGATTTTTTTATTGAGCAAAAATTTATCTATTTCTACAAATTGGTTATTAGATATAGTTTTTGGTTCTCACATATGTATCCAAATATAGGAACCAAGCATATTCAATAAAATTGACCGAGGGAAGGTAGGTCTATGAGTAGCCAACAGAGCTAGACTTGCTGATGTAGTTGTCGTGGACTACCGACTCACGTTTCCAAATGGGATGATCTTAGTGTTGAAGGGTTGTTATTATGTTCCTTATGTAACCAAAAACATTATTTCTATATCTAGACTAGATAATATGGATTTATTTTCATGTTTGAAAATGAATGTTTCTTATTTTATAAAGATATCATATGTTTTGGTAAGGCAGATTCATATAAAAGTCTTTATGTGTTGGATTACACAAACCAAGTAATGGAAATCGATAACAAAATTACTTCACATGACTCATACCACACCCAACTTTGTAATCATATTCTATGTCATGTAAATCAGAAATTCTTGAAAAAATTACATTAAGATGGATATTTAGATTCTTTTGAAATAAAACCACTTGGTGTATGTCATACATGTTTACAAGGCAAAATGACCAAAGCCCCATTTAGTGGGAAAGGTTAAAGGGACAAAGAACTTCTTGAATTGGTTCATACCAATGTGTGTGGACCATTTACAGTTGAATAAAGGGGTGTATACTCATACTTCATAACTTTTACTGATGATTTTAGTAGATATGGATATCTCTACTTAATGAGGTATAAGTTGGATTCTTTTGATAATTTCAAGGAATACAAGAATGAATTTTAGAACTAGCTTGGTATGAAGATTAAGAAACTCCTCTTAGACTGAGGTGGAGAATATCTTAATCAAGAATTCATTGATCACTTATAGGAGTTTGGTATCCTATCCCAACTCACTCCTCCTTACACACCTCAGTGGAATGGTGTAAGCAAAAGGAGGAACTGCACCTTGTTGGAAATGGTGAGATCAATGATGAGTCATGAAAGTCTTCCATTATCATTTTGAGGATATGCGTTACAAATAGTGGCACACATACTGAACCAAGTACCAACTAAATTGATAAATGGTATTCCATACAAGTTTTGGAGTGGAAGAAAATCCATGTTATCGAATTTTCATGTGTGGGGAAGCGAAGCGTTTGTTAAGGCCTCTTCAGGTAACAAACTTGTACCCCGAGGCACAAAGTGTACCTTTATAGGATACCCTAAGTAAACAAGGGGATATTACCTATAAAACCCCTTATACAAAAAGGTTATAGTGTTAAGACATTCCATATTCCTTGAAAGGGAGCACATCTCCAAAAGAGATAGTGGGAGTGAGAGGGGTTTCGATGAAGTTGAGGCTCAAGGCACACAAGAGTTGGTACAGGAGTAGTTTCCACATAGCCCTGTGGAAGAAGAATATGTTCCAGAGACATAAGAACTATGTAGGAGTACAGGAGATGTTAAAGAACTGGAATGGTATGGTTTTCTAGTCACCAAGGATGGTGACTCATTATTAATTGATAATAATGATCCTATAACCTAGATGTTGTCAAGTGGCAAGAAGCCATGAATTCTGAAATGAATTCCATATACCAAAACCAAGTCTAGATTTTGGTATATCCTCTAGTAGATTTAAATCATGTTGGTTGAAAATGGGTATTAATGAAGAAAATGGACATGGAAGGACAAGTCAGTACCTATAAGGCACAACTGGTTGAAAAACAGTTTAAACAACATCAAGGTATTGACTATGACAAAACCTTTTCACCAGTTGTAATGCTGAAATCTATCAGAATTATACTGGCCATTGTCACTTACCATGACTATGATATTTGTAAAATGGATGTCAAAATATCCTTCCTTAACGGTAACCTTTAGAAAGATTTCTATATGACACAACCTAAAGGGTTTGTGAATCCAAAGGATTCTAATAAGATATGCAAGTTGCAAAAATACATTTATGGATTAAAGAAAGAATCCAGGTCATGGAATATTCATTTTGACGAAGCCATAATGGATTTTAGTTTTATAAAGAATGAATGTGAGCCTTGTGTCTACAAATGGTTTAGTGGGAGTGCAGTTGTTTTTCTAATAGTATATGTTGATGACATATTACTTATTAGAAACAAAATACCAGTCTTACAGTATGTTAAGGTATGGTTGAATAAATGCTACTCCATGAAGGACTTGGGTGAGGTAGCATATATTCTTGGGATCAAGATCCATCATGATAGATCCAAGATATTGTTGGGCCTAAGTCAAAGTACATACATTGACAAGATACTAAAGAGATTCAGTATGGAATAATCCAATAGGGGATTGTTGCTAGTGTCACATGGCATTCATATTTACAAGAAAATGTGTCCTCAGACGCATGAGTAAAGAAAGATAATGGCAAGTATTTCATACAAATCAGTGATTGGGTCACTCATGTATGTTATGCTATGTACTAGGCTATATGCCGCCTACGCATTGAGTTTGTTAGGAAGATATCAAGCTGATCCAGGTGACCTCCATCAGATGGCAGTCAAGACTATCCTTAAGTATCTAAGGCATAGTAAGGATATGTTTCTGGTTTATAGAGGAGATGAGGAACTAGTCATCAGAGGATATGAATATACTAGTTTCCAGACTGATCAAGATAACATGAAGTCGCAAATGGGATACATATTCACTTTTAATGGAGGTGTTGTGAGCTAGAAGAGCTCAAAGAAAAGTGTGTTCGTAGATTCTACAGTAGAGTCTAATTATATCGCAACTTATGAAGCATCTAAAGAATCAGTTTGGATACAAAGCTTCATCCAAGAGCGAGATGTGGTTCCTAGTAGTAAAGATCCCATCACACTCTATTGTGATAATACTACAGTGGTGGCTCTCGCAAAATAGTTAAGGTCATATCATAAAATGAAGCACGTACTTTAGAATTACCATCTCTTGAGGGGTTTTTCTTAGAGAGGTGAAGTTTTAGTGAACAAAATTTTCACAGAAGACAACATGGAGGGCCCCTTGATTAAATCCTTAACTCATTAGAAACATGATCATTATGTGAGTTCTAGCGGACTGAAAGTTGTAGGCAGTAGGCTTTAGTCCAAGTGGGAGTTTGTTAGAGTTGGTGCCTTAGAAACAACTATTTTTACTTTGATTAAATGAATATTTAATTACATATTGTTCATTATTCTGCATGACTATGATGTAATTATTTCATATATTATTTGTTTCATTGATAAGGTCATATCAATTCTCCTCTATGATGAGAACCTTGAAGTGCTATGAAAATATTCTTAAATATAGTTTTGTGGTTGGATGTCATACTATGATGGGACACATAGTATACAGACTGTTAGGTGAAAGTACTCATAAGCATATGACACTTCTCATGAATTTTGCACTTGGTAATCTCCAAGATGGGAGATTATGAGAACGGATCTTCCAGTAGTAATTACACATGTTTTGGTGTCATCAGATATTCTTATCTATGAGTGTGTGTAATGGTCCTTTGGCTTTAATATTATCATTAATATGTGTCATGAATTGTGCACTTTGATTTACTGATGAAAACTGTCATGCCATATGTTGGTGGGAAGTAGGGTATGTTGGGTGCGTCATGAATGACATGTTATTAATGGATAAGTCGAGAAAGGATTTGTCCCTTCCATTTATGGAAGTTAATATTTCATCCCTTTGATTGAAATAGATCTATCACCCTAAATTCCATGGTTATGGTGTAACAACAAGTTTATTTAAATCAAATGGATGAGATATCAACTTCCATAAATGGAAGGGAAAAATCCTTCCCTGGCTTATCCATTAATAACATGTCATTCATGACGCAACCAACATACCCTACTTCCCGCCAACATATGGTGTGACAGTTTTCATCAGTAAATCAAAGTGTGCAATCCATGACACATATTAATGATAATATTAAATTCTAAGGACCATTACACATGCTCACAGATAGGAATATCCAATGAAACCAAAACATGTGGAATTCCTACTGGAGGGTCTATTCTCATAATCTCTCATCTTGGAGATTACCAAGTGCGAACTTCATGAGAAGAAGTATCGTCTGCTTATGAGTACTCAAACTTGACAGTCTGTATACTATGTGTCCCATCATAATATGTTATCCAACCGTAGAACTATATTTAAGAATATTTTCATATCACTTCAAGGTTCTCATCATTGCGGGGAACTGCTATGACCTTATCAATGCGACAAATACTCTATTACATAATTACATCATAGTCATGTAGAACAATGAACAATATGTAATTAAATATTTATGTAATCAAAGTATAAACAGTTGGTTCTAGGACACCAAATCTAACATCTTCAAGGATACCAATATATGCACTATTCATGCCAATAGGGTCACCATCATTCCTAAATAAATTCATCTCATGTGTCAGATCTGTGGCGATAGGGCTTAGAAGAAATGTGCATCCGAGTTCTATTCTTGAATTTTTATCCATGTTTTATCTGTTTTCTTCCTGCATCATGGTTCATTAGTTTGAAATCCTACAATCCATATGTTCTAAAATATTTCCTTTCATAAATGAATGCATATTGAATATAAATTTTAGTTATCATACATGATACAGAATTGAAAGTGAGAGTATATTTAAAGCATAATCAGTCAAGTTTATTAACTGCGATATTAATTGTTTTCAATTTATCTTCAATATTTTTATCAGGTCAAATATTGATATGTAATTTTCATATAAAATATTAAAGAAATTTCAATATCACATATTAACTATCAAAATAATTATCAAGGCATCTCATGTTTCATGCATAATAAATCCAGTTGTTTATATTCCATATAGTGTTATATAAGCTGTCAAGGCATTTAAAATATTTTTCATATTCAACATTACTTATGACAATAAATGTATATTACATTTTGTTGATTTAGTTAAAATTATGAAAATAGATGTGATATAGATTCAGTTAAAGTTAAAATATTTCATGTTGCAAGCATAATCAGTGATGTTTTTGATACACACAAAGCCACATATCTTGTTCAAGAATTATAAAAGATTTTCAATATTACTTATGTAACTTTATATTACATTTTTGTGACATGTTATTTCTACTTTTTATATATTAATTTAGCATATCACGTTTTTTTATTGATTGAATGATATTTAGTCTTGATATTTTTCATATTCAAATTTATGTATTTATAGAAATTACATAGATGGGAATCAAAATCTAGGTGGCAGTATAGACTTTCCACATTATAGGTACTAAGGAAGAGGTAATAGTATTTAAAATCACATTGCATATTATACTATATACATATATATCAATGTCGTAGTAAATATATGAAGTTTAAAGTGTATATTTGTACCATAGTGGTTGTGGTTGGGGTAGCTAAAGTTGTGAATTCAAGAACTCCATTAGTGTAACTTTATGTTCTAGTAAAGATGTGCTCCTAGTAATAAGAAAATAATTGGATAAAAATGGTGAGTATGTGTTATACACCATCATGCTAAAACTACATGCATATGTAGAAAAATAGATTCCATGCATCCAAATAATTAAAAGTCTAATATATATTTAGAAAAAGAAATTGAATGCAGAAATCTATTTTATTAATATGAAACAAAAAGTAAATTTATAAAAACTGTATATATTTTTTGATATTTACAAAAAAAATAACATGATCATTTGAAGCTTCAATATAACATCAAGCAAGACATTGGTTAATATATGGATTTTTTTATAAAATATATTAAATTTTAATGGTGACCATCACCCCAACCATAGCCTAATAAAGGGATTAAATTATTGGAGACATTATTATTCAAGCTACATATGATTTAAATTCAAGATACCCTTCCATTACATCATATTTTTTGTACTTAATGATCAAATCATATAGATAGAACGAAAGATAAATTACCAAGTAAGACTATATGCATTAAATAGGTATATTGATGACAATATATCTGGTGGATATGGAAAAAATATTGAAATGAACTTGCACCGAAAGAAAATTTAGACTATGTGGTATATAAATGCATAATTATATTACCATCGTTATTCAATGCAGAGCATATTTCAATAGGTCTTCATCTTAATGTAGCTTCCATAATGCTAACAATATAATAATCAAACATCATCAGCATTATAATCCTAATTTTTTGGTCCATATAAAATAATATCATAAAAAACATGGATAAATTAATTTTACGCAACCCACCTGTAGACAACCCAAGAAACCATGTAAGACCTCAATACCATCAATTTCATGGTGTTTGAGTAACCATAACTATATATGTAAGATTAATTAGAAGACATAAATAGACAACGAAGTAAAAAACCCAATGTGAAAGACCACAAGAATCATATTTGAATTTAAAAGATCGGAGAAAATAAAAGAGATCTAAAACCTAGTCCCTTTCAGGAAAAAGTAATTAAATTCAATTGAAATAAGGAATATATTCAAGAAAAATCATATCATCATGGGTCAATTCATTATTGAAGAATCTTATTCCACCTCCATAATAGAAGAGAAACCAGTAAAACACCAAAAAACCAAAATCAATCTTCCTTTTGATTATGCTCATATATAAGCAAGTGATTAACACACTCATAATGATTAATTTTAATGATTGGTTAAAAAATGGATAATTAAGGACATTTTAATAAATTTGTTTCTAATGTTAAAGTTTTATAATATGGTATAAAATAGATTATGTACCTGATCAAGTTTAAGCCTTGTTGAGAATATAGTTCCAATAGTCTTTCAAATGTGAAGAATGGATTCCTTCACAAACTCCTAAGTCAAACACATATTATGTAGGAACCTTATTGGAAGTAGGAGTGATTAATTATAGATAAAATATAAATATATAAACTAAATCATATACTATGGTAGAGGTGATGAACCTACTAAGGGAGTTAAAACTTAAAAAGGAATTAGTCGTGCTTTCGAGTTTAAAATTATTCCAATGAATACACATTCATAAAAAATGATAGTGCCTAAAGATAATAAATGATTTCAATAATGAAAATAATATTTTCAAATGGAAAAATATACATAATAATTATAATTATTTATAGTAAATACATATTAGTGGAAAGGGAATTCAAAGAAAAAGTAACACCAACAAAATGGTTAAAAAACACATACAAAAATATAGAAACAAAATACACATAAAACATATAAAAAACACCTGATTTCATTCAGTGATGATAAATAAAAGTGTAAAAATTGAACTTTTGAAATTTAAACAGAGATGAACCCCTAGAGTAATCACATGGGATGGAATGAACAATTAATTCTATGTTACATCTAGAAAGTAGTGAAACATAAATGAAATGGATATTGATTATGAGTAAGCACATAGTATAACAATGTTAGATAGAAATTTAAAAGAAAACTTTAATATATAGCACACTATTTATTAATTCCATGCACTTAAGAGATATATCAAGTAACTACACACTGATATTCTCGACCTAATAGTTTGTATAAAAAATTATCAGAGTAAATTTGAAGAAAATATAGAGTCCAACCACACATGATACATTAATAAACTATCAATTTGGAATGTATGGAAAGAAAAAATAAAACCATGGGAAAAAAGATATCCTAAAAAATTAGTAATTATGGTATTTGGAATCCTAAATCCAATATTCATAGCTTCATCATATCATAAAACTAAAAGGTGATGTCTCAAGAATATATAATAAGAAAAAAATCCAACTTGCTAAAAGCCTAGAGGGTAGTTTATAAAAGCAATCATGGAAGATACAAATAACTATACACCCAAAAAGAATTTGATTTTAAAAACAAAATAAGAAGAGATGTTTCATGATTCAAGTTCAGAAAGAATATAGTACTTTCTATATACATTGGATGAATAAAATAAATATATGATATTCTTAAAGATAACCTTAAATGCATCCCCAATTTATTCATCATAGATGATTAACTATAGGCCACATCTATCATCTAAAATTTAGTTTAAGATAATAATCACTAATTTAATGCACATAGAGTTAATTAGAACTCAATATTCAAGAGAAATCATGAATGCGCTACAAGGATTAGAAGTCTAGTGGAAGAGGGATAACCTGGAATTTAAGTGAATATTCTCCATTACTGGTGGGCTTAAAACATGGCTTGAGATAGTAAGGGGATTTTACAAAATTCTCATATATAAAATACATGATTAAAAATAAATTTATTATGAGATTAATCAAAAAACATGTCTAAAATATCATGAACCCACTCTAAAATGAATTAGACACTGAAAACACCTTCACCACTAGTTGTTAGAAGAACCAAAATGAACTCTGTAATCAAACATGACTATGCATCGAACTATGTGAATATAAAGAAAGAAATGACATAATTACATGGGCATATGCAATTTATTCTATAAAATATATCCCATAAAATTTTATTATTTGATAAAATAATAATAGAATAACATATTTAAATATAGATAAATTAGTTGACTATCAACCACAGATTTATCATTACATCATAAATATTTTTGTGTTATACAATAGAAATAAAAAGTCAACTTCAAATATAATATTAAACGGTGATTTCCATGTGATGGTTAAAGCTTTATCGTAAATTATTAGAACACACTACCTGGATGAAATAATATATTTATATGTAATATATTATGGAGGATTAGATAATTAATTTTTATATAATATATTTAATTGAGTTAATGAATAATGCATAATGCACATGACTATAGAATCTGAATATAAGATTAAAAAACAATAAATGGAAATGTTATTGCATAATAAAAATTGCAAAACCCAGAAATTGATTCCTAATTGTGAATTTATAATGAACAAAAATGTAATAACTAATTTAGAATGTTATTTTTCTTGTGAATATATGTAATAAATTGATGGTTTTGAAGAATAAAAAATTATTGTCGAGTAGGAAAACATAATAGATCATTGAAACTTAAATTTTATAGATCTTACAAGTGTGTATAAAAATATATAGTAGTGATTTAAAAATATTGAACATTGAATTTAACTATAATTATAAAATACAGAGTACTTATGATGGAAGATCATGTATGTTGTACCACTACAGTAGATGAATAAAACTTCTAAAATCTATTAAAATTCGTCATAAGTTATGAATGCATATACCTACTAAAGATGTAGGCAATTAGAACATTATATTTATTTCAAATGTTTCATAAATTATGGGAAAACCTGAAGCATTCCATATATTCCTCACTAATTCGAACATGGATAGCCTGGAGCAGGGACATGGGCTTGGGTTTCACAAAAGTGAGGAATTGAAGCAGGGATGCAGGTTTGGGATTCACAAAAGAAATTCCTCACTGATATGATTAGGTAAATCCTAAAATGCTAAATGTATTAGAATACAATTGATGATATATGATAGACAAGTTCACGAAAAAAATTATTTGAAATAGATAACACCCAACCTAAAGTAAAAAAATCCCAAATAGATGCAAATGGAAACAAAATCTAAGTTTGGATGAAATGTCACAGACTGATGATGTGTCAAGAATAAATCAATTGTAGGGAATCATTGAGGAATTTTATTCTTTAAATGAAGAAGATTTATTCAAGGTAAAATAAGAAAACTTGTAAAATAAGAAAAAAAATCAGATAACGATCATTTGGGGTTTATGGAAATCAGTAAAACATATAAAATAAAAAATTCAAAACTTTAACATAGGAATTGGGACTGTATTAGTGGAGAAAGAGAGGCAGAGACGGAGACTGAGGTGAAGGAATAGGTAAAGACTAAGGTGGAGGAGGAGACAAAGGTGGAGGAGATAAAGGCAGGGCATAAGGAGTCATAGACGAAGGCAGAGGCGAAGTCGGAGGTAGAGACTGAGGTAGAGGTAAAGGTGTATGCAGAGTTGAAGACTGAGGCGGAGGAGGAGGTGGAGGTGGATACTGAGGTGGAGGAGGAGATGAAGGTAGAGGAGGTAGATTTAGAGGAGAAGGGTGGGAGGAGAAGAGGAATAGAAAATTTGAGGGATTTGAAAGTCGTGTAGAGGAGGGCATGTAAGGGAAAATGATCTGGTGGTGAAACGAGGAAGGAGGGGCACATGATTTAGTATATATATAATAGATATACATATATTGTTTAAAAAATAGTTTAAACTAACAACAGTACAATGCATTTAAAGTGTTTGTAAAAACAGAAAAAAAATAGTGAAGGGCTTCTATGTAAATGTGTTTTTAATATAAAAGTTAAACATATAGGAAATAAATTATTAAATACCTTTGGGTGTGAAAATGAAATTTTTTAGTAATTAATACAGTTCATCGAGAGGTTGCATCAAATGGAAAAACCTATAAGGAAGTAAATAGTAAAGAATTTAAATTGATAAATAACTGTATATGTTGTGTGAAAAAGGCATCAAGGATGTATTTTGATTTAGTTCTCAAAAATCACTAATTTTTTTTGCATTATGTTATAAAGACAACTTTGAAAGAATTATGTTCTAATGGTTGATGTTTTTTTCATATATTGAATTCTAAGATTTCAACACTGAAAATTATAATTTTAAATTTAAATACATATAGCTCTGTAGGATATCAAAACTCATCATTCTCCTACATTTTACAGAATTTATTTTATTATAATTTGTACACCCAAATGAAAAAAATACAAGAATATTAGTCAATTTCCCATATCATTAGATATTTTAGCTCTAAATATGTTTTTGGTTTAAGTTGAATAACCTATTTTTTAAAGAGGAAAATTGAGATAGATCCATCATTATCATTGATTATTAGTTGAACTCGTTATTTGGGTGGATAAAGATTGATGCTAGACCAACTTGAAATTTATGTTAAAGATGCCATAAATTGAAGAGACTACTAAAATCTATCAATGAATATTACAATAAATAATATTATTTATCAATCATGGCATCTTATTTGTGTTGTGTCCAACTTAAATAACTATCATATAATTTTGAAACAAAGTAAAATGAAACTCTTTCTCATAAAGAATGAGCCACAATATGTTTTATTGTGATCAGGGTGGTATTCTCAACTTTTATCGATATAGAGCATTGAATAACATGGAAACTGATATCAATCAGCATTGTCAAAATGAAAAACATAATCAAATTTATTTTACATCATTTTCATTATTCAAGTATTATAAAATTTAACAAAAAGGGAAAATAATGACAGGATGCATGAAACAATAGATGGTTCATAAATTTTTTGAATTGAATGTACAAACCAAAAATAATGGGAATAAAATATCATTTTCCATGAAATTTGATAATAGAGGATTCTAGAAAAGGAAAATCAATTTTCAATGAATAATCACAGAATATAGAGGCCCAAGTACAGTGAATGAGAAATTTTAGGGAGTATAGTGCAAAAAATTAATTCCATAAAAAGTCATCAGTCACACTACATTGATGTATAGGGTTACTCCTCTTGAAGTATCAATTAAAATAATTTTTACTATAGTATTATACAGTTAATGTATTGAAAATTTAGAAAAGGATTACCCCATAATGAATATAAAAAATTGGTTTATATTTTAGAAACTACTATCCTCTAATTTTTTTGTGAAAATAAGAATATTAATAAAAAATGAAGTGGATTTTAGGAGGAGAAAGTTTCGTGCGTGATAATTTTTTAGTAAGTATACATTTTTTAATATAAAACATGTTTTAAAAGAATAAAATCCCTAATAGACATTTATATACACAATGATTAATTACACAAAACATATATATCATGTCAAGTTTAATAAACATAAATAATTGAGTTTATAACTAAAATAAAGTAAAAGAAAAAATCCCTTAAAGTATTACATGAATCATGTTTAAGAAATGATTTGCATTATATTTTTGAAATTGGATTTATTGGCCTCAAGCCTCAACCAATAAGTACCTTACATATTTAGAACAACTTGAGGTAGCATGACCTTCCAGGATTAGAGTGAATTTACTTCTCTAAACTTTACACCTATAATTCTGATAGATACTACAAATTTTTCAATGCATGCATATTTTAAAAAACTAAATAAAAAATATATGAAAATATAAAAAATTATGAATGTCAACTCATGGATACTCTACCTCACCCCCAAACTTTAAGTTACTCTTCTTTTAATCCTTCTTTTGTCATTTTCAATAGAGAACGGTTTTCTTTCTTCAAATTAAGAGGCAGGTATGCCCCAATTTTCAATTAAAATATGTGCTAAGAATTTAATAGATAATACCATTTCTTGAAAACCTTTATGGTAAAAAAATATAGTAAACTATTATATGCCAACTGGATAACATAAATCAATGGTCTAACAAAAATAATAAAAAATGAATTTCATAGGATTCTATTTTCTTTTTACATTGTTAAAAATAGTTATAATGTGAGTAAGTACCATAAGAAATTAAAATTCCATTAGGTACTAAATTAGAAAACCATCCCCAGATAAGTTAAAGAAACTAAAGAATAGATAAAATGATTTTGAAAATATGAAATGTAGTTTCAAAAATATTCGATGAATGTAGCATTTATACTTGTAGTGGAAAAAAATCAACACCACTAATTTTTTCTGGTGAAATATCCTATAGTCAGCTCAAAGATAAATTAGAGAACTTAATACCTCCCATTTTATATAACTCAAGGTTTAATGATCTTCCATGTGTAAAACTAATTAACAATCATGTTTAAAGTAAGCAAACCTTCACAGGATTAAGAAGAAATTCATAAATAGTATGAATGAAAATAATAGTAAAATATAATTACATGAAACTTCTACATGAGGCTCAGATATATTTGGTGCCATCATATGCAATTTACAATCTAACATCAGATCCTTAGAATAAGCAAAATGGAAAACAAACAAATGACGTCAAACAAATGATGCCATACTAACCCTTGTTTTGCACAGGTGGGGTACTTGAAATGAATGTAATATGAAATCATTTGAAGTTACTATGCAAAGATTCTTTTGTGTGTTGATATATGTGTTCATACTGATAAATAAGGGATTTGAATATTGAAATAATTTATCTAATGAATTGGAATGTTATGTGTACTAATCAGTGCCTAAGCACATGTGCCTTTAAGTTTCTAAAATTTTCCACACCTAGAAAATTAAAATACATAACCCGTGTCAAACACTATTATTCTAAAATCAAATAACGAGTCGACAATTAATGTTTAATATGCATTAAAGAAAGCAAAACCAACTGATGGATGTTTTGTATGGTTTTGGGCAATTTATCAAAACCGACTAAATATAACTATAATTATTGCCATCATGTACGTCTTTGCTGACCCTTTCTACTCATTAGAAATGATGCAAACATTACACCCATCTAAAACTGATCTGATCAACGACTTCATGTTCATGTATATTTTCCTTGTATATAAGAGATGTTTTTTACATAAATATATATATCAGAGTACATGTATATGATTATATATCAGAATATATATACATACACATACATACATATATATATATCAGAATACATACATATATATATATATCATAATATATAAAAATATGTACGACATGACCTTTTATCTAGTAACACAACTTGAAATATCCTATTGGAATACCCTCAACGTTGCATTTCTTCACAATGATGAAGATGCCTGATAATATCCTCTAAAAACATGAACAAAATGGAGATTTACATTAATGCATGTATAAAAATGTTTAAAATATAGAATATATACAATACAAAAATGTATTCAAGTGTTTTACAGAAATATAAAATGAATACATATAAAAAATTTAATAATGAAAAAACACATATAAAGTGTCTATCATGGAATGGTTATATACCTATCGTATATATTTTTTGAATGCAATACATAATACAGTTATAGAAAGTGAGTATATATAGACTGTGTATAGTGTATATTAGTTAATTTATGTTTGTTTTAACAAAAACAAAATCAGTAATGCATAGTTATTGTATATTAAATTATAGAATACATAATGCTTATACTTTTCACAAATATAATAAATAAAACACTCTATATACTTTCATAAATCTATTACTATAAAAAATACATGTATTTAATAATTTATAAATAGGATAATTTTTTAAAGGTTAAATGAATATAGAATTCATATAGAAACATAATTCTGAAAAACAATAATAAAAAGTGTGGGTTGTGTTTACTACCATATTTTCTAATTATTTCATTAAACCATAAATACACACCTCAATATCTACAAAAGTGGGTGCACTACCACAGAAATGGATTTACATAGTGTCACCCTTTAACAGCGCTAAAAAAAGCACTGATAAAGGGGGTACCTTTATCAGAGCTAAAAAAAGTGCTCATAAAAGGTGATTTTAACAGTGCTAAAAAAGAACAGTTAAAAGTACCCCTTTATTAGTGTTGATAAATGTACCTCCTTTATCAGTGATTTTTTAGCATTGATAAAGGTATCCCCTTTATCAAATATTTTTAGTAGCGCTGATAAAGGGGGGTCTTTATCAGTGTTTTTCTACTAGCATTGATAAAGGGTAAATTTCATATAAAAAATTATAAATCATTAAAAATAATATATTAACATAAAAATATATTTATATTTATATATATATATATAATATTTTATTAAATATGATTTATATAAGGCTAAATTTTCTTTTACGCTTGATATATGAGATATTTAGTGAAAAGTGGATTATAAAATAATTAAAAAAATAATATTAATTAATAATTTGCTAATTATTATCAAGTAATAGTCATTTAATAACAATATGAAGATAAGAAAAATCAAAAAATGAATAAAATATATAAAATAAGTTGAAAACATAACTTGAACTTCAAACGGTCATAACTTTTGATTCGGGTGTCCGTTCAGGCTCTGCCACATATCAAATTAAGGCCTACGATGAGCTCTACCCACTAGTGACTAAGGAAACTCTAATCATATTTTTTGAGGCAAAAATGGCCCAAAAGGCCTCCAAAACTGAGTTTTTAGTAGGGGTATCCCAATTTTTTAACATTCAATGGAATTTCAACTCCATTTAAGGGGGTATTTTTTCCTGTTTTCAATGTGAAATGAATTTATTCTTAGGGATTATATTCATATTAATATTATGATTTTAAAATTTTATCATTTTTTACAATGTAGTTTTATTTATAAATAAATATATACACATGTATACATATTTGTATATACTAACACATAAAAAGTTAATATTATAAATAAACATGTGAACATATTTACATATAAAATATCTTTCTATATATATAATCCATATCTAAATATTAATATCCATTTTATTTTAAAATAAAAATGTATGAATATTTATATACCTATACAATTAATGTATATATAATGTTTATATATATAAAAATATATTTGTGTGTGTTTATTGACAAAAATATATATATTTATCTATATATTCTATGTATCTGAATATTAATATATAATATATGTAAATAAATAAAAATATTTATATTTATATTTATAGACACACACGTATATATAAATATGTGTGTGTGTGTGTGTTTATAAACACACAAAAAACATGTTTTATATATGTATCTAAAAATAATTATATAAATATATATATAAATATATATAAATATATGGATAAAAATGTAATGAAATATATATAAATATATATATATATATATATTATAAAATACAAAAAAAACATAGAGGAGTTGTAAAGGTGCAGGTCCATGAAGGGAAGGCCTTAGGTTTGAAACTCGGCAGGGGAGCGCGCACGAGCAAGTGAAGTAGGAGGTCCTAGAGCTATTAAAAGGGGGAGGGGAGCTTTGAGCACTAATAAAGGGAGAGGATAGCACTATTAAAAGGGGGATTCTAATACTGATAGGGGTGGCCGACCTTTTAGTATATTTTTTTAAAAAAATTACTTTTATTATCACTTTTTTTAGCACTGATAAAAAACCCATTTTATCAGTGTTGATAAAAAATGCATTTGTCGTCGCTTTTTTTAGCGCTGATAAAGGGGAACCCCCCCCCAATAGTTCTGAGGAAAACAACACTTTTTAGATTTGTTAAATTCCTTTTTTCATGTTTTTAAAGGGTCGATCCGTAGTAGCGATGGTGTCACCGATATCTAAGTGAACTGCAATTGATAATTAAGAAAAATAAGTACATGCTGATGAAAAAGGATGAGGCAGTGAAAAAAACATTTAAATTTATATTAACCGTATAACATGTTTAATATGAATTATTGCCTATATATTCTCCATATACCAAAATATGTGCATTGTACAAGTCATCAATTGTTTCTACAAGTAGAGATTTATTTACATTTACAAACCTGTATATTATAAAAAATTACTGTTAAAAAAAGTGCAATTATTTTTAACAAATATGAACCTATATGAGAAAATATGACCCTATATATTTTAGTTAATAGATATGAATATATAATAAAAAAATAATTACAATATGAATCTTCATATGAAAAAAATATGAACTTGGATATTTAAATGGAATCAATTATTTTGTTAACAAATATGAACCTTCCTGAATATATATGAAAAAATATGAACTTGTATAAAAATTGTTGTTAACATAAAAATTATTGTTATATAGTAAGTAAAAAATATGAACCTATATATTTAAGTAAATATATAATTCATATGGAAACATAATGTTGAACAATTAAAAATGTGGGTTGTTTTTTCTGCAATATTTCATAATTATTTCATCAAACCATAAATGCACATCGCAATATCTTAAAAGGTGGGTGGTGTTACCAATATCTAAGTGAACTATAATTGATAAATATGAAAATAAATACATACTAATGTAAAGGTATAAGGAGGTGGAAAAAACAATTAAATTTGGCTTGTATGTATAACACATATAAGTAGAAATTAGTATTAAGTTTTTTCAAATATAAATTAATATTAGGTAAATAAATTATTATTATTACCCTGTACTTCCTGATACATATAAGTTACAAAAAATATTTAAACCATCATATTTACATACCTATACATTATAAAAAATTACTTTTAAAAAATGAACAAATATTGTTAACAAATATGAATAGATACGAACAAAGAAGTAGAATATGAATCTGTATAGAAAATAAATATGAAAAAATATATCTCTGAAATGACTTGAATAAAAATCCACAATGATGTAATAACATCCATTTCATTACTGGTCAAATATATATGTTAAGAACTGCTTAAATGGCATGAGGAGGACATACCATAACATGAATGAACACCATTTCAGCATCTCTGA
The DNA here is from genome assembly GCA_963277665.1 of Viscum album. Classification (NCBI taxonomy): domain Eukaryota; kingdom Viridiplantae; phylum Streptophyta; class Magnoliopsida; order Santalales; family Viscaceae; genus Viscum; species Viscum album. Next base: position 2,104,812,746 of record OY728165.1, read on the forward strand.
ATCACCAACTTGCTAGCCAAAATGAAAATAGTGAAGAATAAAACATTGAATGAATTCTAATCTAGAAAACTATGAAATTCAATAACATGCCTCTATGTATATCAGTGATATATCATTCAAGAACAAACCAAATATGGATAACAATTAAGTTCTATATAGAGTAGTAAAATAACATTCAAGAACAAAGCTAAGAGGAATCTATAATATCTTAAAACCTATTAAGTTTTTGGGGAGATATATCTATAATATCTTAAATCCTCTTAAGATTTTGGGGAGAGACATGGAATATAAAATAGAAAAATCAAAACTATATGGTCAAGGAAGGTTAGATAGTTAGAGAGGATGTGATGACTTGATTAAGTAATCTATACAGCAGAGGGGACATGGAAAGAGGAAGATATGGATCAAAGAAACCCAACCAGATGGAGAGGTTGTGGATCTGAAATAGGGCAGGGTGGTTATGGATCCAAAAATATTCAAACCTTCATATTTAAAGACTTGTACATTAGAAACAATTACTGTTAAAAAATTAATAAATATTGTTAATAAATAAGAATTGATATATTTTAGTTGACAAATATGAACAGATATAAAAAAAGAAGTAGAATATGAATCTGTATAGTAAATAAATATGAACAAATAGATCTCTAAAACGACTTTAATAAAAATACACAATGATGTAACAACAACCATTTCATTACTGGTCAAATAGATATGTTGAAAACTACTTAGATGGAATAAAGAGAACATACCATAACATGAATGAACACCATTTCAACATCTCTGAATCACCAACTTACTGGCCAAAATGATAATAGTGAAGAATAAAACATTGAATGAATTCTAATATAGAAAACTATGAAGTTAAATAAAATACCTCTATGTATAGCAGTGATATATCATTAAAGAACAAACCTAATATGGATAACCATTAAGTTCTATACATAGTAGTTAAATAACATTCAAGAATAATGCTAAGAGGTATCTATAATCTCTTAAAACCTGTTAAGTTTTTGGGGAGAGACATGGAATGTGGAAGAGAGAAAAAACTACATGGTCGGGGAAGGTCTGATAGTTAGAGAGGATGTGATGACTTGATTATGTAATATACATAATAGAGGGAACATGTAAAGAGGAAGAGATGGATCGAAGAGACCCTACCCAATGGATAGGTTATGGATCTAAAATAGGGTAGGGTGGTTATGGATCCAAAATCAAAGAAACCCTACCTGATGTGATAAATTAGATGCTGATGTTAGGAGATGTGATCGATTAAGAAATGAAGGAGGTTATCATGAGTTGATAATGGGGGAGGAATACAGAGGACTGGAGGTACAAAAAACCCTTGTTGAAGGTGGAGAAAGTTCCATAGTCGAGGAAGAGGGGATGAGGAGGAGGAGGGGATCGAGAGAAGGAGGTAGAGGTGGAAACTAGAGGCAAAAAAGATGAGGTGGAGGCGGTGACCAGAGGAAAAGATGATGAGGTGGAGGCGTTGAGGTGGAGGGTGGGTTTGTGAGGGGGATATTGTTGGGTGGGTGGGGTCTGGGAGCTAATAAATATATTCATTTATCTCCCCTTCAATTTCTCTCCCCCCCCCCCCGTTGTACCCTCCTCCCAGATTCCTTCCCCCACCCCTGAATCTCCTACCCCAAACCCCATCTTAGCATCCCCTCCCCTAAATCGTAGTCCCTACCTCCACCTCCTCCCCACCCCTCTCCCCCCATCCCTCTCCCCCCATCCCATCTTCCTTCTCGCCTCTGCCTCTACCTCCAACTCCTCGCCGATATTGTCGTTGCCCAGTTCCCCCTCCTCCATCAGTTCCCTCGAAATCCTAACCCTAGACTATCCACCACGATTATTGTCACATCATATTATTCCCCACCATCATTGCATCCCCAATATCCAATCTTTTTCCCATGTTTACTCCCCTTGCTTCACCAGACAATCTCTCTTGATTTCCACCTCTCGCCTCTCGCCTCTCGCCTCCGCCTCCACCTGCTGCCTCCTCCTCGACCTGTGCCTATCACCTCCATCTCTATCCCCCATATAATTAGTATTATACATATTAATTGAAAAGCTTAATTAATTTTACTCCCAACCTACATAATATTTTTGTTTCTCCACAGACCCTATTCATCTCCAATCATTCCTTCGAGCATATCGATGAAGCAGTTTCTCAATCTCCAATCGATGTTATTTGTGTTCTCTTAATCATCACACTAAAATAGATAGTGATTCACCATCTTCAGTTGAGGCTACCAATTTCACGATGTTCTAGAGTCATTTCTATATCCACTTGAGGCCATCTGTTTCTTACCAGTCAAATGTCGCTGGTAAATTTTCATCCAATTAGTATAGATTCCTTACAATGTTGCATATTCCATTTGTTTTCTCTGCATTTGATTTCACTTATTTTTTCTTAAAATTTAATACATCTATCTACTTCCTTGGAATTATTATGGCTCTATTACCTCATCTATTGTAGATAAATTTCTTCCTATTTATGTGTGGAGTGATCTATATATGAGGTCAAATTCATTTTACTTTTTACACTGCATTGACATGGATATTTCATTCTCATTATTAAATCATGTATGTTCTATGAACCCTCTTTCTTATATATGAAGTCAAATTGATTGCCTATTATATCTTATTATTATTATAGTTTAATTTCACCCCTTATCATATTATTACAAATATGTCAGGTGATTCTTTCAGTTTCAAAGAAAAATGTAAGAAATCTAGATTATAATGGAGATTATCAATGGAGCAGAAAAATATACTACTGATGCTGGTTTATAAATTTATGAATTATTTATTTTTATTTTTTTTATATATATATGAACTCTTATACTTTATATTTAAATAAAAATTATTTGTTCATTAATTTCATTAATTAAATATCAAGTGATTGTATTGACTCCAGTTCTTAGCATTCAAACAACCATCTTATGTTGAAATGGACATAATGATATATACTGACAAGCTTATACATACTTCAACTCACTTTCCCTAATCAAATTTACCCTAAAATGGTTCCTTAAATTACATATTAGTTTCTTCAAACATTTTTATCATGAATTATTAATATGTTATATGACTATTAACACTTTATGAACCAAATTTTCATCTCTGGTTTCTTTCAATTGTAAATCTAGTTGTGATGAAACTATATTACATAGGATATCATCATTATTTTATAAAAAATCCATTTCTTATACAGGTTTGTAAATATTTTATCTAATGAAATTTAAATTTCTATACATAAAAAATCTTATACTATGCATTTCAAAAATCATTCATTCATAAATTTCCTTAATTAAATTTTAGGTGTTTATATTAGGTCAAGTTCTTCAAATTCAAAATCTCTCTACATACTTCATGTATTTATTGTAATTATTTCATTGATTTTTAGTTTTTACATAATAACATGGACTTCCACTACAAAATAAAATGGCCTTTTATCAAGTGGGTAGTTTTAATTTTACCAGTTACTATATTTTATACTTTCATGCATTTTAGGATAAATGGTTTGTTTTTTATCTTGATGCAGAAGCAATGTAAAGGAGGGATTATGCATAGTCACTGTGAGATAAGCATTGGTGGGGAGCTATATATACCCAAGTTTGGTTGATACAGATTCCTAATAGTTTGTATGTTAACTACTTTTATAGTTCTATATTCTTTCCCTTAATAGTTATTGATAAACAGAAAGTCCTAGGTGTTTTGGTTGTTCTCTAATGTGGGGATCAACAATAGGATTTCAAGTATGACTTCCCTATTCCTTGGGCTTTCAGTTTTGATTTCCCACTTCACTCTTTCCCCTTTTATGTCACATTTCTATGTTTCCTTCATAGATTCCCTCTCCAATATTTCCCTTTTTTACTTCATAGGTTCATCATGCCCTTCACAGGTTCCCACTTTCCATTAACTCTTCCTAAAAAGGTATATATTATTTCTAATCACCAAATATTTTTTAATTTGTACAAGGATTTTCATGATGTTTGATAGTGTAATGTTGTTAAATATACACAACTGATGCATACCCACTAACCCTAATTTCTACTAGTTTTCAATCTAGGGCCAATGAAATTGTCTCATGTTGGTTTCTTCAACATTTTTAAGCACCGCTTATTAATATTTTATATGATTATTAACTCTTTTTTAACCAAATTTTTGGCACTAGATTCTTTCAATTGCAAAGCAAGTTGTGATGAAGCTAGATTACATTGGAGATTATCATTGTTGTAGAAAAAATTCATTGCTTATACAGGTTTGTAAATATTTGTTCTATTGAAATTTAAATTTATATACATAAAAACTATTATACTATACATTTCTAAAAAAATGTTCATAAATTCCTTAATTAAATTTCATGTGTTTGTATTAGGACCAGTTCTTCAAATTCAACATCTCACTACATACTTCATGTATTTATTGTAATTATTTCATTGATTTATAGTTTGTACAGAATATCATGGTATTTCACTATAGAATAACATGGCCTTTTATCAAGTGGGTAGTGTTACTTTTACCAGTTACTACATTTTTACACTTTCATGCATTTAGGCTAAGTGGTTTAATTTTTGACTTAATACAGAAGCAATGCGAAGGGGGGGTTCTGCATGGTCACTGTGAGATAGACATTAGTGGGAAACTATATATACCTTCAAGTTTGGTTAATATAGATTCATGATAGTTTTTATGTTAACAAGTTTTATAGTTCTATATTTTTTCCCTTATTTGTTATTGATAGATAGAAAATCCAAGGTTATTTGGTTATTCTCTGATGTGGGGATCAGCCACAAGATTTCAAGTATGTTTTCCCTCTTCCTCAGGCTTCTATGTTCGATTTACCTCTTCAATATTTCTCCTTTTACTTCACATGTTCACCTTTCCTTCATAGATTACCTCTTCAATATTTCCCTTTCTACTTCACAGGTTCATCACTCCCTTCATAGGTTCCCACTTTCCATCAACTATTACTAAAAGGGTATATATAATTTATAATCACTAAATATATTTTAATTTGTACAAGGATTTTTATAATGTTTGACGGTGTAATATTATTAAATGTACACAACTTATTCATACCCGCTAACCCTAATTTCTACTGGTTTTAAATCCAAGACCAATGTGATTGGCTCATATTGGTTTCTTCAACATTTTTAAGCACCACTTATTAATATATTATATGACTATTAACTCTTTCTGAACCAAATTTTCAGATCCAATTTCTTTCAATTGAAAATCAAGTTGTGATGAAGCTAGATTACATAGGAGATTATCATTGTTGTATAAAAATCCCATTGCTTATATAGGTTTGTAAATATTTTATCTATTGAAATTTAAATTTATATGCATAAAAACTCTTATGTTATACATTTCTAAAATTATTTTTTCAGAAATTTCTTTAATTAAATTTTAGGTGTTTGTATTAGGTAAAGTTCTTCAAATTCAACACCCACTACTACAAAACTAGGTTTATACAGTGCTAGGGTTTTAACAGTGCTTGCTAAAAGTGCTATTAAAAACCCCCTTCCTCAATGCTATAAAAAGCGTTATTAAAGGGGGTCTTTAACAATGCTTTTTTAGAGATGTTAAAGGGAGTCTTTAATAGTACTAAAAAATCACTATTAAAGGGGGAAATTTATCAGCACTTGTAAAAAATCACTGATAAATCCTCCCTATATCAGTGCTAGTAAAAATGCGCTGATAAAACAAGAATTTATTAGTGCTTCTAAAAAAGCATTGATAAAGGGGGGTATTTATCAAAGCTTCTATAAAAGCACTGATAAATGAGTGGTCTTTATTATTACTTTTTAGAAGCATTGATAAATACCCCCTATCAGTGCTTTTTTACTAGCACCGATAAAGGGTGCATTTCAATATATATATATATCATTAACGGACACTCATAGTTTAACTTATGGTCGTTTGGAGGACTTCTAGGACATTTTTGGCCTCAATAGAGTTGATCAATGGTTCCCATGGGTCCCCAAGGCGTATATCTTGTCACAATATTCGATTTTATTTGTGGTTGAGGCAAAACGGACACCCGGTTCAGAAGTTATGGTCGTTTTAAATACCGTCGAATGTAAAAAACCCTTAAAACCCCTAAAAACCCTAAAAATCCTAAAAGGATCATAACTTTCAATTCAGGAGCCCATTTAAGCTTCACAACTAGTCAAATAGAAGCTTATTAAATGAGATAAAACTATATTAGATTTAAATCATGTGATAATCAAAGTAATAAAATATATTGTAGTTTCAAAAAAGTTAGAACTCGAACTCTAACTTCAAATGACCATAAATTTTGATCCGAGTGTTTGTTTGGGCTCTACCACATATCAAATTTAAGTTAGTGATAAGCTCTATCCTATTTTTAAACCCACAAAAAAGGACCATAAGGCCTCCAAAACTGAGTTTTTAGTCGTCAACCCCGATTTTTAAAATTTAAATAGCTATAACTTCTAATTTGGTTGTTCGTTCAGCCTGTACTACATATTATATTGAAGATCATTTCATGTGCTTTGATTTGACTAGTTTTGGAGATGAAACAAACTCTTGGATCAGAAGTTATAGTTATTTCAAGGTTTTTAGGAGTTTTAGGGTTTTAAGAGTTTCTTAATGTTTTTATGTGTTTTAAGGGTTTTTAGAGTAACTATCCATTTTAAAAAATATATATATATATAAATATATATTTAATATATATATATATAAACATATATATATATACACACACACATATATATATATACATATATATATATATAAACATATATATACAAACATATATATAAATATATGAATAAAAATATAAGGAAATATATATAAATATATAGATATATCATAACATGTAAAACAAAACAGTATAGGGGAGTGGAAAAGGCACTGGTGTATAAGCTGGAGGTCCCATGTTTGAAACTCGATGGAGGTAGGGGCGTGCGTTAAAGCACTAATAAAGGGTCGGGGAAGTACTGATAAAGTGAGGGGGTGATGATAAATGGGGGCGTGAAAAAAAATCATACCCTTTATCAGCGAGCCCTTTATCAGCGCTTTTTACGAGCATTGTTAAATCTAATTCTTTAACATTGCTTACATTATTAGAGCTTCTATAGCATTGATAATTCACTTTTACTAGCACTATTAAAGGCCTGATTTGTAGTAGTGGTCTCACTACATACTTCATGTATTTATTGTAATTGTTTCATTAATTTACAGTTTGTACATAATAACATGGCCTTTCACTAAAAAATACAATACAAAAAAATGACCATTTCACGGTAGTTATTTTTGGATATGGTGGTGGTTTCCTCGATTTAGCGGCAGTTTATGGTAATCGTCATAGTAGACGCATTTAGCGACTGTTTTTATGGTTTTAGTGACTGTTTTCCCAGCGAAAATAATTTTTTTTAGCCGCGGTTCAAACCACCGCTAAAAAATTATTTTCTCCAGGAAAACCGCTGCTAAAACCAAGATAACCGCCTTGAAATAATAAAGGAATATGAAAATTGTGTAGCGGTGGTTTTAACTACCGCAGATAGAAAAATACTGAAATTGTAGTGGCGGTTAAAACTGCCACTAAATATAATACATTTATTTCATGGCGGTTAAAACCGCTACTAAATCCAGATTTACAAAAAAAAACTGATTTTACAGCCCCAATACCAGTGCCCTGAAAAAAAAACCATTCCAATTTCACATGCACATACATACCACATTCAAAATAATACCAGGAGACCAAAATTTTTATAAGAATCGCATGATAGATACTTTAATAATATGTTTAGTATGATTTGGGTACATAAAATTTATTCTAAGTACATGAAGTGTCACTTTTGGATATAGTGGTTTCACAATCAGGGATATCAGTTGATCTCAAGTATGTTGATGTATTTGTGCATCTATCATAACCGAGGAATGTAATTGATAGTTGATGTATTATTGGGTTGTATAGGAATTAAAGGAGAATCATTTTTGGAGATCTCTCACTTAGCATTGTCAATGACCATAGTTACCAAGAATGGATTCATGTTTGACTGTACATACTAGTGTGAGGAAGTTTCCATAGTGTTGAAGAAGTGGTTGTTGTTAGTTATGATCCTAAGCATTCCTGAGCCTAATGTTGGACATGTAGTGAAATGTGATGCATCTGGTTCTGTCTTAGGATATGTTATGATGTATAGTGATAAATTAGTTACTTTGGGATTCATCGGCTTTTAACCCACAAGATGAAATACTCTAATCCTCTATTTTAGTTTGTAGTTGTGGTCCATGCATTGAAATGATTGTGACAGAACCTCTTGGGAGAGAGATTTGTTGGGTACTTTTTCACCTAGAGTGCATATAATATTTTATCACTACATGTACATAATATTTATCATATGAATTTCATAGAGTACTTGTATATGTTTGACATCGATAAATAGTATTCAACTAGAAATAGAAATGTAGTGGTAAATTCATTAGGCTAGAAAATATAGGAGATGGGAGAACAGATTTCATTAGTTAAATAGAAGACCTTATCTTTACTTTAAGACTAGTTGGTGGGTGTATTTTAGGGTTTAGGGGAAGCAATGTGGGTATCCTTAGAGATAATGTCTTTATTGGTTAAACAAGTAAAGACAAGTTAGAATATTGTTCTAGAATGTATCATGATGTGTGATAAGTTGGAAGAATGTGAAACTATTTCAGGATTGAATTTTGATATATATGGAGTGTTTATAGTTCATAGCATGGTAATGGTCACATATTCCATGAGAGATGAGTTTTTTAGATCCTATAATGCTTGGAAGTGGGATGTTCACCCAGGGCCAACCATGATTTCTAATAATGAAAAGTGGATGTTCTGGTGGCCCTCTATAGTAAAATACATTAAAGGCTTTTTTTCCCATTGATTGACTTGTCCAAAAATTATCACCAAGTGTTAGAGTTGATAGTTGAAGTGGGATGTTCACCCAGTGTCACGAACCGTCCCCCGGGGCCCGTGTCGTGACTACCACAAGCCCTCCTTCCATAGGCCAGGGGCTGGTGACCAGCACCGAAGGGATATTTCCCTAAAACTGGGAAGGCATTGACTTTATAACATATAAACATACACAACCAATCACACAGTTGGATACTAATACAAGGTAAGCTAAATAGTAAATAGAGTGAGCACAGCAAGTAAAGGGGCTAGAATACAAGCCCGACTGAAAAGTACAAGAAACTGAAAAGTACAAGTAAACTGGAACAACTCCTGTGAACACCCACTAAGGATCCTACCTGTAGGGTAGATACAACTATCTAATGGTCGTCTCTGTGGTACGCCTCGTCTAATGTCCACCTTTGAGCTACCTCCAGTCCCGGTACTCTCTTCCTCAGTCAGCACTATCCGTCGTCTGCACCAAACACAATAAGGTGCGGGCATGGCCTGTGAAGGGGTGAGTATAATGATACTTAGTAGGTACCCCAAGACCCTCAAGGTCTCACAAAATACACCAAGGATAAACCACACAGCATGTAATCAACTGACAACCCTACTTAGGTATATGTCCATACATATACCTAAGTTATCAAGTATACCCATCTCAATCATGAGGAAACACAAGGTCCAACTCAAAAGCCCAAAGCTCAAATGTTCCACAAAGGAAGGGATACCATGAAGTTAAGTACCACACAGGTACACCACACAGAAGAATACCACCAAGTTATTACCACAAATGAAAGTACCACACAGGTACACCACACAGAAGAATGCCACATAGGTATCACCACGAAGGTAAAGACTCAGCTCATACCAAGTATAACTTAGGTACGGTAGTAAAGATGACTAGATGTAACTACTGAATCATCTTACTCCGTTAATAGGCAGACCCACGTAGGATCCTAAATCATCATCAGACCCACATAGGATCGTAGTACATCGTCAGACCCACACAGGATCCTAGTACGACATCATACCCACACAGGATCCTAGAACATCATCAGACCCACACAAGATCCTAGTACATCATCAGATCCACACAGGATCCTAGAGTAGTCCCACATGGATTCCTAGAGAGTATCCATGTGGGATCCTCAAATACAGACCCACGAAGGATCTCTTTCTCATGTTACAGCCAGCTACAGGGTTCCTGCACTAAGCTTGCTTGTCTCTAGGAGGGTCTTCTCCTCAAGCTATTGGTTGATACTCCAACTACTACGAAGTCGCATGAAGAAGTATCCCAAAGTACCTCCATGTAATAGGGGTATCAACGCAATAGACAGTGCATCAATCAGACGCCCGGTCTGTAAGATATTAGCCTTTTAGTCCCGAGTGCCCGGTTGGATTCGTGCTCGATCCAACCTGACCGTACCCCAACTTTATCCAAATCTCAAGTGGGTTGCAATTAGAGGTTGGTGGGGTAAAAAATTATCATTCTATGTATATCATTTTTTTAATACTACAATTTATTTCTATTTTGGTTTCAATACATGCATATATTTTACATTGATTTGTGGGTATTCTCTTTGATTGTGTGTGGATTCCATGGATGGTTTACATTGGGTAGTGCATAGAGTTACAATGTATAAATTTTTCTTTATAGTTTTCAATAAAAAACATACATTTTATTCAATACGTGTATAGTTATCAATCTATGTATGAGAACTGGTATTATTTTTCCTGCATAAAAAATACAATAACACGTTAGTTCTGAACTAGTATTACATACATGTGATTCATTTCAGAACCAATATGTAATATACATAACTAATATGTATTCATCAGTACTAACATGTATTGATCGTAATAATATTTTCAGAATCCATATATTTTTATATTAATTATTTCTCATTATCAACAACAATAGTAAGGCAATGGTGATGATTAGCCACTAAATGAGGCTAATATTCATTGTTAATATATATAATATTCATGTGATTTATTATTCATAAACACCATTTTAGTGCATTTTACACATTGAACATCATTTCACATTATGATTGTAATTCTTTCTTAAAATGCACTTTTATGTGGTACATTTTTTAACATCATTTAAAGTACCCAATGATTCATCTGATTTTGAGGAATGTAATTATCCATATTTAAATTTTATATTTTTATAAATTGATCTACACTTCAATATTATAATGTTTCATTTAGGGATCAATGGATAATTCATGGAAGAAGATGGGGATATTTTATGATGAAAGGAAACAATTCTGGAGAAGCCAGATTGGACACCAGCCCACTAATGAGACTTTGGGGCCCACAATACAGGCCCAATGAAGCCCAAATTTCGTGGGATTCTAGAAGAAATATATAGAAACAAATAATTATTCAGGATCCAGTGCTAATTAGGCCTCAATTGTGGTCATTTAGGTAGACCAATTTAAAGATAAAATTTTGGGCCAGATTCTGCAGCCCAGAAAAACAACCCACTAATCTAACCATATCTCGAACAAAATAACTCTTTTTGGGATGATATATTACATGATTTTAGGGGACATCTGGAGCTTAATTTAAGTCTTCTATGTCCCACCCAAATTCGTCCATCTAGAAGGTGTTTCATGCTCCTCTGTTTGGTGGATGCAAGCTGGATGCCTTTTTGGGTCAAGGGTGGAAAGTCTTCTTTCCACAAACTTTCCACCACCCTAGACCTACCATATTCAAGTAGGATGACTTTTACTGTTGGAGGCTCGAACCAAGGGATAAAAAATTCCTATTTAAGGCAGTGGTGTTGGAGTATTTAAGAATCTTTGTTGCTTTGTTCAATTGTAATGTTATGCTGCGATTTTGTTGTCTCAAGTTTTTCTTTCACATGTAAGTTGTTAAATTCACATTAGTTTCTTAATAAAAGCTCTTTTTTCCATCTTATTCTATTGTTATTCATATCATTTTTATCCCGTTGGTTCAAGGTGTGAATTTATTCACACCAAACCTTGTGAAATTATTCACACAATGCTGGAGTGATCATTTTCTTTTCATTGTTTTTTTTACTTCTCTATTTCCTCCCTCATGAGTCTGCTTCCCGCTTCCATTGAAACCATAGCATCAATGGAGGGATAACCCACTTATGGGTTGATCCAAGGGAGTAGAAAGGGGATGTATTTTATGTTATTTATCACCCCATTAATGTATAATCACTTCTTTAATTGAGATTTTTATTTGATGATTTTTTAAACTCCATCATCCTTGTTAAATTTAAGGCCACACACTTCAAGTGCTAATACGAACCTTTACCTTGAAGTGCTCAAAACATTGATCCTTCAAGTGTATAGGCGATTAGTATTAAAGGGTGTATGCATTAAACTAGTAAGTGATGATGTTGTTTTATCTTCTTAAATGAACTCATCTCAAATATAAGAAATTGAAATCATTGAAAAGGAAATACGTCTAATCCACCTCGAGTGATAACCTAGGATCAACTCATTATTTTAAATTGAATTTACTTAAATATGTTAGTGATACTTTAAACCCATCTAAAATCAACCCAATTTGGCCACTTAATAGCCAAAAATAGTCCTTAAAATGTGCGTGTCTATAGGTTACTTCTTAGGTCTCTGTGGATTCGACAACCCGAGCTAGACTACAAGGACCGTTCTACCTTCATATCTTGGGTAAATTTGAGCGAGAATCAAATTTTGGTGCTGTTTTCGGGGACCCAAGTAATTCATCTAAACACCCATTCTATTCTCCCTCATTTCTTCTTTTTTCATCCAAATTATCTTATCTTGTCCCCTTCTCGTTTTTTTTCTTTTGGCGCATGTCCGCCTACACCTGTGATCAATCAAACCGTCTAGTTAGGGTGGATAGTCCTGGGGTTGGGGAGTCAAGTACACCAAGGGAACTCTTTCCATTAGATCCTAATCTTCCTAAAACCCCCAAGTCAAAAATTGATCCCATTTCAATGGAAGTTCTTCAAAGAAACCAACTCATAAACCCGGGTGGGAACCAAAATGAATACCCAAATGAGGCAGCCCCAAACTTGGGGAATGCAATTGATCAAACCATGAATGACTACCTCACACATTCCTGGACCAATACCCCCTCATTAATTAGACACAATTCCCTGGGATATGCCAACTACATCTTTAAACCCCATGTCCTAAACCACCTTCCCACATTCCATGGAATGGAGTCCGACATGCCCTACCTTCACATTAAGGAATTCAATGACATTGTAGAAACCATGTGTCCCCCACATCAACTATAATCAGCTAAGATGAGGCTATTTCCTTTTTCTTTAAAGGATCGAGCTAAAAATTGGCTAAACAATTTGATACCATCATCCATCAACTCTTGGGACCAACTACAAAGAGAATTCTACAAAAAATACTTTCCCCACCACAAAACAATTGCACTTAAAAAGAGTATCCAAAACTTTTTTGAAAGAGGGAGAGTTATTCTATGAAACATGAGAGAGGTTCAAAGACACTCTAAACATGGTTCCACACCATGGTTTCTCTATTCCTAAACAAGTGAGAATTTTCTATGAAGGGTTGGGTCCAGGGAACAAACAATTCATTGACATGATGTGTAATGAAACCTTTAAAAAAATCCCCAAATGATGCTTACAAGTATCTAGAAAGCCTTTCTGAACAAAACCAAACATGGAGAACTTCACCTTATTCTGAAAAGACACAAAGAACTACTGGAATTCATACACTTAGAGAAGAGGAAATCCTTAGGGCTAAACTCGCAGCACTCTCTAGGAAGGTTGAAGAGATAGACCTTAGGAAAGTCCATGAAATCCAAACTGTTGACCCTGTTTGCACAATTTGTGACAAATATGACCATAAGACAGAAAACTGCCCAACCATTCCATCCATCAAGGATGTTCTCTTAGGAGGACCCCCTGCGGAAGTAAATGCTTTGAACTTTAAAAATCCTCAATACCAAAACACCTTCAACCCAAGGTATAATGACCACCTAGGCTTCCGCTGGAAAGATAACCAACAACCTAGCCAACCACAGGGACAAAATCCTTACCCCCATCAGAACTACCAATCCCATAACCAGTTCCAAACCCAACCTATCCAATAACAATAGCCACTGGTCCATTTTCAACAAACCATCCCACCTCCAAAATATCCCCCTGGGATAAACCAATATTCTCAAGCACCAACCCAAACTGTTCCACAAAGCCTACTATAACAACTATGAAAACAAATGGAGAGGATGAACTCGGAGGTATCTTCCCTAAAACAAGAACTTTAAACCATCAAAACTGGAAAGGCACCCATGCCTACTCAGGCGGTGCCATCCTCAACTTCAAGGGGAGAGTCAAGTTGTGCTCAAACAACTCATGTACAACTAAAGGTTGTGACTGTTTTAAGAAGTGGGAAATCAATTGAGAAACCTGAACAACTAATTCAGAACCCACCTAAAGATTCAAACTTGGATGAAAATTCAAATGAACCACAATATTGAACTGAAAAACACGATAACATTGTCAAAGAAACAACTCTTCAAAAAACAACCCCACAACCTGCACCATTTCCTCAATGCATGAGAGGGAAAACCAAGCCTGAATTGAGTGAAACATTAAGGGAAATTTTCTCACAAGTCAAGTTGAACATTCCCCTTCTCAATGCAATCTAAACCATACATGCCTACTCAAATTACCTTAAGGACTTGTGCACTTTTAAAAAAAATTCACATAAAAACCAAGTCCTTTTGGCTGCTAATGTGAGTACCACCATTCAAGGGACCATTCCTCCTAAGTTGAAAGACCCAGGTTTCCCTTAAATCAATGTTGAAATAGGAGAGAGCAAAGTTTTCAAGGCCTGGTGTGACCTAGGTGATAGTTTCAATCTCATCCCTTATGTTGTGTACTTCCAGTTAGGACTAGAAGAACTCCAACCCACATCTGTCACACTTTAACTTGCTGATCGTAGCATTAGGGTTCCAAAGGGTATTTTAAAGGATGTTCTAGTAAAGGTTGAAAACTTCATCTACTCTGCTGACTTCATTATCCTTGACAACCATCCAAACTTAGGAAATAAGGAACAAACCCCAATCATCCTTGGTCGTCCTTTCCTTGCAACAATAAACTTTGTTATCCGAGTCCGAAATGGGAACATGACCATCACCTTTGGGAACATGAGTCTAGACTTGAACATCTATAATGCAAGCTCACAAATAAGGGATTATGAGGAAATTTATGAAGTAAATATGATTGGAAACATTGATAATGAATCCATGGAACATCAAGGAATGTTTGATGAATGTTTAAGTCGGGATGAGATTGATTTCCTTTGTTCATATGAAGGAAGTTTATCTCCTTGGATTGAATCATTTTCAAATTGCTCTTATGATGAAGTCTTAGGTCCAAAAATCAGTGAAACCTTTCAAGAAACCACTTTCATGGAGACCACTCCAACTTCCTTCCCTAAATCTGATCAAGCCAATCTTGTAGCTGAAACTTCTACATGTGGGGAATCAATCCTATCTGAAACTCTAAAAAAAGAAATTGAACTTGATCCAATGTCCCAATATTTTGCTGAAATTCTGAACCAACCTGATCTTGAATTGAAGGAACTCCCTGCTACACTAAAGTATGACTTCCTAGGGGAAAATCAAACACATCATATTGTCATTTCTTCTTCTCTTGAAGCCAATCATGATAGGATGCTTCTAGATGTCCTTAGGAAACATAAGAAAGCCATTGGTTGGACCCTGTCTGATATTCCCGGGATTAGCCCACTTGTTGGGACTCATAGGATAGTTCTAGAACCTGATTCAAAGCCATGTCATCAACCTTAATGACGACTCAATCCTAATCTCATGGAAGTAGTAAGGAAGGAACTTCTAAAATTGTTAAAAGCTGGTATCATCTATCCCATAGCTGAGAGTGAGTGGGTGAGCCCAATTCAAGTGGTTCCAAAAAAGGCTGGAATCACAGTGATAACCAATGAGGATGGAGATATTATTCCAACAAGGGTGAGTAGTGGATGGAGGGTATGCATTGACTATAGGAAGCTAAACTCATTCACCAAGAAGGACCATTTCCCCTTACCATTCATTGACCAAGTCCTTGAGAGAGTGGCATGTCATGCCTTCTACTGTTTCTTAGATGGGTACTCAGGGTATAATCAAATTGAGGTCTCCCTAGAGGATCAAGGGAAGACTACATTCACATGTCCATTCGGAACCTTTGCCTTCAAACGCATTCCCTTTGGTTTATGCAATGCTCCTGGAACCTTCCAGCGGTGCATGATGGGAATCTTCTCAGACATGGTGGGGGATTTTCTAGAGGTCTTCATGGATGACTTCTCTGTGTTTGGGGATACATTTGAGGGATTTCTATACAATGTGGAGAGAGTCTTGTCAATATGTGAAGAAAATAATCTGGTCCTAAACTGGGAAAAATGTCATTTCATGGTTAAATAGGGACTAGTTCTAGGCCATCTGGTCTCAGGTAGGGGGATTGAAGTTGATAAAGCCAAGGTTGACATCATTCATCACCTTCCATCACCCAAAACTGTCAAGGAAGTGAGGTATTTCTTAGGACATGCTGGTTTCTATAGAATATTCATCAAGGACTTTAGTTCAATCTCCCGTCCCCTTTGTGCTCTTCTACTTAAGGATGCTCCATTTGTTTGGACAGAAAGTTGTCAGGGTTCATTCTCAACCCTCAAATCCTATCTCACCTCTCCTACCATTATGAAATCTCCAAATTGGAACCTTCCTTTCGAACTTATGTGTGATGCCAGTGACTTTGCTGTAGGAGCTGTGTTAGGACAACGTTGTAATAAAACTCCTTATGTCATTGCTTATGCAAGAAAATCCTTAAATTATTCCCAAATCAACTACACCACTACTGAAAAGGAGTTACTTGATATTGTGTTTACCTTAGAGAAGTTTAGGTCTTACCTCTTAGGATCCCCCATCACTGTGTTCACTAACCATTCTGCACTAAAATACCTCTTCCAAAAACAAGATGCTAAGGCTAGACTGATTAGGTGGGTCCTTCTCTTACAATAATTTGACCTCACAATCAAGGATAAAAAAGGGTGTTGAAAATTTTGTAGCTGATCACCTATCTAGGATTGAATTCAAAGATAACTCAAATAACCTTTCTGTTTCTGATTCATTTCCTGATGAACACCTATACTCTGTGAGTGACTACCCTTGGTATGCCGACATATCCAATTTCTTAGTTACAGGCATCATTCCAAAATTCTTAGGGACTCAAGCTCGAAGGAAATTCCTTTCTGATGTTAGGCACTATGTGTTTGATGATCCATACCTATATAATTTCTGCCCTAACCAAGTCATTAGGAGGTGTGTCCCAGAATCTGAACAAGAGTCCATCCTTAAATTTGGTCATAGTGAGGAATGTGGAGGTCACTTTTACTCTAAGAAAACATATGCTAAGATTCTTCAGTGTGGTCTCTTCTAGACCACCCTCTCAAGGGACTCCTACACATTTTGTCAAAGTTGTCCTAGGTGTCAACAAGTAGGGTCCATCACAAAAAGGAATCAAATGCCACTCACTCCCATCTTAGTGGTTGAAACATTTGACTGTTGGGGAATTGATTTCATGGGTCCCTTTCCAAACTCTAGGGGATACCTCTACATACTCTTAGCTATTGATTATGTCTCAAAATGGGTTGAGGCCATTCCCACAAAGTTCAAAGATCATCAAGTTGTGATTCGATTTCTGAAAGAGAACATATTTTATCGATTTGGAATTCCTAGGGCTATAATCAGTGATCGAGGAACCCATTTCTGCAACCGCCCATTCTCTTCACTCATGTCTAAGTATGGTATTTCTCATAAAGTTTCCACTGCATACCATCCTCAAACCAATGGTCAAGCTGAGTTAGCGAATAGGGAGATCAAACAAATTCTTAAGAAAACTGTCAATCCTTCTAGGAAAGATTGGTCTGAAAAACTCTTGGATGCTCTTTGGGCTTATCGAACCGCATATAAAACCATTTTAGGAATTTCCTCGTATAGGTTAGTTTATGGAAAAGCATGCCATTTACCTGTTGAAATTGAGCATAAGGCCTTTTGGGAAATTAAGAAAATGGATTATGACCTCTCATTGGCTGGAACAAAAAGGAAATTAGATCTCAATGAAATGGAGGAACTAAGGATGGAGGCTTATGAAAATTCAAGGATCAATAAAGATAGAGTTCAAGCCTACCAATCTAGGAATATCAAGGTCAAACATTTTGAACCGGGAAAACTTGTGCTCTTGTATAGTTCAAAACTTCATTTACACCCAGGAAAGTTAAGGTCTAGATGGTTAGGACCTTTCATAGTGCATCATGTGTACCCCCATGGGGCAGTAGAGATTCAAGATCCCACAAGTGGTTACATTTTCAAGGTCAATGGTCAAAGGTTAAAACCATTCATTGAATCATTCAATAAACAGTAAATAGAGGTTGAGTTAACTGAGCCAACCTATGAACCAGGAAAAAATTGATAGATTTAGGGTCCATGTTGGGCTAACGACGTTAAACAAAGCGCTGCATGGGAGGCAACCCATGGTTTTCAAGTTTCCTATCATTTTTTTGTTTTAATAAAATTTATATTTTAAATAGGATTAATTAATCATTTTTATATTTAAAAAAAGACTGTTGACCTGTTCTTCTATTATGAGTATAGATGGGTATGAAAGGGGAGCACCGTATTCATCTGTGTCACATGGTGTGATCCCTGAGTAATACCTTACCCAGAAAATTAAAAGAAGACAATGTATCATTAGTTTGATTTAAAAAAAACAGAAAAACAGGAAAACCCATAAAAATGATGATACTTGGAATTAAATAAGTCGTTGTGTTGTTTGTTTTGTCTGGTTTGTTCTTCTTTTTATGGTTCAGGTACTATTTTGGGTGATACATGTTCAATCAAGGAGGTACCTACATCCCCCAAGAGATCAAAGGACTAATTTGGAGCAACAAGAACTTTAACTTCAACCACCAGGTGATTTCATTCCATGATCCTCAGTTTCAATTTCCTTTTTGAACTTCCATTATCTGCCTCTACTCCTAAATTTTCATTTCTTCAAACACTGGGGACAATGTTGTTTTAATTTGGGGGGAGATAAAATAAAAAAAATGCTTTTGTGTAAAAAAAATGAATAATTTGAAAAAAAAATGTGTAAATGGAAGGAAAAATTCCTTTAACTTTGAACATGGTAATACACATTGCACACTTTAAAACTGAATATCAAATAATTTAGCATTCCCTGATTCTAATTTTAATCCTTGTATAATTTCATGAGCATATATTTTGGAAAGTGTGGTTGTCCAATGTGATATTTCATCGTTTATATTTTCATCCAAAAAAAGATCACAATGCATGTCCTTTAGATAGTGGGGTATTAGTTTAAGTTCATGGGGTACCCCAAATAAATAGCATAGGTTTGGTGATCATTTTAGTTTTAATATGATTATTCAATAAAAAAATAAAAAAACAATAAATTTGCACGTAGAGCAATGAAATGACCTAATGAGTGGCTTTCAGCACTTGGGGATTGTGACTTCATAGTTTTCTGGCCCAGAGTTAGTAATTTTATCTCCATTTTTGGTAATTTGAATTTGTTTTTGACTGATTTAACTCGATATGATGCTTGAGTATGTGGGCTTCACTTGGTTCCCTAAGGTATTTGAGCTTGGGAGTCATCGGCAAAGTCTCGCTACAGGGGTTTACTCTTTTGAGTGCAATTTCAATTACCACGACAAAATTGCAAAAAAAAAACAAAAATATATATATAATACAAAAAAAATTGAATACTCATCTTAATATTGAAATTTGATTCCACCTAGTGCTTCCGTAATTTCCCCCTTGAATAAAGATGAACCTCCATGTCTATTGTGATGCACAACACATCCTCATACTTAATTGATATTGGATGAAATATGGAAATGAATTTGAAAAAAGGAATGGGCTTGGGATTGGGATATGATTATGAAACTATCTTGTATTAAAATATTTTTATGGGTTTCATGATTGTTTGGTATATGGGTTTCTGATGATCATTGTGTATTAAAATGTTTTTGGAAAAGGGAATTCGAATTTCATATTGTTGAGATATATTTTGCTCGGGACTAGCAAAACTCAAGTTGGGGGTGTGATTAGCCACTAAATGAGGCTAATATTCATTGTTAATATATATAATATTCATGTGATTTATTATTCATAAACTTCATTTTAGTTCATTTTACACATTGAACATCATTTCACATTATGATTGTAATTCTTTCTTAAAATGCACTTTTATGTGGTACATTTTTTAACATCATTTAAAGTACCTAATGATTCATCTGATTTTGAGGAATGTGATTATCAATATTTCAATTCGATATTTTGGTAAATTGATCTACACTTCAATATTATCATGTTTAATTTAAGGATAAATGGAGAATTCATGGAAGAAGATGGGGATATTTTGTGATGAAAGGAAACAATTCTGGAGAATCCAGATTGGACACTATCCCACTAATGAGACTGTGGGGCCCACAATACAGGACCAATGAAGCCCAAATTTCGTGGGATTCTAGAAGACATATATAGGAACAAATCATTCTTCAGGAGACAGTGCTAATTTGGCCTCCATTGTGGTCATTTAGGCGTACCAATTTAAAGATAAAATTCTGGGCCAGATTCTGCGGCCCAGAAAAATAGCCCACTAATATAACCATATCTCGAACACCATAACTCTTTTTGGGACAATATTTTACAGGTTTTTAGGGTACATCCTAATATTAATTTAAGTCTTTTATGGCCCACCCAAATTCGTCCATCTAGAATGTTTTTCATGCACCTCTGTTTGGTGGATGCAAGCTGGATGCCTTTTCGGGTCAAGGGTGGAAAGTCTTCTTTCCACAAACTTTCCACCACCCTAGACCTACCATACTCAAGTGGGATGACTTGTACTGTTGGAGGCTAGACCCAAGGGCTCAAAAATTCCTATTTAAGGTAGTGTTGTTGGAGGATTTAAGAATCTTTGATGCTTTGTTCAATTGTAATGTTATGCTGCGATTTTGTTGTCTCAAGTTTGTCTTTCACATGTAAGTTGTTCAATTCAAATTATTTTCTTAATAAAAGATCTTTTTTCCTCTTATTATATTGTTATTCATATCACTTTGATACTTTTGGTTCAAGGTTTGAATTTATTCACACCAAACCTTGTGAAATTATTCACACAACGGCGAATTGATCATTTTCTTTTCATTGTTTTTTTTACTTCTTCATTTCCTCCCTCGTGAGTCTACTTCCCGCTTCCATTGAAACCATAGCATCATTAGAGGTCTAACCCACTTATGGGTTGATCCAAGGGAGTATCAAGGGGCTGGATTGGATGTTATTTATCACCCCATTAATGTATAATCACTTCTTTAATAGAGATTTTTATTTGATGAAGAGAGTGATGGGGTCAGGGTAGGATCACCTTTTGTAATGTCATCATAGTCACAAATATCATCTTACCTCTCTTCATTTTGAATGACAAATGAAAGACTCCTCGATCGAGTCATCTATCACCCTTGGTTAAAGAAGAAAATAGAACACACTCCTATGTGCATTAAAGTTCATAAACAATTTCTAAACAACTAAGGCAAGTCCCGATCAGGAATTGTTGCTCCCTAGAACTCTATAAAATGTTTACTAGTTCCACACACGTTCCAAAGATCGTTAGACACTCACCACCTAACACAATCAGCTCGATCGAGACAAATTGCACTAGGCGGAGGGAGATTAAAAGCCTTTAACCAAAGCTATTAAAAATGAATACACCAAACTCAAAACACGATCGCATTAAGAGAATTTGGATATAATGAGAATATATTTCATTCAAAAGAAAGATAAGGTTTTACATTTAAGCACAAAACTCCGACATTACAAAAGAGAAACTCCCCCTTCCCCGATCACTCAAAGGTTTCACTCAAAGGGGAAGAAGAGAGCATGATCAAACTAAGTAAAAAGAAGATAGAAAATACAAAGAAAATCAAGAACTCAATCCTCCAGCACAGCCCTTCTTTCACCTTCTTCAACCCCTTTGAATGGAAGTGAATACTCTTGTTTATAGGCTTGGGGAGTAGAAATTTTCCCTCCAAAATTACTCCCCCAAAAGTTTGAGTCCGGTTGGCATAGTAAATGACAGATTTTGAGAATTGTTCCTTCTTTAAAGTTGTTCCCCTCCATGTCTTCTGTCGACCCACAAAAGTTTGAGCCTAAGTGGTCCAAGTATGAAGGAGATATGGCCACATTACTCCGGATATTTAATTCTGTCCAGGTGACTCTTCGTATTCCAAAACACCGAGTTCCAACGCATTAATGACCTTGCAAATGAAAGAATTAGACGTGATCATCTTAATAAAAGTTGTTGAGATGGATTTTCTCTAGCTCCATGTAAAATTTCAGCTCCAATGGTTCGAAAATTAATGAGATATGGGCCCCACAATAAAATTATGCAGTTCTGTACACAGTTTCTGAGGCCTGACTTGTGATCTGACTTTGAGCTTCCAAATGATGGATTGAGCTTTGGGTCCAGAAGGATAAAATGAAGCCCAAGAGAATATAAATCCTAAAAAAATGAACCATACAATTTGGATCAAAAATATAAGATATATTCCCGAAATACAGTAGCTCCACAAAACTGCTAATTTTCCAGAATTAACCAATTTCCACAATTAAGCCCATAATTCACCAAAATACTAAAATGATAAAAATTAGATAAGATTGATTAATTGTAAGGGGTTAAATAATTGAAAAACATATGAAAAATTATGAAAATATTATCTCTATCAATTCCCCCACACTTAGCACTTGGTCTCCCAGACAAGTTAAAATCAAAATCAAATGAAACCAAATTCGAAACACATGCCATTGAGATCCACCAATTCCACACCAAGAAATAAAAGTTATCATGCCTCATCCATAACCATTATTCCAAATTATCGAATCAGATCATTCAATATTTTTCCTCTTTATCTCTCCTCCCATGCACACAAGACACCTACCTCACATTAATTTTCTCTCATCTCACAAATATCACTTTTCAACAAAGTTTTTCTCATCCAAACCAATGAAAGGGTCACCATAGGTTTGAAAAACTCATAATTCTCCACCCGATGTAAGTTAAGGACATTTGTTTATCATGAAGACTTTGCAAGGTTGTTCTGTGGATTTTGGTTGGTAGGATTTTTATGTGAAAAATTCTGAGGCTGAATGAGGAAGGCTTGGCTCTTTTTGAAGCAAAATTGCACAATTCTAATTTTCACTCAAGTATGGTATCCTCATCACTCCACTTAGTAGAAATTCAGCTCAATTATCATGAAATATCAAGAAATGTTCAAACAGCTCAGAATTTCCTCATCAAAAATTTCAATCTTCTTAAGCATGATTTTCTTGAAAGCTCCAAAAAAGGCACAGCTTTCTTCCTCCATGTGAAGCTCCAGAAAGGCACAACTTCTTTTATCATGAAAGCTCCAGAAAAGGAACAACTTTCAACATAATGATTTTTCATCAGCACACACATCTCTTCATCATTTTAGTTTCCACCCAAAGTTTCACCAAATGAGGTAGCACAACACAAGACAGCTTCACCAACACTTAAGTTCAACTAGATCATGAAATTTCACTTCAAGAGCTGGTTGGAAAGGGAAAATTGGCTTGTAATGTGGCTAACCTAACAGGATGTTCATGGATTCTATGGGCTACAAGGATTAATTTACAAGGTAGGCCATAATGAAATGGATTATCTTGAAAAGGGGGCTTCAAACCAAAGAAATTCCTCAATCATTTAAAATACATGTACCCCAAACCCTCAAGTTTTGAAAGGAATGAATCAAATTCTGGTTAAGACAAGCATGTTCTGGTTCTCTCAAGAAGTGAGGTGAATGAAAAGAATATAACAATAATGGTTCAGAAGCCTCACAGGAAAGTGATTTCAAAGATAATGACAGTGAGATGTGGCATGGGATTCAAAAACCTGAGTACTTTTCATGAAATTCCCAAAGAATTGAACTTGAAACAAAATCATTTTCAGCATTTATTTAAGCTTAGTTTCATGGAATAAATTGGTTCACTCAATGACATGGGTTTCAAAAACAGCAATTATAATCATTTTAGCTTAAAAGTTTCAAAAACACACCAAAAAAACTGAAAAATAAACACACACACAAAAATCACAATTTTTTTTTGAAAACAAACAACAAATAAAAATCCAAAACTACAAAGGTTACCTCCCCCACACTTAAATGATGCAGTGTCCTCAATGCATTTAATTGGATTTAACATGTAAGGAGATTTTAGAATGAATCACAGTAGCAAGAAAGTGTAAAGGAGAGGTACAACCTAACTTATTGGTAATGCAACATTGAGTTAAGCTCCTAAGTGTTGAACACTAAAAACCTACAAGAAAAAGAACAAAAGAAGACATAAGAAATTTATTAAAAAAAATTAAAATATAAATAGGATGAGAAAATAAGGATAGATCTTGGTTTAATCCCCCAAGTGGGCCCTGGGTTTTGACTGCCTCCAAATGGGCAGTTTCAATTGGTTATCCCCAATCTGAAGGTGGGTTGAGTTTCTTTATGATGAACCAACAAAACTTCTTCTTCACATTATGTGCTTCATCCTTTTTGTTGAGGACACCATGGTTATAGTACACCAAATCCACCCCTAGTACAATAAGATGCAATTTTCTTGGTGGGGGTAGGACAAAGAATGAGTCCCCAAATTTCATGGTTTCCAATTTCACTGCCACCTCTTCATTCTCCAGTGATTTCTGAAGGTATGCTGCATCATTGAAAAAATCAAAGGAAATGTTAGAGTTTAATTCTATTTGAACAAAGTTAAAGCATGAAGAATCAATATCGAATTCTTCCCTTTCAAAGTAATCATCTTGCATCACTTTTTCCTTTTCCAAATCCACTTGGATTCCCTCTTGAACTCCCTCCAATAAATTATCAACATGTTTGGGGAGCTCCAACTGTTCCTCTTTAAGCGCATCTTTCTTTTCTTCCTTGTCTGCCAACAAAATACATGAGTTGTCCGAATTTGAAAATTTAAATCAAGGGGAGGTGATACTCAATTAAAATTCAATAAAATTAGAATATAATGAGTTCAAGAAAAGATCATCTCCATGAGCTTTCTCGGCTTCATTTTCTTCTTCAATGGGAAGTTCCTCTTTAAGTAGAGTGGTAGCAGATGGAGGAGGGTAGTCAGGCTCCTCAACATTCTCTTCAAATTCAA
Organism: Viscum album; assembly: GCA_963277665.1. NCBI lineage: Eukaryota > Viridiplantae > Streptophyta > Magnoliopsida > Santalales > Viscaceae > Viscum > Viscum album. Next base: position 2,104,837,926 of record OY728165.1, read on the forward strand.
ACACGTTGGGGGTGTATTCCTTCAATTATGATGGATCTTTTACATTATGAGGAACTGGGGGATCAAGTAGTTCCTCACACTCCTTCCAGAACTCATTCAGATCTTGTTGATCTCATGTACTTACTGGTTCTTCAACATCAAGGATGAGTGGGGAATACACTTCCACCAATGGATCAGGTTTAGGTTCCGGTTGAGGTTCTTGATCCAATGTAACCTTCTCTAAGGACTTCAATCTTTGATAATCAATGTTTAATTTATTCACCATGTCCATCAGTTCTTGAAGCGAGATACCTATGACATGGCCATTCATCATTTTCATGGCCAAAATAGTGAGTTCATCAAGCTTTTGAAAGAGGGTGTCCTCTTCATTATGAACTATTTGTCCCTGAAACTGTGAGTAATCAATCCAATAAGAATAATTGCAGTTGGCATATATCATGAATTTTTTTTAGATTTTTTTTAAATAAAAAAAAATGAAAATATTTACAAAATGTTAGAATTAGATTGTTGGCACAGCCTCCCCGGCAACGGCGCCAAGTTTTGACCCGTGTCTGTCGTGGGGTGTGACAAAAACAAATAAAACCTAAGTTAAAATGCAGCAAAGTGGGTAACCTAAGTTGTCTCCAGAGAGGAGTTCACAACAATTACGTTTGTCACTTAAATTAAAGAAATAAGAAGAGGTTCTTTTTGACAGTTGTTTGAGTTGAAAAATAAAACAAGCAATTGAAAAGAAAGGTTGAAAACTAATGGATGAAGAGAGTGATGGGGTCAGGATAGGATCACCTTTTGTAATGTCATCATAGTCACAAAGATCATCTTACCTCTCTTCCTTTTTAATGACAAATGAAAGACTCCTCGATCGAGTCATCTATCACCCTTGGTTAAAGAAGAAAATAGAACTCACTCCTATGTGCATGAAAGTTCATAAACAATTCCTAAACAACTAAGGCAAGTCCCGATCAGGAATTGTTGCTCCCTAGAACTCTAGAAAATGTTTACTAGTTCCACACACGTGCCAACGATCGTTAGACACTCACCACCTAACACAATCTGCTCGATCGAGATAAATTTCACTAGGCGGAGGGAGATTAAAAGCCTTTAACCAAAGCTATTAAAAATGAATACACCAAACTCAAAACACGATCGCATTAAGAGAATTGGGAAACACTGAGAATATATTTCATTCAAAAGAAAGATAAGGTTTTACATTTAAGCACAAAACTCCGACATTACAAAAGAGAAACTCCCCCTTCCCCGATCACTCAAAGGTTTTACCCCTCCATGTGAAGGGTATTAGAGTTGAAAGGGGAAGAAGAGAGAATAATCAAACTAAGTAAAAAGAAGATAGAAAATGAAAAGAACATCAAGAACTCAATCCTCCAGCATATCCCTTCTTGCACCTTCTTCAACCCCTTTGAATGGAAGTGAATACTCTTGTTTATAGGCTTGGGGAGTAGAAATTTTCCCTCCAAAATTACTCCCCCAAAAGTTTGAGTCCGGTTGGCATAGTAAATGACAGATTTTGAGAATTGTTCCTTCTTTAAAGTTGTTCCCCTCCATGTCTTCTGTCGACCCACAAACGTTTGAGCCTAAGTGGTCCACTTATGAAGAAGATATGGCCACATTACGCTGGATATTTAATTCTGTCCAGGTGACTCTTCGTATTCCAAAACACCGAGTTCCAACGCATTAATGACCTTGAAAATTAAAGAATCAGACGTGATAATATTAATAAAAGTTGTTGATCTGGATTTTTTCTATATCCATGTAAAATTTCAGCTTCAATGGTTCGACAATTAATGATATATGGGCCCCACAATAAAATTATGTAGTTCTGTACACAGTTTCTGAGGCCTGACTTGTGATCTGACTTTGAGCTTCCAAATGATGGATTGAGCTTTGGGTCCATAAGGATAAAATAAAGCCCACGAGAATAGAAATACTAAAAAAATGAACCATACAATTTGAATCAAAAATATAAGAGATATGCCCGAAATACAGTAGCTCCACAAAACTGCTAATTTTCCAGAATTAACCAATTTCCACAATTAAGCCCATAATTCACCAAAATACTAAAATGATACAAATTAGCTCAAATTGATTAATTGGAAGGGGTTAAATAATTGAAAAACATATGAAAAATTATGAAAATATTATCTCTATCAATTCCCCCACACTTAGCACTTGGACTCCCAGACAAGTTAAAATCAAAATCAAATGAAACAAAATTCGAAACACATGCCATTGAGATCCACCAATTCCACACCAAGAAATAAAAGTTATCATGCCTCATCCATAACCATTATTCCAAATTCTAGAATCAGGTCATTCAATATTTTTCCTCTTTATCTCTCCTCCCATGCACACAAGACACCTACCTCACATTAATTTTCTCTCATCTCACAAATATCACTTTTCAACAAAGTTTTTCTCATCCAAACCAATGAAAGGGTCACCATAGGTTTGAAAAACTCCTAATTCTCCACCCGATGTAAGTCAAGAACATTTGTTTATCATGAAGACTTTGCAAGGTTGTTCTGTGGCTTTTGGTTGGTAGGATTTTTATGTGAAAAATTCTGAGGCTGAATGAGGAAGGCTTGGCTCTTTTTGAAGCAAAATTGCACAATTCTAATTTTCACTCAAGTATGGTATCCTCCTCACTCCACTTAGTATAAATTCAGCTCCATCATCATGAAATATCAAGAAATGTTCAAACAGCTCAAAATTTCCTCATCAAAAATTTCAATCTTCTTAATCATGATTTTCTTGAAAGCTCCAAAAAAGGCACAGCTTTCTTCCTCCATGTGAAGCTCCAGAAAGGCACAACTTCTTTTATCATGAAAGCTCCAGAAAAGGCACAGCTTTCAACATAATGATTTTTCATCAGCACACACATCTCTTCATCATTTTAGTTTCCACCCAAAGTTTCACCAAATGAGGTAGCGCAACACAAGACAGCTTCCCCAACACTTAAGTTCAACTAGATCATGAAATTTCACTTCAAGAGCTGGTTGGAAAGGGAAAATTGGCTTGTAATGTGGCTAACCTAACAGGCTGTTCATGGATTCTATGGGCTACAAGGATTAATTTACAAGGTAGGCCATAATGAAAGGGATTATCTTGAAAAGGGGGGTTTCAAACCAAAGAAATTCCTCAATCATTTAAAATACATGTACCCCAAACCCTCAAGTTTTGAAAGGAATGAATCAAATTCTGGTTAAGAAAAGCATGGTCTGGTTCTCTCAAGAAGTGAGGTGAATGAAAAGAATATAACAATAATGGTTCAGAAGCCTCATAGGAAAGTGATTTCAAAGATAATGACAGTGAGATGTGGCATGGGATTCAAAAACCTGAGTACTTTTCATGAAATTCCCAAAGAATTGAACTTGAAACAAAATCATTTTCAGCATTCATTTAAGCTCAGTTTCATGGAATAAATTGGTTCACTCAATGACATGGGTTTCAAAACAGCAATTATAATCATTTTAGCTTAAAAGTTTCAAAAACACACCAAAAAAACTAAAAAATAAACACACACAAAAAAATCACAATTTTTTTTTTTGAAAACAAACAACAAATGAAAATCCAAAACTACAAAGGTTCCCTCCACCAAACTTAAATGATGTAGTGTCCTCAATGCATTTAACTGGATTTAACATGTAAGCAGATTTTAGAATGAATCACAGCAGCAAGAAAGTGTAAAGGAGAGGTACAACCTGACTTATTGGTAATGCAACATTGAGTTAAGCTCCTAAGTGTTGAACACTAAAAACCTACAAGAAAAAGAACAAAAGAAGACATAAGAAATTTATTAAAAAAAATTAAAATATAAATAGGATGAGAAAATAAGGATAGATCTTGGTTTAATCCCCCAAGTGGGCCCTGGGTTTTGACTGCCTCCAGATGGGCAGTTTCAATTGGTTATCCCCAATCTGAAGGTGGGTTGAGTTTCTTTATGATGAACCAACAAAACTTCTTCTTCACATTATGTGCTTCATCCTTTTTGTTGAGGACACCATGGGTATAGTACACCAAATCCACCCCTAGTACAGTAAGATACAATTTTCTTGGTGGGGGTAGGACAAAGAATGAGTCCCCATATTTCATGGTTTCCAATTTCACTGCCACCTCTTCATTCTCTAGTGATTTCTGAAGGTATGCTGCATCATTGAAAAAATCAAAGGAAATGTTAGAGTTTAATTCTATTTGAACAAAGTTAAAGCATGAAGAATCAATATCGAATTCTTCCCTTTCAAAGTAATCATCTTGCATCACTTTTTCCTTTTCCAAATCCACTTGGATTCCCTCTTGAACTCCCTCCAATAAATTATCAACATGTTTGGGGAGCTCCAACTGTTCCTCTTTAAGCACATCTTTCTTTTCTTCCTTGTCTACCAACAAAATACATGAGTTGTCCGAATTTGAAAATTTCAAGCAAGGGGAGGTGATACTCAATTCAAATTCAATAAAATTAGAATATAATGAGTTCAAGAAAAGATCATCTCCATGAGATTTCTCTGCTTCATTTTCTTCTTCAGTGGGAAGTTCCTCTTTAAGTAGAGTGGTAGCAGATGGAGGAGGGTAGTCAGGCTCCTCAACATTCTCTTCAAATTCAAACACGTTGGGGGTGTATTCCTTCAATGATGATGGATCTTCTACATTATGAGGAACTGGGGGATCAAGTAGTTCCTCACACTCCTTCCAGAACTCATTCAGATCTTGTTGATCTCATGTACTTACTGGTTCTTCAACATCAAGGATGAGTAGGGAATACACTTCCACCAATGGATTAGGTTTAGGTTCCGGTTGAGGTTCTTGATCCAATGTAACCTTCTCTAAGGACTTCAATCTTTGATAATCAATGTTTACTTGATTCACCATGTCCATCAATTCTTGAAGCGAGATACCTATGACATGGCCATTCATCATTTGCATGGCCAAAATAGTGAGTTCATCAAGCTTTTGAAAGAGGGTGTCCTCTTCATTATGAACCATTTGTCCCTAAAACTGTGATTAATCAATCCAAGAAGAATAATTGAAGTTGTAATATATCATGAATTTTTTTAGATTTTTTTTAAATAAAAAAAATGAAAATATTTACAAAATGTTAGAATTAGATTGTTGGCACAGCCTCTCCGGCAACGGCGCCAAGTTTTGACACGTGTCTGTCGTGGGGTGTGACAAAAACAAATAAAACCTAAGTTAAAATGCAGCAAAGTGGGTAACCTAAGTTGTCTCCAGAGAGGAGTGCACAACAATTACGTTTTTCACTTAAATTAAAGAAATAAGAAGAGGTTCTTTTTAACAGTTGTTTGAGTTGAAAAATAAAACAAGCAATTGAAAAGAAAGGTTGAAAACTAATGGATGAAGAGAGTGATGGGGTCAGGGTAGGATCACCTTTTGTAATGTCATCATAGTCACAAAGATCATCTTACCTCTCTTCCTTTTGAATGACAAATGAAAGACTCCTCGATCGAGTCATCTATCACCCTTGGTTAAAGAAGAAAATAGAACTCACCCCTATGTGCATGAAAGTTCATAAACAATTCCTAAACAACTAAGGAAAGTCCCGATCAGGAATTGTTGCTCCCTAGAACTCTAGAAAATGTTTACTAGTTCCACACACGTGCCAACGATCGTTATACACTCACCACCTAACACAATCTGCTCGATCGAGATAAATTGCACTAGGCGGAGGGAGATTAAAAGCCTTTAACCAAAGCTATTAAAAATGAATACACCAAACTCAAAACACGTTCGCATTAAGAGAATTGGGAAACACTGAGAATAGATTTCATTCAAAAGAAAGATAAGGTTTTACATTTAAGCACAAAACTCCGACATTACAAAAGAGAAACTCTCCCTTCCCCGATCACTCAAAGGTTTTACCCCTCCATGTGAAGGGTATTAGAGTTGAAAGGGGAAGAAGAGAGCATAATCAAACTAAGTAAAAAGAAGATAGAAAATACAAAGAACATAAAAAACTCAATCCTCCAGCATAGCCCTTCTTTCACCTTCTTCAACCCCTTTGAATGGAAGTGAATACTCTTATTTATAGGCTTGGGGAGTAGAAAATTTCCCTCCAAAATTACTCCCCCGAAAGTTTGAGTCCGGTTCGCATAGTAAATGACAGATTTTAAGAATTGTTCCTTCTTGAAAGTTGTTCCCCTACATGTCTTCTGTAGACCCACAAAAGTTTGAGCCTAAGTGGTCCACGTATGAAGGATATATAGCCACATTACTCCGGATATTTAATTCTTTCCAGATGACTCTTCGTATTCCAAAACACTGAGTTCCAACGCATTAATGACCTTGTAAATGAAAGAATCAGACGTGATCATCTTAATTAAAGTTGTTTAACTGGATTTTCTCTAGCTCTATGTAAAATTTCAGCTCCAATGGTTCGACAATTAATGAGATATGGTCCCCACAATAAAATTATGCAGTTTTGTACACAGTTTCTGAGGCCTGACTTGTGAGCTGACTTTGAGCTTCCAAGTGATGGATTGAGCTTTGGTTCCAGAAGGGTAAAATGAATCCCACAAGCATAGAAATCCTAAAAAAAGGAACCATACAATTTGGATCAAAAATATAAGAGATATGCCCGAAATACAGTAGCTCCACAAAACTGCTAATTTTCCAGAATTAACCAATTTCCACAATTAAGCCCATAATTCACCAAAATACTAAAATGATACAAATTAGCTCAAATTGATTAATTGGAAGGGGTTAAATAATTTAAAAACATATGAAAAATTATGAAAATATTATCTCTATCAATAGGCGATTAGTATTAAAGGGTGTAGGCATTAAACTAGTAAGTGATGATGTTTTTATCTTCTTAAATTAACTCATCTCAAATATAAGAAATTGAAATCATTGAAAAGGTTATACATCCAATCCACCCTGAGTGATAATCTAGGATCAACTCATTATTTTAAATTTAATTTACTTAAATCTGTTAGTGATCCTTTAAACCCATCTAAAATCAACCCAAGTTGACCACTTCATAGCCAAAAACAGTCCTTAGAATGTGTGTGTCTATAGGTTACTTCTTAGGTCTCTGTGGATTCGACAACCCAAGTTAGACTACAAGGACTGTTCTACCTTCATATCTTGGGTAAATTTGAGTGAGAATCAGGTGCATTGTAAATATATCAATTTATGGTATCTTTGACATAGATTTCAAGTTGATCCAACTTAAATCTATTTTCTCCTAGATACTGAGTGCAACGACTAATGAGTGATAATGATATATCTATCTCGATTGCCCTTTTTGAAAAATTGGTTATGCAATTTATATCAAAAACAAATTTAGATCTAAGAGTGCTTATATGGGTAATTGAATGATTATGTCGTGCAAACGCACGAGTTTAGCACTAGTTATAATGAAATAGGTTTGAGTACAAGTTGGCAAGTCAACACATACCCGTCAAATTTATTAGAAAAAAATAGAAGACAACAAAAGAGAGGAGGATGAGGACATGCATACATTTTTCCCTCCACCAAGGGAAAAGAACTATGGATCAAATAGATCAGGGTCATCCACATAGTCATACTTAGAGTTATCGGCATCATCAGCAGTTTCCCACTCGGATTGTGACTTCTTTTGATTAAAGATCACATAGTATTTCTCTCCGAGCTTTTCCTGCTCTAGAGTGAGCTGAGCCTGAGAAGACCTGATAGGACATCCATGCCCACCCCAATCATCCTTCCACACCCACGTCCACGACCATTTGGATGACGACCTCATCTCCAAGATTTAGGTTGTTGCCAAGTCCCTTTCACTTTCTCCAAAGGAGACAGCTTCTTATCAGCGATATCAAGTGGAGTAACACACTCCTATCATGTCATCATATTTTAGGAATCAAACACTTAAAAAGTGTTTGAGATAGGCACCCGCATGTCATCCAAACTCTGCTCAAAAAGAGATTTGATTTCCTGTAAGGGGCTCTTTGAAAACCTTCACTATCTTTCTCCCCTTTATATGACTTCGTATCAGCAGTTTCCCCTTTACAAACAGGGGATTCAAAATACAATACGTTTTTTCCACTTCTGTTTCTTGAGGAAAACCTTTGCTCATGCAACAAAAGTTCATCAACCACAGTTTGAGTTTCAGCTTCATTAACATCTTTATCAATCAAGGAATTCCTCTTCATGCTCTCGTCGCATGGGTTAACATTTTCTTGATTGGCAACAGGTTCCGCTGCTGCAATATCAGTCCAAGACCGATTGTATAGAGGGGGAGAAATATCATGAGAAATCAAAGTCGTGTCCTTTAATAGATTTCTCATATCCAAACTAATAGACATTTCCAATTGTTCCTCTCCAGACTGTGGAGTGGCACCCACTGTGATCCTCTCTGTCGGAGTGTCATCCTCAGGCTCTGTACCATCATGAGAAGTATCCTTCACAGGACGCAGTTTCTTATTACGATGGATCAAGTCATGCCCGCGAGCTGAATAGAAGCAGCAAGATACATTTCTTTTGCAACTTGAATGATCATGACCAATAATCCTGTAATCTAAGCAAAACACCAACACTTTGTCATAAAAAACATTCAATTCAAACTCATCATAATATGTGGAAAGAAAAAATTTATCCACCATGGTGGAGCCAAGATCAACCTCAACAAAAAATCAAGCTTAGTGTCCAAACCGTGCGAGCTCATTTTCCTTGTCCAGTCTAATCGGTACTCCAATCGCAAACGTGATGTCATGCAAGATTTTTGAATGCCAATACATCTAGTTTAAGCCAAAGATTTTCACCCAAACTTGGACAGATGAATTACAAACCTCCAATGGGTTAAAGGTCCTATCCCATTCACGAATTCGAAGGACACCATACTTAAGAGAGATTGAGCCTAGCCCCCACGCACGCCGCTTCAAATCATCAATGCGGAAGAGGATGTGGAAAAATCCTTGTCCCAGTGAAATGCATGTAGAGACCCGAAGCTTGATGTACATGAACATTACATTACTTTTGCGGAATACTTCGTACATAAAAAAAACACACACACAAGGACCGTAATAGTTTAGTGTCTTTGGAAACTCGGAATATAATCTTCTAATCGTGGTGAAAGATCTTCAATATCTCCCATAAAGATCTTCCTTTTTTTTACCTAAAACCTTTCTTTATATCCTGGGGAAAAGAAAACATAAAAGGGTGAGATCAAATGATCAGTAAGGGTAAACAAAAGAAATATCAATCACATCATATTCATAAGAACATAACATTTTGGAAATCTTAACCTGCAAAAGAGATCATAATTTCATAACATGGAATAAATCATGGCAGTGAAATGTAATCGCAATAATCATAACTTAAAACATGAAACTTTGTGGCATACACACATAATCATAGAGAATCATTTATTGTTAGTCAAGACTCATTTCCAAGACTATCTTAGTGGACAAAGTCCCTTTCTGAACCGAGTCACCCTCGTTTCAGTCCTGTTTCACTGAACCGGTATAACCTACCATTCCAGCCATGTCTATCTCATGAGATATAAAATCTTTACCCAGTGCATTGGAGGGAGATATAGGTCCCACCTATCTCATAATGATACCATTCTTATGTGTGCCACAAAATCATAAATCATACATCATTGCATAACCCATGTAATAAAAATGGGAATCTTAAACATCATGACATCATAAAACAATTCATATAAGATAAAGGAATTCATAAAAATAATTCCATCACAATATAATCAAATCAATGTAATAATAGGGATAAAACAGAACCCTTTATTATCTTAGATGGAAAATAATTTTGATAAAACACTTGAACACCATTCTTGAGGAAAATATCTTTTCTACTTCAAAAACATTTTCCTTTCTTAACATGTCATACAATTTTAAACTAAAAGAAGTTGATTAAAAATAAACTTGAAAACTTGTAATTGAAGCTTCTTGGAAATAATGTTTTAAAAAAATCCATTCATGTCGTATAAGTTAAAAAAAACATTCTTCATACTTTTGTCGGAAAAGTCAAAAAGTACCTCGTACGAAAAACGACAAAAGATTCCTTTCATATCTTATACTAAAAACTCATCAAAGGGTAAAATAGGATTTAAACAATTGTAGGTGAATGGAAATAATATTACATATTGAGGAAACATGGATGTGGATGATAAAATACACCCCAGTAAATTTCAAAATATAAACAATCTCGGATAGAAATGAGATTGTGATATTTCTCTTACCTTAGGTCTGATTTGCTTCGTAAGTGTCTGAACCTCCTGTATAATGATTTAAATAATGTCATTGACTTATTACAGAATCATATTCATTGTTATGATATCATATATGGTTCACTTATGACTTTATATTACCCGTTCTTTTGTAAATTCCATGTTAAAGAGCGTTTTGGGTAAAATTGTTTCATTTGTCGTTCGTGTTTTGACTTGTAATTATTCATATGATTACTTAGATCATGATTACTTAATTTCAGAATATAAAACATGATTTATATATATATATATTCATAATATACATATATATAATAAATCAGTAAATGGAAAGAAATACACCGTTCATGGAGACGGTAGGTCGTACGTACGCATGAACGCTGTTTTCATTTCCTTATTGAGTTGAACAGAATTAAGTAGATGGCATTCATATATATACACATAAATCCAGTATCATTATTATGTCATATATTTAATGATTACTTATTATATATACTTTATAATCATTCATGAATGGTTTAAAGTGGAGAATGAATCTCATCGCGTCGTGGAGACGGTAGTCCGTACGTACGCACGAGCGATGATATCGTTCTCATGATCGTGGGACTGTATTGGAGTGTATGTATACTATTTCAGAATCAATATCACTTTAAAATAATAATATATAGTTATTATTTACACCATTATACCCATCCAAGTAAGGTGGTGGTGGAAAATAGATTTCACCACGGCGTGGAGACGGTATTCCGTACGTACGCACGCGCGGTGATTTCTTTTTCCGTAGGATGGATAGATGGTGAAATAGGGTTTTTTCATACTTATAATAACATATCAATATATTAGTAATACTGATGTTATTACTTCATAATGAAACAACTAAATAAGAAGAAGTGGAAGAAGAGATAAAGATGAAAGAATCGGTAACGGACATTACCTCTTCTTTGAAGTGCTTCTTTGAGACCTTCTTTTAGGGCACTAAAATTGGTCTTTGAGGAAGACCAGAACCTCTAGGATGTTGCTAGGGAAGTGGAGAGGAGAATTTGGCAGGGGTTGGCCGAGCTTGAAGGCTCAAAGTTGTGTGAGGAAGAGAGGGAGGAGGTACCCTTTTATAAGGGAGGAGAGGGGCACCTTTGGAATAACTAAAAATATTATTTTATTATAAAGTCAAGTTTGGTTTTAAATAGCTCCAAATTGATTTATTTCGAGTCTAAGGTGGGGATGGGTCGAAATCCTCTCATCCAATAGGATTTAGACAAGTTTAGGTTATTATTTTAACCTTATCAATTAGATTTAACTCTAAGTTAAATAATTTAACTTTTACCGTGTCTTTTTATTTTCTTACACTATATGGTTAATAAACTTACCATAACAAGCCAAAAAAACCCCAAGTTGTTTATTATTAATATATATATCCTTATCTAAGTCATTTGGCCAAACATTAGATTTTTAGGAATTAAATAACAATTGATAATATAATATTTGTTTTAAAAACTAATTTATGTCAATTTTGACACTATTTGGTACATGATTTTTATGAAATTCATAACAGAATGATAAGTTCGAACCAAGTTACTTAAATCAACAATAACATGTCATATTAACCTAGAAAATTAGTGTAAGTCATAAAAAGTCTCAAATTACATTTATTTGGGCATTTATAACATCAATTATGTTAATTTTTCTTAAAAAGATAATTACTGCATCATTGTTGTGTCATAAATAAATTAACTTATTTAAAGTCTAAAAATTACAAATAAAATACCATTATGTAGGAAATCTTTTTATCTTTCTAATGAATATTTATAGTCGAATTTATCTTATGTATAACCCCATATTAAAAATGTTTTAGTAAATAAACTTTGATTTTAACTCTTTTAACCCTTCTTTAAATAAATTAATAATAAATGTCCTAATCTAATCCAAGTGGGCCTAAATGGTCATATTTTATTCCTAAGTTTGTTTTTGGTCGAATTACACTTGTCCAATAGAATTAGGACATGTGTTAGGGTAATAATAATATCATTTCTACCCTTAATTATCCTATTTACTTTTAACCGTGGTAAATAAAAGTAAAAAGTTACTATTCACCAAAAATTATTTTCATCTCATTGAACCACATTTTACTTACTGACATCAACCGTGTCTCTCGGATTTTTGAAATTCTATTCACAGAAGCGGTAAAATTAAGATTTATGAAAAAATTAATTTTTTTAACTACCACTTAGTAGTTTCACTATTCATCAAAAATTGAAGTTTTTCAGAAAAATGCCAAAATTTCACCCTAAGCTATAATTGATATTCTGAATTCAAAAATGATTTCTATTTTACAAAATTCCCAACATATAAGTTGCATTAATTAATTTTATAATTAATTTCCGCTGTCACAACAAATAGCGTGTTTTTAAGAGATAATAACTATCAAAAGATTAACACTTGTTTATGTCTGGTGTAAATGTGAATTTACATCCAATGACCAACATTGTATTGAATTGTAAAAATATATTCTAAATATACTCTAAAACCACTCGAATTAATAATTCATCACTATTAATTATTTCGATTAAAAAAAGTTGTTTTTAATTAAAATTTAGTAATTTTCACTATTCATCAGAAAATGAAAGTTATCCGAAAAGTACCAAAATTTCACCTTAGGCTAAATTCGATACTCCGAATCCAAAAATGAAGTCCATTTTGAGAGATAAAATTTCTAAAATTTTAAAAGGTGGTTATTACTATTCATAACGGCTAGTTTTAATAATATTTTAATAGCATATCGTTGTTTAGTGAAACTCGGTATTGCGTACTACATACGCTATCGAGGAAGGTCACGATTGCGTGTAATACAAGGCAAGTCAATGATGTGTGTTGAGCAAGCTCCTTTTGGTGTAGCGTACAACACAAGACATTAATAAAATTAAAAAGAATATTTTTCATAAAATCTTGGGCTGTTACAATGCACCTCTAGTCGGTGAAACCCCAAATCACAGACAACCGTGCAACAAGATATTCCACCTTCATCAGCTTGGATCCTCTAGGCATAATTAATCTAGCAATAATCGAGTGATTACATAGAACAAGACGCTCCAAAACTACAACTGCATCAGCTTTAACATGTGCAACGCTCCCTTTCCGACGAATTGAACCAGTCACATATTCTTTATAGAGAGAGAAGTTGTTTGCGAAAACAGAGTCATCCGGCTTGGACAATCCCGAATCAACTTTGTCGTCTTTCGATTTAGGAACAACGAACCCGTGTGAATCAAAACGTTTCTGATCTAGGAAAGATCTGATCGTCGATGCAGAGGCAGAACACATCACTATCGTCGAAGCAGACAAGACCAATCAGATCGTGACCAGATCTACCCGCAAAACCCCATTTGGAGCCGCCGTAAGCAACTCACCAGCGCGCCGAACAGAACCGTGACCATATCTATCTGCAGAACCGTGACCGGATCTGTTCGCAGAACTTTGAAACCGCCGTAAACAGCTCACCAGTGCGCCGATCAGAGTCGTGATCAGTCTGCATAACCCCCTTTGAAGTCGTCGTAAGCAACTCGTCGACGCCAGCATCAAAACAACCCCGCAAGCTGACCAGATCTGTCCGCAGAACTCGTAAGCAACTTGCCAGCGCCTCGTGAGATCCGTCGCTTGAAGAGAAAAACAACCTTGCAAGCAAAACCCTAGATCAGCACCGTCGAAGTCAGAGAAAACCTAATCGCCGTGAGCATCATCTGAGAATCGATGCTCCGAACCCTCATCCCCCACTAGTTAATTATAAACATGCGTTTTTTAATTAATAAATACAAATAAACATTATTTTTTGACTATAAATACAATAATTATATATATATACATATATATTAATAATGCTTGTTATTAAAAGGTTTTATTAAGAATAACGTTGATAAAGATCGACATTTATCAACGCTAAAAAAGTGTTTATAGAATGTACACGTTTATCAGCGCTTTCCGCGCATGCGTCGATTGTGGCAGTGTGTCTGCATTCCTCGTCAAATCCACAATTAATTTATATGCAGAAAAAGGAGCAGTCCCAGAAGAGGATTCATAGTAGGTGCACTCACCAGAGAAGAGCCAAATGGATTTATCAGAATGAGGGTATGACTTTGCCATCGGGACCAGCCTGTACTTGCACGTGAAGCCTAGCCAGACGACCATGCAAAGGTGGAGAGCTACTATAGTCTATCATGATGCAAATGCTGTGGAGGGGCAGTTCTTTGTAGATAGTCTGGTTGAATTCCCTAAGACCTTCGAGTCATGTAATCTCCTAAGCCTACGAGTTATGTAATTTATGAGCCTATTGGCCTTGTAAGAGTTCCCCCCATCCTTTGAAAAGGGGGTTATCAAAAATCAATAAAAATGAAGTCATTTGGACCATTCAGGTAATAACATATTTTGACACTCCATGGTTACATTTTTTAGTGTTTATCTTGTATTTACTTATTTTTTATTACGATTTTAGTAAAATGCATTTTTACTTCTTTAATTGCCCATATCAATACACGCTTTGTTTTTTTTGAATAAATCTCGACCGTTAATTTTACCTCTTCAATCGGACGGCCAACTGATACGATCCTCGTCAAAATGCCGCCACCAATCAGAAGCGGACTGGTCGTCGTATATAAAAACGTACCCGCGCCTTCTTTGTATTCACCATTTAATCCCTTGCGTTCTCTGAATTGTAGGTCTTCTTCGATCCCCTGAATTCAGAAAATGGCACCAAAGGCAGAGAAAAAGCCGGCCGAGAAAAAACCCGTCGCTGAGAAGTCCGTCGGCGAAAAGAAACCTCGCGCCGAGAAGAAGATCTCGAAGGATTCGTCTGCGGACAAGAAGAAGAAGAGGACGAAGAAGAAGAGCGTAGAGTCCTACAAGATCTACATCTTCAAGGTGTTGAAGCAGGTCCATCCGGACATTGGAATCTCAAGCAAGGCTATGGGTATAATGAATAGTTTCATCAACGATATATTCGAGAAGCTCGCTCAGGAGGCGTCGAGGCTCGCTCGCTACAACAAGAAGCCCACAATCGCTTCTAGGGAAATCCAGACCGCTGTCAGGCTCGTGTTGCCTGGCGAGCTCGCGAAGCACGCTGTTTCCGAGGGAACAAAGGCCGTTACTAAGTTTACGAGCTCCTAGACGATTTTTGCCGGAGTTAGGGTTTCGGCTCGACCCTTGGTTCCGTCGCAATGTCTTTTCTTTCTCCTATTTTATCCTATGTAGAAATTTATTGTTTAGTTCAACCCTTTTGTATTTTATTAATGTTTAATATTGAACGCCTTTTTTCGATATCATCGTTATGGTTCTTGCTACTTTCTCTCTGTTTTTACCACAATCTTTCCTCAATTAAAGGCATTCTGGTTTATAGTTTTTCCTTGAAGTAAAATCTCGTAATTTCTACTGTTCGCACGCGAAGATGTTGGTATTTATTTTTTTACGTTGCTATGAGTGCATGTTAGGAAAATGATGTTTCCGTGGTCTATCGTGCGCCAAATATCATCAGGATCTTTTTCTGGTGGCTCTGTATCGAGTTTTTGTACTTCCTAGTCCCCGTTTTTTATCTGAGCTCTCCTGCGTCAATGGCGACGAACAGTTTTTGTCCATCACCGCTGAAATTTTATTACCTTTCTTCTGCCTACAACTGCAACCCTAATAATCCCGTTCCTCTTAACCTGCCGTTTTCCAATCCCCCTCGTTCCCTCATCCCATTTCCGACACTCCATTCCCGCGTTTCTGCATTTATGGCGCTTTTCTCTGCGCGGCGCAAGGAGTCTCTGCCTGTTCGATCGCTTCGAAGGCCTCTAGGTGATATTACTACTATTATTTTTTTCTATTTCGACTGTGTTTTGATGATGTCTGTAGATTTGGTGTTTCAACGCGCGACTGATACCGGTGCTGGGTGGCAGCTGAATACATGCGATTACCGGCGAGCCAGTACTCTGTGCTGGACGCCGAAAGAATCGAGAGAATCGACGACAACACTTTCAGGTGTTTTGTGTCCAAGTTCAAGTTCTTCGCGTTCGAGATCTGCCCTGTGCTGTTGGTTCGCGTGGAAGAGAAGCTCAATGGGTGCTGCATTAGACTCTTGTCCTGCAAGGTTTGCTTCCTCTGCTTCTCACTTGCGATCTTTTGTTTCAAATCGAGAGGATGTTACTGCGTCCTTCAAAGTTCTGTGATTGCTGTTTTTGGCAGCTTGAGGGCTCACAAGTCGTGGTTGCACAGAATGACAACTTTAGCGGTAATCTTTGATTTAATTCCGTCGCTTTCCAATTGTTTTTCCTTTGTTGTGGGGATGAAGGACTACCCTCTTACTCTGCTGAACAATTGTTGCCGTGTATATTATTTTCTTCGCTCTTATCACTTGAGATTGCATGATGCCGTTGTCGTCACTGTCATTAATTGTGTTTCTGCCATGGTTTTTGAAAATTTTTCAAAGAATTTTGGCAGGTAACATTGAAGTATAATCACCTAATCTTCACCCCCCTCTTTCACCCCAACTTTCTGCATATCTGGGATAACTCTGTTGAAATTATTTATGTGCTTTTGAACTGACATATCTTCTGACATCTTTGATGTGTATAGTGGTTGTTTCATATAGAGTTTGCTCGTCAATGGTTTTTTCTGAAAATCTTATTGTCCGAGAACCCAACATGGAGTGATTATTTTCACAAGTTAAATTCTGAAATGTTCTTTGTTGCTTGATTTTTGATGTAATGTAGTCTCTTTCCCCGAATAAACTGAGTCTTTGGCTCAATTTTTAAATTCTGAAATGTTCTTTCAAGAATGCTTTGACGTTGATTTGGTGTTAGAATGCAGCTTCTATGGTGAACCATGTGTCATGTATTGGTGGAGGAGATGGGAACTCAACTGTCCAGCAAATCAGTTCAGATGTAACTATTGAGGTAATCTTTGCAACATTACAGACTGCTTATGCTTTTTATCCCAACTGCTGTCTGTATTTTGTTTGGAGCACTTCCAGGTTAGCCTTCAGCTTCCTTCTGCTTTCCAAGTTCTTCCGGTGGGAGTGATAGAATCGACGGGGACTCAAGTCCTTGAACATATACTGAGACTCATGCTTCCCCGTTTCATGTCGCAGGTTGGTGAATTTTTTTCCCTGCCCTTTCTAGTAGAATGGAAAAAAAAGGAAAGTTTCCAGTTTTGAATTTAGCTGGATTTCTGGTTGTGCAGTTGGTGAAGGATTACGAGGCATGGGCATCAGGGGACCCGTCCAGGCAGCCTCTGGGCACAGGTGAAATTTGACATTCAAATTCATGCAAGGGTTCCTTGTTTTAATTTGTCATTATACTGCACCATCTAAGCACAATGTTGATATTGTTTGACACCAACCCGAAGTTCTAAATACCTCTGTAAGTCTCCTGAGTCCGATGGAAGGTCATAAACATTATTAAGAAAGAATTAGAGTTTCAACACACCTATGCATTATCCTTATGATGCACAATTTGTTAATTGAGTAACTTATAATGTGCCCTTGTCTACCAAGCTATAAAGATTTAGTAAAATGGATAGTTTAGAGTCAAATTCATAGGGAAGATACTGATCCTCAAGAGTACCACTTTAATTCGAAAGTCACAATGCTTGAATTCAAATGAATATTATTATTATTAATCTATCAGAAACAAGAAACACAAGTGAGAACCTTCAAGCAACTCAAAAGATTCGGGTGGAATTTTAATTTCCATCATCATGAATTGTGTGTGAAATAAATTAATGCATGCTCAATTGTCACAACACCACATGTATAAGGATAGCCATACATTTGTACAAGGTTTCACTTGGGCGACTGTATAAGATATTTACATATGTCAAAAATGAAATCCAAGATAGTCCCAAAAGTCGTGAGCCCTCTAGATAGTTTTATGGGTGTTGCTAAATCAATCTCATTGATCACATATGCTAAGCTTTGTACTAGTTCATTGCTCCACACAGAATCAATAGATATAATTTTGTAAGAGGATCAGGGCAGAGGGTGTAGGCTTTGAGATTCTTTCTTTAATAATAGATTTGGCTTGGTTGCATGAACTTTCACCTCTAGCTTAAAGTATGAATTGAACTCCAAATTGGAATGGAATGTTGTGACATGAAAATAAGTATCAACACTAATCAAGATAGAGGGTGAAGGAGCGCCCTTTGTTGTAAAAGATCTTGAAACAAAGGTTATCCTTGTTCTTGTTGGTTGCATGCAGACTACAAGAAGGAAGATAGATAATTAGGGTTGTTTTTAAGGACTTTGTTTTTTGTCAAAAGAAAGTCGATCCATGGAGTAGTCAACATTGTTATTGTTAACAATTTCAATAGATCTCTCCTTTGAATGAGATCATCTCCTTTCATTTTCACCTCCCCCCGATGTGGGGGAAGAAACTTCAAGATAGCTTAACTCCCCCTTTGTCTTCAACCTTGAAGAGGGATTCCATACAAAGATTCCACCCTCTTCCTTCAACTTTAGGGTAGCCAAGGTCTCACAATTTGGGATCTCTTGATATAAAGGGTTGCTCTCACTTTGACTGATATGAAGTAGAATGATCAAGACTAAAATTTTGCCTCCAATTTCAACTAAGTTGTGTGGAGATCGTGTGTGTCAAACACATATTTGAGTTTTGGGCAACAACTTGTTTGGTTTGAGATGTTTGAAACCCCTTACCTGAAGGAGGGTGAGATCTTTTGCCCTTGAGGTCCTAGAGGAAAAGCCTTGTTCTATGAAGGCACAAAGCTGATTTTGTAGACTTAAGTGAAGGCAAGAGGGGCACTTTAGTGCCGAATCTTTGGTATTTGATATCACATGTTTGTTAGATTCTGGTCATATATGGATCTAAACAATGGCACATGAGGTCAAAAAAGACATTCTGACTCATGCATTGATTTGATATCTTCTATTAAATTGGAGAGCTAGATCAAGGCACATACACTTTCATTTCTCAAGGATCGACCAAAGAGCCATTTGGTGATGATGACTAATGTAATGATGCAACATAACCTCGCTAAAGACTCACCAACAAATTTGAATTTGTAGTCAATGTGTCCATGAACTGGAGATGAAGGCGTAGACGAGGGAAAATGATGAGAGGGGGGTTGTGATAGAGTTGGAGACCTAGACTAAAGAAGGGTAAAAGGGTCATAGAAGTAAGGGAGTTTGTTTGGTGGGGGGGGCATTTGGGTCTAGGTGTTAGTAGTGGGAGGGGATGTGTGTTGGTTTGTTAAGGGGAATAATAACTTCAATTGAGGGTGGGAGGGGGGGAGAGTAGCTGAGGGTTGTTAAGTTGAAGAGCAGTGGGGGGGGGGGTGCAGTAGCTGAGGGTTGTTAAGTTCAAGATGGGGGGTAGTTGAGGGTTGTTAAATAGGAGTGTTAAAGCGTGAGAAAAGGAGATGAGAATATTGTTAGGAAATTTGTTGAGGCTTGGAGTTGCCTTTCAGCTTTAGCGAGGGTGCTCCAACTTCGCTTCTTCCATCCATCCTTTTCCTCCATTCATTAACTCTGGTTCCTTCTTTTGCAATTATACAAGTAGCGTGTCCTTGTTTTCTGTCGCTTTGTCCGACTTGCCAGATTCATTTTTGTCGGCTTGTGTCTGGGACAAGGAAGGAGTTGGTGCCTTAGAAACCAACTTCTTTGTACTATATGATAAACGTGCATTTATTGGATGAATATTAATAAACTCCTTATTAGATCATAATTGTTCTTCTGCGTGACATATTTTGTGATAATGTCTTAAGAATAACTGTCATACTAAAAGGTCATAGTGGATTCCTGCTATGATGAGAATCTAGAAGTGCCATGACACTATTCTTGAATATAAGTTATATGATCGAATGATATCATTTGAAGGGACCCAAATGATACAGACTATCAGGGGTGTGGACTCACGAAACTTTGAGATACCTTCTCATGGTGTGTGCCCTTGGTAATATCTAGGAGGATATTATGAGAACAAGACTCACCAGTAGGAAATCCACATTCATAAGTGTCATTGGATGTTTCAATCTTCAGACGTGTGTATTGGTCCTTAGACTTTAAGATTATTTTAATGGGTATTATAACTCGTGCATTTAGATGTATTAACGAAAACCGTGATGACATATGTTCGCGATGAGGTATGATATGTTGGGTGCGTCACGAGTAATACTACATTAATGAATAATGCGAGAAAGAATTTGTCACTTCTACGAAAGTAGATATCTCAAGCCCTTTGATGAAAATGTTACAACCTAACAAAATCCATGGTCATGGTGTTCTCTAGGTAAGTTCAATTTCAGGAATTTAAAGAATGAGAAATTGAACACGAGTTGATGACACTTGCATGCAACCCGCTTGATTGGAGATATCAGGACAAAAACATTATATTATACGACAAACATTTGTATAAGGTGACATGTTGTTGCGACATTAACTTCTTTTTCTTGGGTTCTTTGACCCGTTATTAGATAGTAATTTTGGACTTTAGGCAAACTCGTCTAGTGCCCACAAGAAAGTGACCTAGAGGGTCACACACTAAATGTAGTTAGTATCCTAGTTAAATAATTTATTATTTAACAAGTTGAATAAATATTATTTCCGGTTGTTGTTTAATAATTATTCAAGTATGCTTGATCTTATTTATTTCGTCGCTAGTTATTCGAAAGAATATGTTGTGAACATAATATTTATTTATCGGCAAATAATGTAGTTATATTTATTTAATAAATAAATAGTCATTATTTAAGACCTGATAAATATTGAGAAGGATTGACAGACCAAATTATGCGTCTAGTGAGAAATAATATTAAATATTATTTGGTTAAATGATATTTAAATATGACGTGCAAGTTAATGACATGTCATGGAAATAATAACATTGTTATTATTATTTGACATAAGGTTTCACATGGAATAATAAAATAAGTAACGACACTTGTGTTAATTATTTATTATTATCTGGTGAATTAAATTTTTTGTTATGTTATTATTCTCTAATAATCCAATGGGTCATTCCATCGATTAACCAATCGTTGTATGCACAATATCCTTGGATAAAAGCTCTTGAACCTAAAAAACTCTTCCCTCTCCAAGAACGCTCTCAAAAACGAGAGAGATCCTCCTCCATCGGATCTAGGAGAACGCTTTGGTAGCGATTCCTACAACGATCAAAGGTGAACATCGCAAGCGCAAGGATCTTCCGTGCTAGCATCTAAAGACTCTTTCGGCAATGTCCAGAGATACGTGTAGCACGTGTGGATCACCGTTGGATGATTCCTATCCTTGGATCCTACATCGCAATGAAGCCGCACATCGGACTTGTGGTCGAACACATCAACGAAGAAAGAATCACTTTGAAAGCAATTTTTTAATTAAATTAAATTAATTATAAACAAAATATGTCGATTTTCTCTTTTTGGTTATGAGTTCTCTACTTTGTCTTTTATCTTTGATTCAATTTTGTGGATACTGACGTTTATTGTCGTATTGATTCTGGATCAATCATCGATCATGTCGATTTGCAAAGTTGGGTACACGCTTCCGCTGCGCCCAGAACTACTAGTGGTATTAGATGGGTCATATTTTTGTTTATAATTATTCCAATAATTCGTTGATGTTTTACGCTTTGATAATTTAGTTTCTCAATTCATATTTAATCATTCTTGTAATCTGAATTTCGAAATCTATTCATCCTTTATTGTTACTCGCAGATTTAACATAAATGATTAATTTTATGATTAAAATTAAATGGATGACCTCATTAGGAGGTGCCGACGATTCTGTCCAGGTAACATGATAGTACAAGCCGTGTATTCGGAATTACACGCCGTGTAATCTGCCACCCACGTTGTGTAATCCGAATTACACACCATGTAGTTGTGTTCAAATGCGTCCGGAGTAATTCAACAATTACTCAAGCTGTGTGCTTTAATGACATGCAGTGTAGTTAATTCTTACAGTGCGTGTTGACCGGGACAAATCGGCGCACGGTCAGCCGGACTACACGCTGTGTGGCCCACGAGACATGACGTGTAGTCCCTTCGGGTCGGGGTCAAGTCGTGTATCTCCAACACAGCTTGCCCGACTGGGGATCATGTAACGCGGAGTCTACACGACGTGTGGTAACTGAACACGCCATGTACTGTGATGATTTCTGATGTACACCTCACACGTTGTTTCCTAGGTGTTTACTTCAGATGGACGATGAGGAAGGTACATGCCGTGTAGTCGGATCTACACGCCGTGTACTGTTTTCAGATTACACAGATTTAAAAATTTATTATTATATTATGTAAACTCTTGAGACATGTACCTTTGTGTGGGCGTAAAGCTGAGATCGGCCCAGACATTCTTGTTACCCGAGATAAATTATAAAAATATTGCCCTTTAAATTTGGATGATTAAAGGATTAGACCGGAGCAAACTAGATCTGAGCTCACACATTGCAGGCCTAAAATTATAAATCTATTTAATGTCTCATTACATGCAGACTTCAAAAAATAAGTTCAGTCCACTTGTGGACCAATTTATATGTTGACCCACGTATTATTAAAAATAAAAAAAACAATACAAAAATATATGTTTAAACCTACACCCATATTGTTTGAAAAACTACTTAAAAAATGTCTAACAAGACTTTAAATCGTATAAAAACTTTAGTCTTCTATGTACGTAAATAAGGCAAAACAACTCTTATAAAAGAAAAATTGTACAGTTTTTAGCGTTTTAAACAACTTCAAAGCCAATCAAAAAAGACATTAAAATTTGTAAAAACTGGCCTGTTAAACTTTTGATTAAAAATGAATCATCTTCATTGAAATCTTCATCTTCATCTTTTATTTTAAAGTATATTATTTGCATTTTCATTTCCTAAAAAATATTTTCAGATTTATATAATCTAATACATTTTATAATACATGGTTAGAGCATGGTTTGACATAATATGAAAATTATATGGATGATTTGAAAAAAAAGTGTGTAAATCAAAATTGATTATTTGTAAAACCAATACACTAATTAAATAATATGATCTTGACAATAATTAATCATAAAATAAATAAAATATAAAGTCAAACTAATCAACTATCGACAAATCACAAATTACAAACGAGATTGGCAAAATAACTATGAATCCAAAGTTCTATATAAATTATAAAAAATAAACAAAACAATTAATAAAAATAAATTAAACAAAAATGATCATAAAAAACACTAATTACCTTTGAACAGATCACAAATTGCAATTGAGATGGGCAAATTACAGTTGAGGTGGACAAGACACCGACAAATCCGCAATTCAAATAATTTCTGAAAATCAAACAAAACAATTGACGAAAAAAATGATAATTAAAAATGATTATAAAAAACACTAATTACCTAAGGAAAAAACACAAATTGCAATTGAGATGGGAAAGACAACAGTAAATAATTTAGATAGTTTTTGAAAATCAAACAAAACAATTTATAAAAATAAAAAAATAAAAATGTTAATTAAAAACTGATCATAAAAAAACTTTAATTACCTGAAAGATTGGAAAATTGCAATTCGAGACACAATAAACCGGCCAATCTGCAATTTATTAAGACAATTCCTGAAATTTAAATAGAACAATTAATAAAAATAAAGAAATTGAAAAAGTTGAAACATAATTATAAAAAAAAAACTCCATACTGCAACAATCAAGAAGCAATGGGGAGGGGGGTCGTCCTTTGCAGGAAGGAAGAGTACCAGTCGCACCCGCACACACGGAAGTGATTAGTGTGATTTTGGGGTACTTAGGTGCAACTGAGTGGCTGACCAAGGTCGTCTCTCAAAAGAGGAAGTGAATTAAAACAACTTTTTAGAGGTATTCTAAAAATAAAATAAAAGAGAATAAAAACACTACTTGAAAGGATGATGATTGGTTATAGTTTATAAATCTAGAAGAAGTTTGCTGGAAGAAGATTATATTTTTTTTAGTTTTGAAATGAATTTCGATTAAAATGACACAACACGAAGATGTTTTTTAGACAATATTTAAAAGGCGTAATCGATCTAACTCTTAACTCTTCAACCAATTATTTATCATTATCATTTAAATTAACATCCACTTAATTATGATCACTTAACTTGTTAACCCCTGAACCCTACGAGAATTAACCTTACCAAAAAGATGAAGTGAATTAAACCCTAGATTATCTTCGGAACATGTAATCGCATCACCCTGTTTTGATTGATGTTTTAAGGATAGCTTATGGTCAGTGGTAAATTAAGGCACATATCTATTATGGAAATAAGGATTAATTTTGTTTAGGGATTATGTTTGAACTCTACAAATGAATCCCATGTGGTTTTGAATTATCGGTTAAGGTTGCGCTCTCACAGTTCACACAATTCCCGACCTCGCGTGTTTTGTGTTAACTATTCAATTGCTTGCTTAATTTCATTTAAATTAAACTCAATTGATAGATCATAATATGTGAATTACAGTAGCTCATTGATTCAAAATAAATGAGTGAAGAAGGATAGAGGTCGATCGATTACTAAAAAGAACTACTCTTACATGAGCAGTGTAGTCATTGTAGAAACGTTTTGCATGTGCAAAGGTTTAGAAAGGGTAGAACGCAATCACGTTTCTACTCTTGATTCCAGCCTAATTAGAAAGATTAAGAGAAGAAGAAATTTAAACAAAACAGACGAAAATAGAAGAAATAAAAGAAGAACAAAGAAGTTTATTATGAAAACACAAACATTACAACATGAGGAAGAAGAATAGGGCTTCGACGAAGGGATTCTTACTTCAAGAGCTACCCTTATTGAATTGCTTGGAAAATTGGAGTGAAACCTCTTTTCTGCCCTAAACTTCCTAATGCACGTCCCAACCCCACCAATTCCTGACCTCGCGTGTTTTGTGTTAACTATTCAATTGCTTGCTTAGTTTCATTTAAATTAAAAACTCAATTGATAGATCATAATATGTGAATTACAGTAGCTCATTGATTCAAAATAAATGAATGAAGAAGGATAAAGGTCGACCGATTACTAAAAAGAACTACTCTTCAATGGGCGGTGTAGTCATTGTAGAAACGTTTTGCATGCGCAGAGGTTTAGAAAGGGTAGAACCCAATCACGTTTCTACTCTTGATTCCAGCCCAATTAGGAAGATTAAGAGAAGACGGAATTTAAATAAAATAGAAGAAAATAGAAGAAATAAAAGAAGAACAAAGAAGTTTATTATGAAAACACAGACATTACAACATGAGGAAGAAGAATAGGGCTTCGACGAAGGGATCCTTGCTTCAAGAGCTACCCTTATTGAATTGCTTGGAGAATTGGAGTGGAACCTCTTCTCCTCTGCCCTAAACTTCCTAATGCACGTCCCAACCCCACCAAATGAGAAAAATACCAATTTATAGAGTGGTGGAGAGGCTAGGTTCAAAGTGGTTTCAAGTGTGAATGGAGAATCTCTGCCAAATATTTTATGCCAACTTGCACCGCCCATTTGACCACCAAAACGCATGAATCAGCTGTCCTTTCAGAAGGATGATTCGTTTGAAAATGAGTCATGTAGCTCCTCTCAAAATTTGGGTCTGATCCAAGCACGGATGAAGAAGTTATGACCCAAATACATAACCCATTGATTTAATGGCCCATTTAAGTGCGAAATACTACACTGCATTTTAAAAGGGTAAAATTGGAATTTTAATCAATTTTTCAAATGAATGATCTAATCTCAAATATTTCATAAATGAACATATTTGACACAATTTGAGGAAATTATGTCATTTATTATCAATAAAATTTTCAACAAAATAGTGTTTTATCAGTCGTTCTTGGTAGACACTAGAGGAGAGCACGGTGCAGGCAGGAGCAGAGAAGAGATTCCGATCGGGATGCTGGAGAGCGTGCGGGGGGGGGGGGGATGTTTAGGGTTAAGGGTGTGCGTAGCATTTTTTGTTCCCCCCGGGAGGGTTGTTGTCTAAGCCCACGGGCTCGTGGGGCTCGCCCCTGGGTCGGCCCTGCCTCCAAGGTATAAGTTATGTACAGGGTTATGGATGATAATCTAAAGGAAATTCAGAAAAGGATTAAGATAAAAAGGATTGATTAATTAAAGATAACGATTAATTGATTCGAGCGTAATTTATCTTAATAAGAGCGGTGAATGAATTGAATGCTATTTTTATTAAATGCGTAATTCGTTGCATGTATGCGGATGATTATGAGCTAGACCAGACCTTTGTATGTGATTGGTTCTCTTTTAATTTATTTATTAAATTAAAATTGTTGGCATGTGTGTATTCTCCTCATTAATATGTAGGGCCTGCGTGCTTATGGTTTCTTTTATGTAAACCTCGTTTTACCCCTTAGCTGCGTGTGAGTTAAAAACATACGTAATGGATGGAGCTCCCGAGCTACTGGAGGCAGTTCAAGTTAGGAACCGAGGTGAAACCAATCCAAGGAGATACAAATGTGAACAGATGGAATGCAACCTTAAACAATTCAAGATGTTTCTCCCCTAGGTCAGAGTTAGTTTATCAACCGCTAGATAAACTAACCAATAGTAAAGTTCATGAATATACCCTTTATTTATTTTTGTCAGTTGTATGGTTATTCATTATGGATGTTTGACATGATCACATAATTAATGAACTAACAATCATACAAGATGGAACTAAAATAAAAAAGGCTTATGCATAAATATTATCTACACATGGTTAATCATTTAAGTATATCTCACTTATTATTAACAAGTATTTGCAAAGATAATAAGTGGCAATTTACGCATAAAGGATAAAATCCCTCAATTAAATATCAAGTTGGTATAACCTTTCATTATTTCGGTTAAAATCGAACTATAGTTCAAAATGCTTGACCAACCCTAGTTGGGGTGCTTTAATTATCTACGAATTCTAATTTGAGGTTTTTGGTTGACTTAACTTAGATTACATTAAGGGTTGACTGCCTTAGCAGGACTTGGTGAAACTGAGAGGCAAAGGTTGATGAAATTCAAAATTAAGGATTTTAGGATTAGAGAGTCCACTCAACAGATCAAGGAGCTGCGAGTTAATGCAGTTGACATTTGGAATGGCTACTCAAAACCTTTCAAGTTGCTTGACGAACCCTAGTTGGGGTAATGCGAAAGACAATATAGATCTTTGCCGCTAGAATGTCCAAGCAACATGATATTTCAAAGCCAATGGTGAGAGCTGTTCGGTTTTGAAAAAATAGTGGGAGACTAATAAATATTAATTAATTTATTTGTCTATATTTATCAAGATAAAATGCTAAAACTCTGTTCATCTTAATTTGTAGAAACAACAATCAAAATGACATCAAACATATCGTTGCAATCCATATTTAGGAATGAAAATCTTTTCACTGACTCTAATTTTCAGGAGTGGCAAAGGCGCTTTCGGGTTATCCTTCGCCATGAGAGGAAACTTTATGTGTTGGAAGACATTTTACCAGTTGTGCTTGAAAATGAGGCGAATGACGAGGAACTCTCTGTGTACAAGAAACATCTGAATGACGTTACAGATGTTTGGTCATCCACGACCAATGAGTTCTTGAAGCAACATGAGGAAATAGATGTTTATAACATGATGTCTCACATTCAGGATCTTTATCAAGAGAAGACGAGATATGAGAGATATGAGATCTCCAACGCTTTGTTCACTACTAAGCTTGGAGAGTCTACGTCAGCTGGAACACATGTAGTCAAGCTTATTGGCTACATTGAGCGTGCATGCATCTTAGAGATTAAATTTTTCAGATGAGTTGCGTACAAATTTCATATTATAATGAGAGCCTAAAACCTTCTCCAGTTTTATTGTGAATTATAATATGGCCAATAATGAGAAGAGTCTATCAG
The DNA here is from genome assembly GCA_963277665.1 of Viscum album. NCBI lineage: Eukaryota > Viridiplantae > Streptophyta > Magnoliopsida > Santalales > Viscaceae > Viscum > Viscum album. Next base: position 2,104,865,947 of record OY728165.1, read on the forward strand.
AGCTTCTTATCTTGATTCGCTAAGTTGATAAGAACATGAGGTGTGAAAAACCTGCAGTCCTTATAGTGAATAGGAAGAGGAAGGACAAGACAAAGAAACCTAAGATTTATAAACAATCTAAAGCTCCCGAGCATCGTTCGACCAAGAAGAAGAAGATCCAGAGGCATGACAAGGAAAAAGTGGCAGTTTGCTTTGCATGTGGCCAGTCAGGCCACTAGAAGAGGGATCCCATCTAGAGGCAAGGGGAAACCAAAAGTGCGTTCGTTATCTAGTGCAATCTTTCCGTTTCTACACCTTGGGTATCAGATACAGCTTGTCGGTCTCACATCTGTATTCAAATGCACGAACCAAGTAAAATCTGGAAGATTATCGGAGGAGAGGCGGATCTGCGAGCTGCCAATGGTGGGAGGCTGACTGCTCTTGCCATTGGTGACTACCACCTCACATTGCTGATGAGAATGATTTTGGTTTTACATGACTGCTATTGTGTACCTAGTGTTACTAAGAGCATAATTTCTGTATCAAGTTTAGATACATATAGATTTATTTTCAAGTTCGGAAATAAATTTTGTTACTTTTATAAGGACAACATATGTTATGGTATGACACATTTAAATAACGGTCTGTATGTATTAAATTACGCGAACAAAGTGTTGACAATTGATAACAGACCAAGTTTACATGATTCATAAAACACCCAGTTGTGGCATCACTATCTTGATCATGTAAATGAGAAGCGTTTGACAAAGCTCTGTCAAGATGGTTATTTAGATTCTTTTGAGCTAAAACCGCTTGATAGATGTCACATTTATTTACAAGGGAAAATGACCAAACCACAATTTGATGGACGTGGTGAAAGGGCCACAGAGCTTTTAGGATTTGTATACAGTGATGTGTGTGGACCATTTCCAGTAGAAGTTAGAGGTGAATATTCTTACTTCATTACTTCTACTGATGACTTGAGTAGATATGACTATGTCTACTTAATGAGGTATAAGTTTGAGTCCTTTGAGAAATTCAAGGAGTTCAAGAATAAAGTAGAGAATCAGCTTGGTAAGAAGATAAAGAAGCTTCAATCAGATCGAGGTGGAGAATATCTTAACCAAGAGTTCATCGACCTTTTATGGGAGTCTTAGATTCTATCTCAACTCACTGCACCTTATACACCATAGTGGAATGATGTTAGTGAAAGGCGGAACTGTGCCTTATTGGATATGGTAAGGTTGATGACGAGTCATGCAGATATTCCATTATCATTTTGGGAATATGCGTTGCAAATTGCGACATACACATTAAACCAAGTACCAATTAAGGTGGAAAATGTGATTTCCTTTGAGCTATGGAGTGGAAAGAAACCCACTTTGTCGCATGCACGTGTGTGGGGATGCAATGCGTTTGTTAAGGCTTTCTCAGGCAACAAACTAGCACCCCAGGGCATGAAATGTATCTTTATAGGGTATCTCAAGGAAACAAAAAGACACTACATATACAACCCCTCAGACAAGGAAGTGATTGTTGCCAAACATACCGTTTTTCTTGAGAGGGAGCACATCCTCAAAAAAGATAGTGAGAGTAAGATTGGTTTCGATGAAGTTAATGCTCAAGATACACATGAGTTGGTATAGGAACAAGTTCCACATATCCCCGTGGAAGAGGTAGTTTTTGAAATACAAGTACTGCGTAGGAGTACAAGAGAGGTAAGAGAACCAGAGAAATGGTTTCCTTGTCACCGAGGGTGATGACTCATTATTATTGAACAATGATGAATCTCTCTCCTACAAGGAAGCAGTAGAGAGTTCAGAAGCTGCAAGATGACTAGAAGTTATGAATTTTGAATTGAATTCAATGTATCAGAACTAAGTCTGGGTTCTGGTCGATGCGTCAGTTGATGTAAAGCTTGTTGGGTGTAAATGAGCATTCAAGAAAAAATTTGACATGGAAGGTCAAGTTAGTACTTATAAAGCAAGACTAGTGGCTAAATGTTTTAAACAACATCAAGAAATTGATTATGATGAAACTTTTTCGCACGTTGCTATGTTTAAATCTATAAGAATCATAAATGTCATAACTGCCAGACTCGTGGATAGGTGGAGCACGTGTGGATCACCGTTAAAGAATTCCTATCCTTGGATTCTACATCGTAACGAAGCCGCACCTCAGACTCGTGGTCGAACACATCAACGAAGAAAGAATCACCTTGAAGGTAATTCTTTAATTAAATTAAATTAATTATAAACAAAATATGTCGATCCACTCTTCTCAGTTCCGGGTTATCTCCTTTGTCATTTATCCTTGATTCAATTCCGTGGATACCAGCGTTTATCGTCGTATTGATTCCGGATTAATCATCGATCATGGCAATTTGCAAAGTTAAGTAAATGCCCATCCCGCGCTTCCGCTGCGCCTGAAACCTATAGAACGCACCTACGAGGCTTTCTCATCTTGGTCAGACGACGCACAACTCAATGGAACTTTGCCGCCAACTTATGTTACGTAGAGGTCTGCACGACTTCATCGTGGCGAACAACAACATGACGTGGCGTCCTACCAGATTCACTTAGACGCAGCGCCCACGACCAACTTGTCTTCATCAATCCAAGCGTGCACTGATGGGGTTTGGCTCAGAGGTGATGTACCCCGCCAACTTGTTTTCTACGATGACGCCTTTGGTTGGATCACGTCCAACAACTCCCCACTATGGTGTAGTGGCCATCCGCTGCTCTTCATCGACTCCCATCCAGTGGAGTAGGCGCACAATCCACTCTCCTCCAGCGTCGCCCTACACTGCTTTTTTCACCCAGTGTTGCTACGACCTCCACAACTTTGATGATTGGATCTCCTCGAATGAAAACTCAGCACCAAGCAAAATTGGATAACCTGGAGCAACACATCGTCAAAATCGAAACAACACTGAATGAGTTGGTTTCCCACCAACAACGTACGAAACCAGATTGGCAATGTTGGGAGAAAGCGCTCAACGATCAAGCATAGTTTCATCGACTCATGATGTGTCATATAGAGAAACAACCAATACGTGATGAACCTCCGTTAATAATGGTGACAAAAACATAGGGTCTTTAATTTGCCACACTAGCATACGTGCATCGACCAGTGCAAGGAGATTTAGACGCCCTTGTTCTCGTACTGAATCTTGCTTTTATCATCCCACGAGTCAAGCTCCCTGTTTTTAATGACACTGATCCACGGGGGTGGCTCACTCAAGCTGAGCTGTACTTTTGCATTCACCTGACTCCTGAGCCTTTAAAACTCTCCCTCACTCAAGTTAGCATGGAAGACATTATCATTCACCGGTTCACGATGTTGGGGGAAGTTCTTTCAGACGTCACCTGGTCAGTTTTCAAGGAAGAGTTGATGACCCACTTTAGTGGTCTCGACAATCAAAACCCTTGTGAAGAACTGTCTGCCTTGGATCAACACAATTCTGTCTTAGATTATCAAGTAATTTGAGTATTTAGGTTCATTAGTTTCTTGGGAGTCCGAGCCACAATACATTGGGTACTTTTTACATGGACTACAAGAAGGTGTGCGTCCACAATCCAGCCACTCGCCTGCAGGTAATGCGATTTGCTTGCCATGTCGAGCTTGTTTTCACGGGTGGCGAAAACACTCGGCATCACGAAGCTGGGTTGCAAAATTTTAACTAGGTACGTGGAGCTGAACCATGATAGCCACCCAACAGTCCGTGACCACATTTGTTGATCAGGACCACTCCCTAACTAGTCCGTCGGGTGGAGTTTGATGTGCACGACGTTCTACGGGATGTTCCTTGTCAAACAACCTTGGGCAGACGAGGTGTTCAACACTTGACGCCTCAGGAGTTCAACACTTGACGCCTCAGGAGTTGAGGATCGATGACACAAGAGCCTCTGTTTCCATTGCAGGCTGCCCTATTGCCCCATGCACAGGTGTATTGATCCGACCCTGCGGGTGTTGCTGCTGGGGGAGGGGGATAACGACACCGAGGATGAGGATGCTGATTGGGGCAAGGAAGCAATCAGAGGCAATGAGGGATCCATTGCCCTCATTCAGTCTTGAGGACAAGACTATTTTCAAGGACAATGAGTGATAGAGTTGGAGACCTAAAATAAAGAAGGGTAAAAGGGTCATAGAAGTAAGGGAGTCTATTGGGGGGGGCATTTGGCTTCACGTGCCAGTAGTGGGAGGGGGTGTGTGTTGGTTTGTCACGGGGAATAACAACTTGAGTTGAAGGGCGGGGGGAGTAGTTGGGGGTTGTTAAATAGGAGGGTTAAAGCGTGGGAAAATGAGAGAAGAATATTGTTGGGAAATCGACTGTGAGGCTTGAAGTCTGCTTCTTCTTCCATTCTCCCTCTTTCTTTATTCATGTAACCCTGGTTCCTTCTTTTGCAATTATACAACTTGTTTTCTATCAGGTTGATGCTACCCAACCACCGCATGGTGACTGATTCATTGATTTGAATGCTAAACATTTTTTTGGGAAAGAAAATTACTAACATAAAAATGGGCCCTCCCTCGCCAACATAGAAGTAAAAAAGATACAGGAATAGAGATCTGATGCTAATGATCGGTAAATGATGAGCGGTGATGCATTATAATCGATGATAGATGAACCAAAGGCCAATATCTACTTCGTTGTATCTCTACCCTCAATCGGATCATTTGGCAGAATGGAACTTGATTATGCATTCCACCCCACAGTGGCTCAACCTTCATTAACTTTTTGATATCGCTTTCATCATTTTATCAGGATCCTCGATTCAAATGAATCCCTAGTTACTTGCATTTTGGTGATTAAACATACAATAATGTCAACAATCATTATTGAACAATTCCCCTGGTAAAGTATAATGTATATGAGCCTCACATGGTGCGTGACACCACTATCACATGTTCTCCACCACTAAACTTCTCTAAAAGTAACTTGATTCCACCATTTATTCCATCTGAAGTATAAAATACCCTAGTTTGGTTGAATTAGTCTTTATCTCCATTAAAACTCAATCCAAATATTGCATGCAAATTTAGATTGAGTTTTAATGGAGATAAAGACTAATATTAGCAAAATAGAGTATTTTATACTTGAGATGGAATAAATGGTGGAATCAAGTTGCTTTTGGAGAAGTTCGGTGGTGGAGAACATGTCATAATGGTGTCACACACCATGTGAGGCTCAATTTGGTAATTAAACATAAAAAATATCCACTGACATTCTCCACCACCAAACTTCTCCAAAAGCAACTGGATTTCACCATTTATTCCATTTGAAGTATAAAATACCCTATTTTGCTAGAAGTGGTCTTTATCTCCATTAAAACTCAATCCTAATATTGCATGTTAATTTAGTTTATTGATTTGAAATTTAATATGCATTAGAAATAGTAATATATTTGTGATATGGGGATGCACATGTGATGTTTCATTTGTTTTTGTGTAAGCTATCAATTTTTTAATCTTAAACATTTAATGGATCAAATATGTTATAATTTAGAGACTTTATTACTTCATTGTTAGGTATATGAAAGAAAATAGATGGATGGGCAAGGGTTGTTAAATCTCTATTTATTCTTCCTCATCCATGTGGATGTACATATTGTGGAAACATTGATAGTCTTTTCAAGTGTTTGGAAATTTCACATTAGGAGGGAACCTATTAGACATGAAATATGTTTAATATGTGTTTTTAATTCATTTCTTCTATCCTTGTTATGAATGATTTTGAATTTGTGTTTTATATTTGCTCTTCTATCACACATGTTTGATATCATTAAAACACGTCTATATGGTAATAGAGTGAATCCTTTGAAGGATTGAAAAAAAATTCAATTTATAAAAAACAGTTTTTTATAATGAGCATAGATATTGTTGAAAATGATATGGTGATATTACTACATGTGTTGTGGTTGAACTTTGTTTATCGTGATATCCAAAATAATGCTATTAAACATTGTTGTTTGCAATATGTCTAGGTAGCTCGCCCTAAAACATGTGATTATATCCTTATGGCATGACAATATATTTTCATGCATTATCATTCAAAACATTATGCGTTGATTATGAAGAGAGAACATTGATATTTTTATTACAGTTAGCAATATGTTGTATCATTGATATGCATAAATTGCTACAACATCTTAACTTTTAGTTAATGTTACATGCTTAGCTTATATTGTGAACAATGATATGAGATATTGTTGTCCAAGAAGAGATTTATACCAGTGTTAAAATGGTGTGAGTCTTGTGGATGCTTAATGCCTTCTAATGCAGAAAAGAAACACATGAATCAGATCTAGTGTTGCATGAGTATCATGGAGGCTTAATCTTCTAATGTAGAAAAGAAACACATGGATGGTATTCTTAATTATATATTCCATGTTGTGTATTCAACTTGATTTCTTCTATGTTTCAAGTATAACTGGTGTATACTAATTATATCTAACTGAACTTCATTGGATTGTTGTTAATAATATCATGAACTACTTGAGACTGACCAATGTTGTATTCTTGGTCATTGGAGGCAAGGGAGAACTCATTGCAAAAGGTTGTATTGATGCTTCTAAATCGATAAAGATGATTTTAGATCTTAATTTGGATTTATGTTATGTCTCAACGGTGAAACTATTAATTGAAAGAATTCTATATAGTTTACAGTGATCTACTGCATCTTATGTTGTGAAAGAAGTTGGAATCGATATGTTCAATATTGGACTATGGACCGTTAGTATTTCAAAATCGATAGAGCTTTATTGTGGCAACACTAAGGTTGTATCTCATGATTCTACTATTTTACTTTAAATAAATACTTTGTTGAATATCTTGTTTTATACGCAATATTAAGATAAAACGAACTGTGTTACATTTTATTTAAATAAAATATTACAATATAAGATAAACATTAATTATTATGAGAATACAACATGAAACATCATTAATAAAACTATATTTGGAATAAAATCAATAGTATATAACAATAATATGAATATAGAATCTTTATAATTGCAGTTTGCTATAAAGATCATAATCTTATAAATATTGAAAGAAGGGTGAACATTAAAAATATAATAGATGTAACGACCTGATGTGTTATAAATAAAGTTTTCCTTTTGATTTAATTAAATGTCTTAATATATTATGGTTATAGAAAACACATGCTTTTCTTTTGTTTTATTATATCTAATTGGATTTAAAAGACCGTTAAGTATCATTACCTTTGAAAATATAGTCGTTGAACAGTTATCACATAATTATTATAAATATAGAGTTTTAAGAAATCCAGTTGACAGACAAAAGAAGTGATGACTTCAATCAGCAGGATCGTACCCCACGATGCCAATTTATCGGAGCTTTTGAGGGAGATAATGTCATTGAGTTTTGCCCTTAATCAAATCCAAATTGAGATTTAACAACTTAAGCATGATCGGAACCGTTTACAGAAGTTTAAACTCATCGAGATCACGACTAAATCATGTTTGCTGAACAACCTCATGAAAGTTTCACCACCGCATACCTTACTCTTAGGGAGTTTGATGGTGTATTAAAGGGATATGTATTGTAAGACCCCAACCTTAATTATTGCATAATCTTGAATTAAGTTAAAAATTCACATTGAGTATCTTTTTAGGTTTAGAGTTTTAGAGAATTAGGTTATAACTATTACATTACATCTCAAAAATTATAAAGTAGACAATTCTACTCTATCTAATTTTTTTTGACAAAAATAAAACTCTTTAAATAAATAAGAATTCTTTTCTTAATATAAATCTTATTAAATTATTCTTTTCTCTTACCCTTCCTTATACTATATGAAAAACATTTCAAAAAACTTGGGGCGAACATAAAAAGCTCAGTAAGGGATATAAAATAAGGAAAGAAAAGATTTGTCCATGAATATATACAAATCAAGAAATCATAATTTTCAATCATAAAGCTTAGCTCTTAAACATACATCATGAAATCATAAGATTTTTGAATAACACAGAGAAATCATAAATCATAAAGGTAACTCGTGACATCCATAACATACTTATATTGTAGCTTTCACTACTACATAGGGAGTTACGTTTGGAATACCAATCACAGTATATTACATAAATCTCTTAGGAGAAATATTAACGTTTACCTCCATCACGTTACGCAATGCATTGGAGAGCTATCTCGGGCTCACTTGCCCTAGGTTTATCACGAAATCACCAGTATTTGGTTTATTACGTAACCACCTGTCAAATGTCCAAGTACTATTATATAATTATAACACATAAAAGATTGAAATTATCAACATTTCACTCATCAATCACAATAAATGAATTCAAGATATTGAAATATTCAATCCATTTCCAAAACCATTTAAAACATTTAATAAAGAGATTTTTGAATCAAAGTGACCCATACCACTTTGAAACTTTTAAAAGAAATTTGAGAGTTAGAATTTTAAAACATATATGTCCATATAAATAAATCCTTAAAACCATTTTGAAAACATGGATATTAATGAGAAAGATTTAGAAGAATAAATCTTTAAACATTTAAAACGATGTTTCAGTTAAAGAGTCTCATAACACTTGAGAAACACTTGAATAAAAATAATTAAAGAATTACATCAAAAGAAACTTTAAATATAATGATAATATAGAAATTCATGATATAGAATGTCAAAAGGGTTATATATACACTTTATAGGATATTAAAGGTGCACAATATCGAGATATGCATCAATGAAAGGAGATTGAAACGTAGTCCCTTACAAAGATTGTATCATTAGATTAAGGATAAATCAACGACATAATTATGTGTGACAAATAAAAATACACCCAATATAACTAGATATTAAATGTAAAACAATCAGAGGTCATTCACACACATTCTCAGAAAAACAAAACCAATAAATATTTAACTTAATGAATGGAGATTGAGCTAAGATTTCCCTTACAAAGTTTGTATAAATGATGTAAGAATTTATCAATGGAGTGAATATGTGTTGCAAAAGTATATCCACACTAAAGGAAATGGAAATTACAACGTAAATAAACAAACATTGATTCCACACATAATCTTGACATAATATAATCAGTGAAGTATGTGTAAAACTCAATAAGTGGAAATTGAGTTTAGAAATTCCCTTACGAAAATTCAGCAGCCTAACGACGTCACTTAAAAATTCAGAAAATAAGTTGATGAGAGAGAAAAAGGTCTCTCATCACTTGGACATAAAATGTAGAACAATAATGATATAGAAGAACACATCCTAACATAAGAAAATGGAAATTAAAATACATAACATAAAAGAAGTCTTTGACAAAAAGAGGAGGGTGAAAGACTCCATTACCTTGAGTCCGACTTGTCTCGTTCGTTCTTTATATTTATGAATAATAAACTTAGGTTAATTTCTACTAGCTTCAGAACCTTTTCAAATTTATTATTCATTTTATATTACGTATCATCGTGTTATAAAAATTACATAATTATTTAAGTTTATATCGGCCGTTTTGTTGATATTTGGTACTTCAGTCGAAAATGAACTTGATATAATTACATATTGTCCATGTGGTGAAAAGACTATTATGTCCAGATTAGTATTCATGATTTAAATATCATATATATCCAGTATATATGTTTTTAGATCCATTATATATGTATTTAGAATAGTCCATAACATTTGGAGATATGAAATGAAATGTAACGTTCATGGAGACGGTAAATCGTACATACGCATGAACGCTACATTCATTTCTTTTTCATATTTAAAGGAATGAAAACTAAATGATACATAGGTATATTATAATTTTAGTTTAATATCATATTTTATATACGTTACATATTTTCATTAACGCCATCCTTTATACATTTCATGTATGTGGCATCTCGCCTTTTTAATACATAACTTTTCATTATATTTTACATACCGAGAATCTTTAAAGTCTAGTGTCTTAGAAATCAGGAACAATAAAACTTGAATACAACATAAAAAATTCTTCTAATCCACTTGTAAGACTTTATCATAAGATCATCCTAAGTACAATTACAGCCTTTCATATCCAGGAGACATACATCAAAGGAAATGTTGAGCAGAAGGCCCAATAAGGGTAAATAAGGGAATCAGTGTACTTGTGATATAAAAAAGAACTTGAATAACAACATAAAGATATGAGCAATGAAAGTATAGACATATCATAATGAAAAGAACTTGAAACATAACTTAAATATTTGGCTACAACATTTCATTTATACATTCACGAACATATCACCAAGGTGTCATAAAAATTATCAAGGTTATTCACCAAGGTATCGTGAAACATATTATCTCTAGAGATTAGATCTTTACCCAATGCATTGGAGCGCTATCAGGGCGCACCCTTAATATGTCTTTAATTTAATGTGAGCCACATAGATCATAATAAATCATTTCATAAATAACCCATGGAGAATAAAAGAAATGAGTTTATTTCAAGATCGTGTCGTTTTAAAAGTTTTAAAAAAATAAGATCATTATGTCATTTATTACCCATGGAAAGGGAGTGAGAGTTATATGTATGTCAATTCTAGAATCAAATACATCATCTTTATATATTAATGAACACCCAAAGAAACGAAATAGGTCTGGGTATTCACATAAATAAAACAAAAGAATTTCTGGAGAGAAAGAAATATAAATTTTGAGGTGAAATTTCTGCAACACAACGGCTATATATCATGCTTTTAGAAAACATTGAAAAGAGATGGTACAAGAGTAACCCACTCAAAAATAACTTATAATAGAGTATAAATACAGAATAACATGGAGATAAGAACATGGTATGGAAATTTTAATGACATACCACATGAAAAGGAAACATGAAAGAAAAGAGAAGACGCGATTCTTTTTACGAAATCTTCAGCATTCTAACGACGTCACATAAAAATTCTGAAAACAAATTGATGAGAGAAGAAACAGCCTCTCATCATTTGGACATGAAATGGGCAGTAATAAGAACATATAAGAACATACCCTCAACATAAAGAGATGGAAAATATAAGACACAACATAAAGGAAGTTGTGGCTTAAAAGAGGAGTGTGAAAGAATCCCTTACCATGAAGAGTAACTTCGAAAGCTTGAAGGTCGGGACCTTGGGAGGCTTGAGGGCACCTTGGGAGGACTCCTTGGGAGGTAAGGAGACCAAAACTTCGTTGAGGAGGATTTGGAAATGAAAATAATGAGGGAAAGGCTTCGTATTTATAGGAGAAGTGAGGGGACAAGTCATTAATGGCCAAGGGACACCTCATCGGTGGTATTGGCAAAACCATGGGTTTGCCCATGATATTTTCCCATGGTATTGGCCACTTGGGACATCTCATACCTTATCTTACTATTCACAAGTTGACTAGAATTATTTCATAATTATTAAATCCTTAATGATGTCATTAAACACCCGAAACTAAAAACTGTATTTTCACTATTCACTGAAAATTCATTTTTTTCAGAAAAATCCAAAAAATTCATCTTAACCAAATATCGATGCTCTGAATTCAAAAATGAACTCCATTTTATAAAAATAATTTTCTAAATATTTTTAATTTAATTTTTAATTAAAAAACTCTATTCACCTGAAAAAACTAGTACTTGACTAATAATTTCTTAAACAGTTATTTACCTATTTTATTGAATCACATTACTTAATCATGGTGCCTAAATTATATTAATACTTTCTTTAAATGAGATTACTAATCCATTTGGTCACATTACTAATCCTAAGCGTAAAATCACTATTCATAAATTTACTATTCATCAAAAAATAGGTTGATCTCATGAGACTCTAAATTTTCTTACTGAACATAACTGTAGAAGATCATTTTTTGAAAATCATTACACATCATTAATTATTTAAGGTTTACATAAATATTTTAAAATATCCCCTTTTTCCAAAATTCATCAATATACATCCTATATTTATTCGAACATCTGAAAAATCACAATTTTATTTATCTCAAAGGATTACGCAAAGTAGCTACGGTCTCGTTACATGACCCCTTATATCCCCAGCATAGGACCTAAGTGTAAGGTGTGCTAAGGTGAGAGAATCTGAGGGCGGCTCGGCCAACATTGCCCGAGTAGTGATTTCTATAAACTTGAACTTCTCCCTAATGTGATTCCGTTCCAGCTTCACACAGTGAAGTTCGGCTTGGGTTTGGTCCAGAAAAAAGCCCAATGGTGCTACCTCCTTTCCAAGTTCTGTTAGATGGACTTCGATCGGCCCGAGACTACTGGATGAGGCCATCATATCTTCTTTCTGTATTAATTAACCAAGATCACTTGTGTTTAGAGACAACAGTCGCAACATTTAGTTTCCAATGGTCATATTGACCAACAGTCATATAACCGTCGAAACCCAACAGTCTCATTCAATTCATTAAATGAAATAGTTTTGTTGAGTATAAAATAAAATAACACACAAAAATTAGGAAACGAAAATTATTAAAAAGTTTGGGTCGTTACATTCTTCCCCCCTTAAGAAATTTCGTTTCCGAAATTTTAACTCATACCATTAGAGGAGAACAAGTGTGGGTACTTCTGCCTCATAGACTCATCTGGTTCTCACGTGACTTTTTCATATTTGTAGTTCCTCCACAACACCTTAACAAGGTGGGTAGTCTTATTGCGTAGAACCTTGTCTCTACAATCCAAGATCTCCACCGGCTGCTCCTTATAAGAGAGGTCATGTTGCAGTTGTACCACCTATGAGTTTAGTACATGTGAAGGGTTAGGTATGTACTTCCTCAAGAGGGATATGTGGAAGACATCATGAACTTGTGATAGATTTGGAGGAAATGCAAGCTGATAAGCCACTGCTTCCACACGATCAAGGATTTCATAGGGGCCAATGTACCTTGGGCTAAGCTTCCCTTTCTTCCCAAACCTTATGACCCTCTTTCAAGGTGAAATTCGAAGAAAGACCTTGTCACCAACATCAAACTCCAAGTCCCTTCGACGGTTGTCGGCATAGCTCTTTTGCCGACTCTGAGCAGCGTTAATGTGTTGTTGGATGACATGGACTTTTTATGTCATCTCTTGCACAAGATCAGGCCCAAGGAGCTTTCTCTCACCAGTTTCATCCCAACAAGTAGGAGTTCTACATCGCTTCCCATATAGAGCTTCATATGGTGTCATTTGAATGCTCGAGTGGAAGCTGTTGTTGTAAAAGAACTCAACTAAAGGGAGATGTTGATCCCATACACCTTTAAATTCCATTGAGCAAGTTCTCAGCATGTCCTCAAGTGTTTGAATAGTCCTTTCAGATTTCCCATCAGTTTGGGGGTGATAGGCCGTACTGAAATTTAATTCAGTGCTCAGAGAATGTTGAAGACTTCTCCAGAATTTTGATGTAAACCTTGGGTCACGATCAAATACGATAGAAAGTGGAAGTCCATGCAGCCTTACTACTTCCTTCACGTAAATCCTGGCAAGTTGATCAAGAGAGAAATCTTCCTGGATAGAGATAAAATGAGCAGTCTTGGTGAGAGGGTCCACAATAACCCATATCACATTGTTTCTTTTGGGAGTTCTTGAAAGACTAGTGACGAAGTCTATAGTGATATTGTCCCACTTCCATGCTGGTATGGATAGTGGTTGCAATACCCCTTTAGGAAGTTGTCGCTCTGCCTTCACTTGTTGACATACTAGGCACCTTGAAGTGTAGTCATCAATCTCCCTTTTCATGTTATCCCACCAATAATGATCACGAAGGTCCCTAAACATTTTTGTGCTTCCAGGATATATAGATAAAGTAGATCTATGAGCTTTATCCAGCAGCTCCTTCTTTATGTCTGGAACAGATGAAACACATAGTCTTGTACGAAATCTTAGTACACCTTCTTGATCAATATTGAACTCAGGAAACTTTCCATCCTTTACAGCCTCAAACTTCTCTTGTAGCAAAGGATCTTCTTTCTGAGCTTTCTTGATCTTCTCTAGTAATGACGGTTGAGAAATCATTTGGGTTAGGGTTGATGATGTCTCTTCCCTTATAATTCCCATGTCTAGCTTTACTAGGTCATTGATCAAAGGATCTTTTTGAATCCTCATCATGGAAAGAACAACCGGGTCTTTCTTGCTTAATGCATCAGTTTCTTTGTTTGCTCTTCCATGGTGATAATGAATTAAACAATCATAGTCTTTAAGAAGTTCCAACCATCTCCTTTGTCTCATGTTCAATTCCTTTTGTGTGAAAATATATTTCAAACTTTGATGGTCTGTGTATATATCACATTTCTCCCCATAAAGATATTGCCTCCATATCTTCAGAGCAAAAACGACTGCAGCTAGATCTAGATCATGCGTAGGATAATTTTGCTCATGAATCTTCAACTGTCGAGATGCATAAGCAATGACCTTGTCATTTTGCATGAGGACACACCCAAGCCCTTTTAGAGATGCATCACTAAAAACAACGAATCCTTCTCCACTTGAGGGCAGCGTTAACACGGGTGCAGTAACCAATCTCTTCTTCAGCTCTTGGAAACTTTCTTCACACTCCTTTGTCCAGATGAACTTGACCCCTTTTCGAGTTAACTTGGTTAATGGATTAGAAAGTCGTGAAAAGTTTTTCACAAAACTTCTATAATATCCTGCTAATCCAAGAAAACTAAGAATCTCAGTTATTGTTGTAGGTTGAGGCCACTCCTCTACAACTTTTGTCTTTGCAGGGTCAACCGTGATTCCTTCATTGGTTACAATGTGCCCTAAGAAAGTGACTTGTTGTAACCAGAAATCACATTTACTGAACTTTCTAAAAGGCCTCTCCTTCCGCAGAGTTTGCAAAATAACCCTTAGATGATCTTTATGCTCCTCGCGACTTTTGGAATATATCATAATTTCATCAATAAGAACTACCACAAAGTTATCAAGGTAGTCCTTAAAGACTCTATTCATCAAATCCATAAAAATAGTAGGTGCATTAGTCAGTTCGAAGGGCATAACAACAAACTCATAATGCCCATATCTTGATCGAAAGATAGTTTTTGGAATATCTTCTTTCTTTACCCTCAATTGATGATAAACAGATCTAAGATCAATCTTAGAGAAGAATTGAGCCCCACGAAGCTGGTCAAATAAGTCACCAATTCTTGGAAAATGGTATTTGTTCTTCAGTGTGATCCCATTCAGTTCTCTATAATCAATACATAGCCACATTGATCCATCCTTCTTCTTCACAAAGAGAACATGTGCTCCCCAAGAAGACACACTTGGTCGGATAAACCTCTTCTCCAAAAGATCTTGGAGTTGTTTCTTTAATTCCTCCAGCTTCACATTTTCCATCCTATACGGGGTCTTTGATATCAGATGAGATCCAGGTATGAGTTCAATTGAGAACTCTACCTCTCTTTCTGGGGGAGGTCCAGACAACTCTTCTGGAAATACATCAACGTATTCCTGGATGATGGAGACATTTTCTATCATCAAACTCTCATGTCCTTCTTCTTCTTCACCAATCAACTCTACAAAGAAGGATATAGGAGGTTCTTCTAGACAAAGATCAGGTTGAGATATCTCTCCTTGGAAGATAACTATAGGTTTTCCATTCAAGACTACTGACATTTCCTTGCTTCTGCAATTGATCTTAGCATTATACTTTGAGAGCCAGTCCATCCCTAGTATAATGTCGAATTTCTGCAGGGGAATAACTACTAGATTTGCGATAAGATTATCCTCACTAAAGTAAATACTGGAGTTTCTAAACACCGACGATGCTTGGATAGTCCCACCAAGAGTCTTGACTGATAACTCTACTTTTAGCAAATCGGGGATTGATTCTGAATTCTTTGCAAATATGGAGGAAATAAAGGAATGCGTAGAACCAGAATCAAACAAAGTACTTGCTAGCTTTTAGAGAACAATAAGAGTACCTGCTACCACATCCTTCGGAGCATCGACTTTAGCTGTCGCGATAGCAAAAGCACGACCTTGATCCCTTGGCCTTTGCTGAGGCTGATGGTGGTTCCCCTCCACTGCCCTCAGATTTGGACAGTGATTGGCAAAGTGCCCACGTTTTCCGCACTTGAAGCACTGGACATTAGGTAGGGCCTGCACCATCTTCCCCTTGTCGTTTGTGTTTGGAAGTTGAGGTTTCACCTCACCATGACAATTCCTCGCAATGTGGCCATCTCTGCCACACGTGTAGCACTTCCCACTCCTGAGCAGGCAGTTCCCCGAATGCTTCTTCCCACATTTATTACACGTGGGAAGTTACACTTGCTTTCCTCCTCTTCCCTGATCAAAAGTCCTCCCTAAGCTAGGCTCCATCGATCTCTTCTTATCATTGGATTTATGAGACCACTGCGTCTCACGAAACTATAGCTCGATTTTCATCGCACTCCGCACAATCTCCTCGTAGCTATCATAATCTCGGTTGGCTAGATTCTTCCGCAGATGAGGTCTCAGTCCACCGAAGAATCTATCAACCTTACCGTTTGGATCCATGACAAAGCTAGAGGTATATCGTGAAAGCTTTGTGAAGTTCATCTTGTAGCTTCCCACAAATTCATTCTACTTCTACTTTAGCTCAAGAAACTCCTTCTCCATTCTTGTTCTCATGGAATGAGGGAAATACTTACTGAAAAAGATCCCTCTGGACTCTTCCCACTCCATAGCTTCAACTTCACTCTTTGCCTCGTGTTTTTGATCAGTTCACACCACTGATCAGCTTCTCCCTCTAAGCGATAGACAACCAAGTTGACCTTCTCTTGCTCTGAACAACGTAGAACAGAAAAGATCTTCTCTATAGAGCTGATCCATTGTTCAGCAATCAATGGGTTAGTCGATCCACTGAAGGTTGGTGGTCGTTGGCGCATAAAGGACTCAACAGAATGTTGTTCCCTTCGTGGTGAGATCGACCTCTTAGATTGATTCAAGTTATTACTCATAACTTGAGTCAGTTGGTTCATCATTCGCATAAATGTTTCCATTCCGGCTTCCATTGGAGGGCCGTTAGCGCATGGTCCATTACGGTCACCATTTGCATGGTTCCTCCTATTGCCCGCCATTTTCTAAAAGAATAAAATCTTTGTGAGAAACTTGTTTCATTTACGAATCTTTTAACTATAAAGGATTCTACGTCTTAAAACTTAATGTTTAAACAATTATATTTCTCTATAATTTCTTCATAATGATTCATAAAAATCTTGCGATTAACCAAACATATCCCCTGGGAGTGTCGTAACCAAGAGTGCAGCAATGCCCATTGTTGTGCACCAGTTACCATTCGAGTCTAACTCAAAGCGGTATTTTCGGGTTTTACCCCTATGTACATTTGTGTCAGAGCCGCCTCTACCTGCTCGTATCCAGGTAGAGATGTATTTGTTTGATAAACCACTTACTCAATACTCACCAAAATACCAGAAATTTTTCCCTATATTTAAACTTTTCAATAGGGTTCTTCCTAAAGTTTTTATAGTCTAATTTTCATAAATAACTAAACCTCCATTTGATACCAATTGTGGCATCCCGTCTTTTTAATACATAACTTTTCATTACATTTTACATACAAAGAATCTTTAAAGTCTAATGTCTTGGAAATCAGGAAAAATAAAACTTGAATACAACATAAAAAATTCTTATAATCCACTTGTAAGGCTTCATCATAATATCACCCTAAGTACAATTACTGCCTTTCATATCCTGGAGACATACATCAAAGGAAAAGGTGAGCATAAGGCCCAGTAAGGGTAAAGAAGGGAATCAATGTACTTGTGATATCAAAAAGAACTTGAATAACAACATAAAGATATGATCAATGGAAGTATAGGCATATCATAATGAAAAGAACTTGAAACATAAATTGAATATGTGGCTACAACATTTCATTTATACATTCATGAACATATCACCAAGGTCCATTCCCAAGGTGTCATAAAAATTACCAAGGTTATTCACTAAGGTATCGTGAAACTTGTCATTTCTAAAGATTAAACCTTTACCCAATGCATTGGAGCACTATCAGGTCGCACCCTTAATATGTCTTTAATTTCATGTGAGCCACATAGATCATAATCAATCATTTCATAAATAACCCATGGAGAATAAAAGAAATGAGTTTCATTTCAAGATCGTGACGTTTTAAAAGTTCTTAAAAAAATAAGATCAATATGTCATTTATAACCCATGGAAAGAGAGTGAGGGTTATATGTATGTCAAATCCAGAATCAAATACATCATCTTTATATATTTATGAACACCCAAATAAAAGAAATAGGTCTGGGTATTCACATAAATAAACAAGAGAATTTCTGGAGAGAAAGAAATAGAAATTTTGAGGTGAAATTTCTACAGCATAACGACTATATAACATGCTTTTAAAAAACATTGAAAAGAGAGGGTACAAGAGTAACCCACTCAAAAATAACTTATAATACAATATAAATACAGAATAACATGAAGATAAGAACATGATATGGAAATTTTAATGAAATACCACATGAAAAGGAAACATGAAAGAAAAGAGAAGATGTGATTTCTTTTACGAAAACTTCGGCAACCTAACGACGTCATATAAAAATTCAGAAAACAAATTGATGAGAGAAGAAAGGGTCTCTCATAATTTGGACATGAAATGGGCAGTAATAAGAACATATAAGAACATACCCTCAATATAAAGAGATGAAAAATATAAGAGACAACATAGAGGAAGTCGCGACTTAAAAGAGGAGAGTGAAAGAATCCCTTACCTTGAAAAGTAACTTCGAAAGCTTGAAGTTCGGGACCTTGGGAGGCTTGAGGGCAGCTTGGGAGGACTCCTTGGGAGGTAAGGAGACCAGAACGTCATTTAGGAGGATTTGGAAATGAAAAGAATGAGGGAAAGACTTGGTATTTATAGGAGAAGTGAGGGGACAATCATTAATGGCCAAGAGACATCTAATCGGTGATATTGACAAAACCATGGGTTTTCCCATGGTATTGGCCACATGAGAGACCTCATACCTTATATTACTTTTCATAAGTCGACCAGAATTATTGCATAATTATTACATCCTTAATGATGTAATTAAACACCTGAAACTAAAAACCGTATTTTCACTATTCATGGAAAATTCATTTTTTTCCAGAAAAATCCCAAAAATTCACCTTAACCAAATATCGATGCTCTGAATTCAAAAATGAACTCCATTTTATAAAAATAATTTTTTAAATATTTTTAATTTAATTTTTAATTAAAAAACACTATTCACCTGAAAAAACTAATACTTGACTAATAATTTTTGAAACAGCTATTTACCTATTTTATTGAATCACATTACTTAATCATGGTTCCTAAATTGTATGAATACTTTCTTTAAGTGAGATTACTAATCCATTTGGTCACATTACTAATCCTAATCGTAAAATCACTATTCATCAAAAATTAAGTTGATCTTATTAGACTCTAAATTTCTTACTAAACATAACTGTAGAAGACCATTTTTTGAAAATCATTACACATCATTAATTATTTAAGGTTTACATAAATATTTTAAAATATCATTTTTTTCTAAAATTCATCAATATACATCCTATATTTATTCGAACATCTGAAAAATCATAAACTTCACCAAAGGAAGAAATCTCAATTTTATTTATCTCAAATGATTACACAAAGTAGCTATGGTCTCGTTACATAGCCCCTTATAACCCCAACATAGTACCTAAGTGTAAGGTGTGCTAAGGTGAGAGAATCTAAGGGTGGCTCGACCAACATTGCCCAAGTAATGATTTCTATAAGCTTGAACTTCTTCCGAAAGTGATTATGTTCCAGCTTCACACGGTGAAGTTCGGCTTGGGTTTGGTCCAGAGCAAAGCCTAGTGGTGCTACCTCCTTCCCAACTTCCGTCAGATTGACTTCAATCGGCCCGAGACTACTGGATGAGGCCATCGTATCTCCTTTCTGTATTAATTAACCAAGATCACTTGTATTTAGAGACAACAGTCGCAATGTTTAGTTTCCAACGGTCATATTGACCAACGATCATATAATCATCGAAACCCAACGGTCTCATTTATTTCATTAAATGAAATAGTTTTGCTGAGTATAAAATAAAATAACAGAAAAAAAATTAAGAAACGAAAATTATTAAAAAGTTCGGGTCGTTGCATTCTTCCCCCCTTAAGAAATTTCATCCCTGAAATTTTAACTCGTACCCTCAAAGGAGAACAAGTGTGGGTACTTCTGCCTCATAGACTCCTCTGGTTTACACGTGGCTTCTTCATATCTGTGGTTCCTCCACAACACCTTAACAAGGTGAGTAGTCTTGTTGCGTCGAACCTTGTCTCTACGATACAAGATCTCCACCGGCATAAGAGAGATCATATTCTAGTTTTACCACCTCTAGGTTTAGTACATGTGAAGGGTCAGATATGTACTTTTTCAAGAGGGATATGTGGAAGACATCATGAACTTGTGCTAGATTTGGAGGAAGTGCAAGCCGACAGGCCACTGCTCCCACGCGATCAAGGATTTCATAGGGGCCAATGTACCTAGGGCTAAGCTTCCCTTTCTTCCCAAGTCTAATGACTCTCTTCCAAGGTGAAATTAGAAGAAAGACCTTGTCACCAACATCAAACTCCAAGTCCCTTTGACGGTTGTCAGCATAGCTCTTTTGCCGACTCTGAGCAGCCTTAATGTGTTGTTGGATGGCATGGACTTTTTCTGTCATCTCTTGCACAAGATCAGACCCAAGAAGCTTTCTTTCACCAGCTTCTTCCCAACAAGTAGGAGTTTTACATCGCTTCCCATATAGAGTTTCATAGGGTGCCACTTGAATGCTCGAGTGTAAGCTGTTGTTGTAAGAGAACTCAACTAAAGAGAGATGTTGATCCCATCCACCTTTAAATTCCATTGAGCAAGTTCTCAGCATGTCCTCGAGTGTTTGAATAGTCCTTTCCGATTAGCCATCAGTTTGGGGGTGATAGGTTGTACTGAAATTTAATTTAGTGCTCAGATCATGTTGAATACTTCTCCAGAATTTTGATGTAAACATTGTGTCACGATCAGATACGATAGAAAGTGGAACTCCATGCAGCCTTACCACTTCCTTCACGTAAATCCTGACAAGTTGATCAAGAGATAAATCTTCCCGAATAGAGATAAAATGGACAGTCTTGGTGAGACGGTCCACAATAACCCATATCACATTGTTTCCTTTGGGAGTTCTCGGAAGACTAGTGATGAAGTCCATAGTGATATTGTCCCACTTCCATGCTGGTATGAGTAGTGGTTGCAATACCCCTTTAGAAAGTTGTTGCTCTACCTTCACTTGCTGACATACTAGGCACCTTGAAGTGTAGTCAACAATCTCTCTTTTCATGTTATCCCACCAATAATGATCGCAAAGGTCCCTATACATTTTTGTGCTTCCAGGATGTATAAAGAAAGTAGATCTATGAGCTTCATCCATCAGCTCCTTCTTTATGTACGGAACAGATGGAACACATAGTCTTGTAGGAAATCTTAGTACACCTTCTTGATCAATATTGAATTCAGGAAACTTTCCATCCTTTACAGCCTCAAAATTCTCTTGTAACAAAGGATCTTCTTTCTGAGCATTCTTGATCTTCTCTTGTAATGATTGTTGAGAAATCATTTAGGTTAGGGTTGATGATGTCCCTTCCCTTATAATTCTCATGACCAACTTTACTAGGTCATTGATCAAAGGATCTTTTTGAATCCTCATCATGAAAAGAACAACTGGGTCTTTCCTGCTTAATGCATCAGCAACTTTGTTTGCTCTTCCAGGGTGATAATGAATTGAACAATCATAGTCTTTAAGAAGTTCCAACCATCTACTTTGTCTCATGTTCAATTCCTTTTGTGTGAAAATATATTTCAAACTTTGATGATTTGTGTATATATCACATTTCTCCCCATAAAGATAGTGCCTCCATATCTTCAGAGAAAAAACAACTGTAGCCAGCTCCAGATCATGCGTAGGATAATTCTGCTCATGACTCTTCAACTATCGAGATGCATAAGCAATGACCTTGTCATTTTGCATGAGGACACACCCAAGCCCTTTTAGAGATGCATCACTAAAAAAATGAATCCTTGTCCACTTGAGGGCAGAGTTAACATGGGTGTAGTAACCAGTCTCTTCTTCAGCTCTTGGAAACTTTCCTCACACTCCTTTGTCCAGATGAACTTGACCCCTTTTCGAGTTAACATGGTTAATGGATTAGAAAGTCATGAAAAGTTTTTCCCAAACCTCCTATAATATCCTATTAATCCAAGAAAACTACGAATCTCAGTTATTGTTGTAGGTTGAGGCCACTCCTTTACAACTTTTGTCTTTACAGGGTCAACCGTGATTCCTTCATTGGTTACAATGTGCCCTAAGAAAGCGACTTGTTGTAACCAGAAATCACATTTACTGAACTTTCCAAAAAGCCTCTCCTTCCACAGAGTTTGAAAAATAACCCTTAGATGATCTTCATACTCTTCGCGACTTTTGGAATATATCATAATTTTATCAATAAAAACTACCACAAAGTTATCAAGGTAGTTCTTAAAGACTCTATTAATCAAATCCATAAAAATAGCAAGTGCATTAGTCAGTCCGAAGGGAATAACAACAAACTCATAATGCCCATATCTTGATCGGAAGACAGTTTTTAGAATATCTTCTTTCTTCACCCTCAATTGATGATAACCAGATCGAAGATCAATCTTAGGGAAGAATTGAGCCCCACGAAGTTGGTCAAATAAGCCATCAATTCTTGGAAGAGGGTATTTGTTCTTCAGTGTGATCTCATTTAGTTCTCTATAATCAATGCATAGCCGCATCGATCCATCCTTCTTCTTCACAAAGAGAACAGGTGCTCCCCAAAGAGACACACTTGTTCGGATAAAATTCTTCTCCAAAAGATCTTGGAGTTGTTTCTTTAATTTCTCCAGCTCCACATTTGTCATCCTATACGGGGTCTTTGATATCGGATGAGATCCAGGTCTGAGTTCAATTGAGAACTCTACCTCTCTTTCTGGGGGAGGTCCAGGCAACTCCTCCAGAAATACATCAACATATTCCTGGATGATGGGGACATTTTCTATCATCAAACTCTCATCTCCTTCTTCTTTTTCACCGACCAACTCAATAAAGAAGGATATATGAGGTTCTTCTAGACAAAGATCAGGTTGAGACATCTCTCCTTGGAAGATAACTGTAGGTTTTCCATTAAAGACTACTGATATTTCCTTGCTTCTGCAATTGATCTTAGCATTATACTTTGAGAGTCAGTCCATCCCTAGTATAATGTCGAATTCCAGCATGGGAATGACTACTAGATTTGAGATAAGATTGTGCTCACTAAAGTAATTACTAGAGTTTCTAAACACTAACGATGCTTGGATAGTTCCACCAGGAGTCTTGACTGATAACTCTACTTTTAGAAAATCAGGGATTGATTCTAAATTCTTTGCATACATGGAGGAAATAAAGGAATGTGTAGAATCAGAATCAAACAAAGTACTTGCTAGCTTTGAGAGAACAACAAGAGTACCTGCTACCACATCATTCGGAGCATCGACTTCAGCTGTCGCTATAGAAAAAGCACGGCCTTGATCCCTTAGCCTTTGCTAAGGCTGATGGTGGTTCCCCTCCACTGCCCTCGGATTTGGACAGTGATTGGCAAAGTGCCCACGTTGTCCACACTTGAAGCACTAGACATCAGGTAGGGCCTGCACCATCTTCCTCCTGTCGTTTGTGTTTCTAAGTTGAGGTTTCACCTCACCGTGACAATTCCTTGCAATGTGGCCATCTCTGCCACACTTGTAGCACTTCCCACTCCCGAGAAGGCAGTTCCCCGAATACTTCTTCCCACATTTATTACACATGGAAAGTTGCACTTGCTTTCCTCCTCTTCCTTGATCAAAAGTCCTCCCTATGTTGGGCTCTATCGATCTCTTCTTGTCATTGGATTTATGAGACCACTGCGTCTCACGAAACTCTAGCTCGACTTTCATCGCACTCCGCACGATCTCCTCATAGCTATCATAATCTCGGTTGGCTAGATTCTTCCGCAGATGAGGTCTCAGTCCACCAAAGAATCTTTCAACCTTACCGTTTGGATCTATGATAAAGCTAGAGGTATATCGTGAAATCCTTGTGAAGTTCATCTTGTAGCTTCCCACAGATTCATTCTCCTTCTGCTTCATCTCGAGAAACTCCTTCATTCTTGTTCTCATGGAACAAGAGAAATACTTACTGAAAAAGATCCATATGAACTCTTCCCACTCCATAGATTCAACTTCCACTCTTTGCCTCATGTTTTTGATCAGTACCCACCACTGATCAGCTTCTCCCTCTAAGCGATAGACAGCCAGGTTGACCTTCTCTTGCTCTGAACAACGTAGCACAAAAAAGATATTCTCTATAGAGCTGATCCATTGTTCAGAAATCAATGGGTCAGTCGATCCACTAAAGGTTGGTGGTCGTTGGAGCATAAAGGACTCAACAGAATGTTGTTCCCTTCGTGGTGAGATCAGCCTCTCATCTTGATTCAAGTTATTACTCATAATTTGAGTTAGTTGGTTCATCATTCGCATGAATGTTTCCATTCCGGCTTCCATCGGAGGGCCGTCAGCACATGGTCCATTGTGGTCACCATTAGCACAATTCCTCCTTGCCCGCCATTTTCTAAAAGAATCAAATCTTAGTGAGAAACTTGTTTCATTTACGAATCTTTTAACTATAAAGGATTCTACGTCTTAAAACTTCATGCTTAAACAATTATATTTCTCTATAATTCTATCATAATGTTTCATAAAAAGCTTATGATTAACCAAACATATCCCCTGGGAGTGTTGTAACCAAGAGTGAAGCAATGCCCGTTGTCGTGCACCAGTTCCCATTCGAGTCTAGCTCAAAGCGGTGTTTTCGGGTTTTACCCCTATGTACATCTGTGCCAGAGCCGCCTCTACCTGCTCGTATCTAGACAAGGATGTATTTGTTTGATAAACCACTTACTTGATACTCATCAAAATACCAGAAAGTTTTCCCTATATTTAAACTTTTCTATAGGGTTCTTCCTAAAGTTTTCATAGCCTAATTTCCATAAATAACTAAATCTCCATTTGATACCAACTGTGGCATCCCGCCTTTTTAATACATAACTTTTCATTACATTTTACATACAGAGGATCTTTAAAGTCTAGTGTCTTGGAAATCAGGAACAATAAAACTTGAATACAACATAAAAAATTCTTCTAATCCACTTGTAAGGCTTCATCATAAGATCATCCTAAGTATAATTATTTCCTTTCATATCCTGGAGACATACATCAAAGGAAAGGGTGAGTAAAAGGCTCAGTAAGGGTAAACAAGGGAATCAGTGTACTTGTGATATCAAAAAGAACTTAAATAACAACATAAAGATATGAGCAATGGAAGTATAGACATATCATAATGAAAAGAACTTGAAACATAACTTGAATATGTGGATACAACATTTCATTTAGACATTCATGAACATATCACCAAGGTCCATCCCCAAGGTGTCATAAAAATTACCAAGGTTATTCACTAAGGTATCGTGAAACTTGTCATCTCTAGAGATTAAATATTTACCCAATGCATTGTAGCGCTATCAGGGCACACCCTTAATATGTATTTAATTTCACGTGAGTCACATAGATCATAATCAATCATTTCATAAATAACCCATGGAGAATAAAATAAATGGGTTTCATTTCAAGATCGTGACGTTTTAAAAGTTCTTAAAAAAAATAAGATCACTATGTCATTTATAACCCATGGAAAGGGAGTGAGGGTTATATGTATGTCAATTCCAGAATCAAATAAATCATCTTTATATGTTTATGAACACCCAAAAAAATGAAATAGGTCTGGGTATTCACATAAATAAAACAAGAGAATTTCTGGAGAGAAAGAAATAGAAATTTTGAGGTGAAATTTCTGCAGCATAACGACTATATAACATGCTTTCAGAAAATATTGAAAAGAGAGGGTACAAGAGTAACCCACTCAAAAATAACTTATAATACATTATAAATACAGAATAACATGGAGATAAGAACATGGTATGGAAATTTTAATGACATACCACATGAAAAGGAAACATGAAAGAAAAGAGAAGATGTGATTTCTTTTACGAAAACTTCGGCAACCTAACGACGTCATATAAAAATTCAGAAAACAAATTGATGAGAGAAGAAAGGGTCTCTCATAATTTGGACATGAAATGGGCAGTAATAAGAACATATAAGAACATACCCTCAATATAAAGAGATGAAAAATATAAGATACAACATAGAGGAAGTCGCGACTTAAAAGAGGAGAGTGAAAGAATCCCTTACCTTGAAAAGTAACTTCGAAAGCTTGAAGGTATGGACCTTGGGAGGCTTGAGGGCACCTTGAGAGCACTCCTTGGGAGGTAAGGAGACCCGAACTTCATTGAGGGGGATTTGGAAAGGAAAAGAATGAGGGAAAGGCTTGATATTTATAGGAGAAGTGAGGGGACAAGTCATTAATGGCCAAGGGACACCTCATCAGTGGTATTGGAAAAACCATGGGTTTGCCCATGGTATTTGCCCATGGTATTGGCCACTTGAGACACCTCATACCTTATCTTACTATTCATAAGTCGACCAGAATTATTTCATAATTATTACATCCTTAATGATGTCATTAAATACCCGAAACTGAAAACTGTATTTTCACTATTTACTGAAAATTCATTTTTTTCAGAAAAATCCCAAAAACTCACCTTAACCAAATATCAATTCTCTGAATTCAAAAATGAACTTCATTTTATAAAAATAATTTTCTAAATAACTTTAATTTAACTTTTAATTAAAAAACACTATTCACCTGAAAAAACTAATACTTGACTAATAATTTTTGAAACAGTTATTTACCTATTTTATTGAATCACATTACTTAATCAAGGTGCCTAAATTATATTAATACTTTCTTTAAGTGAGATTACTAATCCATTTGGTCACATTACTAATCCTAAGCGTAAAATCACTATTTGTAATTTACTATTCATCAAAAATTAAGTTGATCTTATTAGACTCTAAATTTCTTACTGAACATAACTGTAGAAGACCATTTTTTGAAAATCATTACACATCATTAATTATTTAAGGTTTACATAAATATTTTAAAATATCCCCTTTTCCAAAATTCATCAGTATACATCCTATATTTATTTGAACATCTAAAAAATCACAAAATTCACCAAAGGAAGAAATCAAAATTTTATTTATCTCAAAGGATTACACAAAGTAGCTACAGTCTCGTTACATAGCCCCTTATAACCCCAGCATAAGACCTAAGTGTAAGTTATGCTAAGGTGAGAGAATCAGAGGGCGGCTCGGCCAACATTGCTCGTGTAGTGAGTTCTGTAAGCTTGAACTTCTCCTGAAGGCGATTTCGTTCCAGCTTCACACGGTGAAGTTCAGCTTGGATTTGGTTGAGAGCAAAGCCCAGTGGTGCTACCTCCTTCCCAAGTTCCGTCAGATGAGATTCGATTGCCCTGAGACTACTGGATGATGCCATCGTATCTCCTTTCTGTATTAATTAACCAAGATCACTTGTATTTAGAGACAACAGTCGTAACGTTTAGTTTCCAACAGTCATATTGACCAACGATCATATAACCGTCGAAACTCAACGGTCTCATTCATTTCATTAAATGGAATAGTTTTGTCGAGTATAAAATAAAATAACACACAAAAATTAAGAAAAAAAAATTATTAAAAAGTTCGGATCGTTACAATGTATGATATGAACGAGTCATATCACTTTGAGGGGGCGATAGTCCGCATTTTCTCAAATTAAATTATCATATTTACACATTATGGAAAACATAAAGGTATTCTATAAATGAAAAATATAGAAGCATAGAGACAATATAAATATAATATATATCATATATAAATATAGTTTCATCATAATGGCCACCATGAGAGGTGGTAGGGGAAAATTGAACAATCATCGTTTCATGAGGCAGTAGTTCGTCGTCTACAGAAACAATATGTTCATATCTATTAGATGGAGGTGTGTGAAAGTGTAGTTTTAATACTTCTCATAACAAAATCCTAGTATATTGAGGATACTGGTGTTTTTATGTAATCAAATAATAAGAATAGAAAAGAAAGTGAAGAAGTAAAATAATGGAAGTGGACTTTAGAGAAGACGATACATCTTCAAACGTGTAACTCCTTTTGATTTGAGCCAAAAGGCTTTCTTAAATTTCCTTTTTCCTAAGGAAAGACTTCTAGGAGGAAGAGATGGATGTTGGGAGATTATTTGGGTAGATGTTGGATGATCCAAGAGGTTTGAGAGGTGTGATTAAATGGGTAGGGGTGATGCACTTTTATAAGAGGGAGGAGGGACACTTTAGGAAAGTTTTGAAGTATTATTTTATTATAAAATGATTTTTGGTTTCAAAAGGTCCCAAAGTCATTTATTTAAAAGATAAGATGTTGTTGGGTCGAAAACCTCTCAACCAATAGGTTTTAGACAAGTCTAGGTAAAAAATTTAACCTTATCTTTTAACTTTAACCTTAAGTTAACTAATTTAACTCTTACCACGTCTTCTTGTATATTCATACTATATGGTTAATATTGTTACTATAAAATGGAAATAGAACCTCAAGTGGTTCATTAATGACATTTTCAACATTATCTAAGTCATTTGGATGAATCTTAGATTTTTAGGACTATTATATCATTTAATAAAATAATATTTTTTTTAAAAACTCATTTATGCCAATTTTTATACTATTCATATCATGACCTTTTTAAAAACCCATAACAACTTGATTCTTTCTAACAAAATTTATTAATTTCAAAGATAACAAGTCATACTCGTCCATAAAATTCGTGGATGACATAACAAGTTTTAAAATAAATTTATTTTAATATTTATAATCTCATTTATTTAAATCATTCATTAATAAGGTAATCACTACATCATCATTGTGTCATAAATATATTTATTTTTTTGACGTCTAAAAATTATAAATAAATTATCATGATGTAGTAAATATTTTTTAGTTTTCTAATGAATATTTATAGTTGAAGAGATCACTTATATAACCCCATATAATTTTTTAGTAAAAAAGACATGTTTATGTAATATTTTTCTTTACTTTAAATTAATTCTTATAAAATATCATTTTCACATCAAAGTGGCTCTATGAGGTCCCAAAATCGACCCAATGATGCCCATGATCGGACATATCTCATCCTATAGTATTAGGACATGTGTTAGGCTAATTTAATATTATTATAATATTATTTTTACCCTTATTTTCCAGATTTACCCTTTAACCATGGTAAATAAAATAATTACTGAAGTTACTATCCATAATATCTAAAAATAAAAGGTATCTATTTACACAATTTTGACATCCTGATTCCAAATATGGAATCCGTTTTTACAATTTAAAACCAATTAAAAGTATAATCTAACTATATAAATAAATTAGATGATAAGACAATGTTGACTTAAAATACGACATTTTTCAGTATTCATTAAAAAAATGAATTTTATCAAAAAATTACTAGAAATTTATCCAAAGTAAATTTTGATATCCCGATTTTATAGAAGATATTTATTTTTTCAAATAGAACATATAAAAGTGACAAAAACTATATTTAAAAAGGGTTCACCATCAAAAGACGGTAAAACGACGTTTAAAAATATTAGAGTATTTCATGCTTAAAATCATATTTGTTCTTATTTTAAGCCTTAAAAATTTATTGGATAAAATTAAAGACATTTAACAAACATGTATAATCATATTTTAGTTAATTTTGTTCATTACTGCCAATACAACGACTAGACGTGAACTACCATTTAAAATAATAATAATATTATATTATTTTTTGGTATAACTCAAAATTGTGTGCAGCGTAATATTTCAAAGAAACCTGTTGTTGCGTGTTGAGTACGCTATCGGAAAAAACATACTCTTTAATGTAAGAATTAGATCTTATTCATAAATATTAATAGAAATGAAAAAGGTATTATTTTATAAATATCTGGGTCGTTACATCCTTCCCCGCTTTTGGAAATTGGGTCCTCGCAATTTTAAATTTGGGCTTGGAAACGTCATTGAAAGTCCCATATCAGAAAAAGAGTCAATAAAACTATCAGTTTAAAAGAAAGAAATAGAAGTACAAAGGTCACCCGAGATAACACATACTAGGATTCAATATAGGAAAACATAGATATGGAAGAGAAACTAACCATCAAGTTCTGATGGAGGGTGATAGAAAACATGATCACCAAAAAGTTAACCACCAGAAAATCACAAACTTGTGATTGGTTAAACGGTCTTTGATTCCCTAGTAGGAAAAGTAAATGGACAATGTTTTTGTTTTACGGTCATTTTCATAAAGTTGAGGAATTTATTTATGAGTTTAACTAAGAACATAAGGAAATATACTTAATTGTCAAGTAGAGGTTCATCCTTTAATAAATATCTACCACAAACTTATCTTTTCTCTAAACGATGAGTACTCAAGATGAATTGGTCATGCCTGAAGCGCTAGAATCAACTTCTAGAGAATCACATAATCTACAAAAGATGAACTATATATTTCCCCTGTCTTTAGACATTAACCATTACTAAAATGGTTAGTACGAGATCAGATAATCCCAAAAAAGAATAATCCTTTATAAAAAGAAATACTACTCTTAATCTCCAAAATTGAACAAACAATACCCAAAGTTCAACAAAGACCATTTAATACACAATTGTCCTTAAAATTCTTCAAAATAATCCAACTAAGATTGAAACCCAAAATTCAAAAGGATTTGATCACATAGTCTTCCATGATAAATCTTAACATTTATCTCCAAATAACATCGACTACTCTTAAAATATCATACTGAAAAGTAATTAACCTAATCACATATTTTCTATGATAGGTTAATCATTTCCATAAATAACTCAAATAGCCACATGTCCACAATAAAACATAGATTCTTTCAAAATAATATTTCAATCATTACTCCAAAAATTAAATCTCATAGTATTCTATTTTCCTTAGGCATATAGTGTTCCCAAAAGAGAGAACATCATTTAAAATAACATTTATCACTTAATCACCAAATCATTTTCCTATACTAATGATATCCATTTGATAAAACATAAGTTCCGAAATCAACTTATTCTTGATTCATAAAATCATTTAACTAAAAAGAATAAGTCATACTAACTAGAGACTTTACGTAGGCTAGTGGTAGGCAATGCGCCCTTGTCGCTCTTCAGTTGTGGGTTCGATTCCTGCGGCCTTGCCGGACGCGACGAGTTGTCACCCATCCTACGGGTTGTCCTTTTTTTCTAAAACCATATAATTCTTATAACATTCTCAAAAATAAGATAATTTCCTCAAAAATTACCATAACCTGCTTTATCCTCAAATGTTATCTAATACCTCTCATTTTGCATCCCAAAATGTAATAACCATTAATCACCTCAAAAACAAAAGATCATATGAACCCTTAAGGTTATCCATTATGTCCACACAAGAAAAGGTAATTCTTCCTTGAATAACATTTTCACATCAAACATCAGGGTTACACATATTAGAAAAAGTATTCCCAAGTAATCCCATCATCAAAAGATCATTAATACTTTTAAACATTTCATTAACCTACAACTTACCATAACTCTTGAATCCCTTATATGTAGACTTCTTACTCGTTCAACACTCTTCATAATCCATTAACTATGCATTTCCACCTTATTTCTTAATACATCATTCTTGAAGATCAAATATCCTCTTCATTTATAAATATCAATCCAAATATGCTTCATTCCTTATGGATAAGAAAATAAATCATACCTTGAATCCAGATATCATGATCTTCAGGATGTTCCCTTTCTATTTCGACATGTTGTCATACTTTCAAAAAGTAAACATTCGCCCCACTTCTGTAATTTTACTTTTCAATAGAGTTGGAAAAGTTGAGATCTTGAAATCATATGAAAAAGATATCATGACCCATAAAATTGTTTTAGAAATGAGTAGGTGTTGGATAACTCAAACAATTTCTTGTAGGTGATTTGAATACTCAAGAAGTTTTCAAAATCATTCGAACATGATTTTTCGATAATAGTGATGATCAAATCATCGAGGAGGGATAAGAAGGTTGTGAAAGATCTCTTTCCTTCCATCTTGACAAATGATCCTTAATCTGCTGAAAATAATCAACACTTAAACATGAAACAAAATATTATTAATAAAAGAAAGAATCCTCTATAGAGTAAAGATAACATAAAAAATTTTATATTACTCTAATCCATCAATCTCCTTATACTTCCTTTGTTCAGGTTTTTATCAAAACAACCAATTTTACCATAACCCTCCAAAAGTTTCCATATGATAATAACTCTCTTTATTATATGAGATCCTTTACCTACACCCATATAACGCCCTAACCTCTAAAGTTAACTAAACCGATCTCTGATACCAACTATAAGGCCCCAGCCTTAATCATTACATAATCTTGAGTTAAGTCAAGAATTCACATTGAGGATCTTTTCAGGTTTATAGTTTTAGAAAATTAGGCCATAACTATTACATTACATCTCAAAAATTAAAAAGTAGACACTTATACTCTATCCATTTTTTGACAAAAATAAAATTCCTTAAATAAACAAGAATTCTTTTCATGATATAAATCTTCCTAAATTCTTCCTTTCTCTTACCCTTCCTTATACCCTATGAAAAACATTTCAAAAACTTAGGACGAGCATAAAAAGATCAGTAAGGAATATAAAATAAGGAAACAAAACATTAGTCCATGAATATATAAAAATCAAGAAATCATAATTTTCAATCATAAAGAATAGCTCTTTAACATACCTCATGAAATCATAAGATTTATGAATAACACACAAAAATCATAAATCATAAAGGTAACTTCTGGAATCTATAACATACATACATTATAGCTTTCACAGCTACATTGGGAGTTAAATTTAGAATACCCATCACAGTATATTCCCTAAATCTCTTAAGAGAAACATTAACGTTTACCTCCATCACGTTACCTAATGAATTGGAGAGCTATCTTGGGCTCACTCGCCCTAGGTTTATCACAGAACCACTTGTATTTGGTTTATCACGTAACCACCTGTCAAATATCCAAATACTATTACATAATCATAACACATAAAAGAATTAAATTATCAATATTTCACTCATCAATCACAATAAATCAATTCAAGATATTGAAATATTCAATCCATTTCCAAAACCATTTAAAACATTTAATAAAGATATTTTTTAATCCAAGTGTCTCATACCACTTTGAAACTTTTAAAAGAAATTTGAGAGTTAGAATTTTAAAACATATATGTCAATATAAATAAATCCTTAAAACCATTTTGAAAACATGGATATTAATGAGAAATATTTAGAAGAATAAATCTTTAAAACATTTAAAATTATGTTTCAGTTAAAGAGTCTCGTAACACTTGAGAAACACTTTAATAAAAATAATTAAATATTGAGCTAATATTTCCCTTACAAAGTTCATATAAATGACGTAAGAATTTATCAATGGAGTGATTATGTGTTGAAAAAGTTTATCCACACAAAGGGAAGTGAAAATTACAACATAAATAAATAAATAGTGATTCCACACATAATCTTAGCATAATATAATTATTGAAGTATGTGTAAAACCCAATGAGTGAAAATTGAGTTTAGAAATTTCCTTATGAAAATTCGGTAGCCTAACGACGTTGCTTAAAAATTCAGAAAATGAGTTGATGAGAGAGAAAATGGTCTCTCATCACTTGGACATAAAATGTACAACAATAAAGATATAGAAGAAAATATCCCAACATAAGAAAATGGAAATTAAAATACATAACATAAAAGAAGTCTTTGACTAAAAGAGGAGGGTGAAAGGCTCCCTTACATTGAGTCTGACATGTCTCGTTTGTTCTTTATATTCCTGAATAATAAACTTAGGTTAATTTCTAGTTTCTTTAGAACCTTTTCAAGTTTATTATTAATTTTATATTGCGTATCATCATGTTAAAAAAATTACATAAATATTTAAATTCATATCGGTCATTTTATCGATATTCAGTACTTGAGTCGAAAATGAACTTGATATAATTACAAATTGTCCATGTGGGAAAAAGTCAATTATATCCATATTAGTATTCATGATTTAAATATCATATATATCCAGTATAGATGTATTTAGATCCATTATATATGTATTTAGAATAGTCCATAACATTTGGAGATATGAAATGAAATGCACCGTTCATGGAGACGGTAAGTCGTACGTACGCATGAACGCTACTTTCATTTCTTTTTCATATTTAAAGGAGTGAAAACTAAATGATATATAGGTATATTATAATTACAATATAATATCATATTTTATATACATTACAAATGTTCATTAACGTCATCCTTTATATGTTCCATGTATGGAATTAACGAGTCATATCACTTTGAGGGGGTAGTAGTCCACACTTCTTCAAATGAAATTATCATATTTACACATTATGGAAAGCATAAAGGTATTCTATAAATGAAAAATACAGAAGCATAGAGACAATATAAATATAATATATATCATATATAAATATAGTGTCATCATAATGGCCACCATGAGAGGTGGTAGGGGAAAATTGAACAATCATCGTTTCATGAGGCAGTAGTTCGTCGTCTACAGAAACAATATGTTCATATCCATTAGATGGAGGTGTGTGAAAGTGTAGTTTTAATACTTCTCATAACAAAATCCTAGTATATTGAGGATACTGGTGTTGTTATGCAATCAAATAATAAAAATAGAAAAGAAAGTGAAGAAGTAAAATAATGGAAAAGAACTTTAGAGAAGACACTACCTCTTAAAACATGTAACTCCTTTTGATTTGAGCCAAAAAGATTTCTTGAATTGCCTTTTGCCTAAGGTAAGGATTTTAGGAGGAAGATATGGATGTTGGGAGATTATTTGGGAAGAGGTTGGATAATCCAAGGGTCTTTAGAGGTGTGATTAAATGGGTAGGGGTGATTCACTTTTATAAGAGGGAGGAGGGACACTTTAGGAAAGTTTTGAAGTATTATTTTATTATAAAATGATTTTCGGTTTCAAAAGGTCCCAAAGTCATTTATTTAAAAGATAAGATGTTGTTGGGTCGAAAAACTCTCAACCAATAGGTTTTAGACAAGTCTAGGTCAAAAATTTAACCTTATCTTTTAGCTTTAACCCTACGTTAACTAATTTAACTCTTACCACGTCTTCTTGTATTTTCATACTATATGGTTAATATAGTTACTATAAAATGCCAATATAACTTCAAGTGGTTCATTAATGACACGTTCAACATTATATAAGTCATTTGGATGAATCTTAGATTTTTAGGACTATTATATCATATAATAAAATAGTGTTTTTAACACTCATTTATGTCAATTTTTATACTATTCATATCATGACTTTTTGAAAAATCCATAACAACTTTATTCTTTCTAAAAAACTTCATTAATTCAAAGATAACAAGTTATACTCATCAATAAAATTCATGGATGACATAAAAGGTTTTAAAATAAATTTATTTTAATATTTATAATCTCATTTATTTAAATCATTCATTAATATGGTAATCACTACGTCATCATTGTGTCATAAATATATTTACTAATTTGATGTATAAAAATTATAAATAAATTATCACGATGTAGGAAATATTTTTAGCTTTCTAGTGACTATTTATAGTTGAATATATCACTTATTTAACCTCATATATTTTTTTTAGTAAAAAAGACATGTTTATGTTATATATATATTTACTTTAAATTAATTCTTATAAAATGTCATTTTCACATCAGTGGCTCCACGGGGTTCCAAAATCGACTCAAGGATGCCCATTATTGGACATATCTCATCTAATATTATTAGGACACATGTTAGGGTAGTTTAATATTATTATAATATTATTTTTACCTTTATTTACCAGATTTACCATTTAACCATGGTAAATAAAATAATTACTACAGTTACTATTCATAATGTCTAAAAATAAAAGGTACCTATTTACATAATTTGGACCTCCTTATTCCAAATATGGAATCCATTTTTCTAAATTCATAACACAAAAATTACTGTAATTAATTTAAAGTTAATTTCCGTTGTCAAAACCAAAGAGGGTTTTTAAGAAATAAAAACTACCAAAAGATTGACATGTGTTTATATCCAATTTTAAAGTGAAATTACTTTCAATGACCAAAATTGGTTTAAATGATAAAAATATAATCCAATTACTCTTTAAAACCAATTAAAAGTACAATCTAACTATATAAATAAATTAGATGAAAAGACAGTTTTGACTTAAAATGCGGTATTTTTCACCATTCATTAAAAAATAAACTTTATTAGAAAATTTCCATAAATTTATCCAAAGTAAATTTTGATATCCCAATTCTATAGAAGAAGTTTATTTTTTCAAATAGAACATATAAAATTGACAAAAACTAGATTTAAAAGGGTTCTCCATTAAAAGGCAGTAAAACGACGTTTTAAAAATATTAGAGTATTTCATGCTTAAAATCAGATTTGTTCTTATTTTAAACCTCTAAAATTTATTGGATAAATTTAAATATATTTAACAAACATGTATAATCATACTTTAGTTAGTTATGTTCATTCCCGCCAATACAATAGTTAGGCATTAACTAACATTTAAAATAATAATAATATTATATTATTTTTCGGTATAACTCAAAGTTGTGTGCAATATAAGATTTTAAAGAAACTCATTTTTGCGTGTTGAGTATGCTATCGGAAAAAGCATCCCCTTTAATGTAAAAATAATATATTATTCATAAATATTAATAGAAATGAAAAAATTATTATTCTATAAATACCTTTGTCGTTACATATATCAAGACCATCGCATTATGAATATGTACATTATTTTGTATAGAATGATGAATATATTTTAATCCTATTAAGATTACTTTATAAATGATTTTTATTTCGATATAATAAAATACAAATAATATTTTTGGGTAATATTCAAATTCAATTTAGAAACTTATTTTGATGAATTAATGGATCTTTAAAATAAATAATATTTTAATAGAATATTATTATTAAATAATATTTTTTAAATATAAATGATCATATAATTTTTATGAATTCAAATGTAATTTTTATAAGGGTTCGAAAACTCTTATTGTCAAAAAACCCCAACATTTCTCAATAAATATCGATTTTATTTTAAAAGTGAAAATTCAAATATTTAGAAAATTCTTTAGATAAAATGAATAATATTTTTAGAATCAGAATGTAGAAATTATCTAACGGTGATTTTTTCATAATTTTTTGAGACAGTTGAATTTTCAGGAAAAATTAAATATCGTATAAATATGCATTGTGTTTTATAATATCATAATGACCTAAAAGTGATGTAATAAATACTATAAAAGGTACCATCGACCAAATCCATGTTTTATCTTTAAAATAATGAGATTTTAATTTAATTTTATTAATTTTATAAATCCATTATGAATCCTCCAAAATCATTAATATATTTTATGGTTTTAAAATCATTTCTTTAAGAGTATGATTCACCTCCACATAAGCAATGACATTATTTTATTAAGTTTGACCATTTTCCTTATAAGATAATGGAAAAAAATCCTATTTGATAGAAATTATGGGAAAAAACCATGAGATTGTTTGTGGTTTTGGTTATTTTATTATATAGAATCCAAAACCTAAATAATAAAGAAATTTCCCTTGTTTCTTATATAAATTTACCCAAACTTTCATTTATCTTCACTCAAACTCTTTGGAGCACATCCATACTCCGCCCTCCTCTTTCTAGAGTCCTCTCAAGGTGCATCCAAGCTCTCAAGAAGCCCCTCTCAAGCATTTGGAGTCACACACTCAAGCAAGAGACCTTCCTCTCATTTCAATTCAAGAACCATTTTCGAAATTAGTATTTTTAATTTTAGTTGTTTATATTTTCATTCATTTATAAACATCACCTTACTATCCAATTGATGTTATTTTAATAAGAGACCATTTATTCTCTCTCATTTTTTATCCTTACCTAAGTTGTTACTGCGCCAAAGTTTTGTAAGGGATTTTTCTTTTCTCACTTCCATTGAAGCACTTCTTTTATGTTATGTCTTTTAAATTTCATTTTCTTATGTTGGGAGATGTTCTTCTATATTCCCCTTACTGTCCATTTAATGTATAAATGAAGAGATCCCCCTTTTACTTTCATTAAACCTCCCATGATCTTTTATGTTCACCTGTTATCATGTCGAAATATAGTTAGGATTTTTTTCTTTATTCAAGTTTATTCATTGCCTTATGTCTTATATTTCCAAATTTCTAATGTTGGGATATGCTTTTCCATGTCCCTATTACTCCTCATTTGATTTCTATGTGGTGAGAGACCTTTTTCTTTCTCATCAATCCACTTTTATGAATCTATAAGTGACATTGTTATGCTGTCGAAATTTCACCACGATTTTCCATATCAAAAAAATTATGTAGTGAATATCATACCCATTTCCTATCAAGGGCGTTCCCCTTTTTACACATATACTTTTTGATTGGGGACTTACATGTATGTATTACACTCCTTGATCGTGGAATAAATTATGACGATGAATGAACCCATGTTGTATGATCTATGTGCCACACTTAAGCATGTGAATGAAATGAAAGTGACAGGTGCATCCATAATTATATAGTGATGCAATGCATTGGATAATGTTTAATATCATGATACGTCATGTTGGGATAGAGAGTGAACCTGATTCATTTTATGGGACTTTGTTCACCATGATGTCTTGGCGGTTTAGCATTGACATATGTTTATGATGCATTGTTTTAAGTTGTTGCCACATTTCCCATGTTATGATTATCATGCTATATCATCTCATTATTCATGTTTATGGTTTCTATTCTTTTTATGCCCCATTGATATGACTATTGTCTAACACATATCACTTTATGCCATATTTATTCCCTTACTTTCCTTTATAGCTTACCCCTTTCTTATGTTTTCCACTAGGTTATCCCAGGCAGTTTTAAAAGTCTTGGAATTTTAGAAGCATGTTAAGGAAGTTTTTAATAATGTTGTTGTATCCCATGTTCATGATGTTATGCTATGTACTTAATTTCCAAAGACAATAGACTTCTCAATATTCTGGGTTGTATTATGTATTATTTTATGTAATAAATCATGAATTAATGTGTAATAAAGAACAGAGTTGTAATAATACATGTTCAGAGAGAATTAAATAAATAAGATGATTTTAGTAATGTTTGTAAAGGTATATATAAAAATGAAATATGATTGTTATAAATGGCTGTTGGAAATATAATTTTTGGATATATGGTCGTTGAAAACTGGATCGTTGGATATATGGTCGTTGGGTATGCGTGTATATAATAGACATTAACGTCGTATAATTGGTATTAAAAAATTGAAAATTATATAATTCAAAAATAATAAATAATGAAACAAAAAATAATATTTAATTAAAATATTTTATTATATATTTTTACATGTTGATTATTAATAATAATATTATTAAAGAATAATTTGATATATTAATAAAATAAAAATAATTTTTTTAACATATATGATTGATAAAATTACTTGGTAAGAAGAAATAATTAATTTTAATGGGATATGTTTAAAATCATATAATGTTTAAAAAGATATATTTTTTAGAAAACTGTTTTTTCTAAGTGTTGTGTATTTTTATCTTAATAAATTAAATTGACCACTTTTAAATTATGGATATAATAAAATGTTTCAATGTATTAACAAATAGATTAACACTTATTTAATTTGTAGTTGATATAAAATAATGTTAAGAACACTTAAAGTTAAAAAGTCATTTTTCTATAAAAACAAATTTTTATATAATCAATCTTATGTCTTCATTTAAAAACTAAATTTCTCATATTGAAAAATTGAATTGGATTAAATGGAGTTTAAATTTGTAATCAAAATATCAAAATCAAGTATTTTAATTTCATTTTTGGGCATAAAATCAAGTTACTAAGGTAAAAATTAAGTTACCACGGTAAGAGTAAAATGAAGTAAGAGGGTTTAACTAAGTGGTAACCTTATCTCTAAATTATATAGATGAGAGGATGTCACATTTTTGTTTTTATTTTGAGGTAATTATTTTGTTTTTGTTTGGTCTTGCATTTATCCTTTGGGTTCCCCATGATTTTTTGGTGAAAATGGAGATTTTGGGCTTGACAGCAGGTGACACGCAGTGGACACACGATTAGGGGAAACCGTGAGCCCTCACTCAGGAAAGTGTGTGGCCAAATTCCATTTTGGATAGTGGAGACTGCACGGTTTTTCAAACTATGCGTCTTGTTCTTCTTGGACAGTGACAAACGGTTGCCGCACGGTTCAACAAACCCTGCAGGCAAACCGTGCGACTTGTACATGTCATTAAAAATTGGTAATTTACTCTTTTCCCTCTTTGATTTTAACCCTAAAACACCTCCCATCCACCCCATTTGGGATTTTCAGCAATGTGAGCCTCCTTGAAGCCTTCTTGGACCTCTTGATCTTCAATCCTTGGGTGGGTTTGACCCTGGTTCTTCAAGGAAATATCAAGTAAGCCCTCTTCTTCTTGATTTCTCTCCCTTTATAGGGTTCTTCTTCCCTCTTTCTTGAGTTCCTATTTTCTAGTGGGATGTTTGACCTAAATAGGGTTCTATCTCATGTTGTTGGGGAAAATATTGATGATTATTGTTTGATATTTCCTTTATAGGGTTTTGTGGTGGTTCAGTTGTGGTTTTCACTGATTTTCAAAAGTTTCCAAGTATGAGGTAAGTGGTTCCATGCTTTTACATTATTGGATGATTTTGATGTGCTTGCTTGGTTATTTAAATGTGTTTTATAAACTATTTGTGTGGTGAGAAATATGTTTTGGAAAGGTTTTGAGATGCACATGTGATGAAAATGAGTTTTCTAAAGAAAATGGTTATGTTGCAAGTGTGATTTGTTGTGGTGTTTCTTGAATATGTTTTATTCCTTGTATGAAAGGTATGAAATGTGTTTTCAAAGAGATTTAAATGTGCGAATGTGTTTAAAGTGGGTTTTCCAAGTGAAATGGGTTTTGTTTCATGTTGTCTTCTTTGTTGTTCACCTTAAACGCATCTCTGAATTGTGAATCATATTATAAAAATGGGTTTTGACGTGAATATGAATTTGAAAGGGGCTTTGCCCATGGAAAATGGTTGGATCCCATGCATGTTCTTGTTGTGTTTTCAAATGGATTTCATAAATTTTGAAAGTGGTGCAAGATGTATTTCCAAATGGTTTTGGTGTGCGTGTGAAATGGAAAGTGGTTTTATTTATGGAAAGTGATAGTTTCCATGTGAGCTTTGATAGTTGGATCAATATGAAAATGTTGAATTGTGAAAATGTGAAAGTGGTGATTTTATTGTGTGTTTATGATGCTTGACATGTGTATGTGAAAGTGTTGGTTTATGTGATATCTAAAATGTAATTTGAACACAAAGGGAATCCCGAGTATTCTAGGTGGGCAAACTAGAACTAGTATGCTAGTTGATTCAGAAGTGGTCGAGCCTCAGATTCATCTAGCATGATTGATGATTGCAACACTAACTAAACATGTGATATGATCAGTGAACACTAGAACTTTGGATGATACCCTCTCGAGTGGCTTGTGCATGAGGACGCTATTGGATCACTAGAACTTTGTATGAGATCCTTTCTAGTGGCTCATGCACGAGAACACTATTGGTAGTTGAGTTGGAGGATTTTGATCACTAAAGTAGGATGATCATAGGGTATCACTTGTGCTAGTTACCTCTAGGGATTTTACCATGGTTCTCTCTTATGACATGATGCTTGTATGATATGGTGATAGCTGTCGGTATATGATAGACCTCGTGTATATCTTTATTTCAAGAAAGTTTATTTGTGAAAAAGGGTTTTCAATGAAAAGTTTTTCTTGAGAAAGTTTTCCTTAAAATGTTTTCTTATAAATGTTTCAAATATTCTTATGAAAATGTTCATGTTGATTTTTCTTCTAATGTTATAGCATGAAATATTTTCTTTTGGGTAACATCTTACTGGGCTTTGGCTCACACCCTACAAACACCTTTGGGTGTATGTTGACTTTGTTATGTATGACCCAGATAAAGGAAAGATGTGTCGTGGTGGTGATGGTGGATCTGGTTGCTAGTGTTCCACTTCTTACAGGTGTTGGTGGTTGTGTCTTGAGGGTGATGTCCCTCTTGTTTCATAAATGTTTATTTTTGGGACAGTTTGTTGTTCCCATTCCGTTGTAGTACCTTTTGGGTTTTGGTTCAAATTGTAAACTTTGAATCTGAAAATTATTGTACCTCGTTTGGTTATGTTTATCAGTTATTGTGATGTTTATTTATGTTGGTTGTTTATGAATATATAAATGGGTGAAATAATTCCCAAAACATATCGTTGATACCCAGACATTAGTTGTTATCCCGTGGGGATCAGGAACACCCTTCGGGCCATGCCATGGACCGGGTCAAGTGTCGGTTTGGATGGTGCTTCAGCTTGGTTCTTGACAGAGGATGTACGAGCCATCTCTATTATTATCCACTTTGTATCCACTTTCCATGATAAAATGAAAACCTTGTATCTTAAAGACGAATATTTGTGAAAATACCACTCAAGTCATCCAACCATTCCAAACTACTCTTTTCCTTCAAAACTCTCTTGAAACCCTGCCCATTTTGCCTCTCCTAAATACTTCTTAAGAATTCAATAGCTTCTGGTTCCAATAAGGAATCCCGAATCCTTCATTCAGAAGGAATCTGTATCAAGATGGAGAAAATTCATCAAAGTAAATATCTTGTTCTTCATTATCTTTTTCAATTTCCTTTTTTACTCTTTACAAATATTGTTCTCCACTATAATGACATAATTATTCTTTTTAGGAAACAATATTACTATTATAAAACTCTATACACTTACTCATTTGTTAGTATAACATGTCTTTGTTTAGGTTGGTTCAACCACCTACATGAACGATCCTATACTATTTTCACCATTTTCAATATGAATGAGTATCATGATATTAATAAAAGTAATATTGGTATTGAAGAGTAACTTATGTTATGAATATGGTTCTAGAAGGGTGACACAAAAATGAATGATCAATAAAAGGTAACTTGTTATTATCAGTAAATTACTCGAAACATGCTCATCATGGATTCCATTCTCGCAAACTATACCCATACCTTCCATCAAGTGAACATGGGAAAACATAAATCATTAAAACACAATGATTCCACTACCTTGAATAATTTTTAAATTATGAACTTGGTATCAAATAATGAGAATTGACATCACCATTATGAAACTTATACAAAACCATCAAAATTACAAACATCTGATAATGAAAATAAACAATAACTAACTAATATATGTGTAATGAATGGATATAATTGAGAAGTATAAAATTTTATGGATATGAATAAGGTCCTGAAATAGCGATTAATATAGTTATGTTTATTATATAAAAGGTTAAATAGATTTCATGGAAGTCAGAAGTAAAGGTAAGTAAGGGTTTTCTCATCTCAAGTTTCTCTCACTGTGATATGTTCTATATCCACCACCTTCATTCTTTATGTGGTGTATATAATTCTCTATGAATGTATCTTATTATATTTTTCATTTAATTCATGAGATTTTGAAATTCATATCATATTCTTTATTTCAATGGATTTTGATTCAAAACATATCTAAATTGTAAGAGCTTTCTTTTTCTAATCTCATTTTCAATCAGGATTGTTTAATAATGAATTTCTATATGGGGAAATGGTATGTTCTTTCTATCTAAAACCCTTATATTTTCTTATCTTATGATTATTATTGGGGCTTATATGTCTTCTTATCACTTCACTTCCATTCAGTTTACACATCAACCAAAACAATTCTCATAAATGGGACTAACTTCATCTCTTATTTTCGATCAAGAATCTTTATCCTTTATGTACACATTCATTGTATAGTTTTATGGATGTCCTTAAATATAATTATATGATTTATTAAGGTTATTTTCTATTACCCTTGACTTTCTTTACAGGGGTTTGAAAGAAATATTTTTAAATATTTTCTACACGAGTCATTTTTTATTGATTTGAATTTCTTTAAAAAAATGTGAAAATAATATTCCTTTTTAACAATTTCCACATGGACTCATTTTCTCGTTGTTATATCTGTTTTTCTTTATGATGCTTCTTACCCAAGTTTTCATGGGTTTCCAAAGTGAATTCTATTCCCATTATTTTATAAATTAGTTTTTAAAAATAAAAGTTATCAAAAGTAAAAGACATTTCTTCTTATTTTTCAAAGAAATTTTATAA
Source organism: Viscum album (assembly GCA_963277665.1). Taxonomy (NCBI): domain Eukaryota; kingdom Viridiplantae; phylum Streptophyta; class Magnoliopsida; order Santalales; family Viscaceae; genus Viscum; species Viscum album. The sequence goes on from OY728165.1 coordinate 2,104,910,325, forward strand.
TTCTCTTATAAAGCATTTTTTCATCTTTTTCAATATCCTTTAATGCTTCTTACACATTATTTGGAATATTCCTTAATGACATCATCCACCATTTTTTGTATATCTTATGATCATGTTTTTGTAAAAATCATTATAGCCTCCCAATGCATTGATTAAAACCTCATATCTCATGAGATGGAATGTTGGGGATTGAGAAGTAAACATAATTCATTAAGGGAATCTGTCCACTATGCGATGATGGTCTTAGTGGCAAGCCTTGACATAAGGGATGATTTTCTATGCTTATGTATATTCCACATTCTTATGCCTATGTTATGTTTTCATGCCTCATAACTATTAACTCTTGTTCCCACTTTCATACATCTCATTTATGTGGTTATGCCAAATTCCTTATGTCATGAACCTTGATTTATGATCTATATTTTATTGGGTATAATTCTCTTATGTTATGGACATGCACATGGATTATGTTTTCATACCCACATGCTCATCTTATGTCCATTTATTATCTTCGATTGATATCTCTTACATTTACCCTTACTAGGTATCTGAACTCAACCTTTATTATGTTTTCATTCCCCAGGTTATGAAGGAGAGTATTATGTATAATGTGTCTTAAAGGGCATCATGTGAGAATACCATTTGTGGGACATATTGAAAATATTTTAAAATAAGTTGGCTATGTATCAAATCTCTAAAGACACTAAACTTATAGGTTTTGGGGTGTGATTTATTGTGAGATGTAATGAATATTCATCTATAATGATGTAATATATATGTATGTTGTGCTTGAGTCGCCTCAAAAAAATCCATCGTACAAGTTAAAGAACACGATATCACTGAACACCCAAACACATTTTTTACAAATACTATCTCATTAGAGAAATCATTGATAGAGGCAATGTGAAGTTTTTTTGAGAGGCTATAACAGATAATGCAGTAGATATGTTGATAAAACTATTATCTCATAAAAAACATGATGGGCATGTAAAGTCCTTAGGCATTATATATGGAAGGGAATAACCATTATCATTAATTCATGAGTGGTGTAATTTTATGAGTTGAATGATAAATAACCCTTTGGAGGCAAACTTTGAGTTTTCCCCAATCAATGATTGTTATAAAACAACATTTGTGACAATATGTTAAAATTATCCCCATTAAGGGATGGTATGAAGTCACATAGTTCACTTATTAGACACAAGCATGACTTTTTTTAACCAATCCATTAAAGTATATCAAATACAATTTCATAAATAATGTAATTAGTATACTTAAGGGATGTATACTACATATTAATCCCCATTACCAAAGGTTAAAAAAGTAACATACATGCAAACATTTATACTTTGATATATTTATTACCCCCATATTTAGGGTTTTAGGTTTCATTTATTTGAAAACCAAAAAAAGGAGAGATCCTTGAAGTGATAATTTCGGATCCTTGATGGTGATGGTGGAGCAGTAATGAAAAAGTTTGGAAGACCATAAATTGACAGACCAAAAGGTATTAATCAGAAGAAAGTGACCAGAAGATTCCCCTTCACTCAGATCGAAAGTGGAGTGCAGATACACAATGAGAATACATAAGTGTCTTCAGGATAATATATATGAGTAAACTCATGAGAGTTTCATATTCACACACCATTGACCAGGAGGAGGAGCTAAGGGTCGAAGTCTTTTCTTCTCAGATCTAGCACTTTTCTTCTCTTTGTCTAAATATTTGATTTTTAATCCATGGATATTGGCATTTATCATCATATTGATCCTAGATTGGTCATAAATTATGAAAAAAGTAAAGTTGGTCCCTCCCAGTCACCACACTACCATTGTGTCCAGATCCTTCAAGTGGTATCAGAGTGGGATCATCATCATTTATAATTATTTAAATAATTAAATGATGATTTACACTTTAATAATTTAGTTTTTCAATTAATGTTTAATAGTTCTTGTAATCTGAATTTTAAGATTTGTTCTTCCTTTTTTCATTTATCATAGATATAACAGAAATGAATATTTTTTTGATTAAAATTAAATTGAGGATCTTATTAGGAGGCACCGATGATTTTGTCCAGGTAACACGACAGTACATGCCCTGTATTCAGAGTTACACACCGTGTAATCTTTCATATACACTATGTAATCTGGATTACACATCGTTTAGTTTAGTTTAGTGCATCAGGAATAATTAGGAAATTACTCAAGCCGTGTGAATTAATGACACGCGGTGTAGTTAATTCTTACATCGTGTGTTGACCAGGACAGACTGGTTCACGATTAGCTGGATTACACGCCATGTGGCCCACTGAACATAACACGTAGTCCCTTCGGGTCAAGGGCTAAACTGTGTATCCCATGCATGGCTAATCCAACCAGTAACTTTATAACTAGGATACAACACGACGTGTGGCCCATTTGACACACCATGTACTCCTAGATTTTTGAAGTACACCTCACATGTCGAGTCCCTAGGCGTGTACTTTGGATAAGACTGTGAAGGTGGTACACACCTTATAGTCAAAACTAAACACTATGTACTTTACCAAATTACACAAAATTAAAACTTTAATGTTTGTGTAATGTTCAGAATTATATATCATATATATTCAAACAGGTGTTCATCGTGTTATCTCCAAGGTTATGGATGAGAATCTTAGTTAAATTCAGAAAAGGATTAAGATAAAAGTATTGATTAATTAAAGATAATAATTAATCAATTTGAGCATGATTTATCTTAATAAGAATGATTAAATAATTGAATTCTAGTTTTATTAAATACGTAATTCATTTCATGTATATGGATGATCATAAGCTAGACCTAACCTTTGTATGTGATTGGTTTTCTTTTAATTTAATTTAAATTAAATTGTTGGTCTGTGTGTCATCTCACCTCATTAATATGTAGGACATGTGTTTCCATGGTTTATTTTATGTAAACCCACTTTTTACCCCTCTCATGAGTGTAAGTTAAAAAAGCATATGTAATGGATGGAGATCCCAATCTTGTAGAGGCAGTTCAAGTAAGGAGTCGAGGTGAAACCAATCCAAGGAGATACAAATATGGATAGGTGGAAAGTTGTAGACACAAACCATAAATGGTTCAAGGTGTTTCTCCCCTAGGTTAGTGGTTAGTTTATCAACCTCTAGATAAACTAACCATTAGAAGATCTCATGATCATGTCCTTTATTTTATTTATGTCAGTTTCATGGTTTTTCATTATGGATGTATTATCACGACTACATAATTAATTAATTAATAAGCATGCAAGATGGAACTAAAATAAACCAGGATTATGTGTAAATATTATCAATACACGGTTAATCACTAAATTAAGTTCCACTTAATATTAAAAATAATGTGATAAAGATAATAAGAAAATTTATGCATAAGAGATAAAAATCCATCAATAAAATATTAAGTCAGACTAAGCCTTTTGTTACTTGATTAAGGGAAAGACTCAATAAAACTAAGTGTTTGATCAACCCTTGTTGGGAAAATTACTTTTATACAGGAATCTCTTATGAAAGTGTCAGGTTGACTTAACCATTTTACATCAAGAGGATTATCCCTTGCTATAATTGGTGTAAATTTGGAGGAAAGTGTTGAGGAAATCCTGGTTAGGATTTCAGGATTGGGGAGTCCACTCAGTGAATCAGAGAGCTATAAGCCTGAAATTGGAAAAGAATTGCCTACCTAAATACTTTAAAATAGATTGACCAACCCTTGTTGGGGTTATGTGAAGGGGAATATGGATCCTTACCACTATAATGTTCTAGAAACTAGACATTCCAAGTTCAATGGTGAGGGCTATTGGGAATTGATAAAATAGTGGGAGACTTAATAAAATTAATTTATTATTTATCATAAAATGTAATCAAGAAATTACTAATTATCTGCTCTTTTAATTGTATAATAAAAATGAAAAGATTATTAACCACACTATCCCTATGATCAATATTGAATAAAGATAACATCTTCACCGGCAGTAACTTCTAGGAATGGTTTAGACACCTTCAGGTCATTTTACACCATGAATGGAAATATTACATGATGGAGTCCTCATTAACTGATCCGCCTGCCCAAGAAGAAAGTGATGAAGAGTTCCTAGTCTATGAGAAATATATGAATGACATGGTTGACATTCAATGTTTGATGTTATCATCAATTTCTAGTGAACTCATGAAGTCTCATGAAAACATGGATGTCTATAGCATGCTTGAGAACCTCTGTGGTCTTTACCAGGAGAGAGAAAGATTGGAACAGTTTGAGATCTCCAAGGCACTCTTTCAGAGTAATCTTGGAGAGGGTACCCCAGTTGGGCCTCACATAGTCAATCTTATTGGCTATATTGAGTGTCTGGAGGTTCTAGGGTTTAAAATCCCCAAATAACTGGATACTGATAACATTCTTGAATCACTCCCTCAGAGCTTATCTAGTTTTGTTGTGAATTTCAATATGAACAAAATTGATAAGTCTCTACTAAATCTTCTTATCCTTCTTCACCAAGTGGACAAAGACATGAAGAACAAAAATCCTTCTTTCCTTATGGTGAATAAGAGGAAAGGAAAGGTGAAGAGATTTAAGACCAAAGCTTCTTCACACCCTTCCAAGAAAAGGAAGATCAAGGGGGATTCAAGGGAATAGGAAGTTGTTTGTTTCACATGTGGCAAGAAAGGTCACTAGAAGAAAAACTACACCCATCCAAAGAAGTGAGGAGAAGCTTCAGGTGATTTTGTTATTGAGTGAAATTTATCTATTTATACAAATTGGGTATTAAATATAATTTTTGGTTCTCACATATGTATCCAAATATAGGAACCAAGTATATTCAAGAAAATTGAGCGAGGGAAGGTAGATCTTTGAGTAGCCAACAGAGATAGACTTGCTAATGTAGTTGTTGAGGACTACCAACTCACATTTATAAATGGGATAATCTTGGTGTTGAAGGGTTGTTATTATGTTCCTTATATAACTAAAAACATTATTTCTATATCTATACTATATACAGATGGATTTATTTTCATGTTTGAAAATGAATGTTGCTTATTTTATAAAGATAGCATATGTTTTGGTAAGGAACATTCATATAACGGTCTTTATGTGTTGGATTACACAAACCAAGTAATGGAAATCGATAACAAAATTACTTCACATGACTCATACCACACCCAACTTTGGAATCATATGTTATGTCATGTAAATGAGAAATACTTGAAAAAATTACATTAAGATGGATATTTAGATTCTTTCGAACTAAAACCACTTGGTGTATATTACACATGTCTACAAGGAAAAATGACCAAAGCCCCATTTAGTGGGAAATGTTAAAGGGCCAAAGAACTTCTTGAATTGGTTCATACTGATGTGTGTGGACCATTTACAGTTGAAGAAAGGGGTTTGTACTCATACTTCATAACTTTTACTGATGATTTTAGTAGATATGGATATATCTACTTAATGTGGTATAAGTTGGATTCTTTTGATAAGTTCAAGGAATACAAGAATGAATTTGAGAACTAGATTGGTAAGAAGATTAAGAAACTCCGCTCAGACCGAGGTGGATAATATCTTAATCAAGACTTCATTGATTACTTATAGGAGTTTGGGATCCTATCCCAACTCACTCCTCCTTACACGCTTCGGTGGAATGGTGTAAGTGAAAGGAGGAACCACACCTTATTGGACATGGTGAGATCAATGACGAGTCATTGATCTCACATTATCCTTTTGGGGATATGCATTGCAAATAGTGGCACACATACTGAACCAAGTACCAACTAAATCGATAAATGGTATTCCATACAAGTTTTGGATTGGAAGAAAATCCATGTTATCGAATTTTCATGTGTGGGGAAGTGAAGCGTTTGTTAAGGCCTCTTTAGGTAATAAACTTTCACCCCGAGGCACAAAGTGTACCTTTATAGGATACCCGAAGGAAACAAGGGGATATTACCTATAAAACCCTAAAAAAAGTTTATAGTGGTAAGAAATGACATATTCCTTGAAAGGGAGCACATCTCCAAAAGAGATAGTGGGAGCGAGATGGACTTCGATGAAGTTGAGGCTCAAGGAACACAAGATTTGGTACAGGAGTAGTTTCCACATAGCCCCGTGGAAGAAGAATATGTTCCAGAGACATAAGAACTATGTAGGAGTACAAGAGATGTTAGAGAACAAGAATGGTATGGTTTTCTTGTCACCAAGGATGGTGACTCATTATTAATTGATAATAATGATCCTCTAACCTACAAGAAAGATGTCAGTGGCATAGATGTTTTCAAGTGGAAAGAAGATGTGAATTATGGAATGAATTCCATGTACCAAAACCAAGTCTAGATTTTGGTATATCCTCTAGTAGATGTAAATCCTGTTGGTTGAAAATGGGTATTAAAGAAGAAAATGGAAATGTAAGGACCAGTCAGTATCTATAAGGCACAACTGGTTGAAAAACGGTTTAAACAACATCAAGGTATTGACTAAAACAAAACCTTTTCACCAGTTGTAATGATGAAATCCATCAGAATTCTACTGGCCATTGTCACTTACCATGACTATGAGATTTGGAAAATGGATGTCAAAATATCCTTCCTTAATGGTAACCTTTAGAAATATGTCTATATGACACAACCTGAAGGGTTTGTGACTCCAAATGATGCTAATAAGATATGAAAGTTGAAAAAAATACATTTATGGATTAAATAAATAATTAGGGTCATGGAATATTCATTTTGAAGAAGCCATAATGGAATTTAGTTTTATAAATAATGAATGTTATCCTTGTGTCTACAAATGGTTTAGTGGGAGTGTAGTTGTTTTTCTAATAGTATATGTTGATGACATATTACTTATTGGAAACGAAATACCAGTCTTATAGTATGTTAAGGCATGGTTGAATAAATTCTTCTCCATGAAGAACTTGGGTGAGGTGACATATATTCTTGGGATCAAGATATATTGTGATAGATCTAAGAGATTGTTGGGCCTAATTCAAAGTACATACATTGACAAGATACTAAAGAGATTCAGTATGGAACAATCCAAGAGGGGATTTTTTCCAGTGTCATGTAGAATTCATCTTTCCAAGAAAATGTGTCCTCAGACGCATGAGGAAATAAATAGAATGTCAAGGATTCCTTACACATCAGTGATTGGGTCACTCATGTATGCTATGTTATCTACTAGGTTAGATTTCGCCTATGCATTGAGTTTGGTAGGAAGATATCAAGTTGATCCAGGTGACCTCCATTGGATGGCAGTCAAGACTATCCTTAAGTATCTAAGGCATAGTAAGGATATGTTATTGGTTTATGGAGGAGATGAGGAACTAGTCATTAGAGGATATGCATATGATAGTTTCTAGACTAATCAAGATAACATGAAGTTGCAAATGGGATAAATATTCACTTTGAATGGAGGTGTTGTGAGCTGAAAGAGCTCAAAGAAAGGTGTGGTCGTAGATTATACAGTAGAGTCCGAGTATATCGCAACTTATGAGACTGCTAAAGAATCAGTTTGGATAAAAAGCTTCATCCAAGATCTAGATGTGGTTCCTAGCAGTAAATATCCCATCACACTCTATTGTGATAATACTACAGTGGTGGCTCTCGCAAAATAGTCAAGGTCATATCAGCAGATGAAGAACATACTTCATAAGTACCATCTCTTGAGGGGTTTTTCTCAGAGAGGTGAAGTTGTAGTGAACAAAATTTTCACAGAAGACAGCGTGGAGGGCCCCTTGATCAAATCCTTAACTCATTAGAAACATGATCATCATGTGAGGTCTAGCGTACTGAAAGTCATAGGCAGTAGGCTTTAGTCCAAGTGGGAGTTTTTTAGAGTTGGTGTCCTAGAACCAACTATTTTTACTTTTATTACATGAATATTTAATTACATATTGTTCATTGTTCAGCATGACTATGATGTAATTATGTCTTAGATTATTTGTCGCATTGATAAGGTCATAGCAGTTCCCCGCTATGATGAGAACCTTGAAGTTCTATGACAATATTCTTAAATATAGTTTTGTGGTTGGATGAAATACTATGATGGGACACATAGTATACAGACTGTTAGGTGAAAATACTCATAAGCATATGATACTTCTTCTCATGAATTTCGCACTTGGTAATATCCAATATGGGAGATTATGAGAATGGATCTTTCAGTAGGAATTCCACATGTTTTGGTGTCATTGGATATTCTTATCTATAAGCATGTATAATAGTCCTTTGGTTTTAATATTTTCATTAATACGTGTCACGACTTGCACACTTTGATTTGATGATGAAAACCGTCACGCCATATGTTGGCGGGAAGTAGGGTATATCGGGTGCATCATTAATGACATGTTATTAATGAATAAGCCGAGAAAGGATTTTTCCCTTCCATTTATGGAAGTTGATATTTCATCCCTTTGATTGAAATAGAACTGTCACCATAAATTCCATGTTCATGGTGTAACAATGAGTTTATTTCAATAAATTGAACGAGATATCAACTTCCATAAATGGAAGGGACAAATCCTTCCCTGACTTTTCCATTAATAACATGTCATTCATGACACACCCAACATACCCTACTTTCCGCCAACATATGGCGTGACAGTTTTCATTAGTAAATCAAAGTGCACAATCCATGACACATATTAATGATAATATTAAAGTCTATGGACCATTACACATTATCGTAGATAGGAATATCCAATGACACCAAAACATGTGGAATTCCTACTAGCGGGTATGTTCTCATAATATCTCATCTTGGAGATTACCAAGTGCGAAATTCATGAGAAGAAGTCTCATCTACTTATGAGTACTCGTACTTGACATTCTATATACTATGTGTCCTATCATAGTATGTTATCCAAACACATAACTATATTTAAGAATATTGTCATAGCACTTAAAAGTTTTCATCATTGCAAGGAACTGTTATGACCTTATTAAGGCGACAAATACTCTATGACATAATTACATCATAGTCATGTAGAACAATGAATAATATGTAATTAAATATTCATGTAATCAAAGTATAAACAGTTGGTTCTAGGACACCAACTCTAACATCTTCAAGGATACCACTATGTGAACCATTCATTCCAATAGGGTCACCATCATTCCTAAAGAAATTCATATCACGTGTCAGATATGTGGTGATAGGGCTTAGAAGAAATGTGCATCCGAGTTCTATTATTGAATTTTTATCCATGTTTTATCTGTTTTCTTCATGTATCATGGTTCGTTAGTTTGAGAGCCTAAAATCCATATGTTCTAAAATATTTCATTTCCTAAATGAATGCATATTGAATATAAATTTTAGTTATTATACATGATACAGAATTGAAGGTGAGAGTATATTTAAAGAATAATCAGTCCAATTATTAAATTTTATATTAATTATTTTCAATTTATCTTCAATATTGTTATCAGGTCAAATATTAATATGTATTTTTCATATAAACTATTAAATAAATTTCAATATAACATATTAACTATCAAAATAATTATCAAGGAATATCATGTTGAATGCATAATCAATCCAGTTTTTTATATTCAATACAGTGTTATATAAGCTATCAAGGAATTTAAAAGCTTTTTCATATTCAACATTACTTATGATAGTAACTGTATATTACATTTTGTTGATTTAGTTAAACTTATGAAAATAGATGTGATGTAGATTTAGTTAAATTTAAAATATTTCATGTTACAAGCATAATCAGTGATGTTTTTGATACACACAAAGTCACATATCTTGTTCAAGCATTATAAAAGATTTTCAATATTACTTATGTAACTTTATATTGCATTTTTGCGACATGTTATTTCTACTTTTTATATATTAATTTATCATATCACATTTTTTTATTGATTGAATGATATTCAGTATTGATATTTTTCATATTCAAATTTATGCATTTATAGGAATTACATATATGGGATTAAAAATCTAGGTGGTATTATAAACTTTTCACATTATAGGTACTAAGGAAGAGGTAATAGTATTTAAAATCACACTGCATATTATACTATATATATATGTATCAATATCATAGTAAATATATGAAGTTTAAAGTGTATATTTGTACCATAGTGGTTGTGGTTGGGGTAGCTAAGGTTGTGAATTCAAGAACTCCATTGGTGTAACTTTATGTTGTAGTAAAGACATGCTCCTAGTAATAAGAAAATAATTGGATAAAAAGGTGAGTATGTGTTATACACCATCATGTTAAAACTACATGCATATATAGAAAAATAGATTCCATGCATCCAAATAATTAAAAGTCTAATATATATATTTAGAAAAAGAAATTAAATGCAGAAATTCATTTTATTAATATGAAACAAAAAGTAAATTTACAAAAACTGTATATATTTTTTAATATTTAAAAAATAAACATGATCATTTGAAGCTTCAATACAACATCAAGCAAGAAATCAGTTAATAGATGGATTTTTTTATAAAATATATTAAATTTTAATGGTGACTAACACCCCAACCATATCCTAATAAAGGGATTAAATTATTGGAGACATTATTATTCAAGCTCCATATGCTTTAAAGTCAAGATACCCTTCCATTACATCATATTTTTTTACTTAATGATCAAATCATATAGATAAAACAAAAGATAAATTACCAAGAAATCCTATATGCATTAAATAGGTATATTGATGACAACAGATCTGGTGGATATGGAAAAAATATTGAAATGAACTTACACCGATAGGAAATTTAGACTATGTGGTATATAATTGCATAATTATATTACCAGCATTATTCAATGCAGAGCATATTTCAATATGTCTTCATCTTAATGTAGCTTCCATAATTCTAAAAATATAAGAATCAAACATCATTAGAATTATCATCCTAATTTTTTGGTCCATATAAAATAATATCATAAAAAACATGGATAAATTAATCTTACACAACCCACCTGTAGACAACCCAAGAAACCATGTAAGACCTCAATACCATCAATTTCATGGTGTTAGAGTAACCATAACTGTATATATAAGATTAAGTAGCAGACATAAATAGAAAACGAAGTAAAAAACCCAATGTTAAAGACCACAAGAATCAAATTTGAATTTGAAAGATCAGAGGAAATAAAAGAGATCTACAACCTAGTCCCTTTCAAGAAAAATTAATTAAATTCAATTGAAATCATGAATATATTCAAGAAAAACTCATATAATCATGGGTCAATTCATTATTGAAGAATCTTATGCCACCACCATAATAGCAGAGAAACCAGTAAAACACCAAAAGACAAAAATCAATCTTCCTTTTGATAAACAAGTGATTAACACACTCATAATGCTTAATTTGAATGATTTATTAAAAAAATGGATAACAAAGGACATTTTAATAAATTTGTTTCTAATGTTAAAGTTTTATAATATAGTATAAAACAGATTATGTACCTAATCAAGTTTAAGACTTGTCGAGAATATAGTTCCAATAGTCTTTCAAATGTGAAGAATGGATTCCTTCACAAACTCCTAAGTCAAACTTGTATTATGTAAGAACCTTATTGGAAGTAGGAGTGATTAATTATAGAACAAATTTAAATATATAAACTAAATCATAGAATATGGTATAGGTGATGAACCTACTAAGGGAGTTAAAAATTAAAAAGGAATTAGTCATACTTTTTTGTTTAAAATTATTCCAATGAATACACATTCATAAAAAATGATAATGCCTAAAGATAAGAAATTATTTCAATAATGAAAATAATATTTACAAATAAAAAAATATACATAATAATTATAACTAGTGATAGTAAATACATATTAGTGGAAAGATAATTCAAAGAAAAAGTAACACTAACAAAATGGTTAAAAAATGCATACAAAAATATAGAAAAAAATACACATAAAACATATAAAAACACCTGATTTCATTCATTGATGAGCAATAAAAGTGGAAAAATTGAACTTTTTAAATTTAAACAAAGATGAACCCCTGGAATACTCACATGGGATGGAATGAACAATCAATTCTATGTTACATCTATAAAGTAGTGAAACATAAATGAAATGGATATTGATTGTGATTAAGCACATAGTATAACAACATTAGAAAGAAATTTAAAAGAAAACTTTTATATATAAAACACTGTTTATTAATTCCATGCACTTAAGAGATGCATCAAGTGACTACACACTAATATTCTTGACCTAATAATTTGCATAAAAAATTATCAGAGTAAATTTGAAGAAAATATAGTGTCCAACCACACATGATACATTAATAAACTATCAATTTGGAATGTATGGAAAGAAAAATAAAACCATGGGAATAAAGATATCCTAAAAAATTAGTAATTATGGTATTTGGAATCCTAAATCCAATATTCATAGCTTCATCATATCATAAAACTAAAAGGTGATGTCTCAATAATATATAATAAGAAAAAAATACAACTTTCTAAAAGCCTAGAGGGTAGTTTTATTAAAGCAATCATGGAAGATACAAATAACCATCCACCCAAAAAGAAGTTGATTTTAAAAACAAAATAAGAAGATATGTTTCATGATTCATGTTCAAAAAGAATATAGTACTTTCTATATACGTTGGATGAATAAAATAAATATACGGTATTCTTAAAGATAACCTAAAATGCATCCCCAATGTATTCATTATAGATGATTAACTATAGGCCACATCTATTATATAAAATTTAGTTTAAGATAATAATCACCAATTTAATGAACATAGAGTTAATTAGAACTCAATATTCAAGATAAATTGTGAATGCACTACAAGGAGTAGAAGTTTATTGGAAGAGGAATAACCTATAATTTAAGTGAAGATTCTCTATCCCTGGTGGGCTTAAAAACATGGCTTGAGATATTAAGGGGATTTTACAAAATTATCATATGTAAAATACATGATTAAATATAAATTTATTACGAGATTAATCAAAAAACATGTCTAAAATATCATAAACCCACTCTGAAATGAATTAGACACCAAAAACACCTTCACCACCAGCTGTTAGAAGAACCAAAATGAACTTTGTAATCAAACATGACTATGCATCGAACTATGTGTATATAAAGCAAGAAATGACACAATTACATGGGAATATGCAATTTATTCTATAAAATATTTCCCATAAAAATGTTATTATTTGATAAAATAACAATAGAATAAAATATTAAAATATAGATAGATTATTCAACTGTCAACCACAGATTTATCATTACATTATAAATATTTTTGTGTTATACAATAGAAATAAAAAAGTCGACTTCAAATATAACATTAAACATTGATTTCCATGTGACAGTTAAAGCTTTCTCATAAGTATTAGAAAACACTACCTGGATGAAATAATCTATTTATATGTGATATATTACGGAGGATTAGATAATTAATTTATATATAATATATTTAATTGAGTGAATGAATAATGCATAATGCACATGACTATAGAATCTGAATATAAGATTAAAAATCAATAAATAAAAATGGTATTGCATAATGAAAATTTCAAAACTCAGAAATTGATTCCTAATTATGAATTTATAATGAAGAAAAATGTAATAACTAATTTATAATGTTATTTTTCTTGTGAATATATGTAATAAATTGATAGTTTTGAATGATAAAAAATTATTTTCTAGTAGGAAAACATAATAGATCATTAAAACTAAAATTTTATAGATTCAACAAGTGTGTATAAAAATATATAGTTGTAATTTATAAATATTGAACATTGAATTTAACTGTAATTATAAAATACAGAGTACTTATGATGGAAGACCGTGTATGTTGTACCACTACAGTAGATGAATAAAACTTCTAAAAGATATTAAAATTAATATTAATAAAAAAAATAGAATACCTTCATAAGTTATGAATTCATATACCTATTGAAGATGTAGGAAATTAAAACATTATATTTATTTCAAATGTTCCATAAATTATGGGACAACCTGAAGTATACCATATGTTCCTCACTAATTCGAACATGGATAGCCTGAAGCAGGGACATGGGCTTGGGTTTCACAAAAGTGATGACCTGAAGTGGGGATGCGGGTTTGGGATTCACAAAAGAAATTCCTCACTGATATGATTAGGTAAATCCTAAAATGATAAATGTATTAGAATACAATTAATGATAGATGATGGAAAAGTTCATGAAAAAAAATTATTTGAAATAGATAATGCCCAACCTAAAGTAAAAAAATCCCAAACAGATGTAGATGGAAACAAAATATTAGTTTGGATAAAATGTCACAGACTGATGAGATGTCAAGTATAAAGCAATTTTAGGGAATCATTGAGGAAGATTATTCTTCCAATGAAGAATATTTAGTCAAGGTAAAATAAGAAAACTTGTAAAATAAGAAATGAATCAGATATCGATCATTTAGGGTTTATGGAAATTAGTAAAACATATAAAATAAAAAATTAAAACCTTTAACATCAGCATTAGGACTGTATTAGAGGAGAAGGAGAGGTGGAGGCAGAGACCGAGGTGAAGGCATAGGTGAAGACTAAGGTGGAGGAGATAAAGGTGGGGCATAAGGAGTCATAGACGAAGGCAGAGGTGAAATCGGTGGCAGAGACTGAGGTAGAGGTAGAGGTGTATATAGAGTTGAAGACTGAGGTAGAGGAGGAGGTGGAGGAAAATATTGAGGTGGAGGAGGATATGAAGGTAGAGGAGGAAGATTTGGAGGAGAAGGGTGGGAGGATAAGAGGAATAGGAAATGTGATGGATTTGAAAGTCACGTAGAGGAGGGCATGTAAGGGAAATTGATCTGGGGGTGAAATGTGGAAGGAGGGGCACATGATTTAGTATATATATAATAGATATACATAGATTGTTTAAAAAATAGTTTAAACTAACAACAATACAATGAATTTAAAGTGTTTATAAAAATAGAAACAAATAGTGAAGGGCGTCTATGTAAATGTGTTTTTAATATAAAAGTTAAACATATAGGAAATAAATTATTAAATATCTTTGGGTGTGAAAATGAATTTTTTTAGTAATTAATACAGTTCATCAAGTGGTTTCATCAGATGGAAAAACCTATAAGGAAATAAATAGTAAAGAAGTTAAATTGACAAATAACTATATATGTTGTGTGAAAAAAGCATCAAGGATGTATTTTGATTTAGTTCTCAAAAATCGCTATTTTTTTCATCCTGTTATAAAGAAAAATTTGAAAGAATTATGTTTTAATGGTCGATGTCTGTTTCATATATTGAATTTTAAGATTTCAACACTGACAAGTACAATTTTAAATTTGAATACGTATAGCTCTGTAGGATATCCAAACTCATCATTCTCCTAAATTTTACAAAATTTATTTTATTACAATTTGTACACCCAAATGAAAAAATACAAGAATATTAGACAATTACCCATATCATTAGATCTTTTATCTCTAAATATGTTTTTTGGTTTAAGTTGCATAACCTATTTTTTAAAGAGGACAATTGAGATAGATCCATCATTATCACTTATTAGTAGTTGAACTCGGTATTTGGGTGGATATATATTGATGCTAGACCAACTTGAAATTTATATTAAAGATGCCATAAATTGAAGAGGATACTAAAATCTATCAATGAATATTACAATAAATAAGATTAGTTATCAATAATGGCATCTTATTTGTGTTGTGTACAACTTAAATAACTATCACATAATTTTGAAACAAAGTAAAATGAAACTCTTTTTCATAAAGAATGAGACACAATATGTTTTATTGTGATCAGAGTGGTATTCTCAACTTATATCGATATAGAGCATTGAATAACATAGAAACTGATATCAATCAGCATTTTAAAAATGAAAAACATCATCAAATTTATTTTACATAATTTTCATTATTCAAGTATTATAAAATTTAATGAAAAGGGAAAATAATGAAAGGATGCATGAGACAATAAATGATTCATAATTTTTTTGAATTGAATGTACTAACAAAAAATAATGGGAATGAAAAATCATTTTCCATGAAATTTGATAATAGAGGATTCTAGAAAATGAAAATCAATTTGCAATGAATAATCATAGAATACAGAGGCCCAAATACAGTGAATGAGAAATTTTAGGGAGTATAGTGCCAAAAATTAATTCCATCAAAAGTCATCAGTCACACTACATCGATGTATAGGGTTACTCCTCTTGAAGTATCAATTAAAAGAATTTTTACTATAGTATTATAAAGTTAATGTATTGAAAAATTAGAAAAGGATTACCCCATAATGAATATAAAAAATGGTTTATATTTCAGAAACTACTATCCTCAATTTTTTTGTGAAAATAAGAATATTAATAAAAAAATGAAGTGGATTTTTATAGGAGAAAGTTTCATGCATGATAATTTTTTAGTAAGTATACATTTTTTAATATAAAACGTGTTTTAAAAGAATAAAATCCCTATTGGACATTTATATACACAATGATTAATTAAACAAAACATATATATCATGTCAAGTTTAATAAACATAAATAATTGAGTTTATAACTAAAATAAAGTAAAATAAAAAATCCCTTAGAGTATTACATGAATCATGTTTAAGAAATGATTTACATTGTCTTTTTGAAATTGGATTTATTGGACTCAAGCCTCAACCAATAAGTAACTTCCATATTTAGAACAACTTGAGGTAGCATGACCTTCCAGTGTCACACCCATCATCTTTAAATAAATTATTTTATTAATTTTCTGGGTATCAGGTAGTTCGGGTTGAAGCCCGACTTAAAATTTTTGAGTTCCTGCCTAAAAACGCATGTTTTGGCCTTGACAGCATCCAACGCACTGCGGTCGAAGCCACACAACCTCGTCCGAGTCACCGCGCGACCTCACCCGGTTATTCGCATGGTCTACTCAGTGTTCAAGGTAGACATATAAAGTGTAATGAATAATGAAATGGAAATAAAATAAAAATAATAAGTTTCAATAAAATTTAAGAAATTTCCTTAATGACAACAATAATAATATTGTTTGAGAATATTATTATTATTATTAGTAGTGTTAAAAAATAATAATAATTAATTAAGTCATTATTAATATTGCAAAAATTATTATTATTGTTAATAATTAAATCAAGTCAATATCTTTTATTTCATTTTACTTGGCTTCAAAATTTTCCATCGAGGTGTGGGCTGAGTTTCAGTTGAATTTGATGTTTTTATCAATAAACGAGTTTTCCTTTTGGGGCGCGATAGCATGCGACGCACAGGAAAAGCATAATTGAAAAGTCGTACGGCTTCGCCAGCGCCGCCGTGTGACCCGCCTGTTGTTCAATTAAGCAAATAAAATGGGTTAATAACAGTGAAATAAAATTAAATGTTTTGAAGAATAAAAATAAAAAAAAAGATAAAAATGTGTTGATAATTTAATAAGTCATTTTTTCTTAATAAGTTTTGTTTTAGTGATAATAATAATAATATTATTATCATGGGTTTATTTTAAGAATATTTTTATTAATAATAATAATAATATTATTATTTGTTTTCTTTTAGTTTTTTTTCTCAGTTTCTTTTTATTCTTTATTTTTTCTTTCTTTTTTTTCTTCCTCCCTCTTGGTGTTAGGGTTTCTACAGACTCCCCCCTTCCCCCCTTCTCTTTCCCGTCATGCCCCAACCCCCCTGGCACACTACCTCCTTGGTCGAGCCCCCCTATGCACTACCCCACTAGAACCCCTCACGCTGCACCCCTTGCCTCCTGCCTCCTCCATCTCACCCTGCCCTCAGCCTCGCCACCTCTTTCCACCCGCGCTGCGTGCTCGCCCAAACCCCAACCCTGCTCCCCTTGCCTCCTTGCTACAGCCTCGCCTCACCCAGCCCAACGCCGACCCGCACCTCACCCTCCGATGCCCCCCTACCAGGCTTCCCTCTGTGCCATCGCCTCCTCCCGGCCACAATCTGCTCCTTGACCCCCCTTCCGGCGAGACCCAGGCCGATGCGATTTTCCCTACCAGCGTGGCTCGGTTCCGACACGACTATCCGGCGCACCTCCCCCTTGCTAGGAAACACCAATCTAGATCCCCCACCGACGTTTCTCTTTCCTTCCACATGTGTTGCACCCCTCCGGATAAGTTTCTTTTTTTTTCTTAGCGGGTATGATGTTTGTTTTATGGTTTGATTTTTATTCTTTTTGGTTTAAAATCATTGTTTAGGGTTCAATTTGATATTCGAGTGGTGCATTCGTGGTGCGATTGGAATTTCGCACCAAATTGTGGGGAATTCGACATTCAAGGTAGGTGTTTTCACATTTAAACATTATTTAATAAATTATTTTCTTGCTTAATTAATTTATAGCGCTCTTTGATTAATTCTTTTGGTTGCGGATTTTGTTTTCTTAAATTATTTCATGTGATAGATTTTTTTGTAGTATGTTAATATGAGTGGGGGCGTTCATTGGTTGAAAGCACATATTTAGTCAATTTTTAGTGTTTAATAATACGTACAATTATCTGTTCTTTCGTGCAAGTGGTGTTAATTGTGTTTCGATATGGCGTTGCATATGTCTGATCATAAGTTATGGTGTTGTTTTGGTTGAGTAGGTTGTTGTGGTGAAAACATTTGTTGAGTTGTCTACTAGTGTTTTATAAAGTGTGCGTTTGTTTTGTGAAAAAGTGAAAAGTGAATGGTTTATGTTCTGGTATAGTGTTCATATGTGTTTTGTCCAAAAAGAGGGTTTGAGTGGACTTTTGGTGTTTAAAGTCATGTGTCGTATTCTGAAATTGCTTAATAAAATTTCTAGTGTCTTGTTTAATCGGGAAAGTGGCCTTTTAACCATGCGGTTGGGTTATTAAATGACGTGATTTGTGCAGTTTGTGTTCTTGACGTGGCGTTGGGTGTGTTTGGTCATGAAGGAGGGCTGAGTGGTTTCTTTTGTGTTAAGTCATGTTATGTTTCTTTTTAAATAATTTGTTGACAAAGAATTTAATGTGTTTTAATAAATAATTATTAACAATGCAGAAATTGTTTTAATTGAGTTGGGTGAAGTCTTTTGGTGTGCATACTATTTCAAATGGATTTTTCACTACTGGAAGTCATGGTTTTCCCAACACTTGTATACCAATGGTTCTTTTGAAGCATTGGTATAGGTGATCTTTACCAACGGTTTATGAAAAATGTTGGTAAAGATCTATAAAAATTGATTTTCCCAACAGTTTCATCAAACCATTGGGAAAGATGGGGAAAAAATTAGTTTTCCAAATGGTTAGATGAAACCATTGGGAAAGATGGGAAAAAATGAGTTTTCCCAACGGTTTAATGAAACCGTTTGGAAAACTCTATCTTTCCCAACGGTTTTTAATAACCTTTTGAAAAAATATGCCCCAAATTTGCGAAATCTAGGCAGCCCCCTCCCCACGATTCCAAAAGCATTCCAGAAGCATTGCGCGGCTCTCCCAGAAGCGATTCCGACTCGCAGAAGCCCCACCACAGGTGCACCTCTTCCATCGGATCATCTGCCAGGTTAGACTACTTCCACCTTTCTCAAGGATATCCTTCAACCTCTTCTTAAGGATATCCTTCTATTCAAAGGATATCATTATTCCCAATTTTTTGGGTTTTTGGAAAATTTTATGATTCACCACTCCACGGATTGTGTACTCAAATCACTACATCGGTGTACACATTGTCCAATTAATGTTTTCATTACACATATACATTTACAAGGGCATGATGTCTCTTTATTGTGTTCTAATTTTAAATATTAATAGTTTTTTTTAATCTCAATGCTTAAAATATTAAAGCTTCATGTATATGAACTCATAAGAAATTGTTTGTAATATTTATTCATAGTATTTCATGAAAATCACTCCTTTCATTAAGATCATGTCAAACATGAAGATCTTGTTCATCTTAATTTTTGTACACTTTTTGTATTACATAACAAGTATGTATCTTGTTTCTATAAAAATCTATATATATATATATATATATAATGACACACTGTTCACTTATCCTTTGCACAATAGAACATATGGAGCATCTTCTTGAACTTTGCAAAATAGTATGTGGTCCCTAATTAGTACTTCTTCCTTCTTTATGAAACTAATCCACAGAATGTCAAATTCGCAATATTAGTGAATATTAGTTTTCCTAATATAACTATTAATCATTCTCCCTTCAAAATCATACATGAGTTATTCAATCACCTTTTTAAAACACAATGACCATTTTCACTGATTTGGGGTTCCTCAAAATGCTTGGTAAAATCAGAAAAACAGATGTATTGAATCGTGTTTCTCATATGGTTTCATAGATACAAGTTCATCTCGAAAATCATGACTGCGTGGTTTAAATATCATGAAGACCATGGGATTATTATTCTTCACACAAATGAAGTTGTTTTTTTGAAACTATGTGTTTTTGTTTTCACTTTTGATTTGTCATAAAGGGGATCTTTGTGGTCATTAATCATGGTTGTGGGTGGTCATTTAAGATGTAAGATAGTATGACTTCATTTTACTTGATATATCCAATATTATTATTGATTTATGTTTAATTTGATTATCTTTGACAAGTGATGTTGTTTAATAAGTTGTTATTAATGGTTGTAATAATGACGATATGGTATAAGGGTTCACATGGTGTGTATAAGGGTTCACATGGTGTGTATAACGGTTGACATGGTGTCTAAGTGGGGTGACAGTAGGGCTGTCCAGGTGGGGTGAGGGGGGGATGGGTTTTCCAAGTGGGGTGTGGGGGGTAGGGGTGTCCAGGTGGGGTGGGGGGGGGGGTGCTGGGGGGGGGGGGGCTGGGGGGGGGGCTGGGTTTTCTAAGTGGGGTGGGGGTAGGGGTGTCTAAGTGGGGGGGGGGGGGGGCTGGGTTGTCCAAGTGGGGTGGGGGTAGGGTTGTCCAAGTGGGGTGGGGAGGGTGTGTAGATGGATGAATCTCATAACTATAAACTCTCTATAAATTCTAGAAGTATGAAAATGTATAAGGACATTCGTGATCATTTTTTGGTGGGATAACATAAAAAGTGTTTGATGTTTTTAGTCCTTTTTTATTTGGAATTTATTTTGATGTTGATGTTTCTTATTAATACCTATGATGGGAATTTATTTTAGTTTCTAAATCTAATGAGACTCCCCCACCATGCACTGTGTATGAAACCTCTATCCTTATTTAATCATTCTGTTTACACAGTCTATGCAACCTCTACCCTCATTTAATCAGTGAACTCAAGTCATTAATTCAAGCCTTCATTCTCACTATCATGTAATAAATTGAATGATTTAAACCCATCCTCACATGATTTCTTACCTTAGATAGTGTCCAACATATGGAATATGAGCTTTCGAATTCATCAGTTAAACAAGATCATATATTCCATTTCCCCCAAGATGACTGTACTAATATAACTTTAGGGTAAATTAAATATGGTTATCATTGTACGTTTTATATTATGTGTCCTTCTTGGCCAATACTCACTTTTATGAGGGTGGGGTGCTTTTCACTAGCCATACTGGAATGTGTAGACATCCATAAAAATGTTAGATAAGTCACAAGTTTAATTCAGTAATGTTGTTATCATTGACATACTTTATTATTAATCTCAAATTTAAAAATAAATGTCTTTGTCTATAATTAATTAAATTAAATCTTTTTACAAGCCATGAACAACCTATTAGTGTAGAAGCCTAAAATTTATTCACCCATGGGGTGCACTTGACTTGGGGAAGTAATTGGGTAATGAAAGGTATGGACATAGAGGTGCCAATAATGAGTTATTGAACATGAGTGAATGATTTGGGATGCCTATAACACATAATGGGACCTAAGGCATGTTCCTCTTATAGATCTAATGAAAATTAATATAAATAAATTTTAATTTAATTTATGAGTACTTGTTCTTTACATTATTTTAATAGTTCACTACATCGACTAGAAACTTCTTCCTTTATCGTTTACTTAAATGTATTTTCTATTAAATTTCAATCCTATTGAATTGTTTATGACAAAATGACTTATATAAATTCTTTTTACAGAATGGACAAAATTTGGATGTATGAAATCGATCGGATCTCAAGAAATTTTCAAAACAATTTAGAGAGCTTTATAGATTTTTCATTTCACAATGATTCAGATAGTGGTCGCATACACTGCCCATGTTTTAATTGTGTTGGTAGACCTTGGTTGAGTCGTGAAGAATTCAGCTACCACATAACCAAAAATGGTTTTCAAGCAAACTACTTTGTGTGGTATCACAATGGGGAGAAAATGAAATCTCAAATTGGTGATGATCGAAATGAAAGGACTGGAATGAAGAATTTTTTAGATGATCGGTTTCTGTTTATTCATCATCATGAAAAAGAAAGGATTTCGACTCAAGAAGACTTTGATATGAGGACAGCTGATGCATCTAGTTAAAGTGATGATATTGATAGGGTGAAAAAATTGAATGATGTTTCCACGACTCTAGTATATAGACAATGCGATAAAATGAAAAAGCTGGAATTTTTAATCCGATTGTTTCATAGGAAAACTATGTATGGGATTTCTAATACAGTAATCGATTACATTCTTACCCTCTTGAAGGATTTACTTCCAGATGATGCAGATATTCCCTCAAAAAACTATATGGAATGGAAGTTAGTTGAGGAACTTGGATTTTCAAGAAACAAAATTCATGATTTCCCGAAAGATTACAGTTTATTCTGGGAGGAAACCGCTGAACAAAATGATTGTATAAAATGTGGTACATCCCGCTGTAAGTCAAAATCTGATGGAACACCATCCCACATTCCATAGAAAGTAATATGTCACTTTCCATTGATCCACAGACTCCAGAATCTTTTTATGTCTGATGACATATCAATAAAAATGAGATGGCATGATACCGAGAGAAATAAGACTAATGATGAGTTGGTTCATCCTACAGATGGATTTGCATGGAAGAGATTTGATGTTCGACATCCTGATTTTGTAGCTGATGTACGTAATGTGTGGCAGGGTCTTTCATGCGACAGTTTTAATCCGTTTGGGCATATGCTTACTTTGCACAACACATGGCCAATTTTTATACACATTTATAATCTTTCCCCATGGTTGTGTATGAAAAAACCTTTCACTTTCATGAGTATACTCATATCTGGTCCTTCTGATCCCGACATTGATATTGATGTATTCATGCAACCTTTAATAAAAAAGTTGAAACTTCTTTGGGATGTGGTTGTGCGCACATACGATGCATGTTCGAAAGACATATTTCAGATGCGTGATGCGCTTATGTGGATGATCAATGATTTTCCGGATTATGCAATGATGTCTGGATGGAGCACGAAGGGAAAACTGTCATTCCCAGTTTTTATGAAGAATACACGATCTAGAAGACTGAAACATCGTTATAGTTTCAGTTTTATGGGACATCGAAGATTCTTTCCAAATGATCATCCATATATAATGAATTGTCGAAGATTTGATAATACCATAGAGACTGATGATCCACCTCAGCGTATGTCTGGAACTGATGTGCTTAATGAATTGAAAGATTTCAGTTTTTCATTTGGGAAGGGTCAAATGAAATCTGGAAAGAGAAAGAATATTTCCACTGAAACCTGTTACAATTGGAGGAAGAGGAGTATCTTTTTTGATTTTCCTTATTGGTCAACCAATTTGTTACGTCATTGCTTAGACGTAATGCATATTGAAAAGAATATATGAGAAATGTTGCTTTCGGTTCTTCTACATGTCAAGGGGAAGACAAAAGATGATTTATGATCTCGACGTGACTTGGTGGATTGGGACATCAGACCAGAATTGCATCCTATATGTATCAGTGAAAATAAATTCTAACTTCCATGTGCTTATTATGTGATGAAAACTACAAAAAAAATTTCTGGAAGTATTAGAGACTATTAGAGTTCCTGATGGCTATTCAAGCAACATATCTAAACGGGTCAATAGAAGAGAGTTGAAGCTAAAATCTTTGAAGACTCATGATTATCACGTTCTACTGCATGAGTTGCTTCCAATAGCAATCCGTTATATTTTGTCCAATAATGTAAGGGTGACTGTTATTTGGTTGTGCTATTTGTTTATAGATCTTTGTTCTAAGAAGTTTTCCAAGTCTTTATTGCAAAAAATGTTGACAGATGCCCCGTTAATTTTGTGTGAGTTGGAGAAAATATTTCCTCCATCATTTTTCACATGCATGTTGTATCTGACTATCCATATTCCCACTGAAATACTTCTCAGAGGACCTATTTCTTTTCATTGGATGTATCCAACTAAAAGAAATATGTACACATTAAAGTCTTATGTCCAAAACAGGAATCATCCCTAAGGTTCTATCGTGAACGGTTACTTGGCTCAAGAATGTATGGATTTCTGCTCAATGTATTTGTATGATCTTACTACAAGAATGAATAGGCCAACGAGAAATGAATAAGAACAGTATGAGAAAATTGAACCCAGTTTTCCATCACTTCCTCAAATAGGATGAATTCCAGGATCATATACATTGAAGACATTAAGCCATGAAGAGCGGGAGATGACACATCGCACAGTTTTGTTAAACTGTGATTTGTTCGATGACTATATCAGGTAAATAAATTGAATATGTATATCTTGCATATATATCTACTAAACTATTCATATTTTTTAT
Source organism: Viscum album (assembly GCA_963277665.1). Classification (NCBI taxonomy): domain Eukaryota; kingdom Viridiplantae; phylum Streptophyta; class Magnoliopsida; order Santalales; family Viscaceae; genus Viscum; species Viscum album. The sequence goes on from OY728165.1 coordinate 2,104,934,931, forward strand.
CTACAAGGAACATAAAACAATGATAAATAGGAAGCATCGTTCTTTATCTTTGAGAAGGAGAGAGACTTTTCATAACAAGGAGTTTTCTTCTTGGTTAAAATTGAAGGTAAAAATATTACTGTTTAAAATAATTATATCCATATTTAATTAAGTTTAATAGTCATTTATATTACAGTTATTGAGTTTTTCTTTTGACTCTGTCTCTGAGGAAATAAGAGCTTTGGATTTTGGTCCTAATACCGTGGTTCGTGACTTTAAATCAATTGTTATCAATGGGTACAAATTTATTGTCACTGAATGAGTAAATAACATGAGAACACAACATGATGGTGTTATGGTTATTGCCACAACAGATTGTTATTCCAGTGCATCAGATAGTAGACCGCGATTTGAAAATGTGGGTTATTATGGAGTCGTTGAGAAAATAATAATATTGGATTATTACTCTCATGGACGAGTCACAATGATGAAATTCCATTGGTTTGATTCAATGATGAAACAAGGCACATTTATTGATGATTGTGTATTTCGAGTAATTAATATGATTCACACTCTTTCTACTGAAGAACCATATGTGTTGGCATCAATGGCTAAATAAGTTTTTTATGTCAAAGACCAACTTCGACCTGAATTTGGTGTCATACTTGAAGTAATTTCAAGACATATTTTTGATGATGGTGATGATGGAATTGACACTGTCCCTAGTTCCATTAGAACCAATCCATTTATTTCTTTTGATGACTCCAATAGCTCAATTGTCAGATTTGATTGTGAACCTGAAGTTGTGGTTAAAAATATATAGAATCATTCATCCATGTTCTCAATTATTTTGGTTTACCCCGAGTTGGGTTGTTAAGGTTGGTAATATTCAAATTGATTTAGTATTGATCACAAATATGTTTTAGCTTACTTGACTGTTATGTGAATTTTCAATGTTTATTGGTTGTAGTTTTATTTGAATTGCATTTTCTAATTTGGAATTGAACTGTATTCAAACCTAGTCAAACAATATTTCTAACTTGGTGAACATTACAACTTGTATGATTTATTAAATCCATTCAAGCTCTTCTAAAACAAATGATATCTAAATTACCAATGAATCCCCCTATTCCCTCATATATTTAGTTTTTTTGGTTACACATTAGTTTCCTTTTTCTAATTAATTACATATTTGTTTTGAAAAGCAGGAAATGCAGCCAATTGAAGAGAGATGAAGGAAAAAAATGATGGAGAACAATCGTCGAATGGTGAAGATGGGCATTCCACCATTAGTGCCTACAATGAGTAATTTATTTAAAATATATATATTTAAAAAATATATAATGTCATGTGATTACTTTTTTTGTAAACATTTTTGTAGGATCCACCTATATGTCGACAGTTATTCGATGAGGAGCCTAGTACTGGTCCTGGTACTCAATCTGGTGGTACGAGGAGGGTTCGTACCAGAGGTGGACAAGCAGCTTCGCGTACCCGACTAGACCCTGCCCCTCCCACTGACATATCATCCTTCCCACATTCAGATCCTAGTGTGTCGTTAGGGACACACGGGATATTTGGGCCTCCCATGTTTTCGCCACCTTTTGCATCTTCTGGCCCATCATTTTCATATCCCATGATGATTCCCACTCCCCAGTAAGAATCCAGTCATACAGCTATCCCATCTTCTTTTACTTCTACTTCTGTCTCTCTGAGATTCTATATTACTTCCTATTAGACTCCTGTTCCACCACAGGGTGTTCCATCAGTTTCTATGGATCCAGCAGTGCTCAGCAATCAGACTGGCGTAGGTATATTTATAGAACCCTAACAAATTTTTATAGCAATATTTATTTTAATTATAACATGTTTTGATAAAATATTTGTTTTTATTTCATGACAGATACATCCACTGACAGGAGGTGGGGGTGGGGGAATACATGTATGCGTTCGGTGTGGAACCGCCGCACACAGGTTATGGTGGATTATAATGAAGACAACCAAATGGTTGAGAAAACAGGGCAGCAATGTCGGAGTTTTTTGGCGACGCTTGACAAATACTCTGACATCATTCCCATCAGCCCACTATCATGGAGACATTTTCCAAATGAGGTTAAGGATAAAGCTTGGGCAGAGATATGGGTAAAAAAATCTGTTGTATTTAATTCCATGAATTATTTTTGTATTTATATGAATTAATATTTTGATGTCAGCTTTGATTTAATTTTCCCGATGGTGAGGGTGCACGACCGGAATGTCTAAAGGATTTAGGTGATCTTTGGAGAGCCTACAAGCATGAGTTGTATGTTGGCTGGCTTTCTAGAGTTGGTACTGAGTTAGAGGCGGTACCAGTCATGGATTATTGTCCTATAGAGTAGTATCGTCAGATGATTACTCATTGGACGACTTCCTAGTTTAAGGTATTAATTACATTTGAGGTATTTAAATAATAAATTTCATGTTTTGAATTAATATTATCCTTTGAATTATCTAATTTTATTTAGGAATCATCTGGAAAAAATAAAAAAAAACATTGATGAAAAAAAATACCTCCACACACTAGGACGTACTATGATTCCAGATCATGAGAGAAAGCAGGTATGACAATTGTTTATAAGTTTTCTTTACGATTTACAATTTCTTTTGTTTTTTCAATTATTTAATAATTTGCTAAAGTTTTCATATAACTTTAGTTTTCAATGTCATTGTAGAGGAAAATACAGAATATTGAAGGACGTGTGCCTAGAGCAAAACTGTTTTGCTTGAGTAGACGGAAAAAGGATGGAAGTGCCATCAATGAAGTGTCTCAGCAGCAGATTGTAAGTTTTAATCTGTTGATTTTATATTTTAATATCTATTTTGTAACTTAATAATATATTTATATTTGTAACAGGCTACTTTATAGTCCCTCGATTCCCAAGAACCAGACAATTTTGGGCCAACTGATCACTTACATCAGGTGTTGGGAGAGGAGCATCCTGGCAGAGTACGCTGTCGACCTAGGATAGCCCCGACGAGGTATTGTCCCTCCTCAGGTATGAGTTTTAGTGCCACCGAGTTGTAGAAAGTTAGGGCATAGGCAGAACAGGCTGATAAAAGGGCCACAGAGACGGCAGAATAGTCTGCTAGGGTAAACAGTGCATTTATAAAATTTATTGAAGTTATACATCCAACACTTCCACCAGAGGCCAGCCCATCTTTTGATGAATAAATATCTTCGATGCGTTTTATATATGGTGCACCAGGTATCATTTCTAGTGGTGGTAAAGACGATTTCTAGCATGATGATGATGATGGAGAGGAGTCTGATGTGGAAGAGAAGGGAGAGGAGGAGGGTGAGGCAGATGGAGAGGGCGAGGAGGAGGGCGAGGGTGAGGAGGAGGGAGCTGAGGAGGGAGAGGGTGACAATGATGGGGATGATGATGAGGGTGATTATGATGGTGATGGTGATGTGGGAAAAATTGATTCGTTACATTTTTGACTAATATTACTAATATTTGATGTTTAATCTATTCTAGTTGTTGGTTTTATCTAGACCCGTAGTATAGTATTGGAGTTGAGTTATTTTTATATATTATCTGTTTTCATGGATGTTTTTGTCTTTTAGTGGTTGCGGTGTATCTTGAGCATGTTTATAAAGTTTTGTGTGTTTGGGAACTCCCTGGACATCCCCCCTCCTTCCTGGACCCCGGACAACCCCCACCATCCTCCTTGGACCCCAGAAACCCCCCGTACATCCCCCCCACACTCCTCCCTAGATCCCAGATAGCCCCCTAGATAGCCCCCCCCGGACATCCCCCCCACCCTCCTCCCTGGACCCCCAGACAGCACCCCCACCCTCCTTGATTTCACATGCTTTTTTTTATTTCTCTGATCATGCAATGTTATTTAGGATTATTCCATTTTTGTATGTCTTGAATTTTATGAATGTATTGGTAATATTATTATCTCATTCTCATCAAATTCATGTGATGATATACTTTAATTTGAATACAAAGTCTTGTTGTACATTCTTCATGTTATGTGAATTATGCCTTGTTTGAAATGGACTTCATTTTAATTGATAACAACAACTGGCATACGGAAAACTGACCAAACACATTTAGATTCTATTGAAACTTTAGGAAAATGATCCATGGGTCATATGTGATGTGTACGAGTCAACCGCGCCTCAATCTGAGGCGCAGTGTGGCCGACACCACTCAAAGTGTCACTCTTTTGTTTAAAATGGACTTCATTTTAAGTGAAAACAACAACTGACATACAGAAAACTGACAAAACGGATTCTTATTGTGTCGATACTTTATCACAATGATCCATGGGTCATATGCGATATTTACGAGTCAAACCCACCTCAATCCGAGGCGCGGTGTGGCCGACACCATTCATAGTGTCTCTCTTTTGTTTAAAATGAACATCATTTTAAGTGAAAACAACAAGTGACATACAAAAAACTTACCAAACGCATTTTAAATGTGTTTATGATTTAGTAACACAATACATGGGTCATATGTGACATGTACGAGCCAACCCGGGCTCAATCCGAGTCGCGGTGTGGCCGGGATCACTCTAACTGTCTCTCTTTTGTTTAAAATGGACAACATTTTAAGTACATATTAAAAACTAACCAAACGCATTTGGTTTCCATTGAAACTTTAGGAGAATGATCCATGGGTATTATGTGATGTGTACGAGTCAACCTCACCTCAATCTAAGTCGCAGTGTGACCGAAACCACTCAAAATGTCTCTCTTTTGTTTAAAATGGACTTCATTTTAAGTGAAAACAACAACTAGCATACGTAAAACTGACCAAATGGATTCTGATTGTGTTGATACTTTAGCAAAATGATCCATGGGTCATATGCGACATGTACGATTCAACCCCGGCTCAATCCGAGGAATGGTGTGGCTCACACCATTCATAGTGTCTCTCTTTTGTTTAAAATGGACATCATTTTAAGTGAAAACAACAAGTGACATATGAAAAACTGACCAAACGCATTCGAAATGTGTTGATGCTTTAGGAAAACGATCCATGGGTCATATGTAACATGTACGAGTCAACCTTGCCTCAATCCGAGGCATGGTGTGGCCGGCATCACTCTAAGTGTCTCTCTTTTGTTTCAAAAGGATATCATTTAAAGTGAAAACATCAACTGGCATACGGAAAACCGACCAAAAACATTCGGATTGTGTTTATACTTTAGGAAAATGATCCATGGGTTAATTGAGACGTGTACGAGTCAACCCCGTCTAAATCTGAGGTGCGGTGTGTAACATCCCAAGGTTTTCTAAAAATAAATTGAAAATGCTTGAAATTTTGTTTAAGGTATATATTTATAAGTATCCTTTAAACATAATTTTATTTCTTCTATGATTTGAATTTCAAGAAACTGTCATCTACAATTGGGTTCAGTATGTTATTTAGAGTCTGATGAAACAAACTTGTTTTTTCGGTGAATAGTAACATGCCCTTATGAATAGTAATATGAATAGTAATATGACCTCATGAATAGTAAATAATAATATTATTTTATTTTCCCATGGAAATAGGATAATGGGATCATAATTAATTTTCCAAAGTCACATAAAACTAATTGCACTTCAATATTGTTATTTTTCGAATTAACTGTGACCTTATTTAAAAATTAAATTAATAATATTTAGAAAATTATTTTTGAAAAATGGAGTTCATTTTTGAATTCTACACATCGAAAAATGGTTGGGGTAAATTTTTGGTATTTTTCTGAAACTCTTGAATTTTCGGTGAATAGTGAAATGCGATAAAATACCGTATAATCAATTTATCGGTAAATATGCACTATTTATGACATCATAAGTGATGAAAGGCCACTTGCCTCGAACTCACTTGATATTTTCACTAATTAAGGCCACTTGATTTGAGATTATTCATAGTCTTGATAAAAATATTATAATAATAATTAAAATAATCTAAAATACCTCCCCTCCTCCACTATAAATATCACCCTCACTCCCCTCTTCCTCCCACACCTATCAAGCCTTGAGCATTGTATAATTTCTGCCAAATTCCCTCCTCAATCTTCTTCCCCACGTCCTAGAGCTACTGGTCTCACCAAAAGACCAAAATCAAAGCCCTTAAGAAGGATCTCAAGGAGAAGAGATCAAGAGGTAAACATCCTCTTTCGTTTTCATTCTTTCCTTCCATTTTATGTTATTATCTTCCTTTCCCTTTGTCTTTTGTTGGGATATTTCATTAAATATTCCCCCTTACTGTCCAAATTTTGTATGAATGATGAGATATTCCATTCCTCTCATCAATCTTGTTTTTATGAAATTTTAAGAGACGCCGTTAGGCTGCCGAATTTCCTTAAGAAATTTCTCATGTTTTCTTTATTTCATGATTCATTTTCTTCTTCCTTCACCCCCTCTTATCCAAGAGGAATGAAATCTCCAGAATCATGTATATTCTGGATGTTTTCATGTTTATGGAAAATTACAAATCATTATTCCTCTCCTCTCTCACTTATTTAATGAATAAGAACATTGTCCGTGATGTATCGAATTACCGACATCGTGGACGATGTAATTTCACTTTCCATTAATTCTTTCAAGTCTAGTCATGAAACCATTTATATGGTTGAACCAGGTTATAATATATGTTTTACAACTCATATATGGTTCTGCAATTCTTTTGTACCCATGGTTCAAATTTATAAGACTAAATGAGGTTGTAATTATCAAAGAACAACTTAAATTATCTAAACAAACATAATTAATGTTTTAACTTATAAATCATCATCATATAAAGAATCAAAGTGATAAATGGTATAATTTATGGTACTGGAAATATGTAAATACTACTCCATTCCAATTATGGAGTTTCACTTCTGATCAACAAGAACGATTCATCATGAACCGATTGTAAAAATCACAAAAGAACTCACCCAAAATAATGCAAGGAATAAAATACTAACAAAAAAGGGGTGAAATGAGGTTATGAAATGACCATATAAGATGTTATAAACATGAACATGTTTTTGTAAAATACTAATAACACTCTTTTAACCATTATACAGAAGGTTTACACAATTTTAAAGTAAGACAAGCCCAAGGTAAGAGAATTCTTAACCCGATTTCCATTCTTTGGGTTAACCTTCTACTTTATAATTTATGTGCTATTTAAATTGTTTGTGTGATGGGTTCTGTTTATATTATGTTTAATTATGTGTATTTACAGAGTATATACATATTCCATCCACTCAATTAAGTCTCACTTCAAGTATATGATGTTTATAAGGGACTTTTCTTCTAAAATCCTCTTTTAAAATTCTGTTTTATAAGATTCAAAGGCAATGTTTTTATGCTATTGTTTATGTTGTATGATTATGTTTTGGTTATTGGGAATTGTTTATGATGAAGGTTGGGACCTATATTTCACTCCAATTCATTGGGTATGAGTAAGTTGGAGGTCGGCCGTATGGTTACTCCAAGTGTAACTGTGATGGTTACACAAAGTAAGGTAGCCGTGAGGGTTACAAATTTTAAGGTAGCCAAGATGGTTACAAGATTATGAAACTAATGCCCCAATATACCTCTATGATTATAATTATGTTTGTGTGGATCTTGTGTAAATATCATGTTACACAAAGTAAGATTTTATGGGTGGAAAGCATGTCTTTTGAAAATGTTTTCATACGTCATGCGTATTCATGGACTAATGTGATTTTTCCTTCTTTTTCATACCTTACTGAGCTTTTGTGCTCATCCCAAGTTTTTAAATGATTTTTCATAGGTTAATGGATGAGTAATACAAGGAAGGAAGACATGTTAAATTTTGAAGAATTGTCAAGGAGTCTTGTTTTATGTTTTAATGTTTTATATTCTGAGGAAAATGGAAACTGATTTTATGGTATCCACTATGTAACAATGTGTAATGTTATGAATGTTTTGTCTTAATTCTCTAAAGCTCTAAACTTGAAAAGATACTCAATGTAAAATGAAGTGTTTTCTTGAATAAATTCAAGATTATGTATGAAATAAGTGCGGGTCTTTATAGTTGGTATCAAAGGATAGTTTAGATAACTTTAGGGGTTAAGGTGTTGCTAATAGAATACCATAATAATTTTCAATCTATGTTTAATTTGTGATAACATTTAAAGATTACCATGTTGCTTCATATAAGAAATGTTTGTTTAGAATGGTTGTCTGCAGAAGGAACATGGATGCTGAAGAGGATAGGCACTGACAGAATTAAATCCTTCCTGATCAACAGCCTGGAATGGTAGGGATTGGAACCGAGCAGTTTGTGACAGTAATGGCTCAGCTAACACAGGCAATAAATGGTGGTGGCATCCATGCAAGAGGACAAATAGAGGTACCCCAACGGAACATGACAGTGGTGGAACATTTTATGAGACAACATCCTCCTGCATTCAATGGATCTTCTGACCCAGTGGCAGCAGAAGGATGGATTAAAGCCCTTGAAAATATATTTGATGTTATGGGATGTTCGGAAAATCAAAAGGTAAGTCTTGCCATTTATCGTTTTGAAGGGGAAGCTGATCAGTGGTGGTCAATGGTAAGGAATATCAGGGGTAGAGAAGATTTTTATGCCTTAGTGTGGGATGAATTTAAAAGTCTTTTTCTTGAAAAATATTTTCCTAAGGTGGTGCGACTTAGAATGGAGAAACAATTCCTTGAAATGAAACAAAAGGAGGAAGATTCAGTGGCTATGTATGAGGAGAACTTCACCCGATTGGAGAGGTATGCTCCAAATCATATTCTGGATCTCGATAGCAAAATCAACCGCTTTTACTCAGGATTGAAGCCAAGGCATCGAAGGGCGTTGGCCTCCCGTGAATTAAAAAGTTACGAGAAACTTGTCCGATGTGCTGAGAGGGTAGAGATGGAGTTTGCTGACGATCACATGCAATTTGGAAACAGAGAGAAGAAGAGGTCCAATTGGAAAGCAATGGGTAAGAATCAACCAATGAAATCTGATGGTAAGAAAATCCAGTTTCCAGTTTGTGAAGTGTGGAAAGAAGCACCCTGGGGAATGTCTTATCAAAACTGGGAAGTGTTTTAAATGTGGTAAGTTTAGATATATGGCCCGAGATTGCAATGAAAATGATCCAAAGACTAATCCTGATAAGCAAACTTTAAAGTGTTTTAAATGTGGTGAGATGGGTCACTATGCAAATGCCTATCCAAAGAGGGATCCAAATGATGCAAAGAAGTCAGACTACAAGCAGAAAGGAGTAGTGAGATCTTTTGCGACTATGTCAGCAGATGTTGGGCCATCCAAGAAGTTGTATCAGGTACTTTGTTTGTTCACTCATATTTTGCTAAAGTTTTGTTTGATACGGGGTCTACACATTCCTTCATCTCTGAGAAATTTTCTAGTAAATTGGAAATATCACCTCAACAAATGATACCTGAACTTGTTGTTAAAACACCAGGGGGAAATGTTATAGCAAAGAGGAATTATAAGAATATTTCTATTGTGGTATGTGGAAAGACTTTACCTACAAACCTTGTTGTTTTACCCTTAGTTGAGTTTGATGTTATTCTGGGGATGGACTGGCTTTATGTTTATCATGCTAAGATTGACTGTAGAGATAAAGAAGTTGTTTTTCAGAAAGAGTTCCAGTTTATATACAAGAATGAACCCATACAATTGATAACATATCAAGAAGATGAGAAACTACTGAAAGATGGAAATGAAAGTTATCTGGCTCTTATTTTTGAAAACAAGGGAACTATTCAAATTAAGGATGTGCCAGTGGTAAATGAATACCTTGATGTTTTTCTTGAGGAGTTACCCAGTGTCATACCGGAACGAGAAGTCGAATTCTCAATTGACTTAGTTCCTGATGCTAAGCCAATTTCAAAACCCCCATATCGTATGGCTCCAGTAGAACTTCTTGAATTGAAAAATCAGTTGCAGGATTTGCTTGTCAAAGGCTTCATTCGTCCCAGTACTTCACCATGGGGAGCCCCTGTTTTGTTTGTTAAAAAGAAAGATGGTTCCATGAGACTTTGCATTGATTATAGAGCTTTGAATAACATCACTGTCAAAAACAAGTATCCTTTTACTCATATTGATGACTTGTTTGATCAGCTCCAGGGAGCTCAGTACTTTTCCAAGATTGACTTGAGATCCGGATACCATCAGCTGAAGGTGAAGGAGGATGACATCCCGAAAACAGCCTTTTGTACTAGATATGGGCATTATGAATTTGTTGTTATGCCATTTGGGTTAACTAATGCACCTGCTGTATTCATGAATCTTATGAATAGAGTATTTCATGAGTTCTTGGATAAGTTTGTGGTTGTATTTATTGATGACATTCTGGTTTTTTCTAAAAATAAAGAGGAGCATGAAAAACATATAAGGGTTGTTTTACAAACTTTAAAAGAAAAGAAACTATATGGAAAATTTAGCAAGTGTGATTTTTGGTTGCAACAGATTTCTTTTCTTGGGCACATTGTAAATAAGGATGGAATAACAGTTGATCCTTCCAAAACAAAAGTAGTTGATGAATGGCCAAGACCCACAAATGTTACAGAGATTCGCAGTTTTTTGGGCTTAGCAAGTTATTACCGACGGTTTGTTAAGAACTTTTCACGGTTATCTAGCCCAATAACTAAGTTAACACGGAAAGGGGTTAAATTTGTTTGGACAGAGGAATGCGTTGTTTGTTTTCAGGAACTAAAGAAGAGATTGGTGAATGCTCCAGTTTTGGCCTTACCTTCCCGGAATGGTGAGTTTGTCATTTACAGTGATGCTTCTTTGAAGGGACTTGGTTGTGTTTTGATGCAGAATGATCAGGTAATTGCCTCTGCTTTAAGACAACTTAAACCTCATGAGCTGAATTATCCCACACATGATTTGGAATTGGCAGCTGTGGTTTTTGCCTTGAAAATATGGAGGCATCATCTATACGGAACCAAATGCCAAATATATACTGACCATAAAAGTCTTAAGTATATATTCACTCAGAAGGAATTAAACATGAGGCAGAGAAGATGGCTAGAACTAATAAAGGATTATGACTGCACGATTAATTACCATCCTGGAAAAGAAAACAAAGTAGCGGATGCCTTAAGTTGGAAAAATCATGCATCATTAACCATGATACGTTTGGAATGTGATCCCTTGATTAATGATTTGATGAATTTTGGCTTAGAAGTTGTTGGTGCAGGGAATATATCTGTTTTGTTTCAGGTTTCAGTGCAGTCTTCGTTGTCAGACAGAATTATGAAAGCGCAGAGGGAAGACCGTGAGCTACAGAAAAAGGTAGAATTAGTTAAAATGGGTAAGTTTTCAGAATTTAATCTTGATAAAGATTGTGTTTTAAGGTTTGGAAAAAGGTTATGTGTTCCTTGTGATTCCCAGCTGAAGAAAGAATTTTTGTGTGAAGCTCATAGTTCTCCATTTTCTGTTCATCCTGGAAGTACTAAGATGTACAGAGACCTTTGAGAGTATTACTGGTGGAATGGGATGAAAAGAGATATTGCAGATTTTACAATGAAATGTTTGACATGTCAGCAAGTTAAAGCAGAGCGGCAGTTACCGAAGGGGATGCTTCAGCCTTTACCAGTGCCAGAATGGAAATGGGAGAATATATCCATGGATTTTGTGGTGGGACTACCAAAGACTTCTCGAGGTAACAATGCGATATGGGTTATTGTTGATTGGCTAACAAAGTCTGCTCATTTTCTTTCTATTCGAGATACAATGACATTAGATCAGCTTTCTCGATTGTACCTCAAGGAGATTGTCAGGTTACATGGAGTTCCTCTTTCCATTGTGTCTGACCGAGATCCCAAGTTCACTTCTAAATTTTGGAAGGGACTTCAGAAGTCTTTGGGCACATAGTTGAATTTCAGTACAACTTTTCATCCTCAATCAGATGGGCAGTCAGAACGAACGATTCAAACTTTGGAGGATATGCTTCGAGCTTGTTCAATGGACTATCAGGGAAGTTGGGATCAACATCTTTCATTAGTTGAGTTTTCTTATAATAACAGTTTCCATTCCAGTATCCGGATGACACCTTTTGAGGCCTTGTATGCAAAGCAGTGTCGGACTCCTGCGTTTTGGGATGAAGTTGGTGAAAGAAAGTTGATGGGGCCAGAATTAGTAGAATAAGTGGCAGAGAAAGTGAGGATGATCCAACAACACATGAGGACAACTCAGAGCAGGCAGAAAAGTTATGCAGATAACAGAAGGAAAGACTTCTCTTTCGAGGTAGGCGACCATGTTTTCCTTAAAATCTCTCCTTGGAAAAGTGTGATGCGTTTCGGTAAGAAAGGGAAACTAAGTCCACGGTTCATCGGTCCTTTTGAAATCTTGGATAAAGTTGGAACAGTTGCATACCGCATAGCTTTTCCTCCGAGCTTATTTCAGGTACACAATGTTTTTCATGTTTTGATGTTAAGAAAGTATGTTCCAGATTCATCACATGTCTTGAGGCCGGAAGAAGTTCAGCTAGCAGAGAACCTTTCTTATGAAGAAAAACTGGTTCAAATTATTGATCGAAGAGAACAGGTAATGCGGAATAAGGTAATCTACAAGGTAAAGGTTTTGTGGAGAAACCACATGGTTGAAGAAGCAACATGGGAGTCTGAAAATGCTATGAGGGAAAAATACCCTCAGTTGTTTAATAAGTAAATAAAATTGCGAGGACGCAATTTCATGAAGGTGGGGATAATGTAACATCCCAAGTTTTTCTAAAAATAAATTGAAAATGCTTGAAATTTTGTTTAAGGTATATATTTATAAGTATCCTTTAAACATAATTTTATTTCTTCTATGATTTGAATTTCAAGAAACTGTCATCTACAATTGGGTTCAGTATGTTATTTAGAGTCTGATGAAACAAACTTGTTTTTTTGGTGAATAGTAACATGCCCTTATGAATAGTAATATGAATAGTAATATGACCTCATGAATAGTAAATAATAATATTATTTTATTTTCCCATGGCAATAGGATAATGGGATCATGATTAATTTTCCAAAGTCACATAAAACTAATTGCACTTCAATATTGTTATTTTTCGAATTAACTGTGACCTTATTTAAAAATTAAATTAATAATATTTAGAAAATTATTTTTGAAAAATGGAGTTCATTTTTGAATTCTACACATCGAAAAATGGTTGGGGTAAATTTTTGGTACTTTTCTGAAACTCTTAAATTTTCGGTGAATAGTGAAATACGATAAAATACCGTATAATCAATTTATCGGTAAATATGCACTATTTATGACATCATAAGTGATGAAAGGCCACTTTCCTCGAACTCACTTGATATTTTCACTAATTAAGGCCACTTTATTTGAGATTATTCATAGTCTTGATAAAAATATTATAATAATAATTAAAATAATCTAAAATACCTCCCCTCCTCCACTATAAATATCACCCTCACTCCCCTCTTCCTCCCACACCTCTCAAGCCTCGAGCATTGTCTAATTTCTGCCAAATTCCCTCCTCAATCTTCTTCCCCATGTCCTAGAGCTGCTGGTCTCACCAAAAGACCAAAATCAAAGCCCTTAAGAAGGATCTCAAGGAGAAGAGATCAAGAGGTAAACATCCTCTTTCGTTTTCATTCTTTCCTTCCATTTTATGTTATTCTCTTCCTTTCCCTTTGTCTTTTGTTGGGATATTTCATTAAATATTTCCCCTTACTGTCCAAATTTTGTATGAATGATGAGAAATTCCATTCCTCTCATCAATCTTGTTTTTATGAAATTTTACGAGACGCCGTTAGGCTGCCGAATTTCCGTAAGAAATTTCTCATGTTTTCTTTATTTCATGATTCCTTTTCTTCTTCCTTCACCCCATCTTATCCAAGAGTCATGAAATCTCCAGAATCATGTATATTCTGGATGTTGTCATGTTTATGGAAAATTACAAATCATTATTCCTCTCCTCTCTCACTTATTTAATGAATAAGAACATTGTCCGTGATGTGTCGAATTACCGACATCGTGGACGATGTAATTTCACTTTCCATTAATTCTTTCAAGTCTGGTCATGAAACCATTTATATGGTTGAACCAGGTTATAATATATGTTTTAAAACTCATATATGGTTCTGCAATTCTTTTGTACCCATGGTTCAAATTTATAAGACTAAATGAGGTTGTAATTATCAAAGAACCACTTAAATTATCTAAACAAACATAATTAATGTTTTAACTTATAAATCATCATCATATAAAGAATCAAAGTGATAAATGGTATAATTTATGGTACTGGAAATATGTAAATACTACTCCATTCCAGTTCTCGAGTTTCACTTCCGATCAACAAGAACGATTCATCATGAACCGATTGTAAAAATCACAAAAGAACTCACCCAAAATAATGCAAGGAACAAAATACTAATAAAAAAGGGGTGAAATGAGGTTATTAAATGACCATATAAGATGTTATAAACATGAACATGTTTCTGTAAAATACTAATAACACTCTTTTAACCATTATACAGGAGGTTTAAACAATTTTGAAGTAAGAAAAGCCCAAGGTAAGGGAATTCTTAACCCGATTTCCATTCTTTGGGTTAACCTTCTACTTTATAATTTATGTGCTATTTAAATTGTTTGTGTGATGGGTTCTGTTTATATTATGTTTAATTATGTTTATTTACAGAGTATATACATATTCCATCCACTCAATTAAGTCTCACTTCAAGTATATGATGTTTATAAGGGACTTTTCTTCTAAAATCCTCTTTTAAAATTCTGTTTTATAAGATTCAAAGGCAATGTTTTTATGCTATTGTTTATGTTGTATGATTATGTTTTGGTTATTGGGCATTGTTTATGATGAAGTTTGGGACCTATATTTCCCTCCAATGCATTGGGTATGAGTAAGTTGGAGGTCGGACGTATGGTTACTCCAAGTGTAACTGTGATGGTTACACAAAGTAAGGTAGCCGTGAGGGTTACAAATTTTAAGGTAGCCAAGATGGTTACAAGATTATGCAAGTAATGCCCCAATATACCTATATGATTATAATTATGTTTGTGTGGATCTTGTGTAAATATCATGTTACACAAAGTAATATTTTATGGGTGGAAAGCATGTCTTTTGAAAATGTTTTCATACGTCATGC
This sequence comes from Viscum album, assembly GCA_963277665.1. Lineage (NCBI taxonomy): Eukaryota > Viridiplantae > Streptophyta > Magnoliopsida > Santalales > Viscaceae > Viscum > Viscum album. Next base: position 2,104,950,022 of record OY728165.1, read on the forward strand.
GTATTCATGGACTAATGTGATTTTTCCTTCTTTTTCATACCTTACTGAGCTTTTGTGCTCATCCCAAGTTTTTAAATGATTTTTCACAGGTTAATGGATGAGTAATACAAGGAAGGAATACATGTTAAATGTTGAAGAATTGTCAAGGAGTCTTGTTTTATGTTTTAATGTTTTATATTCTGAGGAAAATGGAAACTGATTTTATGGTATCCACTATGTAACAATGTGTAATGTTATGAATGTTTTGTCTTAATTATCTAAAGCTCTAAACTTGAAAATATCCTCAATGTAAAATGAAGTGTTTTCTTGAATAAATTCAAGATTATGTATGAAATAAGTGCGGGTATTTATACGGTGTGGCCGGTACCACTCTAACTATGTCTCTTTTGTTTAAAATGGACAGAATTATAAGTGAAAAGAACAACTGGCATACGTAAAACCAAACAAAAACATTCGGATTCTATTGATAATTTATCACAACGATACATGGGTCATATGAAACGTGTATGAGCCAACCCGGGCTCAATCTGAGTCGCGGTGTGGCCGGGATCACTCTAAGTGTCTCTCTTTTGTTTAAAATGGACAACATTTTAAGTACATACGGAAAACCGACCAAACACATTAGGTTTCTATTTAAACTTTAGTATAACAATACATGGGTCATATATGATGTGTAAGAGTCAACCTTGCCTCGATCTGAGGTGCGGTGTGGCCGAAACCACTCAAAGTGTCTCTCTTTTGTTTAAAATGGACTTCATTTTAAGTGAAAACAACAACTAGCATACAGAAAACTGACCAAACAGATTCTGATTGTGTCGATACTTTAACAAAACGATACATGGGTCATATGTGACATGTATGAGTCAACCACTCCTCAATCTGAGGCACGGTTTGGCCGACACCATTCATAGTGTCTCTCTTTTGTTTAAAATGGACATCATTTTAAGTGAAAACAACGAGTGACATACAAAAAACTAACCAAATGCATTCTAAATGTGTTGATGATTTAGGAAAACGATACATGGTTCATATGTGACATGTATGAGTCAACCCCACCTCAATCCGAGGCTCAGTGTGGCTGGAACCACTCTAAGTGTCTCTCTTTTGTTTCAAAAGGATATCATTTTAAGTGAAAACATAAACTGACATACGGAAAACCAAACAAACGCATTCGGATTGTGTTGATACTTTATGAAAATGATCCATGGGTAATTTGAGACGTGTAAAATTCAACCTCGTCTAAATCTGATGTGCGGTGTGTCCGGTACCACTCTAAATGTGTCTCTTTTGTTTAAAATGGATAGGATTATAAGTGAAAAGAACAACTAGCATACAAAAAACTGACCAAATGCATTCGTATTACATTGATAATTTATCACAACGATCCATGGGTCATATGTGACGTTTAAGAGCCAACCCGGGATCAATCCGAGTCGCGGTGTGGCTGGTATCACTCTAAGTGTCTCTCTTTTGTTTAAAATGGACAACATTTTAAGTACATACAAAAAACCAACCAAACGCATTCAGTTTCCATTGAAAATTTAGGAGAACAATACATGGGTCATATGTGACATGTAAGAGTCAACATCACCTCAATACGAGGTGTGGTGTGGCCGACACCACTCAAAATGTCTCTCTTTTGTTTAAAATGGATTTCATTTTAAGTGAAAACAACAACTAGCATACAGAAAACTGACCAAACAGATTCTGATTGTGTCGATACTTTATCACAATGATCCATGGGTCATATGAGACATGTAAGAGTCAACCCCACCTCAATCCGAGGCGCGGTGTGGCCGACACCATTCATAGTGTCTCTCTTTTGTTTAAAATGGACACCATTTTAAGTGAAAAAAACAAGTGACATAAGAAAAACTAAACAAATGCATTTGAAATGTGTTGATGCTTTAGGAAGATGATCCATGGTTTATATGTGACATGTAAGAGTCAAACCTGCCTCAATCCGTGGTGTGGTGTAGCCTGCACCACTCTAAGTGTCTCTCTTTTGTTTCAAAAGGATATCATTTTAAGTGAAAACATCAACTGGCATACAGAAAACTGACCAAACGCATTCAGATTGTGTTGATACTTTAGGAAAATGATCCATGGGTCATTTGAGATGTGTAAGAGTCAACCCTATCTAAATACGAGGCGCTATGTGGCCGATAACACTCTAACTGTGTCTCTTTTGTTTAAAATGGATAGGATTATAAGTGAAAAGAACAACTGGCATACGAAAAACTGACCAAACGCATTAGGATTCTATTGATAATTTATCAAAATGATCCATGGGTCATATGTGACATGTAATAGCCAACCCGGTCTCAATCTGAGTCGCGGTGTGGCCGGTATCACTCTAAGTGTCTCTCTTTTGTTTAAAATGGACAACATTTTAAGTATATACGGAAAACTGACCAAACACATTCGGTTTCCATTGAAACTTTAGGATAATGATACATGGGTCATATTTGATGTGTACGAGTCAACTTCACCTCAATCTGAGGCACATTGTGGCCAAAACCACTCAAAGTGTCTCTCTTTTGTTTAAAATGGACTTCATTTTAAGTGAAAACAACAACTAACATACGGAAAACCAACCAAACGGATTCTGATTGTGTTGATACTTTAGAACAACAATCCATGGGTCATATGTGATGTGTAAGAGTCAACCCCGCCTCAATACAAGGCGTGGTGTGGCCGACACCATTCATAGTGTCTCTCTTTTGTTTAAAATGGACACCATTTTAAGTGAAAACAACAAGTGACATACGAAAAATTGACCAAACACATTCGAAATGTGTTGATGCTTTAGTAAAATGATCCATGGGTCATAGGTGACGTGTAAAAGTCAACCTAGCCTCAATCCGAGGTGCAGTGTGGCCGACACCACTCTAAGTGTCTCTCTTTTTTTTCAAAAGGATATCATTTTAAGTGAAAACATCAACTGACATACGGAAAACTGACCAAACAGATTCGGATTGTATTGATACTTTAGTAAAATGATCCATGGGTATTTTGAGACATGTAAGATTCAACCCCGTCTAAATCCGAGGCACGGTGTTGCCGGTACCACTCTAACTTTGTCTCTTTTGTTTAAAATGGATAGGATTATAAGTGAAAAGAACAACTGGCATACGGAAAATTGACCAAACGCCTTCATATTCTGTTGATAATTTATCACAACGATCCATGGGTCATATGTGACGTGTATGAGCCAACTCAGGCTCAATCCGAGTCGCTATGTGGCCGAGATCACTCTAAGTGTCTCTCTTTTGTTTAAAATGGACAACATTTTAAGTAAATACGGAAAACCGACCAAACACATTAATTTTCTGTTGAAACTTTAGGAGAACGATCCATGAGTCATATATGAAGTGTACGAGTCAACCTTGCCTCAATCCGAGGCATGGTGTGGCCAACACCACTCAAAGTGTCCCTCTTTTGTTTAAAATGGACTTCATTTTAAGTGAAAACAACAACTAGCATACGGAAAACCGACCAAATGGATTCTGATTGTGTTGATACTTTAGAACAATGATCCATGGGTAATATGTGACTTTTACGAGCAAACCCCACCTCAATCCTAGGCACGGTGTGGCCGACACTATTCACAGTGTCTCTCTTTTGTTTAAAATGGACATCATTTTAAGTGAAAACATCAAGTGACATACGAAAAACTGACCAAACACATTCGAAATGTGTTTATGATTTAGGAAAAGGATCCATGGGTCATATGTAACATGCAAGAGTCAACCCTGCCTCAATCTGAGGCACAGTGTGGCCGAAACCACTCTAAGTGTCTCTCTTTTGTTTCAAAAGGATATCATTTTAAGTGAAAACATCAACTGGTATATGGAAAACCAACCAAACACATTTGGATTGTGTTGATACTTTAGGAAAATGATCCTTGGGTCATTTGAGACATGTACGAGTTAACTCCGTCTAAATCCGAGGCGTGGTGTGGCCGGTACCACTTTAACTGTGTCTCTTTTGTTTAAAATGGACAGGATTATAAGTGAAAAAAACAACTGGCATATGGAAAACTGACCAAACACATTCGGATTCTATTGATAATTTGTCACAATGATCCATGGGTCATATGTGATGTGTACGAGCCAACCCAGGCTCAATCCGAGTCGCGGTGTGGCCGGGATCACTCTAAGTGTCTCTCTTTTGTTTAAAATGGACAACATTTTAAGTACATACGGAAAACTGACCAAACACATTCGGTTTATATTGAAACTTTAGGAGAATGATCCATGGGTCATATGTGACGTGTACGAGTCAACCTTGCCTCAATCTGAGGTGTGGTGTGGCCAACACCACTCAAAGTGTCTCTCTTTTGTTTAAAATGGACTTCATTTTAAGTGAAAACAACAACTAACATATGGAAAACTGACCAAATGGATTCTGATTGTGTCTATACTTTAGTAAAATGATACATGGGTCATATGTGATGTGTACGAGTCAACCCCACCTCAATACAAGGCATAGTGTGGTCGAAACCATTCATAGTGTCTCTCTTTTATTTAAAATGGACATCATTTTAAGTGAAAACAACAACTGACATACGAAAAACTAACCAAACGCATTCGAAATGTGTTTATGCTTTAGGAAAATGATCCATGGGTCATATGTGACATGTACGAGTCAAACTCTCCTCAATCCGAGGCACAGTGTGGTCAGGATAACTCTAAGTGTCTCTCTTTTGTTTAAAATGGACAACATTTTAAGTACATAAGGAAAACTGACCAAATGGATTCTGATTGTGTTGATACTTTAGAACAATGATCCATGTGTCATATGTGACATGTACGAATCAACCCCGCCTCAATATGATATGCGGTGTGGCTATAACCACTCAAAGTGTCCATCTTTTGTTTCAAAAAGACATCATTTTAAGTGAAAACATCAACTGACATACAGAAAACCGACCAAACACATTCGGATTATGTTCTTACTTTAGAAAAAAGATCCATGGGTCATTTGAGATGTGTATGAGTCAACCCCGTCTAAATCTAAGATGCGGTGTGGCCGATACCACTCTAACTGTGTCTCTTTTGTTTAAAATCACTAGTGCAGAAAACATTATTTACGTCATCATTTTTTACGTCGGTTATATATAACCGACGTGAGAATCTGTGAAACGTGGTTTTTTAGGTCGGTTATTTTATAACAGATGTAACAAATGCATTGAGTAGATTTTTAACGTCAGTTATTTTAATAACCGACGTTAAAAATTGCGCGTGTTCGGTTTTTACGTCGGTTATAAATTAACTGACGTTAAAAATCAAAGCGCGGGGCTTTTTTACGTCGGTTATTTGATAACCGACGTAAAAAATGAAATATCTAGGCGTTTTTTACATTGGTTATAAAATAACCGACGTAAAAAACGATTTATCTATGGGTTTTTTACGTCGGTTATCAAATAAACGAGATAAAAAACCCCCCGCGCTTTGGTTTTTTACATCGGTTATTTTATGACCGACGTAAAAAACAAGATATCTATAGGTTTTTTACGTCGGTTATTTTATAACCGATGTAAAAAACCCCCCGCGCTTTGGTTTTTTACATCATTTATTTTATAACCGACGTAAAAAACGAGATATCTACGGGTTTTTTACGTCGGTTATTTTATAACCGACGTAAAAAACCAAAGCACGGGGGGTTTTTTACGTCGGTTTTAAAATAACCGATGTTATAAATTTAAAAAATATTTTATAACGTCGGTTATATAATAACCGAAATTATAAAACATTTAAAAAATTAAAGCCCCGTGGACTGTCATTTATGATTTTTTGATCGACAGTCCGCCGGCTCGTCTCTCTCATGCGGTAAACCCTAATCGGCTCGTCGATCGACCTGTGTTAAACTCATTTTGGCTTCATCGTTTATCATCTTTACTATCCTCGGATCTATCATCTCAACTCAAAACACTCAAGTAAGCCTTCCACAAATTTATTTCGTTCGTTTTTTTCCCGGATAGTCTATATTTATGTTTTGTGATTTTTTTGTTTAAACTAGGTTAGATTCTTCCATTTCGAACCCTATTACATCTTTTTGAATATCGTTGGCACTGGACATTCATTTTTATCTTGAGTGTCTTGTTTTTGTATTTATTTATAAAACAAATTTTTATATATTACCTTGCATTTAATGACTCAAAATCCTCCTATGTTGGAAACATATTTGGGGTTATTTATTGAAGGACTATGGCGCGATTAAGGAAATATTTGGAATATTTCCTGATTTGACCGATTTGAATTTCATTATCAAAAAGAAATTTGAGGTATGGTTGATTCATCCATTACTTTTATCCTATATTTCATTTAACGCTCAGGTTCATCTAACAATTTTGTAGTTGGATAACCAATAATGTTTATGTGATTAGAGAATTAAAAGAAATTATCATCATATATAGTGAATCATCCTTGTTGAGTGTCTTATCATAGAATAGGAATCAATCATCCATATTGAAGATGTCATTTTTTTAGAAAACAAAAACCATTAATGTAAACCATTTATCATTCATTAATTGAACTAAAATAAATATTTACACATGAGTTTTAATGGAACATAATAAAATAAATATTTATCATTCACCCTCATAGAGTCTAATAAATCTATGATAAACCATTTGTTTTCTTTAATGGAAACAAATTCACTTTTACCCACTTTGTATTTTTAGAAGACACTAAACTCCCTTATAATTTCACCCTTCTGGGAAGTATTAAACATCATTATATCCCTTTAAAAAATCTAAATGTCATAGAAATATTGTGCATCCATTTTGTCTTATAGGACTCTACTATAGATAAGTATACCATTTTTAATATTATTAGTTATGATAAACTCTATCATAACATCATTAATATATGTTTATAAAAATGGAAATATCGCAATTCTCATGATTTTAGTTGAGAATAATGATAATGTTTTTTATTAATGATAATATAGACATGGGTAATTTTACAAAAAGAATGTGAACTTGAATAATGAATGTTACTTATATGTATTTCACAAGATTTTTTGATTTTATGTCACAAAACTAATTAATGATCGAATACAATAAATAATTGCACCACCAACCAAAGTGAAACCAGTGTGTTGTTCTATTTTAGAAATTCAGGATTCAATCAATGAGATTGTGATTTATTTATTTTTTAGAGTTTCTGAATCAAGATACTAGATTATATTTCAAATGGATATTTGTTTGTTTTTTGATGTTTCACGATTTTATTTAATGTAGGTTTTTATTTTTCATGGATTACTTCATAAAGTGGTCTCGGTTCATTTGATTTTGTGTTTCCTTTGACACCATCCCCCCTCAATGACTATGATCTCTCATTGCCAGTTTTTCTCTAATTGTTCTCTCATACACCTTTTGGATTTGATGGTTGATTACAAACATATTTATTCAAATATTTAAGCTGAATTATTTTCATTTTTTAGGATTATATTGCTATTTGATGCCACTTTATTTACTATTCTATCCAATACTAGGACCCTTTCTAGTAAGAAAAATTTCATAAGAAATACGATTGGACTCTTCATCATATTTCATGAAACTTTTTTAATAATGTCACGTTTTAAAAAAAAAATGTTATATCAAAGATGTGGAAACAGGTGGTGTCCGGGGGGTGTCCAAGGGGGTTGGTGGGTGTGAGTGGCTGTCCATGGGGGTGGGGGCCTATCTAGAGGGTTTTGGGGGTTGTCCGGGGGGTGGGGGGATGTCCAGAGGGTTGGGGGGTGTCCAGGGGGGTGTTCAAGGGGTAGGGGTGGGGGTGGTGTCCAGGAGGGGTGGGGGGTGCTGTCTAGAGGGGTGGGGGGCTGTCCGGAGGGTTGGGGGGTGTCCAGGGGTGGTCCAAGGGGGTGGGTGGGTGTGGGGGGCTGTCCAAGGGGGTGGGGTCCTATCCAGAAGGTTTTGGGGGTTGTCCGGGGGGTGGGGGGTGATTCTCAGGTTTACTCCATTTTCTCCAATTTTCTATCAACTATGTAGGCGTCATGGTTTTCTTTGATTCAATGAAATTTAAAACTGTTATATCTAACTATATTTTGTTTTAAAAATAATATTCAAGCATATTTTCTTAAATACCCATAGATTTGTTTTATATTTTAAATTGTTTTACATTCAAATTATGATTTTTTTCATATAAACATATATTTGTCTTATCTTAAAAATATATATTTTTTGTTGATATTTGTTATAGGTAATAATGAGTCGAAGTTGGATTATGGCACATCAAATGAGAAATGAATTTTAGGAAGGTGTTGATGCCTTTTTGGAATTTGAAAAATGAAATGTTCCAAGTAGTGACATTTTTTTTCTGTCCATGCCTGAAATGTTTGAATATGAAGAATTTGAAAAGTAGAGAGATAAAAGATCATCTAATTTGTCATGGTTTTAATCCGAGTTACAGCCCTTGGATTTGGAATGGTGAAACTGGACGGAATTTCACTGATGATGATGATTCGCAAGATGGTAACTCCGATGGAATTGAAGAAATGATTCGCGATATTGTAGTAGAACAAATTGAGATAGAACCGACAGTTGCGCGTCTATATGGTGATGCTGAAAAACCATTATATCCTGGTTGTAAAAATTTTACAGTTTTGTCAGCGGTGTTAAGATTGATTAACCTGAAGGCGAAACATGGATGGAGTGACAGAAGTTTTACAGAGCTGCTACAATTAATGAAAGACATTCTTCCAAAAGATAACGATCTTCCCGATTCAAATTACAAAGCCAAGAAAATATTATACCCGATGGGATTGGGATACAAGAAAATACATGCCTGTCCGAATGACTGTATTATATATAGGAAGGAATATGAATTTCTGTCAGAGTGTCCTAAATGTGGGACATTACAGTATAAGGTGAAATAAAAATCACTGGCTGGTGTAGAGATTACAAAGCTCCCTTCAAAGGTATTTTGGTATCTTCCTATAATTAATCATTTCAAATGTTTATTTGCTAATTCAGATGATACAAAAAGGTTAAGATGGCATGATGAAGAGCGGGTATGTGATGGAAAAATACGTCATCCAGCTGATTGTCCACAATGGAAGAAAATTGATGCGCATTATTCTACATTTGGAAATGAAATTAGAAATCTCTGACTAGGGTTGTGCACAGATGGAATGAATCCATACTGAACACTCAGTAGCACACATAGTTCATGGCCTGTTTTATTGGTAATTTACAACCTCTCTCCTGAAGTTTGTATGAAGCGAAAATATGTCATGTTGAGTATAATGATCTCTGGTCCAAAGAAACCCGGTAATGATATTGATGTTTACTTGTCACCGTTGATTGATGATTTGAAACTGTTATGGGCTGATGGTATTAGGGTGTATGATTCTTATAAAATGGAATATTTTCAACTGCGTGCAGTGATTCTGTTCACTATAAATGACTTCCCAGTGTATGGAAATTTGTCTGGATACAGTGTTAAAGGGAATAAAGCATGTCCAATTTGCGAACAACAAACGTCTTATTGTCAATTTCATCATCGGAGGAAAACAGTGTACATGGGTCATCGAAAGTTTTTGCCTATGGAACACCCTTATAGAAGACTGAAAAAGGCATTCAATGGCTCACAAGAATTTGATACTGCTCCAAAAACTTTATCCCCTGATCTGTATTTTGAGAGGGTGAAAAACCTTGATGTGACATTGGGAAAGACACAGAAATTTGGTAATGATAGACATATTTGGAAGAAAAAGTCAATTTTTTTGAGCTACCATATTGGAGGTATCATGAAGTTAAACATAATATTGATGTCATGCACATAGAGAAGAATATCTGTGATTCTTTGATTGGAACATTGTTAGATATTAAAGGAAAGACTAAAGATGGGTTGAATGTAAGATTAGACTTACTATCAATGGGAATACGTTTGGAGTTAGCTCCCACTCCTAAAAGAAGACAAACATTTCTTCCCCCGGCTTGTCATACATTATCGAAGAGGGAGAAAATTAGCTTCTGTCAGTGTCTTCATGATACCAAAGTGCCTCAAGGTTATTCTTCTAATGTAAATTTTTTTGTCTCATTGAAGGACTTGAAGTTGATAGGTATGAAATCACATGATTGTCATATCATGATGCAACAAATTCTACCAGTTGCATTGCGTGGAATATTGCCCATTCATGTCAGAAAGACTATAATGAAGTTGTGTTATTTTTTCAATTCAATTTGTAACAAGGCGATTGATGTGAATTCTTTGAACATTTTGGAAAAGGATGCAATTTTTATACTTTTTCAATTGAACATGTATTTTCCTCCAACTTTTTTTTTGATATAATGGTGCATTTAATGATTTATCTGGTTCGAGAAATAAATCTTTGTGGACCTGTATATCTTTGTTGGATGTATCCTTTTGAAAGGTATATGAAAATATTAAAGGGGTATGTTAAAAATATATATCGACCTGAAGCCTCCATTATTGAAAAGTATATTTCTAAGGAGGTAGCAGAGTTTTGTATGAGCTACTTGGCTGCGGCGCAACACATAGGTTTGCCTCCATCTCGCCATGAACGAGTTAATAATGAGGGAAAGAGGATTCGCGGCTTGAAAGTCAAATCATTGTCAGCTGAACAGATGAAGAAGTTAGAATCATACATCTTTAATAACATAGCTGATGCTCAACTGTATATCACATTGCATATTAATGAGTTGAAACAATGTCATCCAAAGAAGAAAGAAATGTGTATTTTGAATGAGCACAACAAAACTTTTTTGTCATGGATTAAAAAGACTTTTCTTGGTAGATCAGATGTATCAGAGACATTAAAATGGATAGTGGGTGGTCCATGTTTAAATGTGATAACATGGTCCGGTTATGAAATTAATGGTTATACATTTCATACGAAAGCTCAGGACAACAGAAGTGCAGTTCAGAATAGTGGTGTATTGGTGTTTGCAGAAGCAATGCATTTTTCGAGTGATAATGAAAAAAACCCAATTTCTACATCAAGTGAATATTATGGAGTGATTGAAGGCATATGGGAGGTTGATTACTTTAAATTTAAAGTTCCCATTTTTAACTGTAAATGGTTTAACGGTAACAACGATGTCAGACATGATGAATTTGCAATGACACTTGTTAATCTGAATAGATTGGAAGACACAGCTGATTCTTTTATAATGGAAACACATGAAAAACAAATTTTCTATGAGTAGATCAATCAGATATGCAGTGGGCTGTTGTTTTACAAGGGAAAAAACAATATGTTGGTGAGGATGAAATTGATGAATATGCTGATTTATGTGAGATCCCTACTTCCATGGAAAGATTAATAGAACATAATGATGATCATGTTGAAGACATAGTTTGTTCCATAAGGAACGATCACGATAAAGGAATTTGGGAAAATAATCCATTTTTACATTCCTAAAATTACAGGTAACATATGTTTATTTCTTGTTTACATTTATTTTTTCCATAAATGTTAGATATTGTAAGTTTTTTATTTATTAAAACATGTTTTAAAACAAAATAAGTATATTTTTTTGTTTTTTTTAAGTTTGTATAGTTTACTTTATCATGTTTATAACCATTACATGAATTATATATCTATTATTTTTTTTCACTGACAATTACTTTACCATGTTTACCAGGTTTACCATTTTTACCATGTTTACCATCTTGACCATATTGACCATCTTGACCATCTTTACCATCTTTACCATTGTTTAACATGCTTAACATATTACCAATGATTACTATTATGTAACTTAGTACACTTTTCTATTTTCTGATTACAGTAGTATTAAAATATTTGAATTTGAATATTTGTGAACTGACGTTTGTTTTTTTGATTTGAAGGATAATGACAGATCATTCAGATGATCAACCACATGATTCTGGAGAGGAGCATATTGCTGGTCATACCTCTGGGGATGAACATTCACATGATCCTATTACGACAAAGAGTTTAAAGGATGGTAAACGTGGGTACACAAGTTTACCAAAATTATCACTTGCCCGTACGCAGGATCAGAGGATAGTCGTTGATTTTGATGATAATGATATTCCTAAAGGTCCGAATGCAAAAGATTTTAAGAGTTTTGTAGCAACTCAGGCTAAGAGTAAAGTAGGCATTCTTTATGATGATTGGAGAAGTGTGGATAAAGCGATTATCTCTTAGTTGTGGGAGACAACTTTGGTAAGATATTTTTTCATTTTTTGACTATTATTTTAATGTTTCTAGTATATATAATATGTTTAACCTCTTATTTATTAGATGACATTTGATATTCCTGACACTGGAGGAGTCAGGAAGAAATGCTTATCATTGGCAGCCAGGAGATGGAGGGATTTCAAATCAACCCTCTCATCTGATTTCATTTATGGTCATAGGAGTCATGACAATCCATGTCGTATATATCCTTTTATAGATGAAGACACATGGAGATAGTTTTTTGAAAGTAGAAGAAAAGAGTCATTTCTGGTAAGGTCAATATAAACTTTTATAAACTTTCTTATATAAATGATTTTATTAATGTTTTGTTGATGATTTCTTATTCTTAAATTATATCAAACAAGGAAAGCTCATCATGAGATCCAATCTAAAAATGTATACCCTCATAGTTTATCTTGGGGAGGGTATGCATTATTGGAAGAACAAATGATGGAGGAAAAATTTCAACAACTAAGAGCTGAGTCTTTAAGCTCTGGAGAGGTGACCCCTCCATCCCCTCCATCTAGACATGGAAAGTGGAAGAGAGCTCGGAAGGGAAAAAAGGGCAATATCTTTCAGAAGAATCAAGAATCGTACCTGATAGGATTGTAAGATATATATTTTATTTATTTAAGTTAACTATTTTCTTCATATAATTTCAATCATTACAGAAATGTTCAATTAATTAATACAGGACTCTCTTGAGAAGCAGAGTTCAGAGGGGACATTTACAGCTACTGGGAGGGAAGATATTTTATTTGCAGCATTGGGAAGGCCCGAACATCCTGGTCGTGTAAGAGGATATCCGAAAGGTGTATCGGTAAGAAAAGTGTTCCCACGTTCTTCAAATTCTAACATTGAGGGGGTTTATAAAAAAAAGAATCCTTGGAGGCTAAAGTTAATAATATTAATGCGACGATGGAGGAAAAGATTAGAGAGTCGGTGTAGTCTATGTTTGCAGAAATGCAAAGACAATTTCAGACTTCAGCTCCCACTCCTCCACCTCCCACTGCAGACCCCATTATTTATCCTCCACCTCCACCAGTAGCTCCCACTCCCCCACCTTAGCCTGCAAACCCCATTTTTTATCCTACGCCTCCGCTGCAGCTTCCTACTTATTGCGAGTTGTATGTTGATGATTCTCAACATCATATAGTAGCATATGGGTTGGTATATTATATAAGAGATACAGTTCATCATCAACAATTAGAGGTAGAGAATCAGAGGGTCACTGTACAGGATATTATAGATAGATCAGCTATGGTACCAATACCTACAGATGAGGTGGCGACAGTTGGACAGAGTATTGGCCATTTTTTAATTTGGCCATCTAGACTTCTTCGACTCATTACCATAGAGGTATGAATGTTATATATTTTATTTTATTTTTTTATTAAAGTTGTTTTATCATTTGAAAACTAATATAATTCTCAATTTTTTTATAGGAATACTTCAAAGGTAAAGAAATACTGTATAGACAATAACAAAGACAAATGGATATGACATCAGATACAGATTCAAATGGTCTTGACAGATTGTCAAGATATTCACATTTGTTTTCGGGTTATTATGAGTTTCCAATGGAAGCTCATGTTTGTGGACGTGAAATAAGAGTGGGGATTATAAAAACTGATATCATGGAGTTTGTTACTGGAGATAAGTTGGGCATCAACGTGGTGAATTTTTTTCCATGTAAGTCTTAACACCTTTTCCCTATGTTATATTTATTAAAAATGTATACTTATGTATGTTTTGTATTAGGTATCTTTATAAAATTTGTGAGAGGAATGAGCTGACAGAAGTATATGGATTCATGGACCCGTAATTGATTTCCCCTGAAGCATGTGCATTGAATGAGGAACAAAGAATGGTTTATATTGCTGAAAGATTTGAAAAGAATATAATCACACAATGTTGGATGATGCCTTTTTGTGAGAGGTATGAAACACATTTCTCTCAAAGAGTTAATTATCTTTTAACATAAAAAACCACTAACGTAAAATTTCCTTTTATCAGTGATCATTGGATGTTAGGGGTTTTTTGCCCAAGGGAGAAAAACCTTTATTGGATATGCTCTGTCCATGGTGATGTGTGGGAAAGTTTTAAGAATATATTGGAAAAGTAAGTTTCAATTTCTCAATAGTTTTATATATTATAATGAATTTTAAATTTACCCCATTCGTATTATTTTCTAACAGTGCATGGGCCTACTTTCAAAAAAACAAAAAGAAAAGAAGTGCAAAGATCAAATATGTAAATGCGAAGGTAAATATCCATTAATAATTTGTACTTTTTGATTTATTACATAAAAATAATATATTGAATTTACACTCATTCAAATAGAATTGTCATGAACAACAAGGCCTCATCGAATGCGGATATTATATGTTAAGATTTATATATGAAATAATAATAATTGGGACAGTTGTGAATTTTGACCTGGTATGATTTCCTCTTAAATTTTGCCATAATATTTTAATTTTATTTATTAATTATACATGTTAACTACTTTATTTTTCATTTGTATCTTTTTGATGACCCTAAACCCTATACTACTGAAGACATAAAACACTTACAAGTGGAGTGGTCAAATTATTTTACAGGTTTGATTGAATTTTAGTTGTTTGTAATGTAAAATGTAATTTTGAATATTGTTGTTGTAATTGTGTATTTGGTAGTTGTTTAGGTTGGATTTAGTTTTTTTTGAAGTTGACAGTGTAAGTTTTTAATGTTATATAAGTGAATGTTTAATTTTGCTCTGCTTCTTGTTTTGGTTTACTTATGATGGTTTTTCTGGTATGGATTTGGGTCTGTGGGGGAGGGGTTCCAAGGGTGTGGGGGTGTGTTCAGTGGGGTTGGGGGGTGTCCAGCGGTCTGGGAGGGCTGTTCGGTGGGGTGGGGGGACAGTCCAGGGGGGTGGCAGGGCTGTCCAGGGGTGTGGGAAGGCGGTCCAGGGGTGTGGGAGTGCTGTCCAGGGGTAGGGGGGTATATATGAGGGTGGGGGGGGGGGGGGGGGTTGTCCAGGGGTGTTTGGGGCTGTCCAGGGGTGTGGTGGGGGATGTCAAGTGGGGTGAGGGGGTGTAGGCAGGTGGGGGGTTGTCGAGGGGTGTTTGGGGCTGTCCGGGGGTCGGGGGGCAGTCCGGGAGTGTGGTGGGGGCTCCAATGGGGTGGGGGAGGGCTGTCCAAGGGGTATACATGAGGGTGGGAGCTCCAATGGGGTGGGGGAGGGCTGTCTAGGGGGTATACAGGAGGGTGGGAGCTCCAATGGGGTGGGGGAGGGCTGTCCAGGGGGTATACATGAGGGTGAGGACTCCAACGGGGTGGGGAAGGGCTGTCCATGGGGTATACATGAGGGTGGGGGATGTCTAGGGGGTAAGTTTTATATGTTATCAATGTACATTCTTAATTTTGATCTACTTCTGTTTTTGTGGTATGATTTCTTGATTTGTTTTCTGGTTGATTTTGGTGGAGAGCAGATGAATGCATTCAATTTAAAAAAAAAATTGGGTTTATCACATCGTTTATTTATTAACCGATGTGATAAAAGGCCTGGGAAATGGTTTATCACGTCGGTTATTTAATAACCGACGTGATAAAAGTCTTGGAAAATGGTTTATCACGTCGGTTATTTAATAACCAATGTGATAAAAGGCCTGGAAAATGGTTTATCACATCAGTTATTTAATAACCGACGTGATAAACCCCCTCCCCCCAGTTTATCACGTTGGTTATTTAATAACCAACGTGATAAAACCCCCTCACCCCGGTTTATCACGACGGTTCCATAATAACCGATGTGATAAACCCCCCCAGTTTATCACGACGGTTCTATAATAACCGACATGATAAACCCCCCGCCCCCCGGTTTATCATGTCGGTTATTTAATAACTGACGTGATAAACCCCCCCGGTTTATCACGGCGGTTCCATAATAACCGACATGATAAACTCCCCCGGTTTATCACGGTGGTTCTATAATAACCGACGTGATAAACCCCCCGCCCCCTGGTTTATCACGTCGGTTATTTAATAACCGACGTGATAGACCATTTCCCCGTCCTTTTATCACATCAGTTTTTTAATAACCGACATGATAAACCATTTTCCAGGCCTTTTATCACGTCAGTTGTTAAATAACCGACGTGATAAACCCTTCCCATTTTATTTATCACGCCGGTTCTAAAATAACCGACGTCATAAACATCGCGATTTTATGTTTTTGACGTCGAGTTTTAAATAACCGACGTCAAAAATGTTATTTATAACGTCGCCCGTATTAACGTCGGCTAGAAACTGACGTAAAAAATGAAAAATAACCGATGTAAAAAACGTTTTCTGCACTAGTGAATGGACATGATTATATGTGAAAAGAACAACTGGCATACGAAAAACCGACCAAACGCATTCCGAATCTGTTGAAACTTTAGGAAAATGATCCATGGGTCATATGTTACGTGTACGAGTCAACCGCACCTCAATCCAAGTCTTGGTGTGGCCGGGACCACCCAAAGTGTCTCTCTTATGTTTAAAATGGACAACATTTTAAGTACATATGGAAAACTGACCAAACGGATTCTGATTGTGTTGATATTTTAGCACAACGATCCATGGGTCATTTGTGACGTGTACAAGTCAACCCTGCCTCAATCCGAGGCATGGTGTGGCCGACACCATTCAAAGTGTCTCTCTTTTATTAGAAATCACTTCATTTTAAGTGAAAACAACAACTGACATACGGAAAACCAACAAAACACTTTTAGAATATGTTGATACTTTAGGAAAACGATCCATGGGTCATTTGTGACATGTACAAGTTAACCTCGCCTCAATCTGAGGCACGGTATGGCTGGTATCACTCTAGATGTATGTATTTTGTTTAAAATGGACATGATTTCTAGTAAAAACATATGGTATATGAAAAACCGATCAAATTATGAATTTAATTCTGGATTCCACATATAATTTTCATCTAAATTTTAAATTGAATTCTAAATGAATTATTTATGTTTATAATTCTGTTATGAATTCTGATTTAATTCTGGATGTGTATAGTTCCTGGATGCATTATATGTTAAATGTGTATGAATTTGTTCTCTATATGTATGTGTTAGTTGGTTATTTCAGGTACAATAATTGTATATGTATGTGTTAGTTTATTGCAGGTATAATAATTGGAAATGATTGAAAATGAGAGGAAATGGATTGGTTGCTGTGCAAATTGCACAAAAATGAGAGGGTAGCTGCTGTGCAATTTGCACAGCATAGGCTATGCCAACGGTTTGAAACCATTGGCATAGCCTCTCTGAGTATTTTTTTTACCAACATTTCTATGAACCGTTGGTAAAAATACTTTCACAACGGTTTAGAAACCGTTGGGAAAGAAGCTAACTGCTTGGTTTTCCCAACGGTTCAAGCCAAACCGTTGGGAAAAACTATCCCAATAGTTTGGCATAACTGTTGGGATAGGTTAATTTTTTCTAACCTATCCTAATGGTTCACTGTAAACCATTGGGAAAAGCTTTCCCAACGGCTTAATTCCCTACGGTTTGTAGAACCGTTGGTATAATATATACCAATGGTTCTGCAGCCTTTCCCAATGGTTCAGAACTATTGGGAAATCCTGCATTTCCAGTAGTGTTTGTGTGTGTAAAAGTGTGGCATTGGGTTAAGGTAACAACCTATCTATTTTATTCATTTGAGTTTGACATGAAGTGTGAAATTGGAACCTCTTGATCACAAAAAGGGGAAGCCTGAGAACTAGGTGGGCGGACTAGATCTAGTGTGATAGTGATACGGAAGCAGCTCTGGACCAGTTTCACTTAGCAGGTTTGACGATTACAACACTAACTAAACATTGGATGATGATTGGAGACCACTAGGTTATGGATGTGTTTCCCTACTAGTGCCTCATGCACGAGAACGTATTTTGTTGTGGTTCTTATACTACTGTTCACCGAGATGCGATGTTCTAGGGCCCCATTCCTTTTGCTAGTACCTATAGGACCTCTCCCACTTTTGGTGCTAATAGACTATTATACACTCACCGTCATCATACGGTGTAGCTTTTTGGTTCTTCTTGAAGGTTTGGGTTTTTCTTAAATGCATGGGTGTTTTTATTTATTTATGTAAGTTATTTTCTTTGAAATTGTTTTATTTATAGAAATTATTTCTTTAAAATTGTTCAAGCTTTGGTGTCACTTCTTTTATTAAGCCTGCAAATGTATTTGTCATTTAATGTTTATGCATAGAACCTTTTTATTGGGTGAAGTCCTACTGGGCTCTTGGCTCACACCCTACATACACCTACGGGTGTATGTAGACCATGTTTCTTGTGTATTCCAGGTTGTGACATCGTGTTTAGCGTTGGTGGTTCTGGATGCTATTTGGTCCTTGTGTGCAGGTTGGTATTGGTAATTTGGGGATGCGGCTTCCTATATCACTTGGAGGTTGGTGTTGGAGTTTAGTTCTCTATCCTTGTTATTGTTCACCTTGGGTTTTTAGTCGAATTTTAGACTTTAAACCTATTTATAGTTTAAAGGCATGTTTGGTTGTCTTTTTCTAGTTTCAGTTGTTTATATTGTGAGTTGTCTTTTTATCTTTTTTTTTTCAGGTAAATCGTTCCAATGTAGTGTTTTGATACCCAGGCACTTGTGCCAACCTGTGGGGATCAGGAACGCCCTTCGGGTCATATCGCGGTCTGGGTCGGGCACCGGGTCGGATGGCGACCCAGCCTGGTTCATGACATCCAGGATTAGAGTGAATTTCCTTCTCTGAACTTTACACCTATAATTCTGATAGATACTAAAATTTTTTCAATGCATACATCTTTTAAAAAACTAAATAAAAAATATATGAAAATATAAAAAATTATGAATGTCAGCTCATGGATACTCTCCCTCACCCCCAAACTTTAAGTTTCTCTTATTTTAATCCTACTTTTGTCATTTTCAATAGAGAACCATTTTCTTTCTTCAAATTAAGAGGCATGTATGCACCAATTTTCTATTAAAATATGTGCTAGGAGTTCAATAGATAATACCATTTCTTGAAAACCTTTATGGTAAACAAATATAGTAAACTATTATATGCCAACTGGATGACATAAATCAATGGTCTAACAAAAATAAGAAAAATTGAATTTTATAGGATTCTATTTTCTTTTTACATTGTTAAAAATAATTATAATTTGAGTAAGTACCATAAGAAATTAAAATTATAGCAGGTACTAAATTAGAAAACCATCCACATATAAGTTAAATAAATTAAATAATAGATAAAATGATGTTGAAAATATGAAATGTAGTTTCAAAAATATTCAGCGAATGTAGAATTTATACTTGTAGTGGAAAAAAAATCAATACCACTAATTTTTTTGGGTGCAATATCCTGTAGTTAGCTCAAAGATAATTTGGAGAACTTAATACTTCCCATTTTATATAGCTCAAGGTGTAATGATCTTCCATTTGTAAAACTAATTAACAATCACGTTTAAAGTAATAAAACCTTCACAGGATTAAGAAGAAATTCATAAATAGTATGAATGAAAATAATAGTGAAATGTAATTACATGAAACTTCTACATGAGGCTCAGATATATTTTGTGCCATCATATGCAATTTACAATCTAATATATGATCCTTTTAATAAACAAAATGGACAACAAACAAATGACACCAAACAAATGATGCCATACTAACCCTTGTTTTGCACAGGTGGGGTGCTTGAAATGACTGTAATAGGAAATCATTTGAAGTTACTATGCAAAGATTCTTTTGTGTGTTGATATATATGTTCATACTGAGAAATAAGGGATTTGAATATTGAAATAATTTATCTAATTAATTGGAATGTTATGTGTACTAATCAGTGCCTAAGAATATGTGCCTTTACATTTCTAAAATTTTCCACACCTAGAAAATTAAAATACATAACCCGTGTCAAACACTATTATTCTAAAATCAAATAATGAGTCAATAATTAATGTTTAATTTGCATTAAAGAAAGCAAAACCAACTGATGGATGTTTTGTTTGGTTTTGGGCAATTTATCAAAACCGACTAAATATAACTAAAATTATTACTATCATGTACGTCTTTGTTGACCCTTTCTACTCATTAGCAATGATACAAACATTGCACCCATCTAAAATTGATCTGATCAACGACTTTATGTTCATGTATATTTTCCTTGTATATAAGAGATGTTTTTTACATAAATATATATATCAGAGTACATGTATATGATTATATATCAGAATATACATACATACACATACATATATATATATCAGAATACATACATACATATATATATATCATAATATATAAAAATATGTACAACATAACCTTTTATCTAGTACCACAACTTGCAATCTTCTATTGGAATACCCTCAACATTTCATTTCTTCACAATGATGAAGATGCCTGATAATATCCTCTAAAAACATGAAAAAAATGGAGATTTACATTAATGCATGTATAAAAATGTTTAAAATATAGAATATATACAATAAAAAATGTATTCAAGTGTTTTATAGAAATATAAAATGAATACATATAAAAAATTTAATAATGAAAAAACACATATAAAGTGTCTATCATGGAATGGTTATATACCTATCGTATATATTTTTTGAATGCAATACATAATAAAATTATAAAAAGTGAGTATATACAGACTGTTTGTAGTATATATTAGTTAATGTATGTTTGGTTTAACAAAAACAAAATCAGTAATGCATAGTTATTTTATATTAAATTATAGAATACATAATGCTTATACTTTTCACAAATATAATAAATAAAACACTCTATATACTTTCATAAATTCATTACTATAAAAAATACATGTATTTAATAATTTATAAATAGGATAATTTTTTAAAGGTTAAATGAATATAGAATTCATATAGAAACATAATTCTGAAACACAATAATAAAAAGCGTGGGTTGTGTTTACTACCATATTTACTGATTCTTTCATTAAACTATAAATACACACCTCAATATCTACAAAGGTGGGTGAACTACCACAGAAATGTATTGACGCAGTGCCACCCTTTAACAACGCTAAAAAAGCACTGATAAAGGGGGTACCTTTATCAGTGCTAAAAAAAGTGCTCATAAAAGGTGCTTTTAACAACACTAAAAAACATAGTTAAAAGTACTCATTTATTAGTGTTGATAAATGTACCTCCTTTATCAGTGCTTTTTTAGCATTGACAAAGGTATCCCCTTTATCAGAGATTTTCAGTAGTGCTGATAAAGGGGGTCTTTATCAGTGTTTTTTTACTAGCATTGATAAAGGGTAAATTTCATATAAAAATTATAAATCATTAAAAATAATATATTAACATAAAAATATATTTATATTGATATATATATATATATATAAAATATTTTATTAAATATGATTTATATAAGGCTAAATATGCATTTACACTTGATATATGAGATATTTAGTGAAAAATGGATTATAAAATAATTAAAAAATAATATTAATTAATAATTTTATAATTATTATTGATTAAAATTAATTTAATAATAATCTGAAGATAAGAAATATCAAAAAATGAATAAAATATATAAAATAAGTTGAAAACCTAACCTGAACTTCAAACGGTCATAACTTTTGATTCGGGTGTCCGTTCAGGCTCTACCATATATCAAATTAAGTCCTATGATGAGCTCTACTCATTGGTGACTAGGGAAATCATGATCACATTTTTTGAGGTAAAAAATGGTCCAAAAGGCCTCCAAAACTGAGTTTTTAGTTAGGGTATCCCAATTTTTTAACATTCAATGGAATTTCAACTCCATTTAAGGGGGTCTTTTGAATGTTTTCAATGAGAACTGAATTTATTATTAGGGATTACATTCATATTAATATTATGGTTTTAAAATTTTATCATTTTTCACAAAGTAGTTTTATTTATAAATAAATATATACACATGTATACATATTTGTATATATTAACACATAAGAATTTAATATTATAAATAAACATGAAAACTTATTTACATATAAAATATCTTTCTATATATACAATCCATATCTAAATAATAATATCCATTTTATTTAAAATAAAAATGTATGAATATTTATATACCTATACGATTAATGTATATATAATGTTTATATATATATAAATATATTTGTGTGTGTGTGTTGAAAAAAAATATATATTTATCTATATATTCTATGTATCTGAATATTAATATATAATATATTTAAATAAATATAAATATAAATATTTATATTTATAGACACACACACATATATAAATATATGTGTGTGTATTTATAAACACACAAAAAACATATTTTATATATGTATCTAAAAATAATTATATAAATATATATATAAATATATATAAATATATGGATAAAAATGTAATAAAAAATATATAAATAAATAAATAAATATATATATATATATATATATTATAAAATAAAAAAAAAACAACAGAGGAGTGGTAAAGGTGCGGGTCCATGAAGGGTAGGCCTTAGGTTTGAAACTCGACAGGGGAGCGCGCATGAGCGAGTGAAGCAGGAGGTCCTAGCACTGTTAAAAGGGGGAGGGGGAGCTTGGAGAACTAATAAAGGGAGGGGATAAAACTGTTAAAAGGGGGATTCCAATAATAATTAGAGTGGATGACCTCTGAGTAGATTTTTTTTAATTTTTTTTACTTTTATCAGTGCTTTTTTAGCACTGATAAAAAACCCCTTTTATCAGTGTTGATAAAAAACACCTTTATCATCTTTTTTTTAGTACTGATAAAGGGGACCCCCCAATAGTGCTGAGGAAAAGAAAACTTTTTAGCTCTGTTAAATCCCTTTTTCATGTTGTTGAAGGGTCGATTTGTAGTAGCGATGGTGTCACCGATATCTAAGTGAACTGTAATTGATAATTAAGAAAAATAAGTACATGCTGATGAAAAAGGACGAGGTGGTGAAAAAAAATTAAATTTATCTTAACTGTATAACATGTTTAATATGAATTATTAACTATATATTCTCTATATACCAAAAGATGTGCATTGTACAAGTCATAAATTGTTTCTGAAAGTAGAGATTTATTTACATTTACAAACCTGTATATTATAAAAAATTACTGTTAAAAAAATGAACAATTATTTTTAACAAATATGAACCTATATGAGAAAATATGACCCTATATATTTTAGTTAATAGATATGAATATATAAGAAAAAAATAATTACAATATGAATCTGCATATGAAAAAATATAAACTTGGATATTTAAATGGAATCAATTATTTTGTTAACAAATATGAACCTGCCTGAATATATATGAACAAATATAAACTTGTATAAAAATTTTTGTTAACATAAAAATTATTGTTATATAGTAAGTAACAAATATGAACCTATATATTTAAGTGAATATAGAATTCATATGGAAACATAATGTTGAACAATTAAAAATATGGGTTATTTTTTCTACAATATTTCATAATTATTTCATCGAACCATAAATGCACATCGCAATATCTTCAAAGGTAGGTGGTGTTACCAATATCTAAGTGAAATACAATTTATAAATATGAAAATCAATACATACTGATTTAAAAGTATAAGGAGGTGGAAAAAACAATTAAATTTGGCTTGTATGTATAACACATATAAGTAGAAATTAGTATTAAGTTTTTATAAGTATAAATTAATATTAGGTAAATAAATTATTATTATTACCTTGTATTTCCTGATACATATAAGTTACAAAAACTATTCAAACCTGTATATTTACATACCTATACATTAGAAACAATTACTTTTAAAAAATGAACAAATATTATTAACAAATAAGAACCTATATATTTCAGTTAACAAATATGAATAGATATGAACAAAGAAGTAGAATATGAATCTATATAGAAAATAAATATGAACAAATAGATCTCTGAAATGACTTGAATAAAAATCCAAAATGATGTAATAACATCCATTTCATTACTAGTAAAATATATATGTTGAGAACTGCTTAAATGGCATGAGGAGAACATACCATAACATGAATGAACACCATTTCAGCATCTCTGAATCACCAACTTACTAGCCAAAATGACAACAGTGAAGAATAAAACATTGAATGAATTCTAATATAGAAAACTATGAAATTCAATACCATGCCTCTATATATATCAGTGGTATATCATTCAAGAACAAACCAAATATGGAAGACCATTAAGATCTATACAGAGTAGTAAAATAACATTCAAGAACAAAGCTAAGAGGCATCTCTAATCTCTTAAAACCTGTTAAGTTTTTAGGGAGAGACATCTATAATATCTTAAATCCTGTTAAGATTTTGGGGAGAGACATGGAATATAGAAGATAAAAATCAAAATTACATGTTCAGGGAAGGTTCGATAATTAGAGAGGAGGCGATGACCAGATTAAGTAATCTGTACAACATAGGGGACATGGAAAGAGGAAGAGATGGATCGAAGAAACCCAACCTGACAAAGAGGTTGTGGATCTGAAATAGGGTAGGGTGGTTATGGATCCAAAAATATTTAAACCTCCATATTTAAAGACTTGTACATTAGAAACAATTACTGTTAAAAAATTAATAAATATTGTTAATAAATAATAATTGATATATTTTAGTTGAAAAATATGAACATATACAAACAAATACATAGAATATGAAACTGTATAGAAAATAAATATGAACAAATAGATCTCTAAAACGAATTTAATAAAAATCCACAATGATGTAACAATAACTATTTCATTACTGGTCGAATAAATATGTTGAACACTACTTAAATGGAATGAAGAGAACATACCATAACATGAATGAACACCATTTCAACATCTCTGAATCACCAACTTGCTGGCCAAAATGATAATAGTGAAGAATAAAACATTGAATGAATTCTAATCTAGAAAACTATGAAGTTAAATAACATACCTCTATGTATATCAGTGATATATCATTAAAGAACAAACCTAATATGGATAACCATTAAGTTATATACAGATTAGTTAAATAACATTCAAGAACAATTCTAAGAGGTATCTATAATCTCTTAAAACCTGTTAAGTTTTTGGGGAGAGACATGGAATGTGGAAGAGAAAAAAACTACATGGTCAGGGAAGGTCTGATAGTTAGAGAGGACGTGATGACTTGATTATGTAATCTACACAATAGAGGGAACATGGAAAGAGGAAGAGATGGATTGAAGAGACCCTACCCAATGGATAGGTTATGGATATGAAATAGGGTATGGTGGTTATGGATCCAAAATCAAAGAAACCCTACCTGATGTGATAAATTAGATGCTGATGCGAGGAGACATGATCGATTAAGCAATGAAGTAGGTTATCATGAGTTGATAATGGGGGATTAATACAGAGGACTGGAGGTACATGAAACCCTTTTTGAATGTGGATAAAGTTCCATAGTCGAGGAGGAGGGGATCGAGAGAAGGAGGTAGAGGTGGAGACTAAAGGCTAAGAAGATGAGGTGGAGATGACAACCAGAGGCAAAGATGATGAGGTGGGGGTAGTGAGGTGGAGGGTGGGTTTCATGAGGGGGATATTGTTGGGTGAGTGGGGGTTGGGAGTGAATGAATATTGAAATAAATGTTGTGGGGGAAATTTCAGCTTTGGATGGGGCAACACATACGTGAATAAAGTTGTGCGAGAGACACGTGTTGTTTGAGGAACGAGTTTTAGTATATATAATGGATATATGTATAAATAAATATTACAAAATGATTGAATATATTTTTAACATTATTAATCAATGTATGATAATAAATGGATAAATTAAGTTAAATAACTTATGAAATTATTAAAAAGTGAATTCGTAACATTTACGTGAATTAAAAATATACATATATACACATACACATCTACACACACATACACACGCACACACATGTATACACACACATACACATACATGCGTGCAGTTATACACGTACAAATATTTTAAATTATTTAATATTAATATAAATATATATCTAAATAAATATATTCATTTATATATTATATAATTGTTTAAATAAAATATTAATATATTATATTTATTTTAATTATATACACATTCTGTAATCAATGGATATAAAAAACTATTAAACGTTTTGACTAATATAAATTTGATAGTTTTTTTATATAAAATTATTTTAAAATATATAAATATAAATATATTTATTTATAATTAGAATTATAAATGAATATATTTATAAATATTTGTATATAATTACAAATATATTTATATATTTATATATATATTTATTAATAGATAAGTATATATAATTATAAATATAATAACTATATATTATTTAAATATATTTGTTATAATTTTATAATTATTTAAATAATTATTTATTTATTTAGAATTCTAATTATAAATAAATATATTTATAAATATTTTTATATAAATATAAATATATTTATATATTATATATATTTATAAAATTATATATATTTATTAATATATACATATATATAATTATAAATATAATAAAAAATTATTATAATTTTATAATTATTTAAATATATATTTATTTATTTATAATTTTATAAATAATTTTTTAAAAAAATTATATATATATATATATATGAATTATTAAAAAAATATATATTAATGTCATATTTATGTCTATTATATATAATATAGGATGTGCCTATATGTACATGTGGCTCCTCCACAACATTTCTCGGGTATGTGTTTGTCTCCCCTTCAATTTTTCTCTCCCTCCCTGTTGTACCCTCCTCCCATATTCCTTCTCCCACCCCTGACTCTCCTCCCCCAAACCCCATCTTAGCAACCCCTCCCTAAAATCGTCTTCCCTACCTTCACCTCCTCCCCATCCCTCTCCCCCATACCATCTTCCTTCTCGCATCTGCCTCTGCCTCCAACTCCTCACCGATATTGTCATCGATCGGTTCCCCCTTTTCCATTAGTTCCCTCGAAACCCTAACCCCAAAACATCCACCATGATTGTCGTCACATCATATTCTTCCCCACCATCGTTGCATCCCCTTGCTTCGATCTCTTTCCCAAGTTTACTCCCCTTGCTTCACCAGACAATCTCTCTTAATTTCCACCTCTCGCCTCCGCCTTCACCTATCGCCTCCTCCTTGACCTGTGCCTCTCGCCTCCATCTCTATCCCCCATATAATTAGTATTAGACATATTAATTGAAAATACCAATCAATTTTAATCCCACCCTACACAATATTTTTGTTTCTCCACAGACCCTATTCATCTCCAATCATTCCTTTGGGCATATCGACGAAGTAGTTTCTCAATCTCCAATCGATGTTATCTATGTTCTCTTAATAATCACACTAAAATAGATAGTGATTCACCATCTTTATTTGAGGATACCAATTTCATGATATTCTAGAGTCATTGACATATCCATTTGAGGCCATCTGTTTCTTACCAGTCGAATGTCGTTGGTAATTTTTCATCCAATTAGTATAGATTCCTTATAATGTTACATATTCCATTTTTTTCTTTGCATTTGATTTCACTTATTTTTTCTTAAAATTTAATACATATATGTACTTCCTTGGAATTATTATGGCTCGATTACCTCAGCATCTATAGATAAATTGCTTCTTATTTATGCGTGGAGTGATCTATATATGAGGTCAAATTCATTTTACTTTTTACACCGCGTTGACATGGATATTTCATTCTCATTATTAAATCATGTATGTTCTATGAACCCTATTTTTTATATATGAAGTCAAATTGATTACCTATTATATCTTATGATTATTATAGTTTAATTTCACCCCTTATCATATTATTACTAAGATTTCAGGTGATTCTTTCAGTTTCAAAGAAAAATGTAAGAAATCTATATTATAATGGAGATTATCAATGGGGCAGAAAAATATACTACTGATGCTGGTTTGTAAATTTATGAATTATTGAATTAATTATATATATATATGAAATATTATACTTTATATTTAAATAAAAATTATTAGTTCATTAATTTCATTAATTAAATATCAAGTAATGGTATTGACTCCAGTTCTTAGCATTCAAACAACCATCTTATGTTGAAATGGACATAATGATATATACTGACAAGCTTATACAGAATTAAAATCACTTTCCATAATCAAATTTACCCTAAAATGGTTTGTTCAATTACATATTAGTTTATTCAAACATTTTTAGCATGAATTATTAATATTTTATATGACTATTAACACTTTTTGAACCAAATTTTCAGCTCTAGTTTCTTTCAATTGTAAATCAAGTTGTGATGAAACTATATTACATAGGATATCATCATTATTTTATAAAAAATATGTTGCTTATACAGGTTTGTGAATATTTTATCTAATGAAATTTAAATTTATATACATAAAAAATCTTATACTATACATTTCAAAAATTATTCATTCATAAATTTCCTTAATTAAATTTTAGGTGTTTATATTAGGTCAAGTTCTTCAAATTCAAAATATATCTACATAATTCATGTATTTATTGTAATTATTTTGTTGATTTATAGTTTTTACATAATAACGTGGCCTTTCACTACAAAATAACATGGCCTTTTATCAAGTGGGTATTTTTAATTTTACCAGTTACTATATTTTATACTTTCATGCATTTTAGGATAAATGGTTTGTTTTTTATCTTGATACATAAGCAATGTGAAGGAGGGATTATGCATAGTCATTTTGAGATAAGCATTGGTGTGGAGATATATATACCTAGGTTTGGTTGATACATATTCCTGATAGTTTGTAAGTTAACAACTTTTATAGTTCTATATTGCTTCCCTTAATAGTTATTGATAAACAGAAAATCCTAGGTGCTTTGGTTGTTCTCTAATGTGGGGATCAACTATAGGATTGAAAGTATGATTTCCCTATTCCTTGGGATTTCAGTTTTGATTTCCCTCTTCACTCTTTCCCCTTTTACGTCTCATTTCTATGTTTCCTTCATAGATTCCCTCTCCAATATTTCCCTTTTTACTTCGTAGGTTCATCATGCCCTTCACAGGTTCCCACTTTCCATAAACTCTTCCTAAAAAGGTATATATTATTTATAATTACTAAATATTTTTTAATTTGTACAAGGATTTTTATGATGTTTGATAGTGTAATGTTGTTAAATGTACACAACTTATGAATACCCACTAACCCCAATTTCTACTAGTTTTCAATTTAGGGCCAATGAAATTGTCTCATGTTGGTTTCTTCAACATTTTTAAGCACCACTTATTAATATTTTATATGATTATTAACTCTTTTTGAACCAAATTTTTGGCACCAGTTTCTTTAAATTCAAAGCAAGTTGCGATGAAGCTAGATTACATAGGATATTATAATTATTGTATAAAAAATCCATTGCTTATACAGGTTTGTAAATATTTGATCTATTGAAATTTAAATTTATATACATAAAAACTCTTATACTATAAATTTCTAATTTTTTTTTCATAAATTCCTTAATTAAATTTCACGTGTTTGTATTAGGACCATTTCTTCAAATTCAACATATCACTACATACTTCTTGTATTTATTGTAATTATTTCATTGATTTATAGTTTGTACAGAATAACATGGTATTTCACTACAAAATAACATGGCCTTTTATCAAGTGGGCAATGTTACTTTTACCGGTTACTACATTTTTACACTTTCATGCATTTAGGATAAGTGGTTTGATTTTTGTCTTAATACAGAAGCAATGTGAAGGGGGGATTATGCATGGTCACTGTGAGATAGCCATTAGTGGGAAACTATATATACCTTTAAGTTTGGTTGATATAGATTCATGATAGTTTTTATGTTAACAAGTTTTATAGCTCTATATTTTTCCCCTTTTTTGTTATTGATAGATAGAAAATCCAAGGTGCTTTGGTTATTATCTAATGTGGGGATCAGTCACAGGATTGCAAGTATGTTTTCCCTCTTCCTCAGGCTTCTAGGTTCGATTTACCTCTTCAATCTTTCCCCTTTTACTTCACATGTTCACCTTTCCTTCATATATTACATCTTCAATATTTCCCTTTCTACTTCATAGGTTCATCACACCCTTCATAGGTTTCCACTTTCCATCAACTATTACTAAAAAGGTATATATTATTTATAATCACTAAATATCTTTTAATTTTTACAAGGATTTTTATAATGTTTAACGGTGTAATATTATTAAATTTATGCAACTTATTCATACCCACTAACCCTAATTTCTACTGGTTTTCAATCCAGGACCAATGTGATTGTCTCATATTGGTTTCATCAACATTTTTAAGCACCACTTATTAATATGTTATATGACTATTTACTCTTTCTGAACCAAATTTTTGGATCCAATTTATTTCAATTGAAAATAAATTTGTGATGAAGCTAGATTACATTGGAGATTATCATTGTTGTATAAAAAATCCATTTCTTATATATGTTTGTAAATATTTTATCTATTGAAATTTAAATTTATATACATAAAAACTCTTATGTTATACATTTCAAAAATTATTTTTTCAGAAATTTCTTTAATTAAATTTCAAGTGTTTGTATTAGGTAAAGTTCTTCAAATTCAACACCTGCTACTACAAAACTAGGTTTATCCAGTGCTAGGGTTTTAAAAGTGCTTACTAAAAGTGCTATTAAAAACCCCTTCCTCAATGCTATAAAAAGCGTTATTAAAGGGGGACTTTAACAACGCCTTTTTAGCGATGTTAAAGGGAGTCTTTAATAGTACTAAAAAAGGACTATTAAAGGGGGACATTTATCATCACTTGTAAAAAAGCACTGATAAATCCTCCCTATATCAGTGCTAGTAAAAATACGCTGATAAAATAGGCATTTATCAGTGCTTCTAAAAAAGCGCTGATAAAGGGGGGTCTTTACTAGAGCTTCTAGAAAAGTGCTAATAAATGGGTGGCCTTTATCAGCACTTTTTTAGAAGAATTAATAAAGACCCCCTTATCAGTGCTTTTTTACTAGCACTGATAAAGGGTGTATTTCAATATATATATATATATATATATATATATATATATTTCATTAACAGACACTCATAGCAGAAATTATGGTCATTTGGAGGCCTTATAGGACTTTTTTGGCCTCAATAGAGTTTATTAATGGTTCCCATGGGTCCCCAAGGCATATATCTCATCACAATATTTGATTTTATATGTGTTTGAGGCAAAAAGGACACCCGGTTCAGAAGTTATGATCGTTTTAAATACCGTCGAATGTGAAAAACCCTTAAAACCCCTAAAAACCCTAAAAATCCTAAAAGGATCATAACTTTCGATATTGGAGTCTATTTGAGATCCACAACTAGTCAAATATAAGCTTATTAAATGAGATAAAACTATATTAGATTTAAATCATGTGATAATCAAAGTAATAAAATATATTATAGTTTCAAAAAAGTTAGAAATCAAACTCAAACTTCAAATGACCACAACTATTGATTCGGGTGTTCATTTGGGCTCTACCACATATCAAATTGAAGTTTTAAACTAGCTCTATCATATTTTTAAACCCCCAAAAAAGGACCATAAGGCCTCCAAAACTATGTTTTTAGTCGTTGAACCCAGTTTTTAAAATTTAAATGGCTATAACTTCTAATTTGGGTGTTCATTCAGCCTGTACCGCATATCATATCGAAGATCATTTCATGAGCTTTGATTTGACTAGTTATGGAGATAAAACAGACTCTTGGATTAGAAGTTATAGTTGTTTCAAGGTTTTTAGGAGTTTTAGGGTTTTAAGAGTTTCTTAATGTTTTTATGTGTTTTAAGGGTTTTTAGAGTTACTGTCCATTTTAAAAAATATATATAAATAAATATGTATTTAATATATATATATATATAAACATATATATAAATATATGGATAAAAATATAAGGAAATATATATAAATATATAGATACATCATAACATGTAAAATAAAATAGTATAGGGGAGTGGAAAGGCATTGATGTATAAGATGGAGGTCCCATGTTTGAAACTCGATGGAGGTAGGGGCGTGCACTAAAGCAATGATAAAGGGTTGGGGGAAGTACTGATAAAGTGAGGGGGTGATGATAAATGGGGGTGTGAAAAAAAATTATACCCTTTATCAACGAGCCCTTTATCATCGCTTTTTATGAGCGTTGTTAAATCTAATCCTTTAACATCGCTTACATTATTAGCGCTTCTATAGAATTGATAATTCCCTTTTACTAGCACTGTTAAAGACCCGATTTGTAGTAGTGATATCAATACATACTTCATGTATTTATTGTAATTGTTTCATTGATTTAAAGTTTGTACAGAATAACATGGCCTTTCACTACAAAATACAGTACAGAAAAATGACCATTTCTCGGCTTTTATTTTTGGATATGGTGGCAGTTTCCTCGATTTAGTGGTGGTTTATGGTAAACTTCATAGTAGACGCATTTAGTGGTGGTTTTTTATGGTTTTAGCGATGGTTTTCCTGGGGAAAATGTTTTTTTTAGCGGTGATTCAAACCACCGCTAAAAAAAAATTCATTTTCGCCTGGAAAACTGTTGCTAAAACCAAGATAACTGCTGTGAAATAATAAAGGAATATGAAAACTGTGTAGCGGTGGTTTCAACCATTGTAGATAGAAAAATACCAAAACTGTAGCGGCAATTTTAACCACTGCTAAATATAATACATTTATTTCATGGTGGTTAAAACCACTACTAAATCCAGATTTACAAAAAAAAGCTAATTCTACAGCCCCAGTACCAGTACCCTGAAAAAAAACCATTCCAATTTCACCTGAACATACATCCCACATCCAAAATAATACCAGGAGACCAACATTTTCATAAGAATCACATTATAGATACTTTAATAATAGGTTTAGTATGATTTGGGTACATAAAATTTATTCTAAGTACATAAAGTGTCACTTTTGGATATAATGGTTTCACAATCAGGGATATCAGTTGATCTCAAGTATGTTGATGTATTTGTGTATCTATCATAACCAAGGAATGTAATTGATATTTGATGTTTTAATGGATTGTATAGGAATTAAATGAGAATCATTTTTGAGATCTCTCACTTAGCATTGTTAATGACAACAGTTACCAAGAATGGATTCATGTTTGACTGTACATAATAGTGTGAGGAAGTTTCCATAGTGTTGAAGAAGTGGTTGTTGTCAGCTCTAATCCTAAGCATTCTTGAGCCTAATGTTGGACATGTAGTGAAATGTGATGCATCTGGTTTTGTATTAGGATATTTTATGATGTAGAGTGATAAATTAGTCACTTTGGATTTCATCAGATTTTAACCCACAAGATGAAATACTCTAATCCTGTATTTTAGTTTGTAGTTGTGGTCCATGCATTGAAATGATTGTGACACAACCTCTAGGAGAGAGATTTGTTGGGTACTTTTTCACCTAGAGTGCATATAATATTTTCTCACTAAATGTACATAATCTTTATCAGATGAATTTCATAGAGTACTTGTATATGTTTGAAATCGATAAATGGTATTCAATTAGAAATAGAAATGTAGTGGTAAATGCATTGGGCTAGAAAATATAGGAGATGGGAGAACATATTTCATTAGTTGAATAGAAGATCTTATATTCACTTTAAGACTAGTTAGTGGGTGTAGTTGAGGGTTTAGGGGAAGCAATGTGGGTATCCTTATAGATAATGTCTTCATTGGTTAAACAAGTAAAGACAAGTTAGAATATTGTTCTATAATGTATCATGATGTGTGATAAGTTGGAATAATGTGAAACTATTTTAGGATTTAATTTTGATATACACGGAGTGTTTATAGTTCGTAGCATGGTAATCGTCACATATTCCATGAGATATGAGTTTATGAGATCCTATAATTCTTTGAAGTGGGATGTTCACCCAGGGCCGACCCTGATTTATAATAATGAAAAGTGGATGTTCTGGTGGCCCTCCATAGTAAGAGAAATTAAAGGCTTTATTTCCCATTGATTGACTTGTCCAAAAATTGTCACCAAGTTTCAGAGTTGATAGTTGAAGTGGGATGCTCATCCATGGTCAACCTATTTTACCTTATAGTTTTGGTAACTATAATAGAAGTCTATGAGTTGATAGTTGAAGTTGTGTATAACCTTTTATCCTCAGATTGATGAGAAGTTAGGAAGGATGATCCAAACCATATAGGACATGCTTCAAGATTTTATTATAGATTTTAGCTACCAGATGCATCTTTTGGGGAGATAAAAATTCTGGTAGTGTAATACACTCAAGTGTTCAACAGATATTTGTAAATTCTACTATTAATGAAGTGGGCAGTCCCTCTACCTTAACAGGATCAAGACACTCAAGTGTTCAAAAAATATTTATAAATTATTATCAAAACTATTTTGAATAAGAGGAAAACATAAGTGGGAGTTATCACATGCCAACTATAAAACATGAGAAGAGAATACTATAAAATTTTAAGAAAGAAGGACTATCCACTAAAAACAAGTTTAAGGGAGTTACAAAACTGGATATTCCCAAGAAAATTAATAAGAAGGTTATTGTTAATACTTGGGTAAAAAAAAACTAATAAATTTAGGGAAAATGAATCATAAAAAATTATTTGTGACAATAAAGAATCGACATATATGGTGCATACCACACTCAAGAAATCAAGATATAAAATGAAACATTAGAAATCAATAAAATACATAAAAAGAAACATGAGAAATCAAGAAAATGTTAGGTAATGAAATTTTTTAGTGGAAACTATGTGCCACACATGATACATATACAAATTAACTGTTACCATATTTTTCCAACATATCAACAATACAACTAATCACGGTCTGATGATGAACACAACTTGTCACCCTCTCCACCTCCATCTCTACTTCATGCTACCACCAGTAAGAACATTTTATTGAAAATTAAATACTGTTGTATATTTATATTTAAACTTAAAACCAATAAAAGTTTGAAAACTAAATGATTTTGAATTTTTTCGATTTACCTTCTTACCACTAGTCGATGCAATACCACCAGGGGAAGATTCAGTTGTCTTCTAATATAAATCAATCAACGCCTTCAGCAAAGCGGATATTTAAGCTCCCTAGTCTTGAACTTTGTTTCGTAGAGAAACAATCCCTATCTAAGTATCTTGGGGTATAGACTGACTACAACTAGGAGTATATGAATCTACAATCCCCGGTGGCTTGCTAAAGATCTCAGATGGTACGGGTCTCAAACCCATCTCGTGCACTCTATCAGGATGCTCCTTCCCAAGGACTTTAGTAACTAGGTCATCCTGGGAGACTGAGTAGGACTGCGCAGGATTGGAATCCCACGGTTCTTTAATTTTTACCTATAAATAAAATATAAGTCATATTATAAGAAATATATATTAACATAGTAACAACTGATAATAAGTTATTATAATAAAAAATGAGTTTACAGCCCAACTTCTTTGGCAGATTTTTGGTAAACATTCAACCACACTTCTGTTCGGGATGCTTCATGCCCTAAACTTTGTTACTGTATTAAATAAACATAAATAAAAAATTTAATATATTAAACAAATAATATTGTCTTATAAATATTTAAACTAATGAAAATATTACCAGAGTAGATCAGCTTCTAGAAAAACTCTTTGACCCCGTAGTGTGAGGGATGACTTGCTTAGCCCAGCTTGATGCATTCTTTCTTGAAAGATCATGAAATAAATAAAATGAAATTTAATAGTAATGTATTCAATGTCATATCCTCTTCATATACATGTATAAATGTAAAATGATATTAATATATTAATATATATTTAAATACCCTTTTCTTCTCATCACGATGTCTGTCAACAAAAACTTTTCATTGATCTTTGGGTACCCCATCGGGTATCTTGTCATACATATGTTGGGCGGTCAACAAATTATCATTGAAATCACCCCAAAATCTCCATTTAAAGTCTTTCCATTTTTTTCCAAGATTTTTCAATGTCCACTTTCGTCCTATCACACCAGCAACTATAAAGTAGAAAAACATCTGTACATAGAAATTCAGTTTGAAAATATTAATAACATGACATTCAATTACACAATAATGTATTAAAATTACCTTTATTTGGGAATCAAAAACTTCATTTTTACAAATTTTAGGCATATAACTCCAATCATCATACAAAATAGGAAGGAAAACGGGCTCCGCGGCTAGCTGGCCTAAAATATGGTCAAGTAATCCAACGACATAATCTGTAGGGAACCCATATGAATCAAATGGGAAAACTATCTTCTCTCCAGTCAGATTCCATACATCTAAACTTTTTATATTTTTCTCCACAATTGCATTGTTTCCATATTTTATGAACAAATAGTTAGTATAAAAAAAGTGCAATAAATTTATTCGTATTAAAATTTGTACCTATAACAGTCACCTTTTAGTATCCCCATGAAGAACTATAAGTGGCGCGCCGCTCCCCCACTGCTGAGGCTCCTAAAGTGGGAGGAAATGATTGAGCTACTGAAGGTATGCTCACAGAGGGTGTGAGAGATGGTATAGGGAAAGATGGTGCAGGGGGAAAGCAGATGGTGGCTCAGATGCTGTAGGGAGGGAGATAAATAGATTGTCATCTGTCGTAGTGGTCGATGAAACAATATATCGCTTCCTCCTTGGAATTAATGTAATTTAATCAAATAAAATTAAGTTTAGAACATATATTTCAAAAAAATTATGCAGAAAAAAATTAAAAATGATAACATATGCATTTTACTAACAAACAAAATATACATAATAATGATAATGAATGATTTCACAAATGAAATAAGTGGTTGCTAAATGAATGCATAATTATACATACAATCATTTTCTCCTTTAATCATGTCATTTTCCTACTCCATTACTTCATCCACTTCATTCATCCTTGCTAGAATAATATTTTCAATATCACGATGGAAAAATAATTCTGCTTCTTATTGTTGATGAGATTCAGTGTCAGAGGTAAAATCTTCCACTTCATCACTCATATCATATAAATCTCTTTATTTTACGTGAGAAACTACACTCCACCCTCCATCCACAACAACATTCACATAATATACTATTTTTTCTTGTGATGATAAGATATATGGATCATGCAGTTCATGATCACCAACATCCATCAAGCGAGAGAAGTTCACAGAAGTAAATTGCAAGGAATATCTTTTAACACCTCTGATAATATCGACCCAATTTCATTTGAATAAAACAACTGAAAAATGCCCATGATAGTTTAATTTAATAATATCGGTCAGCTTTCCATAGTATCCCACTTCAGAAAATGTAAATATATCACTATTCTGTGTTTTCAAACCCTCTTCTCGATCGACTGCATGAAATCTAAAGTCATTCACATTGTAAGCGTCGAACTTTCTAACTTGTTTTAGAGGACCTTGATCAAGAAACTTCAAATCTTATAACAAATCTGCTCGAGTATCAGTATTCATGATCTAAAAAAAGAAATATACTTTATTAGAATTACAAAATATATGTGTCAACCTAATATTTGTATTTATTGCAATATTTATAAACTTACATGCCGTGAAAACTATTCTACAAGCTCTTTGTTAACAGCTTTCGTTATATCTTTGTCATTTTATGTTCGGACTCTCATTCATCTCTTTTTTTGTATCCTCAATTCTTCAATAAATGGATCTACAATTTCACTATTCATCAGCACATATCTATGTGCCTGTAATAATTCCATTTCTGTCAGTGTAACATTTGAGGTCCTCCCAACTGATCGGCTAATAGCAGGAAATATTTTTGATTTCCCATGTATTTGAGATTGATTCGATGTGTCGTCAACACGTCCAACTTGATTAAACATTATCTCAATATCATCTAAGTATATATAAAAAAAGTTAAGACACTCCTCTTCCAAATAGCCTTCAGCAATAGAGCCTTCTGGTTGAGCTTTATTTCTCACGTATGATTTAAAATTCCCAAGATATCTGTGAAATAAAATAAAAAAACCTAATTATACATTTAATTAAGTGCCAAATTTTTTTTAATTAACTGAAAAACATATAAATAAAGTACCTCTCAATTGGATACATCCATCAATAATGAACAGGGCCTCCTAATTTATCTTCCTCAACCAAATACACAGTTAAATGCATCATGATAGTAAAAAACGACGGAGGAAAGATCATCTTCATTGCACAAAGTGTCAATAAAAACCTCTCCTGAAGGTTTTCAAGCTCAAATGAATATAGAGATTTCTCAAATAGTTCTCTAAAAAATGTACATAATTGGAGTAAAACAACAGTAACTTTTTCATGTAATAATTTACGCAATGCCAATGGTAGTAACTACTGTAACAAAATATGTGAATCGTGACTTTGCAATCCATGTAACTTGCGATTCTTTAACTCAAAACACCTCAATATATTACTTGAATACCCATTAGATACTTTCACATGCTTTAAAATTCAAAGGAATGTATCTTAATCCCTATTTTTCATTGCAAAAATTTTCAGAGCATACTATTCATTCTCATCTAGCCAGATATCACGTTTTATGTTCATTACTTATAAGTCTTTCTGAGCATTAAGATGATACTTCGACTTTCCATGCTCATTAAGCAATGTGAAGATCAAATTTTCATAGACATTATTCTCAATATGCATCACATAAGTATTATTCTGCAACAAATTAAATTACCAATATGAAAGTTTGAAGAATATACCTTTTTTCTTCCATTGTTGCATTCTGATTTCACTTAACGATGCACTTTGAACCCATTTCCCGCTATCATTAAAATGATGAACCTTCCCAAATTTTGTTTCAATGTTTCCAATTTGTGTCAATATTTCAGAACCGATTAAAAAATTTGGAGGTGATCTATGATCAATGAAACTGTTAAATTTTGATCTGTTCAGTCGAAATCTATGAGATGCATCAAGAAATCTTTGATGGCATAAGAAGCACCATTTTCTACTGCGAGGTAGCTGTTTGGGTTTGTGTACGGTGACCTACAACCTCACGAAACAATGATTGTTCATTTCTTCTTACCACCAACCATGATAAAAATTATGATAGAAAATATATTTATATATGTAATGTATTATATTTATTATGAACTTAATCTTCTTTATTCCTTTTAAAATGTACCAATTTTTACCTTCCAATTTATTTTAAGATGATAATCTCGTTTGAGGAAGTGTGAACTACTGCCCCCTCAAAGAAATGTGATTCGTTCACACACAACATAGAATGTATTAAAGATTGATTTAGTGAAATAATATGTTATATATAATATATTCATGGTAATATAATAATGATATATATATATGTGTAATTTACATACTTTTTTAATACGACAATAAAAACAGAAAACATCGTTCATGCATATGTACGACTTACGGTCTCCATGAACAGTGTATTCCATTACATAATAAATTATGATATAAATTATTATAATATAAATATACTTAACATACCTGATATTTATATCATTTTATAAATTCTGGAAACATGATAAAATTATATGGATCAACAATGTAACAAATTAAGACACTAGTAAAGAACAACGCGAATATAACCTGAAGTGAAACCCTAACATATGATCATTAACAAGTTGTTAATATAAGGATGTAATAAAAGAATATATGATAATAGGTATAAGAATATTTTTATATAAAATATTTATAATAAACTTATATTTATTATACATGAATCTTGCATGAGTATGAATAGAGTCAAGACACAAGGTAAGGGGATTTCATCTCACTTTTAATTTTTGTAAGATAAATGTTATGTTCGCCACTCTTTCAATTTTTGTGTGGTGTATGTACTTAAAATTACTGTATTCTATATATATTTTAGTTAAATTTGTGGTTATTCACATGCCCATTTTATTACCCTTATTTCATGAGGTTCAAAAGTTACCAAATCGGTAAAAATGTTTCGTCTCAATTTTCCTTATTTGAGACCTATGTTATTTACACACTTAAACTATTTTTCAAGGTGTGTATACTTCCATTTTATATAAAATATCATTAATCTAAATATTTTCATGATATTCTATGCTTCATGTAATTTCCTTTACTTACATGGAGGGCGTGATTCCAAGACACCAAGTTATAAGTGTTTATTGAGAGAATCTCCTTGATTTTTGAGATTGTTTATGTTTATGATTCCTTTGATGAAATCTTATGATCCATCTATCAAGAATATTCATGAGTTAATTATCCTATATTATTTTCTGATATAATCATGTATTTTTACCATTTTATACTCTTTGGTACATGAGATAGTTAAGAAGGTGTTTTTAGGAAAGCCCGACTTTACCCTTTCTTTGGTTGGAAATCTATGTTTTCTAAAAAGGGTTTCCAAGTATATTATAACATTATTGTATAAGATTTAAAATAAAATTTTAACCTTTTTTCACTTTAACAATATATTCAAGGTAATATTCTTGTCACTTTTTGAACAAGTCACTTTTCTACCCTTTTTTACTGTGTGAAAGAAATGTTCTTTTGACCTCATATGACATGTATAGATTTACCCATCTTCATTTGTTCGAAGATCCCTTTTTAGTTTTCAAGGGTTAATATTTTAAAAAATGTTTTTAAAAGATATTTTCATAGAAAAGTGTTTTAAAAAAAATTTAAAGAGTATTTTATATGTTTTCAAGAAAAACGGTTTTCAAAACGTTTTCAAAATTATTTTATAAGTTTTCAAGTACAATTGTTTTAAAAACATTTTCAAGATTCCTTTAAAGGGTTTCAATGTGTTTTCAAAGAATAAGGTATTTAAATTGTTTTTAAGCTTATTTTTTAAGTGTTAAAGGAAATGTTTTTTCAAAATTATTTCATAAGGTTCAAGTTATTTTTTAAGAAAACAATTTTTAAATGGTTTTATCTTTTAAAATTAATTTTCCAAACAAGAAAGAATATTTTTCTCAAGAAACATTTTTAGAATATATTTCAAAATTATTTCCCATATAAGCGGAAATCCATTTACATTACTCATTAATTTCTAAGAAATGATCTAATGGTTCCATTAATATCCCTTATATTAATGAGTTATGATTAATTTTATGGTCTTTATAAAATCCACTTCGTTCAAGAGTTACATGTTTAAGAAACCCACTTCTTTTAATGGGTTATTATTTAATGAAATGGTTAGGAAACCTATCTATTTTCCATAGGTTATGATGTGATGAAATGTTAATGATACCCATTTCATTTCATGGGTTATGATTTGATGTTCCTAAAACCTATGTCTTTTTAAGGGTTATGATATGATGAATGTTTTATTATCTTGGGGCATATGTGTGAATGATTTTATTATGAGATGGGTGGTAACTATATATCCCTCCAATTCATTGGGTAATGATAAGTTTTATATTATATCAAAGGGTACAAGAGTTGTAGCCGAAGACCAAAAAGAAAGTGTGTTTATGGCTTATAGTCGAAGCCCAAAAAGAAGAAGGGTGTATGAGTTGTATCCCAATCCTAAAATAAAGTGGGTACACGGGTTTTTTAACCATGACCAAAGTGGGTACATGGGTCGTATCCAAATCCTATCATGTTATAAAGGCCTTGGTA
The DNA here is from genome assembly GCA_963277665.1 of Viscum album. Classification (NCBI taxonomy): domain Eukaryota; kingdom Viridiplantae; phylum Streptophyta; class Magnoliopsida; order Santalales; family Viscaceae; genus Viscum; species Viscum album. Next base: position 2,104,991,736 of record OY728165.1, read on the forward strand.
GGTAGCCCTGAAATTAAAGTTTCTATTATTATATGTACTCCACAATTCTTATGTCTTATTCCTTAGTTATGATTTCATGTCTCATGATGTTTATTTCCTTATGATTCATGTCTTATGAATAACCAAGATTTATCCCATAAATAAGGTTTATAAACTTTTATATTAAGGGTATGATCTCCTAATGTTACGATCACATTTTCATAATACCATGTTCATGTTTATGCTTACATGTCTCCATTTTCTACCCTTACTGAGCATCTGAGGTCACCCCTTTCTTGTGTTTCCTTTCTTCAAGTTATGAAAAATGGTTTTGGTAGAAGTTCTAATGTTGTATATATTTATGGGATATTTTTAAGATCTTTCAATAGGATAGAATATTTTTCTTCCATGTTCTCAAATACACTAAACTATTATAGTTCTCGGGCTTGTATTTTTGCAATATACTAAACATTCATCTAAAATGATATAATATCCATGTATGTTATGCATGGTTCACTATATATGACTTATAACAATTATTTCTGAGGGAAAAATAAATGTTTGGGTATATTTCCTGAGGAAAAAATTAGAAGTGTTTAGTGTTTTTACTTAATGGAGATTCATGGTTGAAAGAGAGACTAGAAGAATATTGAAATTCATTAGGTCATATAATGCTGGTGAATAATGTATAAGATACTTAAAATAACACTGTCATAATATGTTCACTTTGATTCTAAGAATAGGGATAAGATCAATAAAAAGTCTGATTTTTTCCTTTATGAGAATTAGAGATGATAAATTTGTCCATCTAATTTGTGATGATGATCATTGGGATATTATTAAAGAATGAAACGTTTTCTTAATGAGAGGGTCTTATACAAATAGAAACAATTTATAGAGGATGAGTTAATTTCAAATAATTATTGGTCTTGGTTCAAGTTGATCTAGTTGGTAGAACTATAACTATACCAATTTTAGTGAGTTCAGATGATGACACAAATTTTATAGAAATTAAGCCAATGTAAGATGTAGCTTAATTCACAAGGGTTGTAGAGGCATGATTTACAGCTTTGGAAGATAGTACATTGGAAGTTACGAAACTAGAAGGTGTATTACCATAAAGTTCAGAATCTTTGGTTGTGTAGGGATAGATTTACAATGTCAAAATTTTGGAAACTAGGTTTGGTCATGACATACACTACTTTATTTTAATAGATGTGTGTAAACCATAAATCCTAGAGGAAATATCAATTCTAAATGAATATAAAATTTGGGAGTCAACATTAAAGGATAAAATTTATTCCTTATAGTTAAATAGAAGTTGGTATCTGACTAAACTTCCTCAAGGTAAAAGAGCACTCAAGATTAAGTGGATCTTTTATTTTAACAAATAAGTGGATGGAAGTAAGTGGTAAAAGGCTAAGATATTAGTGAAAGGGTTTCAACATAAAGGAATTTTATATTTTTATGAAATTTTATCACATATAGTTAAGCATACTAACATATGGTAAATATTATATATGGTTTATACTGATGATTTTTTGTAACATATGGATGTAAAGATTTCATTTCTTTATGGTGATTTGGATGAAGAAATTTACATGAAGCAACAAACTAGTTTTGAGGATAATCAATATAATGACATGTATTTTAAGATTAAACACTCTATATAGATTAAAACAAGAACCATATAAATGAAAATAAAAATTCAATGCATTTATGGTTGGAAAGTGTTTAATGAGAAGAAAATAATATCATTGTTTATATCAAAAAGTCTAGAAGGATGATATCTATATCTTCCTGATCCTGTACATTGATGATATGATTATGGTGCATCCTAATATTCAGTAGATATAGAAACAAAAGTGTGAGTTGTATGAAACTTTTGACATGAAATATATCAATGTTTTAAAAAAGAACATTGGAATGAATATTGAAATATAAAAGATTACTAGAATCGTGGTTTTGTCTTAAAATGAGAACATACATAAGGTGATTATAGTGACAAAAACTTTTCATATATAAATAATATAAATTATTAATATAATATTAATTATATATAAATATGATTTATTCCAAAACCATAAAGGTTTAGTGTCTTCAAAAAAATAGATACATTAATAATTAGTGAGTTAAAGATCTACATCATTTCTCATTTATTTCTTCACAAATAGAACTCTTTATAGTGATATCATACTAAAAAAATTTCTCCATAACCTAGGGAAGGGAAATATAATAAAGGGAGAGATCAAATTCTGAATAATCATACCAATTAGAGATATTAATCAATGATCATTAGTAATTATAAGACAATCGTAGGGGTGAGATAATATGGTATTCACAATAGATAATTATACCCATAAATTCATAGATCATAATCATGAAACATGGAATAAAATTTTATCAGTCAAAACATATAAGAAATAAGATCATAAAATCATCAAAAACCATTCATGAGACATAATAACATATCATAAATATAAGATATAAGATTATGGAATACAAATAAACATAGAAAATCATTTACTTAATTAAGGATCACTCCCAATAAAATCATAATGTATTTGGTTCACCCCCTATTACATCATTTCCATAATTTATGTTGACTCCCAAGACTATCTCATTTCACAAATTACATTAATAAAATGGGTTTAATTCCCATTCCATTCATGATTATATCATAAAATATCCATATTTACAAAATAAATTAGAGGGATATAACAGACCCACCATACCTTGGTCTATAACATAAACATAAATACCTAGTTTATAACAGAACCACCCATCACATAATGAAATCCATACATATGTTTCTCACAAGATAATAAAACATTCAATATATCATCATAATATAACTCATTTAAAGGATATGCGTTTCAAAGAAATTTCATAATCCTAATCATAAAACATATAGAGAATTCATAAACATGTTAACATTGGATTGTATCCCCATTAAATCATAAGAAACATCAACTTATGTTGTTATATATGGAAATTCCTTTAAATGATCACCAGAACATTCCTTGAGAAAAATACCCCATTCATTTAGAAATCACATACTAAAAATCTAAAAAATTTAAAAAAATATCAAGGATGAAATTTTATTTGACAAGAACCAAGGATAATTTAAATGAAATATTAAATGAAAATAGTAATCATGATGGTAGTAAAATATTTCCATGTAGTGTACATAAAAAAAATTCCTTTCAATTTTTCTGTAAAATGTAAAAAGTTCCACTTTTAAAAAAAATAAGAAAATTAATTCTAAACCTTGGTAAATAAATAAAATATAGTTAAAAATGACTTTAAATAAAAAATTTATAATGTTAAAATATTCTTGAAAACATTTTAAAGAAAATATGGGCATGAAATAAAATATTCTCGACTGGAGAGAGAAATTGTTCCATTTTTCCTTAAAGAACCCTTTAGGTATTTTGAGAACTTGAAGAGAGGAAAGTGAAATGAAAACATTTATTATCATGAAATAAACATTGGATAAAAAGATACATAATAATTTGGATAGATATATCAAATAATTTCATCATTATAAAATTTAATTATAAAAAATCCATATAATAATGAGATTGTAACGTAAAACACTTAACTCAAGTCCTCCTTGCTCCATAATCACTCTAACCTCCTATATAATAAATTCATTAATTATTATATTTATATACCAAAAACATAATCACATATTTAATGCCACAAATTTATCACTTATAAGATATTATCACCAATTAATTAACAATATTTCATCATTATAATATTTAGTTATAATAAATCCATATAAAAATGAAATTTTAACATAAAACACTCAACTCAAGTCCTCTTTTCTCTATAAGCTCTCTAAACTCTTATATAATAAATTCAAAATTATTATAATTATATATTAGAACCATAATAATAGATTTATTACCATAAATTCAACACTTATAAAATATTATCACCCATTCATTTATAATATTTCATCATCATCATCAGTTCAGTTGTTAACAGTTTTGTTTTTCATGTATGTTTTAGTTCAGAAGTTATGTTACTTGAACTTTGATCGTGGTTATTTAATTTCAAAATTTTTAATCATGATATAAATATCATATATATTAATTATATATATATATATATTAATTATATATATATATATATTTATAACCATTAATAAAATTAATTGATGAAAAATAAAGTACATCATTATGTAGAGACGGTAGTCCATACGTACGCATGAGTGATGTTTCCATTTTTTGTTAGATATCATGAAAAAAAGTTAAATATTAATTATAAACTAAAAAATCATTATCATATAATAAATATTATATAAATATACATTAAATATTACATAATAACCAACCAATAAAATTGGGGATCGATGTGGAGGCAGTAGTCAACACATATGCATGAGCGACAGTTTCATCTACCATTTGATAGAGAATAGGTGGTAAAAGGATGTGATATAATCATAATAAAATCTATGTATATTTCTTATAATATATTCATAGTTTTTTATGGTTGTAATTTTTTTTTGGAAGTATGATAATTAATAAAACAGGAAGGTCTTGGTTAAGATCTATACTAATTCTTTTAGAGACCTCCTTGGTCTTACTCCTTATGCCTTGAGGGATTGGCCTTAATTAAATAAAATAATATATATAATTATGTTAGGGAATATGGGAAGGTTTTTAAAATTATTTTTCATAGATATAAGTGTCAAATTTCATGAATAAGTTAGGGTAATATGTTCCCTTTTATAAGTAAAGGGAGGGACACACATGAATTTTCTTAATGGATTTCAATGATATACAGTAACATTCTTGGAAAAGTTGCTCCAAATTTCTAGGTATTATAATTTATGATATTATAATGTTTAAATATCTTAATATATGAATATTTTTTTTGGTTTTTGTGGAAATTCTATCCTTATCTCTTGGTTTAATCCCCAGGTAAACCCATTTTAACCTTAACCATGATAACAAGATTTTACTATTTTTTCTATTAAATATGATAAAAATTAGGTTGAACCAATTATATTATATTAATTAGGATGATTATAAATATGGAATAAATTTTACTAGATTTAATTTATATAAGTGGAAATATTTAATTTAAAATAAGTGCACAATTTCCAATGAAATCTCATTTTTTGAAGAATGAATCTTTAAACATAAAACATAATTTACTAACATTCATTTCCTTGTAAAAACCATAAAATTAATGTCAAAATATATTATTGAATATAAAATCTTTAAATTTCATTAAAAACATTAATAAATATAGATCAATTTAATTTATTATGTTAAAAATAGATTGCATGAAAAAAATTATTTTTTGGCAAAATGTGTATCTAAGACAAAAAATAAAATTATATCAGGATACTGTATAATGAGTATTATTACTTAATTAATATAATTATTTATAATTAAATGATAATTATTCTTATTTAATACCAAATTAAAATCATAAGGATACTTTTACTTGAAAATAAATGATAGTTTTACCAAAAAATGGAATTTTTCATTATTCACCGAAAAAGAATCTTTTTAGAAAAATCCTAAAAATTTTCCCAAAGATAATATTGGAATGATAATTTATAAAATTATTTTAATTTCCTAAAATAAAATATCTAAAAATGGTACAAATTAATTATAATTTCTATGTGCATAATATGTAGTAAAAATAATTCTTGGAGAAAACACATTTTCGAAGCATAAAATGATTTTACTAAAAATTGGGTACCTATATATTATGTATTAATAACTAAATTTGAATTATTTAAAAAATTTATACATATGTTTCATATTTTGGTTATTATTATTCATACCATTAAATTTAATGTATAATTTATGTTGATTCACTATATCAAAATTCATATAGACTTAGGGTTTAGTGTAAAGAAATCTATCAAACAATTACATCTTATTTAAGAAAAAATATATTATAATATGTTATGGTGTCAAATTATACCATCATTAAATATATTTCACCCTTAAAATTTTTATCTTCATAACATAATTTTCAATATTTGAAAATACCGCCATTGAAATCCCAAGTTGTACAAAGGAAAAAAAACTTTCTTTCAAAAAGAGGAAGTGGGAAACCTAAAGGATACTTGAAATGAGGCATAACCGAGTTCTTAGGTATGAATACAATTAATAAAAATTGAAAATATTAATGTGGAGGATAAATATTATGTTCAAATAATAACATAATGTGATATATAATATGTTCATGAGAATATTAATGGCTACAAAACCATAAATTCACGAGGGGTGAAAACGACCACCAACTCCTTAGAAAAAATTATAAAAAGGGGGAAATCATTTTCAAGATCATTTTTCCTAGAGATGAGGAATTATTTTACCATGTAATATTATAAAATATACCTTATTGATTTCTTCAAATCCATAAATTAATTTTCACCCTTCAATTGTGTGTTTTAATTAGCTTCCACCTCTTTTCATCCGTATTTCATGAATATGAATTTTCCATGCCCAAATCACAAAAATTACATTATAATAGGTCATAATATCAATTAAATATTGAAAATATATTCCTTTTGTCTCTAAATATATACCAAAAATAAATTTATTTGCACAAGTTAGCCAACATAGTTGAATATTCTTATGATGAAATAACACATTATTCTCTAAAACTTCAATAGTAACACCCAAAGTTCAATATAAACCATTCCATAAATAGGTAACCTTAAGACTCCTTAAAAATATGTGTGACAAAAATCCAAACAAAAAATATGCATATTAAGGTCAAAAAAGTTCCAAAATAAATTTCACACTAATCCCAATACAATATAAAGTATCTTTTAATGTTATATACAAAACATGTGAATACCTTGATCTGATATTCACCTAAAACATGATAATTTCTTTAATAACCATAAAAAACCAATGAAAACATATAATTTTTAAAAAAATTAACTCTATCCTTATTACTAAAATTAAATCACAGACTATCGAATATATTCCGTAAATCTAGAAATGATGTAAATGTCACCAGGGACAACATAAATCCCTTTTTCCTCAAATCAATAATTAATTTCAAGTCCACCACTACCATCCATTTTAATTTTTCCATATCAATAATATATTTATCAAAAATAACCATTATTATCTTAACATCATGAAAATATCAAGGTTTATATATCCCACAATCATGTTCTTTAAAAATACATTACCTTACTACTACTGTGCTTTTCCACATTATCTACACCATTCAACACATGCTCATAAATCTATAAATAAAAAATATTATAGAATAATCCTTATATGTTTCATGATTCTTATAACTATAATATAATTAATAAAACATTTCTAATATATAATTCTAAAATACAATTATATTAATACTTAAATAATTACACTTCCTTCATAAACAATTAACCAGGATTCATCATCTTATTCCATAATACTTCCCTCCTACAATATGAAATATGGATCATGTATTAAGATTAATTAACCTAAATATAATCATTCTTATTACTTTTAAAATAAATAATATTGTTAAAATAATTCCAAACTTTTATGTGCCATTAATTTTCTCTTAATAATCATTATTGAATCCTTTACACATCATCCTTGTTGATAATTTCTCAAGATTTCTCTATAGGAAATAAATTTTGACAATTCTTATATTTTCCACATTTAAAACATTTATCCTTAGCCAATATCTTATAGAAACCATTTCTTGCATCTATTGTGTTAACCAAAATTTTTATTTTTTCCTTTTTTAATTACTTTCCTTATGTACTTGTTTTCCATACCCAAAACATATTCTCATTCCATTGAGACATTTCCATTGGTTATTGTTCCCACATTCATGACATGCAAAAAGCTAAATCTTATTTAATATTTGTTCTTCCAGAAATATCTATTTTTTCCAATTTTGTTCATTCAGTAAATCAGCTATGTTTAGGTTTTCAATTGTATAAAAAGATAGATGGTTGGGTATAATCACATGATTTGACATTACATATACCATATAATTTGGTTTCTCATGAGGAAAATCATTGCATCACACATCACATTCAGTGTTAACATGATTCATCATGGATCCCACCATTATCTAAAATAAAAATCATGTTGTGAGATGTAGTAATGAGTAATCATCTAATCATGAAAAATAATTCATATTATATCTAAACTGTGACACCTTCTTTTCAACCTATGACACCTTATGTTTGACCTAGGACATCCATGATAATTATGTACGCAAATCCTTCATAATTGTTTATAATGAAAATTTGAGTTAACCTAAGAATATCCATAGGGAGTATCAAACCAAGTGTAGAGTAAGGGCCTATTCACAATTCACCATAATAATGGATGAGATATACTCAAAAATTCTTTTTTTGTATTGTTACCCCTAGAGGAGTATCTGCCAATTCCACATCCTCTTATAGTACACATACATGGATATATTTTCTTTAGGAAAAAACAATACTTTATTTACCATAACATATAATTTTTTCATATACTTAGGCTTATCCTATGGGTTCTCAAAAAATATTTATCATCATAGTTTCTAAAGGTTACTAAACCTTTCTCTGATACCAACCATATAAACCCTAAACTTTAATACATAAATACTACATCTTATAATAAGAATATTCATTACATATCAACATGATCCATTTTAGAACCATATAGATTTATTATATTTAAAAACATGGATACAAAAAACAACTATCACATAAAATATCTATATCATTTACCATCTATTTCTTCACAACTAGCACCCTTCATAGACATATCATACTTAAAACCTTTCTCCATAACTCGAGTAAGGGAAACATAAGAAAGGGTTAGATTAAATTCTGAATACGGGTAAACATAAGAGATATCAATCAATGATAATAAGTGAGTAAAATATAATCATAAGCATATTAGATCATGATCTTAGGAATATAAAATCATACACATGTATTCACAGATCATAATCATGTAACATGGCATAGATTTTATCAATCAAAAGACAAAAGACATATGTGTGCGGAATCATAAATAATCAATCATGATCTATGAGAACATATCATAGGAATAAGACACAAATTTATTCCATACTGATAATTATATAAAATTATTTCCTTATTCATGGATAACTTCCAAGACTATCAAAGTGGATTGGGTTTACTCCCTATTCTATTATTTCCTCAGCTGAGGTTTACTCCCTTGAAAATATTATAGGAGAAAGTACCTTACTAAACATAGTTCACAACCCATTTTATTAATTATTATTTCATGATATATTCATATTTACCTAATGAATTGGAATAATTTAATGGTCCAACCTAACCATGTTTTATAACATAGCCACCCGTCCTTGGTTTATAATAGAGCCACCTATCATATAATAAAAAACATACACATGTGTTCTATATGATCATAAAATATTTATCATTTAATCATATCATAACCCATTAAAGGGATATACTTTACAAAAAAATTTTATAATCAAAATAATAAACCAGTGAGAAAAATAATAAATATGGTAATTTTGAATCATAACAATAGTAAATTGTATTAAACATCAAAGGTTGTTGCTATTGATAAAAATGACTTTTAAATATCACTATAATATTTCTTACAGAAAATAATCTTTTCATTTTTAATTAACATACATAAAATTTAAAAATTTCTAAAATATAAGGCAAATATTTTATTTTAAAATATCCAAATAAAACTATTAAGGAATATAAAAAAATTATTCAAGATGGTGAGTATATCTGTTCATACTGTGTGTGTAAAAAAATTCCCTTATTTGGAAAATGATAAGAAAATTCTATTTAATATCCTAATAGAAGGTAAAATATAGTAAAAAAATAGTTTTTAATAGTATTTGGATAATTTTAAAAACATTTATTAAATTATTTAGAGAAAATATGAACATAAAAGAAAATATTCTCAATTGAAGAGGGAAATGAAGTCGATTTTCCTTAAAAAAATCCATTCAGTATTTTGAGTAATTAATGGGAGAAAAATTAAATTAAAACATGTAATATATAGAAGTATATATAGTATAATAAAATAAATAATACTTGGGATAAAAATATCATATACTTTCATCATCGAGAAATATAATCATAAACAATCCTCGTAAAAATGAGTTTGTTACATAAACCTTTACCCCAAGTCTAAATTACTTCATATAAAGTATAAAATACTATATATTAAATTTAAATTTATAATAATTTTAAACCAAAACCATAATAATACCTATAATAAAATACATGGTTTAATTATAACATCTTATCACCCTTTCGTTAACAGTCTGTTATCATCATCATCATTTCAGGTGTTTACTACTTTATTTTTCATTTATGTTTTGGTTAGGCGGTTGTGGTCCTTGAACTTTTATCATGTTTAATTACTTTAAAAATATTAATCATGAAAAAAATATAATATATATTTATGAAATAAATATCTATTACCATTAATGAAAAGTGATGTTGAAAAATGAATTACATCACAATGTAGAGATGGTAGTGTATACACACGCATGAGGGATGTTTTCATTTTTTGATGGATGGAAGAAATAAAAGTAAATATTAATTAAAATTAATATAATAAAAATTATATAATAAATATCATATATATACAATAAATTTAATTTAATAACCAACTAATAAAAATGAGGATAGAAAATGAATCATATCGCTACGTAGAGGCAGTAGTGCACATGTATGGACGAGCGATACATTCATATCATATTTAATGGATAAGAGGTGGTAAAAGGTTTTTAAATCATAATATTAAAATCTTATTATATTTATTATAATATATTTATCACGTTTTTATGGATACAATTCATTTATAGTAAGTAGAATAAGAAATTAAATTTAAAGATCTTGGTTAATATCTATACAACTTCTTTGAGCGATCGTATTTGGCTTACTCCTAAAGCCTTGAAGGATTGGTATTAAGAGAATAACAGAATATCTAATATGAAGTAAATGAATCTAGAAATATTTTGGAGTATTTATTTTCTGATATAGAAGGATAAAATGTTGTGAATAAGGAATGGGAAGAGTTTACCTATTATATGTGAGGGGGGAGGCAGACAAGGAATTTCTTACAATATTTCAATGATATAAGGTCAATTTTATGGAAAAGTGGATCCAAAAAGAGAGTTATTCAAAGTTAGGATAAAATAATTATTTAATCTATTCCTTCAATAATAATTTTATAGTTTTGGGTGGAAATCCTACCCTTATCTCTTAGTTTAATCCCCCGATGAAGCTATTTTAACCTTAAACATGATAACATAATTTTATTGTTTTATAATTCAATATGAAAAAATTAAGTTGAACCTATTATATTATATTAATTATTATAATTAAAAATATAGGATATATTTTACAAGATTTATTTTTTATAATTGGAATAATTTAATTTAAAACGAGTATGAAAACTGCAACGGAACCTCATTTTAGAAGAATGAATTATTAAGCATAAAACATAACTTACTTAAAATAATTTCCTAGTAAAAAATTATAATTAATATTAAAATATATTATTGAATATATAATATATAAATTTTATTAAAACCATTAATTAATAGAAATAAATTTAATTTATTAATATAAAAACATATTTTGTACATAAAAATAGTTTAAAAAAAGTGTTTTTAATCCCAAAAATGAATTTATATAAAAATAAAGTATAATGATTATTATTATGTAATTAATTAAATTATTTATAATTAAATAATAATTATGTTACATTAATTTCAAATTCAACAAACAATGGAACTTTTACTTGATAATAAAAAACAATTTTTTTATAAATATCATTATTTTTTACTATTTTATATAATTATTTTTAGAAAAATCCTAAAAAATCACCCCATGATAATATTTAAAGGATGATTTAAAAAATTATATTATTTTTATCAATTAAAATCTATAAAAATGTTAGAAACTAAATTCAAATTCTATGCACGTAACAGGAAAAAATACTATTTTTAGAGAAAACACATTGCGGAAGCATAAAATGATTTAAATTTTTTTGTACATATATATTATGAATTAATTAATTAATTTTCTATATTTAAAAAAATTATACAAATTTTTAATAATGTTTTTATTACTAGTCATACCTACTAATTTAATAGCTAACTTATAACGGGTTATTACATCTTAGTTCATATAGACTGGGGGTTATATGTAAATATAACTATCAATGAGGTGAGATAAATTAATAATGTCTTGTTTTCTTCATTAGTTAGAAGCGTGATGTATTATTTGGTAAAAAATTGACTAAATATTTCCCAATCAATGGGATTTGTTAGCTGGTATATGAAAAATATGAGGAAAGTATAGTAAGAAGTTGTTAATTGGATCATTTGATATATAAAACCTATGAAAGATACCACCTTATGTTTTTGGTTATACAAAAAATTGCAGGGGCATGTGGGAAAATATTTTGGGGATGATTATGATACTCTCAAGAGTAAAATAGGTTATGTGTTTATGTGTGAAGGACCATATATTAGATGTATGCAAAGGATATTACTATTTGTATCACTCTTTATCCCAGAACAAAAAATAATCTAAAATAATAATAAAAGTGGAAGAGTTAGTTTGGATGATGAATATTTATTTAATTTTTTTAAAGGGATAGGGATGTGGGTTACTCTTCTAAAATAGAAAAAATAAAATTTAATTGGTGAAAAATAAAATTGATCATATGATGAAAAAATCATTGACCTGAAATACCACTATATTCAAAAGTTCCTCAGGGATAGAGAGTTAGAGTTTTAGAAGATTATTGGAAGGAAAAATATGGTAGGTATGTTCACTAAGGTTATAATCTAAGAAATTATAAAGAAACACTATGGCCCAATGGCATTGGGGTGACAAAAAGGTTCCAAAGAGTAGTAAATGTATGTAGAAAAATATGGGAGTTTGAATATATCTAAGAGTTATATTTTCTTAGTGTCAATTTATGCAGTCTTTAAGTGGCAGTTTTTTAGGATTATGAATCATCTTCAAAGATCTGTATTCATTTTATTAGAATAAGGTAGTGAAAAAAAGACATAAATCTTATGGAAGTATGATTAAGAAGAAATTCCAATGGGTTTTTAGGTAAGTGGAAGTTGTATCCCATAGTGAGGTCAACTGTTTTGATAAATAGTGTTGTGCTCAGTCTACTAGATGTTGCCTATTATGTTAAATATTTATATAGAAGATAAATAGTTACTACTATGAGTTGATAAAGGCTGATAAATTTAAAATATTTTTGAAACCAGAAGATTAGATGGACTCCATTATATATATTGGGTGAGATGACCTATTGATGTGTAATTTGATTACTTATTAAAAGTTATATATGTTGATTAAAGGTAACTAGTTGTAAAATTTTTATATCAAAGAAATATTTTTTATTTTATTCTCTTATGGATGTAAGATGAAAATACCAACCTATTAAATCCAGAAGCATTTTTTTTACTTTTCCAAAATTCTTTTAATTTTATTACTGTGTATGTTAGTCAGAATAATTAATTTGTGGTGATTAAGGGTGTGCATAACTTTCTATTTTCGGGTTCTCTAATTTATGGAGGCTTGGAATGTCCATTTCAAGTGACTTCAAGCGGTAGAACATCCATTTGATTCAACATCTATATTTAAATGGAAGAACATCCAATGACCTCATGTTTTTTTCAGCTATTAATTTTTTATAAAATAATTATAAGTTATTAAAAGTTTAAACTAGAAGAAAAAAAATTTAATTATATAACCTAATAATGTTTATTTAAGTAGTTAAAAAAGGTTAATGAAACTAGAAGGTATTATCATGAAAGAAAGAATAATGATTCCATAGTGTTTAATTATTCTAGATACCTAAAGGGTTTTTTGTAACTCAACATAATACCTATATAATGTGTCGGTGATATAGAAATTTATTCTATGGGTTTTAAGGATATGTAATTTCAAATTTACATTTTATAAGTGATTAAATTTAATGGCCCAAAAATATCATTAATAAATGAAATCATGTTTTACAATTATTGTTTTATTATATTTTATAAGAGAGTCAAATAGAAGGAATTTTACATTTTATTACATATCATGAATTAATATTTACTGTAATAAAAAGAAATTATACTGGGAGATAAATGGAAAATAAAAATGTAAAAACTATTGTAAACTCTATATGATTGAATTCTCCAATGAATATTTCTCCTACTACAAAAATATTAAAAATAAATAGAATAGTTATGAATATGATAGACATTATAAAGAGAAGTGTATAACCCTTATAAGTGATGTAACAAATGATGAAGTATGATAATGGTGGATTATATATATAGTGTGTAATAGGAACTATGACCATTTGGATTTTACCATTGGAAAATATAACCCTTGGTCATTATGAACATTTAAATTAGTTTATATAAGGGGTAATGATAAGAGATAATTGATACATAATGAAGACACGATATCCTCAAATAGTAGTATCATGTCTTCTAAATCCCATATATCAGAACATGGGAGGTAGCCAACGTCACTAAGGTTCACCCCAGTTCAAGACCAAGCAGAGCTTCAACAATTAAGGTTCAAGAGAAATAGACTACAAGATAAGTTCATGTTAATTGAGATCACCACTAGGTCAACATTAGTAGACCCACACCATGAAATTACTACCATCACACACATTACCTTTAGGGTGCATGCCAATGTAATTAGGGGTTATATATTTAGAACTTAATATTATAAAGTGTTAATTTATTTTTATAAATGAAATAGTTATCTATAAAATACCATTTTAATTATTATTTTATTTAATAAAACACACATGAATATAAGATTAACATGGCAAAAAATTTTTTTGGTACAAATAAATCACAATTTTATTTTCGTAAAATATATAATTAAAATACGTTGTTATAATAAATGAAGGTATTTTAAATAATTTTTTTTCCATGTAATGGTTTTATTAAACACTATTTAAAAAATAAATAAATGATAATATAATTTTATAATATACAATTTAATTCTTATAAGTGTTAGAAAGTTGAATATGTCATTAAAATAGTTATTTTTAAATAAATAAAGATTTTTACATTAAGGTTAAAATTATCATATTTATAAAATAATTTTGAAAAAATAAACATTATTTTTTAAATTATAATCTTGAAGTTAGGTCAGGGTGAATTATTTATAATTTTTTAAAATACTTTATTTTTCATTGAATAGTAAAAACACACATTTTTGTTTTTAATATTTTTTATTACATCATAAATATGTAAAAATGATGTAATAATTAGTAAAACTAAGTCCAAAACCAAACATAAATTATTTTATTAATATAATGTATTTTAATTAAATAAAATTAGTTTCCAAACCTATAAGAAACTTTACAAATACTAAAATATAAATTAAGTTTTTTAAAATAATATTTTGTGAAAATATTAATTTCTCATGCCCAAAGTATTATTAAAAATTAAATTTTGGTAAAATCTTGGATAAAATTAGAGAACGACACCTTAAATGTACAAAAACATTATCTAAAACCATGAGTAATATGTTGGTTTTCTATTTTCTATAAACTATAATTTTAAGGCCTATATTTATATATTAATAAAAAATCCTTCAACATTTTATATAAATACCCACCTCTCCACCCCATTTTTCATTT
This sequence comes from Viscum album, assembly GCA_963277665.1. Taxonomy (NCBI): domain Eukaryota; kingdom Viridiplantae; phylum Streptophyta; class Magnoliopsida; order Santalales; family Viscaceae; genus Viscum; species Viscum album. The sequence goes on from OY728165.1 coordinate 2,105,007,359, forward strand.
ATTAACGAAAGATTAATATTTATATTACCCAAATTTTCACTCTCTAGAGAATTTTTTAGATTATTATAAGGTTTCAAGGAACTCTCCTCAAGATTTAATAAGATATCTCACAAGGTAAGGGAATTTCATCCCCTCCCTTTTCATCTAAGTACTTCAATTAAATTTAGTCATTTAATTTTAAATTAATTATGTTCACATACACTTATGATTATTCTATTGATACGAAAATATTGTTCTATAATGATACACTTCCACAATCTCTCATTAAATACCACTCCATAAACCATTTTGTATACCATTTATGCTATCAAAATAGTCCTTTGATTTCCCATGCCCCTATTAATTTTCTTAATATCCTAACCTATTTTCTTTGTGAATATTCACAGATATATAATAATAATTCGTTTATTGGGTATTTCCATGTATTAATCCTATATTCCATTCTCATAGGTTAAAAATTATGAAAATTTCAAGTAAATAAACACCTATGGACTCAATGATTTTATACGTACCCATTCTTTATTCTCTATGGGTCAATTATGAAATGATTTATTATTATTGATGTGGAAAACATGAATTAATACATATGAAGGGTATACCTAGATAACATTACAATTCACTACGTAAATAATTATTCACTAGAGATTGTATATTTTACAATACCTTGGTTAATAACCTTGGTAATATGTTTAATGACATCTTGGTATTGAACCTTGGTGATATTCTTATAAATGCCTATTTTTTTATTGTATTCATATTTTGATGTTATGTAGTATATTATTATTATTATGATCTCATTTCATGCCTCAGGTTTTTTACGTACTAATTTCTCATGCTATATTTCCTTTTTTTATCCCTTATTGGACTTTATTATCACCCTTTTCAATTGATGTATTACCCTAAGAAATCACTTGAAGTTAAGTGAAATAGGATATAGTAATAAAAGTTCTATTAAAGAGTAATAAATAATGATTTTTTTATTTTTCCTTATATAATTAATCTATTATATAACTATTTTTTATGAAAACATGGATTAAATGTTCTCACTAAAGTTGCATGGTTTTTATAGGGGAGATGACAGAGCAAGGGGAGAATATATAATTCCCTACTCTTGGAAACCTATTAGGCTCTGGGATCATGAATCCAAAATAAATTTCAAATAAATATCACTGGTAGACCATGTTGGACACATGGAGCTATTTCATTACACATAAAATAAGAAAAGTGTGAAAGACTGAGTACTGGAAACATCTGCTAAATCGAAGAAGAATTTCACAGAGGTGGTAAAATTAGACAATAATACCTCCTTTTCTATCATTGATCTCCCCTCTCCCTTGGGATAGTTATTCAAATGTGTAGGAAAACACACATCTCTGCTAATCAAGAGGCTGTCAAGGAAAAGGTTAATATGTATAGGTACTCCATAATTTCCAGAGTTCTTTTTTAAAAAGGTGAGATACATTGTAAATTCAATAACCACACACATAGGATCTATTAAATTTGGGGATTTGATATTGGAAGAAGACTATAATGTGGGAGAGGCTACTTCCATGTTTTATCCCATCTAATGATCACAAGAAAAGGTTATCGAGCCATGAATCTTTGTCCTTGTAGCCTGACATCATATGAATTTAGGAATGGGATCAAAATTTTGACCCAAATACGGTAATGAACACCAATACATAAGTTTGGATTTGTATTTTCAAGTTGAATTGGTTTTATTGGAATCCACACATTCTTTCAGACATTTCCTTTTTCATGGGGAATATTATTAGGGTGGACATAAAAACTGATAACCTAAGGTATGGGAATTATGTGAGGGTCCTGGTTAAAGTTGAAATGTCAAGAACTCTTGTGGAGAAAGTGGTTATAACTACACGAGATGGAAACATCCACTTGGTTATCTGGTATAAAAAGAAACCAATGTTTTGCAAGAACTGCATGTTCTTTTTCCATCTCTCATCTAAGTGAAATAGAGATAAAGAATAATATTTTTTCAATATAAAGGGGAATGACTCCTTCAATTAACATAGAAGGAAGATAAATGATAAAATCACACCCCCTGACCAGATTAGTTCTCTAATTGATGGCCCCTCCAATGTGGACATGATGGAAATTGATCCTGTGAATGGAAAAGTAGAACACACTGGAAAACCCATATCCCATATGGATGATTCTCATTAGGAGTTATAGGAGGTGCACGTACTCAAATCTCTATAAAAGGTGGGAATACACCTATTAATAACTCTCATGATCACTCTAGTGACACCCCCAAATCATGCAGTATAGATGATGAAGCATCAAAAAACATGATAACACTACATGAAAGTAGTGTGCAAGTGAGGCCTAAATATATCATGTCCTATAATGAAATGGATACTGATGGAATTTATTCCTAAAAAATTGATTCTAATATTCCATATTTGTTGAAGTAAAATATCCAATAATATGGGATTTATAGGCATCCTATTAAAGTGGATAATGATGGGACCTTTGGTGCCCTGCAATAAGAACACACCCCAAACGAGCCTCCTCTAGTTCAAGAACATATCCTTATGGAGTGTGAAGTAATGAGTGCTGACCATGTAGAAATATGAAATGTGCACTCGTACATAGAGGGGATTGCAAGGGTTGAGACATCTGGACACGCAGAAGATGGAAAAGTTGATGAACCTCATCCAGTGTAGGTTCCTTCAAGGTAGGTGGTCGGTGGAAGAAGTAATGTACCTGTTGCTACTAATGATAATTAGAAACACTCAAAAATGAAATCACTTGATGAATGGTAGTATGAAACTCAGGTAGATCAAAATGCTTTTCTCAACAACATTCCATTATCAAAGGTATTTAGTTCCAAACCTGCTTGAATAAATACTCTCATAGAGAAATCACATGAACCCATTCTATCAAATAATATGTTTACACCACTAGGTGGAACATTCTGGGAAGATGAGGTTAAGGACTAGAAACCCTATGAGTATGAAAAAAGAAACATTGGTGCAGATAAAAACATGGAGGGAATCAAAGTAGAGGCACATTCCTAAGATGGAAAGAAAAAAAACAAGAATTAAATGGTAAAAGGCCATTCTAATATGGAACAAAATGAAGGGCCTATGATTAGGGGAAAGAAAAACCAATAAATTAATCATTTCTACTGAAATTTACAAGTGTTAAGGAACCCCATAATGGCCTAAATCCATAGTAATTTCACTTTTTCCAAAAAAAATACTCATTAGGATTGTAGAACCCAAGATGTTTTTTAGAAAATGAGATATTTCAAGTGGTCAGCTTTGGGATACTACTTTGTCTCTCAGAAATTGTATAATAGTGGTATGAACCCTATTTAGATTATCAGGCATGAAAGTATCAAAATTATCACATGTAACCGAAAAAACAAGAGTCTTACAAACACTTTAAATATCTATGGACACACTATTCAGGTTGATTTTGTGTATGCTTCAACATGATATTTTAAGATAAGACATCTATAGAGGGAACTGGAGGAGATCTCTGGGAATGTTGTTCAAAATTGGGGGGGGGGGGTGATGGGAGGATTCAATTTTGTTCTTTCACCTGAGGAACAGACTAGTTTCAACTTCAATATAGTAGTAGTGAGTGAATTTTAATAATGTATTGATCAATTCAATTTTCTGAAGTCCCAATTGCTGAAGATGACTTCACTTGAATAAGGTTTAACTGAAATGGAATGCAAGGAAGAAAACATGATAGATGTTTTGTTCAAATAGATGATAAAAGTGTGTATAATGGACTATCATGACATACTCTTCCCAAGAACCATTTTGATCATAACCCTATTGTTTCTGAACTCTCCACCATATTAAAGACATCCCCTCTACCATTCCATTTCAATAATGTGTAGTTTTTCACCCATGGATGCAAGGAAACTATCTTAGAGGCATATGGAAGCTGGTGACAACTGGTAACTGATATTAGAAGATTTTTTATAAGCTAAAGAAGACCAAAAGGATCCTAAGGGAATGGAGTAAAAACACATTTTTGAATATTTATATTGACATATACAATGATGAACAACACCTTGAAATCATTCAAAAAAGGGATCAATATGAGGACCTTCCTTCCATAGAAGAAGTGAAAGCTCACACAAAGGTTGATGATCTTAGACTAAGTAAAGGATGGAAATGGGATGTATGATTGTGAAATGGTTGATGTAAGGGGAGAGAAATTCAAAAACAATTCGTAGGATTAATAGGGATAAAATACCAAAGGCATGTAATCATGCCATCAATATTAATATACAGCTACAAAATGATGAAAATGATGTCTCTAAAGAAGTGGTTGACTACTTCAGTAGAACTTACTCTGATGAAGGGTAAGAAAACACCTCAAATATTATTAGAAATATTATCCCCTAAATTTATGAGAGGGAAAACCAACATCTTATTAGAACACCAAAAATGGATGAAATTAGGAAAAAAATCTTCTCTATCTAAATGGAAAGTTCTGCTGGACCTTATGGATTCACCAATAAGTTGTTCATGTTTTATTGGGATATCCTATAGGAGGATTTAGTTAATTACGTGATGGATTTTTTAGCATATTTTTATGTCCTATGGAATCAAATAAAATTTCATTACCTTGATTCCTAAGAAGGATAATGTGATTGATATCAAATACTTTAGACTAGTGGCCCTCAAGAACATAATCCCTAAATTCATCAATAAAATTATAATGTACATGTTAGTGGGAATTACTAAGAACCACATCACTCCAAACCAATATGGAGTTTTACCTAGAATATTCATTCATAATTTATTATTTATAAATTCAGAAAGTGTTATAATTATGAATAAGAAGATGAAAGAGGATAATGTTTCCCTCAATATTGACATTTTCATAGATTTTGACACACTCAAATGGAAATTTATGCTCAAAATAATTAGAAGATATGGGTTTTCAAACACCTTTGTAATATTGATAAGCTTTATTCTATGATCTGGTTAACTATCCATATTAATAAATGGGATCCAAAAAGGATACTTCTCATGCAACAAGGAAGTAATTCATGGAGATACACTCTCAGGGATTATATTTGTGATGGATGGAGACTACCTGAGTAGGTGAATTAATTATCTTGTTCAAGTTGGCCTCTTTAAGAAAATGAAATCTAGATTGAATGTGTTCACTCCCTCACGCTTTCTTTATGTAGATGATATCCTTATCATTGGTAATTCTTCAAAGAAAACCATTTCCATCATTCAAACTCTTTTTTATCACTATGAAGAAGTTTCGAGATAGTCCATCACCTAGGGGAAATCTTTCTTTATCTTTGGTGAATGAATATCTATGGGAAAAATGAAATATGGTGGGAAATAATCTTGGGGAGAGGAAGGGTTCAATTCTTTTTGACTATCATGGTGTCCGTATTTTTTTGGGGAATTTCAAGATCTAGTTACTCATAGGAATTAGTACTTGTATCACCACTAAACTATCCAAATATAAAGGTAAGTCCATCTCTCAAGATGGGAGATTTTTTCTCATTAACTTGGTCATTACATCCATGTTTTCCACTCCTCTATTTAAAGGTGTCCAAGAGGACTCATTAAATAATTATAAGGATCTATTAGCAATTTGATCTTGATTTGGACTATGCATAAAAGTAAATTTGTTACTATTTCATATAATGATTGTATAAATCCCATTGAAATGGGAGGGCTTGGTATCATGTATTTGAAAATTTTAAATGATGGATTGATTATAAAATTTACATGGAAAATACTAGCTATAGATGACCCTTCTTTTAACTTTTAACCAATAGGTTTAATTATAGGTTGATTGATGGGTACCCTTTTTATATTGGATCCTCAGTTTGGCCATAAATTAAGTTCTCCTTCAATGAAATTATCCATAACACCAAATGGTTGTCCAGAAGGAACTCTAATCTCAACTATTAGGAAACATATTGGCTCTATCATACCCTTTGGAATAGGTTGGACATCCCTTATAACATGATTCAAATTAATATATTTTATTTCATGTCACAATATAGAAAAATTTAATTTATTACCTTGTAGGTTTTTGTGGAGATTCAAAATTATTCCATCATGGTTGTTGACACTATTGTGTGAGTGCCTAGATTCAATGAGAAGTTAACTATGAAGGAACATTATTGGATCAAGACTTGTAATTCCATCAAAATTAAACCCTAGATTTCTTCTTTCAGGGTCATCTTTATACACCCAGTAAAATTCATTCTCATATGGAGAATTTGGAAAAACAAATCACCAACACATGATCAAATGAGGAATATTGGGTAGTGAATTGACTCAACTTTCCCAATATGTTAAAGTGTTAAAGTAAGTATAAATTTTTTTATCATTTAACGTACATATGAAAGATCTATAGGGAAGTATATAGGGTAGTATTTTGGCCTGTACATCAACACATGCCAACATCTTGAAGACCATCTCACTTCCTCTACAATATTGGATAGTGCAAGCAAGTTGAGAACTTGATATTTGCGACTACGACCTCCATCCCAGACTCCATATAGAGAGCTCAGAACATGAATCCATTTGCAGAGAAGGTGACTTCCAGTCATGATGGAACTCAAGATATACATAGTTATATTCAATATACTACAAATATTCTAGTGGGATCTGTATATAATGAAATGGGTGATCTGAAAATCCTCAAGCTCATGGGATTTGTAGGTAGACTGAAGAAAAATTTAGACCTCAAGTAGGTGAGATGGATACATCCTATCAGAATGTGGGTCAAAGAAAATTTTGATGGAATGGCATCAGGTATACCAAGTCCCTCGGGCTATGGAGGTATCCATTGAACCCATCATAGATTTTTTAAAGGTTGTTATTATCACTACATAATAATAGGGATAGCTTTTGAGGATAAACTATGAAAAATAGTTTATGCTATTAAATATTCTACCCATCATAACTGGAAAGATTTATGGATTGAATTTGATTATAAAAATGAGATCACAATGATAAAAAAAGGAATTAGGAATGTCCCATGGAAGCTCCTTCCTTATTTGGTTGCTTGTATGAATCATGTTAATAAGATTAATCTTCTTATTTTAGATACATATAAAGAGGCCAATGATGTGGTAGATTCTTTTTTAAAGAATTCAATCCTTGAAGAAAGCACAATGCGGGATTTCATTCCACCTTACTATTTCACCTCACTGTTGATTGATGATATGTGATGAGTTGTTCAATCTTGAATTTTCAAACTCCCTTGTAATACCTAACCTTATTTTGTATATTTAATCTTTTTAATAATTGTTTTAGTACCAGGTTCACCTGAATTATCGATTTTCTAGAGGTATCTAGTATCCAAGACACTAACCCTCAAAATATACTTCAAATTTATTAATGTAGTATTTTATTATAGAATTATGTTAAAAATGATGTATTAATTTATTGGGTTTCCATAACTGGTCTCAAAGACAAGGTCTAATTATTTATGGATATTAGAACTATAAAACATTGGTAAAAACATTTGGGATAAGCCTAAATATAAGAAAACCTCTTGAAAATTTGGTAAATTATAAAGTGAGTAGTTTCCCTGAAATGAAACTTCTATCCATATAATATAAGGGGATGTGGTTCTGACACAGATGTACCTAGGGGTAATAAACCCAAAAGGAATCATTGGGTTTTAAATTGACCTGTAACTGGTTCATAAAAAAGTGTCCTTTCCATACACCTAGTTTGACACTCCTAAGGTATATTCTTTGATTATTCACATTTATTTTACCAACCATTATGACTGATAAATAGTTAAGGAGATTGTTTTTTAAGATTGAAGTATAAAATCCTCGAGGCATGATATTATAAAATTTTTGGTTTGAGTTTTACTTTATAATTATTATTATAAGATTTATAATAGTAACAAATTTCTCACTTAGGATTTGTTCTTATAGAAAAATGTTCCAAAATAGAAGTAATCATCTAAATAAAGGCTGTGATAGACAATGAAACAATTGAATTCTTAATATTCTCAATTATAGAGTTGAAAAGTTCATGATGGTGATGAATCAAATAACTCTGGTTATGAATAACAACCTAAATCATGTTGAGCATCAGACTCACTATGGAAGGAATAAATAGTAGTTTAATCCTTCATACATCAATTCCCACCTAATTTTAGTGGAACCTATGATCCAATGATCATAGAAAAATGGACCAACACTATAGAAAAAATATTTTTTGTACTCTATTTTTCTAAGTAGGAGAAAGTTACATGATCATTATATAGATTATAGGTAGAATATGATCAGAGGTGGACATTGATAATTGAAATGCAACTAAAGGATGAGATTAAATCCATGAAGTGGGAAGACTTCAAAAAATACCTTTTCAATAAGTAATTTCCTTAAACCCACCAAAACAAGATGGAGAGAGTATTTCTTGAGTTGAAAAAAAGGATAATGAATCAATGGGATGTTCTGAGATAAACATCATAAGGATTTGATGACACACTTGAGTCATTGTCATTAATTTTTATGAGAATATTAAATGGTTCTTTGGTGTTATAAGCCCACATTTTTGGAAAATTTTCATAATCTAAGATTTTGAGAGTTATGAGTAAATAATACAATGTTCTCTCAAAGTTGAAATAGAGTTTGGAGATACATAGTGGTCTTATGGAATGAATGATAAGAATACTAAGATAGATCCAAATTTTATAAATAATTTCAACCATGAAATAGATGGAAAGAAACATAAACTACCTATGTAAAACAATCTTGTGATGAAGAATTAAAGGAATTGTCTCTAAGGATGTTGTAGGTGTTACTAGTGTGGAAGATATTTCCCTAAAATTTGAAACATTCATAGTGATGTAAATCATCAACCTCAAAATTCCAATTAAAATGGAAAGATGACACAATTTCAACCTATAGTACAATGATTCAAGTATAGGAATCATGAAAATTTCACTAATAAATATATAAACCATAAGATAATAGAGTAAAACCACTATCAACCCTAGAAGAGTCCAAGGGAGAAATATTATCCATTTACAATAATGATGTTTTTAGTTGAGGATCCGAATGATGTTTTAGTTGGAAAACTCATCATAGAATCAAATATTTAATGTTTATTGTTTTATTCTAGCTATAATCATTCTTTTATTTAATTCATGTTTACAAATAACATCAATTTAAACATTGAACTACTATTGGTAGAGTTATTAGTTAAAAATCATGGAGGAACTATTCAATCGTCAATGATATTTAGGGATTCCCTCTATTAACATTGGTTAATGCAATCTATTCACAAACTAGGTGGTAATTACAATTGTGAAATTTGACTTACTAATATGTATGTATTGGATGTTAAAGTGTAATTATGAGATCAAATTTATAAGTAAGTAAATTTCAGTTGTCTTCAAGGTAAATCCTGTGATTATATTCTAAGGAGAGATATCCTAGCCCGATTCTTATCAAGAACCACCTCTTATTTCATTATTTATAGAAATTATTGGTGAAGGAAAATAAGAAAGGGAAAGTATAAAGATATAATATGTACTCAATATTTAGGAACACAATGATGTATTTCCTAGATTTACCTAGACCTCCTCTAGAAATATAGGTAGAGTTCTCAATTTAACTCATAACTTGATCCAATATAATATCAAATACCCTATATAGAATAGAATTTGTGGAGTTAGAGAAATTGATTAAGTAACTTCAAGATATTTTCTAGAAGGTTTGTATTATACCTAATGTTTCTCCTTATAGAGTACCTATTATCTTTATGAATAATAAGTATTAATCAATGTGATTATGTATTGATTATATAGAACATAATGGGATCACTTAGAAGAACAAATTCCCTATTGAAACGATAGATGATTTTTTTGACCAACTTCCCAGGGCTCAATTATTCTCAAAGATTAACCTCTGATTGGACAATCATTAGTTTGGGGTGAATATATAAGATATATTAAATATTAAATTCCAAAAAAGATATGGAAATTATTATTTCCTTGTTATCCCATTTGGCTTGACTAATGATCCTACCATATTTATAGATTTAATAAAGGTAGTCTTTAGATATTACCTTGATATTCTTTTGGGTATTTATCAATGATATTTTGATGTATTTAAAAAATCATGGCCATCTTGAAGATCATCTAAGGTTCATATTAAAAAATAAAAGGAAAGAGATCATTTTTGGGAAATTTAGAAAATGTGTGTTCTATTTATAATAAGTCTAATTATTGGGACACATTGTGACTAATGAAGGAGACTCCATGTATCGATAAAATAAAAATGACATAGAGGAGTGGCCACATCCAATAATATTAACTAATATTTTTCAGTTACCTTGGTATAATAGGATGATATAAATGGTTTGTGAAAAACTATTAATGAAATTTTAATCCACTAAGAAAGTTAACACAAAATGGAGTTAAGTTTTTCTGGATAAAGGAGTGTGAAGATAGTTTCCAATAACTAAATAAGAGGTTTTTTAGAACACATGTACTAAAATTATCCTCTAATGTGGAAGGATTTTTTCATTTATAGTGATTTATACTTAAAAATTATTAAATTCATACTCATAAAAATGGTGAGGTGATTACCTATGCATCTTGATAGTTGAAGCCTCATGAATAAAATTATCCTTCCCATTATTTGGATTTAGATACATTTATCATTGAATTAAATATATGAGGACACTATCATTATTTGGAGAAGTGAGTTATATAGACCAACCATGAGAGTCTTCAGTATATATCCCCACAAAAGTAACCGAACCAGAGATAAATGATATGATTGGAACTTATTAAGGACTCTGATTGTTTTATTCATTATCAACCTAAAAAATATAAAAATGTTGTTGGTGAATTGAGTTGGAATGGACCTATAGTTCTTAAAATGATGATTATTTAAGGAGATACATTGGTAAAGGAATTTTTAAGGATAAACATGGAGGACATACAGGAAGGTATATCATTAATCCTATCCTAAAGGATTTTACAACCATCATTACTAAAGAAGATCAAGAAATTATAAAGATACAATCTGAAGATAAGAAATAAAATAAATGTTTTTAAAAATGGTTGGGCTTATGAGTTCAAAAATAATCAAGAGGGAGTAATGAGGTTTAATAAAAGTATTTTTACCATATATGATACAATGTTAGCGAAATATCTGATGGATGGAGATGAAAACTCTGTTTCTTATATACATCTATAAAGTAAAAAAATGTTTAGATATTTGTGAGATTGTTATTGGTGGGAAAAAATGAAAATGGATATTGATGATTATACTTAATTATTCTGGGTGTGTCAGTAATTTAAGGTGGAGTGATTGTAACCAAAAAGAGTACTATAGGAAATACCCATACCTTTATGTAAGTGTGATAACATTACTATAACATTTTTTCCATCCATGATAATACATTCAAGGGAAACAATTCCATATGGAAAACCATCAGTAGATTAACAAAGAATTATCATGTTATCACCATATGAGAAAATTTATCCCTTGAATTATTTTCATATCTTTACATTCAAGAAGTTGGGGGCTTCATGGGGAACCACTATCAATTATATTAGACAATAATCCATGATTTACTTCTTTGTTTTGGAGGAGCCTTCAAAAGTCATTAAATATTGATGTAAATCTTTTCACAAACTATCATCCTGAAATTGTCATGATGTTTTAGAGGACTATTTAGAAATTATTAGATATGTTACGAACTAACTCACTTGATTTTCAAGGAATTTGGGATCATCATCTCCAACTTGTCGAGTTCTCTAATAATAATATCTTTCACCCAAGTATTCAAATTCCTCTTTATGAACTACTCTATGTGAAGAGGTGTAAAACTAAAATATTTTGGGATGATGTCGGAGAAGGAAAACTAGTTGGCCCAGACACTAAGATATAAGTGATCCAAAGATATATCAAGGCTTATCTGAGCCAACAAAATATTTATTTTGTCTACTAAAGGAAGGAATTAGTGTTTCATGCTAGTGATCATGTATTCCTCAAAATATCACCATTGAAAGGGGTCATGATATTTATAAATAATGTAAAACTGTGTCCAAGATACATTATACTTTTTTAGATTCTGGATCAAGTTGGAACAATTTCTTATCGAGTAACACTACCTACACAACATTTCAATATCCATAATGACTCACATGATTCCCCATAAAGAATTTATATTTCATACCCAACATAAATAATATACATAAATGTTACGGAATTAGAATTTGACCTATCATAAGAAGAATATATATTCTAGATTATTGATGAAAAAGAATAAGTATCAAGGAATAAGACAACTTGACTCATGAAGGTCTGATGGAGAAATCAAAAATTCAAAAATTAAACCTAGGAACTTGAATAAGAGATGAAAGATAAATACCCTTATTTATTTTGAGGAAGGACAAAATGTTTGGGGTAATATTTTATTATGGGGGAGAGAGTGTAATAGTCTAAAAATTTCACTAGTAAAGAACTCATCTTTCATAATAACAATTTATTTATATTTCACAATAGAATTATATAAAATGAACTTTTTATTTCATTATATATCATGAATTAACATTGACCATAATGACTGGAAATAATAAATGGAGATAAATTAAAAAAGAAATTCTCACGCTAATGTAAACTCTGTAGGTTGGAATTCTTTAATGAGGATTTATCTTGCTATAAAAATAGTAAAAATAAATTGAATAGTTAAGAATATGATAAAAATTATCAAGGGAAGTGTAAAACCTTTATAAGTGATATAATGAATGATGAAGTATTAGAATAGTGCTATATATATATAGTGTTTAATAAGAAACATGACTATTAGGATCTAACCATTAAATTTCCACTAGCCAATATGACCATTGGTCTATATGATAGCTGGTCAATATGACTTTTGCGAATTATAAAAATTGGAATTAATTTATATAATGGGTAACAATGAGAGATAACTGACATATAAGGGATAAATAATGGCCTCAAAAATTATGATCATTCATTTTGAAGCCCATATATCAGAAATTTGGAGGGAGGTAGTTTTATTGGGGTTCACCATTGACCAATCCCAAGAAAAGCTTCAGCAAGTATGGATCGAGCTAAATAGACTATGGGTGATGTTCAAGTTAGTGGAGATCACCACTATATTAATGTTAGTAGAGACACCAAATTAAAGCACCACCATTTCACACCTTACATTTAGAGTGTGTGCTATTATAATGAGGGGTCATGTATCTAGACCTTAGTATTATAAGGTTAAAATATTCTTTTTAGAAATGAAATCATGGTCCCTCAAATTCCATTTTCACTATTATTTTATTTAATAAAATACACATGAATATAAGATGTATATAATAAATTTATTTTTGGATACAGATAAGACATAATTTTTATTTTGGATAAAAATTAATTAAAATACACTTTTACTATAAAATCAAGTAATTTAAATAATTTTTTCCCATAAATAGTTTTATAAAACACCATTTAAAAAAATTAATTGTAATATAATTTTATATCATCTTAGATAAATTTTATAATGAAGATAGAATTGATTATGTCATAAAATGATGCTATTTTTTTAAATAAATTATATTTTTTATTTTAAAATTAAAGTTATAATTTATATAAAATTATTTTGATTAAAACAAATTATATTTGAAATTATCATGTCAAAATTAGGTTACAAATTTTTTTGATAATTTTATAAGACATAATATATATTAGTGAATAGTAGAAATATAGTTTTTTGTTTTTAGCATGTTTTATTGCTTAAAAAATGTTTAATAATTATAAAATGATTAATAAAAATAAATCCAAAAAAATATTATTTTTATTAATATAGTTTTTAGTGAAATAAAATGATCTTCCAAACCTGTAGGAAACTTTCCAAATTAAAAAATGTTAATTAATATTTTTAAAACAATATTTTATTGAAATATTACTTTATATTTTGCAAAGTATTATTAAAATAATTATTTCAGTCAAATGATGAATAAAATTAAAAAACCATGCCTTAAATATCTAAAACCAAGATTTAAAACCCTGGGAAATATAATGGTTTTCCATTTCCTATAACCTAGAATTCCAAGGCCTATATTATGAAATTAATAGAATAATCCTCCCATATTTTCTATAAATGCACACCTATCCACTCCATTTCATTCATTACCAAACAATTAAACATGAGTTTACCATCATTTCACTCTCTATATATTTTACAAGGAGTTCATAAGGTTCAAAGTAACTCTCCTAAAGCTTTAAGAAGATTTATGGAAAGGTAAGAAATTCTTTTCCTATCCCTTTTTATCAAAGCACTTATTTTGTATCCAGTACTCTATTTTCAAAGTTATTTTTCTATCATAAAATTGTTATCATTTTTTCACTATCTTATTGATGTTATATAAATGAGATACTTCCACTCAATATCATTAAATACCATTACATAAACCACTTTGTATACCAATTATACAGCCAAAATCATACATTGATTTTCATGCCCCCATTATCATGTTATAAATATCCAACTGTATATTTGTTCAAGGGAATTCATATATATGTAATTATAATTAATTTATTATGGATTAAAATTTATGAAACCTACATTCAGTTCTCATTGGTTAAAAATTATAAACACTTCAAGTATTTAAACACATATATACTCAATGATTTTATATTGAACCCATTATTTATTATCCACGGTTTATTGATGAAATTATTTCTTTATGATTTATGTGGTAAACATGAATTAATACATATAATGGTCGTGTCCTGATAGTTATTCAATTTAGTTGGTAAATAATATTCTCTATAGATTATATGTTTTATGATACGTTGGTTAATGACCTTAATAATTTTTTTATAACACCTTGATATTGATGGTTTTTTATATGCTCATGAAAGTCTCATTTTTTTTATTTTATCCAAATTTCATTGTTATGTATCATATACTCATGATTATTATATCATGTTATGACTCATGATTTATCTTTGATAATTGATCACGTTTCATCTTATTTTTATATCCATTTTAGTGTTTTATTCTTGCCCTTTTCTATTGATGTATGCCCTCAGGAAATCACTTACAATGAAGAAAACTATGACAAAATAATAAAGGATTATTTTATGAGGAATATAATCACATTTTTTAGGTTTTATATAAGGAATTAATGTATTGGGTACCTAGTTTCAAAGATACTAATCCTCAAAATATCCTTAGTTATTAATGTAATATCTTATTGAGAAATTTTGTTAAAAATCATATATTAAAATGGCAAGTCACCATAGTAAATGTACAAATAGTTAAAAATAATTGGAATATATGTTAGATCTTATTGATTATATTAAAGTGATGAAGAAAAGATTTTATATATTATATATTTAAATAAATTAGACTAAATAAATCTTAGATAGATCCAAATAAAGTATATGCATATACATCCCATTTTTCTTATATGACTGAAAATTAATTTTTTATTATAAAAAGGGGGAGAGAAACCAACCACCAGCCTTAAGACACAAAGGTTCTAGGGATGCCTAAAATGATGAAAACTGATGGTGTCCCCTAAAAAACACCTTTACAATGAATGAGAAGAGAACCCATGACATTATAGATGTTGAGAGGATTACCCTCACAATCTCCTCTAGCAAATTCATCAGATGTAAAATTTCCTTCCCTACAAACATGCCTCACTGAAGTCCCATTAGAAAATCCCTTAAAATAACACTAAAAAAGATACCCAAGGTCCCCGGGAGTGACAAACTTCCCCTAAAGCATTTTCACCAACACCTCTGAATCAGATTCCACCCCCATTACCTAGATACCGAACATGTTTCATAACAAAAGACCTGATTAGAGAGCTCTAACCTCTTCCCCCTAGGAACAACCTAGAAAAAATAAGTGTTAAAGGATAGAATGACTGACCCCCCTATCATCTTTGATAAAACCACCTGCTTTCATCTTCCCATTCACACATAAACCGTCCACATTCAGTTTTAAGTCGATTTGGGGAGGAGACTATTTCACCCACTGCCCCTGTGATGTTAACACAACAACCGACCTATTGAGGAAGCTACATAACATATAAGAGCTATTGCACCCCTTGATCAATGAGAATAACTCTATCACTAAGGATCTCTCCCTAAACTGTAGAAACAACATTGAGTGACACACCCCCATTTAGGATTGGATTCTTACATCCCATAAGGTCTATCAAAACAAGGTAAAGATGAATCTCCATAGTTTCCTCTCCATGTAATCTAGATCTTATCCTTGAAAACAATTGGAAACTGCATCCTATAAAGAATTTCCATAACAAATCAGACTAGGACTATGGTTCATACTACCCAAAAGGTCTCTCGAGCACTCACTCTTGAAGAATAGGTGAAAATAGATTCACAAAATGAGCTGAGACAACACCATCATCTCGACACCAGAGAGATACCCTTCCACTAAATGTTTTCATCTGTTGGAATCACCTGGTTTCACAACCTACAAATAAGAATACTCAGTTTTGAAGGAATCTCACTACACCGTAAGATAATTTTCTTACTAACAATGCATTTTTATGAACAATATGAGATAATGAATTCAATATGAATGGTTTATGATTCATTAGATTATATGACATGTTTTAAAAAGATGAAAAGGATATAAGTGTTTTATCCAGGCTACTATTTTCTCTATATTTTTATTAAAACATGAGGTAAGATGTTCCTTCCACCCATAAATGGAATATTTTAAGTAATAAAGTCATATTTTTTAACATAAATCACTATAAACACATAAAATACCATATATGATATATAATCCATATATTATTTTTTAAATATTCCTATTTAAAGTAAATAAGAGTTATTTATTTAACATAAATGAGTTTTTGTATCCAAAAATGATGTTAATAATTGAATATAGTGTATATGAGGCTAGTGAGAGTATGTTTGAATTTAGAAAATTTCAATGTTAGTAAGTGAATATTATACTAGTCAAAATTTAAAGTGATTTTCACTTAATATCCTAAAAATATTAGTATATTTTATGGTAAATATATATATAAAGAGTAGATTTAGATTCCATGAGAAAGTAAATATAACTATTTACTAAAGTATTATCTGATTCTAAATAAATTTTTTAATTCATCCTAATATACTAAATGAGTTATAAGTATAGAGATAAAGATAAATGCACATGTTATATTAAGTTACCATAAAAAAGTGAGTATCCATTTATCCTAATGGATTTTAGGATGTGATAGTAATTAATAATATAAAGTGCAACATAATTTATAAATAGATTTCAAGGAAATAGTTTAGTGTAAAGGGTTCAAAGGATCATGGTGTTAAACTTATAAATACATTGAAGTAGGAAACATAATTTGACATCAAAACATTTAATATCGTGAAGTAAATGAGACTTAATATGTTAACTAAGTTTACCATAATGAATAATATTCCTAAATATATCCATTATGCAATGTTTCTTTTATCATATATGTTACTCACTAATTATTTTTTTGAATGGATTTTATTAGATGGTCACACACCTTGACTGCATAAATGTACATTATTGATATATATTTCATGAAATATAATGATAATTGGTTACTAAATGAATGACATTTAGTCATCCCTAATTTATGTTCTTTATGGAGTATTATAGGTTTTAGTAAAATGTTAAGGTTAACATGAGTAGGATTGGAACCTATTATGAGATATAGAATATGATCATGAGGCACAAAAAAATGTTTTGTGTGTGTTGGATGAGCCATAATTTATACCACATGGAGTTACATACACTGTGTAATTGGTTACTAAGGGTTCATGGATCATATATGAGTCAACATTACCTATGGTTAGTGATATAGTAAGAAACACAACCTTCATACTTTGATAATTTTAATATTAAATCCTCAAGGATTAGTTATTTGGGGTGGTTGGGTATGTTTCTGATCATGTATTTAGTTGTATCTCAAAATAAAGGAGTATTTTCCTCCCATATAAAAGTAGGGTATTTGGACACTTTATTGAGATATACTAATGAGTGTGTGTCCACACCTGGATATTACATATGATAAAGATGAATGAAAAGTGATGTATTCATTAACTTGGCCAATTTATACTTAGAGAATCAAGAATGTATTAATTGGATATATGGTATTGACATACACTATGTCCCATGGTCACTCAATGTATTTGAAAAATGAAACATATGATATTTAACATTATAATGTGATGAATTTTTTGGACATAGGTATAGAGATACATGTGTTTGATGAAGATCAGCCATATCCCTTTATAGCTCAAGTAACACCGATAATTTTCTAGATTCCTCTATTTCCTTAAATTTATGGGTAAAAAGATTCTTATTTTTTTATCAATTATACAAAGGACTATGAAATCACACATTGTGGATGATGGAATGAGGATTGAGTTTGACTCATTGAGATGATCTAAAAGATTTTTAGAGTTAATCTAGTAATTTTTTAGATAGGACTTCATAATTTATTTAATATCATATTATACATAGTGATGTTGATGATAAATTTTCAAAAGTGTTTTGGTGGATATCCAAAAGTTTTTTATATAATATTTTAAAAGTTTTCATATTTGATATAATATAGTGTGAAATTAAACAAAATCTATTAAGCTCTAGTGCAATTTAGATAATGAAAGATATATTCTCAAAATCACTTTTTCATAAGATGCAATAGGATATATTAAATTTAATGATAAAATATACCATAAATCATGTAAAACAATACTATTTTAATGAAATTATAAGATAATATTTGGTTATATAATATGAACACTTCCTGATCCTATCATAGTATATTATTGATCATATTGTAAGGTAAGGTATATGATACCGTACCACTATCTTTCATTGATTATGGGTAAAAAAACGGTAATAATTTATATTTGGGAAGTATTTTATATAGTATCTCATTAAGTAATGGGTTCAAAATTTGAAACTTGTGATAGGAGATTCATTAAAGAAATGAATTAAATAACTGTATGAGTGAAATTTACTCATGCATAATATCACATGAGTAAATGTGAGATTACCCAAGGAGAATATGTAATGGTTATTTAAAGTGTTAATTTCTATGAAATAGTGGCAATAAAATCTCTTTTAGTCTTTATAAAAACTCCCAATGACAAATATCTCTCTATAATTCCTATTTAAACTAGATAGGTACTATCATACCATATATGAATGATAACCCCACTCATGACGGATTTGGTTTTAACATGTGGATACCATCAAAGGTGTGGCTCAATTTGGAAGAAAATTATATGATCTTAATCAATCCCATTTGAAAATTCTAGAAGATAATATAGTGGAAATAATAGTGTATGGTTTACATATTTATGATTTTATAACTTCCATTTATATGTGATTCCATTTATCTTTTATAGAGATATTCATCTGTGTCTCATGCTTCTTTATCCTTTGAAGTGGTATTAATATTATTTAGATAATGGGATATTGTGGTAGATTTGGATGTGTTGATTAAGTAACCAATGAGGTCCATAATATATGAACTATATTATTGTATATAATTTTATTTTTTGTAATTATTTTTTGATGTTGGAATTTTTTTTTGATATTGGTGATGTTGGTGTGATTCGATGATCTGGTTTCTCATTTTTCTAATTTGATTTATTACTGATGTTTATTTTATTTTTAAAGAAAAGGGATTGAGTTTTAGTAATAGGATAGTTAAAATATGGTGTAATAATACCATTGATGATGATAATGACGACATTTGGTGTTTTTCTCAGTGTTTCATCCTAGATGATGGAAATATTGATTTGTGGCTATGGTTTTGGGAAAGTTTTTTATTATTTATGGAAGGGGATAATTTTTTTTGCTTCTTGATAGCATATGGATTATTAGTTGTGTAAAATAGGTTGTGGAGATCATTTAAATTATCATTCATATACGGGATTTGAGGGCTCTGAGCATGTCATATCGGCCTAGTGGAAGCACTAGGCCCAAGATGACATTCTGTTTTTTGAATTTCTAAATTTTAATTTTGGATTGTTATTTTGATTGTTTTTTTATTTAGTTTTGTGGTTTTATAGATTTTTTTGTATATTTTCTCACTTATCATGGAAAAGGTTTTTTTAGAAAAATAAAAAAAATAATTGGATGGGTGGATGTTCTCATGAGTTACAAAATGGGTTTTGTTCACTAGATAACCCATGAAGTATACCACATAGAGTTTCATACATTATATCATTGGTATACTAGGGGTGAATGGTTTATATTTGGATTCCCCAAATTCACGAGGTTGGTAAAACACCAATTTTGATAAATTTTTAACTTTGATAATTCTTTTATAGAAGCATTGATTCTTAGCTAATTTGAGGGTGGTTCAGTATATTATTGATCATTTCATCAGTTGAGGCTTAACCAAGGTGATCTTTTTCCTAATGAGTATTATATTTGGGAACTTATTTTATATATAAATAAAGAGTATAATACCATACCTAGATGATACACATGATTCTCTTATCTATTGAACAAGGGGAATGTGATGTGATCATCCATATGAGTGAATGACATGTGATATATTCATTGACCTAGATAGTCTATACTTAGATAATCAAGAATATATGAGTAACTAAATGTGATTGACATACTTAATTTATCATGTTCACTCAATGTATTAGACAAAGGGATCATATTAAAATTCATAATTTTTTGTCACATATCTAGTAAACATAGTATAAAGATTTATGTGTTTGATGGAGATCACACCAGAACCCTTTATTGTTTGAGTATCATAGATTCTTTTCTAGTGGTCACTATTTTCTTCCATTTTTGAAATAAATCATTCATATTTTTTTGATTCTATAAAGGAACATGGGGTAACACTTTATTGTTCAATGAATGGGGATTGGGTTTTATTAAATATAGAGATATTCTCTAAAAGTGTTTTAGTGTTTATCCAAAGTTAGTTTTTGGTATATATTCAAAATTTATTGTATACAATGTAGTACAAGGATAAATTGATGATAGATTTCAAAAAATATTTTGGAAGATATATAAATGGGATTTTGGATGTTTCATAATGAGTTATTGCAAATGATATAATATAAAGGTGAAATGAAACAAAATTTATAATCATTTATAACAAGTGGTATATTGACAGAGTTATTCCCCAAATCCATATACTAATGATTTGTGTATATTAATTTCATAGTGTAAGATATTGATACATTTTATGCTATGATATATAGAAAATAAAGAATATTCTATTTCTTGGTTTGATCATATCATAATGCATGATATGTTGATATCATGCTACTACCCACTAGCCATATCGTATGACTTATCTCTATCACAATATGGGTTTGTCATATCATAAGATTAAAATAACAACATATGATCCAATTAATCTAATGAAAATTAAGTGTTAATGTTTGAATAATCACTTACTCATTGGATATCATTAATAAGTATTTCATATAATGAAATATTTGGGATAATTATTGGTCGACCTAAGGTTAAATGTTATGTAACTATATATAATTTAATCATAGATTTTATAATGTATGAATAAATTATATTGATACATGTGGAGTGTCTCTAAGGGGTATTGAAATGGGAAATACCCAATTTAAGGGTGTTTTGAAAGAGTTCAAGCTAGAAAAATTATTTTTCCAATTTTCCCAAATCTCTCTTATTCCTTTATCCTTTAACACTCTAGATACTAGCATATCATGGAAGATAAGAGGATCCTGCCCAAAGTTTTAGGTGATTTAGTCAGACTATGAATACACCATAGGGGGAAGATTATATTGATTATTATTTTGTTATCTTTATCAATCATTATGATTAGCGAATAGGTTTAGAAAATATTTTTGATAAAAGGTGCATGCCACTCAATTAAAATTAAATGTTTTTTGTTTTTATATCATGGTGATCTTGGGTGTGAGTGGTTGTGTGTGTATACACACATATTTCACTCATCAATTATAATAAGATTGATTCAAAGAATATATTTTTTTTGGAAAACATCCCAAAAAACACATACCGAAGTGTAAATAGTTATAATTAGAAAAATAATAATAAAAATTTTCAGAACATAATATGAAATAGAAGAAATTGGTAATTATTTATCAATTTAAAATATTTTATGAAAATATATCTTGTGTAAATATAAATAAAATCAAGTTAATACAACAAAACTGGGACTTGAAGGATTAATAAATGCCGGTGTGTGAAGGGTTATAGGAATCTAGTACTCTAAAGATCAACCTAAATAATATGTAATACTTGAATATATAAACATTAAATTATGACTTAAATAATTGTATCCTCTTAAATTAATACCATAATAAATTCAATATTTATAGGCTCCTATGAAGAATTTAGTGGTGGAATATCAGTTATTCTTAAATTTGTACACTATTATACATTCCAATTCACTTTAAAAACATAAATATATAAAGTAAATTAATTTAATGATAAAATGATGTTGAAGATAAGAAATGTGATTTTGAAGGTTATGGGTGCATGAATAATTTATACTTATAGTTTAAAAATAAATAAAAATACCCATCATCATTTGAAGAATTCATGTGCATGATGACCTCCACCCTAATAGATTCATGAGGAATATTTTTTCAATACTCCGATAAAGGACACATTCTTCTGATTCCATAAAAAATGAATCTGATACTCATAAAAAAAATAATTATTTATGGTCACTCAAATACAAGGACCTATATATTCAATATTTATAATTTATGATATTTACATTCTATATGATTATACATATAAAAAATAATTCAAAGTCAATTTATGATTATTTGACAACAATTTGAGGTTTTGCTATTATTTTGATCATTACATGCCTATTTTTAGCATTTTAAAACACTACAAATGTGTTTTTGGTCATTCTTAGAAAACCCGAACTTTCATTGACAAGAATTCATTTTTTATATTACAAAAATAAATATTTGGTTATTTTTCTATGATTTCAGAGTTATTATAGGTTGTTTACGTGGTTTTGACCCACTGACACATTTTTATAAAGTCATTCATGTTTTTAAAATCTATTTTCCCATTCATTTCAAGAACACCACACAACATATTGATATTCCATATTCTCATACACATCAAAAATAATTTGAATACATTCTAACCTATGATTTAACATCAATATGAGTTCATTTGAAATGTTTTTTTACAATCACATGTATGTTTTAGATCTTTAAAACACTAAAAATTAATCTTTGATCATCCAGAGAAAAATATTACTCATATTGAAATTTTAAATAAGAAAACATAATGGAAAATAACCCAAGCATCCAAAAAATCTACATAATGATCATATATGGACTCGCGATGATGCCCAATAGCAGCATATGAAGCCTACACCATATATAATTTTTTTTCATAATATCGATAAAAATGGGTATGATTACAGTTTATTTTTATTTTTACCTATGTTACCAACATCTATGAACCATTAATAGGATGATGTGGAATCACCTCATCTATATGTTCCAAAAACTATGATAATATATCCACATATTCTACTCGTAGATAGTCAAACTAATCACCCATACCATGCTCTATAATCTTAACTACAACATATATAACATGATGCCTTTTTATTTCATAACTTTTCTTTACATAATACAAATTTAACATATTGGAAGATCTTTTGGGTTTAGAGTCTTGGAAATTAGGAACATAATAGAATAAAAAAACATAAAAAATCCTTCTAATAAACTTTTAAGGATTTATCATAAGTTTATCCTAAGTAAAATTATTGCATCTCATAACCTGGAGACATATATCAAAGGAAAGGGTTAGGAAAAGGC
Organism: Viscum album; assembly: GCA_963277665.1. NCBI lineage: Eukaryota > Viridiplantae > Streptophyta > Magnoliopsida > Santalales > Viscaceae > Viscum > Viscum album. The sequence continues at coordinate 2,105,031,189 of OY728165.1, forward strand.
CTAGTAAGGGAAAAACAAGTGAGAAAGTTTACATGTGAACTCGAGCGATATCAATAGAAACTAGATAAAAACATAAATACATGAGAAATGGAAGTTGAGGATTTTCAAAATGAAAATAGCTAGAACCATAACATGAATATGTGGAAACAAAATTTAATTTATACATTCATGAACATATCACCAAGGTTCATCCCCAAGGTGTCATAAAAATTACCAACGTTATTCACCAAGGTATCGTGAAAATTGTCATCTTTAGAGATTAAATTATTTACCCAATGCATTGGAGCGATATCAGGGTTCACCCTTAATATGTCTTTAATTTCATGTGATCCACATAGATCATAATAAAAAATTTCACAAATAACCCAAATAGAATAAAAGAAAATGGGTTTCATGTCAAAATCGGGATGTATAAACAGTACATAAAAATAATATCAATATGTCATTTATAACCCATGGAAAGGGAGTGAGGGTTCTATGTATGTCAATTAAAGAATCAAATAGATCAATTTTATATATTTATGAATACACCTGAAAATGAAAATAGAATTGGGTATTCATATAAATAATACAAGATAATTTCTTGAGAAGAAAAAGAGAGAGATTTTGAGACGAAAATTATGCATCATAACGGCTACATAACAATGTTTTAGAAAACATTAAAAAGAGAGGGTACAAGGGTAAACCACTCATAAAAAACTAATAATACAGTATAAATCCATAATAACATGGATATAAGAACATGTTATGGATAATTTAATGACATACCACATGAAAAGAAAACTTGAAAAAAAGAGAAGATGCGATTTTTTACAAATAATTCGACAGCCTAACAGTGTCAATTAGAAATTCAGAAAATCAATTGAGAGAGTGGAAAGGGTATATCATCATTTGGAAATAAAATTTACATTATTAAAGATATATAATAACAATACCCCATATAATAAAATGGTACTATAAGATATAACATAAAGGATGTCATGACTTAAAAGCGGAGGGTAAAAGGATCCCTTACCTTGAAGAGTAAATTCGAAAGCTTGAAGGTTGGGATTTTAGGAGGCTTGAGATCACCATGAGAGGACTCATTGTAAGGTACAAAGACAAGATATTCATTGAGGAGGATTTTGGGATGAAGATAATGATGGAATGGCTTGGTATTTATAGGAAAAGTGAGAGAATAAATTATTAATTTCCAAGGGACACCTCATCGGTGGTATTCGCAAAACCATGGACTTTACCATGGTATTTTCACATGGTATTGGCCACTTGGGACACCTCATAGCATATATAACTATTAAAAAGTTGAGAAGATTATTTACCTCATGATTACATCATCAATGATGTCATTAAACACCTGAAACTCAAAACTATATTTTTACTAATCCTTGAAAATTCAACTGTTTCAGAAAAATCCCAAAAATTAACTTTAACCTAATATAAATGTTCTGCATTCAAAAATGAACTCCATTTTATGAAAATAATTTTCTAAATATTTTTAATTCAATTTTTAAATAAAATCATTATTTATTCCAAAAATACAACTTTAAAACTATAACTCATTTTGTAACACCTTACGAAAGTAATCAATGTCCCAAAAAATTATCGTATAACCATAAGACTATAAAGTAACAATTTATGGTTAAATTTTATGAAAATAAAGTTCCATTTTAAATTAATAAATTAATTATAAAATTGTTAATAAAATATTTATGACATACAAAAATACCAAAACTTAAACTATGATCATTTTTCACATTTAAGATGTCTAAAATGTATTTATACATTCATGGGTAAGGTTTCAATTTTTTTGGTCGATTTACTATTCATTACTATTCATACGGGTATGTTACTATTCATACTTTACTATTCACTAAAAAATTATGTTGATCTTATTAGACTCTAAATTTCTTACTGATCACAACTGTTACAGACCATTTTTTGAAAATCATTTCACAAAAAGAGTTATTTAATAATAAAATATTTCTATTCTATTCATAAAAAACACTATTCATCAAATACTATTCATCAAATTGAGACTTAGAAAATTTATAAAAATTCATCCTATGTTAAGTTTGACATTTGGAATTAAAAAATGATGTTTATTTAACCATAATAATTATCTAAGTATGAGAAATTTGAATTTTAAATATGAAAATCCTTAGTTATTAAAAATAACAGTGGATAGAAAATGAATTGTGAAATTGCATAGTTAAATTTATAACATAAAAAAAGTAAAACTATTTTATCATTTACATTTAAATGTAGGTGTTTTTAATCTTATTATTTAATTAAAATAATCATTATTCCATATACCTTAATTTTTTATAATAATTATATCATTTTTAACAACTACAATTTGGGTCTGAAGTAATTTTATGTTCCATTATTGTAAAACATAATAAAAGTTTATTAGGAGAAAATAGATCCATAAATAAATGAAGTATATTTTTCAGGTCGTTACATTCTTCCCCCTTAAGAAATTGCATCCTCATAATTTTCTCCTATTAGAAATTTGTTACTATTATGAATCTTATAATTATAAAGTAATTTAATGTATTAAAAGTCATACTTAAAAAAAATATTACTCTTTAATAATAATTTAATTGTCTACAAATCCTTAATAATGATTCATAAAAATCTTATGATTAACCAAACATATCCCCCGAGAGTGTCGTAACCAAGAGTGCAACAAGATCTGTTGTTGTGTAACAGGATACCCCAGGTCAAGCCTGAAAATCCTTGTTGTAGTTTTCACTACTAGGTACCTCTGGGCCAGAGCCGCCTCTACCTGCTCATATCCAGACAGGGATGTATTTTCTTGATAAACCACTTACACAATACTCACCAAAATACCAAGAAGTTTTCCAATATTTAAACTTTTCTATAGGGTTCTTCCTAAAATTATTATATCCTAATTCCCACAAATAACTAAACCATCCTATGATACCAATTATGGAATCCTGCCTTTTTATTAAATAACTTTTATTTACATAATACAAATTTAACATATTGGAAGATCTTTTGGGTTTAGTGTCTTGTAAATCAGGAACATAATACAAGAAAACAACAGAAAACATCCTTCTAATACACTTGTAAGGCTTCATCATAGGATCATCCTATGTAAAATTACTGTATCTCATTACATGCCTATTTTTAGAATTTTAAAACACTATAAATGTGTTTTTGGTCATTCTTAGAAAACAAGAACTTTCATTGAAAAGAATTCATTTTTTATATTTCAAAAATAAATATTTGGTTATTTTTCTATGATTTCAGAGTTATTATTGGTTGTTTACATGGTTTTGACCCGCTGACACATTTTTATAAACTCATTCATGTTTTTAAAATCTATTTTCCCATTCATTTCAAAAACACCACACAAAATATTGATATTCCATATTCTCATACACATCAAAAATAATTCTAAGACATTCTAACCTATGATTTAACATCAATATGAGTTCATTTGAAATGTTTTTTTACTATCACGTGTATGTTTTAGATCTTTAAAACACTAAAAATTAATCTTTGATCATCCAGAGAAAAATATTAATCATATTGAAATTTTAAATAGTAAAACATAATGGAAAATAACCCAAGCATCCAGAAAATCTACATAATGATCATATATGGACTCGCGATGATGCCCAATAGTAGCATATGAAGCCTACACCATATATAATTTTTTTTCATAATATCGTTAAAAATGGGTATGATTACAGTTTATTTTTATTTTTACCTGTGTTACCAACATCTATGATCCATTAATAGGATGATGTGGAATCACCTCATCTATATGTGCCAAAAACTATGATAATATATCCGCATATTCTACTCGTAGCTAGTAAAACTAATCACCCATACCATGATCTATAGTCTTAACTACAACATATATAACATGACGACTTTTTATTTCATAACTTTTCTTTACATAATACAAATTTAACATATTAGAAGATCTTTTGGGTTTAGAGTGTTGGAAATGAGGAACATAATAGAAGAAAAAAACAAAAAAAATCCTTCTAATAAAATTTTAAGGATATATCATAGGTTTATCCTAAGTACAATTATTGCATCTCATAACCTGGAGACATATATCAAAGGAAAGGGTTAGGAAAAGTCCTAGTAAGGGAAAAACAAGTGAGAAAGTTTATATGTGAACTCGAGCGATATCAATAGAAACTGGATAAAAACATAAATACATGAGAAATGGAAGTTGAGGATTTTCAAAATGAAAAGAGTTAGAATTATAACATGAATATGTGGAAAAAAAATTTAATTTATACATTCATGAACATATCACCAAGGTTCATCCCCAAAGTGTCATAAAAATTACCAACGTTATTCACCAAGGTATCGTGAAACTTGTCATCTCTAGATATTAAATTATTTACCCAATGAATTCGAGCGATATCAGGGTGCACCCTTAATATGTCTTTAATTTCATGTGATCCACATAGATCATAATAAAAAATTTCACAAATAAACCAAATAGAATAAAAGAAAATGGGTTTTATTTAAAAATCGGGATGTATAAACAGTACATAAAAATAATATCAATATGTCATTTATAACCCATGGAAAGGGAGTGAGGGTTCTATATATGTCAATTAAAGAATAAAATAGATCAATTTTATGTATTTATGAATACCCCTGAAAATGAAAATAGAATTGGGTATTCATATAAATAATATAAGATAATTTCTTGAGAAGAAAAAGAGAGAGATTTTGAGACGAAAATTCTGCATCATTACAGCTACATAACAATGTTTTAGAAAACATTAAAAAGAGAGGGTACAAGGGTAAAACACTCATAAATAACTCCTAATACTGTATAAATCCATAATAACATGGATATAAGAACATTGTATGGATATTTTAATGACATACCACATGAAAAGAAAACTTGAAAAAAAGAGAAGATGTGATTTTTTACAAATAATTCGGCAGCCTAAAAGTGTCAATTAAAAATTCAGAAAATAAATTGAGAGAGAAGAAAGGGTATATCATCATTTTGAAATAAAATTTACATTAGTAAAGATATATAATAACAATCCCCCATATAATAAAATTGTACTATAAGATATAACATAAAGGATGTCATGACTTAAAAGCGGAGGGTAAAAGGATCCCTTACCTTGAAGAGTAAATTCAAAAGCTTGATGGTCTGGATTTTGGGAGGCTTGAGATCACCATGGGAGGACTCCTTGTAAGGTAGAAAGACAATACATTCATTGAGGAGGATTTTGGAATGAAGAGAACGATAGAATGTCTTGGTATTTATAGGAAAAGTGAGGGAATAAATTATTAATTTCCAAGGGACACCTCATTGGTGGTATTCGCAAAACCATAGACTTTACCATGGTATTTGCACATGGTATTGTCCACTTGGGACACCTCATAGCATATATAACTATTCAAAAGTTGAGAAGATTATTTACCTCATGATTACATCATCAATGATGTCATCAAACACCCGAAACTCAAAACTATATTTTTACTACTCACTGAAAATTCAACTGTTTCAGAAAAATACCAAAAATTCACTTTAACCTAATATCAATGTTCTGAATTCAAAAATGAACTCCATTTTATGAAAATAATTTTCTAAATAATTTTAATTCAATTTTTAAATAAAATCATTATTTATTCCAAAAATACAACTTTAAAACTATAACTCATTTTGTAACACCTTAAGAAAGTAATTAATGTCCCAAAAAATTATCGTATAACCATAAGACTATAAAGTAACAATTTATGGTTAAATTTTATGAAAATACAGTTCCATTTTAAATTAATAAATTAATAATAAAATTGTTAATAAAATATTTATGACATACAAAAATACCAAAACTTAAACTATGATCATTTTTCACATTTAAGATGTCTAAAATGTATTTATACATTCATGGGTAAGGTTTCTATTTTTTTTGGTCGATTTACTATTCATTACTATTCATACGGGTATGTTACTATTCATACTTTACTATTCACTAAAAATTAAGTTGATCTTATTAGACTCTAATTTTCTTACTGATCACAACTTTTAAAGAACATTTTTTGAAAATCATTTCACAAAAAAGTTATTTAATAATAAAATATTTCTATTCTATTCATAAAAAACACTATTAATCAAATACTATTCATCAAATTGAGACTTAGAAAATTTCTAAAAATTCATCCTATGTTAAGTTTGACATTTGAAATTAAAAAATTATGTTTATTTAAACATAATAATTATCTAAGTATGAGAAATTTGAATTTTAAATATGAAAATCCTTAGTTATTAAAAATAATAGCGGATAGAAAATGAATTGTGAAATTGCATAGTTAAATTTATAACATAAAAAAATTAAAACTATTTTATCATTTAAATTTAAATGTGGTGTTCTTAATCTTATTATTTAATTAAAATAATCATTATTCCATATACCTTAATTATTTATAATAATTATATCATTTTTGACAACTACAATTTGGGTCCGAAGTAATTTTATGTTATGTTATTGTAAAACATAATAAAAGTTTATTAGGAGAAAAGAGATCCATAAATAAATGAAGTATATTTTTCTGGTCGTTACATTCTTCCCCCCTTAATAAATTGCGTCCTCATAATTTTATCCTATTAGAAATTTGTTACTATTATGAATCTTATAATTATAAAGTAATTTAATTTATTAAAAGTCATACTTAAAACAAATATTATTCTTTAATAATAATTTAATTGTCTATAAATCATTAATAATGATTCCTAAAAATCTTATGATTAACCAAACATATCCCTAGAGAGTGTCGTAACCAAGAGTGCAACAAGATCCGTTGTCGTGTACCAGGATACCCCGGGTCAAGCCCGAAACTCCTTGTAGTAGTTTTCACTCCTAGGTACCTCTGGGCCAGAGCCGCCTCTACCTGCTCATATCTAGACAGGGATGTATTTTCTTGATAAACCACTTACACAATACTCACCAAAATACCAGGAAGTTTTCCTATATTTAAAATTTTCTATAGGTTTCTTCTTAAAATTATTATATTCTAACTCCCACAAATAACTAAATCATCCTATGATACCAATTATGGAATCCTACCTTTTTATTAAATAACTTTTATTTACATAATACAAATTTAACATATTGGAAGATCTTTTGGGTTTAGTGTCTTGTAAATCAGGAACATAATACAAGAAAACAGCATAAAACATCCTTCTAATACACTTATAAGGCTTCATCATAGGATCATCCTATGCAAAATTACTGTATCTCATTACATGTCATGACCCGACCGTACCCGGGCTCGAGCCGCAACTACCCCAAGCCCGCCTCTATAGGCCAGGGGCTGGCGACCAGTGCCGAAGGCACAATAACTCGGGGAGGCATTTGCCTAAGTACATGTACACACACACGCATCACACTCAATGCAAAAGTGAAGAGTAAAAGAAAGAACAAGAGGAGTAAAAAGAACAACTGCTATATATATACCACAAATGTGCATCGACCTCTAAACAGTACAAGTAAAGTGCTGAAAAGGAAAAAGGGGAAAAACACGCGCCCAACCAGAAAAGTGCCACAACCCGACAACAGCTAAACAAAACAAATAGCTGGAAGGGTTCCCCACTTGGAACCCGACTATGACCACCGCACGCGGTCCAAGCTCCTGAACTCCTATGCTCCACTGAAGTAACGACCAACCTGTCCGTCGTCTGCAAGGGCACACCAAGTGCGGGCAAAGCCCAAGCAGAGGTGAGTATAAAAATACTCAGTAGGATACCCCGAAGGCTCTAGGGAGAAACAAAGGAGGTACCGAAGGGTGAGCAGTAGAGAGAGCATAAAAAGTAGAGGAGTACAGCTGAAAGTGCAGTAAAGAGTACAGTAGAGAGTCCAGCTCAACCCAATAAGAGGAAAGAAGGTAGACTCATCCAGGAACAAGGAGCTATAAATGGTGAGAAGATGAAATTCCCATCGAGTCTTCGCTACCTATAGCAGGAGAGTAGACTCATCCAACCACGAGAAGCTAGACATGGGAAGCACGTGGCATACCCCACACGTCTTCGCCTCTCTTGGAGGGAGAGTAACCAAACCCAAGAAGTGGGTACTGGAACAAGGTATATACATATCTTTATGCTCAGAAAGAAGCCCGAACAACGTCGTAAGGGGATCTCCATCCCTTAGCTCATCCCAAGAAAGGTGAGTCACCAACACTCCCAGAAGAAAACACCATCGATGCCCAGCATCCCGCACGTCTGTCCCAAACCGCATGCCAAGGGGCTCAATCACCACACCTCGACACTATCCGCTTTGGGAAGAACTGAATCGCCCGCATGGTTTTAGGTCACGTCACAAGGATGTGTCTCGGTGGGGGAAAGTACTCCTCGTACTTGAGAGTTCTGGGGGAACGTCAACCACAACTCGTCACTACCCCATAGTTGAGAGGTCTGCTCAAAATCGATAGGCGACTTCCTGCCCAGCCCCGCTGGAGGGTTCCTGGAAGTCGACGGGTTCCCACTACAGGGAGACCCGAAAAGTCAAAGGGTGCCACACTGCCCAGTCCCCTAACAGGGTAATCCACAAGAGGGAAACCCGGCTAAAGTCGGCGACAGGACCACTACCCAGCCCAGCTAGACGTAACCCGGCATCGGGGACCACTACCCAGCCCAGCTGGAGGTAAGCCTGACATCGGGGACCACTGCCCAGCCCTGCTGGAGGTAAGCCCGACATCAGGGACCACTGCCCAGCCCTGCTGAAGGTAAGTCCGGCATCGGGGACAACTGCCCATCCCAGCTGGAGGTAAGCCCAGAACTACTCTGGCCATCCCTGTTGGATGGTACTGCTCGGTGAACACTGTTGTACTGGAAATCCCTGCTGGATGGCAACCCACTGGCGAACCCTGCTCGAAAAAACCTCAGCCCTGCTAGAAACAACCTCAACCCTGCTGTAAACAACCTCAGCCCTGCTGGTAACAACCTCAGCCCTGCTGGTAACAACCTCAGCCCTGCTGGTAACAACCTCCTGGGTAGAGGATCGGTGACCGCATAAAGTGTTGGTCACACCGAATCCACAATAACTCTACCAGGGATCACGAAGGAACGGGAGAAACTCCCCAGGCCTCTCAAGGCGATCCATCTCCAATCTGCTGAGTCACTGTCGAAGCGGACTGAGTCAACTCATCCCAGAAAGTGGGAAAACACCCACACAACACGAACACCCACAGTCGTAAACGGTGTCGTAGTTTGGTGAAAGGGGCGCGGTACTGAAACCCCTCACAGCTGAGAAAGCAGAGGAACCAAACCATCTCTACCAGCCAAACCATCGAGAACAAGACCAGGGGGAGACCACTCAACCCTGTTGGTCAGACAAAGAGCACCAGGACAGGGGAAAATCCACCCTGCGGGTCAAACAAACGAGCGCAGAGGGACCCTCTACATCGCGAAAGGTCAAGTACGTAAAGCAGATCACAACACGCATGTGGGGCCCACACGACGTGTGGCTCCAAGTCAATCACAACTGAGCGCACAAACGTTCTCAGGTACAAACAACCACATGTACCTCCAAGAGTTCTCGTATACACCCAGATTATAACTCACTCCAGCCCAAAGGCTATTGTGCACACGACACCCAGTGTCTACGTGAAGGTGTGACGTAACAACTCCACCTCAAAGGCCCAGGAATGATCAACCACATCTCATGAATCATTATATATCACTCTCCCAAGAGTGCGCGATCACACGCCAAGGGTCCGCTACAAACATGGTAGGGTGAACCACCACCTGAGCACCTTTCTTGCTTCCATATTTAATAAGATTGCGCAAGAGGCTCCACACAACCAAACGGATCACACCGTTGTAATCCTTGCAGAAAAATAAGAGATATCAACTACTTACTCGCCTCCAACGGATATCCGACGGAAAATTCAACAACACCACCTCACGCCCGAATAACGTCCTGTGATCCCGAGCCTCGGCGCCGAAAACAGTCGAGCGCATCGCACAATTGCGATCCCCTCAGGAAAACATGTCAAAAAGACTACTCACTTGAGCACAACAGATATCCAGAGAAAAAGATACGTTCCAGCTCCCCACACACGAGCGGTACCACACGGGACCCGCACCACGGTCCCAAAGTGCTGCCAACGGATCGCACCATTGCGATCCTCTCAAAAAAGCACACGAGATGGACTAATCACTTGTCCAAAACGGACACCTGGTGATAAAGATGGAAAATAACCGTCAACGCCCAAACGACCCTCATGGGGCCCACACCATCATGCATAATTACAGCGTGCAGACTGGGCCAACACGATGTCCTCAGAAATACACCCAACATCGACTGCTCGCACGCCCTGAACAGACGTCCGATGAAAAAGTCGCTAAAAGCTACACGCAGCTCAAAAGACGGGCCGTGGGGCCCACGCCTAAACTCCAGCTTCAACGCCGAAAACCACCATGGAAAACTTTGCCCCGGCACCAGGGTCCCAACGCCACTGACAACGCTCAAAACGGACGTCGAATGCGTCCGCGCCGTCCAAAACAAAATCCCCCGAAAAACGCCAATCTGCTTAACACAAGTGACGCGCCTCCGAGTCCCCCGTTTCAGGAGTTAAAACCCCCCGAAACCATCTCAAAATATTCTTTGTAATTTAAGGAGCGCGTCGCTGCAGACGACGCACAAATCCGACACTCGGTCTATGATTTATAAACAATAAATCATTTCCCATAATAATAATAATAATAATAATAATATTATTATTATTATTTTAAACTTAAATTATATTTTTATTTGTTTTCTTTTTTTAATAAACTAGGCCGGCTAGGAGGTCCGGCCTTCTTCCACATGGAACCAACAGGACCCGCGCTTCGCGTGTCCTTGCTCCTCCAACCCGTGACCAGGTCGCCTCCCGCATGCCGGCACCCTCTGCCCGGCGCCCTGGCTGCTCGCCGTCGCCCCCAGCGTCCGCGACCGACCTCCTCCGCACGCCTCCTCCTGACTCTGCTCTCCATCAGCGAGCCCCGGCCGAAGCCCCTACGCGCCGCTGCCTTGCTCGCCTGGCCGAAGCCCCTGCGCGCCGCCGCCTGGAAGACCCGCGCCGCCCGCTGCCCGCCAGACCGCCGCCAGAACCTTCAAAACCCGCAAACTTCGGCAGACGTCTGCGGGGTCCTCGTAACTCAGTTTTATGATAAAAAACAAGTGATGGAAAGAGAATAAACTCTACTACGCATTCATGTGGTTTGTTCTAAAATCCAACAACAATTAGAGCATATAATTTAGGTTCAAAGGAGGTGCGAGAAAGAAAAACGCAACAAGACCCTACCTCGATGGGCTTCGCCCGAAGCTTCGCCGCGATCCGTCAGATCCGCACCTCGCCGGAGAGGAGGAGGTGATGGAGGAGAGATTTATCCTTCGTTGTGGGGATCTGCTGGCGCCAGGGGAGAAGAGGGGAGGAAGGGGAAGGGGGTGTTTAAATAAATTAATTAACAATTTAATTAATTTAAAACCCCCGAAAAGACCCGCATCCAAAACTCCCGACGGGGTCGAGGTTAAGCCTCCTCTAGGGTAAACACCACCTCCCGAGCACAACGGAAGTCTCAGAATTTTAATCCGAGACCCCGTTCAAAAGGTATTTAACTTAGCGTCCGAAGCCGCCAAATTATGAAAACGCCCCTGGCGGCATTTTTCACAGACGGGCCGCGCCCATGAAAGTTACACCCCTCCTAGGGTAAACAGAACACTTCGAACTCAACGGTGCCCTCAGTTTTCCAATCCGAGCCACCGTTTAAGAGATACTTGAGTTAAGCCGTTAAAAGAATAAATTAATGAATTTAATTATCCTTTTAACGTTCCAAAATCGGGCGAGGGGTCCAAACATCCTGCGCTGACAAGTTTTATGTTGTTCCTAGGGTAAACACCCCATTCCGGACCCATCCGTACACTCAGATCTATGATCTGAAGCACCCTTTAGGAGTTATCACATTTATTTGGTGTTTCTAGTGTTAACGTACTGAAAATTTAATTTCGGTCACTCCGGGGCTCGAAATCGCACACCGTCTAAAGGCGCTGCTCTGGAATAACATCAAGAATATTTCAAAGTCTTTCACAGCAAAAACCGGGTTCTTACATCATTACCTCCTTCAAGTTTTTCATCCCCGAAAAGAAAAACTAGGGAGAAACATAGGGTACTAAGCCCACACCTGGCTTTCCTATACCCAAAAGAACCCATGCACATCTCTACGTCACCGCACACAGACCAAAGAATTGATCCGTTCATGCGAGGTTGGCCCTTGCCGATGTCGTGCACCCACTCCAGACTTTGGGGTTAGGGCAAGGCGGTAGGGAACCTCTCCATTCCTTCGCACGATCTCAAATGGCCCGAAGGATCTTGGGGGTAGCTCACCTCTCTGACTGAACCTCTACGTCGCATGCCGCGACTGGAATCACCGCCCGCACCTGGAACAAGGACCGTTGATTCTCTCCTTCAGAATATCCATATGGTGAAACACCCAAGGATATCTAGTCACACAAGGTTACACAATCAATGTCTCTCAACCAAGACTCTCTTACATGCTGGGGGAGCGATGGATTCTATTCCATTGACTAAAGAAAAAGGTCCCACACCTTTCATCATACCAACCCAGGGTTACACCGACGCCCCGCACCACCCTGGTAACACCTCAAGCAAGGAGCAGGGAGGAAATCATTCCACACACAGAGTCTAAAAATTATATTGCAAAAAGTAGAAGAGCTGTAAAGCGTACCTCTTATCACCTCATGCTCTACAGGATCGTGGACATCCAAAGCTCGCGGCTAACTGCGGTCCCAACTGTCAGCTCCCGGAGCCTAATGTGGACCACCTAGTGGTGACGGTAGAATCTCGTAAAGTCGTCCCCCACTACCATCTCCTCCCACTCCTCTGCTAGCACCACCTCTCTGGGTACTACTCCGATCACGAAGCTGCCTCTGTCGTGGTGGTGCACCTGCTGCCTGCCCGAAGCTCTCTGCATGCCTGATTGGGCAGTCCTGTGCCAGGTGACCTCGCCCATCGCAAGCATAGCACCAACTCTCTCTAGGCTGTACTGGTGCCCTACAGTGCCACTGTGGTGTTCGACCACACCCCAGAGTCCGGTTGTCAGAAATACACCTACGTCGAGGTTCTGCTTGCCGACGCCCGCAAGCTGCGACAGACGTCTCGGCTCCAACGTGCCTGCTGCCACCACCAACACTAGAACATGACAGGAAGCCCTCTGTCACCAGCGTCTGCTCTAGCACCCTGATATATGTGGAAATTCCCAAGGGTACTATGACAGCATGAATCTCTCGGCGGGGACCCTTCTCAAACTTCCGCGCTCAAATGTTGTCGTCATGGTCCAAGTCTGGGTAAAAGCGTGCACGGTCTGCAAAACTAGCCGCGTACTCGGCCACCGTCATCCCTCCCTGCTGAAATTGCAGGAGATCCTGAATCCGAACAGAGTGCAAGAAGGAGAGAAAAAACTCCTAATGAAACAACAACTAGAAGTTGTACCACGAAAGCGACAACTCGTCAAGAAACTGAGTCACCAGACTCCACCAACACCGAGCTGCTCCACGAAAAAGGGTGGCTGCCAAAGCCACTCTCTGATCTGTCGGTGTCTGCACAAGCCTGAAAAGAAGAACCACTGCCACTAGCCAAACCTCTGCTGCATGAGGGTCTGACTCACCACTGAACCTCAGTGGTCTCTGCCACTGGAACTCACGGAGCACGCTCAACCTGCGCTCAAGCTCAGCCTGATTTGATGAAACTGTCTGCTACTTAACAGGTGGGGGTGATGCTACCGGCCCACCCGGAGAAAGGAGCTCGCATGATGGGTCCTGGACTGTGGCCTTGTAGCTCACAGGGTCATCGTCACAAACTAAAGCTGGTATCCTGGCTGGCTGTCTTCGTGGATACATCCTGAATATTATCAAGGAGTTCCGCAGTCAGATGAGAATATATGTATATACCAATAACAACAACGATGGGGAGCTGACTCAAGAAGGATAGTCAAAGACTCAATCCTATGTGATGCACAAACCAATTTTTTCCTACAACAAGTGTCTCAGCATGCCGAGTCGAAAAGTGGGTTATCAAGGTCCTGGTGAATGGATACATCGGCCGCCACACCATCACTGGACTCCCTAGCCTGAGAGCTAATCTCGAGACACGTTAACACTGTTTCCCTAAATCCCAACCAGTTCCTTTTATTTTAGGGATGTCCGAAAAACGTCCCAAGGAATGAACCACCTCTGATACCACTTTGTCACGACCCGAACCTACCCTGGATCGACCTGCAACTACCCCAACACCGCCTCCATAGGCCAGGGGATGGCGACCAGCGCCGAAGGAACAATAACTCGGGGAGGCCTTTGCCTAAGTACCTGTACACACACACGCAACACACTCAATGAAAAAGTGCAGAGTAAAAGAAAGAACAACCAGAGTAAAAAAAACAACTGCTATATATATATACCAAAAACGTGCCTCAACCTCTAAATAGTACAAGTAAATGCTGAAAAGGAAAAAGGGGAAAAACATGCGCCCAACCAGAAAAGTGCCACAACCTGGCAACAGGTAAACAAAACAAACATCTGGAAGGGTTCCCCACCTGGAACCCGACTACGACCACCACACACGGTCCAAACTCCCGAACTTCTATGCTCCACTGAAGTCACGACCAACCTGTCCATCGTCTGCAAGGGCACACCAAGTGCGGGCAAAGCCCAAGAAGGGGTGAGTATAAAAATACTCAGTAGGATACCCCAAAGGCTCGAGGGAGCAACAAAGGAGGTACCGAAGGGTGAGCAGTAGAACGAATAGAAAAATTAGAGGAGTACAACTGAAAGTGAAGTAAAGAGTACAGTAGAGAGTCCAGCTCAACCCAACAAGAGGAAAGGAGGTAGACTCGTCCAGGCACAAGGAGCTGGAAATGGTGAGAAGATGAACTTCCTATCGAGTCTTCGATACCTATAGTAGGAGAGTAGACTCATCCAACCACGAGAAGCTAGACACGGGAAGCACGTGGCATACCCCACGTGTCTTCGCCTCTCCTGGAGGGAGAGTAACCAAACCCAAGAAGTGGGTACTGGAACAAGGTATATACATATCTTTATGCTCAGCAAGAAGCCCGGACAACGTCGTAAAGGGATCTCCATCCTGTAGCTCAGCCCAAGAAAGGTGAGTATCCAATAGTCCCAGAACAAAACACCATCGATGCCCAACATCCCGCACGTCTTCCCCGAACCGCAAGCCAAGGTGCTCAATCATCACACCTCGACAGTATTTGCTTTGGGCGGAACTGACTCACCCGCATGATTTTAGGTAGCGTCACAAGGATGCGTCTCAGTGGGGGAAAACGCTCCTCGTACTTGAGAGTTATGGGGGAACGTCAACCACAACTTGTCACTGCCCCGCAGTCGAGAGGTCTGCTCAATGTCAACAGGCGACCCCCTGCCCAGCCCCGCTAGAGGGTCCCTGGAAGTTGACGGGTTCCCACTACAGGGGGACCCGGAAAGTTGACAGGTGCCACACTGCCCAGTCACGTAACAAGGTAATCCACTGAAGGGAAACATGGCTAAAGTTGGAGACATGAACACTGGCCAGCCCAGCTGGAGGTAACCCGGCATCAGGGACCACTGCCCAGCCCAGCTGGAGGTAAGCCCGACATCGGGGACCATTGCCCAGCCCTGCTGGAGGTAAGCCCGACATCGGGGACCACTGCCCAGCCCTGCTGGAGGTAAGCCCCGCATCGGGGACCACTTCCCAACCCAGTTGGAGGTAAGCCCGGAACTACTCTGGCCATCCCTGCTGGATGGTACTGCTCGGTGAACACTGCTGTACTGGCCATCCCTGCTGGATGGTAACCCACTGGAAAGCCCTGCTCAAAACAACCTCAGCCCTGCTAGAAATAACCTTAGCCCTGCTGAAAACAACCCCAGTCCTGCTGGTAACAACCTCATCCCTGCTGGTAACAACCTCAGCCCTACTGGTAACAACCTCCTGAGTAGAGGATCGGTGCCCGCGTAAATTGTTGGTCACACCAAATCCACAATAACTCTACCAGGGATCACAAAGGAATGGGAGAAACTCCCCAGGCCTCTCAAGGAGATCACACTCTAATCTGTTGAGTCACTATCGAAGCGGACCGAGTCAACTCATCCTAGAAAGTGGGAAAACACCCACACAACACGAACACCCGTAGTCATAAACAGTGTCGTAGTCCGGTGAAAGGGGCACAGTACTGAAACCCCTCATAGATGAGAAAGTAGAGGAACTAAACCATCTCTACCAGACAAACCATCGAGAACAAGACCAGGGGAGACCACTCAACCCTGCTGGTTAGACAAAAGAGCACCAGGCCAGGGGAAACTCCACCCTGCTGGTCAAACAAACGAGCGGAGAGGGACCCTCTACGTCGTGAGAGGTCAAGTACGTAAAGCAGATCACAGTATGCATGTGGGGCCCATGCGACGTGTGGGCCCAAGTCAACCCCAACCGAGCGCACAAACGTTCTCAGGTACAAACCACCACATGTACCTCCAAGCGTTCTCGTATACACCCAGAGTATACCTCGCTCTAGCCCAAAGGCTATCGTGCACACGACACCCAGCGTCAACACAAAGGCGTGACATAACAACTCCACCTCAAAGGACCAGGCACGACCAACCACATCTCGTGAATCATTATATATCACCCTCCTAAGAGTGCGCGATCACACGCCAAGGGTTCGCTACAAACACGGTAGGGCGAACCACCACCGTAGCACCTTTCTTGATTCCATATTTAATAAGATTGTGCAAGAGGCTCCGCACAACCAAATGGATCACACTGTTGTAATCCTCGTGGAAAAACATGCGATATCGACTACTTACTCACCTCCAATGGATATCTGACGGAAAGGTCAGCAACACTGCCTTACGCCCGAACGGCGTCCCGTGATCCCGAGCCTCGGCCCCGAAAATAGTC
Source organism: Viscum album (assembly GCA_963277665.1). Taxonomy (NCBI): domain Eukaryota; kingdom Viridiplantae; phylum Streptophyta; class Magnoliopsida; order Santalales; family Viscaceae; genus Viscum; species Viscum album. The sequence continues at coordinate 2,105,048,151 of OY728165.1, forward strand.
GGGTGCATCGCACCATTGTGATCCCCTCGGGAAAACACATCCAAAAGATTGATCACTTGAGCGCAACAGATATCTGGAGAAAAAGATACGTTCCGAATCCCCGCACATGAGCGGTACCATGTGGGACCCACACCCCGGTCCCAAAGCACTGCCAACAGATCGCACCATTGCGATCCTCTCGAAAAAGCACACGAGATGGACTAATCACTTGTCCAAAACGGACACCTGGTGATAAAGATGGAAAATCACCATCAACGCCCAAACTGCCCTCGCAGGGCCCACACCATCGTGGAGAATTACAGCGGGCAGACTACACCAACGCGATGCCTTCAGAAAAACACCCAACATCGACTGCTCACACGCCCCGAAAGGATGTCTGATGAAAAAGTCGCTAAAAGCTGCACGCAGCTCAAAAGAAGGACTGTGGGGCACACACCTCAACTCCGTCTTCAATGCCCGAAACCACCCTGGAAAGCTTCGCCCCATCGCCAGGGTCCCAACTCCACTGACGGCGCTCAAAACGGACGTCGAACGCGTCCGCGCCGTCCAAAACAAAATCCCCCGGAAAACACCAATCTGCTTAACACACGTGACGCGCCTCCAAGTCCCCTATTTCGGGAGTTAAAAACCCCCGAAACCATATCAAAATATTTTTCGTAATTTAAGGAGTGCGTCGCCGTAGACGGTACCCAAATCCGACACCCGGTCTATGATTTATAAACAATAAATCATTTCCCCTAATAGTAATAATAATAATAATAAAATTTTTATTATTATTTTAAAGTTAAATTATATTTTTATTTGTTTTGTTTGTTTTGTTTTGTTTTTAATAAACTAGGCCGGCCAGGAGGGCCGGCCTTCTTCCACATGACGCCAGCAGGACCCACGCTTCGTGGGTCCTTGCTCCTCCAACTCGCGACCAGGTCGCCTCCCGCACGCCGACACCCTCTGCCTGGCGCCCTAGCCGCTCGCCGTCGCCCCCAGCGCCCGCTACCGACCTCCTCCGCGTGCCTCCTCCTGACGCCGTTCACCGTCAGCGAGCCCTGGCCGAAGCCCCTGTGCGCCGCCGCCTTGCTCACCCGACCGAAGCCCCTGCGCGCCGCCGCCTCGAAGACCTGCGCTGCCCGCTGCCCGCCGGACCGCCGCCGGAACCTTCAAAACCCCCAAAATTCGGCGGACATCTGCGGGGTCCTTGTAACTTGGTTTTACAAACCGAAACAAGATATGGAAAGAGAAAAAACTCTACTACGCATTCATGAGGTTCGTTATAAAATCCAACAACAATTAGAGCATATAATTTAGGTTCAAAGAAGGTGCGGGAAAGAAAAACGCAACAAGACCCTACCTCGATGGGCTTTGCCCGAAGCTTCGCCGCGATCCGTCGGAGCCGCGCCTCACTGGAGAGAAGGAGGTGATGGAGAAGAGCTTCCTCCTTCGTTGTGGGGAGCTTCTGGCACCAGGGGAGAAGAGGGGAGGAAGGGGAAGGGGGTGTTTAAATAAATTAATTAACAATTTAATTAATTTATAACCCCTGAAAAGACCCGCATCCGAAACTCCCGACGGGGTCGAGGTTAAGCTTCCCCTAGGGTAAAAACCACCTCCTGAGCACAACTTCAGTCTCAGAATTTGAATCCAAGACCCCGTTCAAAAATTATTAAACTTAGCGTCCAAAGCTTCCAAATTACGAAAATGCCCCTGGCGGCATTTTTCACAAACGGGCCTCACCCGCGAAAGTTACACCCCTATTAGGGTAAAAAGAATGCTCTGAACTCAACGGTGCCCTCAGTTTTCCAATACAAGCCACCGTTTAAGAGATACTTGAGTTAAACCGTTAAACGAATAAATTAATTAATTTAATTATCCGTTTAACATTCCGAAAGTGGGAGAGGGGTCCAAACGTCCTGCACCGACAAGTTTTATGTCGTTCCTAGGGTAAGCACCCCATTCCAGACCCATCTGCACACTCGGATCTCTGATCTAAATCACCGTTTAGGAGTTCTCTCATTTATTTGGCGTTTCCAGTGTGAACGCACTGAAAATTTAATTCCGGTCACTCCAGGGCTCGGAATCGCACGCCGTCTGAAGGCGCTGCTCTGGAATAACATCAAGAATATTCCAAAGTCTTTCACAATAAAAACCAGGTTCTTACATTACATGCCTATTTTTAGCATTTTAAAACACTACAAATGTGTTTGTGGTCATTCTTAGAAAACACGAACTTTCATTGACAAGAATTCATTTTTTATATTTCACAAATAAATATTTGGTTATTTTTCTATGATTTCAGAGTTATTATAGGTTGTTTACATGGTTTTGACCCGCTGACACATTTTATAAAGTCATTCATGTTTTTAAAATCTATTTTCGCATTCATTTGAAGAACACCACACAACATATTGGTATTCCATATTCTCATACACATCAAAAATAATTCGAAGACATTCTAACCTATGATTTAACATCAATATGAGTTCATTTGAAATGTTTTTTTACTATCACATGTATGTTTTAGATCTTTAAAACACTAAAAATTAATCTTTGATCATCCAGAGGAAAATATTACTCATATTAAGATTTTAAATAATAAAACATAATGGAAAATAACCCAAGCATCCCGAAAATATACATAATGATCATATATGGACTCGCGATGATGCCCAATACCAGCATATAAAGCCTACACCATATAATTTTTTTAATAATATCAATAAAAATGGGTATTATTATAGTTTATTTTTATTTTTACCTGTGTTACCAACATCTATGAACCATTAATAGGATGATGTGGAATCACCTCATCTATATGTGCCAAAAACTATGATAATATATCCACATATTCTACTCGTAGCTATTCAAACTAATCACCCATACCATGCTCTATAGTCTTAACTACAACATATATAGCATGACACCTTTTTATTTCATAACTTTTCTTTACATAATACAAATTTAACATATTGGAAGATCTTTTGGGTTTAGAGTGTTGGAAATCAGGAACATAATAGAAGAAAAAAACATAAAAAATCCTTCTAATAAAATTTTAAGGATTTATCATAGGTTTATCCTAAGTACAATTATTGCATCTCATAACCTGAAGACATATATCAAAGGAAAGGGTTAAGAGAAGGCCTAGTAAGGGGAAAACAAGTGAAAAAGTTTACATGTGAACTCGAGTGATATCAATAGAAACTGGACAACAACATAAATACATGAGAAATGGAAGTAGAGGATTTTCAAAATAAAAAGAGCTAAAACCATAACCTGAATATGTGGCAAAAAAATTAAATTTATACATTCATGAACATATCACCAAGGTTCATCCCCAAGGTGTCATAAAAATTACCAACGTTATTCCCCATGGTATCGTGAAACTTGTCATCTCTAGAGATTAAATTATTTACCCAATGCATTGGAGAAATATTAGGGTGCACCCTTAATATGTCTTTAATTTCATGTGATCCACATAGATCATAATAAAAAATTTCACAAATAACCCAAATAGAATCAAAGAAAATGGGTTTCATGTCAAAATCGGGATGTTTAAAAAGTACATAAAAATAATATCATTATGTCATTTATAACCCATGGAAAGGGAGTGAGGGTTATATGTATGTCAATTAAAGAATAAAATAGATCAATTTTATGTATTTATGAATACCCCTGAAAATTAAAATAGAATTGGGTATTAATATAAATAATACAATAGAATTTCTTGAGAAGAAAAAGAGAGAGATTTTGAGACGAAAATTCTGCATCATAACGGCTATATAACAATTTTTTAGAAAACATTAAAAAGAGAGGGTACAAGGTTAAACCACTAATAAATAACTCATAATACAGTATAAATCCATAATAATATGGATATAAGAACATGGTATGGATATTTGAATGACATACCACATGAAAAGAAAACTTGAAAAAAAGAGAAGATGCGATTTTTTACAAATAATTCGGCAGCCTAATAGTGTCAATTAGAAATTCAGAAAATCAATTGAGAGAGTGGAAAGGGTATATCATCATTTGGAAATAAAATTTACATTAGTAAATATATATAGTAACAATCCCCCATATAATAAAATGGTACTATATGATATAACATAAAGGATGTCATGACTTAAAAGCAGAGGGTAAAAGGATCCCTTACCTTGAAGAGTAAATTCGAAAGCTTGAAGGTTGGGATTTTGGGAGGCTTGAGATCACCATGGGAGGAATCATTGTAAGGTAGAAAGACAATATATTCATTTAGGAGGATTTTGGAATGAAGATAATGATGGAATGGCTTGGTAATTATAGGAAAAGTGAGGGAATAAATTATTAATTTCCAAGGGACACCTCATCAGTGGTATTGGAAAAACCATGGATTTTCCCATGATATTTGCACATGGTATTGGCCACCTGGGACACCTCATAGCATATCTAACTATTCAAAAGTCGACCAGATTAGTTTCCTCTCGATTACATCATTAATGATGTCATTAAACACCTGAAACTCAAAACTGTATTTTTTACTACTCACCGAAAATTCAACTGTTTCAGAAAAATTCCAAAAATTCACTTTAACCTAATATTAATGTTCTGAATTCAAAAATGAACTCCATTTTATGAAAATAATTTTCTCTATATTTTTAATTAAATTTTTAAATAAAATCATTATTTATTCCAAAAACACAACTTTAAAACTATAACTCATTTTGTAACACCTTAAGAAAGTAATCAATGTCCCAAAAAATTATCGTATAACCATAAGACTATAAAGTTAGAATTTATGGTTAAATTTTATGAAAATACGGTTCCATTTTAAATTAATAAATTAATTATAAAATTATTAATAAAATATTTATGACATACAAAAATACCAAAACTTAAACTATGATCATTTTTCACATTTAAGATGTCTAAAATGTATTTATACATTCATGGGTAAGGTTTCTATTTTTTTGGTCGATCTACTATTCATTACTCTTCATACGGGTATGTTACTATTCATACTTTACTATTCACTAAAAAATTAAGTTGATCTTGTTAGAATCTAAATTTCTTACTGATCACAAATATTAAAGAACATTTTTTGAAAATCATTTCACAAAAAAAGTTATTTAATAATAAAATATTTCTATTATATTCATAAAATACACTATTCATCAAATTGAGACGTAGAAAATTTCTAAAAATTCATCCTATGTTACGTTTGACATTTGGAATTAAAAAATGATGTTTATTTAACCATAATAATTATTTAAGTGTGAGAAATTTGAATTTTAAATATGAAAATCCTTAGTTATTAAAAATAATAGCGGATAGAAAATGAATTGTGAAATTGCATAGTGAAATTTATAACATAAAAAAAGTAAAACTATTTTATCATTTCAATTTAAATGTAGGTGTTTTTAATCTTATTATTTAATTAAAATAATCATTATTCTATATACCTTAGTTTTTTAAAATAATTATATCATTTTTGACAACTACAATTTGGGTCCGAAGTAATTTTATGTTCTGTTATTGTAAAACATAATAAATTTTTATTAGGAGAAAAGAGATCCATAAATAAATGAAGTATATTTTTCAGGTCTTTACATTCTTCCCCCCTTAAGAAATTGTGTCACCATAATTTTCTCCTATTAGAAATTTGTTACTATTATGAATCTTACAATTATAAAATAATTTAATGTATTAAAAGTCATACTTAAAACAAATATTATTCTTTAATAATAATTAATTGTCTATAAATCCTTAATAATGATTCCTAAAATTCTTATGATTAAGCAAACATATCCCCCGAGAGTGTCGTAACCAAGAGTGCAACAAGATTTTTTGTCGTGTACCAGGATACCCCGAGTCAAGCCCGAAACTCCTTGTTGTAGTTTTCATTCCTAGGTACCTCTGGGCCAGAGCCACCTCTACCTTCTAATATCCAGACAGGGATGTATTTTCTTGATAAACCACTTACACAATACTCACCAAAATACCAAGAAGTTTTCCTATATTTAAAATTTTCTATAGGGTTCTTCCTAAAATTATTTTATCCTAATTCCCACAAATAACTAAATCATCCTATGATACCAATTATGGAATCCTGCCTTTTTATTAAATAACTTTTATTTACATAATACAAATTTAACATATTGGAATATCTTTTGGGTTTAGTGTCTTGTAAATCAGGAAAATAATACAAGAAAACAACATAAAACATCCTTCTAATACACTTGTAAGGCTTCATCATAGGATCATCCTATGTAAAATTATTGTATCTCATTACATGCCTATTTTTAGCATTTTAAAACACTACAAATGTTTTTTTGGTCATTCTTATAAAAAAGAACTTTCATTGACAAGAATTCATTTTTTATATTTCACAAATAAATATTTGGTTTTTTTTCCCTGTGATTTCAGAGTTATTATAGGTTGTTTACATGGTTTTGACTCGCTGACACATTTTTATAAAGTCATTCATGTTTTTAAAAACTATTTTCCCATTCATTTCAAGAAAACCACACAACATATTGATATTCCATATTATCATACACATCAAAAATAATTCGAAGACATTCTAACATATGATTTAACATCAATATGATTTCATTTGAAATGTTTTTTTATTATCAAATGTATGTTTTAGATCTTTAAAACAATAAAAATTAATCTTTGATCATCCAGAGAAAAATATTACTCATATTGAAATTTTAAATAATAAAACATAATTGAAAATAACCCAGGCATCCATAAAATCTACATAATGATCATATATGGACTCGCGATGATGCCCAATAGCAGCATATGAAGTCTACACCATATAATTTTTTTTTATAATATCGATAAAAATGGGTATGATTACAGTTTATCTTTATTTTTACCTGTGTTACCAACATCTATGAACCATTAATAGGATGATGTGGAATCACCTCATATCTATGTGCCAAAAACTATGATAATATATCCACATATTATACTCCTATCTAGTCAAACTAATCACCCATACCATGCTCTATAGTATGAAATACAACATATATAGAATGATGCATTTTTATTTCATAACCTTTCTTTAAATAATATAAATTTAACATATTGGAAGATCTTTTGGGTTTAGAGTTTTTGAAATCAGGAACATAATAGAAGAAAAAAACATAAAAAATCCTTATAATAAACTTTTAAGGATTTATCATAGGTTTATCCTAAGTACAATTATTTCATCTCATAACCTGGAGACATATATCAAAGTAAAGGGTTAGGAGAAGGCCTAGTAAGGGAAAAACAAGTGAAAAAGTTTACATGTGAACTTGAGCGATATCAATAGAAACTGGATAAAAACATAAATACATGAGAAATGGAAGTAGAGGATTTTCAAAATGAAAAGAGCTAGAACCATAACATGAATATGTGGAAAAAAAATTTAATTTAGACATTCATGAACATATCACCAAGGTTCATCCCCAAGGTGTCATAAAAATTACCAACGTTATTAACCAAGGTATCATGAAACTTATCATCTCTAGAGAATAAATTATTTACCCAATGCATTTGAGCGATATCAGAGTGAACCCTTAATATGTCTTTAATTTCATGTGATCCACATAGATCATTATAAAAAATTTCACAAATAACCCAAATAGAATAAAAGAAAATGGGTTTCATGTCAAAATCATGATGTTTAAAAAGTACATAAAAATAATATCATTATGTCATTTATAACCCATGGAAAGGGAGTGAGGGTTATATGTTTGTCAATTAAAGAATCAAATAGATCAACTTTATGTATTTATTAATACCCCTGAAAATGAAAATAGAATTGGGTATTCATATAAATAATACAAGAGAATTTCTTTAGAAGAAAAAGAGAGATATTTTGAGACGAAAATTCTGCGTCATAACGACTACATAACAATGTTTTAAAAAACATTAAAAAGAGAGGGAACAAGGGTAAACCACTCATAAATAACTAGTAATACAGTATAAATACACAATAAAATGGATATAAGAACATGGTATGGATATTTTAATGACATACTACATGAAAAGAAAACTTAAAAAAAAGAGAAGATGCGATTTTTTACAAATAATTCGGCAGCCTAACAGTGTCAATTAGAAATTCAGAAAATCAATTGAGAGATAGGAAAGGGTATATCATCATTTGGAAATAAAATTTACATTAGTAAAGATATATAATAACAATCCCCCATATAATAAAATTGTACTATAAGATATAACATAAAGGATGTCATGACTTAAAAGCGGAGGGTAAAAGGATCCCTTACCTTGAAGAGTAAATTAGAAAGCTTGAAGATCGGGATTTGGGAGGCTTTAGATCACCATGGGAGGACTCCTTGTAAGGTAGAAAGAAAAGATATTAATTTAGGAGGATTTTGGAATGAAGAGAATGATGGAATGGCTTGGTATTTATAGGAAAAGTGAGGGAATAAATTATTAATTTCCAAGGGATACCTCATCGGTGGTATTGGAAAAACCATGGACTTTCCCATGGTATTTTCACATGGTATTGGCCACTTGGGACACCTCATAGCATATATAACTATTCACAAGTCGACCAGATTATTTACCTCACGATTACATCATCAATGATGTCATTAAACACCCGAAACTCAAAACTGTATTTTTACTACTCATCGAAAATTCAACTGTTTCAGAAAAATCCCAAAAATTCACTTTAACCTAATATCAATGTTCTGAATTCAAAAATGAACTCCATTTTTTGAAAATAATTTTCTAAATATTTTTAATTCAATTTTTAAATAAAATCATTATTTATTCCAAAAATACAACTTTAAAACTATAACTCATTTTTAACACCTTAAGACAGTAATCAATGTCCCAAAAAATTATCATATAACCATAAGACTATAAAGTAACAATTTATGGTTAAATTTTATGAAAATACGGTTCCATTTTAAATTAATAAATTAATTATAAAATTATTAATAAAATATTTTTGACATACAAAAATACCAAAACTTAAACTATGATCATTTTTCACATTTAAGATGTCTAAAATATATTTATACATTCATGGGTAAGGTTTCTATTTTTTGGTCGATTTACTATTCATTACTATTCATACGAGTATGTTACTATTCATACTTTACTATTGACTAAAAAATTAAGTTGATTTTATTTGACTCTAAATTTCTTACTGATCACAACTGTGAAAGACCATTTTTTGAAAATCATTTTACAAAAAAAGTTATTTAATAATAAAATATTTCTATTCTATTCATAAAAAACACTATTCGTCAAATACTATTCATCAAATTGAGACTTTGAAAATTTCTAAAAATTCATCCTATGTTAAGTTTGACATTTGGAATTAAAAAATGATGTTTATTTAACCATAATAATTATCTAATTATGAGAAATTTGAATTTTAAATATGAAAATCCTTATTTATTAAAAATAATAGCAGATAAAAAATGAATTGTGAAATTACATAGTGAAATTTATAACATAAAAAAAGTAAAACTATTTTATCATTTAAATTTAAATGTAGGTGTTTTTAATCTTATTATTTAATTAAAATAATCATTATTCCATATACCTTAATTTTTTATAATAATTATATCATTTTTGACAACTACAATTTGGGTCCAAAGTAATTTTATGTTCTGTTATTGTAAAACATAACAAAAGTTTATTAGGAGAAAAGAGATCCATAAATAAATAAAGTATATTTTTCAGGTCGTTACATTCTTCCCCCCTTAAGAAATTGCATCCTCTTAATTTTCTCCTATTAGAAATTTGTTACTATTATGAATCTTATAATTATAAAGTAATTTAATGTATTAAAATTCATACTTAAAACAAATATTATTCTTTAATAATAATTTAATTTTCTATAAATCCTTAATAATGATTCCTAAAAATCTTATGATTAACCAAACATATCCCCCGAGAGTGTCATAACCAAGAGTGCAACAAGATCCGTTGTCGTGTACCAGGATACCCCGGGTCAAGCCCGAAACTCCTTGTTGTAGTTTTCACTCCTAGGTACCTCTAGGGAGAGCCACCTCTACCTGCTCATATCCAGGCAGGGATGTATTTTCTTGATAAACCACTTACACAATACTCACCAAAATACCAGGAAGTTTTCCTATATTTAAACTTTTCTATAGGGTTCTTCCTAAAATTATTATATCCTAATTCCCACAAATAACTAAATCATCCTTTGATACCAATTATGGAATCCTGCCTTTTTATTAAATGACTTTTATTTATATAATACAAATTTAACATATTGGAAGATCTTTTGGGTTTAGTGTCTTGTAAATCAGGAACATAATACAAGAAAACAACATAAAAAATTCTTCTAATACAATTGTAAGGCTTCATCATAGGATCATCCTATGTAAAATTATTTTATCTCATAACATGGAGACATACATCAAAGGAAAGGGTGAGAAGAAATCCCAGTAAGGGAAATACAAGTGAAACAGTTTACATGTGAACTCGAGCGATATCAATAGGAACTGGATACAAACATAAAGACATGAGAAATAGAAGTAGAGAAATTTCATAATAAAAATAAATCAAAAAATAACATGAATATGTGGCTAAAAAAATTTAATTTAAACATTCATTAACATATCACCAAGGTTCATCCCCAAGGTGTCATAAAAATTACCAAGGTTATTCACCAAGGTATCGTGAAACTTGTCATTTCTAGAGATTAAATTTTTTACCCAATGCTTTGGAGTGCTATCAGGGCGCACCCTTAATATTTATTTACTTTCATGTGAGAAACATATATCATAATTACACATTTCGTGAATAAACCAAATAGAATAATAGAAAATGGGTCTCATGTCAAAATCATGACGTTTCAAAAGTACTTAAAAATAAGATCTTTATATCATTTATAACCCATGGAAAGGGGGTGAGGGTTATATGTATGTCAATTCCAAAATCAAATAGATAAATTTTATGTATTTATGAATACAACTTCAAAATAAAATATAATTGGGTATTCATATAAATAATACAAGAGAATTTCTTGAGAAGATAAAGAGAGATATTTTGAGACAAAAATTCTACAGCATAACAGCTACATAACAACGTTTTAGAAAACATTAAAAAGAGAGGGTACAGGGGTAACCCACATAAAAATAACTCATAATAAATTATAAATTCATAATAAAATGGATATAAGAACATGCTATTTATATTTTAATGACATACCACATTAAAAGGAAACTTGAAAGGAAAGAGAAGATGCAATTTCTTTTACAAATAATTCAGCAGCCTAACAGCGTCAATTAAAAATTTAGAAGATCAATTGAGAGTTTGGAAAGGGTATCACATCATTTGGAAATGAAATGGACATTAGTAAATATATATAATAACAACCACTCACATAATTAAATGGAACTATAAGACATAACATAAAGGAAGTCATGACTTAAAAGAGGAGGGTAAAAGGATCCCTTACCTTGAAGAGTAACTTCAAAAGCCTGAAGGTAGGGACCTTGGGAGGATTTAGGTCACCTTGGGAGGACTCTTTGGGAGGTATAAAGACTAGATCTTCGTTGAGGAGGATTTTGGAATGAAAATAATGAAGTAATGGCTTGGTATTTATAGGAAAAGTGAGGGAATAAATTATTAATTTCCAAGGGACACCTCATCGATGGTATTGGAAAAACCATGGTCTTTCCCACGGTATTTGCCCATGGTATTGGCCGCTTGGGAAACCTCATAGAATATATCACTATTCAAAAGTCTACCAGATTATTTACATCATGATTAAATCATCAATGATGTCGTTAAACACCTGAAAATCAAAACTGTATTTTTACTATTCACAGAAAATTCAACTATTTTAGAAAAATACCAAAAATTCACTGTAACCTAATATGGATTCTATGAATTCATAAATGAACTCCATTTTATGAAAATAATTTTCAAAATATTTTTAATTTAATTTTTAAATAAAATCATTTTTTATTACAAAAATACAACTTTAAAACTATAATTCATATTGTAACACCTTAAGAAAGTAATCAAGGTCCCATAAAATTATCGTATAACCATAAGACAATAAGGTAACAATTTAAGATTAAATTTTATGAAAATAAATTTCCGTTTTAAATTATTAAATTAATTATAAAATTGTAAATAAAATATTTATGAGATACAAAAATACCAAAACTTAAACTATGATAATTTTTCACTTTTAAGATGTATAAAATGTATTTATACATTCATGGGTGATGTTTCTATTTTTTTGGTCTATTTAATATTCACTACTATTCATACAGGTATGTTACTATTCACAATTTACTATTCACTAAAAATATTATGTTGATCTTATTAGACTCTAAATTTCTTATTGATCACAACTCTAGAATACTATTTTTTGAAAATCATTTCACAAAAAAAGTTATTTTATAAATAAACATTTTTATACTATTCATAAAAACACCATTTATCAAATACTATTCATCAAATTGAATCTTCTTAGAAAATTTCTAAAAATTCATCCTAAGTTAATTTTGACATTTGGAATAAAAAAATGATGTTTATTTAACCACAATAATTATCTAAGTTTGAGATATTTGACTTTTAAATATGAAAATACTTAGTTATTAAAAATAATAGCAGATAGAAAATGAATAGTAAAATTGCATAGTGAAATTTATAACATAATGAAAAAGTAAAACAATTTTATCATTTAAATTTAAAAATAGGTGTTTTTAATCATAGTATTTAATTTAAATAATCATTATTCCATATACCTTAATTAGTTATAATAATTATATCATTTTTGAAAACTACAATTTGGGTTCAAAGTAATTTGAAGTGCTTTAATTGTAAAACATAATAAAAATTTATTAGGAGAAAATAGATCCATAAATAAAAGAAGTATATTTTTTGGGTCATTACAACATATACCTCAAACAGTGGGTATATACCTTTATCTTTTCATGCAACCATTTCCTCCACTAAAAAAACTTCATGTCATGGGAACCATCTTCCTCAGTTTAATGAGTAATGATGACCGTCACATATCATGACACACTAAAATATCTCATATCTACATATAGTACTATGTCACTGATCCTTTGACATCTCTACTAGATCAACATCAAAATGAGCTTGCTGAATATATATAATTAATTAATAAATAAATTTTAAGAATTTATAAAAAATAAAAATACTTTTTTAATAAATAATTTTCTTACTATAATTCTAATAATTATGAGTTGCCCACTCGATGATTCAATGACCATATCAACATTCGATCGATGACATAAAATTATAGGTGTAAAAAAATAAAGTTAAACACTAATTATATATTTTTATCTATGTTGTACTACAATATTCTAAATATATGAATGATAAATTAAATCTAAATTTAGATTATGTTTAAGCTATGACCTGTGTTGTGGGCCATGTCTAGAAGGCATTCCCATTAACACTTGATTATCTGAATGGTGACCATACTAAGTCTACATTAAATGTATACAGTTATCATACTTGTGAAAATTTATTTTTTTATAAATTAAAAGAAATAAAATTTACTATCAACACCTCACATGAACAAAACCAAAAAAATATTTCCACTGTGTGGGAATAATATGTGGAAAGACACATTGTAATATGTCTAGAACATCCTCAAATGGTTCAAAATGACCTCCCTTCACCATTACCTTATAATCATTCTATAACTATCATCATTTAGTAGTTCACATTGTCTATAACTCAAATAGAAAGGATGCAAAATTATCCTATTTAAAAAAAATTATCACTGGATATGATAATAATAAAAATATTTTCATGAAAAATCAAAACATAATTTTACCAAAACATCCCACTATAACTGATCAAATGTATCCTTGGTGAATTTATTATACTCACGAGTCATCAAAGTAAATCTATGGGGGTCTCATGTCATATACCCTGGTTTAAAAATTATTTCTCTCACATATCTCTTGAACTAGATGAAAGGCTTCATCAAATAAAAAAACAATCTGGGTACTAGAGTTCAAATATATAACCCCTATACTAGGATCACTATGTTAGTTATAAGATTAATAGATCCTACTAAACATAAATTCATAAGTTGTTAAATAATAACTGATTTTTTTAATTAAAAAATAAACTAACAGTATAACACAATTTAAAAAAATTACAATAAATTAACATTAAAAATAAAAACATTCATATAAAAATTGATTGATTGATTACACTGAACTTTATATGACATATCTACATTTATAAAAAAATGTTAAATTGAGTAATTTTTATACATAAAATTCATAAATCTTTTTACAAATATTAAATTTTATATATTCAACTAGAAAAATATTTATAGGAAATATTTCATAGATCATGTTAATCTATCATATACACTTCAACTATCTCCCCAACCCATTTTATATATTTTTCTCAAATAGAAACATTTTTTTCAAGTGTTTACTCATGAATGTAAAAAATTTCTTCTTCCTATTATTCAATTTGAAAACTCATCTTTTGTAAATTTTCACCATCGATTTGGATTCTAAATCATTGCTGATAAAGTAAACTTGGTCTTCTTATTATGCCAATATAATGGGACCATTTTTACTCAACCATATTTATATAATTAATGTTAATTTTTACAAAAATAAATTGTAAATATTCCAATTTCATTCCATGAACTGAATATATCCAATCACACCACAATAATATATATTTTAAACCATGATTGTAAATAACCTTAAAAATATCCCTTAACATTCTATATTAATTAAATTTATATATTTAAAGAATAATAACACCACTATTGTTTTCTTGATACATGTCAAAATCACTAATAATAAATATTAATCGATTAAAAACCATGTAATTTAAACGATGAGGCATAAAAAAAAGACTTTCAATGAGTTTTTTGACTTTTTCAGTCACTATATCAGCTCCTAATTCCGAAAACTTGAGAATCTATAAATTTTACATTAATAAATGGATTCAGGGTTGATAAATTCACCTTATATACATTATAAAAATATTAAATCAATTATATATACGTAATTTAGTCTCAAACCACCCGTGAGATGAGTTGAAATAAAGATGTGGGATTTGACAATTAGTGGAATGAGGAATTTCCCATTTCAACTAATTTTTATGCATCCTAAATTACAAAATAAATATATATAAGTAAAAAAATATAGAATCACAAGATATAATAGATCAACTATAAAACTTACTATAATAATGAAATAATATATATAGTGTTAAATAATAAGTATTTATGAGACTGAACCGACTAATCATTTCCTACATCAAATATTTTCCCTACTATAATAGAACCTTAATGAATCTTGATGGGTTTATATAATTTGGTTTCAACCTCATCAATATATAAAACATGGAAATTGGTTAATTCATACATCAAATATCCATTGTAAATTAAGTCTTATAAATAAGATATGTTGTGTACATTCATTTCAATGTATTCAAGTATCTCTCTATTAGATACATCCACATAAATTATGTGGGACTTACAAAAATGAAATAACCAATTAAATGTATTGCCGAGTTGGCCTTGAAATAGAACAATATGGAATAAATAATTTATCCGAAGGATAAAATATAATATATTTTTTTCTAAAACATTTTTTAATCACTCAAGTGACAATTTCTTGAACAAATCTATTGGAAAAAATTAGAAACATTAATCAATGTATCAATAACATAGTTGGGAAATAATATTGAAATGGAATTGGGATTAACAGTTTAATTATAATTTAATTATAGTGGCTTTTCAGCCCTTGTAATTTTATGGTATCCACATTAGCACACTTTGAGATATTGGAGTAATAACCATTAGGCCCCTTGATTGTCTTCAAAATTGATATAAATGTCTATTTATATTTTTTTACTTATCATATATCATGTAGAAGTAATGTATTACCTATTACCCTTATCCAAAAAAAAAATATAAAAGTTTTCTCAATAACATTTATTTCAAATCACACCAAGCATTGGAACTCTCCTTTGATTTCCCCTAAAAGCCTGAAATAGTGCATAATATATTATCAAACCCATTTTTCTTAATGAACATCATATCCAAATTGTTATTTAAAATATTATACTTCCAATAAGGGAATTTTATGAAAATATTCAATTCTTCCAATCATGAATTCACTTTCTATTTACAAAATGAATGTATGATAATGTTGGATGTCACAAATCCTTAAAATTATATAGTATGTAAATTTTTTATTACTCATTTTCTTTTATAAATTAAACCACATAAATAATTTTTAGTTCTTGTTCATCCTTCATATTCCCATAAAACAACACACTTTATTTTTTGTAAATTTTTAATGGAAGAAGAAAGCATATGTGACCATGGTATACCCACTTCCTACCATGCTTAATCCATGTTGATTTCTGTAACATCCTCAATTTTAATGGAATTTTTTAAGCATCACTATAGATTAATTCAGGTTATGATTGTGTTAGAAGGTTTTTGTGGATATAAAAATGTTTTTGGGAATTTTGGGGTGCACCACCAATAGGACCACATCATTGTGTAGTCCATTTTATTCACGGAACACACCTTTTTGAAATGATAAAGACCAACACACCCATGTTGGGCATTAACATGAGTGTAATGACCCAAGAGACTTCATGTGGTCCATGACCAGCTTGGAATCACCATGCCATGGTGGATGAAACAAGTCTTTGTATTTTATTTTACACTATAGGGGTTCACTGTAGGTGGGTTCCTTTCCATAGCACGATTACTTCCATCATAGGCATGGTGGGAATCACTATTGTTTTTGCAGAAAATTTCTAAAATTTGAAATGGAAAAAATGGCCACTAAGCATTATGGGTTATAAGTGGTTTGAAGTGGAAACATGAATAAAATTAAATTAAGTATTTTAAATCCCTTAGAATCAGTTTTTTTCCTCTACTAATTGATTCTCACTTCTTCTCTTCGAAGTTCCTTAGGTACTAATTTTTTTAATGAATCTAAGGAAAAACATTGGATGCTCTTACTTCTCTGACCAATGGTCTAGGGTGATACTTTCCTTTAGTGGCTAGATCCTATAGATATATGCTCATGAATATATCATGATCTATTATCTTTTAATTTTTATAGGAGATACAAGTTATCTTCCTTCAACTAAACCTATATCTATCATTAATAGTGGTGGTTATTGATGGATCTTGGATCACATACATGATCCATGCATTGTCTCTAGGTGGATCTTACCATTTGGCATCAACACACTAAAGGTAAAAAGTCCATACCATGTTGGGACTTTTATGAAGTTTTTTGACATGATTTACTTATATGTATGTGAATAGTATAGTGACTCATGGATGATGTGGTATGTTGGTAAACATTGGTGGCCCATAAGGCATTTTTTGTTATGGATTATGTTCTCCTTGCTATGTCACACTTTATATGTGGTAATTTTATAGTTTTGGAATATTTGATATGCCAAAATTATTAATTTCTATATTTTTCCTTATTTAATCATTGTATCATATCCTGAGGAATATTTATTATGATTTTTTATATCATTCCTTACTTATGGATTTGTGTATAGCCCTGTTTTAGTGTTCAGATTGATAGGTTCCCCTGATAGACTTAGCTGGATCCTTATAGGGGGAGTTTGGATGACATGAATCATTGGTTATGGATATATATACAAGATGTATAGCACAATATTTTTTAATGTGATTAAACCATTGAAGGAAAATACCATACATTATTAGAAGAGGGTCTACATACTGGAATGATGTCCTAATGGGGAATTCCTACACATATATGTAGTGTGTTGGTCAAATTGAGTATCTCAAGGGGGGGTGTGAATTGAGTACCCAATAAAAATTTCTATTAAAATAAGTTTAAATAAAACCCCCACATAATTAAAACAACACATTTTATATATATATAATATAAATATAAGTTCAGATCTTTTAAAATATTTATCAAAGAGTTATTAACTCTTAGTTGAAATAATTTTGAAAATGATTTTAGGTTTCTAAATCAATTTAAATAATAAAAATATTATATAAACACTAATCAAGATTAAATTATAAAATTCATAGTCTTTTTTTAAAGTTTAAATCAAATTCAGTTTAACGATTTTAAATAAACAAAAAAAAACATAGCGGAATAAATACAAGAGGTTCAGTCTCAAGTTGAGACCTAATCCTATATACTTGGAAATCAAATATACTAAGTAGAAAATAGTAAATACACATCTTATCCAAGGTAATTAGATAGTAAATAATATCAATTAGAATGTGGTATCAAAGTAAATGATTAAATATATATTAAATCATAAGGAATATCATTAAATAAGGCATCAAACAAATACCACTAAAAATATGAAATAAATTCCATAAAGTATGCTACCTATGTTCATATTACCATAATGTAGAAATAAAATAAGAAATTAATTGGAATATAATTTGAATCATAAGATAATTTCATTAAGAAAATTAATTTAAGTACAACCAAAAATTTACAAAAAAATCATATGAATATCCACGTCAAAAAATAGAAGTCTAATGTCAATGATTTTCAGGATGGGTATTAAAAATGGTACTTTTACCTTCTCTTTTTCATAAGCAGAAGGATTAGAAGTAGAAGATGAGGTAACTATATGGATGTCTATAAGGACAACTTGTTGAGAATGCATCTCTCTAATAATGATAAGCATGAGATGATAGAATGATTTTGAGTCAAACTCAATGGTTGGGAATGAGTAGGTAAGGGTGCATTTAGAACTCTAGTATTACCTGATTTGAAAATATCTAGATCAAAATACAAAGGTGTGAGATTAAACATATCTATAATGGTATCTTGAACCACTAGTATAGTTAAAAAAACATGAATAAAGGGCTTCATCAGATTTATAAACCAAAATAATATTTCCCTAACATTCCATAGCACATAAAGAGTCCATTTCTCTTCTGTAAACAACTTGAGAAATTAGGTCATCACTTTTAGCTAATTGACTTATTATTTTAAAGATTGAGTCACTAGAGGCATCCTATGTTTCTCAGTAAGGAATTTAAAATTATAGTTAAGCTCATTCTTACTATAAATTCGAGATAGATATTACTTTCTAACCTTTTTAATTTTCTCTCTAGCAGCTTTCAAATCCTTCATATATTCATAAATCATAACATGAACATGATAATTGTTATTCCATATTTTCCTTAAACTCTAACAAGAGATGTCAGGTACATCACTTGAAACACTATGAAGGTGTTTTGAAACCATTGACTAGATCCACTCAACATCAAAAGGAGAAGGTGGAGCACTGGATGTATAATCCATGGAAGAGAGGTTCTACATCCTCTCTATTAAAGCATCCAAAGAATCTAGAAAGGAACATATCATCTCAGACACTCTAGATATACAAATATCCATCTCATTTTAACCTCTTATTTTATATATCCACTTCATGAATTTCATGCATCATTTTGGGATGGATGTGTTGAATCACAAGATCAACTATCATTATGTTTAGTGACCTGAGGTTCTTGATTTTTCAATAATAAACCATAATTAAAGAGAATCCTCTCTCAAAAATATTCTAAATCATCTCCGGATATAACATCAGGTGGAACTGAAGAAAATTCATGTGCGGGTAAAGGTGTGAAGTCAATGCTATGTGCCTCTGTAGTCTTAGATCTGGTAGGCACATATAAAGAAAATATCTATAGTTCCTCTATAGTATCTACCTATCCTACGAATGATCCATTATAATATATATCTTCTTTAATAGCATGTCCACCATGATTTGGTGGACTTCCATCCTCACATTAATTAGTGTATTATAAAACTATTCTGACTTAGTCAGGGTACTTCTCCCATTCCTCAATATATGGGTCCCTAAAACTGATAAAATACTTACTATATGTCCTAAAACTGTAAGATCATCAACTGTAGACTCAACAATGGTAGGTACCAAACCCAACATCTTATTAGATATCGACATATCATCTGTTTGACCAACAAATATAGGCTTATCAAGAGTAGGCTAGACCTCCATATTTTCATCAATTGACTATTCAATACCTGTCTGCTCAGCAACCCTTGATATGTTAGTTGTATGCACACTATGGTCTCCATAAACAGGACCAACTAGGTGATTGTCCAGGATTGGGGATTCCTCCCCCTCAAAAGATTTTTATTTATCATCTCTAGTAGAAATATATTCATCTTAAACAAAGATAGGTTTATCTTAATATCTAGAGATATTTAAAAACTTAGAGAAGAGATGAGTTCTTGAGGAATCTCAACATCCTTCATACTGGTGTGTCCACTAGGACCATCATGGTCAGAGCCACCATTACTATCATCTCTATATCCATCCCCATTTCATATTCTTATCCTTAGTATTATTCTTATTAATTATCTTCCCCACCAGTATCATCACCTCCATTTTCTTCATAGGATTTAGAGGTTATCTTAAAATTTTCCTCACCAGAAACTTCTATTTATTTTTATTCACTGCATTGTTTTAAAAGAGAATCTTAGACATGGAGAGATCTATGTGGGCTAGAAGAATCATAATAAACAGATAGATAACTCTAAAGGAGGTATAGGTCACTACCTTTATCTATTGAGAACTCCTTTTCATCATCACCATAGGCAAAAACTTCTTCTTCTTCATCATATGAATACTAAACCACCTCATATATTTCTAATTAAAGAGCTACAAGATTCGTCACTCTAGAAGGGTGACCAATAGGATTTAAATCCTTATACAACTTCTTAGTATCATCAATCCATTGTCCCTTATAAGAGATATAAGTCATCTTCATTATTTTTCAAATGAATTTTATAATTAAAAGACCACAACATTTAACTGCAATTTCTTATCCTTCATTAAAAAATCCATTGGCCTCCTGCATGGTTGAAATAAAAAAAGGATAAATTAGGACATCTAATATAGAATGTGTCTTGTACATCTCTATTATGTTGAACCATCAGGTATTTAAAAAAATTGACCTTTTATACTCTCTTCAAAAGGGATAAAATATATACACCTTAACACATTATTTTAGAGGAATCAAATTTTATTAGACACAACATTTGATAGATAAAAATGAAATGCACCTGACATTCACCATCAAGTATAAGAGTGGCTAGTCTTTAAAATATCCCATCTCCAGTCAACTCTTCCAAAGCATAATCATAAACAAAGGTATCACTATCACTCATAATAGTTACTTGATATTCATTTGAAACACATTTGTGGGGTACTCTCAAACATCTACCCCCTTTTCTTTAAGAGAAAACAAATTTGTGTCCGCTTATTCTTTTTCTAATCCAGTATTCATCCTCCTCAAAACTGAACATGAAAAACTAATAGAATTGGTGTACTAACCTTGGATAGAAGGGCCTCTCTTTACTAGATAACCACTATACTCATCCCATGTCTTGATAAACTCTAAGCACCATCAACTTACTAAAAATTAACCATTCAACATAAACTTCTTTTTGGGTACCACTTTATGCTTAGTAAGATCTAGGATCATTGGATCAACAGTAACTGGATAGATCGAATCTCCTTTCGGCTTATTTGAAAGACACAACTCTTTTAGAGAAGATACTATGGATATATTTACTCTAACCATGGAGATCATCTCAGAAGGTTTAGGCAAAGGTGAGTTTAGGATAAAATTTGGGAGAGAAAGGGTCATGAAAAGTCTTGAGAGTAAGGCATGAGGGAGTGATCATTGAAATTATACAAATGTATAATTTATATATTATAGGGATTTAGGGATTTGTAAAATAAAATTGAAATAATATTTGAATCAAATTAAAAATTAAAAAAATAAATAACATGTAAAAATAAAATAGAATGGTGTACTTAAAAACCAATAGCATATGAGAATAATGGGTAAACACCAACGGTGGGTAAAACACCAACGATGGGTAAAACTCCAATAAATGGTAAACTCCAATGGTGGGTAAATTCAAATGGTGGGTAAACTAAAAATGTGGGTAAACTCTAATGTTGGGTAAACTCCAATGGTTCATAAACTCCAATGGTGGGTAAACTCTAATGGTGGGTAAACTCCAATGGTGGGTAAACTCTAATAGTGGGTCCTATAAAATTAAGTTTAACTAAAATTAATCATGTTTAATTAATGTTTTATGTAGTCCATTATCTCAAAACTCAATGGATTTGTCAAAATATCCGTAAGATGATGTTCATTGCTAATTTATTCAAGAGTTATATCACCCTTTTGAAAATGATCCCTCATAAAGTGTTGTCTTACATCAATGTGTTTTGTTCTAGAGTGAGATACAGGGTTATTAGAAATATTTATAGAACTTTTATTGTCACAATTTATAGTTACATGTAGGAATTGATATCTAGAGTTTAGCAATGAAAGTTTCATCCACAAAATATTTGCACAAAAGCTACCTATAGCTATGTATTGAGCTTTAATAGTGGGAAGTGAAAAAAAATTTATTTCCTACTACACCAAGAGACTAGATACTCACCCAAAAAGTGAAAAGTTTCTAGAGTTTATTTTTATATCTAACCTACAACAACCAATATCATCATATGAATAACTAACTAGATCAAATGATTTTCCTGTCAGATAAAACAATTCTGAAATTTGTTTTATATTTGAGGTATTTGGAAATACTATTTATAGAGAATAAGTGTGACTCTTTTGGGTTTTATTGAATATGAGCACACATATAAACACTAAAAATAATGCTAGATCTTCTATCAGTTAAGTAGATATGAATTTTAATCATACATATATATCTTTTTTGATCTAGTGATTTCCTAGCTTCATCAAGATCCAATTTATAGGTGGTACTCATAGGAGTGTCACTACTCTTATTTCTATCCAAAATAAAACATTTTAAAATACCATTACTATATTTAATTTGTTTTAGAAAAATTCTATCTTAATTTTGGAAAATCTAAAATCCAATAAAGAATTTCATTTCACCCATTAAACTCATTTCAAATTCATTTGGCATGTTTTTTAAAAAATTAGTAAATAAAAACTTTTTAGAAGATCCCAAAATAATATCATCTATATAGACATGAATAATATTTTTTTTTGAAAATGTATTTATAAATAGCGTAAGATCATATATACCTTTTGAAAATCCTTTTTATATATGTAAATATATGATCCTATCACACCAAGAGATATGATCCTATTTTAAATTATATAATTATTTTTTTAATTTAAAAACATGATTTTATAAAATGTGGGTTTTGAAATCTAGGGGGCTGTTAAACAAAAACACCCTCAATTATATAACCATTTAAAAATTTAATTTTGACATCCATTTGATATAGTTGAAAAAATAGATGTGATTTATAGTTTAAAAGTATTCTAGTGGATTAAATTCATGCTATAGGTGAAAATGTCTCTTCATAGTCTGTTCTTCTCCTTAACTATAGCCTTATGCAACTATTCTAGCCTTATTCCATACCATTGTTCCAAATTAATCATCTTTTCTTCTAAACACCAATTTAGTATTTATAGTTATTGTGTCTTTGTGTCATGACGCGAACCTACCCGGGCTCGAGCCGCAACAACCCCAATCCCGCCTCCATAGGCCAGGGGCTGGCGACCAGCGCAGAAGGCATAATAACTCGGGGAGGATTTTGCCTAAGTACCTGTACACACACACACATGCAGCACACTCAATGAAAAAGTGCAGAGTAATAGAAAAGACAAGTAAAGAAAAGGGAAACTGCTATATATATAATCCACAACAGTGCATCGACCTCTAACAGTACAAAGTACAAGCTGAAGAGAAAATGGGAAAAACACGTGCCCAACCAAAAAGTGCCACAACCCAGCAATAGGTAAACATAAGAAAACATCTGAAAGGGTCCCCCACCTGGAATCCATTCTCCGACCACCGCACGCGGTCCAAGCTCCTAATCCATTAAGCTCCTCTGACGTCACGACCAACTTGTCCGTCGTCTGCATGGGCACACCAAGCAGGCAAAGCCCAAGTAGGGGTGAGTATAAAAATTCTCAATATGATACCCTGAAGGATCGAGGGAGAAAAAAAGGAGGTACCAAAGGGTGATAAGTAGAGAGAACAGGAAAAGTAAAGGAGTACAATCGAGAGTACAGTATAGAGTACAGTAAAGAGTCCAACTCAACCCAACAAGAAGAAAGGAGGTAGACTCGTACAGACACAAGGATTTGGAAATGGTGAGAAGATGAAATTCCCGTCGAGTCTTCGCTACCTATAGCAGTAGAGTAGACTCGTCCAACCATGAGAAGCTAGACACGGAAAGCACGTGTCATACCTCGCGCGTCTTCGCCTCTCCTGGAAGGAGAGTAGCCAAAACCCAAGAAGTAGGTAACAGAACAAGGTATACATACATATATTCTCTATCAAGAAGCCCGAACAAGAACTTAAGGGGATCTCCATCCCGTAGCTCAGCCCAAGAAAAGTGAGTCTCCAATAGTCCCAGAAGTAAACACCATCAATGCCCAGCATCCTGCACATCTTCCCTGAACTACAAGTCAAGGGGTCAAATCACCACACCTCGAAACTATCCGCTTTGGACGGCACTGACTCACCCACACGGTTTTAGGTCATGTCTCAAGGATGCGTCTCGGTGGGGAAAGCACCCCTCGCACTTGAGAGTTTTGGGGTAACGTCAAACCACACCTCGTCACTGCCCCACAGTCGAGAGGTCTCCTCAAAGTCGACAGGCAACCCCCTGCCCAGCCTCGCTGGAGGGTCCCTGGAAGTCGACGGGTTCCCACTATAGGGAGACCCGGTAAGAGTCGACGGGTGCCACACTGCCCAGTCCCATAACAGGGTAATCCACTAGAGGGTGACCCGGCTAAAATCGGTGATGGGACCACTGCCCAACCCAGTTGGAGGTAACCCGGCATCGGGGACCACTGCCCAGCCCAGCTGGAGGTAAGCCCGGCATCGGGGACCACTGCCTAGCCCAGTTGGAGGTATGAACAACATCGGAGACCACTTCCCAGCCCCACTGGAGGTAAGACCGACATCGGGGACCACTGCCCAGCCCCGCTGGAGGTAAACCCGACATCAGGGACCACTGCCCAGCCCAACTAGAGGTAAACCCGGAACTGCACTGGCCATCCCTGCTGGATGGTACAACTGGAGAGCCCTCCTCGAAAAAACCTCAGCCCTACTGTTAACAACCTCATCCCTATTGGTAACAACCTCAGCCCAGCTGGTAACAACCTCAGACCTGCTGGTAACAACCTCAGCCCTTCTAGTAACAACCTCCTGGGTAGAGGTTCGGTGCCCACGTAAAGTGTTGTTCACACCGAATCTGCAAGAACTCTACCAGGGAACACAAAGTGACGGGAGAAACTCCCTGGGCCTCTCAAGGTGATCACGATCCAATCCACTAAGTCACTGTCAATGCGGACTGAGACAACTCATCCCAGAAAGTGGGGAAACACCCACACTATACGAACACCTGTAGTTGCAAACGGTGCCATAGTACAGTGAAAGGGCACGATACTGAAACCCCTCACAGCTGAAGAAACAAAGGAACCAACCATCTATGTCGGCCAAACGAGAACAGGACCAGGGGAAAACTCAACCCTACTGGTCAAAAAACATGAACAAAGGGACCCTCTATGTCGTGAGAGGTCAAAATTATGTAAAGTAGAACATGACACGCACATGGGCCCCCCACGACGTGTGGCCCCAAGTCAACCCCAACCATGCGCACAAACATACTCAGGTACCAATATCCACATGTACCTCCAAGCGTTCCCGTATACTCCCAGAGTATATCACATCTCCAGCCCAAAGTCTATCGTGCACACGGCACCCAACATCAACTCGAAGGCATGAACGTAACAACTCCACCTCAAAGGCTGTGGCACGACCAACCACATCTCTTTAAACACCAACATCACTCTCACGAGAGTGCATGCGATCACACGCCAAGGTTCTGCTACAACATAGTAGGATGAACCACCACTGGTACACCTTTCACATTCCATATTTAATAAGATCGCGTAAGAGGCTCCGCTCGCCTGAAAAGATTACACCGTTGTAATCCTCGTGGAAAAACATGCGAGATAGACTACTTACTCGCCTCAAACAGATATCCAACGGAAAAGTCACCAACACCGCCTCACGCCCGAACGGTGTCCCGTGATCCTGAGCCTCGGCCCCGAAAACAGTCAGGCGCATCGCACCACTGCGATCCCCTCAGGAAAACACATCAAAAAGACTGCTCACTTGAGCGCAACAGATATCCGGAGAAAAAGATTCATTTCGGCACACCGCACACGGGCGGTGCTACGTGGGACCTGCAACCCAGTCCCGAAACACAAAGAACGGATCACACCGTTGCGATCCTCTCAAAAAATTACACGAAATGGACTATTCACATGTCCAAAACAGTCGCCCAGTGATAGAGATGGAAAATCACCATCAACGCCCAAATGACCCTCGTGGGGTCTGCTCCATTACGCGGAATTAAAGCGGGAAGACCGCACCATTGCAAACCCCTCAGAAAAACATCCAGAATCGACTACTCGCACGCCCTGAATGGGCGCCCGGTGAGAAAGTCTCTAAACGCTGCACTCAACTCAAAAGACGGGCCATGGGCCCATGCCTCAACTTCGGCCTCAACGCCTGAAACTACCCTGGAAAGCTCCGCATCGGTGCCAGGGTTCCAACGTCACTGAAGAGGTTTAAAACGGACGTCAGACGTGTCCGTGCCGTCCAAATCAAGAATTCCCAGGAAGCCCGCTTAGCTGCTTTACGCAAGTGCCGTGCCCCCGAGCCCCTCGTCTCGGAAGATAAAACTCTCGAAACCACCTCAAAGAGTCCGCCTCGACGTCAGGTCCGCGCCGCCGTAGACGGTGCCCAAATCGAACGCCCTACGGATGATTTATGATTTATAAATCATTTCCATAATAATAATAATAATAATAATAATAATAATAATAATAATAATAATAATAATAATAATAATAATAATAATCATATTAATAATAATATTATTATAAACATTTTTTTAACTCTTTTTTTTGGAATCAGACCGGCCGTTCGGCCGGTCTTATCCTCCCAACAGGACCCGCGAATCGCGGGTCCCTTGTCTACTGGCCGAGGTCACGAAGACCTCGGGTCTTCATCCAGCAACGACCGGCCGAAGCCGGTCCTCCTCCTCACTGGCACCGCGGCCGCCTGCCACTCGAGCTCACCTCGCTGTACCGACAGCTGGCTCCGCCGCTCGACCACATCGGGCCGCCGCGCTCCGCCTGGCGGCTCCGCGCCGCACCACCGTCCTGAAGCCGAACGCCCCGCCACCGCTGAAACCACCCGCGCGCCGCCGCCTTGGCCCATGCCGGCCTCCGCTGCCTAACCCCCAAACTGGCCGGATTCAACTCAAAACCCGAAACTATCGCCGAACGACCGCAGACTCCTCCGAACTCCGATTTACAAACCGAAAAGGGCGATGGAAAGCTCAAAATGTATACAACACGATTATGGGATTTGCTCGAAGATAAAACAATGATTTGATACATTTAATCGAACTCAAATTAGGTGCGGGAAAGAAAAACACAACAAAACCCTACTTCATGGGCGTTGCCCGGAGCTTCGCCGCCGAACCACCGCCTTGCCGGAGCTGCCTCACCAGAGTGGAGGAGGAGAGGATGGAGGAGGAGCTCTTGCCAAGAGATGAAGAAGGGGGGGGGGGGGGGTTAATTGTTTAAATAGAAACACTCTTAACCACCCGCCCGTCAGCCCAAACCCGAACCTCCGGTGGGGTCGAGGTTAAGCATCCCCTAGGCCAAAAACCACCTCCTGAGAACAACGACGGTCTCAGAAGTTTAATCCGAGACCCCGTTAAAAAGTTATAAAACTGAATGTCTGAGGCTGCCAAATTACGAAAACACCCCTGGGGCCATTTTTCACAGACGGGCTGTGCCCGCGAAAGTTACACCCCTCTTAGGGTAAACCGCACGTTCCGAACTCAATGGTGTCCTTGGTTTTTCAATACGAGCCACCATTTAAGAGATACTTGAATTAAGCCGTTAAACGAATAAATTAATTATTTAATTTATCCGTTCCACGCTCCGATAGCGAGCGAGGGGTCCAAACGTCCCGCACCGACATGTCTTATGTCGTTCCTAGGGTAAAAACCCCATTCTAGTCCCATCCTCACACTCAGATCTCTGATCTGGCTCACCGTTTAGGAGTTATCTGATTTATTTTGCGTTTCCAGTGTGAACGCACTGAAAATTTAATTCCGGACACTCCGAGGCTTGGAATCGCACGCCGTCTGAAGGCGCTGCTCTGGAATAACATCAAGAATATTCCAAATTCCTTTGTAGCCAAAAACAGAGTTCTTACATCATTCCCTCCTTCAATATTATCATCCCCGAAAAGCAAAACCAGGGAACAACTCATGGTACTAATCCCACACCTGGCTCTTCTGTACCCAGAAGAACTCTTGCATAGATCTACGCCACCACACACAGAACATAGGATTTTATCTGTTCACACAAGGTCTACCCTCGCCGATGACATGCATAGGAGCATGCACACATCTCTTCAGGTAAACCACGTGGGAGACGTCGTGCACCCACCCCAGACTTTGGGGTTAGGGAGAGGCGGTAGGGAACCTCACCATCCCTCTGCATGGTCTCAAACGGTCCGTAGGCTCTTGAGGGTAGCTCACCTCCCCGACCAAACCTCCACGTCGCACGCCGCGACTGGAATCGCCGCTCGCACCTGGAACAAGGACCGGTGATTCCCTCCTTCAGAATATCCATATGGTGAAACACACAAGGATATCTGGTAACGCAAGATTCCACAGTCAATGTCCCAAAACCAAGGCTCTCTTACACGCTCGAAGGGCGAAGGAGTCGACACCATCGACTAGAGAAAAAGTTCCTATGCCTTTTACCTTACCAACACAGGGTTACACCCAACGCCCTGCGTCACCCTGGTAACACCTCAAACAAGGAGCAGGGAGGAAAGCATTCCACACACAGAGTCTATCAATTCTACCGCAAGAAGTAGAAGAGATGTTGAGCATACCTCTTATCACCTCATGCTCTGCAGGATCGTAGAAATTCAAAGATCGTTGCTGTCCGTGGTCCAAACTATCAGCTCCTAGAGCCTGACGTGGACCGCACAGTGGTGATGGGAAGATCTCGTAAAGTCGTCCCCCACCACCAGCTCCTCCCACTCCTCTGCTAGCACCACCTCTCTGGGTACTACTTTGATCACGGCACTGCCTCCGTCATGGTGGCGCACCTCCAGCCTGCCCAAAGCTCTCTGCATGCCTGGTCGGGCAGTCCCGTGCCAGGTAACGTCTCCCATCACAAGCATATCACCGACTCTCTTCGGGATGCACTGGTGCCCTCTGGTGCCACTGCGGTGTATGACCACGCCCCTGAGTCTGGTTTTCATAAAGCCACCTACGTCGAGGTTCTGATTGCCGGTGCCCGCTAGCTGCGACAGACGTCTCGGCTCCAACGTGCCTGCTGCCACCACCAACTCCAGAATGTGACTGGAAGCTCTCTGTCACTAGCGCCTACTCTAGTACCCTGAAATATGTGGAAATTCCCAAGGGTACTATGACAGCACAAATATCTCGGTAGAGAACTTGCTAAAACTTCCGTGCTCAGATTTTGTCGTCATGGACCAAGTCTGGGTAAAAGCGTGCATGGTCTGCGAAACTAGTCACGTACTCGGAAACCGTCATCCCTCCCTGCTGAAACTGAAGGAGCTCCTGAATCCGAACAGAGTTCAAGTAGGAGGGGAAAATTCCTCACAAAACGACAACTGAAATTCACCCCACGAAAGCGCGACTCGTCAAGAAAATGAGTCACCAGACTCTACCAACGCCAAGCTGCTCCACGAAAAAGGTTGGATGCCAAAGCCACTCTCTGATCTGTCGGCGTCTGCACAAGCCTGAAAAGGTGAACCACTACCTCGAGCCAAACCTCTGCTGCCTGAGGGTCTGGCTCACCACTGAACCTCAGCGCTCTCTGCCGCTGGAACTCACGGAGTGCGCTCGACCTGTGCTCAAGCCCCGTCTACTCTGC
The DNA here is from genome assembly GCA_963277665.1 of Viscum album. Taxonomy (NCBI): domain Eukaryota; kingdom Viridiplantae; phylum Streptophyta; class Magnoliopsida; order Santalales; family Viscaceae; genus Viscum; species Viscum album. The sequence continues at coordinate 2,105,078,188 of OY728165.1, forward strand.
CGAAGCTGTCTGCTGCTCAACAGGTGGGGGTGCTGCTACCGGCCCAACCGGAGAAAGGGGATCGCATGATGGGTCATGGACTGAGGCCTCGTAGCTCACAGGGTCGTCGTCACGAACCAAATCTGGTATCCTGGCTGGCTGTCTTCGTGGAAACATCTGGAATTTTATCAAGGAGTACCGCGGTCAGATGAGCATATATGTATATACCAATAACAACAATGGGGAGCTAAATCTAGAAGGACAGTCAATGTCTCAATCCTATGTGATGCACGAACCAATTTTCCCTGCAACAAGTGCCTCAGCATGCCGAGTCGACAAGTGGGTTATCAAGGTCCTGGTGAATGGATACGTCGGCTGCTGCACCATCACTGGACTCCCTGGCTTGAGAGCCGCTCTCGAGACATGTTAACACTATTGCCCTAAATCCAAACCAATTCCTTTTTAGGGACGTCCAAACAACGTCCCAAGGAACGAACCACCTTTGATACCACTTTTTCATGACATGAACCTACCCGGGCTCGAGCCACAACTACCCCAAGCCCTCCTCCACAGGCCAGGGGCTGGAGACCAGTGCCAAAGGCATAATAACTCAGGGAGGCCTCTACCTAAGTACCTGTACACACACACACACACAACACACTCAATGAAAAAGTGCAGAGTAATAGAAAATAAAAGTAAAGAAAAGGGAAACAGCTATATATATAATCCACAACAGTGCATCGAACTCTAGTAGTACAAAGTACAAGCTGAAGAGAAAAGGGAAAAAACACGTGCCCAACCAAAAAGTGCCACAACCCAGCAATAGGTAAACAGAAGAAAACAGCTGAAAGGGTCCCCCACCTAGAATCCCTTCTCCGACCACCACACGTGGTCCAAGCTCTTGATCCACTAAGCTCCTCTGACGTCACGACCAACCTGTCTGTTGTCTGCATGGGCACACCAAGCGGGCAAAGCCCAAGCAGGGGTGAGTATAAAAATACTCAGTAGGATACCTCAAAGGCTCGAGGGAGCAACAAAGGAGGTACTGAAGGGTCAGCAGTAGAGATAATAGGAAAATTAAAGGAGTACAAACGAGAGTACAATAAAGAGTACAGTAAAGAGTCCAGATCAACCCAACAAGAAGAAATGAGGTAGACTCATCCAGACACAAGGAGCTGGAAACAGTGAGAAGATGAACTTTCCGTCGAGTCTTCGATACCTATATCAGGAGAGTAGAATCGTCCAACCAAGATAATCTAGACACGGAAAGCACGTGGCATACCCCACTCATCTTTGCCTCTCCTGGAAGAAGAGTATCCAAAACCCAAGGAGTGGGTAATGGAACAAGGTATACATACATATATGCTCTGTCAAGAAGCCCAAACATGATCGTAAGGGGATCCCCATCCTGTAGCTTAGCCCAAGAAAAGTGATTCGCCAATAGTCCCATAAGTAAACACCATCAATTACCAGCATCCCACACGTCTGCCCTGAACTACAAGTCAAGGGGTCAAATCACCGCACCTCAAAACTATCCGCTTTGGGTGGCACTGACTCGCCCACACGGTTTTAGGTCACGTTGCAAGGACGAATCTTGGTGGGGAAATCCCCCCTTGTACTTGAGAGTTTTGGGGGAACATCAAACCACACCTCGTCACTGCCCCACAGTCAAGAGGTCTCCTCAAAGTCGACAGGCGACCCTTTTCCCAGCCCCGCTGGAGGGTCCCTGGAAGTCGACGGGTTCACACTATAGGGAGACCCGGTAAGAGTCGACGGGTGCCACACTACCCAGTCCTGTAACAGGGTAATCCACTGGAGGGAGACCCGACTAAAGTCGGCGACGGGACCACTGCCCAGCCCAGCTAGAGGTAACCTGACATCGGGGACTACTGCCCAGCCCAGCTGGAGGTAAGCCCAACATCGGGGACCACTGCCCAGCCCAACTAGAGGTAAGACTAACATCGGGGACCCCTACCTAGCCCCAATGGAGGTAATCCTGGCATCGGGGAACACTGCCCAGTCCCGCTAGAGGTAAGCCCGACATCAGGGACCACTACCCAGCCCAGCTGAAGGTAAACCCGGAACTGCATTGGCCATCCCTGCTGGATGGTACAACTGGCGAGCCCTGCTCAAAACAACCTTAGCCCTGCTGGTAACAACTTCAGCCCTGCTGGTAACAATCTCAGCCCTGCTGGTAACAACCTCAGCCCTTCTGGTAACAACCTCCTAGATAGAGGTTAGGTGCCCGCGTAAAGTGTTGGTCACACCGAATCCACAAGAACTCTACCGGGGAACACAAAGTGACGGGAGCAACTCCCCGGGCCTCTCAAGGCGATCATGATCCAATCCGCTGAGTCACTGTTGAAGAGTAATGAGACAACTCATCCTAGAAAGTGGGGAAAACACCCAAACTATATGAACACCCGTATTCGAAAATGGTGCTGCAGTCCGGTGAAAGGGAACTGTACTGAAACCCCTCACAGCTGAAGAAACAGAGGAACAAACCATATCTGTCAGCCAAACGAGAACAGGACCAGGGGAAAACTCAACCCTGATGGTCAAAAAACGAGAACAAAGGGACCCTCTACGTTGCGAGAGGTCAAAAGTACGTAAATTAGAACACGACACGCACATGGGTCCCCCACGATGTGTGGCCCCAAGTCAACCCCAACCTAGCACACAAACATACTCAGGTACCAACATCCACATGTACCTCCAAGCGTTCCTGTATACTCCCAAAGTATATCATGTCTCCAGCCCAAAGGCTATCATGAAAACGACACCCAACATAAATGCGAAGGTGTGAACGTAACAACTCCACCTCAAAGGCTGTGGCACGACCAACCACATCTCTTTAAACACCAACATCACTCTCACGAGAGTGCATACGATCACATGCCAAGGGTCCGCTACAAATATAGTAGGACAAACCACCACCAATACACCTTTCACATTCCACATTTAATAAGATCGCTTAAGAGGATTCGATTTCCTGAACAGATTACACTGTTGTAATTCTCGCAAAAAAACATACGAGATAGACTACTTACTCGCCTCAAATGGATATCTGATAAAAAAGTCACCAACACCACCTCACGCCCAAACGACGTCCCATGATCCCGAGCCTTGGCCACGAAAACAGTCGGGCACATCGCACCATTGCGATCCCCTCGGGAAAACACGTCAAAAAGATTTCTCACTTGAGCGCAAAAGATATCCAGAGAAAAAGATGCATTCCAGCGCACCAAACACGAGCGGTGCTACGTGAGACCTGTAACCCTGTCTGGAAACACAACGAACGGATCACACCGTTGCGATCCTCTCGAAAAAGTACACGAAATGGACTATTCACTTGTCCAAAACAGTCGCCCGACGATAGAGAAGGAAAATCACCGTCAACGCCCAAATGACCCTCGTGGGGCCTGCACCATCGTGCGGAATTAAAGCGGGTAGAAAGGGGGAGAGAGGGGGGGGGGTTAGTGTTTAAATAGAAACACTCTTAACCACTCGCCAGTCGGCCCGAACCCGAACCTCCGGAGGGGTCGAGGTTAAGCATCCCCTAGGCCAAACACCACCTCCCGAGCACAACGGCGGTCTCAAAATTTTAATCCGAGACCCCGTTCAAAAGTTATAAAACTGAACGTCCGAGGCTTCCAAATTATGAAAACGCCCCTGGGGCCATTTTTCACAGACGGGCCACGCCCGCGAAATTTACATCACTCTTTGGGTAAACGACATGTTCTAAACTCAACGGTGTCCTCGATTTTCCAATCAGAGCCACCGTTTAAGAGATACTTGAATTATGCTATTAAACAAATAAATTAATTATTTAATTTATCCGTTCCACACTCTGATAGCGAGTGAGGGGTCCAAACGTCCCGCGCCGACATGTCTTTTGTCGTTCCTAGGGTAAAAACCCCATTCCGGACCCATCCGTACACTCATATCTCTAATCTAGATCACCGTTTAGGATTTATCCCATTTATTTCTCATTTCCAGTGTGAACGCACTGAAAATTTAATTCCGGCCACTCCAGGGCTTGGAATCGCACGCCATCTGAAGGCGCTGCTCTGGAATAACATCAAGAATATTCCAAAGTCCTTTGTAGCCAAAAAAAGGGTTCTTACACTTTGGGTATATTGAAAAGTTTATAAAAATTATTTATTTAAAATTTATTATGTTATTCTTACATATTAATTACCCAGAATTCATCATAAATTGCATTAGTGATGTTCATAGGTTCATGCTATGACAAGATAAGTTGAGGTTCAACATAGTTTCTTATAGAATATCTTGTGTGTGTTACTCTATCTAAGTCTCCAAAAAATCATATAATAAAGGATTTTAATGAGTATTAACAGCTTTAGAAAAATAAGGGTTGTTCACCTCAGTGTCCTCTATAGATTTAGGTTCTTTATGTTCCTCAGAACTGGATGATATTTCTGCATGTTTTATAGTAGAATTATAAGGTTTAGAATTTATAATCAAAGTGGATAAATCATTCTTAAGATTATATAATGGGGTTTTAGATCTATATTATCAAAATTTACATATAAATACTCTTCCATATTCTTGGTTTATTGGTTAAAAACTCTAAAGGATTTATATGAAGTCAAATAACCAAGATAAATCCAATAATTTCTTTTAGAGGAAATATTTTCATGATTATACTTAGTATTAAGAATAAATACTTTTCAACTAAAAACTATAATGTAATTAACCTTAGGATTTATACTATTCCAAAGTTCATAAGGGGTTTTCTTAAAATTAAGTCTAATTAATTCTCTATTAATTATATAGATGGATTTATTTATAGCCCCCACCTAAAATTAGATAGGTAAGTCATATTCATTAAGAATTTTATAGACCATCTATTGATGTGTTCTATTTATTATTTATACAACTTCATTCTGTTTAGGGGTCCTAGGATTTGATATGTTTTGGGAATATCCACTTTGTGAGAAGAATTATTCATAGAATTGATTTTGAAACTCACATCCATGGTCACTTATAAAGGTCTTAATTATAAGTCCACTTAGGTTTTATACAGATTTATCATACTTGGTAAAATAAGAGCAATATGTTTCTTTGTGAGCTAAAATTAATACCCAAATATACCTAGAAAATTCATCTACAAGTATATATAAAATATTATTCACATTTAAATTAGAAAATATAGATGGACCAAACAATTCCATGTGAACCAAATAAAGAGGTTGAGAAGTTGAAAATTATTTCTTTAATTTAAAATATATCTTCTATTGTTTCCTTTTTTACATGGGTTATAGACTTTGTCATTTTGTCATTCAAGTTTGGGTAGGTACTAGAGTAACTCTTTCATAGTAAGCTTTCTGAGTGAGTTAATATTACAATGGCATAATTTCCTTTGAAAAAGTCAACATTACTTATGAAAGGCACTTAAGTAGGAAACATTTTTTGAAATTAAGGAATCAAGATTAATATTATACCTATTCCCAATTCTCAAAGCAGTAAATACTAAATCATTTTTGGAATTAAAAACACTAAAAGCATTGTTTTCAAAAATCACATGAATACCATTATAACATAGCTATGATATACTAAGAAGATTTTATTTTAAACCATAAAAAAGAACTTTAGAAATTAAAATTGAGTTAGTGTTACTGATTTGGCCAAGGTAAATGATCTTTCCTTTATTATTATCACCGAAAGTGACATGATCACCACTTACTATTACCATATTATTTAAGGTCAAGTAATCTCTTTTCATATGTCTTGAAAATTCACTATCCAAATACCATAGATTTCTACAGGAGATATTCAATTAGTTTCCATACAAAACAATGTTTATACAAAGAATGATTTTGGTGCCCATATTTTCATTAGTCCCGAGATGTTAGTAATTAAGGAATAAAGAACTATATGTTCTTAATGGTTTTTATATAAGAAAACTATAAATTTTTTGAAATAAAAACATTATTAGGTCCACTAGAATAAAAACATACATCAGAATTTCTAGAATAGGATTTCAGAAAAAATGTGCCAGTAACAATTATTCTCTCTTAGGGTTGATATCCTAGAAAAGTATTATACTTTATAGATATTTATTCTAAATATTTTTGTAATAGTTTTCTTCCTCCCCTATGGTTACGCGATCCCGAAAGAAGAAAGGATCTGGAAAATCTAAAAAAAATAAGGGTTCTAACCCAAAACGCAATTAGAAATGAATTTTCTCTATTGGAATTGCCAAGGATTGGCCAACAATGATACCTACACTACTATTAGGAGGTTTTTAAACACTCATAATCCTCATCTCTTTGCCATTTCTGAACCTAAAGTCAACTTTAATATGAACTTTATGAGATTTTGTGCTCTTAATTACAGTTTTCTAGGCTCTTGTAAAAATGGTTGTCAAACTGACTCGATGTGGATCCTTTATCACAATACCTTACAAAATATCACCATATTTAAAAATACTGAGCAATAAATTACTTGTGACTTCTTGTGGAATGGTTGGCATACCTTTTTCACTATGGTTTATGCCAATAATAGATATCAAGATAGAAGGGTTTTATGGCATGATCTTTTTGATATTTCTAACTTCATCCAGGACCCTTGGGTTGTTATGGGAGATTTCAATGCCATTCTTAACTCTTTTGAAAAAATTGGTCCCTCACATATTTATATACCCTCAAGGGAATTCAGGACATCTATTGAGGACTGTATCATTTTCGAAGTCACTCTCACTAGTGCCAAATATACTTTGTACAAAAAACACTATAACAAAACTATTGCCAGTAAGCTCGATAGGGATTTTGTTAACATGAAGGCCCTTGATATTTGGGATAATATATCTAGTATAACTCTACCTAGACTTAATTCTGAATATCATCCTATTCTAGTTAGATTCCGTATGAATAACCGTATGTTTTTTCTTCCTTTTAAATTTAATAATGCTTGGTCTTCGAATCCTGATTGTGTCACTTTTATTCATAACACTTGGAACTCTATAAAACGCCATAAGGATTCATTTTCCTGAATGTTCAAGTTGAAAATCCTAAAACAGGCCCTTAAAGGATGGTGTAAATCTACAAAATCTCAAATTGATATAGATATTTCCTCTCTTGAAAATGATCTCAGCCGTGTCCAAACTCAAAGCACTAATTCGTATTTTAATATGGATCCCCAATTGGAATCAAATATCTCCCTTAAACTTAATTCCTTGCTAACATTTAAGAATAATATTCATAAGAAAATGTTTAGGGCTAAATGGATTGCAGATGGTGATCGCAATACTAAATTTTATAATTCCCTTCAAAGAATTAGAAAGGAAAATCGTCCCCTTTCTAAGCTTATTCATAATGATTTGAACATTGATTATGAAGAATCCATAACGGATCATGTTATATCATATTTTTACAACATTTTTAATGGCCCGGAGATAAATATTGATCTCAGACCTGACATTATTCCATTAATGGTGGATGAAAGAGAAAATGAATCTCTTTTAAGCACTCCTCTTGATCATGAAATTAAGGATACAGTTTTTGGACTTAATCCAAATAGTGTGCTTGGTCCGGATGGGTTCAATAACGACTTCTACCAAAATCATTGGGACATTATCCACAATGATGTTTGTAACCTTGTTAAGACCTTTTTCATTCATGGATCTCTTCCTCATGGAATCAATGCTCAATTTCTATATTTAATACCTAAGGTGGAAAATGCCTCATAGATCCATCAATTCAGGTCTATTTATCTCATTAACACTCTTTATAAGATCATTACCAAAATTATTGTGAATAGACTGGCGCTTATTTGCAATAAAATTGTCTCATGGGATCAGTTTGGTTTTATTAAAGGAAGGTCCATTCAGGACTGTATTTTTCTTGCCTCCGAATGTACCAATAGTCTAAATAAAAACACTAGAGGGGGATGTGTGGCCATAAAACTTGACATCAGAAAGGCTTTTGACACAATAGACTGGAACTTTATTTTCAAAGTCTTAATTTTTTTTGGATTTCACGATTCTTTCATTGGAAGACTTAAAACTTTATTCCTCTATGCTTTTATTTCTATCCTAATTAATGGAACCCCAAGAGGTTTTTTAAATGCTCTAAAGGAGTCAGGAAGGGAGACCCTCTTTCTTCCATCCTCTTTATTATTTCTGAGGATTACTTAAGCAGACTTCTCAATAATCTGGTCGCTCAAGGTAAGCTTAATCCTATACAAGTTTCCAGAAACCTAAATACCCCTACCAACCATTTATATGGAGATGATATCATCCTGTATCTTAAAGGGGAACAAAAAAACATTCATGTCCTCAAGCAAGCGCTTCATCACTATAAGGAAGTCTCAGGACAAGCGATTTCCTATAATAAATCGTATATTTTTTTTGGAAAGAGCTTTCCTGTCAGAAGAAAATCTAGCATTACTACCTAGCTTGGAATTACATAAGGCCTCTTAACTTTCACTTATTTTGGAATCCCAATATTTTGGGGTCATCCTAAAGCAAGATAATTTTCTAATATCATTGATCAAATCATAAAGAAACTCTCTACTTGGAAAGGGAAATCTCTATCCATGGCTGGAAGAATATGTCTGGTCAAATCGACCATTGTCTCTAAAATGGTCTACTCTCTTATGATTTATAAATGGCATGTTGGCATATTTAGAAAAATTAATACTTATATTAAAAACTTCATCTAGACAGGAAGTATTCTTAATAGGAAACTTGTCACTATCCCTTGGAAATCCTATTGTAAACCTCCTGACAAAGGTGGCATTGGTATAAAAAATTTAAAGCTGTTCAATAATGCGCTTCAAGCCCATCTTACTTGGAGTATTATTAATTGTACTTCCAAATATTCTGAATTATTGAACCATAGATTCTTCTCTAAAATCTTAAATGGGAATTTTAATTACATCAACTCTTCGATCTGGCCTTCTATTAGGGACTCGTACTACAAGATCATGGAAAATTCTAGATGGATGGTTAGTGCTGACTGTTTCATCAATTTTGGTGTGAAAAATGGTGTGGTAACCCCTTGATATCTTTTTTACCGCCTAATATTATTCCTGAGGATACTATTAATTCTATAAAGGATGTATTAAATTTTCATAGACATGTCCTCCCTGACAATATTGCGCAGATCATTGATAATCACCCCTTTTCTTCTAATGGCGACTTCCTTGTTTGGGAACCTTCTCCAAATGTCATCCTAGACTCTAAAAACTTCTATAAGCATAAATTTTCTTGAAATGAATCTAATTTTCAATGGATGAGTCAATTTAACAAACCTTGGATCAAACCTTCTAGGCTCACCCTCATTTGGTGCATTGCTCATAATAGATTTCCTACTGAAGCCTGTTTGCAAACCTTTAGCATACAACTCTGCTCTAAATGTCACTTGTGTAATCAATAAAGGGAGGATGCTGATCATCTCTTTTTTTCATGTGCGACTGCCTCTACTTTATGGAATTATGTTCTTGAATTATTTAATTACAGATGGCCCCTATCTACCTCTATTTGTTTGTTTCTAAAAATATGCATTAGATATGAAGCCTCTCTACAGGTTAAAAATCTTTTTCTTGCAGAAGTGGCGGAACTCCTTCATGAGATCTAGTACATTAGAAATGATATTATTCATAATAAACACTCATTCAGTCTCAATGATGGAAAATATTGGATTCTTATTGCAATTCATGAAGCTGCTTCAATTCAAAAAGACTGTTGCAACAACTCGATTGGCAACTTTGAGATCCTTCATCACCTCTGTGTGCCTGGCATTTTCCCAAAGACCAAACATTCCTTTGAAGTATTTTGGAAATAACCGATGCCGGGATGGATCAATGTGAACGTTGATGGTGCTTCTAAAGGAAATCCAGGCCATGCCAGTTGTGGTGCCATCTTCAGAGACTCAGATGGCCAGTGTCAGGGCTTCTTCTATTCTGGATGTGGACATTCTTTATCTCTGGAGGCTGAAATGATGGGGGTCATCCATGCAGTTGATTTTGCGCTTCAAAGAGGTTGGAGAAATCTATAGATTGAAAGTAACTCTACCACTATCATTCATGCCATCTGGAATGGAACCATTCATCTTGCTTGGATGCTCACCACACTTTGGATGAATTGTATGAACTCACTCCATGGGATTGATTACATAGCTACTCATGCCTACCGTGATGCGAATGCTGTTGCAGATGCTCTTGCTAATAAAGGAGTTCATCAGAGCATGACTTGGCTGGACACTTTGCCATCTGACTTATTATATTTGTTTGATAGCTATTGTAAAAAAATCCCATCCTTCCGTCTTTTGTAATCTTTTTCTTATCAATAAACTGTGATTTGGTCTTTGACCAAAGCATTACCTTAAAAAAAGAATATTTCTCTTTTTAAAATATAAGATCGGTTTTAACACTAAAAGATAAAAAATGTCATTTCTTCATAATTTTTTTATTTCTCATTAAAACAACTGAAGGTATCTTAGATAATATTTAAATATTAAATCATTTCCACTCCAAACATATCATCATCACATAATCCATACTTAGAATGATCAGAATTATGTATAGGATATATAGTAGGTACCTCATATATGTTTTTCATGAAGCACATATTTTTCTTTTTAGTATTTTATTCAGGATTTATGTCAGAGTCCCTAGAGATATCCCTTAGAGGACCTCTACATGAATTTCATGGATTTATTATAATTTTATCCTTATTCTCATACTAATTTTTTTACTTTAACTTAGGAAAGTCATCATTAACATGTCTTTTTCTATTACACCCATAACATGTAATATCATTTGAATTTTCATCTATTTTCCAGCATTTTATTCAACTCCCTATATCATCATATTTCCCATTTAGCTTGTTTTACTGAATAATTTCTTCTTCTTATAAAATTTTATAAACCTTCTGGATAGAAGGGAAATTTTCTCATCACTTTCGGTTGATGATTCCTCATCATGGGAACTTTCATCTTGAACTATTTATTTTTATTTTTTTGATGTAGTAGTCCTATTATGTAAACTATTTCCCATTTGTTTCATCATCTTCATTATGATTAAACATAATATATTCTTCATATGTCATCAATAACCCAATCAATTTTATCGTAAGTAGCTTATAGATGTCATAGGATTCTTATATTGAAGAAAATTTACCTCTCCATCTCTCTGGAAGATATCGTAGTAGTCTCATGATTTTATCTTTGTTTGATACTAGATTCTCCAAGGATCTCACTATGTTCACTAACTCATTTAACCTGAGATACATATCAGAAATCAACTCATCAGGTTTTTTTGAATGTTTCATATTTAATTGTATAGGTTTTCAAATAAATTTCTTTTACATTAGTAGTTCCTTCATGATAAATAGCTAATTTACCCTAAATTTTATAAGAAGTTTTACTTATAGATATTCTATTAAAATGTTCATCTCTAAATACACGATAAATAGAATTTGTGTATTTATAATTATAATTATATGAAATTTTATTATCATCATCCAAAGTATTCCTAGTAGTCTTTGGTAATTAATATTTATCCACTATAGTAGAACATATTTCAAAAACCATGCTTTCAATATTAATTTTACTCTCTTTTTTTGATTGAGAATAATTATTTCTATTAAATAATGAAAGTATTTTAGTAGTAGAAACTTCTTTTATATTATCTATATAAATAAAAAAATTAGAATTTAGAAAAATTTAAGATCTTTAAAACACAACTAAAATCGTAGTTGAAAAGTTTTTGAAAACCTTTGATACCAGAAGTTTGTCGAAGTGAGTATCTCAAGAGGGGGGGGGGGGTAATTGAGTACCCAATAAAAATTTCTATTAAAAAAAGTTTAAATAAAATCCCCCAGATAATTAAAACAACCCAATTAGTAAAAATATAAGATCAATATAATTTTTGATCTTTTAAAATATTTATCAACGAGTGATTAAGTATGAGTTAAAATAATTGTGAAAGCTATTTTAGATTTGGAAACCAATTTACATAATAAAAATCTTATATAAAAACTAATTAAGATTAATTACCAAAGAAGGGGTCTTGTTTAAAATTTAAAAAAAATTCATTATAATGAAATTAGATTAAAAAACAAAACACACAGTGAGAAAAATACAAGAGGTTCTTCCTCAAGTGGATACATAATCCTATTAACTTGGAAATCACCTTATACCAAGCATATTGAATTGAATAATATTGATATATGGCCTGGATTGGGATAATAAAATAGCTAACCAACTATCCAGGCCACACAAAGACCTCTTCTACAAAACCTATTGAAATAAAAATAACCACCTTCCACATAGGGATATTTTCCACAACACCATGGGTAAAAAATTTATTGAAAATTTATAAGATACCAAGTATATTACAGGAAAATAAAATGTGTTAGTGTGTGTTTGATAAATAGAGTAAACCAAAAGCTTCTTGAAATTTAATGACAATAAGTAGAAAAAGAAAGTTTTGATATGTATAAATGATAGTGTTTATCTCTCTAATGTGATATGATGATTTATACTCCTAGGATGTATCTGGAAAAATATCTTGAATAACTTCTCAGAATGTTTTATTAAAATAGGGTGTCGTAAGCTCTCTTTTTTTTCTGACTGTGTGAAAGGAACTAGATATTCGATGTGCTTCAATCTTCCATAGTCGATTGTAGGTAAAAAATCTTCGTGTACAGCTCTTATAAAATGTCATCATTCTCCTTATTATAATCCTTTTTGGATCTATTTATATTTATGTGTATGTCTTTGTGTCTACACATAAGGGATTATGCTTCTCAATTTTGAATAGGAGTATACATGAGTAAATATTTATAGAATAATATTCTAAATATTCTGCTCCTCAAATTGATCGACAGAAACTCACTTTAATACATTATTTTAATAGTATAAGAATAATAATTAAAACAATCAATGTCATTAAATTATATAATATAGCTATTTGAAATATTTAATTCAAAATGAACAAAAACAATGATGGTCAATCTTCTGTATAGTGACCCAACCCTAGCAGTGACTTAGGCTAGTGGTGATTCAATCCATGTGTGAGTCATTACAATATTTTTCCAAATATATATTATGATGTTAGGTATTTCTAAATGGTGACTCAGTTGTGGTGGTAGTTCATAATAAATAGTGACTCATCTTACCAATAGGTTGTTCCAAAAATTTTCCAAATTTATATTCCAATGGTAGGTAATTAATGACAGTAGATCATCTGACATTGAGTCTGGTCTAGTAGTGACCACTCTCTGATGATAGGTGTTTGAAACATTTTATAAAATTTATTGGTACAAATTTGAGTCATATCTGATGGTGGGACTTTTCGATACATTGCCAAATTCTCATCCTGATGATGAATAATTTCTGGTGGTGGGTATTTCCAAAACTTATCAAAATTTTTATCTTGATGGCGAATCATCTCTAATACCGTGTGTTTTCATCACTTATCCAAATTTCTCATATTTTATGGTGATTAATGTGTGGTGGTGAGTAAAGAATGATTATTGGTCTTTCAAATAATTATTCAAATTCTTTCCAATATGCCTCACTAGATAAAGGATATCATAAAGCATAAAACTCATTAATAGAACAATAAAAATGATTTGGTGATCATTAAAGAAAAGATGTCTCAACATAGTACTCTATTTTTTATGGACATGATATGTATGCATACAGTTAGAGGATATTCATGGGAATTGGGTGGAGATATTACAAAAACGTAGAATGTGTATTGTCATTAAAGTTTGATGAAGTTATAAAGAATAAATTATTTCATGTGATAACAACTTATTAAATTATTATGGAATGGCATAAAAGCAGGTATGATCAGGGTTCGTGGAAGATTTGTTAGCACATGATAACTCGAAATCTGTTTATCTGTGTTATTGTTTTCACATTTAGCATTCCACTATGACATAAATAATATTATAATTTGGAACAACATAAATTTACTAAAGAGTTTTTAATTTGGAGACAAATGTGATATTAGTATATTCTCTTGATAGCAGTTGCGACATCATTAATTTATTTATTTTTGGTTATACTACTTATACTAGATGACCTGCAACATTGGGTTTGCATTTGTTTGTTATTGTATGACTTGAAATGAAATTTTTTATAACATCTTATTTATGTTATTTTCCACTATAATATTTCATTGACACACACACACACACACACACATATATATATATATAATATTATAATCTTGTGTATGGCTATGATTATAAAGGTCTCCCCACAACATCTCTAGAGCACCATCAATAGTCAAAATCCTATTGCATATGGGGTGGCATGTATGTGGTCATGTGTCACTTCATCTCAGACATGATGATTTAGCTTTGTGTGGTAAAAAAATAGTATTATAGGATTAGATTCCATTATTTTATTATTTTTTTAATTTATAAAAAGGTAGGAAATAGATAGAATGTGCATAACTTAGGTAGGGGGTCATGATGTGTCTAGACTATACATGTATAATAGACCTAGGAGTTAACATTATGGGATTTCTGTTATAGTTTATAGGATTTGGGTGTGTTATTTCATGATTTATATTAATGTAAGACCACATATCATGTTTATACTTATTGTTTTCTGCATAGTAGTTCTTTAATTAGGATCCTTGATTTATGATATCTATTTATTGATATATCTGTATTCTCTACTTTTATGATATATCTATGCAAAGATTATTTAGTTAACTTGTGAATTATTTTGTTATTTGTATGAATCATTATGACAAACATGTAGGTAAATAGGCATAGCCTTGAGCCTTAGGTAGAAATAAAAGGATTTTTTCTTATGTGAGGGTATGTCCTAGGATATACCTTATAATAGAAATCACATGTGTGTTCCTTGTAACTAATTAGTGGTACTCATAAGTAACTTATTGTAGGTATTCTAAAGTTTCATTTTTGAATTTCAAAAAAATGTCACCATGGAGATGTTTTTGGGTACCACCTAGAAAATTAATCTATATTGATCCAATTATGGAGAATGCACCAGTTCCACTACAACATATACAAGAGGTTGCACATGAGTATAATCCCACCCTTTCTTTGATGGTTTAGGAAAAAAACCTAACCCTTCTTGGGTTCCTCTAGGATATTTCAACCTAGGTAACAAGGGAACATAGGATAATGGTTTTATATAAATGATATTTTAATCTTCAACATCTTCCAGCATTTTAGGGCACTGGGAATCCACATGATTCTGAGTGTTGGTATGAAATTATTAAGGTAATCTATGATCTGGTTGAGACTCATGAGGAAATGAGTGTGAAACTAGTTTCCATTATGCTTTAGGGACCCACAAGGATATGGGGGTATTATTGGATAGGTAGAAAAGTGTGAGGGTCTTAACTGAGAGGCCTTCAAGGATCTATTCTATGAGGAGTTATCTCTCGACACACTAATGGTAGACCAAGGAAAAAATGTACTCATCACTGAACTAGGGATGATGTTAGTTTATGGATCCCATTTTATATAGTTTCTATGATTCTATGCTCTTTTGTATGAGAATGTGGGGAATAAGTTTAGGAAGTTTGATATTGTACTTCGTCCAGACCATATACATTACGTTAATGGATTTGTCCCAACAATATATGTAAACAAAATCCACAAGGACTTGAATTTTTATAAGGGGCTATAGTGGAAAAAATATATAGGTTTTCTTCTGGATTATAATATCTTGATGACAAAAATTTCATGTGTTACAATGAAAACCTATTCTTTTAGTAGGAATAGGAATGCTGAGGAGGTACAATAGGGTTTCAAGAAAGAAGAACAGTCTAGGGATTCATCTACTCCATTCATGAGAGGATGCTCTACCAGGTGCTTTAGATATGCATGAATACAAAATTTTAGTAAATCATGCATGAAACTACAAAGGTAATATCACCCATGTGGAAAGATGGGTTATCAATAGTTATTTTTTTATGTTTTATTGTCTAGAGTTGAGGTGATCCAGTCAAAGTGTAGGTAGGGGTCCTTCATAGTAGACCCAAGAATCGAAGACCCAATGACTCAAATGAGTTATGCACCAAAATGTATAGGTCATGGTCTCTAATTATGCATGATTTACATGATGGAGGAGGTTCTAGATATCGATCGATAGGGACCCTCTATAGTGAGATACATGATCTTGATCACCTCTATGCTATGTAATTATTTTTTATACAAGTGTTTCTCATTATTTTATATCTTCCAATGTTATTTATGAGATAGATTTATTAGTAATTTTATATAGTAATTTACTATCTATTTAAATTTCCTTGGGGAAGAATTTAGATTATCTTTAGTGATTCCCCGAGTATCCCCTAGTTATAGTAGGATATACACATCTTTTTGACTTCATGATATTACATATGTATACTTTTGATGTGATATTTAGAATAGATTGGTTGACGAGTTATCGAACTCATATTGAATTCTACCTGAGATGTGTATCCTTAGACACAAATAGAAGAGGGATGTTATTATTTATTGATGAGTGGGATTCCAGAGTAGGAAGAATAGTACTAGACTTAAACTAGATTGGATCTATCACAACACAATTAATAGGCATATCTCTTACAACAAAATCAATAGTAACCCCATAAGTCTTCTCTGTAGTGGTTGGTCAAATCATTAAATCTTCTAAAATGACTTATTAATTATTCCACCAATAAGTAATTAAATTTAAAATTGATATTGGACATGGGGTATAACTAAAATCAATTCACCTTTATTATATGTCAGCAATTTATTTGTGAGAGTTGAAAGTTTAGTTAGAGGATTTTGAGGCAAAGAGACTTATTTTAATGAGTTCATCACCCTGTGGTGATCCAATGTTGTTTCTCAAGAAGCTGGATTGTAGTCTAGTAATCTATGTAGACTATAAGAATATTCATCAAGTAATGGTGGATAAAAAGTAACTTATACCTAGGATTTATGACCTATTTGACTTGTTATAAGGAGCATGGTATTTGTTTATGATTTATTATCATTCAGGCTTCCACCACATACATCTAAGATAGTAAGACATTCCCAAGTCATCATTTAGGAATATATAGGGACTATATGTTCATCTTATCATGCATTTTGGTTTAAAAAAAATAATCCATTGGAGTTCATGTCTATTATGAAGATGATTTTCCATAAATTCATTGACCCCTTCATCATTATATTCATTGACAATATCCTGAAATATTCAAGGATTTTAGATATGCATACTCAAAACATTGATATTGTATTATTCACACCTTGATCACATTGGATTTAAAAAAACTATTGAATTTTCACTTTTAGATTTTGGAGGTATGCTTTCATGGGAATATAATTTATGAGGTGGGAATTTTGATGGACCCTAAGAAGGTAGAGGTTGTGATGTCTTAGATATGTCCCTAGAATATATTTCAGATCAATATTTTCCTTATATTTGTTTAATAATATCAATTTTTTATACATTGATTAACTTTTTTGGACATGATGATGATATATCTAACCCAAAATGTGGTGAATTTTGAGTGATCTAATTAGTGTGAAGAGGCCTTCCATGATCTAAAGAGGAGATTGATGAAAAATCCATTTTTAATTATTCCAAAACCTGATATTGATTACATACTATAATATTATGCATCAGGTGTTGGGTTGGGATCTTGTTGATGAATAAGGATTTTGTATTCACTTATGGGTCACATCAACTGCGACCCCATGAGTGGATCTCCTGACACATTACTTGGTGTTGGTCCTTGGGGTATATTGTTTCAATTTTAAGTTGAACTATCCCTTCAGTGATAAGTTTTTTTATCTACATATAGCATAATATATCATGATATATATTCTAAAAATAATATATGAATCTATGGTAGAGGAATTTGGTGCAATTTTTTGTTGATATTTGACTTTGAGATAGCCTATGATCTAGTTAACATTAATGTCATTGAAGATTCCCTAAATAAGAAATGTATAAGATACATAAGCTTGGGGTGAAGACTTTATAGGAAGAAAGATATGAGATGAGTTTGACGGATTAGTGGATATTGGACACATCATAGGATCATGTAATTAGGTAATGTTCACCTTTGGTTATAACATCTTATTTAGTGGACAAGGTAACAGACAACCATGAATTGAATCCTGGGTGCATAGTGATGCGGGAGTTATTTGAAGGGGATGATTCATTCCCAGGGTGGTATTTAAATGATGAAGATGTGATATATGTTTATAGGAAGATAATAGAAATGGTTTTGTTAATGGAGGAGTTGATAAAAGACTCCCATTTTTTGAAATGGGTTATGCATCATTGATTGAAAAAGATGTACCATAGCTTTTGATGTCAGTTTTTATGGCTAGGTATGAAGTGAGACTTTGTCGTGTTTGTTTCATGATGCTTTACCCACCAAAGGTTAAAGGATGAATATCCATTTACTAGTGATTTGAATTAGTCACTTCCAATTCCTTGGTGTATGTGGGAGAAAATTATGTTCTAATTCCTGCAAGGGTTGCTCACGACCCTGAGGAATCATGAGGCTATTTGGGTTATAGTTGATCAGCTAAAAAAGTGACCAATTTCTCACTGATTCAAGAGACTGTTTCAAGGGATGAGTTGGAAAAGCTATATACAAGGTATATTTTATTACTATAGGAGTACGTTTGAGAATCGTGTTGCATAGGGACTCGAGTTTCACACCATAATTTTGGAAGGGTTTATAGAAGGATTTTTGTACCCAACTAAAACTAAGTACAACGTATCATCTATAGACTAATGGATAGTAAGATAGGAAAATAAAAATATTTTAGGATATACTTAGGGAATGTATTCTAGCCATTGGTAGAGCTTGGGATAATCACATAGCCTTGTTTTACTTCATGTATAACAATATATTCCAAACATCAATTCATGTGGATCCTTTTGAGGATCTTTATGTTTGATCATGTTAATCAAAACTATATTGAAACATAGTTATGAGGAAGTGGTTATTGGGATGATTATGGAATAAGAGATATTTTTGAGAGTACAACTGATCCTAAATAAGTTAATAATCTCTAAGAGTAGTCAATTTTATTAATTTTATAGGAGGAGGTGACCTTTGGAGTTCACTGTGGGCTAAAATGTTTGTTGAAGGTGACTCTTAAATTAGGGAATCGATTGTTGTGGAAGCTAGAAATAAGAGTTTTTGGACCATTAAATATTACCAAGAATATTTTGATAGTGTCCTAACATTTGGATATTTACCCATGTTATCAAGGTATGAATAATGTGTTCTATATTTCTCTACTCCGGAGGTACACGCCCAATTCTACACATGAGATAGACTATAAGGATGTTGAGATAGGGATTGATAAATTGTTTGTTGAGATCCTAGTGTAGATCATAAAATGGAGTGGGAAAGTGTTGTGAGGGAAGATAGTGTGACTTTTTAGAGTCCTATGTCAACATGGTGATATTATGGATAATTTTTAGGAGTAAGAATAGGATATTCCAGCATAATGGATCGAGTTGAGAAGAAAGACCACAACAAGAAAATCGTAATGATGAGAAGTCATTATAGGAGGAGATATGTAACATCCTTGGTTTTAAGGGAATATATATATTTTGATTCTAATTATGGGTTAATTTGGTTTTTTAAAGTGATATAGTATATTTGTGGCTAAAACTGAGTTTTAGGCATTTTAGGGTACACAATGGGTATTACCATGCCGTGTTGTATGTTTTTTTATACAAGGAAACCACATATGTGAAATGGGTAACTCCAATGCACATATGTTGGGTGCAGTATTGATCCTGGATCACTAAGAGTCTTCCTATGAACCACGACCTATTTTTACTCACAACACTATAGTATATGTTGTGGTAGATCCAACATAGCCATGTATTTCCCCATACACTATTGTAGATATCTATGGTGGAGCTCCTTGTAATAGCATGATTGAGGCCACCAGATGTGTATAGGGTGTCTCTATTCTATGTTGGAATTGGTTTCTGAAATTTGAAATTGTTGAAAGGGCCAATGTTCTTTGCGGGTTCCTAGAGTTTTGAAGAGGAAACACATACAATCTTCAATAAAGGATTTTTAATACCCTTTTAATTGGGTTTCACCTATATTAGTCAATTTATCTATCTCTTATTTGGAGTTCATTAGATCTATATGTTTTCGAGAAAAATATGGGGTAGAACTTGGGAAATTATTCCTTCTCTTATCAGTAGTATGGGTTGATCCTTTCCATTAAGGGTTTATACATGTTGATCTAAGCTTATGGGAATCTTAGGCTCTCCTATAATCAATTTTATAGGAGTGAAAAGTTCTATTCCCTCAACTTGAATTACAACTACCTTTAAAGGTGGTGGTTATCATAGAATGTTGGTGTACAAATGTGATTCAATTATTGACTCTTAAAGGATCTAGGAATATGGAATCAAATATCTAAGGGTTGTAAGTATTGAAAATATTTAGTTTTTTATAGAGTTTTTTGACATGATTGGATGGTGTATATGTGTCTAATGTAGTGACACATTCATGATATGGTATGTTGGTGTGTATATGTAGCAATTAGATCATTTTTTGGTATGGATTGTGTGTTATTTTCTATATCACACCTTATATGTGATTCTTTAGTAGCTATGGAATATTTTATATGTTGTGATTGTTATTTGTTGTGCCATGAATTATAAATTTTATTATAAAATGTGTAATACTTATTATGATATATTTCTTCCTTATTTGTTAGGGATTACATGTAGATTTGTGCATATACACTAGAACCTCTATTTCAGTGTTTATGTTTTTTGGTGGACCTGACATACATAGCTAGATCCTTTGAGTGAGAGTTTGGATGACATGAATCCTTGATTATTATTGATATAATATGGTTAGTTATGGAGTTTGGCATGTTATTATACTATGGGAGGAGAACTCCACACACAATTGGAAGAGGGTTTGTATATAGATATGATGTACTAATGGGGAATGCCTGTACATATGGGTAGATTTCCACTATTATGGGAATGTAAAGAATACATACAATCAGAGAATAGTCTTGGGCCATGGATGGAGTTTTTATTTAATGGTGGAAAGTATATTGTATATAAAGGAGGAAAATATCACATAGCATGAATAATGTCACGTGATGACCACTTATGATATTCTTCCAGCATGGCATTGAAGAAGGTACGATCGGGGTTCGTGGCAGTTTGGTTGGTATATAATCACTAGATAGAAGATTGGTTGTATTATTTTATTAGAATTTACCTTTCCATATTGAAATATAATTATATATATAATTATATGTGAACTTATGATAACGACACATTGGTGGTGTCCTACTATGTTTATACTCACACCATGCACAAGAATCTTAGTGTGTGTACAAACTTCATGATCAGATATCTCAAGAAGGAGAAGGGCCCCATAAAATGTTTTAGAGGTTCTTGTAGTTAATATATGGACACAAAATTAGAAAATATCTAGATAGTTTCCCAAAATATTTTATTTATTTATTTCTAGTTATACTACTTAGACTAGTTGACATGCCACATTGGAGGTATATTGGTTTGATATTGTATAACCTCACTTTAAATTTGTTATAAGATATTGTTTCTGTTATCTTCCACAATAATTATTAGTTAACTTATGCATATGTTGTCATAATATAGTGTATCACTATGATTACTAAGGGTATAATCTCCCCATGACATCTCTATACCATCACTGTTAGTTTGAAACCTCTTGCATATGGGAAATCATGTAAGAATTCATATAGAAATTCAGCTCAGACATAATTATTTGGGATAGGGAGTTACAATTTTTGTACTTTTATTACCAAAATTGAATGTGAATTCTCCCTTTTCAATCTAATATAATAAGTTTGTATATGCTAGGAAGTCAATAATTTTCTATAATAATGAGACCCAAAGTCTAAACAAATAATTAACAACTAAATAAAATGTCACTTCACTATCCACCAATAATTACCATATCCTATCAAAATATAGTTTCTTATAAACATAATTTTTTTCATTTTACCCTCTTTGTCCATCAATAAGAGTGGAAAGTGAAAAAATGGTTTATTCAAACATAACCATGGTCACATGTTACATGGATCTGCAACCATTAGACATGTAGTGTGTGTCACACTAAACATAGACCTAAATGGGTTAATATCATATGTTTTTAAACCTAGTTGAACATTACGACAATAATTAGAAAATTATGAGTATATTATATCAAATTCCTTCAATGCCAAATAATTTTACAGGTGAATTAAATTATTTTCCTCTTCATTTATCTCTGAATTCACCAACACCAGTTTAGAAATTTTAGGAACATTCAAGAATATAATAAACCACAGTTTCAGTGGGAGTTAATGCATTTACACAGTGGTGATCTATTACCCATGATTCAGTACCTTACTAGGAATAATCTGACCACCTTTATTAATCTTTTTATCCTTCCACCAAGATGGGTAAAGAGATAGTACATGTACTAAGTTTCATATTCTATAATCTAAATGATATACTCTTGTTGTGACACACATTAGTGGTCACATTTATGAAACTAAGGTTTTTGTTTGACTTGCAATATTTCTAGTATGATATCATAATCTTCACTCTCATAGTGTGTAAGTCCTCTAATGGTACCGATAACATATTGAAGGAGGTGTATGTTTTCCAATTCAAGTTCTTCAAGGGTAACCATTCAACAGTAAATGAAAATTTTATGAATATAGTGCACTGGGGATATAATTCCATACATGTGTAGTTAATAATTTTAATTAATTTTAGTTCTTCCCTATCTACACATGAATCAGGATTCATCCCTATAATTCCATCATTCATGATGTTACTCTCTTCAAGTTAAAAATGATATATTATTTCATTAAACATTATTTTCATTAGATCAACTATTATTGGATAAAGACCCATTTGAATACTTCTTGATTAGTGATAGGGAATAAACTCTTCCTCATGACATGTCAATGCCTTATAGTTCTTTGAAAACCAAATTAGAAAGAATTTCCCCTAATAATATATCATTTAAAGAGATATGATTTTCAAATTTCATATATGCGTAAATAATTATATTTCTTTACAATCCACTCGTATAATTAATAAATTTATGAATCCCCTAAAATTATTCTATGAAAAATAAATTTGGTAGATAAATATATATATTATATATATATATCCATAGAAAACCAATAATTGAAATATAAAAACAATAATGATTAATATTTATGATATATTAGAAAATAATTAATTTATAAAAATCAATACATTATTAAATAGTAACTATCAAAAAATTTAAATAATTGTAGATAAATTTAGTATGATAGATAGAAGTTTTCAGAAATAGCCAAATAGAATAGACTCAATAAATATTATTCTCCATCATAAAAAATTGTGAATAAATATTTATTCAAAATAGCCTTATGGAATATATATATAATTACTATAAATGTTTATATATTATGAAAAATAATATAATAAATATGATTTATTACACACTCAGTCACACACACAAGAGTTTATAAAATTATTAAATAATTTTTTTTATAAATCAAAAAAATACATAAAATTAATAAAATAATAATTCATGGATACATAAAAGAAATGTATAGTTTTCAAAATACTCATTATATGAAAATATTATTTAAAAAAAATAAATGTTTAGTTTAATTTTTATATAAATTAATAGGTTTTTATATAGGTTATTCAAAATAATATATATATTTAAATAGTAACATAATTAAATAAATAAATTATAAAATAAAAAATTTGATAAATATATCAATTTAGGCGGTAAAATAATTATATCATAGAACATGTTTTCAAACCTATGAAAACTCAATTAAGAATAAAATCAATACATTCCTTCTAACCCATGGTTTGAAATCAAGGAATCATAATTAGAAAATTTGAAAAAAAAACCTAAAACCAAAAAAACAACAAATTCCTATTAATAATAAATTGATCAATAAAACCAAAAAATCAAGATGAGATTAAGTTTATACATATATTTCATTGCTGAACCTAGTGTTGGTGGCTTGGAAAATTTCTATAATTGAGATCAGAACATTAAGAGATGGTCATCAAATGGATATGAGTTATAAGAGGCCATAGGGTGCTTGAAAACAAGTCATTTATTATATGAGGATTAAGTTCTAGAAAATTAGGTGCACATAAGGATGCCAAGGGTGAAAGATGTCTGATTTTGTGGGTATAAGGGGAGGTTTTAAGGGTGATAATAGAGGAATTGAGGGCATGTGGGGTAGGATTTTTGGGGTGTGAGGTTGTAATTTCAGGTCGTAGGGGTCTAGCGGTGACTGGAAAAGAGTGAGACATGGAGGGGAGATGAGGTAGGGAGGTGGGGTTTCACCTAGGCAAGGAGATGATATAGGATTTAGTGTGTTTCATGTGGAAAAGTAGGGGAATCGATGGTGGATGTAATGACCAAAAACTTCACTATGTATTTTTATTGAAAAATATTATGTTAATAGATTTTTCTTTATGTAAAATAAAAAAAATGAACTAAGACATATTATATAACCATTATTATGAAATTACAGGATTAATAAATTCTCTAGTAAATAAAAATAGAGTAATCAATTACCATTTATTACATTTATAGAGTAAATAATTAATATGATTTAATATTAAAAAGATTATTATTTCTCAAATAACTATTTAGAGTGTTACTAAATTATATGAACTAATTTTACATTATTATTATTATAACATACAAAATCTTAAAAAATGAACTATTATATTGGAAATATTTAAATTAAAAATGAGTATGAAATAATAATTAGAACTCATAATGATTAAGATGGTTATTTTTAAATAAAATAATTTTTCATTATATTATGAGTTTTCATTTATAATATAAATTTATAATTTTAATAATTTTAATTTTAAAAAATAAAATTCATTTTTTAATTCCAAATATCAATATTAGCCTAAGGTAATTTTTTGATATTTTTCTAAAATAATTGATTTTAGGTGAATATGGAATATAAGGTATTTGCAAAAACAATAATTTGTAACTATATAAACAAGACCTATAAGTTTATAAAACCTTTTAATTTATAAAATATTATTTTAATAAGTATACATATATATTTTTCAAATAATATTTTGAATTTATAAAATATATGATTTACATTTTAAATATTTAAGTATTATTTTTCCATAAAAATTGTTTTTAGTCTCTTCTTTTAATTAATTATTATTTTGGAAAAAATTTGTTTTGGATTTATTGAAAGACAAATAAATTTTATTTTATTTATAGTAAAAAATTTATATCATGAAAATTAAATCCATTGATAATTTTACCCTCTACCAAAATTTTAATCTTAAAAATATACTTTCAAAAAATTTGTTTTAATGCATTATAAAAATTAATGTTAAAAATGATTTTTGTAACACATAAAATTTTTATCTAATTAAATTAATTTAATATTTAGGATCAATAGGTATAAAAAATATAAAAAAATTAATTATATTTTTAGGCATTAAAATTAAATTAATTAGGTAATAATTAATTATCCAAATAAAACAAAAAATGGTTTAAGTGAAAACTTAAAATAGTAAAGGAATTAAAAACATTCTTAAAACATTTTTTAAGTAAATATTTGAAATTAAAAAACCTTATATCACCCCACTCCATCATTATCCTTTTTAGAGTTGTCTTGACTTGTGAAACATGTTCTATCGTTATATTAATTTGAAATATTTACAAAAATCCAATTGTCACCGCTTATAAAAGGGACCTCTCACAAAACCTTCATGTACCCCCTAAGAATTCTATTTTATATTGGAAGATTGAAATTTTTATATACCATTGAATAATATTCCATTTAATTAATCCTTTAGTCAGAATAGAATATCCTAATCCCTTTATTATTAAGGAGTCTTCCAAAGGAAAGCCTAAATCCTCAATGTGAGCACTTCTTTCGTTACTTTTTGTTTATTTCTTACTTTCCCAAATCTAATTTTCTAGTTTATATATAATGAAATAATTTTTTTTACAATAAATTTAATTATTTTATTTTAATAACTATTAATAACATTTCCAATTTTCTATTTAAAAAAATGTAACTTTCTTTTTTTTGTTGTGTGGACTACCGCCTCTACGAATCAAAGGCTTCTGTTTTTCCACCACTGCCTATCTTCATTGGTGATAAGGATGAAATTTAAGAAGAAATTTGATATATAAAATCTACTTATTATTATGATTATTTAAATTAAAATCCTCTTTTTCTCTCTCTCACTCTCTATGAAATGAAATTGCTAACCATGCATTGTGCATACTACCACCTCCATAATGTAACACATCTAATTTTTCATATAGTTTATATAATATTAATTAAAATTCCTATACATTTGATTAAAATACATATAATTATCCAAATTATATCATTATGATTCTATTATAATTATATTATACAAAGAAACAACTTTCATAATCGTAATCATCCATTAATTATGATACGTTCATGTTTACATCGGGCAAACCGCAAACTAAAACAATTCTATAAAATAATATTATGGATGTCCATGAGAACATAATTACTGATTATATATTTTATAAATAAGAAAAATAAATATTTTATATTGTTTTTGGAATATTAAAAATATTTTTAAACTCATTAATTAATAAACCACTATTTGTTTGTTAAAAATCTATGAAACATGCTTATGACAAATTTATTCTAAAAGAACCATAACCCAAACAGAATATTTGAAATCATGAAATTATAAATAATTATATATAGTCAATTATAGTATCTTTTATGATATAGGAATGATCTAATTGGGGAGAAGAAGGAATAACAACACCAATTTTATTAAACTAGTCCAAAATGATCAAGATTACTCACACCCAATACTGAAAATAGATAAAAACTAACTAATATATGTTTAGAAAAATATTATAAATGAATTTTATAAATTTTTATAGGTATTAATATGGTTATTAAATATAATATTAATAAATTTATTTTTATTTTACAAGATTTTAGTGTGTATTCGACTAAATAGGGAAATAAGTTAAGGGGTTCTTGTATCAAATTTATCTTCTTGAGACATATTTCTTATTATGCACCATAATTTCACTAATAATGTGAAATTAGTAAATAATGAATTTAAATTACCATATTAATGTAATTACTTGTGTTGAAATATCCATATCATGTTATTTATTTTTTAAATTTCATTCGATTTTAAATATTCCAAAGTTGAAACAGATTTAAAAAAAATGTTACTCAAATCGTAAAGGTTTTGATTTTTAATTAAATTTTAAAGTCAAGATTTTTTCTGAACGAAAACCCATATAAGGAGTTTTTATTCTTTCTAAAAACCCTCATTATTTTATTTGGTTATTCATGGGTTTTTACATATCCCATTAAAACATTATTTCCACATGACTCATATTTTTACCCAAAGTGTTTCTTGTAAGTGAAATTGACCTTATCCATTATTTTCTAGAAAGAGCCTCTATTTTTCATGTCCATGTTCATTGCATTATTTTTCAAAAGTTATTTTATATTCCTTAATAATTAATTAATAACATTTTATAATAAAATTATTTATATAAAACATATAAATAATTTATTAATATTTTTTGTATGGGTTGTTTTCATCAAAATTTGAAAAACAAACATTTTTAACATTTTACGTATTTTAACCACCTTTTTTGTTTTATATTATTCTTTATCTTAACTTTTTAATGGATTCTAAATGTAATTATCCTTCTAGTATATTTATATAATATTTCATTTAAAATTATTTCAAAATATCATTGATATTTTTTATTTCCATTGTGGTTTTTTAAACCTCCTAAAATATAAATTTTTATCTAATTTTTGGTCCTTTAACTAATATTATGGTTGATCGATGATATTATTCAAATTTTACAATACAATATATATATTTTGGTGGATTATGTAATGTTATTTACTATTAATGATATGATCCATCACTTAATTTTTCTTTCCTAACCATCCACCATGGAAAATCATAACCATTCTTCCAATGAATTTTTATTGAGACTCAATATTTCTAAACATTTATTGAATGGTTTTGACCTAGATTCCATTCATTGATTGATTTGGAAAAATAATTGATGTAACTATATACTCTTTATATATATGGTGTAAATACTGTATTCTTTATTATGATGATTGAAATTTATTTACATAGAAAGTTTGTGAATTTCTCTAGATACCTATATATTTTTCATAAGTTTATCATAATATGATTTTTGATGGAATTATGAATTATTTAGTTAGGTAAATTTATTTTAAAAATATAAAATCAATTTTATCCCCATGGGTTATTTATCATGTGATAAATGAAACCCATTTTATTTCGATGCATTCGTTTTGATGTGTTAAATGAAACCCATTTTCTTTCCATGGTTTTTTTGATATGATGAATGATTGATTTCTTATTGAATACATAAGTATGGATAAATCACCGATGGGGTCCTATTTTACCCTCATATTCATTAGTTAAAATTTTAAATCTAATGAAAAAAATTCGCAAGTAGGTTTTAGTTTCGCTTAAGCATGGGCACTGATGGTGTGTCCCATGGGTGTAATTTTTCCTATACTAATGTATGTTCCATATTTGAAATATATACTACATTATTATCTTATTATCTCTTTGTGTGTCTCCTAAAATTAATGTTCATTATAAAAGTGTGTGTGCCATAATTTTTTGATCAACCTTATGCTTACACTCTAATAGATCATGTTTATTGACTCATGTTCCCAAACTATTTTGATTAATGTCTTATGTTATACCATGAATCAAGCTAGGTTTTATGATATTATTTTTTATGGGTATGGTTTTCTAAAGTACCTTGATTATAACCATATAATAATATTATTATCACTTATTATCATGTATTTTTATAGATTATTTTTACCCTTACTGAGTTCTTGAACTCACCCTTTATTATATTTTTATTTCCCCAGGTTATGAAAAAATTTAATAAGTAACACGATCCAGGAAGTGTATATTATATGGGGGATGTTTTGGATATTGTGAGGACATATTAGGGATTAAGTAGTTGCATATATAGTGGAAAAAAAATTCCATTTGAAACAGATAACATGGGGTCTATTAGTTAAATATTTTTCATAATTATCTAAAAACCTAAACCAAAAAAGGTCCTTGGAATATTAATGTTACATTATGTGTGAATGATATTTTAATTAAGGATGTGTATCAATTCCATTGTGTAAATTATTTTGTTTTTAGTAGTGTGTTTAGGAGTGCTCACATGGGGTGCCTAAGTTGGTATTAAATGAGGGTCTAAATAACTTGGGATATTAGGATGTTTTTGGTTGAGGATAATTTAAGAGTTAAAGATGTCATAAATGGTTGATAAGTTAATATTGAGCATAATATCAATGGTATATATAGAAATTTATGTTAGTTGATGAAATATTTAATATTTTTTATATTAGGTTAATAGAACTTTAGTGAAAAACCCAAGGATAAGTATAAGGCATAAGTCTAATTATATAATAACTCCGTGAAGTTTTATAAAGTAGATATTGTGTCGTTATCTTAGAAAATACCAACATTCCAGGATTCTGTAAATTTGATGAGGCTGTAGAATGAATTCACCTAGGGGTAATAACCTAAAAAAGGCTAGTTGAGAATTTACTCAATCTTCTATCTAGTGCAAGATGAGAGGGCTTAAGATTGCATACCTGGATAGAAACTCCTGAGGGATATAATTTGGTCAATAATATTTTATTTAAAATCCATTTGAAATGATTTATTTCCCAATTAAATTAATGTATTAGGTTAAGGATTATTAGATAAGACAACATAATGTAACATAGTTTAAACCAAGAGATTTAAAGGATGAATCAAAAGTGAGATAACTAAAATGAAAGTATCAAAGGTTGAAAGGAATGTGTCATTAAAGAGGACTTCATAGGGTCGATATTTTATATTAATATGATCATTTAGTATAATTTTATTTGATACTATCATAACATTTTTTTGTTTCAGTATTTGGTTAGAAACAATAACATGAATATGAAGCTATTATGCCACTTCGGTGGTGGTGTGGTGGTGAAGGTGAGTGGCACATCCACGCTGTTCTTTGGGAGGTTCAGGGTTCAAATCCTGGGAGTCCAATTTTGGGGCAAGCCTCTCCCCTGGGATCCACCCACCTTGCCAGGTCGCCCGGTATCATCTGGGCGGGCAAAATGAGGCACAACCCAATCACTGACGGATCGCTGGATGGACCATCGCTACCGGACCATCACCCTCCGGGACGCTCTGCCATCTCGGCTGGCAACGACCCCTTCCTGGCTGGGGCTCTCTCCGGAGTGACCCCTTCGTGGGGAGGGGGGTTCCCATATGTGGAGGGTTTGAAAAGGCCACATAGGGGAATTCCCTTTTGAAGAGGAATATGAAGCTATTAAAGGTATATATCTATAAATTCCTAAAGAATCTTGTTTTAGAAAAAAGTTTCTTAGTATTACCTAAGATAGTAAGATAGATATCTCATTAGAAATTAATTCCTGATTTATTTATATATTATGGACACCCTTAAATAATTTATTATATAGAAATAATTAAAATTTTGAGGAGGTAATTTATTTATTTGGGGAAGAATGTAATGACCTGAAGTTTCATTATATATTTTCTATAAATAAATATTATGTTAATATCTTGTTCTTCACATTTAATTGAACTAAAACCGACCATAAAATATTATATGAACATTATTAAGAAATTATAATATGAATAAAATCTATATAAAATAAATATATAGGAATAAACTAATATTTTTTATGATAATATGTTAAATAATTAATATGATTTAATATTAAAAAGAGTATTCTTCTTGAAATAAATTTTTAGAGTGTTAATAAGTATATCAAACACTTTTAAATTCTTAAAATATTAATAGATGTTATTAAAATATATGAACTAGAGTATTGACAGTCATTAAATTAAAAATTAGTGTGAAATAATATTGGGAGCACATAATTTTTAAGAACACCATTTATTAATAAAAAGTGTTTTTATTTATATTTTTAATTTTTATTTAAAAGATGAATTTATACATTTTATAATTCAATTTTAATAAATTATATTAAATGTTGAATTTAGAATATCAATATCATACCAGGGTGAATTTTTAAACTTTTTCTAAAGTAAATTATTTTTAGGAGAATATTGAAAATATTGTTTTTTACTAAAATTGTAACTTTGTAATTACTTAAGAAATAAATAGAAGTTTATAAAACCATTTAAATGATAAAATATAAACTTCAAAAGTAAAAATATACATTTTTATAATAAAAAAATTCTATTTAGAATTTATAAAACCTATGATTAGCATATCAAGGATTTGTGTAATATTTTCTAATTAAAACTTTTTAGGTATTTTCTTCTAATTAAATTGTTTTTTGGTAAAAAAGGTTATGGTTTTCTTTGAAAATAGTACAAAATTTATTGGTTTTATAATAAGCAATTTATATCATCAAAATAAAATATATTGATAATTTTACCCAACACATAAATTTTAATATTAAAAATACACTTTTTATAAAAATAAGTTTTTATACATTAAATGCGATAATGTTAAAATTTATTTTCATTACACATATAAATTTTATTTTATAATATTTATTTAATATTTTTATCTATTATATACAAACAATTTATTAATATCCATTTTAATTATAGGCATTAAAAGTAAATTACTTAGGTGAAAATTATTTACAATAGTAAAAGTAAAAATTGTAAAAGCGAAAAATTATAAGTGTAAAGGACATAAAAAAATGTATAAAAAATTATTTAAAAGGAATTATATAAGGATTATAAACTTTATATCATCCAAAAATCCATTATTATCCGTTTTGGAGTCTTCAAAACATGCAAAACATGCAATGTCTTTATATTGAGTTGAAATATATAAAAAAAATGTCATTCGCACCACTTATAAAAGTGAAATACCACCACCCCTTGAAATAAAACCTATAAATTAGTTTTAATCTTGAAAATATAACCCTTTTAATTCACTTATAATCTTATTCTATTTTCTTGAGCCTCTGGTTTCATGATATTACCCTAATACCTCCATTTCCAAGGAGTTTTGCAAGTGAAAGCCAAGTCCTCATTGTCAGTAATTATTTCCTACAATTAATATAATTATTAATTTCCAAAATATAATTTTATAATTACTATATAATGAAATATGTACATTTTTATAAATAATTTTAGTATTCCATGGGTATAACTATTAAAAACATTTAACATCTTCTATTAAGAAGATTGAAACTGTCATTCACGTGTTGCATAGACTACTGCCTCTACAAAGCGACGAATTCAATTTTTTCACCACTACCTCTATTCACTAGTTATATGAGTGAGATTAAAATTTAAAAGTTAAATATATAACTTAAAAATTATTATGAAGATACAAATTATAATCCACCTTCTTTCCCTCTTATTCATTGAAAAATAAAAATGTCAATTGTGCGTTGTGTGGAATTCCACCTCCATGAAGTTACATATCTCATTTTTCATATATACTATTTCTTATTGATTAAGTTATATTAAAAATAATTTTAATAATGTTAAAATTATCAAAATAAAATCAATATTATTTTATAAAATTCATTATCAAAATCATCCATTAATTACAGTATGTTCATGTTCGGGTCGATCAAACCACCTATTAGAACAATGATATAAAATATTACCATGGATGACTATGAGGAATTAATTAATGATAATATAATATATAGACAATAATAAAAATATTTTGTTTTGGTTCTGGAATGGTAACATAAATATTAAACTCATTAATTAATATACCACCATGTATTTATTAAAAATCACCTAATCATGCTTATTGCCAATTTATTCAACAAGAACCATTTGAAAAAATTTCATAGAATGTAATTATAACAATATAAAAAATTAAAATTAATAAATTAATATGATCTAGTAATGATGATGTTTTTTAGAACAATGAGTAATAACATTTATTTTGTTAAATTAGTTCAAAACATTCAAGACTACCCACACACAAAATTAAAAATAGATAATAACTAACTAATATCCTTATAGAGATTAATTATAAATTAATTTTATAAGAGGTTATAGATATAAATAATTTTATTAATTATAATATGAAATAAATTATGTTTTCTATATATGATGTATGAGTGCATGAAACAATGTGGGGAAACATGGCAAGGAGTTATTGTCTCAAATTTAATTTCATGAGTCATATTTGTTATTGTGCGCCAAGAAAGATTTAATATGATGTGATTACTTAATAATGAATAAATTTTACCATATTCATATAATTTAATGGGTTTTATGAGTCATATCATGTTCTTTATTTAAATTTCCTCTGATTCAAATGATACCAAAGTTGATAGGGTTTTTTGAATAAAATATTACTCAAACAATTATCATTTGGATTTCCAATCTTATTTTCAAATAAAGTTTTTTTCTGAAAGAAAATCCATTTTAAGAATTTGTATTCCTTCTAGAAATATACATCATTTTCTTGGATATTCATGGGGTTTTACATGTCCCCTTAACATTTTATTTTCCCCAGACTCATATTTTTATGCGAAGTGTTTCTTGTAAGTGAAACCAAATCCATCTATTCTTTTCATTTGAGAAACTAAATTTTTTATGTCTATATTTATTGGATAATTTTGATAATGTTATTATATATCCCTAAATAATTTATTAATTTCATTTTATAATACTTTAAATTCTTTAAAAGTTTTAAATAATTGTTTAACATTTTCTATATCATTTGTTTTTATCAAAATGTGAAAGGAAACTCTTTTTAACATTTTACCTATTTATACCACATTTTTCATTTTATATAATTATTTATGTCTACATTTTCATTGTTTCTTAATGTAAATATTTTTATATCAGATTTATAAAATATTTCTTTTAAAACGATTTCAAAAGATCATGGATATTTCTTATTTCCAATGAGATTTTTATAAAACTCATAACATGTATTTTTCATCGATGTCATTATAATTTGACATATATTATGCATGATAAATGATATTATTAACATTTTACCATAGAAAAGATTTTTTATGTTTGGATTATGTAATATTATTTTTGATCAAATATATTATCTATCAATTCCTTTTTCTTTCCTAACTACCAACCATGAATAAGAATAAATTTTCATCCAATGTGTTTTATTTTTGAAAAAACTATATTTCATTCATTTTTTAAAGGGTGTTCACTTAGACTCTATAAATAAATTAATTGTGGAAAATTATTGAATTAACCATGCAATTTTTATCAATACGGTGTAAATAACATATGATTATTTATCTTAATTGAAAATAATTTACATGGAGTGTTACTGAATTTATTTGGGTAACCATTTACTTTCCAAGGTATTACCATTTTATGACTATTTATTTAATTATGAATGATTTAATTATGTGAATCCAATTTTAAAGGCTATGAAACGAATTTTCTCTAAATGGGTACTTTATGATGTGATGAATGAAACCCATTTTCATTCTATTTGTTCTTTATGATATGTTTAATGAATACATTTTCTTTCCATGGGTTATTTATGATATAATGATTTATTGATTTCTTATAGAACATGTAAGTATTCAATAAATGTGGGTGGGGTCCTATATTATCCTCTAATGTATTGGTTAAATCTTTATATCTCATGAGAAAAGTATATGCATGTATGATTTAGTTTCTTATATGTGTGTGTAGTGATTGTATTTCTCATTAAAGTAATTTCCCATATACTAATGTATGTACCATATTTTAAAGATGTTATGAATTATTATCTTATGATCTCATGGTGTGTCTTATGAATGTAATGTTTCCTATACGAGTGTTTAGTCAACAATATTTTTCTTAGTCTTATTATTATGCTCTCACATCACATGTTTATTGAGTCCTATCTCTACACACTTATTATCCATGTATTATGTTATTCCATACCTTATTCCATTTTTTACGATGTTTTTTTGCAAAGTATTTTTTTTAAATATCATGATTATGATCATATTATCATATTATGCTGACTTATGATCATTCATTATTATTACTTATGTTTACCCATACTTATAATTTGATCTCAAAATTTATTATATTTCAATTTTCATTGGTTATGAAGAAATGTAATAAATAATATGTTCCTAGAAGAGTCTCTTATGTGGATGATTTTTGAGAGATATTGTAGACTTATTAAATATTAAGTTTTTTCAAATATAGTATTATATATTTATATATTATACAAAAAACATGGGTTATACTAGTTAAATATTTTTCCAAATTATCTATAAGTCTAAACATAAAAGCTCATCGGAATGTAAATATTAAATTATGTGTGAAAGATATTGTAATTTTATATTTTTATCAAATATATTTTGTTATGTATATTGATTTTAGCACCAGATATGGGAGTTCTAAATTGGGGTTCTTTTATTGGTATCAAGAGGGATTTACATAAATTTTAAGAATATAATTTTTTCAGATGAGGAAAATTTAAGAGTTATAAATTTCATAAATGGTTGAAATGTTAAGAATGAACATAATTAAAAAGGTATAGAAATTTATTGAGGTTAGTTTATGTAACCTTGAATTTTTTATAATTAGGATAAGAAAACATTAGTTAAAACCCCAGGGATAAGTTTAAGGGATAATAATTATTATATAATAACATCTCAATGTTTTGTTAAATTATACACCATTAAAATAGCCTTGAAAAAAAATCCATGTTTGGATACTAGAAAGTGTATGTGGATTTGGAATATATGCTCCTAGGGGTAATCACCTTGAAAAAAAACTAGTTGATAATTAACTTGATCTGCACTCTAGGGAATGTTGAGTGAGCCAAAGATTGCACACCTAGATTTAAAATCTTGAGGTATGTTATTTGGTTAATAATATTCTCATTAAAATAAACTGTTAAGGATTTGTTTCACAATGAAATTAATTTATTCAGATAAGGAGTACAAGATAACACAACTTAACGTAACACAGTTTTAACCAAGAGAGTTATAGGATGATCCAAGTGTGATATAGTTGGAATGAAAGTATCATAGGTTGAAATGAAGGTTTCATTGAATAAGAAATATTAGCATTAAGATTTCATATTAACACGATCATTTCCTATAATTTTATTTTATATTATCATAACCTATTTTCTTTCAGTATTTGGTAGGTTACAAGATCATGAAAATGAATTTGTGAAAGCTGTGTCTCTAAAAACTCTTAAAGAAGAATGTTTTAGATAAAAGTTTCACAGCCTTACCAAATATATTATGGTAGATATCTAATTATAAATTTAATCATTATTTATGTATATATAATGGACACAATTAACTATTACATTATTTTAGAGTAATTAAAACTGATAGGATGAAATTTATTTTAGGGGGTAAGAATGTAACAACCTAAAATTTAATATATAATACTTAAAATAAATACTATATTAATAGATTTTCAACAAATTAAATAAAAATAAAATGAAATTATATATATTATTTGAATATTATTAATAAATTATTTTACGAATAAAACTTCTAGTAAATAAAAATATAGTAATCATATAAAATTTCGAATGTGTAGAGGATACATAATTAATATGTTGTAATATTAACAAAGAGAGTTCTTTCTCAAATAACTATTTAGATTGTAAATAAATTATAACAACCAATTTTAAGTTATTATTATGAAAATTGAAAATATTAAAATATATTATCTTTTTATTGATATATTTTAAATTAGAATATAATATGGAATAATATTGAGAACACATAATTTCTAAGAAGGCCATTTTTTAATAATGACAGTTTTTTTTAAATTATGAATTTTTATTTACATGAAATTATTAAATATTTTATAATTTTAATTTAAAAAAATTAATTTTAGTTTTGAATTCCAAATATAAATACTATACTACTATTAATTTTGAGTTTCTTTGTTAAATAATTGATTTTTAGGTTCATATTGAAAAATAGTTTTTTTACCAAAACTATAACTTTATAATAATACAAAGAAGACCTAAAAGTGTAAAAAAATTAATTCATAAAATATTTGTTTAAGATGTAAAAATATACATTAAAAAAACAACATGTTTAATTTAGAACAAAAATGATTAATATTTTAAGGAATTAAGTAATATTTTCCATTAAAAACTATTTTTGGACTTTTCTTATAATTAAATATTATTTTAGTAAAATTTGTTTTTGGATTGGTTTTAAAGCCACATAAATTTTAATTATTTTATAATAAAACGATTTATATCATGAAAATCAAATTTTTTTATAATTGTTCCATATATATCAATTTTATTCATAAAAATGCACTTATTTTAAAAAATGGTTCTTATGTATTGCATGAGACAATGATAAAACTGATTTTTTTAGCATAAAAATTCAATATGATAAAAATTTATCCTATATTTGGAATTATTAGTTCAAAGTTATTTAATATGGTTCACTTTATTTTTATTCATAAAAAATATATTACTTAGGTAAACATTAGGTACCACAGTTAAACCAAAAAATTGAAAAATGAAAAATGATAAAAGGAAAGGACATAAAAACATGTTTTAAAATGAATGGTTGAGGTATTATTGAACATATATATTTATTAATAAATTATTATCTATTTTTTTATTCTTTTTGAATTTTGAAACATTTTATCTCATTATATTAATTTGAAATACTTACAAAAATTCCATTCTCACCCATTATAAAAGGGGCCTCTAATAAACCATTCAAGGGAACCTTAAAAAATTGGTTTACTATTTAAAAAATTACCTTTTTAATTACCATATATTTATATCAATTTTCTTCTAATATATTTTCAGATGATGTTATCATAATCCATAAATTTATAATCATTCTTCCATTGGAAATACCAAGTCCTCAGTGTGATTACCTCTTTCCTTACTGTTTTTTTAATTCCCCAGATCAATATTTCTTGATTCTATATATTGAAATTAAGTATTGTTTTATAAATAATTTTATTATTATAAGTTAATAACTATTAAATAAATTTCCACTATTACATAAAGAAAAATGAAATCATCATTTGTACGTTGTGCGATTGTTACCTCTATGAAGCGATTACTTCCATTTTCTACAACACTACCTATATTAATTGGTTATAAGAGATAAATTAAATATTAAATTTTAAATATATAATGTAATAATTATTATTAAAATAAAAATTATAATCCAACTTATTTACCTCTCATTATCTGTGAGAAATGAAAGAATTAAGTATACGTTGTGCAAACTCCTGCCTCCATAAAGCAACATATATTTTTTCATCTAGTTTCTTTATTACTTAGAAAAATATATTAAAAAAATCAAAACATTAAATTATCCAAGTTAAATCATTATTTTTAGGTAATTATAATATTATATTACAGAATAAACCACATTAAAAATCATATTTATCCATTAATTATGGTATGCTGATGTTTGGGTTCGGCTAACCACATACTTGAAAAATCATATAACATAATATTATAGATGACTATGAGAAATTAATTATAGATAGTGTATGATATAAATAAAAAAAAATATTTTATTTTTGTTATTTAATGGAAACATTAATATTAAACTCATTAATTAATATACCACCCTTTATTTGTTAAAAAACATAGAAACATTCATGTCACAAGTTTCTTCTATAAGAACCATAATTAAAACATTAATAGAATGAAATTATATCATTATAAATAATTATAATTCATAAATAATAGTACATTGTATTATTTTTTAATTATAAACTTAGGGAGATAAAGGAATAACAAAACTAATTTTATGAAACTTGTTGAAAACGATCAAGATCACTCACACCAAATACTTAAAATTGAAAATAAATTACTATTATACATATAGAGAATAATTATAAAAGATTTTAATAAAATTTTATAGTTATGAAAATGATTATGAAATAGAATATTAAGTTAATTAATTTTTTAGGAGGATAGAGAACATTTTACAAAGATGGTAAATAAGGTAAGGGTTTTTTTGTCTAAAATTTAATATCTTGAGACATATTTCTTATTATTTACCATGTAATAATTATTAATGTGTTATTAAAACCTAATGAATTTATTTTAATATTTTAATTTCATTATTTTTTTTGAATATCTTTATCATGTTCTTTCATTAAATGGACTTTGATTCAAAAGATAAAACAGTTGAAAGGGGGTTTTAAAAAAATGGTTCTCAAACCGTAAGGGTTTCAATTATCAACCATAGTTTAAAATTATGGATGTTTATAAAATATAATACTTTAAGATAATTTGTATTTTTTTTAAAATCCACTTTATTTTATTTTTTATATTCATAGTGTTTTACATATCTCTGAAAAATATTAATTCCCCTTGATACATATTTTTACCAAAAGTTCTTATTCTATGTGAAACTCACCACATCTATTCCTCTAAATCTAGAAACTCCATTTATAATGTCAATATTCATCAGATTATTTTGAGAATATTCTTATGTATTACTTATTAATTTATTAAGGTTATTTCCTACCAATTTTATTTCTTTAAAAGTTTTAAAGAAATATTTAATATTTTTCATATGGATCGTTTTCATTAAAATGTGAAAAGAATTTATTTTTGAAAATTTACTAATTCACTATGCCAATTTCATTTTATATGATTCTTTATCACTAAATTATAAAAGGTTACAAAATGAATTATTTTACTATAAAATTATAAAATATTTCATTTAAAATGATTTCAAATGATCAAGGGTATTTCTTATTTCAAAATTTATTTTTATAAAACTACAAAAAAGTATTTTTCTCATCTCTATCAATATCCACTGACATATATTTGGCTTGGTCAAAGAAAATTATTCAAATGTCACAATCCAACTTATTTTCTTAGTAGATTATATAATGTTATTTTCTATCAAAGTTGTGATCTCTCAAAACATTTATCTTCCCTAACCATCCACTATGAATAAGCATATATTTTACTATAATTCATTTTCATTGTTGACACTATATCTTTACTTACTTTTATTAAAGGGTGTTTTTAATGATTAAATACACGTATTAATGGGTCGAAATTAATGACATAATATTATAAACTATATTTATTTTCTGTAAATACCATATGTTTCATCATCTATATTAAAATGTATTTACATAAAAATTAATGAATATCACTGGATAACCATTTATTTTCCTTGGGTCTATCATGTAGTGATTATTGATGAAATTCTGAATGGTTTCCTTATATGAATCCATTTGAAAAGAATATGAAACCCAATTTCATTTTGTGGGTTATTTATGATGTGTTTAATGAAATCAATTTTCTTTTCATGGGTTCTTTATGATATTATAACTGATTGATTTATTATGGCACGCATAAGTATGAATGAAAGATGTGTGTGGTCCTATATCACACAATAATGAATTGACTAAAATTGTATATTTCTTGAGAAAATTATTCACAATTATGTTTTAGTTGATTGTAAGCATACAAAATTATTGTGTGTGTCATGAAAGTAATCTTACCTACACTAATGTGTGATCTATATTTTAATGATATTAGGAATTATTATATTAGGCACTCATGCTGTGACTTATTAATGAAATGTTCCTGATACTAATTCTTGGGCTATTGTTTTATGCTTATTATTATGATTATGCACTCATGAATCATTTTTATTTACTCATGTTTCTATAATATTTTAATTCATGTATTATGTTATTCCATTACTTATGAAATTTTTATGATCTATGTTTTGATGGGTATGATTATCTAAATTATATCTATTATACCTATATACTCATATTATTTTCACTGATCATAGATTGTTTTTGTTTTTTTACCCATACCGAGCATTTGAGATCATTATTTTTTATGTTCCCATTTTCCTAGGTTTTGTAGAGAAGTGACTTGTAAAATGTTTCTAGAAGACTGTTTTGTGTGGAGAATTTTTGGGAGACGTTAGAAACTTATTATTGGTTAACTAGTTTCTTTAATAGTGGGAAAATACCTATATTATATATAGAACATGGTTCATACTTGTAAAATAATTTTCCCAATTATGTAAAACTCTAAAATTAAAAAACATTCGTAGAATATAAATGTTTCATTATGTGTGAGATATTTTATATTTAAGGATGATAATCAAATATTGTATATAGAGTTCGTTATTTTTATCACCAGATTTGAGATTGTGTGTTTGGGGTGCCTCAAGGCGGTGTACAGTTTGGGGGAACAACATATTTAACACCATTTGGTGGTCTCATGATTCCTCATCCATGAAAACAAAATTCTATAGTATTTAAATTAATTTAATGATTTGGGTACTTTTGTCAATGTTGGGAAAACATATAAATGGATAGGTTTTGAATTATATGGGAACACCACACATTAAAAACCAATTCCTACACTTCCCATTTATAGAGGATGATATATATTTCAAATATTCACCATCCATTAGTTCACAAGATATATTTTTTGTTTTAATTCAAGTGAATTTCATGATCCATGGGAGAATGATTCTCTATATTCTAATATTAATTGAAACCCAATTTCTAATTATTCTCAAAATCAACAAGTTTTTGAAAATTAGTAATGAATAATTCAAGTACACTATCTAGGTTTCAGTACATTTTAGTTATATTTTAATAAATGACTTAATAATCTCAAAAACTATGTAGAATATGAACCACCTTGCACACTAGACTATGATACTCAATTTGACCAGTCACTATGTAATCCCAATGTATCAATAGTGGATCAAATGATGATTATTACGATGAATAAGGTAAATAATGGGTTTAAAAAACAAGAATAATATAATGAAAATGTGGCGATCTCAATAACAAATATAGATATTAAAATGAGTCCACTCATCAAACCACTACTTTAGCAATCATCTTTAACATCATTTTAAGAGGTTTAACCTCAGTTTTCTAGCTGAGTCTTTTCTAGTGACATTGTAAATATATTTTTAACATTTATTTTCATAACTGATGTTATTTTTTTTACAATATAAGTTATTTTGAAAAACAAATAAGAAATATAATTTTATATAACATTAGATTGAATTTTTTGGTAATATATATGTGAAAATGGATTTTCTTATCATTTATTCAAATTGTAAATGAGAAAGGCATTTTTTAAATATATTAGTTCAAATAACCAACCTTATAAATATATATTTTTTATAAAAATGATAGAGAACCTATAAACCTACCTATTTTTTCATAAAATCATAGAAGAAATTACAACTCAAAAAAATAATTTAGTTTCAATTTTAACATTAGTTTAAAACGATAAAAAAGTAGTTTACATTCATATAATAAATTATCAAAATAATTGAAGATATTATAAACAATGAATGAAAATAAAAAATAAAATTAGAATACATGAGATAGTTTCATGGATTTTACCTATATACAAGACCATTGATGGCTACCAGTTCCTTAATCCGTAATGTCAATATCTCTCCCTATGTACATTTAATATAGATAATTCCCATAATAGATACTTATTCATTATTTTTAATCCTGAATTTAAGGATAAAATGAAAAGTAAAATATGTGAGAAAAGTTTTACAAGCATGATGGATTGGATGATTGTGGATGAAAGAAAATTTTGTTATGGAAATGAAAAAATTGGGTAAGACATGACTGTTTTCTATGTGGGAATGAAAATCATTTTTGTGTGGTCTAAAATTATTAAATTTTATTGTGTATTATGATAATTTTATATGAAAAAAAGTAAAATATTTTCGATATGATAATTTTTTTATGATTTGTGTCAGGGATATATTTTTGACATTACTTATTTCAACAATTGACATTAGAGTTACAAATTTTAAGGGTTTTACATATATATTATTGAAAAAATGGTAAAAAACCATCTCATTTGATGTTTTAACCCTGATTATTAAGATAACATATGATTTCACCCTCTATTTATGGTGTTTTAACATTGTTAATATCAATATATGATGTCAAAACTACTTATTAAATTTCTGGAGCACCAATTACAGTTGTTTCTAGAAGACACATAAAATTGAGAAAAATAAATATTAACAAAATGAATTTGAACATAATAATATACATAGTTTGAGAAAAATAACTATGTCCATGGAGATTCAAAATAATTTCACTAACTCTAAGAAACAAATTATAGGGAAGGCATATATAGTCAAAGAACACTTGTTAGAAATGAGACCATAATGAAATGAAAATCTATAATAACCCATAATTCTATGATTCCAAATCCACATAGTTATTCCCTTTTTCTATAATAACAGTGAAAGTAAGTTGATGGAGGGACAAAAAAATAGGTTTATCCAGTTATCTTTACTAAAATACCATAACAAAGTCCACATTT
Organism: Viscum album; assembly: GCA_963277665.1. Lineage (NCBI taxonomy): Eukaryota > Viridiplantae > Streptophyta > Magnoliopsida > Santalales > Viscaceae > Viscum > Viscum album. The sequence continues at coordinate 2,105,121,559 of OY728165.1, forward strand.
CTATAATACCATTGTCGATGTCACTACTTAGATTTTTTATAATTATATTTTATTACTATATTACATGCCACAATTATTTGTCCTAGAATATTCTAATGGATTAGGCTCTATAGTTTCGAACCCCCCCAAACATAATGGGATTTAATTCTAGTTATATCAATATCCAGTGTCAAAATCCTAGACCTCTAGGGGTTTGACCTTATTTTTTCAAGTATTGATGTAAAAACACGTTATATTGTTTTTTTGACATAAGTTATTGATAAACACAATATAAAATAATTATTAATGTCATTTATAATATGAAAAATGTTAAAACCTCAATGAAAAATATATTTATTATTTCAGTTAATTCTAAAAAATTTAAAATTTTAACTGAGAAAATTTCTTATAATGACTATGTGGCAATGTTTTTATTAGAATAAAATCTATTTCCAGAGATTGATGAAGAGTTTAAAAAGGTTGATCCTTATTCTTATCACATAACGAGTGAATCATCTCTATAAAAATTTTATTATTACATTCCAATAAAATTTATAGAATATAGGATCTTAGTATTATACTCTCTCACATATAATGGTCCACAAGATAATTTGATTTCATGTCCCTCACAAGTGATTTCACTACCCTTATTCCACCAGGTAGAAATATATTCATTTAAATTATATCATCTTATAAATTTTTATTGAGGAAATATATTCTAGGATGAGGAGTATATAGAATTTTGACTGTTATTTACTAAGACATAGTTAAAATTAACCCAAGATATCACAAATTCCCATATACCATAGAAAATGGCTTCAAATAACATAGAATCAACTCATTCTGAGGATCATTGTGAGTTATACACATTTAAAAATAAAAATGAAAACATTTTAAATAGTCTATGTGTCATAAAACGGTGGTTGAGGACAATCATAAAATTATATAAATAGTCAACGAATGAGATCAACTGGAGGATTCTGAGTTCATAGCAACACGTCTCAATGTGGAAACATGATGCAAGAAATATATAATAAAATCATAGAGAAATAACCATTCCTAAAATAATGGAGTAACCTATTTCACATGGGATTTTACCAAGCACTCCATGCAATGATGTTAATTCCGTTTCATTTGAAATACCCATTTATTCTAACCATACCCCTAATCTAAGAGTATTAAATGAAATGTTTGATATTCAATTGAGTTTAAAGCCATTGATTTTTTTGATGTTGGTGTCTATTTTATAAAATTTACATAGCTACATGATGTATATAGATAATAAATTCAAGGATGTGATGGATACAAGACAATTCATAAGGGTAATTGGTAAATAAAATTTCTCTAGTATACACATTCAAATATATAATATTTATGGATTCCATGAAAATTACCTTTACCTAAAATACCTTAATTTAGTTAGTTTTTCTTCACATGGAGAATATTTACATACTAATGAGTTTGGATATTTTTATTTCATTCAACCCATTCATTTTTCTAATATGTTTCTATTGATATATTGTGTTACCAATAAGATAATTACTTTCTCAATTGATGTTTATAACACTTATACCAATGATGAAGTAGATACATGGTGTACATTTCCATTTCATCATGGGGTAATTTCATTAACATATTTATAGATAAAATGTAAATTTAATTATCAATGGTAGGAAACCCAAAATCAATTAATTTTTATTTAAATATATTTAGTTTTTTCATATATTTTTTATGAAATAAAATGGAATGTATATAATTAAAACTACTTTTCTCCTAACACTCTAATGTATTTCAATTCATTATATCCCTACTGACACAATAATTAATCTTTAGGATGTTTGGATTTATATTCAACAATAATTAAATGATTTTTATGGGAGATAAATATGATGAATGTCAAGAAGAAAATTGTGAAAAATATTTATTACAGTTATTTTTTATGTAATATTTTTATTTGGAGGATTTTTAGGATATAATAATTTTAAATTTTTTAATGAAGGTTTAATGTTAAATTTTATAAAATTAATCATACATATTTTTTTCATCAACTTTGTTATATGATATTGGAATTATTTTTTTAGATTTGATAAAGGTCTGTGTTTTATATGTTTAAAATTTACAGGTTACAAAATTTCTATAGCTTTATTGGATACATGGAATATCATTAGGTCTATTTGAGATCACATAAGGAAAAGTACCATTCTATGTAATATTTTATTTATATTTTAAAAAAAAAGTAAAATTAATGAATAAATAAAACATATAAAAAACTAACATCCTTATCATTTTGAACACACATTAAAACTATCATAATTCTATAGTGACATAGTTAAGATAATACATCTTTTATACCAATCTAGTTTGTGCACATAAATCTTGGATTAAATGATCTAAATATTTTTACCCATAAATTTTTATAATTTTTGATAACATTCTATAATATGAAAATGGTTTTATAAAGCATGTTTATTTTATAGAAAATTATTTTTACACATCTTTATCCATGATTTGAGGAAATATATTACAATATCCATTAGAAATATTCCCCTTTTTTACATCAATTCCCATTTTTATTTTTTGAGGGAATCTTCACCATGTTATTCTTTATATAATATTCATCATTTGTCCATAAAAGTGATAATAATTCTTAAATTTTCATTAAAATGACTAATCCATTTATTTTTATTATTTATCCCTATAACCCAATAATATAATTTTTCATTTTATCTATTTTTAGACCATAAAATACATAAAGAATACTATTTATTATTATCTCATTTTTGATATCATTCCTTCTCAATAACTTGATTTTTTTTCATGATAAATTTCAATCTATGTATGGGTGAGTGATTCATTCATTGAGAGGGTTGTTTTAGGGAAAATGAATCATTTTATGTATATAGATAAACATAATATCATAATTATTGTATATTTTTAATTTAATATCATCTCAATTCATTATATGTATATTTTGATACAAGAATATATTTCTTTGTTTCCTTTAATGAGTACACATGTAGTTATCTTATAGTAGCACTTACATTAAGGGATAATAATAAAAGTGATAATTCATTAATTTAGTATCTAGAGAGTTTTATGTGACCTAAATATTATAAAATTTTATAGAGTATGAGTGGATCACATTTCTTTCATTAATGTATAATATTTTCTTATATTTATTTATTAGGGTTTCAGAGTAGTTTATCTATTTTATACCTTCCCATTATATGTGAGTGATTTGTTGATGAGTTAATAAGGATTTATTATTACTTAAATCAATATATTAGAAGTAATTAAAAACCATTAAACCCAAGATCTTCCATGGATACAACTTAAATATTGTATAAACAAAATTAAAACATGTTTTTCACCTTACATCAATGATAAATACTATCACTATTTTCCTCTATGTACTTGATAATGATCTCTAAGAGGTATCTAATAGGCCCCCTCCTATATGATGTATCCATGGGTTAAAATAATTTCTCAATGCCTAGATGGGATCATTATAACATTCATAGTATTCTAGTACATCATAAGGAACCAGATGAAATATAGAGAGTTATTTTTTGGGAAGATAGATTCAACCAAGGTTTGGATAAGATCACATCCACATTCTCATACATACATCCTACTTTTATAAGAATCAAAATTAAATTATTAATTTAATCCTTAGGTCATGAAATATAAGAGTAAATGTTTTGTCCAATTATGAATTCATCACGTAAATCCATATAAATAATCCTCCCTCACATTTCATCTTAGAATATATTTGTTAATGATACCCAACATAAGAGATTCATGAATGATATCACTTATGATTTGGATACCTAATGGATCAAAGGATACATATTAAATCAAAAATTAAAATTATCGAAAAATAATATAACCATGGAAATAACATATGATATAACCATATTATAATAAATTATTTAACATATAACATCCCATACCAAGATTCCACTGAATGATGCCCTAAGACTAGTAGTCTTCATGGAATCAAATGTATCACCCCAAACAACAGTTTCTACCAAGTAATAGTGAGGTCCAAGTGTGTGTCTATTTGGAGACTACACTCTTTTCCAAAGTGTAACCCACTAGTAGAAATTATACAAATCAAATAACATAAGCAGTATAATTGTTATAAAAATAATAAATAAACAAGACAAGAATATATAAGCAATACGATAAATAATTTCATATATAGATGATGATGATGATACATCTAATGTCTCTACAAAGAATCCAAAATAGGTAAAAAAAAGTACAATACAATACATGTATATAAGTAACTACAATACCAAAAAGTTTCATCTCTAAATATCATCACGAGCCTCAGATTGGTCTCATGATCTCCTACTCCTATGTATGGCACAATGTCATGTATCGAACTATGACCACTAACCCTGGTCCCTACCTACATCCATATAGTCTTCCCAGGTACCCTATGATGTCTTAAATAGGGTGTGAAATACAATTCCAATAGGCAACCACCTAAATATATATAAAAGTTATATTTGTAAAATATATCACACTAAAGAAGAGTGTAATACATATCATAGTTACAATTAAATAAAAAATACGGTGACCATGGAATTTATACTATAATAAGTGATATTGTATAGCCCAACAAGGCTCTCTGCAAAACAAGGGTCAATCTCCTGTAACAAGGAATCAAAAAACAATACCTAAATAACCAAAATGGAATTTTCGTACATCCATACATATCATGTCAACCCTGACCTTGCTAGATAAACTATATATCAAAAAACAAAAAACATTCCATATAACTAGAAATTCCATAAAAACCACATCTGATCCATATAATAAAGAATATCACATTTTCCATAGTTATTCCATATAATCAAGTGTCAAACACATTGTGGTGGATCTAGGGTATGGTGGATCAAGTATTCCTCATCATGTCCTAGGATAATCTCAATGAAAACTCTATTAAACTTATGTTTTATTCCAAGGAGAATGTATTCCAACCATGTCCACTATGATCCCAAGAAAAACTGGATCCAAGGGATAGAATGGATCAAGGAATCCTATTGAATCAGAATCCAAGGGTCACTTAGGTCCAAGGAATTCTCTACTATTTCCATGACCCATGGAATAGCACACACATGGTTTCCTATGTAAACATTCATCAATTCACATAATAACATCATAAGTATGCCCACTCATATCACAATTTATTTCAAACGGCATTCCATGAGTTATATATACCCATACAAACAATTTATAGATAATCCAGTCAATAGATTCAATAAATAAACATCATGTTAACCCATTGAAAGGGATGCAAACCATATTCTATTCAAATAGTTAAATTAAATTCATTTATTAATTGGATTCCCTTAACTAGGAAAGAACCAACTCACCCCATGGGTGGTTAATTAAAGCATAGTAATATGAAATTTAAATGGAACATCCCATGGGAGGCCTTGGTATGGGAAAAACCATCAATGAGTGTTAGGAAATTTAAATGGAATCCCTAACAGTTTGTATTTCATTTAATATAATTAATCATTTCAATTTTGGGGCCACGCCGGAATGTCTGGTAGGCAGAATAATGACAACTTGTTTAATATATCACCAAACCAAATGGTAAAAATATATACCACATAAGTAGGTTAGTATTAGAGTGCTCGTCTAGTATCATCTCCTGATTCAACTTGGATATAGAGAAAAAAGAATAATGTATGAAAAACCCAAAAATAAGGCACATTATATTGCACTTAAACATCACATCCAATACCATGAAGAATGAGGAATGACCTAAAATAAATGGAGATCGTATCAAGATAGATCTGATACTTCCCAAGGATCTTAATTCTGAGCTCGAATGGAGGAGATATCTTGATTCATATTTTAATCATAAAAGGGATCTCTCAAATGGATAAAGGATATCCAATAGATGAATTTTGATAAAAAAATAGGTTTAATAGATTAATTAAGAGAAATTTCAGGATTTTACCCAAAATACTAGCCTGCATGGTTTGATAGCATGGTTTTCCAAACCATTCACCAACCATGTTCCAACTAACGTAAGGGATGTCACTTCTCATGGTTTTCATTAAAGGTTTGGATAATTGTGTAAAAATCATGTCTCAACCTATATAAAAAACTAAAGAGGGTGAAACATGGGTGTAAACATCAAATCACATGGGTTTTCAAATCATGTTGTCTCTCCATGATCTCTACGCATCTGTACACAGTTAGTAGTAACCGTGTTCCTTACCTTATTAGGTTTCTACTAACCATGATATAGTGATGTTTCTCCCCAAAAGTAGTGTTTAATGCTCTAAAAAAGACTTAGATACCACCGATAACACCATGAACTCAAAGGGTATTCACATTAGGACATAATTATGCATTTAAACTAAAAATTGATTGAAAAAAGATTCTGTACCATAATAAATAAATAGGTTATTACAAAATTCCCCTCTTAAAGAAATTCTTCCCAAAATTTCCTTTCATAGGGTGGTAGTGCATAATCTGTGTTCAACTCTAGCCACTGTGCTTGTTTATTAGTCTCACACTCCCAGGTCTTATCTTGTACATAGACATGATTCCATAACAGCCATACTAGAGGAACTGATTATCCTTGGAGAACATTTGTGCTATAATCCAAAATTTGAATAGGAATACTTTAGAGGTCATTAACAATGTTTGATGTATGACTTCTTTCAAGACTGTGCAGTAGCCATATTCTTCTAAATAAACTAAACCTACTATGTAGTCTCTAGTACTTGGAGATTTCCAAGGATAGTTTCCTCTCCTACCTCTAACCATCACATAGATGTTCAACATGGTCTACCATAAAAATACTCATAAGAAACCATATTAATAGTAACATGAAATACATTGTTTTAGGTGAATTAAGAAAGGGGTATGTGCCTCTCTAAAACCCCCCAAAATCTAGTATACATACCCATAGCATATCCAGAAGAATAAGTATCATGTTATCTAACATTCCATCAGTTTGAGGGTGGTATGTTGTGATCAGAAGCACCTATTTACCGAACACCCTCTACAACCCTTTCCTTAACCATGAAGTAATCTAGGCATTCCTATTATAAATTATAGTTCACGAGAACCCATGTTGTTATACTATCTTATAGATATATAACCTTCCAAGATCATTGACTAAAAAGGTCTCATTGTTATGTTGGAAATTCAATACCATTGTGATCCTATAAACAAAAATAAAATAAAAAATATCATTACCTCAAGGTGACCTCAGTAAACCTATCACAAAGTCCATCATAATTTCATCCCATTTCCACTCTAGAATGGGAAGCTTCTAAAAACATCTAACTGGTCACATGTGTTCTACCTTCTCTTTATGATACATGGAAATCTTTATGAAAAACCAGAAATATCACTTTTCATACCCATCCACCAATATTAGTGGTGTAGATCTCGATACATTTTGGCGATTCTAGGGTAAAATTACCAAGATAAATCAGGATTGTCTTGCATCATCTCCTTATGCATGTCTGATGAATCTCGTACATGGCCATGTATATGAAAAAATTTATCCTCACCTATGGTCCAAACAAGAGGTAAGTCCTCACCTTCCACACTCTACCATAGAACTATGCCCTCGTAACATGATATCTATGTTATCCTCACTCTATCCAAGAGGGTATAGGTCATTGATAGGGAGGAAATAAAAATATTTCTATGACTATGTTGCACCTCTAACTGTATCTTAGAGAACAATTCCATAAGCCACAACTCACTATTGGCTTACTAAACTACCTGTATATGATCCATCCTACTTAGTGCATCAACCACTATACTACCCTTCCTAGTCATGTAGATAAGATCAAAGTCAATATACTATATGTATTTAACCCACATTTTTTTCTCATATTTTGATTACAATGTGTAAATATTTACTTGAGGTTTTTTTGGTCCATGCACACCAAAAATCACTCCCCCAGTAAATAATTCCTCCATCAAAACAATTCATGAAAAATTAAAGTTAACTCTAGGTCGTGCTTCAGGTAATTCCTCTCTTGTGGTCTCAACCGATGAGATCTGTACACTATGATAATGTCCCCCAATATAATAATTTCTCCTAGCCTGAAAACTGATGCATCACATTAAATAGTGTTACTCGTTCCTAGTTCTGAAAAAATCAGTATCATTTCTAAAGTCAATATCCCTTTCATCTTAGGAATGGTAGAATCATAGATATCTGAAAATATAAACATTAAACCATTGTTAGATAATACTGTGGGTGGAACTTATATGAAAGATAATTCTAGTATGAAATTACTATAATATCCAGGCATCCCTAAGAAACTCTATATATCAAACACATTCTGGGGCTTCTCCTAAGAAACTACAACTCTCACCTTCTCTGGATTAACTAATACTATTTTCTTTGATATAATGTGACACATGAAGTGAATATAATCCATCCATAAGTGTAAATTTGTGATATTATCAGGTAAATTATTCTCTTTTAGTGTATCTAATACGATATCAAGATTTTGGGATTGGTCATGTAGACTGTGAGAATACACTAAGGTATCAACCATGAATACAAAAAAAAAAAATCAGATAAGGATGTAAAAATCATTTCATAAGCACCATGAAAACTAATTCTGTGTTTGTGAGGACAAAAAACATAACCAAAAAAACATATAGACCATATCAGATATAAAAATATATACAAGGTATGTCAACAGTTCAAACACATACCTAGTGATTTTCTAATTTCAAATCAATTTTTGAGAACACCTGATATCATCAAATCTGATGAAATAGGTCATCTATCTATGTCATGGGACCATGGTTCTTAACCATTAGCTAGTTTAATTTATGATAATCTACCATATCCTAAGGGTACCATTTTCCATTTTCATAAAAAGGACCTGTGAAACCCATGGAGATATACTGGGTCAAATAAACCACTTTTGGTCAATATCCTCAAACTCCGTCTTGAACTCATGAAACTCTATCCTAGAAATCCTATAATGAGGAATGGATACTAGTGTATCTCATGGAACTATCTAGATGGATATATCAACCTATGTCTTATGAGGTATACTGGAAAAGTTTCCTGAGAAAACATCCACGAAATAATCAAACATTGGATGGAAATCATCCTGACGCACCCCCATATCATCCAGACACAAACTGATAATCAGGGCTGTCAACTTTCCTATCCCAAAATTCTTGGGTCAAAATTGGTTTCTTGGATATCCCATTTACCCTTTTGAGTGTAAAATACACCATATGGGGATGTTAAATTCAACCTCCAATGAACATAGTCAATATAAGGTAGATAAGCCACTAGCTAGTCCATCATGAGTATGACGTCATACCTGGTCATCTTGAGGGAAAAAATTATAGAATAAGTGAAACCTAGCTACATCAAGGGGGAACTCCCTACACATGTTATAATAGATAATTACTTACTGGATAACTCAAGAAGGGGTGAATTGAGTTCTAATAAATATCTTGAATATTATACGACCTTCTTTAAATTAAGAAAGTTTAATTCTTTCTTTAAGAATATATGAAGTGGAAATATAAAAATATACAGAAAAGAAATTGAACATAAATATTTATAGTGCTTCGGGGTATATAAATCCCCTAATCCACTCCAAAAGCAATCTTATTGACGTTTTTGGTGCATTTTTTATATACCATCCATTTTTATAAGGGCTCCCAACTATGTAAAAGAAGCTATAAATTAATATAATGGTCAAAGAGATTTCATCCAAGATCACTGTTTACAATAAATATCCATATTATTAAAAAAACACATACACTAAGTGAAAACATGATAAAATAAGAAGAAAATTTGAGATAAATGTTTTCAACACACAATAGAAATCAGCAATTGGCAATATATAAAGATACATCTTGAGAAAATGGTAGACTTGAAAGTATCTTGGGACAATCTTCAGTGTGACAGATAAACAATGATAATCATGACATGAATGATTTTCATTCTTGAATATGTACAGTTACTCAATGTTTTTTTTATGATTATAAAAATCAACCACCTATCATTATTCCTAACTTATTTGTTGTAGATAAATTATTTTTTATATGATGTTTAAACATGAATGTAGGATAAATCTAAGAGACAAGTGAGACTAATAATGTGATTATGATGATAAAAAACTTGTATGGATATGAAGTTTAACTTTACAAATATTATAATTTATATTTTAGAAAAGATATTCTTTTCCTTCTGATCATCTTGTTCAGGGATGTTTTGTGTAGGAAAATCTTTCCATAAATGGATAATCTCCTTTTGATGCACTGTAATGGATTGAAGTGACTTATAAAGATATTAGAAAATTAATAATGACATTATGAAAATAATATTTATTCATATGATATCAACTGAAATAAATGTTCATCACATGATTACTTTCATAAGATAAAGCATCTCATCCTCCTAAGATAAACTGAATTCAATGCACTGTAAGGTAATTCTCCAGCACAAGATAAAAAATATTATTATGATGTAACATTTAGCTAATTCATCTTATTCTGGATATGAATATATTTTTTTCAGAATATAATGTCCTTTTATAATCCCATTCTGACTAGAGAATGTATATAGAGAAACATGGTCAATCTTCATGAGATAAAATCTTATGTGGGACTATCTAATTCTGAACAACTGAAGACATTCTACAATTCTCTTAAGATAAGATTCTTTTATATCGTAAATTAAAAACATATACCTTCATCATAAGATAAAAATAATCTGAAACACTTTAGAGTAATCTTGTTATAATAAAAGTAGGTATTTTTTGAGTCATCAAAACACATAACACAAAGATATGTTGAAACAACATATTATTTCCAACAATATCCCCCCCTTTGATGATAAAAGTACCCATGAAATGGAAAGACAATAATTTCATAAACTAAACTTTAAACTTTTATAAATAAGAGAGTTTTCTTTTCTCATTATCCTTTTTCATTTGTTCACTTAATAATTTTATTTCCTTATCCCCTTTTTTAATTTTGAAAAAGATTATTTTTTTGTATTTTATTTTTCTTCTCCACCTTTTTTGATATAAAAAATATACCGAATAATTAATAGAGTTCATATTTCTCAACAAAAGTAGTAATCAGTTAACTATATTACTGACAAGTATGTTTTTTCATTAAATATATGTCATAATGAAATACAAAAATAGTATATCATAAAGAAATGATATAGGAATATATTGAAAATAATTTATAAAATATTATTTGAAGATAAAGAAATATGATCATTCAAAAGATAAGGGAGTATCAAAAAAATATTCTTTAGTAAATAAAGAATTATAATCATTTGAAAAAGATAATAATGTAAATAGATTCAAATATTTTAATTCTATAAAAAGTGGCATAATTCCAATTTTTTTGAGAATACCCAACCATTGGGAAATCATTATATGAAATTTAAAGGGAGTTTATCTATTTCTTATCAGATAAAAACTGTTTAGAGGTAACTTCTTGCAGGATAAATGTTAATCATGAGGTAACAAGGATAAATGCAGATGATAATCAGTTTTCATGATAATAACATCACCCAAAATTAGTAATGATTATTCAAGACCATATCAATCTTAATGAGAAAATCATGCTAGTGTGGAATAGATGTTGAGAACATATTTCATTGAACTCACCAAATTGAAGTTACCTATATGGGTAAATATTAATTTATTGGAAGGTTAAATTAAGGGTAATGATACTTATTTATAAAACATTAGATTTTACTTTAGATGAACCTTAGATGGATAAACTATTTCTTGAAGGTACTGAGTGGTGGAAAAGTGATAGTCAACAGTTCCTAGTCCAGGTAGTCATCTTCCTCAAATTTGAAAAATATCATCCACACAAGCCTGAGTTCCACTCACCATACTATTTTTTTAATATTCATGAATATTTTTAAAAATATTTCACATATTTTTCTATAAATTCAAAACAAAGTTATTTATATCTCTCTTATTTTCAAAATTTGATATCAAACTTTTCAAAACATTGAACTGATTCTCTATAAAAAAATGACCGAAATAGTTTCATTTTATTTTGAGGTAACATTCCTACATGAAGATTCTAAAAAGGAATCAGCCTCTACCTCATCATTATCTTAGAATTATGACTTAATAATTATTACTACTACTTTATTGAACACTTCCACTTTCTATTCTATGGCTTAAAATTTATTTTATAAAGATGAAACCATTCTTTGATACTCATGATGATGAAAATTACATCCTTATTCACATGAAAATAATTTTATTATGCTTATGGTATCTTCTGGGTCAGTATAGAAATAATATTCTTTGTGGATTTATGAAGTAATTCAATAGTATCATTTGGGGAAACTATTGTTCTTATAACTTAAACAAAAAATATTTTTGAAAATCACAAAACATTTGTCTTGATATTATTTCTCATTATAAATAAACAATAACTATAGACATCGAGTTGATAACTTGGGTTAATTCTAGTATCTTTAACTAAATATCATAACCATACGTAGTTACTATAGAGGGTTGTTTTGAATAATTTAATATTATAGATTAAACCAAAAATTTCACTTCATGAAAACTATATTTTGATAGAATCTGATCACAAAGAACTTTTACTTCTTGATTGGATTCAAGGACATGAACTTTCAGTGATTAAACTTAAGGAAATAGATTTTAGTAGCTCTATTGTCATTTTTTCAAAAAAAAACTATTATCAATTTTTGGAACTTCTTCATATTTACCATCTTGAAGATTATTGGTAAACCTTTCCTTGTTAACTTCAATGATTTCTTCTTTAATTGATTGTTTTTCCATAGTGTTAGGTACTTCATTATCATGATATGATTCATTTAATTGTTTCCTACAAATTCTTATTTTAGCATTTATTTCCAACTGTTGATAATGAGAATAAATCATGAAAGGAGACACTCTAGGTCTTAAAAAAATTTACATGTCTTGAATGATTGAAAATATATTTTTGATTGACAAGGTAATCCTTTATTTCTAAACTTATATAGGTACAAAGGAGTGATAAAGAGGGGTTCCCTCCAAAAAATTAGTTGATTTTATTGTTTTAATTCTAATCCTTACTCGTCTTATCCTTAGTTCAGGGGTTTCTTCATCCTTATAACATTCTTCAATATTAGTACTATGTGATGATTCTTGTACCATCACCATTATCTCATGTAAAGGATATGACTACCCCTGTGTCGATGCATGGGCTACTTCGATATTCAAGGATAAGGGTACTAGCTTTCTCAATGAAATGTACAAACAAAAACCAATTTTCCATAATAGACTTTCACATGAATTTTTCAATACAAGACAAAGTGTTTCATTATTATTATCCGAAAAACCACCATTATTCCTAAATATAAGGGTAAAGATTCATCCAAAGGGATGGAAATTGAGAGGAATGTTATGAACATGACACATATATCATAGGATATAAGGTTCCCTGTTCATAGGCTTTTCTAAAATAAATAAATAAATAAGGTAATATCTTGAAAAAAACTCTTTTTAAATTCACCGTTTCACTGAGTGATTCCCGACTAGATGAATTTAGTTAAAACTTTTCTTTTAGGATCCAAATTAATCACTTAATCCTTTTAAGCTACAATTGTTATGAATAGTGAATTGATTATTTCTAGAGGGGTGAATTTATCCATAGTATTGAGAGAGGTGCTGAAGAATGGATTCCCTTTATTAGGTCTTTTCAATGCTTTATCTAACTTAAATGTGGTTAACAATAAATTATTTTTTGTTAATATTTGCAGTAACAAAGTCTTCATCATCACCAAAATGAAAGACTATCGATTCATAAAATACACAAACTTCCATATTGAATAAAAAAATGGTTTCTGAATCATCAAAAATGTATTCCCAACGTTGATGATTTTTGACTTTCTTCAACAATATAACCATCTTGTCCAGCCATTGAAAATCAATGGCTCATCCACTTAGCACGTTCCCTGAGATTCTTTATCATTTATTCCTACTAGATGAAGCACCATAATTTCTTTTCATCTTTTCTATTTTTATAGGGTTATAAGGGTTGAAGGGTTCATGGTTAGGGTAAATAAGGTTTTAGAAAAAATAAAGTTGGTTAAAAGGGTTTAAAATCCATTTTCACCTGTAGTTGATACAAAATATTTTTCATTCATGATAATCAAGGTGTCACATTGTGATTTATAGGGTAAATATTACTAGTAGTAGGTGTAATAGCCTATTGGATATGACTAATAATAAAAATGGTGTCACAAAAAGAATTTAAATAAATCAAATAACATATTTATATCAAATAAGAGAAATAATTTTAAAAATATTATTTAGAAAAAAAATTCCAAATTCTGACTTAATAAAATCAAATTTGTTAATAATTAAAGGTTTTTTTATAAAGTTATGATTATTTTTTTCTGTGAAAAACAATTCTTAAATGATATCATTTTTCTATGAATGATATTTCAAGAAATGATGTCTTAAATCAATGTGATTCATTCTTTAATGGTTTATTTTATTCTTTGAGATGTCAATAGCACATGTGTAATCACATTTGATTGAAACAAAATTTAAAAAAAATTCCAAAATCCATTAAGTTGTCTTTCATCCAGAGAACCTATTCACAATAACTTTCTTATAGTAACATATTCATTTTCAGAAGTAGATAATAATATAGAGTATTTCTTCTTACTGGATGAAAACTCTAGGTTTTTACCAAGAAAATGACATTTTCCTGAGGTTATTTTACTATCTAATATACAATTAGAAAAATTATTATCCTAGTACAAAATTAAATTAAAATAATATGTTTTTGGAAAAAATAAGACAAGCGATTCAATCCATTTAGATAAATTACAATTCATTTAGAGAATTAAAATGTGATTCTTTTGGAATAGATTGAAATATTGGACAAAGACATACTAAAAACACAATGTATGGTATACTTGTAGTAATGTACAAACAAATTTCAATGATTCTTCTATACAATTTGTTTTCAACTATTTTTCAAATTTCATCCGAGGAAATTTTGACATTAGAACACATAGGTGTTGAGTAGGTCTTAGTATTTTGAAGTATAAACCTTTTATGTAAGTCAAGCATGTATTTTATTTGAATTAAAAAATTTCCAATTTTTTGTTGATAAAATTGAAATCCCTAAAAATAGTTTAGTTCACCCATCATACTCATTTTAAATTATTTATATAAAAGTTTCTAAAATTCATTACACATTTTTTTTGATCTTAAAATAAAAGCATCTATATATTTTTTTACTAAAAAATATCAGAGAAAGAATTTTTATTAAAAAATATAGGATTTTATATTCCTACTATAAAACCATTTTATAAGAGAAAAGAACTTAATCTTTTATACCATGACCTTGAAAATTGTTTAAGTCAATATATAACTATGGTACTTTAGAACAATGAATTTTGAAAATGACTATCTTCAAAACATGAAGGTTTTTCAATGTAAACTACCTCCATAAAAAACCATTTTAGATGGTAGATTTAATTTCTATAATATATAATTTAAAATTCACATTTAATGCATAATCTAGAAGGATTATAATATCTACTAATATATCTATGAGAGAAATTCTTTCTTCATAATCTATTCATTCTTCTTAATTATTTATTTTGAAAACTAGTCTAGGTTTATTTCAAGTTATCATACTGTGGGCATCATGTTTGTTTAAAAAAAAACCCATTTGGTTCTAATTAAAATATATTTAAAGGTACTTTCTACTAGTTCTCATACTTTATTTCTTTTGAATTGATTTAGCTCTTCTTTCAATGATAAGAACCGAATTTTATAATATATAGATTCATCAACAGATTAATTTTCCATTTTTGAAGAAAGGAAAAAAATTACTATATTTATTATGTTAATTCCGGTTCTTACTCCTTCTAGGTTTTCTATAGCTATTTCTAAAGGATTTTCTTTAAGGTTTATTGGTATTATAGGAAATAAAATTCTTCTTCACTAGATTATACCTTTATTGGATTTTATTTTAAGTATTCATGTTCCAAATCATTATCCTTATTTTCATTAAAGTGAATCTTATGTCTCATATTTATGATTAAATAATTTTAATCATAAGTTTGAATCATTTTGTGGCCAAACAGATCACTTTCAAAAAATTTCATATAAACTGATTAGTAAAAAATTCTCGACTTTCTGTTGAAAAATCTATAATATTTTTAATTATTAGAATAACCTAGGAAGATACCTTTATCATCCTTTGGATTAAACTTTCCAATATTATCCTTGTTGTTCAATATGTAAACCTTACATACAAACACATTTAAATATCCAACCTTGGGTTTTCTATTATTATACAACTCATAGGGTGTTATCTTTAAGATAAGACTTATTAGTACTCTATTAATAATATAACATGTTGTGTTAAAAGCCTCAGGCTATAAATAAGTGATCATGTTATATTCAAATAACATAGTTATAGAAATTTCTTGTAATGTACTATTCCTCCTTTCAAAAACACTATTTTTGTTGAATTTTCCTAGGGTAAGAGAATTTATATTTAATTCCTTTCTTAAAGAAATAATAATTGACCTCATGATTCTCAAATTAACCTCTATTATCACTTTTAAGAGACAAGACTTTGAAATGTTTTTCATTTTTCACATGTTTATATATATCAAAAAAAATAACTTGATTCATTTTTGAGTTTTAAAAAGTAAACACATGTAAATATTGAAAAATTATTAACTAACACATAAAAAGGATATTCTAGAATTACTTGAAGTTCCAGTTGGTCTAAATAGATCTACATGGATAATCACAAGAGGTCTATAAGTAGAAACTTCTTTAATTAGTTTTAAATAAGACTTTTTTTACTTACCCATTTGGCATGTATCACATAGTTTCTTACTATCCAATTTGAGTCCGAGAGAGTCAGAAATCAAATGTATTTTAGAAAACCTTCTAAAGAATGAACATTGTAATGTCTAATCCCTATAATCCAAATCCAAAATTCATCAATTACAATATTTAAAAAATTTACATTCTCTCTACATAAAAAATTAAGATCTAATGTGTAAACATTATCTCTTTTGGGTTCTTTAAACTTGAAAATTTTTTCATTAAAAACAAAGAAAGAATTATTAGTAAAATAAATATAATAAAAATCATCAAAAAGTTTAGAGATAATTATCAAGTTTTTCTTCAATGATTCAACATAAATTAATTTGTTGATGAGAATAAAATAAGGACTTATAGCTAATCTAATTCCAACTATCATTCCTTTTTTATTTCCACCAAACACGACATATACTCCATATAATTTTGATATAGAATGAAATTTTGAGTAATATAATATAATATTCCTTGAAAAAATTATATCGATAAACCTCTTTATATTTCTATTAATACGGTCTATTCCCTACAATGAAAAATCAAACAATATAATTATTTGATACCCATATTCTTGTGGGTCGAAAATTGTTTGTTGTAAGAGATCTGGGAATTGATACTTGCTTCTGTTTTCCCGAAAATTTAGAATTTTTTTTGAAAAATAATTAAAAAGTAAAAAACTTTTAAATCTATAAGATTATGTAATTTTCAAATAAAAAAAGTTTTAAAAATTCCCTATTTATCTACATTAAAAACAAGTAACTTTGCGAAGGTGTTTATTTTTGGATAAAGGCACAAAAGATTTTCTATAAAATTAATGACTTTCACCTTGACATCCAATTTATAATTTTTATTTTTTTGGGATGATTTTTACTAGGAATTATATTTAAATAATCTCCCCCATTAGTAAAAACACTTGAAGTATCTTTGAAATTTAGTACCTCCTTATATAGGTTCTCAATTATTTTGAATTATTCAGTATTCGAGACAATAGATTATTCCAAACAAATTTTTAATTCCAAAATCATATTGTTAATATTTTATTCTTCATAAAAAATTATTATAATAATTTAAAATTAATTAATTTTTTTTTTAATTTCATAAAATATTTCTATCATAGTTCAGTACTCATTTAATTCTTTATATGAGAAATTTTCAATTTCTAATTCTTGCTCATGCCTAAAAGAGTAATAATAATGTACCTCATCTGGATATTCCATGAAACATATGTTTTGATTTTTATTTTTAGATTCATCTTCTTGTTATGATGGTGTAAATTTTTAAAAAAAATTAGAAGCACTTCAGGTGACTTTCATATATTTCTTAGATTTCTTATATCCAGCCTTATTTAAGTCATTGTTTTTTGTATTCTAATCATATTTAATTTTTAGGTTGTCATGATTAATATGTCCCAACATTTTTCATTAATAGAATCCCAACTATTTATATTTATCACCTAACTTTTTATTCTTGTTGATGGATCCTCTAAAACCTCACCTATGGTTATAGAACTTTTCTAACTTTCAAGTTAACTGAGAGAGATCATCATTTGACTTATATTTTCTTTATAATCCTTTTTTTAAATGATTAAAATAAATTTAATCCTTTTCAATCCTTTTTAAATTTTTAAGTATACACATTCAATGTATCATTTTCATTCTTGACCATTTTATTTTATTTTCTTCTAGTTTCCATTTCATCTTCATACATCTTTAGAGTCCCGATGAGATCCTTTATCTCAATTTTTTTGACATATGTAGATTCTCTGATAGCATCTGAGATTCCACTCCACTTAAGTGGAAATACTCTAAAAATATTAAATACATATTCATTCCCAGTTATAAGAATTCATAGAGAATCAATGTTATTCACAATCTCCACGGGTCTTCCATTTTTGTTGATTAATACTCCCTCCTTAAGCCATTTTGAAAGTGTCAAACCTAATCTTACCTATATCATATCTAAGATATTTCATGTTTTTGGTTCCTTTATATGAATCATCTACAATGGTCCATATTTCATGTACGATCTGACATTGGGAGATCATGTTAAATTCATCTATTCCTAACCCACATATGATTTCATTCATATAATGGCCTAGTATTGACATACGTTAACATTACATAACTTTTTTAAAATACATAAAACTTTACACCAACAAATTATTGAATACCATACTATTCTAGTGCCTTTGAAAAAATGGAAACATAAAAACATGTATATGAATGAGGTAAATTATCTCACTCTAGGTTATTCTTGACTAGCACCCCTCCTAGACACATCAAACATAATACATATCTTCATAATCTTAGAAAGGAAACAAAAAATGGGTGAGATAAAATTTTTAGTAAGTGTAAATAAGGGAGCCATGTAAGCATAATCATGAGCATAAGGGTATGATAGAATGATGTAACAACAAAAAATTTTATTAAAAAAAGTTACTCTAGATGTAATTAAATTTATTATTATATAAAACGATTATATAAAACATATGGATGTCCTTGGTTTTATGATTTTGGATTTCAAAGTACCTTTATGAATTGTTACCATTACTAATATAGTTGTTGAACTGTGATCACATTATTAGTATAAATATAGAGATTTAACAAATCCAATTTACTCTGAAAAAGGAAGCGATTGCCTCATCCAGTAGAATTGCTCCGTACGAAGCCCATTTTTTGGAGCTCAGAAAGGAGGCGGCATCATTGCCCTTTGCTCTTGACCAAGCCCAATTTGAGCTTCAACACGTTAAGCTCGAACGGAACCACCTACTGGAGAAGTTGATGTTGATAGAGAATACCACTCGAGCGATGTTATCCAAGCCACCCCAAGAGTCTATCACCATCATAAACTTTACCCTTTTATCTTATTCGGGTCTTATAAGGGGTTATGTAACAAGACCATATCACTATGATTATGTGCAATATTTTTGTATATAAATAATATACATCCATTTTCTTGTAGTTACCTTGTAAATGTTTTTTAAAAGAACAAATAATATTTTTAATTAATATTCAATTAATAAATATATTTTAATGAATTAGTGGATTTTATAATTAAATAAAATTTTATTACTAATTTTTTTTATTAAATATAAGTGATCTTATAATTTTTATGAATTCCATTGTAATTTTTATAATGGTTTGAAAACATTTTTTTCAAATCCATAAATTTTCAATAAATGTTGGGTATTATTTTAAAAGTAAAAATTCACATGTATAGATAATTATTTTGATAAAATGAATATTATTTTTGGAATCAGGATGATGAAATTATCCAATGGTGAATTTTTCATAATTTTCCGAGACATTAGAATTTTTGGTTAAAAATTTAATACCGTTTAATTGTATAATGTGATTTATGACATCATAATGAACCAATAGTGATGTAATAAAATAATACGAATGGTATTTTCGGCCAATATATAGTTTACCATTAAAATAATTTTATTGTAGGTTTGTTTGATTTATTTTACAAAGCTTTAGTGGACCCTCCAAGGCTTATAAAATATTTTAACCTTTTAAAAAGTTTTCGTTGAGAATGTGATTCACATTTACATAAGAAAAAATAATATTTAATGAAGTTATGCCATTGGAGTTTTAAAATAATTTTTTCCACTCCCCTTTAGAAAAAACCAAGGGAAAAAACCATGGGATGGTTTGTGGTTTTGATTAGTTTAATGTGTAGTGCGCAAAGCCAAAATAATAGAGAATTCCCTCTCTTTCCCTATATAAACCAAACCAATATCCCACTTCCTTTTCACTCAAAGACTTTGGAGATCGACCAACATCTTAATAATTCTCTCTATAATCCTCCCAAGGCTACAAAATCCCCTAATACACCTCTCTCAAGCCTCTCTCAAGCCTTTGGGATAACAATTCTAAGTAAGGTATTTCTTTCTTTCTCATTTTTGTCCAAATTTCATTATGTTGTTATACCATTTTGTTTTCAATTAAAAATATTGGAGTATAATTTATAGCCCACCCTATAATTACCTACTTCTGTTTTAATGATGATATAACCCTTTATATCTCATTAATTCTCCCTATGTACACCCGTTAACTTGCCGAAATTCCGTAAGTGATTTCTCTCTCCTCATTTACATTCAAGAAAATATTTTGTATTATGAATCTAAATTTCATTAAATATGTTGGGACATGTATCTATATGACCCACATAATTTCAATTTCATGTATATATGATGATACACCCATTTATATCTCATCAACCATTTTTATGAATTCTTATGTCACGTAGTTATGCTGCCAAAATTGCACCGTAATTTTCCAGGAAAAAGTCATTGTGTAGTGAATACCATGCCCATTTATCTATCAAGGGTATTCACTATCATGAAAATTCAATTTTTGATTATATAGTTTCATATATGAATTAAACATTCCTTTATCATAGAATAAATGATGATGTTTAATGAATCCATGTTATATGATCCATGTGGCACACTTATGCTTGAAATGAAATGATTAAGAAGGGTGCACCCTGATAGCGCTCCAATGCATTGGGTAAAGATTATTATAATGAAATGTCATGTTAAATGAGGGTTTAATCATGATAGTTCAAGTGAAATTAGGGTTTACTCATGCTCTATGTGTAATGGTACTTGGATCATGCAAAAATCATGTTAAATGTTGTTGCCACATTTCAATGTTATGATAGTCATGTTATATCAAGAATTTATGTTCATGTTTATCTTATGCTCCATTGATATGACTATTTCCTAACATGTAATGTATTCTTCATGTCATTCCTTGTTTACTCCCTTACTAGGATTTATAGCTCACCCTTTTCTTATGCATGTCCTCAGGTTATCTTATGCAATGCTATGTACGATGGAATGTTGTGGTAATGTAAAACAAGTTTTTAATAAATATGTTTTGTTTTATATTCTAAGTTATTATGTAATGTTACTAAGACCCAAATACACTAGAACTCTCTATCTTCTATCTTGTATAACATGATGATTTTATGTAATAAATAATGTTTAAGTGTGAAATAAAGAGCAGAGTTATTATAGTTGGTATTAGAGGATAAGTTTAGTTTTTTTGGGGATTAGGATTAGAAAACCCTAGTGAAAGCCATAGGGATAAGACTAAGTATAACAAAAAAACCTAAATTTTGATGATTATTGATGAAGTGGTT
The DNA here is from genome assembly GCA_963277665.1 of Viscum album. NCBI lineage: Eukaryota > Viridiplantae > Streptophyta > Magnoliopsida > Santalales > Viscaceae > Viscum > Viscum album. The sequence continues at coordinate 2,105,143,584 of OY728165.1, forward strand.
TATCAAAAAAATACAACCTTGTATGGATATGAGCAGGTAGAGGTGGCTCTGGCATAGATATATCTAGGGGTAAAACCCTAAAACACTGCTTTGATCTAGACTCAAATGGGAAATGGTGCATGACAATGGGCCTTGATTCCATCTTGGTTATGACACTCCCAGGGGATATGATTTGGTAAATTCATAAGATTAGTACAAACCATTATTTAGGGAATACAAAAATGCCCCTAGGAATATATATTGGGAAGTAGATCACAGATAACATAGATTGAATCCTATAAATTCATAAGTTAATGAAATTATAGTAATTTTTAAGTCCTTCATTTTTGTTTATAGATTACACTTTATGTGTTACCCCTAAATTTCCTTTTATTTTAAACAATGGCCTGTAATAGGAGGTCTTGGGTTAAGAACCGATGTAAATATCAATGTGACGACTATTATAATAAGATTCCCAATCCAATGGGAGAGGTAATTGTGAACATTATCACGATTCACTCTAAGTTAACTCATGTTTTTAATAGAAACATAGTTCAAGAGGAACGTTAAACCCCCCTATGAAATCACAAGTCACAATTGAGAGCTTTATGAGACAAAGGCCTCCTACTTTTAATGGATCATCTGATCCCTCAATCATTGAACAATGGATCAAATCCATTGAAATGATCTTTTCCATCCTTCAATGTTCCGAACAAGAGAAGGTCCTTCTAGATTCTTATCCTATAGAGGGTGAAGTTGATCAACGGTGGACATTGATAAAAAATATAAATCTTGAGGAGGATATTGAGGCATTGGAATGATATTATTTCTAGAAATTTTTTTTCGACAAATATTTTCTCGCACCCACCAACTTAAGATGCAAATGGACTTCCTTTACCTCAAGAAAACAAGAAGACGAATCCATCAGAGCATATGGGGAAAACTTCACAAGGATTTCACGATATGACTCCGGCTTTATCATTACCTTTGAATGAAAGGTTGACCACTTCTTTGGTGGGATAAATTCTAGCCTACAGAAAGCCATATCAATATGTGACTTTGAGAGCTATGAAGAAATTGTCCAATGTGCCCTCAAAGTAGAAATGGAGATCGGAGAATCTCATGGGTATCATGGGGATAAGAAGAATAAGGTGGACTTCAATTTAGAAGTTCTGATGGATAAATTCAGTTGTTCAATGAAAATAAAGCACCCCACTTTCCAAAGGTGCAGAAAGAAGCACCCTAGAAATTTCTTGAAGGGGATGGGGAAATGATATGGGTGAGGAAGATAAGGGAACTTTTCCATTAACTACCAACAAGAAAAACCCACAGCTGTGATATAGGAGAGGACCACTCTGTTCGACCTTCAACGTGTTGTTCATTTCTTTAACTACAAATAATGAAGACACTTTGAAAACTAGTTCTCTAAGCCAAGGGTTTTTGGAGGCAACTAAAAACCTCCAAGGATAAAAGGGAGAGATTTTTCCATCACTACCACTGAAGTGAACTCCGACAATAAAGTGGTGAAGGGTACGCTTGTTATTCATTCAAGAATTTTGAACACAATTTTTTGTTATGGTTCTACACTTTATTTTATATTATTAATGTTTAGTAGAATAATCCTAACACCACCACAATTCATGGAAGTAAATATGTTGGTGAGAATGAAAAATGGGGCAATCATTGCATCCCATGAATATAATTCCTCCCCTATCATAATTTGTGTATTGAAATTCCCGGTCAGCCTTTTCATACTCCTTCTAGTGAAATTTTATAAAATTCATGGCATGGATTGGCTTTCCTTATATAGATCCAATATAAGTTGCTGTTAGAGTGAAATCACTCTCCATATGGCGAATCAACCTTCGATTCTATAAAAGTGAAAGGAGGAGGATGAATCTTCTTTAACACCATCATCTCAAGCGTGGATATTACTTCCCTATGATCATGTGTATCTGGATCAAATGATTTATTCTAAGGAAGAAACCACCCTTTAAGACATGCCTATTTTGAGGGAATTCACCGAAGAGTTTCCTGAGGAATTTCTAGGTCTTCCTCCTAGAAGAGATGTTGAATTCCCAATTTATCTTATACATGACGCATTTATAATATCCAAGATTTTGTATATAATGTTTTTTTGGTGCTAGAGGAGCATAAAAAAACTATAGGAGAATATGGATAAGTGGTTTATATGCCCAAGTGCTTCACCATGGGGTGAACCTGTCCTCTTTGTCAAGAAGAATGATGGGTCAATGCACATTTTCATTGATTATCATGATCTACAAAAATCAAGATAAAGAACAAGTAACCTATGATCTGAATTGTTGACTTTTTCAATCATCTACATGGATAAAAATACTTATCTAAGGTGAAATTGTGGTCGGGATATTACCTAGTAAGGATGAAGAAGGATAATACCCCCAAGACTGCTTTTCATACAATATACGAGCACTATGAATTCACGGTAATGCCTTTCGGAGACACTAATGCTCAAGAAATCTTCATGGACATGATGAATAAAGTCTTTATAGATGATATTATAATATACTAAAAAACCAAGGAGGAGCATGAAGAGACTATAAGCATTTTACTAGAGTCCTTGCGAAAGGATAATCTGTATGAAAAGTACAAAAAGTGTGAGTTATGGTTGAAGTATGTCTCATTAGTGGGACATATCATCACAATCAATGTGATATTTTTGGATCCCTCCAGGAAAACTGCATTAGAGGGATGGATGAGGCCATCATCGGTGACGAATATACATAGATTCTTAGGGTTAGTTGGATATTATAACCGATTTGTGAGAAATTTCTCACGATTTTCAAACCCTCTTACTAAGCTATCTCGAAAGGGAGTCATGTTTTCTTGGAATGATGAATGTGAAGAGAGCTTAAAAGAGTTGAAAAAGAGGCTTATCACTACTCCCATGCTCACACTACCCACAAGTGGAGAACTTTTTGTGGTGTTTAATGATGCTTCGAAAATGGGCTTGGGCTGTGTGTTGATAAAAAATGACAGTCATTGCCTGTGCTTCAAGGCAATTGAAAGTTCATGAGAAAAACTATCCAACACATGATTTGGAGTTGGATGCATTAATCTTCACTTTGAAAATTTGGCGACATTACCTCTTTGGGGTGAATTGTGAAATATATATAGATCAAAAAAGACTCAAGTATATATTCACATAGAAATAGTTGAAACTTCTACAATGAAGATGGTTAGAGATGATCAAAGACTATGACTGTTCAATCTATTACCACCCTAGGAAAGTGAACAAGGTGGAAGATGCTCTTAGCAGAAAGGACCCAAAAATTATGTCATTGATGAGAGTTAAAAAGGATCTAATCTTAGTAGATTTGATGAAGATGGACATGGAAATCATAAAATATGGAACACCATCAATCCTTTTATAAATTATTTCTCAACCATCTATTTAGGAAAGGTTAAAGGATGCTCAAAATGATGATGTGGAAATTAAAAAGAAAGTGGAAACTATCAGAAAAGGGAAATCCTCAGAGTTCAATGTTAATGAAAAATGAATTGTGAGATTTGGGTCAGGACTATGTATTCTATAAAATCTAGAGTTAAAGAAAGAACTTTTGGATGATGAAAATAGTTTAAACTTATCCACTCACCCAAGGAACACAATGATTTATCAAGATCTCCAAGATCATTATTGGTGGGATAACATGAAGAAGGAGATCACTGAGTATACATCAAAGTGCCTGGTACATCAGTAAGTGAAGGCTGAGAGGCAGAAGTCTAAGGGGATTATGCAACCATTACCCATACCATCATATAAATGGGAGAAAATTTCCATGGATTTTTTCATGAGACTTCCAAATACATCCAAAGGAAACAATGCTATCTGTTTTTTTTGTGGATTGTCTTACAAAGACTGCACACTTCATTGCAATTTGAGAGGATTTCTCATTGGATTAACTAGCACAAATATATATCAGAGAAGTGGTAAGGATGCATGTAGTACCACTATCTATTGTATCTAATTGAGATTCACGATTCACCTCTATGTTATAGAAGAGTCTTCAGGTATTCTATGAATACTGATCCAAACTTTAGTATGACTTATCATCCCTAAAACGTGGGCCAATCTAAGTGGACTATCCAAACACTTGAGGACATGTTGAAAGCATGCTCAACGGACTTAAAATGAGAATGGGATCAACATATTTCGAGTTCTCTTACAATAATAGTTTCCACTAAAGAATCCAAATGGATCTTTATGAATCCCTTTATGGGAAGAGGTGTAAAACATGTGAATGTTGGGATGAAGATGGGGAGAAAAAAATCCTAGGTCTATAAATCGTCGAAGAAATGGTGGAGAAGGTTAAAACCATCCAACATCACATTAATGATTCTTAGAGTCGACAAAGTGCTATGCTGATATTCATTGATGAGACCTAGAGTTTTATGTTTGGGATATGGTAATCCTCTTCAGATCCCGGTGGAAAATAGTTATGAGATTTTTGAAGAAGGGAAAGATTATTCAAAGGTACATCAGCCCTTTTGATATCGTTGATCGCATTATAGCAGTGGCATATTGACTATCACTCCAACCAAACCTATATCATGTACATTATGTATTCCATGCATCACTATTGAGGATGTACAAACCAGACCCATCTCATGTACTAAATCTAGAGGTGGTACCATTGGAGAATGACCTCTCTTATGCAGATAAGCTGTTGAAGATCAAATATCGTAGGGAAAATGTTCTACGAAATAAGACAATTACCATCATCAAGGTGTTGTGGGGAAACGAAAAGTTTGAAGGGTAAACATGGGAATTATAAGAAGTGATGAAGCAGAGTTACCCACATCTATTTTAGTATGGGAAAAGGAAAGTTTGGGGGTGAAATTTCTTAATGGGGGAAGCTTGTAACGACCCAAACATATATTAATGAAAATTCCTCTTGATCTAATTAAATGTCTTATTTTGTGAAATGGTTACATAAAAATAATGAACATCCTTGGTTTTATGATTTTGGATTTTATAATACCGTTAATAATTGTTACCATTGCTAATATATCCATTGAAACGTAATCACATGATTAGTTTAAATATAGGGCTTTAAAAAATCCAATTTACTTAGAAAAAGGAAGCTTTGGCCTCATACAGTAGAATTGAACCGTACAAAGACCATTTTTAGGATCTCATAAAGGAGGTGGAATCATTAGGCTTCGCTCTTGACCAAGCCCAAACCTATCATCAACATGTTAAGCTCGAATGAAGCTGCCTACTGGAGAAGTGGAAGTTGAAAGAGATTACCACCCGAGTGATGTTATTCGAGACACCCCAAGAGTCTGTCACCATCGCACACCTTACCCTTCGGTCATATGTGGGTGTTATAAGGGGTTATGTAACAAGATCATAGAACTATGATGATGTGCATTATTTTTGTACATAAATAATATACATTAATTTTATTATTATTACCTTGTAAATTCTTTTTAAAGCACAAATAGTATTTTTAATTAATATTTAATTAATAAATCTATTTTTATGAATTAATGGATTTTTGAATTAAATAATATTTTATTACTAAAATAATTTTTATTAAATATAAATTACCATATAATTTTTATGAATGTAATTGTAATTTTTATTAAGGTTTTAAAACAGTTTTTGTCATACCCATAAATTTTCAATAAATGTAGGTTTTTTATTTTAAAAGTAAAAAATCACATTTTTAGAAAATTATTTTGATAAAATTAATATTATTTTTGTAATCAGGATGTCAAAATTATCCAATGATGAGTTTTTTCATAATTTTCTGAGATAGTCGATTTTTTGGGTAAAAATTAAATACCATTTAATTATATAATGTGTTTTATGACATCATAAACACCCAATAGTGAAGTAATAAAATACTATAAATGGTATTTTAGGACAATATATGGTATAACATTAAAATAATGTGATTTTAGGTGTGTTTGATTTATTTTTCAAAGCTTTAGTGGACCCTCCATGTCCTATAAAATATTTTAACATTTTAAAATGTTTTCCTTGAGAGTGTGACTCACCTCCACCTAAGAAAGCCTAATATTTTATGAATTTAGGCCCTAGGAATTTTAAAATAAGATTTTACACTACCCTTTAGCAAACAACATGTCCAAAAACCATTATATGGTTTGTGGTTTTGATTAGTTTAATGTGTGGTGCCCAAAACCAAAATAATAAATCATTCCCTCTCTTTTCATATATAAACCCACCCAATATTCCACTTACTCTTCACTAAATGACTTCGGAGATCTAAAAAACACTTCCATACTCTCTCTGTAGTCCCCCCAAGGTTCCCTAATCTCCCAAGAAACATCTCTCAAGCCTCTCTCAAGCCTTTGGGATCACACTTCCAAGTAAGGGATTTCTTCCTTTTTCATTTTTCCAAATTTCATTATGTGGTTATACCATTTTGTTTTCAATTAAAAATGTTTGGATATGATTTCAAACCTCCCATATACTTTTTTACTTTTTATTTAAAGATGAGATACCCCTTTATCTCACATTAATGCCTCCCATGTACACCTGTTACCATGCTGAAATTCCATAAGAGATTTATCTATCCTCATTTACATTCAAGAAATTCTTTTGTATTATGAATCTAAATTCCATTAAATATGTTGGGACATGTATCTATATGACCCCCTTACTATCAATTTCATGTAAATATTATGAGACATCCATTTCTCTCTCATCAACCATTTTTATGAATTCTTGTGTGACGTTGTTATGCTGCCAAAATTGCACCGTGATTTTCCAAGTCAAAGTCATTCTGTATGGAATACCATGACTATTTCTCTATCAATGGTATTAAACTTCATGAAAATTTAATTTTTTTATTATAAAGTTTCATGTATGAATTCCACATTCATTTATTGTGGAATAAATTATGATGTTTAATGAATCCATGTTATATGATCCATGTGGCACACTTATGCATGAAATTAAATGATTAAGAAGGGTGAACCTTGATAGCACTCTATTGCATTGGGTAAATATTAGTATCATGATACTTCAAGTGAAATTAGGGTTTACTCATTCTCCATGTGCAATGAGCCTTGGATCATGCTAAAATAATGTTAAATGTTGTTTCCATATTTTCATGTTATGATAGTCATGATATATCATGACTTTATGTTCATGTTTATTTTATGATCCATTGATATTCCTATTTCTTAAAATGTTCTATATTCATCATGTTATTCCCTATTTAGTTCTTTACTGGGCTTTATAGTCACCCTTTTCTTATGCATGTCCTCAGGTTATCCAATGCAATGCTATGTACGAAGGAATGTTGTGGTCATGTAAAAGAAGTTTTCAATAAAGATGTTGTGTTTTATGTTTTAAGTTGTTATACAGTGTTCTTAATCTCCAAATACACTATACCTATCGATCTTATATCTTGTATCAAGTGAAGATTTTATGTAATAGATTTGGATTAAGTGTGAAATAAAGAGAAGGGTTGTTATATATGATCAGGAAAATAGAATATCCTACCCTTCATATCGAAGATCATATACATTAATCATGGAATAAATCTTGTCAGTTTGTAAGACTTGAATAATAAGGAAATAAAGAACATAAGCCATGAAATCATAACTTTGGAATGAGACATGGAATTTTGGAATACACATAATCATATAATATAATTTTCATAGTATTTAAGGCATTGCTAACAAGACCATCTTGGTAGTATAGGTTCACTCTCCATACCATCTTGGAAGTCATGGTTCACTCCCATGTCCATCTTGGTAGCATGAGTTTATTCTTCATAACATCTTGGTAGTCATGGTTCACTCCCATGGCCATATTAGTTGTCAAAGATCATTCCTAAGACCATATTATTCTATCTCATGAGATATTAATATTTACCCAATGCATTGTAGGGAGATATAGGTCCCACCCATCATATAATGAAATCATACAAACATGTTCCACAAGATCATAAATAATCATATCCTAACACATGAAGTTAAATTCTTATTATAAAAATATAATCATATCATAACCTATGGAAAGAAAAAGGTTTCATAATCATTTCATTATAAACATAACCCATGAAAATAATTGGGTTTCAAAAGCATATACCCGTGAATGTGAAATGGGTTCCATGAACATCATGACATCAAAGAATAATTAATTAAAAGAAAAAATATGAATTGAAACATTGAATAAATTTCCCATAAAGGCATGAGTAATAAAAATGGATGTTATCTTAGATGATAAATAATATTTAATGATCTTTTAAAATCGTTTCTCATGGAAAATATCGTTTTTCCTTTAAAACATTAAAATTTTTGTAAATATTTTTATTTGAAAATATATTTGAAAAGATATAAATTAAGATTTGAAAATAATAAAACATTTTTAAAATCCTTTTTTCATTTAAAATCATCTCCAATGATCTTTTGAAAACATTTTTGAAAAAATGGTTTCTGAATACAATAGATTCTCGGCCGAAGAGAGAGACGGTGAGATTTAACTTAAATAATATTATGTTAAATAAAAAAGAGTGGAAAATGGTACTAACACATGAGGATATCAAGAATAAATAGAGTCTAAGTAAACTCATGAGTTTTTTTTGATATATGGATCATAATATTTCTTAAAATATGCATAGTCATTAACAATCTTGAAAAGAGATGAGATTGTTTCAATAAACTCTTACCAATTTGTTATATGGGAGTATACTTTTAATGTATTAAAAAAATTAAATTAAGATTAATATATCATTAAAATAATAATATTTATGATATAACCTATAAGTACATACACCTAGAAAAAGAGTTTAGGTGTATAAAAATACCAGAGTCCTAAAGAAGGAACTATGATAAAAAACATTTTTTACCGATTTGGTAACTTTTGAAACATAAAAACCATGAAAGGAAGTTCATAAAATGGATATTTTAATACCCATATATTTATATAAAAGATAAATATATTATAATCATGGGTAGAACATAGAAAACACAAATGGAAATAGTGGCAAACATATCATGTATCTCTTGAAAATAAAAAGTGAGAAGAAATCCCCTTACCTTGTATCTTGCCTCTCATCGTACTCCTTCAAACAACATGTATAATAAATATAAATTTATTATAAATATTTTACATAACCATTTCATTATATCTAATAACTTATGTTTTTTCATTTTTACCTTATATTACCCTCTTGTTAACGATCCTATGTCATGGTTTCACTTCAGGAAATATTTTCATTGTTCATCGCATGCATCTTAAATTTTTATATCTTATATACTTATAATTATATTAGGATTTAATTAATTTAAACCATGATGTAAATATCATGTATATAAATAATATTTTCATTATAATAATTTATATATTATATAATTATGAAATGGAATATATCCTTCATTGAGATGGTAATCCGTATGTATGCATGGATGCTATTTCTATTTTTATTATCATATTAAAGGAAAGTATGTAAATTAAACATATATATATACATATATCTATATATAATTATTAAATTAGAATTATTATATAAAATATATCATATAAGTTCCCCAAACCCATCTTTAATACATTCCATGTGGTGTGTGAATGAATTAAATCTCTTTGAGGGGGAGATAGTCCACACTACCTCAAATGAGAATATCGTATTAACACCAAATGAAAAGTAAAAGGTATTTATTGTAAAAAGGAATAAATAAGATTAAATACATAATAAATATCATATATAAAACACACACACACACACAAAAAAATATATATATATATATATCCCAACATAATGGTCACCATGAGAGGTGGTAAGGAAAATTGAACAATCATCGTTTAATAATTAAAATAAAAACATACAAGTATATTTAAGATACTGTTTTTTTATAAAATAATGAAAAAAATAATGTGGATGGGGAGGATAAAGAAAATAAAAGAAAAGACTTTAGAGAAGACATTACCTCTTGATCAAGTAACTTCTTTTGGTTTCTGCCCAAAGGATTCCTGGAATTAACTTATAGATAAGGGAAGGATTCTAGGAGAAATATAGGGATGTTGGTAAGTTTATTAGGTAGGGATTTGATGAACATAAGAGGTTTTATAGGTGTGAGGAAGTGGGATAGGTGGTAGCTTTTTATAGGGAATGAAAATGACTCACATTGAATTTTTAGAAACAAGTTAGGTGTACACATGTTATTACCCATGAAAAGTAATAAAAATACAAAAAATCAAAAATGGAAGGTTTATGGACGAAATATGGATAGAAATTTAGATTAGGAAAAGTATATAGATCATTTGGTCCCTTAATTATAAGGTTTATTCCCTAATTATGCTTAATTTGGCCTAATCGTTGTGATTAATTTTAATCACTTTTACTAATAATTTTGGTAAAAAATTAAATTTTATTATTAGACTCCAAATACTATACTAAATAAAATAGTGTATGTCAGTTTTTAGAAATTCAAATCACAGAAGAAGAAAAATTAAGATTATTGCTAATCCCGTGGGTGAGAAGAAATAAAGAGGTTTTAAAGTAGAAAAATGATCAAAAGTTTGTTAAGATTTTTTATTCAATTTAAAAATGAAATTAAATATATTGAATTAAATTTTATTAATATATGTACTATTTATATAATATGATCTTAAAAAAAATTAAATATAATTTATCATTAATAATTATTTAAACAAAAAGGTAGTTTTCAACTAAAACGTAGGATTTTTCACTATTCATCAAAAAATGATGTTTCTCTGAAAAATCTCAAAAATTCACAAAAATCCAATTTAAATGTTCTAAATTAAAAAATGAATTTTATTTTATAAAATTAAATATATAAATGTTTCTAAAATTTATTTTATTATTAATTGTGGTTTATTCGAGAAAATGGTATTTTAAAACCTAGAAGGACTTTACCAAAAATCATATCATTCATTATCAATATGTTTTATTTATATAAAACAATTTTAAAAAATATCTAAAAATTAATTCTTAATATTTATAATACTATGTTTAACGGCTGGGATATAATTATCTCATGTAAATATTTATATCATTTAAAATGATGCTTCATAAAAACTATGTGTTGCATGTGATGTATGTGAAGTCGGTGTTGCATGTATCATATGCCACATCAGTGTTGCATGTAACATAAACCAAGTTGATTTTGCATTTAATGTACACCAATTTTGTGCCATGTGAAATGAACGTTATACTTAATACATTTCTATATTCCAATAAATATTAAATTTATTTGAAAAAAAAGGTCTATAAAAACTCAGGGTGGTACATTCTACCCCATTTAAAATGTTTTTATCCCTCAAAATTAGTCACTCAGTTTAAAAAATGAGGATAATTATGCTTCATCATACCATCAAGTTCCCACATAGGTTCCTATAACTGGTAATTTCTCCACAAAACTATTACCAGGTGAGTGCTTTTGTTTTGAATAACTTTCTCTGATCGGTCCATAATTTCAACTGGTTATTCTTTGTAAGACAGATCATGCTCCAATGGTATGACCATTGAGTTCAGCAAATGTGAAGGTTCAGGGATATACTTCCCCAAGAGATATTTATGGAACACATCATGGACTTGTGATTGATTTGAAGTAAGGTAAAAGTGATAGGATACCTTCACTGTACAATCAATAATATCAAAGGGACCGATATACCAAGGGCTTAATTTACCTTTCTTCCTAAATCTCATACCTTTCCTATAGGGTAAAATTCATAGAAACAAAATTTTAACAACTTCAAATTCAAGATCATGATGTTAGTCATCATGAAAACTTTTCTTCTGACTATGAATGGCCTTGATATATTGTTGAATGGTTCTAACTTTCTCTAAAATTTCTTCAGCGATCTCATGACCCAATAGATTTATTTGTACAACTTCATCCTAAAAAATTGGTGATATAGACCTCTTCCCATAAATGGCTTAATAAGGTTCCATATAAATACTTGAGTGAAAGCTATTTTTGTATGAAAACTCAATTAGAGGAAGGTGTTGATCCAAACCACCCTTGAAATTCAGAGAACAAGATCTCAACATATGCTCTAGGGTTAGAATCATTCTTTCGAACTGACCATCTATCTGGGGATGATAAGTAGTGTTGAAACTCAATTGAGTATCAATTTACTAATAAATACTTCACTAGAACAATGATGTATACCTCAAATCCTGATATGATATAATGAAATGTGGTACTCCCTAAAACCTTACAACTTCCTTAATATATTTCATGGAATGATGATCCATTGAGAAGTCTTCTCTGATAGTAATGAATTATACTTTCTTAGTAAGGTGATCAACTACCACCCATATATAATCAAACACTTTTGAAGTTTTAAGTATTACAACAATAAAATCCATAGTGATGTTATCCCATTTCTATTTTGGTATGGTCAATGGATGCAACATACCCTTTTACTTTTGTATTTCATCTATAACTTGTTGGAATACCAAGCACTGAGATACCAATTCTTTAATATCTTTTTTCATACCATCCCACCATAAGTATTATTTCAAGTCCCAATACTTCTCTGTACTTCTAGGATGAATAGAGAATGCAGAACTATGAGAATCCTTAAATAGCTCATTCTTCAATTCTAGTATGTAATGACAATATAAACGGTTCATGAATCTAATCATTCCATCCCGATCAAGGTTAAACTCTGGAAATTTTTTGACTTTCTTTTGAATCTCTTTATCTTCCTTCTACGCATCCTTAATTTTCACTTAGATAGAGGGTTGAATATTCATTTGGGAAATATATGATTTTTCTCCTTCCTTTAGGATTTTGAGATCCGTCCTTTGCAAATCTAGAAATATTGGATCTTTGGTTATCCTCATCATGGAGAAGCTAGTATGATCCTTATGACTCAAAGCATTAGTCACCTTGTTTGATTTTCTAAGGTGGAAATTTATTTAACAGTCATAATAATTTACCAACAATAACCATCTTATTAAGAGCATGTTCAACTCCTTCTCTGTGAATATATATTTAATAAATTTATGATATGTATATATATCAAACTTTTCTCTATAAAGATAATGTCTCCATATCATTAATGCAAAAACTACCACTACTAAATCCAAATCATGAGTTGATAATTCTGCTTATGAATCTTTAACTATCATGAACAACATGCTATAACCATGTTATTTTTCATAAGAACACATCCCAATCCCTTCTTGGATGAATCTGTGTAAATTATAAACCTATCTCCACTATAGGATATTGTAAGTGCTGGTGGACTGACCCACAGTCACTTGAGTTACTTAAAATATTCCTCACATTCATTTATCTAGAGGAACATGACACCATTCCTAGTTAACATGGTTAGATGATTAGATAGTCATGATAAATTCTACAAAAAAATTTAATAATATCTAGCTAAACTAAGAAATATACATATCTCAGTCACTATGGTTGGTCTAGGACAACATTCAATAGCCTATGTCTTTGATGAATCTCTAGCTATACCATATCTTGAGATTATGTGACACAAAAATGAAACCTTTTTGCATCCAGAATTCAAAATTTGTTAAATTTTAATATATCTTATCCTTCCATAATGTTTTTAGTAAAATTATCAAGTGATCTTCATGATCCTACTTTATCATTAAAAAGAAAAGAATATCATCAATAAATACCACCACAAACATGTCGAGGTAATATCTAAATAATCTATTCATTAAATCCATTAAGATAGTAGGGGAATTAGTAAGACCAAAAGGCATCACTATATATTTATAGTGTCCATACCTTGTACAGAATTACATATTTTGTATAACCTCTTTCTTGAACCAAAATTGATGATATCTTGAACAAAGGTCATTCTAAGAAAAGTATTGAGCTCTGTGTAGTTGATCAAACAATTCATCAATGTTTGGGAAGATGATACTTGTTATTGATTTGGATTTTATTCAATTCCCAATAATCAATGACAATTCGCATTAATCCATATTTTTTTAAAAAAAAATATGTGCACCCTAAGAGGACACACTTGGATTAATGAATCCCTTATCATGGTTGTCTTAGAGTTTCTTCTTTAATTCCTTCATCTCAATTAGGGCCATTATATAAATAGTATATCAAATTGGTGTGGAACAAAGTATGAGTTCAATTGACAACTCAACTTCCTATTTTTGTGGAAGACTACGAAATTCTTCTAGAAAGATATCCAAAAAATCCCATACAATGGCATAACATGTTTGTCAATTCTCACCCAACCATTTGAGATAAAAAACCCTTTTGAATGAGAATTAAGACCCACACACTGGATGTAATCTCCACTGGAGGTTTATACATATCACCACAAGTATGGTTGGTCATAAGAGGGTTGTAAATAACAAAAGTAACTTCCCTTCCTTGAAAATTGATGTAATATTTATGTATAGAACCCCAATTCATTCCTAGGATGACATCAATTTAAACCAAAGGAAGAATGTAAAGATATGCTAGAAGCACATTCCCATAAACATCAATGGGAAATAAATCATAGAAATGAGATGAAATCATCATAACATTAAGGGTTTTCACTTCTAATTCCACATATTAATGTTATGGTGGATATTTAACACCCTTAGAAAATTGTATAGATATGAAAGAGTGGGTAGATCCAGAATCAAATATGACATTAACAATTCTAGAGTGGATGGTATGTGTAACTTTAATCATGTCATTATCACACCCCACATTATAAGTAAAAATTGAATGATATTTCCCCTTGTACATCAACTTAAGAGGATACTGACATTGATCATCATCACCATACCTTGGGTTTGGGAAGTGGTTAGTATAATGCCCATTCTCCTTACACTTGTAGAACTGAATCATGAGAGGTGAATTCTGTGATTCTTTTTCCCCATTCACAATGTTAGATAACTTCTTCTCATAATTTATGTAATCAAATGCCTGATAACCTTACCTTCCACACATAAAACATTTATTGTATCCATTATGGAAAGTTTCTCCATGCATCTTCCCACACATAGAGAATAAATGAAAGTTCATCTTTTTTTTATTTAGGGTTTTATATTTTCCTTTATACTCCATCTTCCTCTTATAATCAAGACCATGGTAATTATGTGTGAGTTTAACTTCCAAATCAATTTTTATTGCACAACACACAATCCCTTCATATCTACTAAATTATCTTATGGAAAATTTCCTTCTGAGACTTGTATTTAATCTACTAAAGTTCCTGTTAACATTACATTGGGGTTGGATGAAAAATCCCAAAGCATACCTGACATGTCTCATGAAATTTTCCTCTTAGGTACCAAAAAATTAATTATACCTTTTCTTCAACTCAAGGAACTCTTTCTTCATCTTGGTATGAATAATCTGATGAATTTACTCATTGAAAATTAAGTTCTTGAACTCATATAAATCCCTAGTTTCAATCTCATCTTTCTACCTCATATTCTTGATTAACATCCACCATTGACCTGCTTCACCTTGTAATTGATAAACTTCCAGAATGACTTTATGATGCTACGAACACTGAAGAACAAAGAATATATAATTAGTGGAAACGATCCATTGTTTAGAAAAAAAAGTGGACTAGAATACCCTCTGAATGAATGTGGACTTTTTCTCATGAAATACTCAATAGAATATTGTCCCTCCTATTCTCATTTTGTATGTCCACCCTGATTCATATCTTGAGAAAGATGTTTGAGTATAGCAACATGATTTTTCATTCAAGCTCCCATAACATTCATTATCTCATAAGTAAAATCATATTATTGTCTATCGCAATAACCATTATAACAGTTCCTTGAGGTTCTATCCATTTAATAAAACCAAAAGCATAAAGTAATAAATAGTGATCATAATTAGGAACCACATAATCATGAAAAAGCACCTATAGGATTTCTAACTTATGAAAAATTAATTAATCTATGAAACCATAGGTTTATCCCAAGTTAATCATAAAAAACGTCTATTAAAATCATTCATAATGGTTTCTAAAGAGTTTTTTAATTTTAAAAACATATCTCCTGGGAGTGTCAAACCAGGTGTGTAGCAAGGCCCATTGTCGTGTACCAGATTAAATAGGTGTGCAGCAAGGCCCGTTGTCATGTACCAAAACATCTTGTTGGAGTTTTTATACCTAGGAACATCTTTTCCCAAGCCACATCCACTTATAGTATCTACATATATATATATTACTAGGAGACCACTCACTCGATCCTTTACCAAAGTTACAGGGAATTTTCCCAAACATTGACTCATCCTTATACATATCCTTGTACATGTCCTTATGGTTCATAATAATGTTTTCTCATCCTAATACCCAAAGGTTAACTAAAATTTTCCTCTAATAACAAATATAACATCCCAATATTGACATGAAATAACATTACATATCTTTTACGAAATACATAAAACATTACACAATCATATGCTTGAATACCATACTAGTCTAGTGCCTTGGGAAATAGAGAAACATAAACATAGATACATAAATGTGATACATTATCTCCAACTAGATTTTTCTTGACTAGAACTATTCTTATACACATCAAACATAATACATATCTTCATAACATGGGGAAGGAATCATAAAAAGGGGTGTGATCAAATTCTCAGTAATGGTAAACAAGAGAGACATGTATGCATAATTATGAGAATAAGGTTATGAGAACATGATCATGAAAAAATAATATTGTACCCTTCATATCAAATATCATATACATGAATCATGTCGTAAAGATGGGTCTTTCATAATACATGAATAATAAATAAATAAAGAAAATTGGCCATGAAAGCATAACTTAGAAAAGAAACATGGAATTGTGGTAGTCACATAATCCTATAATATGATTTCCATTGTATCCAAGGAATCACTACCAAGATCCTCTTATTATTATATGTTCACTCCCCATACCATATTTATAGTAATGGTTCACTCCCTATACCATATTTATAGTAATGGTTCACTCCCATGGCCATATTGGTAGCATCTACTCATACTATCTTGGAAGTCATGGTTCACCCCCATGGTCACCATTTTAGTCAAGGTTCATTCCCAAGACCATATTAGTATATTTGATGATATATAAATCATTACCAAATGCATTGGAAGGAGATATAGGTCCCAACCATCTCATAATGAAATCATACATACATGTGACAAAAAATCATAAATAATCATATAATAACCCATAAAATAAAATGGGAATTATAAAAATGTAATAATATCATAACATTTTTGAAGATACATGTTTCATAATAATTTAATCATAATACAAACCCTTAAAAAATAAGAAAATTTCAAAAGCATATAACCTATGAATGTGAAATAGGTTCCATAAACACCATGCCATCAAAACATAATCCATTCAGTTAATGAATATGAATATAAATATTGATTAAATTCCCAATAAAGGGATGAGTACCACCAATTTATGTTATCTTATATGGGAAATAATTTTTATAGATCTTTTAAAAACATTTCTTGAGGAAAGTATCATTTCTCATTGAAAGAATGTTTTTTACAACATAAAAACATTGAAAGAAATTTTCTTTTGAAAATAGATTTGGAAACATATAAAGAAATATTTGAATGCAATAAAAAAATTTTAAAATACTTTTTCTTTGAAAATTATCTCCATGGATCTTTTGAAAACATTTTTGAAAACATGGTTTTTGAATAAAATATATTTCTAACCGAAGAGAGGGACAACAATATTTTACTTAAAATATATTTTCTTAAGTACGAATGAGTGGAAAAAATGGTACTAAAATATGAAGATATATATAATAAATAGATAATATGGAAACTCATGAGTGTTCTTGAGAGATGGATCATAATATTTCATCAAAAACACATAGTCATTAACCATCTTGAAAAGAGAAAATATTGTTTCAATAAACTTTTACCACTTGGTTTCTTGGGACCATATTGTTCATGTAGTAAAAGGTAATTAAATGAAGATTAAAATATAATGAAAATAAATAGATTCATGATATAACATGAGGTTATATACACCTCAAAAAATATTTTAGGTGCATAAAAATACATTAGTCTGAAATAAGGCATTTTGAGACAAAACATTTTTTACTGATTTGGTAACTTTTGAATCTTAAAACCCATGAAAGAAAGTTCAAAAAATGGATAACTTAATAAATATATATTTATTATACCTATTTTATAGAACCATTTAATTAATTATAACGCAATATATTTTCTGATTATGACCTTATATTACCATCTTATTAATGATTCTATGTTATGGTTTCACTTCAGGTAATATTCTCTTTGTTCTTCGCATATATCTTAATTTGTTATATATTTGGTCATTAAACTTATACCATGATCTACAGAATTTAAAACATGATATAAATATCATTTATATACAATATATATGTGTTATAATAATATATATAATATATAAGAATGAAATGGAATACACCATTCATAGAGATGGTAAGCCGTATATACGCTTGAATATTGTTTCCGTTTTTATTGTCGTACTGATAGAAAATATGTAAATTAAATATGTGCATATATATATATATATATATGTATATCTATATATCATTATACAATTATCATTATAATATCATATAAGTTCACTAAATCTATCCTTAACATATTCCATGTGGTTTGTGAATGAATCACATCGCTTTTAACAGTTGAAGTCCACACTTCGTCAACTAAGATTATCATATTAACGACAAATAGAAAGTAATAGGTACATATTAAAAAAAAGAATAAATAAGATTAAATAAATAATAAATATCATATATAATATAAATAAACACAGTGTACATCATAATTTCCACCATGATAGACGGTAAGGAAAATTGAAAAATCACCATTTAGCGAGGACACAGTTTGTCGTACACATATATAATATGTAATTTATCCATTAAATGGAGGTTTTTATAAGTGTAAGTGTAATACATAGCATAAAAAATCATATTATATTGATAATAATAGTTTTTTATACAATAATGGAAAAAATAAAGTGTAGGGGGTGGATAAATGAAATAAATGAAAGGACTTGAGAAAAGACGTTACCTCTTGATTGGGTAACTCCTTTTGGTTTCTGCCAAAAGGATTCCATGGATTGACTTATAGACAAGGGAATGATTATAGGAATAATATATGGATTTTTTTAAGCTTATTTGGTAGTTATGTTTTTTAACTCAATAGGTTTTAGTGGCGTGAGGAAGTGGGAGAGGTGGTGGCTTTTATAGGGAAGGAAAATGACTCACTTAGAATTTTTAGAAACAAGTTAAGTGCACACATGTTCTTACCTAAAAAAAGTCATAAAAAACCAAATTAACAAATAATGGAAAGTTGGTGGACTAAATATGGACATAAAATGGGTTTTGGGCATTAGTATAGGTCATTTTGGCCCTTAATTTTAAGGTTTGGACCCTAATTAAGCTAAATTTGGTCCCTAATTAAGCTAAATTTGGCCTTAATTGTTGTGATTATTTTTAATCACTTTTACTAATTATTTTGGTCAAAACTTAAAGTGATATTATTAAGATATAAATATTATACAGAATACAATGGTGTATTCCATTTTTTATAAATTCAATTCATAGAATAGGAAAAATTAAGATTTATGCTAATCCCACAACGGGACAAAATAACATGTTTTTAAAGTAGAAAAATATTCAATTGTTTGTTAATATTTTATATTCAATTTCATTGTGAAATCAATTATTGTAAATTAAATTTCATTAATATATGTAATATTTATCTAATTTCGTCTTCAAATAAATTTATAATATCATTTAACATTAATAATTAATTAAACCAAATGCGGTTTTTAACTAAAAAGAAGTATTTTTTATTATTCATAAAAAAATGATGTTTCTTAGAATAATCCCAAATGGTTAGCCTAAGATAATTTCAGCATCATGAATTAAAAAATATAGTTTATTTTATCAAATTAAATTTATAAATGTGTCTATAATTATTTTTTTTAATAAAAGAGGTTTATTTGAGAAAACTGCATTTTAAATCATAAAAGGACTTTACCAAAAATCATATCTTTCATCATCAATATGTTTTATTTATATAAGAAAATTATAAAAAAACATCTGAAAAGTAGTTATTACTATTCATATTACTATGTTTAATATCTAGGTTATAATTATCTCATTTGAATAATTATATCATTAATATGATGTTTCGTAGAAACTATGTGTTGCGTGTGATGTACAGTAACTTGGTTTTGTGTTTTTTATACACCAAGTCGGTGTTGCATGAAACATATGACATATTGGTGTTGCGTGTAAAGTACACCAAATTGATGCTATGTTAAAGTAATGTTAGTGTTAATTCATTGAAAGACAGAGATGAATATTTAATATATTTAAAAAAAAGGTCCATAAAAACATGGGGTGCCACAGTTCACAGCTTTTGATTGCAGGCCATAATTTTATTTAGTTGAAGCATCCCATGTTTTAGGTTCTAACATAGGAATTTCATAGGTCTAGATTTGAGATATAATTTTATCAAAATATTTTTTAGAAATATGATCATACAATCTTTCTAGAAATGATTTTTCTTTATATTGATGTACAAATCTCTAACCATTGACATACCTTCTATATTATCAACCATAAAAACCTTTATAAGAGATATTTGGACTCCAAACTATGATAGTTGAAAACTTAGGAGTCCCAAGGTCACATACCAAATTTTTTCCTTGATAATTAGTGATTGAATAATTCAAGAGGGGGGGGGGGGTGAATTGAGTTACTAAAAGTTTTTTTAATATTATACCACCCTCTTCAAAGTATATATGTTCAATTATTTCCTTAAAAATACATGTAGTAGAAATATGAGAACATGAAAAATATTAACATAGAAATTTATAATGTTTTGGGGAAAATAAATCTCTAATTCCACTCCACCAACACTCTTCTCCCTAAGTTTAGTGATTTTAACTATAACAACCCTTTTTCTAGGGACTCCTAGCTGAGTACAAGTATTTTTCCATTAATAAAAATACCAAGAGCTTCCAACTGGGACCCCCCATTAAAATAAAAATCAATGGTCCTAAAAACACTCTAACATTTTGTGAAAATGTGATAAAATAAGAAGAAAATTTGAGTGAAATGTTTTTAGCAAACATTTGAAATAAGAAATTGACTATTTATGATGATTCTCCCAGAGAAAATGATTGGATTCAAAGTAACTAAGGATGATCTTTAGTGCGACTGATAAAAATTTATAAGTAAAATAAAAATTATTTTCTTTCTCAACTATGTAAAGATATTCAAAAATTTACATTTATGATGTTAAAAAAGAAATCTACTTGCATTATTTCCCACTTCTTTGTTACAGATAACTGATCTTTTTATGTACTATTTAAACTTGAATGCCAGATAATTCTAAAGGTCGATCAAGACTTATAAAACTATATTGATGAGATATGATATTAATGATATGAAGCCTAACTTCCAAAAAATATAGGAATTCATTTTTCTCCAGAGATATTCTTGTCCTTTGGGTCCTCCTATTCATATATTTTTTTGTTGGCCAATCATTCCATAAATGGATAGTATCATTTTAATGTTATCTAGTGTTATGAAGTGACTTAATGAGATATTAAAAAAATTAATAATTCAATTATTCAAGACTATATATTCATAAGATATCAAATAAAATCATTATTCATCATAAGATAACAATCATATGATAAATTAGATCATATTTATAAGATAAAATATCTTCAATGCAACATAATATAATTCACTTTCCTAAGATAAAATTTGTTTACGTGATGTAAAATTTGGCTTCTTAAATTTTTTATGGATATGAATATTATTTTCAAAAGAAAAATTCATTCTATAATATCATTATGATTAGAGAATATGTATTGAGAAACTTGATCAAACTTCATAATATGAAGTATTAAATAGAAATATTTATTTCTAAATAACAGAAGATATTATTAAATTCTCATAAGATAAAATTCCTACACATCATAAAATAAAGATTTGGAAAAACTATGTAAGATAATATTAATTTGAAACAATTTTCAATAAATATTTTATAATAAATTTATCTATTTTATAACTCATCAAAACACATAGCACGAATAATGTTGGATCAATATATTCTTTCCAACAAAAAAAATGTACATCCTCTGTTCTGATCTATAATAAAGTGTCTACTATTAGAACGCCTCTAGAAAATTGAACCAAAATAACTATGATTTCTAACATAGGTATAGATATAAAATTATTTTATACACCTCTATCAAATATAGTAGATAAAAGAGTTGAGGATACTAATATTTACATCTCAATGTAGATAGTCGGAGGCCCTTCTCCTTGAGGTAGTCCATACAGAATTTATCTGGCCTAATCCATGAACCTATGACAGAGCCTCACTACCTAGATTATGCTCACTCTATTGTCTTGGTACAACTTGTTCCCATATTTTATGTCCATGACCACCATTACCTTGACCAGATCACCTGTTACTGCTCTAGCTCCCTGCCTGACTTAGAGTTGTGACACCCACTCCGGATATTGGTGTTGGAGATGACCCCCACCACTCACTACTAGAGGGAATATATTATAAAAATGTTTCAAATAGACCATACTTACATAATCAAACCACTTGGCTAGGTCATGATGGACCTAATTCCTCACCTGTCTTAATATTTCATAGTGATGGTCGAAAAATGCATTGCTAGCACTAGTGGCCTGGATGGTTTTCAACTCATGGGAAACCCCAAAATGACACTTCTTGCCTAAAGGTTCTGAACCACTGGGTCAAGTGACAACATTGATATTCAATGTTCTCCCAGATTCCCTGATTTTTCACTCTAAAATCAGCACCTGATTGAAAATTTCAGTAATAAAGGTCAATCTAGACACACTAGTACACAAATGGGTTTTTATATTGGTTTTTTTATCTTTTTGACATCAGTTCACGAGGATACGTCCTCAAAATTGATGTTATAAATATATTTTTTCACGCCAGTTATAATAACCGGTGTTAAATTTTTTTTATGGTCTTTCACGCATGTTTTTTAAAACCCAACGTGGAAGGCCATCAATTTAACAAAAAATAAAGTTAAAAATCTATTTTTCATGTATGTTTTAAAAAACCAACCTAAAAAATGTTTATAAACAAGTAAATAATTTCTTAATAAATGAGTTGACTGGTTGTAGAGCTGAAATAGAGGTATATATCAAAATTTATGATAGTCAAAAGTTGGGTATATTATTTTTCCAAGGAAAGATCAAATGTTCCAACCAAAGCTGTGTATTATAAGGAATGAATTAATATGAAGGAGGATTTGTAGTTTTAACATGATATAAAAAATTATTCTTCATTATAATAAAATAATAATCATTAAATGGTATAAAATTATGAAAAATAATTATAAAAAACATAAGTCATGGAAAAATATTACTAATACCTTGAAGAGATAATGGAAAGAAAAAATTGGGGATTTACAATGAAGATCAAATGATTCATGTTAGTAGAATGATGAAAGTTGATATAATTGATTGTTAAATTATATACGTGTAGAAAGAAATCATATAAATGAGATGGTAAAAGAAAATTATAATCATAAAAAACACAAATCATAGAAGAAAATTATAAATACCTTGACAAGATTATAGAAATAATTTTTTTTTGATTCATGATGATGATCAAATGAGTCGAATCAGTGGAATAATAATGATTGAAAGAATTTATTTTTAAATTAATATATGTATTGAATTAAGGAATATAAATGAGATGGTAAAAGAAAATGCAGTTTTAAAAACATTAGCCAACAATGGAAAATTTCAATGTCGTGCTGTAAAAAATTGAAATTCCACATTGGTAGGATATTGAAATTATATTTCACATTGGTTTTATGATAACTATAATGAAAAGATATTAAAATTTTCATTTTTCACATCAGTTATCATAAAACCGATGTGAAAAACTAAATTTTCATGATGTTTTTTCATAACAAACATAAAAAATGTTTATAAAAATGTAGTTAATTTCTTAATCAACAATTTGACTGGTTGTGGATGTCAAACAAAGTTATGAATCAAATGTTATGGACATATGAATTTGGACTTTTCAAAGACATTATTTAGAGATGATCAACATATGATTTCCATAACTTTTGATCCCAAACTGTGTTTTCTCTTCACGATTTTTAAATTTTATTATTGGTAAATTAACTACATGTTTTTAAAAATTTTTGAGGGTTATTTGAAAACTGACTTGAAAAATTGCATTTAATATTGGTTTTCTTATAATTTACATGAAAATCATACTTTTAACATCAATTTTTTTTAAAAACCCAACATTAATGGGAAACTTGCAGACATTTTTTTAAAATAGGAAAATATTTAGAAACATTTTCTATATTTGACAAGATTCCATTTTAATGTTAATAGAGTTCAAATGTGTTTACGAATCAAATTTTATACCCATCAGAAGTTTGACTTCTCTAAGAAATCATTTAGATATGATCAACTTCCAAATGCCATAACTTTTGATCCGTAACTCTGTTTGAGCTCTAAGAATAGTAAAATCAAAGTTTTTGAACTAAAATACATGTTTTGAAAAAATTTTCATCTCAATTATCAGATAATTGATGTGAAAAAGTCATGGTATTAAGTTTTTCATGTTAGTTATTTATTAAGTGATGTGAAAATCGATTTTCCACATCGGTTACTTAAAACCGACGTAAAATAGTCATGAAAATTGATTTCTCATGTTAGTTCTTATATAAAAATCATGAAAAATTAGTGAAAATGTATTTTAACGTCTATTATATAAGAGTTAACCTGAAAATTAAATTTTCAAATATTTTCTTGTCGGTTCAAAATAACTGATGTGAAAAAGGCAACGTTAAAAATAGTTTTTGTACTAGTGACATATTGACCTATGATCGAATGGAATTTAGAAGACCTTCCTTGAAGTGTCTCACCCTATAGAACTCATCATCAAGGTACAATGGAATAAAATTATCCATCTATATAAAGTGTTCCAATTACTTCATATATGTCATAGCACTATTCCCTAGACACATGAACTCACTAGCCCACTCTTCCCTTAGAGTCTATGGGTAAATGTCATCATAAACTCGATTTCAAAATCATCCCAAACCATAACTCGCAACTTATCGGTGTCATTTAGAACTTCCCATCATAACTTTTTTTCTCCACGAACCATATATGTCATGAGATTCACTCTCCTATCAGGAGGTGTCTCCAGGTGCTCAAAGATCTATAGAGTAGTCCCAAGCCACAACTCAACTGCCTCGGGAAAGCCATCCCCTGAAAGCATGGTAGGATGTTGATACTAGAACACATTACCCATCTCAATCATAAACAATGTCGGCTATTGTGATCCCTAATAAGTACACATATAAAAATAAAAACCATTACAGAACTATGCCTCAACACCTATGTTTGGTAAAATAGCTGGTGCCACAACTGGCACTAAAGGAGGATCCACCGACAGCCCATGGCCTACCACCTCTAAAGCATGCTCATCTCTAACCTCCTGAAATATTATTAGAGGTCTTCATGGTGGGATACCTCTAAAATTACAAACACACACTCCAAAAAAGATAGATATCAATGTTCACAATAGAAAATCACAAGACATTCCAAAACCATCATATAACCAAGGCATACCATATTGCGTGATCCTGAATCCACGACTGCAGAAAAATAAATAGTCAAAAAAATCACTTGATACACTGCCTTTTTTCTACTGAAATTCTAGTTATAGGTCGAGTTCTCTATTTATGAATTCGAATTTCCATTTGAATTTCATATTCATTTTACATTCATTTTAAATGGCTAAACCAAATGGTTCTCCAAATACTAATCCATAAGGGCCCAAACTCATTATGAACTGAAATATGGTGTCCACCTAATCCAAACCATAACACGTTATAGTCCATGTGAATCATGTTTTATGATTCAACATGACACAATTGGCTACTTATAGCGTCTCTTTTAGCCTAATCAAGAAATAAATACTTAGGTTATGACATTGACTATAAATACCAAGAATATTTTCCAATTCCCAACACAAAAGTCTATCACAATAGCAAATATCCTTATCATGAAACCTATTACAACATTATGTATATGAGCAATGTTTTTTATATGGAATATAATATTGTATGGAATGTGATTATGATAAGTTCCTAAAATAATGCATCAGATATAATACCCTCATACCATCAGGTTAAAACAAAATAAAACCAAAAATCATATCAATGATAACATCTCAATTAAAGTTCTTCAAATAATGGTGGAATCAAATCAATTTTAACAGTCAAAATCCAAAAAACAACAATTTCTATTCGAGGCAGTTTTGATTTTTTTCATACGTTGGTTATTTGCTCTCCAGAACAACACATTACCAAATTACAATTAAATCATATCCCTATATATTGTTCCGAAATATTAAACTATAACAATAAATCCTCTTATACCAATTTGTAACATCCTGAGCCCAGATACCACTAGACGGTGCCTTGAGCCCTGTTGGCCACATGGCCTCAATAGCATCTCCCCAAATTCCTAAGGTTGTCTACTAATAGCGAGGTCCATGTGTATGTTTCTAGGTAGATTATGACCTATTTTAGAGTGTAACGTACTAGTATAAATCATAAAAATAAAATAGAGGGAGTATTATAACAGTCAGACAAATGATAAACAAACAAGAATGAAATATATGAACAATTCCATAAGTAATCTCATATAAAAATGATGATGATACATGTCATGTATCTACAAAGAATATGAAAAAGTTTAAATAGTAGTACATTGAAATACGTGTATCTAAATACCAAAATGAATAAAAAGTTATATTTTTGAATAGCATCATGAGCGTTGGCACAATCCCATGCTCTCCTGCTTCTAAGAAAATCACAAAGTCAAGCATCAAACTACAAGAACTATCAATGGTCCCTATTTTCTTCCCTAAAGTCTGTCTGGGTACCCAACAGTGACCCAAACAAGGTATGAGAAACAATCCTGGTAGGTAACCACCCATTTATCTATAATAAAGCATGAATATGCAATATAAAAATATAAATAAGAGTGAAATAAGTATCATAGGTAAGAAATAATAAAAACAAAAGTTCCCCTGAAATGTATACTACAACAAGTGATCATGTATAACCCAAAAAGGATCCTCACAAAACAAGGGACATGATCCTATAACAAGGAAGCTACAAATATTAAATAAATAACCAACACCTCCTCACTATTCATCCATAAATATCATGTCAACCACGAAATTTCTGTATAACCTTTACATTAATGAACCATAACCACGATGTATAACCCGATGTGTCAAAATAGTCACGGCTGAGTCGTATGCTCAATAATATCACATTTTTGATGGTTGTGCTATATAATCAATTGTCACACCCCTCGTGGTGGGATCTAAGGTTTAATATACCAAGGAATCCCTATTGAGTCCTAGGATAATGTCCATAGAATCTCAGTTAGGCTTGAGTTGGGGTCCAAGGAGCATGTCTATTGACCATGTCCACTATGATCCCAAGAAAAACTTGATCCAAGGGGTAGTAAGGCCCAATGCATCATATATAATCATAATCCAAGGAAAATACATGTCCATGGAATTATATACCCTTTCCATGACTCATAGAAAATAACACATATGGAGCCCTATGTAACCATTCATCACATCCCATGAATGTTCCATGAGTAATCCCAGTCATATCAAAATTCATATAAATTTCCATTCCATGAGTTTTCCCACCAATTTAAAAAGTTTCTAAACAATTGATTCAATAAATTCAATTAATAAAAATCATGTTAACACTTGGAAGGGGAGGAAAACCATCCCTTATTCAAAAAATTTAATTAAATTCATTCATTAATAGGATTCCTCTAACTAGGAAAGCACCAACTCACCCTATGTGTCATTAATTAAGGCATATTCATATACAATTTACACGTCACACCCCTTTGGTGGACTCAGTTGGGGAGAAAAACCCCAATGATTCTCAAGGAATATCAAGGGAATACCTAAGAGATTCTATTTAATTTAATTCAATTAAGAAATTCTATTTCGGGTCCATTCTAGAAAGTGAAATGGATGGAATAATGGAAACATGAGTAACTTATTACCTAAAAAACAAGAAAATTATATACTGCCTACATCATTCGGTAGTATAGTGTTCTTCTAGTATCAACTTCTAATTTTACTCAGATCAGAAAAAAATGAAGAATTGAAAAAAAACCCCTAAAAATTGGGAATATTATCTTGCACCTAAATAGAATAGTTGATACCAACAATAATGAGTAATGGTATAAAAGTAACTGAGATCTTACTGAGGTAGATCTGATTCTTCCGACGGATCTTGATTCCAAGATCAGATGTGGGAGGTATATGGATTCCTAGTTGAGGCGTTAAAGGGATCTATCAAATGGATCGAAGTTTTCCAACATATAAAATGATAAATAGAAACTAGTTTAATATATTAATTAATAGAAATTTCATAATTTTACCCAAAATAATGGGCTGTATAGTTGGCCAAACCATGCCCCAACTGTTCACCCACTGATGTAAGGAGGGGATCTTCTCATGGTTTGCACACACAGTTTGACTAACTATACATAAACTATGTCTTATCCCACTATAAAAAAATACAAAGGGTGTCACACATGTATGCACCTCAAATAGAATGGGTTGTAGAACCATGCAGGCTCCCCCTTCTCTTTGTCTAATTTTTCATGGTTAGTAGTAACCATAAGAACTTCCCTGAATGGCTTCTACTAATGATGTGACATGGATATTTCTTCCAAAAATTTGGGTTTCAAGCTTTGAACAAGCCCCGAACACCCCCGATACCACCAAAACCAAAAGGGATTTCACATGAGACCATAATTAAGGATTTAAATTGAAAATTTACGAATAGAAAAGATTCCATACCTCAATAAAGAACTAGGTTCTTATAAACCAATAACATATAAAAATCAATTTATGTCATGTGTTTCATACTATACCAAACCCATATCATACCATATGATATGTTCTAAATATAACATACATATAAGGATTGAAGGGAATATCTTCATCAATATATCATTAGAACAAAATCCATATATATTTTTTATTTAACCTTATATTATATCAGACAAAAATATCAAAAAATACAATTATATATATTCGAAAATATTTTTAGAAAGTAATAATTAAGTTTAGTACACATCAAATCATATTAAATTCATTATGAATACCCATCCAAAACTACATTTATATAAACAGTAATCCACTTCTAGAGTATCTCTCTAAGAAAAACTCAATCATTATTTAGGGAACCACAATGTGTGACCCCAAGGGACTTTATAAAATTAACTGAAAATTTGAATTCCTAAATTCATAAATGTAATAAAAAAATATTATAGAAAAGGATCAATTCTACTCAATCAAAAAAGAGATCCAACATGATCTCCATCAAACATATGTATCACTATACTTATGTGCACTAGATACATCATATAAAATAATTCAATTCTAAATGATTAATTTGTCTAAGACATCAAGTGACCATGAGACATGGAATATGTTAATCCCATATATCCAACAAAATGTTCTCAATTCTCTGAGTATATATCAACCCAATAAATATATACATCATAGGTCATTCACTTCTGTGGATGATCATATCACATTCCCCTCACCTAATAGATAAAAATTCCATATGTATTTTTTGGGTATGTAAATAAAATTATTTATTTTATCTCAATAGGCATCCATATGCTATACTCATAATATGAGAGGGGAAATACTATTTTTTTTATTCTCCAACTAACTACATGATCAACAATATACCCAACCACCCTCGATCAACTAATCTTCAGTGCTTGTGTTTGAAATGTATTAATGTATTAATGTTATCATGATAGGTATCTCACCAAATGTAAATATTAGGGAAATATAAATATGAATTATCCATCCCTAATATGCCAAAGAAAAAGTGTATGACACTCCATGTGGTACACATTATGGGTTATATAGAATAAAAATCTTAATATCATCCTCATGATCATATTCTATATCTTGGTAAAAGAATCATACATACTCTGACCTTAATATTGCATCACAACATATAATAATCCATGATGAACATATGATGAGAGACAAAATTTTGAAGACTTTAATCCTCCCTTCAATGACAATCAACTCTATAAGTTAGTTAATACCTGTACAACTAACTCAATTTTAATACTTTTTTTAATATAGAATGTAATTTTTAAATTTATTTTATCTTTTATTTTAAAATTTTTATTCATTATTTTAATCATTTTAAGCTCTATGAATTATTTTTAAGATTTTGTGTTAAAAATGATAATAATATTTTAATTTCTTTTTTCATTATTTTTATTCAATACAAGAGTAAACTGGATTAAGGATACACTATTTGTTTTTGCATTAATTAATTTTCAGAAGCATCATAGAAGTGTAATTATATGTAATATTTTCTTGATAGGAAGATGGAGAAATTGAAAAAGGAATTCATACATATGATATTATTTAGGAGATGAAGACAATATGTAAAATAAATCTAGGATGTAAAGATTATTCATAAAATATTTTTAAAAGGTTTTCTGATATGTATTATAATTTTTAATTCATCCTAGACATATGAAATATAATTTTCAACTAAATATCATACAAAAAATTTTTTCAAAGGAGAAGGATCATATATAAAATGTTTATAGCACATTGGGTGACACATATAATATATTTTATAGGAAATAGCTAACGTGTAACATATTGTATGGTAGAGAAATATGTGTAACATAGTTGATATTGTAAAATATATTGACCCATCCCCCAGGGCCCATTCCATGACTACCCCATGCCCTCCTTTCATAGGCCATGGGTTGGAGACTAGCACCAGAACATCATATTCCAAAAAGGGAAGGCATTGCCTTTAAACTAGTACACACACAAAGTAGATACACGACAAAAGAATACCACAAAGTAGAACTGCTGATAGTAAAAGAGTGAACTGAAAGTAAAAAAGGGCCAGCATATAAAACCAACTGAAATAAAGTACATCAAAAAGGGAAAGATGTGCTCCGGAGGTCATCAACCAAGGATCCTACCTGAATGGCAGGTAGAACTCATCGTCTGTCGTCACTGCCACTCACCACGTCTACCAATCACCTCCGAGCACCATCTAGTCCGGGATCCCCAAATCTCAGTCAAGATGTCTGTCGTCTTCAGAATCCGCAACAATTTTTGGTCAAAGCCCATGCAGAGGTGAGTATAACAATACTTAGTAGGGACCTCGAGACCCCTGAAGGTCTCCTAGAATTCCACAGGGGAAAACCACAGAGCATGATCTAAATCACAATGAATAAAGTACCAGATAGATCACACCAGGTTAACAACTTATAAAACATGAATAAATATGATTATTATTGAGCTAGATAATTTTATTCTATTGAGAGGTTCTACTGCTGATCCATGAAGGGTCGTTGAACTGGTGATCCACAAAGGGTTGATCTACTGCCGATCTACAAAGTGTCGCGCTAATGCCAATCCATAGAGGGTCTTACTACTACTGATCCACGGAGGGTCACTCTCATGCGAATCCATAGAGTTTTTCTCAATTTTTGATCCACATAGGGTTGCACTGCCGCCGATATATGGAGGGTCGCTCTCATGTCGATCCACAAAGGGTCTCTCTTTAGTTGACAGCCAGCCATAGGATTCCTACATATTGTGCACTTAATTCATAGATATTCTAATCCTTATAATATCAATCGTACCTCAACCACCATGAAATCCCATTAAGAAGTAATCCAAAGGACCTTTTGATCGTAAAGGTTCCAACGTGACTGATGGCACGTTAATCAGAGGCCTAGTTCTTAAGTTATAAGCAAAAAAGGTAAATAGGGCCTGGTTGGATTCGAGTCCGATCCAACCTAGTCATATTTCATCTTTTTCCAAAACCCATGTGAATTATCATGAAAGGACATCCCCATCCCAAGGGTCCCAACGCCACAAATGGTGCATCGATCAGATTCCCAGTTTACAAGATACTCTAGTTTTAGTGAAACAGGACCAGTCGGGTCCGGTAGGGGTCCAGCATGACCAATGGGTTTGGATCGGCCAGTTGATCTAGCCTTTCCAGCTAGTCTGGAAGGTCCGGCCCGACAAGCCGTCCGGGCCCAGCCAGCAGGTCCGGCCCACCCAGCGGGTCCGGCCCGACCGGTGGGTATGGCCCGAACAACGGATACAGCCCGACCAGTGGATCCGGCCCGACTAGCAGATTCGGCCCAACTAGTGGATCTAGCCTGGCCAACAGATCCGGGCCAGCTGACGGGTTTTTCCCAAATAGTGGGTCCATCCCACCGAGAAAACCCAGCCCGTATGGTGTGATCCGGTCGAGCAGAACCGGATGCTGGGCACCCAGTTCCTTCCAGGTGGCGGTGCCAGCGACACACTCGACTTCCTTCTAAAACGGTTAGCTAGAGCTGACCATTGCACTCTAGATGAGCGGCCCAAGTAGGCCACTCATCTCCCATGCGTGGCGCATCACTACCGTTCCGTTCTACATTCTACAGCCTAGATAATCGTAGCTCTCGCTACCACAGCGCCTACGGGCACCACCTATCCATGCGGCCTGTTCAGACCGGCCGGTGCCGCCGTGTCGGTTGTGCCACACCAGCAGGTGCTTCCACAGGCCACTAGAGATGCTTTGGTGGTATGTTCTCCTTCTCATCTGCGCCTAATAGTTACTCCGATTACCGCATTCACTTGGAAGCTGGTAAAATCGTCTTTCCACTATGTTGTTGAGTCGCCCATGAAGAACACTCAAAACCCAAGAGCGGAAGAGGCTCTTTGCCTTGTTTTGATTGGCCCACACCCTCCACATTAATGTTTCAACAAGGGGTGATAACAATCATCATTTATAAGTAACAATCCCTAAATTTTAACCCCACAACAACCACCCACATGAATAAGTAAGACACTGATCAACCCGTTAGTTGGTTGTTATGCATTCATTGTATTTTTCAATACCGAGATGTGAGGAATCATGAAATCACATAGAAATCAAATTAATTCCACCTACCTAGATTCAGTGGAATCCGCTGTGGAAGAAGGAAAGGACTCCGCATTCATTTACATTCGACGTTCTTGGACACTTTTCAATTCCAGGCTTTATTCCTCCAAAAATCATCACTCAATCACCGTTCTTCTTTGGAGAGAATATTTGTTTGCATCACAATATAGGCTTTTCCCCCGGTTTTCAAATTTCTTGCCAAAGGCTTTATTAAATAAGAAAAATAAATCTCTCATGTTGTGTTCATTAATGTGGTTCAATAATGAACCATAACAAATGTTCCATTAATCCCAAAAGAGTTGTGGTTTCACAATGTGAGGATCGAGTCATTATATGACCCTCATTTATTGATTGTCATTACACTGCAGTTCCACCAACATCCAATCAACGGTGGAGGAAATAAAATAAAATAACTTTTAGATATTTTTTCTAAAAGTCAAAAAATTAACTATTTCATCCAACCCTTTTTAGTTAATGTTACTCTTTTCCTAAGAAAATCTCGGTGCTGTGAATCAAACGGTGCTCTCAGATTTTCAATCTAAGAAACAATTCAAAAGATAGAAAAATCTTTCCCACATGTTTTCTAAACGTACCTTAAAAAAGTTCAAATTTCTATTTCAGGATCTAGGAACCTTGGAATCATGTGTCGTCAATTTTTGTAGCCTCGTAATAATTCCATATATTTAAAAAAAATCATACCAAATTTCTGGGTCTTTACATTCTCCCCACTTTAGTGCTTTACATCTCCAAAAGCCACCACAAAAGATAAAGGAACAAATAGGGTTACTTAGCATGAATATGAGTTTCCCGCTCCCATGTGATCTCCTAGAGGTTCCCGTGATGCCACCAAACTCACACTAGAGGGATCAACCATCCATGAAGGACCTACTCTTATCGATCCTCTATCTCCACCGAGAACTCTGTAAAAGTCACCCCATCATCAGTGTCTAGCTCACCCCAGTTGATGATGTGAAACAAATCATTCACGTATCTCCTCAACTACGATACATGGAAAAAATTATTCACCTAATGAATCTATGGAGGAAGAGCTAGCTGGTATGCCACATTTCCAACTCTACTAAGAATATGGAAAGGTCTGATGAACCTTAGAGATAGCTTGTCATCTTGGCCAAATATCCGTAGTTCTCATCGAGGTGAGACCCGTAAGAAGACATGGCCTCACTCCTCAAAATAGAAGGATCTCTATATCCTGTTGACATAAGACTTCAACCTGATCTGTGAAATCTTTATCTACTCCTAGATGGTCAGCACCTTCTTCGTGGTACCCCGTACCAACTCTAGACCCATAAGTGCTGACTCCCCTGGGTCTATTCAGCAAAGAGGTGATCTTCATGGTCACACATACAAGGCCTCAAATAGTTCTATGATGATGTTGGATTGATAAATGTTATTGTCTTAGAACTCCACCAGTGTAAGTTTGTCCTCCAACTGCGGCCAAAATCAAGGATGTAAGAATGAAGCATGTCATTAAGTGTCGGTATGGTTCGCTATGTCTGACCATATGTCTAAGGATGAATGGTGGCACTAAAGCGTAGCTGAGTCCCCAACGCCTCTTATAATCCATTCCACAGTCAGGTTGTAAAACGAGCATCAAGATCTGAAACAATCGTTGATGGTACCCCGTGAAGCTGTACTATCTCCTGGATGCAGAGGCGTCCTGGGACCTCTACTGATCCCTACTCTTGGATGGGTAGAAAATGGTATGACATGGTGAGTTGATCAACGATCACCTAGATAGAGTCATATCCACTGGACATACATGGTAACCCCATCATAATTTCCATCTAGATACCTTACCATTTCCACTCTAGTACCTTGATTGGCTGAGTAAAGCCTACTGGAATGTGGTTCTCAGCCTTCACTTGCTGACAAGTGAGGCATCATTAATTGAAATCCGCCACTAATTTCTTCATCCATGTCCACCAGGACTGATGTCGTAGGTCTTGGTACATATTATCCACTCCAGGATGTACCACCAAATGGGATATATGTAACTCCTTCAACACATCCTCGCAAAACATCACTGGTACCATGGTGCATCCTCTAAAAAGGATGAAGTTCTCTCCACCTATCGAATATCCATCGGGAGCATGTCATAAGGATATCTGAGCATGTTGGTCCTCATAGTCAATGTCCCTAAGATGTGCCCCCCAAACTCGCTGAAGGAGTGGGGGAGTGACAGTAATATATTAGAGGTATGAATCTTCATCCATATCCATGAAGGATATTTGCAATGCGGCTAGTTGCTCTATCATCTTGCTAAAAAACTGCATACCCGACCTTCTGCTGAGTGCCTCTACCACTAAATTTCCCTTCCTAAGAGTGTAGATTATCTAAATGTCATAGTCCTGGAGGAACTCTAGATATCTCCATTATCTCAGGTTCAGGTCCTTATGTGAGAAGATATACCTAAGAATCTTGTGATCGGAGTATACAGTAAACTGTTCACCCATAAAGTAGTTAT
This sequence comes from Viscum album, assembly GCA_963277665.1. NCBI lineage: Eukaryota > Viridiplantae > Streptophyta > Magnoliopsida > Santalales > Viscaceae > Viscum > Viscum album. The sequence continues at coordinate 2,105,179,122 of OY728165.1, forward strand.
ACCACATATTCAATGCAAAGACCACTGCTGCTAACCCCAGGTCATGGGTTGCTTAGTTCTGCTCATGTTTTATTAGCTGTCATGAGCCGTAGGTGATCACCACTCGCTCTTCCATCAAGAAACATCCTAGTCCAGTACCTGATGCATCACAGTAGACTACATAACCAACACCCTCTTCTGGTTGCCTCAAGATGGGGTCACTCATCAGTCTTCACCTCAGCTTCTGGAAACTCTACTGGAACCTCTACATCCATACGAAGGGATTCTCCTTCATTTTAAAATATGAAAAGGGTTCTTAAACCCTAGAAAAGTTTGTTAAAAACCTTTGGTAGTACGCATCTCACCCCATGAAAATCCACACCTCAGTCACACTCCTGGGTGGCTCCCAAGAAATCACTACCTCTATCTTTACCAGATCCACTGCAAATCCATCCTCCCCGATAACGTGTCCCATAAAGTGGGCCTCTTGTATCTATAACTTGAAATTTTAGAGATTACCATAAAGTTTATTACCTCAAAGTGTATTAAAAAATATCGACAAATGTGAGGTGTGATACACCTCTGATGCCGAGTACACCAAGATGTCGTCAATGAAGACCACCACAAAGCAATCGAGGTAAGGATGTAATATCCTTTTCATGAGTCCCATGAATACTGTTGTGGAGTTAGTCATGCTCAAAGGATTCACCAAGAACTCATAGTGTCCATATCAGTATCTGAAGGTAGTCTTTGGTATGTCCTCATCCTGCACCTAAAACTGGTGATAGCCTGATCTGAGCTCTATCTTTATAAACCACTTTGCTCCCTTCATCTAGTCGAAGATATCATCAATCCTTGGCAGAGGATACTTGTTCTTCATAGTCACCTGGTTCATGCACTGATAGTCCATGCAAATCCTCAAACCCCATATTCCTTCTTGGAAAACGAAATCAGGGCTTCCCATAGAGAGACACTGGGTCTTACGAACCCCTTCCTCTACAAGTCCTCTAACTGTACCCTCCCCTCATAAAGATCCATGGGAGCCATCCGATATTATGGTGTCAATATCGATGTCGTCTCGGGGTACAGTTCAATGTATAAGTCTACCTCTCTGTGAGGTGGTAGCCCCAGAACATATCCAGGGAAGAAATCCACATACTGGTCCACCATGAAAGGATAGCTCGGACTCCTCTCAACCATTACTCTGAGGGTAAGGCTATAAAACTGATGAGTGATCGGTTGCACCCTCCTCTTATCAAGCCCATAATTTTCTGCAAAGGATCCCTTCTTTTTGGGGAAGAAAAACCTATCCCCATCCTCACAGAAACACCACACATTGTTCCTAAAATAGTCATTTTGAGCATGGACTTTTGATAGCCAGTCCATACCCAAGATGACGTCGTATGGCCTCGATGCTACTACTAGGATATCCCATCAAAAGATCTTCCCTCCTACAGTAAACTCAAACTACCAGCACCAGTGTTTAATCATTGAATCCACTCGTATAGGAGTCTCTAATCATAAGGATCGAGACAACGACTCCACCAGAATCTCTAAACTCTGAAAGAGAGTTGTGGAAATAAAAGAGTTACTTGAACCTGTGTCTATAAGAACTGCATCTAGGGTGGATTAGACACATATCATACCTCAAATCATCTATGGAGTTCCGTGTTCATAATACTCTGATTCTTGAAGCTAATAACGTTCATATCCACCTACTCCCTGAGGTCGGGGTGGAACGCCTAGTGGTGCTGGTGGTAGTACCTCAAACCATTTCCCACCTCCTGCTACACGACCTGATCATCTGCCACATATGCCACCTTACAGACCTCCTTGCTCGACCCTCTACCACTGTCTTGGAAGTCATTTGACCATCTACTGATCATTATTATGGTGGGTCGGGAAATCGTGAGCCATGCAACCCTACCCTCCACATGTGTATCACAGTCTGCTCCTATGCTGACCTCCTCTGCCCTCAGAGCTTCGCACCTCTGACCCAACATCTTGGGATTGTCCTATAGAATGTCTAGCTCACTTGGGCCTCTACGTCATATAGATACTACCTACTATAGATGACTCGACAACCTATCATCTGGTGGTGGCTCTCACCGTCAGGGCTTGCTCAGCTAGGAAACAATACACTAAAAGTTCTCTCTCTAGAACTCCAGCCTACATCAGGTAGTTGGGAAATATCATTGATGATCTAATCTCTCGTCAGAGACCCTGATCAAAGGTATGTGCCCTGAAGAAATGGTCTCGTACCATTTCAGAGGAGTAGCGAGAGAGGTTAGTGAATCTATTCAATAACTGGGCAACTGTCAGGCTGCCTTACTATAAGTATAGTAGCTCCTAAATATGCATTGAGTGTAAAGTCACTGCTACGAACTCCGATCTAAAGATTCTCTCAAAGCCCAACTATAAAAGAGTCATATCCTCATGTGTCTGGAGCATTAGAATCCTCCATCTCCCTACTTTTATTTGAATGATATAGGCAGATAGGTTCACCATCTAGTCTGATGGTGTCTCAACCAAACAGAAAAATCATGACAGAGCCTCCAGCCAATCCTCAGATACATGTGGATCAGTCTCACCTCCAAACCATGAAGGCCTTCGCCTCTTGAACTTGTGAAACACACTCAGTCAAATGGAATGATGCACTGGTGGGACTAGTGGAAACTACTTCCCTATGGGTGGTGATGCTACTAGTACACCACCTGAAGGTACTATCACTATAAGAGGGACTAACAACGACGCCACATTGCTCGGTGGTCTGTCATCGTGATATCTCACTATAATCCTAGATGGATGTCCACGTGGAATCATTCTGTAAAGAAACCGATGCGCCATGGTCAATAAGTTATACCAGGTGTGATGATTCAAAAGAGATCAAAATAAAAACATTTTTAAAAAACACGCAAACAATGTTTTCATGTTTCGAGTTGAAAATCATAACATAGGGTCCTGGTGTTTGGATGTGTCGGTCACTGCACCAACACTGGACTAGCCGAACAATAATTTGAACTCAAGTCACATAACATTATTGCTCCATTAAAATCATAGAATGTTAGTTCTTCTAGTATAATTGACCGCCATGGATACCACCTTGGCATGACCAGTCACTCAGGGCCTATGTCATGACTTCCCCAAGCCCACCTTCCATAGGCCAGGGGTTGGTGACTAGCACCGAAAAGGCATATCTAAAAAAGGGAAGGAATTGCCTTTAAACCTACACACACACAGACTAGGTACATGACAAAAGAAAACCATAGAGTAGAATTGATTATCGTAAATGAGTGAACCAAAAGTAAAAATTGACAGTATACAAACCCAACTGAAAAGAAAGTACATAAAAAATGAAAAAATGTGCTCTATAGGTTTTCCACCAAGGATCCTACCTGAAGGGTAGGTACAAATCATCGTCTGTCGTCACTACTGCTCAGTACGTCTACTAATTACCTTTGAGCACCATTTTGTCCTGGATCCCCAAACCTTAGTCAAGCTGTCCGTCTTCTACACAAGACACAATAAGGTTTGGGAAAAGATTTTTCATGGGTGAGTATAACAACACTTAGTAGGGACCCCGAGACCCCCAATGGTCTCCAAGGATACACATGAAAAAACTACAAAGCATGATCTAAATCAAAAATAATAAATTAAAAGACAACTCACACTAGGTATAAAACGTAGAGAATATAAATAAATATGATTATTATTGAGCTATATCATTTTATTCAATTGAGAGATTCTTCTACCGATCCATAAAGGATCGCTGAACTGGTGATCCACAAAGGGTCTCTCTACTGTTGAGCCATAGAGGGTCGCACTAATGCTGATCCACAGAGGGTCACACTTATGCCTATCCTTGGAGGGTCTATCTCATACCGATCCATAGAGGGTTTCTCTATTATCGATCCATAGAGGGTTGAACCACCACCAATCCATAGAAGGTCACTCTCATGTCGATCCACGGAGGGTCTCTACTCACTTGACAACCAGCCACAAGATTCCCACACATGGTGCACCTGAGTCTTAGAGATTCTTATACTCATTATATCAGTCACACCTCAACCTCAAACTTATCCCACAAAGAATTAACTCAAAGGGTTGTATTTTCCTAAGGGTTCCAATGTGATATACGACACATCAATCAGACGCCTAGTCTGTAAGTTATAAGCAAAAAGGTAAATGGGGCCCGAATGGATTCGAGTCTGATCCAACATGGTCATATTTCAACTTATTCCAAAACCATAGTGAATTATCTCTAAAGGACCGCCCCATCATAAGGGTCCCAAATCCACATACAACGCGTCAATCAGACACATGGTTCACGAGATACTCATGTTTTAGTGAAATAGGACCGGTTGGGTCAGGTAGGGGTCTGGCTCGGCCAGCCTGTTGGGACTACAGTTCTGGCCTGGCCAATAGGTCCGGCTCACAGGTTTGGCCTGACCAGTAGGTCTGACCCTTCTGGAAAACCCAGACAGTGTAGTACGGGTCGGTAGAGCCGAACCAAATGTTGGTCATCCGGTTCCTCCTTTCTAGCGGCGCCAGTGGGGTGCCACCCTTCCTTCTAAAATAGTCGACAGGAGCCGAACATTGTAATCCAGCTAAGAGACCCAAGTGGGCCACTTCTCTCCCCCGGGTGATGCGTCAGCGCCACACAGATCCACCCTCCAAGGCCCAGCTGGCCGCAGTTCTCGCCGCCACATCTCTTGCAGGTGCGACTTCTCCATGTAGCCGGCTCGGACCAGCCCCCGCTGACGGTCGTTGGTGCAACCGTACTAGTGGTGCCTTGCCCACAGGTGGTTCCACAGGCCACCATAGATGATTCGGTGGTCCATTATCCTTTATGTATGTGCCTACTATCTTTCCAAGTTGCCACCTTCACTGCGAAGCCTGCAGAATAACATTGATATCATGTTTCTTGGTCACCCTTGAAGAACACTCAAAACCCAATAGTGGCATAGGGTTCGGTCCTTGATCGGATAGGCATGTTTTCATCGCATTATCATTTCAAAATGGGGTTATAATAATTATCATTTAGAAAGAAAACCCCCCAAATTGTAACCCTGTAACAACCATTCACTTGAACAAATGAGACATGGATCAACCCGTTATTGTATTGGTCAGAATTCATTATATTTTCCAAGAACATAATGAGAGGAATCATAAAAGAACTTAGAAATAAAAATAATTCCCCGTACCTTGATTCTGTGTAATCTGATGCAGATGAAGGAAAGGAATCTACATACATTGTCATTCGAAGTTATTCACTTCTTCTCAATCCCCGATTTGATTCCTCCAACGATCTTCACTCGATCAGCATACTTCATTTGAAGGGAAAGTCATCAATGTTATGTTAAAGGGTTCTCCCAAGGTTGTCAAATATTTATCAAACTATGTGACTAAATAAAAAAAACCTCTCATGTTGAGTTCATTAATGAACCGTAAGTAATGTTACATTAATCACACGAGCATTGTGGTTACACAACGAGAGGACTGAGTCATTAAATGACCCTAATTTATTAACCTCCATTACACTACGGTTCTGAAAATATCCTCTCAACTGTGGAAGAAAAAGAATAAAATAACTTATAGTTATTTTATTATTTTTCTCCCAAAAGTCCAAAAATTAACTTTTTTGTCTGACCTTTGCCGGTCGAAGTTATACTTCGCCTACGCAAATCCCAGCACTGAAAATACAACAGTGCTCTCGGATTTTCAATCCGAGCATTGATTAAAAAGTTATAAAAATCCCACCCACAGGTTTACTAAACATACCTTAAAAAAGTTCAAAATTCCATTCTGAGCTCTTCGAACTTTGGAATCACATGCCATCAATTTTTGGCAGTCTTTCAATAATTCCATATAATTTGAAAAAATTTATACAGAATTTCTAGGTGTTTACATGTAATTATAGGAAAGATTATATAAAATATATTTTCCCCTATGGAAAATATTATGTACGAATATAAAGTGTGTAAATTTGAGACATGTTCATATATAATATTTTTCATTCATGTGCTTCCCATGAATATCATTTTCTACTTAGTGAAATTTCAGAGACCAAAGGGAGAATAAACTATAAAATTTCATAAGTCAAAAATGATAAAATAATTCTAATTTATCCTATTTAACCAAATAAATAAGAGTTCCATCAAGTGTTTCATATGATTATCATCCATGAAAATTAGAATAAAATGATCAGAGGATGATTTACAAGATGAAAATATTCAAGATAATCTCACCTAAAAAGATTTACACCTTCAACTCATACATGTGGAATCCATAAAATGAAGAAAGAATCTAGATTATTGATACAATTAAAACTGGGATGATGGGAATAAAAATAAACACCAATTATAAATATTTTTTCTTTTCCCATTATAAAAAAATTAGGCAGGGTTTGATCTGTTGGCCTTCAACCGAGGTTTGATTTAGTTGAGTTTTATATGATTTATCAAATTCTAATATAAATTAAATATTTTTTTGTTTTAAAATTTATTTTTTATTCTCCCCAATTTCATTTTTTTCTCAAACCCTTCTAATGTTGCAGTGATCTCACAATTCATGATTATGAAGTACCAATCCAATATAGAAGGTCTAAGGGGAATTAAAGTGGTATTATTGAATTTCAATGATATAAAACTATTTCACTTGTTTTATGAAGCATTGAAGGTGATAAGTGGAGGTTATTATTATTGGTCCATTTTATATAATTGATATTGTAGTATTCTATTAGTTAATCTTATAAGATGCCCTCCATTTGAATCTCAATTCATTTAATTAGATTTTTTTAGTTTGAGAAGATGCATGGTGTAGGATTTATAATAGGTATGTGATTAGGTTTGTTCATTCAATTGAATATTTTTTCCACTCACCATGTAGGGAAAAATTCATTGATATTCTTTGGGTTACTTTCATACATTATTATTTTCATACATTAGAAAATAATAGTGGTTGAGAATATGAATGGTATTAATTCTTGTCATTAGATCAAGTGATTTAGATCAAATTTATATGATGATAAAACCCAATTTAATTCATCCATGAACCCGCTATATTTATTTCTAACAATTTGTGATTTTTCATTTCATTTACTTTAATTTCATAAATTAATAACCAAACATCCTCAAATTCTATCAAGATTTCAAGAATAAAAAAAATTGCGAGGAAAGTGACAGTCAATGACTATATCCTTAAGAGACAAACCTATGTTAATATTTGTTCAATATATAAGGGATTTATAATTTCAATTTTGATAGACCTTAATGATGGATCTATCTAACATGGAACAATTTCTAGGAATTTGATATGATGAAATACTGGTTTATGATGAACTGTAATTAATGATTGATTTTAGTTTTTATTATGTTTTCTATTTTCATCCATTATTTTCTTATTTTTTTACTAGGATAATTATTAATTGTAAAAAATTTATCTCATAATGTATTATTATTATGATGCCTAGTTATAAGTGGATGATGAGCTCAGAGAAATGGTTAGTAAATTAGTTGGCAAAAAAAAAAGGCTAACTAACATTTTCATCCACAAGTGAAGGAATACCTAGAAACCTCGGTCAAACATGTATAAGAATCATCCATGATTTTGGTATTGGAAAATTTAAGAGATATTTTGGAGTTATAATAGAAATATACCTCTAAATAATACCAAGTTTCTTTTGTTGAGGGAGGAAAATAATTACAAGTGAAGGCTTTGTATTTTATACTTCCAAGACCAGTTTTATAGAGGTGTCATAAATATACAGGGTTAGAAATATACTATATTTAGAAAGGGGAACTCCAAGATAAGAATAAAGTAGTGAAGAAAAAAATGAATGACAAACATATTGTGGTTATAATTAAATAAAAACCCCTTTAGACTATGGATAAGTTAAAGGATACCTTACAATTAAAAGTAAAAAATTTCCCCTATTGGAAGGGATAAACCAAGAAACTTTCCTTTTCTCTCTATCACTCAAATTTTCAATTATCTTTTGTTCTCAATAAATGTTTCATTTATTCTTATTTTTTTTCCTATAGGTATTCAAGGAGGGAAGTGGTTGGGAGTTACACTAACGAAATGTTCTAAGGAAATTTAAGGAATATTCCCATCCACAATAACTATGTTGTGTTCATACTTTTATAAGAATTTGACGACTACTATATATTATGAATTCTACTAAGATTTCATGATATATTATAGATATGTTCATGGAAGAAAATTTTAATCTATTTGAGATATTTTTATATTTATTCATAAATAATTTTTGAAATATTTAGGAAATTCATTCTTTTATTGTTATGTTTTTTAGTGTGCTTTTTGGATATTAAATTATCTTAAATATTTTCCTTTCTAGTAGAAAAGTCTATTATAGTTTTAAAGATTTATATTATATTGAAATTATAGAATTTATATGATTATGAAGTTATTTTTACCACTATTTTCATAGATTTGAACTTAGGTTAGTAAACATGAAATGAAAAATCATATCATGGATTGGATATATATATATTAAATCCCTTAACCGAGTGACATTATAAGATTTTTCTTGAATATTAATCCTTATAATCTCTTTTTTGAGACTCACAATCAATGTTGGTAAACTAAAACTATCCATGATTCTATTTCAAGTCATTATATTTATGTTTTTTATATTTATTATAAAGGAAATCATTCAATGAAAAAAATAAATTTCTACCAATAACATATATTTTTGGCCACCATGATATTTGATATCAATTACGCCTTAGAATCCATTAAATTTCTATTAGGAAAGTTGTATTATAGTTATTATTCGTCCCTTCCAACCCATATCTTAGGAACATTCCTTATTCCATTATTATTTATTGTGGGTAAGAGTGTGTTCTGTGGGAATAATAGGGAGGTATATACTATTTTGGGTTGAGTAAATGAGGGCCTACATTTTTTGGAAACTGTTCTTGAAATCCATAATATATCAAGTTGACCAATATTCACTCATAGTCTTTAAAGAAAAATATATCTAAAAAAGAGTTATATAAATGTAAAAAAACTACATAATAAAAAATCATAAAAAATAGAAAAATGATTTTTTTGATTCTTTATTATTCATTATCTTAGTTTTGAACCATCCAAAAGGTAAAATGGGGAAAATGGGATTTGTGAGTGATATAATTGTGAGGGTTGGAGTGAGTTTATTCACTTTTAGCACATTCTTTATTTTGAAATGTTGTTTACAATAGATATTAGAAACTCTTATACTACCTAAAAATGTTTAAATATAAAATCACACTGACTCTTAACTGAAAAACCATGTATTGGATGTCCTCTTGAGTGCTACACTAGTTTTCATCAGTAGATAACTTAATATTGTAGTGAACTTGGGGTATGATCATATGAACTTTAGGAATAAAAAACTCCACTTACAATGTTCCTTGTGTGAAGAGGTAAAATCTCTTTGTGAGGTAGGATAAGAGCAACTTGGGTGGGATTTAAAATATGAAAACCCAACAAAAATGAAATAAACAGTTGGTGAGGCTTATAAAGGTGGTATGATATTTTAAATAAGGAATGAATGAATAATTTTTTCTATTATATTAGTTTTAAATTATTCATTAAAATATTTTTTTATCTTTAATTCATTATATTCTTCAAGAGTTAAATAGTGTAAGTGTGGGGTAGTGATGAGAGATAACTATTTTAAAATTTTAATAAGTTTTCAATGATAATTAAACCCAAAATTCAATTTATACCTAATAAACACTCTGTAATAATTTTTCAAGTTTTTAATGGAATTGTTAAATGGATTTAATCATTAATTTTTAATTGTTTAAATAATTTTTTTGATTAATTAAAAAAACATTAACATAATTTAGATTTTGCGTTCCAATTGGTAACATGATCTTAATTTTTATTTTTATTATTTTAAATGAATCCTAGTATAAAATAGATAAATCCTACATTTATTTTTTTTATGTTCATTAATTTTTAGAAATATTTTATCAATGTGATGATACAAAACATTCTATTATTGAGAAGTTATTGAAATCAATAAATAACTTCATATGTATTCTATTTTTAAGTAGAATAATTGGATACATAACAAAATTTTAGGAATAAAAATATAAAAAATATAATTAGTTGTGTTTTTCTTACATTAGAATCATTTATAAACAGGGATAATATATTTAACTATATTTTATAAAATTATTAGAAAATAGAGTATTACTAAATCAAACACATTTTTAATCATGGATACCCATATTTTAGGTTAACATGAGTAATTTGTTTATAAAACCTCATTTTTCAGCCTTAAAAAAGTCCCTATATTCCCTCTTGGCCCTGGAACCCTTATTCCCACCCCCTCTATCACGTCTCACCTAGTTCACTCTATAAATAGTATCCATATTGATTGAAGACAAGTCCTCAAGTGTACCTCTTCGTATGCCAAAGGTTGTTGACTAGTAGCGTGGATCTAAAGGTGGTACAATGAGAAGAATATACCCTCTAGATCAATACTAAATATATTAGAGTAATAAATAAAATATGAAAACAATATAATATAATAATAAAAAATAATTAATGATAAACAAACCGCCTAGAATGTTTCAAATAAAGCCAACCATTCATGAACTTTCTATTCCAAAAAATATAAGCTAGTAAATTATATATAATATGGATAGGCTGAAAAAAGAATAAATAAATAAAATAATCCTACTCCATACTGAATCATGGTCACTTGGAAAACCAATAATCCCATTCCATGTCATAGAAAAAAATACAAAACAATAAAGAATCATGAGCTATGTCCAAACCAGTAGTCAAGATATATGTCTGGGTACCAAAAAATAACCTGAATAATATTTGAGTAAAACTAAGTATGCCATCACCAATTGTGTCTAATGAAAATACAATTTGTGAATATAAAACATGAAATGTGAAATAATGATAATAATGGTAGTAGAGAGTGATTTAAAAATAATCATTTTCATGCTCAGGTTCCTCATAGTATCCCTGATTGACTATACCTTCTTCATCTAGATCCACATTATCTATGAGAATTTATATATTATATAAATATTCCAGATACATGTGGTATATAAAAAAGGAATCCAAGTATAATGATAATCATAACGGGTGTCATAACTAAATATGTTAAATACAACCATGCATTAAACCAAGGGGAAATGGATAATCAAGTCTATCAATTACCAAAAAATGATAAAAGGCGAGGAGAATTAGGTATGATGATTTAAAATAATTTTATGTGGAATTCCATGTCCATTGATTTCAAATTAATGATTATGAGAATCACCTCCAAAAAATTCTAACAAATAATGAGGCGTTCCTTATCCAACAATCTCAAATAAAAAATGAGGAGCACCATGTCCAACAATTTCAAAAAAGTGACTAGGAGTGTCTTTTACAAAATTTATTAAATTTTTTTAACTATCTCAATTCTATATACATTATGACACTATCCATGGAATTTTGTATTATAATCCAAGTATTTGTATAGGCATAATTAGTACATATGAATGTTACATTTATTAATTAACCATATTAAAAGAGAATCATCCCCAAAATATTTATATTAAAAACATGACTTTAATAATTTAATTTATTTATATAGAGGAAGGGAAAGTGACATGGTCATACCATTCACATTTCATTTAAAACAGATAAATTCTATTTGAAATTAACATAATTTATTTCAACATATTTACTTCAATTTTATATCTAAAATAATTGTTTAAATAACTAAATGAAGTATTTATTGCCATATCTTATTATAATATATCCAGATAAGTCATTCCACTCATTTAAATTCTATTCCTTGAGAATAATCCATACATTTAAAAATTTAAACATGGAAAAGGGTAAATTCTTTCTATCTAAAAATTTACATTAAATCTAATCCATTAATCCTTACATTTATAAACATCAATAAGGGGAAAGAAAAGTTCCCACACCATTTATTAATCTATTCAGTTCAAATTGACCATTCTTCCTTTGAATATTCAATCCCAACACATCTAAAAAATGTTTTGGTTAAAAACATGAATTTTACAATGATGGTAAAAAAATAGGAGACACCCTTATGAGTTATCCAATAGGATTCCAAAAACTTCTTAAAATTTCAATGAGTCTTATAGGGTTCTAAGTGATGGTCATGGTAATAAATTAATGGAGTTACATAATTTTCAAGTAACGTAGAAAAATAATCACATACTACACAAAAAAACATATTATAAACATGAAATAATTTAAGGGAAAATACACAGACCACCTACCATATAATAAGTAATCTTCATTCATCAATTATTGACATTTTAATCAAAATGGAATGATAGAAAATGAAGAACCTCATAAATCCCATAAAAAATGGTATATTATCATATATAAGGATCCTACCATAATAGAGATTATAAAATGAAAAAATATGTGTGATGAACCATATAATTAACTCTAAAATTCCAATGCATCTAATAGCATTCAAATCACACCACGAATGAATAAGATATCCTATGGAGGAAGAGTGAAGTAGGTGGGAGTGCGCGCAGGGCTAATGGGAATGATTGAGTAGGAAATGTAGCAAAAATCTATTAAATTTCAGTGGAAAAATGGTCCATCTTTTCTATTTTAAATAGCATAATGGTTATCCAACAATGTTAGGAAAACTACAAGACAATAATGGGGGATCATACTCCAAAGAACCATCTTACCACATTGTTTCTTGACATGATTTACACTACCTTACACTGTCCATGTAGTTTTATAGTCTTAAGAACTCCTATACAATGTAGTTATATCATGTGGTTATGAATACCATTTACCAACCTTTAATGTTCCTACATGAGTCTACAACAAATCACATGGTTATCTCGAACACATCACATGGTTAAGAAAACCATGTCCCTATATTAATCATTCCATATGGTTTGGTCGTACTTATATCCCTAATCGTTCACCAACTCTGTGCCTAGAGATGTTTATCTAGAAAAATATTTATTGAAGCAATAAGACCATAAAAAACATATGATATTATGAAAAACATATCGAACCTAAAAACACATATAAAAAATCATTTTAAGGTGGAGAAACTATTAAAATTTTATTATGATTATTGGTTTAAGACTTGGCCCTTCTATTAAAGGAAAATGAAAATTTGTTTATAATTTCTAAACCAGTTCAAAAAATGGGATCCTATAACCTCCCCACCTTAGAACATATCATCATTGAGAAGATCTGGTGGAAAATATAAAAATCACATGACATACTTTGGCCATGAATTCCCACTCAAATTACAGTTTTTCATTTCCAAATGTCCAACATGCATCAATGTTCCACTTTAATCATACATCATTTAAACTGCTAAAAACTAAGACAATTATCATGGCCATTAATGAAATTCTATGATTTAGCTTACTCAATACTATATAACCTGAGACATGATTACCTCACTGTCCCTTTAATCCACCATCCTGTGGTTCCCCCACCATATGTTCTAGCTTCCAATAGCCAATTCCGAACACATATGAGATCATTGATCTCAGTCTTAGATTGATTTAAAATGATGAATTCCAATCAACCAAGATAGATTTATCACACATTATTTTCAATGAAAATCCCTGAATGAAATTTATATTTCACTCGTCTCATCCGAACGACCATCATGATGTAGTTTCTACCCTAAAAACATCCAAATACTTATAGAAACTCAATATGAACTTATTCTAGATGAATATTTTTGGGAAATCACAGCTTCTACAGCTGATACATCTCCAAAACTAGATTTTGAATACATTTTTTCATGGTGTACTGATATCACATTGAGAATGCTCACTGAATACCGTACCTAAAATTCCGTGATGTCTCATGACCAAACCATTGCCAGTTCATAATCGTTGTCATGCCACAATATGACAATCGACACATAGATGATATATAACCCTAAGATCATCAAAAGCCATCCCAAGCTTAATTTCTACACTCAGACTCCACCCAAGTCTATATCTAAGACCATACCATGAATTTATTGAGAAATCAATTCGTGCATTGTTCCATTTATCCAGTGATATTCGATAGTCAAAATGACCATTGAAAAACCATTCTCAATGTGCCAAAAACCTCCTCACATAATGGATCCCACTAGTGATTGACGTATTTCTCCCCACCTTAGGATAATATTTATCATTTTACAAATGAAATAGTCCTTAATTACCATATCCCATGCCCCATACAACCCTGAACATAATCACTGAAATGGTTAATAACCTACTCATTCTTGAGAACAAAATGAAACATCACTCATCACTCATTCTATCTTATGATAATTATTCCCATGGAATTTTTTGAGTATTAAATCACAATGAGGGTCACCACCCTCAAGAGACCAATGGTGCACTCACCACCATATGTGTCACCTTAAACAACTCCTCAAGAGATACTCCCACATAATTTTTTCATCCAACCATAAAAATATATTTAGGTAGCTCATTGCATAGATGATAGTCTCTAAGAGTACTACAGTTGATGTTAATATATTGGAAATTATTGTCTATAAACTATGATTATGCTTAGATTCCATCGATAGGTGTGGATCAATATATATAAGCCATAATCACATCAAACTAAGAAATACTAACCTCTAACACTGTGTCTTCTAAAAATGACTGTCAAGGTCCACCAATAGGTCAACTATCTCAAAACCCCCAAATTATTTTCAAATTATCCCTCACTTTAAATAACTTTCCCTTAATCATCCCAAAGATTCGGGTCACCACACACATAGTCATCATAGTTGAAACCATCATTCCATGGACCACACTTAGACACTCATTAGTGTTTCAAATCAACTATTTAGCATATGAAACAAGTGTAAACTATACATTCCATAATAGTAGGAGAAAATCTCATAAAACACGGCTAAACACCCAAATCATGGTCCCATGATCCATTCATAAACTAGTTCAAGATGAAATTTAAAACCAACACATAAATATTAGTATGCTGGGAGATCCCTTGGTACCCATCTTTCAAATCATGCACATTTCCATTCTATGATTTATCAAATGATCATTTGCCTCATGGTATAGTATGAGAAATTAATGTATCAACCACGCAACCACTGGTCAATAGGGACATACACCTAAATTTTTCTTACCCTAAAATATAGTATTGGTATATGATCACCCAGGTGGTTCCTAAAAAACCATAGCCATCACCATGCCTTTATCACAAAATTTGAGAACCTTTCATGAACTAGCCTTGAAACAAGCATAAACAATACCTCTATCCTTAAGGATTCCATAACCCTGGTTCAACTCCACTCACATGTTTTTATTGATAAGAAAACATTGTTAACTCAGTAGTGTTTGAGTCAAATCTAAGGGATTATAGGTCTCGCAACTATTCCAATCAATACATTCTCAAAATGGGCCCACTATGTCAGCCTACCTAGCCCTATGGTCTCTCAAACTAGAACCATATCCCACATAAGGGACTCAATTACATGAAATACAATGGGCCTATAATCTCTCTCTAAAGATATTAAACTAATTGTATTTAAAAAGGTCATCATCCTATATGTGTTAAAATCAATTAACATAGGATTGACGACATCACCTTCTAATAATTGGCCAACCAAGCCTTGATCCTCTCCAAGAATCTTTATAAAGAATTTATCATTAGAGGGTAAAAATTCCAACATAAAATGATAAATAAATAACACTCATAAGTACTCCATATACTGTAATACCCCCTTGAGGTTCAACATACTGAAAAACCAATCGCCTACCAGGTGCTGTCATTTCATCAACAAAGAGTCCAACCCCACTGAAATGGCCAAATGAATAATACTTATTGTGCATAAAATATCAACTAAAAATGCTACATGTTTCCTAAAACTAAGGGAACTACCACAATGGGAAAACCCCCATATACAAAAAGTATCAACTTTATTAATAGATTCATGCCTAAAAGGCCATTAGGATCTACTTCCAAACAATAATGTTCAATCTACAACATAATAGAATCTAACTGAGACTCCTATAATATATATTTTCCCATTTAATGAATCTATAAAGAAAATTCTAAAGACAACCATTTCAAAAATGATATTCATTATCAAGACCATGAAAAGTTTTTTTGAGCCATTTTAGAACATCACATTTATTATAACCATCAAATAGTCCTAGATATATTCAATTTCAAACACTACTGAAATTGGAAAATATAAATTTCATTATATTTAGTTGATGTCTCATAAAATTCTATGAAAATTACCTCATAATTTCCTTTTAAAAAATTTTTTGTTCCCTAATTTCTCACAAATGAGATTAGTTAAACAAAATTTCAATTCCATTCTATAGACAAAAAAATTATTTATGTTGCAAATTATATTTTAATTAACTGACTCCTCATGTCAACAAATATATAAATAAATATAAAAGGTATATTATTAACTAAATATAAATTTTCATGTAATATGATACTATGCATTTAAATGAGAAACATAATAATACGCCAAGGTTTTGTTTACCTAGTAATAAAGATAAAATAATTGACCTACAAGGGTCTAGTCATGCATTACGATGTCTAGTTATACGGGTAACGATTCCCAATTTAAGAAGGCAATGGTTTATCAATTAAAATTGGAATCCCATTTAAGAGAAACCCTTTCATAGTTTTTTTATTCAATATTTAACACATCCTCTATTGGTTATCTCATAAGTCTATGATGCTAAAACTCCCCCACAAGTAATGAGTGAAGAACATAAGGATTTAGTTACATGGGTCGTCATTCCAAAGTTATAAAGGTATAACAAATTATAATTTGTAATTGACACTCCATTTAACCATATTCCATAATTAATCCCTTGATTATTCATAGAAATAATTTTTATTTATTACGATTTATAAATTTCATTCAGGTAGGTTCAAAAACCATTTTTATTTCATTAATTTATTTCAAACTGATTAAATTGAATGATTCCATCAAGAAATATGGGAAATAACCATTTATGTTAAGGTAGAAACATTATTTAACCAACCATACACCAATACATAACATATAAAGACACCAAATTAACAAATAATATAGTTAGGAATGGAAATGACCACATAAGAATGGCATACAAATAATCATTCCAAATAATCATAGAATCATAATATATAGATATGCATGATAGAAATCACACAAGAATGGTATAAATATATGGATTATAATGACATGTGAATTATATGTTCCTGAAATGATGCATTCATACACCTCAACACTTTCCTTATCAGGGAAAGAGAGAAATCCCATAATTTAGAAACCATCAGATATAAAACAAGTCACTTGAGGTGAAATAATAATTAACTATAATAATAATACAACCTGAAAAATAATAACTTCCTTGAAAACATGATGTTTCCTCCACGTGTGAGTTGTCCATTCCTTGGAATTATCTATTTACCAAGTTTTTACAAATTACTAATCTCTATTATACTATCCCAAAAAGTAATATAAGGGAAATGAAATATCTATTTACACTTTTTCATGTCCCAAAATATTTGACCCTATAAACAATAACTAGAATGATTAGATATATCCCATAATCATTCCTCCCTATGTATAAAAGGTTTTCAACCAATAGAAAGGGTCTAAAGGTGGTACATTGGGGAGACTATACCATATGGATTAGTACTAAATACAGTGGAGGAGTTAATGAAAGATGAAAAAAGTGGAAGATAATAATAAGTGAGATGTAATGATAACTAGAAAACCTAGTAAGTGTGGAAAAAAATCAACCATGTATGAACATGATGTGCCAAAAAATACCAGACAGTCCACATATAGAATGTACTATATACAACATAGATAGAAATACAAAGCAATAAATAAATAAAAAACTATAACTCTAAAAGGAATCATGTGTACATGAGGAACAACTAATTGCATACCAAGTCATATCCTAGAGAATAAAATAGAAAATAAGTATGATCGAAGTCCTAACCTGTAGTCATGATATCTATTCGAGTACCGAACGATGACCCAAATAGTTTTTCAGTAAAACTCAATAAGCCACCCCAAATGGCTTCCAATGTAAATATGATCTGTTAATAGAAAATGAAAAGTGTACAAGCTTGATAATAAGGGAATTAGGAAATGATGTAAAAATAAACCATGTCAATATTAGGTTCATCAAAGGATCCTTGGACAACTATAACTACTTCAGGCTAATTTGGAATGTATTTGGACATTTATAATTTATATACATAGACTTGATACCCATGGTATATATCCAAGGAAACCATTTAAAATGATAATCATATGGGGTTTCAGAACCAAAGGAGCATCAAACAAAGCATATAAACCAAGGTGGTTCAGAGAATCAATTCTAAAAATTCCCAATAAACAATAAAATATGAGGAGCATCAGGTCTATCCATTTAAAATAATTTAAATTGGAATACTATATTGAATGATTTAAAGTAATTTATTTTTTGGAGGATTTCCAACAGCTTCAAATAAATAATGAGGAGAACCCTATCCAAAAATCTGCAATAAATATTTAGGATGACCATATACAAAAATTTCAAAAACATTATTAGGAACATCATGTCCAACATCACCTAATAATTCTCAATCCAATCAATTCCATATGCCTTATAAACCCATCCATGGAATTCCATATCTTAATTCAAGTATCACTCTCAGAATAAGAAGTAATAAGGCACATTAAATTTAATAATTAGAAACTTGACATGAGAAATATCCACCAAAAAATTATAATAAAAAAATTCCCATAATCATTTCATTTACTTGTACCCGATAAGGGAAAGTGACTTGGTCATACCTTTCAGATTTCATTTATAATAGATAAAGTCCATGTGAAGAACATATGATTTATTTTAACATATTCATGTCTATTTTACATCTCACTTATTAGTGATAAGGGAAAAAAGAAGTATTTATATCTATAACATATTACAATATATCTAGAGAATATAATCCATGACCTTAAAGTCATCTCCTTGATAAAAATCACTATTTTTAAAAATTTAAACAAAAATAATGGTAAGTCTAAACTATTTAATTTTTTTACTAAATCTAATCCACTAATAATTAAATTTATAAATATAAATAAGGTGAAAAAAGTTACCACAATATTTGGTAATATATTTAGTTCAAATTGATCATCCATACTTTAAAGTTTCAATCCAAACACAATTAAATGGTGTTTTGGTTAAATACCCAATTTTCTTATTGAGGGTAACAAATATGACACACCATAAGGGGTGATACAAGATGAGGACACAAACATCAAACAATGTTAATTAGTCTAATAGGTTTCTATGTATTTTTATATAAAATTAATTAAAGTATTTTCACAATTTAAATAAATACACAGAGATTCTGATTTGTGGAACAACATTATCATTTTATAAACATGACAGAATTTATGGAAAAAGACATAGAATACCTATCCTATAACAAGGAAGAATCACTCATCCAATATTGTCCCTTTAATTTAACCAATATGAAATAAAACAAATAACTATAAAAACACCATAAAAGTAGTGAAACTTTGATCACTAAATGACCAAACAAAAAGAGAGAAGACATAATTAAAAAAGAGTTAAGAGGAATCTTAGACTCACATCTAGAATTCCAATGAAACTGATGATGTTCAAATCTGACCAAGAATGTGGGAGATCTCTCATAGAGTAAAAGAGAATAGGATGATGTGGATAAAGTGCTAGTAGTTATGATTGAGGATGAAATGGGGTAAAAATAATTTAAGAACAGAGGAAAAATGGTATTTTTTCCTTTGTAAAGTGGCCCATGTTTAGGCTTCATGCTTAGAAAAACCGTGTGCCATCTATATGGGATCTGTAATAGTTCTATTCTTTATTTCACATTAATAACTGATTTATTACATAAGTTTAAACTTAATACAAACTATATGTTCAAGTAGTATAGTGGCTTTGTGAATTATGTACACTATATAACAACATAAAATATGGAATATAACATTTTATTGAAAACTTCTTCAACATTATAAAAATAATTCTTTGAACATAAAACTAGTTCTGATAACTTGGGGACATACATAAGAAAGGGGTGGTCTATAAATCCCAATAAGGGAATAACCACAACATATGTGACACATGTCATACCATAGGAATATCAATGAGGAATAAAATGAACATGAATAATAAGGCATGATATAACATGATAATCATAATATGGGAAATGTGGAAAACACAATAAACCATTGAATCATAAATACATGTCAAGTACAAAACTTCCAAGACATCATGATAAAAAAATACCATATAGGAATTAGGTTCACCACCTATACCAGTGTGATGTACCATGATACTAATCCTTACCCAATTCATTGGATATGTATTTGGATGCACCCATCATGTTCATTTCATTCTCGTTCTTATCTGTTCTATATAGATCATAAAAAATGGATTTTTTCATAATTATAATTTATTCTAAGATCATGAAGTGAGAAATAATCATATTTAAGTACCCAATAAAAAATTATATGTTCATTAATATGAATACACTTGATAGTAAATGGGTATGGTGTTCACTACACAATTTTTTTGGCAATGAAAATTATTTTGACATTTCGACAGCATAACAACGTCACATAAAAATTCATAAAATAGTTTAATGAGAGAAAAAGGGGTATATCATAATTTAGACCCACAATTTAAAGTAATAGGAACATAAAAATACATTTCCCAACATAAGTAATTGGAAATAAAAGGCATAAAATATTTAATAAAATTTAATAAATAAGATAAAGGAAATAACCATTACAAAATTTTAGCCTGGTAACAGGTGTACATAAGGGTTCATAGGAGATAAATTTTAGTGAAAGGGTATATAATAATTTATAAATAAATGGGAATTAATGGGGATAAGGAATAATATATCCCAAAATTATCGAACTAAAATTAATAAGTATAACATAAAAAAGGGGTGCTTGAAAAAAAGATAGGAGATAAATCCCTTACAAAATTTCCACATAGTAATGGATTACATTACATTAAAAATGAGAGATGATAAATAATATCTCATTAATATATCTTATATTTTAAATTAAGGTAATGTTTATAAATAAATTACATTTTAAACAATTAAAATTACGAAGACAATTTGCAAATACAGTGCTTGAATTAAAAGGAGGGGTGGAAAGTGGGGATCCATTACATGAGTGTGTGGACCCAAAATCTTGAAAGGAAAGTATTGAGAAATTTTGGAAACATTTGGGGGACTCAAGATAGTCTAGGTTAGATTATTAATGTGTTCAAACATTTTTCAATGAAGAGAAAATAGAGCATGGGTGAGTTTATAAAGGAAAAGATTTGGCTTCCTTTATTATTTTGGTT
This sequence comes from Viscum album, assembly GCA_963277665.1. Taxonomy (NCBI): domain Eukaryota; kingdom Viridiplantae; phylum Streptophyta; class Magnoliopsida; order Santalales; family Viscaceae; genus Viscum; species Viscum album. Next base: position 2,105,200,484 of record OY728165.1, read on the forward strand.
TTGGACTCTACAAGATAAAATATTCAAAACCACAAACCATCCATTTTTTCCCAATGTTTATACAAAATGGGAGTTATATAAATTATTTAATAAGGTAAATATCCAAAACTTATAAAATAGTTCCCTTGATTTTATGGATGTGAGTCGTACTCCTAATGAAATTATTTTAAAATCTTAAAATATTTTACAAGTTTTATAGGATTCATAATGGATATATAAAATAAAAAGAATAAACATAAAATTACATTATTTTAAGGTTAATAAATATATTTTTTATCCTATTTTTATTAATTATTAAATCACTTTTGGTTCATTATGATGTCATAAAACAAAAAGTATATATATACGATATTTTTTTCCCAAAAATTTGACTGTCTCAGAAAATTATGAAAAATTCATCATTGGATAATTTAGATGAGATAATTAAAAAAATATTAGTTATATATATATAATTTTCTTAATATGTAAATTTTCACTTTTAAAATTAAATCAACATTTATTAAGAAAGGTTTGGTTTTCTGAAAATAAAAGTTTTCCAACACTTATAAAAATTTCATTTTATTGGATGATCATTTATATTTGATAAAAATTATTTAATAATAATATTTTATTAAAATTTTATTTGTTTAAAAAGTAAATTAATTTAATAAATTCATTAATTGAATTTTAATATTAACAAAAAATTCAATTTTTTATTTATTGTATCAAAATAAAAATAATTTACAATGTAACAATACTAAGATGAAAATATAATCATTATTCCCTAAAAAATAACATACATATTATTATTTATAGGGTCCTAATACATATCCATTTAAGATGATAATATAATTTTTAAGAGTAAGGTGTGGGATGGTGGGACATTCATGGGGGGGGGGGTTTAACGACCATGGTTTGGTTCATTATCTTGATGAGCTTGAACTTCTCCCATAAAAGGTTTCTCTCATGATTAAGTTGGTGGATATCATCTTGGGATTGGTGAATGGAAAATCCCAGAGACACTATATCCCTTGTAATATCTAATAAATTTTCTTCATAGGGTATGATCCTACTAGGTGAGTCCATCACTTCTTTTGTCTCTGTCAATTGGATTGTTAAAACCCTATATTTATACTAACCAAGTGATTACTATTCAATGGATAAATTATAAATCAAATGATTAATAATGGTAAATTAAATCCAATAGAAAATAATTAAACCAAATAAGTTCAGGTTTTTTCTATAACCATATTTACTTAATAAGACATTTAATTAAATTAGAATGGGATTTTTATTTATAAAAATTCAGGATATCAAAATACCCTCCCTAAAAAACATCAGCTTATAAATTCTCTTTTTCCCACAACAAAATAGATGAGGAATTGTTTTTCATAACCTACTATGGTTCCCACCTTGATTATTCAAACTTGTGATTTATCCACAAAAATTTTTCAAGGTGCATTCTCCTATTTCGTAGAACTTTATCTCTGCGATCTAATATTATCACTGGATTCTCTTAATAGTAAAAGTCACTCTCTAATGGTACCACATTTGGATGGTGTATATGTGATGGGTTTGTTATTCACTTCCTCAAGATGGATACATAAAATATATGATATACTTTAGATCGGTTCTCTAGGTGTGAAATTCAACATACCACTGCTATGATGTGATAAATGATCTCAAAAGGGTTGATGTGACTTGGACTAAAATTTACCTTCTTCCCAAACCTCATCACTTTATTCCATAGAGATATTTCAAGGAATAAAACGTATCATACTTCAAGATCTAAGTCTCATAAATGATTGTTAGCATAACTCTTCTATCGACTATGAGTAGACTTAATCTGACAGTGAATGGTCTTAACCTTTTCCACCATTTACTAGACCATTTTAGGACCTAAATTTTTTTGTTCCCCAACTTCATCAAAGTATTCAAGTATTCTGTACCTCTTACCTTAATGGGATTCATAAGGAGCCATTTGTCTGCTTGAATGGAAACTCTTGTGGTAAGAAAACTAGACTAAAGGATGATGTAGGTCCCATACTCCTTTGATGTCCATATGACATGCTCTCAAAATTTCTTCTAGTGTTTGAATAATCCACTCAAATTGACGATCAGTTTGAGGATGATAGGCTAAACTGATGTTTAGCTCAGTGTTTAGAGTATGTTGAAGACTTTTCCAGAACATGGAGGTGAATATTATATCTCAATCTGATACAATTGATAGTGGTACTACTTACCACCTTACCACTTCTCTAATGTATATCCGTAAAATTTTCTCTAATGATAAGTCCTACACAATTGTTATAAAGTCAATTGTATTTTTAATATTATTCACAACAACCCATGTTTCATTGTTTCCCCAGGATATATTCAGAAGTTTGGTGATAATGTCTTCGGTGATATTCTATTATTTGTATATCTGTTTGGGTAATGTTTTCATAATCCCTTTACAATACATCAATTCAGTTTTCACTTGCTGGCATACACGACACTTTGATGTATAATCAGTGATATCATTCTTCATATTATCCCACCAATAGTGATCTTGGAGATCTTTATACATCATTTTGTTTCCTGGGAGAATGGGGAAATTAAAACTATGTGGATCATCCAACAGTTCCTTCTTTATCTTATTATTTTATGGACCACATTGTCTTGGACAATATCTCACAATTACTTCTTCATTAATATTAAACTTTGAGGATTTCCATTCTCTTAAAATCTCTACATTTTTTTATGAATTCTTATATCATTGTTTTGAGCATCCATTAACCATTACAAAAGAGATAGTTGAAAAATTATTTTTGAAATAATTAACGATGTTTCTTTCTGTGTGATTCCCATGTCCATTCTTTTCTGTTCTAAGAAGATTGGATCCTTATCAATTATCATCATTGATAATGATGCATGATCTTATATAGTTAGAGCATCCACCATATTATTTTCTTTACCAAGATGATAGTGGATTGACCAGTCATAATCCATGATCATATATAACCATCTTCATTGGCGCATAATCAGTATTATATGTGTGAATATTTACTTGAGTCATTTGTGATCCATGTATATCTCACACTTCTCCCCATAGAGATAATGATAATAGATTTTCCATGTAAATATCACAACTTCCAACTATAGATCATGAGTGGGATAGTTTTTCTCATGAACTTTCTACTGACATTAATCCTAGGTTATTTTTTTGGTCATAATACATTAACACACAACCCAATACATTATTCTAAGCATTGTTGAATATAATGAAGAGTTCTCTACTTGTGGGTAGTGTGAGAAAATGTTAAGTGATAAGTCTCCTTTTTAACTGTATGAATATTTTTCACGTTTATCATTCCATGCAAACATGACTCCATTCAGAGTTAGCTTGGTAATAGGGTTTCACAATCATGATAAATTTCTAATAAATTGGTGATAATACCCAACTAACCCAAAGAAACTATGGATATCTGTCATATATGTTTTCATCAAACATCCTTAAATTTCTTCCATATTTGTTGGATCCACATATATAACATTTCTTGTGATCATATTCCCAAATAAATAGACTTCCATTAGTTACAAATCATATTTTCTACACTTGGCATAAATATTCTACTTTCATAGGGTCTTTAACATAGTGCTCAGATGATCCTCATGATACTTCATACTTTTGGAGTATATTAGAATACCATCTATAAAGACTGCCAGTTTTTTTGAGTTAATATCTAAAGAATATATTCATAAAATCCAAGAAGATTTCTGTAGCATTAGTGGGTCTGAATGGAATCACTATTAACTCATCATACCAATACCATGTAATAAAATCAGTATTGGGAATATCTTCCTGGTCGATCCTTAGTTCATAATATTTTGACTGAAGATCCTCAGTAGAGAAGTATTGTGGCCCATGTATCTAATCAAAAAAGTCGTCAATCTAAGCTAGATGGCACTTGTTATTTATTGTGATCTGATCAAGTTAAGGATAATAAATGCAAAGGTACATTAACCCATCATTCTTCTTGATGAATAAGAATTCTACACCTCATAGTGAACTACCGTGATGCAGGAAACCTATATCCATATTCTCCTATAGTTGTTTCTTCATCTCCTCAAGTTGAACAACTACCATTATATATTTATTCTTGGATAATGGAAATTCCACAAGTATAATATCTATTGAAAAGTAAACTTTTTTTTCATGAGGAAGACCAGGTAATTCCTCAAGAAACTGATCAGCATATTCCATCAAAATATGCACATCTTCATGGAATATTCTTTCCTTAGAATCAATATTTTGATCCATATATGCATAATCACAGGGTAGTATTATACACACATGAGATTTTGGTGCTGAAGAAGATTTATATACCTACTTATACTTGTATAAAATTAGGGTTTGACTATAAATATAGAGAGTGATTTCCCCCTTGTGGAAATTTATGTTGGCTATATATAGGGAAAGAAAATCCATGATCGGAATTGAATTAAATTAAACAAAAGTAAAAAAGGTTCAATGGGATAATAAGACCAAAAAATTTGATAAGGGATGATTTAAATAATTATTATGAAATAATTCCCCAATTTTCTATTTTCATTAATAACACCACTTCCAAGATTTTTGGTTGCAGTTGAACAGTTCTACTAAACTTTATTTATATGAAGGAATGCGTAGAACAATGAATGATAACCATACCTTTAAATTTTTCATTCTAGTTATATATTTCTTGATATAGACATATGGATGAGTACAGTTAAATTTTTTAATACATAAATGTGACTCTAATGAAAATTAAAGTGGTAACTAATAAATTATATTTATTTTTTAACTTATGAATGTCAAGGATTCCATCTATGTTAACCATGAACTAGTTCCCAGCATATACGATAATGGTCATTTTTTGTTCCCTTAATAATGGTTCAAAATGAGATTATGAATTTGAAAAATCATATCCCCTAGGAGTGTCAAAACTGATACGTAGTAAGACATGTTGTCGTGTACTAGGTTACTCAGAGTCAAGCTCAAAACACCTTGTCATATTTGTTACTCCTAGGTATATATGTGACAGAACCATATCCACATTCGGTATCTATATAGGGATTGTTTTCATGATAAAAAACTTACTCTATACTAACCAAAATTTAGGTATTTTTTAAACTTAGTCTTTTCCCTATGGTTTTCACTATATTTTTCTACTCCTAATCCAAAAAATAACAAAAGTTTTCCTCTGATACCAACTATAACAACTCAACTATTTATTTCACATAAATACTTGATTTATTACAAAAGAATACAATTAATATAATCTATATGGTAGATAATTCTACTGTATTTTGTAATTAGGTACACTACCTAACAAAAAAAAAATAGAGAATACACCATCATTATTGAAAACATCATTAACATGCTCAAAATACTCCTTCAAACTTAAAAAATCATGGGATAACCTAGGGACATACATAATAAAGGGGTGGGATAAAAATCATAATAAGGGAATAATCATGGTATATGTGGTAAATGTTAGAAAATATTCATATCAATTAGGAATAAAAGGAACATGAATAATAAGGTATGGTATAGAATGATAATAATTACATGGGAAATGTGGAAACAACTAAAAACACTGAATCATAATCATAGGTCAGGGCTAAACACGGAAAGACATCATGGTGTAAAAAGACCAATAAAAAAATCAGGATCACTCCCTATCCCAATGTGACATATCATGATACTAAACATTACCCAATACAATGGAGTGTTATCTGGGAACACCCATCCTATTCATATCAATCTCGTTCTTAAGTGTGAAAAAAAGATCATATAACATGGATTCATTCATCATCCTAATTTATTCCATGATCAAGGAGTGATGAATACACCAATGTATATACCCAATAAAAAAAATACATGTTCATAAATTTGAATACCCTTGATACGAATTGAGTATGGTAGTCACTACACAATTGTTTTGGAACTAAAAATTGTGGTGACATTTCGATAACATAATGATGTCACATAAAAAATCATAAAATGGGGGTGATGAGAGAGAAAGAGGTATCTAATCAATTAGAACTGAAATTTAGTGTAATATGGATATGTTAATATAGGTCACAACATGGATAATTCAAAATAGAGGGAATATGATATTGAAGAAACTTTAATAAAGAAGAGAAAGGAAAGAAGTTTTACAAAATTTCGGCATGGTAACAGGTGTACAAAAGGGTTCATATGGGGGAGAAATGAGATTGAAAGGGGATATTATCATTTATACATAAAATTATAAGTATGGGGGATATATAATAAAATATATCAATATGATAAAATTAAAAATAATAAGTATAACAATTAAAAAGTGTTTCTTGAATAAAAGAGAAGAGATAAATCCCTTACAAACTTTCAGTATAGTAAAAAATTAGCTAAAGTAAAAAATGAGAGCTGATAAATAATATCTCATTAAAATATCAAAAATTGTATTTTAAGGTAATTTTTATAAATAAATTAAATTATAAACAATTTCAATTAAGAAGGAAATTTACAAATAAGGTTGTTGAATTGAAAGGAGGGGAAAGTTAGGATCCCTTACATGATTGTGTGACTCCAAAAGAATTGGAGGGGATTCTTGAGAGATTATGGGAACAATTGGAGGACTCAAGATAGTGTAGGGTAGATTATATATGTGATAAAAGGAGTGGTAGTGAAGAAATATGGGATATTTGGTTGGATTATATAGGAAAATATGGGGATTTATTTACTATTTTGGTTTCTGGCTCTACATAATAAAGCATTCAAAATCAAAAACCCTCCCATGGGTTTCTCCATGGTTTACAAAAAATGGTAGTGGTTTAAATAATTTAACTAGGTATGTGGCCTAACCTAATAAAATAAATCCCCTACTTATGTGGAGGAGGGTTATACTCCTAAAGAAATGATTTTAAAACATTAAAATATATTACATGTTTTAGAGGATTCATAATGGGTTTATAAAATAAATAATAAAAACATACAATCAAATTATTTTAAATGGATAAAATATATTTAGTCTTGGGTCCCATTTATAGTAATTATTACAAAAATATTCAGTCATTATGATGGCCTAAGACACAAAGTATATTTATATGGTATTTAATTTTTACTCTAAAATTTGACTGTCTTAGAAAATTATGAAAAAGTCACCGTTGGATAATTTCAATGATCTGATTCAAAAAATAATATTTATTTTACGTAAATTATTTCCTAAATATGTGAATTTTTTAATTTTAAAATAATATCTACATTTATTAATAAATATTGGGTTTATTGACAATAACATTTGTCCAACTCTAATAAAAATTACATTTGATTATTTGATCATTTATATTTGAAAAAAATATATAATAATAATATTTTATTAAAATATTATTTATTTAAAAAATCCATTAATTTATTAAATTCATTAATTTTACTTTAATATTAACCAAAAATACAATTTTTTCTTTATTCTATCAGAATAAAAATCATTTGCAAAGTAATAATAATCAGATGAAAATATATTAATTATTCTATAAAAAATAATGTAAATATTCCTATTACTAGTGTCTTGATACATATCACTTTAATACTCTAGCATACTCCCTAAGAGTAAGGTGTATGATGGTGTGACTTTCATGGGGTGGTTTGGTGAACATGGTTTGGGCTGTGATCTTGAAGATCTTGAACTTCTCCCACAAACGATTTCGTTCATTCTTAAGTTATTAGATCTAAACTTGGAATTGGTCAAGGGTAAATCCCAAAGATGTTATCTTTATTGGATGATTAGATAAATGGGCTTCATAAGGTATAATCATGTTTGTTGATGCCATCAATTTTTTAGTCAATTGGATTGTTAAAACCCTATATTTATACTAAACATGTGATCACTGTTCATTAAGTATATTTACAATAGAAATGATTCATAACCGAAAATTAAATCAGATATGATATAATTAAACCAAATATGTGAATGTATTTTCTATAAACATATTTACACAATAATAAATTTAATTAAATAAAATGAAGAATTTTATTTATAACAATTCGGTTCATTATAATATCATTTTACCAAACAACACCCTACCAAAGAATTTCCTTTCACAGTTTGCACAAACTTACGACATCCATGTGGTGTTTCTATCCTAAGTACTCCCACCCCACATGGTTGTAGTGTATGGTTAGTAAAAATATTCACAAAACTTGTTTTTACCTCTATGACTACACCAAATCACACCATTTTTTGGCTCACCTCATATGATTAAACAAAATGTTTCCCAATATAAAACAGACCACACAGTTTGGCCGCATGGTTAGAAGGAAACTTTCTCCCATTGATATTTATCCTGAAGTTTATATTTTGATTCCCAATAATATTTAAACTCATCTGGACATCTGAGACACATCTCAATCATTAAACTCCCTAAAAACAATACTTCAAAGAGTTAAAACTCTATAAATTTCATTTAGAATCTTGGTGTAAGGCTAGGACCATCCACCAAATGAGAATTAAATTTCCATTAAAAGTTCTCAAATGGTTCAAAACAAAAGATCTTACACCTATCACCCTTACTTCACCAACCCCTACACCCACATAACTAAAATATAAGATCCAGAGATATGATCCCATGTTTCGAAGGATAAAAATAATGCACTAGACCAATACAACACAACATACATACAAAATAATAATAAATTACTCTCTATATATATTTACATATTAATATATATATATAATATTAATGTATCAACACACACACATATTATTATATAATCTAATAAACATTCTATAATAATAATATTTTATAATTAATCAATTAGTTACTAATATAGTTGAATTCATATGCTTATAATTTATAATTGGTTAATAACGATCCTTTGTTTATTAGCTGTTATGAATCACAGTTAATAATAGTTTGTGTAATTATTTGTATACATATTTTTTAATGTTATAAAATACTATTATATATGTATTATATCTCTCTCACTTTATATATATGCACATATATACATGTGTAAGAATATGTTTGTGTGTGTGTTATATAATATAAAAATATAATAAAATTTTAATAATAATATATATGAATAACAGACACACACAAATATACAAACACACACACACAGACACACACACACACACACACACAGATATATGTGTGTATGTGTGTGTGTGTATAATTCATATATGTTTCATTTTAGTATTATATAATATTATTATATTTATGTGTGTAGATATATAAAAACACACACATATTCAAGTATATATATATTTTGAAAAGTAACAAGTATATATAAGTATAAATTAATATAGTAATATATATATATTACATTAAATGTTAATATTTTTTTTGTGAATATATAAATACTTATAAGCTTATATATTTAATTATTTTTTAAAATATTAATTTACCAATATATATATTTAAATTAATATATTAAAATAAATCAATATAAATTTATATATAAATATATAAAATTATATATCAATAAATTTATACATATATGTATAAGTTAATATTTCTATATTATATTTATAATATATGTTAATATACTTGTATGTGTATATATATAAATAATTACAAGTTTATATATATATTAACATATTAATTCACATATATCTATTTATATATATTAACATATTAATATATATTTTATTATATTCATTTATATATACATATATATTAATATGTTTTTATTTATATATTATTATATATATATAAATATATATAATATGTTAACATATTTGTGCTTGTATATATAAACACTCATAGGTTTATAGAATTATTTATATATTAAAATACTAATTTACTCAAAAATATATACAATAATATAGTGTTATTTATGAATATATATATACCTTAACATATAAATAATTTATTATAAATTAATACAAACAAATATATATCTATAGTAGAAATAGCCTTGAGAATGCCACATAATAGCTACAACAAATATATATAAATTGACATACAAAAAATTTATACATGACAAAAACAAGTAGAATGGAAAGACACAAAATGATTTTTATTGAGTAGATATAGCCTTGATCTAGCTTCATAATAACTAAAACTTGAAACCTACTAGAAAAAAAGAAACAAAACATTGATTCTTTATTGAATGAAAATAATAAACTTTAAAAAAATAAAAATGATAAGCGAAAAGAGGATAAATATTGGGGGAAGAAATCAACGTGGTTTTAGGTTTTTTATTTCCCTAGGTTTAGTTGTAATAGTGAGTTATCCGAAACCTAATGAATGATAAATATTATTTATCAAAAACCATAAAATGTTTTTTTCTCTAATATTATCTAGCTCACAATGATTTTTAAATATTCAAAAATAGATTTCTATAGTTTACATTCCATGACGCTGAAGTTCCAGTAGAGTAGTGGAAGAGGGAATAAAATGTAAGGGAACCTTAAAATAACATGGTCTTAAAAAGTGAAATGAATTGGTTTCTAGTAATTCATTTTATGATGTTGTTTATACTAAATTTCCACAAGGAAAATGATTTATAATTTGAAAAATTCTTGGTACCATCATATTCATGTTGGAAAATGTTTAGTTTAATTGATTCCTCTAATTACTCTTCCATTTCATCCAGTAATTAATCTTATTTATTATTTGAATTAGGGTATTCAAAACATGTGTGAATAAAATATAATGGAAAAAACTAATGATAGATTAATATTAAAAATAATATGAAGAAAATAAATGTTTTAGAATTCTCCCTCTATTACCTCTTATTATAATTCAATTTGAAATTGGATAGCTTCCATGAATGTTATAGTGATACATATGAGAAACTAATATTTTTATATTTTTTCTTCAATGAATATTGGATCAATTGTATCTTCTTATTTATCTAATTATTGGTTTAAGGGATCAGAATATTTATCTTCAAAACTGTCTATTTTACTTGGCATTTCATTTTCAATAGTATCGTCCCAATTTTTTTTATAGATTTCTTATTTCATTAAGATATATCAATTGGTAAATTAATAATTACTTATTCATTTAAGTTAAAAAAATAAAATCCCAAATAATTTTAAACTTATAATGAAAATGTTTATTAATAAAATAATGGGTGGGGAAAGATTTTATTTTCTATTAGCTTCTCTTGAGCCACAATTTTTTTCCTTATCTTAAAGTTGTGAAAATTATTTCAATTTTTTTAGCCACTTTTGGAAGTATAAAATATTTTTTTGAAACAATATATTACATTATTTTATGGAATAATTTTGTTTATATTGTTATTTAAAAAAAATCTTTACAAAAATCCTCAAATTGTTGATAATCTGCCCCACCATGGGGGTAGTCATAATAAAATCAATATTTTTTGTTCTAAATTTGTGGTTAAAATATAATTAATTTTTTTAAAAATAAAACATATTCATAAAACTAGCTATAAAATAACCTAATTTATGTAAGGGATATTTTCAATAAATACATTGTTAATAATTATCTTCTTTGACATATAGTACATAGGTACCTAGAGTTATCTCACAAAGAGGTTGCAGAATATGTTTACAAAACTTCCACTTTAGTTAATTAGGGTTTGATAATGGTTAGTAATTAAGTATTTATAAAACATGTTTAATAAAATAAATTAAAACAAAAAAAGATGTTATAAATCAAATTTAGAGTTTAGATGAAGGATAGAATAAAAATTCATCTGATTGCATAATTGGGGTAATATTAGTTGACATGTTTTGATCCTTCAGTCTCCCCCTTATTTTTATAAATGGATTGTATAATTTTATTTCATAGTTCTCACCCAAATAACTCTAGCTTATTCCTTAAATATTCCTAATAACTATACCAAAAACACATGGAATGGTTGTTGATCATCATATGAAAATGATTCAAAAGCTCAATGAACTCCAAGTAAATGAATCTAGTGAAACTCACTATAATCAAATGCAACACCTTTAAAAAGAATTTTAAACGGTGATAAAAACCACAATAATTTCATAAATTCGATTTTATTGAATTTAAAATGAAATACAATTATAGAAATAAAATGATCTTCTTCATTCAAAAAATAAATTTTTTAGACAAATACAAGAAAGGTGAAGTGAAATACACATACTCAAAAGGGATTTTCCTAAGATAGCTACTACTATCATATCATGGAGTTTAGACCTTTATCACTTTATTAAATAATTGAAACTTTTGTTTCCTCTAAAATTATCCACTTTCAAAACCATTCCCTCTATATCTAGCCAACAAGTTTAATAGAAGTTGAGATATAAATTTTTCATGAAGAGGTGCATCAAATTTTCCCTCCAGTTTATATATTTCAGATATTGGTGTATCTTTAGAAACATAAGTGGAATAATATAAAATTATTTTCTTCTATAAAGTACAATAGGCTTAAAATTTATTTATTAAAAAAAATAATTCAAGTCTTTTTGACATGTTTATAAACATTTGCGGTCAAATTAAAGAAGTAAACTTTTTTTAGAAAGAAACAATAATTAGATTCTTCTTCTTTCACCATTGAATGAACTACGTTAATGAATGAAGTTTTCAATAACATGTAATAGAAATGTGTGAAACCAAGTTCTATTTCATTTATAAAATAAACTATAACAATTGGATTTGTGTAGCTCTATTTATTATTCACTTATCAATAATTCTGCAGTCATATACACCCAAACATATTCTAATTTGAATAAATATTTTTAGGACTCATAATTTTTGAATTGTATTTGGTAATAATTGAAGAAATTGTATCCCACTACATAAAATACTATAAAATATATAATTTTTTTATTTTGACTTGTATAGATAATTTTATTTCTGAAATATCATTGTGATTAAAAATATGTAAAAATACAATATTTTTCCATTTTGAAAATTAAGATCAAAATATCCATAAAAACGGTGTAATTCCTTTAAAAATGAAAATATTATGGGACTTAAATCACTAAAATTAATATGAAATTTAATAAAAGTTTTATATCTATTAATTTCTCCACACTAAATACATGTTATATTTGACAAGTAGTCATTAAAACAATAATAATGAAATTTCAAAAAACATTTCTTTAGGATATACTAATTAAAAAATATGAAACAAAAGTTATCATTCATATATGTAAAACAATATTTCAATTTCTTTATTTGGTAAAATCAATTTATTTCTACTTTATTTATCATTATTTGCATAGAAAACATAATCCTCACATAAATTTTCTCTCAACACATGAGTGTATATTTTTAACAAGTACGTTCTCATTCAAACAGAACAAAGGGTCACCATAGGTTTTATAAATTAATAATTTTCAACCTTATACAACTCAAGGTCTTATGGATGGACTGATTCCAAACAATGATACAAAATTTATCATTAATCACCAAAAACCAATATTTTATGTTATCATTTTCGTTTAATGAATTCATTTATACAACAATTTTCCTTCTATGAACACAAAAGAGAAACCTCACTTCAATTTTCCCTCAACACACATGTATATTTTCAAAAAATCTTTTATCCTACAAACACATGAATGGGTCTCCATAGGTTTGAAAAATTTATAAATCTCCACCCAATATGAGTCAATGACTTCTTTTTTATCATGAGGACATATTAGGTATGTTCAGTGGCCAAGGGATGTAAGTTTTTTATATGATAAATAAATGTGATATAGTAAGGTGAGTTGGATATTCTGGATAAAAAATGCATGATTATAATTCACAATCATGAATTGGTCATCCTTAATCCCATTGATAATAAATCATATCAAAAAAATGAATATATTAAGGTTAAATAAATTTTTTTTGACATATTACTAAACACAAGAAATTTTTCCCACTTACCCAATTTTTTAATAGTGCATTGCGGTTTTTATCTTATATAAAATTCAACACAAATTTGTGTCTTTTTGGGGGAAAGGTAGAAAATTTGGTCTTAAAAATATATTCTAGCCTTCCCATTCCCTATTTATAGTTATAATACACCATTTTTATCTCTCCAATAATTATTAAGTTTTTTTATCATATCCAGTGCTAGAAGATTCAAAACCTATTTTTTTAGATTTGAATCATAAATAGAAAAAATATAATAAATTATAAAACCCCAAAACAACCTTTCATCCTTTTATTTCCCTCTAATATTAGCCCAAAAAGATTTAATGCATCAAAAGTAAGATTCTATCACACTTAAGTTCAAATAGATCATGTAATTTTTTACTACTAGAGCACGGTTTATAGTTAAAATTGGATTGTAATATTGATAAATAATAAGATATTAATGACTATAATGGGATAAAATGATTACATTTATTAGTTGGGATTTAATTAAAAAGTTTTATCTTAAAAAAATGGTCTTTTTATCGAATAATTTTCTCAATACTTCTCAATATATGTACCTCAAACTCTCATATTTTGATATAAATTTATCAAATATAGCATAATCGAGATTGGTTTGTTCTCCCAAGAAGTAAATAAAATGTAAAGAAAATATAACCAATATTCATAAGCCTTAAAATAAGGTGATCAAAATATTAAAATAGTGAAATGTGTCTTGATATTAAAAATTTAGAATATCTTTTATAAAATTTCCAAAGTTATGGAATTGAAATAAATCCATTCTCAATATTCATTTAATTTCATTTTAATGGGTAAAATTAGTTTACTCTTTAAAATTGGATTTAAAAATGTATTATATAATCATTTTGGTTTTCATGTTTCTGAATACAAAATATCTTAAAAAGAAACATGAAAAGATTTTAGAGGTAAATAGTAAAAATATCAAAGTAAATATAAAACAAAAAATGAAATATAAAATAAAAAAAAACATATTATAACTGGGGATGTTCACCCCCAAAATTTATTTTTGTAAAATTTATTCATTGTACAAAAAATTAGTTGGGAATTATAATTAATAATTTTATAAATGAAAAAAATGAAAAGGAATATTACATCTTTGTTTTTATTTTGTACCCGTATTCTTGAGAAAGACGAGTTGTAATTTACCATAGAATCCTATAGAAAAATAAAGAAATAAAAAAACAATAATTTATTGAAATAAAAAATAGCTAAAAGGGGGGAAATTAAGTTAAAAAATTGGATATATATTTAGTGAATGTATCCAAATAGATTATAGGATTTTACTACCCCTAGTTAGGCATTGATAGCGGGTTATCCCCAATATGAACGAGGATAATCATTTTTGTGGAAAACCAGAAAATCTGTTAATGTTGGTATTGTGGAACAAAATTCTATATTATTTGTGATTGCATGTTCTCATTTTTTGAATATTAAAAAAATTCTTATCACATCCTGATTACTCTCTTCCATGATATTTATGTTTCAATATCCTAAGAGTAACTGTCACAATGAAAAATTATAATAGTTCCCCACTATAATGAGAACCTTGAAATTCCATGACAACATTATTATATTTTTTTATATAACTAGATGAGAAATTTTAAGGGATGAAAGTGGATCTAGATATCCTAGTTAGAGACTTATAGGACTTTGATAAACTTTCCCCTTCGGTACACCCTTGGTAATTTCCAGTCTAATAGATTCTGATAACACTACCAACTGATAATAAATCAACATTTATATGTGTCATAGGAAGCTCCATTTTATGGATGTGTGCATTGTTACTTAAATAATAATATTATAAAAAATGGATATAATTAGTTTCATTCTTTAAATTAATTATTAAACACCTAATAATATATGTTTATTGTGAAGTAAGATAAATTGGTTTTGTTATGAGTGATATTGCATTCCTAAAAATGAGTGAAATAATTTCACAATTCCATTATGTAATGAATATTGATATCTCAATCTCTTTTATGGGGATGTAATGATCTTAATAAATCTATGGACATGGTGTTCAATGATAAGGTTTACTTCTAGAAATTTAAATATAGAGTTATTGATCACATAGGTTGATGACAAGAACATTCAACCTAGTTGATTATAGATTTCATGACAAAGTGATTATATTTTACATTGAGAATTCTTAGGAAGTTGTTTTTTGTGTGACATTAACTTCTTTATATATGGGTGTCTTGGAATTTTTCTAGATTCTAAGCATGGAATTTAGGTGGTTTCACCTAATGTCACTCATAAGTATTCTTAAAATGTCACACAATAATTGTATCTAGAATCTCAGTTAAATTATATATGAATTTTCATGTCAGAATACATATTATTCCTTCATTGTGGGTTAATAATTATCCATTATTGTTTGATCGTAGAGATTTAATACAGATTTATTTATAATGATAAATATATGAGATAAATAATAACAAATATTTATATTCAATATTTTGTAACAAAAATAGTTATTATATTTATAGGTGAATAATGATGTAATATTAATTTATTAAATAAATAAACATTATTCATGGTTCTGTAAACACCAAGGAGAGTATATGAACCAAATTTAATGGTTTGGGAAGAAAGTATACATTAAATATCATTTAAATAAATTTTAATTTATCTATTAAAAAAATAATATTTATTCATCAGCACATGATGCACATGTAATGCGTATAATAAAATAATTTATATTATTATTATACAAGTTTTTTCCTTTGGAATTAGGGATTGGATAAGGGCTTATGTGAGATCACCAATCAAATCCGAGTTCTTTAAATACCTATCTATATTACATTATAGGGTTATCTACTTTTTTTACAATAAAAAATAGGATTTTCTCAAGTCTGAGAGATAATACTCTAAAGAATTAACTCAAGAACAAGATTCTAAATCCTCCTCTAAATGAATGATACTTTGATAGAAACTTAATAATCCTTATTCAGTGATTAAATTCATCATGTAATATATAAAGGATAGCACAAGTGATCATAATCTATTGTTCTAGACCCTAAAGATTCTACATTGATTTTAAAGGATTTTGGAGCCCAAGTGGATCAAATTTTAAAGTATTATACCATTGTATCCTATGCCATATTGATGGTAAAATGAGATAAGTAAACCAAATCATTAATAATGAAGGAATTATAAATCAATATAATTTTAAATCTTTCTATAATTTAATTATAAATTATATGTGATGATCCCACCTTCTTGTTCCATTGTAAAAAATATAATTAGTCGTTAATTTAACTCTATTGGTCATGATGTTATTTGTTATGGACATATCAAAATATTAATGTATCATCGAAAATAATTCATATTGGATAAGAATAATAGGCACTTCTACTGCACTCAAAACCTTCAAGTAGTATTAATGTTGTCACATAATTAATTTATAATTATTTTTTAATCATTTATTGATAATAAGAAATTTTTGAAGTTTTATTTCTAGATTATTCATTATTTAAGTTTAAACATACATTTATTATAATTCGTTCATCATTTTCTATCATATTTCTAAGAAAAATTAAAAACAAAAATTAATAATTATTGAATAAACCATCGGGAGATGTTGAGGGTTCTAACTAGATAACACTAGAGTACAAGGAGTGTTTCTCAGAGGTACATGCCGTGTAACCATGTTCAATTCACTAGGATGAATTGAGTTAAAATTGGGTCATCAAAAAAGTAACTACAAACAAAGTGAATTTAAAGAAGACCTCATGTTTTCTGGGGTAGGTTGGCATGTGTACCGACTAGACTCCAAACTATGTAACTCACTTACACTCTATGTAATCCACATGTTTTCATGGAGGAAAACATGGGGGGTTAAATTCATGTCATATATTTTATAAATGACATGTGTACTAAAGAAATATGAAACTTTTATGTTACATGATGTGTAGTAGGCATATACACAATGTACCTTTTACATGCCCATGTCTGAAAAACATGGAACATCTGTCCCAAACATGGGAAATATTGGTTGCATGATGTGTTGCTCTGGTATTGGACATGATAATTTTTTAAATCTTTTAATTATTTACTTCATTTAGATAAAATAATGGAATAATTAAACCCATTTAGATGTGCTTAATGGGTAATTTATTTGACAGTACAAGCCATGGGATAAGATCATTAATTATATATTAATTTAATTTCTGTGTTAAATTTTAAACTATAAGTGGTGTATAATATTTACTTGTAGTTTAATATTTCTGTATTATTTGCATAAAATTTTAAAAAATATACATATGATCATGTGTCATTTATTTTAAAAGATAACACCTTGTTATTATCAGCCTCAAAATATATGTTAAATTCCATGTGACTACACAATATAAGGACCATGCTGAGTACCATTGGATGAGTACATTCCATTTCCTCCAAGTACAATTGTGTAATTTTTTATTTTTAAAATTAATTAATTTAATTTATTTTAAATTATTTATGTTGGAAATTTATGGATATTTTTAATAGAGTTAAGATAAATTGAGTTGAATTAATTAATAATATAACCAGTTGAGTTAATTCAATGCATTTGTCTTAATGAAAGAACAAATTAAAGTAATTTATACCTCGATTAAACATTAATATTCATTTCTGATGTGTCATTGATCAAGATATTATACCAGAACTATGTATACAATTTGATTCTTTAATTTTTATTATTATTATGAAATTAATTTTTTGGCCCACGTGTCATCCCTCCTCTCATTATGCAAGTGATGTGTTCCCACCATTTCTTTTATGTAAACCCACTAAACTAATCATTTTCCCCCACCCATGTGTGAGTAAGGATTATATAATGGATTTTACATCTAATTGAGTTGAGGTGGTTCAAGTTTGGAGTTAATGTGAAACCAATCCCATAAGGTCAGGGGATTTTAGGTGGAATGCTATAGCCAAAAAAATTGAATGATTTAAATGTTATTACAATAGGTTCAGACTCATTCTATCATCTGATAGATAAAAAAACTATTAAATAAATCTCAAAATCATAAAAATATATAGATTTATTTATTTCTTTGAGTTTAATGTATAATTACTTATTTATATATATGGGGTTGAAATAAAATTATTTAATTAACAATGAAAGAAAGACATAATTAAATAATTTTATTATGAAGATTTTAAAAATACATGATTAATAACTTATGTAAATATATTTACAATTATCTAGAATAAAATAATTATAAAATGGACTATTTACACGTAAATAAATAAAACTTCAACTTAAATATTATATCGATATAGCCTTTCACTAGTTATGTTTAAATGAAACAAACAGTTCAATGTTCTTAACGGATTAAAGTTAAGAAGATTTCAATTATTAGGGAATTTTATCTTGGGGTTTGGGTTAAATTAAACATAGTGTAAATTAAGGGGTTACTTCCCAAGAAAGAATTTCTATAATTAATAGAGAATATTTTAGGAAATCCATATCCAATATTTTAGGTTTTGGGAGTTGAGTTAACAAAACAAGGAGTTGTGAGTTCATGATGATCAAGGATATACTTACCAAAATCCTTTTAAAAAACTTTTTAGTTCCATGGCTTGGTTATGATAAAAGGAATATGAATACTTACCACTATAAATTTCCATTAAAAAATATATTTTGAAACTAATAATGATGGATAATGGGTTTTAGAAAAATAGCGGGAGATTAAAAATTTTAAAATCTATTTATCTAATTTTATAATCTAGATAATGTATTGAAATTATTCTATTAATTATTATAGAAGTGAATTATCACATGAATTCAAATATATAACTATGATCCATACAAGATAATTATAACCTTTTCACTAGCTCAAATTTCTTATAATTAAATAGGCACTTGCATGTTGTTGTACTCCATGAATAAAAATTATATGTGTTTTAAAACCCACTTCTTGAGTGACATTCCAAAGGTGCAAATGAGGAAGTAGTATCTCTCTAATAGAAACACGTGAATGATACCGTGTATGTCCAATTTTTCATGATATACTATATATATATAAAGATTTAAAGAAATAATAGGATAAGGTTTTATATATAATCACCCCTCAACTTTTTGATCTTCATTAAGAGAAGAAAAAAATAGTGATATATTATGAATAATGAACTATTAACTTGAAATATTAGATACTTCATGTAAATTGGGACTCTTGTACTCAATGTTATTGTCTATATATAAGTGCTTAGATATATTGAGGTTAATATCCATTATGAGAACACATGAGCCACAACTTAGTGGGTGAGGACTCTTTAAGTGAATCCAGGAGACCCAGAATCAAATCCAGGAAGAGGCTAATTTCGCAGTACTATAGCAGGTACTGTAGAAGAAACTATGAAGAACTGTAGCGGTATTGTAGCAAGCATTGTTTGGAACTATAGAAGCTGGAAATATTCCCTCGTTTGGGCCTTCAGGCCATCGATTTGGTCCCTAACTCCTTTAGGGCCTTCGGGCCACCTAGGCCATCGGGACAGTAAGGCATTTTGGCCACCTTAAGTGCAGATACAAACCGGAAAACCTACAGGGAACAAGCATCAGAAGGAGGAGGACTAAGAAGCTTTCACCATAGCAGAAGCTAAATGGATTGCAAGAATGAGAGGGTATGTAACCTGCCATCAGGACAAGACTGTGCATGCATGGGAAAGCCTAACCAAATAGCCATGCGAAGGTGGGGAGCTAGTTTCACGATGAAGATACTGGGGAGGAGCAGTTCCATGTAGTTAGTCTAGGTTGTATGTAATGTTTTATGTCTATAGGCATTGAATTCATCTAAGGCCTACGAGCCATGTAATACTTATGCTTATGGGCCTTGTGAGGGTTCCACCTCACCCCTTGAAAGGTATATTATCAAAAATCAATAAAAATGAAGGCCTTCGATCAATTGGTGGATATCCCTTTTGAGATGTGTGCAAATATCATTTTATCATCACTACATGAATTCTTATCCAAATTCATTATAAACAATAACCCGAGTAATAATGAGAATAATCATTCATAATTTTTTCATTAAATTTACATGTTGAAAATGACATGTGTAATGAAAACCCTACATTATTTACGGTAAATAAGAAAATGAAGAAAAAGGAAAATTTTCCCAATACACTCTCAAAGTATAAGTCTCTTAACAGTCATCCTTCCGAGAAGAAGATTTTATAATAAAAAAAACATAGTATACTTTTCATGTATAGATCTAGGACACTGGAAGATATAATTAAACTAGAATAAGAATAGGAAAAATTTAGGTACATTAATTATTGATTGAAGCCATTCAATATCTAAAATTTAGGAATTATATATAGGTTTTAGTCCCCCCATTAATAATCAAATGTTGGAACCAAGTAGATTCTAAATATTTCAATAAGAGTGGTGGATCTTCTAGAAACCAACAGTACAAGACTTTATACATTAGATTTTGGATATTACAACCTTCCATTTCCATCAAGGTTTATTTTGGTTTTAAACAATTTTTATTATATACCAACTGTACCAATAACATAATATCTATATCCGTTTTTGATATTGGTGGTTTAATTTTCATGTTTGTAAATAAGATTTATTTATTTTATAAAGACAAAAAATTTTATGATATGTTTCATTTGAAAAAATAATCTTTATGTATTGAATTAAAATAGAAATGTTTTGTTAATTGATAATGAATCAAGTTCACATGGATCATTAAACACCTATTTGTGGAATCACTATCTTGGTTATATAAATTATGAGGGTTTAAAAAATCTATATCAAGATTGTTGTTTATACAGTTTTGAGATAAAACCATTTGAATGATTTCATGTTTACTTACCCAAACAATAATCTGACCACCTTTTGGTGGAAAGGATGAAAGGGATACATGGATTCTAGAATTAGTATAAACTAACATTTTTGGAACATTTCCAGTAGAAAGTGTAGGTGTAAATTCATACTTCATAAACTTTACTGATTAATTGAGTAAACATTGTAATATTTACCTAACGAGGTATACATCTGAGTACTTTGAGAAATTCAAAGAATTCATCAATAGAGTGGAGAATAAAATTTGAAAAAATGATAAAGATTATTTGACCTTATTGATGTGGTTAATATATGAACAAAAAGTGTTATCAACATTATATGGGAGTATGTGATTCTATCTCAACTCATTCCACCTTATAAACCACAATGGGATGGTGTTTCTTAATGTAGAAACCATACCATTCTAAACATGGTGACATTGATGATGAGTAATGATGAAAATCCTTTATCCTTTTGGGGATATGCATTACACACTAAAAAATACATATTAAAATGAGCACTAATAAAAGTGTGAAAAATAATTCCCTTTGAGTAATGTAGTAGAAAGAAACCCTTTATGTAAAATCCTCATCCATGGTGATATTAGATATTTATTATGGACCACTTAGAAAAAATCAGCACCTGATAGAATGAAGTGTATGTTAACAGAGTATCCCATAAAAAATAGTGATACTATTTATATAACCCCTCATAAATTATGGTTACTTTTTCATGATATTCCAAGTTTATTGGTATGGAGCACATCTCCAAGAAGGGTAGTAGGGGAGAGATTGTCATTGATGAATTTTATGATTAATATACACAAGATTTGGTAAATGAAAACATTCTATAGTTACTCCTAGAAAATGTTTTTCCTGAAATACATGAACTATATAAGAGAACTAGAATGTTTAGAGAATAATAAAGATATGGTTTTATAGTCACCGATGATGGGGAATCATTTTTAATTAAAAATAGTTATCTCGTTTCCCATAAGAATGTAGTAGATAACTCATAGTATGTAAGATGGTATGAAACCATAAATTTTGAAATGGAATCAATATATTAGAACCATGTTTGGGTTTTTCATGATCCTCTATTTTATGTAAATAATGTATAGTGTAAATGGTAATTCAATAGAGTACTATACTTGGAAGGTAAATTGAATACCTATAAATCAAGTCTTGTGGTTAAAGAGTTTAAAAATATCAAGACGTTGAATATGATGAAACAAATTCAAAGTATCCATGCCTAAATATATTATAATTATGATATACATTGAATCATTCTATGACTATTATATTTGCTAAATGGTTGTTAAAATAACCTCCCTTAATAGGAACCTTTATGAAGATATCGGCATACCATGACTAGAAGGGCTTGAGACTCTAGGTAATTCAAAAAGGTTATACAAGTTACATTAACCCATTTATAGATTGAACAATATATATATCATGGAACATTGAATTTGACGAATCTATAAAAGAATTTGGTTTTATTAAGAATAGATGTCATCCATGTGTTTATAAGTGGTTCATTGGGAATGTGGTTACTATTGTAGTAGTTTTTTTAATGAAATATTACTTATTGGAAATGGTAAGACATGTAGCAACCCCAACCATAGTAACCCAGATCCATTGTATAATTTACTAAATTTCCATAAATATAATGGGTAAAATACTAAATGAATGATCAATGTATCTTTTTTATAGAACTACATATATTCATGATGCCCATTTTACATAAGTGGAAAAGTAAACAAAATACCGATGTTCTCAAATTCTCAATAAGGGTTAAGTATTGAAGAATATATAAATAATCAATAAGAATAATAAACATGGAAAGGTAAATAACTATGAAAAAATACCACTTAAACAATTAACTATCATGATAAGATAATGTATAAAAGATATGAAAAAGTAAAGAACTGAAAACAAATGCCATTTAATATATAAGCAGAGAATGAAATGCATCTTGAGATAATATCATTGTGAAAAAACATGGATGATAATAAATGAATAATTAATTAATTAAATTCTTAATAAATATGTGTAATTTGATTATGAAAAATATATTTCTACCATTAAGATATTTCAAAGGATGGTTTAAAACTACAGGTAGAAACTCATTTAATTTGACCAATTGATTTGTCTCATGAGACATTTTGATGCATCAAAGAGCTATATAATTATAATCCCCACCTATTAATACATGTAAAAGGTATTTCTCAGATAAATAATAATCAAATTAATTCATGAATCAATATTCCTTTTCATCATATATCCGTATTGAGTAAAGGATATGAATTTACCAATATTTCCTCGGTTAATCTAATAACATTCATATAAAACACCTTATGTAGAAATGGTATAATGTTATGGAAATAATATTATACATTATAAAAATATATGGATTTTTAATATAAATTTAATTTCCAATGAAAATTTATCACAAGAATGTGACTGTTTCAATATAAAGTAAGCAATCACAAAACAAAGTGTGACTACACAATAAATTTTACCACTTAGTAATTTTCAATTCAAATCCAATTTTTTAAAATAATTCAAATTAAAACATAAAATACAATTAATTAATGATTAATGACAACATTACATGTGAAATTGGTAGTATATACACCATATAAATGAAATTATGTGCATAACATTACAATATGGCTCAATGAAGAGAAATTTAGATGAAGTCACTTACCTTGAGTCTAAATCATTGCTTACATTATTTATATTACATAATAATAAAAATATGTTAATTATTTAATTTCATAATACTATTTTTAAAATTTATTATACCTTTTATTTTACTTATTACCAATTTATATTCAATTACCTAATCAATTAAGTTTACATCGGAGGTTTCGATGACATTTGACTTATGTGTCAAAAATGACTTCTGTAGGTTGAATATTGGTCTATGAGTTCATTATTTCATCATATAAAAAATAATAATCATGAAATTATTTTCATATTTATACATAAATTATACATCTAAGTCTATTCATGAATAATGGTTTTGAGAAATAAATTATGTTACAATCATGGAGACAGTATGTCAAACATATACATGAGTACCATTTCGATTTTTCGATGATAATTATGGAAAAGATGTAAGTAATATTTTATATTAAAATAATTATCATTATATCATAAATAAAATATTTTTTCTTTAAATATACTTATATGTATCATATATTTGGTGTGGTGATGAAAAGGCAATCACATCACCACATGAAGGTGGTAGTGCACACATGCACGGACAATGTTGTCTTCTTTCTGTGAGTGAAAAAGAAATAAAGAAAATGATATATTATATTTTAAGAATGATAAATATGTAATAAATATCATAATTATTTAATTTATGTCACATATATTCATTAACTTTATCATTATTACCTTCCATATAAAGTGTGAGTTAAAAATGAATCACATCGCTTTGTAATGAAGTAGTCCACTATATATATGAGCAACAATATCGTATCTCCTACAGAATGGAATTTAAAAAGTAATATAAGACATAATTATTATATAGGTGTAATTTGGTTATTAATTTTATATATATACATTATATCCATAATCATACCCAATTGTGGGAGGTGTTGACGAAAAACGTGTCCCTTTGGTTCATGATGTGGATGTCCGCTATATACATGAGAGATATTATCATTTCCATTTTGAGGGAATAAGAGATTGATATAGGTAATTACCTTCAAAAAATAAAATCTTAGTATATGGGAGATATATATTTTGTTATATAAATATAAATTAATAATATTTTAATGAGGTGGAATAAGAAATAAAACAAAAATTCATAGTTAAGAATTTTACCACTTCTCAGACAACCTCTTTAAGATTAAAACTAATGTATTATTATAATATATTTTATTATAATAAAGAATTATAGGATTATGGGATGGAAGGTGGGAATTTATTTGGGTAGGGATTGGCTTAATTAAAAGGGTTTTATGGTTTAAAGAAGGAAGAAGAGGGGGTGTCCTTTAATAAGTGAGGTGAGTGGCACACATGTAATTTTTTAGAATAAAAAGTTGTACCCACATTTTTAACATGTATAAGGGGTTAAAAATTGAGTATTACTAAAAATTAGACATTTATGTTATCAATATGGAAATTAAATATATTTTAGACATGTTTTTATTTTATTTTAACCCTTTCCGATTTAGTTTTACCTCCAAGTAGACCCATTTTTATCATAACCATTGTAATTAATTTTTATTGATTTCACTATTATTTATGGTAAAAAATTATTTTTTACTTATTATAAAATATAAATTATGATTACTATGGAATCTATTTTACAAAATTATTTTTATATAAATGGCATAATTTAATTTACAATTATACTCATAGACCCAACGAAGAAGCGAGATTCCAAAGAGGAAATCCCAACAAATACAGAAAGTTTTATTATAAATATTTTTTATGAAATTTATTCTAATTACACAAATTATATTTATTATAAAATAATTTAACTAATTTTATTTGAAAAATAATTTAACATATAAACTATATTTGTAAATAATCAAATTGAAAATACTATGTTCATTGAAAAGTGGTATTTTCCCTATTGATCAAAATGACTTTTTTAGAAAATATCAAAAAATAAACCTAAGATAATTCATATATTATAATTTAAAAAATGATTTTATTTTTATTAAATAATTTTTTTAAATGTTTCAGAAATAAATTTTATCATAAGTTCATAATAAGTGAAGAAACCATATCCTTTGAAAAAATAGTATTTCTTAAAAAATTTAATTTTCCAAAAAATTATTATTAATTTATTTATAATCAAAAGTTAACCATTTAATTAATTTAATAAATGTATAAAATATATAAATTTATTATTTTTAGCACTATTAATTCATGGAAACTTAACAACCAGGTTATAATAGCAATGTTAAAATAATATTTTAATAGATCATTTTTGTTTAAACCTGGTGTTGCGTGCATCAAGAGCTATCAAATAGATAGAATTTATTTAATAATGAATATGATATAAATCCTTGAGGAGTTAAATTATTCACTATTACAACAATTTCAACCTCTAATTTTTTGTGGATATTATATAGGAAAGTTCTTCTTTATAACATCTTTTAGTTACTAATTTTTTTTCTATTTTATGATTTAACCAAAGTACCTTTACCACATGAGTCATTCAATTCCTCAGAAATCTCTCACTCATATTAATAATTTTTATGGTGTAAGAACCTGTGTTTTCACTAAACTATGGATCCTTTAAATTTTCATCTAACTCTTTATTTTGAAGCTCTTTTAGATGCCTAATGAATTCATGAAGGTGTCAGGGGTGTCATAGGATTGTTCAGAGCATGAAATAAATATTTTTTGTGATAATTTTTCATGTTGTATGATTAGCGTGAATCGTGCTAGTAGGGTTCATGATTAGATCTAACTACACTGATGGTATGCATTTTTAGGATGAGCCATTTCACACGGTTGACACACAATTTATCAAACTATCTGACTTAACTATACGAGAGAGCCTATTCATCCAGGTGTCCATGCATGGTGGTCCCATAGTTTGGAAAACTGTTCAGCCAAACAATGGAGAAGCTACATTATGGGTAATTTTACCATTTTAATTTTAATGATATAAGTTACTAAACCCTTCTTCCCTATTATAAATTATATGGTATAAACCATCAATCTCTCAAATTTTTGAGCCCTCTTTAATCAAAATCTATATATTGAAAGATATACATCACCTACGGTCTGATTGGGATTTTGTTTGCACTATTGGATGTGCATTGGTAAGTACTCAATTCCTTTTTATCCTTTCTTCATTTATATTTCTATCGATTAAATTATTGAGGTGTATGAATATAATCCCTCTTTCAGATCTACTCTAACCCAGGATGAATTAAAGACTGATAATAGATAAGGAAAGTCGTATGAGTACTAGGTAGGTGGTCTACAACTAATTCATCAATTTAATTCATTTTTAAAATTGTCTTACTATTACACCAATTTCATTGGGCGTCGTTTGTTGGATTTATATTTCATGGTTACTTTTTTAGAACCATATTATACTACTCATTCCATATATGTGATTTATTGTTGGTGGTTATGTCCATAATGTCGACCATCCTTGTAGGGTGTTTTTCTATAACTTGTTTTTTTAGTGTTTTGACATATTGACCACCTATTTGGGTGTGCCTTATGCTTGACCATCCTAATGGTAAGAATTTATTTAATAAATGGATATTGAATAGTTGAATTTTGAATTGATGGATGGTTTGAAAAATGTTGCTTCCACATTACCCACATAAGGTAAGTGTAAGTATTAGTTTAATAAATGTTAAATGATATAATGGAAAGAATTTGATATAAATACTACTTGGACTAATTAATGAAATATAATAGTTAGTTTCATGCTGTAACACCCCTTTCCTCCAATGGTGGAAGGTAGAAGAATTGACTATGTTAAATATTCCTGAATCAAATGAACTAATTAGATAGTTTCATGCTCCTTGTCCTTTTCACACTAATGAAAGGAAAGGATTGAACCTCTTGAACTTATCAAATGTACTGAAATTCACATTTCCTAACTTATTAAATGAAATAAAGGTAAGGATCCGAATTATTTTTGAACATGGAAATTATTATAGGAATGGTTTGACTTGAGTTACCCCTTGGATTCATGAGGTAATTCCATAAGAAATCAAGGATTTCATTCAGATTCAAGGATGATGACTATATTGGTGGAGACCCACCTTGGTACCTAATCCCAGTCTATTAGTGGATGCATGATATGACACCATAGGATCCCTTCAGTATAATTTTAGGGTTCCTTGGATACACTCATTATATACAGCATGACTTCTATGAATATCTAGTTCCATAGTTATAGACTTGGGCCTAGCCATATCTTATCTCATTTTGCATGGATGAATTCCTTGAAATCAAATAGATCATAATATTATAGAATTCATTTGACTTTGTTATTTAGATTACACACTTACCCATTATCCAGACTTCAATTATTACTGAGTTGGTGACCCTTGTGGTCTAGGTTTCCTTGGTTATTACCTTGGAACCCATTTATATTATAATCATCATGTTTTCCTTGGTAGATTCCTCAGAAAAACATTTATTAAGAATTAAATTATAGGTTTCCTTGTTACAACATGGAACCATCACTATTTCATTCATGGGGTGATGCCAGTGCTGTATATGCCTCATGTGACTTAGGAAAATAAATGAGAACTTAATTAATTTATGAATTGGTTACATATTCAAACACCTTCCAAGGGTTAAATTAGGTACTTCGGTATTTACGTTAAAGTACTAAATTAATTTTATATATGCATACTTATAAACCTTCCAGTTTATATTACCCATAAATTATGTTATATACACCATTGGTAGTGGCCTACTGCTATTTATCTCACACTCTATATAGGATTCCGTATGGTACCCGAGTAGTCACTATATATGTAGGTGATGAAAAATGAAATTATAAGGATCTGGATACTTGATTTATTGTTGTTTTAGAATGAATATTCTAGCAGATGACTATCATAGATATTTTGATTTTTTGGACAAATTTTACATTCCTTTTGCTACATTATATATCATGCATGTATGCCTCTTATTTACCTATTTTACCATATTTCAAGTGAAATAACATATATCATCATCCGTCTTAATATTTTATTCCAGTTATTTTAGTTATTATTGATATTTTCTCCTTCTATTGTGCATAATAATTACTTATATTGCATCATTATTTATTTACTTACATGTTATTATATGTTATCTACTAAAGCTAAATCTTGTAATGAGGAAATAGTCTCCCCATGAACACACCTTAGGTCCTCACTACTAGTCCTAAACCTATTAAATTTCGGGAGATGAGCATCAGGCCATGGGGACAACCAGGATCAGGGCACCATCAATGTTGTATACGGGTCCAGGACATCATCAAGTGTAAATAGAGGTGTTTCCTTTATTGTTTTACTATTTCGAGACAATAGATTAAAGAATATGAACACTTAGAACTTGGTCATAAGCTATTCTTGGGTTTCACAAAACCATGTTCAGGTTAAAAGTTGAGTTCTCTGAATTATAATTGTTATTATTATTTTTCCTATTAGAGTTGATATCACTACACCGTTAAAAGACTGACATGTTATGTGGTGTAATTGATTATTATTATGATTGAAATTATATTAGATCCTTGTCCTAATGGTATAAAGGAAATAATCATTATTATATGCATTATATAGTCACCCATAATTCTCATTTCAAGCGTATTTCTATGATATATATGTCTATTTCACTATTTTTCATTGCTTGATATGCTCATGATTGTTGAGTGAGACTAACATTGTATATATGATTCTTCTACTTTTCAGTTTGTGATTGAGTGATTTCTTATTTCAATTCATGAGGTTTTATGGGATCTCATGAGTTGTAATGGTTAGTTTACTAAATCAATACTTTAATTAGAAATTTAAATGGGTTTCATTTTTAGTGATAAAGTGTATGGGCCCCGGATTCCCTGGGAATAATGATCCATTTTAAATGAAAATTGATATAAGTTATAAAAAAATTGAAAATTGTAAAATTTAAAAATGGATTCTAAAAATACATGGTTTCACATCCTTAACCCAAATTGTAATGTTTATGAATGGTAAAGGAGTGATCCTAGAAATTAAACATTAAATGAATTAAATGGTTACCAGTAAATGGTAAGGCAAGATGAAATTAAACCTTTATCTACTAGAAACCCTTTAGCTTAACACATGAAAACATACCAATACCTAGCTTCAAAGAAGGTAGTTGGTTAAGTATACCATTGGTACTGAGCTCTTTTTATCATTCAAATTTACTTAGTGTTTCCATATAACTACATAAATCTTTTTTTGAGGTATGCAGTTGACATTTGTAGACCAGTGCTTCGATGATGACTTTATGTCGTGTCCTAGGAGTGTATTGAAAACCATTATCTAGATGTGGTGGGACCTGAGCCACCAGTCTTATCTCCAAGAGTTCCACTTGTGAAACCACTTTATATACCCAAATTGGGCACTAATACTCAGGGTTATGATAGTTTCATATGTCTAACACATTCCATTCACGGTTCACCTTGAGATGCACCTATGATGGTTGATCTGACCCATGAGTACGAGAGGAAACATCCTCCTACCTTATCAGGGTAGGAAATCCATATATTTTCGAGTCTTGGATAGAGTCCACCTTTTCTATATTTGAGAATCTATAGGCACCTCTAGAATGTAGGGTCAATATTGCTATGTAATTTATTTGGGATTAGGCCTAGTGTTGGTGGAATGTGATTACAATGTTGGTCTCCATCAAGACATGGTATGTGATAATTTATAGACTACCTTTTATCATTAGTTCTTTCCTTATATGCTGAGTGATAATAGTTTGTGAGATTTCAAACACCTCAAGTACAGTTCTAGCTCTTTTATAGAGTATTAATCACATTTCACTCAGTTATAGTGCTTTGCGCCGCCTCTAGCCAGTGATGAGATTTCGTATGCTAAATGCTTGGAGGATGGTCTCATTTATTCCATATGCACTCAAGTGAGTTTCTTTTCTATATTTACATTATATAAAATACTAAATCAGTATCTTATCATGGAGAAAAACATGAGGTATGGAGAAAGTCATGGGCATTGAGGACTAGTGCCACGATAGGCCAATATTTATTCTAGTTGCAAGAAGTGGTCTGTTGAGGTTTTTTTCCAGGTAAGTGGTAGACAAAGTACCCATGGTGATATCTTCTTAGAGTTTCTAGAGTGTGTATGGAAGTGGAATCAAAACCCTCATTGTGATAGAGAACCCCTAGAGTGTTAGGCTTGTGGCCATAAGGGGCACTTGCAGAGATTCTATTAGACCTTTCCATCAGCCTATAGTGGAAGCAGTTCTATACCAGCTCCAACTTTAGGGGCATGTTATTTTATCCCATTTATTCCTGGGAGTTGGATTAGCACCTGAAGGACTATTAGAGGAGGAGGTATTGGTCTCTATGGCCAGACCCCTTATCCACAGTAGCGCTAACAGATCTGTTTTGATAATTTTAGTCCAACTATTGCATATGGTCATGGATCATGCTAGTTTCATGCATTACAACCGATACCTAATGATCAGGCTGCAAGAATATCTACAGTACGATGTACTATTATAGTATCCTCCACAATAGTATCTACTATATTGGATATAGGTGATTCATAGTCTTTCATTTATTTTTCTATCATGGAAATCCTCTGGTTAGAAATATAAAATTACTATAGTGTAATGACCCTTGATACACCATTGAGAGTATAGTCAAAGGACATATGTCAGTATGTAGACTTTCCCCTTGAGGTAGTCAGTCACAATTTCTTGTAGGACCTCTTTTTTAATAAGATGATGGCCTTCAATGTCATCCTCAAGATAGATTTTTTGGATTCATATCACACTGTTTTATACTTAAATCACAATAGGGTGAAGTTTAAATCACCAAAGGGAAATGGTTATATACACAAGGTTTAGTGGAATTTCCATGGTGGTAGAGTTAGAGCAGAACACCATGGTATAGGTGGAGTGACAGTCTAGATTTCCAATCTCTTCATGGTGGATCAGAGTTTATACTAGGATGAATTCCATCTAGTAGTAGATCATTTTAGGGACAAATTTCTTGATGATATTTCAAGCTTATCTCTGGAGAGATAGGTATA
Source organism: Viscum album (assembly GCA_963277665.1). Taxonomy (NCBI): domain Eukaryota; kingdom Viridiplantae; phylum Streptophyta; class Magnoliopsida; order Santalales; family Viscaceae; genus Viscum; species Viscum album. Next base: position 2,105,232,820 of record OY728165.1, read on the forward strand.
AATTAAAATTGATCTCGTTCAAGGAGAAACTTAATCATCAATTCCTCCATACATGAAAACACATACTAAGATCTAGGAGATTCAGTGATAGTAAGAGGACTTAAAGTATAAAGGTTTTATACATCCTAGAACTCATTCTTGGGGTTCACCCATGAGTTTTTTCCAAGAAGTTTGATTGAACCCATCTTCTATGTGTCCATTATAGATAGTTAAACAACATTATTTATAAGAATTTAAATAAACTGGCTCAAATAGATGGTCTATTTGGTCATCTATAAGGGGATAGAGTCTAATATATGATTGAACTAAGATTATGCTATCATCAGGTTCGAGTTAGGACATCATATTTACCTCATAAAACATTATATAGAAGATATGATTACTATTATTACTTCATTATGTCAACTTTTATTATAAAAACTTCCATAATTTTGATGGATATTGTAATGCCCCGACCCCAGTTACATTTAGTCAGTGCATTATTAAATAACATTAGTATGTTACAAGGAAATCATGTCCCGAAAGACCGATCAGTTTAGTTTCCTTGGAAATACTGGATACATTCATAAGTTATACATTACATTATAAAATGAAAAACTACAACAAAATTGTTTCCATAGACCACACTAATATCCTCTCAGACTATCCCTGCAGGTATGTTATAAAATACTTCTTCATATCCTGGGAAAAATAAAACATAGAAAGGGGTGAGCTCAGATGCTCAGTAAGGATAACAATATATTAGAAACTTTCATAAATAAGAATAAACATTTAAGGCAATGTATAATACTAAAAAAAGCCTTTTAAACATGAATGTTAGCATAATATGGTAAAGATAAAATCAAATAATTCCATTTATATATTCACATTGATATTTTACTAGTCGAATAATCACATGTAATATCAATATCCACTTTCATAATGATGGAATGCATAATGCTAGACTTCATAACCACATAGTCAAGGCCTTGGCCAAGACTAAAAATAAGATTTTGTCAAGGCCTTGTTCCAAGACACTAGTTTATCTCATGAGACCTACTGAGGCATCGAGGAGCTATAACAAGCTCCACTCATCATATACTAAGTCCAATGCATTCTTCATATAAAAAGTATTAAACATAACATACACATTCATATTAAAACTAGCATATGAAATGTCAATAATTTATCCATAAACCATAAATGGAGTAAAAATATCACATCCACAGTCAAACATATCATAAAACCTTCAATACAATTTGGATGTTTTGTATCATAATAAATCAACTTCAAATAAGATTAAAATCCATCAAAGGGTGTTGACATAGATGGAATCAAAACCTTTTTTAGAGAAATATATCTTTCTTTTTTGAAATTTTATAAAATTCATATAATTAAAAGAGAAAACATTTAATTTGGAAATATTCATATAAGATTGTAATGGAATATTCAACGACGCTACAATGGCGGAAAATAGCTGCACCAGCCATATAAGTTAAAAAAACATTCTTACCTTAATTTTGTGGAAAAGGTCATAATGTACCTTGTTTGGAAAACAACCGAAAGATTCAGTTCAAACCATTTTATAAAAGGTCAAAAAAGGGTATAATGGAGTTTAAACCATATTCTAGTAAATATAATTTTTTTTAAATACATTTTTAAGAATCATGGATGTGGATGATAAAGTGTTCCTAGTAGATACTTACGTAAAAAGAACCTCAGATAATAAAAATATTATGAGATTAACCCTTAACTTATTCTTTTACTTGGTATAGGGTAGGTTAACCACCTTTATAATGGTGAAATAATTGTTATTAAATCATAAAAGAACTATATACATTAATATGATATCATATATGATCTTCTAATATTATCTTGTTAATGATGTTTCAGTAGTATCATCATTTTGGGTGTTAACGGATTCGTTTTCCTTTATATGCATTGTTACGTAAGTAATGTTTTTTGTGGATATGATGTATATTATTCATATTCATAATGATATTAAGTCTTTAAAGATTATTTTTAATCATCAAATAAAAATTAGTCTTGAATGGATATGATTAAGAATGAATCTCATCGCATTCGTGGAGATAGTAATCCATATGTACGCACGAGCGACAATATTATTATTTTTATATAAAAATAATATATAATTGGATGGTATATCATATATAAATAATAATTATAATGTCATATTTATTATTTAAAACAATTATACATCATTATTATATTAATCCAAAAAATAATGTATTGAATAACCACTACCGCATGACGTGGAGACGATATGTCGTACGTACACACATATGGTGACATTTCCTTCAAAGTATGGATAGAATAATGAATATAGTTTTAACATATTTATAATAACATCACCGTATATAGAAGACACTGGAGTTATTATTTTATAATGTAAACAACAAAGAAAGTGTAAGTGGAAGAAGAAAAGAACTTGAAAGAGGTGATTAAATATTTACCTCTTCTTTGGGTTATTCCTTTTTATTTGATCAAAAGGGATCATTAGGTTGGATTTCTGACTAAAGGAAGGCCTTTAGGATGAAGTGAGGACATTTTATAGGATATTTGGGCAGGGTTTTGCTGAGAAAATGGCTACGAAGATGGGTATTTGAGATAAGGGGAAGTGCCATTTTATAAGAGGGGTGTGGGGAACCATAGGAAAAGATTGAAATATTATTTTATAAAAAAATATTTTCGGTTTCTAATTTCTCAAAAGTGATTCATTTAAATGATAAGGTAGGGATGGGTCAAGAACTACTCAACCAATAGGTTTTAGACAGGTTTGGGTCATTATATTAACCTTATCATTTAGATTTAACTCTTAGTTAATTAGTTTGACATTTACCATGTCTCTTTGTATTTTTATATTATATGGTTAATAAAATTACAATAAACTTTCAAGAGAACCTCAAGTGGTTCATTAATGACTTATATAATATTATTTAAGACCTTTCGATAAATATTTTATTCTTAGGAATAGAAAATCAATAAATAATATAATATTTGTTTTAAAAACTCTTTTATGTCAATTTTGACACTATTTTTTATTTTGTTTTTTTAAATTACTAATATCATTATCACTTCGAAACAAATTCATTTAATCAATACTAACATGTCACGTTAACCTAAAAAATTCGTGTATGTCATCAAAACATTCAAATTATATTAAATTTAATATCTATAATAAAATTTATTTGATTCTTTCATTAATATGAAAAATAATGCATCATTGTGTCATAAATAAATTTAATTATTCAATGTCTAAAAATTATAAATAAAATACCATTATATAGGAAATTGTTTTATCTTTATAATTAATATTTATAGTCGAATAGATAACATATATAACCCTATATAAAAATTGTTTTACTAAAAGCTATATGCTTTTGTCATTTTTGTATTTACTTTAACTTATTTAATATAAAGTGTCATTATCACATACAAGTGACTCCATGGGGTCCCAAAATCTACCCAAGGATGACCATGGTCGGAAATGTATCATCCAATATGGTTTGAACATGTGTTAGGGTAATTTAATATTATTATAATATTATTTTTTTACTCTTATTTACCGGATCTACCCTTAAACCATGGTAAATAAAATATTTACCAAAGCAATTATTCAAAATGTTTAAAAATATAAGTTACATATTTACAAAATTTGAACCTCCTGATTATAAATATGGAATCCATTTTTCTATATTCAAAACATATAAGTGGAATAAATTAATTTAAAATTAATTCCCGTTGTCAAAACAAAAATCTTTTTTTAAGAAATAATAACTATCAAAATATTGACAGTTACTTATGTCCAGTTTAAATGTGAAATTATGTCCAATGACCAAAATTGGATTAAATGGTAAAAATATAATATAATTATACTTAAAAACCACTCAACAGTATAATTTATCCCTATAAATTATTTTTGATTAATTTTTTTAAATAAAATTTAGTATTTTCACTATTCATCAAAAACTGAATGTTTTCATAAATATATGAAAACTTCACCCTAAGATAATTTCAATATTAGAAACCCAAAAATGAAGTCCATTTTGAAAGATAAAGTATATAAAATTTCAAAAAGTGGGTATTACTATTCATAACGGCTAGTTTGATTGGTCGCGATGTGTTAGAATCTCGAAGTTGCGTACAACGAAAGCTATTTCATTATTCAAAGGGGAATGTAAAGTGGAATCTTGGGGTGTAATAGATCTGATTAATTGGGTGTTACATACATATTTGTATACTTTTTTTATAGTCTTTGTTGATGACATCTTGCTATATTCTCACACTTGTAGATTCCATGATAAGCACTTTGAGGTCTTTCTAAGTATACTAAAAGAGCATAAATTTTATGTTGAGCTTTCTATGTTCAAATTATAGATAAAAAAATTTCACTTATAAGGTTATATTATCCCAAAATTTGGAGTCTCTATTGACCCCAATAAGGTTCGTGTTGTGGTTTCCTTGGAGAAACCCCAGAGCGTGCTTGATATATGTAGCTTATTGGGGATGGATGGATACTACATGAATTTTATTCAGGAATTTTCATGCCTTGATTCACCATATACTGATCTTAAAATGAATGATGTTAAGTTCCTATGGTAATAATAGTGCGAGAAACCCTTTGAGGAGCTGGAAGGGATGCTTGTATCGAAACTTATTCTGATTCATCTAGAGCCAGGAAGAGGTTATAATACCTTTTGTGATGCATCAGGAATCAACCTAAGATTGGTGATGATGTAGTATAATAGATTCATTTCATACAGATGTTGTTATTTGAGGCCTCATGAGAGAAATCACCTGACACATGACCTTGAAATAGAAGCAGTTGTTTATGCCTTACATTGCTGGAGACACAATCTATTGGGTATGTGATTTTTGGTGTATACAAACCAAAAGATCCTCAAATATATCTTTTCATGACATTAATTTAATCTAAGAGAGTGAATATAGGTATAATTACATTGTCTTTTCAATTTTGAGCTTGTTTATATTCCAGGAAAGGGAAATGTTGTCACTGATGCACTGGGTTGAAAAACCCAGGCACATGTAGTACATGAGTCCAGTGATGAATGTAAATTGATGGAACTCTATTCAAAGATATATATAGAGTTTCATGATGTTCATAAGTATAATTACCTCTCAAACTTGATAATTACCTCTTCCATCCTAGAGACAGTGAAGATCAGAAAATTTTAAGACCTTGATGGCTTGGTTCTCCAGGAGGGTATTTCTGGAAGTGACCCACCTTCCGATTGGTCTATGGACAGAGATGACATACTGCATGTCCATGGATGTGTCTAGGTTCCAATATATATATGAGATATGAGTTCATGTGAAAGTCCCACACATCTCTTTGGTTAGTCCATCCAGGCATCTCCAAAATGTATCAAGACATGCGACACTAGTACTCGTGTCATGGGAGGAAACATTATATAGAATGATTTATCACTAGGTGTTCCACCTGTTAGTAGGTGAAGGTGGATAACTATATACCCTCTAGATTATTACAACCACTTCCATTACAGGAATAGAAATAGGAAGATATTACTATGGATTTTGTAGTCAAATTACCTATGTCGTTGAGGGGTAGTAACACTCTATGGGTAGTTATTTTCCGAATGATTAATGTATCCCACTTCATTCCTATTTGTGGGACTTTCTTAGTAGATGAGTTGGGAATAATATATGTTATTAGAATCATATTACTACATGGGGTCCATCATAAAATCATTTTAGTGAAGTATTTTCATTTCAAATCCTGGTTATAGAAGGGGTTGGAGAAATTTATATTTACATAGGTGCCTCTGAGCACATATTTTAACCCTAAGATAGATGGACTTTTGGAATAAATGATATAGGTTCTATAAGACATGCTCCGAGAATGTGTCCTTGATTTTGGTGGTTCTTTGTAGAATAACATACCAATCATCGTGTTTAACAATAATAAAAGAATTAATGAGACAATTTAGATGGATCCTTTTGAGGCCTTATATGGTAGGATGTGTTGTTCAACCTTGTGATGGGTAGAGGCAGGTGAGGCCGCCCTACCAGGTCCTTCTCTCATGTATGACACTTCAGAGTAGATTTAGCTGATCAGGATGAACATGTCTACTTCTCTATCTAGATATAAATATTATGATGATCAGTATCAACAACATCTAAAGTTCAAGGTTGGGGATTATGTTTTTCTACATATATCACCCATTTTAGGGAATAGACGGTTACAGAATCAAGGGAAGTTGTCACCTCATTATATAGTATTGTTTCAGATCATGGAATGAGTCATGCCATTAGCCTATCAGTTATTACTACCTCATAGGTAAAATTCCATGCATGATGTCTTCTATGTTTCCCACCTTCATCATTATCATGATGTCCTATTTCAAACTTTTGATCCCATGGAAGTTGAACATGATTTAGATGCTTCTTTTTTAGGAGTGTCATATATGCATCATCGATAGAAGCATGAAGGCTCTCCGAGGCTGGTTTGTCCCTCTAGTATTGGTGATATGATAGTAATATAATACAGAGGATGAGACTTGGGAGTAGGTGGCTTATTTACGTGCTTTATGGATGAATTTATACTCTGAAAGTATTTCTCCTCCCCTGGAAGGTGAACATGGGGATGAGTTCTTTTAAGGGGGAAGAATGTATGAAATATATTTTTTACTCAAGTTTGTACCCATTAAATTTTGGTCCTATTATTAATTCCTAATGAGTTAACAATGTCCCTAGGTGTGTCCAAGACTTTTTCGGAGGCCATAACCCATATTTTTGGGAGAATTTGGCCTTTCACATGGTTAGTGTAAACCGTGCGGGTATGGAACATGATTATATCTGAACATGCGTATGGTCTAAATTTTTAGGAAGATCCATTTAATATGGTTGAAACACAGTTTATCAGACCATATATCATGACCGTGTGAGTTCCCCTCTTCTTCGAGGTACCTGTGCATGGTTGGCGCACAATTTGGAAACCATGCAGCCAAACCATGCACATGCTAATCTTTTTTGAAAAATTTACCATTTTATCCTTAATTATAAAATAAAATAAACCCTTCCTCTATATTCTGAATTCCAAAAGTAAAAAACTCCTTCTCCCCAATTTTTGAGCCCTCTTCAAGGCTAATATAAATATTGAGAGATCTCTATCAACTAGGGTCTGATCGATCTTTTGTTTTTCACGTTTGATGTGCATCGGTAAGTACTTAATTCCTATTTAACCATTCTTCATTAATCTTTTATATTGAATAAGTTATCAATGTGTAGTATTATAAGACCTTTTTTATATCTACTATTATCTAGGTTTAATTAGATACTGGTACTTGATGAGGATATTTATATGAGTATAAGTTAGGTGGGTTATACCTAATTCCTCAATTTACATCATTTTATAAATTGTCGTACCATCACACCAATTTCATTGGGAATAATTTTTTAGACTTATATGTCAGGACTATAATCATTAGAACCATATTATAAGACTCATTCCATATATGTGATTTATTTTTAGTAACTGCATCTACAACACAGACCACCCCATGTAGGATATTTTTCCATGATTGGTTTTTTTTGTGTTTTGACACATTGAGGCACCGTTCAAGTGTGCTGTATGATTTTCCATTCTAATAGTAAGCCTTATATTAATAAATGGAAATAGAATTGTTGAATTGTGAATTAATTAATATTTTGGACCATGCATTTTCCACTTGACCCTTCTAAATAAAGTGCTTGTACTTTTTAAATAAATGATAAATGATATAATGGAGATTATATGGTATAAATATGACTTTGCCTAATTAATGAAATTTTATGGTTGGTTTTATGTCATAGAACCCCTTTACAGTCACTTTATAAGGTATTTGAATGAACCATGTTAAATGAGTGTGACTTAAATGATCTAATGAGACAGTTTCATGCTCATTGACCTTGTCACTCTAATGAAATGAAATGCTAGAACCTCTTGAAATTTTTAAACGATTGGACCTTCACATGACCTAATTATTAAATTAATTAAACCTAAGGTTATTAATTTTATGTGGACCTATAAAGAATTATTTTATAGTCCTGACTTGAGTTAGACTTTGGATTCTTGAGGTAATTCTATAAGCACTCAAGGACCCTATTTCGAATTAAGGATGCTAGTTGCCTTAGTTGAGACCCACCTAAGAACCCGATCCTCTTCTATTAGTGAATTCCCAATATTAAACTTTAGGATCCTTTATATATCATTTTAGTATGTGAATCTTACACTCCATAGATCTAGCATTGATTCTAGAGATATGAGGTTCCTTGGTTACATCCTTGGGTCTAGCTATATATTATCTCGTTTTACCTTGGTTGAATTCCTTGGACTCGATTAGATCATACTATTCTGGATTTCCTTGGATGATTCTCCTTGAATTACACTCTTACCCATTATCTAAGATATAATCATTACTTAGTTGGAAACCTTTGTGGTATAGGTTTCCTTAGTTATTACCTTGGACCCATTTATATTATAATGATCATGGATTCCTTGGTTAATACCATATAACCCTTTTACTAAGAAGTAATTATAGGTTTCCTTGTTACATCTTGGAACCTTGAATATTTAAATAACAAGTTGATGTTAGTTTTGTACTTGACTCATGTGAATTAAATATATAAATTGGAACTTAATTAATTTATGAACTGGTTAAATGTTTGGACACCAGCATATGGATGAATCATGTAATTGGGTATTTATATTACTAAACTACTTTACATTTATATATCCATTATTTCACACCTTTCTATTTATATTAAATAGATAGGATGTTATAGACACCATTTGTGGTGTCCTACTGAGATTAATCTCATAACCTATCCAGGCCACCATTTGGAACCCAAACAAACAATATGTATATTGGTGTTGACAAAGGGAAGCGTATAACCTCACATACATAAGTGATTATTGTTTCAGGATAGAGCAGGTGGTAGATGACCAAGCCAGAGCTCGTGATGCTTGGGATAGATTTTTCATTCCATTTTCTATGTTATATAGCATGATTGAATGAAGCTTGTGTACCTATTTTCCATACTTTCATGTGACATGACATATATCAACATTAGTTATCATACGCTATTTTAGTTATTTCAGTTATTATTGATCTTGTCTCATTCCAATGTGAATTATAATTACTTATATTTATTTTTCTATTTATATATTAACCTTTTCTTATATGTTATTTTCTTTGATTAACTCTGGTAATGACGACATAGTATCTGCACGAACACACCCTATGCACTCACTTCTTGTTGATAACCTCCTGCGTTCATGGAGATGCACTTGAGGCCATGTGTCCAACTAGGATCAGGGCACCATCGAAGTTTCATCTGGGTATAGGAAGTCACATACGGGTTCTTTATAGTATAATGAATCACTTTTCAATTGAATTTCATTAGAGGTCATCAAATGTGTTGTGCCTTTTATGTACATCCATAATAATGATATATGGAGAAAATCATATACTTTTGAGAGACTAAGTGGTATTAACAAATGATATGAAACAAATAAAATTCATTACAAGATTTCAAGGTCTTTATTTACCTAATTATGATATTTCTATTCTTACAGAACTTTATAAAACCATTTAGTGGAGATAAACATAAGAAAACATGGTCTCCTACATGGAATTCAAAATATATCCTTCGATTTTAAACACAATTATTTTTATTACATTGATATACTTTAATGCGAACCTAAACCACAAGTTACATTGTTTTCGTATCTTCAAAAAGTTTTGGGCCTAAGAGTTTTCTTTCAAAAGCTTCATCCCAACAAAATGGAATATGAATTTTGTTTGTATAATGCTACATACAATGCCTTTTTAACACGTAAAGGAGAATATTATTATAAGAAAACAATAAAAAAAGTAAATAATGATACCATATACCTTGAAAGTCATGTTATTATGAACTCAAAATGGATTCTATTGTTTTAATAGTATTTTCAGATTATCCATTGTTTTGAGGAAGGTAGGAAGTGCTCAAATGATGCTGAATAAAATAATCCAAAGTTATTCCTCTAGTCTCTTGATATTTTCTATGGAAAAAATATTTAGTATATGGTATCCAATAATTCCAAAAGTTAAAATTTATCCATTATATAAATAGGTACCTTGAAGACTCATCCAAAATTTTAATTTCGAAATTAAAAGACCAAATATTCTAAATAAAGGTCACTAAATCAATACTATATTTCCTAGACTTTATAAGGTGGATCTTAATGTCACATTAAAAATATGTTAATAAATTTATCACCATAAAACCTTAATTAAAACATGAATTCTTCCAAATATAAAATCTTCTGTTGATATATATATTCAATAAATCAATATTTTTAGTAAACTCAAGTAAAGATGTCAGAAACCCACAAACCACTAACTAATTTTATGATAAACAACTCTATAATATAAGTCTAATTATAATCTCTATATAATGAACATATTATGTGTTATTCCCCCATAATCACATGTTTTCCAAAAAGATAAACTTTTCCCTGAATCACATTTCTTGGTCATCTATACCATTCAACATATTCTCTCAAATCCTTTCGAAATATTACTGCAGTACAATACTTATACATTTCATGATTATTATAAATATAATATTATTGATAAAATACAATTAAAAAATATTTATTAGATCCAAATACACAATAAATTTTTTTATTCTTCTTTGTTTGTATAAATAGAAAAAGCTTGACCACAACCCATTAACATCTTCTAGGTATATTCCCTTGACACTTGTGGCATTCATTTTCATAGTTCCCTATCTCCTCAATGTTTAAGAATTTAAAATTAGAAATATTATTATTTCTCTTGAAATTAAAATAATTTACTCCTTTCTATCCACACTTTTATAAAACTCTCATCCCCTTCAAGAAATTACTAGAGTGTTTCTTTATACATTTATTACAAGTGGGAAAATTCATCTATCCCTTCTTCCCCTTTTAAATTTTTTCTCTTCCATAATATTCTTCCATGACTTCACTTAAAATCCATAATACTTGGATAACTATTTCTATTTTATTAATAACATATGATACTATGTATTTTTATAATGAGATAGTTTGGGGGACTTCATCCCTTCAATGGTTTAGACTATTTCTATCAAAGAAACAATCTTTTTTACATATTGAATTATATCCATTTATATGGTTTCCATTCCGTACATTAGGAACTATTTATATACAATTTCATACATTATATATGGTCTTAAAATTAAGAAAAATAATTTACAACCCCAAAAATTATGAAACACTTAACATAAATTAAAAAAATTATGCATATCCAATCACATTATCATAAATATTATTTATTTGGGAAAATATTTATTTTTAAATACTTCATAATGGGTTATAAAAAAATTTGTATTATCTTAAGTATATATTTTTAGAGTGTCAAACCAGGTGAATAGTAAGGCTTCTTTTTGTTCACTGGGTGGTAATCCTGCTAAGCCCAATCCCCCTGTTTAAGAGTTATTACCCCAAGGTACTTCTATGTAATAATCCCATCCACTTTTAGTATAAAGACAAGAATTCATTTTTTTGGGAAAGAGGAAGATATTCCTTAACAAAACATTAGGTTATTCTTATATACATATCCTCTAAGTATAAGATAGGGTTATACACCCTAATCTATATTTACATAAATATAGTTCCAAAAGGTAATTTAAAACTTTCTTTGATACTAACTGTAGAAACCTTGACCCCAATAATCCATAGCTGGGAACTAGTTTACTAAATTAGCATAGATACAAGGGGTTAAATAATGAAGTACTTACAAGTTTAAAAGTTTTGGGGAACAAGATATATACATAATTCTAATTATATATTGGGAAATAAAATAGAAAGCATAGTAATGGAAACAATATTCATCCACAAACTCAATCCAAGAATTATTCTTCAGACCCTAGGGAAAGGAAAGAAAATATGGGCAAGTTCAAGTGATCAGTAATGGTTAAATAAAGAAAACATTATCATGAATGAATAAGAATAATACACATTTAAAGGTAAATAATTAAACATACAATCTATTTAAATAATCTTAGTATCATGATAAGATAATTAATAATAAATATGGAATGGAAAATAATTGAAAACACATTCTATTTAATCAATAAACAAGAATATATTGTATCTAGAGATCATATCATTCTGAAAAAATAATGGATAATAATAACTAAATTATTAATTATGAAAATGATTAATCATTAGAAATCATGTTCCGAGGCACATGATACATCTACTATGAAGTCCTTTCATAAGACAGTTTAAAACTGAAGCTATAAACCCATTTAATTTGGCCAACCAATTTGTATCATAAGACCAATCGATGCATCGAGAGAGTAAATAATTACAAGACCCACCCATCACTACATATCCAAAGGATTCCTTATATATATATATATCCAATAATCAATTTAATTCTTGAATCAATATTCCATATCATCAAATATTAGTATTGAGTAAAGGATATAGATTTATCAATATTTCCCCTGTTAATTAAATAAAATTAAAGGTAAAAACATATGAAAAAATGGTATATGATTTAGGAAATAATAATATCAATAATACAAATATATGGATATTTAAGAGAAATTTAATTTCTAATGACGAATTACCACAATAAAGTTATTGTTTCAAGAGAAATTTCTAATCACAAAAAATGAGATAATATAAAAACATTTACTACTTGGTAATTTTCAATTCAACTCACCTTGGATAAAATAATTTAAATTGAAACTTAAAATATCATGAATTAATAAGGAATAATAATATTAAATGTTAAATGGAAAGTATATAAACTATATAAAAGAAATTAGGTGCATAAAACTACAATGTACCACAATAAAGGGTAATTGAAACAAAGTCCTGTAGCTTGTGTATGAATCATCACATACATTATTTATATTTATAAATAATAATGTTATGTTAATTATTTAATTTCATGAGATTTTTTTTCATGTTTATCATTACTCTTATTTTAATTATCACTATGTTATATAAAATTACTTAATCAATTATGTTTACATTGGGCGTTTTGATGATATTTGACTTTTTGGTCAAAAATGAATTCAATAGTTTGAATATTGGTATAATTGTAATTATTTAAAACAATTTAGAATAATAATCATGAAATAATTAATGTATTTACCCATAAATTATACTTTTAAGACCAATCATGAATTTTTTTTAGAAATGAAGTACACTACAATAATGAAGATTATAGGTCGTACATACGTAGGTGTAACATTTAAATTTTTGAATAATCATTATAGAGATTAGGTAAGTATTATTTAATATTTATATAATTATAATAAAATAAAAAATATAATATTTATTTTTTAAATTTACTTATATATATATATCATCTCAGATATGTGGTGATAAATATAGAGCTACATCGCTTCAAGAAGGCAATAATCCACACGTACACGAATGATGTTGTCATATTTTAATGGCTGAAAAAATAATAAATAAAATGACATATTAGCTGTTAATAATGATAAAAATGTCATAAATATAAAAATTATTTCATTTATATCACATATATTCATTTGAATTATCTTTATTACGTTCCTTGTAAAGCGTCAGGGAAAAATGAATCGCATCGTTTCACAAGATGGTAGTCTGCAGTACACATGATGCAATGTTGTCCTATCCATTAATAAATGGAAATGTAAAAGATTTATATTTGATATAATGAATAAATTGGTATAATTATGTTATAAATATCATATAAATACTTTATATCCATTCTCAGTCCCAACCATGAGATATGTTGATGGAAAACATGACACATCAGTTCATGAGGCGATAGATCTCCATATACACAAGCGACATTATCATTTCCCATTTTGGGAAAGAGGATATGGATGTAGGTCATGACCATACAAAAAATAGCATATAATTATATGAGATATATTAGTGTAGCTATATAATCATAAATTAAGAATATTTGAAGGAGGAAGAAGAATAAATAAAAAAATGCATGGTTAGCAATTTTACCTCTTCTTAGACCACCTCTTTAAGATTATACCTAAAGTATTTCTAGAAAGTATTCATGACCGAAAAAAGATTCTAGGATTAGGATATGGAATTTTGTAAGTGATTTGGGTTTCTATTTGGAAATCCAAAATGGTTTTATAGTGTGAAGATGGGAGGTTATGGGGTGACATTTTATAACTGAGGTAAGGGTCACACTTGTAATTTTTTAAAATAAAAATCTATATCCACATTTTTCACATGGAAAATGGGTAAAAAATGGAATATTTGTGAGACATTGACATTATAAGGTTGAATTATGACCATATAAAAGAGTTTATTTATTTTTTATGATTTTAATATAAATTTTTATTACTCTAAATATGGAAATAATTCTACCAAATTCAAATAAAATGAGTGGAACAATTCAATTTAAAATTATACATGAAGAAGCGATAAAAAAGAGGAATCCCAAAGAGAAAATTCTCATTATTATAGGAGGTTTTAATATACAAATTCAGTATAAAAATGATTCTGATGAAATATATTGTATTTATTATAACATAGTTGAAATAGTTTTAATTTAAAACTAATTTAAATTATAATTTATCTTCATAAATAATCTAAATAAAAATGCAGTTTTCAATAAAAAACAGTAATTTTCACTATTTCTTTAAAAATAAAACATTTTAGAAAAATCCAAAAAAATTACCCTAAGATAATATTGATATTATAGTCTCAAAAATGAAGTTATTTTTTTAATGTAAATTTTATAAAACTTAGAAAAAATTATTTTTATTATAAGTGTACAAAAAGCAACGAAACCGTTTCCTTTGAAAAATAATAGTTTTTTTAGAAAACATTATTTTTTTTATAAATTGATTATTTGTTTATTTATAATCAATATATATAAATTTAATTTAATTTATTGATGTATAAACTGTATAATTTTTAAAATTTAGTTAGGACTATTTATACATTCTAACATAATGGCTAGGTTATAATGATCAAGTTTAAATTAGATTTCAATAGAGTAATTTCTGTTAAACTTGATGTTGTGTACATAAAAATATATCAATGAGATTGAATTTATTTAAAATTAAATAATTAATAAACTATTTCTGTGTTATATACTAGTATTAAAATCATTTAAGGACTTGTTTAACAAGTACATCTCTATGATTGACCTAGTTGAAATAACCTACATCCTTGGCATCAACATCATTTTGGATAGATCTAAGATGACTATTAGAATAAATACAAAATAAATACATGTTCTAGGTATTAAATAAATTTATTATCGAATAAAAAAGACTAGATTGGTTACAGTGGCACATGTTATGTATCACTACAATAAAACTTTTCTGTAGACATAATAGGAAAGGGAAAGAATGAGTGAGATCCTGTATGATTATGTGATAGGATCAATCATTTATGACCTATTATGTATTAGGATTAATGTTTCCTAAACCAAAATCATGGTATCCAGACATCAACTAGATCTAGGTGAACATCATTTCTATACTGTTAAGGAAATAATTAAGTATTTTAGGTGTACTAAAAACATTTTTATATTGTAAAGGGGAAATGAGAAGCTAGAAATTAGTGGTTATATAGATTCTATATTTCATAGTGATCATAATGATCCTAAGTCATATTCATAATATGTATTCAATATTAATAAATAATCAGCATGATTTAAGAGTTCAAAACAATAAGTTATCATCAATTCTTTATTGGATTCAAAGTATATGATAGTTTTTGTATAGCCAAATAAGATATTTAGATGTAAAAATTTATCTCAAATCTTGATGTAGTGACTAACAAGAGAGAACCTATCACATTATATTGCAAAAATAATTCAATTTTGTTATTCATAAAAGAGACAATCTTAGAATGATGGAAAAATAACATACTCTAAAAGTATAACCTCTTGATGTATTTTCATAGATGGTATAAGTTTTAGTGATAAGAGTTTCCAAATAAGAGATCATGGTTGACCCCTTTAAAAAAAGTCATATTTTTTTAGGAATAAGTATCATGTGAGAGCTAGTAGATTGATTTTGTAAGCTGTTGGATATTGTTCTTGTAAGAGTCTATTGAAGTTTGTTCCCTAGAACCATCTTCTATATACTTTATGATTACCTATATTATTATTTTTTGAATATCAATATAATTATTATAAAATCAACATTATTCTTTTTCTTGAAACTATATGTGATAATTTCATAACAGTAATAGTTTCTTTGAATGGTCTTAGAAGCTCACTTATATGATAAGAACCTAGAAGTTACCTATTAGTATTTTTAAATATTTATGTTTAAAATCTAGATGAAATCAACTTCAATAAATAAATGATACAGGTTTTCATAGGTTGGAATCATAGTGATTTGAGGCAATTTCTCATAGTTCTTGCCCTTATAAATTTACCATTCTTGAGATTATGAGAACATGACCCGCTAGTTAGAAATCCACATTTATAAACATAATTTAATGTCTCTATCCATTAATATATATATTTATCTGTGGACTATTTTATTATGATTTCTATATATCATTAGACATACACATTTATATATTTTTGAAAATAATGACACCATATATTCATAGAGAAGTAGGATATGTTGGGTGCATCACATGTGATATTGTATGTGAGAAATGGTTTGTCTCTTATGTTATTTAACATAAGTTGATATCTCATTATATTTTATTTGAAGGTAATATCCTAAATAAAAACATGACTATGGTGTTCTATGTGGATGATCAATTAAAAAATTCCCAGAACGATTTGTCAACCATGTAGTTTGATGGTACTGTCATGCGACCTGATCGATTGGATATATCATGTTTATGGGATTCTACTACATAGTGAGAATTCATATGTGGTTACATACCATTAAGACATTAACTTCTTTTCTCTTGGTTCCTTGGTGGGATTCTAGTTTATAACCTTATACTTTATTTAGTTCCACCTAATTATTATGATAAAGAGTCTTAGATGGTCACACACTAAGTGTATCCATAATCATAGTTAGCTTTTATTTGAATTTAATATGTTAGAGTAAATATTATTCCCTATTTTTGGTTTAATAATTATTTTGGATTGGTTGATCTATAATATTTAATCATGAGTAATTTAGAATAAAAAATATATAATTTAAATAATAATTATTTATTTTCAAGATTTTATGAGCATAATATTTATTATATTTATTTTAAAATAATGTAGTAACAATTGTTTATTAAATAAATATTAATTATTCAAGGTTTTATAAATACCAAGGGGGATAGACGGACTGATTTTAATTCTTAAGATGGAAATGATATATTAAATATCATTTATATAAATATTAATTAATTTATTGAAGATAAGGTAATTATTTATCTACATGTGTTTCCTATGTCAAGTAAATAATAACATTATTTATATTGTTATTATAAATGGGGGTTTTTAGGGAATAATGGACTAGAAAAGGGACTATGTGAAATTATTAACTCTATTCGAGCTTTTTAATTTCCTAGTTATATCACATTTTAGTGTTACCCTCTTATTGTACACAACCAAAATAGAGAGAATTCTCTCAGGACCTAGAGAGATTCCACTTCAGAACACACTCAAGAACAAGTGTATCAATCATCCTCCAACATCTCAATCCTTAGATAGATCCTTAATAATCCTTAATCCATGAATATATTCATCCTGTAATCATTGATGAATGATGCAAGTAATCAGAATATATCATGTTATCACCATATGATACTACGATGATGTTATGAGATTTTGGGGCATGTGAGGATATCCACTAGTGTGATTCTACAAATGGATCCTATGATGCAACGATGATACAAACATTTTATTCAACCAAATTATAAACAAATATATAATTAAAATTCAAGGAAAATATAAATCTATATATAAATTAATTACAATTTATATGTTATGATCCATATTTTTTGATTTGGTAATAACAAGTCTATTAATCTTTTATTTAATTGTTTTGATCACAAAATTATTTTCCATCTACATATTAGAATATTCACCGATTATGACAAAAATATGGGTCGGAAATACCTGATAGGAAGTTCAGCTATGCTTGAAGACTTTAAAATATTATTAACTTCAATATTATCTATTTAAAAATACATGTATAAGTTCCTAAAAATTGATTACTACAGGTTACATTCGATTAATTTAATTTCCAATGAAGTAGTGTAATATGGAATAAAGTTTAAGGACACATCAACCACAATTGAATTCAAAAGTGACATAAACTAGTTAGTGTAAATATATATATCAAGATGTGGTGGGTCTTGAATTTGTTCATGAAAATTTATTTATTATTTTAAAAAAACTTACTTCTATTATCCTCATATAGACCAATTCTCAACTCAATCATTTTCTCTAATTTATCTTCCTTTTTATCTAGTAATTCCTTTTATTTATTAAAAAAAATTCTATAGAAAACAAAATGAATAAAAGTCACATTTGGAGAAGCTGTAAATTATTTATAATCAACATAATCTGAAAAAATAAACCAAATTTTGAGACTTCTTCATGTGTTATCATGGTTTTAAATTCCTTTGGAGAACATTTGGCTTATATGAATTATTTATTTAGAAATGATAGTATCTCAAGTTCCTATAGTTTTTATTCAAAATAGAACATGTCAAGTGTAACTTCATTTTTAGCCAAAGAATTGTATAATGGTTTTGAATTTTCAACATTTTAATTGTCTATTTCACATAGAATTTCATGTTCAACCAAATAATCCAAAAAATTTCTTAAGACTCTTGGTTTCCTAAAGTTTGATCGATGAGTAAATTATTAATCCCATAATTTTTTAAATTCAAAAACGAAAAACAAAATATTTTATCATGTACTCACTAGGGTTTAAAATAGAAAAAATGGTTGAGATTTTTTTATTTATATTTAGGTTATTTATGAGAGACAAATTCTTTTAAATTTTTAAATGATATGGAAATTATTTCAATTTATTTTCTTTCTTCTTATAGTATTAAATCATTTTTTTGAGAATTATAACATTTTTTTATTATGAAATCATTTTGTTTAACATGTGATTCAAAAAATTCTCCCTTACTAAAGTCCTCAAATTATTGATAATCATACCATTAATAGTGGTATTCACTATAAAAATTAATTATTTAGAGTTTTAAATTAATGTTTAAAATCATAGTGTTGTAAAAAAATTTAAATAACTTCGAAAACCATCATCTTAACAATGAAAATTGATGGAAGGAATGATTACATAAAATTCATTATTAATAAATAACTTTATAAAAACTTAATTGAAATATACCCAAGGTTGTCTCATGAGGAGGCTATAAAATAGGTTTGAAAAATTTCCAATTTTGATAATTTTATTTTAATAATATTTTGAAAATTGTGGATTTTGAAGAAAGTTTAATAAGTCAAAATAAAACTAAAAGGAATGTTAGAAATCAAGTTTAGAAGTTAGATACTTGATAGAATGATAGGAGATGATAAATTAAAATTGAGATAACTATAAAAACCATGTTTTGATCCTTTATAATCTCCCATTTTTCCTTACCTAAAATGATTATATAATAGTATTTCTCAGTTTTCACCCAAATAACTCCCACTAAATATAGAAATTTTCCAAAATGTGATACCGAGAACTTGGTATGGTTGTCCATCCACTTGTGAATGTGGTGAAAAATCTAAAAGAACAATAAGTAATTAAACATGACCAAACACACTATGCTCACAGAAAATAGCTTTAAAAATAATCATAAATAGTTAGGAAAACCAATTTAAGTTAATAAAATGAAAAACAATTAGAACCTTTTAGAAGAGACCATTTTATAATGAAAAATAACTTCTTTATTCAAAATATAAATTAATAAAAAAATACAATAGATATGTAATGGAATACAGAGACACAAAATGGATTTTCCTTGGATACCTATTACCACGACCACATAAAAATTATCCCTTCAAGGGTAGATTATTCCATTATAAGTCCTCTCTCCTCTCCATTTCCCCTCATTCGTAGCCATGTCCTCTCTCAAATCAATAACATGAATAGAAATGAAGGAAAAAAATTATAATGAAAAGGTAAATAAAAATTTCTTTAAGTTTATGTAATTTCAATGATTGGGAAATGTTTTCCAAATAAATGGAAAAATATTGAATAATGTTCTTCTAAATAGTTTATCAGATTTTTCCTTTATTTATTCCATCAACATTAAATTTATATTTGAAATTTTTTAAAAATTTTATATATTAATGACTAAAGTGTAGTTATCTAGATAAAAAATTGATCTTGTTTCTCTAATTTCATGCCTTAATATGATTCCTTAATGTAATAAACCAAGATTTTATGGAATTAATTTTCTAAAATAAATTTAATCTCTTCTATAGCTTGCACTGCCTAAAACTCCATGTTCAAACAAACCACAATCATTTATTATGATACTGTTATATCTTATAGGTTAAAAATGAAAATGAAAATTTTACTAACTAAATTATGATAAGTATATGACTTATACATTTATAAAATAAATCCATTGGTTATTAATTAAAATAAAAATAATTTGAAATTAAATGAAATTATTTGATGATTTTTTTGTGAATGTAATATATTTATATCTGAATACATTGAAATACACATTATTTGTAAATTATATTTATGAAATTTAAATATTTTACATTCAATAATTTTTTTATCATTCATATACTATTGTTAGTGGCCATAGGAAATAACTAAATCCAGTTGTATGGTTGAAATCTGTATTTTTTTTATAAAAATAGACTTTCATCATGTTTTGTGAAATTGTTTTATAATTAGTTTCTAACATTTATAGAGATTGAATTTGATAAAATGGATTACATATTACGAATTATTAGGATCAAATTTTATAAATAGGTGTATATTATTTTAAGTCATTATGAATTGTAACCATGGTAAAATTTATCACAATGATAAAGGCTAAATGAGGTTAATATAGGATTAAAATAAGTGATAAGGCCATAATTTTTCAACATAATTCTTACTATATGAACAAATTTATAACCTTATCACCTTAGGATCTATATATAATTTTTAATGGATACAATTTTCCTAAAAATGTCCCTTATAATATTTAATGCAATTAATGTTAAAAATGTCACTCTCTTAGTTTTAAATATCTATTATTCATCCACATAGGAAAACAAGATATGAACGATAATACATGTATATTTTGAGGTAAATGAAATTAATTTCATGATATAAATTAATTTATAATCTCTAAAAATTATATAATTACCTTAAGTGCTTGTTTAATGCCAATACCATATTTATTTAATTAACATAAAAATAAAATAAATGATTTTAAATATATTAAAAGTGGAATAAGTTGAAGAATTCAATGAAACTAACTGAATTTATAGGTCAATGTGACATATTATGTAGGTTTTAAATCCCTATATTCTAATTCATCTTTTATCATGATGTATTTAAATCCAAATTAAACTAAATGTGTCAAAAATGACATTAATGATAAATTTTCAAAAAAATAATTTATTAAATTATTGAAAAATAATTAAAATCATGAATGATTATAATGGGGGTAATATATGGTGAATTGTTTCATCCATTATGCATTTATTAGTCAATATTTACTATATATGTAATTTTATGACCTTTTAAGAGTGAAAAATATGTTACCACGAGTAATGTTATAATAGGTTAAGTAAGGGGACAATCCAAAATATTAGATTTAAAACACAAAAGAAAAAATTATTTTTTTATGATATTTCAATTTCTCACAACCCTACGTTCAAATACATATACATTTGGGGAAATTTATTCTCATAAATGACTTTATTATAATTTAATATTTTATAAAATTCTAAAATTTCCCATGACTTCAATTATAAAAACACACCCATGCCTTCACATGTTTAAACAACATTGAGAATAAAAGTTAAAAAAAGAACCAAAAAATATTATTCAAAAAATTAGTATCCATATTTTTAGGTCCTTTACCACTAAAATACCAACCTTATGTTCCATAATAATGGATATAAAGAAGTTCTATCAAATAAGAGGTGATTTCCCTACATGAACTATTTAAATTTATTTATTCATATAAAAATTATAAATATCTTTAATTTATCATAAAATAATAAATTTATTATATTTAATATACATATATTTTATTATGGTTATGAAAAATAATTATCCACCCACTTTCCCATCATATGTGAAGTAAAAGTATCGATCATGTGTAGGTACAACTTATTATCTATACGTATCGATACAATTCATTTTTCCTTACTATTTTATATGGTTGAGAATTGTGATGGGTTTAATATTTATATGTGTTATTTATAACCTAAATATACTTCTAAAATGATATATAATATATACCTTATTAACTTCCAAATAGTCAGTGTATGATAACGTCGCTCAGGTGTACGTGGGGATTACCACCTCGGTGAAATGATGTGATTCATTTTTCATTTCAATTTTACATGGATGGTAATAAGGATGGACTTGATCAAAATATTATATTTACATAAAATAATTATGATTATTTTAATGTGTATTATAATTTATATTTATTTCATTCAATCTGTGAAAAGTTAAAATATCATTTGTTTATATGTACGACCTACCATCTCCAAGAATTGTTCAATTCATTACCAATATCTAACCGTCATGGAGTAATATAAATTAATATATAATAAATATATCTTATATTTTTATCATTATAAAAATTATATATAGGATAGAACCATAATCAAAGTATAATTTTTAAAACTACCCAACCAAAATATAAATGAAAAATGAAGCAATTATCACCCGGAATAGTGATTTTAACAGAGTTTTTAATTAACTATTGATAAAATATTGTATATAGTATGATATATATGATTAATGTTATATATTATTTTATAATAAATCTCTATTTATTATAAAGGGGTTTAAAACACTGTTAATTTAATTAAAACCTAAGTTAAGGGTTTATTTTACAATATTCAACATTATTCGGGATTTATATTCAAATCCTTGATTGGTGAATATTTTTATTACATATCAATATTATCATTAATTTTTTTATATTATATTTATATTACTATCTAATTATTTATTAATAAAAAATTCTACCCATGTTTAACATTTTAAAAAATTATTTGAAATAATTCTTCTTATCATTTTCAAAATGAGAATCTTTTGAACTTTTTTTACAAAAGTGTGAAAGGAATTTTTTTATAACATATGACATAAAAGAATTTTACAAATAGATTTTTTTAAGAATGATTTCTATAATACTCCTATAAAATTATTGTAATTTAATAAATGAGGATTTTATTTTTTGAAAAGTCATCATTATCCTTAAAAAACAAATATGTTTTAAAGAAAATTGTTTCTTTAATATGTGAAAGGTTTTTGATTAAAAAAATGATTTCAAAAATGAAATGGTTATTTTAATCAAGAATGTTGTAATGATTTTTTTGTATTTATATTAATCCATAATAAATAAATTATTTTAAATATGATATAAGACGAATATGAAGTAATGATATTGTATTTATTATTTCTTCAAATGGTTTATGATTAGTTTGACCGGGGATGCAAAATTTTGATATGATTTTCTATATTATGTTGGATACTTTATGATTATTTTTATTTATTGGGGTAATTATAAAATTTTCATATGATAGTTTTTCAATAATAATTTTTATACTGATTAGATTTCACTATTTTTATATGAGGAATACATTGGACATAGTATGGGACGGGAAATGCCTGCTATATCCCCTAGATGAATTAGTAGGCCTCATGAGACAAGATAGTTTGGATATTGTTTGAATAATTACCTATTTATGTAATATATCATGGAAAAATGACTCCAAGATTTATTTTTGATGTTCAAAATTATGAATTTCCTCATTCTGATATTAGTTAATTGTTATTCATGCGATAATTTTATTATATAGGATATCTATGGATCACTTTCAAGATAATGTGCTAATTTGTATGTAATTATTTCCTTATCATTTATTCATACCATGTTATTATTCACGGTTATGTCTTTGATTACATGACATGTTTTTTCAGGAATTTACCTTTCTATATTATTATTCCAAATTTATTCATATTGATTTCCACAATACATATACCCTTACTGAGCATCATTTGATCACCCATTTCTTATGTTTATTTTCCCCCAGTTTTTATGAAAGTGTATTATGATTGAAAAATATGGATATGATGAAGGGAATAATGGAATACTAAATTAAAATACTATATTGTGTTATGTTTTAAAATGTAATTTAATATTCAACTATGTATCTGGTTTTTACAATACTACTAAAATATTTGGTCCTTCGTAATATAATTTCTTATATCTGGTTATAATGTAATAAAGTGACCACCATCTATGGAATAATAGGGATGGGGTAATTATAGTTGATATCAGAGCTATTTTAGTAGAATCTTTGAGAAATATATTTAGGATAGTATTTATTATAGAACACAACTCTTTCATAAACTTTTAGAATATTCTTAAAGAAACCAATATTATAACATAGATATTAGTTGTACAAAAATTTGCAATTAATTTTAAGTGTGTCACTAGCTTTGAATTTATAAAATACGATTCTTTATTATATGAGATAATATAGTATAATCGATTGTTTAGAAATATATTATATAAAAAGTAATATATATTTTATAAATTCACATAATCTATGTTGGTATTTCCCTCCTAGAAAATATAATAAAGGTGGAGATGGAGTTGAAAAATTTATTACTATATAGGGATAGTCTACCCCAATTATGACCAATAGCCTTTCCACTATCAAGTATTCTATAAATCCATAATTTATTATAAAAATGTTAGACTACATTTTGAATATAAAACATCTATCATTCAATGGAACCATGAATCCATTTGTATATGGGTAATGTATATGTTCTATATAGAATGTATTTATCAATTTGGGATGTAATAAAAGGGATAAGGTTGTTATGAATGTTTATAGACTCTCATAAGATGAAAATAAATGGTACTAAATAAAAAACACTAAATCTGATGATGAAATAATTTTAATGTAATGTAAGGATTTCAATAAATATTTATTAGAAATATATTTCCCTCACAAACAACATGTAGATATATGAAGACAATGCCTAAATTAAGAAAAAATGACGATGACAGTTTTTTAGGTATGTAACATATTTCACAATGCTAGTAAGATATTTTAGGTACTACATATATATTCCATAGGGAAATATATATAATTTATATTACAGTATTAATACAATCCATTAAAGGGAATCAGTTTCACAAACATTCCCATTATATAAATAATAATACCATATACTATCAAAATAGAGAAATAATTCTCAATGTATTTTGGATTAAAAGGAAATAATGATAATAGGAAGGATACAAAGAACTCTAGATAAGTTAATAATTCAAAGGGGAAGAAGGTAAGGTTAGAATTTACAACTTATGTGTAAATAAGAACCATGGAACATATTGATAATGAATGATAGTTTTCAGTAATTATGGAGAGAAAGGACTCAAGGATCATGATTGTTTGAGAAAGATGGAAGATACCAATGATCCAATCCAAATATTTTTTTGATATTTTCTAATAGCCACTTTAAGGGTTAGTGGGAAAATTTTCATATGATTATCCTAGGCATCAGGGGAATATTCCCTATAAAAGTATATTTAATCATGTCCAATCTTATATGATCAAAAAAACTAAGGTTGAGTTTCTAATGATGTCGTTGTAGGTATTTTAACCATATTATTAAATGTACCCAATTCTTTATTTGATTCAATATCATAACATTATTTTATATATTCCATATTTTCCATGAAAAATACATATTACCCTTGAACCTTATGAAGGTATTTTTTAGTAAATACATTTAGTTGAAGTCTCATTATACCAAGGATATGTCAGTCAATTCCAACCCAGAGACATAAACATGCCATAGTTATTGTATTTATTTTTATAACTAAGGTGGATATTGATATAATCTTTAGTATGGAAACTATTTCAAAATATAATTCAAAAACTCATTACAAAGATAAGGAAATTATGATTCGTGGTGAAGATGTGTAATTCTTTATCCTTATAGGTTATAATTTGTCAAAGTCACGTGCAGATCCACACTCAATAACTCTTATGAATGATATTATTAGGGGATAATAGAAGACAAAATATATATATTAAAAAGTTAATCATAAAATAGGGGATGTACCTATCATGCAAGAACACATTGATGTATTCCATAATTAATTACCTAGACTCCAACAAGAGTGTGAGATTGAATTTTAAATTGATTTAAACCTTGATTCAAGACCTATATCAAAGACCCATTATTGGATGTATACTATTGAATTGGTAGAATTTATGAAACTACATTAAGTGTTGTGTAATAAGGGATTTATATACACTAGTGTTTAACCTTGGGAGTTGTTGTTCCTTTAATTAAGAAGAGATATGGATCTATAGAATTGTTTATTGATTATAGGGAAATCAATACTATTAGGATAAATAATAGGTCTCCTTTACCTTGTATTGAATAATTATTTGATCAAATTCATAGTGATAAATATTTTTCAAAGATTTATCTTTATTCTGGATAACATAAATTGCATGTAAATAATGAATATATTCCAAATGAAAAAAATTAAAACATGGTATGAACATTATTAGTTATTAGTCACTCAATTTGGAATAACTAATGTACCCTCTCCTTTCATGGATATAATGAATAGAATTTTCAAGGAATATCCTAATGATTTTATTTTGGTATTTATTGATGATATATTATTATAATCTATGAGCTATTAGGACTATAAGATTA
Source organism: Viscum album (assembly GCA_963277665.1). Lineage (NCBI taxonomy): Eukaryota > Viridiplantae > Streptophyta > Magnoliopsida > Santalales > Viscaceae > Viscum > Viscum album. Next base: position 2,105,259,694 of record OY728165.1, read on the forward strand.
ACCTGGGGATCATTCTTGACACTCCTACATGAAAAGAGTTATATCAGAAATTCAGGAAGTGTGAAATTTGGCTTCAAAAAGAATCTTTTCATGGAAATATAATATTTAATAATAGAGTCTTAGTTTATATAATGAAAAAAAATTTATTACATTAATGAAAAAAATGAAAAAAATAATTATGGTGCGTAGTTTCATTGGTTTGGTAGGTCACTATTGATAACTAATTCAAAATTTATCCTAATTGGTTAACCCGTTAACCTAGATTTTTTAGAAGGTGGTTACATTTATATTGAAAAAATAATGTGAATAATGTTTTGAAGAATTAGAAAGAAGATTCTAGAATGATCCAATTTTGACTCTACCATCATGAAATGTTGGACTTGTGATATATATTGATTCCTCAATTAAGGGACCTAGTTTTTCTTTATACAGAATAATAATGTTATATATTACATATCCAAAAAATTAAAGAATCATGAATATGACTATCCCTCTCATGATTTTGATTTCACAAACATAATCTTTTAATTGATAATTTGGATACAATATCTTTATGATGAAATATTTAAGATATACACTAACCAGAGGAGGATAAAATAAATATTTTCATAGAAATACCATAATATAAGGAAAAATATTTTGGATCAAGTTAATCAAGGATTATGAATTATTGATACACTACCTCCGAAGGAAGGAAAATAAGGCAGGAGAGACACTAATAAGAAAGTATCGTAGAGTTATGACAAAAAATTGCATTAATAGGTATCCTATTTTCATATATTTAATATGGATGTATTTAGGAATTAATAATCAAGGAGATAGATTAATCCTTTTTAAAATACTTTACACACCATCATTATATAAAAAGATAAAAGTTTCTCAACTGTATGATTAGAATTTTTAAATGAAAATTAAATATTAAAATGGTTTGAAATTGATTTGATTGATATATTAAGATGATGTTATTTAATTTTGATTAATTCTATGTCTTCAATATATACTAGAGATAAAGAGGAAATTGTTGGATGATTCTCATTGCTCAAATTTATATGTACACCATGGCCCAACCATGATGTATAATGACTTGAAGAAACATTTTCAGTGGGACAATATGAATTGGGAAATTTTTTATTATGTTTCAAGATGCTTTTTTAATAGGATAAGGATGAGAAAAAAATCCCTGAGTATTCACGAATAATTTTCTTATTTATACATGTAAATAAGATTAAATTGCTATATAAATTGTAATAATATTACAAAATACTCATTGAATGAATGATGAGATATAGGTTTTTATTGTCTGATTTACCAAATATACACATTTACTTATTATAATAAAAGATTTTCTTCTAGAGTGACATGATTTCATCTATATTAAAAAAAATTAGGACTTCATGGAACACATATTTCATTCATTTATGATCATGATCCATGTTTCATATTAAAATTTTGGAAACGTCTTTAGAAGGATCTTGGTATTGAGCTTCATTTGTGTACCAATTATCATCCTCAAACTGAAAGGGAATTCTAAAAGGACAATCCCATATTTAAAAGACATTTTTAGGTCATTATCACTTGACTTTAAAGGTATGTTGGATATATATTTACCTTTGGAAATGTTTTCCTATAATAATTGATTCAATTTTAGTGTTCAAATGGAATGGTATGATAAATTATATGGAATGAAAATTAATACTCTTACTTTTTGGGATAAATATGGAAAAAGGAAACTTATAGACCCAAAACGTATAGAGGTGACTATGAAAAATGTAAATAATATTCAATGACATATCAAATTATATCAAATCAGTAAAAATATTTATTCTCAAAATAAAAGGAATGATTTGGAATTTTAAGGGGGACATCATGTTTTCTTGAAGCTATATCTAGGGAATGGTGTTATATGTTTCTGTAAGAAAGGAAAAATGAGCTGCATGTACATTAGGCCTTTTTATATCCTAGAAATAACTAAATCTATGGTTTACCATTTGATTATTACATATATCATTTCTAAAGTACACAATGCATTCCTTGTATATTTTTTAAGGAATCACATTCTAGAATTGAAGAATGTTTTCACTTTTGAAGAAATATATTTGGAACCTTATTTTTCATACTAATAAAAACCAATCCAAATTATGAATACTAATAAAAAAACTATTGAGGAATCATATGACTCAACATGTAAAGGTACTTTAGAGAAATCATAATATAGAAGGGGTAATATAGGAGTATGAGGAAATTATGATTAAGAACAAGGACAATCTAGTCATGAGGTTGTATTTTGGAAATTTTGAGGATGGAATTTTTTAAATGAAGGAATAATGTAACACCCCAATATTTTAAGGTATGTCACTTTTAAAAAGAAATTTAATCTCTTCTATATCTTGCACTACATGCAATACCGACTTCAAATGAACAACAATATATTATTACATTACCATTATAACCTAGCTATTAAATCTAGTGGGAATGAATAAGACTAAATCAATATAGAAAATACAAGGTTTAGACATTTGTAAAATAAATTCATTGGTTATCAATAAAAATAAAAATCATTTAAAATTAAAAGAAATACTTTTTTGGGAAACTATTTTTTGTTGAAAAACATTTTTATGTAATAATAAAATCAATTAGACTCTATTAGTGAATTATAGTAAAGAAATATAAATATTATATATGAAATTAAATTTTTTAGCATTAATCTTGAGTTTTAACTAAGCTTAGGATAATAATAATTCTAATTTTATACTTAATATTTTTTTCTCAAATTTTTTTTTCCACGTTTGGGCACCTATATTAAAATTAATTTCTTGCATTTATTAACATTTAATTTCATGAAATGGATTTCATATTTAGAAGGAGGAGGCTCAAATTTTCTAAATAGGACTCGTTTACTTTTATTCATTATGAATCATCATCCCTATAAACTTTCTCACCCCAGTAAAGGGTAAATCGAGATAATCAAGGTTAAAACAAGTGAAAATTCCATAATTGTCATCATAATTATTTTTAAAATATTTTAATAAGACCCTTATCACCTTAGAATCTAAATTGACTTGTTTAATGGACACACACACACACACACACACATATATATATATGAAAATTTCCATTATAATATAAAATGAAAATAAATTTACAAAATGTCTCTCTCTTAGAATTAAATATATATTATGTGTCTATATAAGCAAAAACTAAAGATACAATTGAAAATAAATGTATATTTGATAGTAATAAAATTTATTTCACAATATAAATTTATTTTTAATTTTATAAATTTTATTATTACCTTTTATTATTATGAATCAGTGATACACTATTTATTTAATTATGATAAAAATATAATAAATTATTTATAAAAATTTCAATTTGAGAAAATTTTATTTTTTTTAATGAAAATAATGATTTTAATATATCTATGTGAAATATTAAAGAGTTTTTAAAAAATTATATTTGAGTTCCCCATTTTTCATGATGTATTTGTAGTCAAATTAAATAAATACTATCAAAATTAACATTTATGATAATTTATAAAAATTATAATTTATTAAATTCTTTAAAAGTCATTAAAATATTGAAATAGTAAAAGGGTTAATATAAGGTGTATAATTTCAAACCTTTTCCTATTATTATATAATAGTTTCATTATATTTAAAATGATAACCCTTTAAGATTGAATAATTCATAACCATAGTTACTGTAAAAACATTTTAAGTAAGTGGTTAAACTAAAAGATATTGTTTGAAAAATCCCAAAAACAGATAATTTTTTTTAAGAAGACATTTCAAACAAATCCTACCATAGGATCAAATAAATGTCTATTTGGTTGAATTTTTTCTATATAATTACACTATTATAATTTATTCTTTTAAGAAATTCCAAAAGTTCCCCTCACCTCCACTATAAAAGGACACTCATTTTTTCACTTATATACTCCTCATTAAGATAAAAATATCTACAAATAAATATCCATTACCCATATAAACATACTTTTCTTTGTTTTTGAGGTTTCTCCCTCTAAAATAAAAACCTGAAGTTCCACATTAAATGTTCTAAAAAAGGCCTATTGAAGTAGAGGTAATTTCCTTACCCAACATATTTTAATTTATTTCTTTTTATACCACTTATAAATATATTTAATTTATTATAAAATAATCTATTCACTATCTTAAATATATTAAAATTTTATTATTTTTATGAAAAAATAATTACCCATCCTCATTTCTATCAAATGGGAAGTAAAAGAATCGTTCTTGGGTATGTACGACTTACCGTCTTTATATAAAGATACAATTAATTTTTCATTACCATATTTTAATGATGTGAATTATGATGGGTATATTGTTTATATATTATATTTATAACATATAAATACTTATGGAATTATTATATAATATTTACTTTAGTAACTTACAAAATGATGTGAAATGATAATGTTCCTCATGTGTACATGTGGAACACCACCCACACGAAGTGATATGATATGTTTTTCATTTCTATAATAATTAGATGGTAACAAGGATTGATTTTATGAATATATATTATTTATATTATATAATAATTATTCTTAAAATTTGAATTATTATTTATCTTTATTTCATTCCATTCATAAAAATTTGAAAACAATGTTCATGCGTACACACGACATACCGTCTCCATGAATAATATAATTCATTTTTTACTTCTAACAGTTATAGATTACTATAAATACATATATAATGGATATATAGGATATTTATATAAGTATAAAAATTATATATCTTATTTTACCATAATAAATGTATAAGGGTCAAAAATACCAAACAGAATGATAAATGAAATACGAAGCAATTATCAACATGGAAAATTATTTTAATAATGATTTTTTAATAAACTGGTGATAAAATATTATATATGGTATGGTAAATATGAGTATGGTTATTTAATATATATATATATATAGTAAATATATATTTATTATGATGGATTTAAAAACATATTTTAAGTATGTCAACCCTGACACAAGAGTTTTTTCACAATCTCATCAATATTAGGTATTGTTTATGTTCAAATCCCCATTAGCAGAATATTTTTCACCAATATCAATATTTTCATTAATTTTTTTAAAATTATAATTGAACCAATTGTAGGATTGGAATGATAATAATTGTAGTATCATAATAATGATATAGATGCCCAATATACAAGAGGGTGGTGAATTGTATTATTTAAAAAATACCTTTGGAACTTTTAAAGAGAGTAATGTTTAAAATAATTAAACAAGGTAAATTCATAATACCTTTTAGTTATACAAACTTTCTTGATTCCGGAAAAGTGATTTCAGAAATGAAACTTAACTAAAGTTTACAAAGACAATGATTCTGCCTTAAAGCGTATAGAATCTTACTAATCAGAGTACAAGTATAAAGAAGTATAAGATAGTTATAATTTCCTCAAAAATCAAAATTGCAGAATAAAAACATGAAACAAAAAAAGTAAAAATTAGTAAATATTTTAAACCAATGAGAATGGTATCCTACAACCTTGGATAAAGGTCCCTTGATTTATAAATTCAAGAAAGTCTATCTTACCCACACCTGGGTAAGCCCTCGATGTGAAGATCAGAGTCTTTCTTGTTATCCCCACAAGCCCTCAACTTCAATGTAGTTGACACCTCCGTCTTCCTATCCCTAGAAGCCGTCGAATGTACTCAGCAACATTCGGAGTCGCATGAAGAGATTATGAACAAGATGTTTAGTACACACAAATCATGAAAGTATCTCTCAATATAAATCACTTTAGTACCATGTAATCTCTAGATTGACCAAATTATTGTGATCTCATTCAAATGATCTCCTATTTATAGGAACATTCTCAACGGCCGGATCCCTCCTCCAATGGTCATATTTTTCCTCGAATTTCGAAGAGACCTGTACACGAGTCACTCAAACAACAGTTAGTTAGAAACAGAAAGCATGACATATTTTTATAACCAAAAAAAAAGTAAGAAAAAGTATGGTTACTTAACCAAATTAATTTTTCAGAATTTAAGGAAAAATGAAGGTTCAGAGTATAACCAAAAAACCATTCGGTGTCTATAATACAAGGATATTCTGATTTTGTCTTCAGAAGAATTCAGAACCTAAATTCTATAGAATTCAGGGGTCTAAATTTCAAGGAAATTTGGAGTCTGAATTTAATAGAATTCAGAGTTTGAATTTTGTATAATTTGGTGTCTGAACTTACGATGTTTAGATTCTGAATTCATTAGACTTCAGAATATGAATTCAGAGAACTCAAAGTGCGTACTCTAAATAGTTCAGAGTTTGAATTCAGAGAATTTGGAGTCTGAATTCATAAAAATTTGGAATCCGAATTCAGAAGAGTTTAGAGTCTAAATTCAGAGGAGTTTGGAGTCTGAATTCAGAGAATTCAGAATCTGACTCAGAGAACTCAGATTCTGAACTCAGAAGAGTTCGGAGTCAGAATTCAGAGAACTCGGAACCTGAATTCGGATCCTAAAATCATAATTCTTTATATCTAAGTATACATATGATTTGGAGATTTTGGATATGAAACCTAATTTTATAATTTGAATATGAACAATGAAAACATGGTAAGGATAAATTTACTTAGGAAAGAAATTTTTTTCCTTATGAAGTTAAAGCACAGGAAAATGAAATTTTCCTTAATGAAGAGTTTTTTTATTTTCAAAACATGAAGGAATGGAAAAGTCATAAGGAAACCTTATGACTCAACAATCTCCCCCTTTTTGGAAAGCACAAACATCCTTACGAAAGAGAATATAAGGAATTAAAAAATATTTTTCTAGACATTGAAAATAAAACATATCTCCTTTAACACATGGGAAATGATGAATATGACTACCTCTCACTTAGTCTTTGGAACCACAAAAGATCATATTCTAGATTTCCTTAATGATACTTAGCATTTTATTACATATGGAAATCTTCTTGGATAAGAACTCCCCCTTAGATAAAATCACCCTTACTTAGGGACATTACTTATTTACTTGTATTATTTTTTACTTTATCCCCCTTTGTGATTTTAAAAAAGGAATATAGGGAATGCAAAAGTAAATATGGTACCTAAAATATTAGTAATACACAACAAAATATACGAAGAGAAACAAAAAAATTCATTACGATTGGAAAAATTATACAACAAAGAGGATACAAAAAAAGATCGGAATTGAAAAGGTTTATCATTCCCTCTCCTTGGGCATCAACTTCTTGAATATGGTCTTCATCTTCATGAGCTCCTTGTGATCTTCCTCTACTTTCTTAAGAAGCTGATCCTGATCCTTTGCTTTCTTCTCTAAGTATTTGATTTTTTTTCTTGAGCCTTAAGAATATCATCTTGAGCCATCAAGGATTATTCCTAATTGGAAAGATTTTCCTCAATATCAATCCTAATATATCTTTCTCTCTTCCAGATTTGGGCAAAGAATATAACTTCCCATTTATATCTTTTACTTCTTGAATCCGAGAATTCTGTTCTAGAGTAAGCTTCTCTTCAAAACTATTCATGAGATCCTTGATCTTCACATCTTCGATGTCAAAGGCATCCTTGACACTATCTTGGAACTCCTAAAGAATTATCAAGTATTATATAGTATTTCTAGACCAACTGGTAATCTTCTTATAGGATCTCTTGTGGGATTCGTATTTTATGAAAAACATTTTGAAATATGCTTCAAGCTAGACACACTTATCCATCACCATGGATACTGAATCCGATTTCTGATTCAAGGAGTGTTGAAGGATTGGGAATCTTTAATCAATGATGGGAAATATTGGAATAGATTAAACAAGATTCTTCAAGGACTGGACCATGAAATCATGTCCTAGAGAGGATGATTCTGAATCTAAAATTTTTATTAGTGATGATTCTTTTACTATATCAGCAGATTTCCTATTTCAATAATCACCAGATTCTTTTTTCTTAAACACAACTTTGGTTGGTTTATCGACAACCACCTGTTTTCCCTTATCAACCTATAGAATGGCTTCCTCATCAAGGGACTCTTATTCACTATCAGATAGTTGAACAATTTTTTCTTCTTATATCTCTTCCTTCTCAGCTCCTGCCTTAGCATCTTCTGGATGAATGAAATCATGATTAAAGATTTCTTCTTTAGACAGCTTATTAACTTCTTCTTAAACCTTTTCATTTTCACCTTTCTCATCTTTCCTAGGGGTAGCAAGCTTTAAAGATTCTACTTCATAAGTTCGGATTGAGAGATTTTCGGATGGACTTTCTTTATCATGGAAATATTCTACTTTCTTAATCTACTCTCCGGTGTCACCACTACTTTATTATTCTTCTTTAACTTCTTCTACTACTTCTACTTTTTTTTTGAATTTATCAGGAGTTATGAATTTCTTTCCAGGGGTCTCTGGTAAATCTTTAACCAAGAAATATTTTGGTACTAGAATGTTTTCAGAAGAGTTCTCTGTAGCCTTCAGAAGGGATTGCACAATCTATGAATCAGTAATCTTCTTCTTCTATTTCTTTTCTTTTTCTTGATTTTCAATTTTAACAGTATTCTTTACTTTTAAATCTTTTCTTTAGTAGGATCCAAACAAAATCTGGGCTCCCCTGCTTTCTTGTTCTTCTTATCTTCCCTCCATTTAGCTACTACATCATCTGGATAAGATTTTTTTCTTCTTAGGTTTTAGAGGTGCGGATTGGATTTCATTAGGCCCTGGGTTTTCCTTCCTCTTCTACTTCCTTCAACTTCCTCTTCCTTCCAGCCTTTTTAGATGGTTTAGCCACCTCCTATTTCATTAGTATGGCTTCAGCTTCTTCTTCTGGAAAGTCATAAAATTCTTTGGATTCCTTAGAAAATCCGACTTTCATCCTTTTAAAGGTATCATCACTAACCAGCATGACTTTTCAATTCCTTGGATTTGAACTCCAATGAATTTTGAAAGACTCAAAGCGCCGAACAATCAGCTTTGAAAGAATGGCTGGATACATAATGATCTAAGCGTTCATATTTCCATTATTTATATTCTCAATCGTAATCAGAATGTGGTTAACAAATTTGATCTTTCTCTGGTTCACCAAAAAATACAAAATATACAAGCCACTCTTCTTCAATGTATCCTTGTCACCTTTTCTTGGTATGATGAATCCTTGAACCCATGATTCAAGAATTCGAAAATTTTTATACAGATGAGAAATCTTCAGAGTCTTTACTTCAGAAAGTCCAAGACAATCTATAGCCTTAACCTTATTGAAACTTCCATGATATCATGAAGCTTATGAGAACAAAAATCAGCTTCTTCTTCATGTGGAATACCAACCATGCAAGTAGACTTAGTGTATGAAAGATCATAAGTCTTCCCATAGCTCTTGAAAGAGAACCTATCTCTGCCTTCTTCCTTGAAAAAACATACTGTTTCATAAAATTCAACTAGAAAATATGGATATACTAAATCTTGAGCTCTTGGCTTCAATACACAAACACAGTCACATCTATTTAGCTTCATGTTCTTTGAGATGATGGAATCATACTTGGTGAAGAAGTTTGGATGCACCAACCTTTCTCTATAAAATGGAAACTCTGATATTAGATTGACAGTTGACATATATTTTTGAGAGGATTCTTGGACAGATATTCAGATTTGAGCAAGATCTATGAAGTTCAGAATGGGCTTAAGTATAATGGAAGATCATCAGCACACGAAGGATTGAGTTCCGATGTGGGAAAACCATCGGGAGGTCCTTTATATAGACAATTTAGGCGATGGTTCAACTTATATAATTGATCCAATGACTGAAAAACTTCTTGATAAGATCCGATGGTTGGGATGATATCCACGAGGATGTTTTGGTAGAATCTGATCATTTGAGGTTTTAATGGAAAACATTCGGATTTAAGGAAAATAGGATCAGAATTTTTTTTAAAAATCAAATTAAAAACACCAACATGTAAAAGATGATTATTAAAACTCAATAAATAATCATACCTTTCAGATTTCTAGGAAGATTATTCATAGTGAGGAAAAAATATTCTTGAAGAACTTTAGATTCTGAAAATTTGATTACGAATTTTTTTGAAAAACCGACTATGAAAATTCTAGAAAATATTCATTATGAAAATCATAGAAAATATTCCTTACGAAAATTTAGAAACTCTTTATTAAGAAAATTTAAAAAATATTCATTATGAATATTTCGAAAATTTTCATTACGAAAATTTATAAAATCTTCATTTAGAAAATTTATGAAGAAAAAAAATTGAAAGATTTCTAGACTATGAAAAATAGACTACGAAAATAAAATATAGACTACAAAAAATTTCAGACTACAAAAATCTAGACTACGGGAAAAAATTAGAGTTCGGAAAAAAAATTAGACTATGAAAAAATATTTAGACTTCGGGAAAAAAAATTTAGACTATGAATATTTTTGAAATCTAACAGAAAAATGTACTCCCCCTATGAATAGGAGTTTATTAATGTAAGGAGATAGGTTTCAAAAAGATGTTTAACAAGGAATATTACCTTACGAATATCATTCCTAACATCTGTTTAATGTATTCAAATCAATCAGATGGAAAATATTTTGTGAAAATATCAGCAAGTTGATCATGAGTTCTGATAAATTGAAAAATGATATCTCCTTTTTGTTTGTGATCCCTAAGAAAATGATGCCTAATATCTATGTGTTTTGCATGAGAGTGATGTTTAAGGTTTTTATATAGGGAAATGGTACGTGTATTATCACACAAAATTTGTGTTTTGGTAAAACTCATACCATAGTCTGTGAGTGTGTGTTGCATCCACTACACTTGAGCACAATAACTTCCAGCTACTATATGTTCTACTTCAGTAGTGGAAAGTGCTACTGAGTGTTGTTTTTTGCATGACCAAGAAACTAATGAATCTTCTATGAAATGAAAAGTTCCGGATGTACTTTTATAATCCATTCTATATCCACCAAAGTCAGCATCTGAAAAATTTTCTAAACAAAATGTTTTCTAGAATTATAAAAGAGTCCAAGATCCATGGTTCCCTTTAAGTGGAAAAAATTATTTTCACTACCTTTAAATGAGTTTCTTTAGGATTGGATTGATATATTGCACAAAAGCATAACAAAAACATTATGTCTGGATGACTATCTATCATGTAAAGTATACTTCCTAACATACCTCTAAAATATGTTTGATCTACTGGTTTCCTATCTTTATCTAGATCAAGTGAATTTGAGGTACTAAGGGGAGTACTTATACTCTTAGTATTTTCATATCCATACTTTTTAAGAAGATATTTAATATACTTATGTTGGGATATATAGATTCCTTCTGGTTTTTGAGAAATTTGAAAACCAATGAAAAATGTTAACTCACCCATCATACTCATTTCAAACTCATATTTAATTATATCCACAAAAGAATCAGTTAAATATTGCTCATTTTAACCAAATATAATGTCATTAAAATAAATTTGAACAGTCAAAACATTTTTCTTATCTTTATTTATAAAAAGCGTTGGATCATCATTTCCATTAACATAGTTATTTTGAAGCAAAAATCATGTAAGTCTATCATACCAAGCTCGAGGGGCTTCATTAAGTCCATACAAAGATTTGGTATGTTTGAAAACATGTTTAGGATGTTTTGTATCTTCAAAATCAATAGGTTGTTCAACAAAAACTTACTCTTGAACATTAACATTAAGGAAAGCACATTTAACATTCATTTGAAAAAGTTTTAAATTGAAGAATGCTGCAAAGGAAAGTAAAATATGAATTGATTCAAGTCTAGCTACTGGAGCATAGGTTTCTTCACAGTCTATTCCTTCTTGTCGATTATAGTCTTTATAAACCAATCAATCTTTATTTCTTTCAATGATTCCATTTTCATCACACTTATTTCTAAAAACCCATTTTACTCCAATAAAAAAATGTTTCCTTAGGTATTTCAACCAAGTTCCAGACTTTATTCCTTTTGAAATCATTTATTTCATCTTTCATAGCTTTTATCCAAAAATAATCACCTAAAGATTTATTAGTGCTTTTTGGTTCTAATTGGGAAAGAAATTCTAGATGTTCTACTTCATTTCATAAGGAACTTTTAGTCCTTATAGGTTGATTTAAATCATCAATGATACTATCACTAGGATTATTCTTATGAAACAACTGATTTGGGTTTTGTAAAACCTATTTATCAACATAGGGTTGGAAATATTCTGGGGTTAATGTTTCAGAAATATCTTATTGGACATTTTCCATATTAGAAGGATCTTCTAACAAAGATTGACAATAAGTTTTTGAAAACACATCCAAAGATGTAGGATGAGGTTGTTTAAAAACAAAAGGATCAATTTCATCAAATTTGACATGTACTGTTTCTTCAATTATACATGTATTTTTTTTGAAAACTCTATAAGCCATAGATGTTGTGGGGTAGCCTAAGAAAATTCCTTCATCATATTTTAGTGTGAATTTGTGTAGATTATATTTAGTATTCATAATGAATACCTTGCAACCAAAAACCATGAAGTAGGAACGTCTAGGTTTTCTACCATTCCATAAATCATAAGAGGTTTTATTTAGAAAAGGTCTAATAAAAACTCGATTTATAGTATAACAAGAAGTACATACAACTTTAACCCAAAAATGATTGGCTACAGAATACTCACTGAACATGGTTCTTGTTATTTCTTAAAGAATTCAATTTCTTCTTTAAACAACACAATTCTATTGAGGTGTTCTGGGTGCTGAGAAGTTATGAGTAACAACTTCTCTTCTATAAAATGATTCAAAATCAGAATTTTGAAATTCTTCTCCATGATCACTATGAATAGTTTTTAAAGGAAGGTTTTTCTCATTTTTAACTTGGGATCTAAATTTTTTTAAATAATAAAAAGCTTCATATTTCATTGTTAGAAAATAGACCCATGGAAAATCTAGTGTAATCACCATCTAAGACAAATACAAAATATTTGCTTCAAATGATTCCAGTTTGTGTTGGAAAAAAAAGATCCATATGCACTAACTGTAATGCATTAGTGGTTGATACTTCACCAAATGAATTAAAACTTGATTTATGTTTCTTTCCATATTGAGAAGGATCAAAAAATATTGAAGAATCAACTTTAAGCTCCATTAGATCCTTAAATTTTCTTTTCATAGAGAGTTTTCATAGGTTCCTAAGGTTACAGTGACCTAGCCTTCTATTCCATAACCAAGAATGATCTTCCATTTCACTAAGGCAAGGTAAGTCTTGGCTTCTATGTTCTTCAAAGTTTATTGTGTATACATTATCTTGCCTATGAGTAGAAAGAACAAAATATTACTTGGAATTGTGTACTAAGCACTTGTCATTCCTAAAATTCACAAGGTAAACTTCATCACATAATTGACTTAAGCTAACGAGGTTGTTATTAAGACCCTTAACAAATAAAAAAATTTTAAATCAAAGTTTTTCCAATTAGAATAAAGTTACCTATACCAATAATTTCTCCCTAAGCATTATCTCTGAAAGTTACTTTTCCTCCTTTTGTCTTGATAATATTTTCAAAGAATTTTTTTACCAGTCATATGTCGGGAACATCTACTATCCATGTACCATGTATTTATTTTGGTACTATCATCATCTTCCTAAAAATAAAATATTTAGACTTTCGAAATACAAAGTTTCTTGGATCGAGAAGCTTCAGAAAAAAAATCATAGGAATCCACATTTTCATAGAAAAATAAGCTTTATGAAAACCTAAATATTGAGTTTTGTTTAAGGAATAATTTTTTCCCAATTCCCACCACACTAACACTTAGTACATAATGGAGTACATTGAGGAACAAAATAATTTGTACTAAAAATTGGTTTAGAACTAGAATAACCAAATCCTGAATTATTCTTTAGAGGATGAATTTGAGAATAAATTTTATCAAAATTTTCCTTACCTATGGTAAATTTTGAAAAACACTTCCTCAAGAAAAATATTTTGGAGTTTAGTCTAATAACTAAGTTCTTGTCTTACAAAACATTAGCTTTAGCACTAGAGTTAGGCTCGAAAACATTTTTCTTAGAAATTACATTTTATAGATCCTTTGAATGTTTATCTTTCTCAGAATTAACTTCATAAATTTTTTTTAAATACTTTCACAATAAAAAAAATTCTAATCATTATCTTTAGAAAGATATGATATATTCTTAGTAAGAATAGTATTTCAAGAATTCTCCTTATCAAGGTTTTTCTTGACTTTTGAATTCTCATTCTCAAGGATTTTAACAAACCTAGAATCTTCTTCATTGGTAGGTAATGTATTATCCTCATAAGAAGAATATTCTTCATCTAAGGATTCATAGTATTTACTATTACAATTTAATGATACATTGGTGATGGATTTAGCATTGCCTACCTTTTCCATTAAGCAATGATTTTCAGTAGGTAGTCTGTCTAGTAAACCAGGATTCTTCATGTCTAGAAGATTTTTAATCTGGTGATTCATCTGAAGAGTCTCCACCACTGGCACTCCAGGTGTCATAATCTTTTAGAACTTTTTTATCTTTATCTTTTTAGTACTTCATTCTATTCCTTTCATAATGCTTTTCCTTTCTTTCCTTTCTCTTAAGAATTGGAAAATCTGGCCTTATATGTCTAGCTCTTTTGCATTCATAACAAGTGACTTCTGAGTCTTTCTTACCATTCATTTCTTTCTTCTTGTATCTAGATTAAAAGTTCTCATGTCCAACAATCTTGTTCATCCTTTGAGAAATATTGGATAATTAATTTTCTGAAGATTCACTTTTACTAGATTCAGATTGAATAAAACCCTTCTTAGATTTAGATCTAGTAACTCTCTCAGAAGTCTTGGATTTCATATGATTTGAAGTTGCTGTAAAAGAAACACCACCATTTCCATTATTCTTCTTAATATTATCAGAATCTCTCTTCATTCTAGTCTCATGTTGAAGAGGAGTTCCAAAAAGTTCATCAAGAGAAATATGAGTAACCTTTCTATTCTCATCAACAGTAGTTCTCTTGGATTCCCACTCATTGAACATGATGTCTATGATTTTTTCCACAAGATATTCATCATCTAATCCTTTCCCACCCATATATTTTAAACTATTAAAAATATTCATGAATCTCTATTCCACCTTAAATTTGGGTTCTCTATAAGGAAATCAGAAACCATGATATTCAGCTCTGAGCATGGCTCTTCTAGTTTCAATAACTTTGGAAGTTCAAAAGTGTGTAACTACAAGATTATTCCAAATAAAATTTGCTGAATCACAAGATGAAATTTGGATATATATATTTCTCATCATAGAACAAAGAAATGTATTGCGTACCTTATAATTCCGTTGATATTCATTCTTTTCTTGGTTGGTGAAAGTATTGACTTCCTTGTTAGGGATTTTATATCCTCTGGTAAGCATAAAAAAATTATCTACTCTAGTATTGATAATGAAATTCTTCATACGATATCTCCAATATTCATAATCATTCCCATAATAAATAGGTGGTCTAGTATGATTTAGGTTCTCTATGGAACCAACATTCATTCCTATCATCTAAATAGAAAAACTCCCCATACAAACTTGGTAGAAATAAAGTTTGTAAACAAGGATAAAAATTTCATAATCAAGGAAAATATAGAACAATGAAAACTTGATTAAGAAAACTTATATGTGAATATAAGTATTTCAGTGACCTCCTTTGATACCAATTATAGGAACGAAATGATACTAATTGTAGTATCATAATAATGATGTATATGCTCAATATACAAGAGGGAGTGAATTTTATACTATAAAAAATTCTTTTGGAACTTTTAAAGATGGTAATTTTAAGAATGATAAAAAGGTAAATTCACAAGACCTCTTAGTTCTACAAACCTGCTTGATTTCGAAAAAGTTATTCCGGAAATGAAACTTAACAAAAGCTTACAAAGACAAAAATTATACCATAAAGCATATAAAATATTACTAATCGAAGTATAGGTATAATGAAGTATAAGATAGATATAAATTCCTCAACCATCAAAATTTCAGCGCAAAAACTTGAAACAAAACAAGTAACAAGTAGTAAATCTTTTAACCCAAAGAGAAGGGTATCCAACAACCTTGGATAAAGGTCCCTTGATTTATAATTTCAAGAAAGTCTTTCTTACCCACACCTGGGTAAGCCTTCGATGTGAATATCAGAGTCTGTCTTGCTATCTCCATAGGCCCTCAACTTCAAGTTAGTTTGCACCTTTGTCTTCCTATCCCCAGAATCCCTCGAATATACTCAGTAACTTTCAGAGTCACACAAAGAAATTCTGAACAAGATGTTTAGTACACAAAAATAATGAAAGTATCTCTCACTAAAAATCAATTCAGCAGCATATAATCTCTAGATTGATCAATTTTTTGTGAGATCGTTCAAATGAGATCCTATTTATAGGCACATTCTCAATGGCTGGATCCCTCCTCCAACCATCATATTTTTCCACAAAATTCAGAGGGACCTATACACGTGTCACTCAAAAAATTATTAGTTAGTAATATATAGAATGAAATCATTTTATAACCAAGAAAAGAGTAAGAAAAAATATGGTTACTTAACCAAATTCATTTTTCGGAATGTAAGGAAAAATGAAAGTTCATAGTCTAACCAAAAAATCATTCGGTGTCTATAATACAAGGATATTCGGATTCTGTCTTTAGAAGAATTAGGAACCTGAATTCTTTAGAATTACAAAGTTTAAATTTTAAGGAAATTCAGAGTCTGAATTTAGTAGAATTTTGGAGTTGGAATTCAGTATAATTTAGAGTCTGAACTTACAAAGTTCGGAGTCTGAATTCATTATAATTTGGAATCTGAATTTAGAGAACTCAGAGTCTGAACTCTGAAGAGTTCAGAGTCTGAATTCAGAGAATTCAGAGTTTGAATCCATAAGACTTAGGTACCTTAATTTATAAGATTTCAAAGTCTAAATTCAAAAGAGTTAGAAGTATGAATTCATAGAATTCAGAATCTGAACTCATAGAACTCGGAGTCTGAACTCAGAAGAGTTCGGAGTCTGAATTCAGAGAACTCGGAACCTGAATTCAGATCCTAAAAAACAAATTCTTTATATCTAAGCATATATATGATTTTGAGGTTTTTTATATGTAAAAAAATTTAATGCTTAGAATATGAATAATGAAAACATGGTAAGGATAAATTTCATTTGGAAAGGAAAATTTTCCTTATAAAGTTAAAACATAGGAAAATGAAATTTTCCTTAAGGAAGAGTGTTTGTGATTTTAAAAACATGAAGGAATGTAAAATTCATAAGGAAACCTTATTGACTCAACACCAATCTCTATTGAATTATTTATAAAAATTTTAACCATTTTTTCTTTTTTATAATATGGTTTGAAAGGAATCTTCTTGTTGTTTCTTGAATGATATACATCTTAACTTTTTTTTTATAATAGTGTGTAAGGGATGTTTTTTAATATAATCAACATGAATGGATTTTACTACCACCATGAATAATATTTGGTTTAATGAATCATTCTAATGTTTACATGGTTCTTTTCAAAGAAACTGGTTTCATTATTTTGTGTGATGTTTTTTATATTTATTTTATAAAAAACATTTCTACGTGAAAATTTTATTTTACTCAATGAAGTTTTAATGGAAATTTAAAGGTATTTGAAATCATAAATAAAGAAATACCTTATTTTAATTATTCTATATTGTGAATGTTATATAATTATAATACCATTATTATTTATCTTGAGGGTTTAGGATTAATTTTACTATGGATGCACTAGTTTGATAGCATTCGACGCATTACTCTAGATAGTATATGATTATTTTTATTGATTATGGAAATTATTAAAATATATTATGTTAGTTTTTAAATATGAATGAATAAATTTATTATTTTTCCCTTATTTCATATGAAGAATTCATTGGTCTTAGTATGTGAATAGTGGGGCCCACTATACTCCTTTATGCAACAATAGGTCTCATGATACAAATTAGTTTGAGTACTGGCTAGGGCCTCACACATTTTTTTAAGATGTATTGGCTTGAGGCCTTGATGGTTTGTTTATAATTTCTAACATTATGAATTTCCACATTATGATATTAGTTAATTGAAATCCATGTAATTATTTTCTATGTTTAGATATCCATGGATATGTCTCATGATTTTTTGATTATCAATATGACATTATTTTATCATCATTCATTTATACCATATTTTTCTTCAAGTTTATAATATTGATTAAATATAATGCATTTTAATTTTTTACATTTCCATACTGTTATGCTTTTTTTTGTTAATGTTATCTTCAACTATACATATACCCTTACTAATCATTGTAGTTCACCCCTTTCTTATGTTTATTCTCCCTAGTATTCTAGGAAGTGTATTATGATTGATATATAAGGATATGATAAAGGGAATAATTGTGTGCTGAATGAAAATACTATGTTGTGTTATGTTTTCATATGTAATGTAATATTCAACTATGTATCTAGTTTTAGTAATACCACTAAACAATTAAATAATTTGGGATGTTATTTATTGTATCTAGTTCCAATGTAATAAACTAATCACTAACTCTGGGATACTAAAGTCAAGGTTTATGTAGTCGGCATCAGATAAAGTTTAGTGGAAACACTGAGAACTAGATTTCGGAAAACATTGATTCGATAATGTAACCCTATGTTGAACATTAAGGATATTCCCAAAGAAACCATTATTATGATTTAGTGTCTAGATAAACATAAATTTTAAATTTATGTTATGCATTTCATTGTTTTTTAAATTATACATTATGATTAATAATTAAATAATCTATAATAGTATATGATATTGTTTAGAAATGACACATAATAAAAGGAATTGAAGATGTATCAATGCATGAATCCATGTTGGTTTTTTTATCCTAGGAAAAATAATGAAGCCTGAGATGGAGTTGTAGTCGGAGATAAATCAATTATAAATATATTAGGATAGTTGATCCTAGTTATGACTAATAATCATTCCCCTATAGAGAAACCTGAATATCCACAACATAGTTTAACAATGATAGATCATATTATGCATCAAATTCCACCATAATTTAATTAAAAAAGAAATCCATTTTTGGATGAGTAGTGAATAATTTACATAGATAATATATATCTTAATTTGGGAAGTAATGAAAGGGGGAAGTTTGTTATGGTAGTTTATCACATATCAGGGGATGAAAATTAATGGGGGTCATTTATTCAAAACACTAATGATGATGAGGAAATAAAGATCATAGAATAGAATGAATTTAAGGACATTTTCATAGATAAAAACTTCTTATGAAAATAATGACCTTATATGGAGAGACAATTCACAGAGCTATGACCAATTCAAGGTGAAATATTTTCAATGTTTTTAGCCAAATTTACAAGGTTCTCAAGGTATATTGTACACTATGTATGTAATCTATAGAGAAATATTAAACATTTCTTTGATGGGAATAATCCAATACCTTAAGGGGAACTAGTCTCATAAAAATTATCATATTGTTACGATGTAATATCATGGACTATCATGATTTAGAAATAATTCTCCAAGTCTTTTGGATTTTAAGGAAAGCGTGATAAGGAGAGGGTTTCTGATCAGTCTAGAAAATGTAATAAGAGAATGTGGATGAATCGAAGGTTAGAATTTACAACTCAAAATAATTTTGGAAAGAAAAAAATGTGACAAGATTAATGGGAATGAGTGTTTTTTATAATTTTGGATATAAATTCCACCACAATCATGATTGTAATGAAATAAGGAAGCTTCTAATGTTGGATGCTTCAACTATAAAGAAATGGGAGAGTATGAAAATTATTATCCCATTCATCAAGGGTTATTTACCTAGAAAATGACAAGAGATCAAGGCCAATATTATATGATCACATCAACTAAGGTTGATGTTTCTAATGATACAGGGGTAAGAAATTTAATCATATCCTCAAATTTAGAATATCCATTATTTTATTCTAGAACATCACATTATTTTATATCTTCCATGTTTTAAAAGAAAATTATATATTTCCATAGAACCTTATGAAGGCATTTTTCAGTCAATACACCTAGTGTACGTGTCTTTTAAACATGGTTGTGTTAGTTATTTCACATTATCACACATAAACATGGCCTATTTGTTGGATTTATTAATATACCAATGGCATGTTTTGATATAATCCTTGGAATGAGATGGAATAAAAAATATAATTAAAAAATTTATTACAAAGGGAAGTAAATTATGATTCATGATAAAGATGTGGAATTCCTTGTATTTAGAGTGGATAATTCATGATGGTCAGGTATATCCAACCCCAACAACTCTTATGAATGATATTATTTAAAAATAATAGAAGACCAAATCTACGAATGAAAAACATTATCATAAAGTTGAGTATGTACCTATCTTGTAGGAATATATAGTTATATTCCCCAATGAATTACTCGAACACCCACCGGAGAATAATATTTTTTTACGTTGATTTAATCATTGATGAAATACCTATATCAAATACTCTCTATAGAATTTTCACTTTGGAATAGGTAAAATCTCAAAAAAACTGGAGGAGTTATGTAATAATTGATTTATATTCCCAAGTATTTTACCTTGGGGAGACCAATTCATTTTGTTAAGAAGAAAGATAGATTTATGATATTTTGCCTTGATTATAGAGAAATCAATGTTATTACGATAAAGAGAAAGTATCCTCTACTTTATATTGATGAATTATTCGATCGACTTCATGATGATAAATAGTTTTGAAAGATTGAACATCATTCTAGATATCCTAAATTTGGAGTAAAGTATGAAGATACTCCAAAGAATACATTTCAAATAGTTTATGTGCATTATGAGTTTATAATAATTCCATTTGGAATAACTAATTAATCCTATTTTTTCATGTATCTAATGAATAGAGTACTGAAGAAATATCATGAGGAATTTTTATGGTATTTATTGATGATATTTGAGTATACTCTAAGAGCCATGAGTAACATTATAATCACTTGCAGATTATTCAGGGGACTATTTGAAGGAAATGGTTGTATGGGAAATTTATAAATCCTGAATTCTATATTACCAATGTTTATTTTACTTTCTATAATATCTCTAAGGATAGAATCATCATTGATCTAGTTAAGGAAAAGGTATTCCATTAATGGCCTGCACTAATGAACCCAAATTAGGTACATAGTTTCAATGGGTTGGTAGGTTACTATAGACAATTCATTCAAAACATTGTCTAATTGGATATCATATTAACCTAGATTACTCTTAAAGTGGTGAATCTTATATAAAAAAAATAAAGTTAATAATGTTTTTTATGAATTTAATAATATATTAGTGAATGATCCAATTTTTAATTTACCATCAGGAATGATGGATTTGTGATATATAGTGATAGGCTGAAAAAGGTACTTGGGTATGT
Source organism: Viscum album (assembly GCA_963277665.1). Taxonomy (NCBI): domain Eukaryota; kingdom Viridiplantae; phylum Streptophyta; class Magnoliopsida; order Santalales; family Viscaceae; genus Viscum; species Viscum album. The sequence continues at coordinate 2,105,281,128 of OY728165.1, forward strand.
TCTCATGTAGAATGTTGAAGTTATTTCCTACTCATATAGATAGTGAAGGATTAATGAATACAATTATACCACTCATGAAATTTATTTAATAGTTATAACATTTCCTTTGATGATATGGAGACATTATCTATATAGTGAAAGTAATGAGATATACACTAACCATAAGATCCCAAAATATTTATTTTTATTGAAAGGGATTAACTTGAGGTAAATATGATGGATCTATATACTCAAGGATTATGATTGATTGGTACAATATCTACCAAGGTAGTAAAATAAAGTAGTAGATGCATTGAGTAGGAAGGATCATGTATTTCTTACCAAAATGATGATTGATAGGGATCCTATATTCATAGATTCAATATGGATGAATATTATAATGATTAAGGAAGGGGAAATATCCCTAATTTTTAAAATAATTTCCAAACGATATTTATTGGAAAATATAAAAAGTTATCATCCTGATGATAAAAATTTTAAAAATAAAACTAAAGTTGAAAATGATGGGAATTGGTATAATTCATTTATGAAGATAGTGTTATAAAATTTTGAAAATAGAAAATGTGTTCTATATATAACTAATATGATAAGGGAATTGTTGTATGCTTCTCAAATCCAAAATTTCTATATTCACTATATAAGTAACAAGATTTATATAGATTGGATGGAACATTTTTAGTGAGATAATATTAATTAAGAAATTTATGATTATGTGTCAAGTTGTTTGGTTTGTCAATAGAAGAATTTTGAGAGAAAAAAATATTATAGTATTCATGCAATGTTTTCCTGTTCTCACATGAAAATGACATGACATTAAATTGTAAATTTTTAATAGATTACCAAATACTCTTAGAAAGAATAACATGATATGGGTAATTATTGTTCGAATTACAAAATATACACATTTAATCTCTATAATAAGCTATTTTCCTCTATATAACATTGAATGAAACTATATTATCAATGTTTTAAGACTTCATAGAGCACCTATTTTAATTTTTTATGGTTTTGATCCACAATTTAAATAGAAATTATAGAAAATTATAAGAAAGATATTGATAGAGAGATTTATTTGTGCACCACATATCATCCCAAAATTTATTGGTACTCCAAAATAACTATCCATACATTTGAAAAAAATTTGAGGTCTTTCCCACATGACTTTCATGGTATGTGGGATCTGTATTTAGATTTGTCATAGTTTTCCAATAAAATAGCTTCCATTAAATTATTCAAATGGAATTGTCTGAATAATTATCTAGAAAGAGACTTTGTATTCCAACATATTTAGATGATGTTGGTGAGAGGAATATTGTAGTGACAGAATGTGAGAAAAAGCCAACAACAAAGGTAAATACTATTCAAGTCCATATCAAATCAGCTCAAAGTAAAACAATGGACTATGCAGATAACAATAGGAATGATTTGGAATTTCAAGTGCAAGGTAACATTTTCATGAAGGTATCTCTATATAAAGGTTTTATAATATTAAGTAAGGAAATGCGGTATAAAGTTATATAAGACCTTTTTAAATATTGGAATGAATTAGTGCTCTCTCTTACCATTTAGAAATTCCACCAATCCTTTCTAAAGTACATGATGTGTTCCATATATCTTTGTTGAAGAAATACATGATAGACTCGATGCGTATGATCAAATATAAAGTAATATAATTTGAACCTAATTTAACTTACTAATGATCAATTATCTAGATTTTAGAAAGTAAATAACAATTTTTTATGAATTATACAGCTAGACTAGTAAAGTTACTTTTGATAAACTATAAGATGGAAGAGGCGATGTTGGAACTGGAGGTAATTTTGGGGAAGAAGTCCCCAAATATATTAATTAGGTGGTATTTTATAAATTTTTAGGATTTAATATTTTAAGGAGATAATAACATAACACCCAAATATTTTACATGTTCTCTCTTTTTAAAATAAATTTAATATATTCGATAGAATACACAACACACAACACTGAGCTCAAAAGAAACACAATATATTATTATGTAACCGTTATTACATAGTAATTAAAAATGATGGGTATGGATAGAACTAGAATAATATGAAAACTATATAGTTTACATATTTATAAAACAAATTCCTTGGTTATCAATACAAATAAAAAATCTTCGGAAAGTAAAATAAATTGTTTTCTAGAAAACTATTTTTATTCATATAATATGTTTATTTCATAATAATTTGAATTAGTAACAATTGGTGAATTATTTTAATAAAATTTAATTATAATATATCCAATAAAATGTTTTAACATTCATCTGGATTTTTTACTTGGAATTGGATAAGTATAAATCCATTTTTATAATTAAAACGGTATTTTTTATAAAAAATTATTTTCATCTCTTTTTGTCAAATTGTTTAATTAAAATTATACAATTTTTAGAGGTTGAATTTGATAAAATGAACTCCATATTTTGAATCAGGAGGCTGAAATTTTAAGAATAACTCTCTTTTATTGTTAGGCATTACGAATAGTAACCGCTGTAAAATATATCACCTCGGTAAAGGGTAAATAAAATTTATCTAGGTTAAAATAAAGTGATAAGGCCATAATTTTGAATAATAATTATTATTAGATAAATGGAATTATACTATGACACCTGTTATTTTCCAATTTACATGTTTAATAGATATATTTCTATGAGGATGGCCCTTATAATATATAAATAAAAGAAAGTTACAAAATATCACTCTATTAGTTTTAAATGTATGTTATGTTTCCACATAGGGAAAAAAGAAAGATAAAAATGAAAAAAATGTTTACTTTTGATATTAGTGAAATTAATTTCCTAAAATTAATTTGTTTATAGTTTTTAGAAATTATATAATTACATTAAAGTTTGTTACAACCCAAATATTTTATTTTTTAATTAATATAAAAACAAAATAAATGATACTAAATATATTAAAAGTGATATAATTTGAATTTTTAAATTTAACCCATGAACTTTTTAGATCTATGTAATCTATTAGGGAGTTTTTAATTAGTTTAAATTCAAATTACCCTTTTTATTGATGTATTTTAAGTCAAATTAAACGAATAGTGTCAAAATTTACATTAATGATAATTTTTTAAAATAATATATTATAAAAATTATTTAAATTAAAAAAAAAATATTTTATGAGAACATGGATGTATATATGGTTGAAAATGTATTTAATTTTATATTAAATAGAAAATATTTACCTTATAAGTAAAATTTTAACCCTTTAAGAGGAAATAATATATTATCATGGTTAATATTAAAATATGTTAACTAAGGGGTTCAACAAAAAGATATATTTTTAAACATCATAAGATCATATTAAAATTTGTTTGGTTGAATATATCTGAACCATGTCCTACCCTAGGATCTAATCCACATATATTTTGAATAATTGGGAATAGGGAACTATTTTATTATAATTTTATCTTTTAAGACATTCCAAAAGTGCCCCTCTCCTCTATTATAAAAGGTTAGTTGTTCTTTCCCTTAGTTACACCATTTTAGAATCCTATATAAATAAATTCCTAAACATTACCCTTCTCAAAATAATTATCCATGTTTTTGAGCCCCCCCCCACTAAAAGAAAAAACTCAAGTTCATAATAAATGTTTTAAAGATGGTGTCTCGATGTGGAGGTATTATCTTACCTAGTCTCCTTAAATTTATTTATTCTTATAACTCTTATAAATAACATGAATTTATCATAAAATAATATCTTCATTATCCCCAATATACTTAATTTTTTTATGAATCCATTATTACCCATAATATTTCCTATCAAATGATAAGTGAAAGTATCAATTGTGTGTATGTATGACTTACCGTCTTAATATAGTGATACAATTCATTTTTCATTATCATATTTTATGGAAGTTAATTATGATGGATTTAATAAATTATATTTACAAAATAAATATATTTATGGCCTGATAATATAATATATTCCTTCTTACCTTACAAACTATTGGGAAACGATTACATCGCTCATGTGTATCTGTGGACCACAAACTCCCCAAAATGATGTGATATTTTTTTCCTTTATATTTAACATGGATGGTAATAAAAATAGATTTTATGAATATATATAATTTATAGGATATAATAATTCTTCTTAAAATGAAAATTATTATTTAACTTTCTTTCTTTCCATCTATCAAAAAGTGAAAATATTGTTCATGTGTACGTACAACCTATCATCTCCATGAAATGTGTAATTCATTTTATATCTATAAAATTTATGGATTAATATATATATATATATATAATTAATATATATTATATTTATATCATTATTAATATTATTTATATTACGGAACAATAATCAAAGTATAAGGGTCAAAATGACCGAGCCAAAATATACTGGAAAAATAAAGCAATTACCAACAGAAAAAGTAATTTTAACATAGTTGTTAATAAAATGGTGAAAAAATAATATATATTTAATGAAAGATATGATTATTTTCTTTAAGATATGTATTAAAAACTTATATTTTTTATACAATATGTTCAAACACATTTTATGTAAGTCAAACATGAGGTAAGAGTTTATTTCACAATCTAATCAATATTTAGGATTATTTATGTTCAAATCCACATTATTGGTATATTTTTCTCCCATACCAAAATTTTACATAATTTTTTTTAAAAAATATTCAAAAAATACTGAAATGATTTATTAATGAAATTTATAACCATGTTTTAATTTTTTTGGAAGGTAATATTTTTATTTTTTTTCATAACAAGGAACTTTTTAGCTAGTTTTAGAACAATGTGAAATGAACAATTTTTAACTTATACAACATGAATGGATTTTCCTACCATGATGAATAATATTAAATTTGGAGATAAATTTATATTTTTATGAGGTTCTTTTAAATGTAAATTTATTATTTAATATATGTTATTTTCTAATTTTTTTTAAAAAAAATTATTTCCAAAGAGAAAAGGTTATTTTCGACAAGAATGTTTTCATAAACTTTTAATGGTTTTTATATTCATTAATGAAGGAAAAACTTATCATAATTATTATATATTATGAATAAACTCTAATAATACTATCCTTAGTATTTATCTAGATGGTTTATGATTATTTTTAAAATGGATGAAATACTTTTATACAATTATCCACATTACTCTAGTTGGTATACGAGTATGTTTATCGATTAGGGTAATTATTAAACTTTTTCGTAATTGTTTTTCAATAAAAATTTATGTACATTGATTATCTATAACCCCATTTATATAAGGAGTTAATTTACATAGTAAGTGATAGTTGGGGCCTTCTATAGCCCCTCACCACATTGATAGGTCTCATGAGAAAAAATATTTTGGGTATTGGATGAGGACTTATACATTAATGTAAGATGTGTTTGCACAAGGCCTTTACGATATGTTTATGATGTACAACAATATGAATTATCTTATTATAATATTAGTTAATTTATATCCATGTGGTTATTTTATTTTTTAATATATCCATGGATAAGTTTCAAGTTAATGTTTTTATTTATATTGAATTATATTTTCATCATTCATTCCTACCATATTACTATTCATGATTATTTTATCGAATATATGTTATGTGTTATCCATTTTATACTTAAAATTTTTTATGAATAATTTATTCATTTTCCTTCCACTATACATATAACCTTACTAAGTGACATATATCACTACTTTCTTATGTGTATTTTTCCCCAAAATGAGAGGAAGTGTATTATGATTGGTATATAGGGATAAGTTAAAGGGAATAATTGTGTAATCAGTGAAAATAATATGTTATGTAATTTGGACATATGTAATGAAATATTAAACTATGTATCTATTTTTTCAAGACTACTAAAATATTTATTCATCTGGGATGTGATTTCTTATATTTATTTCCAGTGTAATAAACTATCCCCTGACTCTAGGCTATTAGGATCAATGAATATATAGTTTGTATCAGATAACGTATAGTATAAACCTTGGGAAAAAGATTTATTAAAAAAATATATTTTAAAACATAACTCTATGATGGTATTAGAGTATATTCCCAAAGAAACCGGGATTATGAATTATAAATTATTTACACATAAATTTTATATTTATTTTAAGAGTTTCACTAGTTTTGAAATAAACAATTATGATTTATAATGTTATGAGGCAATTTGGTATATAGAATTTTTTATAAATTTCACCTATAAGAAGGAATATAAACTGTATTTATGAAAATATTCTATTCATGGTTTTATACCAAGAAATGATAATGATGAAGGAAATAGAGTTGGAGTAGTATATGAACAAATTATAACTATGTTGGAAGAACTCACTCAGGATATGTCAAATATCATTGCCTATATGGTGTGACCTATAGATCCACAATGTGGTGTAAATATGTTAGAACACCTTATCTGTCAGAAAGATTTATCACTCAATTAAACTATGAATCTAATTGTATATGAGTAATGGATATGTTTAATCAAGAAGATATTTCTCACTTTGGAAATTAATGAAAGTGATAAGGTTGTTATGAAAGTTTATTATCACTATAAGGATTTATATTAGTGGTGGTAATTAAATCAAAACATTAAGAATTATGTTTAAATATATATCATGGAATATAATTATTTCCAGGAACTTTTATTAGAATATTATTTCCCTCACGAACGATTAGAATATATGTAGGGACAATTCATGAATCTAAGATAAAAAAAGATGAAAATGTTTCTAAGTATGAATCCAACTTTACATGGTTAAAAACATATAATAAAAAATATTAATTTAATCTAAAGATAAATATTGGTTGTTTTTCTCATAGGATTAATCCAATCCTTTTAATGTAAATTTTATCACGTTCAATCTCATCATATAATGATATAATATCATTATCTATGAAGACAGAGAAATAATTATCGAAGAATTCATTCTTTAATGGAAATAATGATAATAAGAGCATTGATAAGATATATGGAAAATGATAAAAGATAAATGGTAATAAGGAAATTGTGGAATTTAAAACTTGCTATAAATGTGGAAAGAAACAATGTGAAACAAACTTACTGGGAATAATAATTTTCAATAATTGGGGAGAGAAATACCACCAAGCTCATGATCAAATGGTAAATAAAGAAGCTATGAATGTTTAATTCTTAAACTATAAGGTGATGCGACACTATAAAGATAATTTTCCCAATCATCAGGGGAACATTCCCCAAAAATGGATAAGGGAGAAAGGACAAGCTTATATGAACACAAAAAAATGATGATAATGTTCATAATAATGTGGTGGGAGGAGATTTAATAATATAATAAAATCTATCCAATGATTTATTTGATTATATATTATTTCATTCTATTATATCTTCAATGTTTTCCAAGAAAATAATATATTTAAATAGCACATTTAGAAGGGAGTTATCAGTTGAGATTCAAAGTAGATGTATCACCATAATAAGGATGTTTTAGTTAGTTCCCATTATAATATACGAGGATTAATATTTACTAACATTATTATTATACCTTATGTGAATTTTTATATAATATTTGGTATATAATGTATTTAAAAAATGAAAAAATATATTGAAAATAGTTGTAAATTATAATTTATGATGAAGATGTTGAAATTATGATCTGTGATGGAAATTACTATTATTTCCTGATACAATACCTCCCAGAGAAGGAAAATAATATAGCAGATTCATTGAACACGAAGGATCATGGAGTTCTTTCTAAAATGAACATCAATAGGGATCTTATGTTCATGGATTTAATAAAGAAGTATTTGGGATGTATTAATGAAATGTAAACATTAATACCTTTTTAAATAATTTTCAGAACATATTTATCAAAAAAGAAAAAATGTTCACTTCCTGATGATAATAATATTAAAACGAAAATTCAAGTTACAAATGATGGGAAATTAGGAAACTTTATATGTGAAGATTTTGATTTGAAATTGGGAAGTAGAATTTGTGTTCTGTATATATCAATGAAGAAAAGGGAATTGTTGGATGATGCTCATATATTTAATTTATTTAGGCACCATGAATGTACCAAGATATATAGATATTTAAAGTATCCTTTTTGTGGGATAATATGAAGTAAGAAATTTCTGATTATTCATCACGATGTTTAGTTTTCCAATATGTGAATGATTAGAGACAATATCCTAGAGGAGTCATTCAACCTCTTCTAATTCCTATATGGAAAATAGAGTAAATTAATATGTAATTACTCATTGGATTACCAAATACTCAAATAAAGAATAATGTGATATGGATTTTTAGTCATCAAATTATCAAAGATTCACATTTCCTTGATATAAGAGAATATATTACTTTAGATCACCTTAGATGAATATATATTAATAAAGTTGTAAGACTTTATGAAGAACCTCTTTCAACTGTGTCTGATCATAATCAATGATGTACATTGAAATTTTAGAAATTTCTTCAAAAGGATCTTGATAATGAAAATCAATTGATAACTACTTATCATCCTCAAAATTATGGGAAGTTATAAAGGACTACCCAAATATTGGAAGACATGTTGAAGTCATGCTCACTTAACTTTCATGGTATCTGGGATTAGTGTTTACCTTTGGTATATTTTTACTAAAATAATATATTTAATTTGATTATTAAAATGGAAAGAGATGTCATACTCAAACTTGTTGGGATAATGTTGGGGAAAGGAATCATATAGGACCAAAAATTATAGAGGAGACAATGAAAATGTTAATGACTATTCAATCCCATATCAAAGAAGCACAAATTAGGAAAAAGTTATTTTTTGATAACTAGAGGAAAGATTTTGAATTTCATGTGGCAGATCAAATTTTCTTAAACATAACCTTATGGATGGGAGTTACAAGATTCAGCAGAAATGGAAAATTTATCCCTATATACATTAGACCTTTTAAAAACCTGTAATAAATCGGTGTTGAAGATTACTATTTAGAAATACCACTAAGCCTTTCTAAAGTAAATGATGTGTTGTGGCTTAATATTTATAAATTAGGATGAATAACTTCAAAAATATATTGATGAGGTGATATTATAGAAATTTTTGGGTTGAATTTTTTTTAAGGATGAAATAATGTAGCACCTCTAGATTTTATGGCATTTCACTTTTTCAAATAAATTTAATCTCTTTCAGGTTATATGACCAATATAACCTGAACATTAAAAATGGATAGAATTAAGAGGAATAAAAAAATTATGAAAGGTATTTTATTTATTAATTTATAAAACAAATTAATTTTTTATCAATAAAAATAAAAATCATTTGAAAGTAAAATAATTTCTTTTATGAACTTTTTGTGTGTGCACAATATATTTATATCACAATAAATTAAATTATTAAATATTGGTTATTTATTTTAATTAAATTGATATATTATATTTTCAATCATTTTTCTAATAATCATATAGAGTTTCTACTAGGGATAAGATAAAAATAAATGAAGTCTTATTCTAAAAAAATGTATTTTTCTCTCGAAAAAGAGGTTTTTGTCATGTTTTTTTAACTTATTTTAAAATTATTGTTATATTTATAGATATTTAATTTGATAAAATGAATTATATATTTAGAATGAGGGGTCTCAAAATATGTAAATAATACTTTTTTGGCAATATGAATAGTCCCCATGGGAATATTTTTAACCTCATTAAAGGGTAAATCATGTTTTGTCCAGGTTAAAACTAAGTTATAAGGATATAATTTTTCAATCAAATTCTTATTGGAATAATTTAATTCAAACCTTAACACTTTATTCATGAAATTTAAATGTTTAATGGACAATTTTCTAGGAAAAGTACCCTTATAATATTCAAATCAAAAAAAGTTACAAAACATCACTCTCTTAGCTTTAAATATCTATTATGTATCCCAATATGAAAAAAATAAATATATAAATGAACCTAAATATATATATTTTAAATTAATAAAAATAATATAATTATATAAATTTATTTATAATTTTTATAAATTATATAATTACCTTAAATGTATGTGAAATGCTAATACAATATTTATTTAATTAACAAGAAAATAAAAAAAAAGGATTTCAAATTTTTTAAAAGTGTTATAATTTGTATGTTTTAATACAACTCACTAATTTCATTGACATATGTGACATATTATGGTGGTTTTAAAGGATTATTTTAGAATTATGTATTTTCCTTAATGTATTTGAAGTCAAATTAAATGAATACTTTCAAAATTGCGATTAATGATAATAAAAAATATATTTTATTAAATTATTTTAAAATAATTAATATATTAAAAGTTGAAAAGGGAGTAATATATATTATAAAATTTATTACATTTTTATTTTTTAGTAAATATTTATATTAGATGTAAAATTATAAACCTTTAATAGCGAAAAATATGTTGGTGCGATTAATGTTTAAATTGGTTAACTAATGGATTGATGAAAAATATAAGGATTACACCACAATAGAAACCTACCAGATTTTTATTAGATGATAAAATTTCTACTATATAATACGATATGTTCGAATACATTTCCATTTTGTGATATTTTGGATAGATTATGACTGTATTATAATTTAATATTAAAATAAATTCCCAAATTACCCCACACCACCATTATGAAAGGAAAACCATTCCTTCACTTATTTACACAGCATTAAAAAACATAGTTAAAAAAATACATAAAAATTATGAGTATACAAATCATTTTCCATGTTTTGGGTTTGTTTTTCTCCTTAAAGGACTAGAATTATGTTCCTTAAGAAAGGATATAATGAAGGTATCCCGAAGAAGAGGTAATTGTCTTACCTGACGTGTTTCGATTTATTTCATCATAAAATTATTATAAAAATATTTAATTTATACAAAAATAATAAATTAATTATCTTAAATATAAATAAATGTAATTTTGATTATGAAACCATCATTAACAACCTCAGTCCCATTAAATAGTAAGTGAAAGTATTGATCATGCGTACATATGGTTTACTGTCTCCACATACTGACCCAATTCAATTTACATTACTGCATTTTATGGATGTGAATTATAATGGTATTAATTTATATATATAATATTTATAACATAAATATAAAATTTAATGATAATATCATATATACCTTCTTACATTTCAAACTGTTGTTAAATGAGAACGTCATAGGTGTGTACGTGTGGACTACCACCTCCATAAAGAATTGTGATTCATTTTTCATTTATATTTTACTTGTATGGAATTAAGAATGGGTTTTAAGAATATATATGATTTATATGTTATAAAATTATTTTTTAATGGTGAAATATTGTTTACCACTCTATCATTTCATTCATTGAAATGTTAAAACACTATTCATGCATAAGTAGGGCCTACCATCTTCTTGAACGATGTAATTCATTTTATTTATATATCCTTTATTAACTAATATAAGTAAATATACAATGAATATATATGGTTTTTATATAATTAATATAGTTTTTATATGATGTAACCACAATCAATGTATAAGGTCTAAAACCAAAAAAACAAAACATATATGAAAAACAAATAAATTATCAACCGTAACAATGATTTTAACAAATAATTATTAATAGATGGGTGATAAAATATTTTACCTAGTATGATACATATGATCATAGTTAATTAAGAGATTTATAATAAATATATATTTATTACATAGGATTTTCAAACACATTTTAAGGAATTACAATCTAAGGTTACAATTTAGTTCATGATTTCATCAACATTTAGGATTATTTATGTTCAAATCCTATCTTGGAGAATATTTTTCTTACATATCTATATTTTCCTTAAAATTTTTAAATAATATTTATATTAATTTCAAATTATTTATTGATAATTTTTTTACCCATGTTTATTTTTTTAAAAAAAATGTCTTGAAATAAATCATCTTATGATTTTCCAAAGGAGGTACTTTTTTTCTTTTTTTACCATAGTGTGAAAGGAATATTTTTTAATTATAAATAATAAACCAATATCCTTTATTCCCTGAATAATATTTTATTTTAAGCCTCATTTACATGTTTACAAGGTTATCTTAAAATAAAATGGTTTCTTTAAATTGTGGTAGGTTTTTAGATTTTATTAAATTATTATTTTCAAAGTGAAAATGCTAATTTCCTCAAGGATGTTTTAATGAATTTTTTTATGATATTTATATTCATCGTTAAAATTTTTATTTTACATAAGATACACTACGAATATGATGTAATCATACTATACTTACCATTTACATAGATGGTTTATGATCAGTTTTACTAGGGATGTTGTATTTTGATACCATTTTCCATATTACTCAAGATGGTTTATTATTATGTTTATTGATTTGTTTAATTATTAAAAGTTTATATGGTAGCTTATCTATAAAATTTTTCATGTTTTTTATATATGACCCATTTCATATGTGGAACTAATTTTACTTACTAATTGATGAAAAAGGCCTACTATAGCCCCTCAATTCATTGGTAGGTCTCACGAGGAAAACTAGTTTGGGTATTGGATGAGGCCTTACCCATTTATGGAGATTTAATGGAAGAAGGCCTCGGTAATATGTTTATGATGCCCAGAATTATTAATTTTATCATTATGAGATTTGTTAATTGATATCCATTTTATTATATGATTAGTTAGGATATCAAAGGGTAAGTTATAAGATATTTTGATTATTTATATGGAATTATTTTATCATCATTCATTACTTCCATAATATTATTCGATCTTATGTTATTGATTAAAAAGAATTTTTTGTCTGATTTTTACATTTACCTCTTATTATGCCTTATTTATTCATGGTTTCTTCCACTATACATATACCTTTACCACAGATAATATCTCACCATTTTCTTATGTTTATTTTTCTAAGATGTCAGGAAGTGTATGAAGATAGATATATAGGGATATGATAATGGTAATAAAATTTTACTAAAATAAAATACTATATTGTGTTATGTTTTTAATTATAATGTAATATCCATCTATCTATCCAGTTTTCCAAGACTGCTAATCTATTCATTATTTTGAGATGCAATTTCTTATATCTAGTGCCAATGTAATAATGTAACCATTGACTACAGGCTACTTGGGTCAATTTATTTACACATTAGGAATTAATTATCTATGATATTTAAAGTAAATTTTTATTACAATCATATATTTTATTTCTATCTATAATTTTAAAATTTGGAATTGTGTATCCCAATTTATGAATCATTTATTGAGAGTTACTTAATTCAATACTCTATTTTTTTTAATTTTATTGCATTATTTGGCCCTTATAAGGTTCACAAAATATCCAGTTCCACTTGAAGGATTCGATTCACAATAACCAAATCATACCAAAAAATCTAATTTCAATATTTGGATCAGTATAATAAAATTTATGTCCCAAATATAAAAGTTATAAAAAACTAAAAAATACAAAAGTTTCCAATTTTTACAATTAATATCAAGACATCTATAAAAACAAAAAATGGTGAACATCCATTAAAAAGGAAAAATTAATTGGTATTAAAACATTGAAAATCACATTAAATGTAATCAAAAAAATTCCATTACAAATTTCTTCACACTTATCACTTATGGTCTTGAAAAAATATGCAGTAAAAATAGTAAAAAATAAATTTCCAAAAACATTCCCTAGTGATACACTAATTAAACACCAAGAAAAAATATTATAATTACTCAAAAACCAATGTTTCAATTTCTCTATTTGGATTAGTAAATTAATTTTTTCTTCATTTATCATCTCGTACACACAAAATTATAACCTCACAAGAATTTTCCCTCAGCTTATAAGTGTAGATTTTCAATAAGGATATTATCCACAAAACACGTTCATGAATCATCATATGTTTGATAAATTATTTAAAATCCAATCGATATGAGCCTAGGAATTATGTTTTTATGAGTAATTTTCATGTATTTTTAGTGTCTATGGGATGGTATGTTTTGATGATAAAAATATCTATGGAAGAATATAGAGGTTTGGAACTTTTTAATAAAAGATACATGATTCAAATTTATACTCAATTTTGGGTCCTCTTTACTACCATAAAATATAAATAATTTCTAACACCTTGAAAATAATTACATAAAGTCCCAACCATTCAAGATATCATTATCCACATTAATTTTCTTCCACTTTCACCAATTTCATAATAGTGTTGCCCAGTTTTGTTCATATATAAAATTCAATATATATTTTAATTTTTATGGGGGAGGAGAGGTGGGATATCTGGTATTAAAATTTCCGTATAAACTTCCCACACCTTATTTATAATGATGATAATTTTTTTTCACTAAAAAAATATTTTTCTTTGTTTTTTAGTTTCTCATACATGAGTAGATTCCAAACAGATTACTTTTTTAAAAAACTATACTTATAAGCAACAATAACAGAATCACTTTTCTAGTAATAATTTTTTCAATATATTTAATTTTCACCCAAATTATCCAAAAAAGATAGAAAAATATCCCTAGTAATATTCCCACATACTTGAGTTCAACTATATCTTGCAATTTTTACTTATAGAGAAAGATGTATTAGAAAAATTGGATTTTAATGTTGGTAATTAATAGGTCACTCATTGATAATAAGTCAGAAAAAATAAAATTTACAAGTTATTCATGAATAAAAAATTTTATTCTTTAAAAATGGGTTTTTAATATCAAATAAAGTCCTCAATAATCTTCAACAAAGGTACCCTAAACTATCAATTTTTTTATAAAAACATAGAAAATTATTTTCAATAAAGCATGATTTAGTTATCTCAAAAATAATGGTGAATCTAAAGAATGTGTCTAAAAGGTTTATAGGGCTCTTGGTTATGTGATTTAAAATTATGATATTAATTTGTGGATTGAGATTAAAAATTAGTATGTCTATTCATTAAATTCAAAATGTTTTGAACTTAGAATAAACTCATTTTCAAATATTTTATTCTCATTTTCATGGGTTAAATTGGTTCACTCATTTTAATGTGTTTTAAAAAATGGAAAATATAATAATTCGATCTAACCAGAATAATAATTTCATAAAATGTTAAAATTTTAAAAAAAATTGAATGAAAATCTATATAAGTTTCAATGAAAATAGAAAATAGAAATTGGAAAAATAAATCAAAAAAATTCTAAAAAAGTACATTCACCCCTATTTTTTTCACTTTCATCATTCTAATATATTTTAGATGATAAGTGAAAATTTTAAAGTCTATATATAACAAAAATAAGTGTAAAATAACAACATGACTAGATTTTTGTTAATCAAGAGTAGCTTTGAGGTAGCCTAATTAAAGCTAAAACATAAATACCCAGAAGAAAAAATAAATAAAATATCAATACATTACTGAAAGAAAAAAATAGTATAAAATAAATGAAAAAAATAATTGGGAAATTCGATAGATATTGGGATAAAGCTCCTAAAGAGGTGTATGAATTTTACTACCCATAGTCAGGAAATGATAGTGGGTTATCAATAATCTGAAAGAGGGTAAAGATTATTGATAAAAAACTATTTTTTTGATACAATATTTTCATCTCACAATTATTTTAAAATTTACAAAATATAGATTAATATATGTTCAATTTAATGAAATTACAATTTCAATGGAGTTGTAGAAGAAGGGACAAATGAAAGGGAATCTCCAAATAACTTGGTCTTTAAAATTGAAAAGCACTGATTGTTGTAAATTCATTTCAAGATGTGGTTTCTCTTCAATTTTAACATGAAAAAATGTATTATTATTTTAAAAATATATTGGTAAAATTTTACTTACAAAAACCATCACACATATCAATCAGTTCCTAAAATTTCTCTTCAATTTCAATTAGTAATTTCTTTTCTTTATTATGAAAATCTGTATATTCAAAACTTAAGGGAGTAAAATCAATATAGGTAAAAGATATTAATAGTTTAGTATCAATATAATCTGACTAAAATAAATCATTTTTTAAGACTTCTATCTCTCATATTCTAGTTCCAATTCCATTTTAGTGTGGATAGGTTATATAAATATTTTATTGATACATGGAATAAAATTATGTTATTCTAGTTGTTCTTCAAAGGAGAATAAATCTAGTGTATCTTCCAATTTAGATAATGTTTGGTATAATGGTTCATATTCATTATCTTCTAATTTTGATATTTCAAATTTTATATATTTTTGAAAAAAATCATCCTTCAAATTTCCCAAATACTCTTTGTTTACTAATTTTACTTTTGTCGGTAAACTAGTAATCCCTTCTTCTTTTGATATTTAGAATGAAAATTACAAATTATTTTTATTTTAATACTCACAATTTTCATTAATAAAAAATGTGTGGGATATCATTTTCATATTTTCATATTTTTTTATGCGATAAATTCTTCTGATTGCATAAAATATATGGCATGAATTTCTATTTTTTATATTATTATTGTAGTATTAATTCATTTTATTGATTCATTATAAAATCTTATTATATTCTAAATGTGTTTTTTTGGATTATTAATTTAAAAACTATTCCTTAGTATACTCTTATAATATTTTTAATCAAGAAAAGAATTGGGGTAGTTACTATTAAAATCAATTTTTAATGTTTTAAATTAGTGGTTAAAAACTCAGTGATGAAAAAATTGTAGATACCCAAATCTTGACCTACATGGACATTACATTACTTTTTTGGAATACTTATTACATAACAAACACAGACACACAAGGACCGTAATAGTTTAGTATGTTTGGAAACTTGGAATTTAATCTTCTAATCATGGTGAATGATATTCAACTTCTCCCATAAAGATCTTCCCCTTTTGTTTTCTTACCTAAAACCTTTCTTTATATCCTGGGGAAAATAAAAAATAAAAAGGGTGAGCTCAAATTCTCAGTAAGGGTAAGCATAGAGAACATAAAAAATCCATAAACATTTGAATGCAAAAGCTTGAACATAAATCTAAACATCAAAATCTTGAGCAACGAAATAAATATTGGAAGTACATAAGGCATATATCATAAAATAGCATCAATCATGATAAAATAGAATGGGAATAAATCATGTAATTATGGAAACCATTCAACACTTGTTATGATTTCCATAGTAGCCAAGGCATTGCTGCCAAGACCATATTAGTGGACAAAATCCCTTTCTGAACCGAGTTCACTAATCGATTCAGTCCTCTATCACTGAACCAGATTAACTTACCGTTCCAGCCATGTCTATCTCATGAGATATAAATCTTTACCCAATTCATTGGAGGGAGATATAGTTCCCACCAATCTCAAAATGAAATCGTTCTTACTTGTGCCACAAAATAAACATAAATCATTCATCATAACCCAAAGAATAAAATGGGTTTCATAAACATCATCCCATCATAACATAATCCATACAAAAAAATGGATATCATTTAATCATAGAAAAAGTGAAACCATGTATGTCATAGATAAATTATACTTGAAACATACACATATGAAATAATTTCATCTTATATGGAAAATGGTTTTGATAAAACACTTGAAATGAATTCTTGAGGAAAATATCCTTTCTTCTTCAAAATAATTTTCTTTTCACAAAATGCCATGAAATTTTAAAAGAAAATTATTTTTTTGAAAATAGTCATTAAATCTTGTAGAGTAAGCTTCATGAAAATGAGGCGTTTTGAAACCGTAAAAATCCATTCATGCTGTATAAGTTAAAAAAACATTCTTCTCGTACTTTTGCTGGAAAAGTAAAAAAGATCCTCGCGTGGTAAAAAAAAGTAAGATTCCTTTCATAACATTTGGTAAATTTCAAAAATGATTAAAAATGACTTTAAAAATAAATTAAAACATTGTTAGAAAACATGGTCATGGATGATAACAATAAACCCAGTAAATAATTACGAATAACAATCTCGGATAAGAATGAGATTGCAAAATTATCCCTTACCTTAGGTCCGATGTGCTTCATACGTATCCGAAACTCTTGTATAATTATTTAAATAATGTAATTTACTTATTAAAGAATCATATTAATTGTTATGATTTCATAAATGATTCACTTATGACTTTATTTTACTCGTTTTTTGTAAATTTCATGTTAAAGTAGGGTTTTGGGTAAAATCGTTTTATTTATCGCACGTGTTTGGACTTGTTGTTCTTGATATTATTACTTATATACTGATTTACTTAATTCCAGAATGTAAAACATGATTTATATATAATATATATTCATCATATACAAATATATATATGATAGATCGATAAATGGAATGAAATACACCATTCATGGAGACGGTAGGCTGTACGTACGCATGAATGTTGTTTTCGTTTCATTATTGAAATGAATGGAATTAAGTAGATAAAATACATATATATATACATAAATCAAGTATAATTATTATTTCATATATTTCATTATAATTCATTATATATACTTTATAATCATTCATTAATGGTTAACATGGAGAATGAATCTCATCGCGTCGTGGAGACGGTAGTCCGTACGTACGTGTGAGCGATGATACCATTCCCATGATCGTGGAGTTGTATTGAAGTGTATGTATAATATTTACGAATAAATATCACATTACAATAATCATATATAGTTATCTATTTACACCATTATATCCATCCAAGTAAGGTGGTGGTCGAAAACAGATTACACCACGGCGTGGAGATGATATTCTTTACATACGCACGCGCGAAGATTTTGTTTTACGTAGGATGTATAGAAGGTGAAATAAGGTTGTTTCATATTTACAATAACATATCAGTATATAATTAATACTGTTTTTATTACTTTATAATGATACAACTAAAGAAGAAGAAGTTTAAGAAGAAAGAAACATGAGAGAATCGGAAGAAGAGATTAGCTCTTCTTCGACGCACCTCCATTAAGCCTTCTCTTAAGAAAGTAGAGTTGGTCTTTTGAGAAGACCATAACCTAGAGAATGTTTCTAGGGAAGTGGATAAGAGAAATGGGCAGGGTTTGGTTGAGATTAAAGGCTCAAAAGTGTGTGAATAGAAGAGGGAGGGGGTGCCCTTTTTATAAGGGAGGAGAGGGGCACCTTAAGAAATCTTAAAATATTATTTTATGAAAAAGTCATATTCAGATTTTAATAGCTCCAAATTGATTTATTTCTAATCTAAGGTGGGTACGGGTCGAAATATTTTCAACCAATAGGTTTTAGACAAATTTAGGTTACTATTTTATCCTTATCATTTAGATTTAACTCTATGTTAAATAATTTATCTTTTACCGCGTATTTTTGTTTTCTTACACTATATGGTTAATAAACTTACTATAACAAGCCAAAAGAACCCCAAGTGGTTAATTATTAATATATATATCATTATAAAAGTCATTTGGCCGAACCTTATATTTTTAGGAATAAAATAACAATTAATAATATAATATTTGTTTTAAAACCTATTTTAGGTCAATTTTGACACTATTTGGTACTTGATTTGTTTGAAAATCATAACAACATGATTAGTTCTCAAAAAGTTAATTAAATCAATAATAACATTTCATATTAACCTATAAAATTAGTGGAATTCATAAAATGTCTCAAATTACATTTATTTGGGTATTTATAACATCAATTATGATAATATTTCATTAATAAGGTAATTACTGCATCATCATTGTGTCATAAATAAATTAAATTATTTAATGTCTAGAAATTATAAATAAAATACCATTATGTAGGAAAACGTTTTATATTTCTAATTAATATTTATAGTCGAATTTATCTTACGGATAAACCTATATGAAAAATGTTTTAGTTATTAAACTTTGATTTTAACTATTTTAACTATTTTTTAAATAAAATAATAATAAGTGTCCTAATGTAAGCCAAGTGGACCTAAATGGTCATATTTTATTCCTAAGATTTTTTGGTCTAATTACACTTATCCAATAGAATTAGGACATGCGTTAGGGTAATAATAATTTCAATTTTACCCTTAAATACCCTATTTACTTTTAACCGTGGTAAATAAAAGTAAAAAGTTACTATTCACAAAATAAGATTTTCATCTCATTGAACCACATTTTAGTCCGTGATATTAACCATGTCTCTCTTATTTTCGAAATTCTCCTCACAGAAGCGATAAAATTATGTTTTATGTGAATTTCCAAATTCTCCTAGGAGGTGGGTAAAAGACGGTGAAAAGTTTAATAAACTTTTTATATATCTAAAATTATTATAAAATGACTCCAATGAATTTCATTGAAATTATATAGGTATTATGTATCAATTTTGACCTAAAATAAATTAAAATAAAATAAATAATTATTTAAATAAAAAGTCGGTTTTTAAATAGTAACCTAGTGTTTTCACTATTCATCAAAAATTGAAGGTTCTCAGAAAAAACCAAAAATTCACCCTACGCTAATTTCGATATTCTGAATCCAAAAATGAAGTCCATTTTAAAAGATAAAATTTATAAAATTCCAAAAAGTGGGTATTACTATTCATAATGACTAGTTTATATAATATTTTAATTGTATATCTTTGTTTAGTGAAACTCGGTATTGCGTACAAGACACGCTATCATAGAAGGTCGCGATTGCGTGTAATGTAAGCCAATTTAGTGTTGTGTGTTGTTGTTTTGTATAACAGAATACAACCATATTTCATTTATACATTGAATATATATATACATACACTCAATGTTGCATAGAGTGACTACTATAAAACGAACTTGAAATTGTGTGTAACACAATCCAAGAATAGTGTTGAGTATAATGAAATCTAATACGATGTTGCGTATAGCGCAAGATAATATTGGCGTAGCCTAAAACACAAGACATCAATGAAATTAAAAATAATAATCCTCATAAAATCTCGGGTTGTTACATTCTACCCCCCTTAAAATGAATTTCTCCCTCGAAATTCGTCAGGGTTATAAATGGTTTTCTACTTGAAAGTTTTTTTAATTGAAACCCACATTGTAAAATGGAATACCAAAACTTAACTTTAAATAAAAAGTATGAAACGTAATGGTTACCCAAATTAACTAATCACTAGGTTTCCACATAGGAGAACATAGGTGAAAATATGGATATGGATGAGAAATCTAACCATCAAGTTCTGATGGAGAGTGGTAGAGAACATGGCTATGAAAAATCCAACAATCACAAAGCCATAAATTTGTGATGATCTAAGGTACCATCTGATTCATCGTTTATGAGGACACTAGGACAACATTTTTGGTTTTCAAGATCATTTCCCTAAAGTTATGTAATTAGAAGAAATACTTACTTTATTTTGGTACAATTTCACCGTTGTTCGTGCCTTGTACAATTTCAACTTCATCTCTTAAAGAAATGAAGTTGAATTTGTCATTCTTGAAGTGTTAGCAGATCATGTGATAGAATGATGGGTCATTCCATCTGTCTCAAATAAAAGGTTACCAAAAGTGATAAGTCCATCTTATGGTGAGATTAATCATATATGGTTCCAAAAATGGACTTATACTTTATCTATCATAGTACTTAATAAAATAAAACTAGTTTCTACTAACCAGGGACTTTCTGTAGGCCAGTGGTATGTAATAAAGGCTTGTCGCACTTCGGTTGTGGGTTATATTCCCACAGCCTTGTCCGACGCGACGAGTTGTCGCTCGTCCTATGGGTTGTCCTTTTTCTAAAGCTATACTATTATAACATTCCAGAAATAATATCTAAAAACAAGTTCTATCCTTAAACAATACCTTATGATGTCTAACATAATCCATTACAATCTTTAGGCTTATCCAAAATACATCTGTCCAATCTCATAGTATAAAGAAAACAATTACTGAAAAGGTCACATGACAATAACGTGGATATGATCATTTATCCCCCATATATCATAAGATATATCTCGTTGGTCACATTCCAAACTTGTTAATACCTTAATCATGTATTCTTTTGAAACATAAATTACCATAGAACCTTAGTGAAAACATGAGTGCTGTCAAAAGTTAACTCTTTCCACATACCAAAATCCCAAAAATTCTATATACTCAAACCATGATATCACTTAGTCATTATATCAATCATGAGATCATGAATACTATCAAAAAATTTATTTTCTCATTATCCCTTCATTATGCGCATATCATATGCTTTCCAAGATATTTGAATTACTTTTCATGGTTACTGGTACCATATTCTTATAGAAAACCACAATGGACCAATACACAGAGATTTCAATATACAATAAAAGTACCTAAACAAAATTATTATTGAATTCCAATACATAAAACCTTCAATCCATCCTCTTCAATGATTAGAATGGAATAGGTCATTCATTGATTTAGAAGTAACTTCTTAGGTCAGGGCATTGAGTTGGGTAATGCCCATGTTCTCCGCAGATCAGACATTGAACTCCATAATAGTCTGTCACTCTATGACCCTTTTCTCCACATAGATAACATCTTCCCCTCAATTTGAGGTATTCCTCAAGGTTCTTCTTTCCTTCTTTATAAATCCCAATCTTCCATTCTCTATGCTCCTCACCGTGCGAACATGCATTAAATTCCATCTTTCTCTTATTTGATGACTTAGGAGTAAAAATAAAGTTCACCTTGTTAATCATATATTGAGATGACTGATTCGGTATAATCAAAATATCTTTCTCTCTAGGATTTACATAATTTCATTGATCATAGTCACCAATTTTTCCATTGGAATCAATGTTAACTGAATTCCTTCTCGTTCCCTCCATTGACTAAGACTAGAAACCATAGTGTAAGAAACAATTAAAATAATGAGGAACCACATAATCATAAAAAGTCACTTATGGGATGTCTAACTTATCAAAAATTCTTTAATCCATGACACCTTAGGTTCACCATAGGTTATTCATGATCGTCAACATAATTCTAGGACTCTAACCTATAAGTATACTTATCCTTAGGGACATCCCTAGACATACCTTAGAAGTATATCTAGGGATTTCACTAAAGTTTTTGCATCCTAGTTTCCAAAGGATAACTAAACCTTTCCTCTGATACCAACTGTACAGTCCCAAAGATTGACGTACATGGACATTACATTACTTTTTCGGAATACTTAATACATAACAAACATAGACACACAAGGATCGTAATAGTTTAGTGTCTTTGGAAACTTGGAATTTAATCTTCTAATAATGGTGAAAGATCTTAAAATTATCCTATAAAGATCTTCCCCTTTTGTTTTCTTACCTAAAACCCTTCTTTATATCCCGGGAAAAGAAAACATAAAAAGGGTGAGCTCAAATGCTCATTAAGGGTAAGCATAGAGAATATAAAACAATCCATAAACATTTCAATACAAAAACTTGAACATAAAATCTCAAGATCCAAATCTTGAGCAATGAAATAAATCTTAGAAGTACATAAGGCATATATCATAAAGGAAAATAAATCTTGATAAAATAGAATGGGAATAAATCATGTAATTGTGGAAACCATTCAACACTTGTTATGATTTCCATAGTAGCGAAAGCATTGCTGCCAAGACCATCTTAGTGGACAAAGTCCCTTTCTGAATCGAGTTCACTCCTCGATTTAGTCCTGTATCACTGAACCAGATTAACTTACCATTCCAGCCATGTCTATCTCAAGAGATATAAATCTTTTCCCAATGCATTGGAGGGAGATATAGGTCACACCCATCTCGTAATGAAATCATTCTTACTTGTGCCACAAAATAAACATAAATCATTCATCACAACACAAAGAATAAAATGGGTTTCATAAACATCATCCCATCATAACATAATCCATACAAAAAAATGGATATCATTTCATCATAGAAAAAGTGAAACCATGTAATTTATAGATAAATTATACTTGAAACATACACATATTAAATAATTCCATCTTATATAGAAAATGGTTTTGATAAAACACTTGAAATGAATTATTGAGGAAAATATCATTTCTTCTTCAAAATCATTTTCTTTTCACAAAATTCTGTGCAATTTTAAAAGAAAAGGATTTTGTTGAAAATAGTCATTAAATCTTTTAGAGAAAGCTTTATGAAAATGATGCGGTATGAAACCATAAAAATCCGTTCATTTCATATAAGTTAAAAAAACATTCTTCTTGTACTTTTGCTGGAAAAGTCAAAAAGTTCCTCACATGGTAAAAAAAGTAAGATTCCTTTCATAACATGTGGTAAATTTCAAAAATGGGTAAAAAGGACTTTAAAAATACATGAAAAAATTGTTAGAAAACATGGGCATGTATGATAACAATAATCCCAGTAAATACTTATGAATAACAATCTCGGATAAGAATGAGATTGCAAAATTATCCCTTACCTTAGGTCTGATATGCTTCGTACATATCCAAAAATCTTGTATAATGATTTAAATAATTCCATTGACTTATTAAATAATCATATTCATTGTTATGATGTCATAAATGGTTCACTTATGCCTTTGTATTACCCGTTCTTTTGTAAATTCCATGTTAAAGCAGCGTTTTGGGTAAAATCGTTTTATTTATCATACGTGTTTGGACTTGTTGTTCTTGATATTATTACTTATATCCTGATTTAATTAATTAAAAAATGTAAAAAATTATTTATATATAATATATATTCAGAATATACATATGTATATATATGATAGATCGATAAATGGAATGAAATACACCGTTCATGGAGACAGTAGGCTATACGTACGCATGAACACTGTTTTTGTTTCCTTATTGAATTGAATGGAATTAAGTAGATGAAATACATACATACATATATATATATACATAAGTCCAGTATCATTTTTATGTCAGATATTTCATTATTATTCATTATATATACTTTATAATCATTCATGAATGGTTAACATGGAGAATTAATCTCATCGCGTCGTAGAGACGGTAGTCCGTAAGTACGCACGAGCGATGATATCATTCCCATGAACGTGGAGTTGTATTGAAGTGTATGCATAATATTTGAGAATAAATATCACATTAAAATAATCATATATAGTTATCTATTTACACCATTATACCCATCCAAGTAAGGTGGTGGTCGAAAACAGATTACACCACGGCGTGGAGACGGTATTCCGTACATACGCACGCGCAGTGATTTCGTTTTCTGTAGGATGGATAGAATGTGAAATAGGGTTGTTTGATATTTATAATAACATATAAGTATATAATTAATAATGATGTTATTACTTTATAATGATACAATTAATGAAGAAGAAGTTTAAGAAGAAAGAAACTTGAGAGAATCGGAAGAAGAGATTACCTCTTCTTCGACGCACCTCCTTTAAGCCTTCTCTTAAGGAAGTAGAGTTGGTATTTTGAGAAGACCAGAACCTATAGAATGTTTCTAGGGAAGTTTATAAGATAAATTGTTAGAGGTTTACCGAGCTTCAAGTCTCAAAAGGGTGTGAAGAGAAGAGGGAAGGAGTGCCCTTTTTATAAGGGAGGAGAGGGGCACATTAGGAAATATTAAAATATTATTTTATAAAAAAGTCATATTCAGTTTTTAATAGCTCAAAATTGATTTATTTAGAATATAATGTGGTGATGGGTCTAAATACTCTCAAAAAATAGGTTTTAGACAAGTTTAGGTTAATATTTTATCCTTATCATTTAGATTTAACTCTATGTTAAATAATTTACCTTTTACTGTGTCTTTTAGTTTTCTTACACTATATGGTTAATAAACTTACTATAACAAGAAAAACGAACCCCATGTGGTTAATTATTAATATATATATCATTATCTAAGTTATTTGGCCGAACATTAGATTTTTTGGAATAAAATAACAAATAATAATATAATATTTGTTTTAAAACCTATTTTTTGTCAATTTTGACACTATTTGGTACTTGATTTTTTTTGAAAATCATATCAACATGATTATTTAGAAAAACTTTAATTAAATCAATTCTAACATGTCATATTAACCTATAAAATTAGTGTAATTCATAAAGATCCTCAAATTACATTTATTTGGGTAATTATAACATCAATTATGTTAATATTTCATTAATAAGGTAATTACTGCATCATCATTGTGTCATAAATAAATTAAATTATTTAATGTCTAAAAATTATAAATAAAATACCATTATGTAGGAAATAGTTTTATCTTTATAATGAATATTTATAGTCGAATTTATCTTTTTTATAACCCTATATTAAAAATGTTTTAGTTATTAAACTTGGATTTTAACTATTTTAACTATTTTTAAATAAAATAATAATAAGTGTCCTAATCTAATCCAAGTGGACCTAAATGGTAATATTTTATTCCTAAGTTTGTTTTTGGTCGAATTAAACTTATCCAATAGAATTAGTACATGTGTTAGGGTAATAATAATATCATTTTTACCCTTAATTACCCTATTTACTTTTAACCGTGGTAAATAAAAGTAAAAAGTTACTATTCACAAAAAAAATATTTTAATCACATTGAACCACATTTTAGTCCTTGATATTAACCGTGTTTCTAATATTTTCAAAATTCCCCTCACAGATGTGGTAAAATTATGTTTTACGTGAATTTCCAAATTCTCTTAGGAGGTGGGTAAAAGACGGTGAAAAGTTCAATAAAATTTTTATATATCTAAAATTATTATAAAATAACTCTAATGAATTTCATTGAACATATATAGGTATTATGTATCAATTTTGACCTAAAATAAATTTAAATAAAATAAATGATTATTTAAATAAAAAGTCGGTTTTTAAATAGTAACCCAATGTTTTCACTATTCATCAAAAATTGAAAGTTCTCAGAAAAATACCAAAAATTCACCCTAGGATAATTTAGATATTCTGAATCCAAAAATTAAGTCCATTTTTAAAGATAAAATTTATAAAATTCCAAAAATTGGGTATTACTATTCATAACGGCTAGTTTATATAATATTTTAATAGTATATCTTTGTTTAGTGAAACTCGATATTGTGTACAATACACGCTATCGTGGAAGGTCGCGATTACGTGTAATGTAAGCCAATCCAGGGTTGCGTGTTGTTTTTTATAACAGAATCCAACCATATTTCATTTATACATTGAATATATATATATATATATATATAGACTCAATGTTGAATAGAATGCCTACTATAAAACGAACTTGAAATTGTGTGTAACACAATCCAAGAATAGTGTTGCATATACTGCAAGCTAATAAGATATTGCGTATGACACAAGATAATCTTGGAGTAGCGTAAAACACAAGAAATCAATGAAATTAAAAAGAATAATCTTCATAAAATCTCAAATTGTTACATTCTACCCCCCTTAAAATGAATTTCGCCCTCAAAATTCGTTGGGGTTATAAATGGTTTTCTACTAGAAAGTTTCATTAATTTAAACCCACATTGTAAAATGGAATACCAAAACTTAACTTTAAAAACAAAAGTATGAAACGTAATGGTTACCCAGATTAACTAATCACTGGGTGTAACACCCCAAGATTTCATAGTGTGTTATTTCTTCAAAATAATTCAATAACTTGCACTACACGCAACACCGAGTTCAAGCGCACCATGACTTACCAAACAAGCTATTCAAAAGGGGTTATGAATATTATTAACTAAATTTTAAACTTTATATAATCCTTATAATTTTAGAATCCATATTATGAGTTTCTTAGACATAATGTAAGAAAAAATTCATTTTCATTATTGCACTTTTACCAACTTTTAATAGTGAACCCTTTTTAAATACAATATTTTATACCTTTTGACTAAATGGGGACATAAAAAATTTAAAATGAAATATCCCAAGCTTCCACGGTACGCTGTCCTTTGAATAATACAGTAGCGTGTGTTGTACGCAACTTCGAGTTCTAACACACACCACAACAAATCAAAGTAGCCGTTATGAATAGTAATACCTAGTTTTTGAAATTATATATATTTTATATTTCAAAATGGGCTTCATTTTTGGTTTCAGAATATCGAATTTAGCCTAAGGTGAAATTTTGGTACTTTTTGGATAACTTTAATATTTTGATGAATAGTGAAAATTACTAAATTTTAATTAAAAACAACTTTTTTAATCGAAATAATTTATATTGATAAATTATGAATTTGAGTGGTTTTAAAGTATATTTAAAATATATTTTTACCATTTAAAACAATTTTGGTAATTGGACATAATTTCACAATTAAACCGAACATAAACAAGTATCAATCTTTTGATAGTTATTATATCTTAAAAACACGCTTTTTTGTTTTGACAGTGAGAATTAATATTAAATTAATTTCTGTCACTTCTGTGTTTTGAATTTGGAAAAATTGATTATATATTTGGAATCAGTATGTTCAAATTGTGTAAATAGGTTACTTTTATTTTTAGACATTTTGAATAATTACTTTAGTAAATATTTTATTTACCATGGTTAAAGGGTAAATCTGGTAAATAAGGGTTAAAAAATAATATTATAATAATAAAAAATTACCCTACAACGTGTCCTAACCATATTAGTTGATATATGTTCAACCATAGGAATCTTTGGGTCGATTTTGGGACCCCATGGTGCCACTTGTAAGTGATAGGTACACTTTATTTTAATTAAGAGAAAATGAATACAAAAATGACACAAGCATATATCCTTTATAAACAAAATTTTTTACATAGGGTTATATATTTTGGATTTTTGACTATAAATATTCATTAGAAAGATACAAAGATTTACTACATAATGATATTTTATTTATAATTTTTAGACATCAAATAATTTAATTTATTTATGACACAATGATGATGCAGTAATTACCTAATTAATGAAAAATTAGAATAATTGATATTATAAATACACAAATAAATATAATTTGAGACTTTTATTGAATTAAACTAATTTTATATGTTAACATAACATATTAGGATTGATTTAATTGATTTTTTTCGAAGTAATAATTCTTTTATGAGTTTCAAAAAAATCAATTATTGAATAGTGTCAAAATTGACATAAAAGCGGTTTTAAAACAAATATTATATTATTAATTGATATTAAATTCCTAAAAATCTAAGGTTCGGCCAATAGATATATATCATGATATGTGTATCATTAATGGACCACTTGGGTGTCTCTTGGATGAATATAGTAAGTTTATTAACCATATAATATAAAAATACAAAGAGACATTGTAAAAGTGAAACTAATTAACTTAGAGTTAATACTTAAAGATAAGGATAATATAGTAACCCAAAACTGTCTAAATTATATTGGTTGAGTGGTTTTCGACCCATCCCCACCTTAACCTTTAAATAATAAACTTTTTAGCCATTAGAAACTGAATATGAATTTATTATAAATTAATATTTCTAGCTTTTCCAAAGGTGCCCCTCACCCCTCTTATAAAAGGGAACTCCCCCTTCTCATTACTTCACACCTTCAAAGCATTTTGGTTCGGCCAAACTCTTCCCAAATACTCTCTAAACTTCCCTCACTTAATCCTAGAGGCCTTATTTTAGTCATAAATCCAACTTAAGAAGCCCTTTGGATCAAATCAAAAGGAAGAACCCAAAGAAGAGGTAATGGTTTCACCACCCTTTTTCAAGTTCCTTTCTTCTTCCACTTCCTCTTCCTTTGTTGTTACCATTATAAAATAATAACTCCAGTATCATATATATACTATGATGTTATTATAAATATGGTACAACCATATTCAGTATTCTATCCATCATTTGAATAACATGTCACCATACGTGCGTACGTACGACTTACCGTCTCCATGTCGTGGTGTAATTGTTATTCAGTAAATTATTATTTGGATGGGTATAATAATGATGTCTAATTCATGTAAATAATAAATGTAACATTATAATGATTCTGTATATATGATATACCATCCAATTATATATTATTTTAATATCAAAAGAATGATATTGTCGCTCGTGCGTACGTACGGACTACCGTCTCCACGAACGCGATGAGATTCATTGTACATCATATCCATTCAAGTATAATTCTCATTTGATGATTAATAATAGTATCTAAGGACTTGATATCATTATAGATATGATTAAGATACAACCTATCCATTACAAACATGTCTTATGTAACAAAACATATAAAATAAAACGAGTAAGTTAACACCCGAAACAACGATAATACTAATATATTATTAACAAATCAATGTTAAAAGATCATATATGATATCATATTAATGTATATGATTCTTGTATAATTTAATAACAATTATTTCACCATTATACAAGAGGTTAATCTACCCCAACCAAGGAAAAGTACAAGGTAAGAGTTTATTTCACAATCTCATCATTATCTGAGGTTGTTTATACGTAATTATCTACTGGGATATCTTTATCATCCACATCCACGTTCCTTAAAAATGTATTTAAAAACATTTTTACTATTTACTAGATAATTGTTTAAAGTAATTTATACCCTTATTTGTTTTAAAGGAATCTTTCCGTCGTTTTCCAAACAAGGAACTTTTATCCCTTTCGACAAATTTAAGGTAAGAATGTTTTTTTAACTTATACGGTGGAGGCGGATATTTACCGCCGTTATAAAATCTTCAAAGCTTCCCTTACATGATTATAAGAATATTTTCAAATTAAATGTTTTATTTTATAATTATTTGACTTTTAAATGATTTCAAAATGAATATTTTATGAATTTTTGAAAGTTACTCTTTATCAAGATCATAATTTTAAATGTTTTAAAGATTTATCTTTCTAAATATTTTTAATTAAGGTCCATGTTTTCAAAATTATTTTAAGGATTTATTTATATGGGAATGAAGGTTTTGAAATTATATTTCTTTTCAAAAGTTTCAAAGCGGTATGAGACACTTTGAATCAAAAATATCTTTTAAATTACTTCATTTATAAATGTGTGACTTTTCAATGATTTCGAGAAAAGAGATATTTCTCTCAAATAGTTTGATTTCATCTATGACAACAGCCTTTGATAGATTTTAAGCTTATTTGAAGTTGGTTTATTATGATACAAAAATTTTGTATTGTATTGAAGGTTTTGTGATATGTTTTTACTGTGGATGTGCTATTTTTATACCATTCATGGTTTATGGAGAATGTATTGACAGTTCGTATGCTAGTTTTAATACGAATGTTTATGTTATGTTTAAAGCTTTTCATATGGGAATGCATTGGACTTAGTAAGTGACGTGTGGAGCCCGCTATAGCTCCTCGATGCATCGGTAGGTTTCATGAGACAAACTAGTGTCTTGTTACAAGGCCTTGGAAAAATCTTATTTGTAGTCTTGGCACGAGGCCTTGGCTATGTGGTTATGATAGTCTGGCATTATGCATTCCATCATTATGAAAGTGGTTATTGATATTGCATGTGATTATTCGATTAGTAGAATATCCATGTGAATAAGTAAATGGCATTATTTAATTTTATTTTTTCTATACTATGTTGAAGTTCAAGTTTAAAAGGATTTTGTTTTAGTTATACACTACCTTAAATGTTTATTCTTATTTTTGAAAGTTTCTGCTATATTGTTATCCTTACTGGGCATTTGAGCTCACCCCTTTTCTATGTTTTATTTTTCCCAGGATGTGAAGAAGTAAATTATGAATGACCTGCAGGGATATTATTAGAGGATAATAGTGTGGACTATGGAGACAATATGTTTATATAGTAGTTTTTTACTTTATGATGTAATGAAAAACTTTATTAATATATCTAGTGTTTCCAAGGCTACTAAACCAATCGGTATTTCGAGATTTGATCTTTCTTGTGATCATTCCAATGTTATATAATAATGAACTGAATCTAAGTAACTGGGGTCGGGGCGTTACGGTTGGTATCAGAGGAAGTTTAGTACAAACCTTGGAAGCAAGATTTAGATAAACTCTGATTAGAGAACATATATTTAAGATGGACTTTGAGGTTTAGTATAGAAGAACTTCCTAGAATTTTGGTATTGTAGAGATTTTGTGAGTTTTCTGAGCAATACATCTCTGTCTGGATACGGGCAGGTAGAGGTGGCTCTGGCATAGATGTACCTAGGGGTAAAACCCGAAAACACCGCTTTAAGCAGGACTCGAACGGGAACTAGTGCACGACAATGGGCCTTATTGCACTCTTGGTTACAACACTCCCAGGGGATATGCTTAGGATAATTCTCATTTTCTTTACAAACCATTATGAAGGGTTTATGAGTATATATTTCCTCAAAGGAGACATTTTTATGATTATGGATTATATCGATAAACTATTTAATTTATGTTTTGTGTTTTACAAGTTTGGGATTAGGTATTGTTATTCATAAACTAATCTAGTGTATGCCCTTGTTTAGAAATGGCGCCTAGTAGAAGGAATGATAACTCTAGCAATGCACATGATAAAAAGAGAAAGAAGGATAATATATTTCATGGTCTTAAGCCGGAATTTATAAGAGAAATAGTCTCGCATGTATTATCATCATATGAAGAAATAATATCATGTGTTGATAAGATATGTAAAGAGTTTACTGAGTCCTATGGCTTTGAAGGGAATCAAGAAAAGAAAAGGATGGAAGAGAGAAAGATAGATAAAGGGAAGAGGGAAAAGAAGAATTTTCCCATATGTGATAACTGTGGGAAGAAACACCTTGGAACTTACCTGAAAGGAATGGGAGTTTGTTATAAGTGTGGAGGAAAAGGGCACAAAGTACGTGACTGCAAGGGTAAGAAAATGGTTTCAAATGTACAATGCTTCATTTTCAAAGAGTTTGGACACTACACGAACCTATGTCCCAGTCATCAGACTATGCTGCAAATGATGATATTGGATAATAATCAAGTTATGATACTACCACAGATGAAGAGGAATGATTAGAGTTCTTTTGTTGATTATGTAATTTGAGTGTTGTATCAACAATGTACTTATTATAATAATTATGGAGTATATAAGGATTGTACTGCAGTACTATTTCATTAAGGAATTGAGATTGTGTGGAACAAATAAAAGTGACTCAATAGCATGATAAATTTTTGGAAAATATATGGTTGAGAGAATGATAAACCATAATATAGTTCTGATATCGAGGTAGTGATTTTGGAATAATACATAAATTATATTGGATATTCTTGACTACCTTGAAACAGATTAATGATTCGTATATTCCATCATTGTTGGGGTTTAAAACATTTTTGGATTGAAGGAGTATATCTATTATTCTTTAAGGAATAAGGGATCATGAATGTAATCAATAAGGTTTTATTATAATTCAGGATGTTGTAGTGTTTTAAAAGAATATATGATGATGGTGTTCAAATGTTATTACGCGGAAAAAAGGATCTTTATTGTGTTTACCTTCCTTATAAATTTTGGACTGAAGTATTTTGGATAGTTCTAGTTTGGATTATTTTGGATTTCCATAAAAGGACAACCCGGAGGTCGGGCGGCAACCCGTCCCATCCGGCAAGGCCGCGAGACTTGAACCCACAACCGAAGGGCGACAAGGGTGTATCACCTACCACTGACCCACACGATGTCCTGGATTAAATAATGTAGTTTTTTAAAGATCTGGTAGATGAATTATAAATTTGTTTTTTTGAAACCCTATACAAATAGGATAAATAGAATATTTTTTTACGTTCTATTATCTTTTAGAGTGAAAGATGAGTTTGTGGTGGAAATTAGTTAAAGGATGGAACTCTACTTGTCAAGAATATATTTTTCTTCTTCTCTTATTCTATGAAGAAATTAATTCTTATACTTTATTTAGGGAATCCTAAAACCAAAAATGTGTTATCCTAATACCCTATGTTTTGTTGAACTGATGGTATTTCAAATCATCATAGATTGATGAATTTAAGGACCTCAATTTTACACTTGTTTGTGATTTATGACCTCAATCACTACCTATAAATATTTACGTTTTTCCTCCAATTATATGTCTCTAATTTCCACCAATGTTCTCCTAATCGAGATCATAATTTGGTGGTGACCCTTTCATTTCTCTTTTCCTCATATTAAGAATAAATTTTAGTAACCCAATTTCCGATGTGGGTTTTCCCACAAAGATATTTTCTATTTTCAACCTTTTATTTTCGAAGAACAATTTCAAATTGCGAGGACACAATTTATTGAAGGAGGGGAGAATGTAACACCTCAAGATTTCATAGTGTGTTATTTCTTCAAAATAATTCAATAACTTGCACTACACGCAACACCAAGTTTAAGCGCACCATGACTTACCAAACAAGCCATTCAAAAGGGTTTATGAATATTATTAACTAAATTTTAAACTTTATATAATCCTTATAATTTTAGAATCCATATTATGAGTTTCTTAGACATAATGTAAGAACAAATTCATTTTCAGTATTGCACTTTTACCAAATTTTAATAGTGAACCCTTTTTAAATACAATATTTTAAACTTTTTGACTAAATGGGGACATCAAAAATTTAAAATTTAACATCCCAAGCTTCCACGGTATGCTTTCCTTTTAATAATACAGTAGCATGTGTTGTACGCAACTTTGAGTTCTAACACACACCACAACAAATCAAACTAGCCGTTATGAATAGTAATACCTAGTTTTTGAAATTATATATATTTTATATTTCAAAATGGACTTCATTTTTGGTTTTAGAATATCTGATTTATCCTAAGGTGAAATTTTGGTACTTTTCGGATAACTTTAATATTTTAATGAATAGTGAAAATTACTAAATTTTAATTAAAAACAACCTTTTTAATCGAAATAATTTATATTGATAAATTATGAATTTTAGTGGTTTTAAAGTATATTTAGAATATATTTTTACCATTTAATACAATTTTTTTCATTGGACATAATTTCACAATTAAACCGAACATAAACAAGTATCAATCTTTTGATAGTTATTATATCTTAAAAACATGCTTTTTGTTTTGACAGCGGGAATTAATTTTAAATTAATTTCTGCCAATTCTATGTTTTGAATTTGGAAAAATAGATTCCATATTTGGAATCAGGATGTTCAAATTGTGTAAATAGGTAACTTTTATTTTTAGACATTTTGAATAATTACTTCGGTATATATTTTATTTACCATGGTTAAAGGGTAAATCCGGTAAATAAGGGTTAAAAAATAATATTATAATAATAACAAATTACCCTAAAACGTGTCCTAACCTTATTGGTTGATACATGTTTGACCATAGGCATCTTTGGGTTGATTTTGGGACTTCATGGTACCACTTGTAAGTGATAGGGACACTTTATTTTAATTAAGATAAAATGAATACAAAAATGACACAAGCATATATCTTTTAGAAAAACAATTTTTACATAGGGTTATATATGTTGGATTTTCGACTATAAATATTAATTAGAAAGATAAAAATATTTCCTGAATAATTATATTTTATTTATAATTTTTATACATCAAATAATGTAATTTATTTATGACACAATGATGATGCAGTAATTACCAAATTAATAAAAAATTAGAATAAATGATATTATAAATACCCAAATAAATATAATTTGAGACTTTTATTGAATTAAAATAATTTTCTAGGTTAATAAGACATATTATAATTTATTTAATTGACTTTTTTAGAATTAATAATTCTTTTATGAGTTTCACAAAAATCAATTATTGAATAGTGTCAAAATTGACATAAAAGAGTTTTGAAAACAAATATTATATTATTAATTGATATTAAATTCATAAAAATCTAAGGTTCAGCCAAGATAATTATATAATGATAGGTGTATCATTAATGGACCACTTGAGGGTCTCTTGTATGTATATATTAAGTTTATTAACCATATAATATAAAAATACAAAGAGACATTGTAAAAGTGAAACTAATTAACTTAGAGTTAATACTTAAAGATAAGGTTAATATAGTAACCCAAACCTCTCTAAATTCTATTGGTTTAGTGGTTTTAGACCCATCCCAGAATTAAAATTTAAATAATAAACTTTGGAGCCATTAGAAACTGAATATGAATTTATTATAAATTAATATTTCTAGCTTTTCCAAAGGTGCCCCTCACCCCTCTAATAAAAGGGCACTCCCCCTTCTCATTAATTGAAACCTTCAAAGCCTTTTGTTTCGACCAAAATCTGCCCAGATACTCTCTAAACTTCCCTCTCTTTATCTTAGAGGCCTTCCTTTAGTAATAAAGCCAACTTAAGGAGCCCTTTTGATCAAATCAAAAGGAAGAACCCAAAGAAGAGGTAATGGTTTCACCACCCTTTTCAAGTTCCTTTCTTCATCCACTTCCTCTTCCTTTGTTGTTACCATTCTAAAATAATAATTCCAATATCATATATATACTGTGATGTTATTATAAATATGGTACAACCATATTCATTATTCTATCCATCCTTTGAATAACATGTCATCATACGTGCGTACGTACGGCTTACCGTCTCCACGTCGTGGTGTAATTGTTATTCAATAAATTATTATTTGGATGGGTATAATAATGATGTTTAATTCATTTAAATAATAAATTTAACATGATAATGATTCTTTATATATGATATACCATCCAATTATATATTAATTTAATATCAAAAGAATGATATTGTCACTCGTGCGTACGTACGGACTACCGTCTCCACGAACGCGATGAGATTCATTCTCCATCGTATCCATTCAAGTATAATTCTCATTGGATGATTAATAATAGTATCTAAGGACTTGATATCATTTTGGATATTATTAAGATACAACCTATCCATTAAAAACATGGCTTATGTAATAAAACATATAAAAGAAAACGAGTAAGTTAACACCCGAAACAACGATAATACTAAGATATTATTAACAAATCAATGTTAAAAGATCATATATGATATCATATTAATGTATATGATTATTGTATAATTTAATAACAATTATTTCACCATTATAAAGGAGGTTAACCTACCCCAATCAAGGAAAAGTACAAGGTAAGGGTTTATTTCACAATCTCTTCATTATCCGAGGTTGTTTATACGTAATTATCTTCTGGGATCTCTTTATCATCCATATCCATGTTCCTTAAAAATGTATTTAAATTTTTTTTACTATTTACTATAGAATGGGTTAAAGTCATTTATACACTTATTTGTTTTTAAAGGAATCTTTCCGTCATTTTCCAAACAAGGCACTTTTATCCTTTTCGACAAATTTAAGGTAAGAATGTTTTTTAACTTATACAGCAGATGCGACTATTTACTGCAATTATAAAATCGTCAAAGCTTCCCTTACAAGATTATAAGAATATTTTCAAAGTAAATGTTTTAAATTATAATTATGTGAATTTTAAATTATTTCAAAATGAATATTTTAAGAATTTTTGAAAGGTACTCTTTATCAAGATCATAATTTTAAATGTTTTAAAGATTTATCTTTGTAAATCTTTTTAATTAATGCCCATGTTTTCAAAATGATTTTAAGGATTTATTTATATAGACATGAAGGTTTTGAAATTATATTTCTTTTCAAAAGTTAAAAAGCAGTATGAGACACTTTGATTCAAAAATATCTTTTAAATTACCTCATTTATAAATGTGTGACTTTTCAATGATTTCGAGAAAAGAGATATTTCTCTCAAATAGTTTTGATTTCATCTATGACAACATCCTTTGATATATTTTAAGCATATTTGAAGTTGATTTATTATGATACAAAACTTTTGTATTGTATTGAAGGTTTTGTGATATGTTTTTACTGTGGATGTGTTATTTTTATACCATTCATGGTTTATGGAGAAAGTATTGACAGTTCGTATCCTAGTTTTAATACGAATGTTTATGTTATGTTTAAACCTTTTTATATGGGAATGCATTGGACTTAGTAAGTGACGTGTGGAGCCCACTATAGCTTCTCGATGCATCGGTAGGTCTAATGAGACAAACTACTATCTCGGCACATGGCCTTGGAAAAATCTTATTTGTAGTCTTGGCACGAGGCCTTGGATATGTGGTTATGATAGTCTGGCATTATGAATTCCATCATTATGAAAGTTGTTATTGATATTGCATGTGATTATTCGATTAGTAGAATATCCATGTGAATAAGTAAATGGCATTATTTAATTTTATTTTTTCATACTATGTTTAAGTTAAAATTTAAAAGGCTTTTGTTTTAGTTATACACTACCTTAAATGTTTATTCTTATTTATGAAAGTTTCTGTTATTGTTATCATTACTGGGAATTTGAGCTCACCCCTTTTCAATGTTTTATTTTTCCCAGGATGTGAAGAAGTAAATTATGAATGACCTGCAGGGATATTATAAGAGGATAATAGTGTGGACTATGGAGACAATATATTGTTGTAGTAGTTTTTCACTTTATGATGTAATGAAAACCTTTATGAATATATCTAGTGTTTCTAAGACTCCTAAACCAATATTTCTTTCGAGATTTGATCTATCTTGTGTAGGATTGGTATAGAGTTTGAGGTTTCCAACCTCTGATACCAATTGTATGATCGAAATAGTGATGTAGATGCTCAATATACAAGAGGGGGGGGGGGTGAATTGTACACTTTAAAAATTCCTTTGGAACCTTTAAAGTTAGTTATGAATAACTATAGTTTCCTTAAGAGAAGGAAGGGACTAAGTTTAACAAAGATTAAACTAATCAAATTCACAACACCTCTAACACCGAATGAAAACTTGGGAATAGATTCCGAAGGTAGGTTCCGGAAATATGGTTTCGGAAATAGAAACTTAACAAAAGATTTCAATATGAGATTCTACCTTAAAGAATATAGAACCTAAATGTAACAGAGTATAAGTAAGTAAGTATAAGAAAGTTATACTTTCCTTACAATACAATATGCAGTGGAAAATAAACAAGTAGTAGAACTACAAGTAACAAGATATAAGTCTTTTAACCCAAAGAGAAGGGTATCCAACAACCTTGGATAAAGGTCCCTTGATTTATACTTTCAAGCAAGTCTGTCTTACCCACACCAGGGTAATCCCTCGATACAAAGATCAGAGTCTCTGTCTTGCTATCCCCGCAAGCCCTCAACTTCAAGGGAGTTGGCAACCTCTGTCTTCCTCAGTAAGGAAGCCCTCGAACTTCAAGGTAGTCGGCACCTCTGTCTTCCTATCCCCGGAAGTCCTCGAATGTAATCACCAACATTTGGAGTCGCACGAAGCTTTGAGAGTTAATGAGATCCTCTCTCTCTAGAAATCACTTCAAGCATGTAATCACATGAGTTGAAGATCAGTCAGCCTTTCAGCACCGATCTCTTTCAAATGAGCTCCTATTTATAGGTAAGGTCGGCTCCTTCTCCAACGGTCATATTTTCCTTAAAGATCAGAGGGACCTGTACACGTGTAACTTAACCAACGGTTAGTTTATAACATATTGGATGACATTGTTTTATAAAGAAACAAGTGTAACAGAATGTACGACATCGTTTTAATTCTAACTCAAAAGTTCTGAATGAAAACTTCGGAGTGAAGGTTCAGAGTGTAAGGAAAATAATAACGAATATAAAGGCATAAAAAAAATGAAAGTTCGGAGTCAAACCAAAAATAATTTTCGGAGTCTGAAGAAATTTAGAGTGTATAAAACAAAGATAATCAGATTCTATTTAATAAGAGAATTCGGAATGACAGTTCGGAATGGGCGTTGGTCATTAGAATTAGTAGTGATAATTCCTCATCAGAATTCGTAATGGGAATTACTCATTATAATTCATAGTGAGAATTCCTCATCAGAATTCGTAATGAGAATTCGTCATTATAATTCATAATGAGAATTAATCATTAGAATTCGTATTGAGAATTCGTTATCGAACTTGATAAGAATTCGTATCCTGAATCTGGATTAAAACTGTATTCGGAATTCGGAATGAAACTTTATCACAGTTCTCATTCTGGATTTCGGAGTGAAACTTTATCACAGTTCTTATCCAGAATTCGGACCCTAAAACAGAATACTTCATATCAAAGTTTCAAGCAATTCCGAGAAAATAGAAATGAATCTGAATCTCATACATAAGAAATATCTAGATGAAAATATGATAAGGATAATTTTTCTTATAAAAGCGATTTTCCTTATAAAAGCAATTTCCCTTAAGAAAACAATTTTCCTTATAAAAGCAATTTTCCTTAAGAAAACAATTTTCCTTATAAAAGAAATTTTCCTTAATAAAAAGGTGTTTGTGATTTTCAAAATAAGAAGGAATGAAAAAGTCATAAGGAAAACCTTATTGACTCAACTATCTCCCCCTTTTTGGAAAGCACAAACATCCTTACGAAAAATAAATTCTAAGAAGAAAGAAAAACATTAAGGCTTATCTCCCTTGGCTTTAAGGAAATTGATGAATACTACTAACTCCCCCTTAGGCTTTAAAACTCTAAGGATCGTATTCTAGATGTCCGGAGTGACATTTTATTTACGAATAAGAAAGTATTATTTAATAAAAAAACTCCCCCTTAGATAGACTTCTTATTAGAGTTCTTTTTCTTTAAGGATCTTTTCCTTCTCCCCCTTAGATAAACTCTTATTGGAGTTCTTATTTTTCATAAGGATCTTTTCCTTCTCCCCCTTTGTGATTTTCAAAAAGAAATCGAGGGAATGAAAAAAATAACAAAGTACCTGAAAAATTAGTAATAATAACAAAAGAAACAAGAAGCACATTTTTCATTAGATTTGAAATGTCGGCAAGAAAGAAAACTAGATACAACAAAAAGATTGGATTTAGTTATTTCGGATATTTTTCCTTCGAAATGAGCCCCTTAAGAATAGTCTTGATCTTCTTTAGGTCTTTATGATCTTCTTTAGATTGCTTCTCTAAGACAACTATTCTTGCATATTGAGATTCAATCTTTTCTTCCTGGGCTTTCAGCTTTTCTTCCTGAGCTTTGATCTTTTCTTCCTGAGCCTTCATCTTCTGTTCAAACTCAATCCGATGATCCCTTTCAAACGTCCAGTTTTGAGAAACGGAATTCAGCTTCCCATTCAGATCTATGACTTCTTGAATCCGGAAGTTCTTTTCATCTGTCAGCTTCTCTTCAAAGGATGAAGTCAGGTCATTTTTCTTCCTGTCCTCAGTCTCAAAGGCATCTTTAACATTTTCTTGAAACTCATCAAATAACCTCATCTCTTGTACAGTTTTCCTCAACTAGCTCGTCATTATTTTGCAAGATCTTTTGTGGGATTCATATCCAACAAGAAAATATTTGAACTCAGCTTCAAACTCGACACACTTATCCATAACCAAGGATACGGAATCTGATTTCTGGTTCAGAGCATGTTGGAGCATTTGGCATCTTGAGTCTATAGTCGAGATGGTCAGAATGGAACTAACTATCTTCCTCAATGATTGAACAACAAAGTCATGTCCCAACAAGGATGACTCCGAATCTGAAACTTTGCTTGGAGAATTTTCTTCCTCAATAAGCTCCAACTTCCTTTTAGATGAATCGCCAATTTCTCTTTTCTTGCTAGCCACTGATTTCGGAGTCTCAACAAGGGGTTGTTTTACCTTGTCCTTTTTCGGAATAGATTCTTGATCAGGAGTTTTCTGCTCGCTAGTAGACACTTGAATAACATCATCAACAACTTTTTGAACAACATCTTCCTCAGTCTTATCCTTCTCTGGAGTTACTAACTTAGATGATTCAACCTCTGAAGTTCGGAGTGACAGATGTTCCGAAGGCAACCCCTTATAATCATCTACTTCTTTCAATAAATCTCCTGTTTCACCACTTCCTTCAGCAACTACTTCTTCCTCTTCCACTTGTTGAATATGCTCGAGTTTCTCATCATGCTTAGTTATAATCTCTTCCATAAAATCAAGGTTTCTTCCTGGAGTCTCAGGTAGAGATTCTAAGGAGAAAGATCTCGAAACTGGAATGATTCCGGATACCATCTCATTAAATTTTAACAATGCTTGGACTGCCTCGACTTCTGTCACCTTCTTCTTGAGCTTCTTTTCCTTTACTTGTTTTTCAAGCACATCAGTAGTTCTCTCCTTCAAGGCCTTAGCCTTCGCAGGGTCCAATCCGAACTGCGGATCCCCTTCTTTCCTTTTCTCTTTATCTGCTCTCCACTTCGCAACGACCTCATCGGGATAGGCTTTCTTCTTCTTTGGTTTTGGAGGTGCGGTTTGAACTTCCTTAGATTTAGGATCCTCAACTTCAACTGCAACTTCTATCAACTTTCCTTTCTTTACTGGCTTAGATGATTCCGGTTCAGCAGCCTTCAGAGCCGCTTCTTCTTGATTAGGCAAATCGTAGAACTCACCAGTCTCCTTGTTGAAAGCCACATCCATCCTCTTAAGGGTATCATCACTGACCAAAAAAATTTTGCAAACCCTTGGCTTAGATCTGCAAGCTTCCTTGAAAGACTCAAGGCACCGAACTATCAACTTTGATAAAATTTCTGGGTATATTACGATCTGGGCTCTGAGATTTCCGTTCTTAAGATTCTCAATGGTTATAAGAATGTGCCTCATGAAGTTAAACTTCCTTAGATTTATTAGGAAATATAAGAAATAGATCTCACTCTTCTTCAAACTGTCTTTATCACCTTTACTCAGTACGATACGACCTTGTACCCACAACTCTAGAATCCTGAAATTTGTAGGCAAACTAGCAATCTTCGGAGCTTTGTCATTTGAGAGTCCGAGAGTTTTCAAGGCTTTTTCCTTGTCGAAGCTACCCTTAGAATCCAGCAACACATGAGATATAAACTCGGCTTCTCCTTCATAGGTCTGCCCTACCAAGCTTGCTGCATTGGTATAAGAAAGCTTGTAAGTCTTTCCATAAGACTTAAAAGAAAATTTCTCCCTATTATCTTCCTTAAAGAAAGAAACTGTTTCATAGAACTCAACAAGTAACTCCGAAAAAACATCGTCTTGATTCCCCGGTTTGGAAACAGCAATATCTTCCCAGCCATTCAACTTAATGTTCTTCGAAATAAGAGAATCATAGTTGTTGAAGAAATCCGGATGGACTAGCCTTTCTCTGTAAACTAACCATTGTGAAATAGGCTTGGAGGATGAAATTTCTTGAGAAGCTAACTCCACAGACATTCGGATCTGAAGAACCTTGAGAAGTTCAGAATGGAGAAAACTGAAGTTTGGAATGGCTTTAAAACAGAGAGGCAGAGATTCGAGACGCGAGAGCTTGAAAACCGATGTGGGACAAGTATTTGGGACCCCTTTATATAGGCAATGAAACGACGGTTCAACTTCCTCGGTTGATCGAATGGTTGTGATAAGTTGAGATCAGATCTGACGGTTGAAAATAAATTCTCAAGAAAACTTGAATCTGATCTTTTTGAGGTTTTTATAAAAAACAAATAATTAAGAAAACTATAATCCGAAAACATAATACAAGAAAATGCCAGCAAGTAAAATATGACTACGAAAGCTTGAGTAAGGAAATAATACCTTTCAGATTGGCTTAGGAGGATTATTCGTAATGGGTAATATAAAAATGACTATGAAAAAATCTTTATTATGAAAAGACAAAGCTCACAAAGACTTTACTATGGAAAACAAACTCAGTACGGAAAAGTCAGTACGAAAAACGCAGTATGAAAAACTCAGTACGAAAAACAAAGTACGAAAAACTTAGTATCAAAGTACGAAAAACAAACTCAGTATGAAAAACAAACTCCGTACGAAAAACAAAGTATGAAAAAATTAGTATGAAAAGAAAAGTATGAAAATCAAACTCAGTACGAAAAGCAAACTCAGTACGAAAAACAAATTCCAAGAATTTGGGGAACAAAAAACTTATTATGAGAGATTCAGTACAAAAGGTCCGTTATGAAAATACCAATACAAAATTTTCCATTCCGGAAGTTTTCAATACGAAAAATTCTATTTTAGAATTTTTCTTATATGAAAATATCCATTCTAGAAAATTGTAGTTTCGGAAATTTCCATTCTGGAAATCTTAGTTCTGAAAAGTTTGAAAACAAACTTTGAAAAACATTGTTATTCTAACAAACCAATGTACTCCCCCTATGAAAAGGAATTTATTACTGTAAGGAGACTTTTTCAAC
Source organism: Viscum album (assembly GCA_963277665.1). Lineage (NCBI taxonomy): Eukaryota > Viridiplantae > Streptophyta > Magnoliopsida > Santalales > Viscaceae > Viscum > Viscum album. The sequence goes on from OY728165.1 coordinate 2,105,325,002, forward strand.
AGAAAGTTAATTAAGGAGGATTACCTTACGGTTATCATTCCTAACTTCTGTTTAATATATTCAAATCTATCAGAAGGAAAAGATTTTGTGAAAATATCAGCAAGTTGATCTTGCGTTCCAATAAACTGAAGAATAATATCTCCTTTAAGTGTGAGATCCCTAAGAAAGTGATGCCTAATATCTATGTGTTTTTCCCAGGAGTGATGTTCAAGGTTTTTACTAAGGGCTATGGCACTTGTGTTATCACACAAAATTTGAGTTTTAGTAAAACTCAAGCCATAGTTTGTGAGTGTGTGTTGCATCCACAATACTTGAGCACAACAACTTCCAGCTGCTACATATTCAGCTTCAGCAGTGCAGAGTGCTACAGAATGTTGCTTCTTGCAGGACCAAGAAACTAACGAATCTCCTAAGAAATGACATGTTTTGGATGTACTTTTTCTATCCATTCTACACCCACCAAAATCAGCATCAGAAAAGCTTTTTAGAACAAAATCATTTCCAGAAGTATAAAATAATCCTAGATCCATGGTTCCCTTAAGGTAGTGAAAAATTCTTTTGACTGCCTTTAAGTGAGATTCCTTAGGATTGGATTGATATCTTGCACATAAGCATACTGATAACATTAAATCTGGTCGACTAGTTGTTAAGTAAAGTAAACTTCCTATCATACCTCTAAAAGATGTTTGATCTACTGGTTTCCCAGCTTCATCAAGATCTAAAGAGTTTGAGGTACCAATGGGAGTACTTATACTCTTAGCGTTGTCATAACCATACTTTTTAAGAAGATCTTTAATATACTTATGCTGAGATATGTAGGTTTCTTCTGGTTTTTGAGAAATTTGAAAACCAAGGAAAAAAGTTAACTCACCCATCATACTCATTTCAAACTCATATTTCATTAGACTTGCAAAAGAGTCGGTCAAAGATTGCTGAGTTGATCCAAATATGATGTCATCAACATAAATTTGAACAATCAAGACATTTTTCTTATCTTTCTTTATAAAAAGGGTTGGATCTGCATTTCCCTTAACATAGTTATTTTGAAGCAAAAATCCAGTGAGTCTATCATACCATGCTCGTGGGGCTTGTTTAAGACCATACAAAGCTTTGGTAAGTCTCAAAACATGATCAGGATGTTTTGTATCTTCAAATCCAGGAGGTTGTTCAACAAAAACTTCCTCTTGAACATAACCGTTAAGAAAAGCACATTTCACATCCATTTGGAAAAGTTTGAAATTAAAGAATGCTGCGAAGGCAAGTAGAATACAGATAGATTCAAGTCTAGCTACTGGAGTATAGGTTTCTTCATAGTCTATTCCCTCTTGCTGATTATAGCCTTTAGCAACAAGTCTAGCTTTATTTCTAACTATGACACCATTTTCATAACATTTATTTCTAAAAACCCATTTTACTACAATAACATAAGTTTCTTTAGGTCTTTCAACCAAGGTCCAGACTTTATTCCTTTCGAATTCATTTAGTTCATCTTGCATTGCTTTGATCCAATCATCATCACCTAAAGCTTCAACAGTGCTTTTAGGTTCTAATTGGGAAAGAAATGCTAGTTGTTATACTTAATTTCTTAAGGAACTTATAGTCCTTACAGGTAGATTTACATCACCAATGATACTATCACTGGGATGATTCTTAAGAAACACCTGATTTGAGTTTTGTAAAACATGTTCATCAACATAGGGTAGAAAGTCTTCTGGGGTAAATGTTTTAGAAGTATCTTCTAGAACATTATCCTTATCAGGAGATTCTTCTATCAAAGGTTGATAACCAGTTTTTGAAAACACATCTGAAGATGTAGGTTGAGGTGGTTTAAAAACAAAAGGATCTGACTCATCAAATTTTACATGTACTGTTTCCTCAACAGTACAAGTATTTTTATTAAAAACTCTATAAGCCTTATAGGTTGTGGAATATCCTAAGAAAATCCATTCATCAGATTTTGGTGCGAATTTATGTAGGTTATCTTTAGTATTTATAATAAATACTTTGCAACCAAAAACCTTGAAGTAGGATAGTCTTGGTTTTATACCATTCCATAACTCATAAGGAGTTTTATTAAGAAAAGGTCTAATTAAAACTCGATTTATAGTATAACAAGCAGTATTTACAACTTCAGCCCAGAAATTTTTAGCAATAGAATATTCACTCAACATGGTTCTAGTTATCTATTAAAGAATTCTATTTCTTCTTTCAACTACAACATTCTATTGAGGAGTTCTAGGTGCTGAAAAATTGTGAGTAACACCTTTTTTACTACAAAAAGTTTCAAAATCAGAATTTTGAAATTCTCCTCCATGATCACTATGAATAGTTTTCAATGGAAGATTTTTCTCATTTTTAACTTGATATCTAAAACTTTTGAAATAGTAAAAAGCTTCAGACTTCTTTTCTAGAAAATAGATGCAAGTAAATCTAGTGTAATCATCAACTAGAACAAACACATAGTATTTTCCTCCAATACTTTCAGTTTGTGTTGGACCGAAAAGATCCATGTGCACTAACTGTAATGCATCAATTGTTGAGACTTCACCGATTGATTTAAAACTATATTTATGTTGCTTTCCATATTGATAAGGATCACAAACTTTAGAAGAATCAAATCTAAGCTCTGGTAGATCCTTAACTAGTTTCCTCTTAGAGAGTTTACATAAGTCTCTAAGGTTACAATGACCTAGTCTTCTATGCCATAACCAGGAATGATCTTCCATTTCACTTAGGTAAGGTAAATCTTGACTCCTGAGGTCTTCTTGGTTCAACGTGTAAACATTCTCTTGCCTATTGGCTGAGAGAACAAATTTTTCCTTGGAATTGGGAACTAAGCACTTATCATTCCTAAAATTCACAAGGTAACCTTCATCACATAACTGACTTATGCTAATGAGGTTATGCTTAAGACCCTTAACAAAAAGAACATTCGAAATCAAAGTTTTACCAAGAAGAACAATATTACCAATACCAACAATCTCTCCCTTAGCATTATATCCTAAAGTTAACTTTCCTCCTTTTGTTTTGATAATCTTTTCTAAATATCTTTTGTTACCAGTCATGTGCCAGGAACATCCACTATCCATGTACCATGTGCTGTTGCTGTTACTCTCTTTATTTTCATGAAATCAAGAAGAAAATTAGACTTTTGGAATCCAAACTTGTTTGGATTCGAGATTTCCAGATAATAAAATTTTAGGTACCCACATCTTCTTAGAGAAATAAGATTTGTGAAAACCTAAGGATTGGGTTTTGTTTAAGGAACAATTCTTTACCCAGTGACCACCATATTGACACTTGGTACAAAATGGGGTACTTTGAGGAACAAAATAATTCTTTCTAAAAATTGGTTTTGCATGGGTATAACCAAATTCGGATTTATTTCTTAAAGGTCGTATTTGGGAATACATTTTATCAAAATTTTCCTTACCATGGGTAAAGTTTGATAAACACTTATTTAAGGAAAAAATTTCGGACTTGAGTTTTATAACCAAGTTTTTATCCTCAAAATCATTAGTTTTAGAACTAGAGTTAGGTTCGAAAACATTTTTCTTAGAAATTACTTTTTCTAATTCTCTAGAAAGTTTGTTCTTCTCAGAACTTAATTCCTCAAGATTTTTTGAAATACTTTCAAAATCATCATTTTTCCTATCAAGATCTTTAGAAAGATATGATATTTCTTTCGTAAGAATAGAATTTCTAGAGTTTGCCTTATCAAGTTTTTTATTGAGTTTGGAATTCTCAATTTTAAGAAGTTCATCAAACCTAGAGACTTCTTCATTAGTAGGTAAAGTATTTTCTTTATTAGAAGAAGATTATTCATCAGAAGAGTTATAATACTTACTATCATTAGAATTTAAAGAAACATTGGTCAATGATTCAGCATTTCGTACCTTAGCCATAAGATAATGATTATCAATAGGTAATCTGGCTATAAGACCTAGATTCTTCTGTCCTGAAGATTCATAATCAAAAGATTCATCTGAAGAGTCACCACAACTGGAACTCCAGGTATCATTAGCTTTCATAACTTTCTTAGCTTTGGCTTTATAATATTTCTTTCTGTTCCTCTCTGAATTCCTTTCTTTCCTTTCTTTCTTTTTGAGCAAAGGGAAATATAGTCTAATATGTCCAGCTCTCTTGCATTCATAGCAAGTAACTTCTCCATCTTTCTTATCTTTCCTTTTCCTTTTTCTTATACTTGGATTGGAAATTTCTTTGGCCAGCTATCTTGTTCATCCTTCGAGCAAGATTTTCTAGTACATTTTCAGAAACTTCACTCTCAATAGATTCATATTGGAAAATAACTTTCTTAGACTTGGATCCGGTTACTCTCTCAGGAGTCTTAGCTTTCATCTGATTTGAAGTTGTTGTAAAAGCAACATTACCATTTCCATTTTTCTTTTTGACGTTGTCAGAATCTCTCTTCATTCTGGTTTCATGTTGTAGAAGAGTTCCAAATAGCTCATCAAGAGTAATTTGAGTGACCTTCATGTTCTCATCTATAGCTGTTCTCTTGGACTCCCACTCATTGGGCATAATATCAATTATCCTATCCACAAGAGCTTCATCATCTAGACCTTTCTCTCCCATAGACTGTCGGCTGTCGACTATAGTCATAAATCTCTATTGAACTTTACATATTGGTTCACTATAAGGAAAATTGAAGCCATGATATTCAGCTCTAAGCATTGCTCTTCTGGTCTCAATCACTTTAGAAGTCCCAAAGTGTGTAACTTCTAACTTCTTCCAGATACAGTTAGCTGCTTCACAATAAGAAATTTGGCTATATATATTTCTAGTCATTTAACAAAGTAAAGTATTGCATACCTTATAATTGAGTTGATATTCTTGCTTTTCCTGATTATTAAAAGTTCTGACTTCCTTGTCAGGAATTTTATAATCTCCAGTAAGCATAACAAAGTTGTCTACTCCAGTATTGATAACAAAATTCTTCATGCGATCTCTCCAGTATTCATAATCATTAACATCAAAGATTGGTGGTCTTTTAGGATTCAGATTATCAATTGAACCAACATTGACTCCTGCCATACTAGAAACCTTCGATACACAAACTTGTTAGTAGCAAAAGTTTGTAATCACAAAGTTCGGATTGGGAATTTTCGGAATGGTAAAGTTCGGAATGGAAAAGTTCGGAATGGAAAAGTGAGCAAGAAAAACTTATTCATAAGTATAAGTATTTCAGAGACCTGCTCTGATACCAAATGTAGGATTGGTATAGAGTATGAGGTTTACAACCTCTGATACCAATTGTAGGATCGAAATAGTGATGTAGATGCACAATATACAAGAGGGGGGGGGGGTGAATTGTACAATTTAAAAATTCCTTTGGAACCTTTAAAGTTAGTTATGAATAACTATAGTTTCCTTAAGAGAAGGAAGGTACTAAGTTTAACAAAGATTAAACTATGGAAATTCACAACGCCTCTAACACCGAATGAAAACTTGGGAATAGATTCCGTAGGTAGGTCCCAGAAATATGGTTCCGGAAATAGAAACTTAACGAAAGATTACAATATTAGATTCTACCTTAAAGCGTATAGAACATAAATGTAACAGAGTATAAGTAAGTAAGTATAAGAAAGTTATACTTTCCTTACAATACAATATGCAGCGGAAAATAAACAAGTAGTAGAACTACAAGTAACATGATATAAGTCTTTTAACCCAAAGAGAAGGGTATCCAACAACCTTGGATAAATGTCCCTTGATTTATACTTTCAAGAAAGTCTGTCTTACCCACACCAGGGTAAGCCCTCGATACGAAGATCAGAGTCTCTGTATTGCTATCCCCACAAGCCCTCAACTTCAAGGTAGTTGGCAACCTCTGTCTTCCTCAGCAAGGAAGCCCTAGAAATTCAAGGTAGTCGACACCTTTGTCTTCCTATCCCTGGAATTCCTCGAATGTAATCACCAACATTCAGAGTCGCACGAAGTTTTGATAGTTAATAAGAGCCTCTCTCTCTAGAAATCACTTCAAGCATGTAATCACATGATTCGAAGATCAATCAGCCTTTCAACACCGAGCTCTTTCAAATGAGCTCCTATTTATAGGTAAGGTCGGCTCCTTCTCCAATGGTCATATTTTCCTTAATGATCGGAGGGACCTGTACACGTGTAACTTAACCAACGGTTAGTTTATAACAGATTGGACGACATCGTTTTATAACGAAACAAGTGTAATAGAATGTACGACATCGTTTTAATTCTAAGTCAAAAGTTCAGAATGAAAACTTCGGAGTGAAGGTTCGGAGTGTAAGGAAAATAATAACGAATATAAAGGCATAAACAAAATGAAAGTTCGGAGTCTAACCAAAAATAATTTTCAGAGACTGAAGAAATTCAGAGTGTATAAAACAAAGATAATCAGATTCTGTTTAATAAGAGAATTCGGAATGAGAGTTTGGAATGAGCGTTGGTCATTAGAATTCGTAGTGAGAATTCCTCATCAGAATTCGTAATGGGAATTACTCATTAGAATTCATAGTGAGAATTACTCATTAGAATTCATAATGAGAATTCGTCATTAGAATTCGTAATGAGAATTAATCATTAGAATTCATATTGAGAATTCGTTATCGAACTTCATAAGAATTTGTATCCTGAATCTGGATTAATACTGTATTCGTAATTCGTAATGAAACTTTATCACAGTTCTCATTCTGGATTTCGGAGTGAAAATTTATCACAGTTCTTATCCAGAATTCGGACCCTAAAACAGAATACTTCATATCAAAGTTTCATGCAATTCCGAGAAAATAGAAATGAATCCGAATCTCATACTTAAGAAAAATCTAGATGAAAATATGATAAGGATAATTTTTCTTATAAAACCGATTTTCCTTATAAAAGAAATTTTCCTTAAGAAAAAAATTTTCCTTATAAAAGCAATTTTCCTTAAGAAGACAATTTTCCTTATAAAAGAAAATTTCCTTAAGAAAAAGGTGTTTGTGATTTTTAAAATAAGAAGGAATGAAAAAGTCATAAGGAAAACCTTATTGACTCAACATCTTGTGATCATTCCAATGTTATGTAATAATGCTCCGACTCTAGGTAACTGGGGTCGAGGCATTACATTGGGTTTCCACATAGGAGAACATAGGTGAAAATATGGATATTGAAGAGAAATCTAACCATCAAGTTCTTATGGAGAGTGGTAGAGAACATGGCTATGAAAAATCCAACAATCACAAAACCATAAATTTGTGATGATATAAGGTACCATCTGATTCATAGTATATGAGGACACTAGGACAAATTTTTTGGTTTTCAAGATCATTTCCCTAAAGTTAAATAATTAGAATAAATACTTTCTTTATTTCGGTACAATCTCACAGTTGTTCGTGCCTTGTACAATTTCCACTTCATCTATTAAAGAATTGAAGTTGAATTTTTCATTCTTGAAGTGTTATTAGATCATGTGATAGAATGATGGGTCATTCCATCTATCTAAAACAAAAGGTTAGAAAAAGTCATAAGTCCATCTTATGGTGAGATTAATCGTATATGGTTCCAAAAATGGAATTATACTTTATCTATCATAGCACTTAATAAAATAAAACTAGTTTCTACTAACTAGGGACTTCCTGTAGGCTAGTGGTATGCAATAAAGGCATGTTGCACTTCAGTTGTGGGTTAGATTCCTACAGCCTTGTCCGAAGCGATGGGTTGTCGCTCGTCCTATGGGTTGTCCTTTTTCTAAAACTATACTATTATAACATTCCAGAAATAATATCGAAAAACAAGTTCTATCCTTAAATAATACCTTATGATGTCTAACATAATCCATTACAATATTTAGGCTTATCCAAAATACATCTGTCCAATCTCATAGTATAAATAAAACAATTACTAAAAAGGTCACATAACAAGCACGTGGATACGATCGTTTATCCGCTATATATCATAAGATATATCGTGTTGGTCATATTCCAAACATGTGAATACCTTAATCATGTATTCTTTTGAAACATTAATTACCATAGAACCTTAGTGAAAACATGAGTGCTGTCAAAAGTTAACTCTTTCCGCATACCAAAATCTCAAAAATTATATATACTCAAACCATGATATCACTTAGTCCTTATATCAATCATGAGCTCATGAATACTATCAAAAAATTTATTTTCTCCTTATCCCTTCATTATGCACATATCATCTGCTTTCCAAGATATTTGAATTACTATTCATGGTTACTGGTACCATATTCTTATAGAAAATCACAATGGACCAATACACAGATATTTCAATATACTATAAAAGTACCTCAACAACATTATTATTGAATTCCAATACATAAGCGCATCAATCCATTCTCTTTAATGATTGGCATGGAATAGTTCCTTCCTTGATTTAGAAGTAAGTTCTTAGGTCTGGGCATTGAGTTGGGTAAGGCCCATGTTCTCCACAGATCAGACATTGGACTTCATAATAGTCTGCCACTCTATGACCCTTTTCTCCACATAGATAACATCTTACTCTCCATTTGAGGTATTCCTCAAGGTTCTTATTCCCTTATTTATAAATCTAAATATTCCATTCTCTATGCTCCTCACCATGCAAACATGCATTAAATTTCATCTTCCTTTTATTTGATGATTTTGGAATACAACTAAAGTTCACCTTGTTAATCATATATCGAGATGAATGATTTGGCATAATCACAATATCTTTCTCTCTAGGTGTTACATAATTTCGTTGATCATAATCAACAATTTTCCCATTGGAATCAATGTTAACTGAATTCCTTCTTGTTCCCTCCATTGACTAAGTCCAGAAACCATAGTGTAAGAAATAGTTAAAATAATGAGGAACCACATAATCATAAAAAGTCACTTATGGGATGTCTAACTTATCAAAAATTCTTTAATCCATGACACCTTAGGTTCACCCTAGGTTATTCATGATCATCAACATAATTATAGGACTCTAACCTATATGTATACTTAACCTTAGGGATATCCCTAGATATACCTTAGAAATATATCTAGGGATTTCACTAATGTTTTCGCATCCTAGTTTCCAAGGGTTAACTAAAACTTTCTTCTGATACCAACTGTAGAGACCCAGAGCTTGACGTACATGGACATTACATTACTTTTTCGGAATACTTAATACATAACAAACACCGATACACAAGGACCATAATAGTTTAGTGTCTTTGGAAACTCGAAATTTAATCTTCTAATCATGGTGAAAGATGTTCAACTTCTCCCATAAAGATCTTCCCCTTTTGTTTACCTAAAAAATTTATTTATATCCTGTGGAAAAGAAAACATAAAAAGGGTGAGCTCAAATTCTTAGTAAGGGTAAGCATAGAGAACATAAAACAATCCATAAACATTTGAAGGAAAAACTTGAACATAAAATCTAAACATCAAAATCTTGAGCAACAAAATAAATCTTGGAAGTACATAAGGCATATATCATAAAGGAGAATCAATCTTGATAAAATATAATGGGAATAAATCATGTAATTGTGGTAACCATTCAACACTAGTTATGATTTCCATAGTAGCCAAGGCATTGCGGCCAAGACCATCTTAGTGGACAAAGTCCCTTTCTGAATCGATTTCACTCCTCGATTCAGTCCTGTATCACTAAACCAGATTAACTTACCGTTCCAGCCATGTCTATCTCATGAGATATAAATATTTACCCAATGCATTGGAGGGAGATATAGGTCCCACTCATCTCATAATGAAATCATTCTTACTTGTGCCACAAAATAAACATAAATCATTCATCATAACCCAAAGAATAAAATGGGTTTCATAAACATCATCCCATCATAACAAAATAAATACAAAAAATGGATATCATTTTATCATAGAAAAAGTGAAACCATGTATGTCATAGGGAAATTATACTTGAAACATACACATATGAAATAATCCCATCTTATATGGAAAATGGTTTAGATAAAACACTTGAAATGAATTCTTGAGGAAAATATCCTTTATTCTTCAAAATCATTTTCTTTTCACAAAATGACATGCAATTTTAAAAGAAAAGGATTTTGTTGAAAATAGTCATTAAATCTTGTAGAGTAAGCTTCATGAAAATGAGGTTTTATCAAACCGTAAAAATCCGTTCATGCCGTATAAGTTAAAAAAACATTTTTCTCGTATTTTTGCCGGAAAAGACGAAAAGTTCCTCGCGTGGTAAAAAAAAGTAAGATTACTTTCATAACATGTGGTAAATTTTAAAAATGGGTGAAATTACTTTAAAAATACATTAAAACATTGTTATAAAACATGGGCATGGATGATAAAAATAACCCTAGTAAATACTTACGAATAACAATCTCGGATAAGAATGAGATTGAAAAATTATGCCTTACATTAAATCTGATATGCTTCGTACTTATCCGAACCTCATGTATAATGATTAAAATATTGTCATTGACTTATTAAAGAATCATATTCATGGTTATTATGTCATAAATGGTTCACTTATGACTTTATATTACCCATTCTTTTGTAAATTCCATGTTAAAGCAGCGTTTTGGGTAAAATTGTTTTATTTATCGTACGTGTTTGGATTTGTTGTTCTTGATATTATTACTTATATCCTGATTTTCTTAATTCCAGAATGTAAAACATGATTTATATATAATATATATTCATCATATACATATATATATGATAGATCGATAAATGGAATGAAATACACCGTTCATGGAGATGGTAGGTCGTACGTACGCATGAACGCTGTTTTCGTTTCCTTATTGAATTGAATGGAATTAAGTAGATGAAATACATATATATATACATAAATACAGTATCATTATTATGTCATATATTTAATTATTATTCATTATATAAACTTTATAATCATTCATGAATGGTTAACCTGGATAATGAATCTCATCGCGTTGTGGAGACGGTAGTCCGTACGTATGCATGAGCGATGATACCATTCCCATGATCGTGGAGTTGTATTGAAGTGTATGTATAATATTTCCAAATCAATATCACATTACAATAATCATATATAGTTATCTATTTACACTATTATACCCATCCAAGTAAGGTGGTGGTTGAAAACAGATTACACCACGGCGTGGAGACGGTATTCCGTACGTACGCACGCGCGGTGATTTCATTTTTCGTAGGATGGATATAAGGTGAAATAGGGTTCTTTAATATTTATAATAATATATCAGTATATAATTAATGCTGATGTTATTACTTTATAATGATACAACTAAAGAAGATGAAGTTGAAGAAGAAAGAAACTTGAGAGAATCGGAAGAAGAGATTACCTCTTCTTTGACACACCTCCTTTAAACCTTCTCTTAAGGAAGTAGAGTTGGTCTTTTGAGAAGAACAGAACCTCCAGAATTTTGATATGGAATTGGAGAAGATAAATGTCCAGGGTTTGGACGAGCTTCAAGGCTCAAAAGGGTATGAAGAGAAGAGGGAAGGGGTTCCCTTTTTATAAGGGAGGAGAGGGGCACCTTAGGAAATCTTAAAATATAATTTTTTAAAAAAGTCATATTTGGTTTTCAATAGATACAAATTGATTTATTTCAAATATAAGGTGGGGATGGGTCGCAATACTATCAACCAATAGGTTTTAAAAAAGTTTAGGTTACTATTTTATCCTTATCATTTAGATTTAACTCTATGTTAAATAATTTACCTTTTACCGTGTCTTTTTATTTCTTACACTATATGGTTAACAAACTTATATAAAAAGCCAAAAGAACCCCAAGTGGTTAATTATTAATATATATATACTTATCTAAGTCATTTTGACAAACCTTAGATTTTTAGGAATAAAATAACAATTAATAATATAATATTTGTTTTAAAAACTATTTAATGTCAATTTTGACACTATTCGGTACTTGATTTTTTTTGAAAATCATAACAGCATGATTAGTTCGAAAAAAGATAATTAAATCAATACTAAAATGGTATATTAACCTATAAAATTATTGTAATTTATAAAAAGTCTCAAATTACTTTTATTTGCGTATTTATAACATCAATTATGTTAATATTTCATTAATAGGGTAATTAATGCATCATCATTGTGTCATAAATAAATTAAATTATTTAATGTCTAAAAATTATAAATAAAATAACATTATGTCGGAAATATTTTTAGATTTCTAATGAATATTTATAGTTGAATTTATCTTATGTATAACCCTATATTAAAAATTTTTTAGTTATTAAACTTTGATTTTAACTATTTTAACTATTTTTTAAATAAAATAGTAATAAGTGTCCTAATCTAATCCAAGTGGACCTAAATGGTCATATTTTATACCTAAGGTTGTTTTTTGGTCGAATTAAACTTATCCAATAGAATTAGGGCATGTGTTAGGGTAATAATAATATCATTTTTACCCTTAATTACCCTATTTACTTTTAACCGTGGTAAATAAAAGTAAAAAGGTACTATTCAACAAAAATTATTTTCATCTCATTGAACTAAGTTTTAGTCGTTTATATTAACCGTGTCTCTCAGATTTTTGAAATTCCTCTCACAGAAGCTGTAAAATTAAGTTTTATGTGAATTTCAAAATTCTCCTAGGAGGTGGGTAAAAGACGGTGAAAAGTTCAATAAATTTTTTATATATCTAAAATTATTATAAAATGACTCCAATGAATTTAATTAAACTAATATAGGTATTATGTATCAATTTTGACCTAAAATAAATTTAAATAAAATAAATATTTATTTAAATAAAAAGTCGGTTTTTAAATAATAACAGAGTGTTTTCACTATTCATCTAAAATTGAAAGTTCTCATAGAAATACCAAAAATTTAGCCTAGGCTAATTTCGATATTCCGAATCCAAAAATGAAGTCCATTTTGAAAGATAAAATTTATAAAATTCCAAAAAGTGGTTATTACTATTCATAATGTCTAGTTTATATAATATTTTAATAGTATATCTTTGTTTAGTGAAACTCGGTATTGCGTACAACACAAGCTATCGTGGAAGGTCACGATTGTGTGTAATGTAAGCCAAGTCAGGGTTGCTTGTTGTTGTTTTGTATAATAGAATCCAACCATATTTCATTTATACATTGAATATATATATATATATACACTAAATTTTGCATAGAATGACTACAATCAAATGAACTTGAAATTGTGTGTAACACAATCCAAGAATAGTGATGCGTATACTGCAAGCTAATATGGTGTTGCGTATAGCGTAAGATAATCTTGGTGTAGCGTACAACAAAAGACATCAATGAAATTAAAAATAATAATCCTCATAAAATCTTGGGTTGTTACAAAAATAGATTTTAAAAACTTCGTAAAACCCATAAAAGAGGGTGTTGATTTATGTAATGGATCCTTAAGTGAAATACGTTATCAATAACCATCCATTAGAAATATACTAATGTGGTGCCTAGGAAATTCTAATGAGGAGTTTTAAGGATAATTTTCCAAACTATCACATTTACAAACTTTCTTTTGAATTTTCTTATTGAATTGTGGATTCAGAAAATAAGATTATCAATTTTATATAAAACAAAAAAGAAGTTATAAGTCAATGATAGAGGTTATAGACTAGAAAAACGGAAAATATATGAGAAAAAAAATTAAGAATGTAGTCATGAAAATGTTTTTATCCTTAAAATCTCCATTGTTCCTGGTAAAATATGATTATCTAATTACATTTCTTAATGATCACCCAAATAACTCGAGGTTAACACTCATTTCTTCTAAAATAACATACTAATAACTTTGTATGGGGGTTGATCATCTTATGTAAGTTATTTAGAAACTCAAAGAACTCTAAAAAGTTGTACCAAACCAAAATCAATATGTATAATGTCAAGACCCAGTCGAAAAATTTAAATAAAGAGAACAATCACTTTAATTTCATAAATTAAAAAATAATTTTTATTAGTTTTGAAGAAAGAGTATTTGAAATATAAAAACAACTTATTCACTCAAAAGTAAAATTTATAAATAAATATAAGAATGATGCAATGTAATAAATATACTTATAATAGATTATCCTTGGATGTATACTACCACATCCACTTGAAGTTTAAACCTTCATGGATAGATTAATCTATTTTACCCCTTTCTCCAAAATCATTCAACTCTTACATAACAACAGACTCCCTCTAACCAAAAACATGAATAGAAGTGGAGACAAAAAATTATAAGAATGAGGTGTGGAAAATTATACCTAAAAATTATATAATTTTGAAGTTTATTTTATTTTTTAGCTAAATAATTGGGATAATTTATAATTATGGTCTTATGAAACGACATTTTTATTTTTATTTTGGATATTTTTCCAAAAACTAAATTGTCCTCTTAACATGTTTCAAAAAAATATATTTAAATTAATAAAGAAAAAATTTTCAAGCTGGAAATACTTTTAGGATTCCTATAATTTCAGGAATGCATAATACTTCTTAATGAATAAAATTTTCAATGAAGTTTAATCTATAAATGAGACTCCTAGTTCTTTTTCATTTACTTTTGGACCCAACAAGTTTTTATTTTTGATTCTCAGGTCATGTCTCATTTATTGAGAGTTTGTTAATTATATCCACAAAATATTTTCCAAATTTCATAAATTATTTTGTACTCAAAATCTTCAAATGTGATATAGTTCGAGTTGATGTAATTTAACCATTCCACTTAAGTCTTCATTAAAATGGAATTCCCAAAATGTAATATTTTGGAAAAAGCTACGTACAAAATATAAATGTGGCAAAAAGTATATAAAACTGTAAATTTTTTCATTTTCACAACTAGTTTTTAAACATCCATAATAAACAAAAATTCTTCAGCTATATTCAAAACGAAAAAATAGTGGGTCTTAAATAACTAAAAATCACAGGAATGGAAATTAAAATATTTTCTCTTTCATGATGATTCATCAACCTGAGCTTATCAAATTAATATTTAGCACAAAAGGACAGGACACCTACCATCATCCCAACAAAGGTACATCATGTAGGGGGAATAATGTTTAAATCAATGGATTAAATAATGTTTTATAAATTTTATGAGAATATAAAATGAAAATGGATGTGAAAAAATATAGAAGATAAAATAAATCATTTAACATGATTTTTTAACATAGTAAAACATTCCACTATAGAGGGTTGAAAACCCATGGGTAAACTCTGAAACAACCACTAATAATTAAAGTAAAGAAATCATGTCCACTAATAATTAAAGTAAATAAATCATGTAAGTTCCCAATATTGAATTTTAAATACATAAAAAAAATCAATATGAAATCTACACCCTAATACACCTCAATAATCTCTATATAAAACATCATGGTGGAAAACACCACCAAATTTTGAAAAAACAATCATTATTTATGACAAAACATCACCCCGTTAGAGTTAAAATATGAATATGTTGTGTAATTTTGACACCAAATAAAATACTTATTTATATCACTAGTTTATTCTATCTCATTTCAGAAGAAAATATACTTGGTGCATTTGGACCCCCTATCACCACTCACTCATGTTGTGTCACCTCCAACATTCCTCATGAATATGGATCTCCTAATATCATTTTTTAAAAGAAAAGTTTTTCCATTGAGGTTTCTACACACTCCAACCATTTTGAAAAAAAATATAATCCTTTTTTTGAAACCTATATTCATACACCTCAGCGGTATACATTATTTGTTTTATAAAAAGTACATAATCTCAAAATTAAAAATAAAACTATTCTAAATTCTGTCAATATCCTCCTTCAATGAAAAAATAAGAATAAATCATCTGATTAATATAGTTGGAATAAAAATCAGTTAGTATAATAGAAACCATAATCCTCTATATAAGATATGATTACATCCTTTTTCAACTTTGATGCAAATATGAAAACTCCCACTATAGAAGAACACAAAAATTCAAAAGGCCTCATCAAACTTTTATACACACCACCTTATTAAATAATACCAAAACAAAACATATATTCCTCCCCCATAATTGACATCACTATATATTATATAGAACCCATTGAAACTAATAAACTCTCCTCCTCGACATAACCCTAGTATAAAATATCACCATCAATATCTAAAAATGTTAGTGAATCACCTCAATATTCCATTTAAATTCTTTCTTTTCTATTGTCATATTCTAAATAGAAATAATTATATGTAATATTTTAATGAAATCTATCATCATATTTAGATTTCTAAACCTTTTTCGTCCTAGTTGATATTATTTGACTAATTTCTAATGACCATTAATTCCATAAATCTCATAAATCCTTATTAAAAACTATATACATCACTCAACTGCACATATTTACATCAATCCAATAATTATTTTCACCCATTATACCTCACACATATACCATAGAACCATTAAAATTGATATCTTCTATTGTAAGAATAAAACCTAAATCTATAATTATTTACTGAAACAATTGATAAAAAATTATAGTGTATACCTGCAATATGTCACACACTTCTAATTTTAACTCCCCAAGCTTCCACGGTAAGCTTCTCTTTGAATAATACAGTAGCGTGTGTTGTACGCAACTTCGCGTTCTAACACACACCACAATCAATCAAACTATCCGTTATAAATAGTAATACCAAATTTTTGAAATTTTATAAATTTTATCATTCAAAATTAACTTCATTTTTGGATTCAGAATATCAAAATTAGCCTAGGGTGAAATTTTGGTAATTTTCTTGAAAACATTCAATTTTTGATGAATAGTGATAAAAACACTGAGTTAAAGTTTAAAACCGAATTTTTATTTAAATAATTATTTATTTTATTTAAATTTAATTAAAGTAAATATAGATACATAATACCTACATAAGTTAAATGTAATTCATTGGAGTTACTTTAGAATAATTTTAGATATATAAAAATTTTATTGAACTTTTCACCGTCTTTTACCCATCTCCTAGATGAATTTGCAAATTCAAATAAAACTTAATTTTACTGCTTCTGTGAGTGGAATTTCGAAAATCTGAGAGACACATTTAATATCAAGGAGTAAAATGTGGTTCAATAGGATAAAAATAATTTTTGATAAATAGTAACCTTTTACTTTTATTTACCACGGTTAATTGTAAATACGATAATTAAGGGTAAAAATGATATTAATATTACCCTAACACATGTCGTAATTCTATTGGAAAAGTGTATCCTGACCAAAAACAACCTTAGGAATAAACTTTTATCATTTAGGTCTACTTGGATTAGATTAGGACATTTATTATTATTTATTTCAAAGAAGAGTTAAAAGAGTTAAAATCAAATTTTAATTACTAAAAAATTTTTAATATAGGGTTATACATAAGATAAATTCAATTATAAATACTCATTAGAAATATAAAAAGATTTCCTACATAATTATATTATATTTATAATTTTTAGATATTAAATAATGTAATTTATGTATTTCATAATGGTGATAGAGTAATTACCTAATTAATGAAATATTAAAATAATTGATATTATATATATCAAAATAAATGTAATTTGAGACTTTTTATGCCTTAAACTAATTTTATATGTAAATATAACATATTAGTGTTGGTTATATTAATTTTGTTTGAAGTAATAATACTGTTATGAATTTAGAAAAAACAAAATACCAAATAGTGTCAAAATTGACCTAAAAGAGTTTTTAAAAAAAATATTATATTATTAATTCATATTCTATTCCTAAAAATATAATGATTGGCCAAAAGAATTATATAATGATATTTGTATCATTAATGGACCACTTGGGGATCTCTTTGAAGTTTATATTAAGTTTATTAACCATATAATATAAAAATACAAAGAGACATGGTAAATGTCAAACTAATTATCTAAGAGTTTAAACTAAAAGATAAGGTTAATAAAATGACCCAAACCTATATAAATACAATTTTTTGAGTTGTTGTCGACCAATACCAACCTTATCCTAGAAATAAATCAGTTTGGAGCTATTAGAAACCGAATATGAATTTATTATATAATAATATTTCCAGATTTTCCAAAGGTGCCCCTCACCCCTCTTATAAAAGGGCACCCACTCTTTCTAATTTACACCATCAAAGACATTTGTATCTGCCAACCCCTGACCAAATATTCTCTAATATTCTGTCACTTTATCTTAGAGGCCTTAGTTTGATCAGAAATCCAACCTAATGATCCCTTTTGATCAAATCAAAAGGAAGAACCTGAAGAAGAGGTATTGTTTTCACCACCCTCTTTCATGTTCCTTTCTTCTTCAACTTCTTATTTATTTGTTATTTACATTATAAAATAATAACTCCAGTACCTTCTATATACTATGATGTTATTATAAATATGGTACAACCATATTCATTATTCTATCCATCCTTTGAATGACATGTCACTATACGTGCGTACGTACGACCTACTGTCTCCATGTCATGGTGTAATTGTTATTCAATACATCATTATTTTGATGGGAATGATAATGATGTGTAATTGATGTAAATAATAAATATAACATGATAATGATTCTGTATATATGATATATCATACAATTATATATTATTATAATATCAAAATAATGATATTATCACTCGTGCGTACGTACGGATTACCGTCTCCACGAACGCGATGAGATTCATTCCCCATCGTATACATTCAAGAGTAAATTTCATTTGATGATTAAAAATAATTTTTAGAGACATGATATAATTATGGATATGAATAATATACATCTCATCCCTAATAAATATGGATCACATAGCAAAGAATATAAAGGAAAACGAATTCGTTAGCACCCGAAAAGATGATAATACTAAGATATTATTAACAAATCAATGTTAAAAGATCATATATGATATCATATTAATGTATATGATTTTTGAATAATTTAATAAAAATTATTTCACCATTATACATGAGGTTAACCTACCCTCAACCAAGGAAAAGTACAAGGTAAGGGTTTATTTCACAATCTCTTCATTATCCGAGGTTGTTTATACGTAATTATCTACTGGGACCTCTTTATCATCCACATCCATGTTTCTTAAAAATGTATTTCAAATAATTATTACCATTTTACATACTATGTTTTAAAGTCATTTATACCCTTGTTTAATTTTTATAAGAAGTTTATAAAGGAATATTTCTGTCATTTTCCAAACAAGGTCCTTTTTAACCTTTTCAACAGAATTAAGGTATGAAAGTCTTTTTTTAACTTATACGGCGGGTGCAGATATTTTTCACCGTTATAAAATCGTCGAAGCTTCCCTTACAAGATTATAAGAATATTTTCATGTAAATTGTTTCTTTTATAATTATGTGAATTTTAAATGATTTAAAAAAAGTGATATTTCTCTCAAATAGTTTTGATTTCATCTATGTCAACATCCTTTGATGGATTTTAAGCTTATTTGGAGTTTATTTATTATGATAAAAAAGTTTCATATTATATTGAAGGTTTTGTGATATGTTTGACTGTGGATGTTTTATTTTTATACCATTCATGGTTTATGGAGAAAGTGTTGACATTTAATATGCTAGTTTTAATACGAATGTTTATGTTATGTTTAAACCTGTTCATATGATAAATTCACTGGACTTAATAAATGACGGGTGGAGCCCGCTATAGCTCCTCGATGCATCGGTAGGTATCATGAGTCAAAATAGTGTCTTGGCACAAGGCCTTAAAAAAATCTTATTTGTAGTCTTGGCACAAGGCCTTGACTATGAGGTTATGATAGTTTGGAATTATGAATTCCATCATTATGAAAGTCGTTATAGATATTTCATGTGATTATTCGACTAGTAGAATATCCATGTGAATATGTAAATGGAATTATATCATTTTATTTCTTCCATATTACGCTGAAGTTCAAGTTTAAAAGTATTTTGTTTTAGTTATACATTGACTTAAATGTTTACGATTATTTATGAAATTTTTCGCTATATTATTATCCTTACTGGGAATTTGTGCTCATCCCTTTCTATGTTTTATTTTTCCTAGGATGTGAAAAAGTATTTTATGAATGACCTGAAGGGATAGTATAAGGGGATATGATTTTGGAGACATGATGTTGTTTTAGTTTTCACTTTATGATGTAATGTAACCTTTATGAATGTATCTAATGATTCTGAGGCTACTAAACTAATCGGTATTTTGAGACGTGATCTTTTGTGATCATGGCAATGTTATGTAATAATGCACCAATTGCATGTAACTAGGTTCGGGGATTTACAATTGGTATCATATGAAGTTTAGTAAAAACCCTTGAATCTAGATTTAGATAAACTCTGATTAGAGAACATAGCTTTAAGATAGACATTGAGGATTAGTATAGAAGAACTTCCTAGAATTTTGGTATTGTATGGATTTTGTGAGTTTTACGAGAAATACATCCCTGTCTAGATACGAGCAGGTAGAGGTGGCTCTGGCATAGATGTACCTAGGGGTAAAACACAAAAACATTGCTTTGAGCTAGACTCAAACGGGAACTGGTGTATGACAATGGTCCTTGATGCACTCTTGGTTACAAATCTCCCATGGGATATGCTTAGGATAATTCTTATTTTCCTTAAAAACCATTATGAAGGGTTTATGAGTATATAATTACTCAAAGAAAACATTTTTATGATAATGGATTATATCCATAAATAGTTCAATTTATGTTAAGTGTTTTACAAATATGGAATTATGTATTTTGATTCTTAAAATGATCTAGTTTATGCCATTGTTTAAAAATGGCACCTAATGGAAGAAATAAAAATCGTATCAATGCACACACTCCATGTAGGGATTTCCCTCTTGATCAGGATAATTATAGTGGAGCTGGTGATACAACTGTTACTAATCAGCTAATCACCGTACTGGGACAACTCACCCAGGTTATGAATAATAACCTTACCCGTTTGGAGAACACAGATCCACAGCGTGGAGGAACAATGTTAGATCGCTTTATGAGGAAATAACCACAAACATTCAATAAGAGTAAAACTCCATTAGTAGCTGATCAATGGATAAGTTCCTTAGAGAAAATATTTCAGGCTTTGGGGAGTAGTGAAAGGGAAAAAGATATCATGGCAGTTTACCGCCTCACTGGAGATGCTGATCAATGGTGTTCATTGATTCAAACCACAAAGGAATATGATTAAGTATCAAATATGGAATTAAGGGAGTTCAAAGAGGTTTTCTTAGAAAAACACTTTCCTCATGACCATCGAGCAGATATGAAAAGGAAATTTCTGAGGCTGAGACAAAAGGAGGATGAGAATGTCGCAAAGTATGAGGCTAACATTACAAGGTTAGTGAGGTGTGCTGAAGATTATATACATAACCCAAGAAGTAAGATTGATCGTTTCTTTTATGGGTTAAAACCATATCTCCATCGAGCATTAGTCTCACAAACCTTCTCGTTGTACGAAGATATTGTCTCACGTGCTATCAAGACATAAAAATAATTCTCTAGGTCTTATGACTTTAAAGAAAAGCAAGAGAAGAAGAGATCTTATGATCACTTTGGAAATGGAAATAATGGGAATAAGGGAAAAATTGAATATATATCTTGTAGTAAATATGAGAAGAAATACCCCGGTACTTGCTTGAAGGGAATGAGAGTTTGTTATAAGTGTGGTGAAAAATGCCACCAAGCTCCTGATTGTATGGGGAAGAAAGAAGCTACCGATGTTCAATGATACAACTGCAGGGAGATGGGACATTATGAAAATGAATATCCTAAGAGTCAGGGGAACTTACCTTATAAAAGGCCAAGGGATCAAGGCCAAGATTATGCTATCACTACTGCTGAGGTAGAATCTCTGAAAGACGTGGTGGCATGTAATTTAATGGTTTCATCAAGTTTAGAAAATGCATTATTTGATTCTGGATCATCGCATTGTTTCATATCTTCCGAGTTTTCTATGAAAATTAGATATTTCCAATTTGATTTAATAAGGGAGTTGTCAGTAAAAACACCTAAGGGAAGTGTCAATGCAACAATGGTTTGGGAATCAGACCCCATTAGAGCACATAAATGTTATTTATCTGTTGATCTCATCATCATACTAAGGATTGAGTTTGATATAATCCTCAGTATAGATTAGATTTTGGACCATGATGTGAAGTTTTATTTTAAGAAGAAGGAGGTTACAATTTCTGATGATGATGATAAAGAACACCTTATCTTTAGAGCAAAACCGTCACCACATGATTCATACCTAGATCCACCCCTAGTAGCTCAACTAAATTCAATTATTGGGGTGGAATACAATGAAATAATAGTGGGTAAGAAAAGGAATGTTCTAATAGAATATGTACCTATTGTGAGAGAATATGTTTATGTGTTTCCAGAAGATTTACCTGGTCATCCTCCAGAACGAGAAATTGAGTTTTCCATTGATTTAATTCCTGGTTCATGGACCATATCGAAGACCATTTATAGAATGGGCATTGTGGAATTAGTTGAACTAAAGAAACAACTAGAGGAATTAAGTAATAAGGGATTTATTCTCCCAAGTGTTTCTCCATGGGGATCCCACGTCCTTTTTTTAAGAAGAAAGATGGATCCACGAGGTTATATATCGACTACAGGGAAATCACAACTATAAAAAGAAAGAAAAAGTATCCCCTACCACACATTGAAGATTTATTTGACCAAATGCATGGAGCTCAATACTTTTCAAAGATTGACCTTCGATCTGGACACCATCAGTTGTGTGTGAAGACAGAAGACATTCCGAAGACAGCATTTCGAACCAGGTACGGGCATTACAAGTTTACAGTAATTCCTTTTGGATTGACTAATGAACCCTCTGTATTCATGGATCTAGTGAATAGAGTTTTCAAGGAATATCTCAATGATTTTGTGGTGGTATTTATTGATGATATCTTGGCATACTCCAAAAGCTACGAAGATCATGTAAATCACTTGCGCATTATCCTGAAGGCTCATAGAAGACATGAATTATATGGGAAGTTTAGCAAGTGTGAATTATGGCTTCAATAGATTTATTTTCTTGGACATATTGTCTCCAAAGATAGAATTTCCATTGATCCTTCTAAGACCAAGGAAATAAAAGAATGGCCAGCCCCGACGAGTATAACTGATGTACACAGTTTTATTGGTTTAGCAGGTTATTATCGGCGTTTCGTCCAGAATTTTTCCCGATTGGATAACCCATTAATGATGCTCACATGTAAAGGGGTTAAATTTGTTTGGACAAAAGAGTGTGAATAATGTTTTGAATAACTAAAGATAAGATTAGTCAATGCTCTTATATTGACTCTACCATCGGGGGATGATGGGCTCGTTATTTATAGTGATGCATCGAAGAAAGGACTTGGTTGTGTCCTTATGCAGAATAATATAATTATTGCCTATGCATAATGACAGCTAAAAATTCATGATAAAACCTATCCTACTCATGATATTGAGTTAGATGTTGTAATATTTCCTTTGAAGGTATGGAGACATTATCTCTATGGTGAACAATGTGAGATTTATACTGATCACAAGAGTTTGAAGTATATTTTCTCACAGAAAGAACTAAACATGAGACAAAGGAGATGGATTGAACAACTCAAGGATTATGATTGCACGATACACTACCACTCGGGGAAGGTGAATAAGGTAGCAGATGCTTTGAGTATAAAGGGTCATGAAGTTTAGAACAAGATGAGAGTTGAAAAGGATCCTATATACATGGATCTAGTAAAGATGGATATGGGAATCACCATGGAAGGTGAAACATAAATGCTTTTTCAAATGGTTTCCAAAACATATTTACTAGTAAGGAGAAAGAGTTCTCAGACTGATGATGAAGAGTTTCAAAAGAAGATTAAAGATGTGAATTATGGGAGATTGAGTGAATTTGTATATGAAGATGGAATTTTATAATTTGGGATGAGACTTTGTGTTCTTGATATACCAGATCTAAAAAGGGAATTATTGGATGATGCTCATAGTTCCAATTTCTCTATAAACCCTGGGAACACCAAAATGTATAGGGATTTGAAGGAACCTTTTTGGTGGGAAAACATGAAGAGGGAGATTGATTATTTTGTGTCAATATGTACGGTTTTTCAACAAGTGAAATCTGGAAGGAAAAAGACTGGAAGAGTCATGCAACCTCTTCCCATACTTGAGTTGAAATGGGATAATATCACGATGGACTTTGTCATGGGACTACCAAATACTCCTACAAGGAACAATGCAATATGGGTCATTTTTGGTCATCTTACCAAGTCAGTACATTTTCTTTCTATACGGTAATATTTACCACTTGAACGTCTAGGAAGGATATATATTAATGAAGTTGTGAGACATAATGGAGTACCCCTATTGATTGTTTCTGATCGTGATCCTCATTTTACTTCAAGATTATATAAAAGTTTTCAGAAATCCCTGGATACTAAACTTCGTTTGAGCACTGCCTACCACCCTCAAACCGATGGACAATCAGAACAGACTATTCAAACCTTAGAATTCATGTTGAGATAATTCTCACTTGACTTTCAGGGCATGTGTGATCAATATTTACCTCTGGTGGAACTTTCCTATAACAATAGATTCCATTCAAGTATTCAGAAGGCACAGTATGAAGCGTTATACGTAAAGAGATGTCGCACACCAACCTGATGGGATGAAGTTGGTGAAAGAAAACTTGTAGGCCTAGAACTGGTGAAGGAAATGATGGAAAAGGTAAAGGTAATCCAAAACCACATCAATGTATCTCAAAGTAGGCAGAAGAGATATGCTGACAACCGAAGGAAGGATTTGGAATTTCAGGTAGGAAATCATGTTCTCTTGAAGGTATCTCCATGAAAGGGAGTTATACATTTCGGTAAGAAAGGTAAATTGAGTCCGAGGTACATAGGACCTTTCAAAATTATAGAATGAATTGGGGATGTAGATTATCGTTTGACAATGCTACCAAGTCTCTCCAAAGTTCATGATGTGTTCTATGTATCACTGTTGAGAAAATACTTTCCTGACCCAATGCATGTACTCATTTATGAGGAATTAGAATTGGAACCCGATCTATCTTATTGTGAAGAGCCCATCAGTATTCTTGATAAATGAGAAAAAGTGCTGAGAAACCGGACGACTCGTCTGGTAAATGTTCTATGGATAAACCATAAGATGCAAGAGGCAACGTTGAAATCCAAGGAACTTATGATGAAGAACCCCCCGAGTCTTTTTATGAAGTAATATTCTAGAAATTTTGAGGATGAAATTATTTGAAGGAGGGGATAAGCTAACACCACAAGCTTCCACGATGCACTACTCTTTGAATAATACAGTATCATGTGGTGCACACAACTTCGATTTCTAACACACACCACAATCAATCAAACTAGCTACTATGAATAGTAATAACCACTTTTTGAAATTATATAAATTTTATCTTTCAAAATGAAATTCATTTTTGGATTCGGAATATCAAAATTAGACTGGGGTGAATTCTTGGTATTATTCTAAAAACTTTCAATTTTTGATGAATAGTGAAAAAACAGTGAGTTATAGTTTCAAACCGAATTTTTATTTAAATAATTTTTTATTTTATTTAAATTTAATTAAGGTCAAAATAGATACATAATACCTACATATGTTCAATGTAATTCATTGTATTTAGTTTAGAATAATTTTAGATATATAAAAATTTTATTGAACTTTTCACCGTCTTTTACCCATATCCTAGGAGAATTTGAAAATTCACATAAATCTTAATTTTAACTCTTATGTGAGTGGAATTTCAAAAATCTGAGAGACATGGTTAAAATCAAGGAGTGAAATGTGGATTAATAGGATAAAAATAATTTTTGGTGAATAGTAATTTTTTACTTTTATTTACCACGGTTAAAAGTAAATAGGGTAATTAATGGTAAAAATGATATTAATATTATCCTGAAACATGTCCTAATTCTATTGGACAAGCTTATATCGGCCAAAACAACCTTAGGAATAAAATATTATCATTTTGGTCCACATGGATTAGATTAGGACATTTATTATTATTTAATTCAAAGAAGAGTTAAAAGAGTTAAAATCAAAGTTTAATTACTAAAACATTTTTAATATAGCGTTATAAATAAGATAAATTCGATTATAAATATTAATTATAAATCTAAAAAGATTTTCTACATAATGATATTTTATTTATAATTTTTAGACATTAAATAATGTAATTTATTTATTACACAATGGTGATGAAATAATTACCTAATTAACGAAATATTAAAATAAATGATATTATAAATATCAAAATAAATGTAATTTGAGACTTTTTATAAATTCTACTAATTTTATAGGTCAATATAACATATTAGGGTTAGTTAGATTAATTTTTATTGAAGTAATAATGCTGTTATAAATTTAGAAAAAACAAAATACCATATAGTGTCAAAATTGACATAAAAGAGTTTTTTAAAAACATATTATATTATTAATTCATATTTTATTCCTAAAATTCTAAGGTTCAGAAAAAGGACTTATATAATGATATTTGTTTCAGTAATGGAACACTTTGGGGACTCTTGGAAGTTTATAGTATGTTTATTAACCATATATTATAAAAATACAAAGAGGCATGGTAAATGTCAAACTAATTAATTAAGAGTAAAAACTAACAAATAAGGTTAATAAAGTGACCCGAAACTGTCTAAAACCTATTATTTGAGTTTTGTTGACCCATAACCACCTTATCCTCGAAATAAATCAGTTTGGAGCCATTATAAACCGAATATGAATTTATTATAAAATAATATTTCAAGTTTATCAAAAGGTTCCCCTCACCCCTCTTATAAAAGGGAACTCCCCCTTCTCTCTAATTTAAACCTTCAAAGCATTTTGGATCGACAAAAACCTGCACAAATATTCTCTAAAATTTCCTCACTTAAACCTAGAGGCCTTATTTTGATCAGACATCCATCCTATTGATCCCTTTTGATCAAATCAAAAAGAAGAACCCGAAAAAGAGGTAATGTTTTCACCACCATCTTTCAAGTTCCTTTCTTCTTCAACTTCTTATTGATTTGTTATTTCCATTATAAAATAGTAAATCTAGTAGATTATATATACTTTTATGTTATTATAAATATGGTAAAACCATATTCAGTATTCTATCCATTCTTTTAATGAAACGTCACCATACGTGTGTACGAACGGCCTACCGTCTCCCCGTCGTGGTGTAATTGTTATTCAATACATTATTATTTGGATGGGTATGATAATGATGTGTAATTGATGTAAATAATAAATATAACATGATAATTATTCTTTATATATGATATACCATCCAATTATATATTATTATAATTTCAAAAGAATGATACTGTCACTCGTGCGTACGTACGGATTACCGTCTCTACGAACGCGATGTGATTCATTCCCCATCGTATCCATTCAAGAATAAATTTCATTTGATGATTAAAAATAATTTTTAAAGACATGATATCATTCTTGATATGAATAATATACATCCCATCCTTAAGAAATCTGGCTCACATAACAGATAATATAATGGAAAACGAATTCATTAACACCAGAAATGATGAGAAAACTAAGATATTATTAACAAATCAATGTTAAAAGATCATATATAATATCATATTAATGTATATGATTCATTAATAATTTAATAACAATTATTTCACCATTATACAGGTTGTTAACCAACCCTCAACCATGGAAATGTACAAGGTAAGGGTTTATTTCAAAATCTCTTCATTATCCGAGGTTGTTTATATGTAATTATCTATTGGGACCTCTTTATCATCCACATCAATGTTTCTTGAAAATGTATTTCAAATAATTCTTACTATTTTACAGACTATTGGTTAAAGTCATTTATACCTTTGTTGACTTTTTATAAGAAGTTTATAAAGTAATCTTTCTGTCATTTTCCAAACAAGGTCTTTTTTAACCTTTTCAACAGAAATATGGTAAGAATGTCTTTTTTTAACTTATACGGAGGGTGCATCTATATTCCCCTGTTATTAAATCGTCGAAGATTCCCTTACAAGATTATAAGAATATTTTCAAATTAAATGTTTTCTTTTATAATTTTGCGACTTTTAAATGATTTTAAAAAAGAGATATTTCTCTCAAATAGTTTTGATTTCATCTATGTCAACATCATTTGTTGGATTTTAATCTTATTTGAAGATTATTTATTATCATAAAAAACTTCCATATTGTATTGATGTTTTTGTGGTATGCTTGACTATGGATGTGTTATTTTTATACCATTAATGTTTTTTAAAGAAATTATTGACATTTCATATGCTAGTTTTAATATGAATGTTTATGTTATGTTTAAACCAGTTCATATGAGGAATGCATTAGACTTAATAAGTGACGGGTGGAGCCCACTATAGCTCCTCGATGCATCGGTAGGTCTCATGAGACAAAATAGGGTCTTGGAAAAAGGCCTTGACAAAATCTTATTTGTATTCTTCGCACAAGGCCTTGACTATGTGGTTATGATAGTCTAGCATTATGAATTTCATCATTATGAAAGTGGTTATTGATATTGGATGTGATTATTCGACTAGTAGAGTATCCATGTGAATATGTAAATGGCATTATTTCATTTTATTTCTTTTATATTATGCTGATGTTCAAGTTTAAAAGGCTTTGGTTTTAGTTATACATTTCTTTAAATGTTTATACTTATTTATGAAAGTTTCCGCTATATTGTTATCCTTATTGGGCATTTGAGATCACCCCTTTCTATGTTTTATTTTTCCCCGGA
Source organism: Viscum album (assembly GCA_963277665.1). Lineage (NCBI taxonomy): Eukaryota > Viridiplantae > Streptophyta > Magnoliopsida > Santalales > Viscaceae > Viscum > Viscum album. The sequence goes on from OY728165.1 coordinate 2,105,353,711, forward strand.
TGTGAAGAAGTATTTTATGAATGACTTGTAGGGATAGTATATGTGGATATGGGTGTGGAGACAAGATGTTGTTGTATTTTTCACTTTATGATATAATGTAACCTTTATGAATATATCTATTGATTCTGAGGATACTAAACTAATCGGTCTTTCGAGACTTGATCTTTTGTGATCATGCTAATTTTATGTAATAATGCACCGACTTTGGGTAACTGGGGTCGGGGCGTTACACTCATCATTAGTGTAAAACTTATATTCACAATGATAAAAATATCATCAAAATTAAAGACACCAAAAAAATATCAATTTACCACCTTTGATATACCAAATTTACCTTATTTTTTGAAGAAAATAATTCATTCTTTAGTGAAATGTGGTATAAAATAGCTGAATCACTCACTCATTCATTATAAAAATCTTGCCTATGATAATCAACACCAACTAATTGTAAATATTAATAAACCTTTATAAGAGTTTCACTAGTATCAATGTAGGGTACTTTGTGTTCTGTACGAATTGAATATGGGTGATTTATTCCAGAATAGGAATATCCACATCAAACTATTTAACAAGAAAAATGATTTTACTCTATGGAAACAAGGGGTAAAAAAATATTTTAACTTATGATTAGATAGTGAAGGTGTTGAAGAAAAAATAATAGGCTCTATAGAAGATGAAAGATGATGATTGGAAGGATATGAGAGGTTTATATGAAAAATTGAAATGTATATGGAATATAATACACCATGAGAGTTAATGAATACGAAATATTAGGAGGAGATCTCGACGATGACTGAATTCATGTAAAAATTAAAATCCCTTAAAATAATTTATATCTAAAAAACTATTGTATCATTTATGAATTCTATAGAATATGGATTTAGGAATCCATATGGATGATTTGACTAAAATTATGGTATAATATGGTGAATAGGGTTATATGAGATGGGTTGGGTAAAAGGGAAAGTGAATCGGGGTGGGGGAGAAACAATAAGGGAATAAGATGATAACATTAGAATCAAAGGAAAATTTCAGATCAAGCATGAAACTAGGAAAGCACTATTGGGAAATAGTGGATCATCCCCATGAGAAAATCTATTATGATAATTTTTTAGAGAATTTTTATTTAAAATGTAAGAGAAAAACAATTGAATAATAAATAATTCAACACATAATATATTTTAACATGGAAAACCCCACTAATATTGAGGGTTGAAAAAGTACATGGTAACAAAAAAAATTCACGTGAAATTAGAGAGTACAAAATCAAATTAAATGACTAAAAATTATTTCCACATATAGTGTAGAAAATCCTATATACAAACCACATCATAATATTCATCTATCAATCTCTAAAAATCATCTTGATGAAAAGTGCAACCCACTTATGAAATAAATCTCCCTCTTGAATATCAAATTTGAATACATTTCATTATTGGGGTTCCACTTGAAACACTCATTAGACTCACTTATTTCTCACTACTCATCACTAATGCACTTATTACTAGTTCCCTCGAACCCCGATTACATAATTTCTCATGATGTGTCATTTCCCATATTTTTAATAAATGTGGTTCCCCTCTTCTTCTCTTTTTTAAACTCGAAGAGTACATCAGGTGGTGTTTCCCCCACTATACATTTCAAAAAAAAAATATTTTTCTATTTTTGATACCCACATGCATCAAAATTAATGAGAAAATCCATTTTTTTAAATTAAATAATAATTAATTTTAAAAAATCAATATTGGTTTAACTCTATCACAGTGTAATTCTATACATTGATGATCTATTTATGTATAGGGTAGAACCATTCAAATGAGATGACACCAATCTAATAGTTAACTAGTACCATCCATTATCTGTACTCACCAGTAGAAAATTTCCATTTACAACAAATAGTCCTGACACTACCTCTTCTTTTCTATATTAAAATACCTATTCCCTATCTCCCTTACAAGAATTAACTCACCTTCCACCCACTATAACGAGTATGAATCCATCCTGAAATTGTTACAGAACTAACCTGCACAACATCCCTCATCTATCTTGTTTTCATAATGTATTCCCCCATACAAATAAAAATATTTTTACTCTATCCATACAACACATCCATCATCATATATAAAACTATTGTTCATGAAAAGACCTTTTTCATATCGTTTCTTCAATGAAACATGTAAAATAATATGTATGGTGCCCATTTTTGTGGTGGTAATTTCATAGGGTGGTTTGGAGGGGTTCTTAGTGATGTTCACTGCATGGAGGCTCCAATTGTGTTTATTTCTATTCATTATTTGAATGTGTTAAAAATTCAGGCATTGGTTATAACACCTTGATATTTTCTGAAACACTTTTTTTTTCAAATAAATTTTATTTATTCATTTTCTCACATTACACACAACACCGAGTTTTAATAAACCGAGATATACTATTAGTATTATTATTTAAGCATGAACATTAAAACTTTATCATTAATTATGGAGGAATGAATTGTAATAATCATATTTTTAAATTTATTTATAAAGGTTTCATATAAAAAAATATATTTAAAAATAATTACCTATTTTTTAGTAAATTATTTATATTTTTCAAAAAATCATTTTTCTCAAAAAATGAATATTATTGATTTTAAAAAAGTAATAATAATAAGATTTTTTCAAGTTTTAGTGAATTTATTTAACAAAATCACCTTTATTTTTGTAATAAACATGTCATAATTATATTGGGGTGAATTTTAAGGATAATTCAAAGAACATGATTTTTTTAATGAATAGTAAAAAATAATGATTTTTATTATGAAATATAATATAATTTAAATCATTTAAAATGTATTGAGAGTAAAATTAATTCAATTATTTTATTTTTAATAAAATTTAGGTCATTGAAATCGATTTCACGTTTTGTTTTTTTATAATTGTTTTTGTAGAAACTAAAACATTTTCTTTGGAAAACCATTTTTTCATCACTTACGTGGGTTTAATTTTGTATTTAATATTACTATTTCTATGAGATGAATTTGGAGAAAATTATTCTATATTTATAATCATCAAAATTAATATATTTATAATAATTTAAACTTAATTTTTTGTCACAACGAATAGGAAAAATAATAAAAATTAATTAGCATAGTTATGGTCTAAACTGGTTTACCTCAGGGTTAATATAAACAGATAGGGGTTAATATGGAATAAAAATTTGTTCAATTTCTATTTTATAGATTTATTTAGACCATATTAATTTTTAGTATCACAAATGAACCATTTTGGATCCTTCTTTCATGTTTAAAACATGGTTATAGCTTTTTCTTTCCAAAAATTAAATATTTGTCCTCTACCCCAATTCAAAGAGGGAACATATCTCCTCTCTTATTTACACATAAAAATCCTATTTTTATTCATTAACTACTAAAATTTATTCCTTAATTATGTAAACACATCCTAGAGGCCTTAGTTCTATTAGTAAACTCTCTTATAAAAAAGTTTGGTGAAAACCTAAAAAGGTTTTCCGAAGAAAAGGTATTGTTCTTAACTGAGATTTTTAATTTTAATTTTCTTGAATGTTATTATAATATTATTCAACAAGGTATATGTAATTAAATCAGTATTTAACATATAATTTGATGTTATAATATTAGTTTCAAAACAAATATCCATCTCATCTTCTATCAAATGGGAACCAAAACCATTGATCTTGTGTAAGGTGGAATACTGCCTCGTAAAATAATGTAATTTGTTTTCCATCACCAACTTTCAGATATGGTTATAATTATGGATTTAAAATATTTATATTATATTTATAAAATAATTAATATTTTTTAGTTATAATACCACATCTACCTTTTTACCTTTCAATCTTTTGGAAACCCAAAATGATGCTCGTGCATATATATAGACTACCTTCTCCATGACGAGATGTGAATTTTTTTTCATTTTTTTGACATGAATGGTAATAAAAATATATTTGATGAATATATATAATAGACATGACGTAATGTTTTTAAAAGTGATATATTATTTATCTTTATTTCATTCTGTTTTTCAAGAAAATGGAAACAGTTCTCATAACTATGTATGACCAACCATCTCTATAAATGGATTAATTCATTTTCTATCTCTATAATTTATGAATTACTAAAAATACATATATAATGAATATATATGAAATTTATACATCCTTAGGTGGAACTGTCATATCATCTCACATCTCAGAGCACCTACCCCTTCTAGTTGCTTGCTGCAGTGGAGATGAAGGGTGCCTAGTGGGATCGTTGCGATGGGGTAATTTCTGGTGTTGTCAGACATCCAAGATGAGATCATTAGTGGTGATGTGTTTTTTAAAGGTTATCATGATATGTAAATTAATTTTTTTGGTGATTAATCTTGTTTGTACTCGAATTCATGGAACATGCCCCAGAAGAGGATCCAGAGTTAGCGATTCATCTTTGTAGAGCTTAATAGATTTGGATGTTTGAGAGGCTATTATGTCAGTCATTATATCAGGACTGTTCTTCTACATAGGACACATTGTCTCCAAATAGACTTTAAATTGTAGAGTGGGTCACCATGATAAATGTTGTGGAGGTGTATTTTCATGTTGTCAGTCTGATTTTTCTTTCTTAGACATTCGGGTAGAGGTTTTCATATGTTCATGATGTCTGTTTGGGTTCCCCATTCTTCAAATAAAAGTGGGTTCTATTATAATAAAAAATTAAATTTCTTCAGGTCATTTGTAACACCCCAAGCTTCCATGGTACATTTCCCTTTGAATAATGCAATAGCTTGTGTTGTACCCAACTTGGAGTTTTAACACACCATGACCAATCAAACTAGCTGTTATGAATAATAAGAACCTCTTTTTAAAATTATACAAATTTAATTTTTCAAAATGGACATAATTTTTGGATTCAGAAAAGCAAAATTAACTTAGGGTGAATTTTGGGTATTTTTCTAAAAACTTTCAATTTTTTATGAATAGTGAAAAACATTGCGTTATTGTTTAAAGACGATTTTTTATTTAAATAATTACCTATTTTATTTAGATTTATATTTGGTAAAAATAGATAAATAATACATATAAATGTTCAATGTAATTCATTGCAATCATTTTATAATAATATTATATATATAAAATTTTGTTGAACTTTTTACCATCTTTACCCACCTTCTAGACGTATTTTCAAATTTGAAAAAAAAGTAATTTTACCACTTTTATGAATTGAATTTCAAAACTTTGAGAGAAATGGTTGACATCAATTAGTAAAATTTTGTTCAATAAGTTGAAAATAATATTTGGTGAATAGTAACTTTTGACTTTTATTTACCACGATTAAAAGTAAATATGGTAATCAAAGGTCAAAATGATATTATAATTATCCTATAACATGTCCTAATTCTATATGATAAGTGTTTTTCAACCAAAACCATCCTTAGGAATTAAATATGATCCTTTTTGTCCACATGGATTAGATTAGGACATTTATTATTACTTTATTTAAAGAAGACTTAAAAGTGTTAAATTCAATGTTTAATAACTAAACCATTTTTAATTTAGGATTATAAATAAGATAAATTATACTATAAATATTCATTAGAATTCTAAAACTATTTCCTATATAATGGTATTTTATTTATAATTTTTAGACTTTAAATAATTAAATTTATTTATGACATAATGATGATGGAGTAATTACCTTATTAATAAAAGATTAAAATAAGTGATATTATAAATATACAAATAAATATAAATTGATATTTTGATGAATTAAACAAATTTTATAGGTTAATATTACATGTTTTGGTTGATTAAATAATTTTTTTTCAAAGTTATAAAGTTTTTATGACTTTTACGAAAACAAAATACCAAATAGTGTCCAAATTGATATAAATTATTTTCTACAACAAATTCTATATTATTAATTGATATAATATTCCTAAAAATATAAGGTTCATACAAAAGAATTATATATGGTTAGATATATTAATAATTAACCACTTGGGTTACTCTTTTTTTTATTGTATGTTTATTAACCATTTCTTATAATAATACAAGAATACATGGTAAAAGTTAAACTATTTAACTAAGAGTTAAATATAAAAGATAAGGTTAATATGGTGACATTAACATGTCTAAAACCTATTAGTTGAGAGGTTTGGACCCATACCCACCTTACCCTAGGAATATATCATTTTTTAGGCATTATAAACTGATTATGATTGTATAATAAAATAATATTTCATGCTTTTCCTAAAGTGATCGTCACCTCTCTCATAAAAGGGTACATCCCATTCTCTCAAAATCACACCTCCAAATCCATTTGTATCAGACAAAATCTGCTCAAATATCCTCCCAAATACCCTCAATTATACCCAGAGGCCTTACATGTATCATAAAGCTATACTATGGATCCCTTTTGATCAACTCAAAAGTAAACACCCGAAGCAGAGGTAATAATTTCACCACCTCTTTCAAATTTCATTTCTTCTTCCAATTACTATTTATTTATTGTTTCTAAACCAAAATAATAAATATAGTACCTTATACATAATATTATTTTATTATAAATATTTTCTAACCATATTCATTATTCTATCCATCATATGATTGACAATTCACCAAACGTGTGTATATACGGCTTACCGTCTCCACGTCGTGGAGTAGATTGTCATTCAAACACTTAATTATTTGGATGGGTATAATAATGAGTATAAATCATATAAATAATAAATATATAATCTTAGATATTATTTATATATGATATACCATCCAATTACATACAATTTCTTCATAAGTGTAATGATACTGTCGCTCATGCGTACGTACAGATTACCGTCTCCACGAACGGGATGGAATTCAATACCCATCATAACAATTCAAGAATAATTGTCATTTTATGATTATAAATAATGTTTAAGAACTTAATATCATTCTATAGATGAATAAAAAACATCCTATCCATAAAAATATGGCTTATGTGACCAAGAATATAAAGGAAACCGAATCAGTTAACACCCGAAACAATGATGCTATTTAAATATTATTAACAAAGAAATATTATAAGATCATATATGATATCATATTTATGAATGTGGTTCTTTTATAATTTAATAAAAATGATTTAACTATTATACATGTGGTTAATGTACCCTTGATCAATAAGAAGTACAAGGTAAGGTTTAATTCTACAATCTCTTTATTATGTAATATTGTTAATATGTGAGTATCTATTGGGACCTCTTTATCATCAACATCTGTGTTTCTTAAGAATATATTTCATAAAATTTTTAATATTTCCTAGAATATGGTTTAAAGTCATTTATACCCTTTTTTATTTTTTATAGAATTTTTATAAAGGAATCTTTCCGTCTTTTTTCAAACTTGGTCTTTTACGACCTTTTCGAAAAAATAAAGGAAAAATGTTTTTAACTTATACGGAGGGTGAATCTATTTTTCACCATTGTAACACCTTATAAGATTACCTTACAATCTTATAAGAGTATATTGAAAATAAATGGTTTCTTTTATTTTTATGTAAATTTTAAATTATTTCAAAATATGAAGAGATATTTCTCTCAAATAGTTTTGATTTCATCTATGTCAACATCCTTTGATGGATTTTACACCTATTTGAAGTTGATTTATTACGATACAAATAATCCAAGTTGTATTTATGGTTTTGTGATATGTTTGACAGTAGATGTGTTATTTTATACCATTCATGGTTTATGGTTAAAGTATTAAAATTTCATATGCTAGTTTTAATACGAATGTTTATATTATGTTTCAACCTTTTCATATGAGGAATGCATTGGACTTAGTAAGTGATGTGTGGAGCCTACTATAGCTCTTCAATGCATTAGTTGGTCTCATGAGACAAACTAGTGTCCTAGCACAAGGCCTTGAACAAATCTTAATATAGTCTTGGCACGATTCCTTGACTATGTGGTTATGATGTCACACATTATGTAATACATTATTATTAAATTGGCTATTGATATTGCATGTGATTATTCGACAAGTATAATATCCAAGATAATAAGTAAATGGAATTATGTGATTTATATTTGCCATATTATGCTGAAGTTTATGTTTAAAAGAATTGTGTTTTAGTATTAGACATTGCCTTAAATGTTTATTCTTATTTATGAAAGTTTTTGCTATATTGTTATCCTTACTGAGCATATGAGCTCTCCTCTTTATATGTTTTATTTTTCCCAAGACACGAATAAGTATATTATTACGGACCTACAGGGATATTCTAAGGGATATTAATGTGTTCAAAGGAGAGAATGTTGTTTTTTTTCATTTTATAATGTAATGTAAAATTTATGTTTGTATCTATTATTTCCAAGGATACTAAACTGATCGGTCATTCAGGACTTGATTCCTTGTATCATTCTAATGTTATCTAATAATGCATTGACTATGGGTAACTAGGGTTGAGGCATTACAGTTGGAATCAAAATAAGTTTAGTACAAACCTTGGAAACTATATTTCGAAAAACCTTGATTAGATAACATTACCCTAAGACTGAATTTGAGGATTAGTATAGAAGAAATTTCTAGAATTTTGGTAATGTAGAGATTTTGTGAGTTTTCCATGAAATATATCCCTGTCTAGATACAAGAACGTAGAGGCAGTTATGGCACAAATATACCATGGAGTGAAAACTCCGACAAGGAGTTTTGGGCTTGACCTGAGGTATCCTAGAACACGACAACGAGATTTGCTGCACTCTTGGGTATGACAATCCCGGGGATATACTTAGGATAATTCACATTTTCTTTAAAAACCATTATGAAGGATTTATGAGTATATACCACCTCAAGGAAAACATATTTATGATTATGGATTATATCCATAAATTGTTTAATTTATGTTAAGTGTTTTACTGGTTTGGAATTATGTATAGTAATTAATAAACTAATATAATATATGCCATTGTTTAGAAATTTACCATAGTGGAAGGAATGTAAACTGTATCAATTCATGTAATTCATGTAGGGATTTACCTCATACACATAGTTCATATGGTGATGCAACTGATGCTGATCAGATTATCACCATACTGGGAAAAATCAATCAGGTTTTGAATAATAACCTTACCCATATGAAGCACCCTAATACACAACACAGAGGATCAATGTTAGACTACTTCATGAGGCAACAAACACCAACATTCAATGGGACTGAAAATCCATTTGTAGCTGATCAACGGTTAAGTTCCTTAGAGAAAATATTTCATGCATTGGGGAATAGTGAAAGGGAAATAGTTTTCCTGGAATTTTATCACCTGACAGGAGATACAGATCAATGGTGGTCATTAATTAGAAACAAAAAGGAAGATGAAGAAGTATAAAATATGGGATGGAGGGAGTTTAAAGATATTTTTATAGAAAAATACTTTCCTCATGACCATCAAGAAGATATGTAAAGACAATTTTTGAGTCTGAGGAAAAAGGAGGATGAGAATGTCGCAAAGTATGAGGATAAATTTACAAGGATAAAAAGTCATGCAGTAGATTATATACGTAACCCAAAGGAATAATATTGATCGATTATTTGATGAATTAAAACCATTTATCTATCCACCATTAGTCTCACAATCCTTCTCATCATACAAAGATATCGCCTCATGTTCTATTAAGATAGAAAAGAAATTATCTAAGTCTTATGACTTTAAAGCAAAGCAAGAGGAGAATAAATTTTTTGAACACTATGGAAATAGAAATAAGGTGAAGAACGAAAAATTTGAATATCCATCCTGTGGTAAATGTGGGAAGAAACAACCTAGTACTTACCTCAAAGGAATGATATTCTGTTACTAGTGCGGTGAAAATGGCCACCAATCTCATTATTACATGGGAATGAAAGAGGCTGGTAATGTTGAATGCAAAAATTATAGAGATATGGGGCATTATGAAAATGAATGTCCTAAGATCCAAGGAAACTTACCTCAGAAAAGTCCAAGGTAACAAGGCCAATCTTATGCGATCACTTCTGCTGAGTTTGGTGCTTCGAAAGATGTGGTGACATGTATTTTAATGGTTTCCTCAAGTTTAGCCAATGCTTTATCACATTGTTTCATATCTTCTCAGTTTGATAAGAAAATTAGATATTTCCAATTTGATTTAACAAAGGAGTTTTCAGTCAAAAATCTTAAGGGAAGTATCATTGTAACAAATTTTTGTGAATCAGTCCCCATTAGGGAATATAAATGTTCATTATCCACTGATATCATCGTCATATCCATTATTGAATTTGATATATTCCTCGGTATGGATTGTATTTTGAACCATAATGCAAAAATTTATTTTAAGAAGAAGGTGGTTACAATTTTTGATGATGATAAGGAGTATCTTATCTTTAGAGCAGAAACATCACCACCTAATTATTATATAGATCCACCCCCAGTAGATCAACTAAATTCAATTATTGGGGTGGAAGAGAATGAAATAACTAGGGGTGAGTAAAAGAATTTTTAAATATAGGATGTTCCTATTGGGAAAAAATATGTTGATGTGTTTCTAGAGGATTTACCTAGACATCCTCCAGAATGAGAAATTGAGTTTTCCATTGATTTAATTCCTAGTTCAAGTCCCATATCAAAGACCCCTTATAGAATGGCCTCTTTTGAATTATTGGAACTAAATAAACAACTAGAGGAATTGAGTAATAATAGATTTATTCACACAAGTGTTTCTCTATGGGGAGCTCCAGTTTATTTTTTAAGAAAAAAGATGGATCTATGAGGTTGGGCATTGACTACAGAGAGATCAATGATATAACAATACAGAAAAAGTATCCCCAACCTTGTATTGATGATTTAACCATCATCTTCATGAAGATCAATATTTTTAAAAGATTGACCTTCAATCTAGATATCATCATTTGTGTGTAAATAAGGAAGACATTCTAAAAACAGTACTTCAAACCAGGTACAAGCATTACAAGTTTACAGTAATGCCTTTTGGATTGACTAATGAACCATCTGTCTTCATAGATCTAACGAATAGAGTTTTCAAGGAATATATTGATAACATTTTTTTCTATTTATTGATGATATCTTGGTATACTAAAAAAGATATCAAGATCATAAATATCACTTGCATACTATTCTAAAAACCCTCAAAAGAAATGAATTATATGAGAAGTTTAGCAAGTGTGAATTTGGGTTTTAGGAGATTTCATATCATGGACATATTGTCTCTAAGGATGGAATCTTTGTTGATCCTTATAATATAATATAAATAAAATAATGGTCAGCATGGATAATATAACTGATTTACACAGTTTTATTGGTTTGGCAGGTTATTATCTGCGCTTTGTCCAGAATTTTTCCCGATTGGAAAACCCATTAACCAAGCTCACACGTAAAGAGGTTAATTTTTTTTTGAAAAGTGTGTGAAGAATTTTTTGAATAACTAGAGAGAATATTAGTCAATGATCCTATGTTTAATCTACCATCATGGAATGATGGGTTTTTTATTTATAGTGATGCTTAAAAAATGACTTGGATGTGTCCTTATGCATAATGATGGAGTAATTGAATATGCATAATGACAGCTAAAAATTCATGAGCAAAACTATCCCACTATTGATCTTTAGTTAGCAGCTGTAATCTTTTCTTTGATGATATAGAGAAAATATATCTCAGGAAAAAAATTTGAGATTTATACCGATCACAAGAGTGTGATGTATATTTTCTCAAAGAAATAACACAACATGATGAAAAGATGATGGATTGAACTATTTAAGGATTATGCTTTCACTATACACTACCACCTTAGGAAAGCAAATAAGGTGGAAGATGCTTTGAGCAGAAAAGATCATGGAGTTTTTAACAAGATGAGAGTAGAAAGGGATCCTATGTTCATGGATCTAGTAAATATGTATATGGGAATAATCATGGAAGGTGAAACATCAATACATTTTCAGTTGGTTTTCAAACCATATTTACTAGAAAGGATAGAAATTTCTCAGACTGATGATGAGGAGTTTCAAAATAAAATCAAAGATGTGAATGATGGGAGATTGTTTGAATTCGTATATGAATATTGAATTTTGAAAGTTGGGAAGAGACTTTGTGTTCCTGATATACCTGATCTAAAAATGGATTTTTTGGATGATTCTCATAGATCCAATTTACCTATACACCATAGCAGTGCTAAGATGTATAGATATTTGAAGGAACATTTTTGGTGGGACAAAATGAAGAGAGAGATTACTGATTATGTGTCAAGATGTATGGTTTTTCAACAAGTGAAATTTGGAAGGAATCATCCTAGAGGTGTCATGCAACATCTTCTCATACCTGAGTGGAAATGGGATGATATTATGATAGAATTTGTAATGGGACTACCAAATACTCCTAGAAGGAATGATGCAATACAGGTCATTGTTGACCATCTTACCAAGTCATCACATTTTATTTATATAAGAGAAGATCTTTCACTTAAACATCTATCTAGAATATATATTAATGACATTGTAAGACTTCATGGAGTACCCCTATCCATTGTTTCTGATCATGATCCCCATTTTACATCAAGAATATGAAAACGTTTTCGAAAGGCCTTGGATACTGAACACTATTTGAGCACTGCCTACAACCCTCAAACTTATGGACAATCAAAATGGACTATTCAAACCTTATAAGAAATGTTGAGATATTTCTAACTTGACTTTCAAGGTATGTGGGATCAATATTTACCTCTGGTAGAATTTTCCTATAACAATAGCTTCCTTTCAAGTATTCATATGGCACCATATGAAGCGTTATATAGAAAGATATGTCACACACCAACTTGTTGGGATGAGGTTAGTGAAATAAAACTCATAGGCCTAGAACTTGTTGAGGAAACAATGGAAAATGTGTAGATTATCCAAACCCACATCAAAGCATCTCAATGTAGGAAAAAGATCTATGCCTATTACCGAATGAATCATTTGGAATTTCAAGTAGGTGATCATGTTTTTTGAAGGTATCTCTATAGAAAGGTGTTATACATTTTGGTAAGAGGGGTAAATTAAGTCCTAGGTATGTTGGAACTTTCGAAATTCTAGAATGAATTGGATCTTTATCTTATCGTTTGTCAATGCCTCCATATCTCTGCAAAGTTCATGATGTGTTCCATGTATCACTATTGAGAAAATATATGCCTAAAACAACGTATGTACTCACATATGAAGAAATAGAACTCGAACTTGACCTATCGTATTAAGAAGAGACTATCAGAATTATTGATACCAGAGAACACGTGTTGAGAAACTGGAAGACTCGTCTGGTAAAAGTTTAATGGAGTAATCATAAGATGGAAGATGCAACATGGGAACCCAAGGAACTTATGATGAAGAACCACCCAAATCTTTTTATGCAGTAATATTCTAGAAATTTTGAGGAAGAAATTATTTTAAGGAGGGAATAATGTAACACCCCAAGCATTCACGACATGTTTCCCTTTAAATAATGCAATAGTTTGCATTGTACACAACTTGATGTTTTAACACACCTGGACCAATCAAACTAGTAGTTATGAATAGTAACACCCACATTTTGAAATTTTATTTTTCAAAATGGAATTCATTTTTGGATTTTTAATATCAAAATTAGCTTAGGGTGATTTTTTTGGTATTTTTATGAAAACATTCAATTTTTGATGAATAGTGAAAAAAACGCGTTAATGTTTAAAACCGACATTTTATTTAAATAATTAGTTATTTTATTTAAATTTATAATAGGTAAAAATAGATACATAATACTCATATATGTTCAATTTAATTCATTGTAGTCATTTTATAATAATAGTAGATATATAAAATTTTATTGAACTATTTACCGTATTTGACACACCTTTTAGGCACATTTTCATGTTTGCATAAAACGTAATTTTACAACTTCTGTGAATTGAATTTAAAAAATTCCATAGAAACGGTTGACATCAGTAAGTGAAATTTGGTTCAATAAGATGAAACTAATTTTTGGTAAATAGTAACTTTAGACTTTTATTTACCACGGTTAAAAGTAAATAGGGTATTTAATGGTAAAAATGATTTTATAATTACCCTAACACATGTCCCAATTCTATTAGATAAGTTTTTTCGACCAAAATAAACCTTAGAAATATAATATGGTCTTTTTGGTCCACTTGAAATAGATTAGGACATTTATTATTATTTTATTTAAAGAAAAGTTACAAGTGTTAAATTCAATGTTTAATAACAAAATCAATTTTAATATAGGGTTATAAATATGATAAATTATACTATAAATATTCATTAGAAATCTAATAATATTTCCTACATAATGGTATTTTATTTATAATTTTTTGAAATTAAATAAATAAATTTATTTTTAATAAAATGATGATGTAGTAATTACCTTATTAATGAAATATTAAAATAATTTTTTATTGAATGTTTATTAACCATTTATTTTAATAATACAAGAATACATCGTAAATATTAAACTATTTAACTAATAGTCAAATCAAAAAGATAAGGTCAATATAGTGACCTAAACCTGTCTAAAACCTATTGGTTGAGATGTGTTCGACCCATCAACACCTTATACTTGAAATAAAACATTTTGGATCCATTATAAACATAATACGATTGTATAAAAAAATAATATTTCGAGCTTTTCCTAAAGTGACTCTCACATCTATTATAAAAAGGTACTTCCCCTTTTCTCAAAATCACACCTCGATATCCATTTGGATCAGCCAACCTATGATCAAATATCTTCCCAAATACCTTAAATTTTACCTAGAGGCCCTAATTTGATCCAAAATTCAACATAAGTAGCCCTTTAGATCAACTCAAAAGGGAACACCGAAAAAAGAGGTAATAATTTCACCACCTCTTTCAAAGTTCTTTTCTTCTTCCACATCATATTTCTCTATTGTTTCCATTCCCAAATACTAAATCCCATACCTTATACATAATTTGATGTTATTATAAATATTTTAGATCCATATTCATCATTATAGCCATCATATGAATGAAAAGTCACCATACATGCATACGTACGATTTACCGTCTCCACGTCATGGCGTAGTTTGTTTTTCAAACAAATCATTATTTTGATGAGTATAATAATCAGTATAACTAATTTAAATAAAAAATATAACATTTTAAGGATTATTTATATATGATATACCATCCAATTACATACAATTTCACAATCAGTTGAATGATATTGTCACTTGTGCATACGTACGGATTACGATCTCCATGAACACGATGAAATTCATTCCCCATCATAACCATTCATGAATAATTTTCATTTTATGATTAAAAATAATGTGTAATAACTTAATATCATTTTGTATATGAATAACATACATCCTATCCATAATAAACATGACTTACGTAACCAAGCATATAAAGGAAAATGAGTTAGTTAACACTAGAAACAATGATGCTAATGATATATTATTAACAAAGAAATATTCGAAGATTGTATATTATATAATATTTATGTATGTGGTTAATGTATAATTTAATAAAAAATATTTAAATATTATACAAGAGGTTAACATACCCTCAATCAAGGAAAATATCAAGGTAAAGTTTAATCCAACATTCTCTTCATTATCCAAGGTTGTTTATATGTGAGTATCTACTGGGACACCTTTGTCATCCACATCCATGTTTCTTAAAAATGTATTTGAATTTTTTTTTAATATTTCCTAGACAATGTGATAAATTCATTTATACCCTTATTCTATTTTTTATTGAATGTTTATAAAGTAATCATTCCATCATTTTCCAAAAAAGGTTCTTTACGACCTTTTCGAAAAAATTAAGGACATAATGTTTTTTAACTTATATAGTGGGTGAAACTATTTTCTACTATTTTAACAACTTCAAAGATTCCTATACAAGATTATAATATAATTTTCAATATAAATGTTTTCTTCTATAATTATGTGACATTTAAATGATTTCAAAACAGTAAGAGATATTTCTCTGAAATATTTTTTATTTCATCTATGTCAACATCCTTTGAAGGATTTTACACTTATTTGAAGTTTATTTATTATGATAGAAATCATCCATATTTTATTGAAGGATTTTTGATATGTTTGACTGTGTATGTGTTATTTTTTACCCTTCAAGTTTTATGGTTAAAGTATTAACATTTCGTATTCTATTTTAAATACGAATGTTTATGTTATGTTTCAACCTTTTAATCTGTGGAATGCGTTGGACTTAGTAAGTCACAGGTGGAGACGTATATAGCTCCTTGATGCATCGGTAGGTCTCATGAGAAAATCTAGTGTCTTGGAACAATGCCTTCACAAAATTTTATTTACAGTCTTTCCACGAGGCCTTGACTATGTGGTTATGATGTCCGGCATTTGGTATTCCATCATTATGAAATTGGATATTGATATTGCATGATATTATTCGACTAATGAATATCCATGTGAATAATTAAATGGAATTATTTGATTTATCCTTTCCATATTACACTGAAGTTTAAGTTTAAATGTCTTTTGATTTAGTCTTATACGTTCCCTTAAATGTTTATGCTTATTTTTGAAAGCTTCCACTATATTTTTATCCTTACTGAGTGCCTGAGCTCTCCCCTTTAAATGTTTTATTTTTCCCAAGGTGCAAAGAATTATATTATGATAGACTTATAAGGATAGTTTAAGGGATATGAATGTGTTCAAAGGAGACAATGTTGTTGTTTTTTTTCATTTTATAATGTAATGTAAAAATTATGTATATATCCAGTACATCCAAGGATACGATACTGAACGGTCTTTCGGGACATGATTCCTTGTATCATGCCAATGTTATATAATAATGCACCGACTCTGGGTAACTGGGGTCTAGGAATTACAATTTGTATCAGAGGAAGCTTAGTACAAAATTTGGAAACTAGATCTATAAAAACTCTAATTAGAGAACATTACCCTGTGACAGACTTTGAGGATTAATATAGAAGAACTTCCTAAATTTTGGTAATGTAGGGATTTTGTGAGTTTTCCAAGCAATACATCTATGTCTGGATACGAGCAGGTAGAGGCGGCTTTGGCATAGATGTTCCTAGGAGTGAAAACTCCGACAAGAAGTCTTGGGATTGACCCGGGTTATCCTGGTACATGACAATGGGCCTAGCTGCACTCTTAGTTACGATACTCTCGGGGGGCATGCATGGGATAATTGACATTTTATTTACAACCCATTATGAAGGATTTATGAGTATATACCTCCTCAAATATTTTTTTTATGATTATGGATTATATATACAAACTGTTTAATTTATCTTAAGTGTTTTACAATTTTGGAGTTATTTATTGCTATTCATAAACTAATCGATTGTATGCCATTGTTTAGAAATGGAACCTAGTGGAAGGAATGGAAACCATATCAATTCACGTAATCCATGTAGAGAGTTCTCTCATACACAAGATAATTATAGTGAAGATGGTGATGCAACTAGTGTTGATCAGATTATCTCCATACTGGGACAACTCACCCAGGTTATGAATAATAACATTACTCGTATGGAGCACCCTACTCCACAAAGTGGAGGATCAATGTTAGACTACTTCATGAGGAAACAACCACAAAAATTCAATTGGAATACAAATCCATTTGTAGCTGATCAATTGATAAGTTCCTTAGAGAAAATATTTTAAGCATTGGGGAGTAGAGAAAGGGAAAAGGTTGTCATTGTAGTTTATCGCCTCATGGGAGATGTAGATCAATGGTGGTTATTAATTCAAAACACAAAGGAAGATGAAGAAGTATCAAATATAAAATTGAGGGAATACAAAGATCTTTTTATACAAAGATAATTTCCTCGTGACCATCAAGCGGATTAGGAAAGATAATTTTTGAGTCCAAGGAAAAAGGAGGATGAGAATGTCGCAAAGTATGAGGATAACTTTACATGGTTAGCATGGCATGTATCATATTATATACATAACCCAAGAAGTAAGATTGATCAATTATTTGATGGGTTAAAAACATTTCTCTTTCGAGCATTAGTCTCACAATCTATCTCATTGTACAGAGATATTGTCTCATGTACTATCAAGACAGAAAAGGAATTATCTATGTCTTACGACTTTAATAAAAATAAAGAGAAGAAGAGATCTACTGAATACTCTAGAAATGGAAATAATGGGAAGAAGGGAAAATTTTAATATCCATACAGAGGTAAATGTGGGAAGAAACACCGTGGTACTTGCATGAAGGGAATGAGAGTCTGTTACAAGTGTGGTGAAAAATTCCACCAAGCTCGGAATTGTAAGGGAATGAAAGAGGTTGTAAAATTTTAATGTTAAAATTGTAGAGAGATAAAAAATTATGCAAATGAATGTCTTACGTTCCAAGGAATCCTACCTCAAGAAAAGTCCAATGGAGAAATTCCAAGCTTATGCGATCACTAATGCTGAGGTTGAAGCTAAAGAAGACGTGGTGGAAGGTAATTTAATGGTTTCCTCAGGTTTAGCCAATACTTTATTTGATTTTGGATCATTGCATTGTTTTGTATCTTCATAGTTTTCTATGAAAATATGATATTTTAAATTTGATTTAACAAGTGTGTTGTCAGTCAAAAATCTTTAGGAAAGTATCATTATAACAATGTTTTGTGAATTAGTCCCCATTAGGTTATATTGATGTTATTTATCCGTTGATCACATCGTCATACCCCTGATTGAATTTGATATAATCCTCAGTATGGATTGGATTTTAGACTATGACTCAAAAATTTATTATAAGAATAAGGAAGTTACAATTTTCGAGGATGATAAGGAGTACCTTATCATTAGAGAAGAAACATCACCACCTGATTCTTATCAAGATCCACCCCCATTAGCTCTACTAAATTAAATTATTGGGGAGGAAGAGAATGAAATAACTAAGGATAAGGAAAATAATGTTCAAATAGATGATGTACCTACTGTGCTAGAATATGTTGATGTGTTTCCAGAGGATTTACCTGGACATCCTCAAGAATGAGAAATTGAGATTTCCATTGATTTAATTCCTGTTTCAAGGACCATATCAAAGAACCCTTATTGAATGACCACTGTGGAAGTAGTGGAACTAAAGAAACAACTATAGGAATTGAATAATAAAGGTTTTATTTGACCAAGTGTTTCTCAATGAGAATCCCCCATTCTTTTTGTTAAGAAGAATGATGGATCTATGAGGTTGTGAATTGACTACATGGAGATCAATGCTATAAAAATAAAGAACAAGTATCCCCTACCTCGCATTGATGATTTATTCAACCAAATTCATGGAGCTCTATATTTTTTAAAGATTGGCCTTTGATCTGAATATCATCAGTTGTGTATGAAGAAGGAAGAAATTTCAAAAATAGCATTTCGAACTAGGTACGAGCATTACGAGTTTACTGTAATGACTTTTGGATTGACTAATGCACCATTTGTCTTCATGGATCTAATGAATAGAGTTTTCAAGGAATATCTTTATAACTTTGTAGTGGTATTTATTGATGATATCTTGGTATACTAAAAAAGCTACGAATATCCTAAAAATCTATTGTGCACTATTAAAAAAACCCTCACAAGAAATGAATTATAATGGATGTTTAGAAAATGTGAATTCTAGATTTAGGAGATTTATATTCATAGCCATATTGTCTCTAAGGATGGAACCTCTATTGATCCTTCTAAGATAGGAGCAATACAAGAATTTCAAAAACTGATGAGTGTCACTGAGGTATATAGTTTTATTCCTTTAGGAGGTTATTATCGGTGCTTCATCCAGAATTTTTCCCAATTGGAAAAACCATTTAACAAGATCCCATGTAAAGGGGTTAAATTTTTTTTGGACAAAAGAGTGTGAAGAATGTTTTGAAGAACTGAAGATAAGATTAGTCAATGCTCTTAGCTTGACTCTACCAATGGGGAATGAGGGGTTTGTTATTTATAGTGATGCTTATAAGAATGTAATTGGTTGTTTCCTTATGCAGAATGATAGAGTTATTGCCTATGCATCACAACATTTAAAATTCATGCATAAAACTATGCCACTCATGATATCGAGTTAGCTGCTTTAATCTTTGATTTGATGATATGGAAACGCTATCTCTATTGTGAAAAATGTGAGATATATGCTGATCACAAGAGTTTGATGTATATTTTTTCACAGAAAGAACTCAACATGAGGCAAGGACGATGGATTGAACTACTCAAGGATTATGATTTCACTATACACTATCACCTGGGGAAGGTAAAAAAGGTGGTAGATTCTTTGAGCAGAAAGGATCACAGAGTTTTGAAAATGATGAGAGTTGAAAGGGATCCGATGTTCATGGATCTAGTAAAGATGGATATTGGAATAATCATTGAAGGTGAAACATCAATACTTTTTCAAATGGTTTCTAAACCATCTTTACTAGAAAGGATAAAAAGTTATCAGACTGATGATGAGGAGTTTCAAAATGAAAATAAAATCTTTGAATGATGAGAGATTGATTGACTTCATATATGAAGAAAGAATTTTGAGATTTGGGAAGAGGCATTGTATTCCTGATATACCTGATCTAAAAAGGGAGTTGTGGGATGATGGTCAAAGCTCCAATTTCCCTATAGACCCGGGTAGGACCAATATGTATAGATATTTGAAGGAACATTTTTCGTGCCACAATATGAAGAGAGAGATTTCAGATTATGTGTTAAGATGTATGGGTTATCAGCAAGTGAAAGCTAGAAGACAACATACTAGAAGATTCTTGCAACCACATCCCATAGCATAGTGGAAATGGGATGATATTACGATGGACTTTGTCATGGGACTACCAAATACCCCTAGAAGTAATGATGTAATTATTGATCGTTTTACCTAGTCAACACATTTTATTGCTATAAGAGACGATCTACCACTTGAAGGTCTAGTCATATTGTATATTAAAAAAAATTAAGACTTCCTGAAGAACCCATAACGATTTTTTATGATTCTGATCTCTGTTTTACATTAAGATTATGGAAAAGTATTTAAAAGGACTTGGATACTGAACTTAGTTTGAACACTACATACCACCGTCAAACTGACAGACAATCAAAACAGACTATTCCAACATTAGAAGACATGATGAGATCTTGCTAACTTTACATTCAAGGTATGTGGGGTCAATATTTACCTATGGTAGAATTTTTCTATAATAATATATTTTATTCAAGTATTCAGATGGAACCATATGAATTGTTATATGGAAAGAGGTTTCACACACAAACTTTTTGGGACGTTGTTGGTGAAAGAAAACACATAGGCTCCAAACATATTATGGAAATAATGGAAAAGATGGAGATTATCCAAAACCACATCAAAAGAGATCAAAGTAGGAAAAAGATCTATATCGATATCTGAAGAAAGGATTTGTAATTTCAAGTAGGAGACCATGTTTTCTTGATGGTATATCCATGGAAGGGTGTTATACATTTTAGTTAGAAGGGTAAATTAAGTACCAAGTATATAGGACATTTCAAAATTCTAGAATGAATTGGAGTATGAATTTATCATTTGTCAATGCTGCCAAGTCTCTTCAAAGTTCATGATGTGTTCCACATATCACTGTTGAGAAAATAAATACCTGACCCAACGCATGTACTCACCTAAGAAGAAATAGAACTGGAACCCAACCTATCTTATTGCGAAGATCCTATAAGAATTTTTGATACTAGAGAACAAATGCTGGGAATCCGGACGACTCGCCTGGTAAAAGTTCTATAGAGAAATCATAAGATGGAAGAGGCAACATGGGAACCCAAGAAACTTATGATGAAGAACCATCCAAATATTTTTATGCAGTAATATTCTTGAAATTTTGAGGATGAAATTATTTGGAGGAGTGGAGAATGTAACACCCCAAACATCCATAGTATATTTCCCATTGAATAATGCAATATCTTGCGTTGTATGCCACTTGAAGTTTTAACACACCACGACCAATCAAACTAGTCGTTATGAATAGTAATACCAATTTTTTGAAATTTTATAAATTTTATTTTTCAAAATGAACTTTATTTTTGGATTCAGAATATCAAAATTAGCTTAGGGTGATTTTTTGGTATTTTTCTTAAAACCTTCAATTTTTGATGAATAGTTAAAAACATTATGTTACAGTTTAAAACTGAATTTTTATTTAAATAATTAGTTATTTTATTTAAATTTATATTAGGAAAAAATATATACATAATACATATATATATTAAATTTAATTAATTGGAGTCATTTTATAATAATATTAGATATATAAATTTTTATTGAACATTTTACCGTCTTTTACCAACCTTCTAGGCGCATTTGCAAATTTGCATAAAATGTAATTTTACCACTTCTGTGAAATGAATTTCAAAAATCTGACAGAAAAGGTTGACATCAGTAACTAAAATTTGGTTCAATGAGATGAAAATAATTTTTTGTGTATAGTAACTTTGACTTTTATTTACCACGGTTAAAAGTAAATATGGTAATTAAAGGTAAAAATAAAATTATAATTACCATAACATGTGTCCTAATTGTATTGGATAAGTGTTTTTCGACCAAAATAAAACTTAGGAATGAAATACGATCCTTTTAGGCCACTTGGATTAGATTAGGATATTTATTATTATTTTATTTAAAGAAGAGTTAAAAGTGTTAAATTCAATGTTTAATAACTAAACCATTTTTAATATAGAGTTATACAGAAGCTAAATTAGACTATAAATATTCATTATAAATATAAATATATTTCCTACATAATGTTATTTTATTTATAATATTTATACTTTAAATAATTAAATTTATTTATGACACAATGATGATGTAGTAATTACCATATTAATTAAGGATTAAAATAATTGATATTATAAATATCCAAATAAATATAAATTGAGACTTTGGATTAATTAAACTAATTTTTAAGGCTAATATGATATTATAGGGTAGATTAAAGATTTTTTTAAACATATAAGGTTATGACTTTCCCTAAAATAAAATACCAAATATTGTCAAAATTGACACAAATGAGTTTTTAAAACAAATACTATATTATTAATTTTTTATAATATTCCAAAAAATATAATATTATACCAAAATACATTGATAATGTTATATATATTAATAATGAACCACTTGGGGTTCTCTTTTATTTTTATAGTATGTTTATTAATCATTTATTATAGTAATACAAGAATACATGGTAAAAGTTAAACTATTAAACTTAGAGTTAAATCTAAAGGATAAGGTTAATATGGTGATCTAAACCTATCTAAAACCTATTAGTTGAGAGTTTTTATACCCATATCCACCTTATACTCTAAATAAATCATTTTCTAGCCATTATAAACTGAATTTTATTGTTTAATAAAATAATATTTGAAGCTTTTCCTAAAGTGACCATCACCTCTCTTATAAAAGGGCACTTCCCCTTCTCTCAAAATCACACCTCCAAAGCCATTTGGCTCCACCAACCTCTAATAAAATACCATCGCAACTACCCTAAATTATACCTAGAGGCCTTACTTTGATCATGAATCCAACCTATGGAGCCCTTTTGATCAACTCAAAAGGAAACACCTGAAGAAGAGGTAATAATTTCACCACATCTTTCAAAGTTCTTTTCTTCTTCAACTTCCTCTTTCTTTGTTGTTTCCAAAACAAAATAATAAATTATGTACCTTATACATACTGTGATATTATTATAAATATGGTACAACCATATTCATTATTCTATTCATTCTATTAATGAAAATTTATCATATGTGCATATGTACGGCTTACCCTCTCCACGTTGTGGTGTAGTTTGTTATTCAAACACTTCATTATTTGGATGAGTATAATATTGAGTGTAAATGCTATAAATAATAAATATAACATGTTATGTATTATGTATATAAGATATAACATCCAATTACATACTATTTCGCCATCAATAGAATGATATTGTTGGCCGTGCGTACGTATGAATTACCATCTCCATGAACACGATGAAATTCATTCACCATCATAACCATTCATGATTAATTTTCATTTTATGATTAAAAATAATTTTAAATAAATTAATATCATTCTGGATATGAATCAAATACATCCTATCCATAAAAAACATGGCTTACATAACCAATCATATAAAGGTAAACAAATCAGTTAACACCCGAAACAATGATGTTACTGAAATATTATTAACAAAGTAATATTATAAGATCATTTAAGATATCATATTTATGTATGTGGTTAATGTATAATTTAATAACAATGATTTAACTACTATAAAATATGTTAACATACCCTCGATCAAGTAAATGTACAAGGTAAGGGTTAATTCTACAATGTCTTCATTATTCAAGGTTGTTTATATGTGAGTATCTACCGGGACCACTTTATCATCCATATCTGTGTTTCTTAAAAATGTATTTCAAAACATTTTTACTATTTCCTAGAATATGGGTTAAATTCATTTATACCCTTCTTGGTTTATATATAATTTTTATAAAATAACTTTTCCATCATTTTCAAAACAAGGTCCTTTACGACCTTTTCGACAAAATTAAGGAAATAATGTTTTTTAATTTATACGGAGGGTGAAACAATTTTCTGCGATTATGACACCTTCAAAGCATCCCTTAAAATATTATAAGAGTATTTATAATATAAATTATTTCTTCTATAATTATGTGACTTTTATATGATTTCAAAATAGGAAGTTATATTTTTCTCAAATATTTTTCATTTCATCTATATCGACATCCTTTGATAGATTTTATACTTGTTTGAAGTTGATTTATTATGATACAAATATTCCATATTGTATTGAAGGTTTTGTGATATTTTTGACTGTGGATGTTTTATTTTGTACCATTCCTAGTTTATGGTTTAAGTATTAACATTTCTTATGCTAGTTTTAATATGAATGTTTATGTTATGTTTCAACCTTTTCGTATGAGAAATGCGTTGGACTTAGTATGTGACGGGTGGAGCCTGCTATAGATCCTCGATGGATCGGTAGGTCTTATGAGACAAAATAGGGTCTTGGAACAAGGCCGTTATAAAATAATTTTTACAGTTTTGGAATGAGACCATGAATATGTGGTTATAATTTCCGACATTGTGCTTTCTATCATTATGAAACTGGATATTGATATTGCATCTGATTATTCGACTAGTAGAATATCCATGTGAATAAGTAAATGGAATTATTTGATTTATCATTGCCATATTATTCCAAAGTTTATGTTTAAAAGTCTTGTGTTTTAGTCTTATACATTTCCTTAAATGTTTATGCTTATTTATGAAAGTTCCCTCTATATTTTTATCCTTACTGAGCACCTGAGCTCACCCCTATCTATGTTTTATTTTTCCCAGAATGTGAAGAAGTATATTATGACTAACATTCAAGGAGAGTATAAGGGATAGTAATGTGTTAAATGGAGACAATGTTGTTTTTGTTTTTTATTTTATAATGTAATTTAAAACTTATGTATGTATCTAGTACTTCTAAGGCTACAAAACTGACCCGTCTTTCGAGACACGATTCCTTGTATCGTCCCAATGTTATGTAATAATGCACTAAATCTGGGTAAATGGGGTTGGGGTGTTACATCATTGTATATAATATATATCATTTTAAACATTATTTAGATGTTGCAATTACTATCAAATTCTATGGAAATAAAATTGAAAATTAAAACATACGTGAAAAACGAAGTAGTTATTACCTATAACAATATTTTCATATGGAATTATTAATAAAAGGGTGATAAAAGGTCATAATTGAATCTTATAATAATGATATTTTGGATTATGGGTTTTAATAGATTTATAATCATCCTATATTTAGTATATAGTAGTTTTTAATCTATATGAAGAAACACAATATATGAGGTAATTGATTTTCATCTAACTTTTCTTTTTATGGGACACATGCCATATTCACCACCTGTTTCGTTTTTGTTGTGTATAAAATAACCATGACTATATATCATGATTACTCTAATGAAAATTATTGTAAATACATGTCAATTTAATGTTTTTTCTTTCATGTGGATTTCAATTTAAATATTTCCAAAGTAGTAAATGTTTTATGTATTAATCTTAATGATTATCATGATTTTTTATGATTTAGTTTCTAATGATGAAATATTATAACTATATATCAAGAAACCTAATTAATAATATTATGATATTTTTATTTCTATTGAATACATGTTTTTATTTTAGTTTCCTCTCTTCACTATTTAAATATACCATAATAATTTTTTAAGAAAAAATTGACTTTATTTCTCTCTTCAGACAAAAATCAATTTTCTTTAATGTACATGTATTATAAAAATGATTTAAATAATTTTTTTAATATCATCAAATTATTTTTTAAATAAATTTTTACCCATGATTTAATATTCAAAAAAGGATTTGAAAATAATTATTTTATAATTCTCCAGATGAGGTACTTTTGATTTCTTTAACAGAAAATGTTAAAGGAA
This sequence comes from Viscum album, assembly GCA_963277665.1. Taxonomy (NCBI): domain Eukaryota; kingdom Viridiplantae; phylum Streptophyta; class Magnoliopsida; order Santalales; family Viscaceae; genus Viscum; species Viscum album. The sequence goes on from OY728165.1 coordinate 2,105,380,171, forward strand.
TATTTGTTTTATCAGGTACGATATTGATAATATTTTAAACCATCATGACCTGTCAATTATTTATAGTATCCCTTGAATATTTACAAATTTATTTCTAAATAAAAAAAATTTATTTAATATTTTGAAATTTTTAAAAGTTTAAAGAAGTAATTTCCAAATTGAAAGGATATTTTCCTCGACAATGTATTAGGGATATATTTATGGAATTTATTTTAATAATTAAAAACAAACTTTAGTGTTGCTTATGTTTACGAGGGAAATGTTCTAAAGGTTATATCCTTATTATTTCTTTGGATATTTATTATTTTTATGATAATATTTTTATAAAACCCATTTCTTTTCCACAGGATATGCTATCTTGAAATGATGGAATTTTTATGGAACCCATTTCTTTTCACATGTTTCTTTATAATTAAATATTTATGAAACCATTTCACTTTTTGATGAGTTATGATATGTTTAATTTTTTATGATATTGTGGAAAAAATACTTTTTTATTTAATTATATGACAGTTAGTTTTGAAAAGAACTAGGTACAATGGTTTTGTTATAACCAAAGATGGGGGATGGGTTATTACATTATAAAATGATATGGAAGAGCTTGGAATTATATATCCCTCCAAAAAATTGGGTAATGATTAATATTCTATGAGCTCAAAGGGAACATGGGAGGTCATCCTAATCACAAAATGGGGTAAAAAATAAGTTATTTCAAACATAAAAGAGGGTATATAAGAGGTTATCCAAAACTCAAATTAGGTTCATAGGTGGTTATCCCAAGACTAGAATGTTATCAAATTCTTGGTGGATTACATTGACATGATATTTTCTATGCTTATAGTTATGTAATAAATTGATATCTTATGCCAATGTTATTCTCTCACGGATTATGTTCCTTGATTACTTTATTAATTATGTCTTATGAACTACCAAGATTTATTCCATGACTCAATTTTATAATCTATGATATAGAAGGCATGGTTTTCAAATGTTATCCTCATATTATCATAAAAATGTGCTCAAGTTATGTTGTTATATCACTGCTATACCTTTTCTGAGCATATAATATCACAATTTATTATTTTTTATTTCACGAGGATATAAATAAATGTATTATGTATTATATTTCTAATAAGGGTTATATTTTTTAAAAACATAGTGGAATATGATTTATTTCACTTAATAAATAGTCCTTATGATTCCAGGTTTCCAAATACAATCAAACTTTATGGTCCCCATGGGTGTTTTTTATAAAATGAAATGAATATTAATCAATAATGATGTAATATATAAAAATGAAAATTTTGGTTCATTATAGTTTGAATCAAAGGACTTGTATAGTTAAACTTTGCATACTTGGAAGACAAAACATTAGAGAAAACCATAAGGGTAAGTTTAAGAATAGAAAAATGACTTATAACATTGGATAAGGATAGATCAAGGGGTTTACATGTAATTACATCCCTATCTGGATGCTAAGAATGAATGTTTCTCTGGCATAGTTATAACAAGGGGTAATAAATCTAAAAATAGTGCATTGGTATTTGACTATGTTGTCACTAGGCGTATGAAAATGGGCTTTATTGCACCCTAGGTTGGACACTTTTTGGGGATGTGTTTTGTAAATTAAAAAAATAATCTTTATCAACCATCGTGAAGGATTTGAATTCGGGATTACAAAGAAAAGCCTAGGTTAAACCTAAGGTGAAAGAGATTAAAAATAAGGTTTCATGATTTAGATATTATATAAATTATTTTTCATATTTATGTGGTTTTCCAGTATGATTATTGTTTCTCATGCTATTATTTTTTAGTTTTATTCAGTTAAAGGAACCTAAAGAATCTAGTTAATACTAAATGTGATGAATAATAGAATGATTTTTCTACTGACAAACCAAATGTTATTGGATATGGAATTAAAATTATTATTCCTATGATCAAAATTTTTCTTAATATATGAACTATTCTAAACATAAAAATGAGAAAAGGATAGGTAAAAATTTTATTGTTTCCAAAATGAGACAACACCCACCTTGATTTTGTGGTTACTCTGATCCAATAGTGTCTAAGAAATGGATCAATACCATTGGAAAGATCTATTCCATTATCTAGTTATTGGATCATGAAAAATTAATTTTTGGCTGTTTTTGATTTGGAAGGATAATGGAACACCTCCAAATGATAAAGGGTTAAATGACTAAATGATATAGATCATGTCAACAAGGTGCACCTTTGTTTTTAGGATCCTATATGATTAGAACTCCACAGTTAAGTGTGCTTAGCCTGGAGTAGTGATCAGGATGAGTGACCTTCTGAGAAGTTTCCCAGATTGTTTGTGAGGGAGGACAAATCACACTATAAAGGACATGTGTTAGCCTGTGGGGACTGTTATTAGTCAGATGACTCATTTGGGAATGTGGGTGGACCTCTGTGTGGTGACCACATGCCTGTGAGGCAATTGGTGGTGGCTGGCGGGCCAAGACCTCACGACCATGTCACCGGGGCCCTGTTTTCACATTTGGTATCAGAGGTGGTACCCAGCCTTTAGTGCAATGCCCTGTCTTGGTTGAGATATAGGGCCCCCAATGAGGACTTTGTGCTCTAAAGGGGGGGGGGGGTATTGGAACACCACCAAATGATAAAGGGTTAAATGACTAAATGACATGGCTAATGTCAACAAGGTGCACCTTCCTTTTCAGGAGTCTATCTGATGATGGAATGGAGTAGTGATCGGGATGGGTGACCTTCTAGAAAGTTTCCCAAGGTGTTTGTGAGTGAGGAAAAAGCATACTGAAAAGGACATATGTTGGCTTGTGGGGACCTTCATTAGTCAGATACTCGTTAGGGCAAGTGGGTGGGCCCCAGGGTGGGGACCACGTGCCTGCGGGGAAACTAGTGGTTCCTGCCAGGCCAAGACCCGATGACCATGTTAAGGCGAGGTTTCTGTACTATCACTAGGGCACATTTGTCACAATTGGTATCAGAGGAGTCAGGACCTGACAACCATGTCACCGGGGCCCACTTGTCAAATTTTGTATCAGAGGTGGTACCCAGCCTTAAGTGCAGCGTACTGCCTGAGTTGAGATATAGATCCCACAACGAGGATGCTTTTCTCTGGGGGGGGGGGGGGGGTGGGTATTGTAACACCCCCAAATGATAAAAGGTTAAATGACTAAATGATATGGCTCATGTCAACAAGGTTCACCTTTCTTTTCAGAAGCCTATCTGATTAGAACTCCACAGTTAAGCGTGTTTGGCCTAGAGTAGTGATCAGGAGGGGTGAACTTCTAAGAAGTTTTCCAGGGTGTTTGTGAGTGAGGACAAATCAAACTGGAAAAGACATATGTTGGCCTGTGGGGACTATCATTAGTCAGATACCCGTTCAGGCTAGTTGGTGGGCCCCAGGGTGGGGACCACCTGACTGCGGGGCCACTGGTGGTGCCTGGCGGGTCAAAACCCGACGACCATGTTAAGTCAGGGTGTCACAATGAGGACGTTGTGCTCTAGGGGGGGGGGGGGTATTGTAACACTTCCAAATTATATCGGGTTAAATGACTAAATGATATGGATCATGCCAACAAGGTTTACCTTCTTTTTCAGGAGCCTAACTGATTAGAACTCCACAGTTAAGCGTGTTTGGTCTGGAGTAGTTATCAGGATGGGTGACCTTTCGCAAAGTTTCCTAGGGTGTTTGTGAGTGAGGACAAAGCACACTGGAAAGGACACGTGTTGTCTTGTGGGGGCTGTCATTAGTCAGATACCCATTCGGGCAAGTGAGTGGGCCCCAGGGTGGGGACCCCATGCCTGTGGGGAAACAGGTGGTTCTTGGCGGGCTAAGACCCGATGACCATGTTAAGGATGGGTGTCTATACTGTCATTGGGGCATAGTTGTCACAATTGGCATCAGAGAAGTCCGTTATACCACATAACATAGGATTTTAATCATTTCTGTGAAGCAATAATGTTAAGTGTATTGATTGTGGATTTCAGATCAGGGAGTCCATTGTTGGTGCAGCGGCTGACGTATCCATACACCAGGACCTTGACTTCTGATTTTAGACTCAGTTCACGAAAACACTGACTGCATGTGTGTTTTCAAAAGTTTTCTTTAAGTTAGCTCACCAAATTAGCTCACCAGGTATACCATTTTTAACCATAGTGCACCTGTTTCTTTTTAGGATGCCTCCAAAGAGACAACCAGCTAGAGTTCCGAGAGTTGTACACATTGATATCCCACTGAGCAATGGGGTCTCATTTCAGGGCCCTTTTTCAGTGGAGGCACCGGCGGTACCACTCTCTACTGGGCCACCGATGCCACTAGCCCTAGTAGTAGATGGTGAACACTACTTGAGCGTGTTTCATGAGTTCCAGCACTAGAGGCCACACAGGTTCAGTAGAGAGACATACCCACAGGCAGTTGAGGATTGGATGGAGGCTGTGGTGAGAGTCTTCTAACTCATATAGACACCAGCCAATCTTATGGTGTTTCTTACTGTCTGCCTTCTATAGGCAGTAGTGGGAAGATGGTGGAGCTTGATGCTCCATGTTCAAGATGAGGTGAAATTTCTCTGGGAAGAATTCGAGAGCCTGTTTCTGGAAGAGTTTTTCCCAATAACTCTTCGCATAATGCGAATTCAGGAGCTACTTGATCTGCATAAGGGTAGCATGACAGTGGCTTAGTACACAGTGAGGTTCACTAACCTCTCACACTACTCCACTGATATGGTGCATTACACCTTATTCAGGGCCAAGAACTTCGAGCAGGGACTCAGGTGGGAGATCAGGGCTTCATTGTTCTTACTCAGTATCTCGACGCATACAAGGGTTTTGGAGAGAGCCCTATTGGTGGAGAGTTTCCTTACTGAGCAGTCACTAGCAGCGAGACCCACTACCGGTCATCACGTAGAGGAGTCTTCTGTAGCTGGCAGCAGACAGATGTCACAGAGGTCTAAGATAACCAGACCTACAGGTGGATTATCACATGACTCATGATCGGTTGTGCAGGGTACCTGAAGAGGATCTTGACATGCCAGGAGCAGGTAGTGTTATGCATGCGGCGAGCAGGGTCACATGGCTTGGTACTGTCCAACCCGCCATTCGGATTATCAATATACGGTTGAAGAACCGCCTAGGAAGAGACAAAGATTCGATCGAGGTGGTCTACAGGGAGTAGGCAAACATGGAAGAGGAGCTGGTCGTGCAGTTGGCGGTGGGCGACGATTCAAGATATTACCGCCACCACCACCAGGAGGTCCACCCCAACCGCAAGGAGTAGGTGGACAGGGGAGAGCCCAGCTCCAGGAAGCTAAGGCCTACGACCATAGTGCTCCGAAGATGATTCGAGGTATGATGTGTGTCTACGACCCCATAGATACAATACTTATAGTCACAGGTTCCCGTCATTATTTAATTTCCACTGCCCTCGTTCGGAGCTCAGAGATTCTGACAGAGCTTTTGGCTCAATCCATATGGCTAGAGACTCATACGGGAGCGGATTTGATGATTAAACTCCGGTTCCAGAAGTGAGAGATTACTCTAGCAGGAGAGAAATTTAGTTGGGATCTCCTAGCAGTGGCGTCGAGGCCTTACGACGTCAACTTGGGTATGGACTGGTTATCTACAATTCATACTCAGATAGACTAAATTAGGTGCAAAGTGCGGTGTGCCCGCATAGATGGGAACAGTTTTACCTTCACCGAGGAGAAGGGAGCCTTTGCAGCGCAGGATGGACTTACCCGGAGGTGAGTGTAGTCAATCACTCAGCAGTTGGCTAGCCTCACCCTCAGAGCGGCTGATGTGGAGAGTTCGAGCTATCATGTAGTGGTGGACGAGCATGCAGATGTTTTTCCTGACGATGTCCCAGGTCTACCTCTTCCCAGAGAGGTGTAATTTTACATTTACTTGTACCCCGAGATGACACCAATATCTACTCCAGTATATTGGATGGATCATGCAGAGCATCGTGATCTTCAGGTATAGGTGGAGGACATGCAGGTGAAGAAATTCATCCAGCCTGGTGTTTCTCCCTAAGCAGCCCAGATTTTGTTTTCTAAGAAGGAAGATGGTCACTATGAGTTCTTAGTTATTCCATTCGATGTAACCAACACTCATATAGTGTTCGTGGGACTCATGAACATGATCTTTCATCCGTACATCAATCGCTTTGTTGTAGTCTTCATCGATGACATACTAATCTACTCAACTACTGAGGAGGAGCATGCCTCTCATTTGCAGGCAGTACTAGACACACTCTGAGAGAATCACCATAATGGTATGCTATCAAAGAGCTAGTTTTTGATCTTAGAGGTTCATTTCCTTGGACATGTCATATTGGCGGCTGGAGTTGCAGTGGATCTAGTGAAGATCGAGGCGGAACTTGCTTGGGAGCCACCCAGTCGTGTGGCAGATGTACAGAGTTTCTAAGGTTTGGCTGGGTGTTATCAGAGGTTTGTTCCAGACTTCTCCAGAGTTGAAGAACCACTATCATCATTAACGAAGAAGGGGAAACACTTCATGTGGTCAGACATATTCCAGTAGAACTTTCAAGAGATGAGGCAGAGGCTAACTAGTGCTCCCATCTTGAGGCTTCTAGAGGAGGGAATAGGGTATGTATTTTACTTTGACACATTAGGGATTGAGCTCGGATGTGTCCTGATGCAGGAGAGAGTAGTGATCTTTTATGGTTCTAGGCACATGAGACAACATGAGTAGAACTACGCTACCCATGACCTAGAGTTAGAAGTAGTGGTCTTCGCCTTGAAGATTTGGTGACACTATGTTATGGGCGAATGTTTTACCGTGTACTCTGACCGCAAGTGTATCTAGTATATCTTCTCTCAGAAGGACCTGAACCCGATATATCGACTATGGCTTGATTTCCTTTAGGAATATGACTTTGAGATGGTCTATACTCCTAGTAAGGGGAATGTAGTTGCAGATGCACTCAGCAGGAGGTATGGTATACAGCTGCTAGGCAAAGCGACAGAACAACTGGCCGCTTTGCAGTTATCCTTCATGGATAGGGATGGAGTATCTTTTCTTCAGCCTCTTACAGTCACTCCCCCACATCTACAATGAGTCAGGGAGGCGCAATGTGGGGACGATGACTATGAGACATGACATGCTCAGATATCCACAGGACAGACACCTGATGGATTTTCTGAAGGGGGGGGGGCACGTCATCCTCCTCAGAGGACGTACCATCATACCAGTGTCACATCATGAGGATGTGTTGAGGGAGTTCCACACATCCCTTCTTGTAGTACATCCTTGAGTGGAGAAGATATACCAGGATCTCCGACGACAACACAAGTGGCCGGGAATGAAGAAAGCAGTTGCAGAGTTTTTCACTCGATACCTCATTTGTTAGCATGTGAAGGCAGATCATTAGGTACCAGTAGGCTTGGTTCAACCTTTATAGGTTCTAGAGTGGATGTGGGATGGGGTATCCATATACTTCGTGACAGGAATTCCACATATATTCATTAGGTCATGACTCTATTTGGGTGATCATCGACTGACTCACCATGTCGGCCCACTTCCTACTGATCAAAGAACATGGTTCAATAGACATATTAGGACACCTCTATGCACCTGAGATTGTGCGGCTACATGGAGTAACTTTGATGATTGTCTCCTATCATGATGCACATTTTACTTCCCAGAAATGGAAGGGGTTGCAGAAGGCTTTCATGACACAACTTCATTTGAGCACTGCCTTCCATACTCAGATAGATGGCCAGACTGAGTGGACCATTCAGACCCTTGAGGACAGGTTGCATTCTAGTGTCCTCTATATTGGTCGTAGCTGGGAGGATCACTTGCCTTTGGTGGAGATTGCGTATAACAACCGCTACCACTCACCATTGTGATGGCACATTATGAGGAATTGTATGAGAGACCTTGCAGATCACCTTTGTGTTGGACTGTCCCTGGGGAGTCAGCACTCATGGGACCAAAGATGGTAAGAGATACCACAGAGAAGGTCTAAATCATCCAGGAGAGGATGAAGACTGCACAGAACAGGCATAATTTGTATGCCAATAGGAGACATAGACCTCTGGTGTTTAAGGATGGCGACCACGTCTTTCTATGTGTCTCACCCCGATGAGGTCTACATAGATTTTACTGAGGTGAAAAGTTATCTCTGAGGTTCATCAGACCTTTTCTGGTCCTCAGTAGAGTTGGAGAGGTGGCATAACGCTTATCTCCTCCACCTCAGTTGCACCGGGCGCATGACATCTTCCACATATCCCAGCTGAGGAGATACATGCACGACCTTTCTCACACATCGATGATGGGGTGAATTTTACAAAGGTTCTAGTAGAGATTGAGGATCGATAGGAGTGGGTCCTTCATTGAAGTTTGATACCTCTAGTGTACGTTAATTGGCAGCAAGAGAACCTCCAGGAGAGAACATGGGAGTGGGAGGCTCAGATGCGTGCTCAATACCCCCACTTGTTTACCTAATTTTGAGTTGTGGATTACGGGGACATAAAGCCCTGAGGTGGGGAGAATGTAAAGACGTGAAATTTCCATTTAATTGTTTTTTAAAAAATGGAAATTTTATGAGTCCAAAAAAATTTACGGTCCTAGATTCTGAGGCCCGGAGTCCTCGAAATGAATTTCTGAATTTTTTTAGGGTAGGTTCAGTAAATGTACGAGTGGGTTTTTATAACATTTGATCCAGTGCCCAGAATTGAAATTAGAGGGAATTGATGAACTCACAACACCGGTATTTGCTTAAATATACTTTCACCTCGATGGCAGTTGGTCGAGGGTGAAAGATAGTTTTTTGGATTTTTCGTGAATAAAAATAAATTTGTGTAGATTTATTGTTATTTTGTTTGTTAATACCTCCATGTGGAGGATAGAAATCGGGACCACCAGACCTTAACCTCCCATGAGAGGTTACGGTGGTGGGGACCACCACACCTTAACCTCCCACGAGAGGTTATTATGGTGGGGACCACCCGACCGCTATTAATGGGGGAAGAGGAAACATCTCAACCCCCAATTTAATGTGGAGGAGCCTCTTGAGCTTCCCCCATATTAATGATGCCAAAACACCTTATTAATTGTGCCAAATTAGTTAATTGTAATTACTTTTTTTAAAATTAAGTGACAACGTCGTTATCATTTAAGAAGGTTCCTAATAAATGAACCATCATAAATTCTGTTAATCGTTACCTACCATCCCCCCTCTCCTATATATATAGAGGATGGGAGGAGGATTTGGGACAGCTTCACTAAGCGATGAAACACTGGTAAAGTGACGCGATGACCAACACTTGGAGGATTATGCTCTCCTCAAAGAATGACTCCCCCATGAAGAACAACGACAAGAAACGTCTTCAACTGTGACGAATCGACACATGAGCCCGATATTGGTGGTGTGTGGAAAACGAGATGAACGTCGATGACTTCCCCTTCTTCTGTGTGCCAACACCAACAACGAACAAGGTAGGGGTTTAATGTTGTTTTCTTATCACTTCATAAGTACACCCCCTACTTTTCTTTAGTGGGATGGGAAAACTCTTTGTGGGAGGGGTTAATGTACTTTGTTCTTGAGAACCTCTTGCTACCACTCTAATGCGGAGAGTGTGGGCCAAACTAACATGGATCATGCTATCTATAACCCTTGTGTTGATTTGCGGTGTTCTTCGAAGCAGAGGAAGGCGACGAAGGCAATGCAGGCAACGACGATAACATCCATAGCCTCCACAACCCACGCCGCCCTCGTAGCAACCCGTCCTCCCGGCCAAACCGGCCCCGTGCCACCACTGACCGAACCGGCCTCGGGCCGCACCGCACCCCGGCCACCCCTGCCTCTCGGCCGAGCCTCCCTGGACATGCTATCCCCTATCCGCGCCACCCGCCGGCTAAACTGGCCACCCCACACCCCGATCATGCCGCGCCGCACCCCGGCCACCCCGGCCTCCCTATCGAACTGGCCCCGTGCCGCCTCTGGCCGAACCAGCCCCGGCCGAACCACCACAGCCCCCAGGCTGAGCCGCCCCGATCCTCGCCCACACTCACCTAGTCGAGCCACCCTCGTGGAACCCTCCTAGCCGAACCGCCCTTGCATGGACCTATGGCCGGTCTGCACCCTCGTGACCGGTCCGCGCCCTCAAGGCTCTCTACGGCCCCTCGCGGCCTGTTGGGCGGGGCCCAGCGGGACGGACCGAACTCAACGGTCTGGCCCTACCAACTGGCTGGGCTAGACTCAACGGGTCAGGCCTAGTCGACCTGAAACGGGTCGGACCAAACCCGAGCCCACTATGACACCTTTTTATTATTTTGGCCATAACTTTGGCACCAGACGCCCATTTGACGAACCTTCAGCGGTGTTGGAAATCATGGAGCGAGATAGTACCTTTGAGAATACTCCATTGGAGTTTCAGTTTGAGATGGGAAATGGTTAGGTTTGATCGAGCACGAGTCCAACCGGGCCCCTAGGACTAAAATGCTAATAACTAACAGACCGGGCATCCAATTGACGTGCCGGCTGTTACGTTGAGACCCTTATGACGTGGAGGAAATTTGAGATACTTATTTGTGGGACTTCATGAGAGATGGAGTATCAAACAATAGCTCATTGAGAGGATCCTCCCTGTAACACCCCAAACTTCAATGGTACACTTCTCTTTAAATAATAATGTAGCTTGTGTTGTATGCAACTTCGAGTTCTAACAAACACCCCAACAAATCAAACTAGTCATTATGAATAGTAATGCATAATTTTTGAAATTTTATAAATTTTATTTTTCAAAATAAACTTCATTTTTGGATTCGGAATATCGAAATTAGCCTAGGGTGAAATTTTTGTATTTTTCTGAAAACTTTCATTTTTTGATGAATAGTGAAAAACACTGAGTTATAGTTTAAAACTGAATTTTTATTTATATAATTATTTATTTTATTTAAATTTATTTTAGGTAAAAATAGGTACATAATACCTCTATAAGTTAAATGTAATTTGTTGGAGTCAGTTTATAATAATTTTAGATATATAAAAAGTTTATTGAACTTTTCACCGTCTTTTACCCATCTCCTAAGAGAATTTAAAATTCACATAAAACTTAATTTTACCGCTTATGTGAGTGGAATTTCAAAAATCTGAGAGATAAGGTTAATATCAAGGAGTAAAATGGGGTTAAATTAGATAAAAATATTTTTTTGGTGAATCATAACTTTTTACTTTTATTTACCACGGTAAAAATTAAATAGGGTAATTAAGGGTAAAAATGATATTATTATTACCCTAACACTTGCCCTAATTCTATTGTATAAGTAAAATTCGACCAAAACCAACTTTAGGAATAAAATATGAACATATTTGGTCCACATGGATTAGATTAGGACATTTATTATTATTTAATTCAAAGAAGAGTTAAAAAGTTAAAATCAAAGTTTAATAACTAAAACATTTTTAATATAGGGTTATACATAAGATAAATTAGATTATAAAGATTCATTATAAAGATAAAACGAATTCCTACATAATGGTATTTTATTTATAATTTTTATACATTAAATAATTTAATTTATTTATGACACAATGATGATGCAGTAATTATCTTATTAGTGAAATATTAAAATAATTGATATTATAAGTACCCAAATAAATATAATTTGAGACTTTTAATGAATTCCACGAATTTTATTAGTTTATATGACATGTTAGTATTTATTAAAAGAATTTATTTAGAATTAATAAATCTATTAATTCTTTAAAAAAATAAATTATTAAATAGTGTCAAAATTGACATAAAGAAGTTTTTAAAACAAATGTTATATTATCAATTGATATAATATTCCAAAAAATATAGGGTTAATCCAAAGGACTTATATGATGATAGGTATGTCATTAATGAACCACATGGGGTTCACATGGCAGTTTATAGTAAGTTTATTAACCATATAATATAAAAATACAAAGAGATGTGGTAAATGTCAAACTATTTAACTAAGAGTTAAATCTAAAGATAAGGGTAATATAGTGACCCAAACTTGGATAAAACCTATTTTATGAGTGTATTTTGACACATACCAACGTTATCATAGAAATAAGTCACTTTGGATCCATTATAAAACAAATATGTATTTATTATTATATTAATATTTCTTCCTTTTCCAAAGGTCCCCTCAGCCTATTATAAAAGGGAACTCTCCCTTATCTCAAATTCATACTTTCAATGCCTTTTGGATCGGCCAACACCTACCCAAATATCCTATCAACTTTTCCAAATTAAACCTAGAGGCCTTAGTTTGAACATAAATCCAACTTAAGGATCCATTTTGATCAAAACAAAAGGAAGAACCCGAAGAAGAGGTAATGTTTTCACCACCCTCTTTCAAGTTCCTTTGTTTTTCCACTTCTTCTTTCTTTGTTATTTCCATTCTAAAATAATAAATCTAGAATCTTCTATATACTATGATGTTATTATAAATGTGTAACAATCATATTCATTATTCTATCCATCCTTTAAATGACATGTCACCATACGTGCATACATACGACTTACCGTCTCCACGTTGTGGTGAAATTCTCATTCAATACATTACTATTTGAATGGGAATAATAATGACGTGTAGTTGATGAAAAAAATGAGTATAACCTGATAATTATTCTTTATATATGATATAATATCAAATTATATATTATTTTAATATCAAAATAATGATATTGTCGCTTGTGAGTACGTACAGACTACCGTCTCCACGAACGTGATGAGATTCATTCCCCATCATATCCATTCAAGAATAAATTTTATTTTATGGTTAAAAATAATGTTTAAAGACTTAAAATAATTCTGGATATGAATAAGATACAAACTATCCATAACAAATATGGCTTACGTAACAAATCATATAAAGGAAAATGAATCAGTTAACACCTGAAACAACGATAATACAAATATATTATTAACAAAGAAATGTTAAAAGATCATATATGATATCATATTAATGTATATGATTATTTTATATTTTAATACCAATAATTTTACCATTATATAGGTGGTTAACCTACCCTCAACCAAGGAAAATTAAAAGGTAAGGTTTAATTCTACAATCTCTTCATTATCTGAGGTTGTTTATATGCAATTATCTACTGGGACCTCTTTATCATCAACATCTATGTTTCTTAAAATTGTATTCAAAACATTTTTACTATTTAATAGAAAATGGGTTAATTTCATTTATACCCTTATGTTTTTTGAAAAGAATCTTTACGTCATTTTCCAAACAAGGTACTTTTTAACCTTTTCGACAAATTTAAGGTAAGAATTTCTTTTTTTAACTTATATGACGGGTGTGGTTATTTTCTGCCATTATAAAATCGTTGAAACTTCCCTTACATACTTATAAGAATATTTTAAAAATAAATTTTTTATTTATATTAATGTGACTCTTAGATGATTTCAAAATAGAAAGATATATTTCTCTAAAAAGGTTTTTGATTTCATCTATGTGAAAATCCTTTGATGGATTTTAATTTTATTTGAAATTGATTTGTTTTGATACAAAAATTACATATTTTATTGAAGGTTTTATGATATGTTTGGATGTGTATGTGCTATTTTTATACCATTCATGGTTTATGGTTAAATTATTGACATTTCGTATGCCGGTTTTAATACGAATGTTTATGATATGTTTAAACCTTTTCATATGAGGAATGTATTGGACTTAGTAAGTGATGGGTGGAGCCCGCTATAGCTCCTAGATGTATCAGTAGGTATCATGAGACAAATAGAAGTGGAATTGGCCGAGGACCATTCCCAATTTTGATATATGGTTTTGGCTGAGACATTAATCATTTTTAGACGTCGTCGCCGAGGCCTTGGCAAAATGTTTCAGAATGTCTGGAATTATACATTTCCTCATAATGAAAATAATATTGATGGTTAATGTGGTCATTCGACTAGTAGAATACCAATGATTATGTTTTATTATGAAATTATTTACTTAGCTCATATTCCTTCCATAAAAGTATTCATATTTATTATTAGTAAAGGAATGTGGTTTCAATTATTCACCATGCTTAATATTTATGTTATCTTCTGCTATATTTCTTACCCTTACTGAGCGTTTGAGCTCACCCCTTTCTAATGTTTCATTTTCCCAGGATTTGAAGCAGTTTGTTACGAGTGACTTGCAGGCATAATCTTGGAGGCTTGGATGTTCTTAATAGAATAAATTCGCATTGTATTTCTATTCATGTTGTAAGGTTGAACTTATGTATGAATCCTGTTTCCAATAGTACTAAACTGATTAGTCTTTCGAGACATGATTTCCTTGTGATCATGCTAATGTTATACAATAATGCACCGACTCTGGGTAACTGGGGTCAGGGTGTTATAGTTGGTATCAGAGGAATTTTAGTACAAACCATGGAAACTTGATTTAGATAAACTCTGATTAGAGCACATAGACCTAATATGGAATTTGAGGATTGGTATAGAAGAACTTCCTAGAATTTTGGTATTGTAGAGATTTTGTGAGTTTTCCGAGAAATACATCCATGTGTGGATACAAGCAGGTAGAGGTGGCTCTAGCACAGATATACCTAGGGTTAAAACTTGAAAACACTGCGTTGAGCTAGACTTGAACGGGAATTGATGCATGACAACGCGCCTTGATGCACTCTTGGTTACGAAACTCCCAACGGATATGCTTATGAAAATTCTCATTTTATTTACAAACCATTATGAATGGTTTATGAGTATATGCCTCCTTAAAGAAAACATTTTTATGATTATGGATTATAACCATAAACTATTCAATTCATGTTAAGTGTTTTACAAGTTTGGATTTATGTATTTCAATTCCTAAACTAATCTAGTGTATGCCATTGTTTAGAAATGTTTCCTAGTAGAAGAAATGGAAACCGTATCAATGCACGCACTCCATGTAGGGATTTACCTCTTGTTCAAGATAATTATAGTGGATCTGGTGATACAACTGGTGCTGATCAACTTATCACCATACTGGGACAACTCACTCAGGTTATGAATAATAAACATACCCGTATGAAGCACCCTGATCCACAGTGTGGAGGATCAATGTTAGATAGCTTCATGAGGCAACAAACACCGACATTAAATGGGAATACAAATCCATTGGTAGCTGAGCAATGGATAAGTTCCCTAGAGTAAATATTTCAGGATTTGGGGAGTAGTGAAAAGGAAAAAGTTTTCTTGGCGGTTTATCGCCTCACTGGAGATGCTGATCAATGGTGACCATTGATTCAAAACACAAAGGAAGATGATGAAGTATCAAATATGGAATGTAGGGAGTTTAAAGATATTTTATTATAGAAATAATTTCCTTGTGACCATCGAGCAGATATGGAAAGTCAATTTCTCAGTCTGAGGTAAAAGGAGGATGATGATGTTGCAAAGTATGAGGCTAACTTTACAAGGTTAGCAAGGCATGCAGCAGATTATATACATAACCCATGGAGTAATATTGATCATTTATTTTATAGGTTAAAACCATTTATCCATCGAGCATTAGTCTCACAATCCTTCTCGTCATACGAAGATATTGTCTCATGTGCTATTAAGACAGAAAAGGAATTCTCTATGTCTTCTGACTTTAAAGCAAAGCAAGAGAAGAAGAGATCTGATGAACACTCTGGGAAATGAAATAAGGAAATAGGGAAAAAGGGAAGAGACAAATTTCCACCATGTGATAATTGTGGAAGGAAGCACCCCAGTTCCTGTCTAAAAGGAAAAGGAGTATGCTACAAATGTGGACAGAAAGGCCATCTTACTGGTGATTGTAAGGGAAATAAAGACACTACCAATATTCAATGCTACAATTTCAGGGAAATGGGACATTATGAAAATGAATGTCCTAAGATTTAGGGTAACTTACCTAAAAAAAGGCCAAGGGATCAAGGCCAAGCTTATGCTATCACTACTGCTGAGGTAGAAGCTCCGAAAGATGTGGTGGCAGGTAATTTAAAGGTTTCCTCAAGTTTAGAAAATGATTTATTTGATTTTGGATAATTTCATTATTTAATATCTTCCCAGTTTTCTAAGAAAATTAGATATTTCCAATTTGATTTAACAATGTAGTTGTCAGTCAAAACTCCTAAGGGAAGTATCATTGCAACAAAGTTTTGTGAATCCGTTCCCATTATAGCATATAAAAGTTCTTTATCTGCTGATCTCATCATCATACCTATGATTTAATTTCATATAATCCTCCGTATGGATTGGATTTTGGACCATGATGCAAAGATTTATTGTAAGAAGAAAGAGGTTATGATTTTTGATGATGATGATAAGGAACACCTTATCTTTAGATCTAATCGTCACAAACAAATTCTTATCTAGATCCACCCGCAGTAGCTCAACTAAATTAAATTATTGGGGAGAAATAGAATGAAATAATTGCGAGTGAGTAAAGGAATGTTAAAATAGAGGATGTACCTATTATTAAAGAATATTTTGATGTTTTTCCAGAGGATTTACTTCGATATCCTCTAGAATGAGAAATTGGGTTTTCCATTGATTTAATTCCTGGTTCAAGTCCTCTATTGAAGACCCCTTATAGAATGGCCACTGTGGAATTAGTGGAACAAAAGAAACAACAAGAGAAATTGAGTAATAAGGTATTTATTCTCCCTAGTGTTTCTCTAGGGGGAGCCCCTGTTCTTTTAGTTAAAAAGAAAGATGAATCTATGAGATTGTGCATTGACTACAGGGAGAACAATGCTGTTACAATAATGAACAGGTATCACCTACCTCACATTGATGATTAATTTGAACAACTATATGGAGCTCAATATTTTTCAAAGATTGACCTTCGATCTAGATACCATCAGTTGTGTGTGAAGAAGGAAGACATTACGAAGACAGCATTTCGAACCGGGTATGGGCATTACAAGTTTATAGTAATGCCTTTCAGATTGACTAATGCACCCTATGTCTTCATGGATCTAATGAACAGAGTTTTCAAGGAATATCTTGATGATTTTTTAGTGGTATTTATTGATGATATATTGGTATACTCCAAAATCTAAGAAGATCATGAAAATCACTTGCGCATTATGCTGAAGACTCTTAGAAGACATGAATTATATGGGAAGTCTAGGAAGTGTGAATTCTGGCTTCATGAGATTTCTTTTCTTGGACAAATTGTCTCTAAGTATGGAATTTCCATCGATCCTTCTAAGACAAGAGCAATCCAAGAATGGCCAGCACCAACGAGTATAACTGAGGTACACAATTTTATTGGTTTAGCAGGTTATTATCGGTGTTTCGTCCAGAATTTTTCCTTATTAGATAACACATTAATGAAGATCACACTTAAAGGGGTTAAAGTTATTTGGAAAAAAGAGTGTGAATAATGTTTTGAAGAACTGAAGAGAAGATTAGTCAATGCTCCTATATTGACTCTACCATTGGGGAATTATGGGTTTGTTATTTATAATGATGCTTCAAAGAAAGTACATGGTTGTGTCCTTATGAAGAATGATAGGGTCATTACCTATGCATCACGACAAATGAAAATTCATGAGCAAAACTATCCTACTCATGATCTTGAGTTATCAGCTTTAATATTTTCTTTGGTGATATAGAGACATTTTCTCTATGATGATAAATGTGAGATATATACTGATCACAAGAGTTTGGTGTATATTTTCCCACAGAAAGAACTCAACATGAGGCAAAAACGATGGAATGAACTACTAAAGGATTATGATTAGATGATACACTACCACTCGGGGAAGGAAAATAAGGTGGCAGATGCATTGAGTAGAAAGGATCATGGAGTTTTGAACAAGATGGGATTTAAAAAGGATCCTATATACAAGGATCTAGTGAAGATGGATATGGGAATAACCATGGAGGGTGAAACATTGATACTTTTTCAAATGTTTGCCAAACCATATTTACTAGAACGGATAAAGAGTTCTCAAAAAAATGATAAAGAGTTTCAAAAGAAGATTAATGCTGTGAATGATGGGATATTGATTGAATTTGTGTATGAAGATGAAATTTTGAAATTTGGTAAGAGACTTTGTGTTCTCGATATACCTGATCTAAAAAGGGAATTGTTGGATGATGCTCGTAGTTCCAATTTATCTATATACCCCGGGAGCACCAAAATGTATAGATATTTGAAGGAAAATTTTTGGTGGGACAACATGAAGAGGGAGATTGCTGATTTTGTGTCAAGATTTATGGTTTTTCAACAAGTGAAAGCTATAAGGGAACAACCAAGAAGATCCATGATACCTTTTCCCATACCTGAGTAAAAATGGGATAATATCACGATGGAATTTGTCATGGGACTTCCAAAGAATAATAGAAGGAATGATGAAATATGGGTCATTGTTGATCATCTTACCAAGTCAACACATTTTCTTGTTATAAGGTAAGATTCACCACTTGAATGTTTAACAAGACTATATATTAATAATGTTGTGAGACTTCATGGAGTACCCCTATCGATTGTTTCTGATCGTGATCCTCGTTTTACTTCATGATTATGGAAGAGTATTCAGAAGGCCTTGGATACTGAACTTCGTTTGAGCACTTCCAACCACCCTCAAATAGATGGACTATTAGAACAGACTATTTAAACCTTAGAATACATGTTTAGATCTTGCTCAAATGACTTTCAGGTTATGTGGGATCAATATTTACCTATGATAGAATTTTCCTATAATAATAGCTTCTATTGAAGTATTAAAATGTCACCATATAAAGCGTTATACGAAAAGATATATCGAAAACCAACCTCTTGGGGTGATGTTGGTGAAAGAAAACTTGCAGGGTCAGAATTGGTGGAAGAAACGATGGAAATGGTGAAGGTAATCCAAAGCCACATCAAAGCACCTCAAAGTAGGCAGAAGAGCTATGCCGATAACTGAAGGAAAGATTTTGAATATCAGGTAGGAGATCATGTTCTCTTAGAGGTATCTCCATTGAAGGGTGTTATACGTTTCAATAAGAAGGGTAAATTGAGTCCCAAGTACATAGTACCTTTCGAAATTATAGAATGACTTGGGACTGTAGCTTACCGTTTGGCAATGCCACCATGTCTCTCCAAAGTTCAAGATGTGTTCCACATATCACTGTTGAGAAAATACATGCCTGGCCCAACGCATGTACTCCTCTATGAGGAAGTAGAACTGGAACCCGACCTGTCTTATTGTGAAGAGCCCGTCATGATTTTTGATACAAGAGAACAAGTGCTGAGAAACCATACGACTCGCCTGGTAAAAGTTCTATTGAAAACCCATAAGATGGAACAAGCAACGTGGGAACCCAAGGAGATTATGATGAAGAACCACCCGAGTCTTTTCATGCAGTAGTATACTAAAAATTTCTAGGATGAATTTTTTTGAAGGGTGGGGGAGAATGTAACACCCCAAGCTTCCACAGTACCCTTCTCTTTGAATAATACAGTAGTGTGTGTTGTACGCAACTTCGAGTTCTAACACACACCACAACCAACCATACTAGTCGTTATGAATAGTAATACCAAATATTTGATATTTTATACATTTTATCATTCAAAATGGACTTCATTTTTGGATTCGGAATATCAAAACTATCCTAGGGTGAAATTTTGGTATTTTTCTGAAAACTTTCAATTTTTGATGAATAGTGTAAACACTGAGTTATAGTTTAAAACCAAATTTTTATTTAAATAATTATTTATTTTATTTAAAATTATTTTAGGTCAAAATATATACATAATACCTATATATGTTCAATGTAATTCATTGGATTCAGTTTATAATAATTTTAGAAATACAAAAATTTTATTGAACTTTTCACCGTCTTTTATCCATCTCCTAAGAGAATTTGCAAATTCACATAAAAATTAATTTTACCAATTCTGTGAGTGGAATTTCAAAACTCAAAGAGACAAGTTTAATATCAAGGAGTAAAATTTGGTTCAATAAGATACAAATATTTTTTTGGTGAATAGTAACTTTTACTTTTATTTACCACGGTAAAAAGTAAATAGGGTATTTAAGGGTAAAATGATATTATTATTAGCCTAAAACATGTCCTAATTCTATTGGATAAGTATAATTCTACCAAAAACAACCTTAGGAATAAAATATGAACCTATTTGGTACACATGGATTATATTAAGACATTTATTATTATTTAATTCAAAGAAGAGTAAAAAGAGTTGAAATAAAAGTTTTATAAATAAATAAAATTTAATATAGAGTTTTACATAAGATAAATTAAATTATAAATATTAATTAGAAAGCTTAAAATATTTCCTACATAATTGTATTTTATTAATAATTTTTAGACTTTAAATAATTTAATTTATTTATGAAACAATGATGATGCAATAATTATCTTATTAGTGAAATATTAAAATAATTGATATTATAAATTCCCAAATAAATATAATTTGAGACTTTTAATGAATTCCAAGAACTTTATTGGTTGATATGATATGTTAGTAATGATTAAATTAATTTGGTTTTAATTAATAAAGTTATTCAGACTTTAACAAAAATAAATTATTAAATAGTGTCAAAATGGACATAAAGAAGTTTTCAAAATAAATAGTATATTATTCATTGATATAATATTCCTAAAAATATAAGGTTCTTCAAAAGGACTTATATAATGATAGTTATGTCATTAATGAACCACTTTGGGTTCTCTTGGTAGTTTACAGTAAGTTTATTAACCATATAATATAAAAATACAAAGAGACATGGTAAATGTCAAACTATTTAACTAAGAGTTAAATCTAAAAGATAAGGGTAAAATATTGACCCAAACTTCTCTAAAACCGATTGGTTGAGTGTATTTCGACCCATATAAACCTTATACTATAAATAAGTCACTTTGTAGCCATTCTAAACCAAATATGAATTTATTATAAATTAATATTTCCGGATTTTCCTAAGGTGCCCCTCACTCTCTTATAAAAGGCCACTCCCCCTTCTATCAAATTCATACCTTCAAAGCCTTTTGGTTCAGCCAAAACCTGCCCCAATATCTTCTAATCTTCCCTCAATTAAACCTAGAGGCCATAGTTTTATCAGAAATCCAACTTAAGGATACCTTTTGATCAAATCAATAGGAAGAACCCGAAGAAGAGGTAATGTTTTCACAACCCTCTTCCAAGTTCATTTCTTCTTCCACTTCTTCTTTCTCTGTTATTTCCATTCTAAAATAATAACTCCAGTATTTCATATATAATGTGATGTTATTATAAGTATGTTACAACCATATTCAGTATTCTATCCATCTTTTGAAGGACATGTCACCATACGTGCGTACGTACGACTTACCGTCTCCACGTCGTGGTGTAACTGTTATTAAATACATTATTATTTGGATGGGTATAATAATGATGTGTAATTGATTTTAATAATGAGTATAACATGATAATTATTCTGTATATATCATATAATATCCAATTATATATTATTTTAATATCAACAGAATGATATTGTCACTTGTGCGTACGTACGTACTACCGTCTCCACGAACGCGAAGAGATTCATTCACCATCGTATCCATTCAAGAATAATTTTTATTTGATGGTTAAAAATAATGTTCAAGGACTTAAAATAATTCTTAATATGAATAAGATACTACCTATCCATAACAAACATGGCTTATGTAACAAAGCATATAAAGGAAAATGAATCATTTAACACCGGAAACAACGATAATACAGATATATTATTAACAAAGCAATGTTAAAAGATCATATATGATATAATATTAATGTATATTATTCTAGTATTATTTAATAACAATTATTTCACCATTATACAAGGGGTTAACCTACCCTCAAACAAGGAAGTGTACAAGGCAAGGGTTAATTTTACAATCTCTTCATTATCCGTGGTTGTTTATACGTAATTATCTACTGCTACCTCTTTATCATCCACATCCATGTTTCTTAAAAATGTATTTCAAAACATTTTTACTATTTACTAGACAATGGGTTAATGTAATTTATACCCTTATTTGTTTTTAAAGTAATATTTCCATCGTTTTCCAAACAAGGAACTTTTTAACCTTTTCGACAAATTTTAGGTAAGAATGTATTTTTTTAACTTATACGGAGGGTGCAGTTATTTTCTGCCGTTATAAAATAGTCGAAGCTTCCCTTACAAGCTTATAAGAATATTTTAAAAATAATTTTTTTATTTATAATTATGTGACTCTTAAATGATTTCAAAATATAAAGAGATATTTCTCTAAAAAGGTTTTTGATTTCATCTATGTCAACATCCATTGATGGATTTTAAGTTTATTTGAAATTGATTTATTATGATACAAAACTTCCATATTGTATTAATGGTTTTGTGATATGTTTCACTATGGATGTGCTATTTTTATACCATTCATGGATTATGGTTAAAGTATTGACATTTCATATGCTGGTTTTAATATGAATGTTTATTATATGTTTAAACCTTTTCATATAGGGAATGTATTGGACTTAGTAAGTGACAGGTGGAGCCCTCTATAGCTCCTAGATGCATCGGTAGGTCTCATGAGACAACTAGATGTGGAATTGGATGAGGCCCTTTACCAATTTTGATATATGGTTTCGGATGAGGCCTTAATCATTTTTAGACGTCTTGGACGAGGCCTTGACAAAATGTTTCAGAATGTCCGGCATTATACATTTCCACATTATGAAAATAATATTAATGGTTCATGTGGTCATTCAACTAGTAGAATACCAATGATTATGTTTTATTATGTCATTATTTACTTAGCTCATATTCCTGCCATAAAATAATTCATGTTTATTATTGGTAAAGGCATGTGGTTTCAATTATTCACCATACTTAATATTTATGTTATCTTCTACTATATTTCTTACCCTTACTGAGCATTTGAGATGACCCCTTTCTTATGTTTCATTTTCCTAGGATATTAAGAAGTTAGTTATGAGTTACTTGCAGGCATAATCTTGGAGGCTTGGATGTTCCTAATAGAATAAATTTTTGTTGTATTTTCTTTTATAGTTGTAAAGTTGAACTTATGTATGAATCTTATTTCCAATAATACTAAACAGATCGGTCTTTCAAGAAATGATTTCCTTGCGATCCTGACAATGTTATGTAATAATGCACCGACTATGGGTAACTAGGGTCGGGGCGTTACATGCCCATAGATGAGTGAGTTTAGTGTGGAGACCTAGTAGCTGGCTGGGACCTGATGACTGCTAACTATATGACTTGGAGTGACTCTACTATCATAGTGGGGAGCACCTTGGTGTTGCTGTAGACCCACAGTGGGGAGTGCCTCTGTGTGACGTGGCAGACCCACTATACTCAACAGAGGAGGAGTACCTCAGTAGGCTAGCAGGGGGAGCGCACTTGGTGACACGACATACCCAGAGTGGGGAACACCTTTGTGTGATGTAGAAGACCCATGGTACTCAACAGGAGGAGTATCTGAGTAGTACATGGTTAGTGGGAAGTGCGCTTGGTGTCGCGGCAGGCCCACTGTACTCGACAGAAGAAGAGTTCTCCAGTAGCCGTGGTTTCGATAATGTGACTGGGGATGTTACTTGATACTACCCCTAGAATAAAATCCCGGTTGAGCTAAGTCAGTTTTTCTGTGTTTTCCTCATTATTGAGATGGATCACTTGATAACTTAGGTATATATATGGGCATAAACCTAAGTAAGGATATATGTTGATTTCATATTTGTGATTTATCCTTGGTGGATATTTTTGATACCTTGAGGGTCTCGGGTTCCATACCGAGTATCGTTATAATTACCCATACACGGGCTATGCCTGCACCTTGTTGTGTTGGATGCAGACGATTGACTTTGCTAACTGAGGTTGAGAGTACTAGGACTGGATAGTTCCTGGAGGTGTGTAACACCCAAGAATTTTATGAGAAATATTTTGTTTTTATGTTATATAAATCATCAGAAGAATATTTCACTACACACAACACTAGCTTGGCTTGCTTTACATGCAACTGTGGCCTTCCTCGATAGCTTGCGTCGTACACAATACCGAGTTTCACTAAACAATGATATGCTATTAAAATATAATTAAAACTTGCCGTTATGAATAGTAATAACCACTTTTTGAAATTTTGTAAATTTTATCATTCAAAATGGACTTCATTTTTGGATTCGGAATATCAAAATTAGCCTAGGGTGAAATTTTGGTATTTTTCTGAAAACTTTCAATTTTTGATGAATAGTGAAAACACTGGGTTACTATTTAAAAACCGAATTTTTGTTTAAATAATTATTTATTTTATTTAAATTTATTTTAGGTCAAAATTGATAAATAATACCTTTATAAGTTCAATTAAAATCATTGGAGTCATTTTATAATAATTTTAGATATATAAAAATTTTATTGAACTTTTCACCATCTTTTACCCACCTCCTAGGAGAATTTGGAAATTCACATAAAACTAAATTTTACCACTTCTATGAGTGAAATTTCGAAAATCAGAGAGATACGGATAATATAAAGGACTAAAATTTGGTTCATTGAGATGAAAATAATTTTTGGTGAATAGTAACTTTTTACATTTTTTTACCACGATTAAAAGTAAATAGGGTAATTAAGGGTAAAAATGATATTATTATTACCCTAACACATGTACTAATTCTATTGGATAAGTTTAATTCGACAAAATACAACCTTAGGAATAAAATATGACCATTTAGGGCCACTTGTATTAGATTAGGACATTTATTATTAATTTATTTAAAGAAGGGTTAAAATAGTTAAAATCAAAGTTTAATAACTAAATCATTTTTAATATAGAGTTATATATAAGATAAATTAGACTATAAATATTAATTAGAAATATAAAAAGATTTACTACACAATAATATTTTATTTTTAATTTTTAGACATTAAATAATTTAATTTATTTATGACACAATGATGATGCAGTAATTATCTTATTAATGAAATATTGACATAATTGATGTTATAAATACCCAAATAAATGTAATTTGAGATTTTATATGAATTAAAATAATTTTATAGGTTAATATGACATGTTATTATTGATTTAAATAACTTTTTGGAACTAATAATTCTGTTATAATTTTCACAAAAATCAATTACCAAATAGTGTCAAAATTGACATAAAATAGTTTTTAAAACAAATATTATATTATTAATTTTTATTTTGTTCCTAAAAATCTAAGGTTCGGAAAAATGACTTATATAAGGTTTTATATATTAATAATAAACAACATGGGGTTCTTTTGGATTTTTATAGTAAGTTTATTAACCTTATAGTGTAAGAAAACAAGAAGACATGGTAAAAGTAAAATTATTTAACTTAAAGTTAAATCTAAATGATAAGGTTAAAATAGATACCTAAACTTGTCTAAATTATATTGTATGAGAGGATTTCGACCCATCCCCACCTTATATTTTAAACAAATCAATTTTAAGCTATTAAAAACCGAATATGGCTTTATAATAAAATAATATTTTTAGTTTTTTCAAAGGTTCCCCTCTCCTCCCTTATAAAAGGGCACATCCTCCCTCTCTTCCTCACACCACTTTGAGCCTTCATGCCCGGAAAAACCCTGCCAAATTATCTTCTACACTTCCCTAGAAACATCCTAGATGTCCTGGTCTTCTTAAAAGACCAATTTTAGTGCCCTAATAGGAGGTCTTAATGAGGCGCTTCAAAGAAGAGATAATGTCTGTTACCGATTCTTTCAACTTTATTTCTTCTTCCACTTCTTCTTCTTTAGTTGTTTCATTATGAAGTAATAAAATCAGTATCAATAATATAATGATATGTTAATATAAGTATGAAACCACCCTATTTCACCATCTATCCATCCTACGGAAAACAAAATCACCCCGTGTGCATACGTACGAAATACCGTCTCCACGCTGTGGTGTAATCTATTTTCCACCACCACCTTACTTGGATGGGTATAATGGTGTAAATAAAGAATATATATGATTATTGTAAATTTATATTGATTATAAAATAGTATACATACACTCCAATACAATTCCACGATCATGGAAACGATATCATCGCTCGTGCGTACATACAGAATACCGTCTCCACGATGTGATGCGACTTGTTCTACAAGATCTTCATTGCATAATGATTATATAAATGAATTGAATGAATAAATATGATATATATTACAATAATACCATTATTTAAATGAGGTATCTATAACCTAAAAATAAAAATAAGAATTTATTCGACAAAACACGCATAAGAACAAGAAGCAATAAACACCCGAATAACATGTAACAATGAAATATTACTAATAAAGAGCTAAGAATATAAACATATATGATATAATAAAAATAATTATGATTCTATAATAAGTCAATAACATTATTTAAATCATTATATAGGAGGTTCGTACACTTACAAATCAAATCAGACCTAAGTTAAGGGAAAATCTCAAAATCTCATTTTTATTCGAGATTATTTATACTTCAGAATTTACTGGGGAATATTTATCATCCACATCCATGTTTCCCCAATATTTAATATTATTTACATCCACATAAAATTGTTTAAATCCAATTTTACCCTTTGGTGAGTTTTTAGTAAAATATATGAAAGGAATCTTTTGTCGTTTTTTGTACGAGATACTTTTTGACTTTTCCGGCCAAAGTACGTGAAGAATATTTTTTATAACTTATATGGTATGAATGGATTTTTAGAAAATTATTTCCATGAAGCTTACTTTACAAGTTTTCAAGTTTATTTCTAATCAACTTCATTTAGTTCATAATTATATGACATTTTAAGAAAGGAAAATGTTTTTGAAGTAGAAAGGATATTTTCCTCAAGAATGGAGTTAAAGTGTTTTATCAAAATTATTTTCCATATATGATAATATAGGGTTCTGTTTATATCCCTATTTTTACATATATTTGATTATGTTATTATGGAATTAATTTTATTATGTCCTTTTATCTTATATGGATTATGTTATGATAGCATGATGTTTAAGAATCTCATTTTTATTACATGGGTTATGCTATGATGTATGATTTATGATGTTGTGGCACATATAAGAATGGTATCATTATGAGATGGGTGGGCCCTATATCTCCCTCCAATTCATTGGGTAAAGATTTATATCTCATCAGATAGACATGGATGGAATGACAAGTTAACCCAGTTCAGTGAAATAGAACTGAAATGAGGAATGAACTCGGTTCAGAAATGGACATTGTCCGCTAAGATAGTATTGGATATGAGTTTTGACTACTAAGAAATGATTCTCTATGATTATGTGTTTATGACACAAAGTTTCATGTTTTAAGTTATGATTATTGGGATTACATTTCACTACTATGATTTATCCCATGTTATGAAATTATGATCTCTTTTGCAGGTTAAGATTTCCAAAATGTTATGTTCTTATGAATATGATGCGATTGATATTTCTTTTTCTTACCCTTACTGAGCATTTGATCTCACCCTTTTGTATATTTTCTTTCCCCAGGTCAGGTAGAAGGTTATTAAGTAGGATATACCAAAAGGGACTCTAGATATGATGAAATAAATGGGAGACAATGTAGATTCTTTATGAACCAGTTGTTTATGTTTCCCAGTTTCTAAAGACTCTATACCTATACGGTCCATTCCTGGTTTTGTTATATGTTGTAATAAGTGTGCTTCAAGTCTGAAGTAATAACAATGTATGTAAAGTATGGGTCGTTATAGTTGGTATTAGAGGAAAGGTATAGTCAACCTTTGGAAACTAGAATGTAAAAGCCTTAGTAAGAACCCTAAGGATAACTCTAAGCATAGAACACAATCGTAGTGTTTTAAAAATGGCCATGAAAAACCTATGATAAGACCTTAAGTGTGAAATTTTATTCTTGATTATGTGGTTTTACTATTATAATTAGTGTTTCTCACACTATTCTTCTTGGTTTTTGTCAATGGCTGGAACCCAAAGGGACCGTGTTAATTCGAATGCGACAGGAAATGCAATGATTGTCCTCCTGAGCAACCAAACATTATGGGAGCTGTAATGCAAAATCTTGTTGCCATGTTCACACAAATTTCTCAAGATATGAATCATGCAGGACTTAAAAATGAGAAAAGGAAGGAGTAACAATCTGTTGAATCCTTAATGAGGCAGTGTCCACCCTCATTCAGCGAGTCTACTAATCCATTAGTGGCTGAACAATGGATCAGTACCACTGAAAATATATTTTCAGTTCTTCAATGTTCTGAACATGATAAAGTCTTCTTAGCAGTTTATCATTTAGAAGGTGAAGCTGATCAATGGTGGAATATTATCAAGAATAAAAGGCCAAGAGATGAAATTGAGTCCATGTAATGGGATGAGTTCAAGAACTTATTTTTCAATAAGTACTTCCCTTGTATTCTTTGAATAAACTTGGAGAAAGAGTTTCTTGAACTAAAGAAAAAGGATGATGAATCTGTTGGTACCTACGAAGAAAATTTTACAAGACTTGCAAGGTACACTTCTAGTATTATTATACAACCTTAGAGTAAGATAGATCGATTCTTTAGTGGCTTAAAACTAGGTCTTTGAAGGGCGTTAGCCATAAGGGACTTCAATAGCTACGAGGAAATCATTCGATGTGCTCTCAAAGTTGAGATGGAGATTGGAGTAAACCATCAGTCATATGGGTTTGATAAGGAGAGGAAACTGGAATTCAAAGGAAAATATAAAGAGCACACTGAAAATAAGATGAGTTTTCCCTTATGTTAAAAGTGTGGAAAGAAACATAGAGGGAGTTGTCATAAAGGGACAAGTAAATGTTTCAAATGTGGAAAGGAAGGTCATCGGGCATTTGAATGCCGCAATGATGGGAAGAAGATGTCTAGTGATGCGAACAAAGAAAAGGCAACACAGAGTGCACCTCCTACACTTCAATGTTACAAGTGCAAGGAAATGGGGCTTTATGCTAATCGATGCCCTAATCCAAGGGTTGTTGATGATGATCAATGTCAACAAACTCTTAAGGCTAAAGAAAAAGGAAAGTCACTTGCAATTTCTATCAGCGATGTGGAGTACGATAACGAAGTGGTGAAAGGTACAATTACCATCCACTCTAAAGTAGAAAATGTTTTATTTGATTCTGGATCCACCCACTCCTTTATTTCTAAAGAATTTTCAAAGGGTATCACCGTATTACCTCAACAATTAGATTTTCAGTTAGCTGTGACAACCCCAAATAGCACAACAACCGCATCAAAAGTTTATAATTCTTCTCCGATTGAATTTTGTGGGAAAGTGCTTCCTGTAAATCTTGTGATCCTTACTATAGTGGAATTTGATGTGATTCTTGGAATGGATTTGCTTTCTCTATATGGAGCTCATATCAATTTCCAAATAAGGGAAGTCACATTTCATATTCCAGATCAATCTATGATCGTCTATCGATGAAAGGATGAACATAACCTTCTAGTGGAAATTTATTCTATATTATGGGTCTTAATTCCATTAAATGAGGGTTATTTATCTCAAATGGTCAGAGAGAAACTCATGATTAAGAATATTCCCATTGTATGGGAGTTTGATGATATATTTACAGAGGAATTGCCGGGTCTTCCACCAAATCATGAAGCTGATTTTTAAATAGAACTCATACCGGGTGCTTTGCCTATTTCAAAGACACCTTATATAATGGCCCCAATTGAGTTACAGTAATTGAAGAAGCAACTCTAAGAGAATCTTGATAAGGGATTCATACGCCATAGTGCGTCACCTTGGGGAGCACCTATTCTATTTGTTAAGATGAAACATGGATCAATGAGACTCTGTATTGATTATCAATAACTTAACAAGATCACTATCAAGAACAAATATCCTCTCCCGTGAATTGATGACTTATTTGACCAACTATGTGGAGCTCAATATTTTTCCAAGATTGATCTTCATTCAGGGTATCATCAATTAAGGGTCAAAAGGGAGGATATACCAAAGAAGTCTTTCTGTACAAGGTATAGACATTATGAATTTATAGTGGTGCCATTTGGTCTTACTAATGCCCCTGCTATCTTCATGGATCTGATGAATAGAGTCTTTAGAGACTATCTTGATCAGTTTGTGGTAGTCTTTATAGATGATATTCTTGTCTATTCAAAGAGAAAGGAAGAACATGAAGATCACTTGAGAATTATTTTGAAGACCCTGAAAAAGGAGAAGATTTATGCCAAATTTACCAAGGGTGAATTTTGGATTCAAAAAGTTTCATTTTTGGGTCACATAATCTCAAAAGAGGGTATATCTATGGATCCAACAAAAACAGAGGTTATCGAAAGATGGTCGAGACCAACAACAGTAACTGAGATCCGAAGATTTCTTGGTTTGGCTAGATATTATTGACGTTTTGTGAAAGATTTTTCATGATTATCTAATCCACTCACCAGGTTGACTCGGAAAGGAGTTAAGTTTGTTTGGACAGAGGAATGTGAAGAGAATTTCAAGGAGTTAAAAAGAAGGTTATCTAGTGCACCTATGCTCATACTGCCTTATAGTGGAGAAAGGTTTGTGATCTATAGTGATGAATCCAAGAAGGGATTGGGGTGTGTTCTCATGAAAAACGATATGATGATAGCTTATGCCTCACGAAAGTTTAAAATCCATGAGAAAAATTACCCAACTCATGATTTGGAGTTAGCTGCGGTAACCTCTGCATTAAATATTTGGAGGCATTATCTTTATGGAGAAAGGTGTGATATTTATACTGATCATAAAAGTTTAAAGTATATTTTCACACAAAAGGAGCTGAATATGCGCCATAGAAGATGGTTGGAGCTGATTAAGGATTACGACTGCACAATTCATTACCACCCTGGGAAAGAAAACAAGGTGGAAGATGCATTAAGTCGAAAAGACCATGATAGCTTATCCATGATGAGGATCACAAAAGATCCAATATTTATGGATTTACAAATGATGGATCTTGAAATTATAATGTAAGGGGAAAAATCGTATCTTTCGCAAATGAATGTTCAACCATATATACATGTGAAGATTAAAGAGGCACAAAAAGAAGATGTAGAGTTACAAAAGAAGGTGAGAAATGTTCCTGAATTCAACCTTGATTATGATGGAATAATAAGGTTCAGGAATTAGGTTTATGTTCCTCCCATCCCAGAATTAAAGAAGGAGTTTCTGGATG
Source organism: Viscum album (assembly GCA_963277665.1). Lineage (NCBI taxonomy): Eukaryota > Viridiplantae > Streptophyta > Magnoliopsida > Santalales > Viscaceae > Viscum > Viscum album. The sequence continues at coordinate 2,105,411,306 of OY728165.1, forward strand.
AGGCTCATAGTTCTTCATTCTTTATTCATCCTGGAAGCACAAAGATGTATAGGGACATGAAAGAGTACTTCTGGTGGGATGACATGAAAAGAGATGTTGCTAAATATGTCTCTCGATACTTGGTTTGTCAGCAAGTTAAAGCTGAGAGACAGAAGTCTAAGCGGATGTTACAACCATTACACATACCATAATGGAAATGAGAAAACATCACTATGGTCTTTGTCACTGGACTTCCTAAAACATCCAAAGGCAGTAATGCTATCTGGGTCATAATTGATCATCTTACAAAGTCAGCACACTTCATCACTATTAGAGAGGATTTCTCTCTAGATCAGCTTTCTAGGATATATGAGAAGGAATTGGTAAGATTGCATGGAGTACCACTTTCTATTATATATGATCGGGATCCAAGGTTTACCTCAAAGTTCTGGCAAAGTTTTCAGTGTACTCTAAATATAGAGTTGAGTTTCAGCACTGCTTATCATCCTCAGATAGACGGACAGTCTGAGAGGACAATTCAAACTCTAGAAGATATGTTGATAGCATTCTCTATGGATTTCACAGGTGGTTGAGATCAACACCTACCTTTGGTGGGATTTTCTTATAATAATAGCTTTCACTCTAGTATTCAGATGGCTCCTTATGAAGTTCTCTATGGAAAGATATGCAGGACTCCAACTTACTGGGATGAAGTTGGGGAATGAAAGCTATTAGGACATGATCTTGTTGATGAGATGGAAGAAAAGGTCAAATCTATTCAACAACACATAAGAGCAGCTCAGAGTCGACAAAAAAGTTATGCTGATAACTGAAGAAAAGACCTAGAGTTTGAAGTGGGTGATAAAGTGTTCTTACAAATATCTCCTTGGAAGAGAGTAATGAGATTTGGAAATAAGGGAAAGCTGAGCCCTAGGTATATCAGTCCTTTCGAAATACTGGATCGTGTTGGGAAGGTTTCTTACCGATTGGCGCTTCCACCGAATCTCTCTCAAGTTCACTATGTGTTCCATGTATCTCTCCTAAGAAAGTACATACCTGATCCTTCACATGTACTCAGCTCAGAAGTTGTACCACTGGAGCAAGATCTTTCTTATGAAGAACAACCGATAGAGAATCTGGGTCGTAGAGAAAAAGTTCTACAGAACAAGACCACTCACTTGGTGAAGGTTTTATGGAGGAAACACCAATTAGAAGAAGCTATATGGGAGCTTGAGGATATTATGAGGGATAGGTATCCTCATTTGTTTGTTACAAAGTGACGAATTTCGAGGGAGAAATTCATTTTAAGGGGGGGTAGAATGTAACACCCGAGACTTTTATGAGAAATATTTTGTTTTTATGTTATATAAATCGTCAAAGGAATCTTTCACTGCTCAAAACACTAGCTTGGCTTGCTTTACACGCAACCACGGCCTTCCTCGATATCTTGCGTCGTACGCAATACTGAGTTTCACTAAACAACGATATGCTATTAAAATATTATTAAAACTAGCAGTTATGAATAGTAATAACAACTTTTTCAAATTTTTTAAATTTCATCTTTCCAAATGGACTTCATTTTTGGATTCGGAATATCGAAATTAGCCTAGGGTGAAATTTTGGAATTTTTCTGAAAACTTTCAAATTTTGATGAATAGTGAAAACACTGGGTTACTATTTAAAAACTGACTTTTTGTTTAAATAATTATTTATTTTATTTAAATTTATTTTAGGTAAAAATTGTTACATAATACCTAAATAAGTTCAACGCAATTCATTGGAGTCATTTTATAATAATTTGAGATATATAAAAATTTTCTTGAACTTTTCACCGTCTTCTACCCACCTCCTAGGAGAATTTAGAAATTCACATAAAACCTAATTTTACTGCTTCTGTGAGTGGAATTTCAAAAATCCGAGAGACACGATTAATATCAAAGACTAAAATTTGGTTCAATGAGATGAAAATAATTTTTGGTGAATAGTAACTTTTTACTTTTTTTTTACCATGGTTAAAAGTAAATATGGTAATTAAGGGTTCAAATGATATTATTATTACCCTAAAACTTGTCCTAATTCTATTGGATAAGTTTAATTCGACCAAAAACAACCTTAGGAATACAATATGACCATTTAGGCCCACTTGGATTAGATTAGGACATTTATTATTAATTTATTTAAAGAAGGGTTAAAATCGTTAAAATCAAATTATAATAACTATATCATTTTTAATATAGAGTTATACATAAGATAAATTCGACTACAAATATTCATTAGAAATATTAAAATATTTCCTACATAATGATATTTTATTTGTAATTTTTAGACATTAAATAATTTAATTTATTTATGACACAATGATGATGCATTAATTATCTTATTAATGAAATATTGACATAATTGATGTTATAAATACCCAAATAAATTTAAATTGAGACTTTATATGAATCAAAACAATTTTATAGGTTAATATGACATGTTATTATTGATGTAATTATCTTTATTTGAACTAATCATTATGTTATTATTTTCACAAAAATCAATTACCAAATAGTGTCAAAATTGACATAAAATAGTTTTTAAAACAAATATTATATTATTAATTGTTATTTTATTCTTAAAAATCTGAAATTCGGAAAAATGACTTATATAAGGTTGTATACATTAATAATATACAACTTGGGGTTCGTTTGGCTTGTTATAGTACGTTTATTAACCTTATAGTGTAAGAAAACAAGAAGACACAGTAAAAGTAAAATTATTTAACTTAAAGTAAAATTTAAATGATAAGGTTAAAATAGATACCTAAACTTGTTTAAATTATATTGTATGTAATTATTTAGACCCATCCACACATTATCTTCTAAATAAATCAATTTTGATCTATTAAGAACTGAATATGGCTTTATAATAAAATAATATTTTTAGTTTTTTCAAAGGTGCCCCTATCCTCCCTTATAAAAGGGAACCTCCTCCCTCTCTTCCTCACACCACTTTGAGACTTCATGATCGGCCAAACCCTACCAAATTCTCTTCTACACTTCCCTAGAACCATCATAGAGGTCCTGGTATTCTTCAAAGACCAATTTTAGTGCCCTAAGATGAGGTCTCAAAGAGGCGCTTCAAAGAAGAGGTAATGTCTGTTACCGATTCTTTCAACTTTATTTCTTCTTCCACTTCTTCTTCTTTAGTTGTTTCATTATGAAGTAATAAAATAATTATCACTAATATACTTATATGTTATTATAAGTATGAAACATCCCTATTTAACCATCTATCCATACTACGGAAAACGAAATCACCGTGCGTGCGTACGTATAGAATACCGTCTCCACGCCGTGGTGTAATCTATTTTCCACCACCACCTTACTTGGATGGGTATAATGGTGTAAATAATGACTATATATGATTATTTTAAATTTATATTTATTATAAAATATTATAAATACATTCCAATATAATTCCACGATCATGGGAACGATATCATCGCTCGTGCGTACGTACGGAATACCGTCTCCACGATGTGACGCGACTCGTTCTACATGATCTTCATTACATAATGAATATATAAATGAATTGAACGAATAAATATGATATATATTACACTAATGAAATTCTTTAAATGAGGTATCTATAACCTAAAAATAAGAATACGAATTTATTCGACAAAATACGCAAAAGAACAAAAAGCAATAAACACCCGAATAACAAGTATCAATGAAATATTACTAATAATAAGCTAATAATATGGCCATATATGATAATATAAAAATAACTATGATTCTGGAATAAGTCAATAACATTATTTAAATCATTATACAGGAGGTTCGGACACTTATGAAGCAAATCACACCTAAGGTAAGGGAAAATCTCACAATCTCATTTTTATCCGAGATTGTTTATACTTCAGAATTTAATGGGGAATATTTATCATCCACATCCATGTCTCATCAATATGTAATATTATTTCCATCCACCTAAAATTGTTTAAATCCAATTTTACCCTTAGGTGAGTTTTTAGTAAAAGATATGAAAGGAATCTTTTGTCGTTTTTCGTACGAGGTACTTTTTGACTTTTCCGGCCAAAGTACGGGAATACTGTTTTTTTAACTTATACGACATGAATGGATTTCAAAAAAATTATTTCCATGAAGCTTCCTTTACAATTTTTCAAGTTTATTTTTAGTCAACTTCTTTTAGTTCAAAATTATATGACATGTTAAGAAAGGCAAATGTTTTTGAAGTAGAAAAGATATTTTCCTCAAGAATGGAGTTCAAGTGTTTTATCAAAATTATTTTCCATCTAAGACAATATAGAGTTCTATTTCTATCCCTATTTTTACATTGATTTGATTATGTTATGATGGAATTAATTTTATGATGTTCTTTTATCTTATATGGATTATGTTATGATGGCATGATGTTTATGAATCCCATTTTTATTACATGGGTTATGCTATGATGTATGATTTATGATATTGTGGAACACATAAGAATGGTATCATTATGAGATGGGTGAGACCTATATCTCCCTCCAATTCATTGGGTAAAGATTTATATCTCATGAGATAGACATGGCTGGAACAACAGGTTAATCCGGTTCAGTGAAATAGGACTGAAATGAGGAGTGAACTCGGTTCCGAAATGGACTTTGTCCGCTAAGATAGTCTTGGCTATCAGTTTTGACTACTAAGAAATGATTCTCTATGATTACGTGTGTATGCAAAAAAGTTTCATGTTTTAAGTTATGATTATTGGGAATACATTTCACTATTATGATATATCCCATGTTATGAAATTATGATCTCTTTTGTAGGTTAAGATTTACAAAAATGTTATGTTCTTATAAATATGATGTGATTGATATTTCTTTTGTTTTCCCTTACTAAGCATTTGAGCTCACCCTTTTGTATATTTTCTTTCCCCATGTTAGGAATAAGGTTATTAAGTAGGATATTCCCAAAGGGACTCTAGATATGATGAAATAAATGGGAGACAATGTAGATGCTTTATGAACCAGTTGTTTATGTTTCCCAGTTTCTAAAGACTCTATACCTATATGGTCCTTTACTAGTTCTGTTATATGTTGTAATAATTGTTCTTCAATTATGACGTAATAACAATGTATGTAAAGTATGGGTCGTTATAAGGTGGACCATACGACATGTCGGTACGTGGAGAAGACAGATGGATGTAGAGTGCTGAGGAGGCCATCTATACCTACCATTTAGGTTGGAATCCCAGAGGACAACCCGATAGCTGCTTTTATTTCTTTTTTCTTCTGCTGTATTGTTTTTAGTTGTACTCGTGCCTTTACTGTTGGGATTTTATTCCAGATTATTTTACTTTCATTACTCTTTTGGTTATACATTCTACTCATGTTTTTATCATGTGGTGTGTGTTTACAGGTTATAAAGGAAATTCCTTCCCCATTTTAGGGAATTACGCCTTTGGTGCTAGTCACCAGCCCCTGACCTAAGGAAGGCAGGCTTGGGGTAGTCACGGCATGGACCCCGGGGGATGGGTCATGACGGATAAGAAGATCAGTGGTGTAATCTTATATAGAATATGAGGTAATAATAATAATCTTAATCCATGGAGTGTGATGAGCTTTGAGATTATTTTTAGTATTAACATTCCAAATATTCTTCATTATGAAATGGAGAAAGAATTACTTGAGATAAAAAAAATGATGAATATGTTGGTATATATGAGCCAAATTCTACAATACTTTCAAGGCATACTTATATTATTATCCAACAACTGGAAAGTATGGTTGATCAATTATTTAGTGGATTGAACCAAATATAAAAAGGAAATTATCCAAAAGGAAAATCAGTAGATAGGAATAAATCAATTGATGTGTTATCAAGGTGGAATTAGATATACCCATAAACCACATGGATTTGATAAGAAAAGACATATATAATTTAAAGGAAACTCTAAAAACCATAGAGAAAATAGGACGATCGTTCCTTCCTTATCAAATTATGGAAGATAAAATGGAGGAAATTTGTTTAATGGGACTACTAAATATTTTATGTTTGAATGGAAGGTAATAGAGTGGATAAATACCAAAGTTAGGGGAACACATTTTTTAATAATGGTAATAGAGTGAATGGTCCAAAAAATGAACCACCCACACTCTTGTTTTTCAAATGTACAAAGAATAGGAATTATGTTAACTAGTTCTCAAATTCAATGGTTAATTATTATTCCCATGGTCAGAAACCTACAATGCTTAGAGGAAAAGGAAAATATCATGCAATCAATATGTCCAATGAGGGGGATGATAATTGTGCGGTGAGAGGTATACTCAGCATACAATATTTTACTCATAATGTCATATTTTATTTTTGATCTACACACTATTTTTTATATAAATAATTTTCAAAGGGCATCACAATACCACTTCATTGATTTTATATTGAATTAGAATTGAAAACACATAATACTACTTTAATGGAATCTCAATTCTACAATTCTTCTCCAATTTAATTTTGTGGGATTTTTCTTCCTAAAAATCATGTTTTCCCCCTCTAGTTGAATTTTATGTTTTATTGTGCATGGATTATATTTATATACATAATTCCCATATCAATTACCGAGGAAGGGAATTCATGATGGATATTCTAAACCATCCTATGATCATCTATCAGTGCGAAAATAAATATGAAGTTCAAATGTAAATAACATCCATTGTGTAACGCCCCGACCCCAGTTACCTAGAGTCGGTGCATTATTTTAATAAATTGGCATGTTTACAAGGAATCAATTCCCGAAGGACCGATCAGTTTAACAGTATTGGAAAATAGATTACATACATGAATGTTACATTACACTTAATGAAATACAAAACAACATAAATATTCCTTTATGAATTACATTATTCCCTTTTTTTAACCCTACATATCAATCACAATGCACTTCTTGGAATCTTGAAAAAATAAAACATAGAAACGAGTGATATCAGATGCTCAGTAAGGATAACAATATTGCGGAAACTTTCATAAATAAGCATAAACATTTAAGGCAATGTATAACTAAAACAAAATCCTTTTAAACTTGATCTTCAGAATAATATAAAAGAAATAAAATGAAATAATTCCATTTACTTATTCACATGGATATTCTACTAATCGAATAATCACATGCAATATCAATAACCACTTTCATAATGATGTAATTCATAATGCCAGACTATCATAACCACACAGCCAAGGCATCATGCCAAGTCTACAAATAATATTTTTTTCATAGCCTCGTGCCAAAAATCTATTTTGTCTCATGAGACCTACCGATGCATCAAGGAGATATAGCAGGATCCACCCGTCACTTACTAAGTCCAATGAATTCCTCATATGAACAGTTTTAAACATAACATAAACATTCGTATTAAAACTAGAATACAAAATGTCAATACTTTCTCCATGAACCATGAATGGTATAAAAAGAACACATCCACAGTCAAACATATCACAAAACCTTCAACACAATACGAAAGATTTGTATCATGATAAATCAACTTCAAAGCAAGTTGAAAATCAATTAATGGATTTTGATGTTGATAAAAATTATTTGTAAAACTCTTTGAGAGAAATACCCCATTTTCATGAAAACATATAAAGTCACAAAATTGAGAAAAGAAGTCATTTAATGACATTTTTCATTCAAAGTGTCCCATACCACTTTGAAACTTTTGAATGGAATTAAAATTTTAAAAACATTCATGTCCATATAAATAAATCCTTAAAACCCATTTTGAAGACATGGACATTAATGAGAATGATTTAGAAGAATAAATATTTAAAACATTTGAAATGATGTTTTAGTAAAAATTCCCTTAAAATATTCCATTTGAAATCTCTTTCATAAAACATTGAAATGGACAATAAATATGTCCCAGTATATTCTTACGTAAAAACAACCTCGAATAATATAGAGATTGTGAAATTAAGCCTTGCCAATTTGGTAACTTACAAAAAATACACCCCATGAAATAGGTATCATATAATGAATATGTAAATACACATAAATTAATGCGTATTACACAAATAATACATTTATGGGAAATACATACACCACACAAAAGGTAATAGTGGCAATATAGCATGAATCTCACGAGAATAAGGAGTGAGATGAAAACCCCTTACCTTGTACTTTTTGCTTGGTCAAGGAGAGTTTAACCTCTTGTATAATAGGTAAATCAATTTTATTAAACTATACAAGAATCATATACAGAAATATGATACCATATAGGATCTTTTAACATTTCCTTGTTAATAATATTTTAGTATTATCGTCGTTTCGAGGGTTAACTTACTCGTTTTATTGTATATGATTTGTTACATAAGATGTGTTTGTTATTGATAGGTTGTATCTTATTCATATAAAGAATGATACCAAGTCCTTAAAAATTATTTTTAATAATCAAATGAGAATTATACTTGAATGGATACGATGGAGAATGAATCTCATCGCGTTTGTGGAGACGGTAGTCCGTACGTACGCATGAACACTACTTCCATTTAATTTTTCATTTAAAAGGAATAAAAAACAAATGATACATAGGTATATTATTATTCTAGTATAATATAATATTTTATATGTGTTATTTAAGTTCATTAACACCTTCCTTTATACATTCCATGTATGGTATGAACGAGTCATATCACTTTGAGGGGGCGGTAGTCCACACTTCCTCATATTAAATTATCGTATATATATACAACATGAAAAGAATAATGGTATTCTATGAAATGGAATTACAGAATCTTATATATAAAATTAATATCATTAATAACATATTTAATTATAGTTCCATCATAATGGCCACCATGAGAGGCGGTAGGAGATAATCGTACAATCATCGTTTAGTGATGCGTTTGGTTGTCATCCACAGAAACATTATCTTCTTCACCCATTAGATGGAGGAGTATGTAAGTGTAGTTAGAAAAATTCTCATAACAATATCCTAGTATATTTAGGATACTGGTTTTTTACCAATGAAAAGAATAAGAAGAGTTTGGGGGTTGGAAAAGTAAAATAAAAGAAAAGAAGCTAAGAGAAATCATTACCTTTAATTTTAGTAACTCCATTTGGTTTGAACAAAAAAGGACTCTTGAAGTGCCTTCTGCATAATGTAAGGCTTCTAGGTAGAGTAGAGGGGTATAGGGAGATTAATTTTGTCGAGGTTGGATGAGCCAAAAGTATTGAAAGGTGTGTGGAATTGGTTAGAATTGGTGTTCTTTTATAAGGAGGAGGAGGGGTTCTTTAAGAAAAACTTAAAGTATTATTTTATAATTAATTCATATTCGGTTTATAATGGCTCCAAACTAGATTATTTAAAGTATATGGTGGGTATGGGTCGAAATAATTTCATCCAATAGATTTCATACAGGTTTGAGTCATTATATTAACCTTATATTTTATTTTTAACTCTTAGTTAATTAGTTTGACATTTACCATGTCACTTTGTATTTTTATATTATATTGATAATAAACTTACTATATACATCCTAGAGACCCCCAAGTGGTCCATTAATGATACAAATATCATGATATAAGTACTTTGGACGATTATTATATTTTTTGGAATATAATATCAATTGATAATATAATATTTGTTTTAAAAACCTTTTTATGTTAATTTTGACACTATTTAATAATTGTTTTTTTTAAACTCTTAACAACTTTATTAATTCGAAAAAAATCATATAATAAGTCCTAACATGTCATTTTAACCAATAAAATTCTTGTAATTCATTAAAAGTCTCAAATTATATTTATTTGGGTATTTATAAAATCAATTATTTTAATATTTCACAAATGAGGTAATTACTGAATCATCATTATGTCATAAATAAATTAACTTATTTTGTGTCTAAAAATTATAAATAAAATTTCATTATTTAGTAAATACTTTTAGCTTTTTAATGAATATTTATAATTGAATTTATATTATGTATAACCCTATATCAAAAATGTTTTAGTTATTAAACTTTGATTTTAACTCTTTTAACTCTTCTTTGGATTAAATAATAATAAATGTCCTAATCTAATCCAAGTAGTCCAAAGAGGTTCTTATTTTATTCCTAAGGTTGTTTTTGGTAGAATTATACTTATCCAATACAATTAGGACATGCGTTAGGGTAATAATAATATCATTTTTACTCTTAATTACCCTATTTACTTTTTACCATGGTAAATAAAAGTAAAAAGTTTCTATTCACCAAAAAAATATTTTTATCTCATTGGACCACATTTTACTTCTTGTTATTACAAATGTCTCTTATATTTTAGAAATTACACACACAAAAGCGGTAAAATTATGTTTTATGTGAATTTCCAAATTCTCTAAGAGGTGGGTAAAAGACGGTGAAAAGTTCCATAAACTTTTTATATGTCTAAAATTATTCTAAACTAAATCCAATGAATTAAATTGAACTTATATGAGTATTATGAATCTATTTTAACATTAATTAAATTTAAATAAAATAAATAATTATTTAAATAAAAATTCGGTTTTAAACTATAACTCAGTGTTTTTTCTCTATTCATCAAAAATTGAATATTATCAGAAAAGTACCACAATTTCACCCTAAGCTAATTTTGATATTCCAAATCCAAAAATGAAGTCTATTTTACCAAATTAAAAAAATATAATTTTCATTTATTAATTTAAAATTAATTCACACTATCAAAACAAAAGGAATATTTTTAAGAAATAATATCTATCAAAATTTTGATACTTGTTAATGTCCAATTTCAAAGTGAAATTACTTACAATGATAATCATTGGATTAAATGGTAAAAATATAATCTATTTATAATTCCAAACCATTAAAATGTATAATTTAACAATATAAATTATTTTTATTTAAAATGTTTTTTCAGTTAAAATATAGTATTTTCACTATTCACCAAAATATGAAAGTTATCAGAAAAACACCAAAACATTATCGAAACTAAACTCTTATGTCCCGATTCTAAATAAGAATTTTATTTTTCCAAATTAAATATATAAAAGTTTCAAATATTGGATTTAAAAAGGCTTCGCCATTAAAAGGCGGTAAAATTTTATTTTTTTGATAAATACGTCTTTTATCTGAAAAAATGAATTTGTTCTTACATTATGTCTAAGAAACTCATTATATGTATTCTAAAATTATAAGGATTATATATAGTTCAAAATTCAGTTAATACTATTCATAACTGCTTTTGAATGACTTGTTTGTTAAGTCATGGTGTGCTAAAACTCGGTGTTGCGTGTAGTGCATGCTATTGAATTACTTTGAAGAAATAACGTACTATAAAATCTTGGGGTTTTACATTCTTCCCAACTTCAATAAATTGTGTCCTTGCAATTTGAAATTAATTATCTAAAATAAAAGGTTGAAAATAAATAATACCTTTTTGAAAACCCACATCAGTAATTAGGTTAATAAAATTTAGTCTTAATAAGAGGAAAAGGAAAATAAAAGGGTCACCACCAAATTATGATCTCAATTAAGAGAACATTGGTTCAAATTAGAGATATATAATTGGAGGAAAAATATAAATATTTATAGGTAGTGATTGAGGTCATCAATCAAAAACAAGTGTAAAATTGAGGGCCTTAAATTCATCAATCTATGATGATTTAAAATACCATCGGTTCAAAAAAACATATGGTATTAGGTTAACACATTTTTTGTTTTAAGATCCCTTCACTAATGTATAAGAATTAATTTCTTCATAGAATAAGAGAAGAAGAAAAATATATAATTTACAAGTAGAGTCCCATCCTTTAACTAATTTCTACGACAAACTCATCCTTCACTCTAAAAGATAATAAAACATAAAAATAATATTCTATTTATCCTATTCATGTAGGGTTTAAAAAGACGAATTTATAATTCATCTACCAGATTTTTTTTAAAAAAGACTACATTATTCAATCCAGGACATCACATGGGTCAGTGGTAGGTGATACACCCTTGTCGCCCTTCGGTTGCAGGTTCAAGTCTCACGGCCTTTCCGGACGCGACGGCTTGCATCCCGACCTCTGGGTTGTCCTTTTATGGAAATCCAAAAATAATCTCAATCTAGAATTATCCAAAATATTTCTATCCAAACTCACAGTCCAAAATTTATAAGTAAGTTAAACACAATGAATTTATTTTTTTCCATGTAATAACATGCGAACACCTTCATAATGTATTATTTTAAAACACTGCAACATCCTGAATTACCATAAAACCTTATTTATTACATTCATGATCCCTTATTCCTTATAGAATACTGGACATACTCCTTCTATCCAAAAATGTTGTAAACTCAAACAACGATGGAATATACAAATATTTAATCAGTTTCAAGGAAGTCAAGAATATCCAAAATAATTTACCCAAATCAACCATATCTTATTCCAAAATCAGTACCTCAATATTAGGACTATATTAAGTTTTATCTTTCCATCAACCATGTAATTTACAAAAATTTTAACTCGTTGTAGAGTCACTTTTCTTTGTACCATAAAATCTCAAATCCTCAATGAAATAGTACTGCAGTACAATACTTATTTATTTCTAGTACATCATTGATACAATACTTCAATGAAATAATTCCAAAATAACAACATAAGAACACAAGTCATTCCTCTTCATCTGTGGTAGTATCATAACTTGATTATTATCCAATAGCATCATTTGCGGCATAATCTGATGACTGGGACATTGGTTCTCGTAGTGTACAATCTCCTTGCAGATAAAGCATTGTACATTTGAAACCTTTTTCTTACCCTTTCAGTCATGTATTTGGTGTCCTTTTTCTCCACACTTATAACATACTCCCATTCCCTTCAAGAATTTTCAAAGGTTAATCTTTCCACAGTTATCACATATAGGAAAATCCATCTTTACCATATTCCCTTTATCTTTCCCTCTCTCTTCCATCCTTTCCTTCTCTGGCTTCCCTTCAAAGCCATAGAAATCTGATAATTCTTTACTTATCTTATCAATACATGATACTATTTCTTCATATGATGATAATACGTGGGAGACTATTTCCCTTCTAAATTCTGGCTTAAGGCCATGACAGGTATGATCTTTCTTACTCTTTGGATCATGTGTATTGCTGGATTTCTCATTACTTATACTGGGTGCCATTTCTAAATAATGGCATACACTAGATTAGTTTATGAATAAAAATAACTAATCCAAAACTTGTAAAAAACATAACATAAATTAAAAAGATTTTGTATACAATCCATAATCATAAAAATTTCTTCTTTGAGGAAGTATATACTCATAAACCTTTCATAATGGTATGTAAAGAAAATGAGAATTATCCTAAGAATATCCCCTGGGATTGTCGTAACCAAGATTGCAGCAAGACCTGTTGTCATGCACCAGTTCCCGTTCGAGTCTAGGTCAAAGCGGTGTTTCCGAGTTTTACCCCTAGGTACATATGGGGCAGAGCCGCCTCTAACTGATCGTATCTAAACAGGTATGTATTGCTCAGAAAACCCACAAAATCTCTACAATATCAAATTCTAGGAAGTTCTTCTCTACTAATCCTCAATGTCTATCTTTGGTCTATGTGCTCTAATCAGATTTTATCTAAATCTGGCTTCCAAGGTTATTGCTAAACTTCCTCTGATACCAACTGTAACACCCTGACCCTAGTTACCTAGAGTCGGTGCATTATTTTAATACATTGGCATGATTACAAGGAATCAAGTCCTGAAGGACCGACCAGTTTAGCAGTCTTGGAAAATAGATTACATACATGAATGTTACATTATACTTTATAACATACAAAACAACATAAATAATCCTTTATGAAATCCATTATTCCATTGGCTTAACCCTGCATATCAATCACAATACACTTCTTGGAATCCAGGAAAAAATAAAACATAGAAAGGGGTGAACACAGATGCTCAGTAAGGATAACAATATAGTGGAAACATTCATAAATAAGCATAAACATTTAAGGCAATGTATAACTAAAAAAAATCCTTTTAAACTTTAACTTCAACATAATATGGAAGAAATAAAATGGAATAATTCCATTTACTTATTCACATGGATATTCTACGAATCAAATAATCACAGGCAATATCAATAACCACTTTCATAATGATGGAATGCATAATGCTAGACTATCATAACCACGTATCCAAGGCCTCGTTCCAAGTCTACAAATATGATTTTGTCAATGCCTTGTTCCAAGACACTTGTTTGTCTCGTGAGACCTACCGATACATCAAGGAGTTATAGCGGGCTCCACCCATCACTTACTAAGTCCAATGCATTCCTCATATGAACAAGTTTAAATATAACATAAAAATTCGAATTAAAACTAGCATACGAAATGTCAATAATTTCTCCATGAACCATGAATGGAATAAAAATAACACATCCACAGTCAAACATATCAAAAAACCTTCAACACAATACAAGAAGATTTGTATCATGATAAATCAATTTCAAAACAAGTTTAAAATCCATTAATGGATTTTGACGTTGATCAAAATGATTTGTAAAACTCTTTGAGAGAAACGCCCCTTTTTCATGAAAACATTTAATAGTCACACAATTTGGAAAAGAAGTCATTTAAAGACATTTTTGAATCAAAGTTTCCCATACGACAATGAAACTTTTGAATGGAATTAACATTTTAAAAACATTCATGTCCATATAAAAAAATCCTTAAAAAACATTTTGAAGACATGGACATTAATGAGAAAGATTTAGAAGAATAAATATTTAAAACATTTGAAATGATGTTTTAGTAAAAAGTCCTTTAAAATAATCCCTTTCAAAACTCTTTCATAAAACATGGGAATGGATAATAAATATGTCCCAGTAGATACTTATGTAAAAACAACCTCAGATAATAAAGAGATTGTGAAATTAACCCTTACCAATTTGGTAACTTACAAAACATACACCACATTAAATAGGTATCATACAATGAATATGTAAATTCACATACATTAAATTGTATTACACAAATAATACAATTATGGGAAGTACATACACCACACAAAAGGTAATAGTGGCAGTATGACATGAATCTCACGAGAATAAGGAGTGAGATGAAAACCTCTTACCTTGTAATTTTCTTGGTCAAGGATAGGTTAACCTCCTTTATAATAGTTAAATAATTGTTATTAAATTATTAAATAATCATAAACATAAATATGATACCATATACAATCTTTTAATATTTCCTTGTTAATAATGTTTTAGTATTATCGTCGTTTTGAGTGTTAACTAACTCGTTTTCTTTTATATGTTTTGTTACATAAGACATGTTTGTTATGGATAGGTTGTATCTTATTCATATCCATAATGATATCAAGTCCTTAAACATTATTTTTAATCATCAAATGAGAATTATACCTGAATGGATATGATGGAGAATGAATCTAATCGCGTTCGTGGAGAAGGTAGTCCGCACGTACCACAGACGCTATTTCCATTTCATTTTTCATTAAAAATGAATCAAAACCAAATGATACATAGGTATATTATTATTACAGTATAATATAATATCTTATATGTGTTACTTAAGATCATTAACACCTTCCTTTATACGTTCCATGTATGGTATGAATGAGTAATATCACTTTGAGGGGGCGGTAGTCTGCACTTCCTCAAATAAAATTATTTATATATATACAACATGAAATGAATAATGGTATGCTATGAAATGGAATTAGAGAAAAATATATATAAAATAAATATCATTAATAACATATTTAATTATAGTTCTATCATAATGGCCACCATGAGAGGCGGTAGTAGATAATCGAACAATCATCATTTCGTGAGGCGTTTGGTTTCCATCCACAGAAACATTAAGTTCTTCACCCATTAGATGAAGGTTTATGTAAGTGTAGTTAGAATAATTCTCATAAAAATATCCTAGTATATTTAGGACACTTTTTTTGTTACAAAAGAAAATAATAATAAGAGTTTAGGGGTTGGAGAAGTTAAATAAATGAAAAGAATCTAAGAGAAATCGTTACCGTTAATTTCAGTAACTCCCTTTGGTTTGAACCAAAAAAGACTCTTGAAGTGACTTTTGCCTAAGGTAAGGCTTCTAGGAGGAGAATAATGATATTGGTAGATTAATTGGGAAGAGTTTGGATGATCCAAAAGGCTTGAGAGGTGTGTGTAATTGGATAGAAGTGTTGTCCTTTTATAAGGGGGAGGAGGAGATCTTTCGGAAAAACTTAAAGTATTATTTTATAATTAATTAATATTTTCTTTATAATGGATCAAAACTAGATTATTTAAATTCTAAGGTGGATATGGGTCGAAATCATTTCATCCAATATATTTTAGATAGGTTTGGGTCATTATATTAACCTTATTTTTTAGTTTTAACTCTTAGTTAATTAGTTTGACATTTACCATGTCACTTTGTATTTTTATATTATATAGTTAAAAAACTTACTATATACATCCAAGATACCCCAAAGTAGTCCATTAAAGATACATATATAATGATATAATTATTCTGGCCAAAACTTAGAATTTTAGGAATATAATATCAATTAATAATATAATATTTGTTTTAAAAACTCTTTTTTGTCAATTTTGACACTATTTAATAATTGATTTTTGATAAAGTCTTAACAACTTTATTAATTCGAACCAAATTCATTTAATCAATCGTAACATTTCATTTTAACCAATAAAAATCGTGGAATTCATTAAAAGTCTCAAATTATATTTATTTGGGTATTTATAAAATCAATTATTTTAATATTTCACTAATGAGGTAATTTCTGCATCATCATTGTGTCATAAATAAAATAAATTATTTAATGTATAAAAATTATAAATAAAATACCATTATGTATGAAATCTTTTTATGTTTCTAATGAATATTTATAATTGAATTTATCTTATGTATAACCCTATATTAAAAAAATATTAGTTATTAAACTTTGATTTTAACTCTTTTAACTCCACTTTGGATTAAATAATAAAAAATGTCCTAATCTAATACAAGTGGTTCAAAGAGGTTCATATGTTATTCATAAGGTTGTTTTTGGTCGAATTATACTTATCCAGTAGAATTAAGACATGTTTTATGGTAATAATAATATCATTTTTACTCTTAATTACCCTATTTACTTTTTACCGTGGTAAATAAAAGTAAAAAGTTACTATTCAACAAAAATTATTTTTATATCATTGAACCACTTTTTACTCCTTGATTTTAACCATGTCTCTTGGATTTTAGAAATTCCACTCAAAAATGCGGTAAAATTATGTTTTATGTGAATTTCCAAATTCTTCTAAGAGGTGGGTAAAAGACGGTGAAAAGTTCCATAAAATGTTTATATGTCTAAAATTATTCTAAACTAACTCCAATGAATTACATTGAAATTATATAGTAATTATGAATATATTTTGACCTTAATTAAATATAAATAAAATAAATAATTGTTTAATTAAAAATTTGGTTTTAAACTATAACTCAGTGATTTTTCACTATTCATAAAAAATTGAATATTATCAGAAAAGAACCCAAATTTTACCCTAAGATAATTTCGATATTCTGATTCCAAAAATGGATTCTATTTTACCAAATTCCAAACATATAAGTTTCATTTATTAATTTAAAATTAATTCCCACTTTCAAAACCAAAAGGCATATTTTTAAGAAATAATAACTATCAAAAGTTTGACACTTGTTTATATCCAATTTCAAATTGAAATTACTTACAATGACCATCAATGGATTAAATGAATAAAATATAATAAATTTACATTTCAAAACCATTAAAATGTATAATTTAACAATATAAATTATTTTTATTTAAAAAGTTGTTTTGAGTTAAAATATATTATTTTTCACTACTCACCAAAATATGAAAGTTATCAGAAAAACACAAAAACATTATCAAAACTAAATTATTATGTCCCGATTCTAAATAAGAAGTCTATTTTGTCAAATAGAATATATAAAAGTTTTAAATATTGGATTTAAACAGGCTTCACCATTAAAAGGCGGTAAAATTGCATTTTTTGAAAAATACTTCTTTTATCTGAAAAATGTATTTGTTCGTACATTATGTCTAAGAAACTCATTATATGGATTATAAAATTATAAGGATTATATATAGTTCAACATTCAGTTAATACTATTCATAACTTCTTTTGAACGACTTGTTTGGTAAGTCATGGTGCACTAGATCTTGGTGTTGCGTGTAGTGCAAGTTATTGAATTACTTTGAAGAAATAACGTACTATGAAATATTGGGGTGTTACACATTGTATGGGTATTAATTCATATTCAAAATGGGTGTTTATCGTTACTAGTTATAAAAAACTCAACATCAATGATATGCCTCTTGTGTGAGATTTCGTTGATTTATTTATAGAATATATACATATTCTTCCACTAAAATGCAAATTTTGGTTCTTTATATAACTTGTACCAAGTGATATTCATATTTCAATGACCCCAATATAATGGCCTAGATTGTGTTACATGAAATATAGATGCAAATATATGAGAATCTTAAAAAGGAAATCATTCTTCTTTGTAAGTCACCATGGGATACATAAGTTTATTTTTATAATAAAAAATATGGATTGATGTAACTTTTCATTGATTATTAAAAACTGAACAAGGTCACAACGAAGAAAATCTATGCACTACACAGTGTTGATGACTTATTTTTATATCTTCACATAGCACAATACTTTTCCAAGATTCACCATCATTATGTATATCATCAATTAAGGGTCGTGAAGGGGGATAAACCTATGAAATTATTTTGTACAAGGTATTATCAATATTAATATATATTGACACCAGTTAGTCTTACTAATTCACCCACTATCATCCTAGATATAATTTATATATTCATTAAAGAATACCTTGAACAAATTGTGGTAGTATTTGTAGAATATATTCTAAGATAATCAATTATAAAGTAAGGGCATGAGGATAACTTGAGAACTGTATTTAATACCCTATATAAGGATACATTGTATGAAATTTTTTGTAATTATGACTTTTGGATGCAATTAATTTCATTTTTGGGTTATATAATCTAAATAGATATTATATCAGTTGATACATTAATAATAGAGTCTATTGAATGTTTTCCTAGACAATATATGGTAACTGATATCTATATATTTCTTGGTTTGGTAGGATATTAATGATGATTTGTGGATAATTTGTCACAACTATCTAATCCACTGACAATGTTTTCATGGAAGAAAGAAAAGTTCCCTTGGGCATATAAATCTGAAGAAAATCTTATGGAACTAAATAAATAGGTAGTCAACTCACCTGTCCTTACATTACCATATAGTGTATAAGGCTATTTAATTTATAATGATGCATGAAATAAGGGGTTTTGATGCATTATCATGAATAATGACATGGTTATGGCTTATGCCTCATGAAAAATTAAGGTTCACGAAAAAAATTACCCCACTCATGATTTGGAGTTAGTTGTGGTAATTTTTTAATTAAAGATATAGAGGCATCATCTTCATAGAGAAAGGTGTGTTATATATAATAATAATAAAATTTTAAAGTATATATTCAAATAGAAGGATCTGAATAGTCTTCAAATATTAAGGTTGGAACTAATTAATGATAATGATTTATTGATACATTACCCCTTTGGAAAGTAAAGAAGGTGGATGATGCATTGACTTGAATCTATCATGTTATATTATCCATTATGGGGATAAAATAGATCCAATATTTATGGATTTTAAAAGTATGGATCTTGAAATATTATAAAAAGGGTGAAAATATTATCTTTCTCAAATGAGTGTTTAACCATATAAACAAGTAAATATTAAAGAGGCACAAGAGGAAGATGTAGATATTCATAAGAAGTTAAGAAATATTCATAAGTTCAACATGGATTATAATATAATGATAAGGTTTATGAACCATGTATGTATTCTATCGATACTAGATTTGAAAAAGGGGATATTATAGGAACCTCATAGTTCTTCATTTTTTATTCATCAGAGAAGTGAAATGGTGTATAGATATTTGAAAGAGTATTTCTAGTTGGATGGTATAAAGAGTGATATTGGGGATTTTATATCTCAAATATTATTATGTCAACAAGATAAGGGTGAGATAAAAAAGTGTAATAGGATGAGACAATCATTACCCATATCATAATAAAAATGGGAAAATTTCACCATGGACATTTTCATTAGACTCCACAAAACATCTAAATTGAATAATGATATATCAATTATAGTCGATATCTTTAAAAAATTATCACACATCATTCATATAAAAGAATATTTTTATTTGGATCAACTTTCTGAGATACACATTAAGGAAGTGGAATGGTTGGATGGGGGACCACAATCTATTGTATATGACTAGGAATGTGGTCAAGCTCAATGTTTTGGGAAATTCATCAATATGATTTGGATTATAAGTTACATTTTTGAAAAACTTATCATCCTCAAACTGAAGTTCATCTTAATAGAATAATTAAAACCTTAAAGGATTTTCTAAGATCTTGTTCTATGTATTTCAATGGTGATTTTGATCAACACCTTCCACTAGTTTAGATTTCATAGATAAATAATTTCAACTTGAGAATTCAGATTATTATTATGAATAAGACTGTGGAGAGAAGTATATAAATATAATATATTTGGATGAAGTTGGAGAAAAAAATCCATTAGGACCATAATTGGCTGAAGAAATGGAAACATATGTTTGGAATTATTCAACAACATATATGGGTTGCACCATGCCGGCATAATATTTTTATAGATAATCATCGACATGATCTTGAATTTGAAGATAGTGGGAAGGTGTTTCTATGAATTTCAACACATAATAAAGTAATTATATTCATAATGAATGGAAATATGAGACAAAATAATATTTTCTCTTTCATGATTCTTGATTGAGTAGAGGTAGTTTCCTATCGCTTAGAACTTCCAATGAACCTCTCTCAATACTATAATCTGATTCATGTATCTCACCCAAGGAAGTAAAAACATTATCATTTTCATGTACTAAATTAATATTTTGTACCAATGGATCATGATATTTCAATTAAAGAGAAAACTTTTGAGATTTTGGATCATATAGAGAAAGTTCAATGAAATAAGACCACTCACCTCGTCAATTTTGTTTTTGAAAAAACCTTTCTATGAAAAAACAACTATTTTTGAAAGGTTATTTGGCACCGACCATGTACCCATAAAATATTGTACCATTGATGGGGTTATTTTCAAAAGATATTCCATTCCATCACATAGAGTTTTAATTTCAAATTGAAGTTCTTAGCCCATTGCTAATGGTTGTCATTCTCTTATATGACATCACATAGGAGGATATATAAAAATAGCTATTTGTGACAGAATGTAAATCCATTTAAAAATTATTCTATGGAAAACAATTTGTGATGAGATTAATTTCATCCAAATTATCCTATCACACAAAAATAATTTTATAAAATCAAATGCACCCTTTCTTATTCTCACACTTTCTCCAAACCTCCACCCCTCTCGCCAACTGACTATCCAAACTCGGATTCGATGTCTAGATATCCCCATAAAATGCCCTTTTCATTATATGTTTTGCTGATTTAGGCTCAAATTTATAAGGTATGAACTTTTCTTTTATTGTCCTTCATTATTTTTTCATTTTTAGGTAAAATAAGTTAAATATTGGTTTATTAAAAACCTCAGTCAATAAATTTAACCTAGTTTTATAATTTATTTAATATTTAGGTTTAATATAAATTGATTATTCTCTATTTTGTTGTCTATTGGTTACACATGATTTTATTTCATTTGATGTGAGGAATTTTGATCATTGTTTGATATTTAGATTTTATAAGATAATTTTTTTGTGGTCTAAGGTTACTAGAAGTTTATTATTTTATATTATTATTTGAAATATGTTGACTATGGAAATTATTTATAGGTATTTTTGATATTGAAGAAGTTTATAATTTTTAATTGATTAGTTGTATAACATGGTTATATTGATAGCATGTTTTTGTGAATTATGAAAATTCTTGAATTCTAATATTGATGTTGGAGCATTTTTTATATTTTGATTGCATTTAATTATTTAAAACATTTAAATATAGTTTTTTAAATCTTTGGAGAGAGATACATATATTTATATTAACATGTAAATATACATATATAAAAGTTTTAAAAAAACTATGTTAGGTTCTTGATATATATATATATATATAAATATACATGTATCTGTGCACATGTATGTATGTATATAAATTTGATATGTTAGTGTGTTTTAAAAAATTTGTATAATTTTTTTTGATATTAATATATATTTTTAGGAATGTAAAAAATATATATATATCATTTGAAATAAATAGAAACGAATTTTTCTTAAAAATTGATGAGAAAATTAATTTAAAAAAAAAATAATTTATAAGTTTTTTATTATAAAAAACGTTAAAAAATTAGTTTAAGGAATAATAACAATAATTTAAAATAAATAATATTTATTTTAAACTTGTTTAATAATAATGAGTATAATTTGTTGTAATAAATTTTAAAAAATATATAAAATTCAAAGAATTTTATAAAACAAATAAAAATTTAATTATTAAAAATGAATTATTAGTTAAAATAATTAGTAAAAAATGTTAAACACTTTATAATATTAAATAATTAATGAGTAATTATTATCAATAAATTAAAAATATTAGTGTTAATTTTTAAATATTATTAATAATTTATAAAAAAAATATAGAAACTATAGAAATTATAATATATAGATAATAATTACTATATATAATATATTAATTAAAATAATTATCATTAACAATTCATATAAATGTAGTATATATATAATATAAATAAAATGTTAAAAAAGTTTCTATGATGTGTGATGTTACCATACATATGATGGGCACAAATGTTTTATCACGCCTTGCATATATCCTGCATGTCAGACATAATGGTGGTCTCTGTTTTTTCATATGATACACAATTTTAGAGATAATAATTATTTTATAAAAAAAACTAAATTAATTTATCTCACATTCAATATAACCTAAATTAGAATGGACAAAAATGTGATTCCATGTCTAGAGTAAACCCACACCTCGAACCTAATGGTGGACTAAAATTTTTTATACGATACATAGTTTAAGTGAAACTTGTTTTTTATAAATAATTATAATAAAAATATTAAATGAATTACCATTGTCTACGATGTTGGACTCACCTATTTTGATAATCCCAAATAATTGTTTTGATAATCCAAAATCATTGTTTTGATAATCCCAAATCATTGTTTTGATAATCCCAAATCATTATTTCATCTTATGATAATCATATTTAATTACAAAGTCACCGTTTATAGTACTCTCAATATCACTGCTTGATTGGTTCTGTTTACAGTACAAATTTTATCCAAATACATGGTCACTGATACAAGGTTACACTTACAAGGTCACCATTATAAGGTCCCTGCTACAAGGTTACCGATATAAGGTTACTATTAGAAGGTCACCGTTTTAAGGTCACCACTACAAGGTCACCGTTACAAGTTCACCACTACAAGGTCACAATTACATGGTCACTGGTGTAAGCATACCATTAATTGTTACAGTTGGATATTGCTGATGTGCACCTAATATTGAAGCCTATCGATATTTAGGCTATTATTACCAGTCTACTAACGCTTATTCTTCCATACTCTTTCAATTTCTCAATATTATTCTAATAGTCGTATTTTATAAATTAAATTCCCCTGACATTAATTAATTCTGATTATAAATGTTTCAGGAGACAATACATGGGACAGTACGAGGTATGAGAAAGATTTCACATGATCTACTCATTCCTATTGTTTGACATCAAATTTAAAAGGAAAAGACCCTGAAAGAGAGATTAGAGTAACATATACATAGAAACGAAGAAAGGGTTACATGAGAAGTGTGATAGAGATTACTCGCCATATCAAAAAGACGAACCATACCGCATTAACACAAAAAAAGGGACCCACAAGCTTCACAAAGATCATTCTAAGATATACCCATTCCTTCCTTCTGTGGTGAATCAACTCTTGATCAAACACCAGAAGAATAACACTAAATGGTAGAGCCTGGAGTTGCGACACTCTATTTTGAAGACAAGTTTCAAAGAGAGACTTCAACATCAAATTATTTACTCGGAGGAGTAAATAACTGATCTGCTAACAGCTAGAGCTTTATAAAATCAAATATTACCTTCTAAGATCCATTGTGTTCTTTCTTTTACATATTTTAGAAGTGTGTGTCTCTATTGGTATCACACACTATCTCCTATTCTTGAACTGCAGGATACTAAATATCCTCACATCAAACATCACCTCATCTCTGTTTCCCATGTATAACTGTGGAAGAGATCTTGTGTGGTCTATGCTATTTGTTTTTCCCACGAAGAACTATGGAAGAGCGTGTGAACCCTGGAATGTTTGTGAAAACTATTGTAAAGCCCGATACAGGCTGTGTGTCAGGTTTATTATTAATATAAACTGCTTGGTGGTAGGTGATCACCAAGTGAAGAGGATTAAGTATCGACTTGATACTGAAACACTTATTTTACTTAAGTGAGTACTTTATTTGGTTATAATCTATTTTGATATAAACCACTGCTTATATTTTCTAAAACATAAAACTATTATTACTTACACTTTGATAGTTAGTTTTGGTTAGAGTGTGTTTTTGTTTAATTCAATAAACATGTTTCAAAAGTTTAATTGGTGTTCTACATTGATTCATCTAAGGATTGATCACCCTTTGAGAAACTTGTTGACCAATTGAACATTTACATTTCTACATCCTTAGTTAACTAGGCCATTTTTAAATTCGGGTTTTTTTAACCATAATGTTTTTAACAGAAATTTTAATTGGAACTCAATTCCCCCCCCCCCTCTTGAGTATCCACTCCGACCAACATTTGGTATTAGATGAATTTTTATCCTATGTGCAAATTATTTTTAACTGTGATTTTAGTTGTATCTTAAATATCTTAAAATTTCTATCATATCTAAATTTTCAGTTCTTTAATTTCTACGTAACTATGGAAAATAGTTTTGAGGGTGTTGCTACTAACATGACACCTTTCTTTAATGGTTATAAAATTGATCAATGGAATTTAAAAATTAAAAGGTATCTAGAAAGAATGAGACCTAAAATCTGGGACACAATTGAAGAACTACATATATTTCCTGCTATATCTAGAGACACATGGTCTCAGTTGACTAAAGACACATGTGACAATAACTGTAAAGCAATGAAGGCTTTGTACTGTTCTCTAAGTGATGAGGAATTCAGTAGAATATCTTCTTGTAAAACTGCATATGAAATTTTGGATACTTTAGCTATTTCTCATAAGGGAACAACCAATGTTAATGAAATGATATTGAATACATAAAATACTAAATATGATAACTTTAAAATGAAGCCTGATGAACTCATTTCTGACATGTATCTCAGGTCCAATGAGATAGAGATTACTATGAGTCTGGTTGGGAATCCAATGGATAACAAGGACTAGATTATGAGACTACTTCGATGCCTACCTGATAGATGGAGAGGGACTTCTGTTTCTATCTAAGAATCTTGTGACATTGGAAAACTACTAGGGAATGAACTAATTGGAAAGCTTATGATGTATTAAGAACTGAAGGTGAATCAAGAAGTAGGTGAAGAACCAAGGAAGAAATCTATAGCATTTAAAACTACTACCTCAAAGAACAAGGATAAATAAATAGTTCACGCTCCATTAGACACTTCCACATGTAAAGACTCAGACAGTGATGAGGAGATGTCTCATCTTTCTAGAAGATTCAAAAAATTCTACCAAAATAAGAAATTATTTAGGAAGTCAAACTACAAGGGAAAATATGACAATAAAGGACAGTGGAAGAAATAAAGGAAATGGATTGACAAATCAAATGAAATAATCTATTATGAGTGAAAAAGAAACTTTCATGTGAAGGTAGACTACCCTGAACTGAAATTTAGGAAGAAATATGAATATAAGGGAAAGGGTAATAAAAAGGCTATAAAAGCAACCTGGAGTGCTTCAGAAGACAACTCCAGGGGATCTGATGCTTCTGGTAGTGAACAGAACAATCATGCCAATTTATGTTTCATGAGAGAAACATCTTAGGTTACACCCAATTTCCCTATGCCTAATGATTATTATTTTGGGAATGAAGGTGAATCAAACAATGATGAAAATATGACTAAGGATGAACTATTTGAATATTGTGGAATGCTTGAAGACAATTTTAATGAACTCAAGGATAAATATAAACTATTGAAAAGACAACATGCTTTAAATACTAATTACAAATATGATCTATATATTGAGAAAGAAATATGTGCTCAACTATTAAAAGAAAATACCGAACTCAAATTATCAAATGATCAACTAAAAAGAGATTTGGAAAAATTTATTACTGGTAGAGATACCTAGACCCCAGTTTCTAGGAAAACCAATTGCCCCAAAATATACAACTGGTCTAGGATATCAACCAGGACAAATAAGGTTTATTAAAACTAAATTTGTTCCAAAATATGCTCAATTCACTGCTAGTTCCAGTTCTGGACCATCTTTTGAAAAACAACAGTCTAAAAGACCAAAAAAAGTGTTCATGTCTCAAAATATATCTTTGGACTCTAGAAAACCTATATGACAAGTATGGGTTCCCAAAGTTCTCCTTGCTAACCTCTCTGGACCCAAGAAAATATGGTTACCAATATTATCCCACACTTAATCTATTTTATAGGAAAATTATCTAAAGAGCTCCTGTAAAACTCTATGGTAACTGGATAGTGGATGTTCAAGTCTTATGATAGGAGACTATTCATGTTTCAAAATTTTGATTAAAGATAATGGTGGATATGTCACATTCGGTGATAATGCTAAAGGAAAAATCATCGGCTTAGGCCATATTTGTAACCCTAATACTATATTAATTTCCAAAGTACTTTTTTTTGTTGGGTTAAAATACAATATGCTAATATTTTTCAGTTGTGTGATGATGGTTTTAATGTTAAATTTAAAGATGGTCCATGCAATGTTTTTAATTCTAAAAATTATATAATATTTACTACTCTCAGAAATGAGAATGTAAATGTTATTGATATGGATTATTTAGTTAATAAAAATTTTTCTTGTTTAAATGTGTTTCATAAGTAATCCTAGTTGTGGAACAAAATACTAGGACACTGTAATTTTTACCCACTTATAAACCTGACTAAGAAAGGCTTAGTTAGAGACTTACCTAAATTGGAATTCCCTCTTAACAATGTGTGTAATCCTTGTCAGAAGAAAAAACAATACAATGTTTCTTTCAAACCAATGAAATAAGTTTCTACTTCTCAACCACTTGAGTTGGTTGACATGGATTTTTTTGAACCATCAAGAGTTTCAAGTTTAAATGGGACACACTATGTTTATGTTCTTGTAGATGACTTTTCTAGGTACACTTGGGTATACTTTCTTACCCACAAAAGTGAATATTGTTCTTATTTTATCAAATACTACAAGTTTGTAGAAACTATTAGTGGACATAGACTCAAGAACTTGAGAAGTGATCATGGCCGTGAGTTTGAAAATCAAGAGTTTGAATCTTATTGCTCATACAATGGCTATAGTCAAAACTTATCTACCCCTAGAACACCTTAACAGAATGGAGTCATGGAAAGAAGAAATAAGATTCTTAAAGAGATTTCTAGGACAATGCTCAATGAATATGATTTTCCAATTTACTTTTGGGGTGAATCAATTAATACAACTTATTACATTATCAATAGAGTCTTGATTAGACATGTTCTTAAGAAGACCCCTTATGATCTTTGGAACAATAAGAAGCACAAGGTTAATTACTTTATAGTTTTTGGTTACAAAGTATTTATCCTTAACACTAAATATAATCTTGAAAATTTTTCTTGAAAAAGTGATGAAGTAATTTTCCTAGGTTACACAATCTCTAGTAAAGAGTATAGAGTGTTTAATAAGAGAACCAAATGTGTGGAAGAATCAGTTCATGTAAAATTTGATGAGATTGATCCACATGAACCCAAAACCTCTCTTGAAAATCTTGAGGATGATATGTCAATTTGAGACCATATTGATAAGAGTATTGAACCCTTTTTAAAACAACCAGTTCTAAAAACTTTCTAAAATCTGTGCATGGTGAATCTGAACATACAAATAATCATGAGAAGTCTAGTTGAACTCTTAGTAGTGGTATTTGAACTCTAAGGAATCATCCTTTAAAAGTAATAGTAGGTGATCTAAATAGGGGAACACAAACTAGAGCTTCTCATAGAAACCAGGTTGAATATCAAGATTTTCATTCACAGCTTGAACCTAAAAATATCTATGATGTAATCAGTGAGGAATTTTGGGTGATAGCTATGCAAGAAGAATTGAATCAATTTGAATGAAACAATGTTTTGGAATTAGTAGACAAACTTAAGGACACCTTGACCATAGGAACTAAATGGGTTTTTAGGAAAAAAGTTGATGAGTTTGGAAATATAGTTAGAAACAAGGCTAGACTAGTTGCACAAGGCTATAGTCAAGAAGAAGGAATATGCTACGAGGAAACCTTTTCTCCTATATCTAGACTAGAAGCCATTAGGATACTACTTTCTTATGCAGCTCATTTGGATTTCAAACTTTATCAAATGGATGTCAAAAGTGCATTTCTAAATTGATATATAATTGAGGATGTACTTTTTGAACAACCCATTGGATATACAAATCCCCATTTTCCAAGTTGTGTTTTTAAACTGTCTAAAGCCTTATATAGTCTAAAGAAAGCTCCAAGAGCTTGGTCTGATAGACATAGTTCTTTTCAAATTTCAAAATGTTTTACAAAAGGGATATCAGATCCAACTCTCTTTATTGAAAGGATTTTCAAATATGTATTAATAGTACAAATTTATGTAGATGATATAATTTATTGATCTTCTAAACATTCTTTATGTACTAATTTTTCAACAATGATGCAAGATTAATTTGAAATGAGTTTAATGGGGGAACTAAAATTTTTCATTGTGTTTAAATTTTTTCAAAACAAATATGGAATTATTTTGAATCAAAATAAATATACTAATGATATTTTAAAACATTTTTGTTTGGATAGTAGTAAAGGTAGTGATACACCTATAAGTACCACCTATAAATTGGATTCTGATGAAACTCGTAAATCAGTGGATGAAACCAATTACTAAGGTATGATTGGGAGTCTAATATATCTCACTACTAGTAGACCTAGTATTACGTTCAGTGTACGCATGTGTTCTCAATTTCAAGACAATCCCAAAGAGCCTCACTTAAATACTATTAAAAGGATTTTTAAATATCTTGATTATTCTAAAAATTTTGGACTATTTTATCTAATAGTACAATTGTTTTATTTAGTAAGTTAGACGGATGCTAACTTTACTTGTTTCAAGTTAGACCAAAAGAGAACCTCTGGAACATATCACATTTTAGGTATGTCTGTAGTATCATGGTGTAGTTAGAAAGATAATTCTGTTGCATTATCTACTATAGAGGCTGAATTTATAGCTTCTGGTAGTTGTTGTGCTCAAATTCTATGGATGAAACACACTTTAATAGACTATGGATATCAATTCAAAGATGTCTCTATAAACTGTGACAACACAAGTGCTATTAACATCTATAAGAATCTAGTATCTCTTGCTAAAACAAGGCATATTGATGTAAGACATCACTTCTTCAGAGATCATTTTCAAAAAGGTAATATCACTCTTGAATTCATTGGTACTGAACACCAATTGGATGATATATTCCTAAAGCCCTTGAATTTTGAGAGGTTAAATTACATCATAAATGAGTTAGTAATGATAAAATATTGAGGATAGAACCTCACTATAAGACCTTACCGATAGAAGCTCATCGTTAGACCTTACTGATAGAACCTCACCGTTAGAACTTACTGATAGAACCTCACCATTATACCTTACCGATAGAACCTCAATGTTAGACCTTACCGATAGAATCTCGCTGTTAGACCTTACTGATTGAACCTCACAGCAAGACCTTACCAAAAGAACCTCACCGTTAGACCTTCCCGATAGAATCTCACCGTTAGAACTTACCGATAGAATATCACCGTTGGAACTTGCCGATAGAATCTAACTATTAGAACTTATTGATAGAACCTAAACATTAGACCTTTCCAATAAAATCTCACCATTAGACCTTACTAATAGAACTTCACCGTTAGACCTTACTGATAGAAAATCACTGTTAGACCTTACTGATAGAACTTCACCGTTAGACCTTTCGAATAGAAACTCACTATTATAACTTACCGATAGAACCTCACTGTTAGACCTTATCGATAAAACCTCACAATTATACCTTATAGATAGGACCTCACCATTAGATCTAACCGATACTCCCTTACCAATTAAACATTCAAAGTCTGGGACTTTGAATTTCATGTTCTTTCAACTGGAATCTGAAACGTTTTCTGCTATTACTTATTTATCCGTTTTACATTTTCGATCCCTAAATGATATAAAATAGAACACATACCACGTTTTGATCCACATAAAACCCTCTCCCTATCCTCTTGATCTCAAATCCTAGAACCTAAACCTCTATAGAAACCTCAAACCACTCCAGATTGATGGCTTGAATGAAGAGGCCGGTGGTTAGTGATGAAGGAGACGAACTGCATCTTAAGAGACCTATATCTAAATCAAGTAGTGGAATCTAGACAGTAGAAAAGTTGTTGAACCTGCATTTATCGAAGAGGTAAATAGTAGTTGAGAAGGAATTAAGTTCAGAGTGGCAGCATTCAAGTCGATCTTCAATACTAATGACACATGAAGCTCATGGCTGGGTTGAGTGTTTTGCAAACAACAATGGACCCTATTACCCAAAGTTTGTGAATGAGTTCTATGAGTATCTGAAGTTGTGATAGTTTGAGAATGAGCACTGCATGACTTCTAGATTAAATGGAGTAAATATGAGTTTCTCCTCTACTGATTGGGATGATTGTTTAAGGATTATTCATGAAAATATTTGTGACTATTACTCAAAAGTGGTGCCTCTCATTAGTGATATCTTCTGCTATGAAGAAGATTTAGCTGAGTTGACAGGGAGTGGAGTTCCCAGAAAAGTCATTGCTAATGAAATGGATGGAGAGGATAAGCTTCTTTTTAAATTTTTCCATCATGTTTTATGTCCCAGAAGAGGGGATTTGGCTACTTTAAAGTTTCAGGACGTTTTTCTCCTATATCTACTGAGGCATGAGATAAAGATTAACCTATGTAGGCTATTGATGATTCAACTTGAATACATGACCAAGAATAGTTCCAAATCCAATTCCCTATTCCATGCTATGTTGATATCCCTTATGTTGAAAGTAAAAGGAGTTAAAGGAGCTAATGAGGAGACTGTTGTTGTGAAAGATAAATTTTGTAGCACTAAAGTGATTAGCATGGTGATGAAGATAAACTGGAATCCATGGCTAAGGTGATGGGTGAATGATGAGGCCAAGGTTTATGAAGAATTTAACCCAATTTATCATCCTACTGGGCCTAAAAATAAGAGAGACCCTGGTCTTATTCATGATAAATCAGAGCCTACCTATTCAGATGATGAAGAAGCAGTTACTATTATACAAGAAAGAGAGGATTCTCCCATAGATGACGGGAGTGATCCTGACCTTCCCTCACCCCCTCATGCAAATACTATATCCTTTGGTCAGCCTAGTCCACCAAAGAGACTACCTAAAAGGGAGACTATTCTAAGGGATAGTGATAAGGAAAACAATGAAGAAGAAGGAGCTAAAATTGTCTTAAGATAAGTTAGGGATACCACATATGAGGATGAGGACTCTGAATCAAGTCATTCTAACCTTGAGACAGCTGCTAATGAAAATCAAGATGAATGTCTAATTCATAGTCCTTTAATAAGACATATAGAAAGGGTAGAATGTGGAGAAGAAGAATTTGCTGATTCAGTTGATGTTGTACCTGTTTTAGAGGTAGTTGAGAATTCGGTGGAGGAAGTGGAAGTGAATCTTTATAATGTTGCTATTGCTCAAGGAGGTCTAGAGGAGATGAATGTGGCCGATCAAAATATTTCTCAAATTGAGTGGGAGGAACCTCTTGCTACAGGATTAGTTTCTATTTTTCATGAGATTGATGGATGGTCTGAGGACCCTGGATTTATGGTGTTAGGTGTAGACTATAATGTCTCAGAAGACGAGAGGCCCAACAGAAGACCCTCAGTTCGAAACCTCACTTTTTCCCCAAAGGCACCTATTTTCCTCAATACTATGTTAGAAATAAAGATATTGAATCCATGAAATCCAACCTGCAAAAAGTATCTAGGTATAGGTCCTCGGAGGTGGAAATGGTTGTTTCTCTAGTTCATGAGAATTTATCATATGAGCTAGAAAAAATGCACTCTAGTATTCAATATACTCTGCTACAGGAAGTAAGGCAATGACAGAGTCAAATAAGTGAGTTGTCAGAGTCTATGGTTTCAATGAGATAGTCTATTATCAGCTTAGATGCTTACATGGATTCAAGGGATCATGTGGATAGAGACGTTGAATGTGTCAAAAGTGTAGTTCAGCAAATGGTCACAGTGTTTGATGATTTTAAGAAATCAATGGAAACACATGTGAAAGGGAAAGATGATGATTTCAAAAGACTAATCTATGGCTTCACCAAATCTTTCAAGGAGACAGTGGCCTTCTATATGGTTCCTCTATCTAAATCTTCTTCCACTTCAGCTTCTCCTCTAGTTAACATTGAATCTTTCAGGACCATTGACAAATATGTAGTGGAAGAAATATCTAATTGTAGTTTCTCAGATTCTCAGGTCATTTCCATTACCAGGGAAATTCATAAGATTGTGGGAGATTATCTAAGGGAATCTTCTTAGGATCAGAAGGCCATCAAGTTGACTTCTATTAAAAACGGGTGTACATCAAGCATCAAATGGATGATCACTTTAAATTGTTGTTTGAGAACTTAAGGATCCCACCTGTCACTCAGGACTTTAAGGATCAGGCTAACAGGATTAGGGAATTGACTCCTGCCTTGGAAAGATTCATGGAAAACAAAGATGATTTCATCTCAACTATGCAAAGAAGGGGAAGCATCATTATGGATTTCTAGAATCTTCTGTTATCCTTCCTTCATTTGGACTACACTCCAATGATAGTTTTTCCTGCTCTGCCTTCTTCTATATATACTTCAGGTTCCACCAATACTGTACCTTTGATGAATCCTACATATTCCATCAGAAGTCTGACCCCAACTATTACTTAGAGATCTACTCATTATAGGTTTGGTGATGCCTCGGGGGCTGCTCCTCCTACCTTACTCACTGCCATCCCTCAGCCTATCCCTCCACCTTCAGCAGCTACATCCTCATCCTCCAAAGACAAAGCACCAATGGACATCTTTGATATGGATTGAATGTAGACTGTCATTGTTGATAGGGATTGATGTACTTTTTATCTTATGTACTCCAGTTTTATTAATACGAACCCTCTTATTTATTTATTTTTCTTATGTATTCTTTTTGTTAATCACAAAAGGGGTGAAGATGTATATGCTCTCATATATATAGGGGAAGATGTGTCTATATTTGTATATGCTCACATCAATGATGAATTTTGCAGATGCATTCAACCATACTTCAAAATTCATTACATTAATGATTCAATGCCATAATTTGTGATTATCAAAAAGTGGGAGATTGTTGGGATCACCTATTTTGATAATCCCAAATCATTGTTTCGATAATCCCAAATCATGTTTTCCTCTTATGATAATCATATTTCATTACAAATTCACCGTTTACAGTACTCTAAATCTCACTACTTGATTGGTTCAGTTTACAGTACATATTTTATCTAAATACATGGTCGCCAATATAAGGTTACAGTTACAAGTTCACCGTTATAATGTCACCTCTGCAAGGTTACTAATACAAGGTTACAGTTACAAGGTCATCGTTAGAAGGTCACCACTACAAGGTCAATGTTACAAGGTCACTGCTACAAGGTCATCGTTACATAGCCACCAGTGTAAGCATACTATTAAAGGTTATAGTTGGAGACTTCCAATGTGAACCTACTATTGAAGCCTACCGATATGAAGCCTACTATTACCAGTCTATAGATGCTTAGTCTACTATTCTCTGTAAATTATAAATATTATTATAACTGTCATATTTGATAAATTAATTGCCTCTGACAATAATTAATGTTGATTGTAAATGTTTTAGGAGACAATACATGGGACAATATGATGTACGAGAAAGATTTCATGTGATCTAATCATTCTTATTATCAGACCTCAAATATAAAAGGAAAAGACCCCAAATGAGAGATTAGAGTAATGTATACACGGACACGAAGAAAGGGTTGCATGAGAAGTGTGATAGATCTTACTTTCAAGATCAAAAAGCTGAACCATCCAGTATTAACAGAAAAAAGGGACCCACAAGATTCATGAAGATCATTTTGGGATAAACTCATTCCTGCTTTATGTGGTGCATCAACTCTTGATCAAACACTAGAAGCAGAACAATGAATGATAGAGCCTAGAGTTGTGACACTTTGTTTTGAAGAAAAGTTTCAGAGAGAGACTTCATCATCAAATTCTTCACTCTGAGGATTCAAGAACTAATATGCTAATATATAGATCTTTCTAAACTCAAATCTTACTTTCTTAGCACCATTTTGTTCTTTCTTTAACATATTTGAGAAGTGTGTGTGTTTTTTTGTATCACAAACTGTGTCTTGTGATTGAACTAGAGGATACTATATATCCACACATTAAACATCACCTCATCTAGGTTTCCCACATATAAATATGGAAGATACTGTGTGTGGTCTGTGCTATTTGTTTTTCCCACGAAGAACTGTGGAAGAGGATGTGAACCCTGGACAGTTTGTAAAAACTATTGTAAAGCCTGATACAGGTTGTGTATCAAGTTTATTGTTAACATAAACTACTTGGTGTTAGGTGAGAACCAAGTGGAGAGGATTAAGTCTCGACATGAGACCGAACCTCTTGAATTACTTAACTAACTACTTTATTTTTTTATACTCAGCTTTGATATTCACCGCTGCTTATATTTTCAAAAACATAAAACTATTTTTTCATACACTTTAATAGTTAGTTTTGGTTTGTGTGTGTTTTTGTTTAAATCATTAAACTTGTTCCAAAAGTTGAATTGGTGTTCTACACTGATTCATTTGAGGATTATTCACCATTTGAGAAACCTATTGACCAATTGAACATTTACATTTCTACTACCTTAATTAACTAGGCCATTTTTAAATTGTGGATTTTCTTAATCATAATTTTTTTAACAGAAATTTTAATTGGAACTCATTTCACCCCCCTCTTGAGTGTCCACCCCAACCAACATATGATGTATCCAACAACCGATGTGAAATATTGTTATGTCACACCTAGGGAAAACCCTGCATCTAGGACCAAACGACCGTCTTCTAATTATCATACAATACATAGTTTAAGAGGCATATTAATGTTTTTATAAAAAACTATAATAAAAATTCTAAATTGATTACCCTCTCATGAGATGTAACCATGCACCCAATTCATGCTAATGTATTCTCACACCTAGGGTAAAACCCGCGTCATGGACCTAATGATAGTCCCCAATTTTTCATTCGTTACACATTTTGGCAGAGACTAAAGTGTTTTTATAAAAATGTAAAATTAAAATATTTAATTAATTATTCTCACTTGTGATGTAACCAAACACATGACATGCACAAATGTTATATCAAAACTAGGTTAAACCATGCATCCAGGAATAACATTTGTCTCAGATTCTAATACAATACACGATTTGTTTGATACTTTAATTTTTTGAAAGAAATATAATAATAATATTAAATGAATTACAATCATGTCTGATGTTACCAAACTCTCGACATAAAATATTGTTATGTCTCATTTGTGTAAACCTGACATCTCGGACCTAACAGTGGTCTCTAATTTTTTCACATGATACAAAATTTTGGAGATACTTATAATTTTTATAAAAAATTATAATAAAAATGTTAAATGAATTACCCTCACATGATATGTAATAGTACACCTAACACACACAAATATTATGTCACTTATAGGGTAAACCCAACATCCCTCATCTAATAGTGGTCTTAAATTTCTAATATGACAAACCGTAATGATGATTCATAAATTTTTGTTAAAAAATTATGATAAAATTAATAATTAATTTCTATCATGCATGATGTTAACAAAATATTGATGCACACAAATGTTATGTTGCATCTTTGGTATACCCGACAAACCGGATCTAATGGTGGTATCTTATTTTTTTCATACGATACACTATTTGTGATATACATAAATCTTTTATAATATATTATAGTAAAAATATTAAATGAATTATTTGCATCGATCCTCTACGGGCCCCAGAATACAGTTCTAACACAACACCTCACTATGATCATATTCAATAGAACATTTTAGGGTGTTGAAATGAAATAATAAATTTCAATTAGTCATAATGAGGTGTACTAATTTCAATTAGTCATAATAATTTCTATGATCATATTCTTGTTATTTTGGTTTTTTAGATAATTATGGACTTATGAAGCTGACAAAAATTTCTATTATGCGATCATGATTGGATAAATCATCCCAGAAATCCGAACAAATCTTGTATAAATCCTGACTACATTTAAGGTGATGATACATTTATATCATTTTAATAGAAAAATTTAGAATTTTTTTTGAAGGAATGATTAAATTTCAATGTTATAAATGTGAACTTAAAATATTTGAAATGTTTGGAAATGTTGGAATTCATCAATTAATTTTTTGGTTTTTAGAAATATTATAGTTTTTGGTATCTACAGAGTGAAAATAATTTAGTAGAAAATGACAAATACTTTGTTCTAGATCCATTATTTCTGAATTTAGTACATGAGGTTTTTGGTTCATCTATTTCTGAAAAAACAAATCAGGATGATATTCCTAATCCTGAATCATAATTCTCTTAGATTTAAATTTTGTTTAAATCTACTGAGGATGCCTTACTTCTGAAATTCTAGATGAGAGAACATGAAGCTTCTATAAAATTTTTGGCTATTAAATCAGATTTTGTAATGTAAAATAGTTGTTTTGATCATATATAATTATTATTTAAATAATTGCCTCCTAACAAAAATACATTACCTATAAGATTCTATGAAAGTAAGAGGTTGGTCTATAATTTTGGAAATAGTTATTAGAAGATAAATTCATGTTCAAATGACTATATATTATATTATAGTGATTATAAATCATTGTTTAATTTTCAAATAATTGGATTATCAGAGTATCAAGAGGAAAAACATGTAAAATCTATACTTCATATGAAATATTTGAGGTATGTTTCAATTAATCCTCATTTACATTGTTTGTTTATGTCTCGCAACATAGCTACATTGATGAAATTGAATAAATAAAATATTTATCATAGGGAAATCTTAAATTATCCATGTAATAGTGATTCCTGGAAACACGTTGGTCATATTAAAACTTCTTTTACATCTAAACCTTGTGATATATGGTTGGATATTTATACTAATGGTTTTTGACCATTTTGAACTTATGGTAGTCAATATTTTTTTACCTATTTTCATTACTAAATATAACTTACCACCTCAGATAATGATGAAAGAACCATATATATATTTCGTGTTATTAATTCTAAGACATCCAATGAAGAATTATGATGTTTACTAGAGGTGACTAATTGATGATTTAATATCATTATGGAATAATAGTGTGAATACATTTTATATGATTTCATATAAATTTTTTTCATTAATGGTTAAATTAATATGGACGATTATTGATTTTTTATCATATGGTATGTTATTTGGATAGAGCACACATGTTTTAAAATCATGTATTTACTAAATGGATATGAAAAAATCATTTTTATTGGATGTATCCAATCAAAGATTTATTCTAATAAAACACCACTTTTAGTGAATAAAAATGATTTTACAAAAGGTCAAATTGAAAGAGATGGACCTCCAACAGTGATCTCTATTATTCAGGTAAACTCTTTCATTTATTCATTATTT
Source organism: Viscum album (assembly GCA_963277665.1). NCBI lineage: Eukaryota > Viridiplantae > Streptophyta > Magnoliopsida > Santalales > Viscaceae > Viscum > Viscum album. The sequence continues at coordinate 2,105,449,442 of OY728165.1, forward strand.
ATTGATACTTTTGTACCAAACATAAAGAAATAAAAAATAAATGGTGTTGGGAAAGAACATAATTGGATAAAGAGGATTAATTTTTGAGACCCTCTATATTGGTCATATTTGTTGGTTTATCACATGTTAGATGTGAATCATATTGAGAATAATTTTTTTGATAAAATATTTTATACCCTGTTGGACAGACCATGTAGAACCAAAGTTAATTTAAAGGAATAGTTAGGTATTTACCATACTTCAGACATCCTGAACTTGAATTGTTTGGAGATGAATGATCACAGAATTTAATGAATCTAAAATTAGCTTAAACACATTACAAATAATTTTTTAATTAGTTTTTCAATGGATTTGATATTTGAGGTTACCATATGGTCATTATTCTAATATAACCATCAATATGATAAATTGGAATATTTCCAATTTGAAATGACATAAATGACATTTCATAATGGAAATATTACCATCTATTTCCAATAGAGGGTTGTTTAATTCTTCAATATGGGACATATTGTATGAAATATTTTATTTCATATGACATATTTGTTATGAAACATTGGATTATAATGCATTACGTATACTAAAAAATAATGTTGTTTTTATTTTATTTAAATTAGAGAAAATATTCCCGCTAGGCTTCTTTAACTAAATAGAACATTTAATATTTCATTTTCTGTATGGAGATAAACATAGAGGAATGGTAATACATTGATGGATGTAGGAATTTGAGAGATGCATTAAAAATATATGGAAAAAATTGTGTAACAAAACATCAGCATAAGGGTAAATTGGAGAAGTATACTTGGAAGAGGAAATATGAAATTTATAATCTTATTATTTTCAATTGTAATATCCTTCAAAACATAACTGGATGGATTTCAATGAGAAAAATGATGATGATGTCATAGACCATTCATTTTCAAATTTTAATCACCCAACCATCATTTTTAAGTTTTTAATGAAAGGTGTATTTCATAAGAACAACTCCACAGAGCTCATACATATGTTATTTTGAATTGCAAATAAATGACATGATTTTTGAATCAACTAATAATTTATCATTATATTATTAACTACTTATAATAGATAACTTTATTTTAATTTTTTTTTAGAAAATATTGATACCATATCTAATTTTTTAATACAAATTATATATGTTTATATTGAACAACATTGTCAAAAAAAGTTCTATATTGGTTTTAAATACTGGTAAGTTATGTTTCTTTCTTTTGAACAATAAATTATTTTTCTAATGATATCTATTATTAATATTTTTTCTTGTATGTAGGAAACAAAAAATGAAAATAAAATTGATAGTTTATTATGTGTGATGAAAAACCCTCCTTCAAAATTGGTGAAATCTTATAATGGGTATCTAGATAATATATTTTGATTCCGCACAAAAATGTATTGTTATTCAAAGAAATCAATGAATAATGGTTTTTGTTTAAAATGATATCATCATAAGGAAATTGAAGTTAGATTTTATGGTATGTTGATGAAATAGTTGAGTTGTGATATTTGAGACCAAATTATGTAACAATTATTAAATGTTATTATTTTGATACTGAGTGAGGGTAGCGAGTCAACCTATGAAATAGAGTCATTGAAATTAAATATATTGGTCCTCTTGCATCAAATTAACCATTTATATTCGCACATCAAGCGCACCATGTATATTATGAAAATCAATGTGATTTTTTGAGAGATTTTAATCACTTTTGGAGTGTTTTAAAAATGAAATCACATGGAAATCATCTTATTAAAAATAAAAATGTTGCTGTGGAAGTAAAAATATATAAATTTTTCATGAAATAACCCAAATTATATATATTTACTAAAAATATATAAATATTTATGTGGATCCCCCACCCCTAATTAAGGGCTGATAATATGGATAATGTCGATGAAGTTATAAGGTATTATGAAACTGAAATATTTATGGGTGTTTATTATGATAGAGATGATGACGAAGACATTGTTCTCATTGAAAATGATGAAAATGATGATTAATGATGTATTATATTTTGTTATTTATTAGATATTTATATTTTAAATTTTTATTAAAAATCAATTATTGGTACAATAGTTTGTTTCAGATGGATGGACCTGATGTTCTATTCTATTCCTTCACTGATGCCAAAAATTGGTAGTTTTTTATATATTTAATATTAAGATTAAAATTTATTGATTGTTAAGAATATTATATTATGAATTTTATTAATTATATTTTTATATTTAATATATATATTAAAAAATATTTACAGTGTAAATTATTATGTTATTATATTTAATTATAGGTAATTATTATATTCTGATATTTATTAGTGTTTTATAGTTGATATCTATACTTAAAAAATATTATAGGTAACATTATTATATTATACTATTTATTAGTTTTTCTTTTTTTATATTTTTATTAATAATTTCTTAATGGTATAGATTTGTGATTAATATGGATGGAAATGTTTCTATAGATCTATTTCATTCTCTCACTAATGTAAAACTTCATGTTGATGACCCCTATTCATATCATTTGAAGGATGTTGTGCCTATTAAGAGGGGGTGGGGTCTTGCTCAGTTGATGATTATAGATTCTATTCCATTGATACAACCATATTTTGACATTTATTCTCATTTATAGACGTATGATTAATTGTTTAATTTATATATATTATATTTAATTTTTTATATTAATGTCGGGAAAAATTGTTTGGACTATTTTCTTTTATTGTCAAAGTTTTTTTCATTTTTATGTTGGGTAGAAAATTGTATTCTAGGAAATTATTTTTCTGACCCATGGGTATTGTGAGAACCGGTTCCCATCCCCGTTCATCAATAGATGTTCAACCACTGGATTGTAAGTTATTAAATTATATAATTTTTTTTTTCAAAAAGTCATATATAATATATTGTTTTTAATTTTCATTTAGAATTTATTTTCTCTAATTCTTGATAGCTAAAGAGATTATATACAAGAGAAATGGGATATTTTAATACGTGAGTGATTTCTTCATTTTCTACTCAACCTCAGAAAGAGAGCTAGAGATAAATCTGCTGGTACTGTTTTTGATTATTATTGCATCTCCCATCGAATTGATTATATCTCAGCTAAGGTGTGGTTTGGATTGTGCTCCTACCAGTTAAGAGATACTTTTATGAGACATTCATCATCTGGACACAAGAGTTTGGGGAGGAAATAGGTCCCACATAAGTCTGGAAGTAATACATTCGGCATATTTCGATGATATATGTTAAGTGATATTATTTATTAATGTATATATACTTTAACTATGACAAGTATTTTATATTATTAAGGGCTCTAATGGCCCATCTATTATAGATTTTGATCTTTATAAAATGATTTATACTAATCTATGTTCAGGAGAAGTTGTAGGCAACCAAGAGTGAAATATAGTGGTTATTAATTTTTTAAAAATTTGATGAATATTTATTTTATATCTATTTTAATTTTTGTATATATTTAGTGGAAATATATGAGTTGGTGACTTATCATTCATGGAAGAATTAATCCAATATTGAAAAAGATGCTACTAGTTATTTGGTTTTGATGAGGGGTTCTCAATAATATATACTTTTCATGGTTTCAATAATGGTAAGGTGATTGGTATTGGTTCCCAAAAAACACCTATGAGTTATTATGGTAATTCAAAGATGTCATCAGTGAGCATGAAGCAAGATCATAGAGAGTTTTGTTGATTCCACTATTTTCTTCAAAATATGAGGAGGCGCTGAGTGCTCAGAAGGAGATGATACAACAAATAAAGAGAGAGAGGGAGGGGAAGCATGATTTGTAGTGTGAGAGAGATGAGGATATGATGGAATGTATGTGATGACTTTCATGTGGTATTGATATCGAGTTTTCTCCCCTTGATCATTTGAGTGATCCTCCTCCACCAGATGCCAACTAATAATTTATAATGTTTAATGTCTATTTTGTAATTTGGGATGAATAAAATTTTATTATTTATGTATTAATTTTACAATAATTTTATTATTTTTAATTATTTGTTATTTTTATAATTTTTATAATTTTTTTTAATTTTTTTTTAATTTTTTGAATTTTTATGAATAATTTTTAATATATTTAATTATTTAGATTATTTGATAATTTTTAATTATTTTTGAAATTTTTAATTTTTTAAATTATTTGTATATTTTTTAATTAGTTTTCATTATTTTTACTTTTTTTAATTATTTTTACATTTCTTAAAATTTTAAAATATTTATTATTTTTAATTTTCTTTAATTATATATAAATATTTGTTGTTATATTTTATTATATTTATCTTTTTATATTTATTTAAAATAATTTTTATCTATTTTATTTTTTATTGGTTTTTTTTAAATATTTTTATTTATGACAGATCAATTTTCTTTCCTAAATATTATCAATTACGATAAACCATCACAATTGTCATTTAAAAAAAACTATATTCATTTGTGATGTGCACTTTACCCATCATAATTTATTTTTATTTACGATGGACCGTCAAGAATACCTTCATTTTTATATCATTTTTTTACAAAAACAAATTTGTGACAGACTCTCATTTTCATGACTTTTTTGAAGTATGTCCATCACAAACGTGTCATCACAAATTCCAAAATATCTAGTAGTTCATCCAGTTGGATTGAGAAACATGAGAACTTGAGGATATAATGAGGCAGAAGTATCCTTAGTTTTTGGTATCAAAGTGATATAATTTTAAGGGAAATGTTTTTTAAATGGGGGTAGAACATATCACCCTGATATTTTATGAAATAATATTTTCAAATAAATTGAGTTTCTTCGGTATCTTATGTTTCATGCAACAACAAGTTCTATTGAACCATGATATACTATTAATATTATTATTTGGATATGAACACTATAAAATATACATTAAACATGGTTGTATAAATAAGAATAACCATATTTTTAAATCTAATTACAATGAAATTAGAGAAAGAAAATATATTTATAAATTAGAAATTAATTTTTTAGTAAAATATGTACATGATTTGAAAATACATCTTTCTCAAAAAATTATTTTTATTTCATTTTTTCAACTGAAAATATAATTAACTTTTTCAATTTTCAGAAGATATATTAGAAAAAATCAACTTCAATTTTTTAATTAAACATTCAAAATTATCTCAGGTCAATTTTTGTGTTTTTTTGAAAAGTTTATTTTTTTAATGAATTGTTTAAAATATTGGTTTTTATTGAAAAATATCATTTAATTTAAATAATTCACCAAGTTATATATATTTTTTAAAATTGTATAAAAGTAAAATTATTCCAATTAGGTTGTTATTAATTCAATTTATGTCAATGGAACCAATTTAATGATTATTTTTTACGTAAAATGTTTGTGTACTTATGAAAACATTTTCTTTTGAAAATCAATTTTTTCCCACATTTATAGTTTTATTTTAAATTAAATCATTATAGTTCTATGAATTGAATTGGGAAATGTGGATTTCATATTTTCAATCAGCATAATTAATATTATATAATATGGTCAACTAATGTTTTGGTCATAATTAATAGTAAAGAAATTAAAAATTAATTATCTAGGTTAAGGTTAAATGGGTTTAATGGGGGTTAAACTAAAAAGATATCGGTTAAAATGAAATAAAAACTTTTTTAATTCATAATATATGGAAATATTTCAACCTTATCTCATATAATTTTCAATAATTATTCATTTTAGAGCTTTGTGACATGTGTCAATTGTGGTCATATCCTTTTCTTTTTAAAAATTCTATTTGTGTCCTCTCCTCCACATATAAAAAGGCACCCCTCTGTTCTCCTATCTAAACATAAAAATACTTTTGGTTCTAAAAATACATATCCAAATATCTTCTTTACCTCCATACCCACATCCTAGAGTCCTTAATTTTATTATTAAATACTCCAACGATAGGTTTTGGTGCAACCCAAAATAGGTTTTCTAAAGAAGAGGTATCATCTTTAACTGATCATTTTTATTTTATTTATTATTATATATCATTCAAATTTACATAATCTATGATGAGAAAATTAAATGATTTTATTCCATATAAAAATATTTAATGCTTTTTTGGTACAACCCATATACATCTCCTCTTTAACTAAATGGGAAAAATAATCGATCGTGTGTACGGTGAACTTCACCTTGCGAATAGATATAAATAATTTACAATAACCACTTTCACATATTGATATAATGATGTATTTAACATATTATTATGATATTTATATCATAATTTTATATATGGAATTATAATATCACATCTACCTTATTATCTTTCAATACACTGGAAAAACAATTAAGTCACTTGTGCGTACATGTGGGCTACCGTCTCCATGTAACGATGTCATACATTTTTCATATTATTTTGACCTAGATGTAAATAAGGATAAATATGATAAATATAAATTATATCTATGACATAATAATGATTCTGGAAAGGTGATATATTTTTTACCTTTCTTTCATTCCATTAGCCAAGAAAATGGAAGCAACGTTCATGTGTACATACATCCTACAATCTGAATGAACTGTGTAATTCATTTTTTGTATGTAATTTTTATGGATTATTATAAATAAATATATAATAAATATATATAATATTTATATCATGGATATTTTTTTGATTTTATGGATCTCTTATGAATGTAAAAGTATTATAAATACCAAATGAAAATATACATGAAAAATGAAGCACTTATGATCCAAAATATGATTTTAACAAGGAGTTGTTAATAAATAGGTATAAAAGGTTTTAAGAAAATATTATATGTAATTATATATATAAGTATATGTTTTTAATATATATATAATAAACATATATTTATTATACATGTTGTTTGAATGTGTATGAATAATGTTGATACTTGACGAAAGGAATTTTCATCTCACTTTTATTTTGTTGGGAACATGCCAGATGGACCACTTTTATCTTTTATGTGATGTATGCACATCACATTAATTTATTTTATGATTATTATAAAAAAATTATAGGATATACATATTAATCTTACAATATATATGTCATGGATCTTATAATTCATATGTTCACAAAGAGGTAATGGTTTTATATTAAAATCTTATTGTTTATAAACATTATTTAGGATTACGTTTCTCATGCTGAAATATTATGATCAACCTCACAAGAAACATTATTAATATTCTTGTCATGCTGGTTTTTATATAGAATATATTTTTTCCTTTAATTTTACTCTCATTATTGATTAAAGATACTAGAATAATTTTTTTAAGGTAAATCAATATTATTTCACCATTCACTTAAAAATCAATTTTCCTCCATGTCCATGTTTTATAAAAATGTTTGAAATAAAGTTTTTAGTATTCTATAATTATTGTACAAATATATTTTCACCCATTTTTTATTCTTTTAGAATTTATTGGAAGTAATATTTTGGTTTTTTTAGAGGATGCGTAGTTGAAAGTTTACCAAAAATGTGAAAGGAAACTTTGTTTTAACTTGTACTACATTAATAATATTCTCTCTTTCCATAACCTCTAAATTATTTAAATATTCCCAAAAAAATAATTGTTTATTTTCTAATAAAGTTTTTATCTAGTATTTTTGAATTTTTTATATTTTTATGAGGCGATTCTGAAAAAGAAAGGATATTGTCCTCAGGAATGTTTTGATGATATTTTTGTATAATTTATGTATGTTAAAGACAAATATATTTGGCATTTCATACATTTTAATGGTGGTATAATACAATAGTACCATGCATATTCCTTATCTAGATGGTTTTTTATTATTATTACAATATTTTTATGAATCCTATTTCATTTATATATGGTACACTATAATGAAATGGATGATTTCTTATAGAACACATTTCATTTCATCAAGTAATATTATAATAAAATGTTTATCAAAACAATTTCCTTTTCATGGGTTATGATATAATTAATGTTTTATGATATTTTGGAAGACATATGTATGGATTTAATTATATACGGGGTGGTTCTGTTATAAACCAAGGACAATAGTTAAGTTATAGCCAATGATCATGGTTATATTTTTACCAAGGATGGGTGGTCAAATTATAAACTGAGATATGTGGGCTTGAAATTATATATCCCTTCAATGAATTGGGTAACAATTAATTTTTTATGAACTCAAGGGCTACGCAAGAGGTTATCCAAATCCCAAAATAGGTTATAAGGAATGTTATCCAAAGAATGAAATTGGATATATGTGAGGTTATCACATGCCCAAAAGAGGGTACATGAGAGGTTATCTCAAGGATAAAGCAGGTATAAAAGCGGTTTTCCCAATATAAACTAGTTAAGAATTTCATTTGTGGATGTCCTTGATATAAGAATTTCATTACATATGTTTTTTTCACAAATCTATGTCATATTGTATTGTTCTTCTCTCATGGCTCATATTCTTTGATTCTTTTATGATTCAGGTCTTATGAATTGTAATGATTTATTCCATGACTAATATTTATGATCTATGATTTTTAATATAAGGTTTTCAAATTTTATGTTAATGTTTTTATACCATTATTATTATGTTATATTTATTTCATCCTTATTTACCATTACTGAGTATCTGAGCTCACCATTTCTTTTATTTTATTTCCACAGGTTATGAAGAAAGGTATTATGTATGATATGTGTAAGAAGGGTGGTAGTTTTAATGAACATAGTAGGATCCAATTTAGTTCAGTTATGCACAAGTTGATTGTGTTGCCATGTTTTAAAAAACGCTAAACCTTTATGGTCCACATTCATGTTTTTTGTAATTTGAAATTAATATTCAAATATTACTATATATTATAAATATTTGAAAATATTAGGTTGTTATTATGGTTTACTTTCGAGTTCCATTGATTGAAAGCTTAACATTTCTCATTTAGTGATTATCAATGGTTTGGTTAACATTGAGATATCTATTTATTATTTTATGTTCCATGTTTTATGTATTAGGTGGCCAAATTCAATATTTTAGAGTTTTGATAAACGTGACATATGATGTGTGCATGCCATTATTTGTTATCCAATTTTTATTTCTAATTGAATTATTTTCATTTTTATTATTACTCATTAATATATATATATATATATTTGTGTTTGATTTAATTTAAATTGGATATATACGATAGTGACCCTGAATTTCCATATAGAGATATTACATCTTAATAGATGAATATTAATTTCAAATTACATAATATTTCCTGGGGAATATAAATGTTCTGTTGATTGGGAAACATGGATACATAAATAATGGTTCATAAGTAAAATAAATCATCTCCCATTATGTTCTTCATAACTATCACAATTCATAGATATATCATACAAAATAACTTTTATTATAATCTTGGAAAGGAAACATAAGTAAGGGTGAGATCGGATTCTTAGTATGAGTAAACAAGGGAGATATTAACATAACATGAGAATAAGGGCCTGAGAAAATGAGAATAACATTTTAAAACGTTACTCAACATATCATAGATCATAAACCTCAGTCATTTCCTAAATATTTTTAATATTTCAATTCATAATTCATAAAAGAATCAGGAAACATAATCCATGAGAACATAACCATATCATAGGACACAGATTTTGTGGCATACACATAATCATAGAAAATTTCATGTCAAGGATATTCATCAAGACATCCATAACATGTTAGGTTTGGGTTAATCACCTTTGTACCTTCATCGATCCTGGGATAACCTCCATTACACCCACTGATTGGGCTTCATATAACCAACCATGAACTCTCCTTTATGCTTGGGAAAACCTCCCAAATACCCTCTTTAAGGCTTATGATAACCCCTTGTGTACCCTCTCTATGGTTTTGGATAACCTATTGGGTAACCTTTGAGTTCATAAAACATTAATCACTACCAAATAAATTGGAGGAAGATATATTTCTTACCTGTCACATAATTCATACATATATGTGTCACAAGATCATAAAAAATTCATCATATCATAACTTGTGAAAGGGAAATGGGTTGTATATACATTTCATCATAGTACAACATGTTGGACTCCTTTAAATTCTCAAAAATAATTTCTAATGATATTTCATTATGTTCAATGATGTATATTCATGATTAATAATGTTTACATATAAAAATGATCTTTTCTGTTTGTGTTTTACTGCATAAGTCAGGTTAGAAAATATTGGATAAGTATATGTCACCATTGAGGATAATTCACCGTTAATACTGAGTCACAATCAGGGTGGTCTCACTATTGTAAATACTGTTGATATGGACTCACTGACACTGCTAATCATGAGCCATAGATTCATCAGGCTACCTATTCATTGAGTCACTAATTCTTGAACTACTGGTAAATAAGTCAACATCGCATTGATCTATTGAAGGCATTTAAAAATTTTCACTTAGAAAAATTTACCATTTTAGTATAGTATGTGATGGCATGAGTCATTGTCAGATCAAGATACCAATAGAATGAATTACCGATGTTTCTAATTTTTTCTACGTTAAAGTTACCGATAGATGAACTATCATCAAGAGGAGCTTCCATCAAAACGACCTACCGACGGCTGAGCAATTATAAAGTCAAACTACAGATAGACCGACCTACTGGTCTTGTCTCACCATTATGGAGCTACCAATTCTGAGACACCATCACTCATTTTTTTTCATTTGAAATCAAAATTAATTTTAACAGTAATATTTATGAAACTCGATAACATTATTTTTTTAAATGGATTTGTCTTTATTTTTTAGAAAACATTTAATGGATGTTTGAGTACAAGGTACGAGGTACCAGCACAAGATCGAGATCATGATTCTTTCTGACCCTTTATTTTATAAAGAAAGTACATGATCCAAAAGGTAGTGTAGATACAAGAGAGATAAGCTAAAAATTTTCATACCCAATAAACACAAAACAAGTATTGCATACTGTGCATACACAAAGTCTTCGATAATAACCAAAATTGAATAAAATATACAACTCCAAATAAATAGAGGAGAATATTCAATAAACCAAATAATTACCTCAATGAAATTAGAATACAGTATCTCCCACGTTACTCTATTTTGTGGTCTATATTAAGAAACCGACTCATGATTCATTTCAACACAAATTTGAGGAGTCAAGAGATGCATAGAAAGACACATAGATAATTCTAAGTATATTCTCTTTAATTTATCCTCTATTTGAGAAATATTTTACCTTTTGAGAAGTTTTTTTTCTATCTCTCTAAGAAATACAGACTAAATACTATGTAAAACTAGAAGATACATTGATATCTTCACAAACCTATCTTTTTACAGCTTACACTCTCACAGATAATAGTGGAATAGGTCTCTTCAAGGCCTGGTTACTTGTTGTTATCACTCCCATGAAAATTGTGGATGAGATCTAATTGACTTGGATAGTATGTATAATATTATGTAATCCGATCCAAGTTGTGGATAAATCTGATTTATATAAATTTCTTGGTGGCAGGTGATTACCAAGTGGAGTGGACAATGTCTCATCATGGGACTGAACCTCTTGTTTTAAAATATTTTGTTCTTTTCAAAGTATTGTTTTCACTATTTTATTAATTCATTGAAAACATGTCTTTAATTTGATAGTTAATCTTATATAGTGTTTATATTAAAATTTGATTTATTATATTGATTTCAAAATTTAACTTAATAATAAAAATTATTTTTACTGTGAAGTAATCAATCTTTTAGAAATCATTCAAATAATCAAAAAATTTATAAATCTACTACTTTGGTTAATTGGTCCATTTTATAGTTCAAATTGGGGTGCATTTAAAAATTATTTTTGGGGGAAAAATTATAGTAACTCAATTCACCTTCCATCATGAGTTTCTAACTCCGAACAACATTTGGTATCCAAGGACTGAAAGATTTTTTAAATCTATTTTCAACTATAAATTTAGTGGTGTTTTAAAGATCTATACATTTCTATCAACTCATAAAATTTATATATTTAAAATATTTTTTAAATTTACATTAGAAAGTATCGTGATACATCCAACATACATCTTTATTTTAATGTCACAAACTATGTTCAGTGGAAACTCAAAATGAAAATTCATTTAGAAATAATGGGTTTTGAAATATAGTCTAAAATAGTTGATCAGTTTATGATTAAAACTACTGCTACAAACAACTGATATGATGCAACTAAGTCCACCTATAAAAATAAATAACAATTTAAAAATGAATTATGGTATTTTTTATGGGATGATTAATTTAATAATATTTTTTCATGTAAAACAACCTTTGAAATTTGGGATACTCCAGCTATTTAACATAAAGGAACAACTATTGTTAATGAAATGAGGCTTAACACATATACTATTAAATATTATAATTTTAAAATTTATCCCAATGAAACAATTTCCTATCTGTATCTCAGGTTCAATGAGATTCTGATTACAATAATCTCACTATGAAATACAATTACTACAAAGGAACAAATCATGCGAATCATGTGTTGTCTTCAAGAAAGATGGAGTGGGACATCAGTATCAATTAGAGAGTCTTGTGACATTGATTCATTACCTTAAAAGGATCTTATAGGTAATATAATGATGTATAAAAAATATTTTAAGGTCAATATAGATTATGTTGATGAAACTAAAAGTTAGTGGCTTACAAAACCACTTCTTCTAAACATAAAGAAAAAGATAAAGATAAAGTTCATACTAAAAGTTTAAACATCAAAGATACATTAAGTGAAAGTGATGAGGAAATGAATAAACAAGAAAGGATATTTAAGATGTTTTTAACAAGAGAATATACTTTTTATAAAGCCTAGTTAAAAAGGGAAATATTACAACAACGGTTACTGGAAACAAGATTGAAAAAAAGTAAAAATACTAATGATATAGTCTAATATGAATAAAAAAGAAAAGGAAATGTGAAATCTAACTTTTCAAAGGTAAGTTATATGAATAAATATCAGTAAAATGATATGAAGTACAGAAAAGGAAATGAAGGAAACCTAGAGTTATTCTGAGGATGTCTCTAGTGGATTAAGTTAATCAAATAGTGAGAAAGCTGACAGATCCAACATGTGTTTTATGAAAAAAACAACTGAGGTAGCCCTAGAATCTACTTCACAAAATTCTTATTTTTCTGGATATGAATCTGAATATGAATCTAAAAATAAAACTAATTAAGAGATGTTTGAATATTGTAAAATGATCGAGGAGACATGAAATGAACATAAAGACAAATATAAACCCTCAAGAAACAAAATTCTATTTCTACTACTATGAGATCTAAAATGACTGTAGAAAATGGAATGAATTATCAAATTCTCAATGAAAATATATAACATAAACTTTCTAATGAAAATTTAAAGAAGGATTTTAAATTTTTTACAAATGGTTGAGATACCTTAGTTAAACTTCTTGGAAAATAGGTTGCTCTTAAATAAACTACTGGTATTGGTTATCAACTTGGGAAAATAAATTGGGTAAAAATAAATTTTGTGTCTAATTATGAAAATTTTGGTTTCACCCCCCAAATATAAAAAATTATCTATAATTTCTAGAATGGGAAATTTTTTTATTACCTCTAGATTTTATGGACATAAAATGGCTTATTTATTCTAAAAAACCACAATCTTATTATAGGAATCCTATGAATAAAATCTGGGGCCCTAAAGATTTAGTCACTAATATTATTGGACCCAAGAAAATATTGGTACCAATGTCATTTCTTGTTTAATCTATTTTATAGGAAATCAATTTAAAGAGTTCTTTATAAGAGATTATGGTACATGGAAAATAGATGTTCAAGACACATGATAGTTGGCAACACTTGTTTCCAGAATCATACAAGGATTTATGGTAGGCAACTCACTTTTTGTTACAATGTAAAAAAGAAAAATTATTGGCCTTGTCTAAATCAGTAACAGTAATTCAATTTTAATTTCTAAAGTTATTTTTTATGGTATTAAGTACAATCTTCATAGTATTTAATAATTATGTAATGATGGACTTCTTGTTAAATTTGAAAATATTCTTGAAGTGTTTTCAATTCTAGGAATGATTTAGTTTTTACTAATTTTAGAAATGAAAAAGTATATGTTATAAATCTAGATTCTTTAATTTCATAGAATGTTTCTTTCTTGAGTTCCTTTCATAAATAGTGTTGTCTTTAGCATAGAAGACTAGGCCACTATATCATTCACTCAGTTATAAATATTAATATAAAATTACCAGTCAAGGATCTACCTAAAATAAAATTTCCAAATGCTAAAGTCTATAATCCTGGTCAAAAATGAAAACAACACAACATATCCTTCAAACCATAGAAAGAAGTTTCAACTTCTCAACCTATTGAGTTGATTCACTTGGATTTGTTTAGACCATCTAGTGTTTTATGTTTATATTGGAAGTACAATGCCTATATTCTAATAGATGACTTTTATAGGTATAATTGGACCTTCTTGTTAGATCATAAATGTTAAGCCTATTCCTACTTCACTACGTATACCAGTTAAATAGAAAACCTAAGTGGACTTAGGATAAAAACCGTAAGAAGTGATCATGTTCATGAGTTTTAAAATATATAATTTGAGCCTTTTTCTCACAAAATGGCTCTATTCACAACTTCTGTGATCCTAGGATACCCCAATAGAGTGGAGTTGTTGAAAGAATAAACAGAACATTATAATAAATATCCATGTATATGCTTACTTAATATGATATACCTATTTATTTATGGGAGGTAGATATGAATACATCTTGTTACATAATGAATAGAGTTATAATTAGACCTATTCTAAAGAAGACCGTCTATGTACTATATAATAATAGGAAACCAAAGGTTAATTACTTAAATGTATTTTTTTTTGCAAAGTATTTATTCTCAATACAAATGATAATCGTGACAAATTTTACTCTAATAGTTTTGAAGGAATTTTACTAGTTTATTCAATACCTATAAATTATTATATACTCTTTAATAAAAGAACCATGTTTTTGGATGAATCTGTGCTTGTCATGTTTGGTGAAATAGATCCACATGAGTCCAAAACCTCCTTAGAAAATCCAAAGTAAAATTAATCAAGTCTATATTTAAAACCTAAAGATTCTGATTATTTTGTTAAAGAAGTAAAAAATCCAGTTTATGATATTCTTTTAGATTATAATGAATGGGAACTCGAATATGTTGATGAACACGAAATAACCATCATTTCTTTCACTGGATCTGTTAGAACCCTTAAAAAGCATCCATTAAATTTGGTAGTTGGAAAATTAGAAAACATAACACAGACTAGAGTTTCTCTAAGAAACCATGTTGAACATCATGTATTTTTGTCTCATCTTGATAGTAAAAATATCAATGATTCTATCAATGATGAATTATGGATGATGTCTACGCTAAAATAGTTAAATTAGTTTAAAATAAAAAAAGTATGGAAAATAGTTGATAGAACCAAAGACACCAGGAAAATTGGCACTAATTTGTTGTTTAAAACAATGTGGATGAAGCTGGTACAATAGTATGAAATAAAGACGGGTTAGATTCACAAGGTTATATTCAAGAAGTAGGAATATACTATGAAGAAAACTATGGAAATTTATCTTATCTTTAATCCATTAGAATAATTCTAGCATATGAAACACATATTAATTTCAAACATTATCAAATTGATGTAAAATGTTCATTCATAAATGGGTATATAGTTGAGGATGTTTCTATCGAACAACCCATAGGTTTTACAAACCATCATTTACTAAATCATTTTTTAAAATTAACTAAAGATTTTAATTATTTAAAACATGATCCAACATATTAGTTTGAAAGTATTAACACTTTTATTTTTCTACAGGATTAAATAAAGGGATTTTTGATCCTACTATTTTCATAAAAATAATTTCTAAATATGTTTTAGTTGTTAAAATATATGTTGATGATATTATTTTTGGATCTTCAGAAAACCATTATGTGTTGATTTTTAAAAAATGATGGAAATTGAGTTTGAAATGATTTTAATGGGTGAACTAAAATTCTTTCTTGGATTTCATTTTTTCACAATAAGGAAGACATTATTTTAAATCTGAGTTAATATACTGAATATATTTTAAAATGGTTTAACTTGGATAACACTAAATGTAGTGATACTTCTATGAGTACCAACTATAAATTGGATCATGATAATGATAAAATATTAGTAGATCAAACTAATTATAGAGGTATGATTAGAAGTATTCTCATATGGACTTCTAGACGACCTAATAATTTTTTAGTGTATGTATGTCTTCTCATTTTCAAGAAAACCATAAAGATTCGCTTCTACATTCTGTTAAAATAATTTTCAAATACTTGAAATATATTACCAACATAGGGTTGTACTATCCTAGAAGACAACCGTATAACTTATTTAGTTATTATGATGCGGACATTGGTGGTATCAATTTAGATAGAGAAAGCACCTCTAGATCATGTAACATTTCGGGAAAGTCTCTATTTTCATGGTGTAGTAAGAAACCAAATTCTATAGAACTATCTATTACTGAAGCTGAATACATAGACACTAGTAGTTATTGTTCTCAAATATTGTGGATGAATCAAACATTACTTGAATATGGATATTAATTTAGACATATCCCTATAAACTGTGATAAAATAAGTGCTATTAACATTTCTATATATCTTGTTTCTCATTCAAGAAAAAACATATTGACATAAGACATCAATTTTTGAGAGATCATTATTAGAAAGGTGATATAACATTATAAATCATTAGCATTGAAAATCATCTCATTGAAATTTTTAATAAGCCATGAAATTTGGAATGCATAACTTACATTAGACATGAGTTAGGGATGATAAATTTTGTGTGACTAAATATTCAGTGTCTCAGCGTTGATGTCTCACCATTGATGAATCACCCTTGATGTATCACTATTGATGATTCACCATTGGGTGTATCACCATTGATGACTCACTATTAATGAATCACCATTGATGAATCATCAATGATGTCTCACTATTTTGTATCACTATTAATATCTCACCATTGTGTCTCACCGTTATGTCTCACCATTGTTCCTCACTGTTTTGGGACGCTGTTCTATATTATGTTATTTTTTAGTGTAGAAGTTAAAACATAACTGTTTAGTTTATGTAATTATATTTTAATATATATTTCCCAATATATGAATTATAAATCCCTAAATTATAAAACATAAATCAATACAACTCTCTTGCTCAATCTCACACTCCTTCTCTCGAATTCTTCTCTCATAAACTACCACCCTTCTCCTTTGAAATATAAACATCAAATCTTATCTATAGATTGAGTTGAGAATGTTTATATGAAGTCTATGAATGAGTCACAACCTTATAAGAAGCGTAAAGGTGAATTCAGTCGACCTAAACCCAAACCCATCAATCTAAAATTTTCAATCCAAATCACCACTCCCGAAAATAATTTCATTCGAAATGATTACTATCAAGTAAGTAACTTTTGTTGAATGTGTTTCAAGAACAAGGTTAGTTGGAGTGATTCTTCTACAACACAAGAATTTTTTATCCTAATATTTTTCCTGATTTTTATTTGTATGCAGAATTTATTCTCCAAGGTAGTGAATAGTTTTGGATTAAATATTTGATAAATGGTGAAAGCGTTTTCTTTTCCTCAAAGAAGTGGAATGAATTATTAAAATTACATAAAAAGGTATCTTTATTGATTATCAAAGTGGCCCTCCTTTTATCAGTGATATTTTTAGTTTTAAAGAGGCATTAGAAAAGATTACTGAAAAAATAACTTCTATAAGACAAATAACAACAGGTCTTGATTGTGAATATAGAATTTTGTTCAAATTTATCCAGTACCTGTTATGTCAAAGAAAATGGGATATTTCCTCTCTTAAATACAATAATGTCTATTTGCTATATCTGAGGAAAAGGAACCCAAGATTAACTCCAATAGGTATTTTATGGAACATATGAATGTGATGATGGAACCCCAATCCAAGTAAAATTCATTGTTTTATTTGAAGTATATTTCTAAAATATTGAAATTCAATGGTCTGGTGAGGGAGAATGAAGAATCAATAACTAATTTTGATGGGTTTTTCATCACAAATATCATTTGTAAGATAATGGAGATAAATTGTAATCCTTGGATGAAATAATGGGATGAATAAAATGATAAGATATTTGAGAATTTCAATCCTTTTGAGAACCCCTCAAGGCCAAGAGATAAGGATTCTCCTATTCTAGGACCAAATGAGGTTGTAGATTATTCTGAAGAAGAATA
Organism: Viscum album; assembly: GCA_963277665.1. NCBI lineage: Eukaryota > Viridiplantae > Streptophyta > Magnoliopsida > Santalales > Viscaceae > Viscum > Viscum album. The sequence goes on from OY728165.1 coordinate 2,105,467,720, forward strand.
AAACATTGATGTAATTCAAGGATTAGAATATCTTATTAATGATAGAGGTGACCTTGATATTGGAAGAAGTCTAGAAAAGATGACCTATGGACCTGATATCCCCCATAATCCTCTTCTTGAAAAATAACCTCTCATGATAGAATATGATGGTGAAGAGACAAAGGAATCAGGAAATATTGAATATGCTAGTGAAGGTGTAGGTGATGAAAATGATGATTGTAATGGAAAATATGAATAAAGTAATGATGAGGTATAATAAGAGGACGATGGTGATTAAGAGGAAGAAGAACATGATGAATGATAAGAACCTGGTAATAAAAGTGTAGATGATTCAAATTATAAGGAATAAGATATAAGTTGTGAATCTGATAGTGTTTCAAACCATCCAGTTGACGAAAAAGGTCCTGTTATAGAACATATTGATCATATTTTAGATCTCGTTGAGCCTGAAAATCAGGATGATGCTGCTTTAATGGAAGAAAAACCAGTTTTGGAATCCCATGAAGCTCCTGAGTCAGTTGTGGTGGAGGAGAGAGCTCCATATGTTCTTATGAATGAGGAAATTTAGTTTTAAGAAGATGTTATAATATCTGTGTTGCAAGAACTTGTTTATTTCAGAAAGAGATCACCTTTTGAGATAGAATCTCCTATCGAAGAGAAAGTATCTATTCAGGGGGAGAATCATATAGAAAGGATAAGAGTTGATACTATCATTCCTTATGATGTGATTGTGGATGAATGGGAAAATTATCTAAGCTATATTACTTTTGGATTAGAATAACCTTATTCAGATGATGGGGCATCTGATCCCAATGGTTTATTGATTGAAGGAGTGGATAGGTCTCAAAATGTTCTAGTTGGGAAAAATCTGAAAATTCCACATATTTCAACAGTAGATCCTAATCCTTATTCTAATTCTATTTATACTTTAGTTGCACAAATCCCATTAGATTATGTTACCCCGAATTATTTCTAAATTTTTAAGGAAGATTTGTGTTTAGTTATTGGAATATTACAACCCCAAGAAGCTACTGTTTTGATGTCCTAGTGAATCAGATGATGCTATGTTGGTAGAAATACTTCTTTCCAAGATTTAACCTCAATTATTTTTAGAAGATCAAGAAGTGATATTTGAGAGGAAAGGATAAGTGATGGGTTAGATGCACTCATTCAAATTTTGAATGGTATGTCAACTATGTAGGCAACATCCATGGATAGAAATGTCTCCTATATATTTCGTGAGGATAAGTAATAAGTGATGGGTTTGAAACTCCTCATATATCTCCAGATTTATCAATTTTGATATCCTTTCTCAAAGATATAGTCATCGAAGCCTCAACTTTAGCTACTCATACTATTCATAATTCTAATATTCAGTTGATCAGAATGGATATTAGATAAGATATTTAGACTATGATGGGTGGCACAGACTTGGAAAACCTAAGAAAGATTAAGTAGATCATTGATAATATATATGACATGGTAAAATGTGACATGAAAGAGGATATTAATGATCAAGAGGAAATTACAAACAAAGTAGATTTATACTTTAGAATTATTACACCAAGCATTAACTAGACAGAAAATTTAAATATTTGGTTGAAAATATGAGGATACCCCTTTTTTCTCAAGCCTTTAAGGAATAGGTCAAATAACATAAAGAGTTAACCTCTTCTCTTAAATTTTAGTTAAATGAATAAGGATGATTTCACAAAGGATATAGTGAAAGGTAGGCGGATCATCATGGAGTATTTTAAATAGTTGAATCCTTTCCTACATTATCAGAGTACTGCAATTGTAGCACCTGAGTCCTTTCTTATTGGACTAGTGACTGATAACCATCCTTCAAGGTCAATCTATCAGTCTATTGATCCCCCATTCAGAGTTGTTGTGACCCAAAACCCTTTTTATATTCTTCCTATAACTCTTAATCCCTTTCCTATTTCTACAACACACGATCATAGTCATCTAAGACCTATTATCTATAGGGAAGTCATAGATCATGTATCTTCTACTAAGAGTATTCCACCTCTTGTACCCTATGGGCTTTAATTCATCAAGTATTTAATTTGGATTATTTTGTTCCTTCTATTCCTCATGATTCTCCTTTTTATAATGGAAAGGAACCTATCGATCCCTCTTCATAGAATATGTGATTGGATTTATCTTTGATAGGGATGTAATTTTTTATTTTCCTCATCTACAGTATCATCCATTTACCCTGAAATAAATTATCACTTTTTTCTATATTTTGTGTTCTTTATCTCTTATTATTAGTTTACTTTTTAATAACCCCAAAAGCGGGAAATATGTGAGATGTAATTTAACATAACATAAGAATTGTTATAGATTTTAGATAATGAGTATATTTAATTGGGTTTAATTTTATTTTCATTGATTATGTCTCTCTTATGATTCAATTTCATATAATCAATATGCCATGTAAAGAAGAATTGTTACTTTGATCATTATGAATGGAATGTTAATGTCATGATTTGTGATCATAAAAAGGGGGATATTGTTGGACTCCTCATGTTTTAATGCTAAAAAATAATGCATAATAACATTTCATTATGTTAAATTATATTTATTCATGTTTAATTATGATTACATAAAAACATAATCAATTATGTTAGTTCTTTAATACATAAGAAATGTTAGAAAATTTGGCTAAATATATTTCACTGATGAGGAAAACTCACTGTTTAGGCTGAGTCACCATCATGGTGGACTCATTGTTGGAATTTTCATTGATATGGACTCACAGGAACTGCTATGTACGAGTCAAAAATATATCAAGCTACTAATGCATTGATTCACTGATTCTTGACCTACCAATAGCAAAGTCACTATCTCATTGAGCTACCAATAGTGTTTCAGAATTTTTAATAAGGACAAGTCACCCTTCAGGCCTAGTTACCGATGGAATAAGTAACCTTGAGATAATTATACCAATATAATGACTTACCAATGTTAGGAATTTTCAATAAGTAAGAGACACCGATAGATGAACTACCATCATGATGACCTACCTTCAGAATGACCTACTGATGGCTGATTCATCATCAATTTGAAATATCGAAATACCAACCTATTGATCATGTATTACAGTTCATGAGATACCAATCTTGAGAAACCGTCACTCATTTCTTTTTAATTTAAATTCAAAATTATGTCTAATGGTCATATTTATAAAACATAGTACTATTATTTATTATAATGACTTTCTGCCTTTTGCAGATAATATTTAATGGATGTCAGAGTATGAGGTACGAGGTTCTAAAACATAATCGAGATTATGCTCCTTAGAGACCTTGCACTGTATAAAGCAACCATCTGATCTAAAAGGTAGTACATAACCATGGGAGTTTAGCTAAAAAGTCACGCACCCAATAAACAAGAAATATGAACTACCTAATCTGCTTTCATGAGGTTATTTCTAAGAACCATAGTTGAAGAACATTTACATCTTTAAATAAATAGAAGATAATATTCATCAAACCCATCATTAACTCTTTGTAAGTAAAAGATAGTATCTCCAATGAAACTTTATTTTTCAGGCTATTTTGAGAAACAGACTCGAACTGCATTTCAACACAACATTAAAGAGTCATGAGCAGTATAGAAAATCATCCAAATCCTTCTAACTGTATTCACTTTAACTTATGATCTTTCTGTGAACTATTTTAACTTTTAATTAGTGTGTGTGTCTCTATCTAATAAACACACATTGAATCCTATATCAAACTAGAAAATACATTTATTTCTTAAAAAAACAATCATTTTACACTATCACTCCCATGAATACTAGAGGAAGAGGTCCCTACATGGCCTTGTTGTTTGTTGTTATCACTCCCATAAAAACTATAGATGTGGTTTAACTGACCCTGACAGTGTGTCTACTATTTATTACACCAATCTACGGTGTCGATTAAGTTTATTTATATAAATGTTTTAGTGGAAGGTCATAAACATGTGAAGAGGACTAAATCTCAGCTTGATACTGAATAACTTATTATAAAATCTATTGTGCCTTTCAGAGATTTGTTTTCTATATTTTATTTATTCATTGAAAACATTTCATTACATTGATAGTTAATCATAAATAGTGTCTATATTATAATTTAATTTGATAGATTGATTTCAAAGGTTAAAATAATAATACATATTATTTTTACTATGAAATAATCAATCTTTGAGAAATCCTTCAAAAAATCAAAACATTTATAAATATGCTACATTGGTTAGCTGCCCCATTTTTTATTTCAAATGGGGGATCATTTAAATAAATATTTTAGACATCAATTTTTATAGGAACTCAATTCACTCCCCTCTTGTGTGTCCTAATCTGGCCAAAATATCCTGATTGAAATAAATTTAGTTCAAAAAAATATTATTATGACAACAATAAACCATCTATAGGAATGATTAGGATGGTATCTTAGGATCATATCTTTAGTAAAACATCAGTAGCACAAATATTTGTTATTTTTATAGAATAGAAATTATATAATAATATAATTAAAATTTTCTTGAAGAAAATATCGCTTCCGTTTTAAAATAATTACATTAAAATGTAATGGTTTCCATATATTACAAACATATTTTCATTGAAAATAACATTGTAAATTTATAGTGGAAAATTTAAATCCATAATATTTTATGATGGTGGGAAATACCATTCATGGAGTGCATCTTAAAACAAATATTAGGTTTTCATTTTTGGTAAAAAGTCACAAGGTCCTTGTTTGGAAAAATAATAGATTAATTATTTTAAACCATTTAGTAAAAATTAAAATATGTGTAAAAATGTCCTTGAAATCATTGTAGAATAGTAAAAACATTATTGGAAATATTTTTAGAAAACATGGACATGGAAGAGACATGATTTTCAATAAAGTGAGAAAAAGATTCATTTTTCCCTAAAAAATTAGTTTTTACTCCTTATTTATCAATTTAGAAGATACTAAAGGAAAAATGTATAGTATAAAAAATAAAAATAGGATTATAAAATTAATGATGTAATTTATAGTTTTATCATAATATTTAGTCATTAAAAACATGGTCATTAATGACAGTATTGTAACATAAAACCCTTACCACTTTGGAAACATATAAATCATTAGCATCATGAAATAAATAAACATATATAGATATAAATATCCCATTATTTTCATTATTACAATTATAAAATAATTTCATGATCATTATATACATCACAAAAAATAAACCAATGGTGTATAATTTATGCATCCCATATAAATAAAAGTGAGATGAAACTCCCTTACCTCATGTATAGAATTTCTCTATACGCATTTAAGCCACATATATAATTGATATTGGTTTATTATATATCTATTAAATATAAATAATATTATATATCACACTATATATTATTTATAAGACCTTTAATTACCCATTTATCAACAATTCCTTATTAAAATCACGTTTTGGATAATAACTACTTTGTATTTTGATGAGTGTTTTGATTTGGTATTTTTAGTCCTTTTACATTGATCATGGATCCATTATTTATATTATTCTAACAATTATATAAATATAATTTAATTAATTATATGAAAATTTATAGTCATCCATAAATGTTAGAGGTAGAAAATTAATTACATCATTCATGCAGACGATAGAGCATACATACACAGGAATGATATTTCCATTTTTGGGAGAATGAAATGAAAGAAAAGTAAATAACATTTAAAATTTATAGAAATTTTTTTAAGTAAAATATATAATATATATTCACTAAATATATCCTTATTACTATACATTTAAAAATAAAAATAAAAACGAATCACATCACATTATGGAGGCGATATTCAACACGTACACATGAGTGATGTTAATGATTTCAAACGAATTGGAAGGTAATAAAGTAGATGTGATATTATAATTATATGAGTATAAATATTACATAAATATCATATATAATCATCAAATCCATAATTATATCTATCAATTATTGTTGGTTATGGAAAATTAATATCATTGGTTCGTGAGGCAGTAGTTTATCGTACACACGATAGATAGTTTCATTTCCCATTTGATGGAAGAGGATATGGATATTGGTTATTAAATTAACATAATAAAATATAATAATATTATATACACTGATTATATTATATCTTAATTTATTAATAATCATTTATGTAGGTGGAAGAATAAATAAAACAAATACATTCTGTTAGGAACAATACCTCTTCCTTAAACAAACTCATTTGGTTTGCACAAAAAGAATTCCTAGAAGGGTTTAAAAATTATAATAATTACCCTAGGATGAAGGGAGGAAATTAAGTAATATATTTACATAGTTATTTTTTAAATAAAAATCCTTTTTTAGTGTGATGATGACATAGGAGGGGATTCCTTTTATAAATTAGGGAGAAGACACACAAGGAATTTTAGAAAAAAAAAAGATAAACAAATATTTTAAACCTAAAAAATGCTACCAAATGGCTCCCAAATTTCTCATTTCGGAATGCCATATCATATAAGGTATAAATATGGCTATAAAATAAAAATAAGAAAGAAAATTATTTCATTTTAACCCCTATCGTTTTATTTTAACCTCCTGATAACCAATGTTTTATCCTTAACCACATTAATTATTTTTTTACTATTTTTAATTAATTTTGAATCAAATTAAGTCAAAAATATTATATAATATTAATTATGAATATTAAAATTAGTTAATAAATTTTTCCAAATTAAATAAATATAATTTTAAGAATTTAATTTAATATTAAACATGCACACAGGATGAAAAAGATGGTTTTCAAAGAAAAATTGATCATAAGATTAAGATTTTTTATATGAAAATTTAATATAAATTTAAGTTAAATGAAATAAATGGGACTAATAATATTATAATTGAACTAATTTCACTTTTAAAAATAGATTAAACCAAAATTGGACTTGTAATTATTTAAATGAAAAGAAAATATTTAATAAAAATCTGTACTTTTTGACAATTCATTTAAAAATAAATTTATAAAAAATACTCAAAAATTTATTACAAGATATTTTTTAAATTTTTATTTCAAAAATGGAGTTTTATTTTTATAATAAATTTTCTAAAACTTTCTAATTCTAATTTCAATTTTTTTACAAAAAAAATTAAAATTAATTTTTTTGAGAAAGTATTTTTGAAGCAAATGAAGGCTTTATTAATAATTAAGTACTTTTTATCAATATATTTTATTTAAGTAAAACGATTATTGTTAATTTTAATTTTTTTATTCCTACTCATTTCACAAAGATTAACATCTACGTTTTAAAAATCAATTTTAAATTATAATAATAATATTATTTTTATCTTTATGTTCATTAAATCTCAATGTTATGTATTACACAAGCTGTCAAAATATATTAAATTTATTTGAAAAAATATATGTCATAAAATGTCAGGGTGATACATGTACAAAAACAGCCTAAACAACCTTGACCATAAGTCTAGTTGTCTTACCCCATGGATATCTATAATAAGTTATATTCCTTCTTAGAATACCATTAGCTATTACACACTGGGGTCAATTATCGTACTAAAAAATATCCCCACTAGCCGACACATATTATTTTCTTGTGATTTTTCCTCACTTATACACAAGTTGGGGAAAATCACATTTGGTTACTCATCCAGAAACTACTCCCAGAAAGGATCTTTTAACCACAATGTTCTAATTAGGTAGGATACCGGAAATAAAAGTGCACAATGTTGAAATGAGTAGTATAATTTAGTATTTTAAGTTTCAGTTTTCTAATGGTGATACACTAACTCTCCTTTTAAAGAAAAAATCCCTCACTGTGGATCTTAAACCTAAAAATCAGACAATGCCACTATGTTTTTACTTGTATTGGATATGAAAGCAGTATAATAACTAGGCCCCTTCTATAGTATAGGTACCCCACCATTACAAGGCCATTGGGTCCTAGATCACAAGGAGCCACCAGCTTCCCCATAGACATGTATTGTCCCCTTATCTGTTATAAGGACTAATATGGCCTTAAATTCACATGATTTTCCACATAATTTATCTATGTTTTTAATCATTTAATTTTTTAATTTTTGTGTTTTTATTAAAAAAAATTACATAAATAATTTTTTCTTGAATTCTTTAATTAATCAAATTTTCATAACGAATCAAGTATTTTATACCTTTAAATACACTATTTGAGTTTCACTTATCTTAATATTATAATTTTATTTTATGTTTTTATTTTTTAAAATAATTGTATATTGTAATATTTTTTTAATTAATTACCCAATTAATCATTTTATTTTCAATTAATTAACATGGTATTTAATTTGATAATTTATCTTTTAATTTAGATTCATTTAAATTAATCAACATCATTTATTTGTTTTTATCAACTTATACTGAATTTATTCTTTTTTATTTATTAATATTTTTCCTTTAAATTTAATATAACAATTCTTTTTATAATTTTTAATTTAATTATTCAATTTAATAACATACTCTGTATTTATCATAAGTTGTATGTTTAAGTTTTATTTTGATAAAATAATGTTTTTTTCATTTTATATCTTCGTCTAGTTGATTAATTAATTAATTTAGATTTTTAAATATTTAATTTCTATACTGTTTTAATTTCATTAATTTTGTTTCATGTTTGCAGTTAAAAACATATGGCACATATAAATCATCATGACACTATTGGTGATTCAATGGTTCACCGATACATTTTACCCTCACTCACCTTCACCTCTCCCTTTAATCAATTTATTTAATAAATTGAATTTTTTAATTTTCACCTTAATATTATACTATAATATTTTCAAATTATTTTAACATCAACAATTTTTTTAATTAATGTGATTACAATTAATAGTTTGATACTCTAATTTGAATAATTAATGAAAATCCAGTATCACATAATTTATTTGACTATATTTAGTTTTTAATTTTAGTTTTTAGATTTTAGTTTTAATTTTATAATTAATTAATTAATTAATTATTTTAAAAAATCTATGTGTTAGTTTTAGTTTCATTAAATTAGTTGAATAATGTTTTTTGAGGTAATATTTTTAGTTACTGACTTAGTTGTGTTACCGATGCTTCTCATACACCCACTTTTCCCTTTGACCAACCGATAACCTCATATCACCGATATTTCACACCAACTATCAGTAGCTCAGCAGATACCAATGCACCATTTATAATATTGGTATCATGCATGGTACCGATGCCCCATTCATCCTCTAAATGTCATACCGACTCAACTCCATCCCATGTAACTGATACCCCATCAGTAAGATATCTTCTCACTGACACTATGACCCAACCATCCTTCCACCGATCCACTTCCCATCACTACCACCGCTTCTCCCTAGATACACCAACATTTTCAATCTCCAAACCGATTCCTTAATCTAGGATTAACATTAATACAATTAATTGAATTTGAGATTGAACATCAGAAAATTTTAGACATGAAGATTCATGATTGAGGCCGAATCCGCTCAAATTACGGGATCTGGACCACCATGGCTTGAACCTCTTGCGCCACTTTCGAGGTGGGTTGGCCACCGATAACTGAAGGTTGGCCACTCTGATGCTGGAGATCTATACTGCCACATATGGAACTGGAGTTTGAAGAGATGAAGTTAAGTTCGAACCACCAACCTCATCTGAGGAGAGCCACTGAGTTGACGAGGGTCTGTGCCACTCCTACAGATCACCATTATTGTAGAAATATCAATCCGTTGTAGTGGTGGAGAACCAGAGGACACATATATTCTGGTTGTCGATGGTTTAAGGGTGAATAAGAAACCACCACATCCCTTGCCACCCGGTGGAGAAGATAATGGTGGGGGGAGATTAGTTTAATTAATAGCTATAATTAAAAATAATAATAAAATAATATAATGAAAATATTATTAAAAATAAAATAAAATAAATAATAAAATAAAATATAAAATAAATTAATAATATATATATATATATAAATTATTAATAATATTTTTCAATAAATAATTTTTTTGTTATAATTAACTAATTAAATTAGAAAAATTTAAAATATTAAAAACAATATTAATTATAATAATAATAAACATACTAAATTTATCAATAAAAATAAAAATTAATAATAATATTAACTAAAATAAATATTTAACTTAATAATGAATTTTGTCTATAAATAATAATGATAATTTCAGTCCTATATTATGTAATTAAAAATATCAAAATCAATGATGTTAATAAAATAATAAAATAATTTGTAAAAAATTAATAACAATTTTAAATTAAATAAAGATAATAGTTAACAGAAATAAATATAAATTTTTAAATAAGAACTAAATAAATATTAATATGAATAAATAATATTATTTTTCACTTAATATTTTTATATTTAGTTAAATAACTTAGTTTTTATTAAACCTTTTAAAAAAAATTAATTTATTTATTAACTTATACTCTGTTTTTTTACAGATTCATGCAATGCCAGAATGCCATCAAGATTTAGCTCAACCACCTGGAGCAGAGTTAGTTACAAGGGTTTTATTAGTGTGACACGGCATGCCACAGAAATGTTCATGTCTGCGGTAAAAAAAATAAGAACTTACCATTGTCGAGGGAAACAAATAGTGATGGAAATTAGATGACAATATATTTAAAAGTAAAAGATGTAGAAATATGGAAGGGGGAGATGAATCATTCACTTATCGACACATTACATTAGAGATTCCTTAAAGATGATTGGAGTACCACTTCTCAGAGTTCTTGCAGAGCAGATACAGGAGTAGTGCTACATCATTGAAGTACAAAGGGAGGTCCTTCCTTCCCCTGTTCATTATAAATTTCAATTCTATTAATTAAATGGTTTCATGGTTGATTTTTAAAATGATAGTTAGCTAAAATTATTGTTTCAGTGAATGTATTTTTCTACTTTTTTTAATCAATTTTCATTTTTCACTCATTCTTCTCAATGTTTTTAGAATTGATCAGCAAGATCAATTCTGAATCAACTAAAATTATTCATAACAATTACATTTAATATTAAATTCCATTGTCATTTAGTGTGTTTGATCATGTATACAATTTCTTTTATGTTTCTTATTAAAAAAACTTCAAACATTTGGCAAGATTATTCTGTTGAATTTTTCAAATATAAATTTTTCATTTGACCCTTTCATGGAGTGGTGAACTATGGGATTGTTCAATATGAATGACTTATCTCATGGTGAGGGAAATAAGTCAACTTTTATATTAGATATGTTGAATCTAAATTTAAGTGATCAAGAAACCTTTTTAAACCAATATGATAAGTCTTTTCCCATGAATATCTCTTGACTGTTCATCTTTTAGCATTACTTGTCTCAGTTGTTTTCCACTTGTCATATTTTTTTCTATTTCATCATAGCTTATAACAAAAATATATATAAAAAAGTTGTGTTTCTTACTAACTTATAAAAATATGAAAATATATAAAAAGTAAAAAGTAAAAAAAATTATATTGCACCCACTATTGACAGCAATGGGTGTTTTGAAAAAAAATATTGGGTCACATACCATACATGTGGGATCAACCCTACAAACCACTGTACATTATAGTACATAGAAAAACTAAAAAAATTAACCATGGATCATTTTCAATGATGAGTGGGTCCTTTTTTGGTACCATTTCCAGGGAGGGATTCGAGTGACCACTTTTCTTAAAATAAATTTCAAAAAAATCCAATAAAAAAACTAACAAAATTTAAATATATAAAACATAGTAAAAAAAATCTACTTTGATTCACGAATTTTTTTCCTACTATTTTAATTTAATTTTTGTTGTTATTGAACTTGTACTGCTTTAAACTATTTTTTATGCTAAAATAATTTTGTTATTTCTTATTTCATGAGCACTATATATACTATTCATATATTATATCCCTTGAACATTGAAATAGATAAACACATAATTTCTCTTAAGAAGAAGAAAAAATTTGAAATGGAAAATTTAGATAATGCAGTTCCTATTAAAAATTTCCAAAACCATCACCATGAACTCTTAGATGACTTCAAGAGTCATAGTATGAGGGAGTTCCAACTCCGTCAAGTGTTAAGGAATCCTTCATCCATTAGGTTATATCTTAGATCTAGGAGCTATGAGTTGAAACAATCCCACATTTCTCCACTTTCTTCTATTAATGTACTCTATAATGAAAAAATATCCTTTTTTAGAGATTTCAAAAACATTGTGTAGCAATTGTCTACTTTAGGACTCACAAAAAATGAATTTAAAAAGAGTTTATTTCTCTTTTTCCTTAAATTTAATGCTATAAAATAGTTTTTTAGTCTAGATGAGAACATATTTGAGAATGGGAATCAAGTCTATAATTCATTTATATGGAAATTTTATCCCCAAAGTCATAAAGGAGAAATTATTTAAAAAAACGTATTTTTATCAACAGGATGGAGAAGCCTTTCATGAGGCTTGGAATAGATTTAGGGATCTTCTTAAGAAATATCCCCATCATCAACCGCCATCACACCTTCTCATGGATACCTTCTATGAAGCGTTGTCCTCCCTTAGTTAGAGTTTAGTTGTTCATAAAGATAAGGGAAATTATAATGATAAGATTGATAAAGAGTTAAGAAATTTTTTTAAAAACCATTCTTTTTACTCTCAACATAAAAATTCAAAAAGAATAAGAGTGAATAGAAATCCTAATACTGGTTCTGTAATGGAAATGAATACACAATCCCAAAAAGATGAAATAACCAATTAACTTTAATCCTTGAAAAAGTAAAATTCCAAACAATCTATGAATTGAGTAGGATTTCAAAACACAATTAAATATCTTAGGGAAACATGTACCCCATGTGGATTGTTTGGGAGCACTGAGAAACATTTCCCAAATTTTGAATTCTCCGCTATATAAGAAAACTCAAATTTTGTTAACTATATTCCTAGGATACTTGATAAGAAATACCCATTTTCAAAAAATTAAAACCAAGGCTATAGTAACCATCCCAATTTTTCGTGGATAGAAAAATGCATAATCAAATAATCCACTACTATTAATTACCAAATCCCGCGTAGACAAAATATTGAAAACAAAATGAGGGCAGAGTCTTCTAGTGCACCAGAAAATTATGGTTGTCATGTTAAATAAAAACTAGATCTATTTTAAAATATAATCGACTCTCAAGTGGAATGATTCAATACACAATTGAATAAATGTAGAGACCCAAGCTTGACATACATTGACAATACATTTCTTTTGAGGAATACATAATAAATTACACAAATAGACACTTAAAGACCACATTATTTTCGTGTATTTGGAAACTTAGAAAACATTCATCTTTCTTGCTATAATATCTTCAATATCTTCCATAAAGATCTTCCCTATTAATTTTACTACCTAAAATCATTATTTATATCCTAGGAAAAAGAAAACATAAAAAGAGTGAGCTCAAATTCTCAGTAAGGGCAAACAATGGGAACATAAAAAAATCCACTATCTTTCGAATGTAAAACCATGAACATAATGTTTAAATATCATATTATCAACTCATAAAATAAATATTATCATTTTTAAGGCATAAATCATAAATTAACATGACCATAATAACATTTCATTGACATAAAACATGTATTTGTGGGAAAAAAATAAGAAAATAATATGATACCCATAGTAGCTAAGGCATTGCTGCAAAGACCAGCATAGTGGACAAAGTCCATTAATAAAATGGGTATACTTTCCATTCCATCCCTATATTATTGAACTAGATGAACATTATTTTCTAGCCCCGTATTACTGAAAAGGATTTACCTACTATTCCAGCCACGTAACACTGAACTGGATTTACCTTCCATTTGAGCCCTGTATTACTGAACCAGATTTACTTTTCATTCCATCTATTTCTATTTCATGAGATATAAACCTTTACTAAATGAATTGGAGAGAGATATATGTCTCACACATCTCATAATGAAATCATTCTTACAAGTTCCACAAAAACATAAATCATTCATCATAGCATAAAACAATAAATAAAATGTGTTTCTTAAACAGCATTCCATCATAACAAAATCCATATAAGATATATGGGTTTCCTAATAAAAATAAAATAAATGTAAAGATAGGTATATAAAAATAACCCTATGTCATCTTGATGGAAAATAATTTTGATAAAACACTTGAACTTAATACTTGAGGAAAATATCCTTTCATCTTGAAATACGATTTATTTTCTAGAAATAGTGTGAAATTTTTAAAGACATGAATTTAGATGAAAATAAACATGAAAGAGTGTACAAGATGGTTCATGGAAAAAAGGCATCATGAAAAAGTAAAATCTATTCATGTCATATAAGTTAAAAAACATTCTCCTTGCACTTTTTTCGGAAATGTCAAAAAGTACCCCATACAGAAAACAAATGAAAGATTCCTTCCATACCATTTAACAAAAATTTCCCATAGGGTAAAATTAAATGTAAAAATAATTAGTATAACATAAATAATATTATATATTTAGGAAACATGGATTTGAATGATTAATATTCCTCAGCAAATACTTGTGAATAAACAATCTCAGATAATAATGAGATTGAAAACTTATCCCTTAACTTAGGTCTAATATGCTTCGTCTGTATCCTAACATATTTTATAATGTTTTAAATAATGTTACTAATTTATTCTACAATAAAAATCATTTTTATGATAAAATATATGATCATATTTTAATCCGTTTGATAGTAACATTTCATCATTACTCGGTATTGAGGTATTAATTACTTTATGTTCTCATGCATGTTTTGATGGATAAGTCGTTAATAATATTTTTAGGATATAGATATATCATTTAAATTGTGGTATTATCATAATATATATCATATTTATTCATTAAATTAATTTATATATTCATTATTTAATGAGAATTATGTATAACGAATCAAATCGCATTGTGGAGACGGTAAGCCGTATGTACGCACGAGCAACGATATCGTTCCCAAAATTACTGAATGGTATTGAAGTGGATGGTGTATAGTATCTAAAAATCAATATCATTTTATATTGATAATATATATATATTTATTAATTCCACCATTATACCCATCCATGTAAGGTGGTGGTGAAAAATAGATTACACCACAGCGTGGAGAAGGTAAGTCGTACATACACACATATGGTGATTTCATTTTTCATAGGAAGTGTAGAAGGTGTAATATGGTTGTTTCATGATAATAATAACCTCTAATAATATAATTAATACTTTATTTATTCCTTTATAATAAAACAACTCATGAAGTTGAAGTAGAAGAAGAAAGATGTTTGAAATAATTAGTAAATGATATTACCTCTTCTTCGACACACCTCTTCTAAATCTCCTCTTAGAGCACTAGATTTGGTCTTTAATGAAAACCAGGGCCTCTAGAATGTTACTAGGTAAGTTTATAAGGGAAATGGGAAGGGTATGGTCGAACTAGAATGCTCAAAATGATGTGAAGAGTTGATGGAGGAAGTTCCCATTTATAATTGAGGCGAGGGGACTTTTGGAAACCTCAAAAATATTAACTTATAAAATTTTAAAAATAATACCAAATACCATTAAAATGGGATATATTATAAGATAAGATATGATAAGATTCAGATATCTTCAAAAAATAAAATTTAGACAAGTATCGATGTCAACTTAAACACCATTATTTTAATTGAAAATTAGTTATTCTATTTAATCTTAATTAAGATAACAAATGTTTTGATATGAAATGAGTATAATTTTTACTTATTTGAATAAAATTTTACCATAAATGAATAATTTAAAATATTTTATACCCCATCATAATTATTATATATTTTTGAAATTGTTTTATGATTTTAAAATAATTTTATAAAACATTATTTTAACAAAATAACAATTGTGTCAATTTAGACTCTATTCATTTCATGGACATTTAGAAATATCAAGATAAGATTTTATCCCTAAAAAAATATTTTATTATACCTTTAATGAGTTAAGGACATCTATAACATACATTGGAAAAATTAATTATCCAAAATTATATTTATTATAATATTTTTAATTACATTAAATTTATATATTCACTATTAAAATAATAACCACATCAATATTGTGTAATTATTTAATTAACTTACTTTTAGAATAAAAATTTGAAATAAAGTAATATTATGAACATAAATTTACTATATTTTATAATAATATACATAGTTGCATTTACCTTCATGAAAATTCAACTTTATATATGTTATACTTATTAAGTATGAATGTGGAAACTTTGACATCACTTTAAATAAAATAAAATAAATGTCATAATATATTCTATAAAGCCGAAAATGGTCATGTGATCTAAAATTGGATTCTTATAGTCTATATACACTCAAAAAATATTATTTGGTCATTTTTGGGCTTTTTTATGATTATCATAATTTTAGAAAAAATTATTTTATGTATTTGATATCAATTAATTTATTTTTACATCATTAAAGTATAATACTTTAAGGTAATTATTAATGTCATAAAAATTAATAATAAATTAACATGATATAGGTAATTATTTTATATTTATATATAATATTTAGTTTCAATGATATCACCTAGTTACCCATATATTAATATTATTATACTTATATAAGAAATGTGAGTTTGACATTTTTGTCACTTTTATTGGTTTTATTAATATCAATGTCATTTTCATTGTCATGTTTCCCTTAAATGACTATTTTTAGATCCTAAGATATCAATAATATAATTTTATTCATCATGAAGGATTTTTTTAGGTTTTAGGATCATTTGATTCTCCTCATCATATAATTTGTTACTCTAATTTACCTAATTTACCTTTAACCACGTTAAGTAAAAATTACCGTAGTTAATATTCATAATATCCAAAAAAAATAAAGAAAGCTATAAAATTAATTTAGACCTACTGATTCCAAATATGGAATTTATTTTTCATAATTCAAAACACATAATTTGAAGAAACTAATTTAAAATACATTCCTATTGCCAAAAACAAAAAAGCATGTTTTTACGAAGAAAAAACTTATCAGAAGATTATCATGAGTTTATGTCCAATTTTAATTTTAAATTACATAAAATGACAAAAAATGGGTTAAATTATTAAAACAAAATCCAATTAAACTTTAAAACAAATTAAAAATATTATCTAACTATAAAAATAAATTAAATGAAAAGGCAATTTTGAATTAAAATGTAGTATTTTTCCCTATTCATTAAAATATGAATTTTATCAGAAAAATAATATTTTTTTAAAAGTAAATTTTTATGTCCCTATTCCAAATAAGAAGTTTATTTTTTCAAATAGGATATATAAATGTGTTAAAAATAGATTTAAAACGTGTTCTCCATCAAAAGGTGATAAAACAACATTTTTTAAAGATACTTCTTTTATCTGAAAAATTGATTTTGTTGTTATATCATATTCTATAAAATAAATAAGGTGAATTTTAATGTTTTATAAAACTCAAAATATGGTCAATACTCTTCATAATAGCTAGTTTTTATCCCGTTAATTAATAATATTTTAATTATATATCACAGTTTAGTGAAACTAGGTATTGCGTACAACACATGCTATCAAGGAAGGTAGCTCTTGTGTGTAATGCAAGACAAGTTAGTGTTATGGTTAGATAACGTTTCCTTTTGTGTGGTGTATAAAATAATCCAAAAAAAATTCATTTATACATTGAAAAAAAATTATACTCAGGGTTGTGTGAAATGAATTCAATCAAAAGTACTTGAAATTATGTGTTGCACAAGCCAAGACTAGTGGTGCATATACTGTAAGCTAATACAGTTTCACAAATAGAGAAAGGTAATCTTGGTGTAGCATACAACATAAGAAAACAAATAAATTTAAATGAATTTATCTCAAAAAATATTTGGGTGTTACAATCTACCCCATATAAAATGAATTACTCCCTCAAAATTTTTCAGGGTTATAAATGGTTCACTACATAAATGTTTTATTCATGAAAACCCAAATCATTAAAAGGGATACTAAAACATCATTTTAAAATGTAAATTTTGAAAAATAAAGGTTACCCAAAGTAACTCATCAATAGGTTTCTACATAGAAGAACATAGGTGGGAAGTGAAAACATAGATACGTAAGAGAAATATAACCATCATGTTCGGATGGATATTGATAAAGAACAAGGTTTGGAGATATTTAAAGACCATAAAACCATAAATTTGAGATGATTGAAGGGACCATCTGATTCATCAGATAATAAGTTACTAGGAATGATTTTTTGGTTTTATGATCCATTTTCTTAAAGTTAATAAATTTTGGAATGAGGAGAAACACTTACCTGATTTCAGTACATTCTCACTGATGGTCGTTCCCTAAACAATTTCCACTTCATCTATTATTTAGTGAATTGAAGATGAATTATTCAATATTTAAGTGTTATAAGAACATGTGATAAAATGATAGGACATTCCATCTATCTCGCCAAAAAGGTTAGAATAGGTTATCAAATATTCTTAAGTCCAACTATAGTGAGATGATACATTAATATGAAAAACATAAACTAGAAAATAAATTATATTATCCATAAATGGATAACATTACAATACCTCCAAAAAATAAAAAATAAATCTTTTGAAATAGGTGAACTAAATCGACTTAACATTTGTATCCCATATATCTGATTAGGCAGTTCATGGTTGTCACATTCCAAACATGTGAATACCTTAATCATGTATTATCTTGAAACATGATAATACAATGAATTAGCATAGAACTTTAGTGAAAACATTAATTCTATAAAAATTAATTATTTCCACACACAAAAATACCACAAATTATTTAAACTCAAACCATCATACCACCTTTTCCTTATATCAATCACGAGGTCATTAATACTATCAAAAAT
Organism: Viscum album; assembly: GCA_963277665.1. Lineage (NCBI taxonomy): Eukaryota > Viridiplantae > Streptophyta > Magnoliopsida > Santalales > Viscaceae > Viscum > Viscum album. The sequence goes on from OY728165.1 coordinate 2,105,486,615, forward strand.
TTCATTATCTCTTTATCCCTTCAATATGCATATATCATTTTACTTCCCCAAATAGTTCAGTCAATTTTCATGGTTACCGGTACCATGAACTTATGGAAAACCATTGCAGACTAATATAGAGATATTCCATTATTTCTTGATACGATTATAGAGATTCTAAAACACTATTTTGGAACCCCATTAAAAAAACACATAATTATTCCACCACTTAGTTTTCATGCTCAACATCTCCAATAGTGATCTCATGTGACTTGATGTTGTCTTTGGTTTTAAGAGGTTGTTGAGGTTGATCATAATCATTAACCCTTGGATTTGGGCGTTGGTTAGCATAATGCCCCATTTCCATGTACTTGTAGCATTGAAGTGTTGGTGGTGAATTCTATGTAGTCTTTTATCTATTCACATTATTAGAAACCTTTTCCAATTACTTCAGAACTCAACTTCTCGATGAACTTATTTTCCACACATGAATCATTTTCTAGTCCATTTAATACAATATCCACCATGTTTCTTTCCACACTTTGAGCATAAAGAAATATTAGTCTTATTTTCCCCATTGTTTGGAGATTTTCCCTTGAAATCCATATTTCGTTTCTTTTCAGAACCATGAGATGGATATGTAATAATAACTTCTAGTACAACATTGATAGAACAACACACAATCTCTTGATTTTGAGTCAATAAGTTTTTCCTTATGACTTTTTCGTTCCTTCTTGTTTTGAAAATCAAAAACACCTTATCTTTATGGAAAACCGCTTTTATAAGGAAAATCACTTTTATAAGAAAAATTATCCTTATCATATTTTCATTCATATATTTCTTAAGTATAAGATTCGGATTCATTTCTATATTCTCGGAATCGTTTGAAACTTTGATATGAAGCATTCTGTTTTAGGTTCCGAATTCTGAATGAGAACCGTAATGAAGTTTCACTCTGAATTCTGGATGAGAACTGTAATGAAGTTTCATTCTGAATTTCAGATATGAACTCTGATAAAATTCTACTCCTAATTCTGGATATGAATTGTTATTCTGAATTCTCATTACGAGTTCTTATGAAGAATTCTCATTCCGAATTCTCATTCCGAATTCACCTATTAAATAGAATCTGATCATCTTTGTTTTATTCATTATGAATTTATTTAGACTCCGAAAATTGTTTTTGGTTAGACTCCGAACTTTCATTTTGCTTATGATTTTATAATTTGTCTACTCTTTAATATTTTTTCTTACACTCCGAACCTTCACTCCGAATCTTTACTCTGAACTTTTTAGTTAAACTTAAAACGATGTCGTACATTCTGTTACACTTATTTTGTTATAAAATGATGTCGTCTATTCTGTTATAAACTAACCATTGGTTAAGTTACACGTGTATAGTTCCCTCTGATTTTTAAGGAAAATATGACCGTTGGAAAGGAGGCCGACCATGCCTATAAATAGGAGCTCATTTGAAAGAGATTGATGAGGAAATGATGACTAATGAATGACTTCTTCGACATTGTGCATACATGCTGTTGAAGTGATTTATAGAGAGAGAGGCTCTTATTAACTCTCAAAGCTTTGTGGGACTCCGAATGTTGGTGATTACATTCGAGGACTTCCGGGGATAGGAAGACAGAGGTGCCGACTACCTTGAAGTTGAGGGCTTCCTTACTGAGGAAGACATAGGTTTCCAACTACCTTGAAGTTGAGGGCTTGCGGGTATAGCAAGACCGAGACTCCGATCTTCGTATCGAGGGCTTACCCAGGTGTGGGTAAGACAGACTTGCTTGAAAGTATAAATCAAGGGAGCTTTATCCAAGGTTGTTGGATACCCTTCTCTTTGGGTTAAAAGACTTATATCTTGTTACTTGTAGTTTTACTACTTGTTTTTTTCCAATGTATTTTGTATTTTAAGGAAAGTATAACATACTTATACTTCCTTACTTGTACTCTGTTTCATTTAGATTCTATACGCTTTAAGGTAGAATCTCATATTGTAACCTTTTGTTAAGTTTTAATTTCCGGAACCATATTTCTGGAACCTACTTTCGGAATCTCTTTCCAAGTTTTCATTTGGTATTTGAGGTGTTGTGAATTTGCTTAGTTTAAACTTTTTTAAACTTAGACCTTTCCTTTGCTTAAGGAAATCATAGTTATTCGTAACTAACTTTAAAGTTTCCAAAGGAATTTTTAAAGTATACAATTCACCCCCCTCTTATATATTGAGCATCTACATCATTATTTAGATCCTAAAATTGGTATCAGAGTAGGTCTCTAGAATACTTGTACTCACGTATATGTTTTTCTTTCTCATTTTCTCATTCCGAACTTTCTCATTCCGAACTTTTCCATTCCGAACTTTCTCATTCCGAACATTGTTATTACGATTTTCTTCTAACAAGTTTGTGCGCCGAATGTTATTTTAAGAATGGCAGGTGCTAATGTTGGTTCTATTGACAATCTAAATCCTACAAGACCACCAATCTTTGATGGTAAAGATTATGAGTACTGGAGGGATCGAATGAAAACTTTTGTTATCAATACTGGAGTGGACAACTTTTTTATGCTTACTGGAGATTATAAAATTCCTGATAAGGAAGTTAGAACTTTTACTAACCAAGAAAAGCAAGAGTATCAACTCAATTATAAGGTATGCAATACTTTACTTTGTTCAATGACTAGAAATATATATATCCAAATTTCTTCTTGTGAAGAACTTGTGGATAAGAAAATTGATATTATGCCCAATGAGTGGGAATCCAAAAGAACTGCTATAGATGAGAATAGGAAGGTTACTCAAATTTCTCTTGATGAGCTATTTGGAACTCTTCTCCAACATGAAACCAGAATGAAGAGAGATGCTGACAACATCAAAAAAAAATGGAAATGGTATTGTTTCTTTTACAATAACATCAAATCAGATGAAAGCTAAGACTCCTGAAAGAGTAACCAGATCCAAGTCTAAGAAAGTTATTTTCCAATCTGAATCTAGTGAGAGTGAAATCTCTGAAAATGAGTTAGCAAATCCTGCTCGAAGGATGAACAAGATAGTGTGCCAAAGAAGTTTCCAATCCAAGTATAAGAAAAAGGAAAGGAAAGATAGGAAATATGGAGAAGTTACTTTTTATGAGTGCAAGAGAGATGGACATATTAGACCAGATTGTCCTTTTTCTCAAAAATAAAGAAACGAAAGAAAGGAATTCAGACAGGAACAGAAAGAAGTATTATAAAGACAAAGCTAATAATGTTCTGAAAGCTAATGACACCTGGAGTGCCAGTGGTAGTGATTATTCAGATGAATCTTCTGATTACGAATCTTCAGGACAGAAGAATCTTGGTCTTATAGCCAGATTACCTATTGATAATCATTGTTTTATGGCTAAGGTACGAAATGCAGAATCTTTGACCAATGTTTCTTTAAATTCTAATGATAGTAAGTATTATAACTCTTCTGATGAAGAATCCTCTTCTAATGAAGAAAATACATTACCTACTTATGAAGAAGTCTCTAGGTTTGCTGAACTTCTTGAGGTTGATAATTTTAAACTCAATAAAAAACTTGATAAGTCAAACTCTAGGAATTCTATTCTTATAAAAGAGATATCAGATCTTTCTAAAGATCTTGATAGGAAAAATGCTGATTTTGAAAGTATTTCAACAATTCTTGAGGAAGTAAGTTCTGAGAAGAACAAACTTTCTAAAGAGTTAGAAAAAGTAATTTCTAAGAAAAATGATTTCGAGCCTAGCTGTAGTTCAAAAACTAATGATTTTGAGGATAAAAACTTGGTTATAAAACTCAAGTCTGAAATTTTTTCCTTAATGAAATGTTTATCAAACTTTAGCCATGGTAAGGAAAATTTTGATAAAATTTATTCCCAAATACGACCTTTAAGAAATAAATACGGATTTGGTTATACCCATGCAAAACCATTTTTTAGTAACAATTATTTTGTTCCTCAAAGTGCCCCATTTTGTACCAAGTGTCAATGTGGTGGTCTCTGGGCAAAGAATTGTTCCTTAAACAAAACCCAATCCTTAGGTTTTCACAAAGCTTACTTTTCCAAGAAGATGTGGGTTCCTAAAATTTTGTTATCTGGTAATCTCAGATCCAAAAAAGTTTGGATACCGAAAGTCTAATTATCTTCTCTATTTCAAGAAAATAAAGAGAGTACCAGAAACAATACATGGTACATGGATAGTGGTTGTTCCCAACACATGACTTGTAACAAAAGATATTTTGAAAATATTATCAAAACGAAAGGAGGAAAGATAACTTTCGGAGATAATTCTAAGGGAGATATTGTTGTTATTGGTAATATTGTTATTTTAGGAAAAACTTTTATTTTAAATGTTCTTTTTGTTAAGGGTCTTAAGCACAACCTCATTAGCATAAGTCAGTTACGTGATGAAGGGTATCTTGTGAATTTTAGAAATGATAGGTCCTTAGTTCACAATTACAAGGAATAATTTATTCTCTCAGCCAATAGGCAAGAGAATGTTTACACGTTGATCCTAGAAGACCTCAGGAGACAATATTTAACTTGCCTAAGTGCAATGGAAGATCATTCCTGGATTGGCATAGAAGATTAGGTAACTGTAACCTTAGAAACCTATGTAAACTCTCTAAGAAGAAACTAGTTAAGGATCTACCAGAGCTTAGATTTGATTCTTCTAATGTTTTTGATCCTTGTAAATATGGAAAGCAACATAAGTCTAGTTTTAAATCAGTTGGTGAAGTCTCAACAACGGATGAATTATAGTTAGTGCACATGGATCTTTTTGGTCCAACAAAAACTAGAAGTATTGGAGGCAAATACTATATGTTTGTTCTAGTTCATGATTACACTAGATTTACTTGGGTTTATTTTCTAGAAAAGAAATCTAAAGCTTTTTCCTATTTCAAAAGTTTTAGAGCTCAAGTTAAAAATGAGAAAAACCATCCATTGAAAACGATTCATAGTGATCATAGAGGAGAATTTCAAAATTCTGATTTTGAAACTTTTTGTAGTAGAAAAGGTATTACTCACAATTCTTCATCACCTAGAACTCCTCAACAAAATGGTGTAGTTGAGAGAAGAAATAGAATTTTTCAAGAGATAACTAGAACCATGTTGAGTGAATACTCTACAGCTAGACATTTCTGGGCTGAAGCTGTAAGTACTGCTTGCTATACTATAAATCGAGTTTTGATTAGACCTTTTCTTAATAAAACCCCTTATGAGTTATGGAATGGTAGAAAACCAAGACTATCCTACTTCAAGGTTTTTGGTTGCAAAGTATTCATTTTGAATACTAAAGATAACTTACATAAATTCGCACCAAAATATGATGAAGGAATTTTCTTAGGTTATTCCACAACTTCTAAAGCATATAGAGTTTTTAATAAAAATACTTGTACTGTTGAAGAAACAGTGCATGTAAAATTTGATGAGTCTGATCCTTTTATTTTTAAACCATCCCATCCTACATCCTCGGATGTGTTTTTAAAAACTGATTATCAACCTTTGATAGAAGAACGTTTCGATAAGGATAATGTTAAATAAGATACTTCTGAAACATTTACTCCGGAAGACTTTCTACCCTATGTTGATGAACATGATTTTCAAAACCCAAATCAGGTGTTTCTTAAGAATCATCCCAGTGATTGTATTATTGGTGATGTAAATCAACCAGTAAGGACTAGAAGTTCCTTAGGAAATGAAGTAGAACATCTAGCATTTCTTTCCTAATTAGAATCTAAAAGCACAGATGAAGCTTTAGGTGATGTTGATTGGATCAAATCCATGCAATATGAACTAAATGAATTCGAAAGGATTAAAGTCTGGAATTTGGTTGAAGGACCTAAGGAAACTTCTATAATTGGAGTAAAATGGGTTTTCAGAAATAAATGTGATGAAAATGGAGTCATGGTAAGAAATAAATATAGACTTGTTGCTAAAGGCTATAATTAGCAAGAGGGAATAGACTACGAAGAAACCTATGCTCCATTAGCTAGACTTGAATCTATCCGTATTCTACTTGCCTTTGTAGCTTTCTTTAATTTTAAACTTTTCCAAATGGATGTAAAATGTGATTTTCTTAATGGTTATGTTCAAGAGGAAGTTTTTTTGAACAACCTCTTGGCTTTGAAGATACAAAACAACCTGATTATGTTTTTAGACTTACCAAAGCTCTGTGTGGCCTTAAACAAGCCCCACGAGCATGGTATGATAGATTCACTGGATGTTTTCTTCAAAATAACTATGTTAAGGGAAATGAAGATCCAAATCTGTTTATAATGAAAGATAATAAAAATGTTTTGATTGTTTAAATTTATGTTGATGACATCATATTTGGTTCAACTCAGCAATCTTTAACTGACTCTTTTGCATGTCTAATGAAATCTGAGTTTGAAATGAGTATGATGGGTGAGTTAACTTTTTTTCTTGGTTTTCAAATTTCTCAAAAACTAGAAGGAACCTATATATATCAATATAAGTATATTAAATATCTTCTTAAAAAGTACGGTTATGACAATACTAAGAGTATAAGTACTCCTACTGGTACCTCAAACTCTTTAGATCTTGATGAAGCTGGGAAACCGGTAGATCAAACATATTTTTAAGGTATGATAGGAAGTTTACATTACTTAATAGCCAGTCCACCGGACATAATGTTCTCAGTATGCTTATGTGCAAGATACCAATCCAATCCTAAGGAATCTCACTTAAAGGAAGTAAAAAGAATTTTTCGCTACCTCAAGGGAACCATGGATCTAGGATTATTTTATACTTCTGGAAATGATTTTATCCTAAAAAACTTTTCTGATGCTGACTTCGGTGGATGTAGAATGGACAGAAAAAGTACATCCAGAACTTGTCATTTCTTAGGAGATTCATTAGTTTCTTGGTCTTGTTAGAAGCAACATTCTGTAGCACTCTCCACTGCTGAAGCTGAATATGTAGCAGCTGGAAGTTGTTGTGATCAAGTGTTATGGATGCAACACACACTCATAGACTATGGCTTAAGTTTTACTAAAACTCAAATTTTGTATGATAACACAAGTGCCATTTCCCTTAGTAAGAACCCTGCACATCACTCTCGTGTAAAGCACATATATATTATGCATCACTTTCATAGGGATCACACACTAAAAGGAGATGTCATTCTTCAATTTCTCAGAACGCAAGATCAAATTGCTGATATTTTCACAAAATCTTTGCCTTATGACAGATTTGAATACATTAAACAGAAGTTAGGAATGATAACCGTAAGTTAATCTTTCTTAATTAAATTTCTATTGAAAAAAAATCTCCTTACAGTAATAAACTCCTTTTCATAGGGGAGTACATTTGTTTGTTAGAGTAACTAAAATTTTCAAAATTTGTTTTCAAACTTTTCGGAACTAAAATTCCGGAATGGAAATTTCTGGAACTGAAATTTTAAGAATAGGATTTTTTCGTATTCAAAACTTCCGGAATGGAAAATTTTCATATTGGTATTTCCATAACGAGATTTTTGTACTGAGGTTTTCATTATGAGCTCTTCGTTTTTCAATTTTTTTGGGAATTTTCGTACTGAGTTTTCCATACTGATTTTTTTTTGTAGTAAGTTTTGTGAACTATGTCTTCTCGTAATAAAGATTTTTTCGTAGTCATTTTTTTACACATTACGAATATTCCTCCTAAGACAATATGAAAGGTATGATTTCCTTACTCATGTTTTCGTAGCCATACTTTACTTGCTGGAATTTTCTTATATTTTGTTTTTGGATTATAATTTTCTTAAATCTTTGTTTTAATAAAAACCTCAAAAGATTGGAATCAAGTTTTCTTGAGAATTGGTTTTCAACCGTAAGATCTGATCTCAGCTTGTCACAACCATTCGATCAACCGTGGAAGTTGAACCGTCTTCTCGTTGCCTATATAAAGGGGACCCCTAATGGTGGTTCCACATCGGTTTTCAAGCTCAAGCATCCTGATGCTCTGCCTCTCTGTTTTAAGACCATTCCGAACTTCAGCTTTCTCTATTCCGAATTTCTCTGAGGTCTTCAGATCCGAATGTACGTGGAAGTAGCTTCTCAAGACATGTATTCCTCTAAGCCGATTTCAAAGTGGTTGGTATATAGAGAAAGGTTGGTTCATCCTGATTTCTTCAACAAGTATGATTCTCTTATATCCAAGAATATTAATCTCAACGGATGGGAAGATATTTCTGTGCCCAAGCCAGGAAATCAAGATAAAGTTTATTCAGATTTTCTTGTAGTGTTCTATGAGACAGTTTCCTCTCTTAAGGAAGATGGTAGGGAAAAGTTGTCGTTTGAGTCTTATGGTAAGACTTATAAGCTTTCTTATGCCAAGTCAGCCAGATTGGTAGGGTTGAACAATGAAGGAGAAGCTGAGTTTATTTCTCAGGTTTTGCGGGATTCAAAGGGAAGTTTCGACAAGGAAAAGGCTTTGGAAACTCTCAGACTATCAGATGATAAGGCTCTGAAGATTGCTTCTCTATCTACAAATTTCCAGATTATATAATTATGGGTACACGGTCTTATCATACCGAGAAAGGGTGACAAAGATAGTTTGAAGAAGAGTGAGATCTACATCCTAGATTTTTTGATAAATCTGAGGAAGTTTAACCTGATGAAGCACATTCTTATTACTCTTGAGAATGTTAAGAAAGGGAATCTGAGAGATCAGATCCTAATGTATCCAACAATCCTCTCAAAGTTGATAGTTCGGTGCCTTGAGTTTTTCAAGGAGGCGTGCAAGTCTAAGACAAGAGTTTACAAAATTATGCTGGTGAGTGATGGTACACTCAAAAGGATGGATGTAACTTTCGACAAGAAGACTGGTCAGTTTATTGATTTACCTGCTCAAGAATAAATAGCTCCGAAAGTTGCTAATCCGGAATCCTCTAAGCCAGTGAGGAAGAGAAAGTTTAAAGTGGTTGAAGTTGAAGTAGAGAATCCCAAGTCTAAGGAAGTTCATTCTGCACCTCCAAAACCGAAGAAGAAGAAAGCTTACCCAGATGAAGTAGTTTCTAAGTGGAGGGAAATAAAAGAGAAGAGAGTGAAAGGGAGACTCAATTTGGATTGGATCCTACGGAGGCTAAGGCCTTGAAGGAAATATGTGTGGGTGAGCTAGAAAAATAAGTGAAAGAAAAGAAGCTTAAGAAGAAGTTGTCAGAAGAAGAGGTAGCTCAGGCATTGTTGAAGTTCAATGAGATGGTTTCTGCGAAAATTCCTGTTCCGAGATCTTTTTAATTGGAATCTCTACCTGAGACTCCAGGAAGAGACTTTGTCTCTCCGGAAGAGGCAGCTACTAAGCCTGTTGAAGAAATAGAGCAGATTGAGCAAGTGGAAGAAGAAGAAGCTATTGCTGAAGGAAGTGGTGAAACCAGAGATGTTTTAAAGCATGTAGATGATTATAAGGGGACTCCTTCGGAACATTTGTCGCTCCAAACCTTAGAAGCTGAGTCTTCTAAGTTAGTCACTCCAGCTATGGATGAGGATAAAGGAGAAGATGAAGTAGCTTATCATGCAGAGGAAGAACAACTTCTACATGATATTGCTCAAATGGAGGATGTAGAGGTTGGTGCTCAGAAAGTTCCTGATGAGGAAGACAATGTTGTTCAGGTTTCGGATAGTGAAAAGAAAACTTCGGAACATGAATCCATTCCAAAAAAGGACAAGGTAAATCAACTTGTTGTTGATACCCCAAGCTCTATGGTAGTAAAGAGAAGGGAAGTTGGTGACTCTTCTAAGAAGAAGGTTGAGCATTTTGAAAAAGAAGATTCTCCAAGCAAAGTTTCAGATTCAGAGTCATCCTCGTTGGGGCATGACTTTGTTGTTCAGTCGTTAAAGAAGTTGGTAGGTACTATTCCGACCTTCTCAAGTATTTATTCAAGATGCCAGATGCTCCAACATGCTTTGAATCAAAAAACAGACTCCGTATCCATGGTTATGGACAAGTGTATTGAAATAGAGGCTCAGTTCAAAACTTTATTTGTTGGATATGAAGCCCACAAAAGATCTTGCAAAAGGATGACTAGATGGTCGAGGATAACTGTAGAAGAGATGAGGCTATTTGATGAATTTCGAGACAATGTGAAGGATGACTTTGAGACAGAAGACAAGAAGATAAATGAGCTTACATCATCCTTTGAAGAAAAGCTGACAGATGAAATGAACTTCCGGATTCAAGAAGTCAGAGATCTGAATGGGAAGCTGAATTCTGTTTCTCAAAACTGGAAGTTTGAGAGGGATCATCGGATTGAGTTTGAAGAAAAGTTGAAATCTCAGGAAGAAAAACTTAAAGCTCAGGAAGAAAAGATTGAATCTCAAAGTGAAAGAATTATTGTGTTAGAGAAGCAAGCTAAGGAATACCATAAAGACTTGAAGAAGATAAAGACTATTCTTAAGGGTCTCATGGTGAAGGAAAAATATCCAAAATAGACCGATCCGATCTTTTGTTGTATCTAATCTTCCTTGTTGTTGAGCTTTCAAACATAATGAAAATTATGCTTGCTCGTTTCTTTTTTTGTTGTTATTTCTTCCAGGTACTTTGTTATATTTTCCATTCCCTTGAATTCTTTTTGAAAATCACAAAGGGGAGAGGGAAAAGAACTCTAATAAAGGGAAAAAGAATCTTAACAAAGGGTGAGAAAGAAAACAAACTCTAATAAGAGTTTATCTAAGGGGGAGTTTCTCATTAAAGAATACTTTCTTATTCATAATGAAATGTCATTCCAGAAATCTAGAATACGATCCTTAGAGTTTCAAAGCCTAAGGAGGAGTTAGTCGTATTCATCAATATCCTTAAAGCAAATAGAGAAAAGCCTTAATGTTTTCTTTCTTCTTAGAATTTCTTTTTTAAGGATGTTTGTGCTTTCCAAAAAGGGGGAGATTGTTGAGTTAATAAGTTTTTCCTTATGAATTTTACGTTCCTTATTGTTTTGAAAATCATAAATACCTTATCTTTAAGGAAAACCGCTTTTATAAGAAAAATCGATTTTATAAGAAAAATTATCCTTATCATATTTTCGTTCATATATTTCTTAAGTATAAGATTTAGATTCATTTCTGTATTCTCAGAATCATTTGAAACTTTGATATGAAGCATTCTATTTTAGGTTTCGAATTCTGAATGAGAACCGTAATGAAGTTTCACTCTGAATTTTGGATGAAAACTGTAATAAAGTTTCATTTCGAATTCTGGATACGAACTCTGATAAAATTCTACTCCGAATTCTGGATATGAATTCTCATTACTAATTCTTATTCTGAATTCTCATTACGAGTTCTTATGACGAATTCTCATTCCAAATTCTCATTCTGAATTCACCTATTAAACATAATCTGATAATCTTTGTTTTATTCATTCCGAATTTATTTAGACTCCGAAAATTGTTTTTGGTTAGACTCCGAACTTTCATTTTGCTTATGCTTTTATAATTTGTCTACTCTTTAATATTTTTTCTTACACTCCAAACCTTCACTCCGAATCTTTACTCCGAACTTTTTAATTAAACTTAAAATGATGTCGTACATTCTGTTACACTTGTTTTGTTATAAAATAATGTCGTCTATTCTATTATAAACTAAACGTTGGTTAAGTTACATGTGTACAGGTCCCTCCGATTTTTAAGGAAAATATGACAGTTGAAAAGGAGGCCGACCTTGCCTATAAATAGGAGCTCATTTGAAAGAGCTTGATGATGAAATGATGACTGATGAATGACTTCTTCGACATTGTGCATAAATTCTATTGAAGTGATTTTTAGAGAGAGGATCTTATTAACTCTCAAAGCTTCGTGCGACTCCGAATGTTGGTGATTACATTCGAGGACTTCCGGGGATAGGAAGACAGAGGTGTCGACTACCTTGAAGTTGAGGGCTTCCTTCCTAAGGAAGACAGAGGTTGCCAACTACCTTGAAGTTGAGGGCTTGCGGGGATAGCAAGATAGAGACTCCGATCTTCGTATCGAGGGCTTACCCTGGTGTGGGTAAGATAGACTTTCTTGAAAGTATAAATCAAGACACTACATGTCGGTAGGATCCGAGGGAGGAAGTTGAAGAAGGTTTTTGCCGGCGTTATTCATTGGAATAACTTTTCTCTCAAGTTCCTCTCTTCCAAAGCACCACCAAAATAGAAAATGCCAACCAAAGAATTATGTCCAACAAAAATAATAGTTTCTCTATTACTTTAGAACATTGGATTTAAAATTAAATATAGAGAATTAATTAAATAACACAGCTCCCCTAATTAATGATTGAGAGGAGGCACAAATTAAAATAAAGGGGAGTTGGCTCCATTATGGTGGAGAAGGTCATGGGGTTTCTCCCCATTTAATGGGGTGATGAGGAGGTTTTACCCACCTCCATTAATATGGGGTTAAGCCTCATGTGGTCCCCACTTCATAACCTCTCACAGGGGGTTATGCTCCTGTTGGACCCACCACCATAAACTCCCAAGGGAGGTTAAGGTGTGGTCGTCCCACATCCAACTCCCATGAGGAGTTTTCAACCACCCAACCTCCACATGGTGGTTAAAAATAAAATAAAGTGAGCTTACTTTATTTTATTACTTCCCACGAGAACCCAAAAAAAACAACATTTATTCTCGACTCATTGCCATCAAAGTGAATGTCTTCTTAAGTGAATAACAACACTGCAAGTTCAACGGTTCCCTCTGATTTCAATTCCAAATACCAGTTCAATAGTTATAAAATCCTGCTCGTACGTTTACTGAACGTACCCGAACAAGACATCCGAAATTTATTCCGGGCGCACCGGGCCTCAGAATCACGCACCGTCAGTTTTTGCAGACTTGTAAAATTACTATGTATTAAAAAAAATTCCACAGGATTTCAGGGTCCTTAAATTCTCCTCGCATCAAGGCTTTACATCCCCATAAGCTTCAACTCTAATTATGGGAACAAATGGGGGTACTGAGCATGCATCTAATTCTCCCACTCCCATGTTCTCTCTTGGAGGTTCTCGTGCTGCCAGCGAATGTGCACCAGAGGTATCGACCATCCATGTAGGACCAGCTTCTATCGATCCTCAATCTCCACTGGAACCTCTGTAAATGTCTCCCCATCATCGATGTCCAGCTCTCCATGGTCGATGATGTGAGAAAAGTCATGCACGTATCCCCTCATCGATGTACAACTCTCCTTTTTTAGTACTGTAGCAGGTACTATAGACGGACTATAACAGGCACAGTTTGGCAATGTATCAGCTGGGAATATTCCCCTATTTGGGCGTTTGGGCCACCGATTTGGTCCCCGAGTCCTTTATAGCCTTCGGGCCACCCATGCTTTTGGGTCAGTAAGGCCTTCGGGCCACCTCAAGGCCTTCGGGACACCTTAAGTGGTGATGTAAACCAGACAACATACAAAGGAATAAACTTCAGAAGTAGGAGGAGTAGTTACAAGTAGTTAGTTTGGGTTCTATGTAATATTTGAAGCCTACGGGCAATTAATTCCTCCATGGACAATGATCCATTTAATTATTATTCCTACAGGCCTTGTAAGGGTTCTATCTCACCCCTTAAAAGGTGGACTATCAAAAATCAATAAAAAATGAAGGCCTTTGGGCCATTGGAGGAAATTGAGATGAAGTATGTTATCATGTATCTGACTTCTAACATGCCTCTTTACCTTCCAAAATAATGAACTTATTTTATCTGTTTACATTAATTACAAACTTTTTCAAGTTTAATATTACTTTTTTCATATATTAACAAGTTTTATACAATCACTTAATCAAATATGTTTAAGTTGATTGTTTTGAGTATATTTATTTATGTTTCAAAACTGACGGTGGTAGGTCGACTAAGGTTGATGATGTACTTATTTGAAACTATAAATAATAGTAATCAAAATATAATAATAATATTTATAAATAAATAATTATTTTTAAACAAATCGTGGAAGTAGTTTATGAAGAATAAACCAACATTACAATCATGGAGATGGTAGGCTATACGTAAGCATGTGTAATATTCCCATTTTCAATGATCATTATGGAAAAAAGTATGTCAAATTTATCAATCAGGAATGAAAATTATACAATAAAAACATATTATTTAATTATATATACTTATATATGAAAATATTGTTAGGTGGTGAAGAAAAAATATTAATCACATCACTTCCAGGTGGCAGTAGTCCACATGTCCAGGAACACCATTATCACTTTTTCAGTGTCTGAAATGTTAAGAAAAAAATTATATATTATTTTTATAGAAAAATAATTTTGTAACTTATATAATAATCATTTTATTTATATCATTTATATTCATTATATTTACACTTATTAGCTTCCATGTAATAGGTTAGCGATAATTGCTTCACATCGCTTCACGAGGTGGTGGTCCATCTTACAAATGAGTGACGTTATCGTATCCTTAAGGATATGAAATGTTAAAAGGATTTATATGTTATAATTAATCAATATGTACGATTATTTTAAATATAAAATAAATATTATTTATAAATAGTATGACCATCATTATTCCCAACCATGAGAGGTGGTAATTGAAAAACGAATGACATCATTTTGCGAGGTGGAAGTCCACCGTATAGAGGAATGATGATCTCATAATTCATTCAATGAAAGTGGGTTAGTTTTTAGGAAATAAAATATACATTAATCATCTCATTATATTGAGTACAATTAGGTTATTATATAATCTTGGTATAAGAATAATTAATGGGGGTGTAAAAGGAAAAAAGTACACATTGATGAACAATAACTCTTCTTCGGGAACTTCCTTTAGGTTTTGACCAATTGTCTTTATTGAATGATAATATTCCCAAATTAATCTTATTGGATGTGATGATGGAATTTTGGAATTTATTTTATCAGGTTTTTGAGAGCTAAATGGATTGGGAGGTGTGGAAATGTGGGGAGAGTGAATTCCCTTATATAGTGGAAGAGTGGGATTCTTAAAAATTAAAAATATTAGATTATATTGGGAGTTATAACTTAACTAATATGCCTCCAATAATAAAAAATGTTCAATAAAAGATGGTATATGGTATAAATATGACTCTACAATAGGTTTTGGAAATGTTTTGGAAAATTCACACACCATATCTTTTAATATTAACCACTAAGTATACTCATTTTTACCTTAATCACTATAATTAGTCTTAATTATTAACTCATAGTATTTTTCAAAAAATATTTTTACCTTAATTGAAATTATATATTATTATGATTCCAAATATGGAATCCATTTTATCAACTTCAAACTAGAATATTTGATAAAATTAATTTAAAATTAATCTTATAGATAGGAATAGAATGCATGATTTTAATGTGAAAAATTTTAGACCATTACAATGTTTCCATAACCTATTTCAACTTGAAATTGATCCAAATTACAAAAATTGTATTAGTAAATATATAATTTTCTAATTTAACTTCAAAACATATTTAAAATATAATTCAACATTATAAATTATTTTGATGAAAATACTGTTTTCAATTAAAATTTAATATCTCACTATTCATCAAAAGATGAAACACTTGAAAAAACTAAAAAATTTACCCAAATATAATTTTAAAATTATACATTCAAAAAAATGTTTTTAAATATTATTTATAAAATCATCAAAATTTAGTTTTAAAAGAAATATTACATTAAAAGGAAGAAAATTCCTTTTAGAAAAAATAGCGCTTTTATGTATCAAATTGGATTTTTTATCTTATTACTATAAAATGTAGTATATGAATCTAATTTTATTTATAAAATATAAATATAGTTAATATCTTCCATTAATTTAATTTATTATGAAGAAATGCCTTGGCCACATAGAAATAGTTTTCTTATAAAAAATCTATTGTAATTAATTAGTTTTTACATTCATCTTTAATTATTTTGTAACCAATGAATTAAATTATATATTATCATAATTCCAGTGATTATGTTTGTCCCAATCATTCCAATTGATATTTGATATATTATATATTAATAGATTATTATTGTTCTGTAAAACTCTGTCTTGTGTGTGACATAAGTGGTCAAAGAAACTCGATGGTGCAGGTAATGCAAGATAAACTATGTATTCCATGTAACACAATATATTAATGAATTTAAAATAATTTTAAAGATGATATTTCATGAAATATTGGTCTGTTACATCCTACCACCCTAAATTTAATTTATACTTTCAAATTCATCTTGGTTATCAAAGGTTTTACATTTTATGAATTTTTTCATACAAACCCACATTATAACCTGTTAATAAAACATGCTATTAATAAAAAAGAAAAGGATGTAATAAGTTTATCTAGAATAACAAATTATGTATTTAAAAATAAGAGAACATAGGTGGGAATAAATTAAAAGGGTAAATAATGAGAGAAAGTGACTAAGGTCATTGATTACAAGAAATTGAATGATCATTGATAAGTTGAGGGCCTCAAAACCCTAAATATGTGATGATCAAAATGGCCAAAGGATCACATGAATTGATGGTACTAGGATATATTTTTTTATTTCAAGATATTTTTCATAATGTTTAGAAATTATTTTATCATCTAAGAATATATGTAAAAATACATACTTGATATATTTCTTTCTCATAAGCACAATTTAATTAACATAAAATTTCCATAAATATGGTGAACATCTCAAAAAATAACCATAGTAATAAAATATCATATAATACCTAATTGTTATCAATACCTTATAACTCATGTACAAAATTAAAGGCATGCTTCTCATTAACCAAATTCCATAACTTTCTTTTTCCCCAAAGTGACTCAATATGATTGGTCCAAATACAATTAGAAGCACTCCCCATTTATTTTATAAATCTTACCTCACATGTTTCCAAAATTACTTTTTATTTTTATGAATTACATACTAACAAAGAATAATAAGTTTCACATCAGATCTATGATGAATTTTATGTTGTTCCTCAATACAACAAAAACATCATTCCAGGCCCACGGTGAGTCTAAAGAGAATTTTCTTCTAGTAAGCATATTCTAAATATGAAGGAATTTCTTTAGCATTGGGAGTCTAATGATTTGATTATGATGGTCAATCTGATCATCAAATGCTCTTAAAATGTGAGGTGATTTCTATCCCTCAACAACAAAAATAAACACCTTTAAAACCAAAATCTTCTTGGTTGAGGAGCCGGTACTTCCTTTCCCTCGACCCTACCCTCCTCCGCCTTCCCCGCACTATCTTTTGGCTCTCTGCCCATGCCCTCCTACTCCATGCAGGCCCCAACCATTAGTGACCCCCGATGCAGGGGGTC
This sequence comes from Viscum album, assembly GCA_963277665.1. Taxonomy (NCBI): domain Eukaryota; kingdom Viridiplantae; phylum Streptophyta; class Magnoliopsida; order Santalales; family Viscaceae; genus Viscum; species Viscum album. The sequence goes on from OY728165.1 coordinate 2,105,503,862, forward strand.
CTGAAGGTCCCACCGACTATTCCCCCAATTGATCCATGATCAGGCTCCTTCAGAGACGTCCTATGAGGCTCGAGCGGGCCCCCCTATCATCCTGCTTCCCGATGGTTCGTTGTGCACCCCTGTTGGTTATCAAAGGTTTTAAACTTTATGATTTCTTTCAAACAAACCCACATCATAACATGTTAATAAAACTTGCTATCAAAAAGAAAGAAAATGATGTATGAAATTCATCTAGAATAACACATTCTAGATTTCCAAATTTGAGAACATAGGTGGGAATGGAGTAAAAGGGTAAACAATTAGAGAAAGTGATTAAGGTAATTGATTACAAGAAATTGAATGGTAAATGATAAGTTGAGGGCATCATAACCCTAAATATGTGATGATAAAAATTACCAAAGGTTCACATGAATTGATAGTACTAGGATATTTTTTTATTTCAAGATCTTTTTCATTATGTTAAGAAATTATTTTGCTGTCTAAGAATATAAGTAAAAATACATACTTGATTTATTTATTTCTCATAATCACAATTTAATTAACATTAAATTTCCATCAATATGGTTAACATCCCTAAAAAATCCTTAGTCATAAAATATCATATAAACCCTAATGGTTATCAATACCTTATTACTCATGTACAAAAGTAAAGGCATGCTTCTCCTTAATCAAATTCTATACATAAACCTAAACCCAAAAAAATATATCAAAAAAAGTATATATTCACTTTATTATATTATAACATAAAACCATAGAAGGAGTGTCTAAAACATTGAGCATATGGTTTTAATTTTAAAAATAATGAGATTGTTGGAGAAATCCCCACTTCATTAGATGGCCCAAAATGGACTGTAGTGGTAGAAAATGATTTTTACACCTATTCTTTTTTTAGATCATGATTATTTCAACCATTTTTAAGTAAATTCAGAAAAATCTAAGAATAATTACCCAAATAATTGTTGTAAAACATGTCTCACAATTTACTGTCTATCTGTTATCTCACTCGTAAATCGTTTAGGACTCTTTTTGTAGTCAAGAACCATGTGACTAAACATACCACACTGGTGAATAATTCAAGATCATGAAATACAAACCAAAAAATATATTTTAATTTATTTGGAAAATGTTTTGGGATTTCCACCATAATATATAGTTGGTTATTTCCCCATTTCCTTCCACCTTGACTATTTCTTACTCTTTTCATCTCATCGAACATAAGTTTTAGAAGAATCCATCTCAAACATTTTCATAATAATATAAATATTTCTCAGAAATATTAAATTCTCACGTGGCCAAAGTTGTTCGTAATATTGGTTTCAATCCTGAGGAATATTTATTTATTTGACCATAAATGTCTCAAATAAATTCTGTTATATACCTAACCACTATTGTGAAGTCTTATCTATATAAAGCCAAAAAATCCTATTCTTTTTACCTCAATGACAAGAATTGTTTCTCTATCCTAATCTGAACAAAATTAGGACAATATATCTCAAAGAAAATATTATTATATTTTTCTCATTCCATATCATAAATTAAATCTCTATCTCTTGTATTCCTTAACAAAGACCACCATCGATCAATTTTACCTTCAAAATGAATGTTGAATTTTTTTTCCTCTTGATGTTCCTAACATCCAATCACTTTAAATATATTCTCCAAGTAATTGAACCATCCTTCATCTACCATTGGGTTAGTTGATCCCGTAAATGATGGGGTATGTTGCCTCATGAAATGCTCCATAGAAGACACATTCCTTCACAGAATATCGGGTTCCTCTCTATCTTGGATACCACAACCATTTTTCATATGTGTCAAAGAATACAACATTGACACTATCTAGTCTTTTGTAATTAAAACCATCAAAGGATGCTGAATTTTTAGTATATATTCCACTTGGTTCTTTACCACTATAGATACGTTATTTCATTAATGGAAAACCATTTTGATTAGTCATATTGTTTAATAAGCTACATGATAATACTAAACTTATATACCATTTTATCTTAATCAAAAGGTAAAATATTTCAAGTGAAATTAATTTAATTTATCCAAACTTATAAAGTTATATAACCCATTAATTGATACCAACTATAAGGACCATGAATTTAACATTAAGTTATCTTGAGTTACATTGAAAATTTTAATTTCTTTTAATTATAGGATCCTCCTCTGTTTATAGTTTTATTAAATTTGTCCATATCTCATAAATAAAAAACAATATAGTAAAAATTTCTCAATTACAATTAGTTTCCATTTTCTCCATAATATTAATCATTTAAAATAATTTAATATATATATTCATGTAAAATCTCTACAAAATTCATGTTGAATTCTTCCTTTACCTTACCCATCATAAAATTCACTGATTTTTTTATGAAACTTGGGATTATCACAAAAGCTTAGTAAGCGATATAAAAAATAAAGAAAACTGTTAGTGTGGTAAAAACATGAAAACCATGAAATATTTACCTTTACATAAATATTATTTGAGAAAGAAAATAAAACATTTTCCCATGAAAAAAATGCACACACACACACACACATTTCTCAAATAAATTCTTTAAAAGCCATATAATGCAATTAAGAATCCTTTTAGATGAATTTGAACATCATATTCATAACACCGTTTCGAAACCCTTTAATTGGAATAGCTATATGGATGGCTTCCAACATTATAATTACCCAATTAATTTGAGATATATAATGGGTCACCCTTTGTACAAGATATACTAGGCTCATATGTGATCTATAATGGGGTTTAACCCTTTATATAAGCTATATCGAGATCACACATTTCCCCAAAGCTATAATGAGGCTTAACCCTTTGTATAAGCTATAACTGGGTCACCCGTGAGCTATAAGGGGCCTCAAGCCTTCGTATATATTGTATCATGATCACCCATTTAATCTAATTCTCAAGTATCATATAATTAATAGGACACTTTCTTCATAAAACCATTTTAAAATTTCTTTTTAACCAATATGAACACACATTATAAAAAATACCACTTTCTTATATATACTGATTTTCAATACTAAAACCCAATTTTCATTACAAAAATTACAAAACCAAAATAACCAGAAAATAAAAAGAGTAGTTTTCATTGAAGAAAACATGAAATATTTAAAATGAATCAAGAGATAAAACAATGTCCATGATGGAAAAAAATTCATTGTCACCATGTATGTTAAGAATAGAACATTCCCTTTGTCATTTGTCAAAAATGTTCTATATAAAACATGATTTTTATTAATTTTGAAAGACTTTTAAAAATAAAATAAAAATAGGCATAAAATTTGATTGATATGTATTTTATATACATTTAAAAAAATAATAAAATCAATTTTAAAATATAAACATGGAAGAGAAATAGTTGGAAGGAAAACTCTAAAAGATGACGATTTATTAGAGAAAAACCCCTTATCACTTGGAAAAAACATGATTCATAAAATATATTAAATAATAATATAAAAAAACATTTAATATCATTATATATGTTAAAATAATTTTATTAGACACAAATGGTTCTTTATATAAACCTTATAAAAGAATAACGGTGTATAACATCAAGACCTTCCTCAATAAAATAAAATCGCGAAAAGGTCCATTACCTTGAGTAAAAATTGTCACATGTGTGTTTATAATCCTAAATAATAAACTTATGTTACTTAATTAATAAATTTAGAACCTTTTCCAATTATAATATTTATTTTATTTCAACTATTAATATGTTATATACAATAACTTAATCAATTTAGTTTAATTATGATCTTTTGACCATATTCTCCTTATGTGTAAAGACTCAGAAATTACATATATTTTTTTAAAATTATTTGGGATTATTAAAATACTACAAAAATTGATGGCACGTAATTCTGAGGCCCGATGTGCCTAGAATAGAATTTTGAACTTTTTTTTATGGTACGTTTAGTAAACGTGTTGGTGGGAATTTCTATGTTTTGAACCGGTGCTTGAAATTGAAATCTAAGGGCACCATTGAATTCCCAGCACTGAGATTCTCTTAAGGGGTGATTACATTCGCCAATAGTAGGTCGAGAGAAAAAGTTAGTTTCCCTGACTTTTTGACAGAATAATAAAATAAAATAATATTTTATTTTATTTTTATACCACCTCTTAAGTGACGGTGGCGGGGACCATAGAGGTGGTCAGATGTTTAATAAGGGACATTAAATGTTTGGTTACACATTTATTGTGTAACCACCACTCATTTAATTAACGTGGTTCATTTATTTAACCAAATAACGAAGTATTAATTGAGAATTGGATTAATCTCTTAACTCATCCTTGGGTTTTAAAAAAAACATAGGCAAAGGGAGAGGGTGGAGATATATTATGGGAGAACTCCGATGAAGAACCAACGACCAACCCTTCCAACTAAGAATGGAGTCTCGGACGACATCGTTAAGGAAAAAGATTTGGGATAGATGAACGCCAATGGATTCAATAAACATGGATTCTTATCCAACAATTACGACATATCCTACAATTCCGAGTTAGGGTTTTTGTTGAAAATCAATTGACTTTGTTTCAATAAATCATCCCTGAAAAACGTGGCGAACACCAATTAACAAAAACAATTTAATCCTCAAATCATACAAAATTATATGTAGTTTTTGTGGGAGTTTTTAATGGGGTTTAGTCTTCTATGATGATGTTTGAACACTCACCCTTGTTATATTTCTTACATTTAGGGCCCAAACCAACTAAACAAGTCCTGGACCCTTTACCTTTGTTGCTTTGATTGAGTTCATCTTGGGAAACTGTAAAATATTGCATCTAGATGAATCCGGGAGCCACACAGTGTTGGTAGCATCTCGGGAGGCCTTTAGGCGTGATCAAAAGAGAGAACGGACCACCAGAGCCCACCTGGTGGCCCGAGGTAGCCCCGTTGGCGAAACACCGGTGCCGGCGGGCAATGATGCCAACCAGATCTTACCAGACATCAAGGAAGGTGCCATGGTGGGCCAGAGGGATGGCCAACCGTATGCCGGCCACATTGGTATCTTGAAGCACATTGTCGCACAACGCGGAGGGAGGCCGCAGCTTCCAGCCATGGTGGAGGGGACCTGGGACCTATGGGTCCCACATGACAAATGTTGGTGATGCCATGTTGTGACTCCATTTCAAACCAAACAAAAAGAATGTCTTTTTAGGATGGGAGTAAACCCCCACGTGGGTGATGCCCGACTAGAGGGTTGGGCTAGTCCCGCAGCCCGACTGAGTTGGTTCAGGCCAGACCGGGTCGGGTCAGCTCAGGACTGCTCAGTTTGACCGGGTCAGACCAGATCCAAGCCCTTTTCGGCTGAGCTTCACTAAAATCCAGTATCTCATAAACCAGACGACTATTTGAAGAAATGTCTATGATGCTAGAATCCTTGGGAAAAGAGATACTTTTTAGATACTCCACCTGAGTTTTGGAGAAATATGGAGTATGGATGGGTTGGATCAAACCCGAATCCAACTGGGACCTCGATACTAAAATGCTTATAACTCAAAGAACTGGCTTCCTACTGATGCACCATCTATCACGTTGGGCCCCTTACGACATGGTGGGCCATTGGGATACTCCTTTGTGGAACTTCATGGTAGATGAGGCACGACCGATATCTTGAGGTGTAGATTCTACGGAAGACAAGCGCACTAAGTGTGTGGAATCCTATGGCTGGATGTTAATTGAAGAGAAACCCAGTGTGGATCAGCATCATAGATACCATGTGTGGATCAGAATCATAGAGACCCTGTGTGAATCAGCATCATAGAGACCTTGTGTGGATTAGCATCATAGTGACCCTTTATTGATCAACATCTTAGTGACCATGTGTGGATCAGTAGTGCACGAACTGACGGGGACCAACCTTAGAGCGGCCGGTCATGGATCAACGACATACAACCCTGTGAGGATAAAAAATTGAACAACTTATTCATGGTTCATTTTTGGAACATCCCAATGGAATAAAATGATATATCATAAAACTAATCATCTTTATTCTGGATGTCTGAGTTGAATAACTGGGGTAAGTTGACTTTATTTCATTATTTGTGTTTGAGGTCATTCTTTATGGGTTTCCTTTTTGGAATTCTAGGAGACCATAGGGGGTCCCTACTGGGTGTTGTTATACTCACCCCTAGACAGGATTTTCTTGCACCTTTTCGTGTCTTGTGCAGATGATGAGAATCTAGGTTGAGACATTAGGGAGCCAGGACCATGCGGTACATGGAGGTGACTGGTTGACGTTGAGAGCTACAGAGATGAGCTGTACCTACCCTTCAGGTAGGATCCTTGGTGGATTATCTTAAAAGCTATTTTATTTTGTAGTTGTATCTTTCATTTGGACTTGTATTCTGACCCCCTTTACATTCATTACACACTTTTACTTCTGTAGTTTTACTACGTGGTTCACATCTTGTAATGTTTTCGGTTTGTGTGTTTGTGGGATCATAGATAATTCCTTCCCAATTTTATGTAAATTCATTTTCGGTGCTATTCCCAAACTCATGGCCTATGAATGGCGGGCAGGTGGTAGTCACTGAATGGGACACTAGGGACAGTTCGTGACAAAGTGGTATCAGAGGATTCTGTTCTACTAAGGAACTAGGACTCTGATCATTCCAATGGAGCAATAATCTTTAGTGTTTTTAGTGTGGTTTTTAGTTCAGGGAGTCCAGTGTTGGTGCGACGACCGACATATCCATACACTAGGACCCTAAAAATCTAATTTCTGACTCGGTGCACGAAAACAATGATTGTTTGTGTTTTGGAAATGTTTTACTTTTGATCTCTTTTGAGTCATCTCACCAGGTATAACTTATTGACCGTGGAACAACTGTTTCTTTTTAGGATTCCTTAATGTCGACAGCCAACTATGATTCTATAGAGAGTTCATGATGACAAACCACCAAGCGAGGAGGCTTTGGTGCATGGCCCTCTTACAATGATATCTCCTTCATGTGGTGCAATAGCATCCCCACTACTTGTTGGGCTGTAGTTTCCACCAGACCCACTAGTGGATAGTACATGCAAATTGATTGCTTTGCAAGAGTTCTAGTGGCAGAGGCCTCCAAGATGTCGAGGCGAGATGGATCCCCAGGTAGTTGGGGACTAGATGGAGGCTGTGGCTAGAGTTTTCCGCCTAGTTGGGACACAGACAAAGAAAATGGTGATCATAGCTACTAGAATTTCCCAGGGCACAATAGGGAGATGGTGGAGTCTGACGCTCCACATGCATGAGGATGCAAAACTCTCTTGGTTGGACTCTGAGACCCTCTTTAGGGAAGCGTTGGTACCAATGAATTTATGCTCAGTGCATAACCAGGAGCTACTGCACTTACAGCAAGGTATCCTGACAGTGGCATAGTACTCGGGGACATTCACTGACCCCTCTTGCTACTCCACTAACATGGTACAAGCCCTTTTTTAGGTCCAACATCTTTGAGTAGGATCTACAGGGGGAGATCAGAGCACTGACGATATCTCTCAATATCCTAACATAGGCTGCAGTACTCAAGCGAGAATTATTGGTGGAGAGCTTCTTAGCTGAGCAGGAAGAGATAGTGGGAGCCACCACCAGATGACAGGTAGAGAAGTCATCTGTAGCAGAAAGTAGGTAGATGGAGTAGAAGTAAAAGTGGTCCAGAACTTCTAGAGTATGACCCCAAGATGTAGGGTCGGAGGTGAGGAGCTCATGAGGTAGCATAGGCATGTACATGAGAAGACTATTCTTATCGTGTGGTGGGCATGGCCACATGGACCACAAATGCCCGACAAGCCGTATCGAGGATTATCAGATGGTCGAGGGACCACTGATCCAGAGGCAGATATTCGAGCGAGGAGGTTCACAGGGTGATATATGTAGTAGATGAACAAGCCATGTAGGAGGAGGTGGGAGGAGATTTGAGGTTCTTCTGCCACCACCTCTAGGTGGTCAACCCCGACCTCAGGTAGCATGCAGTTATGGACAAGCTCATCTTCAGGAAACTGAGGCCTACAACCACGATGCTCTAGAGAGTATTTTATGTATGATCTGTGTCTACTCCACCATAGCTATTGTTCTTATAGTCACAGGTTACATTCACTCTTTCATTTCCACAACTCGTGTTTGGAGCTCGAAGATTCTGGTAGATCCATTGGCTCGATCCTTATGATTGGAGACTCATATGGGAGAGGATTTGACGATTTCACACTAGTGCTGGAAGTGGGAGATTACTCTATGAGGTGAGGGCTTTGGCTGGGATTTCCTAGTAGCAGTGTCGAGGCCTTATGTTTTCATTTTGGGTATGTATTAGTTATTCACGGTTTATACTCAGAATGACTGTTTTAGGTGAAAAGTGCAGTGCTTTTTCTAGGGTGGGACCAGGTTTTCCCTCACCGGCTGAAAGGGATCCTTTGACGCTCCTGATGGACTTTCCTAGATGATGGTATAACCGGTCATTCATTAGTTGTATATCCTTCACCTCAGAGAAATTGATTATAGGATTCTAAGATATCCTATAGTGGTGGATGAGTATGTTGATGCCATTCCTATGGATATTTTGGGACTACCTTCTCATAAAGAGGTATACCTCTACATCAACCTATAACCTAAGAAGACACTGATTTCTACTCCAAAATAACGGATGGATCCCACGGAGCTTCATGATTTGTGGGTACAACTTAAGGACTTGAAGAGTAAGGGGTTCATAAGGCCTAGTGTTTCTCCATGGGCATCCCTGATTTTGTTTTCCAATAAGGCAGATGAGAGTTTGAGGCTTTGCGAGGACTATCAGTGCCTGAACCAAGTGACTTTAAAGAACATGTATCCACTTCTGAGAATTGATGGTCTATTCAAACAACTAAAGGGAGCTCTATGGTTATCGAAGATAGACCATAGATCATGTAATCATCATCTCAGGGTACGAGATGAGGATGTACCAACGACGGCCTTCAGATGGAGGTATGGCCACTATGAGTTCTTTTTAATGCATTTTGGCGTGACCAATGCCCTAGAAGTGTTCATGGGACCCATGAACATGATCTTCTGGACTTACCTCGATCGCTTCATGGTGGTCTTCATTGATGACATCTTGGATTACTTAGAAATGGAAGAGGAGCATTCCACTCACCTGCAATATAGTTTTGAAGACACTTATAGAGCACCTTCTTTATAGTAAACTCTCAATGTTCTAGTTTTGGATATTTTATGTCCACTTTTTGGGACTTGTTATCTCAGAGGTTGGAGTCGTAGTGGATCCATACTATGACATTGAGATAGTCTATACTCCTAGGAATGGGAACATAGTGGTAGATGCACTCAGCAAGAGGTCTGGCCTATAGTTGCTGAGTGAGGTGACAGAGCAGCTAGCCGCATTGTAGTTGTCTGTTGTGGATAATGATGGAGAATCTTACCTTTAGTATATGACTATCACTCCCCCACTTCTTCTGTGTGTTCAATAGCCACAACTTGAAGATGTTGACTATGAGGCCCAACGTGCTCAGATATCCTCAGGACATGCTCCTGATGGATTTTATAAAGGCGGGGAGCACCTCATCCTCTTTAGAGAAATCACGATGGTACTAGTGACGCTACATGAGGAGGTGTTGCAAGAGTTTCATACATCCCCATTGGCGGTACATAATTTTGTGGAAAAGATATACCAGGACCTTTGACGTCAGTACTGGTGGCCAAGGATGAAGAAAGAAGTGGCATAGTTCATATCGTGATGCCTCGCTTGTCAGCAAGTGAAGGATGAGCATAAGGTTCCAACTGGCTTAGCATAGCCACTTGAGGTACCAGAGTGCAAGTGGGATGGTATCTCCATGGACTTCGTGACAGTGTTACCATGTACATCTAAGAGACATGATTCCATTTGGGTGATCGTTGACCGACTCACCATATCGGCCGACTTCCTACCCATTTGAGAGTATAGATCAATAGAGGGCTGGGGACATCTCAATGTAAAGGAGATTATACTACTTCACGTGGTGCCATAGACGATCATCATAGATCGTGATGCTCATATTATATCCCAATTTTGGAAAGGATTACATGAGGCATTTTGGACTCTACTACATTTGTGAACTGCCTTCCATTATCAGACAAATGGTCAAATGGAGTGAACTATATTGACACTCGAGGACATGATTCATTCTTGTGTCCTTGATTTCGGCTGTAGTTAGGAGGAGCACCTACCACTAGTGGAGTTTGTATACAATAACAGTTATCACTCCACTGTCAGCATAGCTCTGTTTGAGGCCCTGTACGAGCAACCCTATAGATCACCTCTATACTAGATAGTCCCAGGGGAGTCATCACTTAGGGGCCCAGAGTTGGAACAGGCTACCACTAAGAAGGTGAAGATCATCCAGGAGTGAATGAAGACTACACTGAGCCGACAGAAGTCTTATACCGATAGGATATGTAGATCCTTGATGTACGAGGAGGGAGATAATATCTTCCTATGGGTCTCACAATGACAAGGATGAAAATGTTTTGGATAGGGCAGTAAGCTATCCACGAGGCTCATATGACCTTTCTAGATCCATAGAAAATTAGGCAAGGTGGCGTAGAATCTATATCTTCCCCCAAAGATGCACCAGGTGAATAATGTTTTCCATGCGTCGCAGCTGAGGAGGTACGTGCATAATCCATCACATGTTTTCGACTGTGGATATCTAGACATCGACAATGGGGTGATGTTTGTTGAGTTCCTAGTAGAGACAGAGGATCAACAGGAGAAGGTCCTTTGTGGCCAGTCAATTCCCCTGGTGCAAGTTCGGTGGTAGCACAAGAACCTCCAGGAGAGCATGAGTGAGAGCCTCAGATGCATGTTTAGTACCCCCAATTTTTTTTCTTGTTCAATGTTAGCTTTCGAGGAGAAAAATCTCTATGTTGGGGAGAATGTAATGACCAGAAAATTCCATATTAAGTTTTTTTTAAATTATTTGGGATTATTATGAGTATGAAAAAATTGATGGCATGTTATTCAAAGACCTGTTGTTCTTGGAACGAAATTTTGAACTTTTTTAAGTTATATTCAGTAAAATTGCAAGCATGAATTTCTATCTTTTGAACTGGAGCTCAGAATTGAGATCTAAGAGCACCGTTGAATTAAAAGCCCCAAGATTTGCTTAAAGGAGGCTTAAATTTGATTATAGTTGGTCAAGAGAAAAATTTAGTTTCATAGACTTTTTGAAAGAATAATAAAATAACATAATATGTTATTTTAAATTTTTACCACCTCTTGAGTGAAGGTGGATTGGGAAAAAGAGGTGGTCAAAATTTTAATGAGGGACATTAAATGCCCACTTACACATTGATTGTGTAACCACCCCTCGTTTAATTAATGTTTTTCATTTATTTCACCAATTAAGGAACCATTAATTAAAAAGAGGATTAATCTCTTAACTCATACTTGGGTTTTTAATAAAAATTAGTAAAGGGAGAGGGTGGTGAGATATTGTGGCAGAATTCTATGAAGTACCAACAACCAACCCTTTCCATGAAAAATGGAGGCTTGGATGACATCATTGGGGAAATGATCGAGGATCGACAAACACCGATGGCTTCAACAAACATGGATTCTTCTACCACAACTGTGACATCTCTAATGATTCCGAGGTAGGGGTTTTTATTTAAATACAAATGACTTGGTTTTAATATACCATCATTGAAAAACATGATGATCATGGATTAACAAAAATAAGTTAATCCGAGAATCGTATGTAATTGTGGTTGGTTGTCATGCGAGTTTTGAATGGGGTTTAGTATTCTCTCGATGATGTTTGAACCATGACCCTAGTTATATTACTAACATGGTGGGCGAGGGCCAACCGAACAAGGATTTAACTCTTCTCCTTTGTTTATTTGATTTCATTCTTCATGGGAAATCGAAAAATATGGAAAAAATATGAACTTGGGAGCCACACAATGTTGGCAGCATCCAGGGAGGCCCGTAGGCGCGATAGGAAGGGAAAATAGACCACTAGAGCTCACCCAGTGGCCCGTGGAAGCCATGCCGGTGGAGGCCATCTCTCACTGGATGGGGAGGAACGCGATGCCTAAAGGAACCAAAAAAGACAGCAGGGGCGGCCTGTCCTTGGCCAGCCATGTTGGCAGTGGGTGGTGCGCCGTCACATGCTTCCAAGTAAGGTTGCGGATTCGAGTCGTGACGGAGGGGAAACTGCACTATGCAGGTCACACTAACAGAGGGGGGTGGCAACATGTGGCGCCACCATGGAAAAAATAATGAAAAAAATGTACATTTGGGAGGGGAGCTGACCCTCACACAGGTCACACCCAGCCGGTGGGTCGGGCCAGTCCCTCGGCCCGATGTGTCGATCCACGTCCAAGGTGACTAAACCTACCATGGCCCAGCCCACTTGGTCAGGCCCTGCCATTTCAGGCCGGACTGGGTCGAGCCAGGTCAGTATGACTGGGATGAACTAGACCTGGACCCTTTTCAGCCTAGTTTCCCTAAGTAGGCCATATCTCACAAACTAGGCATTCGTTTGAGGAATCATCTACGTTGCTAGAATCCTTGGAACAAGAAATTACTTTTGAGATACTCTATATGATTTTTGGATAATGATGGAGTATGAATGAGTTGGATCAAACACAAATTGAACCGGGCCCTCAATACTAAAATGCTTATAACACATAGACCGGGCATTCGACTGACGCACCGTCTGTCGCGTTGGGAATCTTATTACGTAAAGGTCCTTTGGGTTATTCTTTATTGGAACTTAATGTATTTTGAGGCATGAACGATATCTTGAGGATCTGATTCTACAGAATACAGGTGCACCGAGTGTGGGGAATCCTGTGGCTGGCTATCAATTGAAGAGCGACCCTGTGTAAATCAGCATAATAAAGACCCTGTTTGGATCATCATTATAGCAACCCTGTGTGGATCATCATCATAGAGACCCTATGTGGATCTGCATCATAGAGACCCTGTGTGGATCATTATCCTAGCGACCCTGTGTGGATCATAAGTGTGCGGCCCGATGAGGATGAACCTTAGAGTGGCTCGTTGTGGATAAGAAACATACGACACTATGTGGATCGACAATGGAAAAAACATCTTTGTGGTTTGATTGTGGGTCATCATAATGGAATAAAATGATATAGATTAAGACTGATCATATTTATTCCTGATCTCTGAGTTGTATACCTGGTGAAAGATGACTTTTTTCATGCTTTGGGTTTGAGATTATACATTCTGGTTTTCCATTTGTGGAGTTCTGGGAGACCTTCGGGGGTCTCGGGGTCCCTAATGGGTATTTTTATACTCACCCACTAAATTACTTCACTTGAACTTCGTCATGTCTTATGCAGACGATGAGTAGCTTGGTTGAGACATTAGGGAGCTAGGACAAGGTGGTACACAGAGTTGACTAGTTGATATGGAGAGCTGTGGAGAAACACTGTACCTACCCTCCAGGTAGGATCCTTGGTGGAAGATCACAAGGGCTGTTTTCTTTTCTAGTTGTATCTTTCAGTTGGGATTTTATTCTGGCCCCCTTTACTTTCAATACACACTTTTACTAATGCAGTTTTTCCACGTGGTTTGCATATTCTCGTGTTCTTAGTTTGTGTGTTTTCAAGATTAAAGGAAATGTCTTCCCAATTATAGGGAAATTCCTTTCTTGTTCTAGTCACCAACCCCTGGCCTATGGAAGGCAGGCTTGGGGTAGTCATGACACGGGCCCCGGGGGATGTTTCATGGCATTATGTGACAAAACTGACTTTGGTCTATTGAATGAGGTCCATGAAGACATTATTGAATCATATAAATAATAATAATAACATAATAATAATCATATTTATAAATAAATTATTATTTTATGAAAAAACATGTAATATATTTATGAAAAATTAACCAACGTTACCATCATAGATATGGTAGGTTGTACATACGTATGAGTAAAATTCCAATTTTTCAATGATCATTATAGAAAGAATGTATGAAAAATGTATCTTTCAAGAATTATAATTATATAATAAATACCATATTATTTTATTATATATTCTAATATGTTTAATTATTTTCATGTGGGAATGAAAAAATAAGAATCACATCGAATCGAGGTGGCGAGAGTCCACAGGTCTACAAACGATGTTATCACATTTTTATTATGTGAAAATGTTAAAATAAAATGATATATTGTGTTTGAATAAATATAATTATTTATTTAATATCATAATGATGACATTTATATCATATATATTCATTATAGTTACCCTTATTTACTCTAATATAACATGTTATTGAGAAATTCTTCTCATAGCTTTGCGAGGTGGTAGTCTGTCATACAAATGAGCGACATTATCTTATTCCCAATAATATAAATTTTAAAATGGGATAATATGAAATAATGAATATATAGGTATTAATATTTTATAATGTTCATAAATATCATATATAAATATTATTTATTTCAATATTCCCAACAATGAGAGGTAGTAATTGAACAAACGAACAAGAATGATTCATGAGATAGTACTACGTCACACACACAAATGATGATTTCATAATTCACTAGATATATGTGTGTCTATTTCTAGGTATTAAACATAGAATAAAAAAATATTAGTATATTGAGGATACTTATTCTACTATATATGCATGATATAATGATAGTTTAATGGGGTGAAGAAGGAAACAAAACAAAAATGCATGTTGATGGTCATTACCTCTTCTTCGGGTTACTCATGTTGGTTTTCACCAAAGGGATTCCTTGGATGAATTTATGAAAAAATTGAGGTTTCTAGGAGGAGATTAGTGAATTTGTGAATTTATTTTGTTAGCGTTTTGTTGATTCAAATGGATTGCGAGGTGTGAATATGTAGAGAGAGTTAATTTCCTTTTATAGTAGAGGAGTGTCATTCAAGTAAATAAAAAAACGTAAACTCTATTGGGATGTATATGTTAAATAATGTGCATAAAATAATGATATTTTTTTTCCAATAGTGTATATGGTTGAAATATGTCCAAATAAATGTTTTTTACAAGTTTTGTGCCATTTCTACATAGTATCTTTTGAGATTATCCACTAACTAAACTTGTTTTTACCATAATCACTACAATTAATTTTAATTTTTTTCACTAATATTTTAATAAAAACCTAATTTCTACATACATGAAATTATAAATTTTTTTTACTACAAATATGGAATCAATTTTTACAATTTTAAATCATAGAAGTGGATAAACAGAATATAAAATGAATTCAGTTGACAGGATGAGAAAGTAGATTTTTAATGTGAAAAGATCAAATGTTTATAATGTTTTTATATACAATTTCAATATGAAATTGATCTCAATGAAATATAATGTATTAATATATATAAATTATCTACCATAAATTAAAAACAATTCAAAATATACTTTATCATTGTATATTATTTAGATAAAAAACCCATTTTCAAACAAAATTTTGTATTTTAACTTTTCATCAAAAGATGAAATTTTTTATAAGAAACCCAAATATTCACGTTAATATAATTCTGATATTCCTATTTCAAAAAATATGTTTAATTTTAAAATTGAATTATTAAAAGTGTTGAAATTTAGTTTTTAAACAAGTCTTCCAATAAAATGCGGCAAAATTACCATTTCAAAAAACACACCATTTTATGCATAAAATTTGATTTATTCTAATCCAATTCCTATAAAATATATTTAGTAAATTTAAATAAATTTTATGAATTGTAAATTTCATTAAGATCATCCATTAATTTTATTTATTATGAAAAAAATTCATCAGGAACAGAAAAATAGTTTTTTATAAAAACATTTCATATATAATCAACTGTTTATCATATTTATCGATAATTAATTGGTAACTAATGAATTAATACTTATATTTTTATAATTTAGTTAATTATATTTATACCCATCATTCCAATGTATAGGTGATATATTAAATATTAATAATATAATTTTGTTTTCTTAAATTCAGTCTTTTTTGTAACACATGTAATTGAGGAAACTCAATGTTGTGTGTAACACAAGGTAAAATGTGTATTGTGTGTTAAAAAAATATTAATTAATTGAAATTAATTTGGAAAAGGATATTTCAAAAAACTATTGGATGTTACATATATGGACCACCCACATTTCAAAACATTTCATTAGACTAATGTTTATTTAAAAATCCCAACACATGTTATTTTAGTGTGCTTCGTTGTCTCTCTTACACACCCATGGAAACATCCTTGGATTTCATCCATCATGACACTACTCTAGGAAAAATTCAATTAACTATTGAGTTTTAATTAGGTAGTGTCCTAAAAAATCTACACCATGTTGACAAGAGTAGTGACATGTAGTCTTTTATGTCTCTATTTTCGAGGTGTGTTACTAGTAGACATGTTTTACATATCATTCATGTGATACTTAATATGTTATAATATATGAGAGATAATTATAGAATTTATTTATTCAAAAATTAGATCATCTACATGAGAGAATCATACCTCAAACATGAGTGAATTCAGAATAAATTTATTTAGCAATTAAAAAATTCATATTTTGTGTTATTTCTATGAATAATTGCACATGTGTCACTTAATAATTATTATAATATAAGGAAATATAACATAGTTAAATATAATAACTTTTTTAGAAGCATATATTTATATTTCACCAATTGATTTGATTATGAAATGTTAAGTTAATTATTCACCGTATCAGGGTATAATATTCTCGACAATCTATTTTAAAAATTAGAGTATTATCTAACATTGGAGAATGTGAATTCATTGTGTTTCAATTAAATTTTTAATTAATTTGAAAAACATAACTAAATATTTAGGTGTGGAATAGAATAATTTGAATTTCATTTACTTGAAAATGATTCAGAACACAATTATTATCATCTCCATATATCTTAATTTAAATAGTTTTAATAATTTTATTTAGTTTATTTAATTTATATAATTTCTAGTTTACTTCATATTAAAAGGTCATCTAAATAAATAATTTTGTAAGAAATCTTTTTAATGGAATAAAATATTCTCCTAGGGGTATTGAGCATTCCTTACTATGTTAGAGAAGTTAATAGGTAATAAATATTATAAATCTTGTTCATTGGGATTGTGTGGTCTAAAAATTAACCACACCATATTGTGCAAAAAATTTCTTTTAAATAAAAATAATAATATGAAAATTGGTGTGAAATTAAAATATATAATAAGATAAAAATTAGGGAAACAAAAGAATATAAGATAAATTAAAGTGTGCATATTAGAATAATGTGAATTATGAAGTTGAAAGAAAATATGATTTCCAAGAAAAAATAATAACAATAAATGGGAAGAAAATTAACAAGATTAGAAAATATAATAAATATTTTGATTAAATAGATTAGTAATATATTCAACAACTGCAATATAAATAGCCTATTTATCATTTAAATATATTTAATTTAGACATAGTGATGAAATACATTATTTTATTTTTTACTTTTCTTATGAACCATATAAAATAATGTAGAATTGTATTCATCAATCTCATGTGACCAAATTTTTTATTATGCATTCAACCTGATTTATTTCAAAAAAATCAAACCATCATGATTAAATTGAAAGACAATTTAAAAATGAGATGCTAAAAAAAATGATATATATGTTTCCTTAAACTATTGGAAATATTTTTCAAAATGTTTTACATCATCATCAACCTTATAAAATAGGAAATTTCTGTATACACCCATGGAATATTTTACCCACTTATGTAAAATGAGAGTATTATAAGAAAATTGAAGATAGAGGCTTCTACATTCAGGGATACAAATGACCTATAAATTCTATATTCTTTTTCCCCATTGATAGTACATCTAACATAGGTATAATTTTTCTCAGTTTAAAGAATCTCCAGGTGAAATTAGAAATGAATATTTTTTTTTTGAATTCATATATAGATTTCTTTTTTGAGCTTCCCATTTTTTCATCAGGAGAAAGGATTTTATTAATTTACCTAAAAATATTCATCTATTATTTATTTGAGAACAAATGTATAATAAATCATACTATAAAATTAAGATATTTATATAAAAATGGTACACACAATTAAAGGAATCCTATATCTCATTACCCTGACTGAATAGTCTATATAGATGTACAAATTACCATGAAAAATAACATTCATATAAACATATTTATTTTCTATGACCCAAGGTGTTTTTATGGATTCGTTTATTATGTTAACAATTAAAATATTATACTTGTAATGAAAATAATTTATAAAATTAATTTATTTAAACTAATAAATTACATTTTAAATAACCATTAAAATGTATGATTATAATTAATAATAGTTTTATGGGATGAATATATACTATAATTTTTTATCAATTAAAAATTAATGAAACTTATATTATTTTCTGATATGATATGGCCCTTTTTTCCAAAATGTGTTAGATAATCACCGCCATCATATATTTTCCTTCACATATTTTTGGGTCTGGATCATCAATATCAGTGATATCATCAACTAATTTACCTATTTGGAACTAAATAATAATATATGGATTCATTTTTAGAAATTGAAAATTAATGTAACATATTGGAATAAATGAATCCATAGTAACCAGATATATTAACAACTTATCCATATCTATATCTACCCATATGATAAACGATTTTGACTATAAGGGCCTAATGGGTTATAGTGGAGAGACTATACCTTATGAAGAGAAATCATATTAAGAAAACAATAATACTAGAAATAATAATAAATAACATAAAATAACAATCTATAAAATATATATTATAATCAATGTAAACATCTACAATGTATTTCGAATCATTAAAAAGTAAACATGATAACCTATAGGCTGACCACATAAAACCAGACTAAAAATTAACATAAAAGAACAAATAGACCCACAAAAAATATCCACCCAATTTTAATATGATATCATAACGCACAACACAAGTAATGTTTTCAATTCCATCTCTAGTCAACTCTTGATAACAATCTTTTACCCTTATCTATTTCATGAACTATAATGTCTGCACATGTCCAGAATGAACCATGAAAGATATGGGAATATAATCATTTAGAAACCACATATTTTTCCCTAATTAATATCCATATGTCCATAATTTTAGGATAAATAAAATTAATTATTACCAAATAACATCACTCAATATACTACATTCATGATCGACCAATAACATGTATTCCATTACTTGCCTCAACTAGTGCCCATGTAGAACAATTTATCAACAATATATCATAACCAAAGTGGACTTCATATTCTTATTGCTATCATGGAACTTATAATGACATGGTAAAACATATGTAGAATAACTATCTAGAGTAATCCATGACCATATAATATAATTTCTACAAACCATAGCACAATTATCATGTTAATTTGAGCACTTTAGGAACCATTGGATGAATACCTCAATGAAACCTTAGGTATGATGAAACCCATCATTTAAAAATTATAGAACATTAACCTTAATTTATCACATATATATAATCAAATTTCCCACTCATCTTTGGTGATCTCAACCAGCTCCAAGAATCTTTGTCTAATTAATGTGTATTTTCGAGGGAGAGGTCAAAACCGAACATTTGAAAATAGTGAAGTTACGAGATGTTGAACCATTGGTTGTACATTTTTACATCCAAAAGAACTGAATCAACATTATGTCACATTTAATGGGCATATACAACCTCTATGAATAAGATATTTAGAATCTTAGACTCTTGAATTCATCCAAAATCCCCCTTATGCAAAGTCTTTCCAACAAGCTTATATAAGAATACAAAAAATGTAAAAGAAAATTTGAAATGTTAATAATTTTTTTTGAATTTATGTGGTTTGAAATTTCATATTATATCAATGGGATAAAAATATAAAAATATATTTATCTAGAATTATTGGGAATATAATTTGGTTAATATTCATCTACAAAGATCAATTTTATCATGTAATTAAATTACACATACACACCACATCAGATGGTATTCCCACCCTACATATATGGTGAGCCCCATTTGGTCATCCATTTTCACCATACTCCAAAATTTAGGTGCCTCCATCTATTTGATATAGTAATATTAATTATTATATAGATATATTAGAATAATTATCTACATTGAGATCTTAAATCACCACCATTATCTTGAAAATTAACACCACCAAATGATCCACTTTCCCATAAAATAAGAAATGCTATCAGAACATCCCCCGATAAATATTATACTTGTTGAAGTGACCACTACCACTGCCTCTTTATTGTAAAAAAAATCTATAGTCTTGAGTAGGATTGAAAATAATAATAATATCCACTTTAATACTAACTCAAAAGTATCTATTGGAAGCTTACAATATCACCTTGCATACTAACACATATTAAAATATTATTTAAATGAAATTAATATATTATAAATCTTTTTATATAATTTATTTTCATATAATAGTTATCTATAGTCATAGATTTAAAATAATAACATCTATTGCTGGAAAAAAGCATTCATTTAAAACCCATTTAGACACATTTTAGGCATTTATTTTAAAATGTATTATTTAATTTTTTTTGGTAAAATGGATTCCATATTTTTAATTATAGTAATTCATATTATTTAATATGGTGACCTTATTTTTTTGGTCATACTAAAATGTAACAGTATATAAACCAGTTTCCATGGTGAAAAACTGAAATGGTAAAAGTGAGTAAACCAGAAGTTATAAGAAATAAACTATTTATTTTTGGATATTGGATGTGTGTACCAACCATATAACACCTAAAATATATTATTTATAAATTTTTATACCATTTTATTGATAGAGTCTTCCCATTGATGACTAGTTTTCTCTATTTAAAAATGTTCCACCCCACATATAAAATGGAACCTCTTCTCATTTTCTTTTCACAATTAAAAAGGATTGAGTTTTGGGAGATACCTAACAAAATAAAATAATCAATTCACTTCAATATTATATAGGACTTGGTTTTGTGATGGATTAACTTGGATCATTTTATAATAGTAGCCAAACTGGTGGGACAGATGGCCCTAAGCATGCCTCCCTATATTGCAAAGGTTTCCGAATAACAGCAAGGGTCCATGGTTGTAAAATGGGGATAAAACACCATCAAAATCAAAGTGTAACTATGATGAGATAGAAAATAAATAGAGGAAACCTATTTAAGGCTAATATATAATCATGGTAAAGTCATCTTGGTATAAATATTACACCAATCCAATAATGGAAACATAAAAAAATGATGACCTTGTCATGAAGCTTTAGAAATAGTTTCATACATACATACAAATATAAAAAAAATGATAAAAAGACTAAAACTTATATCTAGTAGAATCATGATATTAGGATTAGTACCACACTTTCAATCTCCCATTCTATAATTAATCAAGCATCCAAGACTTTGTGTTAGCCCTTATCCCAACCTGTATCCATGATGCATATTTGAGTATCAAATAGTCCCTCAAACAATGTGAAAGCTATAATTACCAGACCACCACGACCGATTTACATATTTCTATATCCATTTTATATAATAATATTTGTTTTCAAATATAATAATGATGAAATAGTAATGTAAACTATAAAGGTTCATCCTTGGTTCCTAAATAAAACTAGGTTGAGATTACCTACTTCTGATCGTGCCGAGAAATATCTAAACTAATTTCACCATGAACATATATATATATATATTCTTCTATGTATACATATTAACTATATATGAAATGAAATATATATATGTATATAATTATATTTAGTGGTATGCAGGAACCAAGGCATAAGTCAGTTGTCCATTTCAAGTCACTAGTGTTTCATAAAATGGTAGGGGATGCCATGCTCAAGTATCATGAATCATAAGGGTCTCAATGAACAAGTATCATAGGTATATGGGAAGTCAATACTATGTATCCCTGGTTTATATGACACTATTCCCATGTATAATATCAATAGTGACACCATACCCATCTATCATAGGTATTTCAGACACCATACGTGAGTATCATTTTAGTATAGATACCATACCAAAATATCATATAAATAGGGACACCATGACTGAGTATCAAAGATAATAAGTAGTCAAATAAGATTTAGTATGATAAAATTAATGGTTTATAATTCATTATCATTCCACCTAAACAATGGTGTAACCATTGTGTATATAAAAACACGTGATTTAGTCGTTCCACTCACTTTATTTTTTAATTAATATTTATTTCATATAGAAGAAAATCCAAAAAACTTATGATGTGGTTTGTTCACATAATTTTTTTTACTATGAAGTTAAATTTCACAATCACAACGCATGGGGTGGACTAGTCAATGCGGAACTATTCCAACCATAACCAGAAACCACAAGGTAATTTATATCAAGGGAAATAATAATATTTATAGAAAATAGTTTTTACAGAAACAAATGGAAAATATAGTATCAATAATCATGATACATAATATAATGAAACAATATTTGAGGGATAATCTCTATAACACTATCTTTATTCCTTTTATAAATTCCTCTTATAGAATTGGTCATTGGTTCATCCTTGAATGAGAGAAAACATATTAATGGAAAAATTCCTTGAAAATAAAGCATATTATATTTCACTAAAATGTTAGAAAATATTGTGAGATAAATACGAATATAAGGTAATAGTTAGAATCTATTACCTATGGAGGTTAAATGTAATAAATAACACTCAAATTAGATGTTGGGTGAGAAATAAGGATTTAATGCTATGGAAGAGTGAGGAAGATATTTCCCAACACCAGTGGCTGATGGAGGAAGAAGAAAAGGGGGGGGGGGGGTTAAAGTTTACAAGAATAAAAATAAAAATAGTAAAATAAACATTTAAAAAGGGATCTGACAAATTTTCCACATGATCAACCAAACCATGTACTGGCTATGTGACAAGAATTGTCCCATGTCACCCCTCACACTAACTAGTCACATGATTAGCTTAAACATGTGTAGCCCATTTGAAACACCTCTATAATACGACCTGAAACATTCACACAGTCATGTGTCCTAGCCTTCATTATCAATAAAAACCATGTGTCCCCCAAGTGTGCATTGGATTCCCCTAAATGGTTTTAAAAAATAATGAGTACGGGGATACATGGTTTACACTAACCATATGACCCACTTGTTTTCCCCAAAACTCAAGGTTCTATTCTCTGAACAATCCCTAGAAACCATTAAAACCATAAAAAAATCAATAAGTATTCATATTAATTTAAAACTAATGAATTTAAACTTGAATTAATACATCTTGTACCTCATTAAAAACCCAATATATTACTATATTATCTATGTAAAGTAACTCATCCCTGAGTTTATCTTCCACGGGTTGTAAATATTCATTTGAGAATAACTCTGGAAAATAAGAACCTACGTTGAACTATCTTTACCAAATATCATCCTACATATTGAAAACCTTCCATAGAACCCATACTAGCAGGATAAACCAACCTAGGATAGCCTTCATAGTTCAATCGATTATATGAATATGATACTTCTCAAATGAACCATCAGCCTTCAATTAAATATCTATAAGATCAAATGTATGAGATATGTTGGAATGATATATGTGAAGATATGATATATGAAAGACATAATTCATGGATTGGTATCTCTGAGGAAGAACTATTGGATAAGATACCAGCACGACTCTCTCTAAAATCTCAAAATGTTTGAAATAATGACGCAATAGATTTCCCTATCCCAGAATTCATCTATGATGTGGTCTAGGAGAAACACACAACAAAAATTGAACACCTTCCACAAACTCTATAGCTCAGTGATGTGATTTTATATAATACTTCGTTCTATACTAATATTCCACCATTTGACTCCTGATAAGATGCACCTTCTCTAAGTTCTTCTGAATAAGACAATATCTAATTAGCACTGCATATTCTTCCTCTAACCAGCACAGGGGTGAATGGAATGTCATTACCTATATGGACTCATAAGGTTCTATATGTATATTACTATATTATATATTATTTTAGTTACACTCAATTATATGTATATTTTTCACCCAAGAACCTCTAAAATCATGAAAAAATTCATGATGCATGTCCGATAGTAAATGTATTGTCCATTTCGATTGGTCATCGGTCTATGGGTGAAAGGTTGTGGTCAAATACACACATGTCCCAAGAGTCTTCTGTAACCCATGATAGAGACTCGATATAAAATGAGAATACCTATCTCAAATTATGGTACAAGGGACCCATTATATATATATACCATTAATGGACTATAACTTCCCACGCTCATCCATTGAGAAGGTCTACATGATAGAAGGAAAACGCGAGACCTTCTTCAGCCTATCCATGACATCCCAAGCCGCGTTGCATCCTCAATGAGATTTTAGAAAACCAATAAAAAATTACATACAGACAACATCCCAATTCAATTATAAGATGAGTAATAGATTTAATAATATAGCAATAATCTTATTCGCATGTATCACCTACTGATGGGTGTATCACCTAGTGATAAATCCTGTTATCTGAAATTTCATTCAAGGCCACAAGTACTTGCGGTGCATGTATCATCACATATTAGAAATTCATGAGTGTATTGACCTATATAAAGCATCTTATTCTAATTTAAATTCTTCTATCTTATTTTTTGGAATCCAGACACACCCATGACCAAGTATGATCTCATATCCATTGATAAACTAACCTAGTTGGGGATCCCCAACAGAAATTCCCCCCTATGGACTAAGCCCTTTAGAATAGGGAACTTCCACTTATACACTCTATCTAGAAGTGATGAGGCTGAAGATATTACCAAAAGGAAAGGCTTCTTATTAATATCCTTGACCTTAATATATTTATGAAAAATAAGAGGAATTAACCGCTATTCATAAAATCTTACAAAATATCATGTGTCTTAGTCTAATATCTCAGGGAATGAACAACTAGTTTCCCTTTATAGTCGAATAAGAAATCTCATAGTAGAGGGACTAAAGGTTGTTGACTAACTTTACTTGTTCTACGATCAATTTAAAATTTCTAAATATATATCTAATGATTTTTTTTGGTTTATAAACACCACAAAACCCTCTCCCAACAAGTAATTACTCAAAAAACTCAAGGAGTGAATGACATAATTTAGCTCTAGATCATGAATCAGGTAATTCTTATAATGAAGCCTCAAATGATGGGACACATATGAAACTATTTAGTATTTATAATTAAGAACCATTCCTATGGTAATACATGATTCATTACAAAAATCAATATAACCATTACCAGGATCTGGAGGAATCAAGAGTGGTGTTGAAGTCAATCTTCCTTTTAGCTCTTGAAATCATTTCTCACATGCTTCATTACAAAAAAAATAACACCCAATTTAGTATATATTATAATATTATATAAAAGGTGTGATAAGTATTGTATAAGAAGACTCTAATATACATATAGAGCAAAGAATCATCGAATGTCAATGATGTTATTGGTACAATGCAAAGAAATAACAATGATCAACTTCTCTTGGTGAACCGATATATATATATATATCTTGTGACCAAAAAGTTAAATTTATGATTACAGAATTGGAATTTTGTGAGAATAACAAACATCTAGTTATCTATAAGTATATTCAATATGATCTAAAGACGATTGAGTTGGTTTTTTAATGTATGTGAATATATAAGGATATATTCCATGATGAATAAAACATAAAAATCTGGGTATGGGTGGAAAGCCTGACTCATCATGGACATAAAGACCGAAGGTGAACTTGTGAGGATGAACAACATGAAAAAATACCCACATAATCTTTATAGACATTAAAAATCCATACGTTGTATATCGTAATGGAATAAAATTCACTGATGGTTTCTTAACCTTAAATATATCTTGGAGAAAACACTAAATCCTCAGATATTGAGGAAAAGGTCATTGATACGAGGCAGTGGATACTGATTCTTAACTTTAAGAAAGTTCAACTGAAGATAATCCACAGAAATTATGAGTGTACCATCTTACCTCTTTGAGAAAATGATGGATGAACCCTAGGGTAAATGTGTTGGGTTATATAAAACCCTTATTCTACAAATATTCTTAATTAATCTTGAGATACAAAAACAAATTAGTATCCATAAAAAATTAGGAATAGGTAATAGTGAAACTCCTAAAACTATCTCAATGGAAAACTATACATCTCTCTCCAGAAGTAGTCTATAAGATTCATTACTATAGACGTTTATGATGTGATCCAATATGGGAGGGAAGTAATATTGATTCACTCATTGATTATATATAAAATGATATAAATATGGAATGTCACTCCACCAAGTCCACAATGTTTTGGTCTAGATTGGGTCTCTAAAACATCCAATTCAACCTTAATTATATAACCTCCACCCAATGGTGATGTGAAGGACACCCTCAGATGATAATAATTGACATAGTCATGGCTAGGAAACGTCCAATACATACTATGCAGGATTTCAAAACCAATCAACTCGAGGAAAAAGAGGTTCTATAGAAAATTATGGATTTCTATCTCTAGGGGGAAATCCTTACACTAGTATACACCATTTAAAATTATACCCAAGGATTATCAAGTTTCATCACCCCACCAAAGTACTAAATTTCACATTTCATACTATACATGATTTCTGATGATGTGAAAGAATGTGAAGCACCAATTTAAAATAAGGATTAAACTAAAGTAGAGGATAATAACTGTTGAGTCAATAAGGTTTTCCTTATGACTTTTCCATTCCTTCAAACTTGGGGGAGATTATTGAGTCATTAAGGTTTCCTTATGAATTTACCATTCCTTCTTATTTTGAAAATCACAAACACCTTATCTCAAGACAAATCTCTTTTTACCTAGTGTTTTACCGCTATAAGCAAAAATTTAATTCCCCAAGGAAATTAATCCTTACCATGCTTTCATTTTCCTTATCGTAATATTTCTAAGTGTAAAATTTGGTTTCATGTCTAAAACCTCGGAATAATATAATACATAGGTATGAAGCATTTTGTTCCAGGATCTGAATTCAGACTCTGAGTTCCCTGAATTCAGGTTATGAACTTTTATGAAGTTCAACTCCGAATTCACGATACGATATTTTATGATGTTCGACTCTAAATTCTTATTACGAACTTTTATGAAGTTCGACTATGAATTCAGGTTACAAACTTTTATGAAGATCGAATCTGAATTCTAATTATGAACATTTATGAAGTTAGACACTGAATTCTAATTAAGAAATTTTATGATGTTTGACTCTGAATTATGATTAAAAATTTTATGAAGTTAGACTCTGAATTCTGATAACAAACTTTATGAAGCTCGACTCTGAATTATGATTATGAACTTTTATGAAGTTCGAATCCGAATTCTGGTTAAAAAATTTTATGAAGTTTGACTCCGAATCTTGAATTCCTCAGAAAGTAGAATCCAAATATCCTTGTATTATAGACTCTGAATTTATTTATGGTTAGACTCAAAAATTTTATTTTATTACATTCCAAATATCTAATTTTAGTTCTGTAACCATATTTTTGCTTACACTTGTTTTTGTTATAAAATGATGTAATGCATTCAGTTACTAACTAACTGTTGTTTGAGTGACACATGAATAGGTCCCTCTAAAATTCAATGAAAAGTATGACCATTGGAAGAGGGATCTGACCATTGGTGTTGTGCCTATAAATAGGAGCTCATTTGAAATATCTCATAATAATTTGATAAATATAGAGATTACCTGATGCTGAAGTGATTTCTAGAGAGAGAGGCTTTATTGCTTTGTGCATACTGAACTTCTTATTCAAATTTTCTTTGTGAAAATCGGATTATTACCGTGTACAATCGAGGGCTTCTGGGTATAGGAAGACAGAGGTGCTGACTACCTTGAAGTTGAGGGCTTACTTGCTAAGAAAGACAGAGGTTCTGAATACCTTGAAGTTTAGGGATTTCGGGGATAGAAAGATAGACTCTGATCTTCATCTCGAGGACTTACCATGTTTTGGGTTAGATATACATTCTGGAAAGTATAAATCAAGGGGACTTTATCCAAGGTAGTTGGATACCCTTCTCTTTGGGTTAAAATATTTACTACCAGTTACTTGTTTAGTTACAAGTTTTCCACTGCATTCTATTTGTTGATGAAAGTATAACTATCTTATACTTTCTTATTCTAGTACTCTGATTTAGTAAGATTCTATAAGCTTTATGGTAGAATCTTTATCTTTGTAAACTTTTATTAAGTTTCATTTTCCAGAACCATCTTTCCGGATTCACATTTTCAGAATTATATTTCCTAAATCTAGAAAATGTCTAGAAATAGAGGTTTTGTGAATTACCTTGTTTAACCTTGTTAAGCATAACCATATTTAAAAGATTTAATGGAATTTTTAAAAGTATAAAATTTACCCCTCTCTTGTATATTGAGCATCATTAGATAATTTATTCAATACCTTTATTATTTTGATCCTACATTTGGTATTATAGAGTATATCATACTCACATACCATCTCAACAATTGGTATTAGATCATTTGTTCAATCTAAATTAATCTCACGATTATATTCATAATAGAATTCATCTCATTCTTTTCCGGAATTAGTTTCTTGGACTCATATAGTTCGGATTCATTTTTTCTTAGAGATACTCTTGTTCTATTTTTTCCTTGCTGAGGAAAATTTTCTTTGTTTACAAAATTATTATGATTTTAAAAAGTTTTTATAGAAATATTTTTTTAATAATATGGAAGTAATCAATATTGGTTCCATAGACAATATCAATCCAACAATACCACATATTTTTGATGGGAATGATTGTGAATATTAGAGAGATCATTTGAAGACTTTCATTATCAATACTTGTGTTGATAATTTTTTTATGCTTACTAGAGGATATAAAATCCCTGATAAGGAATTTAGTACCTTTAACAATCAATAAAATCATTAATATCAACTGAATTATAAGATACACAATACATTTCTTTGTTCTATGACTAGAAATATATATTTCCAAATTTCATCTTGTGAAGAAGCAAACTCTATTTTGAAGAAACATGAAGTTACACACTTTAGAACTTCTAATGTTATTGAAACTAGAAGAGCCATGCTCATAGAGGAATATTATGGATTCTGCTTTCCTTATGGAGAACCCATATGTAAGGTGAAAAAAAGATTCATGACTATTGTGAATAGTCTAAAATCCATGGGTGATAAAGGTTTAGATGATGGGTCCCTTGTTGAAAAAATCATAGACAACTTGCCAAATGAGTGGGAATTCAAGAGGACTGCTATTGATGAGAATAGGAAGGTTACTCAAATTTCTCTCAATGAACTTTTTGGTAGTCTTCTTCAATATAAGACTAGAATGAAGAGAGATGTTGATAATATAAAGAAGAATAATGGGAAATTCATTTTTGATTTTACTACAACTACAAATCATATGAAATCTAAGACTTCTGAGAGAGTTACTAGATCCAAATCTAAGAAGGTTGTTATCTAATCTGAATCTAGTGGAACTGAATCTTCAGAAAATGAGCTAGAAAATGCTGCTTGAAGAATGACCATGATCGCTGGACAAATAAACTTTCAATCTATATACAAGAATAAAGAAAGGAAATATAAGAAATACTCAGAAGTTACATGTTATGAATTCCAGAGATCTAGAAATATAAGACTTGAATGTCCTATGCTTAAGATAAAAGAAAGAATGGAAAAAATTCCGAGAGAAACAGAAATAAGTACTTTAAGGATAAAGCTAAGAAAGTATTGAAAGCTAATGACACCTAGAGTTCCAGTGGTGGAGACTCTTCAGATGAATCATCAAATTACGAATATTCTGGACATAATAATCTTGGCCTAAAAGCCAGACTACCTATTGAAAATCACTATTTAATGGCTAAGGTACACAATGATGAATCAATGACTAATGTTTCTTTAAATTCTAATTATAGTAATAGTTAATACTATAACTCTTCTGATAACGAATCTTCTTCGGGGAAGATGATACTTTACTTACCTATGAAGAAGTTTCTAGGTTTTCTAAACTTCTGGAAAATGAGAATTCAAAACTAATGAAAAAGATTAATAAGGAAAATTCTAGGAATTCTATTCCTACTAAGGAAATATCATATCCTTCCAAAGATCTTGATAAGAAAAATGTTGATATTGAAAATATTTCAAAAAATATTGAGGAAGTAAATTATGAGAAGAATAAACCTTATAAGGATCTAGACAACATAATTTATAAGAAAAATGTTTTCGAGCTTAACTCTAGTTCAAAATCAAATGTTTTAGAAGACAAGAACGTGGTTATCAAACTGAAATCCGAAATCTTTTCATTAAGGAAGTGTTTGTCAAAATTTAACTTAGGTAAGGAAAATTTTGATAAAATGTATTCTCAAATCCAACCTTTAAGGAATAGTTCTAGTTTTGGTTATACTAGTTCTAAACCAGTTTTTAGTAACAATTATTTTGTTCCTAAAAGTGCTCCATTCTACACTAAGTGTCAATGTGGTGAGAATTGGAAAAAAATTGTTCCCTAAACAAAACTCAATCTTTAAGTTTCCATAAATCCTACTTTTCTAAGAAAATGTTGGTGCCGAAAATTTTGCATTCTAAAATTTTCGGATCCAAGAATGTTTGGGTTCTGAAAGTTTAACACTTTTTTTCAAGAAAATAGAAAAATTACCGATAGAAATACATGGTACATGGATAGTGGATGTTCCTGACATATGACTGGTAACAAAAACTACTTTGAAAATATTATCAACATGAATGGAGGAAAAGTAACTTTCAGAGATAACGATGATGGAAAAATTATTGGTATAGGTAACATCATTAATCTTTGAAAAACTTTGATTTCAAATGTTTTATTTGTTAAGGGTCTTAAGCACAACCTCATTAGCATAATCCAATTTGGTGATGAAGGATACCTTGTGAATTTTAGGAATGACAAGTGATTAGTACACAATTCCAAGGAAGATTTTAATATTTCTGCCCATAGGCAAGAGAATGTATACACCCTAAATATAGAAGACATTAAGAGTCAAGATCTACCTTACCTTAGTGCAATGGAAGATCATTCTTGGTTGTGGCATAGAAGGTTAGGTTACTGTAATCTTAAGAACCTATCAAAACTCTCAAATAAAAGATTAGTTAAGGATCTACTAGAGCATAGATTTGATTATTAAAAAGTCTATGATCCTTATCAATATGGAAAGAAACATAAATCATGTTTTAAATAATTCAGTGAAGTCTCAACTACTGATGCATTATAGTTAGTGCATATATATCTTTTTTTTCCTACACAAACAGGAAGCATTGGAGGCATGTATTGAGTATTTGTTTTAGTAGATGATTACACTAGATTTATGTGGGTCTATTTTCTAGAAAATAATTATGATGCTTTTTCGTATTTTAAAAGTTTTAGAGACCATGTGAAAAATGAAAAAAACCTTCCATTGAAATATATTCACAGTGATCATGGAAGAGAATTTCAAAATTCTGATTTTGAAACTTTTTGTAGTAGAAAAGGAAATACTCATAACTTCTTAGCACCTAGAACACCTCAATAAAATGGTTTTATTGAAATAAGAAATAGAATTCTTCAAGAGATAACTAGAACCATGTTGAGTGAGTATTCTGTAGCCAAACATTTTTGGGCTGAAGCTATAAGTACTACTTTATATAATATAAATCTAGTTTTGATTAGACCTTTTCTTAATAAAACTCTTTATGAGTTATGGAATGGTAGAAAGACTAGACTTTCTTAATTCGAGGTTTTTGGTTGAAAGGTATTCATCTGTAATACCACTGATAATCAACACAAATTATCACAAAAATATGTTGAAGGAATTTTCTTAGGCTACTCCACAACCTCTAAGGCTTATAAAGTTTTCAACAAAAACACTTGTACTATTGAACAGACAGTACATGTCAAATTTGATGAAACTGATCCTTTTGTTTTTAAACAACCCCAACCCATATCTTCAGACGTATTTTTAAAAACTGATTATCAACCTTTGATAGATGATCCTTTTGATAAGGCAAAATCCCAAGAAAATGTTTCTGAATCATTTACCCCAGAAGATTTCCTACCCTATATTGATGAACAGGTTTTACAAAACCTAAATCAGTTTTTTCTAAAGAATAATCCTAGTGATAGCATCATTGGTGATGTGAATCAACATGTAAGGACTAGAAATTACTTATGAAATGAATTATAACATGTAGAATTTAATTCCCAATTAGAACCAAAAAGAACTGATGAAGCTTTAGGGGATGATGATTGGATAAAAGATAAGCAAGATGAACTAAATGAATTCACAAGTAATAAAGTCTGGACCATGGTTAAAATAAGTAAGGAAACATATGTTATTAGAGTAAAATGGGTCTTCAGAAATAAGTGTGATAAAAATGGAATCCTTCTTAGAAATAAAGATAGATTGGTTTCTAAAGGATATAATCAACAAGAGGGAATAGACTATGAAGAAACCTACACTCTAGTAGCTAGTCTTGAATCTATTTGAATCTCACTTGTCTTTGAATCATTCTTTAATTTCAAAATTTTTAAAATGGATGTGAAATGTGATTTCTTTAATGGTTATGTTCAAGAGGAAGTTTTTGTTGAACAAACTCCTAGTTTTAAAGATGCAAAATGTCCTGATCACGTTTTTAGACTTACCAAATCATTGTATGGACTAAATCAATCCCCTCGAGCCTGGTATGATAGACTTATAATATTTTTGGTTCAAAATAAATATGTTAAGGGAAATGAAGATCCAACCCTTTTTTAAAGAAATTCAAGAAAAATGTTTTGATTGTTAAAATTTATGTTGATGAAATTATATTTGGTTCTACTCAGCAATCTTTAATCGATTTCTTTGCAGATCTAATGAAATCTGAGTTTGAAATGAGTATTATGGGTGGGTTAATATTTTTCCTTGGTTTTTTAATTTCTCAAAAACTAGAAGGAATCTATATTTCCCAACATAAGTATATTAAATATCTTCTTAGAAACTAGGGATATGACAACACTAAAAGTATAAGTACTCTCATTGGTACCTCAAAAACACTTGATCTTCATGAAGCTGAGAAACAAGTAGATCAATCATCTTTTAGAGGTATGATAGAAAGTCTGCTTTACATGACAGCTAGTCTTCGAGACATAATGTTCTCAGTATGATTATGTGCAAGATATCAATCCAATCCTAAGGAATCTCATTTAAATGTAGTGAAACGAATATTTCGCCACATAAAGGGAACCATGGATTTAAAAATCATTTATACTTCTAGAAATGATTTTTTTGAAATGTTTTTCCAATGCGGACATTGGTGGCTGTAGAATGGATAGAAAGAGTACATCCGGAAATTTTCATTTCTTAAGAGATTCATTGGTTTCTTGGCCTTTACAGAAGCAACACTCAGTAGAAATTTCCGCTGCTGATGTTGAATATGTAAAAGCTAGATGTTGTTGTGCTCAAGTGTTGTGGATGCAACACAAACTCACAAACTATTGTATGGGTTTTACAAAAAGAAAACAAATTACGTGTGATAATAAAAGTACCATTTCCCTTAGTAAATAACCTGCACATCACTCTCGTGAAAAACACATAGATATTAGGCATCACTTTTTTAGGGATCACAAAAAAAGGAGATATCATTCTTCAATTTATCGGAACAAATATCAAATTGATGAAATTTTTACAAAATCATTACCCTCCGATAGATTTGAATACATTAAAAAGAAGTTAGTAATGATAACCGTAAGGTAATACTCTTTGTTAACTTTGTGTTGAAACAAATCTACTTACATTAATAAAATCCTTTTCATAGGGGGAGTACATTTTCATGTTAATTCTAAATTTTGTTCATGATTTTCATAATGATTTTTTTCATAGTTTTCATAATGGAGTTTTTCAGGATTTCTGTAATGAAGATTTTTTAATGAATATTTTCTTAATGAATATTTTCGTATTCAAAATTTTCATAATAAAGATTTTCTATATTTTTTTTCAAATTCTATTTTTTTCAGAATCTCAATGTTCTTCAACAAGAATTTTCTTCAATATGAATAATTTTCTTGGAAATCCAAATGTTTTTTTTCTTAAGTTTTCATTGTCATAATTTACTTTCTAGTATTTTAAATTTTTTGGATTCTGGTTTCTTTAAATCCGAATTTTTTCCTTTAAAAGCCTCAAAAGATCGGATCCTACCAAATTTTACTTGAATATATCACTTTAACCATTAGATCTGATTAGAAGAATTCTCAACCATTGGATTGAGATGGGATGATGAACCGTCACATCAAACACCTATATAAGGGACCCCTGAAGGGATTTCCCATATTGATTTCAAGCCTCTGCGTGTCGAAGCTCTTCCCCTCATACAAAATCATGTTCCAAACTTCTCATAGTTTTCTCAAGTCCGAATGTCTGCAGAAGAATCCTCTTAGAAGGATATGTCTACTGTCAATCCGATTTCAAAGTGGAAATTATATAAAGAAAGGTTGGTGCAACCGAATTTCTTTAAAAAATATGATTCTATAATCTCCAAGAACATAAAGCTTAATGAATGGGAAGATGTCTGCATATCAATGCCAGGAGGTCAAGACATGGTGTATCTGGATCTCCTTATTGAGTTTTATGAGTCAGTTAGTTTATTTAAGGAAGAAGGTAGAGAGAAGTTTTCATTCAAAAGTTATGGAAAAAACTATTGTTTATCTTACACTAAGGTATCCATCTTAGTTGGAGTTCCATTCAAAGGGGATGCTGAATTTTGTTTCCATAAGTTTCTCGATGTTCAAGTAAGTTTAGTCAAGGTAAAAGCTATGGAGTGTCTTGGACATACAGATATCAAGACTTCGAATATTTCTCACCTTTTGAAAAATAATCGGATCCTTGAATTGTGGGTTTAGGGTTTTATCGTTCTGAGAAAAAGGTGATAAGGACAGCTTGAAGAAGAGTGATATGTTCATCTTAAATTTATAGTGAATACGAGGAAGATAAACTTGATGAAGCATAATCTCATTACGAATGAGAATATTAATAATGGGAACTTGAAATCTTAGATTATTATGTACCTGACCATTCTTTCTAATCTTATTGTTCGTTGCTTGGAGTCCTTCAAAATCCCATGATGTTTAATGTTGAGGAATTGCAAAGTAATGATGATCAGTGATGATACTCTCAAAAGGATGAAAGTTGGTTTTTTATATGGAATCAAGAGAATTCTATTACTTACCAAAGAAAGAGGCTGAAGCTGCTCTGAAGGAATAAGAAGTTTCCGAACCATCAAAGAAAGGTGGAAAGAAGAGGAAGTTGAAGGAAGTGGTAGAAGAAGGGAAAATCCCCAAAGCTAAAGAAACTCAATCCACACCTCCAAAGCCCAATAAGAAGAAATCTTATCCGGATGAGTTTGCAACTAAATGGAGTGAAGGAAAAAAGAATTGGAAGGAAGGAGAGACACAGTTTGGCTTGGATACTGCAGAGGCCAAAGCATTGAAAGAGAAGGCATCTGATGTGATTGAGAATAAATCCAAAGAAAAGAAGTAGAAAAAGATATTGTCTAAGGCCGAAATTGTCCAATCTCTTTTTAATTCCATTGAAATAGCTTCTGAGAACATCTCAGTACCAAAATAATTCTTGGTTGAGGATTTACCTGAGACTCTAGGGAAGATATTTTTCACTCCGAAAAAAGCCCAAGAAAAGATTGTTTAAGAGAAGGTAGTTGAAGAAAAAGGATAAGATGAGGTTGAAAGTAGTGATGGAACTAAAGAACTTATAAAGAAAGTTGAATATTATCATGAAAAGGAAACCCCATCTGAGAAACTATCAATTTGAACTTCTGAAGTAGAGTCCTCAAAGCTCCCAACTCCTAGGAAGGATGAGGGAGGTGAAGATGAGAAGGGTGAAGAAGAGGTTAATAAATTGTTTGAGGAAGAAATTTTTAATCATCATTCATAAACCCTGAGGATGCTAAGATTAGATCTGAGAAGTAGAAAGTAGATGGACATATGATTGTTCAGCTGTCTGACAGTGAACATAAGTCTCCAAATGAGGAAGCTATTCCGAGAACCGATAAAGGGAAAAATTTGGTTGAGGATAAACTTCCTAAAATTGTTTCAAAGAAGAAAGAAGCTAGTGGATCTTATAAGAGGAATCTTGTTGAGCTAGAAAAAGATCCCTCACCATGCAAAGTCTCAGATTTGTAATCATCTTCTCTGGGACATTATTTTGTGGTCCAATCCTTGAAAAAGCATGTTGGGACCATTCCAATTTTCCCAAGCATATATTTCTGATTCCAGATGCTTCAACATACTCTGAACCAAAAATCAGATTCAGTGTCCATGGTGATGGTGAAGTTTGTCAAGTTAGAATCAGAATTTAAATCTTTCATTATCAACTATGAAGCCCACAAAAGATTTTTTAAGAAGACAGTTCACTGGTCAAAGAATACAGGTGAAGATTTGAGAGAGCATGATGAGTTTCATGATGATGTTAATGAAGATTTAGATACCGAAAATAGAAAAATCAAAGATCTCACATCTATATTTGAGGAAAATATAACCCTTGAGCAGAATACTCAGATTCAAGAGGTAAATGATTTGAATGGAAATCTATATTCTGTTGCCCAAAGATGGAAGAGGGAAAGGGATCTTCGGATTGAGATCGAAGAGAAGTTAGTCAATCAAGATGAGTTTATGAATGCTCAGGTAGAGGATCTGAAGGCTTAGGAAGAAAAGATCAAAGCCTTAGATAAGAAAACAGAGTAAGAACACAAGGAGATAAAGAAGCTAGAAACCATAGTGATGAAATTGATACCCAAGGAAAAGGAAGGAAAATAGATCCAATCTAATTTTTTTTTGTATTTTCTTTCCCAGTACAAATTCTTCCTATCTTAATGAAATTTTTGGGTAGCTTGTTTTTGTACTAATATTTCAGGTACCATAATTTCTTTTCCATTATCTCAAATTATTTTTGAAAATCACAAAGGGGGAGAAAGGAAAAAAGAATGCTAAGTAAAGAAGAAATATTCATATGTAAGGGGGAGTTTATCTAAGGGGGAGTTTTTATAACAGAGATTTCTGTACTAAAGATAATGAAAAATCTCATTCTATAAATCTAGAATACGATCATTAGTGTTCCAAAACCTAAGGGGGAGTTATTCGTATTCATATTTTCCAATATGATAAGGGATATATGTTTTATTTTCATAGTCTAGAAAAATAATTCTAAGTCCTTATATTATTTTTCATAAGGATATTTTTGCTTTCCAAAAAGGAGGAGATTGTTGAGTCAATAAGGTTTTCCTTATGAATTTTCCATTCCTTCATACTTGGGTGAGATTGTTTAGTTATTAAGTTTTCCTTATGACTTTACCATTCCTTATTATTTTGAAAATCACAAACACCTTATCTCAAGTAAAATCTATTTTTACCCAGTGTTTTACCTCTATAAAGAAAAATTTCCTTCCCCAAAGAAATTTATCCTTACCATGCTTTCATTGTACAGATCATAATTTTTCTATGTGTAAAATTCAGTTTCATGTCTAAAACCTTAGAAACATATAATACTTAGGTATGAATCATTCTGTTCTAGGATCTGAATTTAGACTCCGAGTTCCCTGAATTCAGGTTATGAATTTTAAGAAGTTCGACTCCAAATTCATGTTACAAAATTTTATGAAGTTTGACTCTGAATTATGATTACGAACTTTTATGATGTTAGACTCTGAATTTAGGTTTCAAACATTTATGATGTTCCACTCGGAATTCTGATTAAACATTTTTTATGAATTTCAACTCAAATTATGATTACGAACTTTTATGAAGTTCGAATCCAAATTCTGATTACGAATTTTATGATGTTCAACTCGGAATTATGATTACGAACCTTATGAATTTCAACTCCAAATTCTGATTACAAACTTTTATGAAGTTCAACTCCGAATTCTGGTTATGAAATTTTACAAAGTTTGACTCTGAATTCTGAATTACATAGAAAACATAATCCGAATATCCTTGTATTATAGACTCCGAATTTATTTTTGGTTAGACTCTGATCTTTTTTATGATTACATTCCGAATATCTGATTTTAGTTATGTAACCATATTTTTGCTTACACTTGTTTTTGTTATTAAAAGATATCATGTATTCAGTTACTAACTAAACTTTATTTGAGAGAAACGTGTATAGGTCCCTCCAAAATTCAAGGAAGAATATGACTGTTGGAAGAGGGAGCCCACCGTTGGTGCTGTGCCTATAAATATGAGCTCATTTGAAGGAGCTCATTACAAGTTGATCAATATAGAGAATACATGATTCTGAAGTGATTTCTAGAGAGAGAGGCTTTATTTCTTTGTGCATACTGATCTTCTTGTTCATATTTTCATTGTGCGACACCAATTGTTACTATGTAAAATCGAGGGCTTTCGGGGATAAGAAAACAGAGGTGCCGACTACCTTGAAGTTGAGGGCTTTCTTGCTAAGGAAGACAGAGGTGCCAACAACCTTGATGTTGAGGGATTTCTAGGATAGAAAGACAGACTCCGATCTTCATATCGAGGACATACCATATTGTGGTTAATAAAGTCTTTCTTGAAAGTATAAATCATGGGACCTTTATCCAAGGTTGTTGGATATTCTTCTCTTTGTGTTAAAAGATTTAGTACTTGTTACTCATTTTGTTACAATTTTTCCACTGAATTCTATTTGTTGAGGAAAGTATAACTATCTTATACTTCCTTATTCTTGTACTCTGATTTAATAAGATTCTATAAGCTTTAAGGTAGAATCTTTATCTTTGTAAACATTCATTAAGTTTCATTTTCTAGAACCATATTTTCGGATTCATATTTTTGGAATTATATTTCCTGAATCTAGAAAATGTGTAGAAATAACATTTTTGTGAATTAACTCGTTTAATCTTTTTAAACACAACCATATTTAAAAGTCCCAAAGGAATCTTTAAAAGTATACAATTCACCCCCTCTTGTATATGGAGAATCATTAGATACTTTATTCAGTATCTCTATTATTTCGATCCAACATTTGGTATTATAGTGTATATAATAATCACATTCCATCTCAAAAATAACATAGTACCTCAAACTATAATTGGAACAATGCTCTACTCTAATGGAAAATGATATAATGCATATATATGGTCGTGTTTTAATCCTTGAGATACAACATGGCTACCCTAGGTAGGTTCTCCCTATTAGAACTATGCATTAAATTCTAGGATACCTCATCCACGATCAGCTCTACAACCTGAATGGATGTTAGTACTCTACCAACCTACCTGGTGAGGTACTACTGATACCACTCCTGAATACGGTGATGATATGCATCCACCATAACTAGGAATATAAGAAAATTTCATATAAAAATAAAAATGATTATCCGACATTCTACAGCCATGACACTCAATGGGGTTTTGGGACACTGGGGATACTTATTCCCTAACATTTAAAATTTTTGAAAAACCACATAACTATCAGTGGGTGTCAGCTGGCTGCCACTACCCCGACATGCTATCTCAAAGTAAAATTTCTCAAAGCTAGTATAAAGAGTTCCATTCTTACTTCAAAACCACCCTAGATCACTAAATAATTTTCTCTCATGTTGGTCATGGTGATGAGGGAATAGTTTAATATTTTCCGAATTGTGTTATACTATAATATATTCACCTACGATCATACGGTGTATACGATCCCATCCCCAAAATGTATTTATGTCACAAACCCATCATCAA
Source organism: Viscum album (assembly GCA_963277665.1). NCBI lineage: Eukaryota > Viridiplantae > Streptophyta > Magnoliopsida > Santalales > Viscaceae > Viscum > Viscum album. The sequence continues at coordinate 2,105,543,620 of OY728165.1, forward strand.
CAAGTGTTGGTGAAAAATATTGGATCTCTGTTAACTAAGAAGAATAGTCCATCGAAGTCATTTTACCCTTAAGATTATGCATAAACTCTATAGGTCAGTCCACTATCGACATCAGGGGAAAGAAATATTCATTGAAGACTTTCAGAAAATGCACCCTAGGCATACCCTGATGATGGTTATCTTGGGTTATAAAATTACACCATTTCTTAGAAGAATATTAATGAATGTAAATTGAGATATTCACTATCCTCTCGTGAGGTTTTTTAAGGTGCTCAATGATAGTAATCATGGCCTCCGGTCATGACTCTATAGACTAAATATTCCATCCCCCAAAAACATGGGAGGATGAAACTTTTAAAATTATCACAACAACAATGCCATAGTAGGGGTCGTTCATGGGGATTGCTTCATGGTTTCCATGATCCATAGGAATCCTTCTTGGAAATGGGAATTAGAGGCCTCTTCAGGTATAAAATTATGTGCCATGGGTCATACTACTAGTTGGTTAGGTACCATTATCTCCAGATTATGGTCATCACCTCTTTCTAAGAGCTCGACCCAAGCACATCATGGTGGAATATATCTACAATTTCCAAACACCTACCCTTTAATAATATTTTTAAATGGTATAAGAAATGGGTATGAGAACATAACTGGTAAAAAGTATTTCTATATAAATGTGACACCACTATTCTTTCTTCAAAATTCAGGATCAGGTGACCTTCAGATAATAAAAAACAAAATAGACACTACCTACAACCCCAACTAAAGTCAGGTTAAGGTCATTTTCTCATCTATAAGTCAAGGGTCCTAATATACTGAGTGTCAATTAAAAGTTATAAATGAAAACAAACTTTTAGTGATAAATTGTATCTCCATTTAATGGTGACCTTATTATTTTATAATTTAAATTAATTTCGGTTCATACTAAAATATTTAAAAATTCTTTTATTAAATGATTGAATTATATAGATCAAAATCCAAAATTTATAAAGGTCCATAAAATTTTTAAATTTATATGTGGTATCCATTTAGGCACAACTATATATGGGTCCAAATCCATACGACTTAGTTTTCATGACACAACATATCACAATTGACTAATTAAGGTGTTAGTATCGATATGTGAAGGAAAAATTATTAATTTGATAAAGAAACATTATCTAACAAATTATGTTTCTCCTTCACCTAAAAGAAACATTAGAACAATTAAATATATAGTAATCAAGGAACTTATAAAAATAACTAGTAATACAAGAAATTATATACACCTATATGTGATAGTATAATTCACGGCATGTGAATATGTATGTGCCTATGATGATGCATTAGTAACCACATTTTTCTATATCGGTCAAATGGTAAAATATAATCGACAATCATAATAATAAAAAACATCACATATTATCTTCTTCACTGAATGGTGAAATGAAAATATTTGAAATAAGAAGAATCTAAAAATAGAAATTTCCATCCCTGGTAATTTTTATTTTCAATTTAAATGGATTAGATAATCCCTGTAAAAGTTTCATTACTAAATTTTGACACTTGTAATATTCTTTCTAACATCCCAAAATTGTTAGGAAAAAAAATAATGCCTTGATATCAATTTATGACACCCCGGCCAAGCTCACTTCATAATAGTAACAGAAATAGTAGAATATATAGACTCATGCACGCTTCCCCATACAAAAGTGGCCTCCGACTAGTAGTGAGGGTCAATGGTGGTGTAGTGGGGAGACTATTGCCTCATAATTAGAGCGACACAATTGTGGGATAACAAATAAATTGGGTAAGTTTAAATAAGGAAAATAGATTAGAGGGAGTAAATCATCCGAACAATAATATTACATCATCCCAAAAATGTCACCATTTGAAAGATGATGATTTTTTAATGGAGCTATAAAATGGATGTCTTACATACTTACATGTATAGAAAAATGAAAAAAAAACTTGAAGGCTATAAAAAATAATAATCTTCAAAGGCTTATTCCAATTCTCCCATGCTCCCATTCTATAATCAATCAATAATCCAATACTAAGAAATTTCCTTAGTTCCTACCCACACCTATGAATTCCATCCGTGTACCAAATGGTTACACAACTGGGGTTTGAGGTATAATAAGTAGTCCACTTCCAATGATGTCTAGAATTATACAAATAACTCTTATAATATGAAAAGTGTTCCGGTATAATAAAGATAAAATAATAATGAAAACCTTTAAGGGTCAACTGTAGTTCACGAAGGACTCCCGACTAACACTACCGTATTTGACTCATGATAAGGAATCTTTGAACATATGTTACGATGAAGATATAAATATCATTATATTTTCATGTATATTTGTATATGCACTATATATGTAATGATTTCTATATCCAATATATTTACACATAATGCTTTCCAAGACCTAAGAAATACATTTGGAATCCATGTCTAGTCACTAGTTTCACATAAAGTGTATAGGGAATCCAGTCCTGTGTATAATTCTTTATAAGGGTCCCCTGTAATGCTCCAAGCTTCTACGGTATGCTTCTCTTTGAATAATGGAATAGCGTGTGTTGTACGTAACATCGAGTTCTAACACACCACAACCAATCAAACTAGCCGTTATGAATAGTAATACCCACTTTTTGAAATTTATAATTTTTTTTTCAAAATGGAATTCATTTTTGGATTCGAAATATTGAAATTAGACTAGGGTGAATTTTTGGTATTTTTCTGAAAAACTTCATTTTTTGATGAATAGTGAAACCACTAAGTGGTAGTTAAAAAACTAAATTTTTCATAAAATTTAATTTTAAGGCTTTTGTGAATGGAATTTCAAAAATCCGAGAGACACAGTTAATATCAAGGTGTAAAATGTGGTTTAATGAGAGGAAAATATTTTTTAGTGAATAGAAACTTTTTACTTTTATTTACCACGGTTAAAAGTAAATAGGGTAATTAAGGGTAAAAATGATATTAATATTACCCTGACACATGTCCTAATTCTATTGGACAAGATTTTCTCGACCAAAAACTACCTTAGGAATAAAATAAATTCATTTAGGTCCACTTGGATTAGATTAGGACATTTATTATTATTTAATTCAAAGAAGAGTTAAAAGAGTTAAAATCAAAGTTTAATTACTAAAACATTTTTAATATAGGGTTATACATAAGGTAAAATATATTTTAAATATTAATTAGAAAGATAAAAAGATTTAATACATAATTATATTTTATTTATAATTTTTAGACAATAAATAATTTAATTTATTTATGACACAATGATGATGTAGTAATTACCATAATAGTGAACAATTAAAATAATTGATATTATAAATACCCAAATAAATATAATTTGAGACTTCATATGAATTACGGTAATTTTTTAGGTTAACATAACATGTTAGGATTGATTTAATTAACTTTTTTTTAAGTAATCATTCTGTTATGATTTTCAAAAAAATCAATTTTCCAAATAGTTTCAAAATTGACATAAAAGAGTTTTTTAAAAAAATATTATATTATTAATTGATATTCAATTCAAAAAAATCTATGGTTAGGCCAAGAGACTTATATCATTATAGTAGTATCATTAAAGGACCACTTGGGGGTCTCTTGGAGGTATATAGTATGTTTATTAACTATATAATATAAAAATACAAAGTGACATGGTAAGTGTCAAACTAATTAACTAAGAGTTAAAACTAAAATATAAGGATAATATAATGAGCCAAACCTGTCTAAATTCTATTGGTTGAGTGTTTTTAGACACATACCCACATTTACCATTAAATAATCCACTTTTGAGCCATTATAACCCGAATATGAATTTATTATAAAAGAATATTTCTAGCTTTTCCAAAGGTGCCCCTCACCCCTCTTATAAAAGGGCACTCACCCTTCTCATTAATTCACACCGTAAAAGAATTTTGGTTCGTCCAAACCCTGCACAAATATTCTCTCAACTTCCCTCACTACAACCTAGAGGCATTAGTTTGATCATAAAGCCAACTTAAGGAGCCCTTTTGATCAAATCAAAAGGAAGAACCCGAAGAAGAGGTAATGTTTTCACCACCCTTTTTCAAGTTCATTTCTTCTTTAACTTCTTGTTTCTTTGTTATTACCATTCTAAAATAATAACTCCAGTATATTATATATACTGTGATTTTATTATAACTATGGTACAACCATATCCAGTATTTTATCTGTCATTTGAATGACATGTCACCATACGTGCGTACGTACGACTTACCGTCTCCACATCCTGGTGTAATTGTTATTCAATAAATTATTATTTGGATGGGTATAATAATGATGTGTAATTAATGTAAATAATAAATATAACATGATAATGATTCTGTATATATGATATACCATCCAATTATATATTATTTTAATATCAAAAGAATGATATTGTCGCTCGTGCGTACGTACGGCCTACCGTCTCCACGAACGCGATGAGATTCATTCTCCTCCCTATCCATTCAAGTATAATTATAATTTGATGATTAAAAATAATGTTTAAGGACTTGATATAATTATGGATATTAATAATATACAAAATATCCATAACAAACACATCTTAGGAAACAAAACATATAAAAGAAAACGACTAAGTTAACACATGAAACGACGATAATTCTAAGATATTATTAATAAAGCAATGTTAAAAGATCATATATGATAAAATATTAATGTATTTGATTATTATATAATTTAATAACAATTATTTAAACATTATAAAGGAGGTTAACTTACCCCCAACGAAAGAAAATTATAAGGTAAGGTTTTATTTCGCAATCTCCTCATTATCCGAGGTTGTTTATACATAATAATCTACTGGGACTTCTTTATCATCCACATCCTTGTTTCTAAAAAATGCATTTCAAAACATTTTTTTACTATTTACTAGAATATGGGTTAAAGTCATTTATACCCTTCTCGACTTTTATAAGTGGTTTATAAAGGAATCTTTCTGTCGTTTTCCAAATAAGGTCATTTTTAACCTTTTCGACAGAATTAATGTAAGAATGTTTTTTTAACTTATACAGTGGGTGCGGCTATTTTCCGCCGTTATAAAATCGTCAAAGCTTCCCTTACAAGATTATAAGAATATTTTCAATGAAAATGTTTTATTTTATAGATATATAACTCTTAAATGATTTCAAAATAGAAAGAGATATTTCTCTAAAAAGAGTTTTGATTTCATATATGTCAATAACCTTTGATGGATTTTAATCTTATTGGAAGTTGATTTATTATGATACAAAACTTCTATATTGTATTGAAGGTTTTGTGATACGTTTGACTATGGATGTGTTATTTTTATACCATTCGTGGTGTATGGATGAAGTATTTACATTTCTTCTGGTAGATTTAATATGAATGTTTATGTTATGTTTAAACCATTTCATATGGGAATGCATTGGACTTAATATGTGACAAGTAGATCCCGTTATAGATCCTCGATGCATCGGTAGGTCTCATGAGACAAACTAGTGTCTTGTCACAAGGCCTTGGAAAAATCTTATCTGTAGTCTTGGCACGAGGCCTTGGCTATGTGGTTATGATAGTCTGGAATTATGCATTCCATCATTATGAAAGTTTTTATTGATATTTCATGTGATTATTTGATTAGTAGAATATCCATGTGAATAAGTAAATTTAATTATTTCATTTTATTTTTTCCATACTGTGTTGAAGTTAAAGGTTAAAAGTCTTTTGTTTTAGTTATACATTTCCTTAAATTTTTATTCTTATTTATGAAAGTTTCCGCTATATTGTTATCCTTACTGGGCATTTGAGCTCACCCCTTTTCTATGTTTTATTTTCCTAGGATGTGAAGATGTAAATTATGAATGACCTGCAGGGATAGTATGAGGGGATAAGAGTGTGGACTATGGAGATTATGTTGTTGTTGTTTTCATTTTTATGATGTAATGTAAAACTTTATGAATATATCTAGTGTTTCCAAGGCTACTAAACTAATCGGTCATTCGAGATTTTATCTTTCTTGTGATCATGCCAATGTTATGTAATAATACACCTACTCTGGGTAACTGGGGTCGGGGCGTTATAGTTGGTATTAGAGGAAGTTTAGTACAGACCTTGGAAGCTTAATTTAGATAAACTCTGATTAGATTACATAGATTTAAGATGGAATTTGAGGGTTAGTATAGAAGAACATCCTAGAATTTTGGTATTGTAGAGATTTTGTGAGTTTTCCTAGAAATACATCCCTGTCTGGATACGAGCAGGTAGAGGCGGCTCTGGCACAGAAGTACCTAGGGGTAAAACCCTAAAACACCGCTTTGAGCTACACTCGAACGGGAACTGGTGCACGACGACGGGCCTTGCTGCACTCTTGGTTACGACACTCCCGGGGGATATGCTTAGGATAACTCTCATTTTATTTACAAATCATTATGAAGGGTTTATGAGTATATACTTCCTCAAAGAAAACACCTTTATGATTATGGATTATATCCATAAATAGTTCAATTTATGTTAAGTGTTTTATAAGTATGGAATTATGTATTTTGATTCATAAACTGATCTAGTTTATGACATTGTTTTGAAATGGCTCCTAGTGGAAGAAATGGAAACCGTACCAATGCACTCACTCCATTTAGGGATTTCCCTCCTGCTCAAGATAATTATAGTGGATCTGGTGATGCAACTGGTGCTGATCAACTATTCACCATACTGGGACAACTCGCTCAGGTTATGAATAATAACCTTACCCATATGGAGCACCCTGATCCACAGCGTGGAGGATCGATATTAGATCGCTTCATGAGGTAGCAACCACCAACATTAAATGGGAGTACAAATCCATTAGTATTTGAGTAATGGATAAGTTCCCTAGAGAAAATATTTCAGGCTTTGGGAAGTAGTGGAAGGGAAAAAGTTATCATGGCAGTTTACCGCCTTACTAGAGATGCTGATCAGTGGTGGTCATTGATTCAAAACACGAAGGAAGATGATGAAGTATCAAATATGTAATGGAGGGAGTTCAAAGATCTGTTTTTAGAAAAATACTTTCCTTATGACCATCAAGCAGATATGGAAAGGCAATTTCTAAGTCTAAGACAAAAGGAGGATGATAATGTCGCAAAATATGAGGCTAACTTTACAAGGTTATCAATGTATGCAGGGGATTATATACATAACCCAAGATGTAATATTGATCGTTTCTTTGATGGGTTAAAACCATTTCTATGTCGAGCATTAGTATGACAATCCTTCTCGTCGTACGAAGACATTGTCTCATGTGCTATCAAGACATAAAAAGAATTCTCTAAGTATTATGACTTTAAAGAAAAGCACGAGAAGAAGAGATCTTCTGATCAATCTGGGAATGGAAATAAGGGGAATAAGGGAAATGTTGAATATCCAACCTGCAGTAAATGTGGGAAGAAACACCCCGGTACTTGCTTAAAAGGAATGGGAGTCTGTTACAAGTGTGGTGAAAAAGGCCACCAAGCTCGTGATTGCAAGGGGAAGAAGGAATCTACCGATGTCCAATGCTACAATTGCAGGGAGATGGGAAATTATGCAAATGAATGTCCTATGCGTCAGGGGAACTTACCTTAGAAAAGGCCAAGGGATCAAGGCCAAGATTGTTCTATCACTACTACTGAGGTAGAAGCTCCGAAAGACGTGGTGGCAGGTAATTTAATGGTTTCCTCAAGTTTAGAAAATGCGTTATATGATTCTGGATCATCGCATTGTTTCATATCTTCCCAGTTTTCTAAGAAAATTAGATATTTCCAATTTGATTTAACAAGGGAGTTGTTAGTTAAAACTCCTAAGGGAAGTATCCTTGCAACAAATTTTTGTGAATCAGTCCCCATTAGAGGACATAAATATTCTTTATCTGCTGATCTCATCATCATACCTATGATTGAGTTTGATATAATCCTCGGTATAGACTGGATTTCGGACCATGATGTAAAGACTTATTGTAAGAATATGGAGGTTATGATTTTTGATGATGATGATAAGGAACACCTTACCTTTAGAGAAGAATCTTCACCACCTAATTCTTATCTAGATCCACCCCCAGTAGCTCAACTAAATTCAATTATTGGGGAGAAAGAAAATTAAATGATTGTGGGTGAGGAATGGAATGTTCAAATAGAGTATGTACTTGTTGTGAAAGAATATGTAGATGTGTTTCCGTAAGATTTACCTGGACATCCTCTAGATCAAGAAGTTGAGTTTTCCATTGATTTAATTCCTAGATCAAGGCCTATATCGAAGACCCCTTATAGAATGGCCACTATAGAATTAGTTGAACTAAAGAAACAACTAGAGGAATTGAGTAATAAGGGATTTATTCTCCCTAGTGTTTCTCCATGGGGAGCTCATGTTCTTTTTGTTAAAAAGAAAGATGGATCTATGAGGTTATGTATTGACTACAGGGAGATCAATGATATAACAATAAAGAACAAATATCCCCTACCTCCCATTTATGATTTATTTGACCAACTGCATGGAGCTCAATACTTTTCAAATATTGACCTTCGATCTGGATACCATCAGTTTTGTGTGAATAAGGAAGACATTCCAAAGACTGCATTTCGAACCAGGTACGAGCATTATGAGTTTACAGTAATGCCTTTTGGGATGACTAATGCACCCTCTGTATTCATGGATCTGATGAATAGAGTTTTTAGGGAATATCTCGATGAATTTGTGGTGGTATTTATTGATGATATATTGGTATACTCCAAAATCTACATAGATCATGAAAATCACTTGCGCATTATCCTGAAGACTCTGAGAAGACATGAATTATATGGGAAGTTTAGCAAGTGTGAATTCTGGTTTCAGAAGATTTCTTTTATTGGCCATATTGTCTCCAAAGATGGAATCTCTGTTGATCCTTCTAAGACCAAGGCAATCCAAGAATTTCCAGTACCTATGAGTATAACTGAGGTACGCAGTTTTATTTGTTTGGCAGGTTATTATCGACGTTTCATCGAAATTTTTCCCGATTGGCTAACCCATTAACGAAGCTCACACGTAAAGAGGTTAAATTTTTTTTGGACAAAAGAGTGTGAATAATGTTTCGAATAACTGAATAGAAGATTAGTCAATGCTCTTATATTGACTCTACCATCAGGGAATGATGGGTTCATTATTTATAGTGATGCATCGAAGAACGGACTTGGTTGTGTCCTTATACAGAACGATAGGGTTATTGCCTATGCATCACGACAGTTGAAAATTCATGAGTAAAACTATCTTACTCATGATCTTGAATTAGCATCTGTGATATTTTCTTTAAAGATATGGAGACACTACCTATATGGTAAAAAATGTGAGATTTATACTGATCACAAGAGTTTGAAGTATATTTTCTCACAAAAAGAACTCAACATGAGGCAAAGGCGATGGATTGAATTACTCAAGGATTATGATTGCATGATACACTACCACCCGGGGAAGGAAAATAAGGTGGATGATGCTTTGATCAGAAAAGATCATGGAGTTTTGAATAATATGAGAATTGAAAGGGATCCAATTTTCATGGATCTAGTGAAGATGGACATGGGAATAACCAGGGAAGGTGAAACATCAATGCTTTTTCAAATGGTTGCCAAACCATCTTTACTAGAAAGGATTAATAGTTCTCAGACCAATGATGAAGAATTTCAAAAGAAGATTAAAGCTGTGAATGATGGGAGATTGAAAGAATTTGTGTATGAAGATGGAATTTTGAAATTTGGGAAGAGACTTTGTGCTCTCGATATACCTGATCTAAAAAGGGAATTTCTGGATGATGCTCATAGTTATAATTTCTCTATACTCCCTGAGTGCACCAAAATGTATAGAGATTTGAAGGAACATTTTTTTTGGGACAACATGAAGAGAGAGATTACTGATTTTTTGTCAAGATGTATGGTTTGTCTACAAGTGAAAGTTGGAAGGCAACATCCTGGAGGAGTCATGCAACCTCTTCCCATACCGAAGTGGAAATGGGACAATATTACAATGGAATTTGTCATGGGTCTACCAAAGACTCCTAGAAGGGACGATGCAATATGAGTAATTTTTGATCGTCTTACCAAGTTAGTACATTTTCTGGCTATAATGGATGATTTACCACTTGAATGACTAGTAAGACTGTATATTAATGAAATTGTCAGACTTCATGGAGTACAACTATCTATTGTTTCTGATCGTGATCCCCATTTTACTTCAAGATTCTGGAAAAGTCTTCAGAAAGCCTTGGATACTGAACTTCATTTGAGCACTTCCTACCATCCCCAAATAGATGGACAATCAGAAAGAACTATTCAAACCTTAGAAGACATGTTGAGATCCTTCTCACTTGACTTTCAAGGTATGTGGGATAAATATTTACCTCTGGTAGAATTTTCCTATCACAATAGCTTACATTCGAGTATTCATATGGCACCATATGAAGCATTATATAGAAAGAGATGTCGCACACCAACCTGTTGGGATGACGTTGGTGAAAGAAAACTTGTAGGCCCAGAACTGGTGGGGGAAACGTTGGAAAAGGTAAAGGTAATCCAAAACCATATCGAAGCAGCTCAAAGTAGGCAGAAGAGCTCTGCCGATAATCGAATGAAGGATTTGGAATTTCAAGTCGGTGATCAGGTTTTCCTGAAGTTATCTCCATGGAAGGGAGTCATACGTTTTGGTAAGAAAGGTAAATTGAGTTCTAGGTACATCGGACCTTTCAAAATTCTAGAACAAATTGGGGTTGTATCTTACCGTTTGGCGATGCCGCCAAATCTCTCCAAAGTTCATGATGTGTTCCCCATATCACTATTGAGGAAATACATGCCTGACCTAATGCATGTAATCACCTATGAGGAATTATAACTGGAAACCGATCTGTCTTATTCCGAAGAGCCCTTCAAGATTCTTGATACGAGAGAACAAGTACTGAGAAACCAGACGACTCGTCTTGTAAAAGTCTTGTGGAGAAACCATAAGATGGAAGAGGCAACGTGGGAACCTGAGGAACTTATGATGAAGAACCACCCGAGTCTTTTCATGCGGTAGTATTCTAGAAATTTCGAGGGCGAAATTATTTGAAGGAGGGGAGAATGTAACGCCCCAATCATCTATGGTATGATTCTCTTTGAATAATGAAATAGCATGTGTTTTACGCAACATTGAATTCTAACACACCACAACATCCCTCAATACAACCTAGAGGCCTTAGTTTGATCAGAAAGCCAACCTAAGGAGCCCTTTTGCTCAAATCAAAAGGAAGAACCCGAAGAAGAGGTAATGTTTTCACCAACCTTTTTCAAGTTCATTTCTTCTTCAACTTCTTCTTTAATTTTTATTCCCATTCTAAAATAATAAATCCAGTATATTATATATACTATGATGTTATTATAAATATGGTACAACCATATTCAGTATTTTATCCATCCTTTGAATGACATGTCACTATACGTGCGTACGTACGGCTTACCGTCTCCACGTCGTGGTGTAATTGTTATTCAAAAAATTATTATTTGGATGGGTATAATAATGATGTGTAATTCATGTAAATAATAAATATAACATGACAATGGTTCTGTATATATGATATACCTCCAATTATATATTATTTTAATATCAAAAGAATGATATTTCCGCTCGTGCGTACGTACGGACTACCGTCTCCACGAACGTGAGGAGATTCATTATCCATCATATCCATTCATGTATAATTCTCATTTTATGATTAAAAATAATGTTTAAGGACTTGATATAATTCTGGATATGAATAAGATACAACCTATCCATAATAAACACATCTTTTGTAACAAAACATATAAAATAAAACGAGTAAGTTAACACCTGAAACGATGATAATTCTAAGATATTATTAACAAAGCAATGTTAAAAGATCATATATGATATCATATTAATGTATATGATTCTTGTATAATCTAATAACAATTATTTCAACATTATACAAAAGGTTAACCTACCCCCAACCAAGGAAAAGTACAAGGTAAGGGTTTATTTCACAATCTCTTCATTATCTGAGGTTGTTAATATGTAATAATATACTGTGACTTCGTTATCATCCAAATCCATGTTTCTTAAAAATTTATATCAAAACACTTTTTTTAATATTTACTAGAATATGGGTGAAATTTATTTATACCCTTTCTGACTTTTATAAGTGGTTTATAAAGAAATCTCTTCGTTGTTTTCCAAACAAGGTCCTTTTTAACCTTTTCGACAGAATTAAGGTAAGAATGTTTTTTTAACTTATATGGATGGTGCAGCTATTTTCCGCCGTTATAAAATCGTCGAAGCATCCCTTACAAGATTATAAGAATATTTTCAAGGAAAATGTTTTATTTAATAGATTTATGACTCTTAAATGATTTCAAAATAGAAAGAGATATTTCTCTAAAAATAGTTTTGATTTCATATATGTCAACATCCTTTGATGGATTTTAAGCTTATTTGAAGATGATTTATTAGGATACAAAACTTCTATATTGTATTGAAGGTTTTGTGGTATGTTTTACTATGGATTTGTTATTTTTATACCATTCATGGTTTATGGATGAATTATTTACATTTCGTATGCTAGTTTTAATACGAATGTTTATGTTATGTTTAAACCTTTTCATATAGGAATGCATTGGACATAATATGTGACGGGTTTAGCCCATTATAGCTCCTCTATGCATCGGTAGGTATCATGAGACAAACTAGTGTCTTGGCATAAGGACTTGGAAAAATCTTATTTGTAGTCTTGGCACGAGCCCTTGGCTATGTGGTTATGATAGTCTGGCATTATGCATTCCATCATTATGAAAGTTGTTATTGATATTTCATGTGATTATTCGATTAGTAGAATATCCATGTGAATAAGTAAATTGAATTATTTAATTTTATTTTTTCCATACTATGTTGAAGTTCAAGTTTAAAAGGCTTTTGTTTTAGTTATCCATCGCCTTAAATTTTTATTCTTATTTATGAAAGTTTCTGCAATATTGTTATACTTACTGGGAATTTGAGCTCACCACTTTTCTATGTTTTATTATTTCCTAGGATGTGAAGAAGTAAATTATGAATGACCTGTAGGGATAGTATAAGGGGATAAGAGTGTGGACTATGGAGACTATGTTGTTGTAGTTATCATTTTTATAATGTAATGTAAAACTTTATGAATATATCTAGTGTTTCCAAGGCTACTAAACTAATCGGTCTTTCGAGATTTGATCTTTCTTGTGATCATGCCAATGTTATGTAATAATGCACCGACTCTGGGTAACTGGGGTCAGGGCATTACATTCACATTACCTAGTATCATAGTTATATCAAACATCATGCCTGAGTTTCACTAGTTTATGGGATGCCAAGACTTGGTGTCATATTAGAAGGGACACCATGCCAAAGTATCATAAGTATATGGAACATCATTCCCAATTATAATATCCGTTTGAACTTCATTCTTGAGTATCACATGTAATAAGAAGTAAAATTGGATTTAGAATGAGATAATAAATTGTCTATAATTCACTAACATTCCACTTAAATAACAGTGTAAACAATGATTATATAAAAACACATGACATGGTTATACCTTTACTTTCTATTAAATTCATTAGTCATTTCATCTATATGTCAAGAAAAAACCAATTAATTGTTGATTTGGTCACATAATAATTTATATTATCAAGTGAAATTCTATAAGAACACCTAATGGGGGGAAGTAGTCGATGGGGACCTATTAAAACTAGAAAAAGGTAGTATATGGTATTTCTATAAAGGAAAATAATTTCATTAAGAGAAATGTCTATTTTTATGTAAATGTATAGAAAAATGGAATGTGTCATCAAGGCACATAATATAAAGAATAAGTACATTAGTATAATTACCACACCACCTAACTTATTCCTGTAGTAGATTACTCATCTAGTATCAACCCTTATTATTGAATTAAATGAGAAAAAATAGAGAAATAGTCAAATCCCCCCAAAATGTATAATATTAATTCATACCAAAATATTAAAGAGAACCAATAGATCGACTTTGAATAAAATTTAATAAATATAATCTATTATCATTCATAATCCAAGGCAATATATGGTGCTCGAATTAGATGTTTGATGAGAAAGGGAAATTTCCCCCCAACATGAGAAACTACGGGAGGTAGAAGAATGAGAAATTGGGTTTTAAGATTATAAGACTGAAAGGGGAATAAAGGAAATACAACCTTTAAAATCAGTCTTCTTGGTTTGGTTGAATAGGTTTCCAAACCATTAAACAAGAACTATCCCAAGGCACCCCTCACATAGGAAAGGCTCATAGTTAGACTAACCATGTGTAGCCTGTGTGAAACACCACTAAAATTGGACCTATAACATTCACATAGTCATGAGACCTAAAATACATGGGTATTAAAAACTATGCAGCTCCATTTATGAACAAGAGTACCCTTAATGATTTAAAAGAACAATGTGGACTAGGTTATAGTGTTCACAATAACTGTGCAACCAACCTGTTTCCTCTAAAACTCAACCAACCATGCTCTGATTAAACCCCGAGCACTCTCAAAAACTCTATAATGTCATTAGGCGTTCATATTAGTTAAAAAAATGAATTTTAACTTGATTTAAGAGGTTCTATAACTCATATAAAATCTGGGATCATATAATTGTGATCTTAAATCACATATAGGGGGCCTTTAGGATTACTCTTAAGGAGGTGGTATAAAGATGATGTATTATTATTAACCAACCATTTTCTTTGTTTATTAATCTAAATCATTAAAATATTTTTAATCCCTGATGATATACTAATATAAATTTATAACATATAATAATATGTTATTATGTTAATGGAATAACCTACATCAATTTAATATTCCATCAAAAAGTAAATAAAAACATTGTTAAAGTGAATGGTGGACTACCACCTTGCAAATCAATGTAAATAATGTTAAATCATCACCTCAAACAGATGTTAATGTGGATAGATTTAATATTTATGTATGATATTCATAACATATTAATCATTATATAAATTTAATATATCATAAACTTTATTACTTTATCATCCATTAAAAAATGATAATGTCATTCAGGTGTACAGAATAATACTACCACATGCAGCGATGTGATTCATTTATTTATTACTGAATCACAATGTTGGTATATTTATGTTTATTTAAATAAATAACATTATATTAATTATATAGTTATAATTATTTAAATATATAATATCAGTTACATTATTTCTATCATGATTCTTGAAAAATGGAAATGTTACTCATGTATTTTTAAGATGTATTATCTTCATGATTGTAACATATTTAATTTTTATAAGCATATTTAATAATTACTTTTAAAATTATAAACAATTTATAAAGTTGATAATTATTTAATTATTATTATAATGGATATAATGGAACAATGGCCCATTTTACTATCGTCAATACACTAATGGCGTTGTGAATTTATGAAATACACATCCCCAAAACACCAGATATGGACAAACATGATTAATTAATAAAAAATGTAATTAAAATTAATGATGTAAATGGTATATGTATAATGGGTTAAATATGTAAATGTTTATTAATATAATAATTATTTGATATAAGTTTATTACTCCGGAGATAATGAATGTACATGAGAAGTATGAACTGGTGGTAAGTTATTTCTAGTGTCACTTTTATTTCAGAGAGACTTATTTCATATTCACCAATTGTTCTTTTTCTTGGGTGTATATATTTAAAATTTTACATGATATATTATAAAAATCAATATTTTAATGAAATTTAAATATTATTTTTATGTTACTCTTTCAGGGGGATTACGATTCCAACGTGAAAAAAGTGGAAAAGAATTTTTTAAAAAAAAATACCATTTTAATGTTTCCCTCCCACCTCTTTTTTCCCCATATCCATGCTCTTATAAATTTTTGAATAAAATTTTTATTTATGATTTAATGTATTATAATTTTAACTTATAAATATATTTTATTTTCATTATTTCTTTTAAAAATGAATGTTTTTAGGGTTTTAAATGAATGATTGTTTTCTTTTAAACACACAGTTTAAAGGTTTTAACGATTTATTTTATAAATATTTTTATTCCACATAAATATTTTACATAAAATGTTTTAAATAATGTTTTTAATATTCCTATAAATAATATTAAGTAATATTTAACCCATATTTTACTTTCTTCCAAATGTTTAAAATGTACCTTTACATTATTTTCTGAATGAGGTACTTTTGAATTTTTTCAGAAAATATGAAAGGAATCACTATTTTAATATAAATGAAATTAAAATAAATTCCTAAATTCAAGTCCACAAAACTCTTTGAAACACCCATTAAAAGTTACTATGGGTATTTTCAAATATTTTTTTAATATGTGATAAAAAGTTTAGATTTTAAACATGGAATCATTCTAATGCACCGTTTTTCTTTAGGTCATGAAATCTCTCCCTATAAACCAATTTATATATATAATTATGGTTATGGAATGATAATAGAATTGTTATATATGTCACTAATGTATATAGGTATATTATTATCCATTCTATTGATCGAGTAATACCTACATTTTGTTATTTTCTCAAATTCCTCCTTTATATAATTTCATTTTATTATGATACGAGGAAAGATTACACAACCCATTTATTTCCATGGGAAATTATTATGATTTTGAATTATTATTGATTTCTTTTTTTTGGAAAACAGAATCATGAATAAGAAAATATATGTGTACCTAGATAAAATTCCAATTTTTTGGGTAAATATTTAATCCCATGAGATATCTTATAAGGGATTTGTGAGTAAACCTAATCCATTATGGGACTTTATCCACCGTGTGATATTATGTATAATGTATTCCTTGACTCATTTTTATGTCATGTTATATTATTATAACACATTTCCTATTATTACATTATATTATGATAGTATTTTATTAATTTTATTCTACCATGTAATTACTCATGAGCCTTATCTTTTGTGATATCATGTTATACCTATCACTTACATGGTATGATTCATTATCATTTTTATTCCCTTACTAGGATCATTAGATCTACCATTTATTTTAAACAATAGATAAGCTATCCTATTTATTTTTAATAGAGAAAGGAATCTATAATGTCACTAAGCATATTAAAATAAATAATTTATATTTTATTTGTTTTAGGAACCTAGTCTCCCAATGACACTAGGCCTTTTCATTCCATATTTTGTATTTAGTGGATATTTATTTTAAAAAATCATGTAATAATATGTGAAAAAGGCTTGGATAACTATATCTGGTATCATAAGAAGATATAGTTACTTTTTGAGGATTAGTAATATAATTATATAGTATTAATCGTAGGGATAAGTATAAGTGTAAGTCTAATTATAGAAAAATATCCTATAATTTCAGTGAATTATAGCGTGAGTGGGTACCAAGAAATTATATCCATATATAGATACTAAAAGTTGATATAGGTGTAATAACTAAAAAAGTTCAAATGTTTATTAAATTAATCATCACATAGTGCAAGAAAATATGCCTTTATGAACACTTGTTTGACACTCTCGAGGTATAGTTTTAAAAAATTCACAAAATCCTTAGAGAACATTATAAAAGACTTGAAAAAATTGTTAGGATTAGAAACCAAATAGGAAACACTACCGTGGATAACCTAGATTAAATACATGAGAATAATTTTTAGGGTATAATAATCATTTATAAGTTAATCATTCATGGTTTATATGATTCCATTTTCAATATTATTGTATTCTCATTTTATTATTTCTTAGTTATTTGTGGGAAATAGTATAAAGAATGAAAAAAGGTGATGGGAAATGTAATGATTTCCCCAATGGTATGCATAAACATATGGGAATAGAAGTTAGACATCTTATTATCATGAAAAAATGATATATCTTTAATTATGACTAAAAAATGAAGAATAGTTAGAATTTACAAATACATCAAACAAGATAATGATATCATATCACCAAAGTTAATGTTCTAAAGATGATAATGAAAATAATATTAAATTTATGACATGTCAAAAATATGGGTATTAGTACTATGGAAACATGCATAAAGGAATTGTAACATTCTTCATGTGTGGAAAATGAGTGCAAAAAGTATGAAATTTCTGAATAAAAATGAAGAGTTAACTAGATAAAATAAAATAATGTTCAAACTATGGAACCATTAAGATATAAATGTTGTATATGTGGTTAAATAGTTCCTTGTCCATGTAAATACCCTAATAAAATGATTAGTTTTGATGTTTCTATTTTATGAAAATCATTTAAATGATATGATTAAATTGTTTAGGTGTTTTAACTATAGAATATTATTTTTAATATACTTCTTTCAGTTGTATTTTGAATTATAATAATCATGAAAGATATACGGATTATTTTGTAGTAGTTTTTAATTAATAATTTTCATGAATATAATCTATTGTAATAGTTATTTAGAATGTTGATTTCATTTTATGGTTAAAGTTTATAGGAAAAAAAATATTTTGGAAAAGATAATGTTTTTGATGTCCTGGATGTTATGATAATTATAGTAAATTATTAATTCTTATTTTGTGGAAAATAATGTGATTATTAGAAAAAAAATAATGGATAAAAATGGTGATTTGATATATAATTTTATTTTTGAATATGTCCATAATATTATTTATTAGTTTATAGGATCAAGGTAAATTATTAATATGATTATATATTTTGATTTTGTATTGTTTTAAAAAATGTAAATCCTATAATCTAGGTGAAAACCCATCACATCTGATAAGGCCATGGGTATTAAACCCTAAATCGAAGGTTGACAAGGAATTGATTCTTAAAACTATCCTACATGATATTTTTGTTATTATTTCATTTTTCTATTATATCAATTGGTTGATAAATATTAATTTGATTTAATGAAACATATTTTAGAATTTTTTTTATTATTTTAGCATTTTGAGGTTATTAATGATGTTTTGGGAAATTTATCATTAGATTGAGGTACATATAATCCAACGGTATAACATTAAATTTGAAATAATATATTTTTCAAAAATTAATTTTTTTAGATTTTTGGTTATTTGGGATGTATGAATATTTATTTATGTAATAATTTATGTTGATATTTTGGATTGGAGATTAATATGAAGTTTTATACCATTTGGTTAATATCATACCGTATGATAACAAATTCTATTGTGGTTAATATTTTAATGTATTAAGAATATATTTTAATCTATTTATGTACTATTTGATCTATTTCTATTTTTTCTTCTTCTAGAATTTTAAATTCATATCTAATAATAATTGTTTGGAGTAAGAAATGATATTTTTGTAGAAAATAATTAAATTAAAAAATTATAATTTTCATGTAATTATGTATTCATTATGTTTTTAGTCTATATAGTGAGAAATTATCCAAATATATGGAAATTATTTTTAAATAGAAAATTCTATCCAATTAACTTCATTTTTAAAGAATTGATGGTCTTTTTCACACCACATTTATTTATGGTATCGTGTTCAATAACATTATTACGATAATTAAATTTCATATGATCTAAGATCTATATCAGTCACCATCATTTTTTATGAATTAATCACTTATTCAATGTATATATTTTAAAATATCACCAGTGCCTTCCTACATGGAAACCTATTTATGAGTTACTCTAAATTACCTCCACGTTTTCCATTCTCTTTTATCAAGAAGAAGTTTTATTAACCCTTTTAATGATTTGTGTTTTAATAAAATATATTTTAAAATATCAAAACATTGATTATTGAGATACATTTTAAATTGAAAGGATTAAATTTATAGGGGGTGGGTGGAATGTAACATAATATGATAAAAAAGAAAACTATGTTCAATAGCATATAAGACACACAACATTGAGAAAAAATGAACAATGATAATTTAAATATGACGGTTATAACCTAGCCGTCAAATATGAGGGTATAAACAATATTAACCTATTTATGTAATATATATATATATATATATAAATTTACTAATAAATATTAATATATTGATAAATTATTAGTAAATATGAAACCAATATTTTAAAAGACATGTTATTTTTCCAAAAATATGTTTTAAAAATGATTTTTATTAATATTTTGTGTAAAATATTATAATTAACATCATTTATTGTTTGTAATTTTATTTATAAAATGAAAATTAATTTTTAAATTAGTATATAAAAATTAAATTGTATGGAAATTTTTGGATTCTAATGAAAATATTGATTTATTATTGAATAGTGAAAAATGTTTACTTTTGAAAAACTATCATTTCTTTTCATTGAATAAAGTAATTTAAAAGTAATAATATATTGAATATTTTTTCATAAATTTATAGACAAAAATTGTATTTATAATTCTATAATTTGAATTTTGGATTTTTATTACTTTGGTATATGCTTATTCTTAACTCTAACATGCATTTTCTAAATACAGTTTTTAAATGATTAAAGTTTATCCATTTTAATTGATTAAAATAACTAATATTATGGAAATATTTAAATAAAAAGAGTAGATTTTAAATATATTTATATCAATTTAAATTCATATATTGGTGATTTATATTTATAGATTTAATATAATATCATCTATTTCTTGAAAAATTTATTTTTTGGAAAAATGTTTTCCCAACATGGTTTGTGGGTTTAATTTTAAATGGAATCCTACCACTTATTTAATTTTAAGATGAAAAAAATTATTCTATATTTGGAGTCAAAATAATTAATAAATTTTAATACTATCAACTTAATTTATGGTCATAATGAACAGTAAAAACAACAAAAAGACTTGTTACTACAGTGAAGAAAATAAAATGTTAAAATTGATCAACCATAGAGGTAAATTGAGAAAAATATTTAAAAAATGTTTCATTTTGAATGGTGGATGTGTATCCCAACCATATCTCCACATATATTTTATTTATAAAATATTAATGGACATGGATTGATAGTGTCTATCATTATTGGATGGTTTTGGTTATTTATAAAAAATGCCACTCCTCCTCACTTATAAAAGGAACCCCATATCCTCTCTATTGAATGATTAAAATGGCATTTTTTATATCCATGAATTTTCCAAATCCCGTCCTTAATTACCTTCCCATGTCATATAGGACATTTTTTATTATAAATCTAATATAGGGATCCTTAAGGTATAATCATAAAGAGGTGGTCTAAAGAAGAGTTATCATTCTTAACCGAGCATTTTGTTTTGTTTCACATTCTAGATCCTTAAAATATAATTAATAAATAATGATATAATATTATTCATATCTCCCATATAATAAGATGTTATTATGATAATGTAACAACCTACATCTTTCTCCTCTTCTATCAAATTGAATACAAAACCATCGTTCTTGTTTTTGATGGACTAACTCCTCACATTATAATGTAATTCAGTTTCCATAATTTCCACTCATGTATTATCATAATAATATATCTAATTTCTATATTTTATATTCATGAAATACTAATAATTATTTAAAATTAGTATATCATACACTTTCTTACCATAACATCTATTCAAAAATGACAATATTGTTCGTGTGTACAACGAACAATAGCCTCATGTAGCGATTGAATTCCTTTGTTTATTAAAAAATCACAAGGATTGTCTATGTATGTTTATTTAAATAAATAATATGATATTTATGATATAATTATATGAATTTATAAAAAATAAAAATTACCTTATTTCAATAACGATCATTGATAAATGGAAATGTCACACATGCGTATGTACAACATATCATCACCATGATTGTTACATAGTTCATTTTTCGTATTCATATTTAATTTTTGGCTTTATAAGAACAATTTATGTATAAAAATAATAATTATTTTATGATTATTATTCTATAGATTTTTAAAAAAGGCCTTTTTTCCTATGTCAACATGATGATACCATTTTTAATTTATAAACTTAACATACTCAAAACACAAGACATATACATAACTGATTAAGTAATTAAATATTTCATAAGAATAAATGAATAAAAAAGATTAGGAATTATTTATTAAAACCAAATTAATTTATGAGGAAAAATAAAAATTGATATAATTTTATTATATTGGAGATTATGGACATACCTGACTTGTTTCGATTCAAGGTAGGGGATTTCTTGTCTCACATTTATTTCTAGGAGACCTATGCTATATGAGACCCTTTTTCCTTTTCGTGGTCTATATAATTACCCTTTTATAATTTATTTCACACAACTACTTATTTTTATTATATTTTATGTTTCATTTTCTTAACACCTTCATGGGGATTACAATTCAAAAGTTACCAATGTGTAAAGTGACTTTATTTTAAAAAATTATCTTTTACGATTTCCATTCCAAGTATTTTTCTATCATGTCCTTGTTAATAAAAATGTTCAAAGAAAACATTTAATAATAATTAAATAGATTTTATAGGCCATTTTAACAGTATTTTATATTCACTATTTTTTTAAAAAGGTTTTTTGTTGTCATTTTCCATGAGGGATACATTAATTCGAAAGCCTTTTTCTAATGGGATAAAAGGTTTATTTTAATTTTTTTTTCTTCCATGTATATATTTTCATTAATATATTTTATGTTATTATTTATTAATATTCATGGATTGATTAAAGAAAATTTTACCCATGTTTTTATTTTTACCAAATAGAATTAAAGGAATCGTTTTTTACATTTTCCAAAAGGGGTATTTTTTGATAATTTACCAAAAATGAGAAAGGAAATAATATTTTGAAAAACCTTTCATGAACAGAATTTCATGTTGTCATGAAAAATAAATTACTTTAATATTCTTTTATAGGTTACCATGCTAATTTTCAAATAAATTGTTTATTTTTTATTTTATTAATTTTAAATTTTTAATAAGGGGTATTTCAAAACTACACATTTTCTTTGGGTTATGGTATTTTTCTATTTATCCCACATTATATCTCTATCTAATGATAAATAGTGGTTGTAAATTATTTATATATGTCTCTAATGTATAAAAATATCATATTATCACATAATATGATTGGTTAATAAATATATTATGTTCATTTATGAAATTCATCCTTTATGAACATTCATTTGATTTTGATATGATTTATGATTACAAAACCCAAATCATTCCATGGAAAATTCTTATGATTACACATTATGATTTATTACCATTAGTGATAAATATATTCATGAACATGTTATTATGGGTCCACCTAGACAGAACTCCAAATCATAAGGTAAATATTCATTCTCATGAGATATCATTTCTGGGATTAGGGGGTAAAACTAATCCATTATTAGAAAATTTCAACCCTGAAATACTATCTATGTATTTAGGATTGAATCATATTTAGGTACTATTATATATTTATTTTAAATTTCCTATTATCCCATGATCTAATGAAAAATATTTCTTTATGTTATGACCTCTTATGATAACTTATAAGACTTTTATTTTAGGATATCATTTTATACCTATGACTCACATGTTATGTTTCCTTATAATTATCATTTCCAAATTGGGATTGTTAGATAATACCATTCATTTATATATTCTATATGTTTTCTTATGTGGTTTTCGGAGAAAAATGAATTTAGAAGATCATTTTGGAGATTAAAATGAATAATTCTAATTTTTGTAGTTTTAGGTATCTATTCTTCCATTGAAACTGGTCACTATCGATCCTTAGTTCTTATTTAATGGATATTTATGTTAAAAAATAATGCAATAATATGTGTAAAATTCAGGTGTCACTATATAAAAATAATAAGGCATTATTTTTCATAATTTTAGTTATTTTATGCTTTATTTTATTACTTCCATATATTCTTCCCCAGGATTCAACATATACCAGCTGAAGACACCCTATTTATAAGAAATGACAATTTGAGTTCATAACATAACATACATTATCCTTCTTAAAAGATAATATTATTTAACATTATCCATTAATGTATCATCAACATTAAATAATAATTTTTTCCCATTTGACAATTTTATATTCCTAATCAGAGGATTTGAAAAAGACATACATCTGATCATTGTTAACTGCTCGATGAACTTCAAAATGTACTCTCTTGGTGAAAAACTAAACTTATAAAACTCATATTAATTAAAATCATTATTCTAATAATATTATATTAAAAAATACTTAATTACAAATGTTTTAGATAGTCACACTTCAATTCCATTATCCTTTGAATACATTGATCCACCAAGAATATTTCATCAAAATAAAGGAGATGGATGAAAAAAAAATCATCATTACATAATTTTTATAACCATATTGATATGTTATTATTTTTTTTGAAATAATTTTATACAATTAACAGAACATATTTATTGTTATATTGACTTTTTAATTGTTTTAATCCATAAATTTTATATTTTAACTTGCACACAAATTCATTATTCTGATCAAAATCAATGAAATTTGGTAACTAAAAGTAAATATTTCCCCCAAATATCCATTTTGGAAAGGTGCTTTATTTGAATTTATTCAAAATGATACCGATAATTATAAAAAATATTATGACCATCTAATTTGTAGTATGTTTTACTTATGGGGAAAATATTTTAGAGAAATCCACTCCCTATTTTTTATGAATGAATTTCACTACTAGCCTAGATTTACACCACATACTTACATAAAAAACATCCTTTAATAGTGGAATTTTTTTCTCTAGATATTAATTTCATCCTGGTAAATTAATTTGCCCCTTGTTTAATTGGAATTCAATGATTCCAAATTAGATTCTATAGATAACAAATACTTACCATAACCACAGAGTGATGTAATTTCTTTTGAGATATCATGTATTCTCTCATGTATTTGATGTAGGCAGTGTATGTCATGAAAAAACTTATTTTCTAATCATCTAACTCTATAATACCTTCATAACTCAACCTACTATCATTCTTTGTTCACTACAACATCTTCTATTTCTATAAATTCAGGATTACTACCTTTTAGTTATAATATACATGAGCATTCATGTACATCTTCCACTTGAATTTTTTGATAAATACTTCACCAAATGAAAAAATCAGAACTTTTTTAATTTTAATCCTTCAATATATATAAACTTGAGACTTTCATAATGATTCTTTTAGTTCACATCCATCTTTTTCCATGTTTTATTATTTTTATTAGAGAATATAAATAAAGAGGAACATTTTGAGCTTCATAAATATTCTAATGATTATCACACCAGATTCGGTAACAAATTTTCAAATCTCTATATCCCAAAAATAAAAAAATAGATGATTGTTCCTCAAGCTCATACATCTCTTGAAAGTTAATGATAATATATGATGACTTCTAAAAATTTCTTGATGATGATGTTCTATTGGTTTAAAAAAAACAAAACATCTTAGGAATATCTTTCCCCAATGGTGTTAATGGTCTTCAATTAACTATTTAAAAACACATTTTAGTGATTTCTCTCAAATTATTTATAAATTACCAAGTGAAAAATTATACAATGGCCCTTCTCTATTAATATTTTTTATCCCTTCAACCACACCATTCTGTTTTAGTGTACCTCAAACAATTTACTCATATATTATTCCTTTCTTATTGTACTATTATTTAAATTCAGTTCTGCTATATTCATTAATATTATCAAACCAAATCCATTTAATCCTTTTTTTCTCAATGTTTTTGCCATATATTTTTATAGAGTGTAAAAAAAATTTCTTATAGTTCAGGATATATATCTACATTATTATTTTTGTATCATTGATAAATGTAACATGGTACCAAGAACATGCCTTTTAATAAACTAGGGTTAGACCCAAACACCATAATGAGAATGTTCAATCATCTGATAACGAAGTTTCATTTAATTAAAATTTATCAACAGATATATATATTTCTAAATTGTACAACTCTCACAATTTCTATCATTGGTATGATCACAGTTTAGTAAACCCTTTTCCAATAGAAAATTCATATTCTTCTCCAAGTGCTGATCAAGATGACTATTCAATAACATTGGACATAAAAAAGTTATATTTATGAACATCATACATTTACTTGATCTTCTATTTTGGTACAAAATCCCATCCATAACCCCTTGCTACATCTATTAAATCTTTAGTTACATTTCATACACCATTAGCAAAGATTGTTTCAATCCTTATTCTTATAGATATCCTATAAAAACAATAATTTTCTATAGACCTGTGATATATATCACTCCCATCATTTTAAGGTATCTCCCATTTAGTATCTGAATATTGATATAACAATTTTTTAAAAATTTTACAGACTCATAATCTATTTATTATCATTCCAAATATTCAAGATACAAAACTATAATTTCACACCAACTCTTATATAGAATGTAATGATACTCCACAGTCAACTCCCCATGAGTCCCCCTGAATAGTGAAACCCAATAGTAGGATACTATGTTATTATATTATATTTCCATAATGATAAGTTCCAAAAAATAGTAATTGAAAGCTCACTATACAGTCTTCACAATCTTTCTTCTGATTCCCCTCTTATCACAGTTCTATAAAAAATGTTTGGACCTTGTAGGTTTATTCTTACTATCATCTCGTAATTTCTTTTCTTTACTAAGACTCATATTATAGTGGGGTTATATTCTAATAACTTCTACATTCAAGGAATTATCAATATGTTCTTGGGATTATGTTTTTAGATCATAATATCATGTTAGATTCTTGATATCGACAAGTTCTATGTTAGATTTTCTAGTAGTAGTGACCATAACTTCCTAACCCTCTAGTAGATACAAAAAAAATAAATACTTATAAATAATTTATAGAGGTGACTTTAACTAACTTGAGATGACTCTATATCACGTTAAATTCATTAAAATGTATCTCAATTGGTATTCCATATGAATATATCATTTCTAAAAACATACATATCAGAAAAACGTTTTTTAAAGAATTCAATTTCTCACACGTGTCGATCTGGGAAATTATCAGCTTCAATATTATTTTTTCCTTCAAAATATTAATGGAATCAATTTTTTTACAGTGGTATCTTCATCAATTATATTTCCTTGTATCCAAAAATTCCCATTGTTTTTTTATATTCACTAGTTTTATTATAGTTAATGGAACTTCAAGGTCCTTTTATAAGAGACAATCTTCCCTATGTATCCCCTAAGAGCCATAATATGTTCGTTAAAAATTATAATCCTTGATCCCAACTTCTTTCAATTCCATTTAACTGATATGATAAATCCCACTGAATTTAATAATTTTAAGGAAGGTATTAAATGATGATACCTATGTATATCATAAACCTTTCTCTGATACCACATTTCAGGGAGGAGGGGTAAAAACACGACACGAACAAGTCATGAATCCCTTATATATTCATTAATTAGAAAGAAGATCGTATGTATAATAAAAATGCAACCTCTTGATTCCATGCACAATATACACACCAAAGCTACCATACTAAGAGATTAAAAACATTTAAATCCTATATAAACCATATATTAACATGGACAATGTCTTTCTAAAAAAATACACATGAATAAAAACACGGGAAATGACATTGAGAAAGAAAAAAAACTGTTGGATTTACGTGGTTTATAATTTCTTCCAAAATCAATGTGAGAACACATAAAAAATATATATTTCTAGAAGTACTAATATTACATCTTGGTTACCTTTCAGCCACATGGATTGTTCTTAGAAAACAACAATGTTATTCATAAAACCCCACTAATTGGAAATATCAACCCATATATTTAGTGAGATCCATATGGTCATCTAATATATCTAACACCTATATTTTTGGGCCTCCATTCATTTTAAATTATGATCACTGATCTCCTATATAAATACTCAATTGTATGGATACAATCAGTTGATCTACGCAACACCATCTTTAAAGAAATTGACACTACAGAATGAACCACTTTCCACTGAACCAGGGAATATCACAATATGTTACTACTGATTAATCTACCACTAGTTAATGTATCCAATACTAATTCCTCATTTTGGTGAACTATATTTTAATATTTTATGGGGATTCACAATCAAAAAATTATTTATCCCCTAAAAGTAAATTCAACAACATCACCAACAATCATCTCAAGATATAATGTATAACACCCAAAATGAGGGGTTAAAACCACATAATGGGCCTTAAGCTATGTACAAATAATGCTGATGGAACCAGTACCATGGGGAGAGTCACCAACAATCAATGAAAAAAACATAATGAAGATGCATTTACACTCATGGTAATGATAACCACTCTCTACATTAGAATGAAGAAGTATGTTGTATCATCACCCGTGATCGACATTATCCATAACCACATGGGATAAACCCATCACACACACAATTAACCACAAAAATGATCACATTCCATGTAACATCATTAACACCTCATAATATAATTCCCATAAATCCATGAAACCACATAACTAACAAATAATTGTCGTACTTGTCCAAACCCATTATTTTCTAATTAAGACTACCCCTAGGTATCAATTTTTAACAAAAAATATAGAAAATTTGTTTAGTTATCAATCTTTCACACAATCCTACCTACAACCGATTATCACATGACACATAAAAAATGTATAACGTAAGATGAAACTTGGAACCACCTACATGTATTTAAAAGGTCTCCACTCACTAATAATCTCACGCCAAACTAGCCAGAAATGATAGAAATAAAATAATCTATTAAAATCTCAGATTTAGGGAACTACTAATTTAAAATAAGGAAACATCATGAGAGAATTGAAAATATAAAGTCAAGGATGGTAATACTTACATATAGATACTCTCTAAAATTAAAATCATAAAGAAAAGAGAAATATGGATGATTATATCCCAAGAGGGATTTGATAATGAGTGATATAATTGAATTAGGATGTAATGTCTATTCTACTGTTTAAAATATCATAACCCCGATTTATAATTATTTTAACCTAAATCATTATTTTTTTTAAAAAATTGGTCATAAAACATAACCAACCCATATATTTATTTAGAAAATTATTGATTTACCCTTACATACTAGGTGACCCTTATATATGAAGCCTCACAAATCCAACCCTTATGTATCATATGGAATGTCATAAAAATTCTTATGCATCACTTAGATATAAACATTATATATCAAACACAGACTATTTTTTCAACTAAACCATAGAAACCCTTATGGATAAACCATTATGAATCACTAGGAATGTATGAAAACATATATATTATAACATTATGTACCATTATGAGAAATATGGTTTTCCTTATGTATCATTTTGATAACACACACATATTATATGTTTTACCATTAAATATCATATGAATGTTACATAATTATACAAATATCATTACCCTTTGGGAACCCTTTTGCATTAAGGAACCTTACACATCACAATGGTAACACGTTAGATATTTAACTATTATGTATATTATGAAATTTTAAATCAATGACCTGAATAATAGAAAAAAATTTCTATATTCTGTTAATAAACCTCCAATTTAGAATATCCTTACAAAATTCATTCATCCACTGCCTATACATTAAATTCACTAAAACAGAAAAAAATTCTTCCCTAAAACTAGTAAAACTCTCATGAATCTATCCCTAGACTATGAAAACAATCCAAACACCTCAATAAGGTAGAGATACACATGGTTAATCCATGACCTGACCAAATTTTTCAATCTTGAATACCCTATCTATTAAAACCTCTCAACCATATGATATCTCATCCAAAACTGTCTTAGGCCACACACATAAATCAACCCATATAAAAAACCCAGAATCCCACTCACTACATTTTAATAACAATAATAAAACAAAAAACAGATATGTTTGATCCTAAATATATTTTCTAACAAGATAAAATAATTAAATTATTTATATGGGAACTTCACAACATAATAATCACATATATCATCACTTGATAACAAAAATATCTGATGCAATGAAAATTATGTACATATCGATGATCTTGAATTCCACACACACTGAATATCGACATATAAACACTAGTAATCAACCGTTATATTTCCATATCATCATAATGCACACTTTCATCCCATATCGTACCTGATTCCTTCTTTATGTGATTCCCTCTCGGTCACATGTATGATTAATTTTTGTATACTTTTGTCCATATTTTGGTTTAGGGTTGAGATTTTTAAATTTTATGAAAAATGATTTACACACATAGTCTACACATGATTATTAGTAACAACGTGGTAAACATTCTATATATCATTGTTTATTCTACTGTCAATTTTTGTGGTTTGACAATGGTTAGTCTAATCATGTGATATTTCTAGGTAAACCATTTTAATAGATCAGTTTCGTTATATATGAGTTTTCATGGATTGAACATAGGTTTTCTAACCATGTGGAAATTTTTAGGTAACGGTGTGCCTTAGTTTTAAGGGAAACTATAGAGAACATGGTTTATATATGTGTTGTCTAACCGTGTGGTCTGTATGAAATTTTTAAAAATGGAAAAATACCTAGATAACCTTTCTCATTATTATCCCTAATCTCACCCTAATTTCTCATTAACTAGACCCAAACCTTCCATTATACTCTAAAAGATTCTCCACTTGATCTTTTTGTGATTATTCTTCATTCATGGGGGATTTGTTTAAGGTATGTTATGATTTTCACTTGTTTTCTCCTCTTTTTTAAAGATATATCATCGATCTCTATTAGACATCATGTATTGAAATTAATTAGGGATGTGATGATCATATAAAGTGGGTTTTATCTGTAATTGAATATGTTTCTTATATATATATATATAGTATTTAGAGAATCAATTTCGTTTTTTCCACTCAGTATTTTCAATGGTGACTATGTTTCCTCCTTTGGTGAGGTATGTTTCTCTATAAAATAGTTTTATCTCATGTAAAACCTAGTTATAATTGGGTTTCAATTTTGGTTGAATTATAAAAAAGGATTACTTTATATGTGGTATATATATGTAAAATCATAATTGGTAGAACGGATGATAGTTTTAAAGGGTTTTTTCTTTAAAAACTGGTTTCTTCACTTCATGTCTTGAATGAAATTACTTGAAGATGTTTTTAAATCAAAAATGCTTTTTTAAGAACATGAGTGGTAAAACTTTTATTGTAGAAATGTTTCATTATACTGTCGACGGGTTTTATGATAATCTTTTGAGAAAACATTGAACATGGGCACCTTGGCCGCATTGAGTTATGAAAATATGTGAAAAAGTGAGGGTGGCCCCACAAGGGGTTATGGTTGTAATAATGATAGAATATCGATGTAATTATTATCATTATTATTCATGTTTTCAAAGGATGGAGTTCCTTTCATGTCCTATTTAAGTATTCCCAAAGTATAGATCCCAATATATATTTGGTTTTATTCATGATTATGATGTTTCATGCCTTGTTTGATCACATGATTGTCTTATGAGTTACCATGTATGTTTTTTTTATTTTCCTCTACCTACATACTTTAATTTTTTCATATTATTTTTATAATACAATATCAGCTGTTTTAATGGAATTTTTAAAAAAAAATTCTAATAAAATATGTTATAAATATTTTTTTAATTATAGAAGTAACATTTTCATTGTAAAATCCATTATATATATTCATAGTGGTATTTTATAGGGAGTTTTAATCACAATAAGAATAGGACTTTGGGATAAAGAGTGTATTTGTTAATATATAAGTAAATTGAATAGTTTTGTGTAGCTTTATGGATTCTCGTGGTTAATGGTTTTTTAGGGTGGTTTGGAAGTGAAATTATTGTTAGTCACATGGAGACATGGTTTTGGTTTTGGCTTTTTAATGGGATTGGTCTTCTCAATTTTAGTTTTATTCCTCATGGTTATTTACTTCTTCTTCATTGACAATTTACTCTATTGTATTTATCATTATATTGTTATATGTGAGACATGTTGTGTTGTTATTTAATGGTGAAATCATTCCCATTGTTATGTGTGTGGATACCTAGGTGTTTATTTCAAACCCCTGGTGATTAGAAACATGCTTTGGGCCCTATCATGATTCATCTTTGGTGATGTGAAATGCTGAACCAGGTTGGTTCATATAAAAAAATTTCTTAGTCAGGGGTTAGTTTCTAGGTGTTATTATTAGATTGGAATTATGACTTTTTGAACATGAAAAGTAGTTTTAGAGTGGTTCTTGGGATTCTCACTTTCATATCTGATCCCAAGTTACCATGGGTTTTTAGGGATCTTTCATCAAGAATTATGCTTGATATTGTATTTACATAAATAAATATTTTCATCTTTCTTCATTGGTATTTGATTTCATCCCATTATTCTCATTTAATATCATGTTTTCTTAAACTATTGTTATTTAAGGGATATAATATGAATTATTTCTATTTACATTTTGATTCATTGACATATTTATGAGATAGATAAGTTTTATATACTATTTTTAATAAATAATTTATCCTAAAAGGATATTTTTGAATCAATATAAAGGACCAACAAAGAAATTTCGATAGGAAACACCTCTAGTCAACATTTATTTAGTGGAAATAATAATCTAGAGTATTAAATACCATGGTAAATTAAGTGTTGGAAACTAGGAATGGATGGTGAATAATGATTTATAGTTTACGAAACAAAATAAATTAATCATCACAGTGGTGAAGGAACCCAAGAAATCGATGATTTTATTGAAAGAATTGAAATTATCTTCCACTTTTTGATGTATCTAGGGGACTCCAAGGTGTGATTTCTATTTTATATACTATAAAGACATGGAAATAATTGATGAGAATCAATTTTTAAGCTAAATCATCCGAGTAAATTACTTTAAATAGATTCAAGAATGCCTTATAGAAGTATTTATATCCTAAGAAGTTTCATGTGGTGATGGATTTAGAGATTGTGACATTGGATAATAGAGAACATTCAGTGATGGAGTATGTTACTCATTTCACAATTTTGTTTCATCTATATATAGAGCATGTAAGTAATGATTACATCAAGGCTATATGGGGTGAGATGAGTATTAATACCAGAATTAGATTAATTATTTTTCGCATTTTCATTATAGCCTTTTCCATGGTAGTTGATAAATTGATTATGGATAAGGTATACTTAGTTATAAATACATGTCTTTGTGGATTTTTCATTGCAGTAGGTGGAAGAATAGGTGTCTCATCTATCTCAAAAGTGAATAATAATTAGGTAGATTAGATTTTATAAGGAAGTCTTATCGAGTACTACTTTGGACAATACTTGGGGGTTTTCTGAAAAAGTGGAAGACAAGTGCAAACTAATCTTGACTGTGTAGAAGCACCTTGAATTTTCTCTAATTATGGAAAATTTAGATACATTATGTGTTTTTTTAGAAAATAATAATAGGGTATTAGAGATGAATCCACCCTTACAAAGACAACATATGCTCAGTTTGATGAAAAAAGGTCATATATCTCATTCTCATGAAGGGGGGGACACATGTAGTAAGTAAGGATTAGGGAGGGTCGAAGGATAGATGCCTTTATGAAATGGAGAATACACCATATGAAAATGAATTTGGGAAAGCTTCTTTGATAGTATTGTTCATTATTACTTATTATAGGGACATGGATTTGTTTGATATTAATCTATATCCAAATTTTATATTATCTATGATGATTAACATATTGGGATTACACATTAATCTTAAACTATTTTTGATAGATATTTACATTCCCTTGGAGTTAAGGGATGTGGTTGCTAATTATAGACTTTATGTCAGGATGCATTACCTAACAAAAGATTATAGTGGATCAATAGATGACTTCCAGTATGTTACATCCTTTACCCATTCGATTATATAAGTGGGATGAAATATATATGGAATTTTTGTTAGTTTACCAAAGACTCTTTATGAGAAAACGTGATTTCGGTTATCTTTAATTGAATTATTAAATCAGATCATTTCCTTGCTGTTACATAGATGAAAAAGTTGAATATACGGTCACTTTTATGTCCAAGAGATCATGAATCCCCATATAGTTCTATGTTCAGTTGTTTCTGATAGAGATTCAGGATTTACATCATAGTTTTGGAAAGGTAAAAAAGTTGAAATGGGTACCTAGTTGACATTAATAATTAAATATCAACCTCATGTGTATGGATAGACTGAGTGAGTGTAAAACCCTAGTAATTTATAGATTATTTATATTTAAATAATATTAGTCTCTTTGATATATTATTATGCAAGAAACACTAGGTTTAAATGAAACATGATACTCTATTAAAATATTATTATTTAAACATTAAAATTTTAACCTGGACATTAATTTTGAGGGTATGAATATGGATTACTAAATTATAAAAATTGTATGGTTTAAAAATTTATAAAATTAATTAAATGGTTATATATTAATTAGAATTAAAATTATAACCCTTTGGATGAAAAAGATTTTTTTTCTAAGAAACTGTATTTTTCTAAAAGGTGGTCTAGTTGTGCTTTGCAGGCTTAAGTTAAGATTAATTTTTACTATATTTATAAAATGTATTTGAATTTTTTTTAATAATCACATCAATATTATGTTTTTGTATTTTTTTTATTTTTCAAATAATATTACTTTTCTTGGGAGTAGTTTTTTTTTTGAAAAGATTGATTCCTTGGTCAATAGACCAAATCATGGAAATATATATAGTTAAATAAATAAGATTGCAAAATTCTGAAAGAGGAAAA
Organism: Viscum album; assembly: GCA_963277665.1. Classification (NCBI taxonomy): domain Eukaryota; kingdom Viridiplantae; phylum Streptophyta; class Magnoliopsida; order Santalales; family Viscaceae; genus Viscum; species Viscum album. The sequence goes on from OY728165.1 coordinate 2,105,578,312, forward strand.
CTTATTACAATAATTTTCATGAATTAGGTTGAGATCGTCATGAAGTTCATCAATCCACATAGTTTCATTACTAACTCCTTTGTTGAAAAGGCTGCCCGCCACCCTGTTCACCTTGCAGTAAGCTTGGGTGATAACATGATTGAACTCTGCCAGATATTGGAATCACACCATCCATCTTGATGTGAGGGGAGATACTAAGTGAACCATCATATGTCTAAGGGATTGAATGATTTGAGAGGAGTAAAATTCAATCCATATGTTATTCCATCCTTATTTCATGATGAGACTGACAATCATAATGATGTTATACATCAATGCTTCTAAAGAGGAGGTAAAACCACACATACCATATCGGCAACCTAGAATATGTCCATTATGATTCTTACACACTACCCCATCACCCGAAGGGCCATAGTTGGATTTTTAAGAACCATCCACATTTACCTTGATCTGTCTTGGGAGTGAGGTTTTCTAGAAGACTTCCAACACACCATTTATTTGGATGGATCATCCCATGATTTTGATCTAACATAGATTAATAAGATCCTTGACTGAGCTATGGTAGGTACATATTTTCATTATTCCAACTTCTTTTATAGAAATGAAGATCTTCAAATGATATACATAAATATTGAATTTATTATTGTAGTGAATGACATAAATTCTCTTATACAAGATGACATGTATGAGTTCAGAAACCACAGACACAAAAAGCTGTTCAACATGAGGGGAGGTATCCATAAGAGTGCATATTTGTAGATGATAACGAATGAAGTGTAAACCTATCTATATGAGATATAAAATGTCAAATATGTATTTCCCTAGTTCAAAAGTATTAAAGAATGATAAGAATAGGTTATCATCATCCACTCTATATTTATTACACATATAACATTTAGAACAAAGTTCAATACCAAATAACTGAATACATAAACCAGTTGGGGCTCTATTATGGGATATCCTCTAGAAAAAATTTAATTTAGATGGTCCAAATAATTACTAGATAATGTTTTTTATCAAAGATAAATATTTTATATCATTACATAATTAATTATTGTAGTGACGTTTGGAATTTATAACACCATTATGAAGTGGTTCCCAAACACAAAAATAATTAGTGTTAACAAAAGGGTAATTGAAAATAATGGTGTTGATCTCATTAGGTAAATCTATATTTGGAGAGGATAAGAAGTCATTTTTTAGATATTAATATTATTATGTAAGTGCATGGAATCAGTCATAAAAGAAAGAGGGTACCCATTCCCATTATCAAACCAAAATTGCAAATAATATTCTTTATTAACAATCCATAAAGATTGAGACATGATTTTGGAAAACAAGTTATTGATGGAAGGATAGATAGAAGAGTCTATATGCGAAGTCCTACCTTTTATTATATTGTTATCAAATCTTCCTTAACATAAATTCAAGGTCGATGACTTACTATTTATAAGGTTCCATATGATTTTAGCATGAATGTATTCATTAAAGAGGAAAAGGTTCTTAATAATGACACCACCATCTTCAAGGGGTTTACAATAATTTTTCCAAGGGGAAGTGACAAGTCTCATATAAATGGTGCTTCTACTCTATAGAAAGTTATTAATTCTGCTTATAATCTTTTTAATTAATTAAATGTTCCATTTTTGAACCATCATGGTGTAAACCATTTTACAAACAATTTTGTATTTAACAAAGAAAATTTGGCCAGCCATCGATAAATATTTTCCTTTTCCAAGAGGATAGTTGATTATCTATCTGGTCGAATATATTTGAGAAGTAAATGCTTCTAGGATTTCACTAGATGATAGTAAATATAAGGTACATGAATGGAAATGATCCATCTTTTATACCAAGGTAATTTATAATAAAATCATTTCTTATTATTGGAAATATTTTACCAAAGAGATTGAAAGATTTATTCTAGTTTATGTATTTTTGTAAAACATATTCATAGATATAGAAGGAATAGTTTATATTTTTTATGTTCTATTTTACACTTAAAGGAATAAAATAATATCATCTACATACATGAGATAAGAGGGAATAATCTGGTTTCTATAGTAAATGATCAGATTAATTTTACATTGGTTAACCAAATTGGTGATAAGTATGTTGAGGTAGTCCTTAACAATAAAAAAATTATTAAAGAGAGGGGATCCCCATGTCTGATGCCTTTTTTTCAATTGAAATATCCCTTTGGAGCACTATTAATCAAAACTAAAATGTGAGGAGAACCAGAAAGAGTTGTAATTGTGTTAACAAAAATATCATTGAAAGGAAACTTGGTATGGACCCTAAAAATAAAACTCAAGTACATGGTGTAAAAATATTTTCTTATGTCATGTTTAAGGGAAACTTCCTCTTCTATTGGTCTTCTTAACATTTTAGTACATTCAGAGGAAAGACAGATGCCTTCCTTGATGTTTCTTCTCGTAACAAAGCCAAACCAGTTCCAAGAGACTATTTTGTTCACAATAGGAGAAAACCTATTTTCTAAAAGTTTATAGATGAATTTATAAATAGTTATAATGAGAGAGATATGTTTGAAAAGATTAATTTAGGAAGAATTATCCACTTTGGGAATGAGAGAGATGAATTTATCATTAATCACATAAAGAAGGTAACCATTTTAAAAAAGGATTTAATTAGTTCAAAGACATCATATTGGATGGTATTCGAATAGTGTTGAAAAGAATAATTAGTGAAACCGTCAGGTCCATGGGCACTGTCATTTTCTAGGCACATATAGACACTTTAATCTCATGTCCTATATCAACACTAGTGAGGAGAGTGTTTTCATTATCTCCCACAATGATTATAAGTATATGTGGTTAATTTATTTATTATGATTAGGACCATTAAATATATTATAAAATAATGAGTCAAATTTATTATCCAAACCATCCTCATTATCAATGATGTTATCCCAGTACTTGAAAAAGGTAAGGGGTATACAAGATTTCATATCTCTTTGAAGAGAATTGTAGAATTTAGGGTTTCTATATACATCATCGAGCCAATTAATTTTAATAATCTCTTTTCCCATATTCTTTTTGATGGTGAGAAAATTGTTTAACATCGAGGAAAGATCAATTTCATCATTGGGATAATTAGAAAAATCATATTTTGTAGAGTAAATATGAATTTTATTGATATTATTCTATAGATATGAAATTTCATCATTAGTTTTTTTGACTCATTCCTTGCACCATGACTTTAGATTTTGCTTTAAAATTTTCAATTTTATAATACAAGAAAAAGAATAATTTTTATTATTAATAGAATTCATGGTGTTTATAATAATCATTTCACATTCCATTAGAGATATCTAGAAATCTTTAACTCTAAAGGGAATGATAGGCTTTGAAACTCTAGTATTGAGACTAACTAAAACAGGGTGATGATCCAAGTTTCGATGAGGAATGGTGATGCTAGAAATAATATCCCAGTTATCAAGGGTGTGTTTGTTTGTGAAATAAATATCAATTTTACTAGCCATAACCCTGTTATGATGTTTTTTATAACGTGTATATTTGTCTCCTACAAGATTAATCTCCCAGAGACTGTTGTCCTCAATACAAGAATTAAATTCATTGGAAGAAATTTTAGAGTGAGAAGGACCCATTATTTCATTAGGTCCAAGAATAGTGGCAAAGTTTCCATATATTATCCAAGGAGCTTGGATATTTCTGTTTAAAATAGACAGGTTATGCCGTAGAAATCTCGTATCCTGGTACCTATTATTTGCCTAAATAATTGTGTAAAATATAAGATTAACATTTAAATTATGATTGAAAGTGAAATATTGAGTGTTTATATTGAAAAAATGAACATTTAATAACTAAGAGTGAAGAAATATTCCAATATACTACAAATATTTATTTTTATAAGTGCCACCAATTAATAACTTTGTTTTTAAGCTAGTAATACTAGAATAAAAACAAATTTTATACTCATAGATGACAATTTGTTTCCTTTATGTGTAAATTTAAGTCTTTTTAAAGTTGCGATGGTGTCATATTTAGAGATACAATGATAGTTCTAATATAGTATATTCATCTAGACTTGTGTTTGGGACAAGTTCCCCCTTTTTTACCTCACTAGTCTGTCTTCCTTATAGATTTCTTGGGAGGTTTGATAGATTTTTCCTTATTCTTTAGTGAGTCACTATCCTATTTATTCATATAAATTTATTTTAAAATAATATAAGTATTTATTAGTTTAATTATTTAAAATTAATTACAGTTAAATTATCTTTATAGTATATTTTACTATAATTTTATCTTCTAGCATTAAGAGACTTTATTTTTTCAAAACGGGTTTATAATGCAGATCATATCTCATTTTTTAAAATAATTAAAATAATCCTAATAATGAATTATTTAAATGAAATTTATTTATTTTATTTAAAAATGCGAACTTAAATTCATCCAAATATGATTAATTTTTATATAGTTATGATGATATCATCATTTTCTTAAAAAAATTCATTTTCTGAAAAACAGTTATTTTGACACGTCTATGTGTTTAATTTTCAAATGAAATATAAAAACTTTGTGAGTTTCATTTAGAAAAATCAATTCTAGATTTTTTTTAATAATAATTCATATAATATAGTTAGTCCAAATTCATTTATTACCATAACTAATAGGGAAGAATTAAAAACTATTTACCTCGGTTAAGGTAAAAATGGATTTATCAGGGGTGGGGGTGGGGTGAAATTATAAATGACAATGGTTAAAAATGACATAAAACAATTATAATTCTTATTTTATGGTAATATTCAGAACATATCCCTTGTAGTTTTTTACAATGGTCCATTTTGGATCATTCTTTCATGAGACAAATCTAGGTGCAATTCTTTGTTTTGAAAAATATCAAGCATAATCTCTCCTCACTTATAAAAGGCCACCACATACCCTCTCCTTTCCACAATTACAAAACCCATTAGATGGTAAAAATACTAACCAAATAAAATCCATAATTTTATACCCCATCCTATATTACTTGTTTTTTATGAAATCTATCTGAGTAAGGATTTTTGTTTAAACCAAATGAAGTTGTCCAAGGAAGAGGTAATGTTCTCAATTGAGCATTGTATTTTATTTTTTCCACCAACTACATCAAATCTGATAAAAACATGATGATATAACAACCATTTTATATTAAAAATAATTAAATTTTGTTATCCAATTTTTATTTCTTACAATCATCTCTTCCCCCCTAAATGGGAAATAAAACATTTGATTGGGTGTACAACAGACTACCATGTCCCGAATAGACATAATTATTTTTCCATCACCACATATCTGGTATGGACAATATAATGAATTTAATGTTTATATATGAAATTAATGATATAATTATATATATATAATTATAATTTCTCATATATATTATTACATTCTATTCCATAGTGATTACGATAATGTCACTTGTGTGTACGATTAACTACTGCCCCGTGAAGTGATGTGATCCATTTTTTACTATCAATTTAAATTCAAGGTAATAAAGGATAAATTTAATTAATATAACTAATATAAATTACATGATAAATATTATATAAGATTAATATACAATCACATATTTGCCCATTAACCCATTTAAGAAATGATTACATCACTCCTTCGTTCATACAACCTCTCGTCTCCATGAAGCGATGTGACTCATTTTCCATTATCAAAATTAAATATTTACTCTAAAGTTGTAGTGAATTAAAAAATGATATATATTAAATTATTACCACGATGGATAGTATGTAAATATATCTTATGTTTTTAATTTATAACTTTCATGAGAAAACATTTAGGGGAAAACACGATAATTAACACCCAAAATAACATTGATATTGAAATGTTGTTAATGGAAGGGTGATAAAATGTTATAAAAGGGAGAATATATGATATTATAAATAATAATATTATTTTTTTATAATTTAACAACAAGTTTAAAACCACCATACATGAGTTTACAATGATTTAAACTAATGTTAATAATGAGTTATGATGTTTCTTAAAAAAAATTCATTCATTGGTTTATATGACTACTTCAGTGATTATATTAAACAAAAATTATATTTGAAAGGAATTTGAATTTATTTATGCATTATTTGAATTTTTTTTGTGTGTATTTATATTTTTTTATAGATAATCATTCTATATATTTACTCTCACCTCAATGTTATGAACTTTGTAAGGGTTAATTCTCAAACTTGTTACATTGAGACACATGATCTTCTATGCACTTAATTTATTTTGATTGGTGGTGCAATGTCAAAGATTATATATATATTTTTTAAAATTATATGGGATTAATTTGAGACCATGCACTGAGGTGAAATGTAATTCTGAGGCATGGGGTTCCAAGAATAAATGTTCATACAATTTTTAAGTTTATTAAATATTGACCCTATGTGTGGTATTTGAGACATTTAAACCGGTGCCCGGATCTGAAATCTGAGGGCACTATTGAGCTTAAAAAATCAAATTTACCCTAGTTAGAACCTAAAATTGGACAACGTGGGTCAATTTAAGAAGTTAATTTATGTATGTTTTAATATAAAAATAAATTATACTTAAAAAGTTATTTTATTTTATTTCTTCAATGTTACGTTGTGACTCTGTTGCACTGTGATGCAGTAACTCAGAGATGCTGCAATGCAGTTTCCTAGAAACACTTAAAAATATTTAAAATGATGAAACATGATATTAATTTTCCTCCATTAATCATAGTTAGTGACTGATGTTATAATTCATAATGCTGGATAATTTATCCCCAGTTCCCTAAAGTATCCCTATAAAAAGGAGAAAGAAGATCTCCCACTAGCGATGACTAATGAAGAATACCGATGAACGATGGTTAGTGGACGTTCGTGGAGGGATCACCATCAATGATTAATTATCTCCCCCAACTATTCCTATTTCTATTTGTAGGTTATATTTCATAGTATTTCTTTCCAAGTCCATATAATTAACAGCGAACGTGGATCAAACCACGAATAGGTTGACCCGCGGAATGGCCATTATTGCTGGATGGTGTCTTTTCTGAGATTTGTTTTGGGATGATCATTCATATTTGAATTGTTGTGTATCTAAATTTTATTATAAGTTTTCTCCATACTTATAATAGAGTGGGTCAAGGCCATAAAAAACAACAGCTGAGGTATATTCTTTTGGTTGTTACTTGTGATTTTCAAGACCTCTTGATCTAAAGGTTCTTCATATTCTTTATAAGAATATGAATTTGAAGATCATTGCAAAACTATTTTTGGGGGTAGTGATCAAGAATCAATGATCTAGACATCTGATGACCTTTCGGAGGTGTGACATGAACAATGAAAGATAGATCAAAGTGAAAAGGGAGATACCATCACTTGAGCATTTATTTGAAGAATGTGTTGCAATGTGTATTCAAGCCCATGACAATGGAAAACATGACGCAAGGGTCTCAGGTGTGATTATGTTTCAAAAAACATAGTACTAGAGTGTGACCATCGACCCGCAGAAGGCGGGCCATTGGTGGTGCACAAAGGTTCACCAACGAGTTGCAATAGAAGCCACGACCAGAGTAGGTCGCAGTGGTGAGGACTAGTGATGTGGTAGGGTGCCATGTCGGATTGGATGGCACAAAGTCCCACAAACCACACATGGGATAATTGGCTGGTTCGAAGGCTTGTTGCGTGGAGATGGAGTAGATGCAATGCAAGCCAGGTCGAAAACAGTAGGTCGGGTCAGACTCATTGGGTCAGGTTGGAACAAATGGGTGGGGTGGGACATGGGGGTTGGGATAGGTGGGACCCAAGGCTGGTTGGGTTAGGTTGGCCTGACCTGGTCAGACCAGACTCAAACCTAATCGACCAATTTTTCTTAAATAACCATAACTCTCAATCTCTGTGCCCATTTAACAACCCGTTTACAGAATTTGTAACCTCACAAAGAGGTGGTCCTTTTGAGATAATAGACGAGAGTTTTCATGGAGTTTAGGGTATGGAATATTGGCTTAATGATTCTGTGATCCCAGAGTGCGCATGGTAATGTTGGAATCCAGCGACTAGATCTGACCTATATGGTATGTGTCTCGTTTTCCCATACAGAGTCTATCTACTATAAAGTGTGTCCAATGTACCCATAAAAAATGGGTCACAGAGTGTGTCTCCTTCATGTACACGGTGTGTATCTCTTGGGCCTATGGGCAGTATATCTCCAACACCTATGAAGACTGTGTCTCATATGAAGACCTGAAGTGTGTCTCCTTGGATTTTGATTTTCTTATACATTCTTAGTATATGTATAATAGTGTGAGATAACTCTATTGACTCTCTTGATTGTACTTCTAAGAGGCTACACTTCGTGTACCTATTTGGTAGTCTACCTTATGTCATGATTTGCGGTTTACCTTGGTGGTTTGGGGACCCTATAGTGTATTGTTTGTCTGACCCCTACTCAAGCTTTTCCTACACATGTCGTGTGGTGGGCAGATGATCGAGAGTCTGATGAAGTCCATGGTGGGCTAGAGACCAGGGGTTCTTCAGGGTGACCCAATAGATGTGGTACGCTTCAGCGACATTCAGACAACTTATTGTATCTACACTTTATGTAAGGTTTTCTATGAATGAGACCCAATATCTTGTACATTTCTATTTCAGTTGGGCTTGTATTCAAACCAGTTTAATTTTTAATTTGGACTGTTTCTCTCATTGGTTGTCTTAGTGGGTTGTATATCTCTTCACTCAGTGTTTTTAGTTTCATTAATTCTATTGGGGATGGGTGCATGTTCGCAAGTTTAGAGGAAAATGCCTCTCAATAGTCAGGGATTCCTGCTCCTAACTAGTTTCTAGCCTTAAGTTTATGGGATGCGGCTGTGGTGTATTCACAACATGTTCCCTAGGGGAAAGGTCCTACTAGAGTGGTATTAGAGGGTAGTCAGTTTTACTTTTATTTTGGGTAACAATGTAAAGTGTCTTGAGCTTAGCTTTTAGGCCAGAGAACCCAATGTTGGTGTGGTGGACATCATATCGTTACACGAGGACCTTGAATTCTACTTTCTGACTTGGTACATGAAAACACTAGTGGCATGGGAAATTAATAGTTCATGCATTATATAGGAATAGAGAGTGTTCTCATTTCCTTCTAGAGTCAGAGTCATATAACTAGGTATACTATATTGATTTTGGTACATCTTGTTCTGTTTCAGGATGTTTTCACATAGGCCACCATCCAAGATTTTGGGGCGTGACCATAAGGATGGTCCACTGAGTGATGAGGCATCAGTGTAGGGTTTTCCCCCAGAGATCTCACCTTGTCACAAACCAACCCTGGTCGAACCTGAACCGGTCACCCGAGCCGGTCCGTGACATAACTCTAGAGGCGTTCCTGATGCTCGTGGGCTGGCGACAAGTGTCGGGGCATCAACATAGGTGGTGGGAACGATTTCACGTAGTTAAAAATAAATAAATTAAGCAGCGGAAATAAAACTGAGTAGCACAAAATAAAAAAACAAAGTAATGTAACTAAACAAGAAAAAAATAATGTAAAACTAACTGAAAGAGACAACCACTATCTCTGTGTGACCTCGCGAGTCACTCTCCAACCCATGACCAAACATCCCCCAATGTGAACTCACCCAATTTGTAGCCTGAAAAAACACTAAAAACAGAAAAGAACTATAGGCATAAGTATTGAAACTCAGTAGGCATTCCCAACAAAATATTCGCAATGCAGTACCTTTAAATAAATAAATTTATTAATTCCAGGATTGAACTAAATATACAAGATATTGGTTTTCACACACACACACTTTCATTTCTAAAACAAGTATAAGTCCATTTCCCTTTATAATTTAAATAACTTTTTCAATGTTCGAAAAGAACAGGTGCATTGAATTTTAAAACATTTTTTTTGTGAACAATTAGAAAAAAAATTAGTTATTATCCAAAAAAGAAAAACTACACATAACACACAACACACGCCAAGGGAAATGGGAAAAAATGGCACACACAAGCTAGCAACCAAACTAGACTTATCAATTTTGTGCCACACAAAAATAAACACTAAATAAAACATGGGTCAAACCTAGGAGATCGTGGACAATCCAGAACATACCATGCATGTGACACATCCTGAAGGTATGCCCTAACTCGATGACGTCATAACGCCCATACTACTACCCTGTATAGCCATGCATGGCCCAACCGAGGGGACCAATCCCCATATCAGCAATAGCATAGTATTCCCATACTATGGGGCCACTAGCCAGTGCATAATCTAAACTACTACAGCAGTCGTTCTCAGAAGATTCACTCACTATGCCAGGTTCCCATGTCAACACATGCAGTAAAAAGGGGTGCGTCCACAATGTAAATCAATCAGTCATGATGCACAAACATCAAATAAAGCTCATGCAATCAACACACACCAAATATCACCCCTGAGTGGGTTTTCGAAAATATTTTATTTTATTACAGTGACAAATGAGATTTCACCAATTTTAAAGAAAACCCTCATTTCGTGAAAAAACCCAAAACACTTGTTCAGAAGAAATCATCTATCTTTAAAACTAGAACTACATTTTAAATTCTGTGAATTATGTTTAAAAGACAAATGGGCATTCTTTCACTACTTGGTGTCTTCTCATCAAGAAAATATTTAGAGTGTCGTGTATAAAATAAATGGATTTTTTTACTCCAAATAATAATTTTTAAAATTAATTATTTATATTATTTCTCATTAATTAAAATTAATAAATTATCCAGCAAATAATAAATTATAAATTTTAAGGAAAGTGCATTGGGGGACCTACCTCGACACCCAAATCGGCTAGGACGATGATGCGTTACATCCCAACATGCGTATAATCACGCGCCACTTGCTGACGACCGTAATATCATTGAAAACCCTTTCCAATGCACTCCAACAACGCAATGTATCTAAAAACACAGAAACACCATCTTAAAAATAATCCAAATGAATTAACAAAGTAAAACCCACCTTAAAAACAGTGCAGAAAAAATGGAATGAACCCAAAACATGCAGTAAAAAAAGGTGTGCCCCACAAATAAAGACGAACAATCCGAAGTAATCTGAATCGCTTAGCCTTCAGCGACGATGGAGGAAGCGTGGTCCGACGTGACCCGAGACACCCGCAACTTGAAAACATAAAGTAGAGTTCAAGGAGCTACACCTCAAATATTATAAACCTTAAAAAAATAATGACACTAATTAAGATGTTATAAAACCAAAAAATAATATTTAAACCTCACCATGAATGGAAATGACACCGCAAAATCACATGGAACCACCCAACACCCTAATAATAAATTAAAAAGAAGTAAACAACATCCATAAACCATAATAATCTAGGTGCGAAACAACAAATGAAAGGAATACATTACCCCAAAACATTGGCGGCAAACCGAAACACACAAACACCATAATGAAACATAATATGCAACCCTCACAAATCTAATAAACCATGTTCACATGTTATAGAATACAACCATGCAATACAAAATGTATTTATATCCAAAACGCACCTCGTTTCACACAACAATACCATATAAAAATCAAAACACAAGAAAATATATTTCCAAAACATCTTTGACACCCAAAATGAGTTGATGAAAACATAAAAATCCCAAAACTCCTAAATCACAATTAAGATGTAATGAAGAAATTCGAAAATCCTCAACTGAAAACCATGGCGAACCCACTGCCCTTGACGGAAGTGGCTAGAACTGACTTCAACGACACTCTATGACCCCTAAAATAAATACATCAAAACCAAAACATCCAGACTGAAACAAATTATAACACGAAACCCTAATCTAAAATTCTATCAAATGGAAGAAAAAACTATACGAAGTAGGGAGCACATGCTGCGGGGGTTCTTGAAGCTAACCAAGCACAGAAGAGAGTTTTTGAAGGTGCTCCACACACAAGTGAGGTCAACTAAGGGTCCTACTAGGATGGTGGGATGCGGCCAAGGCTGTCCGGTGAGTTGCTGGAGGTGAGTTGTGCTAGCTAGAGCTCTGATGGAAGGAGCCGCGGTAAAAAAAGGGGGGCCACACTGGGGGAGGCCATGCCTAAGGAGGCCGCACCGGAGGAGGCCACACCAGAGGATGCAGTGTTGGAGGAGGCCACGCCATATGAGGCCACGTCGAAGGATGGTCATGCGGGGGAAGTCTGTGCCGAAGGAGGGTCGCACTGGGGGAGGTCGTGCCGGAGGAGGACGCGCCAGAGGAGAAAGGAAAGGGGAGTGGGGTGTGGGTGATAGGGTTCGAAGGAGGGGGAAGCACAAAAAACAGGGGTGGGGGTCATGCATGACGGAAAGAGGGTGAGGGAGGAGAGAAGGAAGAAGAAAAAATTAATAATAATAAAACAAAATAAAATGAAACTTAAATAAAAATCTAAACCGATTAAAATTAATAACAATAATAAATATAATAATAATAAAATGCTAATATTCTTATAATCATGGAAAATATTTAATTTCAACAACCTAATTAAATTGTTAACCAATATAATAATAATAATAATAGTAATAATATTAATATTAACCTTAATCCTTTTATTATTATTATTTCGGGAAGTTCTAAAATAATTGTATTTTTAGCGTTCACTTAAATTTTTTTCTAATCAACAAATAAATTAGTCGTGCACCAGGTAGGAACATATTATTCTAGTGATGCCATACAGCTTCACCCATGCCCTACCCTCGCATCAGACACTGCCAAGCCAAAATGCTGATTTATCAGCAAAACCCAAAAATCTCACGTCGGGCATGGCCCGCACCTCCAAAAAAAATTATAACCAGATAAAAATATAAATGAAATAAAATAAATTACTATGGATTTTCAGGTGTGACACACCTCCTAGTGGAGTACCAGTGATAACACCACCTAGAGAGTAGTATTTCTTACCAGAATTACCGAAAGAGGATGATCGCAAGATCAATGTGTGGCATGAGTTCTAGAGAGAGTGACCTTTTAGGATCCAAGGGGAGATAGATCCTCAGGTAGATAAGGATTGGTTGGACTCGATGATGTGAGTTTTTCACCTAGTGAAGACACCTCTTGACCAGCTGGAGGTAGTCCTCGCAAGTCTTATATAGGGATCGGTGGGGAGATAGTGGAGCTTGACGACTTGGATGCACAAGGAGGTGACCCTAACCTAGAAAAATTTTGAGAATACCTTAAGGGAGGAGTTCACGGTGTCAAGGATCCCTTATCAGACCTATGAATGATTTGGTGTTAGAGCGAACTCTACTAGTAGAGATCTATTTTGCAAACGAGGCACTGGTGGTGGGAGGTACCACCAGGCACCAGGAAGCCAGGTCCTAAAAATGAGTTATTTAAAAGATGATGTTGGGGTCAAAGAGGATTAGATATTATAGGGACGACCATATGAAACAATATTAATTGAGCATGGATTCTAAGGAAAAACTGGTCAGTTGAAGGAGAGGACATGATAATCCTGTGGCGGTTGGGGAAATATGGCAAGATATTGTACGATTGTCCATATAACATACCATGATAAGGTTAAGGGTCCACACATGTAGTGGAGAAGGTAGTAACAAGTAATTATACTAGGTGTCAGACATGGAAGAGGATCTGGATGAGTGGCGTGAGGTGGATGGAGGTTTGAGGCACCACCACCACTACCCCAAGTGGTCCACCCCAAGCTGAGGGAGTTGGTGGATAGGGGAAAGGCTAGCTCTAGGTAATGGATTCTTATGATCATGATACTCCATAGATTATTAGAGGTATGATCTATGTATATTCCACCCTAGGTGTTGTTTTGATATACATAGGGACCAGTCTATCTTTTCTCATCACAACCCTTGTCCTAGACAAGAATATTCTAGTTGACCATTTGACTTGATGTCTACACTTAGAGACTCTGACGAGAGGAGATTCGATGACCACACACTGGTGATGACACTGTGACCTTACTCTTGGGGGGTGAGAGTTTTATTTGGGATCTCTTGGTGTTAGTGTCAAGGCATTATGATGACATTCTGGTTATAGACTGGTTGTACACAATTTATGCTTAGATCGACTATTTTAGGCACACAGTGCGATGTGTATGCCAGTATGCGACCAGGTATTCCTTTTTCATCATAAGGGAAACACATGGATCACAGTATAGACTCACACATAGTTAGTTGTATATGATCATAACTCAATTTTTGTGTATGACCCTCAGTATAGTGGATGAGATGACTCCTCAGATTCTTGTAGTGGTGGATGAGTATGAGGGTGTATTTCATGAAGAAATTCTAGGAATACCTTCCCATAGGGTGGTAGAATTCTACATTGACATTTAATCTGGGAGGAAACCAAAATTTACCCTGAAATATCGGAAGGATCCCGCAGAGCTTCATGAATTGAGGGTACAATTGGAGGCTTTTTAGAGGAAGGGATTCATGAGACCCAATGTTTCACTATGGGAAACCCTAGTTTTGTATGCCAAGAAGGGATACTAGAGCTTGAGGTTGTGTGTGGACTTATGAAGCCTGAATTAGGTGACCATTAAGAATATGTACACACTATCAAGGATTGATGTCCTCTTTGATCAACTGAAGGGAGAGATAAGGTTATCAAAGATAGACCTCAAATCAGGCTATCACCTGCTTTTTGTGTGGGATGGGGATATTCTGAAGATGGATTTCAGATTTTGATATAGACACTATGAGTACATAGGGATTCAGTTTGGAATGGAAAAAACCCCATTATTATTCATGTGACTCATGAACATGATCAACTATCCTTACCTAGAATGGATAGTAGTGGTCTTTATTGATTACATCCAGGTGTACTCAACATATGTGGAGGAGCACACAATACAATTAAAGATGGTCATGGACATACCATGAGAGCACCAGATTTATGGGAAGCTCTCAATGTGTCAATTTTTCATATGATCGGTCCAATTTCTAGGAAATTTCATTTCGGTGGCCTGAGTTGTAGTAAATCCAGTGAAGATAGAAGCAGTTCCTTCATAGGAGCCACCAAAGAATGTTACTGAGGTGTAGAGTTTCATTGGTTTGGTTGGGTACTATCAAAGGTTTATGGCCATCTTTTCTAGAGTAGATACATTCAGGAAAGCATTGAAAAGAAAGGGGAAACCATTATTATGGGTGGAGAAGTTTGAGGATTGTAGAGAACCTAGCATAACGTACATTGAAATTACATTAATTTTTTTGGAATAATTAATATATAACAAAAACAGATACACAAGGACTGTAATAGTTTAGTGTCTTTGAAAACATGGAATATAATCTTCTTATCATGGTGAAGGATCTTCAACCTCTCCCAAAAATATCTTCCCCTTTTGTTTTCTTACCTAAAACCTTTGTTAAAATCCTAGGGAAGATAAAATATATAAAGGGTGAGCTCAAATGCTCAGTAAGGGTAAGCATGGATAAAATGAAACAAATCATATACATTTGAACTTAAAAAAACATGAACATAAATTTTAAATATTAAAATCTTGAGAAATAAATCTTGGTGGTAAATAATCCATAGATTAATAAAGGAACATTAATCATGATAAAATAGCATGGGAATAAAACATGTAATTGTGTAAAACCATTAACCACATGATATGATTTCCATAGTATCCAAGGCATTGCTGCCAAGACTATCTTAGTGGACAAAGCCCCTTTCTAAATCGAGTTCACTCCTCGTTGCATTCTTATATCACTGAACCGGATTAACTTACCATTTTAACCATGTCTACCTCATGATATATAAATCTTTACCCAATGAATTGGAGGGATATATAGGTCACACCCATATCATAATGAAATCATTCTTATATGTTCCACAATATAAACATAAATCATTCATCATAACCCAAAGAATAAAATGGGTTTTATAAAAATAATCACACCATAACATAATCTATATAGAACAAATGGATATCATTTCATCATAAGAATAATCAAACCATGTAAATAATAGAGGCATTATACTTGGAACATACACATATGAAATAATGTCATCTTAGATGGAAATTAGTTTTGATAAAACACTTGAAATTAATTCTTGAGGAAAATATCCTTTCTTCTTCAAAATAGTTTTCTTTTCACAAAATGCAATGAAATTTTAAAATAAAAGGATTTCGTTAAAAATATTCATGAAATATTGTAGAGTAAATTTCATGAAAATAAGGCTCTATGAAACTGTAAAAATCCGTTCATGCTGAATAATTTAAAAAAACATTCTTCTTGTACTTTTGCTGGAAAAGTCAAAAAGTATCTCATATGGTAAACAAAATAAAGATTCCTTAAATACCATGTAGTAAAAGTAAAAAATGGGAAAAAATGACTTTAATCATACTTGAAACCATTTTTTAAAAAACAGGGACATGGATGATAAATTTAACCCCAGTAAATACTTACGAACAAACAATCTCGGATAAAAACAAGATTGGAAATGTTATCCCTTACCTTATGTCTGATATGCTTAGTATGTATCTTAAACTACTATATAATTATTTAAATTATGTGATTGACTTGTTACAGAATCATATTCATTGTTATGAAATCATATATGGTTCACTTATGACTTTATAGTACACTTTCTTTTGAAAATTCCATGTTAAAGTAGCCTTTTGGGTAAAATCATTTCATTTATCGTATGTGTTTCGATTTGTTATTCTTGATATTATTACTTATATCCTGATTTAAATAATTAAATAATGTAAAAATGATTTATAAATCATATATATTCAGTACATATATATATATATATATAATAGATAGATAAATGAAATGAAACACAACGTTCATGGAGACGGTAGGCCGTACGTACCCATGAACGTTGTTTTCCTGTCATTATTGACTTGAATCAAAGTATGTAGATGAAATATATATATACATAAATCCATTATAATTATTATGTTATATATACCATTATTATTCATTATATATACTTTATAATCATTCTTTAATGGTTATCATGGACAATGAATCTCATCGCGTCATGGAGACGGTAATCCGTACATACGCACGAGCGATGATATCGTTCTAATAATTATTGAATGGAATTGGTGTGGATGATATAATATCTCATAATAAGTATGATGTTATAATAACCATATATATTTATTATTTACACCATTATACCCATCCAAGTGAGGTGGTGGTGGGAAAACTGATTACACAACGACATGGAGACGATATTCCGTACATACGCACGCGCAGTGATATCATTTTCTGTAGGATGGATAGAAAGTGAAATGGGGTTGTTTCCTATTTATAATTACATATAAGTATATGAGTGATACTGATTTTATTAGTTTATGATGAAACAAATAAATAAGAAGAAGTAGAAGAGGAAATAAATTGGAAAGAATCGGTAAAGGACATTACCTCTTCTTTGACGCGACTCTTCTTAACATCCTCTTAGAGCACTAAAGTTGGTCTTTTAAGAAGAGAAGGACCTCTAGTATGTTTATAGGGAAGTTTAGAAGAGTAATTTTCATGGTTAGTACGATCATGAAGGCTCAATGTTGTTTTATGAGGAGAGGGAAGAGGTGACCTTTTATAAGGGAGGAGAAGGGCACTTTTGGAAACCTCAAAAATATTAAATAATAATAAAATGAAACCCCACTTAAAAACCTCCAAAAATGACTAAATTAAAATATTATATGAGATAGGGTTGTAATATCATCAACCAATAAAATTTAGACATGTTTTATGTTTATTTTAAATCTTATCAACTTGATTTATCATTATTTAATATATTTAATTTTATTCGTGGTAATAAATTTCTAAATTTTAAATTGTTATAAATACATACTTAAATATTGTCAATTTCCCATAATCGGATAATTTATAACATTTTAGACCATTTAATTTCCAATTTGTAGTTTTTAAATATTTTTTGTGATTTTTAAAGAATTTAATAATATGTTATTTTTATAAAATATCAATAGTGTCAATTTTGACACAATTAATTATTTGAATTTAAATAAAACCCACACAGAAGATATGTTGGAACCAAAATATATAATAGATTCCTAACATGTCATATTCATCCAAAAAATTCATGGGGAAATTTAATTTGTTCATATATTTTTTATTTTAATATTTTTAAAACCATTTATATGGTAAATCTCTTAATAAAAAAATTACAACATCATATTTGTATAATTATTTAATATACTTATTTGTTGGATAAAAATTAAAACTAAAATCCTATGATGAAGATAAATATGATAAAATTCATAATAATATTTTTACATTAATTTATCATCTAAAAATCACAACATATAAATTGTTATATTTATTAAATTATGATGGTGACATCTTTGACATCATTTAAATAAAACAATATAAATGTCCTAATCGGTTTTATAAGGCTCCAAATGGTCCAAAAATCGACCCTTTTATGCTTAGGGTATAGATATACTCGACCAATAATTATTTTTCATGTTTATGTCCCTTTTAATAGGTATTGATATTTTAATAAAAACCATATTATTGATTTTTCACTAAACAATTAATTTTTTCCATCATTAATGTATAAGATATTAAGGTAATTAAATATTTCTTAAAAATTAAAATTAAATTACCATGATAAATAAAAACGTTTTTAGATTTATAATTGTTTTTTATAATCGAATTTATATTCTGTATAACCTTATATTAAAAATAATCTAATTATTAAAGTTTGAGTGAGACATTTCACTTTCCTTTAAATAAAATAAATAAAAGGTCTTAATCAAATACAAGTGGGTTCCATTAGATTAAATTTCCACCCAAGTATGATTCATGGTAAAATATAATCATCCAATTATATTATAAAAAGTGTTAGGATAATTTTATAATATTATATTTACCCTTAATTACCCGATTTACCATTAACTATGGCAAATAAAATTTACCGTAGTTACTATTCATAATGACTAAAAATAAAAGTATCTTATTAAAATAATTTGAACATACTGATTACAATTATGGAATCCATTTTTCCATATTCAAATCACAGAATTTGTAGAAATTAATTTAAAATTAATCCCATTGTTAAGAAAATGGGTTTTAAAAGTTAAAACATTGCCAAAGATTGAAATGTTTTTACTTATGAATTTAATGTAAAATTAATGTTAATGAAATAAATTATATTAATTGGTAAAAATATATTCTATTTATACATTAAAACCATGAAATATTATAATTTATACAAATAAATAATTGTGATGAAAAAATTTGTTTTTAATTAAAAATTATCGTGTTTGTACTATTCATCAAAATAAGAACGTCGTCAGAAAAATATCAAAACCTTATCTAATGTAAATTTTTATATACTGATTCAAAAGAAAAAGTTTATTTTTGTAAAATTGAACATATAAACTTATCAAAAATTATATTTAAAATGGGTGCGCCATCAAAAGGCGACAAAACTGCATAATTATTTTATCTGAAAAATTTATTTTGTTCTCATACAATGTTCTAGAAAATGTGTAAGATGAATAATAATGTTATAAAATTAAAAATGTAGTTAATACTATTCATAATGGCTAGTTCATAATAATATTATAACCATTTATCGTTATTTAGTGAAACCCGGTATTGCGTACAACACACGCTATCGAGGAAGGTCGTGATTGCATGTAATGAAAGCTAAGTCAGGGTTGCGTGTAGTGAAAGACTCCTTTGTTGTTGTGTATAACAGAATCCAACCACATTTCATTTATACATTGAATATATATATATATATACACTCAATTTTTTGTAGAATAAATTCTATCAAATGAAATTGAAATTGTGTGTAACACGATCCAAGAATAGTATTGCGTATACTGCAAGCTAATACGGTGTTGCGTATAGCGCAAGATAATCTTGGTGTAGCGTATAACAGAAGATATGAATGAAATTAAAAAGAATATATCTCATACAATCTCAGGGTGTTACATTCTACCCCCCTTAAAATGAATTTCTCTCTCGAAATTATTTGGGGTTATAAATGGACTATTACTTGAGAGTTTCTTTCATAAAAACCCACATAGTAAAAAGTAATACTAAAACTAAATATTAAAAAGTGAGGTATGAAACATAACAGTTACCAAAATTAACTCATCACTGGGTTTCCACATAGGAGATGAGAGGTGAAAATATGGATATGGAGGAGAAATATAACCATCATGTTCTGATGGAGAGTGGTAGAGAACATGGCTATGAAAAAGCCAACAATCACAAATCCATAAATTTGTGATGATCTAAGGTACCATCTGATTTATCAGATATAAGAGCACTAGGGCAACATTTTTGGTTTTAAATACCATTTCCCTAAAGTTGAATATTTTGAATTAGAAGAAATAATTACTTGATTTTAGTTTAATATCATTTTTGGTCATCCTATGAACAATTTACACTTCATATCTTATTTAATGAAATGAAGATGAATTTGTTATTCTCGAAGTGTTAGGAGAACATGCGATAGAAAGATAGTTCATTCCATCAACCTCTGTCACATGTTATTAAATATACATAAGTACAACTATGATAATATTAATCGTATATGGTTCCTAAAATGGACTTACACTTCATCAATCATACATATTAATAAAATAAAACTAGTTTCTACTAACCAGGGACTTCCTGTAGGCTAGTTGTAGGGGATAAAGGCTAGTCGCACTTTGGTTGTGTGTTCTATTCCCGCAACCTTGTCCGACGCGACAGGTTGTCGCCCGTCATGGAGGTTGTCCCTTTTTCTAAAACTACATTATTATAACATTCCTGCAATAATATTGAAAAAAGTTCTAGCCTTAAACAATATTATCTTATGTCTAACTTAATTCATTCCAATCTTTAGGTTTATCCAAAATACTTCTGTCCAATCTCATAGTATAAAGAAACAAATTATTAGAAATGTCATCTACCAAGCATGTGAATACCATCATTTATCCCTAATATATCAAAAGATATATCTTGTTGATCACATTCCAAACATGTGAATACCTTAATATTGTATTCTCTTGCAACATAAATTACCATAGAACCTTAGTGAAAACATGAATGATATAAAAAGTTACCAAAATACCAAAAATTCCTTCTACTCAAACCATGATATAGCTTTGGAATTATATTAGTCATGAGCTCATGAATACTATCAAACATATTATTTACTCTTTATCCCTTCATTATGCGCATATCATATGCTTTCCAAAAATATTTCAATCACTTTTCATGGTTACTAATTCTATATTCTTATGTAAAACCACAATGGACCAATACATAAATATTCCAATATACCATAAAAGTACCTCAAAAACATTATTCTTGAATTCCAATACATAAACACTTCAACACATCCTCTTCAATTATTGTCATCGAATAAGACCTTCCTTCATTTAGAAGTAACCTCTTAGATCAGGGCGTTGAGTTGGGTAATGCCCACGTTCTCCACAGATAAGACATTGAACTCCATAACAGTTTGTCACTCTATGACCCCTCTCTCCATATAGATAACATCTTCCCCTCCATTTGATTCATTTATAAAATTTCTTATTACCTTCTTTAGAAATCTCAATCTTCATTTCTCTATGCTCCTCAACATGCGAACATGCATAAAATTCCATCTTCCTCTTATTTGATGAATTAGGAATACCACTAATGTTCACCTTGTTAGTCATATATCACAATGACTGATTCAGAATAATCACAAAATATTTCATTCTAGGAAGTATGCAATTTCGTTGCTCATTGTCACCAATTTGTCCATTAGATTCAATGTTGAACCAATTCCTTCTGGTTCCCACCATTTACAAAAACCAAAATCCACAGTGTAAGAAATAGTTAAAATAATGGGGAACCACATAATCATAAAAATTCACTTATGGGATGTCTAACTTATCACAAATTCATTAATCCATGACATCTTGGGTTCACCCTATGTTTTCAACATAATTCTTGGACTATAACCTATAGTTATACTAAACCTTAAAGACATCCTTAGACATACCTTAGAAATATATCTAATGATATCACTAAAGTTTTCGCATCCTAGTTTCCAAAGGTTAACTAAACCTTTCATCTGATACCAACTGTAGAGACCCTATATTGACGTACATGGATATTACATTACTTTTTCGGAATACTTAATACATAACAATAAAAAAGACACACAAGGACCGTAATATTTTACTCTCTTTGGAAACTTGGAATATAATCTTCTAATCATGGTAGAAGATCTTCAACATCTCCCATAAATATATTCCCCATTTGTTTCCTTACCTAAATCCTTTCTTTAAATCCTAGGGAAGATAAAACATGTAAAGGGTGAGCTCAAATTCTCTATAAGGGTATGCATGGTTAAAATAAAAAAAAATCATATATATTTGAACTTAAAAAATACATGAAAATAAAGTTTAAACATCAAAATCTTGAGAAATAAATCTTGGCAGTACATAAGGCATAGATTCATAAAGGAACATTAATCCTGATAACATAGAATGAAAATAAAACATGTAATTGTGGAAAACTATTATGCACATGATATGATTTCCATAGTAGCCAAGGCATTGCTTCCAAGACCATCTTAGTGGACAAAGTCCCATTTGGAATTGAGTTCACTCTTCATTACAATCTTGTATCACTGAACCATATTAAGTTACAATTCCAGCCATGTCTATCTCATAAGATATAAATATTTACCTAATGAATTGGAGGGAGATATAGGACCCAAACATCTCATAATGTAATCATTCTTACGTGTGCCACAATTTAAACATAAATCATTCATCATAACCCAAAGAATAAAATTGGTTTCATAAACATCATCACATCATAAAATAATCCATATAGAAAAAATGGATATCATTTCATCATAAAGAATAATAAAACCATGTAAATAATAGATACATTATACTTGGAACATACACATATGAAATAATGTCATCATAGATGGAAAATATTTTTAATAAAACACTTGAAATTAATTCTGGAGGAAAATATCCAGTCTTCTTCAAAATAATTTTATTTTCACAAAATTCAGTGAAATTTTAAGAGAAATGGATTTTTTTGAAAATATTCATGAAATTTTGTAGATTAAACTTCATGAATATAAGGTGTTATGAAACTGTAAAAATCTATTCATGCTGTATAAGCTAAAAAAAATTCTTCTCATACTTTTTTCAGAAAATTCAAAAAGTACCACATACGGTAAACAAAAGAAAGATTCCTTTAAGACCATGTAGTAAAAGTAAAAAATGGGTAAAATGAAATTTTAACATACTTGAAATTTTTTTAGAGAATAGGAACATGAATGATAAATATAACCCCATTAAATAATTACAAATAAACAATCTCGGATAAAAACAAGATTGGAAAAGTTATCCCTTACCTTATGTCTGATATGCTTCGTATGTATCTGAACCTCCTGTATAATAATTTAAATTCTGTCATTGAATTATTACAGAATCATATTCATTTTTATTAAATCATATATGGTTAACTTATGACTTTATATTACCCATTCTTTTGTAAATTCCGTGTTAAAGTAGCGTTTCGGGTAAAATCGTTTCATTTATCGTGCGTTTTTTGATTTTTTGTTCTTGATATTATTACTTATATCCATATTTAATTAATTAAATAATATAAAACATGATTTATATATCATATATATTCAGTACATATATATATAATAGAATGATAAATGAAATGAAACACATTGTTCATGGAGACGGTAGGCCGTACGTACGCATGAACGCTGTTTTCCTTTCCT
Source organism: Viscum album (assembly GCA_963277665.1). NCBI lineage: Eukaryota > Viridiplantae > Streptophyta > Magnoliopsida > Santalales > Viscaceae > Viscum > Viscum album. Next base: position 2,105,602,043 of record OY728165.1, read on the forward strand.
TATTGACCTTAATCGAAGTAAGTAGATGACATATATATATATACATAAATAAAATAGAATTATTATGTTATATATACCATTATTATTTATTATATATACTTTATAATCATTCTTGAATGGTTAACATGGACAATGAATCTCGTCGTGTCGTGGAGAGGGTAATCCGTACACACGCACATGCGATGATATCATTCTCATAATTATTGAATGGAATTGGAGTGGATGATATAATATATTAGAATCTGTATGATGTTATAATAACCATATATAGTTATTATTTCCACCATTATACCCATCCATGTAAGGTGGTGGTGGGAAAACTGATTACACCAAGGCGTGGAGACGGTATTCCCTACGTACGCACGTGCGATGATTTCATTTTCTGTAGGATGGATAGAAAGTGAAATGGGATTGTTTCCTATTTATAATAACATATCAGTATATGAGTTATACTAATGTCATTAATTTATGATGAAACAAATAAAGTAGAAGAAGTAGAAGAAGAAATAAATTGGAAAAAATCGGTAAAGGATATCACATATTCTTTGACGCGCCTCTTCTTAACCTTCTCTTAGAGCGCTAAATTTTTCTTTGAAGAAGAACAAGACCTGTAGTATGTTTATAGGGAATTAGAGAAGAGAAAGTTTCAGGTTTTGGCCGATCTTGAAGGATCAAAGTGGTGTTAGGAGGAGAGGGAGGAGGTTCCCTGTTATAAGGGAGGAGAGGGGCAATTTTGGAAACATAAAAAAAATTATTTAATAATAAAATGAAACCCCAATTAAAAACCACAAAAAATGACTAAATTAGAATATGAGATGATATAGGGTTGTAATCTCATCATCCAATAAAATTTATACATGTTTTATGTTTTTTTTAAACCATATCAACATGATTTATCATTATTTAATCTATTTAATTTTATTTGTGGTAATAAATTTGTAAATATTAAATTGATATAAATACATACTTAAATGTTGTAAATTTAAAATAATTGGATACTTTATAAAATTTTAGAGCATATAATATTCAATTTTTAGTTTTTAAATATTTTTGTGATTTTTATATAATTTAATAATATGTTTTTTTATAAAATATCAATAGTGTCAATTTTGACACTAATCATTATTTGAATTTAAATAAAACCCACACAGAGGGTATGTTCGAACCAAAATATATAATAGATTCCTAACATGTCATATCCATCATAAAAATTCATGGGGAACATTAATTTGTTCATATATTATTTATTTTAATATTTTAAAACCATTTATTTGATATATCTCTTAATAAAATAATTACTACAACATTTTTGTATAATTATTTAATATACTTATTTGTTGCATAAAAATTAAAACTTAAATCCTATGATGAATATAAATATAATAAATTTCATAATAATATTTTTACTCGAATTTATCATCTTAAAATCACAACATTTAAATTGTTATATTTATTAAATTATGAAGGTGACATCTTTGACATCATTTAAAATAAAATAATATAAATGTTATAATTGGTTTTATAAAGCTCAAAATGGTCCAAAAATCTACCCTTTGATGAACAGGTTATATATACACACGACCAATAATGTTTTTTCAAGTTTATGGTTCTTTTTATAGGTATTGTTATTTTAATAATAACTATATTATTATTTTTTCACTAAATAAATAATTTCTTCATCGTTAATGTATAAGATATTAAGGTAATTAAATATTTCTTAAAAATTAAAAAGAAATTACCATGATAAATAAAAACAATTTAGCTTTAAAATGAGTATTTATAATCTAATTTATATTCTGTATAACCTTATATTAAAAATAATCTAATTATTAAAGTTTGATTGAGACACTTAACTTTTTATTAAATAAAATAAATAAAAGGTATTAATCAAATACAAGTGGGTTCCATTAGATTCAATTTAAACCAATTATGATTTATGAAAAATATAATCATCCAATTATGTTAGAAAAAGTGATAGGGTAATTTTATAATATTATATTTACCCTTAATTACCCGATTTACCATTAACTATAGTAAATAAAATTTACCGTAGGTACTATTCATAATGACAAAAAATAAAAAGTATCTTATTAACATAATTTGAACCTAATAATTCCAAATATGGAATCCATTTTTTCGAATTCAAATCACAGTAGTTTCAAAAATTAATTTCAAAATAACACTGTTGTTAAGAAAACGAGTTTTAAAAGTTAAAATATTGTCAAAGATTGAAATGTTTTTACCTATGAATTCAATGTAAGATTAATGGTAATGACATAAATTATATTAAATGGTAAATATATATTCTATTTATACTTTAAAACCAATCAATATTATAATTTATCCATAAAAATTATTGCGATGAAAAAAGTTGTTTTTAATTAAAAATTAGTGTGTTTGTACTATTCATCAAAATAAGAACGTTGTTAGAAAAATATCAAAACATTATCCAATGTAAATTTTTATATCCTAATTCAAAAGAATAAGTTTATTTTGTAAAATTTAACTTATAAACTTGTCAAAAATTATATTTTAAATTGGTCCGCCATCAAAAGGCGGAAAAACTACATAATTATTTTACCTAAAAAATATATTTTGTTCTCATACCAAGTTATAGAAAATGTGTAAGATGAGTAATAATGTTATAAAATTTAAAATTCAGTAAATACTATTCAGAACAGCTAATTCATAATAATATTATAACCATATATCGTCATTTAGGGAAACCTGGTATTGCACACAACACACGCTATCGAGGAAGGTCGCGATTGCGTGTAATGCAAACCAAGTCAGGGTTGCGTGTAGTAAAAGACTTCTTTTTTGTTGAGTATAATAGAATCCAACCATATTTCATTTATACATTGAATATATATATATACACTCAATGTTTCATAGAATAACTACTGTCAAACGAACTTGAAATTGTGTGTAACACGATCCAAGAATAGTATTGCGTATACTACAAGAAAATACCGTGTTGCATATAGTAGAAGATTATATTGGTGTAGAGTATAATATAAGATATGAAAGAAATAAAAAATAATATACTTCATAAAATCTCGAGGTGTTACATTCTACCCCCTTAAAATGAATTTCACCCTTGAAATTCGTCGGAGCTATAAATGGTTTATTACTTGAGAGTCTCTTTCATTGAAACCCATATCGTAAAAAGGAATACTAAAAATTAATTTTAAAAAGTGAGGTATGAAACAAAATGGTTACCCAAATTAACTCATCACCGGGTTTCCACAATGGAGATCATAGGTGAAAATATGGATATTGAGGAGAAATCTAACCATTAAGTTCTGATGGAGAGTGGTAGAGAACATGGCTATGAAAAATCCAACAATCACAAAGTCATAAATTTGTGATGATCTAAGGTACCATCTAATTCATAAGATATAAGAGCACTAGGAAAACATTTTTGGTTTTCAATATCATTTCCCTAGAGTTGAAATTTTTGAATTAGAATAAATACTTACTTGATTTCAGTGTAATATCATTGTTGGTCATCCTATGAACAATTTCCACTTCATCTTTTATTTAAAGAAATAAAGTTGAATTTTTCATTCTCGAAGTGTTAGCAGATCATGCGATAGAACGATTGGTCATTCCATCTATGACTACCACACGTTATCAAATATACATAAGTCCATCTATGTTGAGATTAATCGTATATGGTTCTTAAAATGGACTTATAATTAATCTATCATACTTATTAATAAAATAAAACTAGTTTCTACTAACCGAGGACTTCTTGTAGGCTAGTGGTAGGCGATAATGGCATTTCGCACTTTGGTTGTGGGTTCGATTCCTGCAACCTTGTCTGACGCGACGGGTTATCGCTCGTCCTACACATTGTCCCTTTTTCTAAAACTAAATTATTATAACATTCCTGCAATAATATCGAAAAAAGTTCTATCCTTAAACAATAATATATTCTGTCTAACATAATTCATTCCAATCTTTAGGCTTATCCAAAATACTTCTGTCTAAGCTCATAGTATAAAGAAAACAATTACTAGAAATGTCATCTACCGATCATGTGAATACCATCATTTATCCCTCATATATCACAAGATATATCGTGTTGATCACATTCCAAACACGTGAATACCTTAATCTTATATTCTCTTGCAACATAAATTACGATAGAACCTTAGTGAAAACATGAATACTGTCAAAAGTTTCCAAAATCCCAAAAATTATTTATACTCAAACCATGATATCACTTTGTCCTTATATTATTCATGAGCTCATGAATACTATAAAAAATTTTACGTTCTCTTCATCCCTTCATTATGTGCATATCATCTACTTTACAAAAATATTTCAATCAATTTTCATGGTTACTGATCCCATATTCTTATGGAAAACCACAATGGACAATTACATAGATATTTAAATATACCATAAAAGTACCTCAACAACATTATTCTTGAATACCAATACATAAAAACTTCAATCCATCTTCTTCAATTATTGTCAGGGAATAGGTCCTTCCTTGATTTAGAAGTAACCTCTTAGGTCATGGAAATGAGTTGGGTAATTCCCATGTTCTCCATAGATAAGACATTGAAATCCATAACAGTATGTCACTCTATGACCCTTCTCTCCACACAGATAACATATTCCCCTCCATTTTATGTATTCATCAAGGTTCTTCTTCCCTTCTTTAGAAATATTAAACTTCTCTTTCTCTATGCGCCTCAACATGCGAACATGCATAAAATTCCATCTTCCTCTTATTTGATGAATTAGGAATACCACTAAAGTTCACCTTGTTAATCATATATCATTATGACTGATTCAGCATAATCACAAAATCAATGTTTCTAGGAATTCGGAAAATTCATTTCTCATAGTCAACTATTTGTCCATGGGATTCAATTTTGACCCAATTCCTTCTGGTTCCCACCATTGACTAAAACCAAAATCCATGGTGTAAGAAACAATTAAAATAACGGGGAACCAAATAGTCATAAAAAGTAACTTATGAGATGTCTAACTTATCACACATTATTTAATCCATGACAACTTAGGTTTACCCTAGGTTGTCAACATAATTATAGGACTGTAACCTATAGTTATACTAAACCTTTGGGACATCCTTAGACATACCTTAAAAATATATCTAGGGATATCACTAAAGTTTTTACATCCTAGTTTCCAAATGTTATCTAAACCTTTCCTCTGATACCAACTGTAGAGAACCTATATTGACGTACATGGAAATTACATTACTTTTTTGGAATACCTAATACATAACAAAAACAGACACACAAGGATTGTAATAGTTTAGTGTCTTTGGAAACTTGGAATATAATCTTCTAATCGTGGTGAAAGATCTTCAACATCTCCCAAAAAGATCTTACCCTTTTAATTTCTTACCTTAAACCATTCCTTAAATCATGGGGAAGAGAAAACATATAAAGGGTGAGCTCAAATGGTCATTAAGGGTATGGATGGAGAAAATAAAAAAATCATATACATTTGAACATAAAAAAAACATGAACATAATGTTTACTCATCAAAATCTTTAGAAATAAATCTTGGCAATATATAAGGTATAGATTCATAAAGGAACATTAATCATGATAAAATAGCATGGGAATAAAACATGTAATTGTGGCCAGCCATTAAGCACATGATATGATTTCTATAGCAGCCAAGACATTGCTGCCAAGACCATCTTAGTGGACAAAGTCCCCTTCTGAATCGAGTTCACTCCTCGTTTCATTCCTGTATCACTGAACCGAATTAACTTACCGTTCCAGCCATGTCTATCTCATGAGATATAAATCTTTACCCAATGAATTGGAGGGAGAAATAGGTCAGACCCTTCTCATAATGAAATCATTCTTACGTGGGCCACACCATAAACATAAATCATTCATCATAACCCAAAGAATAAAATGGGTTTCATAAACATCATCACATCATAACATAATCCATATAAAACAAATTGATATCATTTCATCATAATAATAATCATTCAATGTAAATAATAGATTAATTATACTTGGAACATACACATATGACATAATGTCATCTTAGATGGAAAATATTTTTGATAAAACACTTGAAATGAATTCTCGAGGAAAATACACTTTCTTTTTCGAAAGAATTTTCTTTTCACAAAATTCAATGAAATATTATAAGAAAAGGATTTTATTTTAAATTTTCATGAAATATTGTAGATTAAACTTCACGAATATAAGGCTTTATGAAACTGTAAAAATCCATTCATGTCGTATAAGTTAAAAAAACATTCTTCTTCTACGTTTGCTGGAAAAGTCAAAAAGTACCTTGTATGGTAAACAAAAGATAGATTCCTTACATACCATGTAGTAAAAGTAAAAAATGGGTAAAATGGACTTAAAACATACTTGAAACCATTTATAGAAAATAGGGACATGGATGATAAATATAATCCCAGTAAATACAAACAAATAAACAATCTCGGATAAAAACGAGAATAGAAAAGTTATCCCTTACCTTAAGTCTGATATGCTTCTTATGTATCTGAAACTCTTGTATAATGATTTAGATTATGTAATTTAATTATTACAGAATCATATTAATTGTTATTAAATCAGATATGGTTCACTTATTACTTTATAATAAATGTTATTTTTTAAATTCCATGTTAAAGTAACGTTTTGGGTAAAATCGTTTCATTTATCGTACGTGTTTCGATTTGTTGTTATTGATATTGTTACTTATATCCTGATTTACTTAATTAAACAATGTAAAATATGTTTTATATATCATATATATTCAGTTCATATATAAATATATAATATATAGATAAATGAAATGAAACACATCGTTCATGGAGACGATAGGTCATACGTACGCATGAACGCTGGTTTCCTTTCCTTATTGACTTGAATTGAAGTAAGTAGATGAAATATATATATATATATATATAAATAAATCCATTAAAATTATTATGTCATATATACTATTATTATTAATTATATATACTTTATAATCATTCTTTAATGGTTAACATGGAAAATGAATTTCATCGCGTCGTGGAGACTGTAATCCGTACGTACGCACGAGCGATGATATCATTCTCATAATTATTTAATGGAATTTAAGTGAATGATATAATATATCAGAATTAGTATGATGTAATAATAACCATATATAGTTATTCTTTACCCCATTATATCCATCCAAGTAAGGTGGTGGTGGGAAAACTGATTACACTACAGTGTGGAGACGATATTCCGTATGTACGCATGCGCAGTGATTTCATTTTTCATATGATGGATAGAAAGTGAAATGGGGTTGTTTCATATTTATAATAACATATCAGTATATGAGTGATACTTATGTTATTAATTTATGATGAAACAAATAAATAAGAATAAGTAGAAGAAGAACTAAATTGGAAAGAATCGGTAAAGGATATTACTTCTTCTTTGACGTGCCTCTTCTTAACCTCCACTTAGAGCACTAAAGTCAGTATTTGAAGAAGACCAGGACCTAAAGTTTGTTTATAGGGAAGTGGAGAAGAGTAATTGTCAGGGGTTGTCTGATCTTGAAGTCTCAAAGTGGTGTTAGGAGGAGAGGGAGGAGGTTCCCTTTTATAAGGGAGGAGAGGGGCACTTTGGGAAACCATAAAAATATTTATTAATAATAAAATGAAACCCCACTTAAAAACCTCCAAAAATGACTAAATTCAAAGATTATATGAGATAGGGTTATAATATCATCAAAAAATAAAAATTTATACATGTTTTATGTTTATTTTAAAACTTGTCAACTTGATTTATCATTATTTAATATATTTAATTTTATTCGTGGTAATAAATTTCTAAATTTTAAATTGTTATAAATACATACTTAAATGTTGTCAATTTCACATAATTGGATAATTTATAAAATTTTCGACCAAGTAATTTCCAATTTGTAGTTTTTAAATATTTTTTGTGATTTTTAAACAATTTAATAATATGTTATTTTTATAAAATATCAATATTGTCAATTTTGACAGTACTCGTAATTTGAAATTAAATAAAACCCACAAAAAAGACATGTTTGAACGGAAATTTATAATATATTCCTAACATGTCATATTAATCAAAAAAATTCATGGGGAACATTAATTTTTTTATAAATTATTTATTTTAATATTTTTAAAACCATTTATTTGGTATATCTCTTAAAAGAAGACATACTACAACATTTTTTTATTATTACTAAATATACTTATATTTTGCATAAAAATTAAAAATAAAATCCTATGATGAAGATAAATATAATAACTTTCATAATAATATTTTTACTCAAATTTATCATCTTAAAATCACAACATTTAAATTGTTATATTTATTACATTATGAAGGTGACATCTTTGACATCTTTTAAAATAAAATAATATAAATGCCCAAATCAGTTTTATAAGGCTCCAAATAGTACGAAAATCTACCCTTGAATTCTTAGGTTATATATATACTCGACAAATAATGTTTTTTCAATTTTATGGTTCTTTTGATCGGTATTTGTATTTTAATAAAAACTATATTATAGATTTTTTACTAAATAAATAAAATCTTCATCATTAATTTATAAGCTGTTAATGTAATTAAATATTTCTTAAAAATTAAAAGTAAATTACCATGATAAAGAAAAACATTTTATATTTAAAAGGAGTATTTATAATCAAATTTATATTCTGTATAGCTTTATATTAAAAATAATTGAATTATTAAAGTTTGAGTGAGACATTTCACTTTCCTTTAAATAAAATAAATTAAAGGTCTTAATCAAATACAAGTGGGTTCCATTAGATTCCATTTATACCCAAGTATAATTTAGGGTAAAATATAATCATCCAATTATATTAGAACAAGTGTTAGGGTAATTTTATAATATTATATTTACCCTTAATTACCCGATTTACCTTTTAACTATGGTAAATAAAATTTACCATAGTTAATATTCATAATGACTAAAAATAAAAAGTAGCTTATTAACATAATTTGGACCTATGAATTCCAAATATGGATTCCATTTTTCCAAATTAAAATCACAAAAGATGAAGAAATTAATTGAAAATTAATCCCGTTGGTAAGAAAACGGGTTTTAAAAGTTACAACATTGCCAAGGATTGAAATGTTTTTACCTATGAATTCATTGTAAGATTTTGGAAATGACATAAATTATATTATGTGGTAAAAATATATTCTATTTATAGTCTAAAATCATTCAATATTATAATTTTACCATATGAATTATTGTGATGAAAAAAGTTGTTTTTAATTAAAAATTACCGTGTTTGTACTATTCATCAAAATAACAACGTTGTCCGAAAAAAATCTATACTTTATCCAATGTAAATTTTTATATCCTGATTCAAAAGAAGAAGTTTATTTTTTAAAATTTAACTTATAAACCTGTCAAAAATTATATTTGAAATGGGTGCGCCATCAAAAGGAGAAAAAACTGCCTAATTATTTTACTTGAAAAATTTATTTTGTTCTAATACCATGTTCTAGAAAATGTGTAAGATGAGTAATTATGATAAAAAATTCAATATGTAGTCAACAATATTCATAACTTCTAGTTCATAATAATATTATAACCATATATCGTTGTTTAGTGAAAACCAGTATTGCGTACAATACACGCTATCGAGGAAGGTCGCGATTGTGTGTAATGCAAGCCAAGTCCGGGTTACGTGTAGTGCAAGACTCCTTTGTTGTTGCGTATAATATAATCCAACCATATTTCATTTATACATTGAATATATATATATATATATACACTCAATGTTGCGTAGAATAACTACTGTCAAACGAACTTGAAATTGTGTGTAACATGATCCAAGAATAGTATTGTGTATACTGAAAGCTAATATGGTGTTGCGTATAGTGCAAGATAATCTTGGTGTAGCGTAAAACAAAAGATATGAAACAAATTAAAAAAAAATATCTCATAAAATCTCGGGGAGTTACAAGGATGGATTTCAGCAACCGAGACAGAGTTTGAAGAGAGCTCCCATCCTGAGATTGCCACCAGAGGGCTTCATGTGTGTGGTGTTCCACAATGGATTAGGAACTGTTCTTGGTTTTGTCCTAGTTCCTAGGGATTTAGTGATTTATTATGGTTAAGGGAAATTTAGACCACACGAGCAGAACTAGATGACCCATGATCTAGAGTTTGCGGCAGTAGTCTACTCATTGAAGATGTGGAGACACTACCTTTTGGGCGAGAGGTTTATTGTCTACTCAGACCATAAAGGTCTGAAGTATATCTCTTATTATAAGGATCAGAACCTAAAAAAACAATATTGGATATAATTCCTGAATAAATATGACTTAAAAATAGTCTATACTTTTGGGAAGGGGAAGGTGGTGGTAGATTCTCTCATCTGAAGATCGAGTTCATAGCTACTGAATGAGTCCTCATTGCGGCTAGCCTCACTTTAGATATACTTCATGTTACGAGAGGCATAGCTCTGAGATATCACCTGAAAGACTACACATGATCATATGTCTGTAGTTCATGACCCAAATGGATATTCGATAGGTGGGGAGCATGTAATCCTTTTCAGAGGAAGCATAGATGAACCAGAAACATTATGGAATGAGGTGCTGAGGGAGTTTCATACATTACCTTTAGTGATACATCCAGGTGTGTAGAATATATACCAATACGTATGATGTATGATTTTCTGGATGGGGATGAAGAAGGAAGTGGTAGTGTTTGTCTCAAGATTCCTCACCTGTTAGTAATTGAAGGTCGAGCACCAAGTTCAAGTGGGTTTGAATCAACCCCTTGAGGTGCCAAAGTGGAAGTGGGATGAAATATCGATGGACTTGGTGATGGGTCTAACACGAAAATCTAGAGGGATTGATACAATAGTAGTGATTGTTGACTGACTCTTCAATCGGCCCACTTCTTAGCGATTCGGGAATAGGGTTCAATAAAGAGATTGTGACACCTCTACATAAGAAGATAGTTCAACTCCATGGGGTCACATCAACAATAGTATTATATTGCGATAATAATTTCACATCCAGGTTGTGGAAAGCATTATAGGAGGCATTTGGGACTCAACTACGATTGATCACAACTATCCACCCGCAGACAGATGGTCAGATGAAGCAGACTATTTAAGTCCTTGAGGACGTGCTACATGTTTGCATCCGCAATTTTGGCCATAGTTGGGAGGATCACATACCCCTGGTGTAGTTTTCATAAAACTATAGATACCACTCCTCCATTGGTAGGGAACTGCTGGCGGCCTTGTGTGGGTGACCCTTTAGGTCACCACTTCACTAGACTGGCCCTAGAGAGTCAGCACTTATGGGACCAGAGTTTGTGAAGGCTACTATAGAGAAGGTGCAGGTCATCCAGGAGGGGATGTAGACAACACAGATCCATACAAAGTACTATGTTGATAGACAATAGTCACCCTTGGAGTTCATGAGGGGATAACATGTGTTCATTATGGTCTATCCTCAACATGGGATATAGAGATTTGGAGGGGGTAGTAAGTTATCTTTGAGGTTCAGTAGACATTTTATGATACTGTGTAGAGTGGGTGAGGTGGCATACCAATTTTCTCTAACTCCATAGTTAGAGAAGGTTTATGAAGTCCTTCATGTATCCTAGATAAGGGAATACCTAACCAAACCATCAAACTTCATTGATTGGGGAGAGTTGGATGTTGATGCGGGGGTGAGTTTTGTGGAGTTCATAGAGGAGATCAAGGATCAAAAAGAGAGGACCCTCCATGGGAGAGTGATTACTCTAGTGCTCATTCGGTGTAATCAATAGTATATCCATGAAAGAACATGGAATGGGAGTCTTAGATTCATGATCTATATCCCCATTTATTTTTTAGATGTTTTTTTGTATTTTAGGGACATAAATCTATATGGTGGGGAGAATATCCTGGATTTTCCAAGTAATTTTTTTGAAAAAATTATATGGGATTATTTTTTTACTAGGAGAAGAGGTGGAATGTAAATCTTGAGGCTTGGGGTTCCTAGAATAAATTTTTGAAATATTTTTATTTGTATTAAAAATAACTATCATGTGTGGTTTTACTGAATTTTAAATGGGTTCCCAAATCAGAAATCCAAGGGCACCATTGATCTCAGAACAATGAGTTTACAATAGGTGGGGCCTAACATTGGATGAGGCGGGTCAGCTACAAAAGATAATTTATGGATGTTTTAAGATAAAAATAAAATATAATTACAAGGTTATTTTATTTTGTTTATCCAATGTTTCAGAGTGACTCAAAAGTACTGCATTGTGGAAACTTAACGATGATGGAACGCGACATCGTAGAAATGGTGAATCAATTTTAAAATTATGAAACCAATCAACACATTTCTGCCATTAAGCATAGATATTTTCAAATATTATCATTCATAATACTATATAATTCCTCCCTCAAGCCCCAAAGTTTCCTTGAGGCAAGGAAAAGGAAGATCTCCAGCCAGCGATGACGAAAGACGAACACCGATGAATGATGTATTGAGGACGTACATGGACGAATTGAAACCAATAAAAAAAATTCTCTCCTCATACCTATACACTTTACAAGAAGGGGATATATTTCATTGTATTTCTTTCCACATCCTTGGAATTAACAGCGATCACAGATCAACCCACGAACAGGTTGACCTGCAGATCACTCTTTCTTGTGGGATGATTTCTTTTGTGGGAATTGTTGTGCAGATGATCATTCTTATTCATATAATAGTTTATCTAAATTGGATTATAATTTTCATTTATATTTATTATACAATGTATCATTATCATAATGAACAAAGGCCGAGGTCCATTCCTTGGGCCGTTACATTGGCTTTTTCCTCCATCTTGTTCTACACATTATTCATGTTCTTTAAGGGAATATGAATGGATAATTGTTGTGAAAACTTTTCATAGTGAAATTATCTGGAATCAAAGATCCAACAATGTGATGAAATATAAGAGGCTTGATAGTAATGAGGATGGACGGATCAAAGAGACATAAAAGATACCATCATTTGAACGTTTATTGGAAGAATGGGACGTAATGTGGGCTCAACCCATTGAAATGAAGAACTCAAATAAATGGTCATAGGAGTGCCTCTATTTTGAAAAATGGAGTAAAAATTTCTATCTAGTGACCTTTATAAGATGATCCGGTAGTGGTGGCATGTGGTGGCACAACCACCCGGTAGTAGGAGGTCATAGACTCAACAACCGGTGGTATAGGGGCCGGCTGCGACACTAATATGTGTGGGGACGAAAGATTCGGCTAGGGAGGTCCAGGATTGTGAGGCTCGAAAATGCGGTAGGGTTACTCATCAAAACAGATGACACACATTTTTGTGGACCACACACTAGAGAAGCAGCGGGCTTGACGACCAGCCACAGGGAGTTAGAATGGATGTGGAAGCCACTGCGTTACAGGCAGGCTGAACCAGGCCACATCTGAGAAGGCCAGGTCAACCCAACAGGCTGGTGTGAATCAGGTAGGTTAGTTCAAACCCAATGGTTTTGGTCAGATTGGGTGTGCCGAGTCAGACTAGGTTTGTCAGGTTAGGATGGACTCAGGTTGGGTCAGTTCGCCCAGGTCAAAACAGACCCGGACTCAACCAATCCCTTTCTACATTAATTCCCATAACTCTAAAACCATGTTTCTATCTAAAAAGATATTTATAGTATTAGGATCCTCACAAAAGGTGCACCTTTTGAGATAATATATGAGAGTTTTCATGGAGGTTCGCATATAACCTATTAGCTCGAGGAGAATGTGCTCCCAAAGTGATCATGCTAAAAGAAAAATCCTATAACATGCTATGAACTATATAGAGTGTGTCTCTAACATAGTGTGTCTGCTATTCCAATACTAAGTCTATCTTTTATGGAGTGTGTCTCTTTCACCTACATAGTGTGTATCTCCTACGCTTACTCAGAGTGTGTCTCTTTCTCATATAGAGAGTGTGTCTCCTATAAAGACTCTAAGTGTGTCTCCTTGTATTTGGATATGCCTATAATTTTTTAGTAAACGTATCATAGTGTGAGATGACTCTAGTGAATCTGTTGATTATACTTATTAGAGGCTACACTGAGTGTGCCTATTTGGATGTTTTCCTTCTATATTGCTTTGTGGTTTAGCTTTGTGGTTTGGGTTCCATAATAAGTATTATTCTACTCACCCCTATATGGGATTCGCTTGCATGTGTCATATCTTGTGCAGAAGATCTACAACCATGATGGAGTACTTGGTGGGATAGATACAAGGGTGATTAAGGGTAACCAGAATGATATTGTATGCTTTACAAATATTCAGACATCTTACTTCACCTACTATTCAGGTAGGGTTCTATGTGGATGAGATCCATAAGCACATACTTTTCTATTTTAGTTGGGCTTTTATTCTGGACTGTTTACATTTTAGTTTGTACTATTACTCTCAGTGGTTGTCTTAGTGGGTTTAATATCTATTTGCAATGTGTTTTTAGTTTCAGAACCATTCTTGGGGGTAGGTGCATGTGTGTAGGTTTGTAAAAACATTCCTCCCCTTATTGGGAAATTCTTTCTTGGCTCTAGTCACCATCCCTTAGCCTATGGGAGGTGAGCTTGGTCTAGTCTTGAAATATTCCCCGAGGGATGGTTCATGATAGGTGCATATACTAAAAATTTACATACTATATCATGAATCATTCAAACATCGTGATATTTTAATTTGGAATTTATTTACCTCATTCATGGGAAGTAATGAATCAATTTTACCAAAGAGGTATGATTTTATGATTCAATATCATTTTAATGGGGATTTATTATTATTTAATTACCATTAAAGGAAATTATAATATCATTGTCTAATAAGAACATTTAATTTTCCTATATTCTGGTTATTCATGAAGTTTTAATGTAATAGACACCTGTCCACATATTTGGTATTTAAATTGATTGTTATATTGTTTTAAGAATACCAAATTTCATTTATCTCATCAGTCATAAATCCTTTTTCTTCAAATTCCATGTTATCTAAAAACAATATCAAAATTTTTTATTATTTTTTCGATGTCATTTTTTCCAATAACTGTGTTTTTAGAAAATGTTTTAAAAGTAACGTTCTAGTCATTTTTCTAAAAATTTATATTTTTTTCATGCATTACCAAAATTTGAAATGAATCATTGTTCTTTTGTATATTAATTTTGAATGGAACTGTTTAGTTTTCAGGAAAAATCAGTTTTTAAAGCAAAAATTTTATGTTTCAAAGGTTATTTTAAAATAATATTCCTTAATATCTTAGAAATTTTTATATATTAAATAAGTGTTTTCAAAATAGAAAGGATATTTTCGAAAATAATTTTTAAGGTGATATTTAGAAATAAAATTCCATCTAAGATTACATCCTTTGATATAACTCATTGTTAAATAGTTTTTAATGAAGCTTTTTTTAATCGTATTAAAAATAATTTCATCAATTAAAAAAACACCTGATGATAAGGATTTCATCAAAATAATTTATTAATGTATCTCATATATATACCTAGATTATTCTTGTTTCCATGGATAGGGTAATACATGAGTTATGGTCATTTATAAAAATCCTTCTTTATGAAATTTTCTATCAATTTTATACGAAGAGTGATTATGCAAGCCATTTTATTTCCATGGGTAATTCTTATGTTATGTCATATTATTGATTTCCTTTACATATCACACGTAGATTAAGAACTTGTTATGATGGGTATGTATAGAGAGTGAACCAATTTATTAGGTAATGATTCAACCTCATGGCTCATATTGTATGTGAATAGAGAGAAAACCTAACCAATTATGGGACTTTGATTACCATGTGATATTGTCAAGGAAGTAAGACTTGAATCATGTTTATGTCATATTATATGTTTCTCTAACATTTTTAATAATACAATGATCTTATAAAAACATGTTCTTTTTGATATTATTCCATGGAATTACTCATGATCAATATTTTTTATAATACCATGTTATACCTTTTACCCACATGTTATGTTTCCTTATCATGTTTATTTCCTTAATAATGTTTTTATCTAAACACATTTTGTATTTATTTTCAAAGTTATCAAATGTAGATTTTGGTGCTTGAATGGATTTTTGGATATCATTATAAAAGATAAAATAGATATTTCATGATTTATATATATATTTAAAACCTAGTATTATAAAGAAACTAAGATATTTTGAACCTCATGTAGTATTAATGGATATCTCTCCTATAAAATCATTTAATAATTTTTATTAATAGAATGGGTCACTATATTTGTTATCATCAGAAATGTTTAATTTGCCTCTAAAGACAAGGATATGAAACATTTAGTGAGAACCATATGGATAATTATAAGTATAATAAATATTTTCAAAAAATATATTAAAATATTTGTAAAGTATAGATAGAGTTGTTTATAATCAACTACATCACACTTTGGATACTAAAAGTTGATGTGGTTTTGGAAAATAAGTAACTAGAGGTAAAAACACTGATAAAGGAGCATTTTCATTGAATCACACATTACATGGGATATGTAAACTTGCCTTACCACACACATAGTTTTATAAAACCTAGGGATATGATTTTGAAATTAAAAAATCTTTATTAACCATTACGATCAACATAAAAAGGTTTTTAGTTTAGAAAACCTTATAAGAATAATTAACATGGATAATGTAGATTGAAACCTAGAGTCCAATAAGTTAGAACATAATTATAATATATAATTTTTTCATTAATATTTTATTGGTTTAGATTTGGTATGTTAATGAATTATCATCAAATTTCTGTCAATATTTTTTGTCAATTTGAAGAACTAGAATGAAATGAGTTAACACTGAATGTGATAGTGAATGTGTTGATGAGAAACTAAAAGTGATTAGGATTTAATTAAAGGATATTATGATTATACCTAACCAGTTATCATGATATATGAATAACAGATTTTACTATAAACAAACATTCAGACTCACCAAAGAAGAGAAAGATAGGGTTCTCTAATAGTTCCGGGGGTATAGACCATAGAAGAATGAATACGCATATTCCTCTATGTTGAGAATATGGGAAAAAACCCTCAGTGCAATGTATAAAATTAATGAGAATATTTTTTACATGAGGAGAGTGCTAGGAGAATGTAAGTAATTTCTAAGAAAAAAATGAAAATTTTAGTTAATGTAATGAGTTTAAATAATGGTTTCATGAAGGTATCATTAACATAGGAATGTTTTAAACATGGAATGAATGAGAGTTATGAAAATCATTTTCCTAGGGGGAATGCTAAAAAATATGATCAATAAGATTGTTTGAGTAAAAATTTTACTGTTGAAGATGATGAGACTATATATGACATATAAAAGTATGTAGGTATGGAATAATATGGTGAAGCCCATGTAATGGTTTAAGAAATAAGTGAAATGATTGAAATGTTTACGTCCCAAAATTCAAAAATCATGCAAATCATGATATATATATATATAAGGATCATTTGTTAGAAGTTCATCGTTAACTATTTGAAATCATTTATTTTATTATCTATAAAGTTTACATAATGGAAAAGTGATAATCACTGGAAAACACATAATTTTGGAAAACATAATACTAGGAATGTACTTGATGTGGAGGAAATTTACCGATTATTTGGAAAATAATGAGATTTATAGAAAACCTTAGTTGTTAAGAAATGCGATTTGATGATTGATGTAATTATTTTAGATGATTTTCATATTTTGGAGAATTTTTTTTTATGATGGATAATTATATATATGATAAAAAAATTCCATAGTTTTATAAAAAAGGAAATTCACATTTTAAGTGAAAAATCATCACATCCAAGAAGACTACAGGGCTTTAACCCATAACCAAAGATCTACAAGTGTGAAAACACTTCCACTAGACTACATGATGTACTAGTTAATATGAAATTTTTTTTACTAAAAATATTTTAATAATAAATATTAATCTAACCAAATATTTTAAAGGTCATTAATGAAATTGAAGGTGGAGTTTTATTAGGAAGAAGAGTATATAACATTGATTTTTAACATAAAGAATTATTTTTTATGAATGATATTATATTTTTAGAGACATGAGATGATATTTTTTTAATTATAGACACATATGGAAGGAATTAAGAAGAACATTAGGAGTTAGTGTCGAGGTATTACATATTACTATATGGGAAAACTCATTTTAACCATTTTTTAGTAAATATTTGATGATTAATTTTTTTTCTTTTATAGAATATATTATTCATTAAACATTTATTTTAGTGAATCAAAAAAGAATAATCCATCTTGAATACTCATATTTTTTATATAAATGATGTTATTGTGGTGGAAATTGGTTAAATTAATAAATTATCATTATAAAGTAAGTATGTTTCATTTGTCCTTATTTTAGATGGTAAAAGAAAACCTCAACTATTGGAAAAGGATTTTCAAAAAAAACTTCTTATTACCTTCATGTAGAATGATTCAAGATCCTTTTATTTCATCAGAAATTTATGGTTTTCAAGTCCATAATGTTCCCTTAATCATTAACATTCTTGTAAAACATGAGAACTTACACTTTCTATAATTATTTACCATTTTCATACATGTCGATATTTTTCCCCCAATATTATCATATTTGAAAACCCTTTAAAGTGATGACATTTTTTTTCTCCTTTATTTTCATTTTCTGTTGATGTTTTTTAACCCCCTTTAAGATGTGTGTTTTCAATAGAGGAAACTTTTAATACGCCAATTCCTTGATTATTGAGTGAAAGTTAAAATTGATATGAAAAATTTTATTTAAGGTGGTTATAATTTAACACGCTAATAATTTAGAATTTATTTATCATTAAATGAATTTATTCTCTTTAAAATCCTGTAATGAATGAACCACCAAGTGTAAATAAAATACAGTACTCTATTAGAATATTTATATATAAACATGACCATCATTACAAAGCTGTTAATTTGTAGGCTATGAATAGGAATATCCCAATTATGAAAATTATAAATTTTACACTTGAATAAAATGAATTCAATGGTTATATATTGAGTTGAAATTAAATAAGAACAATTTTAATGAAATATAAATGACTTCCGACAAATTTTATTTTTCAAAAAGGTGGTTTAGTCATTCTTTGGACACATAATTTAAAATTAACATTAACTATTTTAATAATTGTTTTCGAAAAATGGACATTAGTTTTTAAAATTAGTATATTTATATTAACTTATGGTGAATATGAAAGTTTTTTTGGAAAATATTAGTTTTTTAGTGAATAGTGAAAATACCAATTTTTATAAAATGGTCAATTTATTAATAAATTATTTCCCATAATTATTTTAAGTGGAATTAAAATTAAAATAAGTTTTATTTTTTTATATAAAAGAAACTTAATTTCTTTTAAATCATCTTTATATTATATTTCAGAAGAATTTTATCTTTACGATTTAAAACACTTTTTTTTTCTGAAATCTATTTTAATGTGCGTAATTTTTCCCTATTTAAAATAACTAAAATAAATCAATTAAATAATGATTTAAATTAAATTTATAGATTATGAATCAATAAAAAATAAGTTAAATTAATCTAATTATGATTAATTTTCTTATAGATAATATGATATCGTATTTTCTTTAAAAAATGTATTTTATTTAAAACCATTTTTCAACATGTATATGGGTTAAATTTTCTATTGAATTTAACCAATTTTGTGATTTTCATTTTGAAAAATGGATTAAATATTTAGAATTATAATAATTTAAATTGTCCAACAATTTCAACCTAATTTTTGATAATGAGGAATAGTAAAAAAAATTCACAGTTAATGTTAAAAGAGGTTTACCCCAAGGGGGGGGGGGTGTGATAAAAATTACTAAAATTTAAAATTACCCAAAAAAATTATAATTAATTTCTTATAGTCATATTTTGATAGTATCAATTTTGAATTTCTAAAATGGTCTATTTTAAACTGTGTTTCTTGGGAAAAACATGGGTAGAATATTTTATTTTAAAAAATTTCAATTGCATCTTCTGCCCACTTATAGGAGGCCAAACACTATCCTCTAATTTCCACACCTCTAAATCAAATTTTTGGATAATAAGTTAAAAAATAAATTGCCTACTTATATCACCTCAGAATACATTCCTTGTTCTAGTAAAAAATAAATCATTGGAAGTATTATGGTTGAAATACAAAGAAGTTTCCCAAAGAAGAGGTAACACCCTTGACCAAGCATTTTATTTTATTTATTCAATCATATAGTTAAAATAATATTAAAAAATGGTGATATTAAAACCTTAGTGTACTCTATATAATTATTTTTTATTAATGAATATATCCTACAATCATCCCCCACTACTGGAATTTAGCTTTTTCCCAATGGCAGTATACCAACGGTTTACTTAAACCGTTGGGATAGTGAGTCTTTGCCAACGGTTTAAGAAAACCGTTGGCAAAGAGAATTTCAGCAGAACTTTCCCCAACGGTTCACTGGAACCGTTGGGAAAAGGAGACCTTTCCCAACGGTTCAATGGAACTGTTGGGAAAAGGCAGCTCAAACTCACACATTCCCAACGGTTCCTGTAAACCGTTGGGAAATGTGTGCCTTTGCAGGCCGCGATCTCCACTCCCCATTCGGACAGAGCCCTAATCTATTCACTCTGCTGCTCTCACGAACCCCATCTCACTCTACTGCTCTCGTGAATCCGAACACCAGTACCCCCATCCCAACAGGTACACCCCATACGAATAGGTGAAATTTGATCTCAACCATATTGTTGTAGTTTTTTTAATGAATAGATTTTTTCCAGGTGTTGATAGTTTAATTGATTATCTAGGTGTTGGTGATTTTTAATGTTTTTGTATTCTATGTTTGGAAGGAGAGTGTTCAAAACATGTAAATCAGACCAATTTGATATTACTCATGAAATCAATTTGATAATGGATTGTGAGATTTTTTAATGTTTTTGTATTCTGTTAATGTTTTTTGTATTCTATGTTTGGAAGGAGGTGTTGGTGATTTTTAATTATTTTCCAATGGTCGAGCATCATGTGAGATTTTTTCTATGTTTGGATAATGGATTGTGGGAATTATGGATTGTGTTCAATCCAATTTGATATGTTTTGGATAATCGATTGTGGGGGTAGGGGGTGTCCACGGGGGTGGGTGGGTGTCCACGGGGGTGGGCGGGGGTGTCCACGGGGGTGGGAAAGGCTGTCCACGGGGTGGGCGGTGCTGTCTAGGGGGTGTGGGCTATCCTGGGGTCTGGGTGGGATGTCATGGTGGGGGAGGGGTGTGTGGGGTGTCCACGGGGGTGGTATGTCTAGGTGGTGGTGGTGGGGTTGCAGGGGAGGGGGTGTGGGCTGTTTGGGAGGGTGGGTGGGGCTATCCAGGGGGGTACGGTGGTGGGAGGGCTGTCCACAAGGGTGGACGGGCTATCCACGGGGGTGGTCGGGCTGTCAAGGAGGCGTGGGCGGGCTGTCCAGGGGGGGTGGGTGGGCTGGAAACAGGGGGTAGGGGTGTCCAGAGGGTGGGCGGGCTATCTAAGGGGGTGGGGGGATGTCCATAGGGAGAAGGGGTGTCGAGGGGGGTGGGTGGGCTGTCCACGGGGGTGGTTGGGCTGTCTAGGGGGTAGGGGGCGTCCACGGGGGTGGGTGGGTTGTCCACGGGGGTGGGCGGGGCTGTCCACGGGGGTGGGAAAGGCTGTCCACGGGGGTGGGCGAGGCTGTCCAGGGGGTGTGGGCTATCCTGGGGGTCTGAGTGGGGTGTCCTGGTGGGGGATGGGTGTGTGGGGTGTCCAGGGGGGTTGGTATGTCTAGGTGGTGGTGGTGGGGTTGCAGGGGAGGGGGGTGTGGGTTGTTTGGGAGGGTGGGCGGGGCTATCCCGGGGGGGTACGGGGTGTCTAGGGGGGTACGGGGGTGGGCGGGCTGTCCACAAGGGTGGACGGGCTGTCCACGGGGGTGGTCGGGCTGTCAAGGAGGGGTGGGCGGGCTGTCCAGGGGGGGTGGGTGGGCGGGCCACAGGGGGTAGGGGTGTCCAGGGGGGTAGGCGGGCTATCCAAGGGGGTGGGGGGATGTCCATAGGGAGAAGGGGTGTCGAGGGGGGTGGGTGGGCTGTCCACGGGGGTGGTTGGGCTGTCTAGGGGGCAGGGGGTGTCCACGGGGGTGGGTTGTCCATGGGGGTGGGCGGGGCTGTCCACGAGGGTGGGAAAGGCTATCCACGGGGGTGGGCGGGGCTGTTCAGGGGGCTGTCCAGGGGGTCTGGGATGATCATACATAATGAAGCCTTACAGGATGTGAGATGATTATATCTATGAAATCTACTCAGGTACCTGGTGAGGAAGTGCATATTAATTCAAAAAGGTAAATCGCATATGAGGATACCCTACTAATATGGTTATGGGATGAGGCATGCTCTGATGTGATAACACATTAAGTTCTTGTTGGTTTTACATTTTTTCAATAACACATTAGTATGTTTTTTTCACATGTGTAGTTGATACCATGATTATTTTCTTCCTTTGTCATTTACTTAAATGTATTTTCTATTAAAGTTCAATCCTATTGAATTGTTTATGAAAAAATGACTTATATGAATTATTTTTTACAGGAAATGCTGCCGATTGATGTGCCGTCTGTGCCTACACGTCACGAATAATAATTAGAATGTTCCACGGTGGTTTCAGCTCAATCCGAGGTCGTCCGCTATGAATTTGACTGTTGGACGCCCGTTCTGGCCGTTTATGACACCCGAACTGCGTTCTCGGTCACCGCGGGCATAGGGCACGTCCGATTGACGTTCCGTCTGCTCGACCACTTCAGAAATCACTCACCCGTATTTTTCGTCTGATTTCAGGCCATTCCGACATCGTTCGGCCCGTTTGGACCCCCCCTCACGCGCGTTTACGAAGAGCGTGCATCACTTAAAACACGAATATTGAGCCGTACCGCGCAAACCGCACGTCCGATTGACGTGTCGTCTGCGCGTACACGTTACGAATAATAATTAGAATGTTGCACGGTGGTTTCTGCTCAATCCGAGGCCGTCCGCTATGAATTTGACCGTTTGACGCCCGTTCTGGCCGTTTATGACACCCGAACTGCGTTGTCGGTCACCGCGGGCACAGGGCACGTCCGATTGACGTGCCGTCTGCTCGACCACTTCATAAATAACTCACCCGTATTTGTCGTCTGATTTCAGGCCATTCCGACATCGTTCGGCCCGTTTGGACCCCCCTCACGCGCATTTACGAAGCGCGCGCATCACTTAAAACACGAATATTGAGCCTTACCGCGCAAACCGCAAGTCCGATTGACGCGCCGTCTGTGCCTACACGTCACGAATAATAATTAGAATGTTCCACGGTGGTTTCAGCTCAATCCGAGGCCGTCCGCTATGAATTTGACCGTTGGACGCCCGTTCTGGCCGTTTATGACACCAGAACTGCGTTGTCGGTCACCGCGGGCACACGGCACGTCCGATTGACGTGCCGTCTGCTCGACCACTTCAGAAATCAGACACCCGTATTTTTCTTCTGATTTCAGGCCATTCCGACATCGTTCAGCCCGTTTGGACCCCCCTCACGCGCGTTTACGAAGTGCGCACATCACTTAAAACACGAATATTGAGCCGTACCACGCAAACCGCATGTTCGATTGACGTGCGGTCTGCGCATACACGTTACTAATAATAATTAGAATGTTCCACGGTGGTTTCAGCTCAATCCGAGGCCGTCTGCTATGAATTTGACCGTTTGACGCCCGTTCTGGCCGTTTTTGACACCCGAACTGCGTTGTCGGTCACCGCGGGCACAGGGCACGTCCGTTTGACGTGCCGTCTGCTCGACCACTTCAGAAATAACTCACCCGTATTTGTCGTCTTATTTCAGGCCATTCCAACATCGTTCGGCCAGTTTGGACCCCCCTCACGCGCATTTACGAAGCGCGCACATCACTTAAAACACAAATATTGAGTCGTACCGCGCAAACCGCACGTCCGATTGACGTGCCGTCTGTGCCTACACGTCACGAATAATAATTAGAATGTTCCACGGTGGTTTCAGCTCAATCTGAGGCCGTCCGCTATGAATTTGACCGTTGGACGCCCGTTCTGGCCGTTTATGACACCAGAACTGCGTTGTCGGTCACCGCGGGCACACGGCACGTCCGATTGACGTGCCGTCTGCTCGACCACTTCAGAAATCACTCACCCGTATTTGTCGTCTGATTTCAGACCATTCCGACATCGTTCGGCCCGTTTGGACCCCCCTCACGCGCGTTTACGAAGTGCGCGCATCACTTAAAACACGAATATTGAGCCGTACGACGCACACCGCATGTCCGATTAACGTGCCGTCTGCGCGTACACGTCACGAATAACAATTAGAATGTTCCATGGTGGTTTAAGCTCAATCCGAGGCCGTCCGCTATGAATTTGACCGTTGGACGCCCGTTCTGGCCGTTTATGACACCAGAACTGCGTTGTCTGTCACCGCGGGCACACGGCACGTCCGATTGACGTGCCGTCTGCTCGACCACTTCAGAAATCACTCACCCGTATTTATCGTCTGATTTCAGGCCATTCCGACATCGTTCGGCCCGTTTGGACCCCCCTCACGCGCGTTTACGAATCGCGCACATCACTTAAAACACGAATATTGAGCCGTACCGCGCAAACCGCACGTCCGATTGACGTGTCGTCTGCGCGTACACGTCACAAATAATAATTAGAATGTTTCACGGTGGTTTCAGCTCAATCCGAGGCCGTCCGCTATGAATTTGACCGTTTGACGCCCGTTCTGGCCGTTTATGACACCCGAACTGCGTTGTCGGTCACCGCGGGCACATGGCACGTCCGATTGACATGCCGTCTACTCGAACACTTCAGAAATCAGTCACCCGTATTTTTCGTCTGATTTCAGGCCATTCCGACATCGTTCGGCCCGTTTGGACCCCCCTCACGCGCGTTTACGAAGCGCGCACATCACTGAAAACACGAATATTGAGTCGTACCGCGAAAACCGCACGTCTGATTGACGTGTCGTCTGCGCGTACACACCACAAATAATAATTAGAATGTTCCACGGTGGTTTCAGCTCAATTTGAGGCCGTCCGCTATGAATTTGACCGTTGGACGCCCGTTTTGGCCGTTTATGACACCAGAACTGCGTTGTCGGTCACCGCGGGCACACGGCACGTCCGATTGACGTGCCGTCTTCTCGAACACTTCAGAAATCAGTCACCCGTATTTGTCGTCTGATTTCAGGCCATTCCGACATTGTTCGGCCCATTTGGACCCCCCTCACGCGCGTTTACGAAGCGCACGCATCACTTAAAACACGAATATTGAGCCGTACCGTGCAAACCGCACGTCCGATTGACGTGCCGTCTATGCCTACACGTCACGAATAATAATTAGAATGTTCCACGGTGGTTTCAGCTCAATCCGTGGCCGTCCTCCATGAATTTGACCGTTGGACGCCCGTTCTGGCCGTTTATGACACCAGAACTGCGTTGTCGGTCACCGCGGGCACACGGCACATCCGATTGACGTTCCGTCTGCTGGAACACTTCATAAATCATTCACCCGTATTTGTCGTCTGATTTCAGGCCATTCCGACATCGTTTGGCCGGTTTGGACCCCCCTCACGCGCGTTTACGAAGCGCGCGCATAACTTAAAACACGAATATTGAGCCGTACCGCGCAAACTGCACGTCCGATTGACGTGCCGTCTACGCGTACACGTCACTAATAATAATTAGAATGTTGCACAGTGGTTTCAGCTCAATCTGAGGTCTTCCGCTATGAATTTGAATGTATGACGCCCGTTTTGGCCGTTTATGACACCCGAACTGCGTTGTCGGTCACCGCGGGCACACGGCACGTCCGATTGACGTGATGTCTACTCGACCACTTCAGAAATCAGTCACCCGTATTTTTCGTCTGATTTCAGGCCATTCCGACATCGTTCGGCCCGTTTGGACCCCCCTCACGCGCGTTTACGAAGCGCGCGCATCACTTAAAACGCGAATATTGAGCCGTACGGCGCACACCGCACGTCCGATTAATGTGCCGTCTGCGCGTACACGTCACGAATAATAATTAGAATGTTCCACGGTGGTTTCAGCTCAATCCGAGAACGTCCGCTATGAATTTGACCGTTGGACGCCCGTTCTGGCCGTTTATGACACCAGAACTGCGTTGTCTGTCACCGTGGGCACACGGCACGTCCGATTGACGTGCCGTCTGCTCAACCACTTCAGAAATCACTCACCCGTATTTGTCGTCTGATTTCAGGTCATTCCGACATCGTTAGGCCGGTTTGGACCCCCCTCACGCGCGTTTACGAAGCGCGCACATCCCTTAAAACACGAATATTGAGTCGTACCACGCAAACCGCACGTCCGGTTGATGTGCGGTCTGCGCGTACACGTTACTAATAATAATTAGAATGTTTCACGGTGGTTTTAGCTCAATCCGAGGCCGTCCGCTATGAATTTGACCGTTTGACGCCCGTTCTGGCCGTTTATGACACCCGAACTGCGTTGTCGGTCACCGCGGGCACAGGGCACGTCCGTTTGACGTGCCGTCTGC
This sequence comes from Viscum album, assembly GCA_963277665.1. NCBI lineage: Eukaryota > Viridiplantae > Streptophyta > Magnoliopsida > Santalales > Viscaceae > Viscum > Viscum album. Next base: position 2,105,628,642 of record OY728165.1, read on the forward strand.
TCGACCACTTCAGAAATAACTCACCCATATTTGTCGTCTTATTTCAGGCCATTCCGACATCGTTCGGCTCGTTTGGACCCCCCTCACGCGCATTTACGAAGCGCGCGCATCACTTAAAACACGAATATTGAGCCGTACCGCGCAAACCGCACGTCCGATTGACGTGCCGTCTGTGCCTACACGTCACGAATAATAATTAGAATGTTCCACGGTGGTTTCAGCTCAATCCGAGGCCGTCCGCTATGAATTTGACCGTTGGACGCCCGTTCTGGCCGTTTATGACACCAGAACTGCGTTTTCGGTCACCGCGGGCACACGGAACGTCCGATTGACGTACCGTCTGCTCGACCACTTCAGAAATCTCTCACCCGTATTTGTCGTCTGATTTCAGGCCATTCCAACATCATTCGGCCCATTTGGACCCCCCTCACGCGCATTTACGAAGTGCGCGCATCACTTAAAACACGAATATTGAGCCGTACCGCGCAAACCGCACGTCCGATTGACGTGCCGTCTGTGCCTACACGTCACGAATAATAATTAGAATGTTCCACGGTGGTTTCAGCTCAATCCGAGTCCGTCCGCTATGAATTTGACCATTTGACGCCCGTTCTGGCTGTTTATGACACCCGAACTGCGTTGTCGGTCACCGCGGGCACAGGGCAATTCTGATTGACGTGCCGTCTGCTCGACCACTTCAGAAATCACTCACCCGTATTTGTCGTCTGTTTTCAGGCCATTCCGACATCGGTCGGCCCGTTTGGACCCCCCTCACGCGCGTTTACGAAGCGCGCGCATCACTTAAAACACGAATATTGAGCCGTACCGCGCAAACCGCACGTCCGATTGACGTGCCGTCTGTGCCTACACATCACGAATAATAATTAGAATGTTCCACGATGGTTTCAGCTCAATCTGAGGTCGTCCGCTATGAATTTGACCGTTGGACGCCCGTTCTGGCCGTTTATGACACCAGAACTGCGTTGTCGGTCACCGCGGGCACATGGCACGTCCGATTGACGTGTCGTCTACTCGAACACTTCATAAATCAGTCACTCGTATTTTTCGTCTGATTTCAGGCCATTCCGACATCGTTCGGCCCGTTTGGACCCCCCTCACGCGCGTTTACGAAGCGCGCGCATCACTTAAAACACGAATATTGAGCCGTACCGCGCAAACCGCACGTCCGATTGACATGCCGTCTGTGCCTACACGTCACGAATAATAATTAGAATGTTCCACGGTGGTTTCAGCTCAATATGAGGCCGTCCGCTATGAATTTGACCGTTGGACGCCCGTTCTGGCCGTTTATGACACCAGAACTGCGTTGTCGGTCACCGCGGGCACACGGCACGTCCGATTGATGTGCCATCTGCTCGAACACTTCATAAATCAGTCACCCGTATTTGTCGTCTGATTTCAGGCCATTCCGACATTGTTCGGCCCGTTTGGACCCCCCTCACGCGCGTTTACGAAGCGCGCGCATCACTTAAAACACGAATATTGAGCCGTACCGCGCAAACCGCACGTCCGATTGGCGTGCCGTTTGTTCCTACACGTCACGAATAATAATTAGAATGTTCCATGGTGGTTTCAGCTCAATCCGTGGCCGTCCGCCATGAATTTGACCGTTGGACGCCCGTTCTGGCCGTTTATGACACCGGAACTGCGTTGTTGGTCACCGCGGGCACACGGCACGTCCGATTGACGTTCCGTCTACTCGACCACTTCATAAATCATTCACCCGTATTTGTCGTCTGATTTCAGGCCATTCCGACATCGTTTGGCCGGTTTGGACCCCCCTCACGCGCGTTTACGAAGCGCTCGCATCACTTAAAACACGAATATTGAGCCGTACCGCGCAAACCGCACGTCCGATTGACGTGCCGTCTGTGTGTACACGTCACGAATAATAATTAGAATGTTGCACAGTGGTTTCAGCTCAATCCGAGGTCTTCCGCTATGAATTTGACTGTATGACGCCCGTTTTGGCCGTTTATGATACCCGAACTGCGTTGTCGGTCACCGCGGGCACACGGCACATCCGATTGACGTGCCGTCTACTCGAACACTTCAGAAATCAGTCACCCGTATTTTTCGTCTGATTTCAGGCCATTCGGACATCGTTCGGCCCGTTTGGACACCCCTCACGCGCGTTTACGAAGCGCGCGCATCACTTAATACACGAATATTGAGCCGTACGGCGCACACCGCACGTCCGATTAACGTGCCTTCTGCGCGTACACGTCACGAATAATAATTAGAATGTTCCACGGTGGTTTCAGCTCAATACGAGGCCGTCCGCTATGAATTTGACCGTTGGACGCCCGTTCTGGCCGTTTGTGACACCAGAACTGCGTTGTCTGTCACCGCGGGCACACAGCATGTCCGATTGACGTGCCGTCTGCTCGACCACTTCAGAAATCACTCACTCGTATTTGTCGTCTGATTTCAGGCCATTCCGACATCGTTAGGCCGGTTTGGACCCCCCCCCCACGCGCGTTTACGAAGCGCGCACATCACTTAAAACACGAATATTGAGCCGTACCGCGCAAACCGCACGTCCGATTGACATGCCGTCTGCGCGTACACGTCACAAATAATAACTAGAATGTTGCACGGTGGTTTCAGCTCTATCCGAGGGCGTCCGCTATGAATTTGACTGTTTGACGCCCGTTTTGGCCGTTTATGACACCCGAACTGCGTTGTCGGTCACCGCGGGCACACGGCACATCCGATTGACGTGCCGTCTACTCGACCACTTCAGAAATCAGTCACCCATATTTTTCGTCTGATTTCAGGCCATTCCGACATCGTTCGGCCCGTTTGGACCCCCCTCACGCGCGTTTACGAAGCGCGCGCATCACTTAAAACACGAATATTGAGCCGTACTGCGCACACCGCACGTCCAATTAACGTGCCGTCTGCGCGTACACGTCACGAATAATAATTAGAATGTTACACGGTGGTTTCAGCTCAATCCGAGGCCGTCCGCTATGAATTTGACCGTTGGACGCCCGTTCTGGCCGTTTATGACACCAGAACTGCGTTGTCTGTCACCGCGGGCACACGGCACGTCCGATTGACGTGCCGTCTGCTCGACCACTTCAGAAATCACTCAGCCGTATTTGTCGTCTTATTTCAGGCCATTCCGACATCGTTCGACCCATTTGGACCCCCCTCACGCGCGTTTACGAAGCGCGCACATCACTTAAAACACGAATATTGAGCCGTACCGCGCAAACCGCACGTCTGATTGACGTGCCGTCTGCGCGTACACGTCACAAATAATAATTAGAATGTTACACGGTGGTTTCAGCTCAATCCGAGGTAGTCCGCTATGAATTTGACCGTTGGACGCCCGTTCTGGCCGTTTATGACACCCGAACTGCGTTCTCGGTCACCGCGGGCACAGGGCACGTCCGATTGACGTGCCGTCTACTCGACCACTTCAGAAATCACTCACCCATATTTGTCGTCTGATTTCAGGCCATTCCGACATCGTTCGGCCTGTTTGGACCCCCCTCACGCGCGTTTACGAAGCGCGCACATCACTTAAAACACGAATATTGAGCCGTACCGTGCAAACCGCACATCCGATTGACGTTTCATCTGTGCGTACACGTCAAGAATAATAATTAGAATGTTGCACGGTGGTCTCAAGTCAAAAGGACGTCATTTTAAGTGAAAAGCATCAACTGACATACGGAAAACCGACCAAACACATTCCGAATCTGTTGATAATTTATCTCAACAATCCATGGGTCATATGTGACGTGTACGAGCCAACCCGGGATGAATCCGAGTCGCGGTGTGGTCGGGATAAGTCTAAATGGCTCTCTTTTGTTTAAAATGGACACCATTTTAAGTACATACGGAAAAACGACCAAACGGATTCGGTTTCCGTTGAAACTTTAGGAGAACGATCCATGGGTCATATGTGATGTGTACGAATCAACCCCGCCACAATCGGAGACGCGGTGTGGCCGACACCACTCAAAGTGTCGGTCTTTTGTTTCAAAAAGATGTCATTTTAAGTGAAAAGCATCAAGTGACATACGAAAAACCGACCAAAGGCATTCGGACTGTGTCGATACTTTATCACAAGGATCCATGGGTCGTATGTGACATGTACGAGTCAATCTCGCCTCAATCCGAGGAGCGGTGTGGCCGACACCGTTCTAACTGTGTCTCTTTTGTTTAAAATGGACAGGATTATAAGTGAAAAGAACAACTGGCATACGGAAAACCGACCAAACGCATTCCGAATTTGTTGATAATTTATCTCAACGATCCATGGGTCATATGTGACATGTACGAGCTGACCCGGGATGAATCCAAGTCATGGTGTGGCCGAGATCAGTCTAAGTGGCTCTCTTTTGTTTAAAACGGACACCATTTTAAGTACATACGGAAAACCGACGAAACGGATTCGGTTTCCGTTGAAACTTTAGGAGAACGATCCATGGGTCATATGTGACGTGTACGAATCAACCCCGCCTCAATTGGAGACGCGGTGTGGCCGACACCACTCAAAGTGTCTGTCTTTTGTTTCAAAGGGACATCATTTTAAGTGAAAAGCATCAAGTGACATACGGAAAACGGAGCAAATGCATTCGGATTGTGTCCATACTTTAGGAAAAGGATCCACGGGTCGTATGTGACATGTACGAGTCAATCCCGCCTCAATCTGAGGAGCGGTGTGGCCAACACCGCTCCAACTGTGTCTCTTTTGCTTAAAATGGACAACAATTTAAGTACATACGGAAAACCGACCAAACGCATTCGGTTTCCATTGAAACTTTAGGAGAACGATCCATAGGTCATATGTTACGTGTACGAGTCAACACCGCCTCAATCTGAGGCGCGGTGTGGACAGAACCACTCAAAGTGTCTGCCTTTTGTTTCAAAAGTACGTCATTTTAATTGAAAAACATCAACTAGCATACGGAAAACCGACCAAACGCATTCGGATTGTGTCGATACATTAGCACAACGATCCATGGGTCATATGTGACGTGTATGAGTCAACCCCGCCTCAATATGAGGCACGTTGTGGACGGTAGCACTCCAGGTGTATGTATTATGTTTAAAACGGACATTACTTTAGGTAAAAATATATGGTATACAAAAAACAGATCAAATTATGAATTGACTTCCAGATTCCACATATAATTGTCATCTACATTTTAAATTGAAATCTAAATGAATTATGTATGTTTATAATTACGTTATCAATTCTAATTTAATTATGGATGTGTATAGTTCTACCATTATATGTTAAACGTGTATGAATTTGTTCTCTATATGTAAGTGTTAGTTGGTTACTGCAGGTACAATAATTATATATGTATGTGTTAGTTTATTGCAGGTACAATAATTGGATTGAAAAATGAGAGGGAACCCACAAAACCAGATGTGGTGCTGGTCAAATTGGAGACCTGGTTGGGAGCTGCTGGGCAAATTGGGGAGCTGCTGGGTGATTTGCCCATCAGAGGCAATGCCAACGGTTCAGAACCGTTGGCATAGAAATTGTATATTAGTTTTACCAATGGTTCATCAAACCGTTGGTAAAACACTTTTCCCAACGGTTTAGAACCGTTGGGAAAGAGTAGATGTGGGGTTTTTGCCAACGGTTTACCAAACCGTTGGGAAAAACATGAAGCCCCTGTGCCAACGGTTTTAAACCGTTGGCAAACCTTTTTCCCACCTATCTCCACCCTATGCCAACGGTTTGCTGCAAACCGTTGGGAAATGTTTTTCCCAACGGCTTACTTACCTACGGTTGGAAGAACCGTTGGTATATGTTATACCAACGGTTTTCCAACCTTTCCCAACATTTCTCAACCGTTGGTAAATATATTATTTCCAGTAGTGCCCCTTACTCTAGTGAGAAACTAAACCTTAGATGATGTGTATGAAAGATTGTTTCCTTGTGAACCGATGTAATTGGGTTTCCATTATCAAATACCATGGTGGTATATAAAGATGTATTTAATTTTTATATATTAAATTTATGATATAGTTATTCCTATTAAATAATAATATCAAAAATACCTTATTATCTTCCATTCTATAAAGAACATGATAACATCACTCAAGTGTAAGGTGGACTAACTCCTCCCAAAGTGATGTGATTCATTTTTCGCTAATAAATTACATAGATGGAAATAGAAAAATAAATTTAATTAATATATTTGATATACATGAAATGAGATTAATTATGTAAACTAATATAAAATCAATTTCATTACCCTTTCACCCATTAATGCAATGATAATGTCACTCGTGCGTACGTATAACCTACCATCTCCATGAAGCGATGTAATTATTTATCCATATTAAATATTAAATAATTATTTTTGATAATTATATTATGAAAAAAAATACTTATAACATTAATATTTTTTCAGGAGGTGATAGAACTGTATTCTATGTTCACGATCTATAACATTCATAACAATACATACCGGAGAAAACACATAATTTAACATCTAGAACAATAGTGATAATGAATGATTTTTAAAAAATGGTTAAAAATATGTTATGAAAGGGATTATATATGATATTATATGTATTAATATGATTAATTAGTTACTTATTTTTTCTTAAAACCACTATATATAATTTTATTTAGATCAAAACTAAAGGGAAGCGTAGGGTAAGGGGTTTATTAACTCCACATCCATTCATTAGTTTATATGAATACTTTCTAGATTATACAATCAATCCATTATGTGTGAAATAAATTTTGATAGATTTATGTTGTAATTACTATTGTAATTATCCGGATCTATGTTTGTTACACATAATCACCCCATTTATTAATTCTCTCCTCGATGATATGAACACTGAATGAGTTTCATCTTAAACATCCTCCTTTTATCGACAAAATTTATTTAAAATGGTTTATATACTACCAGATTACTTAATATATAATTAATCATTACAATGAAAAGATATTTTTTGTTTCAATTCCTTTATTTCATTCATGGTAACTTTTGATTCAATGTTAACAAATTTTTAAGGGTTTATTTTTCAATATCATTTTAATCAAGATTTCTTATGATTTAATTTACTTTAATGTAAATCATTTGATTATTTTATAGTATGATTTTTACCTCTTGATATTAATGAATTTATAAATTAATTTTATAATTATCCTATAATTTATACATAATATTATTGAGAAAATGTTTTAAAAAAATTTATCTTTATTTATCTATTTGGTAGAAACTAATTTTCCTTCAAAATTCATACTTACTAATATGTTTTTGAATTTTTTACTAGTATTATTTAATTTAATTTTTATTATTAATTGGTATATTAATTTAATATAAATAACCTCACATTAATTTTCCAATCAATGCACTTTTTACCTTTCTTACTAAAATGTGAATGGTATCATTATTCTTTTAACATATTTGACATGAATGGAACTATTCCAACATTATGAACTCTCAATGTTTTACATCATCTTTTTTATTTTTCTAAGGTTATTTTCAAAAAAAATTATTTAATGTTTTCTATTTTATAATATGTTTTTTCAGAAGACAAATGATATTTTAATAATGATATTTTCAAAGTGACATTTCAAAATAATATTCCCTCTATTATGGAATCCATTAATGTTATTCAAAGTGAAAAGGTTATTTTAGTCAATATTTTTTTAATCTTTGTAAAAAAAATTTATTCAAAAATAAAAAAATTAGGTTATTAATTGTTTATAAAATATTTATATATGTCTCTCACATATATACCTTGTTTATTTACCCTTCCTTTGATGGGGTAGTATATGCGTCACGATCACATATCTAATGGACCCATTATGATATTTCCTTTGAAGATTATATAAACTACGATTATGAAACCAATTTTATATCCATGTGTAACATTTATGTAATAACTTATGATTTATTTACATTATGTGTTACACATATATTGTGAACATGTTATGATTATTCTAACCAGATAGCACTCTAATGCATTAGTTAAATATTTTGTCTCTTGAGACGTCTTGAATGAGATTTTGGAATAATCATAACCCATTGTGGGACATTTTACACCATTTGATATTGTCTAGAAACTTGTCCATGACTCTTATTTATGTCATGTTGTATGTTTTTTCTACATTACACATGATTTAATTATCTTATTACTCAATATTATTTATTATACACTTCATTGAAATTACACATTATCCTTATATATTATAATATCATGTTATATCTTTGTCCTACATGTTATGTCTCCTTGTCATGTTTATTTCCTTAATAGGATTTTTAGCTCAAATATTTAATTATGTATTCCCAAGTTTATCCCCTATATATTTAGGATCATGAATGGATTTTTTGATCTCAATATGTAAAATAAAATAATTATGACATTTTTTATGTATAAATAACATTGTATTATAAAGAAACATGGCCTTTACGATACTTGGGTTGTACTAATGGATATTTATGTTTATGAAACATGTAATAATATATGTAAATGGAATGGGTATCCATAAAAAGACATTAAAATTCTCGAGGGTATACATTGAGTGTGCATGCTTAATTTCATTGGTTCATGGGATAATATTTTTTCCTCGATTAATTTCACCTATAAATGAGTTATTAAGATTTGATTAAAATGGAATACTTTAAAGTGTTGTATTAGTGTCCATGTATATCTTTATAGTGTTTATAAGAGTAGGGAGTGTTTCATTTGGTTTGAGTGAGTCTTGTTCAAATGAAAAAACATGGGAATGTTAATCTAAAAGATATTAGTTATACCTCAGAGTCTCAAGGAACTCTTTGTAGACTATTATGACGTACTGTTTCATTTTTCGATAGGTGATCATGTTTTTCATTAGGATTCATTTTTTTTGTATATCATCATTTTTGAAGGTACATTAAGTTATCACCATGGTATATTGGACCTTTTGAGACATTCAATCATATTGGAAAGGTGACATGCTAGTCGAAAATATCACCTCTCTTGATGTGAATTCATAATGTGTATCTTCTATCCTAACTGTACAGGTATCAACTAAAACCTTATCATGTTATTTAATTTAATAATATTTATCTTGATTCTATAACCTCAGTGGTAGTGAAACCAATTCAAATTATGAATCAATAGAATACGGTGATAAATGGTAAAATGTTTTCCTTGGTCTATATACTATGGCGTGGATCTTAGGATATCCATGATTCATGTAAGTGTAAAGTGTTATTCATACAGTAGTAAAATTATCTACTTATGAGTTCAACAATAAAAAAATATTTATAAGGGAGATGGTGGAATATTGTGGAGAATTGTAATATCATCAGGACATATGTATGTTTTGCATTGGGTTTTTTGTCTCTCATGGGGCTCTAAATTCTTCTAGGAGTCAAGGATTGAAATTTTAATATTTTTGGAGAATGAGGGAATGAGCATGGTTTTTTAATTCATAATGTAACCATGTTGTATTAATATATTTATTCTAGTCATATATTTCATGGTTTGATCATTGTTTGTCTAACCATGTGTGATTTCAAGGAAAATATTATTAATGGAAAGGTTTTGGGTCTTAAGGGTATTTCACAGCTTGTTTATTGTCTATCTAACTATGAATATATTCACATTTTAACAATGTATTTAATTTTCAATGGGTATTTAGGATTGCATAGTTTGTCAAACTGTGTATCCTAACATTTTGTCCCATACAATATTGTCAAAATTAAAAAATTACCCAGATACCCTTGATCATTGAAATCCAAAATATCACTTTAATATCTCAATAGATTGACCAATCCTTTCTATATCACTCAAGGAATCTCTTCCTTTGATCCTTTTGAAATTATTTTTTCTCTTGTGGATCCCTTGGAGATATGTTCTGATTTCCACCCAATTCCTTCAACCCATTTTAGATGTCTCGTCAATCTATTTTTTACTTAATGTTTTGAATATCTAAAGGGTTGTGAATTAGGGATTAAAAGGACTTAATTTGGAATTCATGTTGTTTGTTATAGATCTATTTTTGAGAGGAATAAATATCTTTATTTTCAATCACTATTTTTAATGGTTCCAATGTTTCCTCCTATTACCGATGTAGGTGTTTTTATAATATTGATCTTTCTCATGGAACACCATATTGTTAGTGAGTTTTCAATTTTCTTGGATTATGGAAATTATTTATTCAATATCTATGATTACTATTTTGTTTAACTATATCATTAGTGGCATCTAAAATGGTTTTAAAAGTGATTTTATTTAACATAAGTTTATGTACTCTAGGTGTTTGATGAAATATGTTAAAGATGGTTTGGAATCTAAAATGGGTCTCAAGAATGGGAGTGGTAATAATTTTACTATAGAAATGTTCTATTTTGTTTTAGGAATTGTTTATATTATTTTTATGAAATAATGTCTCATTGGAATTTTTTTGGTTTCTTAGGATATGGATATATGAAAACCTTAGTGGGCGTGGAACCACTAGGGGTTATTTTTAGGATAATGATAGACCATGGATGAGATCAGTATCATTAGGATTTATATTTTCATTAGTAAGTGTTCCTTGAGTGTTCTAGTTATGTATTCCCATAGGATAAATCCAAATTTCTTATTGGTTTTATTTATGATGGTGGGGTTTCATGCATTAAATTATCATATCTTTATCTAATGAGTTTTAGTGGATGTTTTTGATTATTACCCTCTATATACATCCAATTTTTTCATATACTTGAATTATTTAAATACGAATTGTTTTATGTGAAATTGAATGATGTATTATTAAAAAAAATTTAAAATCAAATTTCGTTATGAAAGACATTACACTTTAAAACTAGAAGAAATGGTTGAAGGGTGACAAACATTATAAATATTTCTAGTGGTATCATATGGGTCATTTTTCTCAGACCCTACATATTCTTATTTCCTATATAAGTTATGTTTTTGAGGATACACTTAAAGGGAAGGTTTTCTTCTAAAATGGGACGTTTTATTGGTTGATTTGACATCAGAATTTTTGTGACGGTGGTGGAGGTCAATCGCATGGAGACTTAGTTTTGGATTTAAATTTAGTTGGGGATGAGACTTCCAGATTTTTTTGTTTTATATCATGGTCATGTACCTATTCATTCATGATATACTCCAATGTATTAATATTTATCATGAAATATGTGAGATATTTTGTGTTGGGATTTTAGGGTGAAATCATTCTAGTGGTAGTGTGAATTGATCCCCAATTTCTTGTTGTTAGCCCATGGCGATCAAAAACGTGTTTTTAGACTTATTGTCAGAAATATTGGCATACGCGTAAAGTCAATCACGGTTGGTTAATTATTGTATCTATCTTGAATCATAATTTTTTCCCACTTTCATACTATATCATACATGATGTGTCATATTTTATTCAATGCCTACATACCCATTAGTTACCAGATATCTTATCTAATTCTTATACATTAACTAAAATATCCAGAGTCTATTTGCCACATGAAAAGGTCATGCACCTATACCCATCCTAGAGAACAAAAAACAAAAAATATGATAACTTACCTCGGAATACCAATGAACCCCTATCCAACTCCAAATAGCGTGGCATGATAGCATGCATGTATCTTAAAGCCTAACTACTTTAAAATATTCCTCCCTATAGATTCATTAACACTATATAACACCGACCCCACTACTAGGTATTACATATGCCACACTATCTTACATGCATAGATGAGTCCCAACTATCAAATCTCTGTACTACTCTAGGTCTTATCCCATTCTCCTGAGCCTAACCCAATCGCTGACCACAACTAACTATGAGGTCATCTAATAAAACTACATGAGATGTCCCAAAATGATTTCTTCTCTCCATTACTTTGGTGGCCACAACGGGCCTAAACATTCCCTATCTTTTTGAAATGGAAACTGTTACAAATGTTGCATCTCACCTCAAACCAATATCATTCCTAGTTTGTTGCCATATATTGGGTTCCACTCTACTATTAGTTCCTTGTACAGTACATCTTAAAAAGTTTTTAATGTAATGACATTTACTTTCACCATAATTGAATACTATAAATCATAAAATATTACTAAATATTAGTTATATCATCTCCCAATAGTATTGAGTTAAAATTTAGAAAATCTATGAATGACATGACATAATCCATGAACAAATAATCTATCTACACCAATTGCATGAAATCATAGGCTCAGTCCACCATTATTGTCTTGGGAAATAATTACCCAAAGAATATGTCCAAAGTGTTTTTTTGACATCCCCTCATGTATATAATTTGTATACTTGTACATCCCACTAGTGATTTATTAGTCCATTAAGTGTATAAATATCCAGTGTCACCCTTTTTAGTGATGGAATTTTGATCTGATCAAAGATCATATGTACAAAATGAATCCACTAAATAGATGCGCGGTGTTCACACCTTACCAGGAGGATGTTGTGAATGTAAATCTTGAGTCAAGTATGCCATGGAAAACCTAACTATATGATAACAATAATGATGTATCTAGGAAAAATTAACTAAAGTAACTATATATGATTTATCCAACCATTAAATCTATTCTTACAACTATTTTGGAAGAATGTCCTTCTTCAAAACCTTAACCTGTGGCTCCGGATAACCTACAACCATAGGGTCTTCATTTGGTACATGCCATGGTGGCACCATATATCGTCTCTATTGATGCTCTAACACATGACATTGATGTCGAATTATAATAATTATCAAAAACCATAATGATTTTAGATACAATAATCTAGATATGATAAATAAAGAAAACTACAATTTGTAGTCTAGCCTTCCAGCTCTTGTACTTTCCCAATGTATTAAAGTCCCATAGAATTTATCATGATGACCCTTTCTACCCATGTCATGTTCAGGTAATACACAAAACATACACAATCATGATCAATATATATAATCAAAAAATATTCATATTATCGTTCTAGATGATTATAATTACACTAGGAAACTATATGAGGAAACACCATATAGGTTATTGTTGACACTTTAAATGGAAAAACTTCCCTTCCATTCAAGATCCTAAACCAAATGGAAACCAACAGAGGGCACATACATGTCATGAGTGTCCTATGTTCCATACATGATTCCTGAACAACACTGTCTTTCCTCCCTGGGTCATGATTGAAATCCCATAAATCATGCATCCGAACCGAAGTTCATAATATTAGTAATGTAACCCAACCATTAAAGTGAAATCCAAAAACAACAGTCCCATTCCAGGTTAATAGGACTTCCCTTATACAAGGGAAAGTAAATCCTATGCACAATATCCATTCCAAAAGATTAAGAGATCTTATCATATCTCTACCATGGAAATTATTAAATAAACAAGATTAAATAAAATTTTCATACCAATTTGTAATATCTCGACTCGGATCACTAAATAGTAACTAAACTATTTTTCTGCTAGACCATAGGAACACCTCCCCATAATTCTGAGGATTAGAACAAGAAATAGGATCTAGGGGTTATAATGGGGTGAATATATCCCATAAATATATAATGTAATAAAAATAGAAAATAGTGTAATAAACTATACATAACATGATACAAAAAACTAGAACATGCATAAAATAATTTGAGTAAATATCTAGAATAATATATCAATGATACAAATGAAAATAATATTTCACATAGGTTGAGAACATATAGACATACTAAGATGTAACCCAAAGAATAACCATCCCGACACCATCATACTATGAGATCTGAATATTGAACAAGAGACCTATCTTCATTTCCATCCGCACTAAACTCTTGATGATGCGACTTTACCCTTACATGTTCCCTAAACTATAATGTCCATACACATCCTGGAGGCCCCATGCATGGTTTCTGTACCACATAATAGCACACCCAATATAATGACCCTTGATAATATCCATTTTTATACTATTATATAAAAAAGATGAAATAAAGAGAAACTAGAGAACCCCACTCAACCTACTCCACACATGATTTCCCCACCATGAGAGATACTTTAACTACCTCATCCAGTTCCATAGTGGAATGATTTTTTCCATATCTATTCATATAAAAAGTGACTATATCCTCGAAAACTCTGTCATGTAAAATGGAATCACATGCGAACCCATAATAAAAATAACCATACCAAGTAAACCTTGACACCCCCATAAAGAATCCACAAACCATATCATAAGTCCCATTATTATTTATGCCCTCTACCAAATGTTATCTTAACAAACAAATAAAACCAATGACATGATGAAACCCATCATTTACACATTCTAATCAATCATCCCCACACATCACAAATATATTACATGTATACTTCTTATAACTAGTGAAATCAATCACCTATTAGATTCTATGACAACCTATTACATACCCCATAGCACAATGATGATCAACATCATCAACCACATGATGCTCAATATTTGATGAATACCACCCAATTATTGGTGGTCAAAAGAACATCATGGGCCTTGTCCTATGTGAAAAATTCCCAATAAACTCATCCCTATAGTGAGTATCAATCACCAATAACCTTTGAAAATACAAGAAGACCCATAACTCCATTAATGAAAATGATCAACACGATCTGTATCATTCCACAAAATCATTCCATCCTATCACTTATGATCAACATCACAAAGTGCCACACATATTACACTATGAAAATTTATAAGGAAAAATAATTTATCACATCCAATGAAACATTATTAAGAACACAAAATATCATGAGCATCATGCTCTAAAACAAAATAACCAACAAATCTATTATATACCAACAAAACCCCAATCATTTTACACATTAGTATACACCTACACATCTAATTTGATCAATGGAGACCACCAGTTCTTGTATTATCAATCATTCAATAAACCCTACCCATGAATGTTAAAACGTGATGCATAAACACTAGTTTAAAATAATAGGAATCAAGGTAGCCCCAACCCGATGTTTACAAGACTCCACTCACTGAGAAACTCTATATGATCTAGCCCCAAGAAGAAGAAATAAATTTACTTGAAAAAATTCAATATTTAGGAAACCGCTAATAGAAAATTTGTGAATGGTAAGAGAAAATAGAAATATATTATCAAGAATATTTATCCTTACCCCCTATTGATCCAAAAATAAATGAAGTGAAGAATAAAATATAACCAATGAAGATCTCTCCATTGAGAACGAATAACAAGAGAGAGATAGAGATTTTAATTTGGGAATACCCAATATCATACAATTTGAAATTGATTAAACACCCTTTTATAAATAATTTTAATTAATTAATTAATTATTTTTAAAAAATTAGAAATAAAAAACATCACACATTTTTTTTAAAAAGTTATACATTTACTTACTAGTTAAAGAATTTGTTTACCTACAAATATCGACCCACATGCATAAAACCCTTATATATCATAGGTAATTTCCTAGAAATGATTGAATATCACATAGAGATAAGCCTAATACAATAAAAACTTAATCATTTTTTAGACGAATCCCTTTCAAACCTTGCGCATCAACCATACACCTATTGGTGTATACTTGAACCCTTAAGTATAATATCGTTATTTAAACAAAGAAAATATATGGTTACACTTATGTATCATTAGAATTGCACTTCCATATAAAAAATACCTTTATATATAACAAGGAACTCAATTATTTAGTTAATTTCCACTACTATATGAGTACCTTTAAATATTAATTAACCTAACACATCACAAACCATATTCATTAGAGAGTAAACCCTCATATATGAGGATGTGACAAATTTTTCATTCAAAAAAATAAAATTATCATCATGTTTTACTATTTTTTATTGATAAATAAATTTTAAATTCAGATAAAACCTGTTAAATATATATTTTTTTAATTTTTTTAAAAATTATAATTAATTAGTGAAATGGAATAAAGATGATTTTTAATGATTTATTAAAAATTTTAATATAATTTGAAGCCATATTTTGATTTATAAATTATAAATTTAACTATTTATTTGTTTTATTTTTTTAGTGGGTAATTCTTTTTTATTTTAATTCAGAAAAAAACACATCGTAATTATGTTTTCACTTTGTTCAATAATAGGAAAAAATTTAATATATTAATGTTTTAGTCACAAGAAGCACTCATGGTTAACCATATGTTTATCTTCCACACGACCCATGGTTGATTGATCATACCTTGAAATCAACCTCATGATTATTAGATCAAATAAAATCCAAATATGGTTATAGAGAGCCACATCATATCTTTATAATATCTTATGTGATTGCACAAAGAATCCTCAAGCTATGAGGTAGAGATTTATTGAAACCTTCTACAAAGATAAAAGTTTGACCTATCATTCGATCCCCTTCATAGTTACCATATTATTGTGACCATCAACCATACATTCCTTCATTCCGGATACTACAAGCTTCAACATAACTGACCACAAAAAATCAAACATGTTGTGGAATAAAGATCCAAAAATCCACATATCCATGCTATCATAAATAGAATTCAAATTACCATAATGTATGTAACCACTCCATAGTAAACCAAACCATCCAAAATCAACCGCTCTATCCCAAATCTCAATTTAATGGGTCATCACTATAACTAAAAATTGAATTGCATTCAACTAAACACATGAACCACTCCTGAAAAACATTAGCACCTTTCTACACTAGAAGCTAATTGATCTACATTCACCATGTATTATGAATCAAGATCCCTGAGACTAAATAATCCTGATCTAGGAGATAAAAGAAAATCATTTACTCAAATTTAGTTAAGATTAAAAATGAACAATGAAATCCATATCTAAAATCGTTCCATGATTTCAAGAAGAAAATTGAAGCACATAAATTGATTGAAGAACATGTTTTTTTATTTCTTCTATGAGTTCACAATATGGGTATTAGAATAGAGGGGGGCATTCTTAATCCTCTATTAACCAATTTCATCTCAATATAAGGAAGAACATGATATGCTTTAAGAATTTCCCATATGAACCAAAGGTATTTCAAGCTAAAATATACCACACTCCAATATGAAAAGTCCTTCTATAACAATTTCTTTACATGACCGACCAAAATAATGAAACCCAAGCCTCTATCCGTGGAATGTAAAAAACTATATCAATAAAATATACATGAGGAATCTAGGGAAACCAATTTATATATAATCCTTGTAATATCTACCTGGATGTAACTTTTCACCTTTAGATCTTAGATAGAAGGAAAATTCTACGATATTTCACATTATTAGGGCCTAGAACCTACCCCAAATCTTGAGGAATTTCTCTCCCATTGCATGATATAATATGCTCTAAATATGTATTTCAAGTACCTAGTACCCTCTATTTAATGATGACACACCCACATACTATTCAAGCACAAAGCACATAGTTTGTTGTATCTGATGATCTCCACGAAGTATAGAAAAATATGATGGAAATGCGATGAAATTCAAGGTTGAATAAATATGTCTATGACCAAAATTGAATTCTTATTTTAGAAATAAGTCTTCAATAAAAATATATCATCCTAATGAAAAATCATTCTAATGTAATCCTGAATCAACTCCAACATGTGCATCATATTACTCATGTGAGCATACCAATTCGCACTCATCTTCCACTGGAACCAAATCACACCAAAACATGTTTTTTCCCATAATTAATACAAAATTTAATAATAGTATTATTGGCAGTAGATTCTGTTATTTTCTTGTTAGAGTGTCTCAAATAGATATACTACATAAAAATAGGATATTGCGGGTGAAAAAATCTTTCTCTATCATGTGATAACCATTATATATTTTATTTTATGAATATTTATTTTAATTTAATTCTATTCATGTGTTGTGATAACATCTTCTATATCAATAATGAATTTGTGTTTTGTGCTTCTTCAACCCCCATATTGCAGTCATGATCTTTTAAATCCATGATCATAGAGTATTAACTAGAGTTTAGGTCATGGGGGAGGTTTCATGATGCTCCCAAGTTATTGTTATTTTATTGATTTTAATTTAAATTCCACTATGATAGATCAGTGGAATTGATTGAAAATTGTGATGTTATTTATCACATTCTCCTGGTAATTATCATAACCCCATTCCAACCTCAATTGAATCATTTCCCCGCCTTTTGCTATTCATCACTTTATACAAGTGGGGTCATGTGGATTAATGGATGAACATTGTATGATGAGAATAGATAAAGGGTGATAAATTATCTAATATTTATGTACATCAAATACTTTACACTATGAATGATGTGATACGTGGTATACGTCAATGATTTCAAAATGTTCTCCAAGCCTCACAATTTTTTTAAGGTTGATGATTCATAAATGATATTTATTGGATTATAAATATATCATAATTAGTATATTTTTCTTGGGAAGGACCACTTATTATTTAATTATATACTTACATGTCTCCCCCACTAACGGTTGTGTTGTATTTTTTTCCCAATTAAATATTATATTAGATCTATAGAAATTACAAAAAACAAACCTCATATCATATTCAACCACTTTCAAACTTATTGAAAATAAAACAAAGTTGAATATTAGTTTGATAATATTATAGACCTAACACATGACACATTGAGAAATGCCATGGTTAGACAAAGTAGAATACAATTTGGGTTCCATAACAATTTTAAGGCATGTGCCAACCTAGTTCATCACTAACACAGTTTCTTGAGAGTTTTGTTGGATAATAATTTTTTTCTACCATGTTAAAATAATTCTAAAATTATAAATTAAAATTAATAATTTTATAAAATACATCCCATATCACTTTTAGAATTCATTTTTTATATTTTCCATTAAAACTATAGATATATTCAATAATTTTATCTAGAGTATTTTTAAATTACTTATTAACAATCCAAAGGGGATCCTGGAACACTAATTTTGAGAGGAATAATACAATAAGTTAAAGAGATTTCACATTTTCCCCTTATGTTTTATAAATTAATTCTAGAGTAGTTGTATGAGATTCAATGATATGCACTCTCCCTGCCAACATTTGAGGAATATATCTATGATATTAAAAGTATACTAGGATTCCCACTACTCGAACCATAAACATTAGATGACTACAAATAATCATTTCCCCAAAAGGATTAACTAATTGGTAAAAATAAAGTGAGATATGATCTTAAATTTTATTTATCATTTCTATATTTTTTATAATAATTTAAAATCTGAACTACCTCATTCCAAAAAAATAGATTAAACCCTATTGATGTTGAACTTTTATGATGATGAGGAAAGGTAAGAGGAATTTTTTTAAGATACAGGTAATGAATCAAGTCTCATAAGAACATTGAATGGGTTCTCTTGAAACCTTCACTTAAAATACATGTCAGAGGATAAAATAATTGAGGAAAATGATCCTATTATTAGTTTATTTATTGATTTTATAAAATTAGAATTATGATCTAATTTACCTTGATTTCACATTGAAAAAACAACCAATTTATCTGAAGACCAAGAAGATTAAGATGAGGTTGTCAGGGGAAAAGATGTTTCCGTAATTGAGGAAACCGTGTTCTTAGAAATTGAAGATAATTATCAAGAAGAAACTGAAAAAGAGGCTTCTCAATTTGAAGGTAATGTTTCAACCATGGATGTAAATGTTGAATTTAATGAGAAAATGTCCCCTAAAGAGTACTACGAGGAACATAGTGAGGGAGACCGAATAAACAAATAGGTGGAATATTATTTTATATTTCCAGTCCCATATTAAAATATATTCCACAATTCTAAGGGGATGGTCCCACATTATAATACCATGGATGACCTCTAAGAGATGAAGAAAAAAAATAATGTATGTGGAAATAGCATCATGTGGTGGTTTCAATTGATGAATCCCCATACTCCAGTATAATGAGGATAATTATAATATTTTATACATATAGGAAAAATAATTAGAATTATATTTTAGGGTTTTTTTATTCATATATTTATTCCCCATTGAACACTTTTCCAATACTTTCAATTTTAGGTTATTGTTTGGTATATGTTTTAAATGTTTAATAGTTTTTCTATTCATGGAAGATGAAGTATAATAGCTCCTTGAACTTACATGAGGAATATTAGAATCTAATAAAAAGTGTGTATCAAATACAACCAAGGGTATAAAAATATGGGGAATAATTTTATCCATATTGTCTCCTCCGTAATTTTTTATGTAGTCATATTATTTTATTCATGATAATTTCATGATAATTAATGAGTTTCATTAAGGATCTTGAAAAAATTAAATATGGGTGTGGGGGATAACCATTAGGTACTATTTCAATTATTATTTTTGGTTTCATTCTATTTTAGTGATCCTATTTTTGAAAATATAATTCTTATTATTATAATCAAATAAATAATGGAAAATTAAAACTTGTATTATTAAATTTATTCACAAAGGTAATGTGTAGTTTCTAATGTGTTTTTAAGTTTAATTGATCTCAATATTTCAATACTTAAAAAATTATGATTCTAGAGAGGAGGATTTAATTTATTATCAAATTGTTAGAATTAATTGACTAATGAGTGAGAATAACAATGATTTCATATAAGGTTTACCTGTTGAAATTATAACAGAGTAGTAAATGAAAAAAAACATAGTAGAAAAAATAATATATTTGAGGTAACAAGACTAAGGAAATCAAACTAATGTAACATGAACATCGTGACTGAGTAGTACCTAAGGGGGGCCCTATAAAATAATTTCATATAGCTCATATAAACATGAGTAAAAAAGCATATAAAATCTAATCTAGAACAATTCTTCAATCAACATAATTACAGGTGTATATTTTATCCATCAAATAATAGATAATGTGACTAGATATATGCATTTCCATGTTTGGGATAAATTAATAGAATACTATAATTAGACATGGGGATGCCTATTTTATTTGGATGGTTTAGTTTTATGTTTAGATACACTCATTCCATAAGTTCTATAAAAAATATTGATGAGAAAAATTCAATAAGTACTAATTGATAAATGATATGGATAAGTTTTGGGGATTTGTGAACATGGATAAAAAGGGTCAGATGATATATCTTAATGTAATTTAGGATGTATCAAATATGTTTAAAAATGAATCTTGTACAGATAACATAGTGGGAATTGATTTATAATTTCCCCACTTACTAAAATATCTGATTCCATTAGTATCTATTCCATTTATAACCTGAAACTAGAACATTAATTTTAATTAAAGAGAGGTAGTAAATTATATTCATAACAGATGAATGATAATTCAAACAATAAAGGGATTCATAATTTTTTTTCCTATAGTGTGAGTAAATAAGTCTTGGTAGGAAAAATATATTTTATAATATTTAAATTCTATATATTACATTGATTTTTTTACATGATATCCTGATTGAAGAATTTTTTATTTTTTCTGGAAGTGCTATATTTGGAAAATTTTCTCAAAATGGATTGTTTATTTTATATTTCGATGTTTAATGATAATATTTTTACATAGTATAGAATTTGAAGTGGGGGGGATTGATGAGAACCAAAATATTTATAATATTTAACTATTTCTCAATGATACATAACCTATTATTTAGACAAAACACAAGTAATTGATATATTATTGTTAATATTTGTGATGGTTGGAATTAATTTTAGAAATGGTCCGACTTTGGGATTTAATGATTTATTAATTTTTTTAATTTAATTAGAAGCCACAATTTGATTTTGGATATTTTGAATGTAGATATTTTTTATTTTCATAAACAAAGAGTAATTCATTTTTATTTTTATTTAGCAATGATAAACATTTTAAATATCTTCCCAATCATGTGCCGGATGAGGAGAAAAGTTAACATCATATCTGACCGAACACAAATAAAACTCATGGTATACCATATGTTCTACTACCACATACATCATGGATGATTGATCTACTATGGAAGTCAATATCATGGACAATGCATTGAGAAAACTCAAAATGTGTCAAATGAAAGATATCAAGAATCATCATTGTATCTTATGTAATCATATAAAGAATCCTTAAGCTACAAGAAGATGATTGAAAAAATCCAACTAAAAAGAAATGTTATACTAGTCATGAACTCCCCTTCTATGTGAATGCATACTTAATACCATAAAATTTACACACCATCATTCCTGATATTGGAATATTTGTGTCTACAAACCAAAAACACTCCAAATGACCATGGAATGAAGACCTAAACCATCAAATTCCAAATTTACTAAAAATTATTTTTCACTAATCACAAGGGAATAAACCTCTCTACAGTTGACTAAAACATCCAAAATCAACTATGACACCCCTATACTAAATTGAACACACAATCGTTGAATCTCAACTGTGAAACACTGTCAATTAAATAGAATAATTGCTCTTAGATGCACTAAGAACCTATCAACCCATAAATCCAATCAATCTAGATTCACTTGGTTTGATGAATTGATATTACAAAGGACAAATACAATTGATCCTAAGGATGGACCAAATGACTAGAATTAGTCACACATGTTTGGAGAAGATTATAGATTTGAAAACACATAATTCTCTACACTTTATTTCATGACTTATTACATAAATATATTCATAAAACAATCCTAGAAGATTGAGTGGCCAAATATATTTGTGAAATTGTTAAAAAAGTATATTAACATTAAACATTGATACAAATATATTATTTAAAAACTCCATAAAATTACCATATATTTTATTGATATTTTAATAATACATGGGATAACTTGTGGTTGTACATAATAAAGGGGTGATCTATAAATCACATTAAGGTAATAATGAAGTATTATAATAGAGTAAAACCATACCAGATAGTTAAGAGGAATAACATGACGACAAGGAATGTTTAAAATCATATTCATAAACATAAAATAATGACATATGTTGATAACAACATGCCATCATTTTAACGTGAAAACAATATTAAAACATAAATCATAATCCCAAACAATTGATAAAAACAAATCCATCATATCATAGTGTTATTTGGATTATTTCACATTCACCAAAAATTTAATATAATGAGAAAAAAAATAATTAATAAATTGTAATGCTATATAATTCCTATCCTACCTGACATTCATATCAAGTACATGAATTTTTGTTCCATATTAATCATACAACATAAGAAAATTTGTGATAAATTTTAATATAATCATTAAGGGGTGTTGGTTATATAAATAGAAGTCACCAATATATGAATCCAATTTATAACTAGGTCAACACCATTGAGTGGATATGAGGATGTGTATTTATGTCATGTTGGATAGTGAAACCTCAAAATAATTTTGGGAGCATAACATATGTACATAAAGGCTCATAGAAGGGATTAATGATGGTGAAAGATTATATCTCATTACATGGAATTCATAATGATGGTAGTGAGTTTTGTAAAAAACATTTAAACATGAATAATTTCAAATAAAAAGTATTAATGAAAATAATATACATTAATAAAGAGGAAGAGGAAGAGAATCAACTACTTGACAGGTATCTTCTAAAATAATGGGAAGAGCTTCTAAAACCATGGGAACACCTTTGGAGGGATTTAAATGGGGATAATGAGAAAAAAATAATGATATTTTTGTTTTTAGTAAAGTGGAATGTGAGGTTGGGTGGGTATTATAGAAAAAGAGAGGGGAATTAATTATTAATTTTTAAACTCATGTTTTTTGACACTAAGTAATAAAATAATAAAAATCACAAACACTCAAATGATTTTTTCAATGACTATAAAATATGACTAGTTTAAAATATTTTACTAGGTAAATAACTAATCTATATAATACAATACCATTCATGATGTGGTTGAGTATCATGTTCATAACTAATTAGTTTAAACCCTTAAAATATAATAATGTTTTTGGAAGATACATTATATGTTTTTAAAATTTATAAAATAACATAAAAAAGTCATTATTTTTAAGGGAAAAAATATTTTTGGTCATGGATTCCATTTTTTATATTTATTAATTTACTTTTGGGATAATATGTTGTCATAATACAAATTATATATTTATACAATATTTAATTTTACATAAAAATTAATATAACATAGAAAATTTTGAAAATTAATCATTCCAAAACATCAAAATGCTGATTTTAAAAATGATATTTATTTTAACAATTTTTTTCAATATATAATAATTTTAACGTTTAAATAAAAAACATATTTATTGAAATATTATATTATTAACACCACAAAAACCATTTTGAACATTATAAAATTACATTCAACTTTATTAAATTAAATTGACATTTATATTTAAATAAATATTATATAGTAGTAATACTTCAGTAATATATAATTTTTTTAAAACTATTGGATTAATCAAAATAAATGTTCAATTGATACAATATATTTCCCCCATTTATTTTTCTTCTTATCAAAATTTATTTTTTTTTCAAACACATTATATAGTCATATATATATATATATATAGAAATAATGAAAACAGATCAATATAATCATTATTTTTTTAAAATGAAAATAAAAAAATTTATTATAATAGATTCTAGAAAAATGACCACTTATTATGAAAGTGTATTCCAAAATGGTATGGTGTGATCTAGTAGTACTTTCTTGAGGTGGATCAATGAAATTGGTTTTGGGTAATGATCTTTATAAGCAAGGATGTATCCGGTAAATAGTTTTGTTAAAGTTTTATTTGTTTAATTTCAGATTGGGATTGGTCAATGGTAAATCATGATGGTTCAATATCTACAGAAGCATTGATAAATGGGGTTCATAGGGTACAATCCTATTAGTCAGTGCTAACGATTCTACCTTTTTGGCCACTTATATTTTATTATAACAATTAATATATACTAATCATTGTGTTCAGAATTGGATGGGTATATTAACAATGTTTAGTAAGGTTAATAGTTCATTATCCTAAAATAAAAATTATTTTTATTTTTTTTATTTTCAAAAATAACAATTGAAATATAGTATATGATTTTTCTATAATAAAATTTTGTAATTAAGAATTTATTCTTTAATAATAGTGTTTTAATAAAAACATTTTTGTGTAAGGGTGCATCTATTTCATCATTTTATTCGGTACCCATGTTTCCTCCTCAAACATGTGTTTCCCCACAATAAATTTACAAGGTTAGTTGTCTTGTTTTTTAACTTTGTCTATATGATTTATCATATCCACTAACATATCCTAATTTCAAATATTTTTTCCCTAATCTACCACCTATTGATTATATACATGTGAGGGGTCTGATATATACTTCTGTAAGAGGGATACGTGGAACACATCATGTACTTGAGATAGTTTAAGAGGGACTGGTATTCAATAAGACAGAACTCCAATATGATAATATATCTCAGAATATCCAATGTATATATGACTAAAATTTACCTTATTTAATAACCTAATTAATTTCTTCCACAGTGATATATAATTGAAATAATTATCTTTGACATCAAACTCTAGGTCTCCTCTATGATTGTATGCATAAATTTTCTATAAAATTTTCATAGTTTTCATATGATGCTGAATGGGTTGAAAATTTTCTTTCATATCTTAGATAAGATTATGACTCATCTGGTTCCTCTCTCTATCATCAAACTTAAAATTTAGATTATGACACCTATTTCTATGAAGATCCTTATAATGTTTCATTTCATTATATAATGGAATATGTTTTTATCTGAGAACTCCACTAGGGGAAGATGGTGGTCCCAAAATCCTTGGATATCCAATGAACACGATCTCAACATATCTGATAGAGTTTAAATGATTTTATTAAATTGAACATCCATATGAGGTTGAAAATAATTGATGAAACTTAGCTATATATCCAACTCTTACTGAAGTCTTCTCCATAACTTCAAGGTAAACCTCCGATCATTATCAAGTATAGTATAGATTAGTACTCCATAGAGTCTTACCAATTATTTTATATATATCATGGTGACCTTTTCATGTGATAAATATTCCTTTATAGTAATTAAATGTAAAGATTTTGTAAGGTGATAAAAAAGAACCCAAATGGAATTATAGTTTCTAGATTTCCTAGGGAGTCCACTGAAAAAATTCATGGTTATGTTTTGAAATTTTGATATATGTATGGGAATGGGTTACCTCACACCCTTAAAATTATATCATTTAGTCTGAAATAGTTGGAATAACAAACATGGAGATATGAATTCTATAGTATATTTCTTCATGTTATCCCAACATATGTTTTTCATCAGATCATATTCATCTTTTTCTTTATTGATGAATAAAGAAGGATGTGCTTTGCAAATCATCCCTAAGTTCCATTTCCTGTTATAGTTTTGATGGAATACATATCCGAGTTGAAAATGTTATGACACTATATTAAGAATATTTGAACTGTGAAATATTCACCAGCATTCTATGCATCTCTTTTTCATATTTTTAGACCTTATTTATACTTTCAATAATGGATTGTTAATCATTTATTTTAGAAATTTTGGATGATATTCCTTTTATTATATCTATCTTCATCCTTTTCATATTGATGAATATTGTATCCCTTGAAATTATAATCCTTGATAGGGTTCTTTGATGATTTATACTAAGATCATATAACACTTTTTTCACCTTTCCATGATATAAATGGAGTGAACAATCCTAATCCTTGACCATCTCTAACAACCATCATTGGATCATAATGATCTATTTTAATGTGAATATATGCTTTAGTTTCATATAATATATATATGTGTCTCACATATCCCTATACGTATAAGTTTTACAAATAATCAATTTAAAGAACACTATATCTAATTATAGATCATTATTTGGGTACTTATTCACATAGATATTGAATTGGGGGGGGGGCATAATCCATCATCCTTCCATTTTTCATGAGTATATAATGAAATAATTTCTTGAATGCATCACTATAAATCAAATATCCTTCCCCACTGGTGGGTAATCTGAGAAACAGTGTAGTGATTAGACTCTTTAGTAAATCTTTAATTATATTTTCACATTCATCAATGAAGAAAAACCTCAATCCATTCTGAGTTTTCCTGGTATGTGGGTTTTTTATTGATGATTTTTTTTCAGAAATTGACAACAGTTCAAATAAAATCCAAAGAAACTATGGAAGTCTACAATAGAAGTTTTTATGGGTCCTAATTCAATTTCATTTTTCATTTATGGATCCATAAAAATCCCTTTTATAGTGATAAAATTCCCTAATAAAGTTACTTTCCAAAAAACAAAACTCACATTTACTATACATATCAAATATATATATATATATCCATTCTTAATATTATTAGAACCTCATTAAAATTATCCTTATAATCCTCAATTATTTTAGAGTGGATATGAAAATAATCCATAAATACAATAAAAAACTTATTGAGGTAATACTAAAATAATATATTCATTAATTAAATTATTATATCTGGAAAATTAGTGAGTCAAAATGGAATCACTATGTTGTCATTGTTTCTATACCTTATAAAAAAAGTAGTATTGGGGATATCCTTCTTCTTCACCTTTAATCAATAATTTTGATCCTATAAATATTGATAAGGGAGAAATTATTTGGTTCAAATGAAATAATTGATTCATTTTCACTTCTTAGCAATAACTCAATTTTTATGATTTTGAATATGTGATAGAATTGTTTTACTAAACATGTGTGATATAAATGATTGTGTAGAAATAAAATAAAATAACATGTTTTCTTTTCATGAATGAATAATTCATATACCTTTAACAACTCCATTATTAGGATCCACCTTAATCATTATGATAGAATAAAATCATCCTTTCTCTCCAAGCATTAGAGGTTGTTATCATCAATTATCTTCATAAATACTCATCATAGTGCATTGGTTACAATAGATTCCTTTTTCATTGATGGGGAAACATTGGATGATTTAATGAGGGTTGAATGGAAAATTCCTTTCATATATCACATATATGTGTTTCTACTATCAACATTACCTAGCTTGGTGACCCCCCTTCATACATCTAAATAATTTCCTTTTCCACATTAGAAAATTCACAGGGTAATTCTTCCTACACATTTTACATCTGGGATGTTATAATTTCTTACATCCATGAGATTTATCCATCCATCCTGAAGAATTAAACACTAATATCAATTTTCTATATCTTGTCCAATGAGGTCCTTTTAATTCACTGATCTCTATTCAGACATTGAGGGAACATTGACCAGTTTATTCAGAGCTATTAATGTCTATAATTTCAAATAAATATTACTTATTAATAGTTATCCCACTAAGGAAGTGGAAAAGCTTACATTCAAGGGAAATTAAAAGATGAAGGTGAGTCATGTAGTCTTGTGAATTATGACTCATAGGCCCCTATGGATTCATCTATCTTTTTTAGGATAAAGTACTCTCTCTCAATTTTATGTATGAGAGTGTGAGGAAAATATATATTGGAAAATATTGTCCTATTTTTTTGAACTTCTTCACTTTGATCTCTTCATTGGAATTCACATTCAAGATCAAAATATACCATTGATTAGCTTCTCCTTGAATGTAATAACTATCCATCATATCATTTTATTTCTGAAATCATTGAATGATATAGAAGATATTTTTGATACAGTTGATCCATTTTGCGATGATTCTGGGATTAGAGGATCTAATAATTATTAGACTCCTTTATCTCATAATGGGTTATATTTTAACTTACTCTGTCTTATGGAGATGTTGGTGTTCCTATTAAATCACGTTTATAATAAAAACATGATTTTATTGAGTAATTATTATTATCATATTCTCAAATACTTCTCCCATATGGTTGGTAATATCATTTGAGAAGCCATCACATTTCCCAACACATTGGTTTTTGACTCAATTCATCATTTATAGCCATTAACATAAAAAAATTGAGGATGAGAATCATCAAATAATTAAATATATAAATTTGAATGTATGAAAATTGATGTGATAACCCATAAATAACATTAATTCATTAATATATGAAATTCTATTTATCAATCTATGTTATCCATGGCCTATTTCATAACAATAAATTCCATAGGAATTTTTGTTCCCATCATAATGGTTTGTAAAATGATGGTGATTAATGAAATTGTATTCTTGGGCGTGCTAGAATGGGTGTGCAGTTTTATAAATCTTTGTCATAGACATGTTAATGGTATAGTTAACACCCAAAAATCCCTTTCATATTTATTACGCCTAGGCACCCTCATTCCTCGACAGTGTCCCATTTATTTTATTAATACCAGAATGATTTTTCTAAAAAAACCAAGAATAATAAACATTATATAAAATTAGAAATATTTTTTTTAATTAGTATTATAACAAATTATTTCTCTAATAATTTCATATCATAATCCCTAGTAAATAATTGAAATATATTTTGATACCAACTATAATAAACCAGATAATTTATACACTTTATTTATTGATTTCTTACAAAAAGATAAACATAATATAATCCTAGAAGATAAAGTGGCCTAGTTTCTTTGTGACATAATTTACATAGAGAATTAGCAAGAAAAAAGGATAAAATTTCATTATTTAAAAACTCCATAACATGAGCTTAGATTCCAGTGATCTTATAATACTAAATTGGATAACCTAATTATTTTCATAAGAAAGGGGTGAGCTATAAATCCTAGTAATGGAATAATAATGGAATAACATATTGCAAATTATTTCATGATAGTTAAGAGATATAATTTTTTCCCATGATTGTTTGTATTCCTATATTTTCAATATATTAATATGTATTTAAAAAAGTTACATAGATGATTTTGAGTACAAAGTTGATTCGATGTTTAGATCAACATTACAATGTTAGTAAATAGTTTACTGATCATCATCATTTCAGACATCAGAAATATATTATTTATTTTAGTTGATTTTTTGAAGAGGATAAAGTTGTATGTATATTATGTTATCAGATAGAGATGAATAGAATATGAATTACAAAGTTCAATGACGATGTTCTGTAGAGTACAAATTATGAAGTTAAGGAATAATCATTGTGAATAGTTATATATGAATTAATATTTATCAGATTTAGAATGATTATACAAAGGAGAAATATAACAGAAAGAGATGTATAATGTCTACCAAATAGAGGATATATTTTTAATTCTATTGGATGGAGGAAATAAATTTAAAGAATATGAATGAGGAATCTACCAAGTTACAACAAAAGGATAAATATTATGTTATACTACACAAATATCTATGCTGTTTTATAGGATGGAAAGGTATAAGGGATTATATTGGACATATAACCTCAAATTTATTAGATAATGAATTATAATGACATCAAATAGATAAATATAAAGGATTCATGATGAAAGTTCGATAGATGATATGATGGATTCAAGTAATATATAATGAACAAAGCTTGATGTATATGGACATTATATTAATTTTGTAGAATACATAATACATTACATAAAAGGACACCCAAAGAATATATTATTTTATTGAATCTGGAATCGTGGAAGGCATTTTTATAATTTGGTGAAATATCTTCAACATATTCCTTCAAGATATCCCCCTTTAGTTTTCCTACCTAAAACTTATCTTTATATCCCGAGGAAAGAAAACATATGAAAATGGTGAGCTCCTATACCCAGTAAGGGTAAACATGGAAATATCAAAAAATGAATGAATATAAGAATGTAATAAAGGAACATAAATTTTTAAAATCATACCATGTATATCATATATAAAAATCTTGAGTAATGGAATAAATCATGGTAGTTTATAAGGAAAACATTCATAAAGGAACATGAGCCCTGAGAAAATAACTTTGGAATAAAACATGGAATTATAGATAACAAATAATAATAATAAATAATTTCCATATTATCCTAGACTCAGTTCCAAGACCATTATAGTAGAAAAAGTCATTTCTTAAACCAACTTCACTCATAATTCCATCCATGTATTACTGATCTGTGTTTACTTACTGTTACATCCTCGTATTACAAAACCATGATCATTTTTCAATCCAACCCATTATTATTGAATCAAGATAATTTAACACTCGATTCATGACTATATATTGAGATATTATTCTTTAACCAATGAATTGGGGTGAGATATAGGTCCCACATATCTCAAAATAGAATCATTCTTACTTGTGCCACAAAAACATTAATTATTCACCATAGCACAACCCAAAGAATAAAATTCTTTTCTTAAAAATCATTCCATAATAACATAATCTATGTAAAATAAATGTATTTTATAAATATCATTCCATAATAAACATAATCAAATCATATTAACAATAGGGATAACATACATGGACCATAACCCTATTATAGAATTGCATCTTAGTTGGAAAATAATTTTGATAGAACACTTGAAATTAATTATTGAGGAAAATATCCTTTATTATTCAAAAAACTTTTAAAAAATTACTTGTTATTTTAAAAGAAGAAATTTTTTATTGAAAATAACTTTGAATTTTTCTACGTATGATTTATGGAAATAATTTATTATGAAAACATAAAAAACCATTCTTGCTATAAATGTTAAAAAAAATTCTCCCCATACTTTTTCTAGAAAATTCAAAAAGTACCATGTATCAAAAAAAAATATTTCTTTTAAACAGTTTAATAGAACTCAACATATATATAAAATTTACTTTTTAACAATTTAGAGAAATATAAATTATATTATGGAATAAAAATTTAGTAAATATTGTCATGGATGATAAATATACCCTAGTAAATACTTACGTATAAACAATCTCAGATAATAATGACATTGAAAAATTATCCCTTACCATAGGTTTTTATTCCTTCATAGATGTATGAACAACCTTTATAAGGGTTTAAATAATATCATTAACATATTACAGATCCCATTCATTCTTATAATATCATAAGTGGTCATATCATTACCTATTTGTTAATAACATTATTACTTGTCCATCAGGTATTAACTGCTTTATTTTCTAACATATGTTTTGTTGGAGATGTTATTTTTACTCTACAAAGAATATAGTTAAATAATTTCTATAATTATATTATTCTAATTTATATCATATTTATTCATTACATTAATTTATATAATCATGCTTCAATAAAGATCATGTTGAATATATCGCATCACATCGTGGTGATGGTAGGCCGTACAAACACAGGAGCAGCGATATCATTCCCATAATTACAGAATGGAATTGAAGTGGGTTGTGTATATAATATTGAAGAATAAATGTCAAGTTATAATATTTACATATAGTTATTATTTTCATTATTACACTGATCCATGTATTGTGGAAATGGAAAATAGATTACACTATGACGCGTAGATGGTAAGCCATACGTACGCACGCATGGTGAATTAGTATGTTTAGAAGTCAAATGTGAAGGGGATATCCTATCTTGAAGGCTCAATGTGAAGTGAATTTGTGAGGGAGGATGTTCCCTTTTATAATTGAGGTGAGGGGAACATTTTAAATCTCCAAAAATATTAATTTATAATAAAATGAAACCAAATTCTAAAACCATGAATATTTAGATTTTTTAATATGACATTAGATAAGGTTGTAATACCAAAAAAAATAAATTTTAGACACATTTTTTTGGTCAATTTAAGCCTTATCATTTTAATAAACCCATAGTTATTCTATTTCAATTTTAACTAAGGTAACCAAAGGTTGAATTTTAAAATAGTGTAGTTTTAACATATTTTAAGTAAATTAGACCTCAAATGAATATGTTAGGGAATTTTGAACCATATTATAATTAATATAATTTTTTATAATTTTTTATTATTTTTAAATAATTTAATAAAACATTATTTTGGAAAAATATCAATAGTGTCAATTGCGACAGTATTCATTTATGGATTTTTTAAAATACCAAGATAACAAGTTAAACCTGATCCATATATTATATTATATATTTATGGGGTAATGGTCATCTATAAAATTCATTGGATATATTAAATTTCCCATGTTATATTCATTTTAATATTTTTAATAACATTTGTTTGTTATCTTCATTAATAAAATAATTACAACATCAGTTTTTTGTAATTATTTAATATACAAGTTTTTTAAATAAAAATTAAAAATAAAATACTAGTATAAGGATAAATACTCTATATTTAAAAATAATACTCATATTTGAATATATAGTTTATAAAATCCTACATTAAAATAGAAATATTTATTAGAAGTTGAATGTGAAAACATTAACAGCACTGTAAATAAATTATTTTGAATGTCATAAAATTTTCCATATGTCTCCATATGGTCAATAATTAGACCTTTAGATGATTATGTTCATGATATACGCTATCAATAATATTTTTTCATGTGTTTTTTCTTTTAATGGTCATTAAAAATTTTTTAGAAAATATTTTATTTATGTTTCATCAATTAAATAATTTATCCATCGTTAATGTATAATACATTAAGGTAATTACTTTTTTCCTAAAAAGTTAAAAAATAATTAACATGATAAAGGAAAAAATATCATTAAAATGTTTTTAACCATTGAACATTTCTTCTGTATAACCTTATATTAAAAATGATATAGTTATGAAAATTTGAGTAAGACCTATTTAGTTTATCTTTAAATAAAATATACTAAATGTTCTAATCTCAACCAAGGGGATTAAAAATGATAGAATTTAAACCCAAGTATTTCTAATATCAAGTCAAAATTATCTAATGATATTATTATAGGTGTTATGTTAATTTTATAATATTATTTTTACCATTAATTAAAAGATTTAATTTAAGATATTAATAAAAATTTATTGATGATATTATTCATAATTCCCAAAAATAAAAATAAATATATTTACATATTTTTTATCCCTTGATTCAAAATATGGATTTTTTTTAAATTTTTTAAAAAGGAATAATTTTCAGTAATTAATATAAAATTAATCCCGTTGTTAGAATGAGACAACGAGTTTTGAATGTTAAAACATGGAAAAAATACGAAAAAGTGTTTACCTCAACATTCAATATAAAATTATTTCCAATGAACTTAATTATATTAATTGATAAAAGATTAATATATTTATATTTTAAAACCATTAGATAATATAACTAAACCATAAAAATTATTTTGATGAGTTTTTTTTTTCAATTAAAATTTAGTATATTTTTTCGATTCATCAAAACATAACCCTAATCAGAAAAATATCAAATTTTAATCCAAAGTAAAATTTTATATACTTATTTTAAATAATAGTGTTATTTTGTTATATAGAATATATAAAAGTGTGAAAAACTATATTTAAAATGGATGCCCCCACAAAATGTTGTAAAATTACATTTTTTTAAAAATAGTTCCTTTTTCCAAAAAACTGAATTTGTTCTTATTTCATGTCTATAAAACATATAAATGAATTACAAACATTTTACTGAATATATTACATATATATTTAATTAATAAAATCCTTCATGTGTGATTTTATTATTTTTATAAACTCACTTACTTGAAATAAAATACTTTTTCAGAATAATGCTAATATTTTTCTTACCCACCATTATATTGACTTGGTTATAATTTAACATAATCATATATAGTTTTTCACTTAGAATTTGTCATTCATGAATTTAATTCTATCCAAATAAATTGAATTTTTGTGTAACACATACTAGGTATAGTGTTGGGTATACCATAAGCTTTGTTGGTGTTGCGAGTAGCGCAAGACAATCATGGTTTTGGATAAAAAAACAAGACATCAAAGAAATTAAAATGAATATATCTCATAAAATACTAGATTGTTACATTATATCCCCCTTAAAATTAATTTATCCCTTTAATATTTTTTGGGTTGTAAAATTATTAATACTAGAAATTTTCTTTCATAGAAAACCACATTGTAAATATGAAGTCTAAAAAATCATTTTAAAATAGAATAGTTAGAAAGTAACAATTCCTGATGTAAATAATTACTAGGTATCTACGTAAGATAACATAGTTGAAGATTTGGGCATGTATGAAAAGAATAAATAATAATAGATATTGATAATGATCACTAATCACAAAAAATGAGTGGCCCAAAGAAAGTTAACAATCACAAAACTATAAACTAAAGAAGAATTATAGAGGTAATTGATATCATAAAAAAGGAAGATAATATGAATCCCTTTTACATCATAACCCCTTTTACTAATGTTGAATAATTTTCACGATAAGAAATACTTACTATATTTTAGCGCAATCTAACTGTTGTTCAAACCTTGAACAGTATCCTCTTAATCTTTTATTCCAAGAAAACAAGTTGTATTTGTCATTACTAAAACATTAGTAGCTCATTTGACCCATAAATAGAATGACAGGTCATTAGATATGTGTTTATCCAAAAAAATGTTATCACATGTTAAAAAATATAAATTTGTCCACCTATAGTGATATAATGCTTTTGTCTAAAAAACATCATCATAAGTTTAACATATAATTTCCATAAATTGACAACCATACAATCCTTTAGAATGATAAAAATCCAAAACATTAGAAAGTGGTGAACTCAATGAACTAAACCTTTATCACCCATATATCATAAGTTGTTTCTTATTGGACACATTCAAAGCATATGAACACCTTCATCATGTGTTATCTTGAGTTATGGTAATAACCTAAATTATCATATATAATTTTTGAAAACATGCTTGTTTTGTTATTATTAAGTCCAAAAATATTTAAACATCATCCAAGATAGAATAAACTTTATTTAAAAAAAATCATTAATATGTTATAAGTAAACCATTACTGTTAAATTTACTTATTCCTAAACATCAAATATTAATCGAAAATATCATTATCTAATAATCATGATCATATTAAAGGTTTTTCATAAAAAACATATGTTTATCCAAATATTATTATCTATTTAGGTTATTAATGATTGTCAACAAAATTATAGGATTTTAACCAAAACTTATACTTATAATTATGAACATCCCAAGACACATCCTTATAAATATTTCTTGGGATCTTAGTAAATTTTTCTCATCCTAGATTCAAAATCTTAACTAAACCTTCAATATGATACCAAATATAATGAACCAAGCTTAAATTACATGGAAATTACATTACTTTTGCAGAATAATTAATACATTCCACGAAAAGACAC
Source organism: Viscum album (assembly GCA_963277665.1). Classification (NCBI taxonomy): domain Eukaryota; kingdom Viridiplantae; phylum Streptophyta; class Magnoliopsida; order Santalales; family Viscaceae; genus Viscum; species Viscum album. Next base: position 2,105,664,731 of record OY728165.1, read on the forward strand.
CAAAATATCATATCAGTTCGGTGAATTTGAAAACATGAAACACATCCCTATAATTTTGATAAAGATATTGAACACCTTCCATAAACATATTATCCTTTAGTTTTCCTACCTAAAACCTTTATTTATTACCTGGGGAAAAGAAAACTTATGAAAAGGGTTATATTAGATGTTTAATAAGGGTAAAAAAGGAAAATATCAAACAAAACATGAACATAATAATGTAATAACATGAACATAAATATTGAAAATAATCCCATGTATAAAATATATCTAAATCTTGAGTCATGGAGTAAATCATGGTAGTTTATAAGGAATAAATCATAATAACACATGAGCTATAGGAAAATAACATTGGCATAAACCATGAAATTGTGGAAAAAACATAAAGATAGAAATAATTTATATATTAGCCAAGTATCATTTCAAAGACCATAACAGTGGAAAAATTACATTACTAAACTATGTTAAATTCTCATTCCAACCCTGTATTACTAAACTGTGATCATTTCCTGTTCCATCCCCGTGTTACTGAACTGGGATCAATTCATGTTCTACTACTGTCAATATTATGAGATTTAAATCGTTAACCAATTAATTGGAGGAAAATATAGGTCTCACCCAATCTCATAATGTAATAATTTTTACACGTTCCACAAAAAATAAATCATTCATCATAGAATATCCCAAAGAATAAAATGGTTTTCTTAAACATCATTCTATAAAAACATAATACATGGTAAATAAATTGATTTTATAAATATATTTCCATCATAAAAATAATATAATAATAGTAATAATAGTTATAGTATTCTGGAAACAAAATCATATTAAAAAATTCCATCTAAGATGAAAAATAATTTTGATAAAACACTTGAAATTAATTCTTGTGGAAAATATGCTTTCTTCTCGAAATTTGTTATATTTTCTCAAAATACCATGAAATTTTAAAAGAAAAATAATTTCATTGAAACTATACTTAATGGGAAAATGTGTCTTTAAAATCTAAAAAACCCATTTATTCCATATATATTAAAAATCATTCTTCTCATACTTTTTCTAGAAAATTAAAAAAGACCTCCTATCGAAAATGAAAAAAAATTCATTAAAAAAATTTAAAAAAACTTACAAATGTTTAAAATATACATTAGTAAATTTTATAATAATTGAAAGAATATTTTGGAATAAATATTTAGTATTCATGGAAATGTATGATAAGTATACCACATTATAAACTTATTTCTAAAAAATATCAGATAATAATGAGATATCAAAATTATCCATTACCATAGGTCTATGATCCTTCATACATATATCAAAATCCTGTATGAGGGTTTAAATAATGTCATGAACTTATTCTAGAATCATATTCTGTTTTATAATATCATAAGTGATCAGGTTATTACCCATTTGTTAATAACATTATTATTCGTCCATCGGGTATTAATTTCTTTATTTTCTTATTTGTTTTTTATCTGATATGTTCTTGTTCCTCATATTATATTATTGTTATATCATTTACATAATTTTATTCTTATAATATATATCATATTTATTCTTCTATTATTTTATATAATTATACTTTAATGATGGCAATGTAGATTGAGTCACATCGCATCATGAAGATGGTAGGTAGTACGTATACATGAGGGATGATATCATTCCCATAACTATATAATGGTATTGAAGTGGACGAAGTATATAATAACACACAATAAATATAATTTTATAATAATCATATATAGTTATTATTTAAATTATTACACCCATCAAAGTAACTTTGTGATGAAAAACAGATTACACCCTTATGTGGAGACGGTAAGCCATACATACACACTCGTGGTGATTTTGTCTTTCCTAGGATGAATAGATGGTTGGATATGGTTGTTCCATAAATATAATAATATCACATAATATAATTTATAATTTAGTTATTAATTTTGGATAGAAACAACTAAATAAGTTGGTTTAGAATAAAAAATAAGTTTGAAATAATCAGTAGAAAAGACTACCTCTTCTTTGATTAGCTCCCTCTATATCTGCTCTTAAAGGAACTAGAGTTGTTATTTTGATAAGAACATCACCTTTATAATGTGACTGAAGATGTATAGAAGGGTAATGGGAAGGGTAAATTTTTTCTCGAAAGATCAATGTGAAATTAATTTTTGAGGGATGATGTACCCTTTTATAATTTAGTTGAGGGGCACATTGGGAATCTCCAAAAAAAATTAATTTATAGTAAAATCAAACGACATATAAAAACCTCCAAAATGTAATATTTTAAAATATCATATCATATAAGTTTGAAATATTATCAATAAATAAATGATATATTAGTATTTATATCTATTTAATCCTTATTATTTTAAATAACACTTAGTTATTCTATTGTAATTTTAGTCAATGTATCAAATGTTTCAATATTGAAATAGTTTTCATTTTTATTATTTCATGTAAATTATAAAATAAATGAATAATTTATAATTTTAGACCATTTAATAATTATTCTATATTTTTAAAAATATTCTTTTATATTTATGTAATTTAATAAAACATTATTTTGAAAAAAATATCAATTGTGTTAATTTTAACACTATTCATTTCATGGTTTTTTACAAAAAACAAGATAAAATGATAACCTAGAAAAAAATATTTTTTATATCCGTAATGGGTAAATTTTATCTATAAAATTCATTGGATATTTTAATTATCCCAAATAATATTTTGTTTAATATTTTTAAAAACATTTTTTTGTTATCTCTATTAATAAAATAATTACAACTTCAAGTTTGGGTAATTATTTAATATACTTATTTTTTTTGAAAAAAATAGAAAAATAAAATACAATGATAAAGATATAAACTCTATATTTCATATGAATACTCATAGTAAAATATACCTTCTGAAAAATCCACAATAAATTTTATTATATTTATTAAAACAATATTGTCAAAACATTAAGATGACTTTATATAAAAAATTATAAGTGTCATAATCTATTCAATATGGATCCAAATGGTCAAAAAATTTAACTTTAGATTAATATAGTAGATATATACTATAAAACATTTATTTGGTCATATTTTTATTACTTTTACTTGTTATTATCCTTTTAATAAAAAATATTTTTTTTTTGATTTTTCATGAATTAAATAATTTGTGCATCATCAATGTATAATCCTTTAATGTAATAATTTATTTCCTAAAAATTGAAAATAAATTACCATGAAAAATAAAAAAATTTTAGATTTAAAATGAGAATTTATGTTCTAAATTATCTTATGTATAAACTTATATTAAAAATAATATAATTATTAATATTTGAGTAAGACATATTTAACTCTTCCTTAAATAACATAAATTAAATGTCAGAATGACACCCAAGTGGAATACAAAGGATACCATTTTGACCCAATGGTGATTTAGGTTGACAAAAAGTTATCCAATGATATCTGTAAAAGAGTTCAGAATGTTTTTTAATATTATTTTTATCTTTAATTACCCTATTCATCTTTTTACCATATAAAAAAAATTTACTGACGTTACTATTCATAATACCAAAAAAATAAAAGAATGATATTTATATAATTTTGAAAAAATTATTACAAATATGGAATGATATTTTGAAAATTCCAAACATATAAGTTCTAGTAATTAAATTAAAATTAATCCCATGGTCTGTATATGAAAACAAGTTTTAAAAGTTACAACATTGTAAAATATTGAAATGTTTTTAAATCAAAATTAAATGTAAAATTAATTCATATCAACTAAATTATATTAAATGATAAAATAATATATATATATATATATTTATATATTTATTCTAAAACCATAAATATTATAACTAACCATCTAAATTATTGCGATGAAAGAAGTTTTTTTCAATTAGAATTTTTTTATATTTTTTCTATTCATCAAACCATTAAACATATCATAAAAATATCATGAATTCATACAAAGTAAATTTATATATCTTGCATTCAATGAAAAATTTTACATTTTTAAATAGTATATATAAAAGTTTAAATACTATATTTAATATGGGGCTCCATCAATAGGTGGTAAAACTACATTTTTCGATACACACTTCTTTTATCTGAAAAATTGGATTTCTTATTATTTCATCTCTAGAAAACATTTAAGATTAATTTTAAAAATTATATTGAAAATATTAAATATATATTTCCTTAATAATTTCCACAAAGAGTGATTTTTTTAATTTATAAACTCATTATTTTAATTTAAATAGTTTTTCAGAATAAAGTCAATATTTTTCATACCAGCCATTATAATAAATATGTTATATGGTAACATAACAATATTTAGTAGTTCACATAAAATTTTTATGAGTGAAATTTATTCTATAAAAGGAACATTAAATTGTGTATAACGCATTCTAGGCACAATGTTGCATATACCTCAAGCTATGTTGGTGTTGAGTGTAGTGAAAGTTTATCTTTATGTAGCATACAACACAATACATCAAAGTAATTAAAAAGAATATATCTCATAAAAATTTTGTGGTGTTACCTAATATAAAGAAGGTAAATGTGGATTAGAGAGATTCCTTCAGAAAAATGAGTTATTATAATGAAATATCTGATAGTGTTATCTTAATTGTTTACATCGGAAGGAGGTTTGAGAAGATATACAAAGAGTTTATAATGTCATCAATCTTGATTATACAGAGAAGTATTTTAAATGTTCATAAATAAAGACAATATGATTCAATGATTATAAAGATTATTGATACATAGATTTGAATAATTTCATCTGAATATTGTTTACTATGAACATTAAATGGCTTAAAAGGTAGTTAAATTAATTTTTAGTTGAGATGGATATTTAAATTATGAGCTTTCAATTATTACTAAATTATATTGTTAGTAGGATTATATAAAATAGCTTTGTATCATTGAGAATGATCAATTACTATTATAGAAGTGTGAAAGTGATGATTTATTTGTGAGAGATAATAACATGAGTCTCCAACCAAGATTATGTTTAGTCATATATAGAGATGTGAGATGGATGGATTATGTATAGGATGAAGAAATAGAAGCATACAAAAGTTTCTCAGATCAGAGGGAATTGAAATTAGTATTAGTAGACATAGTGAATTATTTAGTGAAAAATCTACCAATGAGAAATAGAGTAAGTGCATCTGATAGAGAATAGTAAAGCTAGTGGCATCGGACAGAGCATACAGAATAGAGGTTAACTGGATAGAATCTAATAAGGATTTTTTTGGGAAATGTTCTATAAAGGTGGGATTGATTTAGTCATGATCATTATAAGATAAAGATAAAGTTTCAAGACTAGTATAATCTTTATAGAGGTGTTAAGGATCTCAAAGAAGTTGTACACAAGTAAATTCAATGAAAATTCCTTGTTGTGAATGAATATTTGAAGAAAATGATCATTCTATAGTGAACCAACATAGAATAAGTAGGATACTATAGCTAGTTAGTATAAAAAATTTGTGAAAGGGATTTTGGATGTGGGGTATAACTAGTCATAATGGATGTCGAGATAAGGATGGTTAGGGGTACAACAAACCGTAATTGAAAAGTTGATTTCTTGGAGGAAGAATTAGGGTAACAAGAGGAATGATTACTAGTGTGTACAGCAAAGTGTTCCCAATTCCTTTATAGTCAGGAATGTAGTTAGTAAAGAATTATGTTGTCAAGGGATAACTTACATTGAAAAGAATCAATCAATGCACCAGAAAATATAAATACCATATGTTGATCTATCTATTTATACTTACTTAATATGAGTTCATATTGTGACAAAAAATTGAATGGATTAAAACTGAAAAAATTTCAAAATATGTTTTCATAGAAGAATATTTAAAATTTTGGAACCATTAATTTACCCCCTCCCACTATCAGTGATATGAAACTAATTTTCAAAATACAAGTGGTATCAGAGCATATGCTTCCTATGAAATATCTAATTATCAAATTTTGATGGAGAATATATGTTCAATTAATAACATGGAGGTGCCTTTATTCTATGGTAAAAAAATCTCAATTTGAGGAATTGTATGTTACCATCCTATATCTCTATTTTCTTAGAAGTTAGATGATAAAACAGTGGTATTTTCTCTTATTAATGATGTTTCTATGATAGAAACTGAGAAGAGAAATTTGGAAGTTAATGGAAAAGTTCAAAATTCAATTTGTATGGAACTATAATAGAATGTTTATAATAATTTTTTTTGAGTTTTTTTAGATAAATAGGAATCGAATAATATGAGAATTAGTTGTTTTGTATACATCAATTTCAGTGAATCTTTATACCAAATACGTAAGTTCAAATTTGAACATATGGAGATGTGTGATGAAAAAAGTATTGATAAATAATTTTCAATATTTATTGATATTTTAATAAATATCATGAATTTTAGTGAGAATATAGATGATTATACTATTTTTAAGAAAGTGATGATATAATATCTAATTGTATTTGATGGAAAGGCGATATCCCAAAAATATCAAGGGTATATATCACTAGATTAACTTTAGAGTATTATCTTAATATATGAAATGATGAAGGAAATGATCATTAAGTAGAATGATAAGGAATAAATAATATTCAAACTTTTTTTAAATATGATGATCATAAATAAATAAATAGATAAAATTTTTGTGATTTATATGTGGATGAGGTTAAACAATATTTCTACAAAGATATTACTCATATTTTATTGAGATACAAAATGGGAAATAATGATAGAATATGTAAATAATATCTTAGGTGTTAGAATATTAATAATAGTGGATATTTTAAGGAAAGTATATTCATAATACAATTTATAATTTATATTTAAATTATAAAGAAATAATTTCTCAGAAGTATAAGTAAGAGTAATATAAAAAAGTATTCCCAAAAAGAGTAAGAATTTGTTGATAAGAATAGATTAGGATGATCAAACCTCATAGACTGAATCAGATGGTGAGGTCAACTTCATAGATTATTTGAAAATGTAAATTAATTCATCTATTAGTGCTTATTATAATGTGGAAAATAAATTAGAATTTAAATTTTTACTAAAATAGAATCTATAATTTTATCATAAGAAAATCACAAAACTCAAGAAGGAATGAATGAAGTTAAGGAAACAAACCATAAAAATAACTTTTTCGGGTAATGAGAATATCAAAAAGGATTAAAATTACATTAATAAGAGTAAATAATAAAAAGTATTAATTTCTGAGATAGAAAATAAGATGAATAATAAGGAAGATAAATCATAACGATTATAAAATATTAATAAGGAAAAAAATATTGTTGAGGAAAGTAAGAAAAAAAATTTGAAGTTAGTTGAGTTTGAAAAGTTGGTAAAATATATTGAAGGAAAATTAGATGAGAAATATGAAGAGTATTAATATACATATTAAATTATTATTAAATAATAAATAATGTTAAAAAAATTACATATAATACTTCACTGGTGTAGTATATGTTAAAGATGAACTTCTAAATATCACAAAAAGATTGGTCCTTGGTGGCTTATTGATACTTCTTCCAAATAATATAAATATATAATTGAATTTTATTATCATTTAGGATCAAAATTTATGTTGGAGTCAATTAATAATAATATGATTAGTGAGAAATAATCTTTTGAATTGAAGAGTGAAATATGACAATATGATCTCCCCGTGAATAAAGATTCACACAACTTCCAAAGAGACAACAAAAAAATCATCAGAGTAGTACTACTGTGAATCTAAGATATCATTATTGAAGGTTAATTTAATGTGTTATGGTTTATTCATTCAAAAAGAATACTCATAATGGTATAATATATCTATATTGAGAAATAGGTATAATTTATATAGAAGATATGATAAAAATATAAGAACTAACTTGTCAAGAAAACATAATGAGGAAGAAAAGAATGTTCTAATGTATAAAAATGTTAAATTTCAAGTGAGGAATATAAGAATCCATATTTTTTTTCATGTAATGAAATAAATAATAGTTATTTGTCCTAATCATTTATCCAAGGTTATAAATACAGTATAATCACAATAGAATGACGAAGAAAAAGGAAGGGGGCATGATTCAAAAAATGAGAATAATGTTGATGAAAAACTATCTTCATATGGTGACTTGAGAATTAAAATGAAATGCGGAGGTGCGATAAAGATTGGTATAGTAAAAAGGATTTCAGAACTCTCTTCCCTAACCCAGAATAATGTATAATAAGTACATTGAATACTCAAAGAAAATGAGATATTTCTAAAACTGAAATGAAAATGAAAAATTCATCTGAAGGTCCAATAGAGGATAAGGATTACATTGAAAAATCTATAAAGGATTATCACATGGAAGAACTATAATTAAATGCAATGTTATATAAGAATACGAATAATAAGTCTATACTGATATAAGAATCTTAGATTGAATTTTACTTTTAAGAAGTATTGATGTTCTTCTTAATTCCCAATATTAGTATTTATATATACTAATTTGAATGGAATTGATGGAGATGAAGTTAAAGAACTGGTTAAGTGTTTTAGTGTTTTAATAGTATAAATAAATAACTATCATGTAAAATTAATATAACCACGATGAAAGATTAGGGTTTTTGCTTTAGGGGGAGAAAATTGAAATCAAATATATGAGTATTTAAAATTTATTGGTTGTATAAAACTGGTCTTCATGGAGGAATGATAATTTTTAATAATGAAATTATGTGGGGTATATTTATATTTATGAAATGTTTTAATGTGTTTTTAAATATGGAGAATTTTTTATCTCCCCAAACATAATTATATCTCCCCTAATATTAAAATATTCAATTAAACATCAGAAAAGTGTTATGTAAGAAAGGGGTTATGAAAATTTTTGATAAAATTGATTAATAAATAATATTTTATACAATGGTTTCACCAATTTAGACATAGAATTTTATTATTAAAGGTTAATTTATTATATATACATGTTATAATATTCTTTCCTTGAGTAAATTTCCCCGGATTTTAAGATGAAAGATGATTTGAGATTGACCATGTAACGAATTGAACTATTATAAAAAACATTCCCTTATGATTTAATGTTTTATTTTGTTATAGTGTTTTATGAAACACATTAACATGTTTAATTATATCTAATTTGATTCAAAATAACATTAATAATCTTTACTATTGATAATATAACTGTTAAATAGTGATCACATGATTTGTATAAATATATGGCTTTAACAAATCCAATTAACACAGACAACAGAAGTGATAGTCTCATGGAGTATAATCATGCCTAATGATGTCCATTTCTTGAACTTTCTTAGGAATATATAGTCTATTGGATTTTCCATTGACCAAACCCAAGTTTTTATCTAACAACTTAAGCATGAGATAAACCGTTTACAGGAGAAGTTCATGCTCATCGAGATCACGACCAAAACAATGTTCGCCGATCGACCCAACAAAAGTATCAACACCAAAAAAATTACTCTTAGTGTGGATACTATTGTATTAAAGTTATTAGTATCAATACCATAATAATATGAATATGTATATTTTATAGAATAAATAATTTATTTTAAATTTTATTGTTACATCTTAAATTATATTGATTTTGATTCAATGAAATGCAATTTGTATTTTTGAGTAATATTCAATTTGAATTAAAGAATTTATTTTTATTAAATATTATTTTTAAATAAATATTATTTTAATAAAATTTTACTATTAAATATGTTTTATTAATTATAAATTGTCAAATAATTTTTATGAAGTGAAATGTACTTTTTATAAGGGTTCAAAAAATCTTTTATTTCTAAAAACCTGGAATTTTTAAAACATATTTGGAATCTTATTTTAAAAGTTAAAATGAATATATTTTTTAAAAAATATATTTTTATAATATAAATATTATTATTGGAATCAGAACATCTAAATTACCCAATGGTTAATTTTTATTAATTTTGTAAGACAATCGAATTTGTGGGTAAAAATTAAATACCTTATAAATATACAATGTGTTTTATGATATCAAAATACCACAAAAATGATGTAATAAATACTATAATTTGTATAATTAGTAAAATATATATTTTCCCCCTTAAATAATGTGATTCTATGTCTATTTGATTATTTTTATTAATCCTTAATGAATCCTCAAAACCCATAAATCTATTTTATAGATTAAAATTCATTAATTTGAATGTTTAAATAACCTCCACATAATCAAGGGAATTATTTTAATATCTTAATCCCATTTCCTAATATATTAATGAAAACAACTCCATATGGGAATCCCCATGGTCAAAAACTATGGAAGGTTTGTGGTTTCGAATGTTTTATTATATAGAGTCTACCATATAAGTTTGTGAAATATTAACAAATTCCCTACCTGTTCCCTGTATATACCCACCTAAAATCCCACTTATCTTAACTAAAAATATATGGATAACGTCTCTACTATTCCATCCTCTCTATAGAATCATTCTATGGTTCCCCAAGATCTCATGAGTCCCCTTTTCATGATTTTGGAGTCACACTCTCAAGTAAGGGTTCCTCCCTTTTATCTCTTTATCGATATTTATTTATCTTGTTATACTGTTTTATTTTCAATTAATAATGTTGGGGTATGATTTTAAAACTCCTTCACACTCCCCTTATTATTTATAAATTATTATATACCCCTTTCAGTTTCATTAATCCCTCTCAATGTTCACCTGTTTCCAAGATAAAATTTTATAAGTATCCTTTCCTTTCACTTTTTATTCATGCTTATTTATTATCACGTGACTTCATTTTCTATTTTTGTGGATGAGGAAATGTTCCTACATGTCTATATTACTATCAAATTCATGTAAAAATTATGATATACCCATTTCTCTCTCATTAACCCATTTTAAGAATTTTTATGTGACACCACTATGCTACCGAATTTTCACCATTATTTTCCATGCCAAACCATTTGTGTAGTGAATATCATACCCATTTCCTATAAAGGGTGTTCAATTTTATAAACATATACATTTTTATTGTGGAATTAAATTTATTTATTCCATAGTCATTCATCATTAAATAAATTATTATGATGAATGAATCTATATTCTATGATCGATTTGGAACACTTATTTATTAGAATGAAATGAAAGTGATGGGTGTGCTGGGAATTATATAGAGCAAAAATACATTGAGTAATGTTTCGTATCATGATATATCATGTTGGGAATGGTTTTAACCTTATTAATTTATGGGAATTTATCCACCATGATGTCTTAGTGGTTTTTCCTTGGCCTATGTTTATGATGCTATGTTTTAAGTTGTTGCCACATTTCTCATGTTATGATTATCATGTTATATCATGCTTTATTATTCATGTTCATTTATACCCATTGTTACTTATATTTTATAACATATATTATTATGTTAATTTTATTCCATGTTTATTCCCTTACTAGTATTTATATTTCACAGCTTTCTTATGTATTTCCCCATGTTATCCAATATAGCTTAAATCTCATGCATGTTAAAGAAGTTTTCAATTTAGATATTGCAATTAATGTTTAAATTTGTAAAGCAATGTACCAATTTCCAAAAGATACAATACTTATCAATATTTTAGGTGGAGTTAAGTGTAATTATATGTAATTAATTAATGTTTGAACATGCAATAAATATTAGGGTTGTATATTTGGCATCAAAGGAAAAGGTTGGTTATTTTTTGCGATTGAGATTAGAAAACTCTAGCAAAAGACTTTGGGATAATATTATGTATAAGAATATATCACTAATGTTTTGGTGATTATAGTGTATGTGGTTTATTAACATGATAAATATCTATATGGATAATATATGTTTATGTGGTTCTGCTACAGATGTACCTCAGGGTAACAACTCTGACAATCTGTCATGTCCCTTACTCAGGGTAACCTGGTACATGACATCGGGCCATACTACGCACCTTGTTTGACATACTCAATTTATATGCTATGGTAAATCCATAATATTAGTATGATACATTATAAAAAGGAAAAAAATTTCTATAAGAATATATCTTATTTAATAGATCATGGATAACATAGATGAAAGCCTATAAATTCATAAGTTACGGAAATACATGTAATTTAAAAGTAGTCCATTTAATGTCATTGGATTATCCTTTGTGTGTTTAATAGTTTTAAAATAATAATTCCCAATTTTCCTTTTATTCTATCCAATGGACGGAAATATGTTGAATTGGGTAATCAATCACCGTGATGGGAAATGTGGCGACTGCCCCAACAAGATTCCCAACCTAGTGGGAGTAGGAATTTTGAAATTCATGATGATACATTCTCAACTGACATAGGGTTTGAATTTAAACATATATCTGGAGGAGTTTGCAACACCCCTAATATATAACAAGACTCAATCTAATGTTTTATTCAAAAAAGGCCTCCAACATTCAATGGTTCATCTGATTCTATAACCGTCAAACAATGGACCAACTCCATTGAGAAAATATTCTCAATATTTCAATGTTCAGGAGAAGAGATTCTTATATTGGATATTTATAATATATAGGGTGAAGCTAATGAATTGTGTAAATTGATAATAAATATAAAGATCAAGGAAGAGATCTAGGTAACAGGGTTGGAGGATTTCTAGAAAAAAAATTTGATAAATATTTTACCAACATCATCCAACTTAAAATGGAATGGGATTTCATTAACCTCTAGAAAAAGATGAAGAATCTATTAAAGTGTATAAAGATAACTTCACAATGATTCAAAAATATTCCTATGGATTTTTTTGTTACCTCTATGTGAAGGGTTGACTGATTAATTGGTGTGCTAAAACCTAGCCTATTGAAATCTTTGGTGATCTGTAACATTGATAGCTGTGAATAAACTGTTCGATGTGCCTTAATAGTAGATATTGATTATGGAAAATCGTAGAGGAATCATGGAGATAATAAGTGTAACATGGAGATAAATTAGTGTGGTCTAATATAGGGTTCTAACAATTCCAAGAAATTTCAACATCCCACTTTCTATATGTGTAGAAAGAAGCTTCCAAGAAATTGCTAGATTGGGATCAGTAAATGCCTTATGTGTTGGAAAGAAGGGTACCTAGCCAGTGATTTCCTATAGGAAAAACCCTCTACTGTGATGGAGGAATGTAATTCTATAGTCACCCATAACCATGTTTATCATTTCTAAAATTGAAAGAAACCAGGTAATTTTTGAAACCAATTCCATAAGACATGGCTCTTTGGAGACAACCAACAACCTTCCTAGATAAAAGGGAGATATTTTTATGTCAAAACTACTGAATAGGATCCCGACAATGAGGTGGTGATAGTTACCCTAGTTATTCATTCCTGAATAGTGATCACACTTTTCAATTTTGAATCTACATAGTCTTTTATTTCAAAAATGATTTGTATAACAATTCAAACATTGTAAAAAATTAGGGAAGTGGAGTTATCCATGAAAAAAAGACAAAATTATTGAATCCGAATCATATTACTCATCCCCTATCAAAATTAGTGGAATTAACTTCTTAGAGAACCATTTCATACTCCCTTTGGATTAATTTGATTAAATTATGGGCATGGATTGTCATTCCCTTTATATAGACAACATTAATTTCCATAATAATGAAATAATTCTCTATTTCTTGAATCAACTCCTAATTTTGTACAAGTGAAATGTAAATGATAAATCTTATATAGTACCATCATCTCATGAATAGATATTATTGACCTATAATAATGTGTATATAGCTCTAATAATTGAGTCTAAAAAATGAATCATCCTTGAAGACATGAAAATTATGATCGAATATGATGATGTGTTTTCTGGGGAATTGTCTGGTCTTCATCCTAGTTGAGAGTCTAAATTTTCAATCAATCATATACATCATCCAATACAATTATCCAATAATCCTTATATAATGGATTTTTTGGAACATGAGAAGCTGAAGAAACAACTACAAGGGAATCTAGATAAGTTTTTCACAAATCCAAGTGCCACACCTTTGGTTGCACCAGTCCTCTTCGTTATGAAGAAAGATGGGTGAATGCACATTTTCATTTATTATCGTGAGATAATAAGATCCTGAAAAATAAGAAGTGTCCACTAACATGGATTTATAACTTGTTAGATTAGCTACGTGGAGAACAACTCTATTCTAAGGTGGATATTTGGTTGAGATATTACCATGTTAGGGTAAAGTATGAGGATATCCGCAAGGCTTATTTTATACAAGGTATGGGAACTATGAATTCATATAAATTCCATTTAGTCTCAATAATTCTCTATAAATATTCATGGACATGATCAATTTATTCTTTATAGATTAACATTACAATTTTACCATAGTCATTATAGAAGATATGATAATATACTCTAAAATTAAGGAGGAGCATGAGGAGAATTTGAGCACTGAGCTGAAGGCATTGTGAATGGAAAAGAATTTTTCCAAGTACAAAAAATGTGTGATATGGTTGAATGATGTCTCTTTATTGGAGAATATCGTCATATGAGGTGGGATATCTGTAAACCCTTCAAAAATAGAAGTAATTGAAGGATGTAAGAGACCATTTTCTATGATATAAGTCAATATTTTCCTTGTGTTAGCTAGGTATTATTGATGATTCATGAGAAATATCTCATGATTTTCAAACACTCCTACCAAACATACTATGAGTGGAGTAAGTTCTCTTGTAATGATGAATGTGAAGAAAAATTGAAGGAGTTTAAGAGGAGGCTTATCAATGTGATTGTGCTCAAACTACCCACATATGGAGAGATTTTATGTTATTCAATGTTGATTTCAAGAAGCGTACGTGCAATGTGTTTATGAAAATGGAAAAGTCTTTGCCTATGCTTCAAGGAAGTTGAATGTTCATGGAAAGAAAAAAACAATACATGATTTGGAGTTGGTTTTAGTGACCTTAGGTTTAAATATATGGCCGAATTATCTCTTTGGGGAGAAGTTTGAAATATATATGGATCAAAAAATCCTCAAGTATATATTCACACAAATAGAATTGAATATGAAATGAAGAAGATGGTTAGAGATGATCAAAGACTATGACTACATAATTAACTACCATCTTAAGAATGCGAATAAAGTGGAAGATTATCTAAGTATAAAGGATCAAAAAATTATTTTAGTGATGATAATTGAGAAGTATACTGTCTTCCTAGATTTAAATAGAATAGAAATTGGAATTATAAATGAAATAACATCATCAATCCTTTCACAACTGATTGCTCAACCATCTCTTCTAGAGAGGTTAATGGATGCTAAAAGAGTATATGAGGGAATTTAGAAGAAAGTGGAAGCTATAATGAAAGGTAAATCCCTTAATTTAAATTTTAATGATGAATGTATTGTGATATTTGGGTCAATAAAATGTATACCATAAAATCCTATTTTAATGAAGTTTTTTCTAGGTGATGCACATAGCTCAACCTTATCCATCCACCTTGGAAGCACAAATATGCATCAAGATCACTGATAACACAATTAGTAGGACAATACGATAAATGAGACTGAATAATACATACCAATATGTATTTTTTTCATCAAGTTAATGAGTAAATTGAAAATCGAAGGGGATAATTCAACCATTACCCATAAATTCCAGGAAATGGGAAAACTCCACCATGGACTTTGTTACTAATCTTCCAAATACGTCAAGAGGGAATAATTCTATATGGGTTATGGTGGATCATCTTACAAATACTTCACAATTAATTGTGATACAAGAGTAATTATCACCAGATATACTTACACGGATACACATTAGAGAAATGGTGAGGCCATATAGTGTACCACTATCGATTGTATCTAATCGAGATTCCAGATTCTCCTCAATGTTCTAGAAAAGCTTTCAACATGCTCTAAACACTGAGTTTAAATTTATCATAACACATCACCATAAATATGATGTCCTATCAAAGTGGAATATCAAGACACTTGAGGAAATATCGAGGGCATGGAAAATTGAATTCAAAGGATGACGTGATAAATACCATCCTATGGGGGAGTTTACATACAACAATAGTTTCTACTAGATCATATAGGAGGTTCTCAATGAATACCTTTATGAGAAGAAACATAGGACTCCTGAATGCTGGAATGATGTTGGGGAACAAAATATTTTTGGTGCTAAAATGGACAAGGAAATGGGGGAAAATGTTAAGACTATTCATCAACATATCAAGGATCTTGAGAGTTGACAAAATAGCAATGCTGACAATCATCAATGAGACCTAGATTTTGATGTTAGAGCAGTGGACTATCGACTTACACTTCCATGTAATATATATTCTGTTCATGATATATTCCACGTATCATTCTTGATAAAGTACATACATGAACCCTCAAATGTACTAAATTCCAAGGTGGTACCATTAGATAATTACCTCTCTTATGAGGATCATCCAGTGAAGATCTTAGATTCTGGAGTCATAGTTCTACTGAATAAGTCAAAGAAGCTGGTTAAAGTGTTGTAGACAAACCACAAGTTTGATGAAGAAATGTTTGAACCAGAGGATGTGATGAAACAGAGTTACCCTTACCTATTTTAATGTGGGAAAAATTTTTGATGGTGAAATTTCTTAAGGGGGTATGATTGTAATGACCAAAATTGTTATAAATAAAATTCACTTATGATTTAATGTTTTATTATGTAATATAGTTATATAAAACACATGGGACTATTTTATTATATCTAATTGTATTAAAAATACCATTAATTACCATTACCATTGATAATGTATCCATTAAGGAGTGATCACAAGACTTCTTTAAATATAGGGATTTAACAAATCCAATTGACATAGACATAGGAAGTGATTACATAATATAGTAGAATCATTCCCAATGAAGCCCATTTATCAGATATTATGAGGGATATAGAATCTCTGGACATTTCACTTAACCATGTCCAAGTTGATATCCATCAACTTATTCATCAGATAAAACATTTACCAGAGAAGTTCAAGCTCATCAATATCATTAGTCAAACTATATTCATCAAATGACCCCATGAATGTATCCACATTGAACACCTTACTATTAGGGTGTATGCTGGTGTAATAATGTGAAATTTATCAATACCATAATAATATGAATATTTATATTTCATATAATAATGAATTTATCTTCATTGTATTGTTACTTTATAAATTATTCTGATTTTGAATCGATTAAACACAAATTTTATTTTCAGGTATTATTACAATTCCATTAAACAATTTATTTCGATGAAAAAAATGATTTTTTGAGATAAATTTTATTTTAATAAAATTTAATTTTTAAATATTTTTTGAAAATTATAAATTTTCGAATAATTTTTATGATGTAAAATGTACTTTTATAAGGGATCAAAAAACTATTATTGTCAAAAACCATGAATTTTGAAAAATAAATGTAGAATATTATTTTAAAAATAAAAATGCACATATTTAGAAAATTATTTAGATAAAATCAATAATATTTTTGGAATCAGAATTTCTAAATTATCAAATGGTGAATTTTTCTTAATTTCTTAAGACATTTTAATTTTCGAGTAAATATAAAATACCATACAAATATACAGTTTATTTCATGACATCACAATGACCAAAAAATGATTAATAAATAATATAATGGTCATACTCATCAAAATATATGTTTTTCCGTTTAAACAATTTGATTATATGTTTATTTGATTATTTTTATTAAGCCTTTATAAATCCTCCAAAACCATTATTATACTTTATTGTTTAAAATTCAATTTTTTAAAAGTGTGACTCAGCTCCCTAAAGGCAATGAAAATATTTAAATAATTACAGCCCATTTCATAATAAAATAATTAGAAAAAATACACATTGGGAAAACCATTGGAAATATAAGGGAATGTTTGGGGTTCTGAATTTTTTATTATATAGTGTTGAAAACCTATGTTTTTTAAATATTAAAGTACTATCCACTGAATCCCTATATAATCTTATAAAAGATCAAAATTCTATTCACTATAAATACGTAGATCACATCTTTAATCTTCCCTCCCCTATCTTCAAGCCTCCCTTGGCATGGAATGCTCTCATGAATCCATATTTCAGGATTTTGGAATGAAACACTCAAGTAAGGGGTTTTTTTCCTATCACCTCATTATCTAGCTTTCTTTATCTTGTTATGTGATTTTATTTTCAATTAGTAATAATCGGGGTATTTTTTTCACCTCTCTCATACATACCTTATCATGTATAAATTATGAGAGACCCATTTCACTCTCATTAATCCCACCCACATACACCTCTTACCATGATGAAATTTCATAAGCATCCTTTCCTTTCTCTTTTTATTCATGCTTATTTATTATTTTATGCACTCTTTTTCTAATTATATATTTTTAGTAATGTCCTTAAATTTCCATATTACTATTAAAATCAAGTAAAAATTATTATTGAATCATTTTTATCCCATCAACCCATTTTACAAATTTTTACGTGATGTCATTATGCTCCAGAATTTTCCCAAGGATTTTCCATACCAAACCAATTGTGTAGTGAATACTATAACCGTTTCCTATCAATGGTGTTCAATTTTATGAAAATAAACCTTTTTATTGGGGAATTTCATGTTTATACTCCACAATCATTGATCTCAGAATAAATTATGATGTTGAATAAATATATGTTTTATGATATATGTGGTACACTTCTGCATGAGAATAAAATGAAGTGATGGGTATTACAAAAATAATAAAGTGCTCTAATGTATTAGATAATGTTTAGTGGAATGATACTCCATGCCGGGAAAGGGGTGTACCTGATTCCATTATAGGAATTTTTCCACCATAAAGTTCTAGCGGTTTACCATTGACCTTTGTTTATAATGCTGTGTTTTAAGTTTTTACCACATTTCTCATGTTATGATTATCATGATATAACATTTTTATGATTCATGTCCCTTTATTACCATTTTTATGTATATTATCTAACATGTATTATTATATTCATGTTATGAAATGTTTAGTCCCCTTCAGGTCTTTATAGATCACCCCTTTCTTATGTATTTCACTAGGTTATCCAATGTAGTTTTAATCTAAATCATGATAAAGAAGTTTTCAAAATAGATGTTGTAATTCATGTTTATAGTTGTAATGAAATGTACCTAATTCCAAAACAAACTATAATTTTCGATCAATTTGGTTATATCATGTGTAACTTTATTTAATTTAATGATGTATGAATCTATAATAAAGAGAAGGGTTTTTGTAGACTATATTCTACCATTTTCATTTAATTGTCAATAAGGTGTAGAATGTGCATTGGGGGAAAAATTTTGAGCACAAAAAAAATTAATTTGAAAATGGTGGGGATATTGAAAATAAACACAAAGGAGGGTATTATTGTTTTCATGTTGGGTTGGTTTCATTTTTTTTCAAAATGTTAATTTCATATTGAAGAAGATTTTACATGGATATGTTTGAGAGAATATTTTTTTTCTGGTTTAGAGTAGAATTAAAAATTTAGAGGATTTTTTATTAACCCTCAATTTAACAAACACCATGAATACGTTAATAATTATATACAAGTATATGAAATGGTTTATGTTGTAAAAACACGACGTTATTAGATGTAGCTATTTTTTTTCGAATTACAATGTTTGTGGATGTGGAAATGTAGAGTTTAAATTAAAAACTGGAAGAACTGATCCTATGAAGAATAATCACTATAGTTATTTTGATCACACTCAAATTGATCAAAAAAAGGAAATATTTACTAGAAATAGAAGTATGAAGTCAACTAGTAGGGTGATAACTTATCAATGCTATTAGATGGAGGAAAGACATGTAGATACCCGAAAATAGAAATATATGAATAAAAATTATAAGAAGAAATATAAATTTATTCCAAAATAGATATCTATGAAGTTATTTTTGAATGAATTGTATATAGAGTTCTATTGGATAGAGCACCAGGATGTCATTAGATATATAATCGAAATGAAATAAGATAAAGAAATAAAAATATTTCTCGATTTATATTTAATGAATGATCATATAATATAAATTCATAGGAGGAAGTAAATGTTTTATTGGAAAGAGTCCATCAGAAAAAGGATTTATCACAAAGAATTATTAGATATAATTGTCTTAATGTCTGTACATTGGATATAGGCTTGAGAATATTCTCAAAGAGTTTTTAAAGGAAATAATCATGAAATTACTAAGTTTCAATTTTAACATTAAAAATGAAACCCCATATTTAAGAAATATTGAAGAGATAATTGGAACATATATTTTTCGTGGTATATTTGAAGATTTTTGATTCCAAATATTATGTGCCATTGATTGTGGTCAAATGATGTTTGAGTTGAGTGGGAAGTTTGAATTTAGATCCCATGCTTCTTTCTCAGATCGGGGAGGTAGTATTCTTATGTTACAATGTGCCCCCAAATTGAGAATGAGTTATTGTAATTATCAAAGAGCAGAATTATGGATGGTTTTGTGAGAGAGAAAATCATGAGTTTAAAAACAATATTTTATTTAGTTTATGAAACGAAGGAGTTCCAAATGGATGTAATATGAGGTGAATAAAGTGAATCAGAACATGGTTTAAAAGATATAGTGAATCATATAAAAAATAATAGAAAAAGTATTATCGAAATATGTTCATTAAATAGAGAACAACATAATTATGTTCACTGGATAGAGAATACTATATTGATTATTACTATAAAGAGATTTCCAAGGAGTATTTATCGATAATTTTCTAGAATAAAGAGTCTGAGAATTTCATGGTCTTTATTAGATCAGCAGGGTGTTTTTAGGTCAGCCGACCATTTAAATAGGTGTTAATGATCATGATATATTTATACACAAGTTAATTAGATTCATCTTTATTACCGATGGATTTTTTTTGAAAATTAATATTTTTCTGTAGTTCATCAACAGTGAAGAAATATGAGATTGTAGTTGGGGCATATTACCATTTCATAAAATGGCTTGTGGTTGAGTGTATATCCATACACGAAGGATTGGAGAGAAGAAGTATTGTTTTACAGTATAGGAAAATGCAGTGGAAGAGTTTATTGTTGGGGTTACCTCTATGGTTTACAAGAGGAATTATTATTTTGTTGTAGAACATGTTTTCTCTTATGAATTATTAATCACGAATGATGTTAGAAAAGAACCATTTTTTGGGGGATAAAAAACATGGAAAGAAGTGTGTTCTTATAAAAAACCATATTATTATTATGTTCCAATATATTTAATTATATTAATAATAAATTTTGTAATAATAAGATAAATATTTTATTGGATCAAAACACTATCATGTTACATATGTTGAATTTTAAGAGAAATGCATAAAATAAATGGATAACTAAATCATCCCTCCCTTTCTCAGTGATCTCACATTATTATTGGAAGTACAAGTTGTATTGGAGCATAGGTTTCCTATAAATCATCAAAATATGAATTAATAATGGATAATAGTAATTTAGAAAACCACATGGATGTTCCTATATTTAATGGAAATAACTATCCTTTTTATATAATAATATGTTTACATAAAAATTATATCATTTCATAGAAGTTAGAGATGTTGAATATTTAATATTTACACCCATTAATGAGGTTTCTATGATAGCTACTAATAATTGATATTTAGATGTTGATGGAAAACATAAAACTTGTATTTTTCTGGATCTCCCTGGTAAAAGTTAAACAAATATTATGGCATTTAAAATATTTAAAGAGATGATGGATAAGTTATGGAGTAGTTATGGAGGAATCATGAATATCATAGAATCTATGTTAAAAATATAGAGTATCTAATTTGAATATATTAATATGGATGATGAAGAGATTTTTGATGAATAATTTATAAGAGTAACTTGTTTTTCAATAATTTTAGTGGTTTCAGGGAGAATTTGGAAGGTTCTTCTCTTTTTAAGAAACAAATGAGAAACTTTTAGATATTATTAATTCTCTGTATTAATTATTACATGTCCAAGAGGACCTATATCTATATGAACATTATAATATTCTGGTAGCATATAAAATGAGGAAGGAAATAGTCTTTTATGAGAAGGATAAGGAAAAAATATATTTTTAAGATTTGTTTAAAATTAATACCATATATAATGAAATATAATATGTATCAGGTGATTTATATACATATGATTATTAATAGGATTTAAAAAAAGTTCTTTTTTCTAAAATATATAAATGGAAAATTTAAAACAAAAAGGTAATGAATCTATTATGTGCAGGAATTGTTATGAAAATATTCATTTTTCATGAATCATTCCTAATAATAAGTTCAATGATTCTATGTTATAAGAAGAAGATAAGATTTATTAGAAACATATGTGTAATAGACATAGAAAATATTTCTTAACCAAAATAAGAATTTGTTATGAAGAAGAGATAATGATGATTCATCATATAAAAATGAGTATTTTGATATGGTAAAATTAATAACTCATGTTATAATGGGATGTAATACATCAATAACTAATGATGATGAATAAAATAGAAACAAATTGGAATGGTTTCATGAACCGACCCACAATTGTTCTCTGGACCAATGGTAAGATTAGAGAGACACACCATGCCTATAAAAAATATGCTTGGGGATGGTGATAAACACCGAGTAGGCATATCAAAAACATGCTATGTCTTAGACTAAAGTACCCTAACATGAACACATACATATCCCTATTCCTTATGATAAAATTAATAAGGAAAGTAACCTATACTATAGACACATTTATAACAATTATCCTACATCAATGTACATCAATAAGTATTATAATAATAAAAAGGATTATATAGAAGACCACCAAAATTGATAAGAAGTCTAACCTTTTATCAAAAAGAGAATACTATCAAGATTAAAACAACAAGATCTATTCACAGTACATATAGAATAACTAATATTCACGTACTCATGGTCATCCTAGGACTTTATCGGAAGGATTTTCCTCTGTACTAGACATGACATGTGTGGGATGAGCCCATTCAGAGGTGAGTATAGACATACATAGTTGGAGATATTGAAATAAAAAAACATAAATCATAAAATATGTACTAATATCTATATCATAAACCTAAAATAATAAATAAATATAACCCATATATTCCCACATTAATGATATATATCTTGAGGTGAGGTAATATACTCATTGTGAGCCTCTAACTCTACTTGAGGTTCCAAGGTAGGATTCATTCAAGAGAATACATTCATTGGGTATTCCTTTACTAATATAGCTCACTCAAGAGGAAATATTCATTGGGTATTTTCTTAGATAATCATATTGAAACAAAAAGAGCTCATATGAGGAACACTATTTATTGGATTGCACCACAATAAAAGAAAATAAATTCTGATACATGGATAGGGATCACCCCATGGCGTATAGAGGATACATAACCGTAACTATATTAATCAACTAAGAACCAAGATGTTAGAAATTGGATACCTGAAAATTTTGGTAAAAAATGATATCATATTACACCCTGAACCACACAAATGGGTACCAAAATATATCCAGAAATAACTCATTGAGGGGATCACTCATCCTATGATTAATATGGAATACCTCACTATACCGTCCTAGGGATGGACCAATGGAAATAGATCACACTAAAATTGTTTGAGGGAACCCACCCAATCTCATACCATAGTTAGAGTAAGAATAACTGGTGATCTAATCTTTCCAAAAATGAGTACATGATGTATCCCACGGGGTACATGGAGTGTTTCATTGATACAAGAACTATCTCTTTCCATTCACCCCACATATCATGTACCTTCATATATACATGACATGTTTTTACAACACATGAAGTGGTGAGTTTAGGCTGACACTCGACATGTGTCTTTGGACCAATCCCATGAACATTCCAATGTATATGGGATGTGCCCCTTTACACATGGAATGTGGGGAAACATAGCCTCTTGTGTTTGTTCATCATTTACACACTGAGTTTGATGGATAAGAGTCACAATACATGTGGTTAACTCACATGATGAGTAATATTTAACTCAAAATTAATCCCTAGTCACCACATATATGGGTCCACATGGTGTGTCTTTCATCAGACTATAGACCGTGTTTGTCGAATTTTCATAAAATGTCGAGTTTGATCATGTGTCCTTTCTAGTCCCACCACCGCCTTTGGATCCTCTATAAATATTATCCTTAACTCATGTAATGGACATTAACACCATTAATGTCTATATAAAATAAATATTTCATCCTCTATTCACAACAAAACTTATCACCATTATACCATCATAAATACTCACTCAATCTAACAAATGAAACTGCCATTTCTCAAACCTCCATCTGATTAATTTCATTTCAGCCACACATCATTCACATCTCAAAATAGAAAAATTTATTATGAGACTTACCAAAGAATTAAATCCAAGAAATTGATTCCATTATAGCGAGTAAGGGGATTCTTTCCATGGGATATATAAGAAACTTCTTTACATGGAGAAACAAAACAATGTGATCATTGAACATGGTGTCACCTATATCATTTTATCAAAAACACTTAGGGAATAATATCCTCCCCAAATGAAAATAATGAACATATTTTATTATTTAATTCTGACCATTTCCAACTTTTGGTAACTTTGTCTACTTGAGATTATGACAATTGGACTTTCCCTTTCTCTCAGAAATAGATCAAAACTCATGATTATAATGATGTGGTGAGTGAATCTTGGAAAAAATATACTCAGGGTAATAAATGTATTAGGATTCATAATAATATTATAAGGCTCAAAGGTGAACTACAATATTGGATTATAAGTACCCCATCACCCTCATGACATTAAGGCGATGAAAATGGATGTTGAATGGTTTGAAATTAAATTTGAAGGTAATTGGGATGTGAGATTGTTTTCAGATATCTCTACTAATAAGAAAAATCCTAGATGACTTAACACTATGATAGGATCGTTTAGAGCACAAGAATTTTAGATTAAAATGGTTACCAGAAGGTGAAAACAAAAGGAAATTTTTTCATGCATGTATCTTAGAGAAGAGGAGGTTTATAAGATCAAATATCATGCTAGAAGATGGAACCTATACTGACGATATAGGGGTGGTTAGAGTTATGCAAAAATATTATTTAAAAGATATAAATATAGGTCCCAATCCATTCATGAAAGGTGGATATCCATGGGGCTACGGGGATATTCTTGACAAGGTTCTTCGGGTGGTATATTCTTCTAAAAATGTTTTCCTTGAAGCCATACCTGATGAGGGGAAAATTGATGAGGGTGTTGAATGTAATCAACTCGAAGAGTGCCCCTTGGGCTAGATTAATTCTTAGGATCCTTTTACCAGGGTTCATGAGAACTTTTGAGGAGCCATTTTTCATGTACTATTCTTGACTTTTTAGGGGGTATCTCCTTTGGTTAGTAGGATCCACCACTTTAGTGTTGATTCTGAAGATCAAGAACCCCTCATTTATCTATCCTTATCACTCTATTAGCATGTGTATTTTTTCCTACAAGGCTTGAGATGGAATGATTATTAGAAGAGTTTCCTCACGTATCACTTCACGGATATTCTATGAAAAATATGGATTTCTAAAAGTGTGGTCCAATCATGGGGTGACAGAACAGGATAAAGAGTTGATTAGTAACCTCAACCTATTTTCTTGGATAAAATATGGAAATAAATATGGAAATAGACAATGACTATGAATGAATTGAATGGAATAAAGAATATTAGAACACCCTAAAAGGGGATGGGTTAATTAGGGTGTCTACATTTTATTTTTGAAAAATATTGATATTATTCCCTCGTTGGTAGGAACCTGTTAAACCTACCTGAAGAGAAAGTGATGAAATAAAAAATTCAGCTAAAAGAGATGAAACAAGAATTTTACATGGTTTACCACTATAGGATAATCATAGGATCATACACTGATAGTGTATCCGTCATACCAAAATCCATTAATATTCACATGTTTTGGATTAAAAAAGTTGACACTCAGTCACTCTAAGCTAGCCATACTTCCTTTACAATATTTTATTGATAACACACTACATCCCTCATATCACCTCTATCGACTCTCCCTTACTCACTACCTTGGGTGAAGTTTCACTCAGTTTATCAATTAGATGGTCAAATCAATAGACTTGAATTGAAGTCTTTGTCTCTATCCAGAACAAGTCTCTTCTCACATAAAATTCTTTAATACCTGTACTTAAATGAATTGATTGAAAAAACTAGATAAATGAAGCCTATTAGAATCTCAACACTTCACATGCATGGAACAACACATCTGGCATGCATCTATGGGGATTGTCCCATATGCTAACTTTCACACAACCCTTACATTTTGTGAAAATATTTTTTGTCGCGCAACACTTATCTATCTCCCATATACTCCATAAGTTTCACATAATCTTTTAGTTACAAAAGTAACACTATCGTGAAGGTTTTACTATATGCAAAAAGTTCACACACAACTCCCTTGCATGTTGAGACAATATATCTTCTTTGGAAGAAATTTTTATGTCTTGAGTGGGGGAATATACCTATTTATTATAATTTTTCTAACCCTTTGAATGAGGAATTAAAATTTACCTTGAACATGTAAGCCTCAACATCCTTAGAATCTATCTCACAACTCACCTTGCATGCAAAACCATAACTTTCACATCATTACTAACTTTTCTATATTTTGATAAACTTTTCTTGAAAATTTGTTAGTTCGTAGCTTTTTAATCTTCCATAACACTAGTTTGAAACTCTCTTTATGAATAAACATTTCGTCACTCTCCAATTTTTGGACCCCAACATTTGGAAAACACTAGGAAACAACACAACATTCAAAACTATTGTCTTACTAAACAATAAGATCCCTTTCCTTCCAAAATATCTGAACATTTAATTGAGGATTAAAAAAACAAATAATGCTCAATTTACAATAAATAAAATCCATGGTTATAACATGGAATTATATCAATAAGGTGTTCGAAAAAATGAAATTTTCTACTTAGGATAATGATCTCATGTTCAGGAGCTTTAAATGATCATCTTTTCCAATTAACAAAAGAGGCCATTTCATAGAATCAATAAGGGAATTAAAAAATATTTTTAATGGATGAGATAGATATTCAATTGAACTAATTGAAGATTATACATTTCTAATAGGTGTTCATAAGGAAGGATCACCTACATTAACAATGGCTTTGACAGGTAGAGGATATTTTTCACCATGGAGTGTCTGGTTGAAACAATTTCGTCGTCCAAACCCCACTTTAACACTTTGAATAAATTGTTAAGATGATAAATGAGAGTATTTTAAATGGGAGAAAACATTTACTCTCCATTTACATAATAATTATCCTGTTGAATAACATTTTATCCTATATTTTTCTCCATTCCCTCTCAACGACTAATGTTTTGAAAATATTCATCTCTCACATTGAAAAAATCTAGGTGTCATTCACATGGTATTAACATATGGAAGGTAAAAATCACTAGGTATCTTGTGGAATAATGGACTGGATGATTAAGTAGGGAGGAATAAATATAAAAAAATTATAAGACATTCTCCATATAATTCATGCTAAGCTGTTATGGTAGATTTGGGAGGAGTGGTCACTTTGGGGTGGGTTCCTGGAAAAGAAATACATTGGTGACATGGTATTAGAAAGAGGTTTTACTTTATATATTTGATCTATCATTCAAACTATCCAATAGACACACCAATACCATTCATGATGGATCATGGGAAGGGGGATATTTCATTTTGGTACCATAATGGTGTTATAATGAAGCTCAGATTCTATGTCTACCCAGTTCTAGGTATTACCATCAAGAATTCATGCGTGCATCAAAATTTTATTAATTATATTTTATTAAATTATAATTTGTAATACATTGATCTTATTGAATTGAATTGGGAATTAGATAGGTGTTTTTTTATGTTGTATTACCATGGGAAATTCTCCATAATGTACTATAGGAGATTGTTTATGTTACTAGATAGTGGGGATAGATGGTAGGAGATGCTATGAAGTAAAGGGATCCGAGAAAAAATATAACTCTCTTTTTTTAAAGGGTTAGAAAATGATAATTCTTGATTAATTAAAACATAAAGCACACAGATAAATTTGGATTCTAGATGTTGGTGTTGTATGGATCAGAATTAGTATTACTCTGAGTATTTATTTTTCGAAGGTGGTTTGACCTGATCAGTTTTGATCATGATCAGTGACTTGACATGTATCCTTTCATAGGGTGTGTTGGGTAGAAATATTTTGGATTTTTGGATTTAGAGAATGGGAATAGTAAGAATAAATCTAAAGGAAACATTACTGGTCCTACTTATAGGTTTCAAGATTCTATAGAAGGTTTAAAACAACATTTGGGTTTATATCACCTCTAGATTGAAAATAAAAATAGTTATCAGAACCTAAAACTTCCTCAACGATCTTACCCACCTCATTCAAAATGAGCAATATGTGTATATGCTTCTTACTCTTCTAGGGGTAGGCCCGCCACATCTAATTCCTTGATGTAAAATAATTGATGGTGTGTTTTTTTAGAAACCTCCCCTCCTTATATTAAAACTCAAAACTAAAATAATTTTTTTTGGGTGTGATGAAGGGAGGATGAGTGGTCTAGGATTAATGGGGAGTAGTGATACTAGTGTTTAAAATGGTCTTTTTCCTCAGGGTCTCCTTTCAAGATGAGGTGGTGTATTTGTTTATAGGTATACATATAGAAATTTAACAAAATATTAGCCTTGTATATATTGAAATAGATTTCATAACCTCGTACAACACCCTTCATCATTTAGGTACCATCCACTGGCCGATTTCATACATTATTAGAATGTGAAGTGGTCTTATTAATGACCGGATGAAAGTAATTCATTCCAAGCATGAGGGATAATAAGTGGACGACTTCATGGAATAAATTTTGGTGAATGTGTCTAGTAATTATTTCATTTATACTATGAATTATCTACCAATAGAGGGGGCGAGACTCATTGAGGAATATTGTGGCACCCTGAGTTTTTGTGGACCATTTTGTAAATAAATAAAATATTAATTTGTGTCTTGAAATGAATTATGAAAAAATTCCTTTCACATGGAACTAAATTGGTTTACATTACATGAAACACCAACTTGGTGTATGTTACATGCAACACCTACTTGTTGTATAATACATACAACAAATTCTTTTCATACACCACACACAACATAGAGTTTCTACAAAACGTTGTTTTAATGATATAGTTATAATAATATAGACATTAATAATAGTAATATGAACATTAATAACTAATTTTCAAATATTGTTTAAATTTTTTTATATAAATATAACATATTGATGATGAATGATATGATTTTTGGTAAAGTTCTTTTATGTTTTAAAATATTGTTTTCTCCAACAAACCAATTTTAATAATAAAATAAAATTTAGAATAATTTATAAAATTAATTTTGTAAAAGAAAATTAATTTTTGAATTCATAATTTCAAAAATAGATGAGGGTGATTTTTTGGGTTTTTTTCAGAGAAGCATCAATTTTTTTATGAATAGGGAAAATATTGATTTTCAGTGAAAAAATGCCTTTTTGTTTAATTAGTTTTTTATGGTAAATGATATTATATTTTTTAAGGAAATATTTGATAACTAATATATATATTAATACAATGTAAATAACTATAATAAATTTCACTTTTAAATTGAATATAAAATCTAAACAAACTTTTGAACATTTTCCCTCTTTTAAAACCTGTTATTTCGTCTCGTCTGTAGGATTAACATTAATGTTAAATTTTCCACTTTAATTTTTTAAATTTAGAAAATCCAACATAATTTTATTTATTAAGAATAATATTTAGTGTCTAATAACTCCAAGTTAATTTTGAACAAAAATATTAGCAAAATTGATTAAAATGAATCACAATGATGAAGGCCATATTAAGATTAATTTGGGAAAAACCTTACTATTAAGGGCCCAAATTACCTATAAACTTGTCCAAAAAACTATTTATGTCCACATATCAGACATAAAGATTCTATTATTGAGTTTTTTTGTTTTTTATGATTTTATTTAGGAGAGAACATGTGTACACCTAACTGGTTTCTAAAAATTATAGGTGAGTTCTTTTCATTCCCTATAAAAAGACACCACGTCTCCCACTTCCTCACACCTCTCAATCTATAATGTTCAACCACTACATGCAACATAAACATCCAAAAATCTATAAACTACTATTATAAGACTTCTATTTTCCATAGAGAAATCCAAGGAATCCTTTGGCATAATCTAATTTTAGATACCTAATCAAATGGTAACATATTCTCTCAAGTTCTTTATTTTATTTTATTTATCCACCACTAAAAATTCATTTTTTAGATGATTTTATAAAAAATATAATCCTAAATATAATAGGATTTTTTTATGATATATATTCAACCTAAACTAAAAAAACCTCCATCTAATTTATAACAAACATTTTATTTATGTGTTCGATGAACTACCGCCTCACTAAATGATGATTGTTCAATTTTCCTTACCTCCTCTCATGGTGGCCATTATGATGGACACTATTTTTATATATATTTTTTATGATATTTATTATGCCTTTAGGATTATTTATTCTTTATTTAAACACGTAAACTTTACATCCCATTTGGTTTTAATATGAAAATCTCGTTTCAAGAAGTGTGGACTACCGCCCCCTCAAAGTGGTCTGATTCATTCACACGTCACATTGAATGTATTAAGGATGAGTTTAGTGAAATTATATCATATATATGATATAATAATTCTGAAATAAAAATTATATATACATACATTCAAACAAATATATATATATACATATGTAATTTACATACTTTATTTCAATACGACTATAAAAACGGAAACAATGTTCATGCATATGAACGGCTTACTATCTCTGTGAATGGTGTGTTAAATTTTTTACTAATATATTATATATATTATGATAACACAAAAATACTGTATATAAATTATATTCATAATTTTTTTACATTATGTAAGTTCTGATATAGGTACAAGGACTAATGATATAAAAAATTAAGACACATGGGATAAACAAAGCGAATATTACCCGAAGTGAAACTTTAACATATGATCATTAACATACAGGTCATATAAGGTCACAATATAATGATATAAAATATTATATATAATTAAAAGTTTATTTAAAATATTTATAATAATATAATATTTATTATAAATGTGGTTTAATGTGTACGATTAGAGTCAAGATACATGGTAAGGGTATTTATTTTCGCATTTTATTTTCATGGGACACACGCTATGTTTTCTACTCTTTCCTTTTGAGTGGTGTATGTAATGACCATGATTTTTTATATTAATATTTTAAATAAATATATGGGTATTAACATATCCATTTTTAAAACTTTATTTTATGGGGTTTATGTTTCAAAAGATACCAAATAGATAAAAAATGTTTTGTCTCAAATTACCTTCTTTGAGACTCATGTATTGTTATGCACATAATTTTTTTCGAGGTGTATAGAATTCCATGTTATATCCAAAATCTCATTATTTTGATGATATATTAATAATAATTTAATTTAAATTTACTACATCAATATTATTGTCCCGCGTAACCATGTGGTTTGAGTTTATTAAAACAATGTCATTTCTTTTCACGATTTTAAATGATTGTGCATCATTGATGAAATATTATGATTCATATCTCAAGAACACTAATGAGTTTCCTTATAATATATTTATTCCCGATTTCCTCATTTGTTAATAACTTTTTTCCACTCTTTGGTAATTAATATAACATAAGTATGTAATATATGACCTTCTCTCTCTTCAGTCTGAAATCTATTATATTCAAAAACCAGGTTTTCGAAAATGTTTTAAAAATGTTTTCAAAAGATCATTGGAGATAATTTTCAAGGAAAAGTAATTTAAAAATAATATTTTTTCTAAAATATTATTTTATATGTTTGAAAAAATATTTAAAATAAAAAGGGTTTCAAAAGGATTTATGTTATAAAAAGAAATATTTCAATGAAAAATTGATTTTTTTTCTTATGAAATGTATTTAAAATATCTTGATAAATTATTCCCCATATATGATAACATCCATTGGTTTTACTCATTCCCTTATGGGGAATTTATTAAATGTTACCTTTCATATCATTTCTTTCAATCGATTATGTTTTTTTGGAATGATATTTATAGAACCCATTTCACATTCATGGGTTATATACTTCTGAAACCCACTTCTTTTCACAAGTTATGATTATTATAAAATGATTATGAAATAAGTATCTTTCCATATGTTATGGTATAATTACATATTTATAATTCCCATTTAAGTTAATGGTTTATTATATAATTATTTATGATATTGTAGAACATGTATGTATTATATCATTATGAGACATAGGGGGTGGGTGACCTATATCCCCCTACTAAGCATTGAGTAAAGATTTATATCTCATGATATGGACTAAGATGATCATGGTATTGAACCCTGACTACTAAGATGTCCATGGGAGTAAACCATTACTACCATGTCAGGTGGGGGAGTAAACTCATGATACTAAGATAGCCATGGGATTAAACCATGACATCCATGATGGTATAGGGGGTGAACCTATACTAGCAATATGGTATTCTAAGTGTTTCCATGGATAATATATAATAAAAATTATATGGTTATCTATTTTCCACAATTCCATCTTTCATTCTTATGTTATTTTTTCAAGAAATATGAACTTTATTTCATTAATATTCAGGTATTATTAAATGAAAAGATTTATTCCATGATTCTTGTATATTATATTTGATATTCTTGGTATGATCTTCCATTTTATTTATCATTTTCTCATACCCCTATTATCATGATTATGCCTACACGTTTTCCTTATTTACCATTACTGTGAATTTAAGCACACCGATTTTTATGTTTCCTTCCCCATAATGTAGCACATTTATGTACATATGATTATGTTTCCATGTTTCCAAATGCAATAGACTAATACAGTCTTCAAGCATCTATTTTGGAAATTTTGTATGTATTATACAAAAATTATGTAATGTTAATGTATTTTATGACTGGGACATTATAGATGGTATCAGAGGAAAAAATTAGTTATACTTGGTATAATAGAATGAGAATTCCTTAATGAGAACCCTATGGACATTCCTAAGTATATTTATAAGGATAAGTCAACATTTAGGAAAATTAACTGGAATTTTTGTAAAGGATAGAGTGAGTGGTTTCCTAGTAACACATCATCATCTAGATACTAAATGTGGATGTGGATTTTGAAAAGATGTAACTAGAGGCAATAACTCTGAAAATATTTTCTAAACCTGACTTGGGATAATCTGGTACATGAAAACAGGACTCGCTGTACACCTGGTTTGACACTCTCAATGGATATGATTTGTAAATTAAAAAACTATTCACGAATCATCATGAAAGATTTAAATAAAAGTTATCTAAAAAACATAGGTTAATTCGATGATGTCATAGATTAAAGACGGTGTCACAAGGTAGAAATAATTTATGTGTTTTTTTATGAGTATTTACTTCCTCATTATGATAACTATTCTAACTTACTGCTTTTGTATTTAGTCAATATCTGGAACATGAAGGAACTTTGTTAATGGAGATTGAGATGGATAATGCAATGATTTTCCTCCAGAGAAACTGAACGCTATTGTATTTGGACTAAAAAATATTTTTTATATTCTCACCCACCATTCTCAAGATAAGAATCATGGTGGACATACAAATGAGAAAAGTAGGGCAGAAAATTCTATTGAGTCTTTCATGAGACAACGTCTAACATCTTTAATAGAGTCTTCTAATCAACTTATTTATGAAAAATAGATTCATACCAATGAAAAGATATTATCCGTTCTTCACTATTTATAGAATGAGAAACTCATTCTAGTGGTTTATAAGATAGCAGATGAAGTAGATCAATCATGGACTCTAATCAAGAAAATTAGGTAGCATGATAATATTGAATCCATGGATTGGGATGAGTTCAACAACAAATTTTACAATAAGTACATTACCAAAAAAAATGCATACCTAGTTGGAGAAAGAGTTCCACCAGTTGAAGGAAAGGGGTGATGAATCTATTTTTACCTAAGAGGATAGTTTCACAAGGTTTTTAAGTTATGATTCTTGTAATTATCATCCAACTAAAAAGTAAAGTTTATAGGTTCTTTAGTGGATTAAACCCAAGATTCTCACTAGGGAGTTGTTTATATAAGACTTTAGTAGCCATGAACAGATTGTACATTGTGTAATAAATGTTGAAATTAATGTTGGGGTCATGTATAAATCTCATAGTTTTGAAATGAAGAGGAATATTGAGTTTAAATGAAAATATAAACACCATGAAGAAAAGAATATGATTGTTCCTTTATGCTCTAACTATGGAAATGAGCATGGAGGAAATATCTTATAGGGGTGAAAAAAATATTTTAAGTGTGTAAGGAAAAGAAATTGAGAATTTTAATGCCGGTGTGATGGGATGTAGTTAGATAACTTTGAGAATAGGGAAAAGGTGACAAAGAATGAACCTCCCACGATTCAGTGCTACAAGTGTAAGGATAATGGGAATTACGATAATTGCTTCTGAAACCCAAGGGATGGTGATGATGATTTACATTAGCAACTTTTTAAGGTGAGGTTAAAGGGGAAATCTCATGCAATATCTATTTTTGATGAGGGAAACGATAATGGAATGATGAAAGGTACCCTTACCATCCACATTAGAACTACTAATGTCAAGTTTCATTCTTGATCTACCCACTATTTTATATCTAATGAATTTTATAAGGGTGCTAATATTCGACCAAGATACTTAGATGGGGAATTATAAGAGAAAACCCCTAATGATATGATGATTACATCACAAGTCTATGATTCCTCTCCCATTAATGTTTGTGGGAATGTGGTTCCTAAAAATCTATTCATTCATACTTTGGTTGAATTTTATGTCATCTTAGGCATGGATGGGTTTTCATCGCATAAATCCCAAATCAGTTGTCAAGGAAAGGAAGCTTATTTTTATATTTCAAACCCTCCTATGATCATCCATCCATGTGATGATAAGTATAAACATACTATGGATATTACATCTAGTGTATGTGTCTTAATTATTTTTTTAAAAGGCTTTTTATCTCAAAATGATTGGGAGGGAATCGACATCAATGATATTTCTATTTTTTTTCATTTTATGGAAGCCTTTGAAAAATAGTTTCCTAGCCTTCTACCAAAATGTGAAATAGATTTCACAGTAGAACTCTTATCTTGTTCCAAAAAAATTTAAAAGACACATTATAGAATGACCCTATTTGAGTTACAAAAAATGAAGAAGAAACTCAATGCAAATCATGATAAGGGATTCATTCAGTCGTGTGTGTCACCTTGAGGTGAACCAGTTATTTTGGTGAAAAATAAGGATGTACCAATGTGACTCTGCATTGATTATTAAGAGTTGAATACAGTTAAAATCAAGAACATATATCATATTCCATATATTCATGACTTGTTTGATCAACTACATGGTGCTCAGTACTTTTCCAAGGCATCCATTCATTCTGGATATCATCTATTGGGGTTTAGAGAATATGATAAACCC
This sequence comes from Viscum album, assembly GCA_963277665.1. Lineage (NCBI taxonomy): Eukaryota > Viridiplantae > Streptophyta > Magnoliopsida > Santalales > Viscaceae > Viscum > Viscum album. Next base: position 2,105,700,378 of record OY728165.1, read on the forward strand.
AAGGTGGCATTTCGTACATCTTATGGACACTATGAATATATAGTGATTCATTTTAATATTCTAATGCCAATGTTATCTTAATATATTTAATGACTAAAGTCATTAAATATTACCTTGATATGTCTGTGATAGTCTTTATAGATGATATTCTTATCTATTCAATGAAAAAAGGAAGAGCATGCAGATCGCTTTAGAATCATAATAAATACCCTAAATAAAGAGAAGCAATATGAATAATTTAAAAATTGTGAATTTTTACTACAAAATCATTCATTTTTTGATTCACATAATCTCAAGATATGGTATAACGATAGATCCATCAAAGATAGATCTATTGAATGTTGAACTAGACCAACTATAGTTATCAAGATCCATATCATTCTTAGTTTAGATAGATGTTATCGATGGTTAAAGTATAATTTCTCAAAACTATCTAATCCTTTGACCAAGTTAACATTGAAGGGTGTCAAGTTCATCTAGACATATGAATGTGAGGAAAATGTCAAGGAACTCATGATACAGTTGGTCAGTGCACTTATGCTTACATTAACCTATATTGGATAAGGGCTTTTAATCTACAACAATGAATCTAATAAGTGATTGGGATGTTTTTTTATGTAGAATAATATGGTCATAGCCTATTCCTCATGATTATTGAATATTCCTGAGGTGAATTACCCAACTCATGCTTTGGAGTTAGCAGCAATAATTTTTCAAATTTAAGATATAGAGATATTATCATTATGGAGAAAAGTGTGATATATATACTAATCATAAAAGTATGAAAAATATATTCACACCGAAGGAATTGAACATGCACTAGAGAATATAGTTAGAGTTTATAGAGGATTATGAAAGCTCAATACATCACCAGCGTAGGAAATCCAACAATGTGGATGATGCTTTGAGTCGAAATGATCATGCTAGCTTATACATGATGAGGATCACAAAAGATCCAATATTTCTATTTTGGAAAAGGATGGATCTAGAAATCCTAAAATAAAGGGAAAATGAGTATCTTTCTCAAACGAATATTCAACCCTCTATACCTTTGGAAATTAAGGAGGCATAGAAGGAATATGAAGATATGTAAAAGAAAGTCAGAAATATTCATGAATTTAACCATGATCAGGGTGGAATGAAAAGATTCTAAAACCGTGTATGTGTTCCTTCGATAACATATTAGAAGTAGGAGATATTGAAGGAATGAAATATTTCTTCATTATCTATTCATCATTTAAGTTCGAATATGTATAAGGACATAAAATAATACTTCAGGTGGAATATCATGAAGAGAGATATTGCATAGTTTGTATCTCAGTGCTTGGTATTCCAAAAATTTAAGGCTGAAAAGCCAATGGAAAAGGGGATATTACATCCATTACCAATAATATAATGGAAATGTGATAAAATCACTATGGATGTTGTAATTGGAATAGCCATAACCTCTAAAGGTATTATTGTTATATGGTTTATAGCCGATCACCTTACTAAGAAAAATCAATTCATTTATATAAGAGAAGACTTTTCTATGGATCATATTTCTAGGATATACGTTTGGGAAGTGGTAATGTTGCATGGATTACCAAATTCCATCATATCAGATTGGGATATGACTTTTCCCTCAATGTTTTGGAAATGTAATCAGTATGCACTTGATAGAGAATTGAGTTTATGCACTACTTATCAACCTAATTCAGATAGTCAGTCTGAAATAACAATTCAAAACCTAGAGGATATGTTGAGGACTTATTCTCTAGATATCAATAGTGGTTGGGATCAACATCATCTTCTAGTTTAGTTTTCATACAATAATATCATTCACTCAAGCAGTTAGATGGTACATTATGAATCCCTTTATGGGATGAGGTTTAAATCACCAATGTGTTGGGATGAAGGTGGATAAATAAATCTATTGGTACCTGAGATCATTGAAGAAATGGATAATAAGGTTTGAACCATTCAAAAGAATATCAAGGTATCTCAAAGTTAGTTGAAATTTATGCTAATAACCATCAACATGATCTAGAATTTTAATTTTGTTATTAATTTGTTTCTATAAATTTCACCATAAAATAAAGTTATTAGATTCATGAAGAAAGGGAAATTAATCCCGAGGTATATCAGTCCCCTGTAAAATCTTGATCATACCGGGACGGTATCATATCACATGGAACTTCATAAAAATCAATCTCACAACCATGATGAGTTCCATGTAACTCTCTTAAGGATGTTGATACCTGACCCTTCACATGTACTAAACTCATAGGTTATACCACTTGATCTGGATCTATCTTATAATGAACAACCAGGTTAAATTTTTGACCAATCAGAGAATGTTCTATGAAACAACACTACACCCCTGATAATAGTTTTGTGGAGAAATCACTAATTAGATGAATTTATGTGGGAAAATAAGGAAATTATGAAGTAGAATTATTATAATTTTTTTACACGAGGGATGAATTTAAAGGATGAAATTCATTTTAATGGGGGTAGAATGTAACACCCCAAGTTTTTATGGACATTTTTTTGAATAAATTAAATTTTAATTTGTGTCTTTCAATGAATTAATTAAAACATTTCCTTCACATAGTACCAAATAGGCATATATTACACATAACACTGACTTGGCATAAATTACACACAACACTAACTTTCCCTACCATACACACAACACTAACATAATGTACATCACACTCAACATAGAGTTTCTACGAAACATCTTTTTAATGATATAATTAGTATAACCTAGCTGCTAAAAAAATTAATATGAACATGAATAAGTACTTTTAAAATATTTTTTATAATTTTTTTATATAAATAAGACACATTGATAATAAAATATATGATATTTGAAAATTTCATTTTTTGTTTTAAAATAACGGTTTCTCGAATGAACCCCTTTAAATTATAAAATTAATTTTAGATATTTTTTTAATTTAAATTTGTAACACGCTGACCCCTCAAGGCTGGAGCTGGTGCATTACTTGTGGTATTGGCATGGTTAGAAGGAATGAAAATTCATAAGGAACGATTAGTTTAGTAGTCTTTAAGAAACTAGATACATTGATTTAACATAAATTACATTGGATAAGGTTACAAGATACAATCAATAATGAAAAAAAACTACATCCACTAGCACTCAATAAATGACCTCCTCTTCCTAACCTGTTGGAGGTAAATAATGAAAGGGATGAGCACAAATGCTCAGTAAGGGTTACAAATAGTGGAAGCATGAGTATAATAATAAGTGAATCATAATCAATCTGACATAATCAAAATGGCATGGTGAATAAATGAACAAATAATGCCATTAAGAAACTGAGAATGAAACTGCATCCATAGATATTGTCATAGTGAAAACCTCATGGATAATAATAATAACTGATAATGAATAATGATAATGATTATTAATTGGACATCATGTATCTGGCACATGAACTATAATACTGTAAAAATGGTTTAGTTCTATTGGTAGAAACCCTTCTGATTTTTGGAAACAAACTCGAAGGGTCTGTCGCCAAACTGTTTTGTCTCATGAGACCTACCGATGCATCGAGGGGATGTAGTGGGCCCCACCCACCTCTAATTACAAATAATTATTTATACAATGATTCAATATAAGAGAAATATTCATTTTCAATATCCATATAGAGTATATAAAATGGATTCATCAATAATATCCCAAATATACACCGTATGTGAAATGGTATACGGTTTAGACAATAAACATATCCATGACATGAGATTATGGATATTTAATAGAAATATAATTTCAAATGGAAAGTGATCTATAATGGGCAGTAGGTACACAAAATAAGGATTTTTAGGTGCACAATACAATGTTAGTCACAACAAAGGGGATATTCTTGAACAAAAGTGAGAGAGAGGATCCCTTACCTTATGCTTGAAGGTGTTCTTGTCTTGTTTTTAAAGACATGAATAAACAAATTAGGATTATTAATTAAAAATTTTAGAACCTATTTTATATTTCATTGATATGGTATAACCTTATTACATTCATTAATGGCCTCTTTAATGGGTTTAAGAGATTAAATCTTATTTTTTTGGAAGCATTTTGTTACTTGGTTTCATGATTTGTTTACTTGTATTCATGAATGGAAGTTGGTTTGAAATATGGTTAAACATCTATAATTGTTAATATATATTATTAGTGAAATTAAAGAGATATAAATGATATTATAATTATTCTGGTTATATACCATGAGGGTGACTCATTCGATGAGTTAAAAATAAACGCTTGAATTTGGCTTGACAGTTTTGTGCTCAAAAACTCTTTTTGTATTATTATTACATATTGTGAACGTATAAGATTACAGAATGTTAATAATGATAAAACACATATATTATGACCTGGTTTAACCATAAATTTTATTTAATTACCATACTTGAATGAATTAATGGAAATTGAAATTACATCGTCCATGATGTCGGTAATTCGACACATCACAGACAATGTTTTTATTCCTAAATAAGTGGGAGAGGAGAAGAATAATGATAAATAATTTACCATAAACATTAGAAAATATAGAAAATACACGATTCTGGAGAATACATTAATCTTGGTTAATATTAGTTGAGGAAAGAAGATTAAAAGAAAGGAATCTCAAAATGAATGAAAACTTGATAAATTTCTCATGAAAATTCGGCAGCCTAACAGCGTCTCTTAAAATTTAATAAAAATAGTTTGATGAGAGTAATGGAATATCTCATAATTCATACATAATATGGATAGTAAGGGGGAATATTTAATGAAATATTCCAACACAAGGAAAAGGGAAATGAAGAGAATAACAAAAAATGAACGAAAAGAATGAAAATAAAAGAGGTTGTTTACCTCTTGATCTCTTTTCCTTGATATCCTTATTAAAGGCTTTGTTTTTGGTCTTTTGGTGAGACAAAAGGTTTCTAGACACGAGGGAGTAGGTTGGGAAGGTATTTGGACAGAATTTTAAGAAGGAAAAAGGCATGAGAGGAGTGAATGGATGGGGGGTGAGAGGGTGGTTATAGTGGATGAGAGAGGGGACTTCTTAATATAAAAATCATTAATTTTCTATTTCCTCTCAAGAAAACCAATAGTGAGTATTCCATGACCAAGAATAGTAAATGGGTCATGTGAATTCGAACCAAGTGGGCTTACATCATCAGAGCATCATCGATGACTCAATTAATTCATTACTTAGCATTTATTTTAATTTATCATATTCTACTATTCATAAAAAATTCATGTATTTCATAAAAACCCCTAAAATTCACCCTAAGTATTTTTTGACAAGTAGAATCAAAAAATGAAGTCCATTTTTCAAAAATAATTTTCAAAATATTATTATTTTAATATTTAATTAAAATAATAATTTATTATCAAAACCAGTTTTAAAACATTTATTATCTCATTCTAAAATATATGTATATTGTACTACCAACATTAATATTATTTTTATACGACCATAGGGGAGGTTACTATTCGTTAGGGTATATCACTATTCATAAGGGTATGTTACTATTCATTAGGGTAGGTTACTAATCCACAAAAATTATTTGTGTTTTATTAGACTCCAAAAACATCTTGAACACAACCGTGTAAGCTGGATTTTTAAAATTCCAATCACAGAGCTGGTAAATTTAAATTTATTGGACAAGTTATGGCTATCACCTATATTTAACCATGTTTTTTTCTATAGGGGATCACTGATTCATGAAATATATTCAACCTAATGAATAGAGTTTATTTAAGAGGAAAATACCATAAAATGTTTGGGCTGCTACATTATTCCCTCCATCAGAAATTTCGTCCTTGAGATTTTATGTACATAGCCCACAAAAATTATGTGGATGGTTCTTCTTCATGGAATCTTCTTATTCCCATGTTGCTTCCTCCATATTCTAGTTTCTCCAAAGAACATTTACTAGACGAGTTGTTCGATTTGTCAATACCTTCTCCCCTGTGTCAAGAATCCTGATAGGCTTTTCACAGCATGAAAAATCAGGTTCCAATTCAATTTCATCATATGTGAGAACAAGAATTGGGTCTGGCATGTATTTCTTTAACAATGACACATGGAACACATCCTGAAATCTGGAGAGATTTGGCGGCATCTCTAGACAGTGAGCTACAAATCCTATTCTTTCCAGAATCTCAAATGGCCCAATATACCTGGGGATCAGTTTCGCTTTCTTACCGAACCAAAGAACACCCTTCCATGGAGATATATTCAGAATGACATGATCTCCCACCTGGAATTCCAAATACTTTCTCCAATTTTCAGCATAACTCTTCTGCCTACTTTGGGCTGCCTTAATATGGGATTGAATTTTACTCACCTTTTTCGTGGTCTCTTCAATAAGTTCTGGGCCTATAAGTTTCCTGTCACCAACTTCATCCCAACAAGTTGGAGTTTGACACCTCTTTCCATATAATGCTTCATACAGATCCATTTGAATACTAGAATGGATACTACTGTTGTGTGAAAATACCACCACAGGTACGTATTGATCCCACATACCTTTAAAGTCGATAGGGAATGAACTCAACATGTCTTATAATGTTTGAATAATCCTTTTAGACTGTCCATCGATTTGGGGGTGATAAGCAGTACTCATACAAAGCTCAGTATTCAATGATTTTTAGAGACTTTTCCAGAACTTTGATGTAAACTAGGGATCTCAATCAGATACAATTGATAGAGGTGAACCATTAAGTCTTACAACTTCATTAATATATAGTCTTTTTAGGCTCTCGAGTGGAAAAACCTCTCGTATAGGAAGGAAATGTCCTGATTTTGTGAAATTATAAACAACTACCCAAATTGCATTGTTCCTTCTAGGTGTCCTCGGTAGCCTGGTGATAAAATCCATCATAATTTTCTCCCACTTCTACATATGAATAGGTAGAGGTTTCATCACTCATTTGGGATGTTGTCTCTCCGCCTTCACTTGTTGAAAAACTAGACACCTTGACACATAGTCAGCATTTTCTCGCTTTATATTATCCAACCAGAAATATTCCTTCAAACCTTTGTACATATTGGTGCTAACTAGGTGTATAGAAAAATTTGAGCTATGTGCATCATCTAATAGTTCCCTTTTTAGCTCAGGTATTGATGGAACGCATATCCTCTTCCCAAATTTCAGAACTCCTTCTTCATACACGAAGTCAACCATTCTTCCATCCTTGATAGCATTAATTTTCTTGTGAAGATTATCATCATCAGATTGAGATATTTTCATTTTCTCTAATAAAGATGGTTTAGAAATCATTTGAAACATAAAATATGTTTCCCCTTTTTTAACAATTCCTATATCCGTATTTAGTAGATCCATGAATATAGGATCTCTTTCAATCCTCATTTGAGTTAGAAAGACATGATCTTTCCTGCTTAATGCATTTTACACCTTATTCACCTTTCCTGGGTGGTAGTGTATTGAACAATCATAATATTTTTGTAACTCAAGACATCTTTTTTTCCTCATGTTGAGTTCTTTTTTGTGTGAAAATATATTTCAAACTATTTTGGTCCGTATAGATCTCATATCTATCTCTGTAGAGATAATGCCTCCATATTTTCAAAGTAAAGATTAAAGCTGCAAGCTCAAGATCATGAGTTGGATAATTTTTTTCATGAGTCTTCAACTATCATGATGCATAAGAAATAACTTTATCTTTTTGCATAAGGACGCAACCCAGACCATTCTTTTATGCATCACTGTATATCACAAATCTATCACTTCCAGATAGAAGAGTCAAAATTGGAGCATTGACCAATATTATTTTCAATTATTCGAAAATTCTGTACACTCTTTTGTCCACAGAAACTTAACTCCTTTTCAAGTGAGCTTGGTTAGCCGGTTAGCCAGTCGGGCGAAATTCCGAACGAAACATCGGTAGTAACCTGCTAAGCCAACAAACCTGTGTACCTTGGTTATGTTTGTTGGCGTGGGCCAATCATGGATTGCCTATGTCTTCCCAGGATCAACTAAGATTCCATCCTTAGAGACAATATGGACTAGAAAAGAAACTGATTGAATCCAGAATTCACACTTTCTAAACTTCACATATAATTCATTTCTTCTAAGAGTTTCTAGAATAATTCACAAGTGATTCTCATGGTATTCATAACTTTTTGAGTATACTGGGATATCATCGATGAACACCACAACAAAGATATCAAGATATTCCTTGAAAACCCTATTCATTAAATCCATGAAAACAGAGGGTGCATTAGTCAGTCCAAAAGGCATCACCGTAAACTCATAATGCCCATACCTGGTGCGAAATAATGTCTTAGGAATATCTTCCTTCCTCACACGTAGCTGATGATATCCGAACCAAAGATCAATATTCTAAAATTAATGGGATCTATGGAGTTGATCAAATAAATCATCAATTTGAGGAAGATGATACTTTTTATTTATTGTAATAGCATTGATTTCCTTATAATCAATGCCTAGCCTCATGGATCCATCTTTCTTCTTGACAAACAGGACCGGGGCTCCCCATGGAGAAACAGTAGGTCGAATAAATCCTTTGTCACTCAAATCCTCTAGTTGTTGCTTTAGCTCCACTAACTCCACAGTGGCCATTCTATAGGGGGTCTTTGATATAGGTCTCGCTCCAGGAATTAATTCAATAGAGAACTCAACTTACCTCTTTGGAAGATGTCCAGGTAAATCCTCTGGAAATACATCAATGTACTCTTGCACTGTGAGAACATCATCAATTTGAAGATTTATTTCATCACCTATAGATGTTGGTTTATCCTCCTCTACAAGTATTGCATTTAGTAGAGATACTGGGGGTGGTTCTCGATAAGAATCAGGTGGTGATGTTTCTTCCTTAAAGACAAGGGATTCTACACCATTTTCAAAAATTGTGACTTCCTTGTTCTTACAATAAATCTTCACATCAAAATTTTACAGCCAATCCATGCTGAAAATTATATCAAATTTAGTCATTGGTATGATGAAAAGGTTAGAAACTAAAGCACCCTTTGGTGACTAGAGGGGAACTAGTCGACTTGCCTTTGTTGCAATGATACATCCCCTAAGAGTTTTCACTGAAAACTCCATTATTTAATCAAATTGGACATATCTAATTTTCTTGTCAAACATAGAATATATAAATGAATGCAATGATCCAGAATCAAATAAGGTGTGGGATAAGTTTGAAGAAACAATTAAAGTACCTACCACCATATCATTAGGGACTTCGACCTCCACAGTTGTAATCAGATAAGCTCTCCCTTGATCTCTTGGCCTTTTCTGAGTCATGTTTCCTTGCGTTTAGGACACTCATTTTCATAGTGTCCCATCTCTCTGCAATTGTAGCATTGAACATCATTGAATTTTTTCTTCCCCTTACATTCATCGGATCGATGACCCTTTTATCCACAGTTATTACAGACTCCCATGCCTTTCAAGCATTTCCGAAGATGATAATTCCATAGTTCTTGCATAATGGGAATCTATTCATTCCCTTTCTCTTCTTTGGTGCTTCTCTTTTTCCATTGTTATCCAAGTACCGTTTCTTATCTTGGTTTCCTTTGAAATGATTTGATCTATCAAATTCCCTCTCTCTTTTGATGGAACTTGATACAATTCCATCATATGAAAAAAATGTTTGAGAAGCCAGGGCCCTCCGACGACTTGGTTTAAGACCTTCAAAGAAATGATCAATCTTATCTATTGAGTCAAATACATAATCTACGACATACCTAGCCAACCTTCTAGAAGTATCCTCATACTCAGTAACACTGTCCTCTTCCCTTTGTTTCAGGCTACGTAATTTCTGCTTCATTTCAGTTCATTTCTCAAGAGGGAAATATTTCTTGAAGAATATTTCCTTAAAAGTCCTCTACTCCATATCATATATTTCTTCTTCCTCCATGGTGTTCCAAATCAGGGTCCACCATTGGTCAATGTCTCCCTTGAGATAATATACATCCTGCACCACCTTCTCATTTTCATTGCATCTTAAAGCCATGAATATCTTTTCAAGTGACTTGATCCACTGCTCAGCTACCACTGGATTAGTATTACCCCTGAATTATGGGGGCTTCTTCCATATGAAACGATCCAACACAAGTTTGGAATGGTTATTCATTACAACTTGAGTAAGCTGTCCAAATATAGTCATGATCGGATCTGCTCCAACATTTACTGTGTTGACTTGCTCAATAGGGAGATCCCTACCTTGCCCACAAGTATTGATTCCCCTTCTCCCATTAGACTCCATTTCTAAATAATGGGATAAACTAGATTAGTTTATGAATCTTAAATATAAAATCACTCAACATAGATTTAAATTCTATGCATAGCTAATCTTATAAACATGGTTTCTTTGAGGTAAAATTTACATTAAAGTCCTTCATAATGGCTTGTAAAGAAAATATTAATTATCTTAATCATATCCCCTGGGAGTGTCGTGAACAATGGTGCATCAAGTCCTGTTGTCATGTACCGGTTCCCATTCGAGTCTAGCACAAAGCGGTGTTTTCGAGTTTTACCCCTAGATACATTTGTTCTAGAGCCACCTCTACTTGATCATATCCAAACAGGGACGTATTGCGTAAAATATCCACATAATCTATTCCTTACCAAAATACCAGGATTTTATTGTATTTTAATCCTCAGATACTACCATAGGGCTTTGTTCCCTATTATACATTTCCTACTCTAGTTTCCATGTTTTCTACTAAACTTCCTCTGATACCAACTATAACACCCCGACCCCTCTAGGCTGGAGCCAGTGCAATACTTGTGATATTGGTATGGTTATAAGGAATGAAAATACCTAATGAATAATTAGTTTAGTATTCTTGAAGAAACTAGATACATTGATTTATCATAAATTACATTGAATAAGGTTACAAGATACAATCCATAATGAAAAGCCAAAACTGCATCCACTTGCACTCAATAAACGACATCCTCTTCATAACCTGTTGAAGGTAAACAATGAAAGGGGTGAGCTCAAATTCTCAGTAAAGTTTAAAAATAGCAGAAGAATGAGTACAATAATAAGTGAATCATAATCAATCTTACATAATAAAAATGGCATATTGAATAAATGAACAACTACTGCCATTAATAAACTGAGAATGAAACTAAATCCATAGATTTTGTCATAGTGAAAACCTCATTGATAATAATAATAACTAACAATGAATATATATAATTCTTTTTAATTGGAAGTCATGTATCTAGAACATGAACCATAATATCGTAAAAATAGTTTATTTCTATGGGTAGAAACCTGTTTGATTTTTGGAAACAAACTTGAAGGGTATGTCACCAAATTGTTTTATCTCATGAGACCTACCAATTCATCGAGGGGATGTAGTGGGCCCCACCCACCTCTACATCCAAATAATTTTTTATACAATGATTCAATACATGAGAAATATTCCTCTTCAATATCCTTATAGAGTATAGAATACTGATTCATCAATAACATCCCAAATATACACCGTATGTGAAATGGTATACGGTTTAGAAAATAAACATATCCATGACATGAGATTATGGATATTTAATAGAAATATAATTTAAAATGGAAAGTGATATCAAATGGGTAGTAGGTACTCCCCATAAGGATTATTAGGTGCACAATACAATGTTAGTCACAACAAAGGGGATATTCTTGAACAAAAGTGAGAGAGAGGATCCCTTACCTTATGCTTGACGGTGTTCTTGTCTTGTTTTTAAATACCTGAATAAACAAATTAGGATTATTAATTCATAAATACAGAACCTATTTTATATGTAATTGATATGGGACAACCTTATTAAGTTCATTAATGGCCTCTTTCATGGGTTTAAGAGATTATATCTTTCTGTTTTGGAAGCATTTTCTTACTTGGTTTCATGATTTGTTTACTTGTATTCATGAATGGAAGTTGGTTTAAAATATGTTTAAACATCCAGAATTGTTAATATAAATTATTAATGACATTAATGAGATATAAATGACCTTATAATGATTCTGGTTATATACCATGAGGGTGACTCATTTGATGAGTTAAAAATAAACCCTTGAATTTGGATTGGCAGATTTGTGTTCAATAAACTTGTTTTGTATTATTATTCCATATTATGAACGTCTAAATATTACAGAATTTTAATCATGATAAAACACATGTATTATGACCTGTTTAAACCATATATTTGGTTTCATGACCATTTTTGAAATAATTAATGGAAATATAAATTACATCGTCCACGATGTCGGTAATTCGACACATCACGAACAATGTTATTATTCCTTAAATAAGTGGGATTGGAGAAGAATAATGATGAAGAATTTTCCATAAACATTATAACATCCTGAAAATAAATGGTTTTGGAGCATACATACCTCTTGGTTAAGATGAGGTGAGGAAATAATATGAAAAGAATGGAATCTCAAAATGAATGAAAACTTGATAAATTTCTCACTAAAATTCGGCAGCCTAACAGCGTCTCTTAAAATTTCATAAAAATAGTTTGATGAGAGGAATGAAATATCTCATCATTAATAAATAATATTTACAGTAAGGGGTAATATTTAATGAAATATCACAACAAAATCAAAAGGGAATAGAAGATAATTACATAAAATGAAAGAAAAGAATGAAAATGAAAGAGGTTGTTTACCTCTTGATCTCTTCTCCTTGAGATCCTTCTTAAGGGATTTGGTTTTGGTATTTTGGTGAGAAAAAATCTTGATGGACATGGGGGAGGAGGTTGGGAATGTATTTGGATCGAATCTGGAAAAGGCACAAGGCTTGAGAGGAGTTAATGGAAGGGGGGGTGAGAGGGGGTTTTATAGTGGAGGAGAGAGGGTTTTTCTTAATATAAAACTCATTAATTTATTATTTCCTCTCAAGAAAACCAATAGTGAGTATTACATGACCAAGAATAGTAAATGGGTCATGTGAATTCGAACCAAGTGGGATTACACCTGGAGAGCATCATCTATGACTCAATTAATTCATTATTTATCATTTATTGTAATTTATTAGATTCTACTATTCATAAAACATTCATGTATTTCAGAAAAATCCCAAAAATTCACCCTAACCATTTTTGACATGTAGAATCCAAAAATGAAGTCCATTTTTCAAAAATAATTTTCAAAATATGATTATTTTAATATTTAATTAAAATAAAAATTTATTATCAAAACCATTTTTAAAACATTCATTAACTCATTCTAAAATATAGGTATATCGTACTTCCAACAAGAATATTAATTTTATACCACCATAGGAGAGGTTACTATTCATTAGGGTATATCACTATTCATAAGGATATGCTACTATTAATTAGCGTAGGTAACTATTCACCATAAATTATTTTGTTTTATTAGACTCTAAAAACATCTTTAACACATCCGTGTATGCCAGATTTTTAAAATTCAAATCACAGAGATGGTAAATTTATGTTTAGTGGCTATGTTATGGCTATCTCCTATAAGTAACAGTGTTTTGTTCCATAGGGGCTCAGTGATTAATGAAATATATGCTACCTAATTACTAGTGTGTATTTAAGAGAAAAACACCAAAAAATGTTTGGGGTGCTACAAATTTGGTAAAGTAAAATTAATTTTATAAATCAGAATATTAAAATTATATTAGGGTGGTTTTATGGGTTTTTTCTTGAGAAACTTCATTATTTTTTAATAGGAAAATACTACTTTTTAGTTCTAAATTTCCATTTTTAATTAATTATTAAAGTTAAATGATATTAAAAATTTGTTCTAAGGTCATACTAGAAATATATTATCTCTATTAATACAAACTAATTCATAAGAATCAATTTTACTTTTAAATTGGATACAAAACATTTAACAATATTTTGAACATTTTTCTACTTTAAAAACAAGTTATTTCATCCCTTCTAAAAGATTAAAATTAATCTTATTTTTTGAAATTCTAGGAGTTTATCATTGAAAAAGAATCATATTCCACTTTATTCAGTATAATATTTTAAGTTTAATAAGGTCCAATTAATTTTTTTTAGAAATTATTATTAAAAGTATTTAAAATTTATCATATGGATTAAGGAGAAATTAAGTTTAATTAGTGACTAAACCCTAAAATTAAGGGCCCAAATACCTAGCCATTTGTCCAACACCAATTTTATGTCAATATTTCTTCCATAAAACTTAAAATCGTGTGCTTTCTGGTTTTTTATGCATTTATGTATGAAAATGTGTACACCAATATTTTTTCTTAAAATTCAAAGTGATTCCTTTTCCTTCCATATAAAAATCCACCACTTCTTCCACTTCCTCACACCTATTAAACCTCTTAAATTTTGATAATCCATGAAAAATACATTATGAAACAATCCTTTATTCCTCATAATTTTCTTTTATTTCCGAAAATGTAATCCAAGGAAGCCTTTGGGCACAATCCAAAAGGAGTTACCCGATCAAGAGGTAACATCTTCTATAAAGTCATTTATTTTATTTTCTTTCTCCACCCCATCCACTTTATTTTTTCCATAACTATATAAAAAACTATTTTCATATTTAAACTAGAATTATTTTATTATAAGTATTCAACCTACACTTAAAAACATCTCCATCTAATGGATAACAAACATACTATTTATTTTTACTATGAACTACCACCTCACTAAACGATGATTGTTCAATTTTACTTACCTACGCTAATAGTGTCCATTATGATGGAAATTATATTTAAATATTTTATATATGATATTTATTATATATATTATCTCCTTTAAAACTATTAATTCCACATAACATTAACATTACATTTGGTTTTAATCAGATAATCTCGTTTAACAAAGTGTGGATTACCGCCCCTCAAAGCGACGTGACTCGTTGACACCCCACATGAAATGTATTAAAGATGTGTTTAGTGAACTTATATGATATATATGATATAATAATGATAATTGAATAATTATATATAAATATATAAACATATATATATATATAGTTCATTTATATACTTTCATCCAATCCGCCAATAAAAACAGAAACAATGTTTATGCGTACATACAACTCACCGTCTCTATGAACCGTGTATTCCAATTCATAATTATATATTATATAGATTATTATAATACACAGAAACTATATATAAATGATATTTATAAAAAAAATTACATGTTTTAATCATTATATTATTATAAGGACCAATAATATAACAAATTAAGAAACAAGCGCGGAATAAAGTGAATATTACCTAAAGTGAATCCATAACATAGAATCATTAACATGAGGGTGATATAAGGTAATAATATAAATATATATGGTATTATATATAATTATATAATTCTTTAAAATATTAATAATATATTTATATTAATTATATAGGTGGTTTGAACAAGTACGATGAGAGTTAGGAAACAAGGCTAGGGGATTTCTTCTCACATTTTATCTTCTTGAGATACATGATTTTTTCACCACTCATTAATTTTGTGTGTTGTACGTACTAAAAATGATTTTATTATATGTATATTTTAAATAAATATATGGTTATCAACATATCCTTTTTATGACCTTTATTTCATGTGGATTATGTTTCAAAAGTTACCAAAGCAGTAAAAAATGTTTTGTATCAAATTGTCTTCATTGTGACTCATGTATTGTTATGCATCAAAACTCTTTTTTGAGGAGTATATACATAAAAGGTATATCATGAATATCCTTATTTTAATTACATTTTAATAATCATTTAATTTACTTTTACTACATGAGGATTATGGTCCCATGTAACCAAGTGGCAAGTGTTTATTAAAATAATATTATCATTTTCCAAGAATGTTAATGACTATGTTAATTTGAGGAAATAATATAATACATATCTCAACAACACTCATGAGTTTCCTTATATTATATTTATTCTAGAAATATTCATGTGTTATTATCATTTTACACTCTCTTTTGTATGATAATAATTTTTACTAAATCTGACCATCTCTCTCTTCAGTTGAAAATCTATTAAATTAAAAAACCATGTTTTTTTATAATTATTTCAAAAATGTGTTCGAAATTTCCATGGATATTATTTTAAAAGAAAAAATGATTTTCAATTTTTTATTTTTTAAAAATATTACGTTATATGTTTTCAATTCCATTTTTGAAGACAAATGTTTTCAAAAGGATTTATGCTATAAAAATAATTCTTTTAAATAAGAAAGAATATTTACCTTAGAAATAATTTTAAAAGATACTTTAAAATTATTTCCCATATAAGGTAACAACCATTGGAGTTACCAATTAATTTATAGGGAATTTATCCTATTTTTTATTCATATTTTTTCTATGAATAGATTATGTATTTATGGCATGTGGTTTATGGAAACCATTTCACATTCACAGGTTATATGCTTTTGAAACCCGATTCGTTTCGCTAGTTTTTTTATGATGAAACAATTATTAAACTTTACTCTTTTCCATAGGTTATGATATGATTACATATTTACAATAAACATTTAATTTAATGTATTTTGATATGATTATTTAGGATATTGTGTCACGTGTATATATGATTTCATTATTATTTGGGAGGGACCAATATATCCTTATAATGCATTGGGTAAAGATTTATATTTTCTAAAAGATACTAAGTTGTTCTTGGGAATGTTCCTTGACTAATAAGATGGTCATGGGAGTGAACCCTAACCACCAAGATCATATGAGGAGTGATATCAGGATACCATGATGTCCATGGGAGTGAACCATGTCTATCATGATGGAATGTGGAGTGAACCTATACAACCAAGATGGTCTTGATAGTGATCACTTTGATAATATAGAAATCAAACTATATTCTTATGCGTCTTTAACAATTCCATGTTTCATTCATAGGTTATGATTTCTGTAATATATTATTTATTTTCTTATTATTCATGTATTACACAATATCAAGCTTTATTCCATGATTCATGCATATGGTCCTTGATATGGATGGTATGATATTCTCTTTTCACGATCATGTTGTCATACCACTATGATCATGACTATTCTTACATGTCTCTCTTGTTTACACTTACATTGAATTCGATATCACCCCTTTTTGTGTTTCCTTCAGCAAGTTATAAATATATGTATTAATTTTGTACTATCTATTAGAGTTGATATCCATGAAGAACCTAATGAGAGATAATGTATCTTATTTATATACCTGTGATTATGTTTCCATGTTTCCAAAGGAACTGGACTAGAATAGTAATCAAGCATCTGTTGGTGTAATGTTTTATGTATTCTGAAAATGTTATTTAATGTTAATTTATTTTTAGACTGGGTTGTCATGTAGATTCCCTTAGGCTACAAAATTTCAGGTCCCCATAAATCTTGGCTATAACTATTTTCAGTTCTTACTTCATATTTTCATTTTTATCTTCCCTATTTTATTTGGACATTAATTTATTTGAAAATAAAAATATAATTATATGGTGTGTGTGTGTGTGAGAGCTCATAAAAATGTTACATTGCACTTAATATTTTTTTTTCATAATGACCATTTCCTTGGGTATCATAAAATCATTGAAAAATCAAAAAAATAAAGGCAAAAATTAAAGGAAATAGGGATAATAGAAAAAAGAACACAAAATTAATTATCAAATCCAGGATATGTTTATTTTGGATAATTTTGTCAGAATCGATGAAATAGGTGGATTATCAAATCAAAAAATTCGTAGTTTAAAATATCTAAATTTCAATATTCAAGTAGGATAAAAAATATTTTAATGAAACCCACAAATCATATTCAACAAATCAATATAAAATTAATTAATTAGGGTTCATTTGAAATACCAAAAACAAGGATCTAATCCCAAAAAACCTTCACACTTAATGTAGGGTAGATCATTGATATTTAAGGGATTCAAAATGATGACATTAATAAAATCCACCATGATGGTTGATGGATCCACAAAAAAATAAATGCTCATTCATTTTTGATTCATGATCTTGAGATCACTCCCCATCACTCCCTCCAGTTGAAGTTTCCACATCCTATCATTACCTATATGTTTATGAGGCTAGCCCTAGGTAATTACCTAATTTTTAATATAAAAGAAGTGATATTTGGGTTTTAAAATTAAATGTAAATTAAATTAATAAAATAATTTTAATAATTTTAATAAACCATGAATGGAAACTATCATTTAATTTAATGATAACAATAAATATTTAGTTCCTTGGGTAAAACATATTATTTATATTTAATGGTGGTATTGATTTTTCATTCAAGATACTCTTCATAAAATAATCTAATATTTTTGAAGAACTATGTTCTTGTGCTATAGTAATTTTCATATTTTTAATATATCACCACTAAGGCCCCATGGGACCCATAATCCAACTTTGAATCGACACCTTACATAGAAGTTATTATTTAATTATTCCAAAAAATTAATGTGATTTTTTAGATTCACTATATCCTCCCCAACATCAAGGATTTCCATCATAAAAAGTGGAAAAATATATAGATAGGTGTGGAAAATCACCTTGATTTAGGTTGTTTCACTCCCATAACCCTTCATGGAGGTTCCTATTCTATCTAGGAACACATACTAAGGGAAAACATCTACCATAAAATATTTTATCATATTGATCCTTTATTGCCACTGAGTGCTTTGGGAGGGTACCTCGATCCCCAATTTATATCTCACCCTTGTTGACAACATAAAACCATTCAGGCACATATCATCTTAACTAAGACATAATGAAAACACCATGAACCTGGTTTAACTATGATGGTAGTGCCACGTATTGTGATCCCTCCCCAACTATTAATAGTATCTCAAAAACGTCCTACAAAACTAGTACATAAATTAATTCATTATCCAAACCATTGAAATTATCAATAATGTGAGGCCTTCAAAAACACTTGGTCTCCCATTCCAAACTACAAGTCATTCATCATCAGGTTATATTATAATTTTTTTGGATCTAGATAGTCCCCATCCACTTATGGGTGACCTGAACCATCCCTATTATCATTCATAGTAACTCTAGTCCCATGAGAACTATATCCCCTAGATCCAAATCACGCAATTTTGGACATCAGTTTCCTCCATTCAAGGCCTTTAATGGTGACACACAAATAGTGGTGTGGTAAATTATGTTACACACAACTCCATGAAGGGTAGATGATCCTCCCATAAATATCCAGAATAACATTAAAATATAATCTATTACCTCTAGAATATGAATGGTCTCCTATGTTAGGTCGTATGTCTAGGGGTAGAGTGAAGTTATCAGATAAAATTGAGTCTAAAATCACCCTATAATCCTATTTATAACTACGACATGATGTGAGAAACAACATCATAAATGATACAATAGGGGAATCCATGAATCTAGACTATTTACATCTCACACATGCATCC
Organism: Viscum album; assembly: GCA_963277665.1. Taxonomy (NCBI): domain Eukaryota; kingdom Viridiplantae; phylum Streptophyta; class Magnoliopsida; order Santalales; family Viscaceae; genus Viscum; species Viscum album. The sequence continues at coordinate 2,105,719,755 of OY728165.1, forward strand.
CAAAATCTCTGCTGAACTCTTCCTTCACATGGATAGAAAGTGAGCCAACATGGTGTGCTATTTTATGATCAATGAGATAGGGTCATGACCTATTCCTGATCATAGATTTCATATCACTAAATCTATGGATAGACTGTCCAACTGCCACTTCTATATTGAAACGTCAACCATTACCTATTAGAATAAAAGGATCGATATATAAACTCAGAAATAGTATACTTCATTCTTAGCCACACAAATTGATGTTATAGTATCATGATTCATACTCACCCATTATAGATGTAACTTTTAGTGGAATGCATAATATTACATCAAAAACTCTTATTTCAACATGGATGGAAGCATCATCGATCATCAGAAAAATGATTATGTTCTTCCCACCTTCAAAATACCATCATGTGTTTTTCTTGTAGATATATTATCACACAAGATCTTATAATCTATCTCCCTATGTTGTGTCTCCCAAACATGCAGATGAAGGAGAATGGAAACAAACATTGACTAGAGGTATTTGGAACTAGACTCATTCACAAGGTTAAACTAAAAATAGGTCATCTAATTTATCTGCTCGCTCAACAACTATAAACAAAAATCCCTATTGTGAGCCTCTTTAACAACTTTCCAAATTCAATGAGTATATACTATCTAAAAGCCATTAACTTATGATAAATCTAGACAACACTTATACCTCATGTTAAGATCTATCCATGAAGATATACGACTGATACTCTTATGGTTTGAAAATATTATTAATCACTTTCCTATAAGATCGCATCACTAAGACATTATAGACATAACTACCACATCCATATCTATGTTATGTGATGGGTTTTTACCAATGTGTATTTAGATTCCAGAAACTATAAGTAGTAACAGTCCAAAGATGAATCAAAATGTAATAAAAAATATATCTTGAGGAAATGAAGAACTCATTCTACTCAACACCCTCCTATGGAAGTCCAAAGATAGGGGAACCCGTCCACCACTTATAAAACACTTGGAAATCCTATTGATACTTATCTATCTACATGAGATGCTTCCCCATTCGAGTTAAAAATATCCAATATGGAATGATCTTAGAGGATTTTGGAAAAAATATGCAATTAAATCCAACAAATCAAAAGAACCTTCACACCCCAGTTATGCAATTAGGTAACACCTAATGAAGAGAAACTTCAAATATTCTGGGTCCATCAATACACCTTCTTCTAAGATGAAATAAACCTAGTAGTTGAACTCCTCAATCTATAAATTCCATGGTGATATATTCCAAAAAATCTAGATCTCACAAAGTATATCTTGAACCATACTAAATTTTATCACATTTTCGATCCCTAATTCTGAGTACAAGAGGTTTTCGACTAAGAAGACCACCAAAAATTGATCTAACAAGGTCATGAAAGATCTATTTGATGAGTTACATAAAAACTAATAGAACTTTAAACATTCTAAAGGGAATAACCATAAAGTAAAATTAACCATAAAATCAATAAAAATCTACCTTTGTAATATCCTCTTTTTGATCCCAGAACAGGCGGTGGGCCATCATGAGGTCAAAATATGAGAGACACATCATTGAAAGACAATTGTAAAACAATTAATCAAATCTTGGAGGTGGATAATCTTTCACAGTAGTCACCTATTTTAGGAAGTGTTAATGTTTTCATGAACCTAATCAATCGTCCACATTCTTTTTGAAGAACACTGTGGATCTATAGGGGAACATATTGGGTCTAACAAGAACTTCTTCTACTGAACATAAAACTAGACCATCAATTCTCACAACTCTATATGGTAATTTTTTATAATGGAATAGATATCATTCCCTTCCATAGTTTAGAACTACGTGGATATTCATATTTTTATGGGGAGGTTTGTGTAGAACATCCTTGATAAAAAATCCCTAATATTCCTCAAGCATCATAAAAAAATGGTAGTCCCATAGAATTTTCTAAACAATGTGTCGTAATATCCAAATTTTTCAATATATATTATATCATCACATATATGATATCATATTTCTCTTCATGAGATTCATTCAAACCAAAGAAAAAAATTCCATTCCTATAAATTGAATACACGGAATCCCCCACCGGAAATAGAAAAATTTGTCACGGACTATAGAAAACCATCCCATACTGAGGAAAACATTACTGGGGATCATCACCACTATGTATATATCCCACAAAAATATTACTTTCTATAAATTAGTCATGCTTCTATAAGATAATTTAAATCATCAAAACATCCTCAACAAGATACTATAATATATGGGTCAAGCTAATGGCTCCATTGTGAACTCTTTGTCTCTGTAAGGGATGCGATATTAAAAGTGTGGTCCACACCATCATCTAATAAAACTAAATCTAAGGTAGATAAGGCATAGGTTATACCATGGATCACACCCATATCTACCAGGGTATATGGATCCATAGCCTATAGTTATCCTTCCCCTTTAACACCATCTCTTTATAATAAGTTCCACTTTGAGACCATAGTGCATCTATAATGATATCAAACATACAAACCAATGAACTCACCAAACAAAAATAAATTCTATCTAAATTGGGTAATGATAACTTTAAAACACTACATTAAAGAACATCAGAAGAGAACATGTCTTGGTTGGGGAAACACCCCCTTATTATCATGTACAAATCAACATAAAAAATAACCATAACTTAGGTATACTAATGACCTATTCCACTATGGTGATGGATAACCACCCGCACCACCATCAAGAAGGGTACAAATATCAAAAAAACACCCGCACTAGAGACTCTATCTAGTACTATACTACCTGAGAATGGGGGTCCATTTCACCACGAAACCTGGGAGGTTTCTATTTCTGAAAATCATGGTGTAAACTCAGAATTGCTATGTCATATTATAGTACCATCAGAAAAAAATTATTCTAAACCTATTGGGGAGCATCTACTTGAACCATTGAATGTGGGCCAACTTGCTACTTAATGGGTGTAGAACTGATTTCTAATCACCCAATGGAATAAACCACATATCTTGGTATCCAAATTACAGCATGATCACAATGTAGATAATAATCTAAATTCTACAATGGAATCCTACCTATCTATCATCATAGAGGTATCAAAAAATATACAATATTCACTATAGTCGATAGAGAATATATTGGGATTTGGTACAATATAGATATAGAAATCTAAACCCATTCATATTTGAATCATGTACAATTTGATTCTATTTAAAATTTTCTTATATGTGATGAGTCTACAAGTCAATCATTAGAGGCCTGGTTAATGGATACATCATTCACCACACCATTAATTGGTTCTAAACTAAAGATCTGAACATGGTACAATTAATCACAATTTTTCTGTTTTTCAAACAAAAAACAAATAGATAGACAATCACTAAACTCCATTCATAAGATTATCATATCTAATACCAGTTTATCATGTCCCAAACTTATAGGGACCACCCAGATGGTGTTAAGAGAATAGTAACATGCCATTACCAACTTCAATATACCAAATGATGTAAACTAGACCTGAGTAGTCATGTCACATAGATGAGAGGCCTTAGACTAATGTACTTGTATACATAAACACATGTACATACTCTCGTATAAGGTGAATGTGGTAAAAAAACTCATAATATAATGACACGAATAACAACCATCCCACATCATAGTATATCAAGAACAAAAAAAGAAAAAAGAAGCAAATTAAAGCTTACCAAAAAATTAAAATAGTCCCACCCAATAACAAAATGGGACTCCTGTCCACAGTCTAACTATCACAACTAAGATCCACCAACTCCTAGTCCTCCAAAGACTATATAAGAAGACATTTCTTCTGTGTAAATCACTACTTGTGTAGGCAGGGCATATTTAGTGGTGGGAATTAACATACCCAATAGGATACCATAAAACCCCCAAACACAAAGCATGTAATAGCGAGTCAACTCTATATCACAAAGAAATGGTAATGAATCATGATAAATTAGATATTATCATAGAAAGGATCTATGTATTAAGGGGAGATAATGTCTTTATTTTCATCCAATTATTTATATCATGTCTCTGATGTAATATTCATTTGGGAGAAATCACTCATCATGTTTCACATTATGGATGGAATTAACCTAAGAGGTCATCCCAATTGGGTCATTACATGGAGAATCACATAGAATATGTGAAGTTTCAATCTAGGTACTCTCTCTACCAGAATACACATCACCAGAAGGCAACAAATTCCATTACTGAAATTAGTAATAATGATTTGGGCCTTCAAGGGATACCTACCCCTAACTTGATTAACCATAATGGAATGGGATCATAGGACCTACATGTTAGAAATGGGATATCTCACCGAACCCAAAGAAAATTGATAGAGTACCACTCACTAATCCATATTGATGTGTACCTAAATTTATTTAAAAATTACCCATATATTGGATCACTCATCTAATGCACATGATGGGATACCTCACTATATCCTCTTAGGGATTGACCAAGGGAACACACCTGCACTAACATTATTAAAGTTCACTCACCCATGATCATACCAATGTTGGACTAAGAAGAACAAATGCTATAACCTACCCAAAAAAGAGTACATCACATATCCCATTGGATATTTAATGTTTCTCACTGATCCTAGAAATTTCCATGTACTTCCATCTCACAAGGATAACCACATCCTTATATCTCACATTAAATGTGTCACGACCTGCCCTCGGGGTCCGTGCCGTGACTACCCCAAGCCCGCCTTCAATAGGCCAGGGGCTGGCGACTAGCACAAAGGCGTAAATCCCGGTAAAAAGGGAAGGCATTGCCTTTGTAAAGTAAACAAACACCACAGAGCAGCAAGCGGAAAGTAAACACTAAGAAAAAGTAGAGTACAACTGAAAGTGCAGAAAAGTAAATGGGCCAGTATACAAACCCAAACTAAAAGTAAAGTACAACTCGAAAGGGAAAAACAACAACTGAAAGGTAAAAGCCGCTACACCGAGCTGTCCACTGGAAATCCCACCTGAAGGGTGGGTACAGATAGCTCCTCTTCTCCACGGGTCCCGCCGTCCGCTCCGAGCACGTCCCGCCCAGTGGTCCACCTCCAGGTACCGTCCCGCTCTGCAAGCCTCAGCTAAGGTCAACGCTGTCCGTCGTCTGCAACCAACACAACGTAGTGCGGGCAAAGCCCGTACAGGCGTGAGTATAAGCTACTCAGTAGGGACCCCGAGACCCCTGAAGGTCTCTCAAATCCACAAAGGATAAACCACGAAGAAAGGTACAATCACGAAGTAACAACCGACACTGCTTAGGTATATGCCCATACATATACCTAAGTCATCAATTTCAAATACGCTCCAACCTCCGAGCCCAAGTACAACTCAGTCCACACAGGAAAGTAAACGTATTCCACACAGGAAAGAAAAACGTAATCCACACAGGATTGTACAACACAATCCACACAGGAAATCAAAACGTAATCCACACAGGATTGCACAACACAATACACAAAGGAAATCAAAACGTAATCCAGACAGGATTGCACAACACAATCCACACAGGAAAGAAAAACGTAATCTACACAGGATTGAACAACACAATCCACACAGGAAAGCAAAACGTAATCCACACAGGATTGCACAACACAATCCACACAGGAAAGCAAAACGTAATCCACACAGGATTCCACAACACAATCCACACAGGAAAGCAAAACGTTATCCACACAGGATTGCACAACACAATCCACACAGGAAAGCAAAACGTAATCCACACAGGATTGCACAACACAATCCACACAGGAAAGCAAAACGTAATCCACAGAGGATTGCACAACACAATCCACACAGGAAAGCAATAGGTTTCAGATCACACAGGTATACATCTTCAAAAGATGATAAAGATGATCACTGATCCATCTAAGTCGTCGGACCCACGAAGGATCGATACGTAACTAACCCCCGCAAAAGACCCACACAGGATCGGGCCCACACAGGACCTGTAGGCGCTGGTTCACACAGGACCGATGAGCGCAAGGACCCACACAGGATCAGACCCACACAGGATCGGGCCCACACAGGACCTGTAGCACTGATCCACGTAGGATCACTGAGTTCTGAAGTCGTCGTCGTCGAATCCACACAGGATCTCTGTACTGTCGTCGTCGCAGTCACAGTAGCAGTAGTAGTCACAGTAACAGTCGCAGCCAGCACTAGGGTTCCCGCACACAGCAAGCTCGTTCAGAGGGTCCGCTCCATGAGCCGAGAGGCTGATACATCAACTGTCACAAAGTCCAGAGTTGATGTATCCAAAAGTTCCGTATCGTCAACAGGAACTCAACGCAACAGACGGCGCGTCGATCGGACGCCCGGTCTGAGAGTTATTGGCATTTTCGTCCCCGGGGCCCGGTTGGTTTTTAAGGCAAAACCAACCCGACCATACTCCACCTGCGTCCAAACCTCGGGCAGAGTATGCCAAAAGATCCGTCTCACTAAGAGGAACACAACACAGCTGACGACACGTCAATCGGACGTCCGTAGCTCAAGATATGAGCGTTTCCGCTCCGAAGGCCCGGTTGGTTTCGTGAACGAACCAACCCGGACGAACTCAAAGTAGTTCTAAACCTTGAGTGCGATATACCGAAACGACCGTCTCGATCCAAGGATCGCGTTGCCGCAGACGGTTGGTCGATCGGAGGTCTGTGGCTCAAGTTATGGCCAAACGACCGAATCTGATCCGAAACGGAGGGTCCGGGTCCGGGCCGACCCGGCCCGACCCCCCCTGGGTCGGCCCGAACCGGGTCGACCCGGGTCCGACCAGGCCCGGCCGGCCGGCGCGGAGGCGCGGTGGCGCGGCGGCCTGGCGCCGCACGGAGGCGGCACGCGGGGGAATCAATCCCCCGCTTCTTCAAATGGCAGCGCAGCATAGCCGCGCCGTTTTGTCAATCAACGGCCCCCCTCCTGGGGGCCCGCTTTGAAGAGGATCCGGGGGAGCCGCCTACCCCCCCCCCTCCAGGCAACCGCCCCCCTCATAAATGAGGGGGGGTTTTGTGTGCTGGCCGGAGGATTAATTTCCCCCGGTTTATTACCATCCGGTCGGCCAGCTGGCCGGCCGGTTTTTCTCCAACGGACCAGAAAATCCGGTCCCATCTTCGGCTTCCGACGCCGGTGGCCCGGCCGCCGGTCTTCTCATTCCGCCGCGGCCCGGAACCGGCCGCGGTGTTCGTCGTCCGGCGCGGTGCGACGACACCGCGCCCCTCCGCCATGCCTTGATTTCTTTCAACGCGGCGCGACGGCGTCGCGTAAAATAAACGCACGATTAACCGCGTGGTGCGACGGCACCACGCCACCTTGTTTCCAACCTCTAGGTAAATCAACAAGAACTATGGAGGGGGTTTCGGCCGTGTTCATGCGGTCCGGCCCCCCCTCACGTTAAATAATAACGCAACTTAAAATATTCAAAAGCCACACGTTAGACTTGCTAGATCCACGATCAAGAATAAAATAATTAAACAAAATCAACAACCCCTACCATGGGTATAGGTTCAAAGATTTGACAACGTCCCGCAGAAGACAACGTCGCGGTGGTCGGGCGTCGCGGTAGTCATTCATCAAATTCGATGACGAAGAGGTGCGTCCGAAGAGGCACGCCATTGGCGAAACTTCTTATGTCGACGAAGGGAGTCCGAGGAGGAAGCGGCGTTCCCTCTCGTTGACACGGAAGACGAAGAAGAGCGGAGCGGCATTCTTCGTCAAGTTGAGCGTTCTCGATAGTCGCACGTTGACGTAGTCGTGGAATATCGGTATCGATTCCTTTGACATCGGAGGAAGAGTCTTTGTCGATGGCGTTCGTCGCGGAAAACCGTCGCGGAAGAGATGATGCGGAAGAAGAATGTCACGTCGTGGATATGGCATCGCGGAAGAACCGTGTTCTTCGGTGAAGATGTTCCTCGTTGAAGAACGGCGTTCTTCGTGTTCTTCATCGAGGTTGAAGAAGATGAAGAAACAAGAAGAACCTTCCCAACTCTCTCAAAGAGACCAAAACTATAAAATAAGACTCTATCTTATTTTATTAACACAACAACACACTAGAATTTCAAGAGTTTGAAATTCAAAACACACACACAACTCACCTTATTTAAGTCTAAAGTTATAACTTAAGATATCATAACATATGAGGGAGTTGAGGGGTCTTAGAGGATATGAAGAGGTGGGGTTGGTGTGGGCCCCACCACCCTCATAACCTCCCAAGAGAGGTTGGGTGGTTACCCAACTTCCAACAAGAGATATCACTTAGAGTAAAATAATAAAAATTGTAGTGTAATTACAAAGTAAACATCCACAATTTTTATTATCAACACTCGCATGAATGCAACTCCAGAACAGGAGTTCCTAAGCGTTTACCGGCGCTACGGTTCAATCGGTGCCCTCGAAATTCGATTCCGGGCACCAGTTCAAAAGTTAGAAAAACCCGCTCGTTCGTTCACTGAACGTACCCGAGCCAAACTTCAGAAATTGATTCCGGGCACACCGGGCCTCGGAATTAGGTGCCGTCAGAAACCGCGCTCTTGTAAAATTCCAAAGAAAATTAAGAAAAAAATTTCCCTTGAATTTTACGGGTCTTTACATTACTCCCACCTCATGGCTTTACGTCCCCGTAAAGATACATCAAAAACTAGGGAAACAAATGAGGGTACTGAGCACGCATCTGAGCCTTCCACTCCCATGTGCTCTCTTGGAGATTCCCATGCTGCCATCTGATGCACACAAGAGGAATCGGTCGCCCACGCAGGACCCTCTCTCGTCGATCCTGTATCTCCACCGGGACCTCCGTAAAAGTCGCCCCATCGTCACCATCAAGCTCCCCATGGTCAATGATGTGCGTCGGGTCGTGCACGTATCTCCTCAACTGAGACACGTGGAAGACGTCGTGCACCCGGTGCAACTGAGGTGGTAGAGCCAGGTGATAAGCCACCTCACCAATCCTGCTGAGAATCTGGAAGGGTCCGATGAAGCGCGGAGATAACTTGCCGCCTAGGCCAAATCTCCGAATACCACGTCGAGGTGAGACCCGCAAGAAGACGTGGTCACCACCCTCGAACTCCAGTGGCCTCCGCCTCCTGTCAGCATAAGGCTTCTGTCGGATATGAGCTGTACTCATCCGCCCCTGGATGACCTGGACCATCTCAGGTCCCACAAGAGCTGCAAGATTTCTTCTTTGCCGATAAGAGAAATCTGGTCTCATCCCCTGGATGAACCACATTCTTCACCTAATACAGTCAATCCTAACATGGATGATACTAATCCATACCAAGGATGACGTCGTAAGGCCTCGACGCTACTACTAAGAGATCCAACCGTTACTCTCGCCTCCAAGGGTTGAGTCACACTGTCGGCATTAGTGTGTGGTAACTGGGTCTCCTCCAGTAGATGTCTCACAAGTGAGGGTCAAGTCAACAGCCAAAACTGGAACCTCTTAGTAACATCACGAAAGAGGACAGGAACGAAAAGTCACAAAGGTATGCGTCTTTTATTTATTGCAGCTCATAATACAAGACGCTACACAAAAGCAACAAGGAACCAGAAGTACAAAGGATGTATCCACTAGTTCTGCTCCTGTCCATCGGCTCCCAGAGCTCCATGATCAAAGGCCTCGGTTGCCTGAAGTTGAACTCTCGCATATTCACCTACTCCCTGTGGTCGGGGTGGACCTCCTGGTGGTGGTGGTGGTAGAGCCTCAAAACGTCGCCCACCACCTGCTGCTCGGCCAGCTCCCCTGCCTCGTCCGCCTCCTCCCTGCGGACCGCCACGGTCGAACCTCTGCCTCTGCCTAGGTGGTTCCTCAACCGTCTGCTGCTCCTCTGCATGGCGGGTCGGGCAGTCACGAGCCATGTGGCCTTGCCCGCCGCATGCATAGCAATGTCTTCCACTCGAAAGACTGGCTCCGCGCTGTGTGCCCTGCACTGCTGAGCCAGTGCCCTGAGGTCGTCTGCCTGAAAGTCTGGTCTGCCTGGACCCCTGAGTCATCCGTCGACTGCCTGCTGCAGATGACTCTGCCACGTGCCGCCCTGCGGTGGGTCGCTGTGCTAGTGTAGACTCAGCAAGGAAGCTCTCGATCAGAAGGGCCCACTCCAGCACTCTTTTCTGGGTCGGGATGCTGAGGGAGATCAGTGATGCCCTGATCTCGTGTCTCAATCCCTGCTCGAAGGTCCGGGCCCGGAAGAAGGGGTCTCGTACCATGTCTGTCGAGTACCGAGAAAGGTCGGTGAATCTCGCTGAGTACTGAGCGACCGTCATGCTGTCCTGCCGCAGCTGAAGAAGCTCCTGGATGTGCACCACACGAAGGGTGGCTGGGACGAACTCCGAGCGGAAGAGGCTCTCAAAGTCCGTCCATAGTAGAGATGCCTCATCGTGCACCTGGAGCATCAAGATCCACCATCGTCCTGCTGCTGCGTGTAGTAGACTCGCAGAGAGGATCACCATGAGGTCTGTTGGTGTCCTCACTAGCCTAAACACTCGTACCACTGCCTCCAGCCAGTCCTCTGCTGCCTGAGGATCCGTCTCCCCATGAAACCTGGGTGGTCACTGGCGCTGAAACTCATGCAGTGCGCTGAGGCGACATGCATCGTCAGCGGCTGCTGCTGGAAGCATCGGGGGCTCGACGGGTAGAGCTACCGCCGGTGCCACTGCTGACAAAGGGCCCTGCACCGAGGCCTCGTCGCTCGGTGGGCTGTCGTCACACTCGACTCTCGGAACCCTAGCTGGCTGCCATCGTGGGGCCATCCTGAATAGAAAACAGGTGTGCCATGGTCAAACAGTATACCTGGTGAGCTGATATAAGTAATCATAAAGAAAACTTTGAAACACACACGCAATCAATGTTTTCGTGCATTAAGTCGGAAATCAGAAGTCAGGGTCCTGGTGTACGGATACGTCGGCCGCCGCACCAACACTGGACTCCCTGGACTGATAACCACACTCAATACGCTAAACATTATTGCTTCACATAGAAAAGATCAGAGTTCGAGGTAGAACCGAACTCCTCTGATACCAATTTGTCACGACCCGCCCTCGGGGTCCGTGCCGTGACTACCCCAAGCCCGCCTTCCATAGGCCAGGGGCTGGCGACTAGCACCAAGGCGTAAATCCCGGTAAAAAGGGAAGGCATTGCCTTTGTAAAGTAAACAAACACCACAGAGCAGCAAGCGGAAAGTAAACACTAAGCAAAAGTAGAGTACAACTGAAAGTGCAGAAAAGTAAATGGGCCAGTATACAAACCCAAACTGAAAGTAAAGTACAACTCGAAAGGGAAAAACAGCAACTGAAAGGTAAAAGCCGCTACACCGAGCTGTCCACTCGAAATCCCACCTGAAGGGTGGGTACCGATAGATCCTCTGCTCCACGGGTCCCGCCATCCGCTCTGAGCACGTCCCACCCAGTGGTCCACCTCCGGGTACCGTCCCGCTCTGCAAGCCTCAGCTAAGGTCAACGCTGTCCGTCGTCTGCAACCAACACAACGTAGTGCGGGAAAAGCCCGTGTAGGGGTGAGTATAAGCTACTCAGTAGGGACCCCGAGACCCCTGAAGGTCTCTCAAATCCACAAAGGATAAACCACTAAGAAAGGTACAATCACGAAGTAACAACCGACACTGCTTAGGTATATGCCCATACATATACCTAAGTCATCAATTTCAAATACGCTCCAACCTCCGAGCCCAAGTACAACTCAGTCCACACAGGAAAGTAAACGTATTCCACACAGGAAAGCAAAACGTAATCCACACAGGATTGTACAACACAATCCACACAGGAAAGCAAAACGTAATCCACACAGGATTACACAACACAATCCACACAGGAAAGCAAAACGTAATCCCCACAGGATTGCACAACACAATCCACACATGAAAGCAAAACGTAATCCACATAGGATTGCACAACACAATCCACACAGGAAAGCAAAACGTAATCCACATAGGATTGCACAACACAATCCACACAGGAAAGCAAAACGTAATCCACACAGGATTGCACAACACAATCCACACAGGAAAGCAAAACGTAATCCACAGAGGATTGCACAACACAATCCACACAGGAAAGCAAAACGTAATCCACACAGGATTGCACAACACAATCCACACAGGAAAGAAAAACGTAATCCACACAGGATTTCACAACACAATCCACACAGGAAAGCAATAGGTTTCAGCTCACACAGGTATACATCTTCAAAAGACGATAAAGATGATCACTGATCCATCTAAGTCGTCGGACCCACGAAGGATCGATAGGTAACTAACCCCCGCAAAAGACCCACACAGGATCGGGCCCACACAGGACCTGTAGGCGCTGGTTCACACAGGACCACTGAGTGCTGAAGTCGTCGTCGTCGAATCCACACAGGATCTCTGTACTGTCGTCGTCGCAGTCACAGTAGCAGTAGTAGCAGTGGTAGTCACAGTAACAGTCGCAGCCAGCACTAGGGTTCCCGCACACAGCAAGCTCGTTCGGAGGGTCCGCTCCACGAGCCGAGAGGCTGATACATCAACTGTCACAAATTCTAGAGTTGATGTATCCAAAAGTTCCGTATCGTCAACAGGAACTCAACGCAACAGATGGCGCGTCGATCGGACGCCCGGTCTGAGAGTTATTGGCATTTTCGTCCCCGGGGCCCGGTTGGTTTTTAAGGAAAAACCAACCCGACCATACTCCACCTGCGTCCAAACCTCGGGCGGAGTATTCCAAAATATCCGTCTCACTAAGAGGAACACAACACAGTTGACAGCACGTCAATCGGACGTCCGTAGCTCAAGATATGAGCGTTTCCGCTTCGAAGGCCCGGTTGGTTTCGTGAACGAACCAACCCGGACGAACTCATAGTAGTTCAAAACCTTGAGTGCGATATACCGAAACGACCGTCTCGATTCAAGTATCGCGTTGCCGCAGACGGTTCGTCGATCGGAGGTCCGTGGCTCAAGTTATGGCCAAAAGACCGAATATGATCCGAAACGGAGGGTCCGGGTCCGGGCCGACCCGGCCCGACCCCCCCGGGTCGACCCGACCCGGGTCCGACCCGGCCCGGCCAGCCGGCCGGCGGCGCGGCGGCGCGGTGGCGCGGCGGCCTGGCGCCGCACGGAGGCGGCACGCGGGGGAATCAATCCCCTGCTTCTTCAAATGGCGGCGCGGCATAGCCGCGCCGTTTTGTCAATCAACGACCCCCCTCCTGGGGGCCCGCTTTGAAGAGGATCCGGGGGAGCCGCCTGCCCCCCCCTCAAGGTAACCGCCCGCCTCATAAATGAGGGGGGGGGGGGTTTGTGTGCTGGCCGGGGGATTAATTTCCCCCGGTTTATTACCATCCGACCGGCCAGCTGGTTGGCCGGTTTTTCTCCAACGGACTGGAAAATCCGGTCCCATCTTCGGCTTCTGACGCCGGCGGCCCGGCCGCCGGTCTTCTCATTCCGCCGCGGCCCGGAACCGGCCGCGGTGTTCGTCGTCCGGCGCGGTGCGACGGCACCGCGCCCCTCCGCCGTGCCTTGATTTCTTTCAACGCGGCGCGACGGCGTCGCGTTCAAGATGTTTCTTCCATGGTTCGTGCGCGACGACGTCGCGTAAAATAAACGCACGATTAACCGCGTGGTGCGACGGCACCACGCCACCTTGTTTCCACCCGCTAGGTAAATCAACAAGAACGATGGAGGCGGTTTCGGCCGTGTTCATGCGGTCCGGCCCCCCCTCACGTTAAATAATAACGCAACTTAAAATATTCAAAAGCCACACGTTAGACTTTCTAGATCCACGATCAAGAAAAAAATAATTAAACAAAATCAACAACCCCTACCTTGGGTATAGGTTCGAAGATTTGACAACGTCCCGTGGAAGACAACGTCGCGGAGGTCGGGCGTCGCGGTAGCCGTTCGTCAAATTCGATGACGAAGAGGTGCGTCCGAAGAGGCACGTCGTTGGCGAAACTTCTTATGTCGACGAATGGAGTCCGAGGAGGAAGCGGCGTTCCCTCTCGTTGACACGGAAGACGAAGAAGAGCGGAGCGGCGTTCTTCGTCAAGTTGAGCGTTCTCGATAGTCGCACGTTGACGTAGTCGTGGAATATCGGTATCGATTTCTTTGATGTCGGAGGAAGAGTCGTTGTCGATGGCGTTCGTCGCGGAAAACCGTCGCGGAAGAGATGATGTGGAAGAAGAATGTCACGTCGCGGATATGGCGTCGCGGAAGAACCGTGTTCTTCGGCGAAGAATTTCCTCGTTGAATAACGGCGTTCTTCGTGTTCTTCGTCGAGGTTGAAGAAGATGAATAAACAAGAAGAACCTTCCCAACTCTCTCAAAGAGACCAAAACTATAAAATAAGACTCTATCTTATTTTATTAACACAACAACACACTAGAATTTCAAGAGTTTGAAATTCAAAACACACACACAACTCACCTTATTTAAGTCTAAAGTTATAACTTAAGATATCATAACTTATGAGGGAGTTGAGGGGTTTTAGAGGATAGGAAGAGGTGGGGTTCGTGTGGGCCCCACCACCCTCATAACCTCCCAAGGGAGGTTGGGTGCTTACCCAACTTCCAACAAGAGATATCACTTAGAGTAAAATAATAAAAATTGTAGTGTAATTACAAAGTAAACATCCACAATTTTTATTATCAACACTCGCATGAACGCAACTCCAGAACAGGAGTTCCTAAGCGTTTACCGGCGCTACGGTTCCATCGGTGCCCTCGGAATTTGATTCCGGGCACCGGTTCAAAAGTTAGAAAAACCCGCTCGTTCGTTCACTGAACGTACCCGAGCCAAACTTCGGAAATTGATTCCGGGCACACCGGGCCTCGGAATTAGGTGCCGTCAAAAACCGCGCTCTTGTAAAATTACAAAGAAAATTAAGAAAAAAATTTCCCTTGAATTTTACGGGTCTTTACAAAATGTACCTCCACATATACACCACATGTTGTTATAATAAAAGATTTCTAAATGTCGGTCTTGAACATTGTGTGTATTGCCTACCCAATCCCATTCACTTTCCGAAGTACATAGGGTGTTCCCCATCACACATGACATCTTGGGCCACATGGCCTCCATTGAATGTACTACCTATAAATGTTGAGAGATATGGATTAGGTTCACCCCGGGTGTGGGTTATACCCATATCATTTATTGTTTTACTTTTGTGTAAACCCTAGCCACTACATATTGGTCCACATGTAATGTGTTCCTCTAATCTATATTCCATGTATATAATATTTTCATAGACGGTATATTATATTCATGAATTTTCAAATGTGATACATATACCTTTAGAACCAATAGTAACATTAGTCATAACTCCCATAATAGTGTTTACCACCTTAAATGTCCTTCAAGAAGATATATTTTATCCATTATTCATTGAATAATTGATTTTTACAGTACAACCTATGATAAACACTCGATCCATCATATGAAATAAAAAATATTCTGAACCTCCATTGAATTACTGTCATCACATACACACTCCTTTCAACTGACAAAACCTAGAAAAAAATCAAGTATCCATTGTTCATTTCACTAAATATTTGCTAAACAATGATTAGTTCCATGATTATCATCGAAACATCATCCAATTTGGATACTGAAGATGAACATCATAGAAGGGAGGGAAAATAGTGAAAAACACAATAGTGATTATCAAATGAAGCCAATGTTCATTTTTATATCATTATAGAAATATAATGAATGTTGTGTATTATCAAATTAAAAAAAATCAAGTGATGAAAAAATGCCTCTTTCATAGTTCTATGGAGAAAAAAAGGTTTGAAAAATAAACCATGGTCAATCCAAAAAAATTAAATTATTTAATTTGTTTTGATTATAAAAAAATTGTGAATTAAAAACAAAAACAAACAACCTACATTGAGATAGATTGATCATTAGTTTTGAATGAATAAACATTGATTCCATTGATGAGATACAACATGAACATCATTGTATGCACAAAGATCAACATTCATTATCTATTGATTCTAGATCCAATGATCACCTTATAATGAGATCCCTTTTAGAGAACTATCCATTATATTATTCCCTCTATGGTTATGTGGATAATACTAAGTAATTCACAAAATAGGATTTTATAAAGAAGATATATTATGGTTTGTAAATTTATTAACAATTAAATTAATAAACTAATTCGGTTCATTTAATCCACCCCTGAATAGAGTCTATTGAAGTATCCAATGTGGAAAGGACTTATGTCTTTCTTACGGTAAGATTCAGGATCCAATTCTAATGTTGCTTCTAATTTACCTATGTAAGAATCTTTTTAGGGGATAATACAATAATTATAAAAAAAATATTCACGTGTGATTTAATAAATTTAATATTTTTCAAATATGAACACCAAATCTCCATGGTCCTTTTAATTTTATATCGGCTGTGTAACTTACTTAGAAATTATAATTTCAAATTTTCCAAATACTCAAATAATAATTTTGAATTCACTGAAAATTTATTATAAAAGAAAACATGGATGAAAATTTTGATAAAATCTCACAACTGGAGAAGTAATATATGTAGTTGAAGAATAAAACTAGGGAAATATTTTTTGAGTGAATGGAAAATTTGGTGAAACTCCTAAATGTTATTGTAGAATGTAAAGTGCGTGCGGGTAATTTTGAAAAGAAGCTGATTGATAATGATAAAAAAATAAACCATATAAGAAAAGATCAATATGGATTAAACAAAGAATATTGAGGAATATTAGAAAATCATGTTGATGTTAGTTGGGATTGAAAAATTAGAAAAAATATTGAAGAAAAATTGGATGTGAAAGAAGAAGGGAAGTTTGATACAAAATCAATGTTTTATACAACACAATGTGATATAACAATGATCATATAATACGTCACTAAATTAGTGGAGGTTAAATGTGAGTCTTCATGACATGGTGAAAATATTGGTCCATAGAGGTAGGATGATTCTATACCCAAACAAAATCAATGAACTTCTTCCTTTAATAAAAATTAATGTTTAAAAGGCAAGTTTGTATCCACTAAGACAAAAAAGACTAGTTCTAAATAATATTCTAAAATGAAAGAGTAGAATACATAAATAATATTTTTATATAAATAAATATTCCCACAAATTTTAAATATATAATAATAAAAAACATCCATATAGTACTACCATTAGTGTAAAAGGTCAATATTCACTGGTAATTACTGATATTGTGGTGTATTTAGGAGAAAATAATACTGATGACGGAAAAGTTTTCCGCCACTAGGGATTAAGTATAAATTATTGGTGATTTATGACAAATAGATAATATTTTTTTAAGAAATTAAGTTGAGGTTGAAAAGAATGTTCATATTGTGATGAATGTTAATGCTTCATGTGAATCGTATAATAGGGATAAAGAAGATGAGATGTGAAATAATTATTGGTTAGCTTCCTGAATATATAAAATAGACATGGTTAGGAATATTGAGAATCTCAAAATATTAATGATGAATAAGGAAGGATAGAGGCTTTATAATATGAGATTAAGGTTGATGAATAGTTATCATCAGATCATGGATTAATAATTTAAAAGAAACATTAGAGGTGTGAGAAAGATGGTTTTGGTAAAAAAAGGTTACATTAATATCTTACCTTCCAAAGAAGAATTTATGTTAAAGATATTGAAAATTAAAATGAATGAATATATTTTTGGAACTAAAATGAATATGACTACTTCATCAAAAGCCTCATAGATGATAAAAATTCCATTATATAATTTAATAAGACTGATAAGAAAAATATAGAACATTAAATTCTGAGTTAAAAAAGAGAAGATGAAGATATATGGACTGAGAGTGGATTTTGATTTTTAATATTTTTTAATTAATATTGATGATTCTCCTTATTCTCAATATTCCAGTTTATGTAATAATTTTTATGAAATTTAACGAGAATAAATAATGGAGTAGGATGAGTGTTGCAGTGATTTTATAGTAAGAAGAAATATCCATTAAAAAAATTATTACTCCATGATAAAGTTTAAAGTGTTATTATTCAGTGGAATAAAACTAAAAATATTGGATGAGTATCAAAATTTTCATGGTTTTATAAAACTTTTCACCAAGGAAGGATGTAATGTGTTAAGAAAAATAATATACAAGGGAAGTTATGTTTATAAACATGAATTCTATTAATGTTTCTCTTGAGTTTAGTGTATATTTATATTAAAAAACATACTCAAATTTAACTGAATATAAAAAATTAAGAATTGAACATGAGGAACGTATTATATAGGAAACCTGTTTTGGGAAATGTTGACCAAATCAGTTATAAACTCTTGTTTTCTACAATCAGTTCAAACACATATACATATATTTTTATAATAAAAGGTTCTTTGTTTAGAGATAATTTTGATTCGATTATTGAATCATCAAAGGATATTAATATTAGAAGAATATGAAAGAATATTTGAGATGAAACATTTGTTTACGTTTTCGTGTGATTGTCAATATGGGGTAGAAAATACCTTGGGGGAGAAAGCTATGAGCTCAAAAATTGGCCTTTAATATTTGTGGTGATATTATTGACCCCATTTTGTTTTGGTTGAATTTTATTTCTATATTTCAATATGTCTTCGAAGGAGAGGTTACATTGATAATTTTGAGGGAATATTTGTTTCCAAGTTTAGAGAAACATTAAAAATTTAAATGACACTTTTCTAATCTGCAGCACAAAAAAAATCGTTTAGATAGTTATAATTGTTGTTGATTTTAAATTTTTTTTGATGTTATACAAACATGATATTATTCGATGGATGTTTATTAATGTAGAAACTAATAATTTTCAAGATTAGGTAGTGTAGTATTTGAATTACGATATTGACACAACACCTGTGTGAATATTTTTCTATAATGTCATCTTGACCAATCACAAAATGATCATATGAAGTAAATAAGTATTATATAGAGAATTGTGAAGCCATCTCAATGGATGATAGCCTATCAATTCTATTAGAAGGTTGAAGCCTGTTTAGAGAACCAGGTGGAGAAATATATGAAGATTCATCATATGGTGAAATATGAAGTTATACTGAGTAAATATCCTTCAATTTAAACTAAATGATATGTTATATGGAAATATATCAGACAAATAACCTTGATTTAATTATAGATAAAATTATAATGAAATATGAAAGATAAAAAAAATCTATTTATAGGAAAATGTTTAGTAAATGAATTGGAGGATGATAGTAAAATTTTGAAACTAAAGGTTTACTATATAGTGTTAAATCAATAACGGATTTCATAAAAAGTTATATTAGACAATTATACAACATTGTTTTTTCACCAGGAAAAGGATTGAGAATCCCTAAAAAGAGTTAGTAAAGTCAATATTAATGAATATTTGGATATTTACTTTAAAAATCCTTAAATATATACTATATTTACATAAAATTAAATAGATCATTGACACTATTAATTGTGGAAGTTCATTTGTTGATTATTGAATCCAAAATTTATATAGCTTCAAATGTGTTCAAATATTGTTCGAGTTGAGTGGGAAGTTATAATTTAGAGAATGTATTTCTTAATTATGTTATGGAGGTAGTATGATTATATAATGTTGTTATATTTTTTTGAAGGATTTGTTTTTAATATCATAGAGATGATATTTTGAAGGATTTGTGGGAAAGAACAATGTGAGTTTCTAAAAAAGACTTCGTTTGGTTATGGATGGGGAGGAAACCCATATGGATGAAGTATGTGATTAAGAAAGGTAATCAATCCAATTTTTTTCATATAAAGGATCATCAATACAAGGTTTAGTAGATAGAGTACATCATATAAATCATAACACACAAATGAGTATCGTATGAAGAGCATCAAACATAACATAATAGACTAAGGATTACATGATAGAGCATACGAGATGAAGTATTACATAATAGAATATGATGAGTGTGAATATCATTCAATGTTCTAGAACGGTTATTTTGAGTATATCCATGGATTTCTAATATAAAGAGGAAGTTTCAAGTCCAACAAACCCCTTAGATCAATGATAAATGAGATAAAACATTGTAAACAAGAAAAGTTGAACCATCTTTCTTGTATAGGAATATCATCTAAAGATTAAGATCATTTTACAATGGATTAATTTGTAATGTGGTGATAATATATGATACATATGACCATTTTTTGAAAAGTCTTGTGGGTGGAGGGTATAACTAGTCATGAAGGAAATGGAGATAAGAAGGATAATTGGTGAGTTTAAACAACTACAATAGAAGATTTGATTAATGGGGGTAGAACTAGGGTTGACTGGAGGAATGATTACTGGGGTGTATAACCATTATTTACATGTGAATTTAATATTGATGTATTTTTGTATGGAATCCTTATTTTGGGGGATATACAATAATGAAAGGGGAAGTTCATTATACCAAAAATTTTAATTTATGGGGATATCTCTCTCTTTATATTTAATGAATTTGAGTTAATGTTGATAGATATCATTAAATATATCAAAAATCAAACAAGTTATAGTGGTTTAGTTCTAAGAAGAATACATAAAAGGAAGGGAGCATTAATTCACCTCTACCCCTCTCAGTGGTATCACAAAAATCATGGAACTATAAACATGATGACATAGAATGGTTAGAATCATAGTAATGAACATAAAATCATGAATTAAGATGAAAACATCAAGGAATCATATGAATATTATAATAATATGAAATATGATATGACATGCTAAACTAAAGTCTAACCATTAAGAAATTTTAACTTAGTTTTATTTGGTTAAATTTTTAGGCACAATACATGGAATCTCCTATGAAAATAAAATTACCCAATGCATTTGAGAGCTGTATAATATTGGTAGACCCATCACATTCTTATCATGTGCATACATTTGTTCTCTAGATAGTTCATACAATATAAGAATGTATTTAATGAATTTTAATCCAATGTTTAAGGAGTGTGTGTTACAATCACAGAAGTCCCCTGTAAATTAATGATGGGTTTAACTAGGTGAATAACCTTGAGTAGAGATGTGTAATCATATTTAGAACCCAACTATTTGGCATGGTCAATGATAGAATGATTTTGGTTGCATAACGTGTGTACATAAAGGTACACATAAGAGATTAGTGAGGCTGGAATCTGGTCTATTATTACTTGGGAATCATAAATACAAAATAGCTATGTGTAAAAATATATATAAATATGTTTAATTGTAAACAAAAATTTATAATATAGATAATGTTTTTGAATAAATAGTAAGAGGATGAAAATACCTTATAAGATAGGTTGCTTTGAAAACTATGAGATGAGCTTCTTTAAATATTTATAGCATACTAGGAGTGACTTATAGAGGAACATGCAAAGGAAATTCATGATTAATGGGTTATGATTGAATAATAATTGATTTTTTTTGGGAATTTATAAAAAAATAGATACGAATTAAATACTAATTTCTATACTTGGATTTATAACTCTATGTAATAACGTAATCAAAATAACAAACCTTCCCATTTTCCCATGGTTTGAACCAGATAATATATTTTTCAGTATATTATTATGTTAAGAACCAAAAAATTTAAACAATAACATTCATGATGTTGATATGTGTAATTTTCATAAAGAATATTTTTTAAAACATCTAAATATAATAGAGGGTTTCGAGGATTCATTATTGGTTTGTAAAATTAATCAAAAAACGTAAAAACAATTATTCGTAAATGAACAACTATTTTTTCTATGTATGCACTCTATATTGTATTATATCACATTTCAGGTATTGTGATGTGATAATACATATAGTACATTTAGACTATATTTAATTTTAAATAAAAAAATAAAATATCACTTAAATTTCATAAAAATTAAACATTTTCTGATTTTGACGTGCTGATTTGAAAAAAATTATTTATTTCAATATTTTTTTAAAAAAAATTATGTTGGTAAATATAAAAACATATTTATTTTAAAATACTATTATTTATGATAGAAACAAATTTTTTACCCTTATAAAATTATATGGGACTTCATTACATTATGTTACCATTTAAATTTATATTATAATTATATTTTTCATATTAGCTCATGAAAAGGATATTTATATCAATATTATAGAATTTATCAAAATATATTTTTAATTGAAACTATATATTTTCCATAGAATAATTTTTTTCTATTTATAAAAAAGTATTTATATCAAACTATTATATTATCATATACATATATAATGTAATAATAAAATTGGATCAATATAATCATTATTTTGTTACAATTAAAATGTTAAAATGAATTCTACAAGTCCCTAGGTTCATAAAACCATATTACATCATCATATGCCCTTAGTTGAAGTTATATGGTAGTATTAATTTCTCATGATTTCCGAAAAAACATATTTTGATAGGTTATCTCTATATGTTTTAACTTCCCCATAAAATAGTTTCACTTATGTTTTTGTTGTTGATTCTTATATTGAGAATGGTTGTGGGAAAATCCTAGTCTTTCCATCTCCCTTGAGAACTCTGATAAATTGGATTCATGGGGTAAACCCCTACTGATATAGACTATTACTTATTTGTTACATGTTAATTAGATTTTATTATAACCCTTATTATATACTAATATTTCTTATAACTATGGAGCACCTATATATATGATGGTTATGTTTCAAAATGGTCTTTTCAACTCGATATAAGAATTATGGAAATATTTTATAATGGTATAAAATAGAAAATGAAATATAGTGAATATATTTTTTAAAAATACATTAATTAATAAGAAATTTTTTCATTCATAATGGATTTTAATGTTTATATGATTGGTTCATTAAAGTAGATGAAAAATGAGACATCTATGTAGAACTAAGATATGATTTGAATAAGACAATCAATTCTCGTGATCAGATTGAATAATCATTGTTGGATTCTAAAATGTGTTCCCTATATTGGTATGGGAACAGCGTGTGGCCTCATTCATCCCCCATTCATTGGTTTCAATACTTTATAATGGAACACACTGAATGTTTGATTAAATTCCAATAAAAATCATTGTTATATCAATATATAATGCATTGCACCCATGGATGCAATATCCCTCCACCATAATGGCTTACCACATCAATCCATAATAGTGAAACACTTGTATATTTCCAAGGTTTTTTCAAAAATATTATCCTTTATAAAACATATAATAATCCAAGTCCATCATGCTATAGATACTCATGGGAATAACAATATGGATGTTTCACTACACCTCCATATCCTATATAAAAGCCATTTTTTCCGGGGTCACACTAGTAGAGGCAATCAAATACATGAAGCATGTGGCTTCCAAGCAGTTACATGAGATGATTACCTCTTACAGATGAGATTGAGTTATAAAATTATCATGTGAAAATAAGAAACAACCACATTCTGTTACTTCACTAACCATGTTTCTTAGGCCTTTTAACGGACAATAAGTAGCATGTAAAAGTGTTAATTGGAATTTGGTGGCTTCTAGGATTCAATAGATACATTCCGGTCCATAATTGAATATTTGTTTTCAAAGGACTACTTTAGGCCCAAATTATCATCCCAAGGCCGATGAAATCCTCAATTATCTAAATCTAATCGAAAAACATGCATCACCATTCACATAAGATTATGAAAAGATATACACATCTTCAACAGTTGCAGTATCATTCTGAAGCCATTTTTCTCTAATTCTTCTATACAACTTAAATAATTTGATCATTATATGGTTGTATGTAGATTCTATTATATTATTATTATATTTTCTAGGATGGAAATAATTCTTAAAAAGGGGATATGGGTGGTTGAGAAAGTCATTCCCCCTTCATGGGATGATCATTCAATTTTTTAGACTACTTTATAATTTTTTAATCTAATTATTTTCATGTTTTGTGAAATTTTCTGTTATTTCATTGATATTTTTTATTATTTTAATATTAATATATAATATTGTGATCATGAAAAATTGTGTCTATGATCATTGAGTTTTAACTTGATGCCTGTTTTTGGGTTTGGTTTCACGGTTCTCCTCGTATTTTATTTTATTCAATTTCAATTTTTTGTGATGGAGCAGTGGAGTTTCCCATGATTTATAAATATATTCTCCACTTTATATTTGTAATTATCATTGACCCATTTCAAAATCAGCCAAATAATTTTCCTTCCCATATCTCTATCCACACTTGATACAAGTGGTGTGGTGTGGATCGATGGATAAATTTTGTAATATGAGAATATGCGAAGTGTCATGGATTGTCTGTGATTATGAATCTACCTTCACAAGACACTATATAGGATGTGAGACTTGGTGTACAATAGATATTTCAAAAAAATTCTCTAATATTCAAAAATTATGTTGAGGAAGGTGATATATGAATTATATTGATGGACGTATCAACATATCATAATCAATAAAATTAGATAGTAAATGACTTGTGATTTACTAATTATTGTCTAACCACTATACACCATCAAATCGTGTGTGATATTTCATACTACATTCAAAAATTTTTAGTTTCTAAAAAATTATCAAAAATCATATTATTATACCCTACATGGAAATATAGAAAAAACAAAACAAATATATGTGAATAAGTTATTGAGAATAGTTCAGATCCAACCCATGAATCTGTGATAATAACCCTCATAAGTCCCACTAGACTACATTATAGGTTTTACAACTTTTATATGAATGGATCGTGATATAAAGTCACATAAAACACCAAATAAATTAAAAATTAATTCAAAAAATCCCAAATTAATATTTCCATCCAAGATTCTTTTTACCACCACTTACAATTAAAATTCCTAGAAATGAAATAATGAATCATCCGTTCTCCAGGTATAACATCCAAGACTCGATCCCTAGCCTACAATGAATCCTATGAATCCTTTATAGAGGAATGATACAAGTGGATGATCTGGGATTGTATCAAAACTAACACTCCTGAATACCTAGTCCATTATAAGTAATATAATGAAAATATGATCCTTCAAATCTGTTTTCAACCGATGAAGTGAAAATATATAGGTCAATGGTTTATAATGATCCACTTAATGAATTGTTTTGTTATTAATGGGAATTGTTTTAATTGTAGTAAACGAAGGAACCAAGACATATCAGAGGTTTGAAATAAGATATGTGGATGAAAATTATCTAAAATTTATGAGTTATTATTTATATAAATTATAAATGAAATATAAAATTTAGTATAGTGATTCAAAATCAAGGGTGTGGATGCCATCAAACTGGGAAATGAAACCCCATAATGGATAGTGGGATATTTTCGTAACATAAATATTGGGTGGAGAAGAAAAATAGAATAATTTTCATAAAATTACATCATTGGGTATTGATAAAAATGGATCATAAGCTAATTAAAATAGTTAACGTTTCTATCTATTTACTAAAAATAGAGAAGGAAGAATAGAAGAATAAAAGGTTCATAAGGATTTAGAATATGATGATAAAATATATATTAGGTTAGTAAGGATTTAGAGAAAACATATCATAGATGGGGAAGCATCAATTTCCACTGATAAAAAACCCTATCATGGGATTGAGAATGATTATTTGGGAGGGGAACGGAGGGGAAACAATAATAATATGACATTAATATAATATAAAGGGTAATAAATTAGGATATTATTATGTTAAAATATAATTATATATATGAATGATTCAAACATATAATAGAATAATAAAAAATGATATGTATGTTTGATCAGAATTACTACATCATAAAATTTTAGAGTTATATTTTGTGAAAAGTATATTTAGAATCATACATTATATAAATTTTTTATAATTTTATATTCATATATAATTATTTTAATTAACACATAAGAACAATTATACAAATATACAAAGGAATAATTGTTGTAATTAAAATATTGAGATGTATAATTGTAAAAAACAACTTATATTATCAAAATAAATAATTCATGTTTATATACACATATATAATTATAGTTAATAAGTCATATGTGTATTGTTTTATCTAAATAAATTGTATAAATAATAATATAAGAAAATAAAAATAAAAATAATTATTTTAAAATAATCATTAATATTAAGAAAAAATATTATATATAAGGATGATATCTTAAATTTATGCATTTAAATATCAAATTATGTTTGGTATAAGTAGAAAACTGTGTTTCATTTAAAAATCATTACATAGATATACATATACAAAAGTGTACTAAAAAGAAATATGGATAGTTGGGTGAAGAACTAAAAGTTAAAATTGCACAATACATTAATACAATACATATAAACTAAAAATGATTCATATAAAAAATAAATGTCACATAATGAATGATTAAGATATATATATATATAACAATAGTAAATAAATCCTAGATATTTTAGTGTCTAGTTAAAATTAAAAATTCCATAATTCATAAATACAATATAGGGTGATTATGAAACATCATTTTACTTAATATATATAGAAAATTATATAAACATTCATGGGAATTATTGCGTTAATTAATGCATGTCAATCAGTGGTGTTGTATATATGAGTAAATTTGGTCAATATGAATATTTCATAAAATTGTACATGTGAAAAAGGGTAGTAATAAATTTTTAGGTTTAACTATGTGAAAAAAATAAATTAATACAATATAATGTGCAATTAACATAAGTAGTTGTAATAGTTTAGATTTAAATTATAGTAATGAATAATACATATTGAGAGTCGTCACTACTAAAATTTGTAGATCGTCAAATAGAACCATAATTTATCACCACATTATGGGCATAAGAATTTTGGGTCACCGATATATATGAATTTTTAAATGAAAAATATGAAACCAATATAATTTTAAAGGACATTCATTTATAGAAATAAAATATTATCAATGACATATATACTACATATAAATACTACTATCCTTAAATAGTGATAGTATAGATGAAACGTGTATTTAATAAAATATCGAGGAAAGACAAAATACCACGAACTTGGCATTCTAGATAAATATTACTATTTGTAATAAAAACTTTTCTCATATACCCAGTTTACAAGATTACAAAGATAAATTATTAATATGTTAGAGTCTTAAAATAAAATGTATATAGGATAAAATTTTATATTATATTTTACATTCATGTATTGTGGGTATAAAATTGATTATACATGTTATTTTTAATATATTATAAATATATTAGCTTCAAAATTATGATAGGAACAAATCATGGAATATTTTATAATAAAATATATCGACCTCAATTTTAATATTTATAATTGTAATTATATTTTATAATGTTTATTAAAAATAAAATTTTTTGAAATTTCAATTTGTAATGTCCCGACCTTGGTACCACTAAAACAATTCTCAATGCCAGTGAACCACAAATCCTCAGATATGCCTCCCTATATGCTAGAGACTCCCAACTAGAAGCAAGGGTCTAATAAGGTACTTGATGAGGTTATTCCCTATTTACCCCAAAAATAAGAAATCAATATTATCAATGAACACAATAGTATTAAATAATAATCATACATCATATAATCAATTCACAAAACTGGGTAATTCTAAATACCAATATAGCATTCTTCTCATGTCATTAGAGTGTCATATATCGAGGAAAACCCAAAATGGATGGTGAATTGAAAATCAAAAAAATAAGTCCCAAAATTAGTTTAGTTACCTCATATGTGCGCCATCCTAAATCAGAAATAATATATCCAAAAAAGTTGAATATCCCTTATTATAACATGAAACCATGAAATCGGCCCGAGTACCAATGAAGGCTCATGTAGGGTGTGAATATAACCCAGTATGCCACCACCAACTCTATCTAAAGTGATATATAGTCAAATAACACTCTATATAAACATAAATATGAAAAATAAATATAGTAGTAATAGAAAATAACATACAACTAAAAATTTAACAATTATCCTTATATCAATATTGGTTTTATCATCACCCCAAAACTCAATATGCCTGATTTAGTTTTTACAAATGTATATTCCAAGAATAAAAAGGGTTCAACATTTATATTTATAAATAGGGTTATTTTATAAATTATTTAAATTATATATCTCGAGGTGCACCTATTAATTTACCCATATCATAAAAATAGGAATTACTGTATAGTTTTCCAAGCTTACACCCTATCCCAAAATATGAAACGCTATGTCCATCAGATTATGCCATGGATACCGAGCATCTTGTATGGCCGTCATAAATCAATGATAAGGAGTATCATGTCAATAATAATTACCAATTAGTAGGAGACAACATGTTCTTCATATCTAACCACTTCATTACTTAATAGTTCACGAAGACCAATACCCATTACCTTCTCAATACGTTAAAATATTATGGGTGAACCTCATTACATTCACAATTATTCACATAGTCCAACTTATTCCCCATAATTAAGCAAATTAAATACAAAAAACTATTTAACCATTTATTTATATTAATTGATCAAAAAATTTATTTAAAGGTATTTAATAACATATTTAAACACATTTAAAAAATTTCCTTTATTTTCATATAACTATTGTGACCTATTTTACTTCCAATCATGATGAAAAACCCCTTAATTAATTCTAACATGTTCAAAAATGAAGGTAAATTAGTTTAATCATTTAAATCCTCTCTCTCACAATTTTAAAACACAGTTTTGATTTTCAATGGAGTGACACACTACATGGGTGACCCAAAATCCAATATCATGGTTTTTAAGGGACCTAAAGGGTGCCATGACTGATCTATCATATCATATTAATGTCCAATTAAATTTAATAGTCATGGAAATAAATATATAGTAATAAGTATTAAATAATAAACCATATATACATAAACAATAACAATACTATGGTATACTATTTAAAGACCACATAACTCATTCTTGTAGATAAAGACTCACTCATCATTGGACTTTTATAAAACTAAGAAAACCACTAACACTAAAGATAAAAATTTCCAAGAAAATGTATGTTTAGGAGATTTTTAAGAATAATAACAACCACACAAATATTCTTCTAGAAGATGGAATAAAGGGGACTCATAGACTTACATAGAGCTTTTATTCACAATAAACAACAATATAAATGATCCAAAAATAGGAGAGAATCCAGGTTTACCCCCATGATTCTGTAGAAAAATTGGTGTAGAAAACCAAGGAAGAAACATTTATTTCTAAGAGGGAAAAAATATAAATTTCATAATTCATTAAGTGGAATATGGTTTGGACATACGATTTTCTAAACCATCCACTTAACATGTAGTTCCTTATTTCTAAGAGGAAACCTAGTAACATGGATTTATTAGCCACTCGCATAGTTTGATTAACCATGTGGAAGTAGTGAAGATTCATATTTCATAGAAGGGGATCTATATGAAAAGTTTACTAGGATAACATGCATGGATTGTTAATAGTTCCCCTTCATTCTCAATCACCCAATAATGTTGTTCATGGACAGTACTAATGGTTCTCCAACCATATTTCTTATGCTAGATGCCTTATTTTCCCATTTTAAATCCCTAAAACCACAATACAATTCCAAGACATTACCTATTAATGGTAGTTATTTTATTAACCATTTTAAGGCATTTTAACTAAAATTAAAATAATAGCATATATCTTCCAAGTTCAAGATCATACAAAATCCCCACCATATTACGGAGCATCCCCAACCGACTCTTTGAAGAATCACTATGCATCATACTTAAAGAGTTATAAAACAATAAAATTGAAATATAGACACATATTGATATACATTCTTTTGAAAAAAATGGCCATATGGGGGGTATAACTACATAGTTATAGAGAAGACATGAATGTATGTATATTTGGTATATTGAATTACCAAAATTTTGGTAAATGACTGTTATATGAAAATCAAAAACTATAATTACCTAAAACTATTGCATTAGGGGATTTAGGAAAGTTTAGAGAACCACCTTTTGTGTTAGAAATTTTAAGTAACGCCTATTTAATTTTTTTGAAAGAATGTGGACATATATCAAGCTATAGATACAATTTGAAAAAACTATAACATTTAGTTGAGCTATATCCATGGTTCAATAGAATCATGGAAATATCTATCCCTATAAATAATTATGAACATGAATTGATGAAAAATGTAACTATGTTTATCTATTTAAATTTATATGCAAAATGATGGAAATATTCCAAGGTTGATTTTCTTATGGACATGATTTTATTAAATCATGGAAAGAGGCCAATATTGCATCACATACTGCCACAGTTTTAAAAACTGTGGTTGTAGAAATTTACATTATATATGTTTTTTTGTTTTCTTAAAATATTTATGATTATAATTATATATGTATGTGTATAAAAATACATTCATTTAATCTTATATATCTATAAATATTTCCTTAGCATCACATAGGGTAGCAGTTTAGTTTTATCTATAAATTGTAAGAGGTCAAGTGATCAAATATGATGACATTCATAATTTTATCACAACCTATTATTACTTAAATATATATATATATATATATATATTTGTGTATATAATTATGTATATATATTAAAAAAGAAACATGCGATGTAGTAGTAAATATTTCATTATAAAATGAAAGTTGTCGCGTGGTCAAATTTGGGCTCTACCATTTTAATTTATGACGTCTAAGACCACAATTTTTGAAACCAATGATTTATCCACCCTATGAGAACATTCTAAAAAAATTTCCTAGGTAAGATGCATTGGAATATCTTATATATAGGGTCTTTAAAACCATGGAAATAGCTTCCTATAGACATGGTTTAAATTGTGACCATATATAAGACATATTGGCTTATTGTATAACCATTGTTTTTACAAATGTTGAAATAGAATACCAACAATCACGGTTTAAGAAGTGGGAATAGGTGACCCACCAATGAAAATGGATCTAAAGGAAATGTTTTAAAAACATCATGGATATACCTTGCGACAACAGTTTTTGGAACTTCTTTCCATGGTTTAAAATCATGTAAATAGATGATTTTTTAGTTTATTTTATGCCTCTGAGCCAACATATCAACTTCTTTATTCAATGATTCTCTATGAACCCATCCATTCTACCTCAAAACATAGAATAATTATATTTAATTACCCCAAAGTGTTTTCTTATTATGATTCTCTTCAAAGTACACGCCTTACTCAAGATCAACAACATCAACATCAATCCATAAGAATGTTCCGGGTGATACTATCAAAGCTATAAAATAGTAAAAAGCAACACAATGAACCATACCACTATGGAAGATACAACACACAGTCCACTGATATGATCGCCTCCATAGACTCAAAATACCCAAAATATATGGGTGATAACATTTCCTACTTCTAAATTTGATAATGACCCAATCTCACAAAAAACCAAAAGGAACCCAAATTAACACACTATGACCAGAAGATGCCAATTATGTCCATAAATCAATGATTTAGGTATATTATATGTCATATCTATATACTTCAATATCATCTAAACATTATATTATGTCTCCAACATGAGACACTTCCCCAACAACTCTGATTCAACTACCGCCACAAAACAATAAATTGATCTATATAGTGTACCATATGGTGCATCATATAGTTCCATCAGAATTTTTTAATGAAAACTATTTCTATAAGAAAACTCAATAGGGACTTAGTCCCTCTCCAGTGTCTCAGAAAAATATAGGACACACAACTTTCTACATGTCCTCCAAATCATGGATAGTATGTTCTGATTTTCCATTCGTCTACAGGGGAATCAATATACTCAAAACCACATGAGAACAAAGATCCTCTTGCAAACCTTGGTATAAGATAAATATGAAATGGTGGTCTTGATATGAAATAATTGTCTATAGAATCCCATGAATATGTAATAGTTCTTAAACATATAACACATGTAAAAAATGGAGAGTGAAAGAATATCAAATTAGTAGGAAATTAAAACCTTTTTCAACTATTCCAAGATTACCCATATAACATCATTCTTCAAGGTTTTCCTAGGAATTAGAATAAAAAAATCAAAATTAACACTATATCACTTCTATTATAGAAGTGTAAATATCTATAAAAGACAATAGAGACATTATTTTGGGCCTTAAATAGATCATAGGTATTGTACCATGTCAAAAAACTCATGATCTCGATTTTTCATCCCTATCCACCAATACTATATTCAATTCCAACAGTTTATCTTGGTAAAACCAGGGCGCACCATCCATTTTAAGTAATGAATGCCTCATATACACTTTTCTTGTATGCATATAGGAACAAATACATGCGCATGAACATATATAGTCTCATGTTCATCGAATGTTAAATGAGGAGCGAGTTCCCCACCTTCATGGATTTACCTCAATACCAGGATCTCAGAGTCCTCATACAACCTCCTTTTTAACCAATTTCGAAGAGAGGGAAAACTAAAAATTACTTGAGTTTCATCAATTATTATCCTTCTAAGCACCCGAATAATCTTAGTGAACAAGGACATCATATTCTACTTTGAATTGCACTCTTGAAAAACCTATTTTTGGGTTTTTGAGATCAACACATCATCAACACTATTCTAATTTATCAATGATTAGGCCATCTCAATGTCAAAGGAAGGTATATATTCAGAAAAAATTTACTAAAATAGATTTTAATATAATTGATGAATGATTTATTTGAGGCACTAGTGGTCATTATGAAAAATTAATCTCTCAATCATATGATTGTGACACAAACACATCAAATATGAAACAATTATAGACATCTCATGATCATTTATATGATAATTCTATTCTTCTGGACCAAACTATTGTAATCTATATACTTCCACTTAATATCTCTACATAAAAAAAATCCTTTAGTCTAATCCTAAACACATCACTATATAGGGAATAATCATTACCAATCATAAGTAAAATAAATATCAATTTAGTGGTAAAATGATTCTTTATCTCTGGGGGGAATTTTAACATGCCTTAGATCATTAATTTTTTTTGATAATAACCATTCTGAAAGAAAACATGAAATATCAACAAAATTGTTGGTATAATCCCAAGAAAAAACTACATGAACATTCTCTGGGACCATTGAGCCACCTTCCTCAAATATGATGTGACCCAAGAAATTAACATTTTCAGTCCTAAAGTGAGACATAGATTGCTTGGTGTATAGCTGATTCTCTATTAGTGTACTCAAGATTATGTCAATGTTTTCTTCAGGATTATCATGAGTTTAAAATTACACTAAGATTAATTCCATCAAAATAATAGTGAACTGATCTATTTATGGGTGAAAATTTTGTTTCATCAAGTCTATAAATTCAATAATAGTGTTTGTCAGCCTGAATGACATCATGTTGAACTCATACAAACCATACATGATTCTAAAAAAACATCAAGGTATATCAGAAGGTCCCACCCTCAAATAATTATATCTTGATCTCAAATCCATATTGGATAAGATGATGGATCAACTAAGCTGTTCAAAAAAAAAATCATCACTACACACAAGTGGATATAATTTTTTAATTTTTATCTGATTTAATATTCAATAATCAATAAAAAAACATCCTTCAATGATCCTTATATGTAATAAATACAAGTGATATGAAATTTTACATAATTGTATGGAAAAAACATTTATTAGAAAAATCATCTAGTAGAGTCTTGAACTCTCGAGGCATTATAGGGGCCATTAAATATACCAAAATCAAAACTAGCTTGGTTCCTAGTATAAAATCATTCCTAAACTCAACCACTCTCTTAGATGATAGCCTTATGTAGTCTTTAGGAAATTCTTCCAAAAAACATATTCACTATTAATTGGTTTAAAAATTTCTCAAATATCAAATACTCATGTAATATACATTTAAATTTTGCTATGAGCTAACCTAGTTGTGGTAGAACTGAACCTAAAACACCTTCCTTGATATACCCTTCATCATAGAAAATGTATGTGTTACCCTCAAGAGATATGAAGGTCCCTCTCCTATGATAACAATTGGTGTGAGATCTACAGGTTAAATATAGTTTATTACAAATATAATGTCACATCTTATCATCTCATGAATTTACACATCTCACAAAAAATTTTATTCACCAACCTCGATAGAAGACCCTTAAAAAAGAAAATTTCCTTTATAATGGCCCAGAACTCTGTGGTATATTATGTTGTGAAAATGTGGTATTTGAGGTGTTCTGGGAGGTCAAGGTGACTTATCCCCAACACATTTCAAAATTTCCAATTCTGTGAACAGTTTCATCAGTGAACAGTTCTATCGGTATCCTACAACAGTAGGTGAACAATATTCTACTGGTGAGGTTCAGTGAATAGTGTTTTATCGGTGAGGCTCAGTGAATAGTGTTCTATTGGTGAGGTTTAGTGAACACTGTTATATCGGTGAGGTTCAGTGAAAAGTGTTCTATCGGTGAGGTTTAGTGATCAGTATTCTATCGGTGAGGTTCAGTGAACTTTGTTTCTAGAAAGGCGAGGTCAATCGGTAACCTCTAATGGTAGGTGTACA
The DNA here is from genome assembly GCA_963277665.1 of Viscum album. Taxonomy (NCBI): domain Eukaryota; kingdom Viridiplantae; phylum Streptophyta; class Magnoliopsida; order Santalales; family Viscaceae; genus Viscum; species Viscum album. The sequence goes on from OY728165.1 coordinate 2,105,754,261, forward strand.
GTAATGATAGGTGTATAATGTTTCAAGAACGGTGAGGTCTATCGGTAACCTCTAATGTTATGTGTATAGTAATAGTAGGTGTATAGTAAAAGGGGGTGTATAGTAACGGTAGGTGTACAGTGTTTCCAAAACAGTGAGTTCTAACGGTAACCTCTAATGTTAGGTGAATAATTTTTCCTGAACATTGAGGTCTATCGGTAACCTCTAATGATAGGTGTGCAGTAATGGTAGGTGTACAATAATGGTAGGTGTACAGTAATGGTAGGTGTACAGTAACGGTAGTTGTACAGTAACAGTAGGTGTACAGTGTTTCCAGAATGGTGAGGTTTATTGGTAACATCTATCAGTAACCTCTAATGGTAAGTGTATAGTAATGGTAGGTGTACAGTAACTGTAGGTTTACAGTGTTTCCAACTTCCAACAGATTCACCCCTTTTGATATTTCCTTTGACATAAAATACATTTAAAGGATTATTTTAGAGACTCTTAAGGCCGATTCAAAGGCCATAAATCCTATATTAATTATTCCTATGGCTTGAGATGTTTTTACATGGGAAAACCACTTTGGAAAACGAGATCCTCTTTTAATGGGGAATTAAGTGTATCTTAAACCATTGCCCCTTTAAATCTTCAAAAGGGACAAGATATCTTCTTCCCCTTTTCTTCCTCTTTGTTCTCAGCTATGAGAAGTTATAACCTTTCAATTCTTCCCTTAGTAGTTTCACAATCAAACATTACTGCTCTGATTGGTTCTGCTCTGTTTTGATGCAACCAAGCTGTATCGATCAATCTTCGATATAAGGTATGTTTTATCATCGTTCCACTGGGGATCATCATCTCATGTTTCTCTTTTATATATTATAGCATGTAATCTCCATGATCTTAATAGGGTTTTTCTTGGGGTTTGGATAGTGCGGTCATACCGTGGCATCCTTGGGTGGATGAAGTTGTTGCAAGAGGAGGATCTTGACCCAATGTGTGGATTAAGAACGTGAGGAACTATTTAAAGTAGGGGATTTATTGTTTCTATTTTCTTTTACATGCAACTGTATTGTTATCATGTTTAATCCCACTGGATGACAATTGAATTGACATAACAAATATTTTAACTAGATAAATAAATTGATATTGATCATATGTTATTGGCTCTTGTTTTGGTAGATAGTGTGATATATATGCTTTCTTTTCTTAGCTGTTCATTATTGATTTTAATTGGTAAGGAATGTGAATTGGGATTAATTGATAATTGTTTGGCTAAAGATAAATAGGCATGTAAACAAATCTGGTTCTTGTTATAATTTAATGTTAATCAAATTGGCACCATAGGCATGTTTAATTAATTGTTATAGCTTACTGATTAGGTTTCCTGAATTTAGAAACTACGAATAATAAATCTGTTAAATCAAGATGGATTAAAGAATGGATTGTTTGATAATTCCTTGAAGGGTTTTGAGTTACCCTCTTGACTATTAAAGGGACAATATCCAAATTGATGTGATGTTAGTTTTCATGCTTCTTGTGTTGTGATGTGATCCTGGATGGATGTTGTGATATGTGGGGGCATGGAGGCTTTTGGTTGTGGCAGACGATGTTTCCTAGTGTGGTGAGATGCATCAGTTTATGCTTATGGGTGTTGGGGAGGACACCGGGGATGATGGAATGTGATGGATGTGATTGTTGGATGCTTTCTGATTTTTTTGATTGGTAGTTTATCTGCTTTTCTTTTCCCCACTGCTCATGGTAGCTAGTCTCACTTACCATTCTTCTGAAAGAGGCGAAGACACGCGGGGTATTCCATGTGCTTTCCATGTTTAGATTCTCAAGGATGGATGAGTATATGCTCATGATATAAGTGACAAATACTGGATGGGTAGTACATCTACTCACTCTGTTGATACCCCTTGTGTTTAGTACCAAAAAATGATTTTCTAGAATTCATGGGAATATAGGAATGTAATTATTTAATGATTAATTGAATAAATGGTGTTAACCCATGGGGTTGGCATTTTCTAGAAAATAATGATGAGGTTGAAATTTTGAAGGAATAGTTGACTTTGGGTGTGATTCCAATGAAATTTAATGTGGAATTTTCATAGTTAATTAATGTTTGATGAATTAATTAACATAAAGTGGAACTAATAAAAAGGGAATGAATTATTCTAATAAAGATCTTTAAATGGTTGTGTGCTTATAGGATACCTTGTCGTAGAAGTAGTATCTTGGATTCTGAGAGACGTTAGTTATAGTTGTGTCTATGACTAGGTTATGCCCATAGTGTGGTTGTGAGATATAGTATATCCTGTAATTTTGTGTTTCTATACGCTACTCCACCAAGTTAGTAAGGTCAACTGACACTTAGTGGATTTTGAGCCCTAGGGGGGGGGGGTTCCCCAACATTCAGGTGGGAGGATGAATGGCTGACTACCCCCTTTGGCCCTGCTCTCTTCTGTTGGTTGTGGATTGTGCTGGTAGGCACAATGGTTAGTTTTCCCCATATATGTGTGTAGAGAAATGTAACAACTTGTGGTTAGTCACACATATATATTCTGGATAATGTATCCTACGGACCACTATACGTGTAATGTGTATAGGTTGTGTTGGCTTGAGGATCCCTACTCGGTGTATGGGCGGTAATGGCTTGAGGTAGAATACATGATGTATGATACACCTTATGCGGGCTATAGTGGATCCTAGAAACAACCTAGTTACTTTACTTACGTGGACGTGGTGGTTTTGTTGCACGAGGTGCACATTGTGGTGCTTCACCCAGGTGTCTGTGAGCAATCCTTTTTGGAGAGAGATTCTTAGGACGTGCGATGTTGGGGCATAGAGACAAACTAATGGGGAAGTAGTAGAATGGTACCCTTGATATTATTTATTATATGATATATTCTTGTATGTGTTACTTGGTGAGAGTGGCCATGGTGAGGTTGGGAACTTAGTATACCTATTTAGGTGACGAGTGTGTATCACTTGTTGTTTACTGTGCTTTAGCATGATTTATTTACTTTTGCACGAGAGTCTTCATGAAGGATCCTACTGAGTATACTATTATACTCACACTATATATATAGAAACTATTTTTCAGGTCACTTAGAGTAGGTTGGTGGTCAGGCTAGAGTTTACTAGCTTCGGGTTGCAGGAGCTGTTTGGGCTAGTGGTTGCTGCTATTTTACATTCTTTTGGTTACTTGCAGTTTTTCCCCTTTCAGTTGTAGTACTTTTTCATGGCATTAAATATGTGAACTTGTGTTTCTTTTATATTTCATTTCTGAGTTGGATTTGGTTGGTGTCTATCTTGTCTCTCTCTTATACAAGTGTTCTCTAAGAGGGTAATGCCTCCTATTTTTGTGTTTACAATACCCTCAGTGCTAGTCGCCAACCTGGGGCCTACTGGAGGCAGGACTCGGGGGTCATTGTATCCCTTCTCACATTCCTGACCCAAGAGGGGTACACTTTGTGGAGAGGGATCATGACAGAGTGGTATTAGACCTCTTGTTGAGGGATATGATGGAGTTTGGAGTTAGGCATAGGTGAGGTTGCATGGGTTGGTAGGGAAATGATGTCATTCATGTTTAGTAAGTGTGGTAAACATTGGATACCAGATAAGACATAAGCATTTAGGGCCCCTATGATCTGATGTATGGACCACTATGTTTTCAACGACTAATAAACAAGGTGATACTAGCTGCTGGGTAGAGACCTTGGAAAGGATCATGAATCATTCTTCTTTCTGCCTGTGTTTGAATGGGTAGACCATTGGATAGGTTAACCTAAAATGAATTAAAAAAATTATTTAATTAATTTTGAGTCATCTACATTCTAGGTTTAGGAACTATAATGGTTTTTAATTTTACAGATATGGCTTCCGGTCGACGTCCTTGTCAGTTTTTTGAAAAAATGTCCATCAGGCTATTCAAGATGATCACCATAGGGTAGAGGTTTATGAAGAAGACACATGGATGAAGACACTACATGAGTTTCAGCGCCAACGTCTGTAGAAGTATGAGGGCTCCGTTTCACATTCAGTCATAGAAGACTAGTTGGAGGAGGTCGAGATAGGCTTCAGTTCTATCCGTGCTTAGAAGGAGAACTGTGTGTCCATGGTTGTGACAATGCTACGTGGATCAGTGAAGAAATGGTGGTTCTTGTTCCTTAGGGATCGTGAGGAGTCAGCGATCTCATGGTATGAGTTCCGAGACAGGTTTAGTGTCAATTTTATTTCTTTGACTACGAAGGAATCCAGTCGCCAGGAGGTTCTTACCCTTTGACAGGGGAGCTGCAGTGTTCAAGAGTTTGGAATATGTTTCAAGAACCTTTTACTATATTCTTTGGACCTGTTTCCAGATGAGGAGGCTAGGGAAATACATTTTGAGGAGGCTTTGGATCCAGAGATTCAACGCCAAGTCACCCCATTTATGATGAAAACATATCTTGAGGTTCTGGTGAGGGAAAAAGTTTATTGATAAGACTTTTTCTAGGAAAATATCATCACGATAGGGTAATCAGCATGATTCCTCATGAAGAAGAGCTTTGGTCTGGGGTTCTCAGTTTTCAGGGCAGTAGGGTTTCTATTCAGTTGGCGGTTGGTTCCATACCTTCACACTTCGTTTCTACAGAGGCAGCAACTCTCAGGCCTATACCAATGGATCATGCACTTATTTTCTGGTGGTGGTTGTGGTCATCAGCAGTGGGAGTGCCTGACATTTCAGGGCGGTCATCGTGCACCAGGTGCTACGCTCCAGGTTCCTTCGTTGAGGTAGTTATAGCTGAGGCAGCAGCAACTAGTTGCACCATCTTTAGATCTGCAGACGGTAGATGGGGTAGGTAGAGCCCAATAGTGGCCGTGGAGGAGGTCGTGGTCAGCTTCATGCTTTAGCGTTGCAAGCTCCAGGCGAGCCAGACGTCATTCGAGGTACGCTATGCATGTTTTATACCTTGGTGTATGCATTGTTTGATTTAGGGGCGACACACTCCTTCATATCACCTACCCTTGTCCATGTTTTGAGACATGAGGTAGAGAGGCTTCCAGTGCCCTTAGCATTGACTACACCAGTTGGATGTCATACTGACTGGTTTGAAGTATGTAGAGGCTGTGAGATAGTGTTGGGGAACACCTCTCTTGGGGAGATTTCCTTTGTTTACGAATACAACCATATGATGTCATCCTCAACATGGATTGGTTGTATTTGGTGTAGGCTATCATGGATTGCTTCAGGAAGAAAGTCGTCTTCATTCGTGCAGATGGAGAGCTAGTGGTGTTTGTTGGTGAGTGAGATCCTTAGATGGGTCATGGGAGCATTCCATCCATATCATCCATGATTGCTGAGATTATGCTAAGTTATTCAGAGGTTCAGCAGTTGGCATTTCCTAGGGTAGTAGAGGAGTACCCTAATGTCTTTCCAGAAGAGGTTTTACAATTACCCCCTCGACGAGAGACATATTTTGAGATCGATATAAAGCAAGGAGTGTCTCCGATATCCATGTCTCTGTATAGGATGACCCCTTCCGAGTTATGAGAGCTACGTATATAGCTTGATGGTATATTACAGTTCGGTTTTGTTTGGCCAAGTGTGTCACCGTGGGGTGCACCAGTTTCGTTCCTGAAGAAGGCCGAAAACAGTTTGCAGTTGTTTATAAGTTATCGTCACTTAAACAAAGTGAAAATAAAAAATCTCTATCCTCTTCCACATATTGATGATTTATTTGATAAACTGATGGGTGAAATTTGGTTCTCAAAGATCGACTTGTGGTCAGGATATCATCAGATGTATGTGAATGATGAGGATATCCCGAAGACTATTTTCGGTTATCGTCATGGGAAATATGAGTTCGTGGTAATTCCGTTTGGCATGAAAAATTCTGCAGCTATATTCATGGGATTTATTAATGCTGTGTTCCTTGAGTTCCTGGACATGTTCGTGGTAGTTTTCATCGATGACATCCTTGTGTATTCCACATCTGAGGAGGAGCATGCAGAGCATCTACAAGCCGTTTCAGGAGTTCTCTGCCAAGATCATCTATTTGGGAAGTTTTCTAAGTGTGATTTTTGGGCTCAAGAATTCCGTTTCTTGGGGCATGTTGTGTCCCAAAAGGGAGTAGTTGTGGACCCATCGAAGATATAAGCAGCTGTGTCTTGGGCATCCCCCGAGACAGTGTCAGTGGTGCAAAGTTGTCTTTGGTCTTGTAGGCTACAATAGGAGGTTCATAGCCAATTTCTCACATTTTGAGACTCCTCTAACAGATTTGACCTGGAAGGATTAGGCATCCATATGGACTGATCAGTGTTAGGTAGCTTTTGAGTATCTAAAGTAGAAGTTAGTAAATGCTCAAGTTCTTTATCTTACAGCTGACGGAGTTCAGTTTGATGTTTTCTGTGACACTTCTAATCTGGGGTTAGGCTGTGTTCTCATGCATTGGAGGTTAGTTGGGTATTATGGGTCTCGATCGTTACGACCCCATGAACATAAATATGCCACTCATGATCTTGAGTTGGCATCTGTGGTGTTAGCATTGATGTTGTGGAGAAATTACCTCATTGTTGAGCACTTTGTGGTTTTCACCGATCATAAGAGTTTGAGGGATGTTTTCTTCCAGCGTGACTTGAACTTACAACAACATCAGTGGATGGAGTTATTACAGTAATAGGACTTTGAAATATCATATACACCTGAAAAAGGGTATGTTTTAGCTGATGCGCTGAGCGGAAAGTCACGTAGTGATGTTGTACGTGAATCTTGTGAATTTTAGAGAGTAATTGAAGAACTGTCAGCATTACTTCTTGATATGGGAGAAGATGTGGGTGGAGGATGTTTTATTCAAATGATGGTACAGTAATACTTGATGCAGAAGGTGTAAGAGTCCCAGTTGGGAGATAAGAGGTGTAGTTCTGGAGAGACCGAGTTGTTTTTGGTGAGGCCCCTTATGGTTTATCGGAGGATGAACAACTCTAAGTGTTTTATCATGGAAGGATTTTTTGTTCTCTTAACAATGTGTGATATGGTTCTCAGAGAGTTTTATAGTTTGACATTAACAGTACATCCTGGCTTGAAAAATATGAACCAAGCCTTGGGGAGTCATTTTTGGGGGCCTGGGCTAAAGCGTGCGGTTGTGGAGTTTGTGTTCCGATGTTTAGTCTTCCATAAGGCGAGGGTCGAACACCATGTTCCTGGTGGTTTTCACCAACCATTATAGATTCCTCAGTGGATGTGGGAGGACATCTCAATGGAAATTATTACTGGTTTACCTCGAGCTCCCGGAGGAAATGATGCTATTTTGGTGGTAGTGGATCGTTTAACAGAATCGGCCCACTTCATAGCGATCAAGGAGTCGAGCTCAGTAGAAGTTTTTTCAAGGCACTATCTAGAGGACGTGGTGAGACTTAGTGGAGTCCCTAGGATGATAATTTCTGATTGATATCCACATTTTAACACCAGGGTGTGGAGAGGACTCCAACATGCTTTCGGTTCTCAACTATGCCTTAGCACAACTTTTCATCCTCAAACAGATGGTCAGAAAAAGTGAACCATCCAGAATCTTGAAGACATGTTACGATATTGTTTACTTGATTTTGGATGTTCATGGATGAGGCACTTACCCTTGGTGGAGTTCATATACAAGGATAGTTTTCACTCCACCCATGGTATGGCACCATTTGAAGCCTTGTATGGCCATCCTTTCCATTCTACGTTGTGCTAGACTGGGGCAGGAGAGTCAGCAATTCTCAGAAAATAACTAGTGAATAATACAACAGAGATAGTCCAATTGATTTGTGAGAGGATGGAGAGAACACAAGATCTTCAAAAATCATATGTTTATCAAAGGAGGAAACAATTGGAGTTTAATGTTAGGGATCATGTGTTTTTGAAATTGACTCCCCATTGTTGGAAGTGAAGGTTTGGTCATGGAAGTAAGCTTTCTCCTTGGTTTGTTGGGCCTTTTGAGGTGTTAGCTTGTGTTGGAGATGTGGCATATCGACTAACACTTCCCCCACAGATGAGTCAGATATATTATGTTTTCCATGTATCATAGCTCCGTCGTTATCTTCATGATGACTCTCACATCATCGATTGGGGAGAGATCGATGTTGATGATGATGCAACCATTGAGGAGAGACCTGTGGAGATCCAAGACCGCAAGGATACAGTGTTGCACAAGCGTTCTATTGCCTTAGTTCGTGCCCTATGGAAACACAGTGGCATGGAGGAGAGTACCTGGGAATGTGAGTCATAGATATGTGCTCAGTACCCAGAGTTTTCTGATGTTTAACTGTTATCATGTAATGAGGTTCCCTTTGTGGTTAGACCTTTCATGTTTTATTTATTATTTTCTTTTGTTACTTTTTTCGCTTTCTCTCTTTTGAGAGGTATCTTGATTGGTGGTTGTTCGGACCCCATTTCTTTTTTTTTCTTCTCTTTAAGTGGGTTTTGAATCTCTAGGATGAGAATGTTTTAAGAGGTATCTGATGTAATGTCCCAGACATCTCTAATCCATTACATTGTGAAAATGTGGTCTTTGAGGTGTTCCGGGAGGTCAAGGTGACTTATCCCCAACACTTTTCCAAAATTCCAATTCAGTGAACAGTTCCATTGGTGAATAGTTCTATCATTAACCTATAACAATTGGTTAATAGTATTATATTGGTGAGGTTCAGTGAATAGTTTTCTAACAGTGAGGTTCAGTGAATAGTGTTTCCAGAATGGTGAGGTCTATCGGTAACCTCTAATGGTAGGTGTATAGTAACGGTAGTTGTACATTGTTTCCATAACGATGAGGTGTATCGGTAACCTCTAACGGTAGGTGTACAGTAAATGTAGGTGTATAGTGTTTCCAGAATGGTGAGGTCTATCAGTAACCCTCACAGTAGGTGTACATTAACAGTAGGTGTATAGTAATTGTAGGTGTACAATGTTTCCTGAATGATGAGGTCTATCAGGAACCTCTATCTGTAACATCTAACGGTAGGTGTACATTAACGATAGGTGTATAGTAACGGTAGGTGTATAGTGTTTCTAGAACGACGAGGATTATTGGCAACCTATATCGGTAACCTCCAACTGTAGGTGTACAGTAAGGGTAGGTGTACAGTAATGGTTGGTGTACAGTTTTTCCATCTTCCTACAGTTTCACCCATTTTGAAATTTCCTTTGACATCAAATACATTTAAATCCTTATTTTAAGGTCGCTTAAGGCTTACTCAAAGGCCATAAATCCTATATTAATTATTCCTATGGCTCGAGATGTTTTTAATTGGTAAAACTTCTTGGGTTAATGCGATCTAATTTTAATGGATAATTAAGCGTATCTTAAACCGTCAACCCATTAAATCATCAAAAGGGACAAGATATCTTCCTCCCTTGTTCATCCGCTTTGTTCTCGGCTATGATATTCTATAACCATTGAATCCTTCTTATAAGAGTTCCACAATAAAACTTTACTCCTCAGATTTGTTCCGCTCTGTTTTGATGCAACCAAGCTGTACTGATGAATCTTTGATCTGAGGTATGTTTTATCATCATTACTTTGGGGATCATCTTCTCATATTTCTCCTTTCCATATTATATCATGTAATATCTATGATTCAAATGGATATTTTCTTTGGGTTTGGATGGTGCGGTCGTACCATGGCCTCCTTTGGTGGATGCGGTTGTCGCGAGTGGAGGATCGTGACCCGTTGTGTGGATAAAGAATGTGAGGAACTGTTTGAGGTAGTGGATTCATTGCTTCTATTTTTTTATATGCAACTATATTTTCAGCATGTTTAATCCCACTGGATGAAAATGGAATTGACATAATAAATATTTTAACCGTATTAATAAATTGATATCAATCGTATGTTATTGCCTCTTGTTTTGGTAGATACTATGATATTTATTCTTTCTTTTTTTAGTTGTTCTTTCTTAATGGAAATTGATAAATAACGTAAATTTTGGATTAATTGATAATTTTTTGGCTAAAAATAAAGAGTCATGTAAATGAATCTGGTTCTTGTTGTAATTTAATGTTAATAAAATTGGCATCATAGGCATGTTTAATAAATTTTGATAGCTTACAGATTAGGTTTCCCGAATTTAGAACCTACGAATAACAAATTTGTTAATTAAAGATGGATTAAGGACCTGATTGTTTGATAATTCCTTGAAGGGTTATGAGTTACCCTCTTGATTGTTAAAAGGAAAATAGCCCAATTGATGTGATGTTCTTTTTCCTGCTGCTTGTGCTGTGACATTATCCTGGATGGTCATTGTGACATGTGGGGGCATGGAGGCTTTTGTTTGTGGCAGAAAATGACGCATAGAGTGGAAAGATGCATCGGTTTATGCATGTGGGTGTTGGGGTGGACACCAAGGATGATGAAATGGGATGGATGTGATTGTTTCATGCTTGCATATTTTTATGATTGGTTGTTTATCTGCTTTACTTTTCCCCACTGCTCAAGGTAGCTGGTCCCACATACCCTTCTTCCAAAAGAGGAAAAGACACACAGGGTATGACATGTGCTTTCCGTGTTTAGCTTCTCAAGGAAGGATGACAATATGCTCTTGATATAAGTGGAAAAGACTCAACGGGTAGTACATATAATCACCGTGTTGAGCCCCCTTGTGTTTAGTAGCATAAAATGTTTTTCTAGAATTCCTAGGAATGTGGGAAAGAAATAATATAATGAATAATTTAATAAATGGTGTTAACCCATGGGGTTGACGTTTTTTGGAACATAATGATGAGGTTGAAATTTTTGAAGGAATAGTTGACATTGGGTGTGATGCTAATGAAATATAATGTGGAATTGTTCATGGTTAATTAATGTTTAAAGAATTAATTTACGTAAAGTGGAAGTGATAAAAAAGGAATGAAGTAATCTAATAAGGCTCTTTAAATGGTTGTGTTCTTATAGGATACCTAGTCTTAGATGTAGCAGCCTAGATTCTGAGAGACGTTAGCTGCAGTAGTGTCTAAGAATAGGTTATTCCCATAGTTTTGTTGTGAGATATAGTATATCCTATACTTTTTGTGTTTCTGTACGCTAATACACCTAGTCAGCAAGGGAAAATGACACCTCGGTGATTCGGAGCCCTGTGGTGCATTTTCCCCAACATTACATTTGGAGAATGAATGATTGTCTACCCCCTTTGTCCCCGCTCTATTCTCTTGTTAGTTTCTTGCGCTGGTAGGAACAATGGTTAGTTTTCCCCATATATGTGTAGAGGGATGTAATGGCTTGTGGTTATTCACAGAAATATATTTTTGATATAGTATCCTATGGACTACTATAGGTGTAACGTGTATAAGTTGTGATGGCTTGAGGATCCTTACTCGGTGTATGGGAAATAATGGCTTGAGGTGTAATACCTGATATAAGATGCACGTTATGAGAACTGTGGTGGCTCCCAAAATTTACTCGGTTACTTTACATACATGGAATTGGTGGTTTTGTTACATGAGGAGCACATTGTGGTGCTTCTCCCAGGTGTCTGCAGGCAATCCTTTTTGGAGAGAGATGCTCAAGACGTGCGATATTGGGGAAAAGCAACAAACTAGTGGGGAAGTAGTAGTTGGGGACCCTTGATATTCTTTATTATATGATATATTCTTGAATGCATTACTTGGTGAGAGTATTCATGGTGAGGTTGGGAACTTAGAATACCTATTTAGGCTATGCGTTAGTTTCACTTGTTGTTCCCTGTGCTTTAACATGATTTCTTTACTTTTTCACAAGAGGCTTTGAGGATGACCCTACTAAGTATACTTCTATACTCACCCTATGTATATAAAAACTATTTTTCAGGTCACTTGGTGCAGTTTAGAGATCAGGGTGGTGTTCACTAGCTTGGGGTTACAGGAGCCATTCGGGATAGTGGTTGCTGTTGTTTTACTTTATTTTGGGTACTTGCAGTTTTTTCCATTTCAGTTGTAGTACTTTTTCATGGAATTACATATGTTCACTTGAGTTTCTTTTATATTTCAGTTATGAGTTGGATTTGGTTGGTGTCTAGGTTATCTATCGCTTCCGCAAGTGTTATCTTAGAGGATAATGCCTCCCATTTGGTGTTTACTATTCCCTTACTGCTAGTCGCCAACCTGGGGTCTACTGGAGGCAGGACTGAGGGGTAATTATCTCCCTTATCACATTGCCAACACATGAGGGGTACACTTTGTGGGGGGGGGGGGGGTGATAGCCTTCCAATCACATCACTAGTGGCATGTTGATAAATATAAAACCACACAAAAAAATCCACTACTAGACTCTAGACATATATAACAAAAGTAGATTTAAACAAATTATAGGATCCTGTATCAAATAAAGAACTAAAATGCATGGAAGCTACAATAATCAAAACATAGGTAGTCGATGGTCTAGCCTCGGGTCCCCCAAGTGAATTTAAACTGTGTGTAGTTGAACTACACCTCTACACTGAGCTATTGTCTAGATACCATGAACTAAACTAATTTATTAATATATAAAATATTATATAGGAGTACCTCATCTCCCAATATTTTCTGTAGGGCTAGTAGAACTCCAACTACCAGACTAATACATGGTAGAAGATCATTTAATGGTAGTCTGTATCCAACTAGATCTTCCATGACAATCGATTAGTCAAGTGTTTCTATAGAACATATGTAGTTTTCCTATCATGAAATAATTTTTATACACCAATGGAAATTGAGGACACAAAACTAACCTGTGAATAGTCTTTAAACACTAATATTTGGGAACTTGGACACTTCCCTAAGTGTCCGATACTCTCCCCTTGCTTCTCTTCCCCTACCGACTTGTCAAAAAATATAATATTGTATCTTTGTACTATCCATTTATATACCACCCAATCAAGAAACTAATATTATCTCCCTCCATTTGAATCCCTATTTACATTCCCCTTATAAATGATACCTTAATTCACAAACATAGAAAAAAATTTCTAGATAGAAGTTATTCACCTAGGACATGATCTCATATCTATGTCCTCCATAAAAATGTTTCACCATAGCTATCACATACCATCCCAGATAGGAAAACAGTTCCATAACTCAATGAAGCAGCCAACATAATCCATCACTAACATTTTTCACTTGGTTAACCACATAAAAACTAGACATCTCTCCTACCATAGCTTATTTGGGTTGAAATTTTCTATGTAAATTTCATGGAAGTCCTTCCAAGCCACATTATAAAACTTCTCAAACAAAATGCGAATATACCATTAGTTCATTAATGGTCCACACAAAATATAAGATGATAACCCAACTATCTTTTCCAAATGAGTATCCTTGCGATCCATAATTTTCTAGTTAGACTCAATCCGGAACTCATTAGCCTCGTGTCCACCCTCTCAGGTGAACGTTAAAGGATGATACTTTTTGAACTCCTTTATTAGATGAAACATACATGACACAACCTATCATAGGTCCTTATCTATAAAACAACATAAAAAAATAAATGATCTAATAGAACTTTCCATCCACCCTATCAGCTCGAACCAATAAGGGCTCTAATATTTCTACCAAAGGTGCATTCTTTGAAATATCCTCTTATCTTTATACTTAAAACCATCATTTTTTGTAATCTCTCTATAATACCAAATTAATACCATAAATAATAACATATTAATGTTTCATTTAAATTTAAGTGGAGGGGGTTTACAAGTTTCCCCAAAAAGTTACTCCATATACACTATACAAATGGATACACCTATCACATCATCAAAACTATAAATTATCCCTATCCTAGGACATATATACATAAAGGTAAACCAAAATTCCTTATTCATAGGTTTTTTTTCATGTAACAAAATTTTTTATCAATTATTATTTATATCATTCCAATTTAAAAAAAATTATTGTATTTATTATTAAATATATTTCTAGATGAATAATTGAACATATTTGTCTTCCTCAACCCTACCATATATGATTTTCCATGTGTTAATAACATGATTCATGTCACGTAAAATACATGAGTTCATAAATAAATACATGAATTCAAAATATTATACCACACTAACCCATGAGTAAAATTTTATAAAATTGGAACATCACACCACATATACATCACCCATGGTGAAATAACATCGAACTATTAGAGCAAACAAAAATAACAACAATCCCACCATATGAAAATTGGTTTTACCTAAGCCATGGATTTTCTAATCCCATTAACCAACTCATTTCAAAGTCCCAAAATAGTCAAGATTCTTTCCTAAATTTCACAAATACTAAAATAATAGGAAATAAAAGTGCTCTAATACCACTTTGTTGCATCCTCACTCAGGTTACACTAAACTTGCTCTTTGAGTTGATGCACCTCAAGAACTAAAGATCACCTAACCATTTCCAAATGATGTTGACTTTTATAGAGGGGATAATGACGCATATGAACATACTATACCCACATTGTGAATTAACCCAACAAAAAAATAACGTAAGAATCAAAGAAATTATCATTAATAAATAACCACAAATCATTAAATAAATTACTAAAACTTTCTAATAACCACACACAATAGCAAAAACATGTCATGTTATACTAAATTATTATTTCATAAAATCTCAAAATAAAATATGCACTAAAAATAGACAAAAAAGACCCTAAAATCAGTCTTGTCCCCTAATCCATGCTCTATCCCATATCCCAATTCAACCATCTAACCAAGGGGCTTTTAACTTATCATATTAGACTACCATGAATTCTTATCAGGAATCAAAAACAGACCAAGAATTATTTGAGTACACCTCATTAGACTACCCGCAGTGTTTTATCAAAAAAAGATACTCTAATAATAATTCATGGAGAAGTACATGTGAATAATGAAAAAGGTAGTAATAATAAATAAATTTCATATTTAAATTTTTTAAAAATATCATTCTGTATATATTGGTTTGACTACGACATCCAAACACAATAAACCTACCTTGTCCATGTTGAATGTCCATTATAAGATTAAACGTGACCTACAATTTATCTTTATAAAAAAACATCCATTTGTTAATCATTTCAATTTCCCATAACATAGAGCACAAATTCATTTAACGTTATCTTAAAAATAAGATTTAGTTGTCTAATATCCATTCTAGGTGTCATTCATATCCATTTGAAATCAATGGTGATGATATTAATGTACAACATCCTTACATGTTGGTGGGATCCATCAAACCCAACCTATTTTACCATTTCATCAATTTAAATTTCTCAAGCTATAACACACTTTTCATTTCCAACGCATCATATTGTGAAGGGATAATCTCATTCCATTAACCATTATTCACATCATATATCACATTGACAAACATTAACCAAATCCAATACATAAACCATTTTACCATACATTAATATGACATTATAAACAAATGTACTCTAAAACCATTTAAAAATATTTTCAAACCACTTAAACCATTTCGTCTTTATTTCCCAATGCTTGTCATGACTTCTTTTGTTTATAGTAAAGCCAAACTACCCCTTATTAATTGCTCACTTATTGAATAAATAAGTGCAACTATTTTAATAATTTAAACCCTCAATCTCACCATTTTAAAACGCACTTACTATTTTAAATGGAATAATACACTTCATGGGTGACCTAAAAAAGCCCTATGATCAAAAATAGACCTGATGGAGTCCTTGAGAGGAATAACACATAATTTTATGGTCCAATGCAATTTTAATAATCAATTGAAAATTATTTAGTATAGATGTAACAATTGTACAACCCCATAAAATGAACCACATCATGAAAATGAGAGAAAGTTTGTATACCATATAACTCATGATGGTTGAAATGAACTCACCAAATCATGAACCTTAGTTTAAACCTAAAAAAATAACTGGTGCTAAATTTTAGGTTTCCCAAGATATTGAAAGGTTTAAGAGAATCCGAAAAAGTGGAAAAACCATACAATTATTCTTAATAAATATAGATTATATAGTATAAAAGGCTTACCTAGATCATTCATTCACACTAAATCATACTCCAAACACCCTAAAAAGAGGAGGGACATCACGAGTTACATAAACTCCTGCTAAATAAGAATTTTTGTGAAAAATCAGGGTTGAAATATTTTAAATCTGGATGTAAAATTTCAAAATGGCCAATTTTTAATAGGAATAGGGTTTGGATGCACTATTTTTCAAACCATCTTCATCTATGTGGTTCCCTTAGTCCAAGAAGAAACCAGGTTACACTGTTTTTCTATTCACCCATATAGTTTAAAAACTATGTGGTGGTTGTTCAATTTCCTCTCTCTGAGGATGTGGTCATTCCACGTTATTTCATAGGCCACCATGCACTAATTTTTAAAAATGTTCCATCCTCTTTTATCCCACAAGTTTATAAAGTATGATTAGTACTAACCATACACAAATCATGAAAAATGCCCCATATGGTCTATTTTCCCCATTTTGATTTCTTAAACCTCTTGGACACTCATGAGTCCTTCTATAATTCTATTTAACCTTTAAGTACCCATTTTAATGGAGTATAAAAAAATTGAAATTGCAAATCACCACATTGATGTTGGGGATCTTACAAATGATCATATTTTGTATCTTTAGGTCATGAAGTTCAAATATAATCCTCAAAACATAAAATAGAATTGGTAATATGGTCAAAAAATTACAAGAATAAAAATTCATTTTCATATTAGTCGATGATTTATATTTGAGACATGAAATGAAGCTATAAAATCAAATAAACAATATAAAATATAATATAAATTCATACTTATAATATCAAATAATTTAAGGATGTTTCCATATAATATTTTATATCTTCCAGATGTTATATTCTAGGGAAAAGGGTATATATTATTGATTATTCTATAATTACTAAATTAATCATGATGTGATCATTAAGGAAGTTTTTCTAATATATCTAATTATAATTGTAATAATGAATAATATCATAAAAATTAGAAAAAAAATTGATATGATGGATCTCAAAAGTAAGATATTTATTTATACAATATCTTACTAATTCATTATCCAATTTTATCATATTAATAATACCTATGACTGGAAAATAGATTACTCCAAGTTCTATCTCATGAATTTTTTTTAAAAAATAAAATCTTACATTTATATTGAATTCATGTATAGTTTGAGTAAAAAGAATTCGTTTTTTTCTTTTTTTGATCCATATTATCACAATTTTCATCTCACAATAAATCATAATATAATTATCAAATTTATACATCAATTTCAAGTTAAAAAGTGAAAAATTAAATCTATTCTTAAATAATAAACCACTGACCATATGTATTCATTTATGATAATATATCTCGTTTAGATTAATTATCCATTAATAATTACACTGTTTTACTTATTCAATAAAATTTGGTAATAAGAAAATTAAAATTTAATAAAATTTAATGGAATGAAGAAAAACATAATGTAATTACTTAATGAAATAAAATCATTCTACTTGAGAATAAATTAAAAGTGTGAAATTCACAATTATTCAAAAATAACATTTCATATTCAAAAAATGTGAGAGTGATTCAAAAATATCAATAATAAATAACCTATATATTCTATTATTAAAAATTTAGGGGCATGGTCAAGAAAAAAATCAAATAATGAAATGAAATATATATATATATATATATATATAAATAAAAAAATACAATCATCTAATTAAAATTGAATAAATGAATACACATGGCCTAAGAAATTCTAGAATGAAACTTTTGACCATTCTATATATTGAAATAGGTATCCAAGCTATTTAAAACTCCATGATTGTATAACATATAATGTTGCATGATACACATTATTCTCATGTTAGAATCAATTAATATTTTTCCTAACAACCCATATAATTATAGGGTTATAATATTAGAGAAAAATTGAATTTTTCTGTTTCAAAATCCCAAGGAGTCTTGACTTAGTGGATTTAATTCGGTTATTGAGCCGTAGGTGTGGAATTTATGATATTTCAGTGTGGTATAAATGTTTTAGGTATTGGTAGATGAGAAGAATATGGTTTGGTTGGGGATATTACTAAATTTTAGAACCATGTGATCATTGGGAACATAATAATAGTTACAGGGGCGCTATGACCCCTCATGGCCCACAGTGTGGATAGTAAACTATGAATATGAGGTTATTATGGTACTAAGTATCCATTAATTATTGGTGTAATGAACCACATATTATTTCACCCAAACATGAGATGGCCCAACACTAACCCCATACATGTTTCTCTTGATTATTACAGTCTTGTAAAAAAGATGTGAGGTATGACATAACATCATGGGGGAAAATATTCTCTAAAAAAACTGGTTGATAATTTGGGATATCCATAAACATATAAAATAAATGAATAGTTTAATTATTCATAAATTATTATTGAAAATTAATTAAATAAAATTGTAAAAAATGAATATAATTCAATAAAATAAAGAAATCAAAAATATATACTCAATACCTAAATGTATAGGAATATCTATTGACCCCCATCAATGATCATTATTTTCTAATTGGGGGAACTCATTCAATAATGACCATTGATTCATGGTACTACCACATTACATGAAATGAATAGAAGAAAAAAAATTCTTGTACATAGGAGTAATTTCCAAGGGTTGAGTATACACATACCCTGAATGAATTTTCTAAAAGGGTACAATTAAAATTCCATATATAGGTAAACTATCATTCCAGTTGCAAAAAAATGTATGAAAGGACCACTTATATTTTCAAGTGAAAACAAGATATGAGTGTTATCCAAAACATGATATGAATAAATATTCTATCTAAGTGAAATGAACTAGATGTAAAATAGATACCATGAATGGAAAAAAATTCCAAAATAAATCATCATGGCTATATAACTAAGGGACTGTAGAAGCATAACTTAAGATCCCCATTCTAATAAATTCCACATCCATATAAATATCCAATAACCTATGTACACATGTCAGAGTCCAAAGAGAAATCCTAAAACTGTGGTGTTGAACAAAATGGAATTACATATTATGTAATGATAAACTATTATATTCTACCCCGAGTGGAATACTATGATTAACTACGAATTTATAGGTATAGTGGAATAATTCCCTACAGATTTACATATTTTAGGGACACTTATATGACTTGAAAATGTCCCACGATGTGTTTAATATAATTGTATAGATTTTAATCATTCAATCAAAACATATAAAATCACCCCTTTTCATTATTTTCTAAAACCATTCCAAAAAAATAATTCATATATAGCATTTACATAAAATAAGAATCTATTCCAAAGTGGTAAACTACTTGTTAAATAAATTAGTGAACTGAATACCCACCATTTATTCCATGTAAAAAATGATAGAATATGTTTCATATTTTCATTACAAATTTATGAAAACATTTAATAATGCCATTTCATGTACTTTTAATTATAAATTGTTTTTTTATTTTATACGATCACTTATTTTGAATTTTTTTTGTAAAATTAATTTTTGATTTTAATACAATTAATTGAATTTTAAAACTGATTGAAAATAGAATAAATTAATAGTTTATAGTAATTCATCACTTTTTTAATATAATAATTATAATTTAATTATAATGAAATATAAAAACATTTAGGAACTAAAAAAATTTCAATAGTAAAAGTGTTATATAACCCCATACCTCTTGAAATTTTTAAAAAATATTGAGTCCCCATGAATTGATACCATAAAAAAAAGTTACTCTCTAATATACATCAAAAATAATATTATAATTTATGTAATGTAATAAAAAAGTATTTCCCAACACTTGGTTGTCAGAATAATAACCAAGAAATGAATTAATGATTCCTCAAATCTAAATAAGGATCATAATGTTTGACTCAATCCAATATTACATTATAGGGAATAAAGTAATTCAAAAATGTGGCTTTCATATTCTATGGAAAAAATAGTCATTGTAAATCACAAGGAATGTCAGAATTCTACAATAGGGATTAATGATATGGAATGTTAAAGGTAAGAAAAAGAAAAATAGGATGATGAACCTTCCAAATCCTGACCTCTATAAAGGATTGATGAAGAATATGGAGGAAATGATTCTATGAGTGGTGAGGGAGATGTTTCCCCTAGTTAATGTGACACCTCATAAGTTCTTAGGGATATTTGAAGTCCATTAGAGAGGGGTGGTGGTGAGTGAATTTGTGTGAACTAATTTTACGGAATTCTTATCCATATCTATTACCCATCTATCAATTCAAAACTCCACTATTATAAGGGTGAATATAAATACATATGAATTCCCATCACAATACACTACAGGAAAGGAATTAAATGAACATTAGTTACATTAAAAGTTATTTTTACATGCTTCACCCCTGATGTGGATGACCATGTATTATATTTGTTAAGGTCAAGTACATGACACAAGTATCCCCTAATATAATTATACGAATATAGGTGTGGAAATTATAAACATTTAATCTATGAATATCTCTTAATAATACTATCACATCTCCAAAAAGGTTCTTTATACAATCACCCAAAAATTTAAATTGGAACTCCTAACCTCACCAGTGAACAAGATCTTATTTTCTAATCTGGTATGTTTATCGATAAAATAATAAGATATTCTTCTGTAATAGAAGAATCCGACTTTAATTATGTAATATTATACTACAAAATGAAAATCTATATTAAACTACTCATTTTAGTTTTAGCAGGATCAACACATGTAAATAGAATGTTCCTTCACGATGTATTCTTTAACTTTAAAATAATATATTCAATGTCAAATATATAAACAATAATATTAGATCAACACACTTATTTTTATATAAGTGATTTGACATATATATCCTGAATAAGTAGTTGTAGTGTCACATTTTATAACACTTTTCTTCCCCCTCCTCTTCAGTTTAATCATTCTTTTGGTATATCGGCAAGGTATTTACTTTTTTATTTTTTCTCTATCTTATTATTCCTCAATAAACAGGGTATTCACTATCTTAATATCATGGGGTAATATTACTTGATTTTTTGACACAAAATATCTCTTTAAATTACAATATTGATTTCTTATCATTCATAAAAATATTCAATTACTGTTTTTCTCTATTTGTAATTAACCTCTCAATATATTTGGTGGGATTATTTCTCCTGATCTTTAATCCATAATATATCATATAGAGATAATCCCTTTTGTCTCAAAACACAGCAATTTTATTGTGATTCATCAATTTTTCATTCAAAATTTCCTAGACCAATTATCAAATTTCATTCATATTTCATCATTTATAATATTTTACCATTTACTTATCCTTTAAAAATGGTTAAATATTTATCTTCATAAAACCACAAGTTATTATATTTTTTTATTTGTTTTAATTTTTTCGAATCTTATAATTATCACAACGAGATCCTATCAAATTGACCAATTAATTATCCTAAATTGTTATTTTAAATAACTAGTTGCAATAAATAATCAATAGGATATTTAAATAAATGATGTTCATTATATGTAACATCAAATTTCATTATCTATATTTCTATCATTTTTTTAACTGATAAACCATCTATACAAAATAGAATATCTCTCATACCACTTCCTTGGGATCAATGATGTCTTATGAATACTCAAATGCATCCTTAAAATTCTAAAATACATATTATTTATGTTGTATTAATCCTTCTATATCAATTGAAAGATAATATATATCAAGATGCCCATGATACTATGCCAAATATCACTTATCCATGTATTATGATTCATCTACAAAATGATATGTTTAATCTGGAAGATACTAAAAATCACATTATGGATATTATATGTGATATTTTGAATCTTCCGTATTATAGTACGACATAGAATTTTTTATATTTTAATTTTAAATTCACCATATATCTTCCATGCACACTAAGATATATACTATATCATTAATAAAACGATACATTCCATCTCAAAGATGTTACATATCACATTATGACTCCATAATTTATTTACATATAATCCAGATATTATTACCTATCATAGTGAGCTCATGTAATTCTATAATTTCTTTTTTTCATATAAACATATGTAATATTTGATTAAATCATACGCATAAAAAAAATTCAATAGCTTAATAAACTATACTCAGAACCTATTTAAACATTCATATAGTATACCCAATCTATCTTGTTCATCCCAAAACAAATAAAATGAATATTTTATTTTATTATAATATTTGTAATGAACCTTAACTTCATTATCAAATCACTGACACATTTTTGTACAAAACATTGGTTACATCAATGTAACTATTTTATGTTAATAATCCTTAACATAAAAATCAACACATTTCCCCAATTTGAGTGCTTTAGACAATTAATAATAATGTAATAACCTATTTTAGCTTCAAAATCAGTATTATTTAGTCATCATCTATGTATGTTCATCGATTTATTTAGTAGTCTTAATACATGATAACATAAGGATGGTTACTCGCAATTTCATCAAGAGTTATCTTCTTCTACAATAACATATCTATAGATTTTTTCAATATAAATCATTTCATAAGCATTATCTTTCATGTGGTTGATAGTTCTATCATTATACACTAATAATTGAAATTAATTCCCATAATATTTAACCTATAAATCATATGATATTTAAGAATCTACTTACATGAATTTAAATTTCCAAAAAGAAAACCAAAAATCACCTCAATATATTTCTTCAATACAATTTTCCAACTTATGATTGGATCTTACTTAATGTTTTTAATAGTGGAGAAAACATGAAACTATCCTAGGAACCACAAGATATATCTCATTCAAATGAACACATAAATGGTTAATATTTATGAAACACTTCCAAAACCATTGGATATCTTAATCTCAAAAATCATTGGACTCCTAACCACACACAAAACATATTAAGAACATCACTTTCAAATAACAACATTAATTATTTACAACATATATAATAAAAAAATCCATTAGCCTCTTTAATATCTTCTTTTTTATTTATTTTCAATACAGTTATATTATTTTAAAAAACAATTTTGAATATGTTCACAAATTTTCCACTCTTTTATCTCCCTTAAATACAATGGTTAATAGTGTGGCATAGTGACACTCATATCACACTCCAATCTCATCCAAAACTCCTTCCTCTCTAACATTTGTAATTTAAACCAAATTTACATGAGATAATGATGGAACCACATTTTTATTAATAAACGAGATATAAATTAATAAACTATTATTATATGGGAGATAAATTGTCTTAGAAAATTTTATAAAGTAATCTAAAAAAGGTGTCCATAATTATATCAATATTCTAATCCTATACATATATGCTTTTATAAGGGGTTTTCAAGAAAATATTAATAATAATCACTTACAAAAATCATAACTAAAACTTCAAAAAATATTTCTGTATAAGTGGTTATATACCATTTTAATTTATTTCTCTACATTATTAGCTCAACATATTCTACCCATTAATAAAAATAATTATCTATATAGAAAAATGATTAGGAAAGTGATCTTCATAACTCAAATTATAGTTTGTCTTTAAATTATAGATACACATGAAAGAATAATATTTTTTTAGTTTTTCAATTTAACTCCCTCTTAATTGATAATATCCAGCAAT
This sequence comes from Viscum album, assembly GCA_963277665.1. NCBI lineage: Eukaryota > Viridiplantae > Streptophyta > Magnoliopsida > Santalales > Viscaceae > Viscum > Viscum album. The sequence goes on from OY728165.1 coordinate 2,105,777,832, forward strand.
ATTATTCATGTCTGGCCTTAATAAAAATAATCTACTTGATAAAAAAAGATGGGAAACGATATCATCATTCATGAAATTAAAATTCTTCTATAAATTCAAAATTCACATGAAAAAAATTAATGTATTGATATTTTTTTCAATAAAAATCCATCTCAATGGATAATATCCATTGATATTATTCTTTTTTGGACTTAATTAAAAAATAAATTTAAGCATATATTTCTGTGGCCATTTTATTTTTTGTAAGGAGCCATCATGATACCAGTTAAATCACTCCCGGATAGATAATACATCATAGTATAAGTAATTCACAACATTACTTTTCCCATACATTGATTACAATGAATTCATTGAAATTGAAAAAATCTCAATAGATACCAGAGTAACATGTTTTCTCCAAAGATCCTTATTATGGGAAAAGGGTGAAATTTTATTCTTCATCTGTAATAGTGTGAGATTTATTCAAACTTACATCCCTTTTGATTTTTCTACATGAACATTTAGGTGAATCATGTACACCATTCTTTTAAATATCTTCTTCTCATATGGAATTAAAATTTTCACATTAGTTAGTATGGAACATTCATTCATTAATACTTTATTCATATTATTTGAACCTTCCTAATTGGAAGACCAAATTTTTAGGAATTATTTTATGTTCACATATTTCTTTTAATGATCCCTGATGTGTACATTTATTCCATAATATAATCATATCTTCCAAGTAACAAAATCATTCTTAGAACTCCACTTTCGTGTGTTTTATTATCAATCTCCACTTTTTTACACCTTGTGGAAGTTGAATCATATCATATTCTCTACTTATTTTTAATCTCTTATGGATTTATTTGTTTATGAGTGCATAAATGTTTTTTTATTATAAATATTCATCCTAATTTTCCATATAAATTATTATTTTATTTAATTATAATTTTGGTAAATATTTCCTTTTCATTTCTTTGTATTATTTATTATCATAACCTTTCTCTAAATTGATGAAAACCATCAATAATCTCCATAAATTGGAAAATTATTCTAAAAATTAATTTTTTTTAAATATTCTATATATCAAATAGTGGATAAAAAATATATACTTTTACCTATAGTTTCAATCAAATATGATTTTAAATATTAATATTTTTAGGATATTATACTATATTTATAGAATCATTAAAGATTTATTTCATTTTATATGTGTGTTGGAATGAAAATACTGAAGTTGATTTGATTATTTAGTACTAGAATAATAGTATATTTACTGGTTACCAATGTTATGTATCCATGTTATATTTTATGGTGTTTGAGTTGTTCATAATATTAATTTGGAAGACGAAACTGAGTTCAAGATCATATATGGATGTGAGAGTTTAATGAAAAAATATTTAGGTTGGATACAGTTTCAAACATTGATTCAACACCTCTCAGTGTGCCTCTCACTTGAATATCTTATAGGCATAACAATTAGTATCATAACATATTTTTTATTAGTTCATTTCAATTTTTGTGATTTAATTATTTGTTATTGTTTAATTTAATCTACCATTGTATTCTCATGGTGTTTTTTAAAATAGAATGATTTTATGAAAAATCGTAACTCCATAAGATTTAAAAACTGTGGAATAAATTTTAGGGAATGTGAGATTTATATTAAAGAGTCAATCATATCTAAATTTTGAGGTGTAAATGTTTTTAATTATGAATTTATAAATTCATGAAATGATTCTACAATGTTATTCGAGGATCCTTACTTCCCATGTGAAGATATATCTATTACTGATGATGAGATCCTAAGGAATCCAGAGGTCAGACCATCAATTTATCAGACAACATGGGTTAATGTCAACATTTTTTTAAGAAGCATTATAGAGATGTATGAGGGAAAATTTGTTTTCCTAGTTTAGAGTCACATTATATACTCAGAAAATGCTTATCTTATAATCAATGAACCAAATATCATGAAAATATTACTAATTTATTCTATGATTCTAAAAATACTAATGTTATAAAAATGATATTATTGAGTATGTATTAAAAAAACTTAATACTAGGCTTCACAAAGTTCAAATTGTGATTCCAAAGAAGCACCTATATGAAGATTTATCTAAGATGTTGTCTTTATCGGACAACAAATGTTTTGATAACAGAATGATGTACCAAATAGAGAGGCATGATTTCTATGAGATGAAGGATTCAATTATATTAGATGTTGGAAGACCATGTTGAGCTTGAAATAGAGAAATCATTGATGGCATATCATAAGGAGAAATATAGTGTTATACTAAATAGATATTTGATATGTTTTACTATATGAAAAGATATATAGCAATCTATAAGAAAACGAACTTTGATTTCATCAATTAGGGAATTACAATGTCATTGGATACATAATATTAAATTTCTCTAGATGACTATTCATGAAATGATCAGATAAAAGGAATTAAAAAGACGAAACTTATGGTCTACCCAACGAAGTCCAACTAATAGTGTATTTAATAATAGAATATATAATATAGAGTTTTCTTCATGTTGATGCATTATAATGGGTTCATAAAATATCTATAAATTGTTTTTAAAGGAAATAATCATGAAAATTTTGTGATTTAATTTCAATATTCATAAATATAGCATATGTTTAATAAAGATCAAACAGATCATTGACATCATGATTTTATTATGTCATATACGGATTGTCTACTTCATACATTATATGAATTTAAATGCAGTAAAAAGAAGTTTTTATTGAGTATGAAGTTTAATGATGGATCCAATTCATATTCCTTAAATCAAGGTTGTGTTATTCCTATATAAAAGTATGTTGGATTTTTGGAAATGAGTGGTTTCTTTTATCAAAGAGATGATGTGCTAAAGTTTTTTTGAGTGATCACAATGTCTATTTATGAACACTATTATATCTGTTTCAAGAATGAGATGATACCTTGATTGATGATTTATGAGATGAATAATGAGCATCAAACCAAGGTTCTTTAGATATAGGAGCATCAAACCAAGGTTTAACAGATGGAGTGCTTCTTATAATCCATAACACACTAAGGAGTATAAAAAAACAAAATTACATAGTGCATAAGAGATAAAGGAAACTCATATAGATCATACAAGATAAATTATTAGACAACATAAATTTCTAAGGAAAATTTTCAGAAAAAGTTATATTATATTGAGTTTGATTATATCCTTACCCTTTTAATATAATGAGGATGTTTCAAGACTAACCTAATAATCATAGATATGTAAAAGATATTAATATTGTTATAAATAAGAAATGTCAATATATATTTATTATAAAATAATAACATCTAATGAAATACTTCATTATACAATGGATTAACAAATAAGAAGGTGGAGTTTTTTTATGGGACATATAATAATTTGCTGAAAAGTCTTATGGTTGGAGGTTATAACTATTTATGATGGAATTGGTGATAAGAAGGATAGTTGGAGGTTATAAAAAACTTTGAAAAAAGGGTTGATTGATGGGGGGTAGAACTGTGGTTGATTTGAAGAATGACTATATGGGTATATAACAAGTTTTATTAAGTGACCTTATAATCTTAAAATATATTATTATGGAATCAATGTTGTGGGGGATACCCCACAAATAAAGGGGTAGGTAATTTTAACAGGCCTTTTAGACATCATGTTCTAATCTCATTAATTATATTTACTTCATTTAAGGTAAGGTTGAGATATATCATTGAGTCTATCAAAACTAAAACTTGTTATATAGGATGAGTTATAAGATTAATTAATACATCAAATGGATTACTAGTTCATATCTACCCATCTCAGTGATATCATAATAATCTAAGAACTAGTAAAAAAGGATATATAATGGTGATAATAAAAATAATGAACATCAAAGCATAGAATAAGATAAAAACCTTAAGGAATCATAAGAATATTGAAATAATCTCAATCATGATATCTTAAGGATAAGTAAAGTATAATTTCTAATAAATTATAATATATAGTTCTTAGGTAAAAAACATATTCAACACATATGACATCTCATGAGTTAAAACAATTACCCAATGAATATGAGGGCTATAAAATTCATCGAACACCTATCACATACATATCATGTACATGAATTTTGTGCAACATAGAAAATAAAACATAATAATATATTAAAGAAATTTTAATACTATGAATAAGGACTGTGTGTTACATACATGGATGTATCCAATCAATTTATGATAGGTTTAATTGAGGGAATAAACTTGATTAGATATTGGGATGGGAATTCAAAATATATTACTTTTACATGGAAAATTAAAGAATAATGTTGGCTGCATAATATTTGTACATAAAGAATTATGAAAGAGATTAACGAGGATCAAACCTGGTCTATTATTACATAGGAATATTAAGTAAAATAATTATATTTTTTAAAAAATATTTAATTATGTTCAATTAGAAAAAAAATTCGTTATATAAAGAAAGTACATGAATAAATAAGAATTAGCGGGAGAATCCCCATGGTGAGTGGTTTCTTATAAAAGTATGGGGGAATATTATTAAAAGGATGAGACAAAGTAAGAGGGATTTATAGAGGAATAGGTAAGGTATCATCATGATCAAATGGTTTTAAGGGAATTAGAATGGGAGGTTGGTGGGTATTTATAACAAAATATAGGGGAATTGTTTATAAATTTATAAACATGGGTTTTAGACTCTATGTAATAAAATAATCAATACCAAAAACCATTCCACTATTTTGTCACATGGATTCAAACAAATTAGAGTGGGTTCCAATATTTCATTATTTTAACAACCTCAAACATTAAAATAATAACATTAATGATGTGGATGTGAGTCAGGTTCATAAATAATTATTTTTAGAACTATTAAATATAATATAGGTTTTGGAGGAGTCACTATTGAAATTGAAAAATAATCAATTTTTTTTAAAAATTAACATAAAGAGAAATCCAATTTTTTTGGTTAGGGATTCCTTTTTAGTATTTATTAAAACACTTTTGTGCTACTATGAAAGCATAATACAAACCGTATAATTATAACATAATTAAATGTTACAAAAAATTGATTGTCTCATAAAATTAGGCAAAATTCACCATTAACATATTTTAATTTGATGATGTCAAAAATGATATTTATTTTAATATAATAATGTTATAGTTAAATTAATTTACACAATTAAAAAATCATTATTTATTTACAAGTACTAGTTTTTATAACATAAATAACATTATGATGTTGAGAAATTTTGATGGTATTCATTAAATTATGTTACAATTTATATTTAAATAAATATTATCTATTAAGAAAATATAATGAAAATAAAATATCTTTTAACATTATTGGATTTATCAGAATGTTTATTTAATTAAAACTACATTTTTTCAAAAAATACAATTTTGATTTCCCCATATAAAAATCTAATTTTTATCACAATAACTATATATTCATTTATATATAAAGTAATAATGAAAAGGGATAAATGTAATAATTATTTTATTAAAAAAAATAAAAACTAATACTACCAATCTAGTGATGTATTACCACTTATTACACTAGTTCAAAAAATATGGTTAAGGAATGTGACAATAGTATTTTCTCAAGGTGGTTCCACGAACATGGTTAGAGAGGTGATCACTATAAGTCTGAAATTATAATGTAAAGGTTTTTAGTCATTTTTAGTTATTTAATATTATATTGGGATTAGTGAAGATAAAATCTTAGTGATTTTATTTATCTCCAGAACTCTAATAAGTGGTATTCATATTGTATGATCCTACTGGTCGAGACTATCTGTTATTGCTTGTATATAAATTATATTTTATTATAACCCATCATATATACTAGTATTACCTATCACTATATAAATACTATATAAATTACGGTAATGGTACATAATGGTCTGTTAGGATCGATTAAAAAATTATAGATATATTTTATAATGCTCTAAAATGATAACTGAAATATAGTGAATGAGTTTTTTAAAGCTATATTACTTAACAGTAAATTTATTCATTTAGAAGGGAATTAATTTATAGATTTTTGGGTCATTATAGTATATGTTAAAAAATTCTCTTAATCTATAACATATCCATGATTTAAAGAATATAATGGATACTTGAGGTTAGATGTAAGAACCATCATTATTGCAACTATGTGTTCCTTATGTTGGTGTGTGAATTGAATGGGGACTCTATTATCTCCAATTCATCAGTTAGATCTATGTAGTTGGATTAACACTAGATGTTTGATTGAATTCATATAATAACTAATGGTATTTGTAGCTATCACGAACTACACCCCTATATGAAAATTACCTCCAACACAGTAGAATATAATGACTAGCCTCAATTATGAAACACCAACATCTATCCATGGTAGGTTGACAACATCGCCCCCTAGTCACCTAAAATAATCCATGAACGAACATATATAGATGTTAATGGTAATAAAATCATGGATGTTTCTTCATAGAACCATGTGCTAGATGAAATCCAATTTCTTCTTTAATACAATTCTAGAGACTAACACCTACCTTTTAGACTTTTCTCTTTATAAATATCTTCATGATATGTGAACCTTTTAATGAAATGATTGAGTTACCAAACCCTCTTGCATGAAAAATTGAGACCAACATTCCATGCATACACTGACCATGTATCTGGATCGAGGTAATAAATATAAAGAGAAATATAAAAGTTTATGACGAAATTCAGTGACTTCTCTGCTTGAAGAAATCCATTCAAGGCTAGAATTTAATTCACATTTTGTAGGATAAATTCATTCCAAAATTATCATCCCAGAACCTGAGTCTTCCTCATTTATCCAGATCAATCTCTAATCTGTTCCTCACTATTCTCATATAAGCATGCCATTCTACACTCCTTTTCCACTATAGACATATCAAAATTAAATCATTATTCTCCAATTCATCCTTAATTTATATTAAATTTGACCATTGGATTATTTTCACATGATTCAATTGTTTTCTTCTAAGAGGAGTTATGATAGAACTACTATAATAAAAGGAAATGTTGGTAATGATTAAATTGTTCCCCCATTATGGCATGATCATTGTAATTTCATTATTCCTTGAAATTATTTTAATCTAATTCTATACATGTTTTTTGAAATCTTATATGTTTTTGCTTATGATTTTTTATTTAGTTCTTCTTCAAAACTTCATTTTATAATCAAGGTTATGTAACTTTGTGATAATTTATTTTTAACTAAAGGAATGGTCATGAAAGATGTTTTTTGGTTCTCCCAATTTCTTCTCATTTTAATTCATTCAATTTTGATAATATTTTGAGGGAGTAGTAGAATATACAAGGAATTTGGAAGATATTTCCTACATTATATTGGAAGTAATAATATACATAGTCTGAAATCAATAAAATAAATTTCAATCACTTCTCTTGATCAACAATAAAAACAAGTGGAGATGTATGTATCAATGGATGAATGTTGAATGATGGAAATAAGAGATGAGTGATGGATTTTATTTGATTATGACATTTTTATCACTTGAAACTATAGAGGAAGCTATACTTTCTTACCTAGGAGATTTTAAAAAGTGAATTAATATTAAAAAATTAGGTTGAGGAATGAAATTAATGAATGATATTGATTGAATTATGAATATATCTTAGTCAATAATTTTGACGCTAAATGACCCATGATATCTTAATTCTTGGCTTAACACTTTCCCCCAATAACTCTTATGTGTTAATTTAAATGACATTGATATTAATTATGGTTCATAAAAAACATCATATCATTATACCATGTTAGTAATAGAAGACCAAAAAAATATCAATAAGTGATTGAGAATAGTGGATAACCGATCCATGAATAGTTCATAATGACCCTAGTCAGTACCACTGGAATGTATTCTTGGTTTTAATTTTTTTATGCACATGTCATGATAAAAACTCTCATAAAATAATAAAAACATTTAAGATTCCTCAAACAAACCCCAAATTATTATAGACTTCTAGAATTTTTCCTACCACCACCTGCCATAAAAAATTATGGAAATGGAAAAAAATACATCCATAATCCTTATCTAGCTCATGACACTTGATCTTCATCCTACACTGAATCCACTGAATCCTCTATAGGGCCATGAAAAAATAGTCGATCCTATATTTTATTATAATTAATACTCTAGAATTCCCAAAAAATTATATGTTAACCGATTCTAATTTTACCATTTATACTAGTCTTCAACTGACCAAGAGAAAAAATCTAGATCATTGGTATATAATGAATCACTGAATGAATAACAGTGATATTATTGGAATTTGTTTTAATTATAATCAATATATTAACCGAGATATATTTTCAGTATGAAGGAACATATTAATAAAAAAATTATGTATTTTGGGGAGTCTTATTTATATAAATAATCAAATAAATAGTAAATTTAATATAGAGATTTTAAATATGGGATGGGGATGTATTTTTTGTATTAAAATAAACCTTGAAATGGATGATGGAATATTCGATTAAAAAAATATTTTTATTGGATGGGATAACATAGTGTTTTAGAAAATTATATCAATGAGTTTCTAAAAAAATCAATGATAAACTAATTAAAATTATTAAAATTTATTTCTATGAACTATAAATAGGGAAGAGATAACATAATAATTGAATGACTGTAAGGATTCAGAAGACTAAGGAAAAAATTATAAAAGGTTGTAATGAATTTTTGGAGAACCTACTATAAAATGGGAGTCATTAATTTCTACTAATAAGGAAAACCAGATGATGTGATTTGGAATGACTAAGTGGGAGGGATAACAAAGGGGAAGCAATAATAATATAACCTTTAAATAATATAAATTATAATAAATAAAGATAATATTATGTTGAAATATAGTTATACATAGGAATGTTAGAAATTTATAAAGGACTAATAAAAATCAATAAGTAAGTTAGATGCGAATTACTGTATAAAATAATTTCAGTTTTTTATTTGATGAAATGTATTTTGAGAAACATACAATTTTTTTAATTTTCTCCCAATTTTAAAGGCATATATAATTGTTATCATATATAGTTAGTGAAGATTATATTGATATATAAGGGTAAAGTTGTGTAATTAATATATTCACATAAAAATTATATTTATATATATCTATATATATTCAAAATTAATATTTCAAGTTAATAGGCATACATAAAAATTTAGGAAAAAATATGAAAAGTTTTTTTATCAAATGAAATTTAGTGTAAAATAATATAGATATAAAATTTATTATTATTTGATGTTATTCATTAAAATTTAGAAATAATATAGAATATGTGGATTAAATATTAATTTTTTTTATTTAAATATAAAATCATTTATGAAAAAAATAAAAAATTGGTTTTCATATAAAAATTTATTATATAGATATACATCTATATTAGTGTAGTAAATCACATATATCGATAGTTTGGTATAAAATTAAAAGTTAACAGTTCAAAATTCATTAATAAAATACATTTAAAAAAATGATTCATATACATAAATGATTATTTCATTATGATTGATTTATATATACACATATTTAGAATTATAGTAAATAACTCATGGATATTTGAGAGTATTACTTGAATTAGAAAATTCATAATTTTAAAATAAAACACACAGTGATTATGAAGAGTAATTATAATTAATACATATAGAAAATTTTATAAACATTTCTGGGAAGAGTTTTATTCATTAATTCCAGTATATGAGTAGTGTTGTTTTAATTAGCACATATGGTCAATATGAATATATCATAAATGTATTAATGGGAAAATGGGTAGTAATTAATTTATATGAATATCTATGTAAAAAGTTATTTTTTTACTATATAATACATAAGTGAAAAATGTGTTGATAATATTTTACTTTTATAGTCTAGTAAAAAAGAATACATACAGAGATTCAACATGACTAAATTTTGTTGATCCTTTAATTAAACCATAGTATTGAAATATAATTCCCACAAAAAAATTGGACAATAAATATCTCAGTATTTATAAATTTAAAAAATGAAATCAATGTAACTTTAACGGATATTTAGACGTATAAATAAATTAATATGAATAAAAAGTATAATATATAAAAATAACAGTATTTTAATCTTATGATTGTATTGACGAAGCATGTATTTCATTCACTATTAGTGGAAGAAAAAACACAAAAAAATAAAGCATGAAAGACACGCATTAATATTGTAAATCATAACTACCATCTTATAATTAGTTTAAAATAATATAATTATTAATGATGTTTATTTTGACGAATAAAAAATTAATGTAAATTGAAAAAAAATTCATGTATCTTTTAATGCAATGTCCTGAAGATATAATTTTTTTATAAATATTTTTTTAATATATTATAAATAGATCAATTTTAGTATTATGATAGTTATAATAATATGGCTTATTTTATAAAAAAAATATATCAACATAGGTTTTATTAATTATTATTATAATTATATTATAGAATGATTTTTAAAAATTATGTATTTTTAATAATATTCATGTCCTAACATCACATCATAGGTTCCACTAAACTAAAGCCCTATGCGGATGCACCACATGACCTTAGGTGTACCTCCCAATATTCTATAGATTGTCGACTAGTAGTGAGGGTATAATGAGGTATGTTGGGATACTATACCCAATTTACCAGAGCAAAAAAATAGTTAATATCAATATTATTAATAACCAATGTACTATTAAATAATATCAATGCATCATGTACCCAATTACCAAAATTGGGTAAATGAAGAAACAAATTTTCCAAACATGCCATGTCATACTAGAGTTATATGTTAAGGAAAACCCAAAATAAATTACGAACTAAAAATACCCAATGTATTTAAGAATATTTTTCTTGTCCCCACTTTCATGCGTCATTCTATATCCCAAATCAACCATCTAATATTGAAATTTTTCCCTTATCCTGAAGCTTAACCATGAAGTATTCTTGGGTACCAATAACAGTCTTAGTCAATTGTGTGTACAACCTAGTTGGACACCACAAATGGTGTATAAATAATTGAATAGTCTAATAACTTTTAATACATTGGTAAATGTTATGAATAAAATATAAATCAATATTTTTTTATAATAAAATATTTAACAATTATACTTATGTATCTTTTGGTTTTACCATGACACCAAAACCCACTAAGCCTACTTCACCCCTGAAAGAAGTCCTTGACAATAATAAGAAGGTTTTCATATTTCTCTTTAATCAATAGAAGAATTTATAAATTACTTTTAATATACATACATTGGTTCCCAAATATATTTAACCATATCATATTAATAGGAATTAGGTCTCATTTCACCATGATGAAACCCTATCTAAAAATATGAAATGATGTGTCCATAATATTAGGTTAAGTAAAATAAGAGTCTTGTATGGACATATTAAATCAATGATAAGGAAAAACATATAAATCATCCATACCCATGGGTGGGGTCCTTAATTTTCTTAATCTCTAACATTTTCATAAATTCAAATTTCCCAAGGTCGATCACACCTTCCCTTTTCAAAAAATTAATATATCACGGGTGAACCTCATTCTATTCACTATTATAAACATATTCTTAGTCATTACACAAGTTAACAAAAATTCAATACATAAACCATTTAACCATTCACTATGTCTTGATCAACAAAGGTTATCTAAAACCATTTAACAATATATTTAAAACCACTTTAAACATTTTCACTTTATTTTTTTTATCATTTTCATGACTTATTTTGCTTCTAATTAAGACAAAAAATACCGTATAACATGATATCTTATCCAAATAAAATGTGAAACCGGTTTAATCATTTAAAATCTCTATCTCAATAATGTAAAACCCATTTACCATTTTCCTGGGATCATCACACTTCATGGGTTACACTAAACCCAATATCATGGCCATAAAACGACCAAAGGTGTATCGTGAGAGGTCTATAATTTCATTTGAAGGTCTAAAAGAAACAACCACATATACATGATAATTATAAATAATATTAGAGAATGATTTCAGAAAAACTACCTACATCTCATAGAAGAACACCCACCACCCTTAGACCTTGGTTAAAAATAAAACATCTTCTACCATCGATGTTAATAATTCCATAGAGAAAGTATGGTTTAGGAGCTTCAAAATAATGGGAACAACTACACTATGAGTATTCCCAAATATAGATAAAATAGGACTCATAGACATACCCGGAGCATCAATTCACATTAGATAAAACATCAAATTCCCTGTAAAGAGGAGGGATCTTCTAGTTCACACCCCTTTGTGTTAGAGAATAAATTTGGCGATAAATCAAGGAAGAAAAATTTGTTGTTGTGAGGGAAAATAGAAACATTACAATTTTTGTAGAGGCACATCTTTTAGATGAATGGTTTTCCAAAAAATCACAAAAAATGGGGTTTCTTTGGTCTTAGAAAAAACTGAGTGACAATATTTTCCTGGCCTCCCACATGGTTTAAAAAACAATGTGGTAGCAGCGTAGTTTTATATATTTGAGGAGGGGATCAATATGAACAGTTTCATTTTTAACCATTAATTTCTAGTTAACCATTATAATTCATTATATCATCCATTAGGTTATTGTTCCTGTTTTGTACTAACCATATTCTAACTATCCTCCTTGCACATTATTCTATATTTCACCCATTTTCATTCCCTGAACTCATAGAACACCCTCAAAATCTTCCCCACTCCTATAAATCATTTCATTAAACATTTTAAGGACGTTTAACTATAATTGTTAAAAAAGTACCTCATAAATTTACTAGATCATATAAACAATAATACATATAATATCACATCCCCACGATTCCCTCCCATGAATCTCTATATAATCGACATACCCTTTTACACATATTTTCACATGATTTAACTACAAATAATTATTAAATGAAAACCAATGATCATAACGTGTAGTGTATTCGGAGGATTAGGTACATAATTAGAAATCATGGAATAAAATTAAAAAATTCTTTTATTTTATCTCCATAAATATGTACAATTTTTTTAACTTGTACATATTCATAGGATAACTTGAGGAATACAAGAACAAAAGGGATGATCTATAAATCCAAGTAAGGTAATAAACATAGGGATAATGCATAACACATTGTTTAGAATGCATAAAATGAGGAAATTAAAAGGAATGAGACAAGAATAATCATAATAAATAATAAAATATATAATCTATGATATTATAATCATGGAATCATAGTGTTGGTCAGAGTGGACACTCAAGAGGGGGTGAATTGAGTTCCAATTAAAATTTATGTTAAAACATTGTCTTGTTAAAATCCCCCGATTTATAAAATAAGTTAAAATGTAGTGAATTTATACAGATTATAAAATTTTCACTTAGCTTCTCAAAGATTGATTAGGTCTCAGTTAATTTAACCACAAGATCATACTAACTTTTGAAACTAATCTACTGATTTACAATAAGTGTAAACACTTGATAATCTAACTATCAAAGTAGCTTCAAAATAATTTTGTATTTTAAAGTAATATCAGCAGAATAAATATAATATATTTCTTATACATTAAAGTTAAATAAAAGATTCACAGCAGATATAAAAAGAGGTTTAGTCTCAAGCCGAGACTTAGTCCTCTCAAATATATATAAGAATTTGACCCACACCCTGGATCGGGGTTAACAACAGTTTTACAAAAACTGCCCAGGTCCAAGACCTCTACCACTGTTATTCGTGGGAAACAAAACAACAGCAAACCTGCTGTTCAGGTCACAAATGGCCTCTACCACTATCCCAGTGGGACATAAAAGATGTAAGAGTTTGAGTGAGGATTTATAGATCCTCTGGTTATTGTTCAGGAGATAGTGTGTGTGTAAAAATACAGAAGATGACACACACTGCTCGAAAAGTAAATAATGAATCACAGAACAGAGATGTAGATTTTAGAAATGGCTCTAGTGATTGTCAATGTAGCTCTGGACTCGTTGGATTGATCAAGAATGCTTCGGACTCCTTCTCTGGTTTTTCTGTTGAAAAACAGAGTGTCGTAGTTCGACTTGTGTTCTACAGTCTCTTGATTCTTCGTGTTTTCTTCAGAAATGTATGATTGCATGTATGGAACTTCTTTGAGAATTGTGCAATGTGTTCTTCACAGTTGTGCTCCAGATTTTCCTTTTGTTCAGTACAGATCTCGCACGTATTGTAGTATATGTGTCGAGACGTGTTAGGCGTGCGTATTTCCTCTAATGCAGATCAATCTTCTTTATATTCCACGAGCTTTGGCAGTAGGAATGATTCAATTTTCATAGGTACGAGATACAATTTCATGTCAAGCCAAAAACTAGCATTAAATAACATTAATTCCATTAAAAACAACAAATATGACCGTTAGCATCATTTAAAATAATATCTACAAAAGCATAAGAAACGGTGTCACAATGATCATGGAAACAGTGTCTTCTTCACGGTGTCTGATCACGGTGTCTGGTCACAGTGTCTGGTCACGGCGAGTCCTTCATGGTGTCTGGGTTATGGTGAGTTGTCACGGTGAGTCCTTCACGGTGTCTGGGTTACGGTGAGTGGTCACGGTGTCTAGTCACGGTGTTTGGTCACGGTGTCTGGTCACGGTGTCTGGTCATGGTGAGTCCTTCACGGTGTCTGGGTTACAGTGAGTGGTCACAGTGTCTGGTCACGGTGAGTCCATACTTAGACAAAAAAATCTGAATTGGTCTAAGACAGTGATATGCAGAATATGAGTTAAGGTTACTCATTAGAGATAATATATGAGAGAATTGTGATTACGCACAAAACCTGTAAAGAGTAATTAACATCCATAAGATTTGTTATTATAAAAACATGATATGCACCTATTGTTGAGTTTGAAGAGCATTAGCAAGATGTGCACTGAAGATCAAGATTAATTAATAGTAATGAGATTTGTGATTATTAAAACATGATTAACACATGAGGAGTCCAACAATCTCCCCCTTTCTGATGATCAAAAATCATATATAGGCAGAATATAAAAGACGTGTAATATTAAAGATACTAGCATATGAAAAAACATTATAGAATAGATACTTGCAGTTTTCTCCTCCATTTATACTATTATAGAACTGATACTTGTAGGTTTTTCTCCCCCTTTTGGGATTACCAAAAAGTAGAGAAAAGGAAATAAAACATGGCAATTGTCATTAAAAAAAGAATTCATAATACAAAGTACCGGAGAAGTACAAACTGTAAACAAGAAATGACATCCCATCAAAAAGAAAATTAGTCAGTAAACTCTTTAGGGATCCATTTCTGTCTTTCCTTTATCAGCAACAGGAGCTGGTGCTGAAGTAGAAGAAGGCATAGAAGAGGTAGACAACGAGGGTAAGGGTAGACGTTCAAAAACAGATGGAGCCAAAGTAGGAGCAGTAGAAAATCTAGGATTAGGTTGGTCAAGAATGACTGGCCAGATCTCAGAAAGGGCTTGGCTAACTGTCAGGGTAGTTGATTCTCAGGCTGGTAGTCTAGGTCTAAGGGGTGCAACAGTTGGAGAAACTATATCAGTAGTCTGCACATGAAGATACAGCTTCAAAAGACTGATGAAATCAATAATGATTTCACCACCATACTGCATAGCCTTTTCAAAAACATCCTTATTCTCTAGAAATTTGTCCGAAAATCTGGTGAACTCTGAAAGTTTCTAAACATGAGATTTAAAAGCTTGAGTCACCAGAGGGATTCTCAGATTTTCTACAAGATATCTAAAGTGATCTGTCATGTCACTTTTAGAGAAAATCCTGGAAAGATAAAAATCTATTTTCTTCGAGATCTCTTGTTGAGAATCATTGGCTATCTTTGAATGGATCCTAACTAAGTCCAATGCTCTATCACTATTCTTAATTACTCCGGACAAAGAAGATAGATCCAAGCCACTGAAGGCATTCTGTAATTCTTCCTTAATTAAGGATCTCAGTAGAGAATCATGCAAATCATGTGTGGAGGTCTGACCAGAAGCAGGTGAAGCCTTGACAGCTTTGGTTAGAACTTTGAGTTGTTTCATAACTTTTTGCAGACATCCAGTGTATTCATCTGTAAGCTTATTCAGAGTTTCCACAAGCTCTCTTGTAAAGACCCGTAAAATTCAAGGGAAATTTTTTCTTAATTTTCTTTGGAATTTTACAAGAGCGCGGTTTTAGACGGCACCTGATTCCGAGGCCCGGAGTGCCCGGAATTAATTTCCAAAGTTTGTCTCGGGTACGTTCAGTGAACGAACGAGCGGGAATTCCTAACTTTTGATCCGGTGCTCGGATTTGAAATCCGAGGACACCGATGAACTCACAGCGCCAATATTCGCTTAATAAGACCTTTTCCGAAGTTGCGTTTGCCTAGGAGGAGTTGTTTAATTTTCTGGATGAAATGAAGAGTAAAATAAATTTGTGATACAATATTTATTTTATATCTTTAAAGTGGTTAAAATATTTTGTTTGAAGTTGGGTGGTTTAACCACCTAAGAGAGGATTAAGGTGAGGAGGGGCCCACCCGATCCCCACCTTTTCAAATTCCCTAACTCCCCTCTCTCCCTCTTTAAAGCTTGATAACTTAACACTTAATTAATTACACAACTCATGTATAATTAATTAAGTGTTTTGTTTTGAAATTTATGTTTTTGAAATGCTTGGATTAGTAAATAAAATAAGGAGGGACCTTATTTTATTTGGATTGTTGGGTGAGGTGTGGAAGAGCTTTGGAGAGAAGCTGAAGAAATCCTCCACCTTCTTCATCTCCTTCGTGGAAGAACGCGAAGAACGTCCGCCGCCCACTAAGAACACCGACGATGACATCTTGACTCGTCTTTTTCGATTGCTTCCTCCTCGACTTCTTCGTCTTCTAACCGACGTTAACGAAACGACGTACCTCTTCGGACGTACCTCTTCGTCATCGGATTTGATGAACGATTACCGCGACGCTCGACCTCCGCGACGTTGTCTTCCGCTGGTCGTTAACGATCTTCGAACTTGAAACCAAGTTAGGGGAATATTGTATATTTCTCATTTATGTGGTTTATACCCTCGAACTTGAGTGTTTATTTATAGGATTTATCTTTGTGGATTCCTTACCCCGATTTTAATTTATCATGATGAACGCGAATTAAATAAATTAATTCGCGGATCAATAAACAATTGATTGAATTAATTTTCTTCTCGTTTATCTTGAGATTGAAAATCTTGAAGTGTGTTAAATAATTATTTTCCAATTACTTGTGTTCTTGATTCTCAAGGATGATGGCCAAACAAACATGGCCATCAATTTGGACATTGTCCATGACTCTTTTATATTTCACTCTTCGCAAATTCCCTGAGCGTTCGTTCACGCCAAATAATTAAACGCGTCAAAACATCGATGTTTCTTTGAGCGCGACATACGGACGCGGAGATCTCGATCCGAGGATCAATAATCTGCGACCGTTATAAATTTTGGGGTTTGAACGGAGATGTGCCGGACTTGATGACATGACGGAGGCATTCCGACGGTGTGCATGCGGCATGGCGCACGACGGCTGCCGGAAGGGACTTTCCGACGAGGCCAGCAAGAGGAGGCTAATAGGGGGTGTCTCGTGCAGATGGTCGATGCAGGTTTATCATCAAACGTGAATGGCGGATGGTGTTCCGCGGGTGCGGAGAAGCCCTGCCGTTATGTTTAGAAGAGGTGCAAATCGTGGAACAAGAATTGATCGGAGAGAGAGGAGTTATAAATGGTTTTAAATAATAATAAAATCAATCAAGTGGGGCGTGGATGGCATTGAGTTAAGGCAAGGGAGGCGCTGATTTTTTGGGGATGCGTGGATTTTGGATTTGTGAGATTTAAGGAATTAAATCAAATTAAAAATAATAATAATATAATAATGTTATTGTTACTTTCGTTGGGAAAACTGTTTTTTGACGGTATCTTCCTCGTGCGACCTCGGTTTCACAAACCGTCAGCGGTAGTGTGACCCTGACTCCGAGGCGGATTTTATGAGTCCAATATTGGATGTCTTTTTTTTGGGTTTTTGGATCGGGTACCCGAAGTGCTTCGAAAATAATAGATTTAATATTATTATTAAATCTTCAACCCGCCATAACTCATGCGTGCGACGTCCGATTGCCTTGCTGTCAGTGGAGATGTAATCCTGTCATTAATACGGTCGATTCAAGTCTAATTATGGAAACTAAATTCCAGTTCATGGATTGGGGCCATGAAACACCGAATAATAATAATATTATTATTATTATGGGATCTTGTATAGGTCATATCTCACTCATACGGTGTCGGAATGACGAACCTTCTGTGACGTTGCAACCCTGGAATTAAGATGGATGTTTCAAAACCAATTTTGGATATTTAATTCGAGGTCGAGGCGCGGGGCCCATGAGGCCCGGTTCGCACGTGTTGCAGTGAAATACAACTTTTTCACCTGCTTTCCGTTTTGGACCTTTGGTAGTCCATATCATGTGTTTTTTCATATGGATCACAATGGTGTGACCGGTTTGGTTAAACGGTATCAATTGAAGTGCGACCGGGTTGGTTCGAACCCGAAACCAACCGGGCCTTCGGAGCGGAAACGCTCATATCTTGAGTTACGGATGTCCGATTGACGTGCCGTCAGCTTTGTTGTGTTCCTCTTAGTGAGACGGATCTTTTGGAATACTCCTCCCGAGGTTTGGACATAGGTGGAGTACGGTCAGGTTGGTTTTGCATTAAAAACCAACCAGGCCCCAGGGACGAAAATGCCAATAACTCTCAGACCGGGCGTCCGATCGACGCGTCGTCTGTTGCGTTGAGTTTCTGTTGACGATACGAAACTTTTGGATACATCAACTCTGGAATTTGTGAAAGTTGATGTATCAGCCTCTCGGCTCGTGGAGCGGACCCTCCGAACGAGCTTGCTGTGTGCGGGAACCCTAGTGCTGGCTGCGACTGTGACTGCTACTGCTACTGCTACTGTGACTGCGACGACGACAGTTCAGAGATCCTGTGTGGATTCGACGATGACGACTACAACACTTAGCGATACTACGTGGATCAGTGCTACAGGTCCTGTGTGGGCCCGATCCTGTGTGGGTCCGATCCTGTGTGGGTCTTTGCGCTCAGCGGTCCTGTGTGAACCAGCGCCTACAGGTCCTATGTGGGCCCGATCCTGTGTGGGTCTTTTGCGGGGGTTAGTTACCTATCGATCCTTCGTGGGTCCGACGACTTAGATGGATCAGAGATCATCTTTATCGTCTTTCGAATAAGTATACCTGTGTGAGCTGAATCCTGTTGCTTTCCTGTGTGGATTGTGTTGTGCTATCCTGTGTGGATTACGTTTTTCTTTCCTGTGTGTAATACGTTTACTTTCCTGTGTGGATTTCGTTTTTCTTTCCTGTGTGGAATACGTTTACTTTCCTGTGTGGATTTCGTTTTGCTTTCCTGTGTGGAATACGTTTACTTTCCTGTGTGGACTGAGTTGTACTTGGGCTCGGAGGTTGGACCGTATTTGAAATTGATGACTTAGGTATATGTATGGGCATATACTTAAGCAGTGTCGGTTGTTACTTCGTGATTGTACCTTTCATTGTGGTTTATCCTTTGTGGATTTTGAGAGACCTTCAGGGGTATCGAGGTCCCTACTGAGTAGCTTATACTCACCCCTGCATGGGCTTTGCCTGCACTACATTGTGTTGGATGCAGACGACAGACAGCGTTGATCTTAGCTGAGGCTTGCAGAGCGGGACGGTACCTAGAGGTGGACCACTGGGCAGAACGTGCTCGGAGCGGACGACGGGACCCGTGGAGCAGTGGAGCTATCTGTACCCACCATTCAGGTGGGATTTCTAGTGGACAGCTCGGTGTAGCGGCTTTTACTTTACAGTTGCTATTTTCCCTTTCGAGTTGTACTTTACTTTCAGTTTGGGTTTGTATACTGGCCCATTTACTTTTCCGCACTTTCAGTTATACTCTGCTTTTGCTTAGTGTTTACTTTCCGCTTGTTTACTCTGTGGTGTTTGTTACTTTACAAAGGCAATGCCTTCCCTTTTTACTGGGATTTACGCCATGGTGCTAGTCGCCATCCCCTGGCCTATGGAAGGCGGGCTTTGGGTAGTCACGGCACGGACCCCGAGGGCGGGTCGTGACAAATTGGTATCAGAGGAGTTCGGTTCTACCGCGAACTCTGATCTTTTCTATGTGAAGCAATAATTTTTAGCATATTGAGTGTGGTTATCAGTCCAAGGAGTCCAGTGTTGGTGCAGCGGCCGACGTATCCGTACACCAGGAGCCTGACTTCTGATTTCCGACTTAATGCACGAAAACATTGATTGCGTGTGTGTTTCAAAGTTTTCATTGTGATTTCTTTGTGTCAACTCACCAGGTATACTGTTTGACCGTGGCGCACCTGTTTCCTATTCAGGATGGCCCCACAACGGCAGCCAGCTAGGGTTCCGAGAGTCGAGTGTGACGAAAGCCCACCGAGCGACGAGGCTTCGGTGTAGGGCCCTTTGTCAGCAGTGGCACCGGCGGTAGTTCTACCTGCCGAGCCCCCGATGCTTCCAGCGCCAGCCACTGACGATGCACGTCGCCTCAGCGCACTGCATGAGTTTCAGCGCCAGCGACCACCCAGGTTTCGCGGGGAGATGGATCCCTAGGCAGCCGAGGACTGGCTGGAGGCAGTGGTACGTGTGTTTAGGCTAGTGATGACACCAGCAGACCTCATGGTGATCCTCACTACTAGCATACTACACGCAACAGCAGGACGATGGTGGAGCTTGATGCTCCAGGTGCACGATGAGGCATCTCTACTTTGGATGAACTTTGAGAGCCTTTTCCGGTCGGAGTTCGTCCCAGCCACCCTTCGTGTGGTGCGTATCCAGGTGCTTTTTCAGCTACGGCAAGGCAGCATGACGGTCGCTCAGTACTCGGCGAGATTTACCGATCTCTTGCGCTACTCGACTGACATGGTACGAGACCCATTCTTCCGGGCCCGGACCTTCGAGCAGGGTTTGAGACACGAGATCAGGGCATCGCTGATCTCCCTCAGCATACCGACTCAGACAGGAGTACTGGAGAGGGCCCTTCCGATCGAGAGCTTCCTTGCTGAGTCTACACCAGCGCAACGACCCACCGCAGGGCGGCACGTGGCAGATTCATCTGCAGTAGGCAGTCAACGGATGACTCAGGGGTCCAGACAGACCAGACCTTCGGGCAGACGACCTCAGGACACTGGCTCAGTAGTGCGGGGCACACAGCGCGGAGCCAGTCTTTCGAGTGGAAGACTGTGCTATGCATGCGGCGGGCAATGCCACATGGCTCGTGACTACCCGACCCGCCATACAGAGGAGCAGCAGACGGTTGAGGAACCACCAAGGCAGAGGCAGAGGTTCGACCGTGGCGGTCTGCAAGGAGCAGGAGACCATGACAGGGGAGCTGGGCGTGCAGCTGGAGGTGGACGACGCTTCGGGGTGTTGCCACCACCACCACCAGGAGGTCCACCCCGACCGTAGGGGACAGGAGGACATGGGAGAGCTCAGCTTCAGGCAGTTGAGTCCTACGACCATGGGGCTCCGGGAGCAGATGGACAAGAGCAGGACTAGCTCCAGACCTGGAGACTTTTGTTCCTGTTGCTTCTAGTTTTGTTGATGTATGTTTGTAGATGATTTGTGTCTTTGTACTTGAGCTGCAGTAATAAAAGACACATTTTCTTGTGGCATTTTCTTCCCTGTCCTCTCTTGTGTTGTTTCTAAGAGGTTCTGGATTATACCGTTGACTTGACCCTCACTTGATAAGTACCTACTGGAGGAGACCCAGTTACCACACACTGATGCCGACAGTGTGACTAAACCCTTGGAGGCGAGAGTAACGGTTGGATCTCATTGTAGTAGCGTTGAGGCCTTACGACGTCATCCTTGGTATGGGTTAGTATCATCCATGTCGGGATTGACAGTATTAGGCGAAGAACGTGGTTCATCTAGGGAATGAGACCAGATTTCTCTTATCGGCAAAGAAGAAATCATAGCAGCTCTTGTGGGACCAGAGGTGGTCTAGGCCACGATAGAGAAGGTCCAGGTCATCCAGGAGTGGATGAGGACAGCTCAGAGCCGGCAAAAGTCATACGCTGACAGGAGGCGGAGGCCACTTGAGTTTGAGGATGGCGACCACGTCTTCTTGCGGGTCTCACCTCGACGTGGTATACGGAGATTTGGCCGTGGCGGCATGCTATCTCCGCGCTTCATCGGACCCTTCCAGGTCCTCAGCAGGATTGGCGTGGTGTCTTATCGCCTAGCTCTACCACCTCAATTGCACCGGGTGCACGACGTCTTCCACGTGTCTCAGCTGAGGAGATACGTGCATGACCCGACACACATCATTGACCATGGGGAGCTTGACGTTGACGATGGGGCGACTTTTACGGAGGTCCCGGTGGAGAGAGAGGATCGACCGGAGCAGGTCCTGCGTGGGCGATCGATTCCTCTTGTGCGCATCAGATGGCAGCACAGGAACCTCCGGGAGAGCACATAGGAGCGGGAGGCTCAGATGCGTGCTCAGTACCCTCATTAGTTTCCCTAGTTTTTGATGTATCTTTACGGGGACGTAAAGCCCTGAGGTGGGAGTAATGTAAAGACCCGTAAAATTCAAGGGAAAGTTTTTCTTAATTTTTTTGTAATTTTACAAGAGCGCGGTTTCAGACGGCACCTGATTCCGAGGCCCGCAGTGCCCGGAATTAGGGTACGTTCAGTGAACGAACGAGTGGGAATTCCTAACTTTTGATCCGGTGCTCAGATTTGAAATCCAAGGACACCGATGAACTCGCAGCACCGATATTCGCTTAAGAAGACCTTTTCCGAAGTTGTGTTTGCCTAGGAGGAGTTGTTTAATTTTCTAGATGAAATGAAGAGTAAAATAAATTTGTGATACAATATTTATTTTATATCTTTAAAGTGTTTAAAATCTTTTGATGGAAGTTGGGTGGTTTAACCACCTAAGAGAGGATTAAGGTGAGGAGGGGCCCACCCGAGCCCCACCTTTTCAAATTCCCTAACTCCCCTCTCTCCCTCTTTAAATCTTGATAACTTAACACTTAATTAATTACACAACTCATGTATAATTAATTAAGTGTTTTGTTTTGAAATTTAAGTTTTTGAAATGCTTGGCTTAGTAAATAAAATAAGGAGGGACCTTATTTTATTTGGATTGTTGGGTGAGGTGTGTAAGAGCTTTGGAGAGAAGCTGAAGAAATCCTCCACCTTCTTCATCTCCTTCGTGGAAGAACGCGAAGAACGTCCGACGCCCACGAAGAACACCGACGATGACATCTTGACTCGTCTTCTCCGATTGCTTCCTCCTCAACTTCTTCGTCTTCTAACCGACGTTAACGAAATGACGTACCTCTTCGGACGTACCTCTTCGTCATCGGATTTGATGAACGATTACCGCGACGCCCGACCTCCGCGACGTTGTCTTCCGCTGGTCGTTGACGATCTTCGAACTTGAAACCAAGGTAGGGGAATATTGTATATTTCTCATTTATGTGGTTTATACCCTCGAACTTGAGCATTTATTTATAGGATTTATCTTTGTGGATTCCTTACCCCGATTTTAATTTATCATGATGAACGCGAATTAAATAAATTAATTCGCGAATCAATAAACAATTGATTGACTTAATTTTCTTCTCGTTTATCTTTAGATTGAAAATCTTGAAGTGTGTTAAATAATTATTTTCCAATTACATGTGTTCTTGATTCTCAAGGATGATGGCCAAAAAAACATGGCCATCAATTTGGACATTGTCCATGACTCTTTTATATTTCACTCTTCGCAAATTCCCTGAGCGTTCGTTCAGGCCAAATAATTAAACGCGTCAAAACATCGATGTTTCTTTGAGCGCGACATACGGATGCGGAGATCTCGATCCGAGGATCAAGAATCTGCGACCGTTATAAATTTTGGGGTTTGAAGGAAGATGTGGCGGACTTGATGACATGACGGAGGCATTCCGACGGTGTGCATGCGGCAGGGCGCACGACGGTTTCCGGAAGGGAATTTCCGGCGAGGCCAGCAAGAGGCGGCTAATAGGGGGTGTCCCGTGCAGATGGTCGATGCAGGTTTATCATCAAACGTGAATGGCGGATGGTGTTCCACGGGTGTGGAGAAGCCCTGCCGTTATGTTTAAAAGAGGTGCAAATCGTGGAACAAGAATTGATCGGAGAGAGAGGAGTTATAAATAGTTTTAAATAATAATAAAATCAATCAAGTGGGGCGTGGATGGCATTGAGTTAAGGAAAGGGAGGCGCTGATTTTTTGGGGATGCGTGGCTTTTGGATTTGTGAGATTTAAGGAATTAAATCAAATTAAAAATAATAATAATATAATAATGTTATTGTTATTTTCATTGGGAAAACTGTTTTTTGACGGTATCTTCCTCGTGCGACCTCGGTTTCACGAACCGTCAGCGGCAGTGTGACCCTGACTCCGAGGCGGATTTTATGAGTCCAATATTGGATGTCTTTTTTTGGGTTTTTGGATCGGGTACCCGAAGTGCTTCGAAAATAATAGATTTAATATTATTATTAAATCTTTAACCCGCCATAACTCATGTGTGTGATGTCCGATTGCCTTGCTGTCAGTGGCGATGTAATCCTGTCATTAATACGGTTGATTCAAGTCTAATTTTGGAAACTAAATTCCAGTTCGTGGCTCAGGGCCATGAAACACCGAATAATAATAATAATATTATTATTATGGGATCTTGTATAGGTCATATCTCACTCATACAGTGTCGGAATGACAAACCGTCCACGACGTTGCAACCCTGGAATTAAGACTGATGTTTCAAAACCAATTTTTGATATTTAAGTCGAGGTCGAGGCGCGGGCCCCATGAGGCCCGGTTCGCACGTGTTGCGGTGAAATACAACTTTTTCACCTGCTATCTGTTTTGGACCTTTGGTAGTCCATCTCATGTGTTTTTCCGTATGGATCACAATGGTGTGACCGGTTTGGTTAAACAGTATCATTTGAAGTACGACCGGGTTGGTTCGAACCCGAAACCAACTGGGCCTTCGGAGCGGAAACACTCATATCTTGAGCTACGGATGCCCGATTGACGTGCTGTCAGCTTTGTTGTGTTCCTCTTAGTGAGACGGATCTTTTGGCATACTCCGCCCGAGGTTTGGACGCAGGTGGAGTACGGTCGGGTTGGTTTTACTTTAAAAACCAACCGGGCCTCGGGGACGAAAATGCCAATAACTCTCAGACCGGGCGTCCGATTGACGCGTCGTCTGTTGCGTTGAGTTCCTGTTGACGATACGGAACTTTTGGATACATCAACTCTGGACTTTGTGACAGTTGATGTATCAGCCTCTCGGATCGTGGAGCGGAGCCTCCGAACGAGCTTGCTGTGTGCAGGAACCCTAGTGCTGGCTGCGACTGTGACTGCTACTGCTACTACTACTGTGACTGCGACGACGACAGTTCAGAGATCCTGTGTGGATTTGACGACGACGACTACAGCACTCAGCGATCCTATGTGGATCAGTGCTACAGGTCCTGTGTGGGCCCGATCCTGTGTGGGTCCGATCCTGTGTGGGTCTTTGCGCTCAGCGGTCCTGTGTGAACCAGCGCCTACAGGTTCTATGTGGGCCTGATCCTGTGTGGGTCTTTTGCGGGGGTTAGTTACCTATCGATCCTTCGTGGGTCCGACGACTTAGATGGATCAGAGATCATCTTTATCGTCTTTCGAAGAAGTATACCTGTGTGAGCTGAATCCTGTTGCTTTCCTGTGTGGATTGTGTTGTGCTATCCTGTGTGGATTACGTTTTGCTTTCCTGTGTGGAATACGTTTATTTTCCTATGTGGATTTCGTTTTGCTTTCCTGTGTGGAATACGTTTACTTTCCTGTGTGGATTTCGTTTTTCTTTCCTGTGTGGAATACGTTTACTTTCCTGTGTGGACTGAGTTGTACTTGGGCTCGGAGGTTGGAGCGTATTTGAAATTGATGACTTAGGTATATGTATGGGCATATACCTAAGTAGTGTCCGTTGTTACTTCGTGATTGTACCTTTCATTGTGGTTTATCCTTTGTGGATTTTGAGAGACCTTCAGGGGTCTCGGGGTCCCTACTGAGTAGCTTATACTCACCCCTGCACGGGCTTTGCCCGCACTACGTTGTGTTGGTTGCAGACGACGGACATCGTTGATCTTAGCTGAGGCTTGCAGAGCAGGACGATACCTAGAGGTGGACCACTGGGCGGAACGTGCTCGGAGCGGACGGCGGGACCCGTGGAGCCGTGGAGCTATCTGTACCCACCCTTCAGGTGGGATTTCCAGTGGACAGCTCGGTGTAGCGACTTTTACTTTACAGTTCCTGTTTTCCCTTTCGAGTTGTACTTTACTTTCAGTTTGGGTTTGTATACTGGCCCATTTACTTTTCCGCACTTTCAGTTGTACTCTGCTTTTGCTTAGTGTTTACTTTCCTCTTGCTTACTCTGTGGTGTTTGTTACTTTACAAAGGCAATGCCTTCCCTTTTTACCGGGATTTACGCCTTGGTGCTAGTCTCCAGCCCCTGGCCTATGGAAGGCGGGCTTGGGGTAGTCACGACACGGACCCCGAGGGCGGGTCGTGACATCTCTCATGCGTTCCAGCATCTTCGTGTGCCTTTTCAAATATTTTCATCAAAAGATAGTAGGTAAGGATGAACTTGAGACAGAATCTCCCTAGAAAGGAGGGAATCAGAAGACTCAGGTGAAATAGCAGCAGGTGCAGGGGCAGAAACAGGATCAGGCTCTGATCTCACAGATAGCTCATTCTACAGACTTGCTAACATACTTTTCAGATTTGAAACATCAGCACTTAGCAGCTTATTCTCTACTCGGACTTCTTGAATTTCTCGGATCATCCTTAGTTGAATATGCAAGATAATATTTTCCAAGAGAATTGATGCATCTTCTTAACTTAATTGAGTCACTGGGCGAGGTTGAGTGGAGACAATTTTCTCAAAACCAGCTAACAAAGTCTCGCCAAAAACTTTCAGATCATCATTGGTTATAATGGAATGAAGCTCAGGTAAGGATGCAAGTAAAGGTAGAGGCTCAGATTCTGGTTGAGGGTCAGAGTCATCTTCAGAATCAGATTCTGATCCAGATTGAGGTTGGGGCTCTGGTTCTGGTTCTGAATGAGCTAAGGACTTCAGTTGAAACAGAGAAGAAAGATCCATTCCAGTTGTAGTCACTTGTTGTGACTAATTCACATCATAAAATCATGGGAACTCATAACGAGAGTGTACAGAGAAAGTGACAGAAGGTTGAGGAGCTTCACCAGATCTAGCTTCCACAATATCAAGCTCTCGAGTTTCATCCCCCTCAACTTGTGCTTCCCTTTCAGATTATTGAGGTTCAAGAACGTGGACAAGATCCAAAGGATCAACCCTAATCTCTTCAGCAAATTCTTGGCTTGCCAGCTGAAAGGAAATTTCCATTCTTTCTTCAGCAGATGGAATAATCTTAGGACCGGTTTTTCCACTGGATAAGCTTCTAGACTTGCTTCTTTCTCAACAGAAATAGTCTCTTCAACAAAAACCTCTTCAAAGGTTGCTTGCTATTCTAAACCAGGAAAAACTAATTTCCTTACAACATTGGGATGAGATTCTTTTCATGAAGAAAAACTGAAGGATCCTAGGTCCTTTCCTTTTCAAAAACAACTTTCTCTTCTTGAGGTATTTCAGTAGGGATAACAGCAGGGATAACACCCCCTTCCTCTTCAACATGAACTGTTTCCATTGGAGGTATTACAGATTCTTCGCTAGGTGGAACGTCAGCTATTACTTCTTCTTGTTCTTCTTCTTCTGAGTACTCATCCACTTCATCTGGTTCCAAACCAGGATAAGATAGGTTCTTAGGCCTTATTGGATAGTCAACAGGATTAATCTTTTTATACAGTTGATCACTATCCTCAACCCATTGCTTTTTCCAGGGATTCCAGCTAATCATCATCCTTCTGATGATAGGCATGGATAGGCAGAAATCAAAGACCTCTAATTTTTCTTCATTCGGTCCAACCATTCCTTTTGAGACTAAAATGGATGAAATCATCCTTGAATAAAAAAGGGAGGTGGATTTGGAAGTTTCTTTGATCAGCTCACAGATACGGTTGATAACATACTTACACAGATTGATCTTTTGGCCATTCTTCAACAGGTGAATCAGGAACACATCATGATACTTCATCACAACAAAATCTACTTTTCATGGACTAACCAAATTCTGAACAAACTTGAACAAAATTCTTGTCTCCCCATCCAGTTCGGCAGCTATGGCCCTTTACTTGGTTCCATTTCTAGTTAGATTTTCCAAAGCGGTTTCTAGGTCAAATATGTCAGTTGTTGGAGGAGGGTCTCTCTGGTAATCTTTACACACTCCTTAACGTGGAATTCTTAGGCATGCAGCCCACAACATTGAAGAGAAAGAGCACTTTTGACCATCGATCCAGCTGGTCACCAAAAATATTTCTCCAAACTCAAAAGATAACTTCACATACTGATAGAATTGAGATACAAGCCTTGGGTAAATCGGTCTATTCTGTCCAGTGAACCATTCAAGCCATCCTTGTTCTTTTAAAACTTTCAAAACTAATGATCTGCTAGACAGCAACCATTCAGGGGAAACCACTTTTTCAGGTACAATGGTACGACTTACTAGGTTTGGGTTTAGAGGTCCTTCGGGAGCAATCCTCGGTATCCTCCTTTGTTTCTTAGAGCGGCGCTTCTCAGACGAGGGTGAAGATGGATGCTTCATCCTTGGCATTCACTAAATGTTCGGGTGAGAGGGAAGAGAAGGTTCAGGAGAGAATTCGGGTAAGGATTCGAATGAAACCCTTAAGTTTTATCATTTGGGAATGTCAAACATCATAAAAAAACATGGGAAATCAAATAGCGGTGAAATAAAAATTACCGCGATACGGGTAAAAATAAAAATAATAAAAATAAAAATTATCATACTTCTCACCGTGAGACAGAAAACTAGCCATCATGGTGAGACAGTTTATAGTCATCACGGTGAAACAATGAGCAGTTTATATAGTCACGGTGAGA
The DNA here is from genome assembly GCA_963277665.1 of Viscum album. NCBI lineage: Eukaryota > Viridiplantae > Streptophyta > Magnoliopsida > Santalales > Viscaceae > Viscum > Viscum album. The sequence goes on from OY728165.1 coordinate 2,105,806,926, forward strand.
CAGTGAGTTGTCAGACCGTGAGCATAAAACAATAAGTTAGAAACAGTAAAATATTCATTTATGATTAATCATACCAATATCATGTATGATGTAGTCTAATCTTTCATAATTTAATGGTTTAGTGAATATATCAGCAAGTTGATATTCAGTACCAATGAATACCAAAGTGATATCACCTTTTTGATAGTGATCCCTCAAAAAGTGATGTCTTACATCAATATGTTTTATCCTAGAATGAGAAACATGATTCTTAGAAATATTAATAGAACTTGTGTTGTCACAATTTATTGAGACATGTCTGAATTGATATCCATAGTCTAGTAATGTGTGTTTCTTCCATAAAAATTTGTGCACAACAACTTCCAGAAGCTATGTATTCAGCTTCTGCAGTTGACAATGCACCAGAATTTTGTTTCTTACTACACCATGATACTAGTGGCTTGCCTAAAAGATGACATGTTCCAGAGGTGATTTTTCTATCTAGCTTACATCCAGCAAAGTCAGCATCAGAATAACTAACAAGTTCAAATGATTGTCCTTTGGGATAGAACAGTCATAAATTGGGAGTATTCTTGAGGTATTTGAAAATTCTCTTTACATCATTTAAATGTGACTCTTTAGGGTTTGCTTGAAAATGAGCACACATACACACACTAAACATAATATCAGGATGACTAGAAGTCAGGTAGAGTAGACTTCCAATCATTCGTCTATAAGTGGCTTGATCAACAGATTTACCATTTTTATCAAGAACCATCTTACAAGTGGTACTCATGGGAGTGTAATTACTTTTTGTGCTATCCAATCCAAAACTTTTTAAAAGATCTCTAGTATATTTACGTTGAGTTAAAATAATTCCATCATCATTTTGAAAAATTTAAAAACCAAGAAAGAATTTAACTTCACCCATTAAACTCATTTCAAATTCATTTTGCATCATTTTTTAAAAATCAGTACATAAATAATTCTTAGAACATCCAAAGATAATATCATCAACATAAATTTGTACTACTAAAACTTATTTATAAATTCGTTTTATAAAAAGAGTAGGATCAACTATTCCTTTTGTAAAACCTTTAGAAATTAGAAAAGTACTTAATCTATCATACCAAGCTCTTGGAGCTTGATTTAAACCATATAAAGCTTTTGATAGTTTGAAAATATGATTTAGAAAATGAGGGTCTGAAAAATCAGGTGGTTGTGCAACAAAAACATCCTCAGAAATATATCCATTTAATAATGCACTCTTGACATCCATTTGATATAGTTTGAAATTTAGATGTGCAGCATAAGCAAGTAAAATCCTGATAGCTTATAATATGGATACTGGAGAAAAAGTCTCCTCATAGTCAATACCTTCTTCTTGACTATAGCCTTCTGCAACTAGTCTAGCTTTATTTCTAACTATGTTTCTGGATTCATCTAATTTATTTCTAAACACCCAATTTGTGCCTATTGTGAAAGTGTCCTTAGGTCTTTCAACAAGATTCCAAACTTTATTTTTTTCAAACTGATTGAGTTCTTCTTGCATAGAAATTACCCAAAATTCATCATTAATAGAATCATCAATGTTTTTAGGTTCAAGCTGTGATAAGAAGGCTTGATGTTCAACCTGATTTCTAAGAGAAGCTCTAGTTTGTGTCCCTCTATCAAGATTTCCTACAACATCATCTAAAGGATGATTCTTCAGAATTCTAGATGATCTAGTAAAGGTAGGTCTAGAAATTTCAGGTTCATCAACAGGTTGGGAATCAACAGAAATTGGTTCTGGAAAATATAGAGAACTAGACGTTTTAACTATAGGTCCACTATCTTTATCATTAAGGTTTAAATCAGAGAGATCATCTTCAAGTTTTTCAAAAGAGGTTTTAGGCTCATGTGGATCAGTTTCATCAAACATGATGTGAACAGATTCTTCCACACACTTGGTTCTCTTATTGATACTCTATAGGCTTTACTAGAGATAGAATAACCTAGGAAAATTCATTCATCACTCTTTGGTGGAAACTTGTCAAGATTATCTTTGGTATTAAGAATAAAGAATTTGTAGCCAAAGACTTTGAAGTATTTAACCTTAGGTTTCCTATGGTTCCACAACTCATAAAGGGTCCTCTTAAGAACAGGTCTGATTAAGACTCTATTGGTAATATTACAAGATGTATTTACAGCTTCAGCCCAAAAATAAATAGGTAGGTCATACTCATTAAGCATAGTTCTAGCAATTTCTTGCAGAGTTCTATTCCTTCTTTCTACTACATCATTTTTCTGGGTTGTCCTAGGGGCAGAGAAATTGTGACTATAACCATTGTGAGAGCAGTAAGATTCAAATTCATGATTCTCAAATTCACAACCGTGATCTCTTCTCAGAGTTTTAATCATAATTCCACTAAGGTTTTCTACAGATTTGGAGTATTTAACAAAGTAAGAACAAGCTTCACTTTTGTGAGATAGAAAATATACACAAGTATATCTAGAAAAGTCATCTACTAAGACATAGACATAGTGCTTCCCATTTAAGCTAGAAACTCTAGATGGTCCAAATAAATCCATGTGAACCAACTCGAGAGGTTGAGAAGTTGACACTTCATTATTTGATTTGAAGGAAACTTTATGTTGCATTCCCTTTTGACAGGGATTACAAAATTTTTCATTTGGAAACTCAAGTTTGGGTAGGACTCTAACTAAGTTCTTCCTAGTATGTTTTCTAAGAGAGTGTATATTGCAGTGTCCTAATCTTCTGTGCCAAATCCAAGACTCTTTATGAAAATCATTTAAACAAGTAATATTCTGCTTAGCTAAAGAATTTAAATTAATAGCATAAACATTTTCATTTCACAGGGCAGAAAATACTAAAGAATTTTTAGAATTAAAAACATTGCAAGAATCATTTTCAAATTTAACATTAAAACCATCATCACTTAACTGAGAAATACATAACAGAATATATTTAAGTCCATCAATAATTAAAACTTCAGAAATTAATACTGAGTTAGTGTTACCAGTCTGGCCTAAGCTGATGATTTTTCCTTTAGAATTATCACTAAAAGTGACAAAACCTCCATTAGTCATGACTAAGATTTTAAAGCATGAGAAGTCTCCAGACATATGTCTTGAACATCCACTGTCCATGTACCAGGTCTTCCTACAGGATCTCTTTATGCAGGTTTCCTACAAAACAGATTTAGATAGGAAATGATTTTGGTACCCAGATCTTCTTGGGTCTAGACAGGTTATAAATCAAAGCTTTTGGTACCCAAATTTGTCTTATGGGTCTCATGAAAGTTGTAGAATCAACAGACATTGAAAGATAAACCTTATTAGATCCATAAATGTCCAGAACTAGAATCATCAGCATTCTGTCCAGATTTAGGAATAAATCTATTCTTAGTAAACTGTCTCTATCTAGGTTTGTAGCCTATTCCAGTAGTGTATTTTGGTGAAACTTGATTTCCTAGCATTTGAGTTAGTGTATCCTTTCCATTTGTGAATCTCTCTAAATCCTTTCTGAGTTGCTCATTAGATAATTTCAGTTCAGTGTTTTATTTAACCAACTAAGAATTCTTTCCCATTTCAATATCAAGATGAGATTTATGTTTAACAGTTAAAGCATACTGTTTCTTTAAACCTTTTTATTTGTCTTTTAGCTCATTACAGGTTTCTTCTAACATATCACAATATTCAAATAGTTAATATTTTGACATGTTATTAGAGTTAGTATCATCTCCAGAATAATAATAATTTAAAGTAGGAGGTTCATCTATTACCTCATAAGTGTTTTTCAAAAAACACATGTTTGCCTTATGTCTGTTTTCAGTTTCAGAAATTTCAGATTCACTGGAGCTATCCTCAGAAGAACTCCAAGTAGCCTTCATGGATTCCTTATACTTATTGTCCTTGTATTCATACTTCTTCTTGTAATTTAGCTTTGGACAGTCTGCTTTTATGTGTCCCTTCCTTTTGCACTCATAGCAGACAACCTCATATGTTTTGTTAGATATCTTCCAATCCTTTTTCCAGTGACCCTTGCTGTCATACGTACTTTTGTAATTTGATTTTCTGAAAAACTTCTTCTTCCTATAGAACTTCTTAAACCTTCTGGAAATGTGAGCCATCTCAGCATCACTATCAGAATCACTTTCACTGTCTTCACAGCTTGAACTCTCATTTATAGCTTGAAGCTTCTCCTTATCCATGTTCTTTGAAGTTGAAGATTTGAAAGCAACAGAATTTCTTCTAGGTTCATCTTCTTATTATTTATTTACCTTTAGTTCTTCCTCATACATCATAATCTTACCAATGAGTTCTTTAACAGGTAGAGAAGCAATGTCACATGACTCTCTGATTGAAACAGATGTGCCTCTCCATCGGTCTGGTAAACATATCAAGATTCTCATAATTTGTTCCTTTGCTGGAATAACTTCTCCAAGTGAATTCATTGTATTGACTATCTCATTAAACTTGAGATATATGTCAGAAATAGGTTCATCAGTTTTCATTTTAAAATTATCATATTTAATAGTATAAGTATTTAATCTCATTTCCTTAACATTTTATGTTCCTTCATGAGAAACCCCCAAGGTATCCCAAATTTCAAAAGCAGTTTTACAAGAAGAAATACTGTTAAACTCTTCATCTCCTAAGGAACAGTACATGGAATTCATGGCATTACAATTATTATTATAATCAGTCTTTGTAGGTTCATCCCATGTGGATATAGTAGTAGTGGAAAGTTTAAATTCTTGATTCTATGGCAGTACATATATCAAAAACTATGATTTCTAAATGAATTTTCATTTTATGCTTCCGCAGAGCATAGTTGGTACCATTGAAGAAAGGTGGCCTGTTAGTAGTATCACCCTCTAGTCTAATATCCATTACTAGATTTTAGAAAGACAATTTAAAGAGATAAAAAATTTAGAACTAACAGAAATTTAAGATCTTTAAAGATGAAACTAAAATCACAGTTGAAAAATAGAGTATTTCATAAATCTTTGAACAAATAAACTAATCCCTTGATAACAAATGTTGGTCGGAGTGGACACTCAAGAGGGGGGGTGAATTGAGTTCCAATTAAAATTTCTGTTAAAACATTGTCTAGTTAAAATCCCCCGATTTATAAAATAAGTTAAACTGTAGTGAATTTATACAGATTGTAATTGTTTACTTAGCTTCTCAAAGATCGATTAGGTCTTAGTTAGTTTAACCACAAGATCAAACTAACTTTTGAAACTAATATACTAATTTAAAATAAGTGTAAACACTTTCTAATATAACTATCAAAGTAGCTTCAAAATAATTTTGTATTTTAAAGTAATAGCAAAGGAATAAATATAATATATTTCGTATAAATTAAAATTAAATAAAAGATGCACATCAGATACAACAAGAGGTTTAGTCTCAAGCCGAGACTATGTCCTCTCAAATATATATAATAATTTGATCCACACCCTGCATCGGGGTTAACAACAGTTTTACAAAAACTGTCCAGGTCCAAGACCTCTACCACTGTTATTTGTGGGAAACAAAACAACAGAAAACCAGCTGTTCAGGTCACACACGACCTCTACCACAATCCCAGTGGGAAATAAAATATGTAAGAGTTCGAGTGAGGATTTACAGATCCTCCGGTTAAAGTTCAGGAGACAGTGTGTGTGTAAAAATACAGAAGATTACACACACTGCTCGAAAATTAAATAATGAATCACAGAGCAATGATGTAGAGTTTAGAAATGGCTCTAGTGATTATCAATGTAGCTCTGGAATCATTGGATTGAGCAGGAATGCTTCAGAGTCCTTATCTGGTTTTTCTGTTGAAAAACAGAGTGTCGTAGTTCGGCTTGTGTTCTACAGTCTCTTGATTCATTGTGTGTTCTTCTAAAATGTAGGATTTCATGTATGGAACTTCTTTGAGAATCGTGCAATGTGGTCATCACAGTTGTGCTCTATATTGTTCTTTGGTTCAGTACAGAGCTCGTATGTATTGTAGTATATGTGTTGAGACGTGTCAGGCGCGCGTATTTCCCCTAATGTAGCTCAATCTTCTTTATATTCCACGAGCTATGGTAGTAGGAATGATTCCCTTTTCGTAGGTATGAGATATGGTTTCCTGTCAATCCAACAACTAGCATTAAATAACATTAGTTGCATTAAAAACAACAAATATGACCGTTAGCATCATTTAAAATAATATTGACAAAATCTTAAGAAACGTTTTCACAGTGATCATGGAAACAGTGTCTTCTTCACAGTGTTTGATCACGGTGTCTGGTCACAGTGTCTGGTCATGGTGTATGGTCATTGTGAGTCCTTCACGGTGTCTGGGTTATGGTGAGTGGTCACGGTGAGTCCTTCACGGTGTCTGGGTTACGGTGAGAGGTCACGTTGTCTGGTCACGGTGTCTGGTCACGGTGTCTGGTCACGGTGAGTCCTTCACGGTGTCTGGGTTACGATGAGTGGTCACGGTGTCTGGTCACGGTGAGTCCATATTTAGAAAAAAAAATATGTATTTGGACCAAGACAGTGATATGCAGAATATGAGTTAAGGTTACTCATTAGAGATAATATATGAGAGAATTGTGATTATGAATAAAACTTTTAAAGAGTAATTAACATCCATAATATTTGTTATTATAAAAACATGATATGCACCTATTGTTGAGTTTGAAGAGAATTAACTTGATGTTCACTAAAGATCAAGATTAATTAACAGTAATGAGATTTGTGATTATTAAAACACGATTAACACATGAGGAGTCCAACACATAGGAACACGTATGCTATATAAAACATGAAATAAGAACGAGTCAAGGCTAACTACCCAGACTACTATATATGGAAGACAATGTCCCACAAGGGAATTAGGTTCACTCTCTATCCAAATTTGATTTCCAATGATACTAATCATTACCCAATTAATTAGAGAACTATTTGGGTGTTCCCATCATAAAATTTTCATGAATATGTTTCCCAAATGAATAATCAAAAATAAACATAAGGGTTGCCCATAGAAATAAATGGGTATCAAAATCATGTAAGGGTGAATAAGAAATGGGAGTGTCAAAAAAGTGTTAATGATAGAATGGATTAAAATCACAAAAAGACATTAATAATGTCAAATAGTGATATATCATTATAACTAATATTCAAATGAAGTGAAAAAATGTAAAAACAGTGATTAAGAAACATTACAAAATAGATTCTTTTGGGTGGTTAAAGGAAAAATATTAATGATACATTAATAAACAAAAAGTAATAATTGTTTTCAAAAAACTATAAATGAAATAGGATGGTTTTTTGTGATAAAAAGATTATTTTATAAAGTAATTGTGTATTCAAATATATCATGGAGTGTAATTAAAATGGATATTAAATTGGGAAGTTCCCTTTACTCAGACATGTTTTTTGGGGAGAATCAAGGAGAGGAAATTATAAACCATGCATTTCTCCATAAAGTATTGATATTTTGATTTGGACATGTAATTATGTAATATATAAACTGAATATTAAAAATTAATATGTTAAAAATTTATATTTTCATTTTTGAAATGAGAGATAAATCATAACCTAAATGAAATTTGAAGGTTCAGAAATAATCCTTCACCTAATGTCAAAAAGTGTTTTGAACATGTACTTAATGTTCTGCATAGTCAAATTAAATCCATTAATTAATTATTTTATAAAATATTACACATATGTTTTAATTATTATGATTTTTATATTGTTTTATAGATATTATTATGAGTTTTAGATATCAATTTTTTGGTTTTTGTGAGAGTTCGTTTTCTTGGTTTTCATGATCAGTTTTCTTGTATACATGTTTGGATATTCATAGATAATTTGAAAAAATATACATAGTTGAAATTATATTTCATTAATTAAAATAAATTTTTAAATTTTAATATATATATATTTTTTATATTTTAAAAACATGATTCAATAGATAAAATGTTGATGAAAATGATTTAATTTATTTAAGAGGGTTTTACGACCATAACGAACAAATATCATTTTATTTAATATCATTTTTATATATTGGTTACCAAAAATAAAATTGCTTATTATATGTATAATAAAACATTATTTTACAGTAATTGTGGTTTTATGACAATATTTTATGGCGATAATGGAAAATTAAAATGCATTATCCATGATAATGGTAAATCAATACATCACACACAATGCTTTCCCTTTTAAAATAACACGGAGAGGGAAAGAGGTTTGTGAAGGATATTCCATTAACAAAATAAAATCCCAATAAATATAAGATATTTTATTTATCATGTGTCTTGGATAAGGGGAGGGTATGAGAGGATAAAAATAGAACTGAAATATAGAACAAACTAAATGAAAACGAAATAGGATTTAAACTCTTGAATTTATTCTCCTTGATAACTACCTTGAGGAATGTGGGTTTGGATATAAATTGAGAAAAAAGAAACTAGGATGTGGGGGATAGGATTGGATAGATGATTATAAATAATTTTTTCCTCATCCACGTCTTGAATAATATGAGGATAGTTGCGGATAAGGGGTGGTATTTAAAGTGGGAGAAGAGAGGTATTTTTTAATTATATTCTTTATTTAATTATTTTTGTCACAAGAATATCAATATTCTTGAATATTATCTATTAATTTATTATATAATGAATTATATTTTTAGATTATGGTTCTTGAATCATCTATATATCATTAATAACTCAAAAATTTATTTATTTATCATTCATTGTAATTTAACGCACCTCACTATTCACTAAAAATACAAATATTTTAGAAAAATCCTAAAAATTAAGCCTAATAAATCTTTGAGATGTATAATTAAAAAATGATCTCTAGTTCATGAAAACAGTTATAAAAATTTTAAAACTCATTTTTAATTAAAATAATAATTTATTCAATATATACCAATTTTATTTTTATAACTGATTTTACAACTCTTTGTAAAAATTAATGAATGTCACTTAAAAGTATATTATAAATATAATAAAAAAATTTAATTTATATATATATTTTATGAAAATAATTTTTTAATAATTCTTTTAATTATAAAATTGAAAATAATTATTTACGATTCATTAAAATAGAAATAATCTATTTATCTATTTTATAACATTTATTTACTTATACTATGATATAATCGTATAATATTTTCATTTATATAATGAATACAACTTAAATAAACTTTTAAAGGATGTTTTACTGTTATATTGTATGTGTTACTATTCTTAATGGTCACATTACTATTCCGAATGTAAACATACTATTACATTGGTATATATTCCTTAATTTCCTAAAATACAACTTATTTCATTCATTATTCATTTATAATGTTTTTATAATGTTCAATATGTGATGTATGTGTTTTATACTATATAAAATAAGTATAAGTAGGGGAATTTAATTGATAATATTTTGGGTCAATACATTTTCACCCATTATGAAATTTATCCATTGAAATTTCATTTAAAATACTATTGTTAAAATTTGTTAAGGTACTAATTCTTTATTGCTTCCTCTAATTCCCATGTCTCCTCTATGTACATATTGTTATTCCACAATACCTTGACCAGGTGTGAATTACTGTTGCGTAGAACATCATCTTTATGGTCCAAGATTCTCACCAGCTGCTCTTCAAACAAGATATCATTTTGTAACAGGACCAGTACATGTGAGGGATCATGTATGTACATACTTAAGTTGGATTTGTATAATAATTAATTTACTTAATACATGATGGGTGGAAGTTGCAGTTGATTGGCCACAACTCTGACACGATCAACCATCTCTAAGGGGTCGATGTACCTGGGACTCAACATTCACTTCTTCCCTAATCTCATGATCTTATTCTGTAGAGATATATAGAGGAATAAAATTTCTATAATCATATGATATAGTCACTATTTTTGTTTATCTACATAGATATTCCATCTAATTTGAGAATCCATGATGTGATGTTAAATGTTTTTCACATTTTCTACAATTTCGTCAACCATTTCATGTCCTAGAAGGATACATTCACCAAATTCACCCTTGAATGCCACTGTTTTTCATCATTTCCCATAAATGGATTCCTATTTATAAATTTGGATGCATTAATGGGAATTGGTGTTGTATTAGAACTCTACTGAAGGTATATATTGGTCATATACCCTTTTTAACTCTATAGAACATTATATAAAAATGTCTTCCTATTTCATAGTAATCTTCTTAAACAGTCCATTATTTTTAGGATTATAAACAGCACTGATGTTCAAATTAGTGTTTAGAGTTTATTGGAGACATTTCCAGAACATGAAGGTTAATCTCAGATATCGATTAGATATAATATATTGTAATACTCTATACATCCATACCACATATCTGATTTATATCATTATAAGTTGATTTAGTGAGAATTCATCTTGTATTGGGATAAAGTGATTTGTTCGTGTAAGAGGATCAATAATAACTCATATAGAATTATTTTATCTAGATATCTTTGGATGTTTGGTGAAGATGTCCATGGTGCAGTTTTCCGATTTCCATTTTATTATGGGTAATAGCTTCATAACACCCTCATAATATTTCCTTTTATCCTTCACCTATTGACATACCCTGTGGTTTGATGTATAATTACCAATCTGATTCTTTATATTGCCTCCCCAATAATCCTCGTAGAGATATCAATACATCTTTTTAACTCCTGGGTGAAGAGAGAAAGTTGAGCTATGTGTGTCATTCAAGAGCTTTGTCTTTATCTCTGAATCATATGCTACACATAATCATGACCCAAATACTATGACTCATTGTTTATCAATTTTAAAGATAAATTATTTACCACTTCTGATAGCTTCCAAAAGTTTTTTATTTTCCACATCATTTCATTAAGAATCATTTTTTTTCCCTATGTAGTATGGTTGAGAAATCTTTTGAGTATGGATTGATGAATACCCTACCCGGATGTTTCCAATTTTCACCCTTTACAAATCTAAGATGATTGGATCATTTTCAATTATCAACATTTATATTGTTATAGGATCTATTCCACTTACAAAATTTTCCATGTTATTTTCTTTAATGGGATTGCAATTGATTGAGAAGTCATAAACCTTGATGAGAACTAACCATATTCACTGGATCATATTAAAATAGTTCAGTGTGAATAATTATTTGAGGCTCTTATGATCGATATATATCCCAGAATTCTCCATATAGAGATAATATCACCATAATTTTACTACAAATATAATTGTTTCTAACTCTAGATAATGCGTGGGATCATTTTTCTAATGAATATTCATTTTCCTTGAGTCATAATATAAAACTCTATCATTTTTAATCATTACAAATCATACTGAATTCTTTGATGAATTTTTTTTATACCAAAATGTGTCCACCATATGTTGGAATTGTGACTATTGGCAGGGTAACAAGCATTGTTTTCAATAATTTGAGGTATTCATTGCATTTAGTGGTCCAGTCAAACATTTATCGCTTCAGAGTCATATTTCTTAGTGGATCTGACAATCATGATAAGTTCTTCACTAATCACTAATAACAAACAACTAGAAAAAGGAAGCTATTTATCCCAATTATAAATTATTTCTTGGGCCACATTTTGATTACCTTTGTCTTAGAAGGGTACACAGATATTTCTTTTGTTGGTAATAACCTGCCTCAAGAATGATACATCCCCCAAATAGAACTCAAATTTAATATAATTTTCAAATATTTTCTCCCTTTAAAATTTATTTATAACGTTATTCAAATTCTTATAATTTTGACCTTTTCTCATCACGTATATTATAATATCATCAATAAAGACAACTAGAATTTCTTTTATGCCATAAAAAATATTATATTCATTAAAACCTTGAATATTTTTAGAGCATTATTGAGTTTGAAAGGTATCATTATGAACACATATTACCAATACCTAATTCGAGGTAGTGTTAGGAATACATTCCAACTTCACCTTTAATTGGTGATATCCTAATTAAAGGTCCTACAAAGAAAAATACAAGGAATCACATAACTGATCGAACAAGTAATCTATCCATGGAAGGGATAATTTTAATATATCATTATTTTTTGATCTATTGATAAAAAATGTTAGGTCACATCGATCCATCCTTATTGTAAAGGAATAGGACTGGTTCACCCCATAGTGAAGCACTTGGGTGCATTAAAACCCTTTCGATATTCTCTTGTAACTTCTTATTTAGTTCTTCCCAATCAATGGTGTTCTTTCTCTAAGGTTTCATTGATATAGGTAGAGATCGAGGATTATGTAAAATTTAGAACTGAACTTCTCAATAATGTGGTAGAACATGACACTCTTTGGGGAACACATCAGTGTAGTCCCTTATAATGTGTATGTCTTCATGTGAGATCATATCCTTTGTCTCAGTCCTACAAGCTAGATATGATTACTCATAAAGAAATAATATCCACAATTGAGATGATGATTCTGAAGGATATTCATCCACCTCCTTACACATGTAAAAATCTATAGGATTCATCGAGATGTGAAGATTAATATCCCTTTCTCTATAATTGATGTTGGAATTATATAAATATACCTAATTCGTGCCCGATATATCATCAAACTCCACTAAAGGAATTAAGACATGATTTTAAGGGATGTTCTATCCACAACCCTTAACTAAGGAGGAGTTATATATATTGAATTAAATATTTCCCCAATTTATTCTCTTAAAGATAACTCAACATCCATATTTGGTGTTTATATTCTAATAGTCATACTAAACCTACATGATATGAATGAATTCATAGAGCCTAAATCAAATAGTATGTTTGAAATTATTTTGATTTAATAATCAGTGTACCTATCACCATATAATTTTATGGTTCCACCTAAACAATAATGATATAATAGGACCTTCCTTATTTCCTTAAAGGATATTTATGTTTACATCCTTTGAGAACCCTTGGATTCGAGAAATATCTCTCATAATTCCCAAATTACTTTCAGTTGAGAAAAAGGACCACAAGCTATGTATTAATCAAAACACTAATTTCTTACCCCAAATTTGTGGGATTCTTCATATCCCTTAAAAAATTATTATCCATATTACCCTTAATTGAATATTTGAAACATCACCAGGTTCCCATTAGATAGTTCCCCAGAGGATTCTTCCCACACTTTTGACATATGGGATGTTTGATTTTGTTTATATCATGGGATTTATTTTCTAATCCTCCATTATTAAAATCCATTTTCCATTTTTTATCTTTGGTGCCATGAGACCAATGATAATATCCAATCTCCATGTGAACCATAATTGAATGACATAAATTATCCGTATTGATATTGAAGTCTCAATTCACCAATTTGTTTCATAGAATTTATATTAGTCTTATAAATAACTGATCAAACCTACATTAATTGTTCATCAAAAACCTAGAGGCGTATCATGAAAGCCTTGTGATTTTTTTCTTTTACATCATGATAGATTTGTATTCCTTTTTATATACTCCAAGGAACTCCCCTTATGTATTAAGATGATGAGATCAAGGAAAATTTTTTATTGAATAATATTTTCATGAAATATTAAAATTATACGATATTAATTTCCTCCTTATAATTAGTATTTTATATTTATTTCCACCACTAATAAGATTATCCATTAAAATGATAATCCACTAGTATGAATTTCTCTTCTTATAAGAATTAAATTATAGACAGTATCTTCTCAATATAGGTAATCCTTTTAATGGGATGATGGGATAATAAGATCCACTAAATATGGGAGGCATTTATCATATAAATGATTTTAATGAAATTTGATATTTATTAAGAGAATGAGGGAGTTACACGTGATACAAGTTATTTTTCACAACTTGATCTAGTTGTGATAGCAATTTCAAGATGTATGGGGCTCCCGTTCCCATCATAATTATAATTTCATTGGAAAAATTGATAAATTTCCTATCACACTAATTGTTGGAATATGTTATTCTATCCCAAGTGATTAACTATGAATGATAAAGAAAAAATATGGGGGTTTCAATATATATCTAATAAAAATTTATAAAGGAAACATTGAACATATAAGGTTAAACTTATGAATTTAATGAATTTCATAATATTGGATTCTATATGTTTCAATATAGGGTATCTATTGTCATACAACATTTCCTAGGGTTTTACTAAATATTTTTTTCATAACCTACATATATAACTAGACCATTTTATGATACAAACTATAATTTACCTATTCGTTTAAACATATTATTACAAGATTTTAATCATAATTAACACTCAAATAAAAACCAAGGATTGTAAAGTCTAGTGTCATTGGGGAATTACACATATAATTAAAATGCTTGATATAAAAATTAAAAAATATTTTATCCAATATATATAAAGTTATCCTAATAATATTTCACCTCCTACATTAACATAGGATAAATTGGGGAATTCATGAACGAAATTGTGGTGATACCAATCCTAGTAAGTTAATAAACATAGGAATGTATTATAATACATTGGTTAGCGGAAAAAACATAACGATATAAAAGGAATGGAACAAAAATAAACATAAGGAGTAATAAAATACATAACATAGGATCTTCTAATCATGGCATTATAATATTTTGGAAGCAATATAAATCACAACATAAGCACGATTCAAGACTAATTGTCAAGACTATTGCACAAGGTGGATATAGTCCCATAAATAAATACGGTTCACTCCCTATCCCAATATGACATCTCATGAGACTAAACATTACCCATTTAATTTTAGTGATATCTAGAAAGACCCACCGTACCATTTTCTCTAATATGTGTTCAAAATTATGAATGGAATAAAAAATAAGGGTTTCCCTAGAATGAAACGGGTATCATAATCATGTCATGGAGCATAAAAAAAGGTTGGATCATAAAGGTTTCCATGAAAGTATGTATTTAAATCCTAAATTGAGGATAATATTGTAAAATAGGAATATATCATGATACATTATGTTCAAGTTATGTGAAGGCATAAGGAAATAATGTATATAAAACTTTATAAAAGAGTTTCTTTAGTGTGGTTTAAGGAAAAATAATAGGGATTATATAAAGAGGGAAAAGTAATAATTTTTTCTCATAAACCAAGAAATAAAATAGATAGTTTTATAGATAAAATGGAAAATTTTATAAAAATATTATTGGCATAAAATATATTATGATATGTACATGGAATTGTGTATGAAATTGGAGTTTCCATTTCATTGAGCATTTTTTAGGTACAATCAAGAAGGGAAAATCATAAAACAAGTATTTCCTCATAATAGAAGGATGAATAAATATTGAAATATATTTTTTACACAAATAAATAGAATATGAAATAATTATATGAGAATAATTTATATTTACATTTTTGTAAATAGTTATAATTCATTACCCAGACGTAATTGGGAGGTTTAGAGAGAATCCCACACATTATAGATTAAAGTGTTTTTCTCATGTACTTACTGTCCGGAATAAAAAATGAAATTAAATAATTAAATAATTAAGAACCTATTATACATTTAATTTATTTATTATAATTTTTTATGTTGGTTTATGGAAATTATTATGAGTTATATATTTCAATTACTTCATTCATGGAGTGTTTATTTTCTTAATTTTCATTATTGGTTCCCATGTATACAAGTATTGAAGTTCATGAAAAATGAGAATAATTATAAAAATTGAAATTATAGGTTATTAACGAACTTATAGATTAAGAAATGGTATTTTTTATAATTTGGATACATTGTATGATGATGAATCATTGGATAAAACATTAATGTAAATGGTTTAATTTGTTTCAGTGATTTTTATGACCATCATGACCTTATATCATTTTATTTCATATCATGCATAAATATTGGTTCTAGAAAATTTATATTACTTATAATATGCATGAAAACTAAAATTTAACAATTTTTAGGGTTTTATGACCATTCTTGGTGGAAGTAATTTAAAATGAAAATGCATCATCTACAATGATGATAAATATACACATTGCGGATGATGTTTACATTTTCAGAATAAAACATAGAAGAGTAGAGTATTGATGAAATATATTCCTTAAAAACAATAAAATTATTATATATAATACATAATATATTTATCATGTCACTTGGATAATGTTAGGTGAGGAGTAGAAAATAAAATAAGTGAAATTGAAAAGAAAATAAAAAAACGAAATAAGATTTTACTTTTGGAATTTATTCTCCTTGAAAACCACATTGAGGCATGTGGGTTTGGTATTTTGTAGATCCAAAAGGATAAGGGATGTATGGGATAGGATTGTGAAGAGTATTGGGTATAATTTTTATAATATTATATCTTGGATGGTTTGAGTAGAAGAAGTGGTGAGAGGGGGTATTTATATTGGGAGGAGAGGGGTATTTTGATTATTATATGGATTATTTTATTATTTTGGATGATGAATATCAATAGTGTTGAAAAATAATATTAAATATAATAAAAAATGTAGTATATTTGTATATTATTGTTCTTAAATCTTCTATACCTCAACAATGACTCAAATATTCATGTATTTTTCTTACATTTTATAATATAATATTTCACTTTTCAAAAAATCCAAGTATTTTAGAGTAATACAAATAATTAAACCTAACAATTTTTCAACATATAGAATTAAAAAATTACCTCCATATAATGAATGTAATTTTATAAATTTATATAAATTAATTTTTATTTAAAATAATCAATTATTTGAAAATACAAATTTTAGTATTATAATAGATTTAATGATGCTTTGACAAAATTAATTAAGGGATCATAAAAATACATTTTAATTATAAAAAAAATATATTAATTTTATCTATTTTATGAAAATAAATATTATTTTAAATCATTATATTTATTACAATCTAGTAAATAATAATTTATGTTTCACAAAACTAAAAATTAATAATTTATTACACAAAAATAGTTATTTAAATATACTATGATATAATTATATAATATTTCATTTATATGATGCCAAAATTTTATTTATACTTTCATAACATAGGTTACTATTATATTCGATGGGTTACTATTCTTAATGGTCTCATTAATATTCCAATGGTCATGTTACTAGTATGATTATATAATTTCCTTAATTTATATAAAAACAATTTATATACATAATTATTAATTTATTAGGTTATTATTGTGTTCCTTATTTGGTTTACGTGTTTTATACTATATAAAATAACTATAAGAATGGAAATTTTTTTGATAAAATTTTGTGTTCATACATTCTTCCCCCCTTTTTAAATTTTGACCTTGAAATTCAATTTTACATACTAAGGTGAAAGAAGGTGATGGTATTTCTCCTTAATCATTTCCTCTAATACCCATTGTCCTCTTCGTACTTATGGTTCCACTATATTAGTTTCACTAGTTGAGTAGTCTTGTTGCATATAACTTTATCTCTATGGTCTATGATCGTCACCAACTGTTCTTCATACAAGAGATCATTTTCCAACTATACCAGCTCTTAATTTAGGTCATGTGAGAAATATATTATGTACTTCTTCAAGAGGGATATTGGAATACATAATTTACTTGAGAAGTGGTAGTTTGATGTGCTAGTTTATAGTCCACAACACTAAAATGATCATGAATATTGAAAGGGATACTGTACCTTAGAATTATATTTCCTTTCTTCCCAAATCTCATAATCCACTTCCAGAGAGATATGTTGAGTAATACCATGTCTCCAACCATAAAATCTTGGGCTTTTAGGCATTTTTCATCATAGTTATTCTTTCAACTTTTAGCTTCCTTGACGTGATGATGAATGGTTTTCACCTTTTTTTACAAATTTCACAGACAATTTGAGGTCCTAGAATCTTGCGATCACCAGATTCATCCCAAAATACCTTTTTCTTCATCTTTTCATACAAAAGGATTCATATGAATCCATTTAATTTATTTAATGAAAAATATTATTGTATGAGAACTCATTCATAGGTATATGTAGGTCCCATACTCCATTGAAGTCCATAGAACATTCTTTCAACATGTCTTCTAGTGTCTGAATAGTCTGCTCATATTGGTCATCAGTTTGAGGATGATAAGTCATATTGAAGTTAAAATAAGTTTTTGGATAATGTTGGATAATTTTACATAACATGAAGGTAAATATCAAATATCAACCAAATATAATCAATAGTGGTACTCCATTCAGCCTTACAACTTCTATAATGTATATCCATGAATGTTAACCATATGAGAGGTCATATCAAATTGAGATAATGTGAGATGTATTGGTATGATAATCCAGGAAAACCCATATACCATTAGTTCCGTTGGATTTCATTAGATGTATGGTGACACTCTCCATGGTTATGTTTTCACATTTTCGTTATGGAATGGGTGATATTTTCATCACCACCTTAAAATTTTGTACATCCATACATATCTTTCCCACATACTAAGTACATTGATGTTTATTCAGTGATATCCTTCTTTATATTTTTTCTCCAATAGTGCTCTCAGAGATATCGACACAAATTTGTGCTTCATGGGTGTATAAAAAAAGTTGAGCTTTGTTTTTCAATTCAAAGATATTTATTTTTCACTGGATCAGATGGTACACACAGTAATGACCCAAATCATACCACTCCTTAATAAATTTTAATCTTTGGGTATTTTCCATTTCATGGAACTCAAATATGGGCCATCAGAATAGTGAGTCCAATGTATTCATGCCTGTTTGTGAATCCAGAAATTGTTCTGCAGACTGTAATCCAACACTGCTAAATTCATTATCTGTCAATTCTTAGATTGTTCTGACCACTTTACGATAACTACCAATATTTTCAAGTTTCAAATTCTATACGATTCATGAATAACTCTTAGAATCATGAGCTGACCCAAATATAGATCATCCATGGTACCTAAGAATCATGAAACCCCTTTCAACATGTTCTTAAATACTTGCACATATGGTGGGGATTCCTTTCATGAATGCTTATAACCTTCATGGAAGAAGAAGTCCCTTAGGGGTACATTAGGCTATATAAAGCATTAGGACATCAAAAAATAACTCCATTCATGAGACATCACATCATCCTAAGGAAGGTTCACTAGGTTTAATGAGGCCCATCACTTTACAAAGGCCATGGATTTCTCAGAGAACCTATTCATCATGAAGCACCCCTCTTCCAGTCCCTCTTCTATGTAAATCCCCTATCCCAGGCCTCTCTATTTTTCCTCCCATGTTGTAAAACCTATTCCTAAAGGTCATGTTGTTTAAGAGTCCATATACATCTTTGATCGGTGTATCTACACTTCATGTCTCTGTGTGACTCGTTCCATGCTTTCTTATGGCCCACTCATTTCCTTGTCTCTCATGAGACTCTCATTCATCATTTTTTCTTTTTATGATAAGCATGATAATACCGCTAGATTTTTATGACTGGTTTGAATGCATAGATTGCGTGCTAGACCACTCCTCTACACCATCATATCCGTGAATTTATGATGTCATTCCCCTCCTAATGTAATATGTTTGATGATTATATATTCCCAATGGGTGAGGAGTGATTCACCCACATCCTCACCGCATGGCCTAAAACTACCTACCCCCAACGACCTCAACATATGGCATTATTCTATAGTCTCATACCATTCAATTCACTCAGGATTATTTATCTATGACCCTTATGAGATATCACCATGGGATTAGAATTCCTCCATGGAAATATTCCATGCCTAATCCCCACATACCATAGATTGGATCCTCCATGATTGAGTGATAAGGAATGAGATCTTCCTCATATAGAATGATATCCTCATTATGGATCTCCCATGCATAAGATTACCACTATCATTGAATTAAATCCTCCTCAGAAACCTTCAATTTGTATTCCCCACACCAACACTCAATATCACATCTTTCATGAAACAACCATTAGGTTGACCTCATCCTCTGGTATGTCACATCGAGCATGATTTATATTGGCTTAGTGGATAGCCACAACAATGAAATATATCCTCAAATTCCATGATCTAATCCTATGTATAAGCTGCAATATTTCCTACAAAATGGTCAACCCTCCTAGAGTAAGACACATCATGTCCCCTCATCTAAGAATCTTTAATGCATCATCCGTAACAATGTTCTCTACATAACTAGGTTTTTGTCTTAGTGTAATCCGCAATACCCCTCTTGAACTATGTGGGATTGGATTTCTAGAAAACCAGGATATATAGGAATCATCTATGAGGTTCATACACAACATTTCACCCATTCCTCCTCACACATCATCCACATGCATCCTAATTTTACTGGGGATACCACATCCCTATTATATCAGACGACACATCGAGGAAGCTAATATGTGTAGCCCCATCCACATCATTGGTGCTACAAGATATATATGGATATATAAATACATAACCCCATGAAATCCATACAAGATAAATCCTTTTTAAGGGAAACTCCCATGAAAAAACCCCATACCATCCCTTAGTGAACTATGTGGGTTTTGATCACTGTCTCCAAAAATAGGGTACATAGGACGCCTATATGAGGTTCAATGTTGAAAAATGGTAAACCATGGTGCCCCCTCATAAGGGTTTACTTATCTGATCATCCTTAATGGTGTGACATCTCCCATTTACAAGACACACTTCCTTGATTTACTTCCATGGGGAATTTTTATCCATCCACCTGAAAAACCATTCAGGTGTCCCCTCCTACGAATGCACATACTTTATAAAACTCTATGGGGGATTTCTGATGATCTTCATTCTGTCTCCATGAGAAATTATACTCATAACCCACCTCATGATTCTCCCTCATCATAATCATGGGATTATTGAGGTTAAATACCCTGTATATATTCATTTTGAATCAGATACCTTGTGAGTGACACAAGATTTATCAAGTTCTACATCAGAGAATCCTCCATTCATCTAACCAATGTTCTGAGTGAAATAACATTCCAGTGATCCCCAATGTGACTAATCTATTTATTTAAGGTTTCTACACTTTCCAGATCCCTTGGAATGTCTAGATAGAAGTAGTGTAATTTACCAGAGTCCACATGAGATGGCACAAGGAATGAGTTTGATGAAAAAAATTTAATCATTGAGGGAGACATGTACTGGGTGATGTGTTCCATGAGAGAATCCATGGAATGAGGAATAGGCATCCCATCATTCCATTTTGATCAAGGAGAATATATCACTAATGAATGTGATGCGTTTTTCTCACTTATGGAAAGTTGTAATGTGGGGTAATAATGAAACACTATATTCTTGATGAAACATGAGGCATTGTGCCCTGGAAAAAACATCAAAAATAGAAATTGATAACTATATGTGACAGTATTATCCTTTATATGGGGACAATTATAGTTTTAGACATCATTAGAGTATAATTTCTCTAGATCCATCTATCCTTTTTATGACCCAATAAGCAGGCAGTGGTATGGACATGTAACTCACTAGAAAATGGAGTTTTGAATGTTGGGAATTCCCATTTGTGACATTATCAACTTGGATATCTCTTTCTAAACATGGAAAATTGGATAAATCAGGGATATTGGGAAATTTTTTCCTTGTATCCATACTGACTGTTGGATCTTCATTATTTATAGGACCAAATCTATAAGAAACCAGTAACCCAATGTCCACTGACGTAGGATTAAGAGAAATTTCAATGTGACAATCCCACATGACCCCACCTCCCCCATTACATCCACTATTCTATTTTCTACCACGATCCCAAACCCCATATCATCCTCAGAGATCGTTTAGAGGAGGGTGACTAATGACCTCATACAATGGCATGAGATGGTGGTTTTTTATTCCCATGAGGGATATTCCTCACCAACAAAATGGAGTCTTTTTCGACTTGCTTACACTGGTTCACCCAAGGGCCATGTAGGGAGCCATGAATCCCCACTCCAATGTAGAACTACTCCTAGAGACTCTCCCAAGAGTGATCCCATTACTCACTACCATACGTCGAGGAGGTAGTGAATTTTCGAGTCACCTTGATAAGTATTATTTACAAGTAGGTCCAAAGGAGGGATCTTAATAGGCCTTATCATAGGCAATAGTGTCTGGTCTACCAGGATAAAGAACAGGTGGACTACACCTCCACTTTTCTAGCTAGGGTTCAAATGTCCAGACTCCAACATTGGGAGAAAAATCAAGAGGACTCCCGACAAGGGAAATCTTCTTTAAAAGCTAAAGTGGCTCCTACCACTCCTAACACATTGTACCAGATCCCTTCCACTGTGGAGTAGGGACCCCTCAACAACTAGTTGGGATTGAGGCCTTCACCACCCCATATGGATGCTGGGTTGACTCTATATACAATTGGTGTCGTCATTATCCATCCCTGAACAGTTTGGGACGATAAGATTATGTACATATGTCCACATCATACCATCACCATTCAAAGCGGTTTCCCTCTCAACTGTACAAATCAATATGGATGCCCTACCCATGTTTCCATAATTGGTAAAAGTAGAGACCCTACCTGATTCCTTGATATATTGTATGGAGGTCTTCCAATACTAATGGTCACCAATGTAGTGTGCCTCCCAGTGTCATGAACAACCGACATGAAGGTCCTCCTCATGATGTTCCAAGATCTAGTGGTGTTCCTCCCTACTTCAACAATGATCAAGGTGGAGTTCCTACCCATTTCATCAAAAATCCATATAGAGGCCCTCCCTTTTCCACAACCAACCAATGTGAAGGTCATACCCAATCCTTCAACAATTAACATGGAGATCCTACCCTTGTTCCCGTCAACCATAGGGGAGTTCTTCCCCTCACATTCAGTATCCAATATGGAGGTCATCCCCATGTTTAGTTTGATCAATGTGAAGGACTTCCTCACAATCAAATCCTTTAAAGTGGAGGTCCAACCCACTCATGTAGTTTTCAGTTTTGAGGTCCACCCCCCTACAAAAAAACTAATATAGTGCCCTCCCTATATCGTAACCATTCCATGTGTAGGTCCTCCCACACCATCATCCACCAATATAGAGGTAATTCCATTTTTGAGAACATCACTATCATAATGTTCCAACATAGAGTAAGACAGATAACCCTCACCATAGAAGACTTATCTATGGAAAGAACCGTGTCCTTTTCATTCCTATTTTCTTTCTCAAACTCCAAAGAAAAATGTGATTCAATGGTAGAGGATTCACACCATTCATCTGCATCAGTGTTTTGTGTAAGATCCTACCATGTGACTTTCAACATCCCAGAAGGCGAGATCCATAAAATTATACAATTTCATCACACGTACATGCTGGTGGAGGAGTATTTGGATACATTATAGGATCATACAATGAAATAATCCATATCATCAATAGTTTTATTTTCAACCTCTATACGAGATCGTTGAAAGTGGTTCTAGAGTATGATAAAAAATGGCATATTGTGGACCTGAAAAAGACATTAACTAACCTCAGAAAAGAGAGAATGGTTTGCAACCTGTCCTATAGCGATGTGATGATGCATCCAACACTACCCTAGAAGGAAGACCCAATTTGTAGTGACCATTCATCTCTCACAGTGGCTCCTCCAAAAACTAGTTCACCACCTCACCAATCCACATCCATTCCATTTCCAGTTTCTCATAAAGTACTAATCAAAGAATAGGTCAACCGAGATCTAGGCCCCGCATCCATAGAGGGAAGCTTGTGGGAAACTCTAGACACTAACCAACTTTTTGTGGTTATCTAGCAGAATGATGCTTCCATCTTCGACATTTGAATGTCCCTTACATAGGACCAAGTAGCATTATTTTGGTGGAATATATAGGAGACATGTTTTTCCCTCTATGCCCATAATTTAGTCTATCCTAGGAATAAGAATCACGTTGAAAATTTCAATCAAATGTTAGGTATGGTTGAGTTGGCATCACTCTTAGTCGGTAAACTTCCTACATCAACCATCTAATATCAAAAACAATAACAAACATGTGTCAATATCATTATAGTGGTCCATAGAATCATTTAAGAACAATATCTACATGAGAAGATCAATATATGGGGATAGTATACTACCCTTCACTTTAGTCTTATCCTGCGATAGTCCAATTCTCCTGGTGATATAGAGGATATAACCATCAGATATTATCATAGTGAATATGGATTATCTCATATTTCATAAGGATGGGGACACCACCGTAGGATCCAATGGAGAGAACAAAACTACTGTGATAGAACTGTATCAGGTGGAACCTCATACATGTGTACTTACCCACCTACAATATTAGGAACTCATCCTTGGAGAGCACATTCACTATTTCTACTACCCTAATACCAACTAAAGAAAGGAACATGTTAGGGCACATATTCCCTCTAACATGTCTGATTCCATGAAGAATATAAAATGGATAACTTACAACATATATTATAGATCCAAAGTGGATCATTGATGAGTTCTATATCGAGAGACCCCTGTATTATGGTGATCGTCAACATGATTTTGTTCCTCCTTTATAGCAGAAGCAGGGGTATCCATAAATTCTCCTCAGTTAGATTCCCATAGTCGAGCCTAGTGATCTCGTGTATCCCTGAAAAGTAGATTCTAGAGCTTATAGCATCAAAATGGGGTATGAATTGTGGAGTCCTCTCGAGATGCGTGAGAACCTTCAATGGGAACTAGACGAATCTATTTTGCAAGCCACTCCACAAGTCACTCCATCAGCTTCAAGCCTATTTATAGGATTGATATGTTTAAAAATTCCTTATTGGTCATGATACCTTATAAAGAATAGAATCCACACTAGGATGATCAACAAGTTACTTTTAGTTCTCACCTCAATTCCTTAGAGATACGATTGGTGGAAAATAAACTTTATGTAACGATATATCTATCTTGGGTAGAAGATATGTGATCACCCGAATTACTTGGGAATACTAATTTTCCCCATTCAACTAGATCACCGGCTCACTATATCATATGTACCACTTCATCTCAAGGTGTGGACCCATGTTTTGGATCTCAGATCCGTATGAGGTCACCAAGCATCAATTTATTGTTTATAAATTTATAGGTCCTTCATTCTTCTAGTACATCCAATTACCCATTAGTTGTATCATTTGTTGGGAATATCATCACATGTGTTTTCAAAAAAATTTATATCCTACCAGATGCAAGAAAAACATTTTTGACCTCTCCAAGTGAAACCAACTGCCAGATGAATGCATCATATGAATTTTAACCAAATAGAATGAAATAATGTACTCTTTTGACATGAAACTAACTAAAGAGAAATTGTTGATGGTATGTGTGAGGAATATAAAGTCTATATTTTTCCATACACCCATAACTCATAACATCCAAGGTGGGTTCCAGTATTTTTTGAAAAAGGATTAATTCCTAGAGGAATCATTGCATGAAGACAAGTAGGAATGTACATTTCCTCTTCCAACTCTTTAAAGAATATCTACCAAGGAAAAAATGTCCTCCCTGGTGTAAGTGGATGCCCCATAGTCACTAGTGGTGTTTCCAGTAGAGCCTCCCAAAATGATGCCTCATTAAAGGTAGTAATGTAATCAAGATCAAACATTCCATGTGTAGAATTAATGGGAGCTTCCTAATCATATACCACATCATATGTGAGAGAATGTGTCTCTTTCCCCCATCCATATCTATCCCCTCAGCATGTTCAATCTCCAAGATCGTCCTTTCCAAACTAGATAAACCTTAACTACTCCTTCAAATAAGCATAGGTCCTTTGTTACTTCCATAATGCCCTAGAATAGGGGTTCCTAATGATTTAATTATTTATGAAACCCCATGAGGATGAGATCAATGATCACCCTAACCACTACCCCTAACATATAATCCTTGGACATGCCATTAAGGAATTATATTTGTTCATAGATTGGATCCAAGACCAAGTGGACAATGTTGTGGTCAATTTGGTCCACATTCTTATGTAGGTGGAACACATATAAACTACGATGGATAAAAAAAATGAGGGTTATAGTGAATGGTAGTAGGTTTCCAACCATGGGACTTGGAGGTATGATTATTGGTTGGCATTTAGGGTGGTTTCCTAGACCCATGGCATCATTAGTGACTTCATAGGTAGTCTTGAACCACCTAATGTTTCTGTACCTTCTTAGGATAATACATCTATATCTTCATCGATGCCTTCTTCATCTCTGAAGAGAAGGCACCACTGGTGAAATGGAATGTAAAGTACTCCTTTTTTGCTGAAGGGTTCCCACAACCACAATGATTTAATGCCTAAAAAAATTGGAATCAGACCCAAATTCTTCCTAACACTGGAAGACCCCTCTAACGATGAACATGAGTATTAATTGTTGAATACCATCAAATAAGTGGATCCCAATATGGTCCTCGATGATGATGGTTATTAGGTAGTCCCCTGGAATTCTGAATGACAATTTCATCGAATAAGGGGTCAAGGACATGAAAATCATTGTAATGCTTAATCTACTACTTTCTGCTACTTATTGCGTGAAAATGATACCAGAAAATAGGTTCTTCATAGTGCCCAGCAGGTACAATCCTCTTGTCCTGCTATGACACAATATCCTCAACCACAAACCATTTTAGTCAATTAGAAAGAACAACCATCCCTGCATTGAGATTGATAGTGATCATCTAGAGCCAGACATAAACCATCTACGAGTTAGCTAGAAATGGTTCATGGAGAGTTTTTTTATGAGAATCAAGATCTTTTAGCACTAGCTGGAATCCGGTGGCTCGGCTAGTTGTGTCCTTCATGACTAATGGAAAATAGAAACTTCAAGTAGGAATTAATGTTCATCTGGAATGAAAGTACTATGTTATAAAGAAACTCTCTAGATTTTCTACCAATATCTCAATCCTTGGGGATCTTCCACTGTCGAATGAAATATTTTATTCCCTTTTATATGCCATGAGAAGACCCCTTTGATTTGAAATAGAGGCAAAATTTGAAGAAACCATCTACACTAAGGAAGCTGAGTGAGAATAATTCCAGGACATCATCTTATTTTTCAGAGAAGTTGAAGTACCCCTTATGAAGGGTAAAATTATCCTAATGTACATCATTGGAAAGTTAAATGGAGTGGAGGTCCATTATTGTATAATTTATAGAGGTTATCAGATCAATGTCATCCCAAACAAGACGCTCCGTAGTCTAGGACTGACAAGTGAAAATTTTATTCTTTCAGACCTGATGATCCAGGTTTATGATAGGATCAAGAAGAGGATTTGTAGAGGGACCCATTTAAATACCCATTTTAGTGGTTTGATATGAAACATTGATTCCATGGTCGTCTCATAAGACCCAAATTAAAATTCTTTGATGGTCTGGCCATGATCCATCTACATGTAGTAGATCTCCCCTCATATCACCAATGCATCAAGTACATCATCAATGGTTGAGTAGGCCTGCTCTAAGGTGATGTGTCTCCTTCGAATCCTATAAAGCCTACTATATTGATGTTAATTATTAAATGATAAAGGACAATAATGAATATTTTAATGAGTTCAAGCCCACATATGTTACAGCTAACCCTTTGGATAGATTGGGATGACACATTCATCCTCATCATTCTCCGGTTGGAGTCTACATTGCCGATATTAGGAAATTGCTTAGAAATTTCAAGGATAAAATGGAGTAGTGTCCCTAAGTTCAAATAAGATCATAAGATTACCTCATAAACCTATATAGTTTAGAATCAGTTGATACAAGAACCCCCCAACCCCTATTTAGTATTGAGATGTTCACCAAATGGACACAATTATGTGTTATAATCTCTTGCTTCTCTGAGACGAGTTTAACCTCCTCAATTCAAACCATGACCATTTCATTGAAATCAATCATGGATCCCATGGTTGATGTAATGGTGGAATTGGTATAGAAGTCTCTATATCCATGGTTCCATTAGAGTAGGAGTACCTAGTGATGATTCTGCTACCACCAAAAAGGCAATAGTGTTTCCTCAAAATTACATTGTTTGGATGAATATCCCCCTCCCACTAATCACCCAACCTCATATGATGAATAATATCTTGTAGAAAATTGCCTCTATTTTGAACATGGTTTCACCACCACTGTCAATGAGTTGGTTCAGGTGAACCATGATACCCCGGAAGACTTGAGGGCAACACTAATCAGAACAACCATGTCTACATAGGAACAAAAAAATATGTGAATTTCTTGAAGCAGCTCCATGATATGTTTTTTTGATGTTATGAATAGATTATAGTAAATGAGCATCAGATCATCATCCATCATCTATGTTTTCTAGTAAGCCATCAAATGTTCTAGCAGCATCCTAGAAGAATTCACCCTTCTAATAGTGCCATGGTCAATGAAAAAGTTGATAAGATTATCAAATCCTGCATCATCAAGGAAGCTCAGTACCAAAAGTAGTAATCCAACATCATCCCAGTCACGATAAAGAAAATATATATCATATTCTATATTTTCTTCTAGGATCTAAACATTCATCGTTGAAAGGATGATTTTTCCTTTCAGTGATAGGGTTGTTTCTTTCTTCCACAAATGGATTCCAGGATCTCTTATTCATGGACAGATAGTCTGGTTAGAACCTGATCCTGATGGCCCTCAAATATGAGGTGTCTACCACCTTCATAACACTTCAATATACTTTATGTTGTTTTGTAATTCTTTTTTTTCTGACAAATTTTGGATCCATTTATTTGTTATCCATGCACCAAAATATATAATTGATTCTTGAAATGCTATTTGAATGCTACGTGGATGACTTGGTGGAAAAATTCACAAGTTACATTACCATATCATAGACTTTGAGAAACATGTTTCCTTCCTTCACTCCTGGATGTTGAAGATAAACCCCTAGAAATGTTCTTTTAGGGGAACCTTTAGGAGAATTCTTGGATTCATCATGAGGTATATAAGTATCAATATCAAACCATAGAAGATGAAGTACATCACCAAGATGTCTCATTTGAGTAACCTCTTGGAGATCTAATTCCTTCAAGGCCACATTGCCTATATAAAATATTTCTTTGTGAACCTAGATGGAAAGTGTATGTACTTTTATAGGATCAAGAAGAAATTTGGTCTCTAGTAGCAAGATGAAGAGTTCCACACCACACTTTATGAGATCAAGTAGTATCTACTATAGCCTCCAGTTTTGATTCCACCCATCTGATAGAATCATTTGGTCATTAGTGTGATTGACTATAAATGATACATTGGTGACCTTCTCACTCATAAGAATAATGAGTTTACAAAAAACAGTTTGTACTATCTCAGTTGCATGCTCCTTGACCCAGAGATCAGATACTATCTAATTGAGAAGATAAATTTCATACTAGTTTTTATCCTGAAAAATTTTCAGCATTATTTATAGAATAATGAGATATAGATTCTATCCTATGTGGATTTGAAAAACTATATTCTGAATCACTCTATGTTGGTAATCCAACTAGCTTTATTATTGGGGATCCTTAAATAGATGAACATTTGTTTTGTTTTGTAGAAGACCATCAAGGGTCAAGTTATAGAAAATATTTTGGCCACCCAACTAGATCTTGATGAATCACCTATGGATATTGATTTCCATAATGAGGAAATCCTTTCAGTGGACCATTCTATTCCATTATAGAAGATGCATTTCTGTGGTGCCTCTTGGATCTCATCTATTATAAGGATCAATAATCCTAAGATCAATAGATCTGGAATTTGGATCATCTTCATTACTTGGTAATAGTTAGTTCTTCCCAACTATTTACTACTATATGAATGATTCAACAACAATGAGGAAGAGAATCAATCTCTCATTACTGGTCTTGATGTGGCCCTCTAGAGTTTTCCCCCACATGTATTTGAAGGGAGACTCCTAGATAGTCATCATGAAAATCAATGGTGATTATATCACCAGGAAGCTCGAGATCATGTCCTTTCTAAAGAACACTTTCCTACGGATAGACCAGTTCCCTTCTCACACATAGGTGACTCATGTTCCCCATTCATGGAATGGATGAGACAAGACCATAGCTAGTATATCCACTTCTCTTGTAGAGCCTTATCCGGATGATCTACTCATTCAAGTGACACATTAGCGAGTCATCTGTTCAGTTGCCTAAAAAATGATGAAATCCAAGGTGTAAGAAAACTAACCACAACTAATTCCAAATCAAGACCTCTATATCCCCTTGTACTTGGTTGAATCTTTGATTTGACTTCCCCTTTTGTAGAAGTTCTCATGCATGGTACCCTCCTTCCATACAAAGTCGAACGTGATTGAATGTGTCACTACACCATGCAGTTCAACATTTAGAGTGGGACAAACATTATAAGGCTCTATTCAGACATGGCTTTGGTGGAAATATACATTTTTATATTCATGGAGATGAGATTCCCCAAGTTATGTAGGAAGATCATGTTTGGTCCTATGGTGCTCATTAGGCAGGGCTAAAGCTCTCCCACCAGATTTAAAGGTTGGGCTACTTCTATCCCACCATGGTCTATGAAAGTATCAAGATCTCCAAAAGGTGCCACAAATTTTGGATCCATTCCACCTCTATGACCCAGACATTATATCCCCTCCATACTATTATGTATTCTTAACCATTTTGTGTTTGGGGACTCCATATTGTGGAACAGTATACACCAACAATTTCTCACCAATGTAGGTTCGTTATGACCACAAAAGATTTATTTTCCATATGGGAATAAGTGATTATTATTAAGGAGGTTAGGTCCTGATTAGTCTATGAATTCTTGAGCTCAAATATCATCCATCGAATCTAGGTCCCTCACCCAATTCTCAATAACAAAAACACTAACATTCAGGGTGTTGAATTGAATAAGTTATATGCCAAGTGTAGTATTATTTCCAACTAGACATCCCACTAGCATGCATATAAAAATAGATATATTGATTCATTTCATGAAAATATCTTGAAAATTATATATAATATGGTGGGATAAAATAGGAAATGTTTTCTATATAACCTCCCAAATCTATCTATTCTTATCGGATGATGACCTTAAATCCAACCTAGGTGACTCCATTTTCCATGGTGTATGTAACATAGGTATTCCAAGCCATTGGAATCCAATTTCCTTCACTATAAACAACATTATATGACTGTAATATGTGAAAAATAATGTTATATGTCTATATACCTGAGCTATAATCCCTATAATAACACATACCCCAAGACTTCCACAATATATAGAGTCAGCAGAACATGATATCCAGAGCATTTGACATGATTTTTTATATCCAGTCCTTCCTCTAGGGTGATAAAGTGCTACATCATTGAATGATGATGATAAAAATAGGAAATACATCAATGTTGGAACCCATGTGGGAAGGTCATTAAATCCATCACATGGTCTATCCCAATGGTACACACTCTTTCATCCCCATGGATGGAGAGCACATCACTCATCCAACCAAGGACAAGATTCTAAAGAAATACATTTCATAGGGATTTATCCTCATCCCCACAAAATGATGATAAACTATGTTACTATAGTCTGAACTATATAACTTTAAAATACATGCATTAATATCTCAAGCACATGATGTTAGGCTGGGCACATCAAGATAATAAATATTTTGTGAGCTCCTCTCATGATTGTGCTGTGACGTGTTGTTTTTCTTCGGCATCATTCATGGAATGTTTTTTTTGTGGCGACACGCTATTCATATCCTCTTTATAATCCCTGACCCACCTAGTTCAAGATTCATGACCTTGAAATGAGAGACCAAGACCATGGGTCATTACATTAAGCTTTCTCCTCAATTTCCAGAGAATGAACCGAGCATCTTGGTACTCCTAGGCCCTCTTTCACATCAATTCATTATTTCTGTACCCCACATATCCATTTTTGATGAGATATCTACCATATGGTTTGATATTTACTACCTAGAACTAATATCCACATAATTTTCCAAGATCTATGAGCTTATACTTGGAGTTAAAGTCCATGCATCATCACTTCAAACTATATGCTTGTTTTCCTTAAGAATATTCCATTTTATTTTCCCCCCTAGGACATTATTCAAATAGTGTTACTCCTAACATGACACATATTTAGTTTGGTTTAAATTTATTCCTTGTCCTAGCTAGAGATCCATTACGTTCTCATCTGAGAGAACATCACCTTTGGTATTGGTTATCAATTGTTCCATGTCCAAGAACTATGTGTGGCTTGATTCTAATTTTCATGAGTCATGTAATGATTCCCAAATATCCATTCTTGGGCCCAAATATTTTTTATTCATGTTAAATAATCATCATCATCGCAATATGAAATTAAATTACATATGATTTTAAGAACTACACATGGATTAATTCACATCCTCAAGGTATAAATAGTGACACCCATTAATTTCATCTTTGGGTCCTATTGTGAATTCACCCATAATTTCAGTCTCATTCCATGAGTTCCCTTTGGTAGTTTATGGTGTTGAATGATACCTCCTAGGTCCTCATTCATGTTGTGTCATGGAATCCACATCATTAACATTCAATGGAACACCTTTCCCCCATCTTCCCCCAATATTATGTTAAAATTTACTATGAACATTGCATCCATATGATGATAAAAAATATATCACTGGAATCTCATTCACATAATGTTAGAATACCTGACAACCATCATTCTAGACGTACACTGATAAACTACAGAGTATCGGTGTGTTCTGTCATGATAGGATATCTCCTTTAGAGATGGTCATCTATGATTCCATTTTTAGCAACTATGTATGGCTTAATTTCCATCCTTACGGTAAATGTAGCGATGTAAAAAATCATAAATCCAGGTCTATCAATCCGAAAAAACAACAACAACAACAAAAAGGAAAAAAAATTCCCTAATTATGTGAACAAATCAATCCTACATAGAATCATTTTCTTTGAGAACAATGCGTGGATTTATTATCATCTTTATGATATATGTAGTGATTATATTAAATTGCATCTTTCACACAAGTTGAAATCCTCCAAACCTTTGGGCCCTTGTAATTAACTTTTTCCAAACACTATAACCATAAACTAAGTGTTGGTGATCCTTGAAACATGGCCTTAAAATTTTTACACCACAGTACAAACATTGTATCATTAATTATTATGAAGGTTTCCCCTTTGGTGTGTTGTATGATAGGCCTCCATGGTCCTCTTTCACATGAGTTCAATCAAGACTCCATGCAACACAAACACACTTGAAACATCTTCCTATTATTGTCAAAACTTCATGACACTAAACATGGAGTTTTTTTACCTCAATGAATGAATATAGAATGTGGCCCTCCCATTTACATATTTGTGATGCCTCATGATAATGATGAGATGATTCACTCTCCTTTATAGAGAGGAGTTTCCCCACTTTTGTTGTACTTCATTCATACTGTATTCTAGAACCATATATTTCTTGATTCCCAAACTTATGTGATTTTTAGAGACGAATATAATATTTTTTTTTATTTTGGAATAGCCAAATTTTTATCCAACCCTCGACCCCTTGGCATCAGATATGGTCCAAGCCCCATTAACATAAACTGTATATAGTCTATTTCAATGTGTATAAGTGGAATGTGGGCCTCTAGGGATCCTTCATGTTTGTTTATGCATTTATCATTCCACAAAAATACCTCAGAAACTCACCTCTTCTCAATCCACATATCACAACCATAAAATGACCATCCCTATGGTGCAGACTGTATGACTTAAAGCTATTAAAAAATGGAATCTGGGCCACTTCAATGAAATCTCTCCATTTTCTATCATACCTTTTCATATAATTTTACAAATAGAGGATCTTTTAAGGATTAGTGTCTTTGAAGAAAGGTACATAATTCATGAAATCATAAAAAATATTTCTATTCCACATGAATGGATTCTTCAAGGTTCAAATTATGTACTTTTATTGAATCCTATAACCTTGGGACATACATTAATGGAAAGGGTGATCAAAAGGCCCAGTAAGGGAAACAAAGTGAAATAATTTACTTATAATCTAGAGTACTATCAATAAGAACTTGAGGAATATACTATGGTCATGATAAAGTGACATATCATATATAAAATAATAGGAATCATAACTTGTAAATGTGGCTACTACATTGAATTTATACATTCATAACAATATCACTAAGGTCCATTCCCAAGGCTTCATAAAAATTACCATGGTTATTCACCAAGGTATGATAAAACATGTCATCTATAGAGATTAAATTCTTTACCCAATGAATTAGAGTGCTCTCAGGGAACACCATTAATATTTTTTTATTTTCTAGTGATCTATATAGATCAAAAAAACAGTCATAAGTAACTCATATATAATAAAAAAATGGGTTTCATATCAAAATCATGAAATTATAAAAAGTGTTTAAATACATGATCATTATGTCATTTATAACCCAATGAAATGGAATGAGGGTTTTATATGTTTAAATTAATGAATCCAAGAAATAAGTTTTTGTATTTATGAATACCCGTGAAAATGAAATATGTTTGGTTATTCACATAGTGATAATAAATGATTTTTTTGAGAAAAAGAGATAGATATTGAGATGAAAATTCTATACCACAACGGTTATGAATCGTGGTTTTATAATACATTAAAAATTGAGGTGAAAGGGGTCCCCAATTCATTAAATACAGATAATACATTATAGGGACGAAATAAAATGGAAATAAGAACTTAGTATGAAATTTTAAAGGCACACCACAAAAAAAGAGAAATTGAAAGGAAAAGTGATGTTTTGAATTCCTTTACCTTGAAGAGTAACTTATAATACTATATGATAGGGATCGAGGGGTATTGAGGACTTGTTTTGAAGAATCATTGGGATGTATAACTATAATAACTTTGTGGATGATGAATTTTTAGTGAATAGAAACGATGGAATGAGTGGCTATTTATAAAAAATGTGAGGGAATTTTTATTATTATTTTCCAAGGACTCCTCATTACTAGTATTGGAAAAATTGTGTTCTTTACCTTGGTAGTTTTCTATGGTATTGACCACATGGAACACCTCATATCACATTTTAATTAAAAAAATGTGTACTATCATTTAAATTTATAGAATAAATAATTATGATGTAATTAAATACATCGACAACTCAAAACTATATTTTTTCTATTCACCGAAAAACAAAAATATATTATAAAATTATCATAAATTCACAAAAATATAATATCAATGTTCTTAATTAGAATATGACATTTATTTCATCATAATAAATCTATAATTATGATAAATGAAACTTTTAACTATAAAAATGCTTAATTATAAAAAAATAATAGCATATAGAAAAGGGGTGTTTTTATGATAGTATTTCATTATAATAAAAATTTTAATATAAAATTAGTTTAATATAATAACTTATATCACTCTGAAAATTAACATTTTTTCCTATAAATTCATATTTCCAAAATCAATCTATGTTTTTAAGAAAAACTATTCCTAAAATTGAAATTATGATATAACAATTTTATTTAAAAAAAGGGATTACATTTTAAGTAACCAGGGACTTAACATATAACCCCCATAAACACCAACATAATACCCAAGGGTATGGTTTATGATGGTGGTGGACTCTTGGGGTGGTTTAGATAAAATCGACTGGGTTGTAATCTCCAATAACATGAACTTATTTCATCGTTGATTTCATTCAAGCTTTACATGTTCATGTTCAGCCTGGGCTTTGTCCAAAATGAAGCCCAATGACGTTTCCTCCTTCCAATGCTCCGATAAATGGGATTTGTATGGAAATAGTATACTGGATGAGGCCATATACTCTTCTTTGTACATTAATTATCCATTAACACTTCTATTTTTAAACAATAATTATAACATTTAAAATTATTATTGTTTCCAACGTTCATATAAGTTTCAGAACTTGATCATCACATTTCATTTATAAGTTTATATTTTTATTGATTATGGCATATTAAAACATACATTCTCAGGAAACAAAATATTACTCAAATGTTCTGGTATTTATAACTTCACATGGAATAAATCATGTATGAAATTATTTGAATTCCCTATTCACATACGGTCCATGAAATAAAACCTTAAACTTTATGAAATAAATCAATGAATTATGACATTAAACTGTTTTCCTCTGCCTATATTCTTTGTTGTACAACACTAAAATGCATAGCCTGACATCCCTAATGCATGACATTAAACTATCGCATTACCCTGCATGGAATCGAGATGTCTTATATGTTAAGTACGAGGTGAAATGAAAATTTTACGCCACAACCTTAATGTGGTATACCTTAAAATAATCTTGATATTCATCACCCCCTTGTCTTAAGGTGTATGTGTGGCACATGGGCCTCTTAGGCATCATTCAAATCTTGTTTTACCTCCCACATTGCATGTATATACCCTAATAATAACTATTTTCCATAGTCCTTGAAACATTAATCTAACGTGTTCTCTATAGTCTATGATACATATCTATAAACTATTTTCCGTAGTTAGTGAAAAACAAAAATAAAATGTTTGTACTACCTGGGATTGGATCGCACTTTCTGATGTGATCATTTCTATACCCCATGTCCTTCCTAATTTAAATTTTTGTTTCCTTTCAAATCCAAACTAACTCCCTAATGGTTTGGTCTCATACAACCTTGTCTCACCTCCCATCCCGGGGTAACAACCCAATGAATCCTGGGTGAATAATTGATGATCTTATGTTTTGAACATGGTTAGAATTTGATTATGCATTTTCTAACCCCATTGTTGACTGGTGTTGTTGGGTCCTTGTGTTTTTAACGTGGTGAATAGTCCATCCCTATTCATTAGTCACCCCTTTATCCTAATCATGAATGTATTAACTAAACTCATTTACACTTCTCAATGTTATGGTGCAATTCCAAACCCTTGGCATCATCCCTCTATGCTCTATCATGTAAGGAGATCCCCAATACCATTTCTTTTTTCCCACACTGAGAATGGCCCATGTTTTCTTAGGTGTCTAATATGTTGTGAACCGTCATGTCCAAGATACCTAGAGTAGCCTTGGATTCAAATTATATGACAATAAACTAAGAGAAAATAGTATAAGAATCACCACTACAAACTGTATGAGAGCCTCATTGGGAATATGTGTTTAAGTGTTTGGCCTTCTTCAACCTCATTCACATTAGTTTTTACCACTCTTCTATGCCACATACTCCCTTCTTGGGAATCTCCGTCCCTAGGTCTTCCTCAATTCAATGTAGTACAAACATAAACATTGTAAAAATTAATATCCAATGAACGTTAAATGGTACAATGTTTTTTCCTTACTATATGAAATTAAACCATGTGTACAATATCCACAATGTGTGCCATCGGAAATTTTTTCTATCATCTACACTGCATGATGTGAAACCAAAAATGTTTTAGGACCTTTCCTTAGGGGTCATCTTCCCCATGTTGATTTTCTAATACATTGTTCACATTTTCTGATGTTTCTAAACATTTGAGATGATGACCCCTTAAAAAATTGGTTTTCTCTTTCTTCACAATAATTAACTTATACAAATATTCTCTAAGTTTTGGTGGTTTAATTCCCAGAGTGATGGAATCCTTTCAAACATTCCATAAATCTATTTCTCTTCTTTGTGTGCCCCTATTTATTATCCTCATCCTCTCCATATCTATTGACACCTACTAATGGATTTGCATCATGCCACATTGGTTCACCAATCATCATGGGCCAGTGAAAAATAATTATTCTGATGAAATTTAGAGATAGGTTTCTTATTTTGAACATAGTCAATGATTGAACTTTTTTTCTTTTTTCACCTTTATAGGATAATGATATAGATGTTGCATTTGAATCACGATGAAAAGTTATCCCATATCACCCTTCAATTATCTATTTGTTCAAAATACTATGTATTGTGATTCACACTTCTCATTACTCTTTGTTTGGAGAGATTCCAACTCCAAAGGAGTTGTCCCACTCAAGAATTAGAGCATGTTTTTAAAAGAAATTTGGTTGTTCTAAGAGCCATGTTCTCTAGCCACGACCTCTATCAAGACCAAACACTCTAAATGGATAATCAATATTATAATAAGCTGAGCATTTGATTATTATAAGGAATTATCATAAAAAGTGAACAATTATGTGGTCGTCTATTATTTCTCACACCATTCAAGTCCACACGAGATTAGGGATTTTTCATTAGTTATCTCATAAGTATTATTGATGTGAGATTATTGAATAAGGAAAATAAATGCGTCCATTCATGAAAAAGATTCAAAGAAGGAAAAAAATTGCAGATATATCTAGGGACATCAACACATTGGTGCCTTTTATAAGTTATAGAACTATTTCCCGTATTGTTGTATTGTTGTAATTGAGTGCTACAACACCAAAAACAATTGATGTGTGGATTGTATGGTCTTATTCCACTTCTTGAGTTTCACTTCCTTAGCTTTACTCCAAATTCTTCATGGGATGCATATGTCCAGTAGGCTGATTCCCATTTATCTGTAAAGTTTACACCCTAGTGTAAATACCTTATGTCATTCCTTCCATTCAGTAGGTTCCCCAAGACCACTTTTTTGATCTTTTGGTAATGTGGTAGAGGCATATCATCCTCATGATTTTCCCTATTAATGTTATTTAGGTGGTCCTAGAGGTTTTCTTCTATAATGGTTGATTGGTCATTCGAAATGTGGCCATCTATAGACCTACACCACTAGAGCTTCCTATGTATTCCCGTGATGTAGTAGGTTGGTTTTTCCAAGACGGTCGATGGAATAAATTCCTCATCACTTAAATACAAACTATATAGCAGTAGTCTCTTACACAGGGGACATTCGGTCCAATCCTACAATAAATGCTGACTCATCGATTCATGGTATGAGGCTCTTTGATAGTATTCCCCAATCATGATGTTATCCAAAATCTCTATTCTTTAAGAAACATATGCAAGAAACTCCCAATTAGCTTCTTGTAAATCCATTGAAATTGTGACTTAGTTATTTTTAAAGACTAGTTTGTGGAGGACATTCGTGAAGCATATTTGTGGAGCACCATTTATGTAGCTCCATAATGAACTGAATGTTTTTTAGTGAAATTTTCAAAGAGCACATAGTTTATAGGTCTATATCACAGTACAACATTCTCAAAAAATAATAAATATTTTTCTCAAAGCATGTTTTCATGAATAAGGATCATATAGGGAATGAGCCTCGTGAAAAGAGACCACTGTCTATTTTCGTCACATGAACTCAGGAATGTTTTAGGGATTTGGTCCATTATATTTTTAGATGGATTGAATCTTTGGATTTAAGATGGTCTTCTTGTTTTGGATAATCATATGAATTATTAATGAATGAATGTTGTGAATGATCTTCATAAAAGCTAGAATAATGATAAAAAAATTGGTGGGTTTCCATTAGAATCCCACCTCTTTTTCAGGTTAGATCCCATTATGAGGGGGAAATTTATTGGCACCGAAATACATTCCATAGGATTATTAAAAGAAGATATATCCATTTAGAATAGAAATGGACCCAAATGGCCCAAGAATCACTCTTAATGGTCTACTTCATGGTGCCCTTTCACGAAGACCCCTCTTTGTCTATGAATACGCAATGTCCCGATAGAATTCTTAGTGAGTCCAATTGTGCTCCATGACCATGAAATGTATTGAAACTATAAATCGCGAGTAAAAAGAATCCATGACTATTTATTATCCCCAAACATTCTCTTCAAACAACATCCCAACATCAAAATCCCCATTTCATATAAACACCCAACTCATTCATATATTTTAATGACAACTACCTAACCTCTGATCTACCGAATTACTTCAAATTCATGAATCACCCTATGAATCGCAAGATAAACCAAATGTGGATCATCCGAGGTACCTGAGCATTAGAAAAACCACTTACACATGTTCTTAGATACCACAACCTTAGGTTGGGATTCCTTTCATGAAAGCATATTCCCTCAGTGGGTGAAGAATGCCCTTGTGCATACTTGAGGCTACATGAAGCAGTAATCCATAACATAAAACAGCTTTCCCAAGCTAGAACATCATCCATATATAGGGTCACCATGTTTCATTGGGACCATCCCTTCAAAAATATCCTAAACATTTCAAAGAACCTAATCTTTATGATGAACCCCTCTATATGGACCCCCTAAATCATGAAACCTCTCTACTGGTCGTCTATACGTTTCCTCCCTTAATGAGATACATCATGGTGAGGGTCAAGTGATCCATTTCTCTATAACCATAAGGTATTTGTTTAGATACACCTCAATTCTCCATGTGACCTATTCTCCCCATTAAAGAGGCCCACTCCATTCAATGTGTGGCATAAGAATCTCAATGACCAATTTATTTTTAGTAGAGGTACACTAATCCCCGTAGATTTTCAGCATTTGGATATTAAGGTGGACCTCATGACTGGAAAATCCTCCACACCATCAAATCCTAGAATTTTGGAATCCATTCCCATCCAAATGGTTTAGGTTGAATGATTAAGTATTCCCAAGGGGTCGGAGTGAGTACCCCACACCCACACTACATGATGTAAATAACACCTAACCCCAATGTCATTAGTACATGCCATTAAACAGTAGTTGCATCCCATTATATTAATTTGGTATTCCCCATCACTAACCCTCATTGGATATCATTTTGGTATGACCATTATTCTATTGGATGTTCCTCTTGTAATCCCCACACACCTTTGATATGATTATCTATGTATGAGTGTCAGGGAATGGGATATTCCTCTCATGGAATGAAATGTTCTTAAGGAATATCCCATGAGAAAACCCCCCACTCACATGGAATGAAATCCTCCCAAGGTATTTTCTATGTAGAATCCCCTAATAATAACTCATTGGTTTATCTGTAGTGACACAACCACCAGGTCTAATACTTCCTATTATTTCTATCATCGAGCATGACTCACGTGTGATTAGAGGTTAGTAGCAACCATGAAAACCAACCTCTACTTACATGTACCCCTCCTATACTGAAGCCCTATTATTCCATTCCGAATGACCATCCCTCCTGGTGTATTCCCTATCATGTACCCTCATT
Source organism: Viscum album (assembly GCA_963277665.1). NCBI lineage: Eukaryota > Viridiplantae > Streptophyta > Magnoliopsida > Santalales > Viscaceae > Viscum > Viscum album. Next base: position 2,105,847,958 of record OY728165.1, read on the forward strand.
CGAGAATATTTCATGCGTAGTCCCTAACTTTGTGGGCCACTTCTATATGCCTCCTTCTAAGGTGTACGACCCAATTATCCTATATAACCATGTGGGATTTTATTCTCAACTAAAAAATATATGTAGGAAGGCTATTCAAGGTCTAAAACTATAATTCCATCCATTCCACCTCACACTTCATTCACATCCATCCTGATTTTAACGAGGCTGCCACATCTCGGTGAAATCATGCCACCCATCCTAGTAGATTATATGTGTAATCCCCGTTCACTTCATCACTTATGCTAATAGTACATGGGAATTTGAATTTATAAACCCCCAAAAATCCAACCTTGGGAAATACTCTTGGGAAGTGAAACTTCCAGTAGTAATCCCCATAGGATACCTTTTCAAATTATGTGGGTTTGGATCCATGAATATTCAAGCGGATCATTATGATGAATCTTTGGGGTTCAATCTCGACCAATGGTAAACCTTGATTCCCCCTCCTCGGGGTGTACTAACATGATCATACATCTTGGCGTGACATGTTGAATTTATAGGACAAAAATATTGGATCTTCCTCCATGGGGCATTTTGATCAACCCACCTGGTAAAAATTTGAGGTGTCCCTTCCTATGGATACATCTACATTATCAACCACTATGGAGCATTATTCTCATCCTAATTCTTCTCATCATCATTATGCCTCTATTGGATGGTAAACTTGAATCCCATCTCATGATGATAGTTCATTATAAAAATGATATTCATGAGCCGAATGATCTTGAATATATTTGTTTTGAATTCAACAGCTCATGATAGACATGGGATGCATCGAGTTACATGCCCGAGATAACTCTATATATGTGACCAATGATCCTAGTTTCCATAAACTCCCACAATTCCCAATGTGGATACTCAACATACTAAAGGTTCATTTCCTATAAAGACCCATTAGAATGTCTATATAGAATTGACATAATTAATCAGTGTCCAAAAATAGATATAATAGTGAATGAGTTTAAGAAAAATGTGTTAATCTTTAAGGGAGACCATGACTAGAAGTTGGGTTCAAATGAGGAATCCATTTATGGATGAAATGACATACCATCATCCAATTTTGATCAAGGAGCAAACATCACCAATAAAAATTATGAATTTTTCAATCATTTGGAAATATGGAATGTAAGGTAATAGAGAAACACCATTATCATGAGGATACACATGGTGATGGTCCTTGGTGAATTCAATTGAAACATAACATCTAATAGATATCACCTTTTTCAAAACTTACAAATCATTTCAATGAGCATAATTTATTTTATTCATGGGTGATGGTTGAGAAATCATTTGAGATATGATTGATGATGTTCCTACCCTAACTATTACCATGAACATCCATTGAAAATTTAGAAATATTGGATCCTTTTTAATTATCATAATTGATAATGATTGAGGATCCTTTATAATTAGAGCATATTCCACTTTATATTCCACCCCAGGATGATTGTGGATTAAGAATTCATAATCCTTGATAATCTCTAACCATATTCCCTAGAATATATTATGCTCCTTCTATGTGAATATATATTTGATACTCTTATTATTAGTATATATCTCACTCTTATCCCCATAAATATAATATTGATATATTTTCAATGTAAATATTACTACTTCTAACTCTAAATCATACGTTGGATAGTTTTTCTCTTGAATTATCAATTTTTATGGGGCATAATATATAAATTTATCTTATTTAATCACTTTATATCATGATTCATTCATTGAAGAATCAATGTATACAACAATTAGTTCACCATTTATTGGAATTATAATTACCAGAGTAATGAGAAGCATTTTTTTTTCAAATACTAAATGTAGTATGCGGATTTAGTGGTCTAGAAAAACTATTATCCCTTTATAGTTGTACTGGTTTGAGGATTTTAAAATCAGTATAACTTCTTCAAAAATCATTGGTAATACCTAGATAGACCAAGGAAAGTACATATCTCTATTACCAATGTTGGCACGAGACACTCTTCATTTTACATTGTCTTGGAAGTGGCCAAAAATATTCCTTTGTAAGAAATAACATGACCCTGTAATTCTAAATTCTCCATTCATAACTAACATTTAATTTACATTGAATGTAGTTTATCCTTCACATAGTCTTTAGCACTGTATTAAAATTCTCCTCATCTACCTCCATTATCATTGAGTATATCAGAATATAATTCTTAAATAATACAAAAAACATCATGAGGTAAGCATTTAAGACTATATTAATAACTAAATGAATATTGATGTAGAATTTGTTAGTCATAAATGAATCACTATGTAATCATAGTGTCCAAAAAAATTCCAAATAAATCACAAGAATATCTTACTTATTCTCCATTAATTTGTGATATCATCATTGAAGTTCCACATTAGAGAAATACGTGTCCCCATGTAGTTGGTCAAGCATTAATTTTTTCAATGTTAGGGGATATTTTTTTTAATCATGCTTTTTTCAAGCTCACAATTATCAATGTAGACACACATCGATTCATAAATCTTCTTGAATAAGAGGACTTCGAAGCACCATGGTGAAGCACTCAAGTGTATAATACCCTTCTCCAGATTACCTTGTAATTTTTTTTATAAATGTCTCTAACTTAATGGTGTATATTATATAATGTTTCTTTTATATAGGAAAAGATATTTGATGAAGTTAGATTGAGACCTCAAACTCTTAATCATGAGGTTTACTGGGAAATTATTCGAGGAAAACACTAGTGCAGTCTCTCACAGTCGGTATGTCATGGTGCACGATCCTCTATTTTGTATCAATAATTGAAAATAGATACTATTTCTCATAAAGTAATCATATACAAAATTGATATGATGATTTTGAAGGAGATTCATCTTCCAACATAAATTTGTACATAATTGGAGGATTCTTTTAGATGTGAAGAGTGATCTCCCTTTCTCGATAATAGATTTTGTCTTTCTATAATCATAAACAATCCATACCCAATTTAGAATAAAACTATACCAAAATAAGTAAGACATTATTTTTTGTGTGGTTCATTCCACAAACATTAATTCGGAGGAGTTATATACTTTGGATGCAATAATTTCTTTATTTTCCATTCTCACAGATAATTCAGCTTTCATATTTTGAGTTGGTGTATGAATTGTTTTACTAAACATGAAAGAATTGAATGAATACATGAAAACATGTCAAATAGTAAATTCAATATTATTAAATGAATAATCACTGTACCTATTACCACTTCATTTTCAAGTTCTACTTTGGTAGTAGTGAATGCATTTTCCATTAATTGTTTCCTGAGAGGTTGTTTTATTGATTTACACTAAAAAATATTTTCTTAGGGATATGAATCACATAATTAACATGTTACTTACAGTTCAAATATTCAATATAGTATGAGTTTTGATCTTAACAATCCTTTATTCTTCCACATTTGTGGGCTTCTTCATATCCCTTCAGAATTATTTTTCGGAAGCCCCTATCTTCCACATTTGAAGAATCTCATGGTTCCTTTTATAAAATTCATTGGATACTTCTTCCCACACTTTAGAAACATGATAATTTTAATATTCGTTACATCCTGGGATTTATATATTGACCCTCCCATATTAAAAACAATTTTCCATTTTTTATAGTTTGGCCCACGAGACCACTGAGAGCCTCCAATCTGCATTTAATCATTAAGTTAACAACAAACATTCTCTACACATATTTCAATTTCTCGACTCGCTAACACTTTATTTAGACTCTGATTTTGTAAATTAATGAAGTTATCCACATTTATTTAAGTGTTCATGAAAAATATGGAGGTCTATCGGGAAATCCTTATAATGTTTTATTCATATTCCCCAATATACTTTTTTTTATTTTTTCAGTCTGAGGAACTCCCTTTCCACCATAAGATGAAGAGATTAGGAAAAATATTCAATGGAAAATTTTTTCATTAAATATATTGATTGAATGGAATACATTTCCCTTTTATACATTTTGTTTCCCATTAGTTTCCATCCTGGATCAGCTTACCCATTAAAATGATATACCTCTAGTACGACTTTATCTTCTTCTAAGAATTGAATGAAAGTCCTTATCTTATCAATGGAGTTAATCAATTGTTCTACAATGATGGGATCAAAATATCCACTAATATTGGGAGGCTATTGTCACACAATGTATTCAACCACAATTTTTTTTCATAGGATAAAGAGGTCATTTAAAACAATTCAATTTGTTATTCATAACATGAACATGTTTTCCTAGTACTATTATGATGTTTTTGTCACCCATTCCCAAAAAATTTGGCATTTACAAAGGGTAATAATCACAAATCCTATAACATAGATTATTGAAATGAGTTATCCTATTAAAAACAATTAATTATAAAATATAAATCACAATTAGGGGATTAAATTCATAGATAATAATCATACAAAAAAGAAGCACTGAACGAAGAAGGATAAACATATATATATGGAATGTATATAATAAAATGTGATTCCCTAAGTTTCAATCTAGTATATCAATTTTGATATAAATATCCATAGGGTTATTACTAATGTTTTATAGTCCAAATATCAAAAAAATAATTATTCCTTGATCTAATACAATCTATAATATACCTATCATTTTAAACATATTTTTACAAGATTTTAAGCATATTTAAGCATGAAATTGAATCCCTGCATTGTAACGTCTTGTATCCTTGGAAGATTATGAACTTAATCTGAAATAATGAAATAGAAACAAAATATTTTATTTAATATCTATAAAAATCACCTAAAATCCTATTATGTATTACATATCTATATAAATACATGATTAAAACAGGAACCAAAAGGTTGAGATACAAATCCCAATAAGGGAATAACTAATGGAATAAATCATAACACATGGGTTAGAATCCATAACATGATGACATAAGAAGGAATGAAACATGAATAAACATAAGAAAGCATAAAATATTAAAAATGAGATAATGTTTTCATGTCATATTAGGCTTTTGGAAACAACATAAAACATGACCCAATCATGATTCAAGGCCAACTACCAAGACTATTGCACATGGAAAACAAAGTCCCATGAAGGAATCCATTTCACTCTATATCCCAACATTATGTCTCATGAAACTAAATATTACCCAACACATTGGAGAACTATTTGGTAACACCAAGAAAAAAATATACCTAAATATGTGTGTAATATGAAGAATCAACCATAAATATAAGGGTTACCCATGGAATGATATGGTTAATTTAATCATGTCACATATCATAAAAAATGGTTCTATGATAAATGTTTTCAAGAAATATGGGAATTAAAACATACATTGATATTAATAAGGTAAAATAGAAATATCTCATGATAAATGAACTCCAAATTAAGTTAAAAAATGTAAAAATACTTTTTATGAATCTTTTTTAAAGAGTTTCATTAGAGAAATTTAATGAAAAATATTAATGATTATTTAATGAAGGAAAATTAATAATTATTATCATAAAGAATAATAAAATATTATTTTTTAAGATAAAAATATTGATCTTATTGAATTGTTGTTGTCTTAAGATAGATAATGGACTGTACAAGAAAATGGATATGAAATTAGGAAGTTCCCTGTATCCAGGTTTTCTTTTCCAGATGAATCGAAAAGGGAACATTATAAAACATGTATTTACCCATCAAGGAAGCATGCATGTAATAGGTTGAATATGTTTTGAACAAATAAACACAATATTGAATAATTATATTAGAATAATCTCAATTTAAACTGGTGTAAAGTGAGAAAAATCTTAACCAATGGTAATTGGGAAGTTATGAGAGAATCCATTACCTCAGGTTGGAAAGTGTTTTTCACATGTACATAATGTTCTAGAAAATAAAATTAAATAAATTAATTAATTAATTTAGAAACTATAATAAATTTATTTAATTTATTATACCTTTTTTATATTTGTTTCTGGCTATTATGACAAGTTATATAGTTCAATTCTGTCATTCTAGGTGAGTTCGTTTACTTAGACTTTGATATCGGTTTACTTGTTTACCAGAATGGAAGTTTATGTAAAATAAGAATAATTACCCAGAATTGTAATTATATGTTATTAATTAATATAAGTTAGTTTAAATGGTCTTAAATATATATATTTTATATGTTATGATGATGATTCAAAATAAAAAACATTAATGTAAATGGTTTAAATTATTTTAGTAGTTTTTATGACCATCCAGATCTTATATTAGTTCATTTAGTAATATGTTTATTTATTGGGTCATAAAATTATATGACTTATATTAAGTGTAAAATGTTTTAACTTAACCATAAATTTGTTTTTATGATCATCCATGAAGGTGGTAATGGAAAATGAAAACACATCATCCATGATAATGGAAATCGACACATCAGGGATAATGTTTTCATTTCTAGAATAAAAGTAGTGGGAGAAGAGGATTGATGTTGGATGAAAAATTAACATAATAAAATAAAAGAATATATATGATACTGTAATTATTATGTCACTTGTATAAGGGTAGTTAATTAGTGGATAAGAAAAAATATAAAATTGAAAAAAAACTAAGAGAAAACAAAAGAAGATTTTATATCTTGAATTTCTTCTCCTTGAAAACCTCTTTGAGCCACTTGGATATGGTAATTTTTTTAGAGAAAAACATCATGGATGTGGGGAGAGTATTGGTTATAGAATTAGGTTGAATATTAACAATATGAATTTATTTGAAGGAGTGAGTAGAGGAGGTGGTGATGAATGGTATTTATAGTGGGAGGACATGGATATTTCAGATTATTATAATCATTATTATTTTATTTTGGATCAATACATTAAATAGTGTAGAAAATTATTACAAAATATATTAAATAATGATTTATATTTCTTTATAATGGTTCTTACAACATCCATACATTAAAAAGTACTAAAAAATTATGTATTTCGGCAACATTGTAAATAATCAAAATTCACTATTCACAAAAAATCGATCTATTTTTGAATGATCCAAAATTTACACTCTAAACATATTTTAACTTGTATAAATAATAAAAGAACTCAATTTTAGGTAAATAATTTCCTAAATAAGATTAAATTAATTTTTAATTTAAATGATCATTTGTTCAAAAAATACCATTTTTAGTATTATAACAGATATTATGACACTTTGAGAAAAATAATTAATGTATCATAAAATTATATTATAATAATAATTAAATAAATTAATAATTTATGATTTTTGAAATAATTTGTTAAATAATTATATTTATTATAAAATTTTAAATAAACATGTACATTTCACAAAAATACCAATACTTTATTTTTTATTTTTAAAACATTTATTTACTTATACTATGATATAATTATATCATATGTTAATTTATATGATTCAAAAAATTTTAATTAACATTCATAGGTTAGGTTACTATTTTATTAGCTATGTTACTATTCTTAGTTGTCACATTACTATATTAATGGTCATGTTACTATTACATTGTATAGCTTCCCTAATCTCTAAAAATACATATTATTTCATTGATTATACATTTTTAACGTTTTTAATCTATTATCTAGGTTTTTTATGTTATTTTTAATAAATTTCATAATTATAATATGTGAAATTTCATTAAAAAGAGTTTGGGTTGTTACATTCTTCCCTAGTGATGAAATTTCACACTAGAATGTTTTTTTAACATACCAAGGTGAAAAAATGTGAGGGTACATTAACTTCATTTATTTCCCCAGTAACCATGTTTGCACTACATACAAATGGTTCCCCCATAGTACATTGACCAGGTGATTATTATTATTTCATAGAACATTATCTATATGGTCGATGATCTTCACAGACTTTTTGTCATAGGAGAGATCATTTTCGAACTATACCACTTAATAATTCATCATATATGATGGATCTAGTATGTACTTAGTTAAGAATGATATCTGAAACAAATAATATAAATGAGGAATGGTTGCTGGTAGAGGTAGTGGATAAGAAACAAATCTTATGTGATCCATTATATAAAAGGGTTCGATGTTCTTTGGATTCCTAATCAGTTTCAACACTAAGGATTTCCTATTTCGAAGACCTTAGACATTTTTTGAATGTCCACATCATTTATTTGAGGATTCATAATTTTCAACGTAATAAATGGTTGAGAAATAATGTGAAAAAGGTTTATTATGTTCCTCACCCATTGATTACCATGTCTATACATTTAAAATATATTAAATATGGATCCTTATAAGTTTTCGTTATTGATAATGTTTTAGGATCCTTTATACTTAGAGAATCTACCATTTTATTTTCCTTAAATGGATGATAGGGGATTGAGTAGTAATAATCCTTGATGAACTTGATATTTCATCAGTGTCTCAGATTTTTCGCCTTCTATGTTAGTATATATTTTATTCTCTTATGATCATTATATATCGTACACTTCTCCCCAGAGTTAATGCTTCATGATTTTCACCACATAGATGACAACATCCAAATCCCGATCTTGAATGGGATAGTTTTTCACATATATTTTCAATTTATTTGTGGCATAAGCTATAAAATTATCATTTTTCATCATAAAACATAGTATTAACTTCTTTGAAACAACACTATTTTCCACAAGTAGTTCCCCACTTTTTGTAATTGTGAGTACTATCACAGTGATAAGACTCGTCTTCAAATATTTAGAGCAGTTTTCAAATTCACTAGTATATTAAAACATTTATCCATTAAGATTCATATTTTTTAGTAGGTTTTATAATCCTGATATGTTATTTAAAAATCATTGATAATACCCATCAAGACCATGATACTATTGATCTCCATTACATATGTAGTCCAGGTCCACTCTTCGATTTCCTTAATTGGAAGGTTCCAAATATATTTATTTTTTCATGAAATTACCAATCAATGTTATTTCACCCATTCATAATAAAAATTTACAATAAATATCATATATTTTATCTATTCACAAATTCTTTATCAGAGTATTCCAATTTTCCATGTGTTCTTTCTTTATCTTGGAGTATCTCATATTATCATCAATAAAGACAACAATAAATTTGTTGAGATAATCTCTAAAGGCATATTTTAATTAAATCAATGAGTACTTATGGAGAATTATTTTGTACAAAATATGTCATTGTGAGCTCATAATATCCATATATCATTTTAAATTTTTGTCTAAAAACTATCTTCCTTTTTTACCTTTAATTGGTGATATCCTACCAGATTGTCCACCTTAGAGAAATACATGGCCCATTTAGCTGATTGAACAAGTCATATCTTCCTGTAAGGGGATACTTGTTTTTTATCATTATATTTTTGATCTCATGATAATAAATACAGTGGTACATCTATCCATCCGACATCTTGACTAATAGGACTAGAACACCCCATGGTAAAGCACATGGGAATATAAAACCCTTGTACATATTTTAATGTCACTACTTATTTAGTTCCTCTAATTAAATGGGGTCTATTCTATTCGGTCCCTTTGATAAAGGAAGAGATCCCAGAATAAGTTCAATTATGAACTCAACCTATCTGTCATGAGGTAAATTGGGAATTTTTTGGGGTAACATGTATTTCCAGTCCCTCACAATCAGTTTCTCAATGAGTATAGTCTTATACTTTTCATAAATAATTTGATATAGAAATGCTTTTTTATAAAAATAATATCCAAAATTGAGATGATGATTCTGAAGGATATTAATCCTCCTCCATATATTTTTATATCATTAAAGGTTGCTTCAGGATGGGAAGAGTGATCTAACATTCAAGAAAATTTATTATTGAATTCTATAACAATATCCATTTCATGCCAAATATAAAATCAAAGTCCACAAATCAATGTATGAATTTTTTGGGATGATCATTCCACAAACGTTAAAAGAGGAGGAGTTATATGCTTTGGATGAAAAAATTTTCCCATTTTATATTCTATTAGATAAATCAATAAAATTATTTTGAGGTAGTGTTTGAATAGTTCTACAAAAATTTCAAGATATTAGTGAATGCATAGAGACATAATCAAAATGTACACTTGATATTCTTGAATGAATAATTAGTGTACCAATAAAAACATAATTTTTGGGTTTCACATCAATAGTAGTTTTTGAATGTATCCTTGCAATTTCCTTGGAGGTTGTCGTTGATTATTTCCTATATTAAATATCTACTTAGTGAAATGAATCACATAATTTTTATGTTCCTTATAGTTGAAATCCTATAGTACAGGCTGAATATCGATTTGATCCTTGATTTTTTTCTTCCCCATTTGTAAGATTATTAATTTACCTTTAGAAATTAATTTCTATATGAACCTATCTTCCACAATTTATGTGTCTCCTGGTTCCCTTTATATAGTTCCACTGATGCTTCTCCCCACACTTTGGACACTTCACATGATGAATTTTCTTTCCATCAGGGGATTTATCTATTGATCTTTCCATTTTAAAATCTACTTTTTATTTATTAACTATGGTCCCATGGGATCACAGAGTGACTCCAATCATCAACTTAACCATAAGATAATATGAAACAATATCCACATTGGTGTTGAATTATAGAATTTTTAATTCTATCATAAACATAGAATTAGTATTCTAATGAATTAATCTACCTTTAGATTCTTGTTTATGATAATGATTAAAGAATATAATATAGGCCTTGTAATTTTTTTTCTCATACAGACTGATAGAATCATATTGTTTTTACATCTATCCAAAGAAAATTCATTTCAATCATAAGACGGAGAGCTCAGGGAAAAATAATTTGAAAATTGTTTTTTATGAAAAAATTTATTTCCCTGAATAAATTACCACCTTAGAATTCTTTATTTTGATTAGATTCCACTACTGATCATATTCTACATAAAAATTATGGATCACATGTATGAATATATCTTCATATACACATCGAAAGATAGATATTATCATCTTGATTGTGTTAATCCTTTGTTCTATGATGGTGGTATTATAGGATCCACAAAATATGGGAGGCCCTTTTCACATAAATGAGTCGGTTGATACATTATCTTTCTTAGGAAATGGAGGTAATTCACCCTGATTAAATTTAATTTTCCTAACATGATTCATTTTTCTAGTAATAAAATGACGTTTTGAGCACCCGTTTCCATCATATTTGGAATTTCATTAGGGGAATCCTTAAATCTTCTATCATATTGATTATTGGGATGAGTAGTTATATTTATAACCATTAATTAAGAAAATAATGAATAATTATGGTGTCTTGAATAATTATCTAATAATAATATTAAAACGAACTATTGAACATAAAAGGATAAAATTATGAATGAAAATTATATCATAACATGCCATTCCCTATGTTACAATAATCAATATACATGGTAATATAATTATCCAGAGTGTTCTTACTTAAGTTTTCTAATCCTAATCACCAAAAATAACTATAAAATTTTCTAATACCAAATAATATGACCCCATATTTTTATATACATTTCAACATGCTTTCAAGAATAATTAACCATGAAATACACACCAAATATTGTAACATCTGGTTTTTTGGAGGATCAAGTATATAATTAGAAAACATGAATTAAAAATAAAAAAATTTATTTCATCTCTATAAATAGAACTTAATTTATTTAATCTCTTACCTATTCATAGGATAACCTGTGTAATAAAAGAATATAAGGGATGATCTATAATTCCCAATAAGGGAATAAACAAAGAAATAAATCCTGGACATGGGTTTGAAAGCATGACATAATGACACAAAATGGATTTAAACAAGAATAGAAATAATAAAGGAAAACGTATAAAACATGGGATAATGTTATCATGTAATCATATTAATGTGGAATAATCATGCAACATTACATAATTATGAGTCATGGATAACTGCAAGGACTGTTGAACACGGCGGACAAAGTCCCAAAAAGGAATGAGGTTCAATGCCTGTCCCAAAATGAACTCTCATGAGACTAAACATTTACCATTTTATTTGAGGATTATCTAGGTGAAACATAAATAATATTTTCATGAAGTGGTTCTCCATAGGAAGAATCAAACATAAACATAAGGGTTTCCGATGGAATGAGATGGGTATCATAATCATGACAGGGAGCATAACAAATGGGTGTATCATACTTGTGCCCATGAAATAATGGATTTAAATAATACAAGAAAACTAATAATTTATAATAGGAATATATCATGATAATTTTTTGTTTTTATTTAATACATGTAAAAATTTTGTTTAAGAATCTTTATGCATGATCTTATTTACTGTTGTTTATGGAAATATATTAAGGGGTCTTTATACTGGGAAAAGTAATAGTTTTTTTCATTAATACAAAATGAACAATGATGGGTTTCAATGATAAAAAGATTTATTTTCTAAAAGTATTTTATTATTTAAACATATAATTTAGTGTAATTGAAAATGGGAATGAAATTTGGATGTTCCCATTAATCGAGATTTCGTTTCGTGAAGAATCGAGAAGGGATCATAACAAAACATGTATTTTCCCATAAAAGATGGATGAATGGATATAGATACATATATTTGGAACATATAAATAGAATTTGGAATAAATATGTTTTATGTATTTATATTTAAATTGGTGTAATGAGAGATATATCACAACCCAAAGGTAATTGGGAGGTTCAGATAGAATCCCTTACCTTATATCCAAAACTGTTCTGAACAAGAACTTAATGTTATGGATAAAAAAATTAAATCCATTATTTAATAAGTTATTATCCCATTATACATTTATTTTATTTAATATAAATTCTTATATTATTTTATTATAATTATTATTATTTATATAGTTCAATTCCATCATTCTGAGAGTGTTTGTTTTATTGGTTTTAAATATTGGTTCACTGGTATAAAAATAGGGATGTTCACATAAAATGATATTAATTCTCCAAAATTGAAATTATAATTTACTAATGAACATAATTTTTTTCAAATTTTCAAAAATATAATTTTTTAATATGTTATGTGGATGATTCATTAGATAACATATTAATGAAAACGATTTACTTTATTTTGGCAGTTTTACAACAATACCGAACCAATATCATTTTAAATAATAAAATATTTATATATTGGTTTTAGAGAATTATATGACTTATAAAATGTAAAATAATAAATGATGAAACCATAATTACATATTGATGTCCATAATTGAATAAGGTAATGGAAAATAAAAATGCATCGTCCATGATGAAAGTAAATTGACACATCATGACAGATGTTTTCGTTTTTTGAAAAAAGGAGGAGGGAAGATTTTTTATGATGGATATTAAAATATAAAAAAATAGAATATAAGTACATATATGGTAATATATTTATCATGTCACTGGGATAAAGTTATGTGTGAATAAAATAATAAAATAATATAAATTGAAAATAATCTAAAATAAAATGAAAGAGGATTTTACATAATGAATTTATTTTCTTTGATAACCTCATAAGGAATCTTGGATTTGGTATTTAGTTGATTCAAAAGGATCCTGGACATCAGGGAGGGGATTTTGAGGAGTATATAGTATAATTTGGATAATATTCAATTCTTGGATGGTGTGAGGAGTATAGGTGGAGAGGGGTGATATTTAATGTGGGAGTAGAGGGGTTTATATTATTACATTCATTATATTATTATTTTGGATCGATAATATCAATAATTTTGACTCTTAGAACAAATTATATTAAATAATTAATCATATCTCTATGTTATGGTTCTTATGTCATCCTTTCCTCAAAACTGACTAAAAAAATGAGGTATTTATCTTACATTGTAATTTATCATATTTCAATATTAACAAAAAAACAACTATTTTGGAAAAAACAAAAAAATTAATCCTAAATATTTTTTTATGTGTAGAATTGAAAAATGTATTCCATATTACTAAAATAATTTAATAAATATAATAGAATTATATATTCATTAAAATCAACATTTATTTGAAAATATCAATTTTACTATTATACTCAATTTTATGACATTATGAAAATAGTAATTAAAGACTCATAAAATTATATTATAATTATTATAAAACAAATTATTAATTTAGAAAAATAATTAATGAAAAAACATTTTTAATATCATTATATGAATTATAAAATTTTAAATAAAAATTTAAATTTCACAAAAACACAAACAATTAATTTATCATTTTTAAAAAAATTATTTACTTATACTATGACATAATTATATTGTGTTTTGATTTATATGATACATAAATTTTATTTATACTTTCATATGTGGGGTAACTGTTATATTGGCAGAGTTAATATTCATAATCGTCACATTACTATTATGATGGTCATGTTAATAATACAATGGTATAGATTCCTTGATTAGCTAAAATTCCACTTATTTCATTTATGATTCATTTTAATGATTTTATTGTGCTCCATATGTGATGTATGTGTTTTAGAAAATATAAAAAAAATATAATAATTGAAATTTTATTATTAAAAGTTTGACTTATTACACACTAAGACTCAAAATTGTTGGGTTCCATAATTAAAAAATAGATTTACACCCTCTGATCTACAGCCATATTTTTTAAAAACAGGGATATAAGAGGGTATTGTTAATCGGTTATTGAAAAACCTTTGACATAGATCTATTTAGGACATTTTATAGTCATAATTTCAGTAAACTCGAGTTATATGTATACTTAAAATAATCATTATCTAAAACCATTATAAGCTGGGGAAATGGGAAAGTTTTAGGAACATCCACTATTTCGATGGAAACTGGAGGCAACACCTATTTCAATGGGTTAAAAAAACAATGTCCATTTATAAAGATATATCAATTTTTTGAAAAATCCATGTTTGTGAGTTTATCTGTAGAAACATTTTAATAGAACACTGGAAACATCCTTTTATAGAAATAAATTTTCAAATCATTTTATGAAACTATGGAATTTTTTTAACCATTGGTATGGTAAGAGATACTATAGAAATAATATAATTTGGATTCACTAATGGCATCATTTTACTCAAATTGTGTGAATATTCTAAAATGTCATCACTTAACGCAACAATATTTAAAATTGAGGCCATATTTCTACATATTATATATGTATTTTTATTTCTATGAATGTTGAAAAATTAGTATATATGTATATCGATATATTTCAATTTAAGTTTATATATTTATAAATAATAATAAAGCACCACATATGTTAGTGGTTTAACGCTAGGTATAAATTGTGAGAGGTAGAGTTGTCAAATATTGGTGAAATTAATTATTTTATCAAATCCATATTTCTAATAATTATATATGAATATATATATATACACACATATAATAAAATAGTTGTTAGAAATGTAGTGGTAAAGAGTTTGGTGTAATATGAAAGCGATTTCATGGACAAATATGGGTGGTGTCATTTTAATTTTTGATGTTTACAATCACTATTTTTGAAGCAAGGAAAATAGATATCATATGACCAAAGTATAAATAATGATCACAGGTAAGAAAAATTTGATTATTTTGTAGCCATTGTTTTTAAAGGCATAGAAATAGATCCCTACGACCATTGTTTAAAGTGTTTCCATATGTAAGACACATTTAATATCCTATGGAAATTGTTTTTGAAAATGTAGAAATATATTACATATAACCATAGTTTAATCTATGGAAGTAGGTAATCAAACTGTTTTAATGGATCAAATTTCCATGTTTTTTGAATACATGTACATAACTATAAGGACCCAACATTAAAGCATATTCTAACCCATCATTTTAGGCATGAACCAAGTCTATTACACATTTTTGACCTTTATAGGATTGATGTTTTAGTGAAATAGGATATAATACATATATAACATAACACATTCATATAATGATAATACTATGAAATCAATATTAATTTTCATAAATAAAACTTCTTAAAATTAAACATGGATTATTTTTCATGAAATTCATAAAAACACCCAACATGACATACTTGTCCCTTCTACCCATCCATATAACCTATAAAACACATTTTTAAAACTTGGGATGTGCACAAAAAAGCTCAGTAAGGGATATTAAAGATAAATGAATCATTAGTATATTAAATTTTATATACATATGAAAACATAGTCAAAAAGACCTATATCTCAACCATAAAATATCATAAATATAATTTGTGAAAGAAAGAGATTCCCATAAATAAAATAAAACATAAATACTACCATAAAGGTGAGTTAGGGAATTAATTACCTAATATAATAACCCTCATGAAAACATTATGACTTTTAACTCTCACTACTATATTAGAATGTAACCCTCACATCCACCTTTTTGTGTAATCATTGCTGTTACAGTTGGAGTAACCATATGGCCAACCTCAAACATGGACATACCCAATGATTGGAGGGAAATATAGGTACTACCATTGAACATACAAAATTACCATGAATCATAACATAATCCAAAAATAATTAATCTTTAATAAAAACATCCCTTTTTAATTTTATGAGAACAAAAGTTTAAAAGAGTATTTTAAAAGTGAAGTCCCATGAAAAAACCATATAATAGAAGTGAAAATTAATAGAATTAAATGAATATGTGTATACACTATATATTCAGTTCATTAAACATATTATAAACGAAATTCATTAAACACATAATCTTAGTACCACATAATTAATGAAGTAGAAGGTTAACCTAAAGAATGGAAATTGGGTTATGAATTCCCTTTCCTCAGCTTTGTATTAATTCAAATGTGTTAAAATGTACTGTATAGTGGATTAAATATTGTTATTAATATATTCAATAACAATATTAATATTTATAATTACTTATATGATATTCTATTATCGTATTTCAACCCATTTATTAAACATATTTGTTTATTTTCTTTGTTTCAGGTGAATTAATTTTATTGTTTCAATGTTGGATTTTTAGAGATTTACTTTTTGGAAGGGAGAAAAACTCATGTATTTAAATTATATGATATGTATAAACCTTAATAATATTAAATGGTGATATATATAATTTTTTATATGGTATAAGGATGAATCATTAGATAAATAATTAGATTTTTTTTAATTCTGATCATTACGAAGTATATTTTTTTCAATACTTCATATTATGCATAAAAACTACATACAAAACATAATTTAATAAATAATATGTAAAATAAAATATTATATATCCATAATAATGGTTTTATGACCAGCCTTTAATGTGGTACGGAAAATTGAAAACACATCATCCTTGATGTCGATAATTTGACATATCGCAGAAAATGTTTTTATTTTTAGAATAAAAGGGAGAGGAGAAGTATTGTAGGGATGAATATTTACATAAACAAGATAAAATTATAGTATATACATGATACATGGGTTTTTACACTTTTGGGATATGGTTTGGTGAAGAAATTATAAAAAAAATTCAAAATAAAATAAAAGAAAATGAAAGAGGATTTTTCCTCTTGATTTCTTCTCTTAGAGATCCAACTTAAGGCCCTAGGTTTTGGCCTTTTATGAGAATACTAGGCCTTGAACATGGGGAAGACTATTTGGATGAATATTGGGCAGAATTTTGAAAACGATAAAAGATTGAGATTTGTGAGGAGAAGAGGGGGTGATAGGTGGTATTTATTGTGGAGGATGGGAGGTTTTTTGATTTTATTAATTAGTTTATTATTTTGGCCCTACAATATGAATAGATTTATCATTATCACTAAATATACTTATATAATAAATGTAATTTCAAGATTATGTAAGTTACATCATTTATTATGTTAGGAATAATTTATTTTTCTTCTAATATATATATACACCATAAATTACAATATTTTATTATTCTCCCAAAATTCAAGAATTTCAAAAAAATCCCATATATTCACCCCATACATTTCTCAATGTGTAGAAATAAAAAATGAACTATATTTTTGAAAACAATTTTCTAAATATGATAAATTTAATTTTTAATTAAAATCATAATTGATTAAAAATATACCAATTTTAAAATTGTAAAAAATTTTGTAACACATTGAATAATTAATTAAAGACAACTAAAATTATCTTATGATTATAAATCAATAAAATATTAATTTATAAATCTATTTTTTCAAAATAAATTCCCTTTTTAATAATTAAATTAATTATAAAATTATAATTAAATATTTATTACATACAAAAATAGAAACACTTAATTTTTTATTTCTCAAAAATTGAGTTTCATATTCCATTATATGAATATGTCTATCTTAAACTTATAAGATTAATTTTTTTATAATCTCATAGGTGGGGTGGAAATTTTATTGGACAAATTACTATACCAAATGAGCATGTTACTATTCATAATGCCATGTTATTATTTCATCAGTAAAAATTCCTTAATTTATTTAAATATCAGTTATTACAATATAAATGTATAATGAATTTAAATTTTTAATTCCAGGATTTAGACAAATTATTATATAAGTACCTAGGTTTTTATATTCTCCCAACATTTTTTAAATTGTGACTTCTAAATTTTTATTCTCTTATTAAATAAGTGAGTATTCAGTTCCCTTTTAGCATTTTCAGATTCCAATGCTTCTTCTTCAACCGCATGGTCTCTCCACAAAACCATTCCTTGGTGGATTACATTATTCTGCAATAATTTCACTCTAGGTTCAAGAATCTTAACAGGTTTCTCTTCATATTAAAGTTTCTCTTCCAGCTGAACTACTTATGGGACGAATAAATTACATGAATCTTGCACATAATTTCATAAAATCAAAACATGAAAAACATTGTGTACCTAAGATAAACTCAGAGGGAAATATACTCTGTAGGAAACTTATCCAAAATTATCCATGATTTCATAAGGTCCAACAAATCATGGACTTATCTTTCCTTTCTCACTAAAATGCATAACACTTTTCAAATGAGAGATTTTATGTAAAACAAAATCAATTACCTCTAATTAAATTTTTTCCATCCTATTATCTACATAATATGATATGTCCTCAGGTGTTGATGGATCATCATTACTTTCTCATCCACTTCATATAATAATTATGGTCCCATCAACTTTGTTTCCCCAACATCATCCCAAAAAACTATACTTCAACACCACTTTCCATATAATGCCTCAAAATATGAAATCTATATACTGGAATGAAAACTGTCATTATTTGAAATATAAACCAAAGAATGATGTTGATCCCAAGTTCTAGGGTAGTCCATTGAGAAAGATCAAAGAATATCCACCAATGTCTTAACTGTTATCCAAGTCTATAAATTGGATTGATGATTAATAGAAGTGTTGAAATATAATTCCAAGCCAAATGAATTTTGGTGACCTTTAGAAAAGATAGAAATAAACTTGGGATCACAGTCAGATACAATGAAAATAGAAACTCATTGTAACCTCACAATCTCTTTAAGTTACTATAGAGAAAACTGAACCATAGACATATTATATTGTATTGGAATGAAATGTATATATTTCTTCATCTGATCAGAAATAAACAAAATTGAATTGTTATCTATATAAGTCTTTGTTAGTGCCACCAAAAATTCCATGTATATATTTTCCCATATCTACTCTGGCATTTGAAAAGGTTGAAGCACCCCTTTTTATAATTTTCACTCTGTTTTATCATATTTACGTGTCAAAAATTTCATGGTAAAATATGAAATATCTATTTTAATTTGGAACTACCAGTAATAATCCTGAACCTCTATGTACACTTCATTACATCCAAGATGAACTAAAAATAGAGAACTATAAGCTTCGCTTATCAACTATTTCTTCATCAATTAATCAAAAGGAAAACATAATCTCATTCTGAATCTTAAAATAATTGTTATCAATGATAGAATTTTGAAAATTATCCATTTTAATAAATACCACCTTTTTTATATAAGTAATGGTCATCCTTATGTTATGTCTTAATTATATCTTATAGATACCACTACACTTACACCATAAAAAAATAGATTAATTTCATTCACGAACATATTCTAAGTCAAAATTCCTCAAATAATTTTGCAAAGGGTCATTATATAAATTTACCATAGTTAATGTAGTATGATGTTTTTTCCTCAAGTAATCCTCAACATGGTTTGATTTTATAGGATGGTAATGGATTGGGAAATCATAATACTTTATTGATTCAAGCCATCTTTTATGCCTTTTGTTTAATTCTTTCTTAGTGAATATATACTTTAGAGTCATATGGTCAGTATATATTTTATATTTGGATCTATATAGATGATTCCTCTAAATAATCAAAGTGATAACTATTGCTTATATTTTTAATTGTTGTGTAGGATAATTAAACCCATGAGTTTTTTGATGTCATGATGCATAATCAATTACATGATCATTATGAATCAAAACACAACCAAGTCCCTTAATTGAAGCATCACTATAGATGAGGAATTCATCATTTCAAGGGATAAATTCAAAAACTAGAGCATTTAACAATCTCTTATTCAGTCCTAGAGGATAAACATCACATTATTCGATCCAAATAGATTTAAAACCTTTTCATGTTACCATATTTTACGGGGTAGATAACCATGAATAGTTTTTACCAAACCATCAAAAATAAAATTCTAATCCAAGTAAACTATGAATCTATGTAACATTTGTTGGTCTTATCAATTCATCCCCCATTTTTGTTTTGGAAGGATCAAATATTACTCATTCCTTATTTAAAACGTTCATAATAAAATAAATCTTCATCAAACAAAAATCACATTTTCTAACACTACTAGAAATATGATCTATACCAATGGTTTTGGGAAAACAGTTGATATAGTTCACTAATTTGGACATATACTAACGGTTTGTCCAAAATTGTTGGTATAGGTCACTTATATGGACCTATACCAATAGTTTGTCCAAAACCATTGGTATTGGTACCAAAATCAAAGAACCTATACCAATGATTCTCCAAACCATTGGTATAGGTATATATCAACGTTTTTGAGAACCGTTGGTATATGTACAAGTATTTTTAATGGAATCTTCTAATAGAGGAAATTAAATAAATAAAAATTTAAAACACTTATGATAATATATATATATATTTATGAAATTATGTTCAGAAAAGTAAGTTAGGTTAGTTGTTGGGTTATTCAATCACAAATGGGAGGTGTTGGGATCAAAACCAACCGAATGATTATTTTTTTGAATTATATATGCCAACATTTTTATGGAACCGTTGGAATAGATTTTCATATTACATATACCAATAGTTTTAAAAATCGTCGGTATAGGCCTATACCAAAGGTTTTTCCAAAACCGTTGGTACAGACCTATCCCCAGGGCTTACTTGGAAACGGTTCTCCAAACCGTTGGTATAGGGTATTTTCCCAATAGTGTACAATTTCATTATAAGTTAATTTAATTGATAGTTCACCAGAAAATCCATATATGTTTTACATGATCATCATTAATTTTTTAAAATAAAAAAATATCATAAATAAAAAGAACAGAAAATATATCCAAATATTCATTAAATATACTATTCATACGATCCATGAATATAGAAGGGGAATTTGATAAAAGTATGTTCATAAAAAATCACATAATTCCCATATCTAGTACGAAAATCTATTTTGGGGTGTCATCCTTCTTCACCTTCAAATGATGGAACATAGCTCTCAAGCCAAGTCTCCTAGGAACATATTTATTTTTAACTAAAAAAATAGGAGATCCCCATAGTGAATTAATAGGATAGATGAATATTTATCAAGAATGTACGGAAACTGATTTTCAAATTCATGAAGATCCACGAGATCTATTTGATAAAGGGGGTTTGAAATTGGATTATCATTAGGAACCAATTTGATTGTAAATTTAAATTATTAACATGGTATAACACCGAGAAACTCATTAGAAAAAACATATAGGTATGTATTTACAACAGGAATATAGTTTATCAAAAAATTGCATTTTTTTTCAAGAATATGAGAAGGATAACATTAATTTACATACTTTAATAGTTTCTCTGCTTCCTTATACTATATCAAGTTGTATGGCTTCATTCTTTTATAAAAAACGAAAATATTTCCAAAGGAACATATTTATCTCTACAATCAATGTTATCATAACAAAAAAATATAGTCCATACATAGAATGATATTAAAAACTAATAAGCATAAAAAATAAGGTTTGCATGTAATTTCCTTCCAAATACCAATTTCCCTTGATATATTGGCTTCAATCTAGAGTAAAAATGATTTATTTGTATATCATGCTCCATAATAAGATTCAGAATGTACCATTCCAATCGGGTGAAGTTCTCTTCTTAAAAAACCAATGAATCATCCTCCTTTACTTCAATATATGAAATTACATTTCGATCCAAAGTAGAAAAAACAAAGGAATATATTTTTCATGGAATTTTTTAAAAGTCATCTCATTCCAAGGAATCAATCTCAACACTATCCCTAATATTCCTGACCATTGAACACCACTTTCCAGCTTCACCTTATATATAATTAATGAAAAGGCTAAACATTTGATTATCTGGACTACCCATAACATCATGTATCGTTTCATGGGATTTAATCCTTGCTACCACTGGGTTAAAAGATCTACTAAAAGATGGAGGCATTTACCTCATAAAATTTTCCACTATGGTCATGTTCCTTTATTAGATATTTGGATGTTCTCTTGCATAGATTCCATTACCTTTTATACGTTACGTCAATTGATCCATTACTATAACAAACTAGACAGTTCCAGTTCCCACCATTCCAGGTTACTGATTTGTAATGATATAATCCTATTGATACCTTCTTACTTTAGATTCCATATTTCTTTTTGGAAAACAAATCTGATCAGACATATCTTAGATGAAGATACATGGTAGTCTTAAAATTCTATATTATTTCAAATTATCCATATAGAAAAAAACATTATTGGTATTATATTAACATAATACTAACCCCTAATGTTATATTAACTTTCTTATGATACCAACTATAATGACCCAACCTTAAAACATTTCAAAAAATTGAGTTTTTTTTCATGAACATACATTCTTACACTTGGGGGATCTTTCTAGGGTTTTAAATTTATTGAATTAGGAAATAATACCTACATAACATACCAAATTCATACAATGAGGATACTATGAAAACAATATCCATTTTTTTTCTAAATAAAACATTTTAAAATAAAACATTTTGAAATAAAACATAGATTCTTTTTCATTAAATTCTTCATTAAATTTAACATGACTTCCTTCTCCCTCTTAACCATCCTTATACCCTGTGATTTTTTTAAACATGGAATGTGTACAAAAAAGATTATTAAGGGACATAAAAGATAATGTAACTTTTATTACATCAAAACTTATATACATCTGTAATCAATTTCACAAAGACATATATCTCACCTATAATATATCATATACATATATTGTGAAAAAAAGAGATTCTTATAAAACATAGAAAACATAAATAATTCCAGGAAGTTAAATTGGGGAATTAATTACATAATATTTTAGGTATCATAGATACATTTTTATTTGTATCCCTTATAAATAACTTATAATGTAACCCCTTAAATCATAAATAATTCCCCTAAGCCATAAAATTATCATATTATTAGAAATCGTTCATAAAAACTAACCTTTTTAATTTTCTAAAAATAGATGTTTTGAAGAGGATGCAAATAGAAAAGTACCATACAAACACCATATAATAGAGGTGAGAATTAATAAAATGAAATAAATATGTGTATAATCTATAAATACACATAATAAAACATTATATAAACAAAATTAATTTAAAAAATAATCTTAGTACCACATAATTAATGAAGTATAATGTTAAACAACGAACGGAAATTGGGTAAATAATTCACATACCTCGTGTTCGTATTATTTTAAACGTGTTAAAACCTCCATTATAAAGGTGTAATTTTTTTACTAATATATTAAATAACCATATTAATAATTCTAATTACTTATATGATATTATCATAACATATTTCAACCCATTTATCAATAATATTTTTTGATTTTCATGGTTTCAGGTACATTTATGTCATAGTTTCCCTGGCTGGTTTACTATACATTATCTTTTCAGAAGGAAGAAAGAATGAATAATTGAAATTAAAAGATATTAATGAAAATAAATAATCATAAATTATCTTATATATAATTTCTTTATAATACATTAGGATGAATCATTTGAAAAATCATTAGTGATAATCATTAGATTTTTTTGGTGAAATTTGATCACTAAGAAACACTTTTTTATTAATTAATATTGTGCTTACAAACCTATTCTAGAACATAATATAACATATAATATGTATCATAAAATATTATTTAACCATATTAATGGTTTTATGGATCCCCTTGAAGGAAATAATGGAGATTGAAAACACATCGTCCACAATATCTGTAATTTGACACATCAGGGATGATGTATATATATTTATAATAAAAGGAAGAGTGGAAAAAATACGAGGTTGAGTATTTCCATAAACATGATAACATTTAAATTATATATAAGATACATTATTTTTCATGTCTCTTGTATAAGGGGAGGATAATAAAGTATAAGAAAATAAAAATAATTGAAACGAAAATAAACAAAAATGAAAGAGGATTTTTACCTCTTGATCTCTTCTCTATGAGATCCTCGTTAAGGCCCAATGTTTTGGATTTTTGGTAAGACTATATAGTCATAAATGTGGTGTATAGGATTAGAATGATGATTATAAATAATTTGGAAAATAATAAAATCTTTAGAGGTGTGAGGAGAAGAGGGTGTGAGTGGTGGTATTTATAGTTTAAGAAGGGTGGTTTTTGTGATTATTTTATTCATTAGTTCATTATTTTGGATCAAGACTACGAACAATTTTAGAATTATTAGTAAATATATTGAAATAATAAATCGAAGATTGAGATCATGGTACTTACATAATTCATGAAGTTAGGAATAGTGTATTTATCTTATAATGTATATATACAGTAAATTGTTGTATTGTACTATTCAAAAATATTCATGTAATTAAAGAAAATACCAAAAAATCACCCCAAACATTTTTTGATATATAAAATTAAAAAATGTTCTGCATTTTTTGAATATAATATTCTTAATATTATAAATTTATATTTTAACAAAAATTTTAATTTATTCAAAAAATACAAATTTCAAAAATAAAAATAATTTTATAACACAATGAAAATTTAATTAAAGAACATAAATTTATACTATAATGCTATGAAAAAAATAATTATTTAGGAATTTATGTGATGAAAATAAAATAACCTTTAAACCATTAAATTAATTATCAAATCGTAATTAAATATTTATGACTTAAAAAATAGAAACACTTAATTTATCATTCCCAAAAAATTTATTTGCTTATCCCATGATGTAAATATATAATGATTAAACATATAATAAATTTAAATTTTATTAATACTCTCTTAGGCGTGGTTTCTATTCTATTGGTCAAATTATTGTTCCTAATGGTCATGATACTATTCATAATGTTTAGATACTATTCCATCATTAAGAATTCATTAATTTATTTAAATATAAGTTATTTCATAATAAATGTATAATGATTTTAAATATTTAATTATATAATGAAAAAAATTATTTTATAAGTACATAGTTTGTTACAGTAACCTATGTCCATTTTTTGGATCCTATTTCAATGGTTTCAAACCATGGAAATAGGTGAATATTATAGTTGTGTACAGGCCACTAGGCCTATATATCCACATCCCTATCTCATGTTTATTGTTAATACTAGCCATGATGCCAAAAAACATAAACTAATTGCACGGTCAAACCCCAAATTATTTTCTTACTGTGATTCACAATACAAATCTGATGCTATTTAGACGACACATATTCCTCAAGCTCAAAAAACATCACTATCAATGAAATGAGAAGGGTTTCTGTGATACAATCATTGAAGCAACACATGAAAAACATCATTAATAATACCATAAAACTATATAAGAGATAACCAATACACCACTGGTCTGATCCTCTCACCAATCATAGACAACCCAACATATCTGGTTTCCAATATACCCAATTATTGAATCCGAAGGTGACCCAATGTCAGTGACACCGAAAGGAACAAACAAACACCACTTAAAAATAGATTAGGTTGATAAAATTGATCAATTGAGGAATTATGTATACTATATATCATATCCATACACTTTTATATAAACATAACATTCTATGATGTCTCATGCACAAGACTCAATCCTAGAAACTATGATTCACCTACCAAATTCAAGAATAATTGTGATCTATAGAGTATACCGTATAGTGTCTCATATAGTTCTATCTTAATTATCACCTAAAAACTATTATTATAGATGAAATAAAAAATAAATCAGTGTTTCTACGTTGTCCTACCAAAATATAGGGCCTAAAAATATTTTTATTTCCTCATGGACTTTCATAGTACATTATGATTTCCCATCCTTTTGTGGGTGAAAATATATATGCAAAAGTACATGATTATCAAGAGCCTTTTTCAACCCTTTCTTGAAGAATAATGTGAAACAAGTGTCCTGATCTAAAAAATGGTTCGTAGGACCCCATGAAATTATAATATCTCATGAACATATAACTCAGCCAATCGATTGATGGTGAAAGACTCTAAAAATATCTTGAAATGGGACACCTTTATCATCAAATCCACAATTACCCATATAACATCATTCTTCAGGGTATTCCTTTGATGACTTACCACAAAGTCCATAGTAATAGAATTCGACATCTATTCCATAAGTGGAAAGTAATTTTAAAGTCAAACTTGTCATTATGCTTGGACTTCACTTGATCAAAGATATAACATCATGACCCAAAATACAAGATCTCATTTACCATCCCCATCCAACAATATTGTATATGAAGTTCAAATAAAATCTTTTCCAAACTAGTGTGTACTATCCACATCATGGAATTTTACACTCACATCAAATAATCCCACATTAATTAGGGAAAACATGGAAATTAATGTGAATAGTCTCATTTTCATCGGCGTTCAAGTGGGAAATCCATACCATCATGGTTTTCCCTCGATTCTAGGAACATATATACATAATGCTAAATCCTTTTTACCCAGTTTAAAAAATAGGGAACAACTAAAAATTGAATGTGATTCATTAGTTCCGACTCATCCTGAATATATATATATATGAATCTCAAAAAACAAGGCCATAAAATTCCAATCCTATATGGACTCTTGAACTACTTGAGTCTATTTATTTTGGAAAAAAATATCAGCAACAATGCTCAATTTTCATGGAGTATCATCCCACTCAACATCGAAGAAGTACATATATTCAACCCACCTCTACTACCATATATACAAATATCAATGAGAAAAATATATATTTGAGGCTCTTGTGATTATTATAAACTATTATCCTCTCACACGTAAGATATTCATACCATTATTTCAAGTAATAAACAATGAAATCCAACTCTAGATCATTGAATGGATAGTTCCATGCTTCAGTACTCAACTTTTATTATTCATGTCACAGAACTCCAACTCCCTCCATCAACATTTCTCCATGTCTAATCCAAAAACACCACAATATAAGGTATATTCCTTACCATAAATTGGTAACATCATAATTAGTACAATGTTACAATTCTTATTCAACTCATATATGTCATTACCAAATGCATTTGACCATTCATAAATATTTTAGATAACAATCCACCAGATCTGAAAATATTCGAATAAAAAATAAACACTTGGGCTACTATGAAGAAACAAATTCTTAATCTTTCTCAAGTTTTAATTACACAAATTCCACAATGATGATGTATACCAAGAAATTTACATTATTAATCCCAAAATTAAACATAGATAACTTTGTATATAGTTCATACTCTAATTGCAATCACAATGATGTATGTGTTTTTTCATGGTCATCATGAGTTTGGGAGTACAAAAAGATTTCAAACACAAAATAACCATGAACCAATCGTCATGTAGGTGAAAAATTCAATTGAATAATTCTCTTAAAACAAAAATAGATTTCAAAACCCCAAATGGAATCATTATGAGCTCATAAAAATGATACCTGCTTTTAAAATATGTAAAAAATATATCACAAGGATTGAACCTCAATTGATGATATATTGATCTAAGATAAATCTTGATTAAAATGAAAGCACACCATAGCTAGTAAAAAATATCATCATTACATAGAAGTGGATATCATTTTTTAATTTTAATATGGTTTAAAATCTAATTATTAATAAACATGTCAAACGTTCCGTTAGCCTTCTTGGGAAATAAGAACGGTGTTCTCTATGGATTCATACTTAGAATGATTTCAGCATTATTACATAACTTCTCTAGTTGTGTCTTGTGATCTTGAAGTTTTGTTAGCTCCATTATATATGTTGGAATAGAAAAAAGAACTTCCCCTTGTATCATATTAATCATGAATGAAACATCTCTCTCAGGTGGAAGTCCCGGTAAGACCTTAGATGACACATCCTAAAAATTATACACTATTATTTGAATTTCATATTATTCCAATATGATATCTTAATGTAATAGGAATGTAACTTCGGATTTGAGATAACTTAATTGTGGGTGAAATGTCCTTTCATGTACTTCTTAGATATGATATTCCCCATGTAATGTTTAGGTGTTTTCATCAAGAGTTGTTAAGGTCACTATATTATGATAACATTTGATGTGAACTCAACATGATACCAACCAGTTCATTCATAATATTAGATAAACCCCATATTCAAAATCATGTGCATGTATCCTAAAAATTTTTAGTCACTCACCATAACAGAACACCCTTTTAAAAATAAAAATACCCTACGATCACTTTTCTAATGATGTGTCGATCAACATAACCCAAAATAAAAACTCCACTACTAGACTCAAAAAATTTACAAGACGAGAATATATAAATTAATGAGAGGATATTGTATCAAATAAATGATTTGTATATAATGAAATTATAAGAATCATACCCCATAAAGTCAACAGTCTAACCCTACCACCCAGGGGTATTTTTTGAACTGTGTTTAGATGACCTTACTAACAACTCTGATCTCTCGTATGGGTCCCATGCATTATGCTAATTTATTAACTTAGTCACTCTAGCTTGGAATAAATTTATACCCATCCTTACTAAATCATCTTATAGAACTCAAACATCCAGATTGACATGGGGAAATAGATCCTCTTTTGATTGTCTACATCTACTTAGATCATCCCTCACTAGCTATCAATTTAGGGTTTCTACAAAACCTATGTATGTATCCCATCCAGAGAGAATCTCCTCACTCCAATGGTGGTGAAATACCCTAATATAACATGTGAGTAGTATTTAAAAAATAATCGTACGACACATGACCGCTTCCCTAAGAGGCCAATCCTCTACCAAATATATTGTTCTCATAAGAACAATAGTGAAAAATATCATAACATCACTCTCTATCATCTATGGATATAAAACTAGTTCATGAAATCGATCATATATTCCCACCACTTGAATACCTATTCAGGTTCCCCTTAGAAATAAGAAGGTAATTTACCACCATAATAAAAAAATTTAGATGGAATATATTCACATGTGTCTTGATATCACATCTAAGTACTCCTTGAAAAATGTTTCACCATATCTGTCGCATCCCCAAAATAATATGGAATAATTTACTGTATTTCAGTAATGTGGCATGTATAATCACTTGGTGACATAATGACCTAGGTCAACCTCATAAAATATACAGACCACTCTAACCTTATGGTCTCTATATAGATATTATCTATGGAATTTTATTTAATGTCCTTTAAGACCCTATTATCTAGATTCCCAAAATAAACATAAACTCCCCACCAGTGCTTCACAATACTACAAAAAATGTAGGAAGATGGCTTCACTCTCTTTTCTAAAAGAGTATCTATGTAATTCATAATTTAATTGATCGACTCAGTCTAGATATTTAATGCCTCAAGTCCAGACTCTCTAATGAACATTAAAGGATTTAGCAAATGGAAATACCTTTTAAAATCAAACTCACTTGGTGCAATCCACTAGAGTCACTCTCTATAAATGGCATAAAATGATCAAAATTCTTATGGAACCTTTCTTACACCATACCACTCAAACCCAATGAGGGATCTAGTCCTCCTATGAGAGGTGCATTCTCAAAAAATTCCTGTTGTTTTTATACACTCATCTATCTTCATGGTGTAATCTCTCTACAATTCTAAACACACTACAGAAAAGTAGATAAATTACCTTTCGATTTACAAAAAAGAAGTGGGGAAGTCAAAACTAGACATAAAAATGTACTCAATATACACTATCCCAACAGATACCCCTGTTACATCATAACTACCATAAAACATCCCCATATTGTGCTAACTAATGGTAATCCAAACATCCATATTCACATTTTTTTATCATTTTGAATAGTTTTTTACAATTTAAATTTATATATATTTTTACTTTACACAATTTTATCTTATTTATTAGAAAATATATTTCCAAAATCATAAAAATATTGAATGGAATTTTATTTTCCAAAACCCAATCATTAATGGTCTTCGATAGGCCCCTAATATGATACATGTCACATAAGATAATTTTGTGCCTAAAATGATGAATTCCCACAAAATCTCATTCCATACTAATCACCAAGTAAAATCTAAAAAAATAAGAAAATAGGACCACATATGCATCACCCATATTGAGAAACATCCCAATGTAATAGAAAACACAAAGAATAACAATCCAACCATTAGAACATGGTGTTTCCACCAAACATGGGGTATCTAATCCCATGCATGATATCATTTCAAAGAGCCAAGAAACCCTATCCTTCCATCTACCTTTCCGAAATAGTAAAATAATAGGAATGAAAAATTATCTGATACCACTTGGTATCATCCCAACCTGGATTCCACTAAATGGGAACCCTAATCCAATGCAACACATGAACGTAGGTGCACCTCCCCATATTCTAAAGGGCGTTGACAAGAAGAGTTGGTATAATGGGGTTTGTGAAGAGGCTATACCCACTTCAAAATAGTAATAGGATAACATAATACATATAACAAATATTATAATCAATATTAAATAATAAACATTCATCATTCAATAATATCCAAAACCTAGGTAATGACCAAAAATAATGAAGTAAACTTTTTATTTCATAATATTTTCACTTGTTAAAGAATATAAAAAATAAAATATTCTCTAAATAACACCAAAATGAGTCATAGAATCAGTCTCGTCCCCTTATCCATTATGTTTCCCACATCTAAAATCATCCATCTAACAAAGATAATTTTCTCTTATCTTGAACTATAAGATTGAAATATGTTGTGGTATCAATAGTTTCCTAAGCAGTCTATGAATAAAAATCATTTGGCCACCTCCATTAGAGTCTAATGAAATATCCAGTCAAATTAATGTTTAGGAAAAAATACATACGAATAATGAAAAAGATAATAATAATAAATAAGATTCATAATTAAAAATATTACAATTATCATTATCTCTCATTTGGTTTTACTATGACACTAAAACCAATTATGTCTACCTCGGCCATGTCGGACATCTATTCCAAAAATTATTTTTTTAACAATTATCTTTAAAATACAAGGAAAATTTACTAATAATTTCTATTTATCATATACATGTGGACAAATCGATTTACACCAATTTTAAAAATAATAATTAGTTCCCAGATCTCAATTTGGGCACCCTTTCCAGGAATAAGAAACATTATGTCAATTATATCAATTCCAAGATGCATGAATTATATATAGCCACCCAAAATCAAGTTCAAGTAGAAGCATGTCCAACATCCTTACACATTGGTAAGACCTATCCTCTCCCTCATAATTAACCATTCCATCCATTAACTTTTCATAGGGTCCAACAAACATGGAATTTTCAACACACTACAATATCAAAGGTGGTCCTAATTTCTTTCAACATTATTAAAATTTTCTATCTCATTTAAAATCATTATAAAAATTCAGTATATAAGCCATATAATTTTTTTTAATATAAAATGAATATAAAATATATTTTAAAACCCTTTAGTAACATATTAACCCCCTTTAACTATTTAACCATTTTTTTCATATCTTTATCATGGCATTATTTATTTCAAATTATGTCAAGCAACCCATAATACCATGATCACTTTTTTCAATAAATAATTTCAATGATTTAACCTTTTAAACTATATATATCAATAGTTTACAACCCAGTTACTAGTTTCAAGTAAACAATACACTTAATGGGCGACCCTATTCTTAGTTTCATGGTCTTTAATTGACCAAAAGGAGACATTGAGAGGCCATTCACATAATTTAATGGTCCAATTCACTTTACATAGTTAAAGAAACAAATAAATAGTATATGAGAGAAAATTAAAAACCCTATATACATAAATCATATTAATACTATTAGAGAAATATTTTTTACCACCTACATCACGATGGTCGACAAGAACTGACCCGTCCATGGAAAATTTCTCAAAATTAAACAACCACTAGCACATAAGTTATGGACCCCCTAGAAAAATTAGGGATTATGATATTCAAAACAAAGAAAACCAAAAATGATACATCCAAAATAAAGATGAAATATTACTCATAGTCTGACCCAGATATTAAATTATCACTAAATGAAAATATAAACTCCCTATTAAGGGGATGGATCACCTGGTTCAAACCAATTATTTCTAGAGAAAAAATTTGGTAAATAATTTATGAATAAAAATTTAAGGTTAGGAGAAAAAATGTTAAAATTCAAAATTTAAAGAGGTGCATGGTTGGCCTCCCGGTTTTCAAAACCATGCCCCATCTATATATTTCCCATGGTCCAAGTGGAAACCAAGATGATTTATTTTACTTGCGACCTATAAGGTTTTACAAACAATGAATTTTTCATTTGGTTACCTCTATCATAGGAGGATTCCATGCTGCATGGTTTCTTGGGACACCATTCCTTGTTTGTTAAACATACTCCTCCATCCACTATGCCTCATTGTTATATAACATGATTAGTATTAACCATGTTACAACTATGCACTATGTGATGGATAACCTCATTTCACCATTATTAGTCCCTAAACACCCCAAAGACTCTATATATAACTCCCCAATATTTTATATTATATATCTTTATAAAAAAATCAGTCTATTAAATAGAATACATTGCATGAAACAATGATCTTAAATGAACCATGAAATACTAATAAATATTAAGAAGACCATTAGAATAGTAATGATACCATTATGAATAGTAATGCTTCCATTTGAATAATTTAATCACCATTGAAATTATAATCAAAATTTATTTATCTCATAAATTAAAATAAGATATATTGATGTTATAGAATAAATAAATGAATATTTTAAAAGTGAAAATTATATGTTGGTATTTTGTTTTTAAAATATAAATGTTTATTTTTAATTTTATAATTAATATACTGATTTAATATAAAATTTAATTTCAAAAAATATATTGAAACAATATATATTTTATTATAATTGTAATATATTTTATGAGACGTTAATTACCTTTTAAATGTGTCCTAAAATCAATTCTAATATAAAAATCAGAATTTTTTGAATAAATGATTATTTTAATTAAAAATTAAATTTATCATATTTAGAAAATTATTTTCATAATAAGGTGTCCATTTTATAAATCTAAATTTTAAAAAATTATAATTGGGAAATTTTGGTAATTTTCTAAAATAATATAATTTTTGGCGAGTAATGAAATACAAAAATTTAGGGTATTTATTTTTTTCAAACAAATACATGAGTTTTTATTGCATAGATGATATAATAAACCATTATTTCAAACACACTTGCAATAGTTTCTATACTTTTCCATAAGAATACATACTATAGATAGTCTTGAGAAAAAATTAATAAACAAATGTATAAAATGATAAAAAAACACCCATCTTCTCCATTATAAATACCACCCCTAAAACCCCATCTCCTCAAACCATATAATATATGAATCTTTCCTATATTCTACAAAAATACCTTCAAAATATTCTCCACCATTACCTAGAACTTCAAGTATTACCGAAATACGTATCCAAGTGTCTTAAGGAGGTTCCCGTGGAAATGATATTCCAGAGGTAAAATCTTCCATAATTATCATTTATTTTATTTTATTTTGTTATCCACTATAAATATACCCTATAAAAAATGGCATGGTAAATACATTTTAATATATATACTAAATTTTTAATGTTCTATTGTATTATACTTCATCGAATCCCATCCCCTCGCATTTTATATTAAACCAGAAAACATCATTTGTCATGGGTCGATTCACCACCTTTGTTAATGACGAGTTTTCATTTTCCAATATCGCCTTCATGGATGGTCATAAACCCATTATTATGGTTAAAAATTATTTTAATATACATATTATATGATATATCACATTCTAGAACTAACATATTATCATAATATAAAATTAATTGACACAAGATCATGTTTTTTATAAAAGCCACAAAAATAAATTAAAACATTCTCATAAATGTTTTATCTAATGAATCATCCTATAACATATAACCAATTGATATATAAGGTCAATTAAAATTATTTATATTCATTAATACTATGTTATTTCACTTCTAGAGTTTTTATTCCATTTGATAATAACTCCCATAGTTATTCACAAGGAAGCTGATAATAAAACCATGAAAAGAACGGTCTCAAAACAATACAAATATAACATTACAAATTATCATAATTTCCAAAAATGGACATAAGAAAGTAATAATAAAATAAATATTTTTCAAATAGGTTATGAATAATTTAATTAATTAATTCAGTTTTATTGTATATGATATTTTGTACAAGTGCATAATGATTTTGGATATAATGTTAGGAGCATCTCATCTCACATTTATCTTTACTAGATTCATTCCTTACTCAACCATAACTTCCTTGTTTTTGTGTACATACATACCTTTAATATATTATATCATTATTCACTTTAACTTCCTGGTATTTTCTATTTAATTTTATGATCATTAACTTTATGGGGTATACGATTCGATTGATTACATCAGGTAAGGGATTTCATAACTCATTTTTTCATTGGTTTAAACATTTATTTCATTGATTGTGTAAAGAGAAGGTTATATATAAAATGAATTTTGATTATGATATTATGTATTTACATTTTCATGTGTATATATAATGAACACACGTAATATATTCATTTTTTAATGAAATTAGCATTTTAATAGACTTTGTTTCAATCTCCATTTCATTTAGATATACTTGGTATTGTGCACTTAATCTTTTTTACGTGGTGTATCTACATCCCAATTAGATATAGTTGTTCATGTTAAATTATATTTATCTCAAATATCCATATTTCTTGTATCATTGATATGATTATTTTCTATGATGTATACTATTTTTAGAGGAGGTTCTTACATTTAATGTTTTTTAAACATGGGTATTATTGATAAATCCATATCCTTTAAACAATATCAATATTTTGATAAGGAATATTTTCCACTAATTAAATATATTACTTTATGTATGAAGAATTTTTTGGACATTTATTCCTGGTTGAATCCTAGTCATACACATCCCCTCAATGCATCAATAGTTATCACAATAAATATCAATTTGGAATAAACCCTTCATATTTATTTTCAAGAAGAAATAGAGAGTTTTATACCGACATAAATAAACTATCTTGTGAATGGTATTGAAAGTAGTAGCTCATGTGCTCTATACATGAAGTAAAATAAGTAATCATTCCCATCATTTAGTATTCTTATATTACTATCTTTTATATTTTCACTATGAATATATATATTCGGATTCACAACATTCTAGTGAGATTGAATGAATGTAATGCATGTTTTAGTTATCTAGATTTACATATTCATTATTTCTTACTAATTATTCTTCACATAATATTGATTCATGTTTATTATGTTTGTAACCCTTAATGAGCATATGATAACACAATTTTATTTGTTTTTCTTTCCATGGTTATGAAGATGAAATCTTGGTATAAATGTAAAACAAGCAATTTATTTTGCTTTGTTATTTTCTATGTTTAATTGATAACTTAATAGGGGAACATTTCAGTTACCTTGTTCTTAAAGACAACAAAACTAATCGACCATTAGTGATTTGTGCACTACTATCTATAAAATAGTTATAAAATTCCCACCAACTCCAGGCTACTGAGGTTAAGTTAGTCACACTTGAGAGCTCCCCTACTCTTAATAATAATTCCATTAAAATATTATGGGAGTTTAAATAAAATTTAAACAAAAACCCACCTCATCGATGTTCAGGATCTAACACAAGGAAATTTTTTTATCTTCTCGTTTTGATGTTAATATATAGTTTTCAATATATAAAATGGATTGGGTAATATTTTAAAGTTGTTAAGATAAATGAAATTTAATTTTAATAATAGTCTGCGATTTATATTTTTATCATTAAATGAAGCTTTGAAATCAAATAAATTTTATAAAACATAATAAGAAATCATACATTTAATAGCCAATAATATTAAATTTTGTCCATATATTATTTAATATCTACCTAATTTTATACTCTTGATATAAGTATATATATTTTATATTGTTCATTAAATATTGAATAAAGAATGATTTCATCATATGAGATGTTATTTGGGTAGTTATTTTAAAAACTATAATAATGAATAGTAAAATTAAATTAGTAATTCAATTGAAGTGATGGGTCTCAAAAAAAATATTTTCATATATACATTGTCTTAATAATTACATCTCCAATAACCTCATATAACTAAAACCTATTATTATGGAATAGAGAAATCCAATGTTCATCTCGTGGAATCAATTTTTAAAACTAAAACATCCCATTAATTTTTAATTAAAGGATTATTTTTGCATAAACACTTTATTGTTCCCTATTTTTGATCTATATAATCGAAATTTTCATTCTTTAATCAATCGTCAACTCATTATCAAATTTATACATAAAATTCAAGGTATAAAATAATTAAATATAGAGTATTTTAAAAAATAAAAAAAACTGATCATATCTATTGATTCCTGGTAATCTATAATTTTTGGATTAATTATCCATTAACAAATATACTATATTATTTTCTCCACAAAAAATATTAATATGATAATTAAATATTAATATCATTAATTTTATAGACATAAAAACAAATAATTATTAATTAATTTATTAAAATAATTCTTCCTAAGAAAATCAGAATATTTTAAAATTCAACGCAATATAAAAATAATATTTTTTATTCAAAAAATATAATAGGGAGATGAAAACATCAATATGAAAACTCATATTAAATTATTAGGAAAAATTGTACGTTATTGATTACGAAATATTCTATAATGTGATAAAAAAATGTAGACTGATAAAATTTTAAAAAATGTAATAATCAAATTAAATTTGACAAAATGAATAATGATTAAATAACAAAATCTAGGAATGATGTTTTACTACTCTATCTCTTAAATTAATTATCCTACTAGTTTTAAAATTCATTATTATATGAAAACCCATTCTCCATAAAAAATTAATATATTATTAGAGTGAATGACTATTTTATTTCAAATAACCATATCATTAATGGTCAATTATTTTAATGATATTAGAATTATTATCTATCAAAAAAACTAGGGTGTTTTTAATTATTGTTTTGAATTTTGTATTTGATATTTAGGTGTAGAACTGAGGTTCTTTTAGTGTGGTATAAAATGTTTTAAGTATTGATAACAAATGTAAATAGGTCATGGGAGTGTCTATTTCTATCTTTCAAAATAAATAGACCACCGGGAATGTGATGATAGTATTAGGGGTGCTACGTCTCTCAATGTCCTGTGAGGTCTGTAGTTAAACTGCGATTAGTTGTTCATTAGTTTACCGGATAACTTGTAATGGTTAGTTTGTTGAACAACATAGTATATACCCTATGAATGTGATGGCTCAACACTAACCCCATCAACAATTCCATTGATCTCCATAAGAATTTGAAAATAGGTGACAAGTTACTTTAAATCATGGGGGCCAATTTTCATAAATTAATGATCAATAATTTTACATTTCAATACACTTATAAAATAAAAAATAATTTAATGATTTATGGATTATAAATTAAAAATGAATATTGAAAATTTGTACATGTTGAATTTAATTAAATATAATACAGAAATAAGAAGGATACACTCCTCGATTAATGGTCAAGATTATCCACATAAATCCATTAAACCATCATTGATCTAAAATTGGTGTGACTCTCTGAATAATGACCCTTGATGCATGGAAATACTAAATTACATAGAACCAACACAATTAAAAAAATTGTGTGTATAATAGAGTGCATATACTAGGTATGAATATGCACGTACGTAATTGGAATGTTACTAAAGGTTCCTATTGAAAATCATTATAGAGGAAATTAATCATGCTAGTTTGAAATAAAAGTAATAAAGTACCATTTACATTTTAAAATGAATACATGTTAAGAGTGTTAGCCATACCATGATATAAATAAATAATGTATCTCAATGAAATGTACTACATGTAAAATAATAATTAAGAAGGAAAACAAAAAATTCCAAAATAAATCATCATGGGTATATACCTAAGGGACCATGGAAGGAGACCTTGTGTAATGCCCCGACCCCCGTTACCCAGAGTCGGTGCATTATTACATAATACTGGCATGATCACAAAAGATCAAGTCTCCAAATACCAATTAATTTAGTAGCCTTAAAATAACTAGATACATTCATAATGTTTACATTACATCGTTAAGTGAAAACCATAACAACATCATGTCTCCACAGTCATATCCTTTTATACTGTCATTGTAGGTCATTCATAAAATAATTTTTCACATGCTATGAAAAATAAAACATTGAATGGGGTGAGCTTAGATGCTCAGTAAGGATAACAATATAGCGAAAACTTTCATAAATAAGCATTAACATTTAAGGCAATGTATAACTAAAATAAAAGCCTTTTAAA
Source organism: Viscum album (assembly GCA_963277665.1). Taxonomy (NCBI): domain Eukaryota; kingdom Viridiplantae; phylum Streptophyta; class Magnoliopsida; order Santalales; family Viscaceae; genus Viscum; species Viscum album. The sequence continues at coordinate 2,105,886,984 of OY728165.1, forward strand.
CATTAACATCAGCATAATATGGAAAAGAAAAAATGAAATAATACCGTTTACTTATTCAATGGAAATTCTAATAGTCGAATAATCACATGTAATATCAATAACCACTTTCATAATCATGGAATGCATAATCCCATACTATCATAACCACATAGTCAAGGAATCGTGTGAAGACTACAAATATGATTTTGTCAAGGAATTGTGCCAAGACTCTAGTATGTCTCATGATACCTATCGATGCATCGAAGAGCTATAGAGGGCTCCACCCATCACTTATTAAGTCCAATTCATTCCTCATATGAATAGGTTTATACATTACATATACATTCGTATTAAAACTAGCATACAAAATGTCAATTCTTTCTCCATAAACCATGAATGGTATAAAAATATCACATCCACAGTCAAACAAATCACAAAACCTTATATACAATATGGAAGTTTTTTATCATAATAAATAATGTTCAAATAAGCTTAAAATCCATCAAAGTATGTTGACATAGATGAAATCAAAACTATTTGAGAGAAATACCTCTTTAATTTTGAAATCATTTAAAAGACACATAACTATATAATAAAACATTTACTTGGATAATATTCTTATAATCTTGTAAGGGAAGCGTTGAAGATTTTATAAAATCTGAAAATAGACACACATTCGGTATAAGTTAAAAAAATACATTCTTACCTTAATTCTACCGAAAAGGATAAAAATGACCATGTTTGGAAAATGACAGAATGATTCCTTTATAAACATCTTATAAAAAGTCAAACAGGGGTATAAATTACTTTAACCCATATTCTGTAAAGTAGTAAGAATGTTTTGAAATATATTTTTATGAAACATGGATATGGATGATAAAGAGGTCCCAATAGATAATTACATATAAAAAACTTTAGATAATGAAGAGATTGTGAAATAAACCATTACCATGAACTTTTCCTTATTTGAGGGTAGGTTGAACTCCTGTATAATGGTGAAATAATTGTTATTAATTTATAAAATAATCATATACATTAATATAATATCATATATGATCTTTTAACACTACTTTCTTGATAATATATTTGTATTATCGTCGTTTAGAGTGTTAAATTACTTGTTTTTAAATGTTTTGTTACATAAGACCTATTTGTTATGGATAGGTTGTATAGTATTCATATACAGAATGATATCACAGTCCTTAAAAATTATTTTTAATAATAAAATTAGAATTATACTCGAATGAATACGATGGGGAATTAATCTCATCGCCTTCGTGGAGACGGTAGTCCGTAGGTACGCACGAGCGAGAGTATCATTTTTTTGATATTAGAATAATATATAATTGGATGTTATACTATATATACAGAATAATTATCATGTTATATTTATTATTTACATGAATTATACATCATTATTATACCCATATAATAATAATATATTGAATAATAATTACACCACGACGTGGAGAAGGTAGGTCGTACATACACACGTATGGTGACATGTCATTCAAGGGATAGATAAAATAATGACTTTGGTTGTTCCATATATATAATAACATAATAGTTTACATAATATAATGGAATTTTATTTTATAATGGAAATAACAAGGAATGAATAAGTTGAAGAATAACGGAACTTGAAAGAGGGTGGTGAAATCATATCTCTTCTTCGGGTTCTTCCTTTTGATTTGATCAAAAGGGATCCATTGGATGGATTTCTGATAAAACTAATGCCTCTAGGATGTATTGGGGGATGTTGGGGGGATATTTGGGTAGATTTTGGCTAAGTCAAAAGGCTCTGAAGGTGTGAAGAATTGGTTAGAAGTGGTGTCATTTTATAAGGGGGAGGAGGGGATCTTTAGGAAAAACATAAAGTATTATTTTATAATAAATTCATATTCAGTTTTTAATGGCTTAAAAGTAGATTATTCATATTCTATGACGGGGATGGGTCTAAATCCTTTCAACCAATATATTTTTAATAGGTTTGGGTCATAATATTAACCTTATCTTTTAGTATTAACTCTTAGTTAATTAGATGGACATTAACAATATCACTTTGTATTTTATATTATATAGTTAATAAACATACTATATAAATCCAAGAGACCCCCAATTGGTCCATTTGTGATACACCTATCATTATATAAGTCATTTTACTGAACATTAGATTTTTATAAATATAATATCAATTAATAATATAATATTTGTTTTAAAAACTCTTTTTTGTCAATTTTGACAGTATTGGGTATTTTGTTTTTGATAAATTCATAACATCATTATTACTTAAGAACAAATTCATATAACCAGTAATAATATTTCATGTTAACTTATAAAATTAGTGGAATTCATAAAAAATTTAAAATTAAATTTCTTTTGATATTTATAATATGAATTATTCTAATTTTTCATTAATTAGGTAATTACTGCATCACCATTGTGTCACAAATAAATTAATTTATTTAACTTCTAAAAATTATATATAAAACACCATTATGTAGGAAATTTTTTTATCTTTCTAATGAATATTTAAAATATATTTTTTCTTATGTATAACCATATATTAAAAATGTTTTAGTAATTAAACTTTGATTTTAACTCTTTTAACTCTTCATTGAATTAAATAATAATAAATGTCCTAATCTAATCCAAGTGGACATAAATGATAATATTTTATTCCTAATGTTGTTTTTGGTCGAGATACACTTGTACAATAGAATTAGGACATGTTTTAGTGTAATATTAATTTGATTTTTAACTTTAATCACCCTATTTACTTTTAACCATGGTAAATAAAAGTAAAAAGTTACTATTCCCCAAAAATTATTTTTATCTTATTAAATCACATTTTACTCATTGATATTAATCGTGTATCTCGTATTTTCAAAATTCCACCCATAGAAGTGGTAAAATTATGTTTTATGTGAATTTCCAAATTCTCATAGGAGGTTGGTAAAAGACGGTGAAAAGTTTAATAAAATTTTTATATTTTTAAAATTATTCTAAACTTACTCTAATGAATTAAATTAAACTTATATAGGTATTATGTTTCCATTTTTACCTTAATTAAATAAAATAAATAATTATTTAAATAAAAATTCGGCTTTAAACTATAACTCAATGTTTTTTCACTATTCATCAAAAATTGAAAGTTTTCAGAAAAATACCAAAATTTTACCCTAGGATAATTTCGATATTCTGAATTCAAACATGAAGTCCATTTTGGAAAATAAAATATATAAAATTTCAAAAATTAGGTATTACTATTCATTATGTCTAGTTTGATTGGATGTGGTGTGTGTTAGAACTCGAATTTTCATACCACACATGCCACTGTATTATTTAAAGAGAAGCATACTCTAGAAGTTTGGGGTGTTATATTCTCCCATCATTCAAATAATTTCATCCTCGAAATTTCTAGAATACTACTGCATGAAAACACTTGGCTGGTTCTTCATCATATATTCCTCGGGGAGCCACGTTACTTCTTCCATCTTATGGTTTATCCACAAAACCTTTACTAGGCGAGTCTTCCGGTTTCTGTGTACTTGTTCTCTCGTATCAAGAATCCTAATGGGATCTTCTCAATAAGACAGATCAGGTTCCAGTTCTAATTCCTCGTAAGTGAGTACATGCATTGGGTCAGGCATTTATTTCCTCAATAGTGATACGTGGAACTAATCGTGAACTTTGGAGAGACTTGGAGGCATTTCCAAACGGTAAGCTACACCCCAATTTGTTCTAATATTTGGAAAGGTCTGATGTATCTGGGAATCAATTTACACTTCTTACCAAAACGTATAAATCCCTTCCATGGAGATACCTTCAAGAAAACATGATCTCCTACATGAAATTCCAAACCCTTCCTTCGGTTATCGGCATAGCTCTTCTGCCTACATTGAGCTACTTTGATGTGGTTTTGGATTACATTTACCTTTTCCATTGTTTCCTCCACCAGTTCTGGGCCTAAAAGTTTTCTTTCACCAACGTCATCCCAACAGGTTGGTGTGTGACTTCTCTTTCTGTATAACACTTCATATGGTGCCATCTGAATACTCGAATGGAAGCTATTATTATAGGAAAATTCTACTAGAGGTAAATATTAATCCAACATACCCTAAAAGTCATGTGAGAAAAATATCAACATGTCTTCTAAGGTTTGAATAATCTGTTCTGATTGTCCATCATTTTGGGGGTGGTAAGTAGTGCTCAAACAAAGTTAAGTATCTAGGGCCTTCTGAAGTCTTTTCTAGAATCATGAGGTAAAATGGGGATGACGATCTGAAACAATCTATAGTGGTACACCATGAAGTCTCAAAACTTCATTAATATATATTCTTGCTAGCCGTTAAAGTGGTAAATCTTCCCTTATAGCAAGAAAATGTGCTGACTTGGTAGGTTGATCAACAATGACCCATATTGCATCATTCCCTCTAGGAGTCTTTGGTAGTCCTATGAAAAAGTCCATCATGATATTATCCCATTTCCACTTAGGTATGGGAAGAGGTTTCATGACTCCTCCAGGTTGTTTCCTTCATGCTTTCACTTGTTGACAAACCATACATCTTGACACAAAATCAGGAATCTCCCTCATCATGTTGTCCCACCAAAAATTTTCCTCCAAATCTCTATACATTTTGGTGCTCCCAGGGTGTATAGAGGAATTGGAACTATGAGCATCATACAACAATTCCATTTTTAGATCAAGAAAATTGGGAACACAATTTCACTTCCCAAATTAAAAAATTCAATCTTCATACACAATGTCACTCAATCTCCCATTATTCACAGCTTTAATCTTCTTTAGAAATTATTCATCATCGGTATGTGAACTCTTAATTCATTCAAGTAATGATGTTTTGGAAACCATTTAAAAAAAGTAATGATGTTTAACCTTCCATGGTTATTCCCATGTCCATCTTCAATGGATCCATGAAAATTTGATCCCTTTCAATTCTCATATTATTCAAAACTCCATGATCTTTTCTGCTCAAAGCATCTGCCACCTTGTTTGCCTTCCCCATGTGGTAGTGTATCATGCAATCATAATCCTTGAGTAATTAAAGCCATCTCCTTTGCCTCATGTTGAGTTCTTTTTGTGGTAAAATATACTTCAAACTCTTGTGATCAGTATAAAACTCATATTTTTCACCATAGAGGTATTGTCTTCATATCTTCAAAGCAAAGATCACAGCTGCTAACTCAAGATCATGAGTAGGATAGTTTTTCTCATGAATTTTCAACTGTCATGCTGTATAGGCAATAACCCTATCATTCTTCATAAGGACACAACCAAGTCCTTTCTTTGATGCATCACTATAAATAACGAACCCATCATTTCTCGATGGTAGAGTCAATATAGGAGCATTAACTAATATTCTCTTCAGTTCTTTGAAACATTCTTCACACTCTTTTGTCAAAACAAATTTAACCCCTTAACGTGTGAGTTTTGTTAATGGGTTAGCCAATCAGAAAAAATTCTAGACGAAACGCCGATAATAACCTGCTAAACTAATAAAACTGCATACCTAAGTTATACATGTCGTGGCTGGCCATTCTTGGATTTCCTTGGTCATAGAAGGATCAACATAGATTCCATATTTAGAGACAATATGGCCAAGAAAAGAGATCTCCTGAAGCCAAAATTCAGACTTGCTAAACATCCCATATAATTCATGTATTCTATGAGTCTTCAGGATAATGCACAAGTTATTTTCATGATCTTTGTAGAGTTTTGAGTATACCAGGATATAATCAATAAATACCACCACAAAATCATCGAGATATTCCTTAAAAACTATGTTCATTAGATCCATTAATACAGAGGGTGCATTAGTCAATCCAAAAGGCATTAATGTAAACTCGTAATGCCCATACCTGGTTTGAAATTCTATCTTCGGAATGTATTTCTTTTTCACACACAACTGATGGATCCAGATCGAACGTCAATCTTTGAAAAGTATTGAGCCCCATACAGTTGGTTGAATAAATAATTAATGTGAGGTAGGGGATACTTATTCTTTATTGTTATAACATTGATTTCTATGTAGTCGATACATAACCTCATAGATCCATCTTTCTTCTTAACAAAAAGTATAGGGGATCCCCATGGAGAAACACTAGGGTGAATAAATACCTCATTACTCAATTCCTCTAGTTGTTTTTTAGTTGAACTAATTCCCCAGTGGCCATTCTATAAGGGGTCTTCGATATAGGCCTTGATCCAGGAATTAAATCAATGGAAAACACAACTTCTCGTTCTGGAGGATGTCCATGTAAATCTTCCAGAAACACGTCTACAATTACTTTCTAAATAGGTACATCCTCTATTTAAACATTCATTTCCACACCCATAGTCATTTCATTCTCTTCCTCCCCAATAATTGAATTTAGTTGAGCTACTGGGGGTTGATCTAGGTAAGAATTAGGTGTTGATTATTCCGCTCTAAAGATAAGGTGTCCCTTATCATCATCATAAAAAATAGTAACCTCCTTCTTCTTACAATATTTTTTTTCATCATGGTCTGAAAGCCAATCCATACTGAGGATTATATCAAATTCAATCATAGGAATGATGATGAGATCAGAATATAAAGAACATTTATGTGCTCTAATGGGGACTGATTCACAAAACATTGTTGCAATGATACTTCCCTTAGGATAAAAACTCCCTTGTTAAATCAAATTGGAAATATCTAATTTTCTTAGAAAACTAGGAAGATATAAAACATTGCGATGATCCAGAATCAAATAATGCATTTTCTAAACTTGAGGAAACCATTAAATTACCTACCACTACTTCTTTCAGATCTTCTACCTCTATAGTATTGATAACATAATCTTGGCCTTGATCCCTTGGAATTTTATGAGGTATGTTCCCCTGATGCATAGTAAATTCATTTTCATAATTCCCCATCTACCTGCAGTTGTATCATTGAACATTGGTATCTTATTTCTTCCCCTTGCAATCACGAGCCTGGTGTCCTTTTTGATCACACTTGTAACAGACTCACATTCCTTTCAAGAAAGTAACATGATGTTTCTTACCACATTTACTACAAGAATGATATTCCAAATTTTTCTTCTTCCCATTATTTCCATTCCTAGAGTGGTCAGAAGATCTCTTCTTCTCTTGCTTTGTTTTAAAGTCATAAGACTTAGAGAATTCATTTTCTATCTTGATAGCACATGAGACAATATCTTCTTACGTCGAGAAGTATTGTGACACTAATTCTTGACGAAGAAATGGTTTTAACTTATCAAATAAGCGATCAATCTTACTTATTGGGATACGTATATAATCTCCAGCATACCTTGGTATCCTTGTAAAGTTAGCCTCATACTTTGTGAAATTATCATCCTAATTTTGTCTCAGACTATGAAATTGCCTTTCAATATCTACTCAATGGTCAGAAGGAAAGTATTTTTTTTAAGAAAATCACTTTGAACTCCCTCCATTACATATTTTATACTTCATCATCTTCCTTTGTGTTTTTAATCAATGACGACCATTGATCAGCAACTCCAGTGAGGCGGTAAACTTCCATGATAACTTTTTCCATTTCACTACTCCCAAAGCCTGAAATATTTTCTCTAGGGAATTTATCCACTGAGAAGCAATGAAGGGATTTTTACTCCCATTGAACATCGGTGGTTGTTGTTTCATGAAGCGATATTACATTGATCCTACACACTGCGGATTAGGGTGCTCCGTATGACTAAGGTTACTATCTATAACCTGAGGGAGTTGTCCCCGTATGGTGATTAGCTGATTAGCACCAGCTGCATCACCAGCTCTACTATAATTATCTTGAGTAGGAGGGAAATCCCTACATGGAGTGTGTGCATTGATACAGTTTCCATTTCTTCTACTAAACACCATTTCTAAACTATGGAATAAACTAGATCAGTTTATAATCAAAATACATAATTCCATACTTATTAAACACTTAACATAAATTGAACTTTTTATAGATTTAATCCATAATCATAAAAATGTTTTCATTAAGGAATTATATACTGATAAACCCTTTATAATGGTTTGTAATGAAAATGAGAATTATCCTAAGCATATCCCTAGGGAGTGCCGTAACCAAGAGTGCAGCAAGGCCCGTTGTCGTGCACCAGTTCCCGTTCGAGTCTAGCTCAAAGTGATGTTTTCATGTTTTACCCCTAGGTACATCTGTGCTAGAGCCGCCACTACATGGTTGTATCCAGATATGGATGTATTACTCTGAAAACTCCCAAAATCTCTAAAACACCAAAATTCTTGGAAGTTCTTCTATACTAATCCTCAAAGTCTATCTTAGGGCTACGTTCTCTAATCAGTGTTTATCTAAATCTAGCTTCCAAGGTTTGTACTAAAATTCCTCTGATACAAACTGTAATGCCCCGACCCCAGTTACCCAGAGTTGGTGCATTATTACATAATATAGGCATGATCACAAAAGATCATGTCTCGAAAGTCTAATTAGTTTAGTAGCCTTGGAATCACTAGATACATTCATAAAGTTTACATTACATCATAAAGTGAAAACTACAAAAACATCTTGTCTCCATAGTCATATCCCCTTATACTATCCATGCAGGTCATTCATAAAATACTTCTTCACATCCTAGGAAAAATAAAACATTGAAAGGGGTGAGATGAGATGCTCAGTAAGGATAAACATATAGCGGAAACTTTCATAAATAAGAAAAAACATTTAAGGCAATGTATAACTAAAACAAAATCCATTTAAACATCCACATTATCATAATATGACAAAGGAAAAATGAAATAATTCCATTTACATATTCACATGGATGTTCTACTAGTTGAATAATCACATGAAATATCATTAACCACTTTCATAATGATGGAATGAATAATGCCAGAATATCATAACTGCATAGTCAAGGCCTCGTGCCAAAACTACAAATAAGATTTTGTCAAGGCCTTGTGGAAAGACACTACTTTTTTCCATGATACCTACCGATGCATCGAGGAGCTATAGTAAGCTCCTCCCGTCACTTATTAAGTCTAATGCATTCCTCATATGAATGTGTTTAAACATAACATAAACATTCGTATTAAAACTGGCATACGAAATGTCAATACTTTCTCCATAAAACCTGAATGGTATAAAAATAACACATACACATTCAAACATATCACAAAACCTTCAATACAATATGGAAGTTCTGTATCATAAAAAATAAACTTCAAATAAGATTAAAATCAATCAAATCATGTTGACATAGATGAAATCAAAACTATTTGAGAGAAATATCTCTTTTTTTAATCATTTAAAAGTAACATAATTATAAAAGAAAAAATTTACTTTGATAATATTCTTATACACTTGTAAGGGAAGATTTGAACATTTTATAACGACAAAAAATAGCCGCACCCACCGTATAAGTTAAAAAAGACATTCTTACATTAATTCTATTGAAAATGCTTAAAAGGACCTTGTTTGGAAAACAATGGAAGGATTCCTTTATAAAAATCTTATAAAAAGTCAAAAAAGGGTATAAATGAAATTAACACATATTATGTAAAGTATTAATAATGTTTTGAAATACATTTTTAAGAAGCATGGATGTGGATGATAAAGAGGTCCCAGTAGATAATTACATATAAACAACCTCAGATAATGAAGAGATTGAGAAATAAACCCTTACCTTGTACTTTTCCTTTGTTAATGGTAGGTTAAACTCCTGTATAATGGTGAAATAATTGTTATTAAGTTATACAATAATCATATACATTAATATGATATCATATTTGATCTTTTAACACTTCTTAGTTAATAATTTCTTTGTATTATCGTCATTTCGAGTGTTAACTTACTCGTTTTATTTTATTTCGTTTGTTACATAAGCCGTGTTTTTTTGGATAGGTTTAATATGATTCATATCCAGAATGATATAAAGTCCTTAAAAATTATCTTTAATCATCAAATGAGAGTTATACTTGAATGGATATGATGGGGAATGAATCTCATCACGTTCGTGGAGACAGTAGTCCGTACGTACGCACGAGCGACAATATCATTCTTTTGATATTATAATAATATATAATTTGAAGGTATATCGTATATAGAGAATCATTATCATGTTATATTTATTATTTGAATGAATTATACATCATTATTATACCCATATAAATAATAATATATTGAATAACAATTACACCACGACGTGAAGACGGTAGGCCTTACGTACGCACGTATGGTGACATGTCATTCAAGGGATGGATAGAATAATGAATTTGGTCATTCCATATTTATAGTAACATAACAGTATATCGAATATACTAGAGTTATTATTTTAGAATGTAAATAAAAAGGAAAGAAAAAGTTGAAGAAGAAAGGAACTTGAAAGAGGGTGGTGAAATCATTACCTCTTCTTTGGGTTCTTCCTTTTGATTTGATCAAAAGGGCTCTTTAAGATGGATTTCTGATCAAAATAAGGCCTCTAGGTTGTAGTGAAGAAGTTGGGAGGATATTTGGATATAGGTTGGCCAAGCCCAAAGGCATTGATGGTGTGAGGAATTGGTTAGTAGTGGTGACCTTTTATAAGGGGTAGGAGGGGCTCTTTTGGAAAAACTTAACGTATTATTTTATAATAAATTAATATTCGGTTTAAAATGGATCCAAAGTAGATAATTCAAATTATAAGGTAGGTATGGGTATTAATCCTTTCAACCAATATATTTTAGATAGGGTTGGGTCATTATATTAACCTTATCTTTTAGTTTTAACTCTTAGTTAATTATATTGACATTAACCATGTCACTTTGTATTTTATATTATATAGTTAATAAACTTACTATATACATTCAAGAGACCCCCAAGAGGTACATTAATAATACACCTATCATGATATAAGTCATTTGGCCGATCCTTATAATTTTAGGAATAGAATATTAATTAATAATATAATATTAGTTTTAAAAACTCTTTTATGTCAATTTTGACACTATTGGGTATTTTGTTTATGATAAATTCATAACAGCATTATTACTTCGAACCAAATTCATATAACCAGTCCTAATATGTCATATTAACCTAGATAATTATTTTAATTCATAAAAAGTTTCAAATTACATTTATTTTGATATTTATAATATAAATTATTCTAATTTTTCATTAATTAGGTAATTACTTCATCACCATTGTGTCATAAATAAATTAATTTATTTAATGTCTAAAAATAATAAATAAAACACCATTATGTAGGAAATATTTTTATCTTTATAATGAATATTTACAATCGAATTTATCTTTTGTATAACCCTATATTAAAAATGTTTTAGTAAATAAACATTGATTTTAACTCTTTTAACTCTTCTTTGAATTAAAATAATAATAATTGTACTAATCAAAGACAAGTGGACCTAAATGATAATATTTTATTAATAAGGATGTTTTTTGTATAGATAAACTTGTAAAATTTAATTAGGACATATGTTAGGGTAATATTAATATCAATTTTACCTATAAATACCCTATTTACTTTTAACCATGCTAAATAAAAGTAAACAATTTACTACTCACCAAAAATTATTTTTATCTTATTGAACAACATTTTACTCCTTGATATTAACATTGTCTCTCGTATTTTATAAATTCCACTCACAAAAGTGGTAAAATCATGTTTTATGTGAATTCCCAAATTCTCCTAGGAGGTGGGTAAAAGACGGTGAAAAGTTCAATAAAATTTTTATATATCTAAAATTATTCTAAACTAACTCTAATGAATCACATAGAACTTATATAGGTATTATGTATCCATTTTGACAATAATTAAATAAAATAAATAATTATTTAAATAAAAAATCGATTTTAAAGTATAACTCAGTGTTTTTTTCACTATTCATCAAAAATTGAATGTTTTCGGAAAAATACCAAAATTTCAACCTAGGCTAATTTCGATATTCCGAATCCAAAAATGAAGTCCATTTTGAAAGGTAAAATTTATAAAATTTCAAAAAGTGGGTATTACTTTTCATATCGGCTAGTTTGATTGGTTGTAGTGTGTGTTAGAACTCGAAGTTGCATACAACACATGCTACTATATTATTTAAAGAGAAGCTTACAGTGGAATCTTGGGGTGTTACACATTGAATCCTCGTACTAATGAAATCAATGTGAATATAATGATACAATACCCTATATGTGCATGTCCTAAGAAAGAGTGAAATCATAAACCTGTGGTGATGAACATAATTGAACTAGATAGAGTCTAAAAATCAACGAGTCTGAATTAAATACAATGGAATACTAAGATAGACTGGGAAAATATAGATATAGTGGAATCACTCCCCATAAATGAACTTATTTTTGGAACACATCTAATTATCCGGAATTTCACAGTATGTAGTCAATATAATTCTATAGATTTGTGTAATTCAATGAAAACATATAACATCACCCCTTAATATTATTTTCTTGGACTATTCCATAAAAAAAATTTGTATATAAAAATTAATATAACTAATAATCTACGTAAAGGGGTGAATTACATGTTATCACATCTAGTTTAATTGAACTCTTAACTTTTATTTCTAGGGAAGTCATTTAAATGGAATTTAATCATTCTTTATAAATATATCAAAACATTTCATATTTTATATTATTTTTCGTTCAAATAAAAATTATATATTTTTTCATTTATATAATCATTTGGCGGTCATAAAAATAAATAAAATTAATTTATGATATTAAAACAGTGCATTAAATTTTACATTTTTTAAAAGAGTTAAAATTTCGATAATTTCCACAAATTCCACATTTTTGTGCCATAAAAATTATATTTTAATTAGAATGAAATTTTAAACTTAAAGGATGTAAATATTTATCAATAATAGAGGTATATTACCCTATACCTCTTTAATGTAGGGAAATATAGCGAATAACCATGAATTTATAACATTAAACATAAAATTTAACCCTCATATACCATAAAAATTATAATTTCATTAATGTAAAAAACAAGGGATTTACTAAACCATGGTCATGGAATACACATTTCTTAATGAATCAATGATTCCTAAACTCCAAATATGCTACACAATATTATCCTCAATCCCATATTCCATTATAGGTAAAAATCCTTCTTTAAAATTCATGGTTTTATCTGCATATAGAGAAATACTCAAATTAAATCCCTATAAATATCAAGATTCTATAATAGAGATCAGATATAGGGAAAGAAATGGGAAAATAATGAAAAATAGGAAGGGAAACTTCAAATACTCAACCATAATTTGAGTATTAAATAATAATTTAAATGGAAAAATTGTATAATTAGAGAGGGATATGTGCCCACCTAGTTCACATGACACCCCTTATGTTCTTAGTGATCCATGTAGTCACACTGACGGTGGGGGGGGGGGGAGTTTTTGTGAACCAAAATTAAAAAATTAGTGCATATTTCTATTACCCATCAAAAATATTTGAACCTCCACTCTTATTAGGGTGAAGGGATATACTTTTTAATTACTAACATAAAAACCCACATGAAAAGAATTAAATAAACTAAATAACAAAAAATATATTTTTACAAGGTTCATCCCAGATATGGGCAACCATGTCATGACCATGTTTATGTCAAATCAGAGAAATAGGTATCAAATTTTACAATATTGTAAATATAGGTATGTAGTTATCAACCTATAATCCAAGAATATATCATAAATATAATATTATGTTTCATGAAAGGTTCTTTATACAATCTCAAACTAGTTTAAAATAGATCTTATAACCTCACTAGTGAATAAGACCTTATTATTTTCCTCTATATATCTCTGGATTATCTAATTAGATCTACTTCCATAGTAGAATACTTGAAATTATAAAATATATTTTCTATAGTAGAAATAAAATCTATATTATAATATTATTCTCAATTTTAGAATGACTAACAAATGAAAATAGTACGTTCCTTCCCAATCACTTCTTCTACATCAACATAATATCTTCAATGAAAGGGATATAGAAAATTTAGTATAGAAATATTAATATTATATCTATATTATTATGTTTATTTAAGATATTTAACATATATAATATATATTATTAGTATTAGTGTCACCTTCCCTAACTATTTTATTATCTATCTTCTTCATCTTTATTGATATTAGTGTATCATAGGAAAGGTATTTATGTTTTATTCATTATCATCCTCCTTCTTCTACTATAATGAAAATGATCTTCATTATCTAAATATCATGGGATACTCTCAAAAATTTTATTGAACTCAAGAAATCTTTGGGGATTAAAATATAGGGTTTTCTCATAAACAAACAAATTCCCATCTTCTTTTTCCTTTCTTATACTCAATCATCTCAATAGCTTATGAGGGTTTGTTAACCTTGATATCTAATAAATAACATATCAATGGAATTATTCCCTATAATTTCAACAGTTTATCATTTTGTTATGATAAATCAATTGTTCTTGAAAAAGTACCCACACTGACTATCATTTTCCATGCTTATAATATCAAATAGAATATTTTATCCTTTAATTCTCCAATAAAACTGATTAAATATTTATCTTGATAAAATCAATATCTATTATCTTTTTAATTAGTTTCAATTATTTTTTTTAAAATCCCATAATTATTACTCAATATACATTCAAAATCACAACAAAATTATCCTCAATTTCTATCAATAATAACTATTAGTCACCAAGAACATTCCATAATTTAAATCATTGAATATCATTATAATCATTATCTAATTTCATTCTCTAGATTTATCAAATTTTTCTAAACTAATAACCTTGTGTAGAAAATAAAATACCTTTAGTATCACTTAAATGTGATCAATTCGATTTTTTATACTATAAAGAATCTGTCAAATTCTCAAATAATTTTTTTTATGTTTTATTAAGCCTTCTATATAAGTCAGATGATTTTACATACCATAATACCTTTAAAACTATTCCAAACATCACTATATAATGTATTATGAATCATATTTAAAATTATTCACATCATTTAGAAGATTTTACAAATAATTTAATAGATATTCTATATGCTCTTGTGTATTGTTAATATCATAGTATGACATTTCCAGTAATATATTTTATTGTCAAATTCACCTGATATATTCCTTATTCACCAAGAGATATTATGTAACAACAATGAAACCTTATGTACCATCTGAAAGATGTTACATATCATTGTGAGAGTCTAAAAATTTCTCACATATAATCTATAGATTAATATATATCAGAGTGAAATCAATTAATTTTATAATATCCTATTATAAGAAAAAAAATTGAATTCAACTGTTATTACATTTGTTTCAACAAAAAATTCAAAACATCATAAACTACTAAACCCATAAACTCTTCAAAAATTCCATGGGGTATCGCCAGTCATTTGATTTTATCTCAAAAAATATCAAAAGAATTTTCATAATTAATAGAATATTTGAAAATATCTTCTAATTCATTTCTGAAATCCATTAAACATTTTATTACTCAAATATGGTTACATAAATGGGGTTTATAATGATAAATATAAACTAGAAACACATAATATTTATTCTGTTTAATTGATTTAGTAATACATAATTATTGAATCACATATTTTAGCTTCAAAAACAGTATTATTTAATCATATTCTATGTTTTTTAGTTAGTTTATATAGTATCTTTCATATGTGATAACATGAGGATGGTTACTCACACTTCCATTTTTCTTTATTAGCTTCTTAAATCACATCTCAATCAATCATTTCAATAGTCATTTTTCAGACTCATTATTTTTCATATGGTTAATAGTTTAATCAATATATAGTAATAATTAAAATTTATGTTACTAATATTTAGTCTAAAATTCATAAGATATAGAAGAATCTACTAATGTGAATTTATATTTTCTAAAATACCAAAAAACATCTCAATCTATTGTGTTAATATCGATTTACAAATTATGATGGGATCTTAAATATTATTTTTAATGGTATCCAATAGATAAAATTGACATAGGAACTCCAAGACACATCTGCGATTAGTGAACAATTCAATCTATATTTTTTATGAAATACTTCATAATCCATGAGATACCTAAATCTCTTAAATAATTTTCCTTTTCATATTCCCTAAAACATAATAAAAAATCCGATTCCTATAATAAATTTACCTTTTGACAAGAAATATAATAGAAAAAATTCAAATAGGATCTTTAATTAGAACTTTTTTTTTACTTTCAATTCTCTAAAATAATTTGAAAAAATCATTATGAATATTTTTTCAGTTGTTTTAATGTTTTATCTCCCTTAAAAACAATGGTTATTATTCCAGTATAGTCACACTAATATATTGTTTCATTATCAACCAAATATCCTATATATTTACCTTTTCAATTTTAATCATAATTTACATGATAGATTGATTTATTAACATTTCGCTTATGTAATTATATATAAATTACTATAATCCAATTATAGAGGGGATAAAATTGTGTAGAAAATATGATGTATTGATATAAACACCAAATTTTTCCACAAACATCTAAATATGTGATATTAATACAAATATTTCATTTTAATGGTTATTAAAAATGATTTTTAAAATAATCACCTATAACAATCGTAAAAACAAATAAAAAATATTCAAGTGTAAGAACGTATCAACGCTTTTAATTAATTTCACTTCATTGTCATCTAATAATATTCTACCCATAATATAAAAGTTAATAGATCCAAAAAAAGTATTATAAAGGTGATTACCACACATCCAATTAAACATTCCCCATAAATTTATGATCAACATAAAATAATATTTTTTTGGTAGTTTTTTAATATAACTCTCTCTTAAAGGATTTGATACATCAATCTACTTCATAGATGGTCTTATTTATACTAAAATACAAGAATATATTTTTGATATTAATTGATGTGTTTTATGGATGAATCATGATACCGGTTAAATTATTCCATGATGGAAAATAATCCATAAAAAAAATTCAATTATAACATTTCCATTTTCTCCACACACATCACTTTCGTTTCTTTGGAATGAAAAAAAACTCAAAATATATAGAAGTAAGGTGGTTTCTCAAAATATAATTATTAAGAGAAACATGGTTGAAATTTTATTCCTTCAATACAGTGGTCTGAGAAAAATTCAATATTATTTATCCATTTACATTTCTTACATCAGATTTCATGGGAATCATGGAATTCATTTTTATCCAACTTTTTCGCATTCCAAATTGAATTTTTTTCAAATTGGATAGAGTAGTAAATGTTTTATTTGACACATTATTCATATTCATTGATTTTTCCAAATGGGAAAATCGAATAACTGGTTATTTTTTCTAAAAATATCCAACTTACATAGATTTTCCACATGGATTCTAAATAATATTTGATTCACCCCATCTTAGAAACTTCTCATGTTCTTATTCTTTAATTTCTTCCACTAAATCAATCATTTTATTTCTACACTAGATTTATTATCTTATTTTTTTACTAATATTACGTCATTAAATATGTATTTTAATGGATTTATTGAAATAATACGTGATGTGAAATTTTATTCCACAATAGAACCATCTTCTCAGGGTAAAAATTAATTCTTAGAAAACCTCTTTTTTGTGTTTTGTTTTTTGATCTTCACTTTCTTACAAAATAACGATGACTCACTATAAAATATTCCAAATATATTTTTGATATCTTATGAACCTATTTGATTTGGATACTATGAAATATAATTTGTTGGCATGAAACAAAACTCTACATCTGTATATTCCATATAATTTTTTAGGGTTTCAAATTTATATTTACTGAACCATTTTATTATTATCCATATATTTTACGTTTTCTTATACTTTATATAAATTATATAGGTCCTAAAAAGTCATTATTTATTTACATATTATTCTTTTAATTAATCTCTATATTTCTAAATAATTTAATGAAACAATAATGGCTAATAAAACTTATTCATTTACGTTTTGTTCCAATCTACAAAGCTTCATAAACTTATTATTTTGAGACAAACATCTTATATTTGAATAATCATTCAAGTATCCTTTCCAAATGTCTACATTATAACCTAAAAGTAATGATGTTTAAGTGTATTATTTATTATAAATACAATATTATATTTATTTGATAGAAAATTTATATAAATGGGTTGGATTTTTTTGTGTTATATTTATTCCAAAAAATAATTTTTATAAATAAAATGTGGTTAGGATCATTTAGCCTGTGATATGTTAAAGAAATTTTTTTTGGTTGGGTTGAGTTCCAAAAAATAATTCTCCTCCACTTAGTGTATCTCTCACTTGAATCCATAATGGACAAGACAATTGGTACACATCATTTTTTTTAAATTTTAGTTATTTAATAGTTTCCTAGAGTTAAATTTTATTCTGCCCTTGTATTCTTATGTTTATATATCAATTTAAAATAATATGAAGAAAAATAAAAACTATATTGGAATTTCATTATACGGATTTTTTTGGGGAAATTGAGATTCAGATAAAAGTGTCCATCAAATCTCAAAAGGTAGGTATAAATATTTCTTATTTTTAATTTCAAATTTTATACAATAGTACATCTAGGGTATTCGAGGAGACTAACACCCCATGTAACGATGGATCTACCTATGATGGGGAGATTCTAAGAAATCCAATGGGGGAATTATCAATTTATCATAGGATATATATCAATGGATATAAGAATAAAACTTTAACACCCACTGATTTTGTAAATTATTATTTTTAAAAATAAATTACCCTTTTTAATATTTTTCATTTCATTCAACACAAAAGATAATTTATTTTATATTAAATCATTATTTTTTGATTACATTATACACAACATCATGTTAAAAATGAAATAAAAACAACCTAAACATTATCTTTATCTGCACAGAGCACTGAGGTCATCTTATGTTATACCGAATGATTGTAACACCCCAAGATTTCATAGTGTGTTAGTTCTTCAAAATAATTCAATAACTTTCACTACATGCAACACCAAGTTCAAGCACACCATGACTTACCAAACAAGCCATTCAAAAGAGGTTATGAATAGTATTAGATAAATTTTAATGTTTATATAATCCTTATAATTTTAGAATCCCTATTATGAGTTTCTTAGTCATAATGCAAGAACAGATTCATTTTCAGTATTTCACTTTTATCAACTTCTAATAGTGAAACCTTTTTAAATACAATATTTTAAACTTTTTGACTAAATGGGGACATCAAAAATTTAAAATGAAACACCCCAAGCTTCCACGGTACGTTTCCCTTTGAATAATGTGATAGCGTGTGTTGTACGCAACACCGAGTTCTAACACACCATAACCAATCAAACTAGCCGTTATAAATAGTAATACCTACTTTTTGAAAATATATATATTTTATATTTCAAAATGGACTTCATTTTTGGATTCGGAATATCGAATTTAGCCTAAGGTGAAATTTTGGTACTTTTCGGATAACTTTCATATTTTGATGAATAGTGAAAATTACTAAATTTTAATTAAAAACAACTTTTTTAATCAAAATAATTAATAGTGATAAATTATGAATTTGAGTGGTTTTAAAGTATATTTAGAATATATTTTTACAATTTAATATTGGTCATTAGACATAATTTTACAATTAAACCGAACATAAACAAGTGTCAATCTTTTGATAGTTATTATCTCTTAAAAACACGCTTTTTGTTTTGACAGCGGGAATTAATTTTAAATTAATTTCTGCCACTTCTGTGTTTTGAATTTAGAAAAATGGATTCCATATTTGGAATCATGATGTTCAAATTGTGTAAATAGGTAACTTTTATTTTTAGACATTTTGAATAATTACTGCGGTAAATATTTTATTTACCATGGTTAAAGGGTAAATCTGGTAAATAAGGGTTAAAAAATAATATTATAATAATACAAAATTACCCTAAAACGTGTCCTAACATTATTGGTGGACACATACCCGACCATGAGCATCCTTGGGTCAATTTGGGGACCCCTTGGAGCCACTTGTATGTGGTAGGGACACATTACATTAATAAAGTTAAAATAAAAATAAAAATGGCATAAGCTTACATCTTTTACAAGAACAATTTTTACATAGGGTTATACATGTTGGATTTTCGATTATAAATATTCATTAGAAAGCTAAAAAGATTTCCTACATAATGATAGTTTATTTATAATTTTTAGACATTAAATAATTTATGTTATTTATGACACAATGATGATGCAGTAATTACTATAATAGTGAAAAATTAAAATAATTGATATTATAAATACACAAATAAATATAATATGAAACTTTTAATGAATTAAACTAATTTTATAGGATACTATGATATATTAGGATTGATTTAATTGACTTTGTTCGAAGTAATCAATCTGTTATGAGTTTCACAAAAAATCAACTATTGAATAGTGTCAAAATTGACATAAAAGAGTTCTTAAAACAAATATTATATTATTAATTGATATTAAATTCCTAAAAATCTAAGGTTCGGCCAAGAGACTTATATTATGATAGGTTAATCATTAATGGACCACTTGGGGGTCTCTTGGATGTATATAGTAAGTTTATTAACCATATTATATAAAAATACAAAGAGACATTGTAAAAGTGAAACTAATTAACTTAGAGTTAATACTTAAAGATAAGGTTAATATAAGTACCCAAACCTGTCTAAATTCTATTGGATGAGTTGTTTTCGACCTATCCCCACCTCATACTTTGAATAGTCAACTTTGGAGCCTTTGGAAACCGAATATGAATTTATTATAAATTAATATTTCTAGCTTTTCCAAAAGTGCCCCTCACCCCTCTTATAAAAGGGTACTCCTCCTTCTCTTTTCCTCACACCTCTCAAGCCACTTGGCTCGTCCAAACTCTGCCCAACTAAGCTCCCCAAATCCCTCTCCTCCTCCTTGAAGCTTCCCCTTAGGCAGAAAGCATTTCAAGAAGTCCTTTGGTTCCAACCAAAGTGAGTTACCTAGATTAAAGGTAACGATTTCTCTTAAATTATTTTCATTTATTTTGCTTCTCCAACCCCCAAACTCTTTTTATTTCCTTTCTTTTGTAACAACACCAGTATCCAAAATATACTAGTATGTTGTTATAAGAAGGATTCAAGCTACACATACACACAACTCCATCTAATGGATGATGAACATAATGTTTCTGTGGATGGCAAACTAACGCCTCACGAAACGACGATTGTTCAAATACATCTTACCACCTCTCATGGTGGCCATTATGATGGCACTATAATTAAATATGATATTAATGATATATATTTTATATATAAGCTTCTGTAATTCCATTTTATTTCATACCATTATTCGTTTCATGTTGTATATACATACGATAATTTCATTTGAGGAAGTGCGGACTACCGCCCCCTTAAAATGATATGACTCGTTCATACCACACATGGAACGTATAAAGGATGATGTTAATGAACTTAAGTAACATATATAAAATATTATATTATACTGGAATAGTAATATACCTATGTATCATTTGGATTCAATTCTTTTAAAATAAAAATTAAATGGAAGTAGCGTTCGTGCGTACGTACGGACTACCGTCTCCACGAACGCGGTGAGATCCATCCTCCATCGTATCCATTCAAGTATAATTATCATTTGATGATTTAAAAATGATGTTTAAAGACTTGATACCATTCTGGATTTGAATAATATACAACTTATCCTTTACAAACATGGCTTATGTAACAAAACATATAAAAGAAAATGAGTAAGTTAACACCCGAAACGACGATAATTTTAAGATATTATTATCAAATCAGTATTAAAAGATCATATATGATATCATATTAATATATATGATTCTTGTATAATTTAGTAACAATTATTTCACTATTATACAGGAGGTTAACCTACCCCAACCAATGAAAAGTTCAAGGTAAGGGTTATTTCACAATCTCTTCATTATCCGAGGTTGTTTATACGTAATAATCTACTGGGATATCTTTATCATCCACATCCATGTTTCTTAAAAATGTATTTCAAAACATTTTTACTATTTACAAGAATATGGGTTAAAGTCATTTATACCCTTTTTTTGACTTTTTATAAGAGGTTTATAAAGGAATCTTTCAGTCGTTTTCAAAACAAGGTCCTTTTTAACCTTTTCGACAGAATTGAGGTAAGAATGTTTTTTTAACTTATACGGCAGGTGCGGTTATTTTACGCCGTTATAAAATCTTCAAATCTTTCCTTACAAGATTATAAGAATATTTTCAAAGAAAATGTTTTATTTTATATTGATCTTAAATGATTTCAAAATAAAAGGAGATATTTCTTTAAAAAGAATTTTGATTTCATCTACGTCAACATCCTTTGATGGATTTTAAGATTATTTGAAGTTGATTTATTATGATACAAAACTTCTATATTGTATTGAAGGTTTTGTGATATGTTTGACTATGGATGTGCTATTTTTATACCATTCATAGTTTATGGTGAAATTATTGACATTTCGTATGCTAGATTTAATACGAATGTTTATGTTATGTTTAAACCTTTTCATATGGGAATGCATTGGACTTAATAAGTGACGGGTGGAGCCCGCTATAGCTCCTCGATGCATCGGTAGGTCTCATGAGACAAACTAGTGTCTTGGCACAAGGCCTTGACAAAATCTTATTTGTAGTCTTGGCACGAGGCCTTGGCTATGTGGTTATGATAGTCTGGCATTATGCATTCCAACATTATGAAAGTGGTTATTGATATTGCATGTGATTATTCGATTAGTAGAATATCCATGTGAATAAGTAAATGGCATTATTTCATTTTTGCCATACTATGTTGAAGTTCAATTTTAAAAGGCTTTTGTTTTAGTAATACATTGCCTTAAATGTTTATGCTTATTATGAATGTTCCGCTATATTGTTATCCTTACTGGGCATTTGAGCTCACCCCTTTTCTATGTTTTATTTTTCCCAGGTAGTGAAGAAGTAAATTATGAATGACTTGCAGGGATATTATGAGGGGTTAATAGTGTGGATATGAAGACTTTGTTGTTGTAGTAGTTTTTCACTTTGAAATGTAATGTAAAACTTTATGATTATATCTAGTGTTTCCAAGGCTACTAAACCAATCGGTCTTTCGAGATTTGATCTTTCTTGTGATCATGCCAATGTTATGTAATTAATGCACCGACTCTGGGCAACTGGGGTCGGGGCGTTACAGTTGGTATCAGAGGAAGTTTAGTACAAACCTTGGAAGCTAGATTTAGATAAACTCTGATTAGAGCACATAGACCTAAGATGAACTTTGAGGATTAGTATAGAAGAACTTCCTAGAATTTTGGTATTGTAGAGACTTTGTGAGTTTTCTGAGCAATACATCCCTGTCTGGATACGAGCAGGTAGAGGCGGCTCTGGCACAGATGTACCTAGGGGTAAAACCCGAAAACACCGCTTTGAGCTAGACTCGAACGGGAACTGGTGCACGACAACGGGCCTTGCTGCACTCTTGGTTACGACACTCCCGGGGGATATGCTTAGGATAACTCTCATTTTCTTTACAAATCATTTTGAAGGGATTATGAGTATATACTTTCTCAAAGAAAACATTCTTATGATTATGGATTATATCCATAAATAGTTCAATTTATGTTAAGTGTTTTATAAGTATGGGATTATGTATTTTGATTCATAAACTGATCTAGTTTATGCCATTGTTTAGAAATGGCGCCCAGTAGAAGGAATGAGAACTCCAGAAATGCACATGATCCAAAGAGAAGGAAGGATCATATCTTTCATGGTCTTAAGATAGAATTTATAAGAGAAATAGTCTCCCATGTATTATCATCATATGAAGAAATAATATCATGTATTGATAAGATAAGTAAAGAGATTACTAAGTCTTATGGCTTTGAAGGGAAGCAAGAGAAGAAATGTATAGAAGAGAGAAAGATGGATAAAGGGAAGAGGGAAAAGAAGAATTTTCCCATATGTGGTAACTGTGGAAAGAAACACCCTGGAACTTGCCTGAAAGGAATGGGAGTTTGTTATAAGTGTGGAGGAAAAGGGCACAAAGTACGTGACTACAAGGGTAAGAAAATGGTTTCAAATGTACAATGCTTCATTTGCAAGGAGTTTGGACACTACGCGAACCTATGTCCCAGTCATCAGACTATGACGCAAATGATGCTATTGGATAATAATCAAGTTATGATACTACCACAGATGAAGAGGAATGATTAGAGTTCTTATGTTGATTATGTCAATTGAGTGTTGTATCAACAATGTACTTGTTATAATAATTATGGAGTATATAAGGATTGTACTGCAGTACTATTTCATTAAGGACTTGAGATTGTGTTGAAAAAAGAAAAGTGACTCAATAGCAGGTTAAATTTTTGGAAAATATATGGTTGAGAGAAAGATAAACCATAATATGGTTCAGATACCGAGGTGGTGATTTTAGAATAATACATGATTGATTTGGATAAATTATATTGGATATTATTGACTACCTTGAAGCTGATTAATGATTTGTATATTCCATCATTTTTGGGGTTTAAAACATTTTTGGATTAATGAAGTATATCCAGCATTCTATATGGAATAAGGGAGCATGAATGTAATCAATAAGGAATATGGTAATACATGGTGAAGGTATTCATATGATATTACGGGGTAAAAAGGATATATATTATGTTTACCTTCCTTATAAATGTTAGACTGTGAGTTTGTACAGAAGTATTTTGGATAGTTCTAGTTTGGATTATTTTGGATTGCCATAAATGGACAACCCGGAGGTCGGGCGGCAACCCGTCGCGTCCGGTAAGGCTGCGAGACTTGAACCCGCAACCGAAGGGCGACAAGGGTGTATCACCTACCACTGGACCATGAGATGTCCTGGATTAAATAATGTAGTTTTTATTAAAAGATCATGTAGATGAATTATAAATTCGTTTATTTTAGAACCCTATACGAATAGTGTAAATAGAATTTTTTTACATTCTATTATCTTTTAGAGTGAAAGATGAGTTTGTGGTAGAAATTTATTAATGGATAAAACTCTAATTATAAAGTAAGTATATCTCCTTATGATCTTAGCCAATCTCATAAATAAATTCCTCAATATTAAGAAAAGAAACTTTGAACAAAAATGTTTTCCTAGATGGTACCTTAAATCATCACTGATTTTTGGCTTTGGGGTTGTTGGACTTTTTATAGCCATGTTCTCTAACAATCTCCATCAGATAATTGATGGTTAGATTTTTCTTCCATATCCATATTTTACTACATGGAACCCTAGTATGTGTTATTTTCGGTAATCTTCATACTTTCGACTCTTTATTTTAAATAGAGGCCTCATTAATTCATTTTTCGATGTGGGATTTCAACTAAGATATTTTGAAACGTCAAAAATGTGTTATCCTAATACCCTATGTTTTGTTGAACCGATGGTATTTCAAATCATCATAGATTGATGAAATTAAGGACCTCAATTATACACTTGTTTGTGATTGATGACCTCAATCACTACCTATAAATATTTACGTTTTTCCTCCAATTATAAGTCTCTAAATGCCACCAATGTTCTCCTAATCGAGATCATAATTTGGTGGTGACCCTTTAATTTCTCTTTTCCTCATATTAAGACTAAATTTTAGTAACCCAATTTCCGATGTGGGGTTTCCCACAAATATATTATCTATTTTCCACCTTTTATTTTCGAAGAACAATTTCAAATTGCGAGGACACAATTTATTGAAGGAGGGGAGAATGTAACACCCCAAGATTTCATAGTGTGTTAGTTCTTCAAAATAATTCAATAACTTTCACTACATGCAACACCAAGTTCAAGCACACCATGACTTACCAAACAAGCCATTAAAAAGAGGTTATGAATAGTATTAGATAAATTTTAATGTTTATATAATCCTTATAATTTTAGAATCCCTATTATGAGTTTCTTAGTCATAATGCAAGAACAGATTCATTTTCAGTATTTCACTTTTATCAACTTCTAATAGTGAAACCTTTTTAAATACAATATTTTAAACTTTTTGACTAAATGGGGACATCAAAAATTTAAAATGAAACACCCCAAGCTTCCACGGTACGTTTCCCTTTGAATAATGTGATAGCGTGTGTTGTACGCAACACAGAGTTCTAACACACCATAACCAATCAAACTAGCCGTTATAAATAGTAATACCTACTTTTTGAAAATATATATATTTTATATTTCAAAATGGACTTCATTTTTGGATTCGGAATATCGAATTTATCCTAAGGTGAAATTTTGGTACTTTTCGGATAACTTTCATATTTTGATGAATAGTGAAAATTACTAAATTTTAATTAAAAACAACTTTTTTAATCAAAATAATTAATAGTGATAAATTATGAATTTGAGTGGTTTTAAAGTATATTTAGAATATATTTTTACAATTTAATATTGGTCATTAGACATAATTTTACAATTAAACCGAACATAAACAAGTGTCAATCTTTTGATAGTTATTATCTCTTAAAAACACGCTTTTTGTTTTGACAGCGGGAATTAATTTTAAATTAATTTCTGCCACTTCTGTGTTTTGAATTTAGAAAAATGGATTCCATATTTGGAATCAGGATGTTCAAATTGTGTAAATAGGTAACTTTTATTTTTAGACATTTTGAATAATTACTGCGGTAAATATTTTATTTACCATGGTTAAAGGGTAAATCTGGTAAATAAGGGTTAAAAAATAATATTATAATAATACAAAATTACCCTAAAACGTGTCCTAACATTATTGGTGGACACATACCCGACCATGAGCATCCTTGGGTCAATTTGGGGACCCCTTGGAGCCACTTGTATGTGGTAGGGACACATTATATTAATAAAGTTAAAATAAAAATAAAAATGGCATAAGCTTACATCTTTTACAAGAACAATTCTTACATAGGGTTATACATGCTGGATTTTCGATTATAAATATTCATTAGAAAGCTAAAAAGATTGCCTACATAATTATATTTTATTTATAATTTTTAGACATTAAATAAGTTATTTTATTTATGACACAATGATGATGCAGTAATTACTATAATAGTGAAAAATTAAAATAATTGATATTATAAATACACAAATAAATATAATATGAAACTTTTAATGAATTAAACTAATTTTCTAGGATAATATGATATATTAGTATTGATTTAATTGACTTTGTTCGAAGTAATCAATCTGTTATGAGTTTCACAAAAAATCAACTATTGAATAGTGTCAAAATTGACAAAAAAGAGTTCTTAAAACAAATATTATATTATTAATTGATATTAAATTCCTAAAAATCTAAGGTTCGGCCAAGAGACTTATATTATGATAGGTTAATCATTAATGGACCACTTGGGGGTCGCTTGGATGTATATAGTAAGTTTATTAACCATATTATATAAAAATACAAAGAGACATTGTAAAAGTGAAACTAATTAACTTAGAGTTAATACTTAAAGATAAGGTTAATATAAGTACCCAAACCTGTCTAAATTCTATTGGATGAGTTGTTTTCGACCTATCCCCACCTCATCCTTTGAATAGTCAACTTTGGAGCCTTTGGAAACCGAATATGAATTTATTATAAATTAATATTTCTAGCTTTTCCAAAAGTGCCCCTCACCCCTCTTATAAAAGGGTACTCCTCCTTCTCTTTTCCTCACACCTCTCAAGCAACTTGGCTCGTCCAAACTCTGCCCAACTAAGCTCCCCAAATCCCTCTCCTCCTCCTTGAAGCTTCCCCTTAGGCAGAAAGCATTTCAAGAAGTCCTTTGGTTCCAACCAAAGCGAGTTACCTAGATTAAAGGTAACGATTTCTCTTAAATTATTTTCATTTATTTTGCTTCTCCAACCCCCAAACTCTTTTTATTTCCTTTCTTTTGTAACAACACCAGTATCCAAAATATACTAGGATGTTGTTATAAGAAGGATTCAAGCTACACATACACACAACTCCATCTAATGGATGATGAACATAATGTTTCTGTGGATGGCAAACTAACGCCTCACGAAACGATGATTGTTCAAATACATCTTACCACCTCTCATGGTGGCCATTATGATGGCACTATAATTAAATATGATATTAATGATATATATTTTATATATAAGCTTCTGTAATTCCATTTTATTTCATACCATTATTCGTTTCATGTTGTATATACATACGATAATTTCATTTGAGGAAGTGAGGACTACCACCCCCTTAAAATGATATGACTCGTTCATACCACACATGGAACGTATAAAGGATGATGTTAATGAACTTAAGTAACATATATAAAATATTATATTATACTGGAATAGTAATATACCTATGTATCATTTGGATTCAATTCTTTTAAAATAAAAATTAAATGGAAGTAGCGTTCGTGCGTACGTACGGACTACCGTCTCCACGAACGCGGTGAGATCCATCCTCCATCGTATCCATTCAAGTATAATTATCATTTGATGATTTAAAAATGATGTTTAAAGACTTGATACCATTCTGGATTTGAATAATATACAACTTATCCTTTACAAACATGGCTTATGTAACAAAACATATAAAAGAAAATGAGTAAGTTAACACCCGAAACGACGATAATTTTAAGATATTATTATCAAATCAGTATTAAAAGATCATATATGATATCATATTAATATATATGATTCTTGTATAATTTAGTAACAATTATTTCACTATTATACAGGAGGTTAACCTACCCCAACCAATGAAAAGTTCAAGGTAAGGGTTATTTCACAATCTCTTCATTATCCGAGGTTGTTTATACGTAATAATCTACTGGGATATCTTTATCATCCACATCCATGTTTCTTAAAAATGTATTTCAAAACATTTTTACTATTTACAAGAATATGGGTTAAAGTCATTTATACCCTTTTTTTGACTTTTTATAAGAGGTTTATAAAGGAATCTTTCAGTCGTTTTCAAAACAAGGTCCTTTTTAACCTTTTCGACAGAATTGAGGTAAGAATGTTTTTTTAACTTATACGGCGGGTGCGGTTATTTTACGCCGTTATAAAATCTTCAAATCTTTCCTTACAAGATTATAAGAATATTTTCAAAGAAAATGTTTTATTTTATATTGATCTTAAATGATTTAAAAATAAAAGGAGATATTTCTTTAAAAAGAATTTTGATTTCATCTACGTCAACATCCTTTGATGGATTTTAAGATTATTTGAAGTTGATTTATTATGATACAAAACTTCTATATTGTATTGAAGGTTTTGTGATATGTTTGACTATGGATGTGCTATTTTTATACCATTCATAGTTTATGGTGAAATTATTGACATTTCGTATGCTAGATTTAATACGAATGTTTATGTTATGTTTAAACCTTTTCATATGGGAATGCATTGGACTTAATAAGTGACGGGTGGAGCCCGCTATAGCTCCTCGATGCATCGGTAGGTCTCATGAGACAAACTAGTGTCTTGGCACAAGGCCTTGACAAAATCTTATTTGTAGTCTTGGCACGAGGCCTTGGCTATGTGGTTATGATAGTCTGGCATTATGCATTCCAACATTATGAAAGTGGTTATTGATATTGCATGTGATTATTCGATTAGTAGAATATCCATGTGAATAAGTAAATGGCATTATTTCATTTTTGCCATACTATGTTGAAGTTCAATTTTAAAAGGCTTTTGTTTTAGTAATACATTGCCTTAAATGTTTATGCTTATTATGAATGTTCCGCTATATTGTTATCCTTACTGGGCATTTGAGCTCACCCCTTTTCTATGTTTTATTTTTCCCAGGTAGTGAAGAAGTAAATTATGAATGACTTGCAGGGATATTATGAGGGGTTAATAGTGTGGATATGAAGACTTTGTTGTTGTAGTAGTTTTTCACTTTGAAATGTAATGTAAAACTTTATGATTATATCTAGTGTTTCCAAGGCTACTAAACCAATCGGTCTTTCGAGATTTGATCTTTCTTGTGATCATGCCAATGTTATGTAATTAATGCACCGACTCTGGGCAACTGGGGTCGGGGCGTTACAATGATGATTTTCTACAATGACCAATGTAACATGCAACACTATTGTTAAAAAAACAATAATATAGTAATAAAATATAATTATTACAATAAGATAAAATCCTTATCTTTAATTAGTGGTTGTGAATATTATTTACTAATTTTTGAATATATATGGCTTTAACAATATAATATTAATTTAAAAAATAACAATTAATTATAAATGACCTCGAAAATTGGATGAATATTAAAAGAAATATTATTATTTTCACAGAGCTATTTTACTGTCATAAATTAAATTAAATTTTATTTATTGAAATTCACTACTTCAAAAATTAATTTCACATTGAACTGACTTGGCTGATGTTACATGCAATGTTAAGTGGTTATATGATACATGCAATATTGACTTAGCGTACGATGAATATAGCACCGAGTTTCTTTGAAACAACTTTTAAAAATAATTATTTAAATTAGAAAATTATAACAATGATGTTAATAATATTTATAGTTATACTAATAAATAATTTTAAAATATTTTTTTATTATTTGTTTATATAAATAAAACATATTTATGATTAATGATACGACTTTTTATAAAGTCCAATTATGTTTAAAAATATCATTTTCATTATTGATCTAATTTTAATATCTTTCATTGAAAATTAATATAATTAATTTTAGATACATTTATAAAATGAAATTGATAAAATAAAATTTATATTTTATTTTATAACATCATAATTATCCTAGGGTGATGTTTTGGATTTTTTTTGAGAAACCTAATTTTTGGTGAGTTATGAAAACTACAAAATTTTAGTTAAAACCTACATTTTTAAATAATTATTAATATTAAATGATGTTATAATTTATTTAAGGTCACATTAGATAAATATTTCATATATTAATAAAATTTAAGTCATAATTACCAACTTCACATTGATATTGATTATAAAATCTGAATTTTTTTTATAATTTTCCTATTGAAGAAAACGATTATTTCATCCCGTATGCAGGATAGACATTAATATTATTATTTATAATTATAATAATTTAACTTATAAAACATTAATAAACCATAATATTTATTATAATAATTATATTCTAATAACACCATTTTTGGTTATGACGAAAACGATTTGTAATGGTGATTAAAATTTTCCCTAGAGATTAATTACAAATTAAGCTTACTTGGGGACTAATACTTAATATTAAGTGCCCAAATGATCTAAACACATGTCCAAAACCAATTTGATTTCATTAGTTCTTAAATAAACCCTAAAAATTATATTTCATGGTTTTTAGGATTATTTTTAGGTAAGAACTTTTGTACACCTAACTTGTTTCTAAAAATTCCAACTGAGTCCATTTCCTTCCCTATAAAAGGCCACCGCCTCTACTCATTCCTCAAACCTCTCAAAAAACATCTGTTTAGATAATACCGACCCAATAAACTTCCAAAAAATCCTCCCTTACACCAATATTAATTTCCACGGTCAATATAAAATCCAAGGAATCATTTTGGTACAAACCAAAAGGAGGTACTGAATTAGAGGTAACACCTTCTCTTAGGACCTTTATTTTATTTTCCAACTTCACCCCCTCCACATAATTTTATAAATGATTCTATAAAAACCCCATTATCCGAAACATAATATTAGTTTTTATGCTATTTAATTGACCTACAGTTACACACACCTCCATCTATTGGGTTACAATCATACTATTTCAATGTAAGGGGAAGTGCTACCTCACGAAATGATGATTATTCATTTTTTACTTTAGAACCTATAATAGTATAAATTAGGATGGAAACTATTTTTTTATATGTTTTATATAAAACTTATTATTTGTTTAAAATTATTTATCCCTTTTTATAACACATACCTTTAAACTATTTATTTGGTGTTAACAGGATAATCTTGTTTGAAGAAGTGTGGAATACCACAACCACATAGTGATGCGATTCGTTCACACAGTACATGGAATTTATTAAGGATGGTTTTAATGAAAATATATGATACATATAACATTATAATTCTAATTTATTTATATTATATACATTCACACTTGTATTTAACTTCTTCATTTCATTCAATACGACAATAAAAACGGAAGCCACATTCATGTGTATGTTCGACATAATGTCTATGTGAATGGTGTATTAAATTTCATATATATATATATAATTATTATAATAAAAATATATTTTATATAAATTATTCTAATATAATGGACTATGTTATTTAAATCATTATTTATTTATAGGGACAAATGATATAACAAATTAAGACACATGGGAAGAAAAAATGAATTATACTCGAAGTGAAACCATGACATATGATCATTAAAAATCAGGTAATATAAGGTAATAACCAAACCATATATGGTTTTAAATATAATAATATTATTCTATAAAATATGTATAAAATTGTATTTTTATATATGAATATTTTTTGAGTTTGAAGAGTGTCAAGACACAATGTAATGGGATTTCATCTCACTTTTTATTTATGTTAGACACTTTCTTTATTCACCACAAATTAGTTTTGAGTGTTTTTTGTACAACCCCTAGATAAATTTAATTATCATTATAATTAAATTTAAGGGTCTTTAGATATATATTATATGAACCTTATTTTAGGGGGTGAGTGCTTTAAAAGTTACCAAATATGTAAAGTTGCTCAAATTCACTTCTTGGAGAATCATCTTTTGTTATGAACCTATGTTCTTTAACATGGTATACATGATTCTAATTAAAATTTTATATAACTAATATGTTTATTTTAATGATATTATAGGCTTCATAAAATTTACATTTATTACATGGATATTGTGATCCCAAGTTACCATGTTATAAGAGTTTATTGAAACCCTCTCATCACATTCCATGATTATTTATGTTTATGGTTCACATATTATTATTGATATCACAAGATAAATCATTAATTTTCTATAATATGTGTATTAATAATCTGTTCATGTGGCAGTACCATTCTTCCACTATTTTTCACATAAGGCAGTTATGAAATTTCTTTTCAGAAATCCCAACAATACCCTCTCTTCAATTGGAAATCTGTGTTCTTTCAAAATAATGTTTTCTAAAAAGGGTTTACAAGAATAATCTTAGAATATCGAGTGATAACTTAAATACATTTTTACCTGTATTATTTTTAACCAACAATTTCAAATTATTATTATTTTTTCCTTTTTAATGAGGTTATTTTCTAACCCATTTCTATGAAAAATGAATGTTCTTTTTAACTCATATGACATGTACAGATTTTTCCGTTGTCAATCCTTTGGTGATTTATTTTCATGTTTAATAGTTAATTTTTAATCTTTTCTTAAAATATATTCTCAAAGTAACAGTCCTCAAATGGTTTTCATGATTCTTTTTATTTTTTTAAGAAAAATGGTTTTCAAATGATTTTTTGTTTTAAATATCATTTTCCAAAGAAGAAATGATATTTATCTGAATAAATGATTATAAAACATATAATTACAAGTTATTTTCCATATGAGATAACGTCTATTGATGTTACTCATACCCTTATAAGAAATTATCCAATGTTTCCATTCATATTCTTTCATAAATGGTTTATGTTTTATTGATATGATGCTCAAGACACTCATTCCACATCCACAAGTTTTATTCTCTTGAAATATGCTTCTCTTCATGAGTTTTTAAATCATTATGAAACCTATCTCTTTTCATAGGTTATGATCCAATGAAATGTTAATGACAAGCTTTAGGTTTTCTGGGTTATACTTTTAAATTTACAAAACATATCCCATTTTATGGGGTATGATTTGATTACTATTTTATGATTAATTTTATTATGAGTTGATTTGGAACTATATCTATCTTAAATTTAATGGGTAATGAAAATTTGTATATGATCTCAAAAGGTAGATGAGTTGTATCCAATGAATAATTGAAATAAGGTACACAGTTTGTAGCATAATCTAGAAAACAAGATGGTGCATGGGTTATAGCCCATTCTTTAATGGGGGAGGATACATGGGTTATAGACCATGCCTTAAATGAATAAGGTACATGGGTTAGATCCCAAGATTATAATTAAGGGGGCATGTGGGTTATTATCCCAAGCCCTCACTAGTTTAATTGGTGGTAGCCCAAGCCTAACATGTTATAAATATCTTGGTAGGAATTTTTGACTTAAAATATTATTTTCTTATATGTATTCCACTAATTATATGTCTTATTTCTTCATTATTATTTCATGGATCATAATGTTTATTTATTTATGATTGATGTCTTATAAACTATAAAGATTTATCCCATAACTGGTTTTATTATATTTGATATGTAGGGTGTGATCTTTTAATGTTTAGATCAAGATATCATACACTTATATTCATGTTTATGCTTACATGTCTCCCTTGTTTACCCTTATTGAGAGTTTGAGATCACATATTTCTATGTTTCCTTTACCCATGTTATAAAAAATAGATTTACGTAGACATTTTGAAGTTTGAGATCTTTAAGGGAGATGTTGAAGATCTTTCACTAGGATAAAAGATTTTGTTTCCATGTTTCTTAAAGACACTAAACTATTTCAGTCCTTAGTACTATATTTTTGTAATGTAACGAATAATCATTTAAAATGATGTAGTTTCCATGTTTTTCAGACCTGGGTTGCTATAGTTGGTATCAATGGAATTGTTTATTCAACCATTCGAAACTAGGATGGTATAAATTTAGTTATATCCCTATGTATATTTCTAAGGATATATCTACAGATGTCTCTAAGAATAAGTTTAATGATGAGTTAATGTTTATGAAAATTTCCTAGAATTTTGGTAAAAGATAGATTGAGTGGTTTTCTAGAAATACAACCTTTTCTATATACAACAAGTGGATTTTTCTCTGATACAGATGTACATAGGAGTAAAAATTCTGAAATGATGTACCTTGCCTGACATGGGGTAATTTGGTACACGACAACAGGCCTTGCTGCACAATTTGTATTACAGTCCTCAGAGATATGCTTTGGGAATTGACAAACTTTTCAGGAGATACTATGAAATATTTAAATATAAGATGACTATGAAGAACCTAGGGTGTCATAGATTAAGGATAGTTTCATGATTTAGATATCCTATACGTAATTATTTTCATGACTAAGTGGGTTTTTAAACTGATATGTAATTCCCAAAATATGCTTCCTGGTTTTAGTCAATAGAGGTAACCAGAAGGAACTATGTTAGCATTGATTCTAATGGAAAATCTGGTGATTCTGAGAAAAAAAATTGGATAATGAACAAATATAATGATGTTGAGATTATGTTTAATCAGTTATTATGATATATAATTAACAATGTGAAATTTGGTGATATTTATAACACAACACAAAAGTGGAAGATGTAATTTTATAAATGTTCAAATTATACGGAGCATATAGGAATGGATATTTGGATGCCTATATGTCAAGAATAAGGGAAGAAGAGCCTTGTAGAATTCCTTAAATGGAGGGGAAGATGTTATATATGGGGGAAGAAGGGTTAGAGAGTGAAACATTGTCAGGGAGTGAAACATCTCATATATGGGGAACATGGGAATTACCAATCATAATTCCCAAATATAAGAATGTACTTCTAAACCAAATAAGGACCTATTACATGCCAACAATTTAAGAGCTATGATTGAATAATTTATGTTTTTGGATCCATGAATTATTAATGTTGAATTATTTAAGGATTATTAGGTTTATGTTAATCTGAATGGATATTCATGAATATGTTGAATAATTATAAGGGATAAGAGAAATTATTTATTTATAAGTTGATCTTAATCGGAAGCACATTATTAAGGGATATATTACCCTTAATGTCTTTATAATGTTAATAAAATTATTTTTGGATAATAGAAAAGCTGGATATAAATTTTTGAATTGTAGGGTACTGATTACCCTTGATCTAATTAGTTATTGGTTGATAATGAGGTCTATGTCATCATGGATGATGTTTTAAACATATTTTATTTAAGGAATGTATATAGTAATATTTGGAATAGGAACAACATAATATTTTCCTAAAGGATTTGGGGTAATTAAGGTTGTTACCATGTTTCATGGGAATATAGGATGAGGGTATTCACATCTGTGGAATGTGACATCTGGGTGGTACATTGTTATATATGGGGGGTCTTTCTTAAGCAAATATTATGGAAATATTTCTAAAGATTAAATTTTAATCATTCCAAACAATTATATGGTTAACTATTTATGGAATGTTTAAGTAAAACATCAGATTGTGTTAGGAAGATTAAAGTGTTATATCTCTATATGAGGATTTATGTAAATTGGAAAACCTATTATGAAAACATGTTGTTTAAGATAGTTGATGATATATGGGATGAAATATCATAGATCTTATGATCTTTTTGTGATACGGGAATGAAAAATTCACCTTCTTTTTTAGACAATGTGGCCATGTGGATCAAAGAACAACAAAGTGTGAGGTTTTCTTAAAATCATGAATGTTAATATTTTCATGAAAATATGTTAATTATAGGGAGAGGTCTCTTGAAACCAAAAAATTTATCCTATAACTACGTTTTTCTTGGATTCATGAAAGTTAATAGTTTATTTTATATTAAATAACTATGTTTTTCTTGCCTTTTATGTAACACCAAGTTAACAATGCTCTACACATAACATAATCATTGTCTTTATCTATATAGAACACTAAGGATAGATTGTTTTATATACCATAATGAATTTCCTCAATTACTTGTGTAACACACAAGATCGATGTTTACCGAACAATAATATATTCATAAAGTATGATTATTAAAATAAGATAAAAAATTGATGTTAAATTAGATGTTATGAATATTATATACTAATTAATGAAATTTTTTTGTTTACAAAATATAATATGAAATCTTATGTAACCAAATAATTATAAATTAATATAAAATCTTATTTAATAAAAAAGGAAATATTATTACGGTGAAAAACCTGTTTTACAATAATAAATTAAATTTTCATTTATTCTTTGAAATGCCCTAAGTCAAAAATTCCTTTCACATGGAACATACTTGGAGTACATTAAATGTGACACTTATATGGTATACATTACACACAACACCAACTTGATATATGATGCACACAATAATGGGTTTCTACAAAAAATTATTTTTTATATAATAATTTAAATGAGATAATTATAACACAACCAGTAACAAAAGTTATAAGAATATGAATAACTATTTTTCAAATATTTTTATTATTTTTTATTTAAATTAATCTTATTGATGATGAAATATATCATTTTTGGTAAAATTAATTTTTTAAGAAAAATCCTTTTTCACGAATAAACCGCCCTTAATGTATTTCTGTGTAAAATAATAAAATGAATTTTATACACATTTAGAAATTGATTATGATACAATAAAATTAATTTTTTAACTCATAATTTCAAAATAATATTTGGGTGAATTTTTGGTATTTTTTGTTGAGAAACTTCATTTTTTAGGAATAGTGAAAATACTACCTTTTAGTTAAAATGAATTTTTATTTAAATAATTATTAATTTTAAATGATATAATAATTTTTCCCAATGTAAAATTTGATACATATTACATCTATTAAGAAAATTTAATTCATATTAATCAATTTCACATCGAAATTGATTATAAAATCATAATAAGCTTTTGAATATTTTTCTACTTTTAAAAACCCATTATTTAGTCTCATCTGCAGGATTTTCATTAATGTTACTTTTTCAGATTATTTGATTTGAATTATGAAAAATTGACATCAAATATTTTATTTAGTATAATAATTATAATCTAATAATATCAAGTTAGTTTTTGACCAAAAATGATTTTTAAAAGTGATAAAAAGTAATCATTGGGATTAAGGCCCAATTAAACATCATTTGGGACTAAACCTTAAAATTAGGGGTCAAAATGATCTATCTACTTCCAAGAAACAAATTTTATATCCATATTTATTCCACGAACATTTTATTATTGATTCTATTTGTATTTATGTCTTTATTTAGGTATGAACATATGTACAACAAACTTGTTTCTAAAAATTCCTTCTGAGTCTTCTTCCATCCCTATAAAGGCCACCACATCTACCAATTCCTCACATGTCTCAAAAATCTTATTTTCGTCCAATACCTACTCAATACACTTACCAAAAATCATCTCTTCCTCCTTGAAGACTTACCTTTGGAATAATACACTCCAAAGATGCATTTTTGCACAAACCAAAATGACTTACCCTATTTATAGGTAACAACTTCTATTAAGCCCCTTCGATTATTTTAATTTTCCACCACATAATTTTCTTATTAGATGATTATATATAAAAACAAACATCATAAATATAAAAGTTTGTTTTTATACTAAGGGTTTTACCTACACTTATACACACGTCCATCTATTGGGTAACAAAATTATTGTTTCCATGTACGAAAAACTACTACCTCGCGAAACGATGAATGTTCCTTTTTTACTTTACCTCCTACCATGGTGGAAATTATGGTGTATTTTTTTTAAAATATTTTATATATAATATATATTATTTCTTAAATCTTCTTTATTCCTTTTACAAAACAATCCTTTTTTACTTTTCATTTGGTGTTAATACTATAATCAAGTTTGAGGAAGTGTAGACTACCGCACCCTCAAAGTGTTGTGATTCGTTCACACACTACATGGAATGTATTAAGGATGGGATTAGTGAACTTATATTATATATATATATATTTATAATGATAGTATAAATATTTTATTTACATCTAAACTTATATCTAATTGTCTTTCTTTCTTTTAATAGGGCAATAAAAATTGAGACAATATTCATGCCTATGTACTACATACAGTCTCCATGAACTGTGTATTCCATTTTGTTCATATATATTATATAGATTATTTTAATAAAAATATACTTTATATAAATATATCTTATATCAAGGATTAAATTATTTAAATCATGATATAATTATAAGGACCAATGAAATAACAAATTAAGATACATGCAGAAAACAAAGAAAATATTAACTGAAGTTAAAACATAACAGGGGATTGTTAAACAACGGGTAATATAATGTCATAAAAGACCATATATGGTATTATATATAATAATAGGCTTCTGTATAAAATTTATAATAAACTCAAATATATTACATATGAATCATGTATGTGTACAATGAGAGTCAAGACACAAGGCAATGGGATTTCATCTTAGTTTTTGTTTCTTTGAGATACATGCTTTATCACCACCCATTTGTTTTGAGTGGTGTGTATAATTCCCTTGGATGTATTACATGATTTATATAAATATATTTATGGGTATTTACATATCCATTATATGATTCATATTTTATTGGGTTAATTCATCAAAAGATACAAAATCAGAAAACTAGTTTTGTCTCAAATTTCCTTCTTTGAGTCACATGTTTTATTTTTCACATATTATATTAAAAAAGGATAATATGATTCAAATTAAAATGTTAGATAATAAATATATTTATTTTAATTATATTTTAATCATTGTGTAATTTCAATTTCATACATGGAGAGTGTGATCCCATTTACCATGTTAAAAGTGTTTATTAAAACTATATCATAACTTTTTAGGGTTATTTATGTTTATGCTTTCTTTGATGAAATATTATAATACATATCTAAATAAAACTCATGAATTTATCCTCATATAGTTATTTATGATATATTCTTGTATTAGTACCATTTATACACTCTTTGTTACATAAGTTAGTTAATGATGTGTTATTTAAAAAGCCCGACTTTAATATATTTTCAATCGGAAATCTATATTCCTTCAAAATCATGTTTTATAAAAAGGGTTTCAAATAATATTCTAATTATCTAATATGATAAATAAAATAAATTTTTACACTTTATTCATTTACCAAATTATTAAAATTAATCTTATTTTCTCTCTCCGAATGAGTAAATTTTCTATAATTTTTTCCCTCCAAAAGGAATGTTCTTTTTATCTTGTACAACATGTATAGATTTATCCACTCTCAATCATTTGAGGATTTATTTTCATGTTTAAAGGTTATTTTTATGATTTTTTTCCAAATATATGTTCAATTAAATTTTTTTATAGAGGTTTTGTGGCATCTTTTTATGTTTTTAAGGAAAAAGTATTTCAAAAGTCTTTATGGTTTAAAGAACATTTTTCATAGAAGAAAGTATATTTAACAGATGAAATATTTTCAAACATATCTTTACAAGTTATTTCCCATTTCATATAGCATCCATTGATGTTACTCATAACCTTTTAAAAACATTATCCAATGGCTCCATTCATATTCTTTTTTGAATGGCTTATTTTTGGATGGAATGATCTAGAGGAAACCCATTTTTGATCCACAAGTTTTATCATGTTGAAACCTTATTTCTTCATTGAATTTTCATTCATTATAAAATACATATATATTTATAGGATATTATGTGATTAAATGTTAATGTTACCAATTTCATTTAATTGGTTAAGATTTTATGATTATAAGACATATTTTTTATAGGGCATGATACGATAAATGTTTTTTTGATTGATTTTATTATTAGATGGGTATGATCTATATCAACCTCCAATGAATTGAGTAATGATATTTTATATATATTATCACATGGTACATGGGTTATATCCCATTCTTAAAATAAATAGGGTACATAGTCTGTATCCCAATCCCAAAAACAAGAATGTGCATGGTTTGTAGCCCAAGCCTAAAATAAAAACGGTTAAGGGTTATAGATCGTGGCCGAAAACAAGAAGGTACAAGGGTTGTAGACCAATCATAAATGTAAGAGGGAAAATAGGTTTTCATCTTATTCCTGCAACAGGCACATAGGTTTTATCCCAATACTAACATGTTATAATGGTATTGGTAGGTACCTTGACAAAAAAGATTCTTTTCTTATATGTATGCCAAAAATTCTATGTATTATTCATTATTTATTATTTAATGGGTTATGATGTTTATTTATTTATGAATCATGTCTTATGAACATCCATGAATTATCCCATCACTCATGTTTACGATCTTTGATATGTTGTTTATCATATCCTATTGTTATGATCATTTAATCGTACCCCTAACTGCATGTTTATTCTTACTTGTCTCCCTAGTTTGCCCTTACTGAGTGTTTGAGATAAACCTTTTTGATTCTTCCTTTCTGTAGGTTATAAAGAATGGTTTTATGAATAAGTTATAAAGGTGGAGATATTTGTTAGGGATATTGATGATCTTCCACTAGGATAGAATATTTTATTTCCATGATTCCAAAGAAATTAAACTATTATTGTCCTAGGGAATGTATTTTTGTAATGTACTTACCATTCATCTAAAATGATGTAACATTCATTTATGTCATTCTTGAGTCTCTATAATAAATCATCTAAATTAAGATATTAATTCTAATCATAATTTTATTAAAGTGCTGAATATTGAAGTTAGATAATTGGAAGGCCAGAACAATAGACTGATTTGGGGACGATAATTATTTAATGGAAAGGAATTATTATCAAGAAAAAGAGTTAGATTAAATTTCAAAAAAATATAAATTATCAATTTTGTTTCCATGGATAAGGGATATATGTCAAAATATGTTCAAACCATGAAGGATAAAAAGATGAACTTCTTACACACCTGAAAAATGTATATGAGGCACACTGTTAAGTTAAGAGAAACTATTTTTTTAAAACAATATTTCTCAGATAAAAACCCCATTTAAAGAAAAAATTGACACGTGGGATAAAATTTCACACGAATTTTATGACGATTTGTCGAATGGAATGATAATCTAGATAGATATAAATTATAAATGTGAGATAAAAATTAAAAATATCTAGAAATTTATAGAGGAGTTAATCTTAATTAATAATTTAATTGAAATATTATTATTTAGGGGTAATATAATTCTAATATATTATTTAAAAATATTATTTTATTATTCCAGATCAAGATACAAAGAAATAAAGAAG
This sequence comes from Viscum album, assembly GCA_963277665.1. Lineage (NCBI taxonomy): Eukaryota > Viridiplantae > Streptophyta > Magnoliopsida > Santalales > Viscaceae > Viscum > Viscum album. The sequence continues at coordinate 2,105,928,982 of OY728165.1, forward strand.
AAATATGTTATAAAGGAGGAGAATCATGAAATAGTAATTATTCAACAGAGGTAATGTTCATTCTAAAATCTAGACCTTTTATGACGGATCGTTTCTAATGAATGAAATAAAGAGAACAATGAGAGATTCCATGGAAATAAGAAATACATTAATTACTGGAAACATATTTAAATGGTTCCTAAAATTTATGAAGATTAAAAAATGTGTCCAAGGATAAGGTGTGGTTACATTGTCTTTTATCAGATAAAACATGGCCACTTTTTTTTATTTGAACATGAAGTATTTTAATGTGTTAATTATTGGTGATTTGAATGATGATTTTCAAAATAAAATTAAAAAATCTAGCAGTAATACTATATGTGTTATTCTAATGATATGTACCATTATAATAATTTATATAGTCTAAATTTAATGAAATTATTGTTTTTAATGACAAGATAAAACTAGATTTCATTCAATGAAAATTTTAATCATTTAATAAATAGATTTCAACAGAATATTAAATAACATATCCTCTATTATTATAGAGAGATAAGGCGTTATAAATTTACTAATGAAAAAAATTCATGGAATGTCATTAAAAAGTTTCAAAAATAAGAAAGGAGTACACATGTTGTTAGAATAGAAAACACTAATATAAAATAAGTATCCAATGTTAAGGAATGTGTTAAAAAATGTGAAAAATATTTTTTAATTTTCCAGATATGAAAATGTTTTAGGTAGAAAAATACGTACATATGATATATCAATATATCAATATTGGTAGGAGTGCCCAATAATTTACAATTTTTGATTTGGATTATGAAAAAAGAAAAATTCCAACGAAGCATAAATTTAGTCAGATTTAATATAATGAAATTTAAAACTACATATTGAATCAAAACTAATGGAGAATGGAAAAAGTTTCTCCATAGGGACTCTCTATCTTCATAAATAATATTAATGTGAATCATTACCATTTATACATGTATATAAATGATTATAAATATTTGTAATGCGTTGTAGTATTTAGGGAGATACAACCCATGAGTAATTTGTATCAACAGATTGATTAGTATTTGTTACCTGACCTAGTGTTATAATTTATGATTTAAGAAATAAATGTGGAATACTATTAATTGTGTAATTCCATGTTCTTGAGTATGAAATATATATAAATGGAATACAATTTTATTTTCACAATTAGAATACAAATAAACTTGCAGTGTTGGTGTTAAGGTCACATGCTATCAAATAATATCATTACATAAATGTATATGAGGAAATATATATATCGGGGAAATAAGAAAAATGAATTTTGTGATTTAATTTTAGTTTTCTAACATGTGGTTTTATAAATGACATTAGTTGATGGTTTTCAGTGTATCACTATTTTATATAGGTAAATGAATATCAGGCTTGATATCAACTCTATATTTAGAGATAAATCTAAGAGAGTTGGGGGATGTTTAGATATGAAGATCTAATCGGTGGTATCCCAATCAAACTATTAAAGGCATTTAGTATAAAGAATATTTATTGACAGAGTTGAATCATTTATGATAATTTGTTTCAGTATTATATTCATAAAATGATTTATAAATATGAAACCAGGTATGATCCAAACACTATATAATTAATTTTTAGTTAATAATTGTTTTGTGAAAATGTTATCAAATTTAAATCAATAAATATTAGGTATAAGGTTAAAAATTTAAATTCATACATCTTTTGAAAATAGGTGAGAAAAATTGAAAATAGTGATGTGGTTATCATAATATCCCATTTCCTACTCCATGACCCAACTAAATAATATTATTGGTTGTGTTAAAGGCTCAGTGTTAAGGGGGAAGACCACTCAATAAAGATATTTTATAATGAATGAATAGTTTAATAGTCTATAGGGATTGAATGATAAATATTAAGTTATATTTAACATGAAATATCTATTGTTAAAAAATTACGGAAAAATAATTCATTGTAATAATTTTATATAATAATTTAAATGTTTGGATATCAACATTGTAACTAGTGGTATCACAGAAAGTGGTATCGATTAGTTTTCACACTGATGGCTCTAAAATAATTGTAATTAAGAGGTTTTGTTATTAGATATCATGAATACAAAAGGATAATTCAAATAATTTTTAAATCCTTACAACACATGAAATGATGTGGATTTCATTTAAAAGAGATATTAGTATGAATCATGAATACATGAATAATTATGATTCTCAGATAGGATATGGTAGTCTGAATTTGGAATCATCATGAAAAAATAAATATTTTTTTTATTAATGAAACTGTTTCAAAAAAATAAAATGGGGAGATTTTTGGCATCCCAATAATGTAGTCAAAGTATATATTTATTATTATTGGTGGATTTTTTGGGGAAAAACGTTATGTAACATGGTTATATTTTTTTGAGTTATTACATATACTAATATAGAAGGAAATGCTGATATGATGATCATATAGGGATGTTATAGTTTAAGGTAACTGTGTTAATGATGGATCAATTTCTATTCCATGATTAACCCCTACTCAATGTATCTCTCAATTTATTTATTTATGGGCATAAAAATATGATTGAATCCACTATTTAGGTAAATTATGAATTATCAAAATAAATTTTCCCATATTTTTTTATTTTTAGCTATTATTCGAACTTTTCATATTAAAAGTGATGGTAGAAGTAGTCTTTTTTGAAGGGTTAACCATTTTCTTATGCTTTATATAGAAAATTCAATAGATAAACCTAAGACCTTATTTTAGTAATTTGATTCATTTTTGAAAAACCACTATTTTGAAACAATTATTTTAATTACTTCACCTCTTTTCAAATTTTGAAGATTCAATTTTTTCTAATTTACTATTTTATAGTTTCACTTTAAACTCCAGACACCTTATTTAAAGTGTATTTACCTCAACATCAGCTGATATCGAACATTATTTCCATTTAATTTTTATCTTCTCAATGTGATATACATTCGTATATCTATTCTCTTACAAATAATTGTAAAAATATTTTTTATTTTATTAATTTATATTCACTAAATAATTTTTATATTCATTCCATCTCGTTAAGTTTCTTATGGAGAATAAACCCATTCTACACAATCTTTTCTTCTCTCTCCTTTATCATTATAAGTTTTCTTAAACAATTATTATGATAGGGGATATTTTTATTTATAGAAAAATAATAGTTACCCATTTGTTACCATATCATTGAGAATAGTATTTCTCTTGAAACGTTTCTACAAATGATTCTAATATTGAACTAGTTTATAACTCTAAATGCATTATCCATCTTATAGAACAATGATAAACCATAAAATATATGTGGTAAAATCAATAGTTTAATATATTAAATAAAACATCATTGAAATGTAAAAATTATAAATTGTTTCAATATGAAAATAATTTTCAAATTCATATCTTGATCCTCTAGTAAGATGAGTTTCATTGGATATAAATGAAAAAATACCAGTTTTCATACAATCAATTAGTGGTGTAACATATTAATCCTTTAATAATTCAATCAACTTATTATACACTTTTATCTATCTATTCTTCATAGATTTTCCTGCAAATTATGTTATGTTTTATAGGGAAATAAAAAGTTTCTCTGAATTTCTATCTTTATGTATATAAAAAAATAGTACAATATAGATCTAATCATATGTTGAAAAATGTGTTTTGATACTAGTTGATGTGCCCAGTGTTCTCTGTAGTCACACTAAGTGGGGGATCCTTGTGAATGAATTTTTAATAAATTATTTTATATTTTAATAAAAATATTTATATTGGAACCTATACACCTATTAGTGTGACTATATTTTATTATGAATTATAAAAATATTCCACAATAAAAAAAGTTTTCAACAAACAATATCATAATAATATGACAGTTTTATGAAATTTTTCCATTAGGTGGGTCAATATGTCATTTATTAATTTAGTTCATGTTATATAGATAGATATCAACTTATATAATCAAATTAGAGTATGTGGAGAAGGTATAATCCTTTAATAATAGGCTATATTTTGAATATACTATTCAATGTCTTGATAGATTTTTATACTATCTCCCACCGGTTTGAAATAGAACTCAAAACCAAATAATTAAGCACGATACTAATATATACTTATAAATGTCTATTTATCAATATATGTGATACTATTCCTAAAAAATGGTATGTTACATCAAATAAAAAATCATATATAGTATCATTAAAGCCAACATTATATTCTTCTTCTCAATCTCAGAATGATCAACGCAAGTTAATAGATGATTCATTCATTTTTACTACTTCAAATTTAACATATGATTTTAATTGATCAAAATATAATCAATTTTTTATATAAAATGACCTTGTGTAAAAAATTATCCTTCATCATACAAATCATTAACTCATTGAATCGGTAAAATGAGAAGGAGTGTTGAGATTCCTAGACTGTTTTATTCTCCTTCTTTTTCATCTATGATATAAGGGTATCATAGGTAAATTATTCACTCCGAATTATTTCAATTTATTAACCTTTTTATTAATCCTTGATTTACTATATCAACATTTTATCCTTGACAAAAATATTCTATTCATATTATTCTCATTTTATACTAATAAGATTATGAGATCATGTGAGTTTTTTTCCGCGATCATCAATCAATAACTATTCATGTGGGAACATTCAACATGATTTGAAATTATTTTAATTTTATAAACATTTACCAATTTTTATTATGAAAATACCTACACTAAGAATGATCTTTTAGCTATACACAATCATTTATAAAATAAGAATTTAAATATATAGTAATTCCAATCCAATATTTTTCATGCTAAATCTTTTAATTTTCATCTTCATAATTGATTTAAAATATTAACTTTTTATATCAAAAAATTATTGAATCATGAAATTATAAAAATATAAAATTAATTCCATTTGATTATTATATTTAATCAGATCTATTTTATAACAACCAAATGATATTTAAATTAGTAAGGATAAGCATAATCATAATTTGATTTCAATCTCTATAATTCACAAATTTTTCAAATTGGTATACCTTAGAAGAGAAATATAAAACATTTTTCTTAAGGTAAATGTTATCATTGATATTTTATATGTTATATAAAACATATTTCAATTTCTCAATGAAATATTATATATTCTACATTAATCCATTCTTTTTTTCTTGATGTTATTATATTCCATAGGGTCATTGGTTCTTTTTCAAATCTCACACTGGAACATGTTATCTATGATCTACAATATGTTACATTTTTTGAAGATATAATACTTAACTCTATAAATATTCTATATACTCTAGTTCATTTAACATATAATAGTATATCATTTCCCATTACACATTTTACTATTAATTTCATTACATATATTTTATATGCACTAGTAGATATTATGTACTAGAAAGAAAAACATATATAGAATAAAAAATATGTTACCTATCCCAGCATGACACTGAGATTTAATTATATATTTTGAAATGAATTTTATGATTCACAATGTTATATAGTATGTTTTTAGTATTATACTTTGAGAATGATTTACTTATTCCTTTATCAACGGTTAAACATTAACACAGAATTTTCTAATATCATAAACCAAAATCAGAACCCTTGTAAACATTATGACCTCATATCCAATCACTCTAGATCATATCAAAAAAACATAAATTACTTTTTATCAATGAAAAAAATATATTTTCAAAGACCATCAACAATTATAAAGCCTTAGAAAAATTTTGTACAAAATATTTGTATAATCTATGGATCTCCCCTAACTGAAAATTATCTAGTTTCAAAATAATCATATTTGATCAATTTATGTGATATAGTCAATTAACTATAAAAGAATAAATCATCTCAAATTGAAACTTATTATTACCTAATTTATATCTAATTTTGTTAATGAATATATATATCATCCTTCATTCTTGATAATACATGTATGGTTACTCACTCCTTGAGTAATAATTTTTTTTTCTTTAATCATAACTCTTAGATATTTTTAATATAAATTTTCAAACTAATATATTATCAAGTGATAGGTAGAGTTATCATCATAAATTAGAAAAATCCATTGATTACTATAATTTAAATCTCAATAATCATATGTTATATAATTAGTTACTTCAATGAGTTTATATATTCCACAATACCAATAAGTATCTCAATATGTTACTTAAATCAACATTACAATATCCCATTCTAGGAAACACATATAATTATCATAGTAATTCAAAATAAAATATTATGAAAATTACCATTTTAATCTACAATTTTCATGAAATAACTTTATCAATAATGGTATAATCCGACATATTAAATCATTATGATATTTCTATAATCCTATATATATTAATAGTTTCACTTTATAGAAACAAATTAACTCATTGAAATTAAATACAATCAAAATCATCCTTTGGGATCTTCATTACAGTAAAAAAATTTGAAGGGGGTTTTTTACCCCTAAAAAATAGTAAATAATAATACGAACAACCACAATAATAATAATGAAAGGAAAAACTTATAAAAAAATATATAAATAATTTTTTTATAATTAAAATAATGGAGGCAAATTATAATGTTATTTTTAGTGGTAAATACCTTAAGTAAATGTTTCTAGAGACTAACTGTATTAAGACTCTAAGGGGGGTTAATTATGTTCATTAAAGTTTCTTCACTTAGAAAAAAGTTCATCTCTTGTTTATGACTAATCTCAATTATAATATTTAACAAATAATTAAAAATAGATAAAATCAGTAATATATATAGGAATATATATATTTATATTGGTTTGGGGAATTGACATCACATAGTTCACTCCACCAACACTCTTCTCCACAGGTTTGATGAATTTGAATAGACCAATCCATTTTTAATGGATTTCCAATCCTTTTTCTAGATAGTATATAAATGATTGAATTATTTATATATTTGGAACAAGAACATGAGCATTCATCCAATATTCCTAAATGCATTACGATGAACAAACCTAAAAATTATAATATTGTTACAGGTTTATGATCGTAGCTTTGGGATACAACTAACAGAAGAAGAAAGTTGTCCAAGTGAAATGTTGTAATGAATAACCAGATGAAGGAGAGTATTATGAATGAAGAAAATATTAGCAATAATCAAAGTAGATGAAGCATGAATTATTCTTCCATATTTTCTTATAAATGATATCTTAATTTTTTAGAGCTTTTTTTGTGAATTATATATATTCTATTTATTCCCTTGTGCACTTAAATTCTCATACATAAGTCTACACTATATATTTTTATAATTTTTAAATAAATGTATTTACTTCATATTTAAATTCACCATATACAATCTATAGAAATCGATGATCTATGAAACTTCATTCTCCTTGAAATATCTCATAATGTGTGGCGAAAAAGAAAATATATCCATTTTTTTCTCAGTTCTTTAATATTATTATATCCAAATTTATCATAAATATAAATTGAGCATTTCAATATTTTATAATAGAATTAAATTGATACATTGAGTTAATCAATGGTAATAAATTCCAACCAGTAGCACAATATTTCCAATTTTTATAATTGAATCCAGATAATTGATTTGAATATTTGAATCCATATAGTCAATTTTACATCACATATGCAAATTGAAGCATGTTTGACTTTAATTTAGTGATCCAAATCTGACGTAGTCAATTAAAATGATGTAACCATTTTCATTATATAGGGAATTCGAAAATACTAATGGAGATGATTAGATTGGTAGAGGAATTTTCTTTATATAGGTAATTCGATGACATATGTGATTTATCATGTATATGATCTTGGAGGTATAGATAATTTGACAGAGCTATTTACTTTATATAGGTGATTGATTGATGTATTTGATATTCCAGAGACCAGAATATTGAATCTGAAAAATCCATAATGCATAGTTAAGTAAATTAATAACCAAAATAAGAAGAATTAAATAAAATCTAACTAAAAAACATATAAATCCTGACCATTAGTAAATTAAGATGTCTATTTGAGATCACAAAAACCTAATATACAAGGTATATGTTGGATAAATATTAATATTCAATAATATACCCCCTTGTGATTATCACAAAACCGAAAAATCACATAAAGATCATTAGATATTATAGTAAATATCATAAAAAATATTTAAAATGGTTAATATAAAATAAATTATATATTTAAAAATGTAGTGATAACCCACTTAGTTTTTTTACTCTTAAATTTTGAAAAGGTTTTTTATTATGCAATTTTTAAAAGAATTCTCTACAATTTTATTAAAAGATAAAATAAAATATAGAAAAATTATCCTCTTATTTTGAAAATTTTGGAATCTCCTAACCCTTTTAAGACATTAAAATGGAATGATATGAGAGACTGTGGTAATGTATAAGTGTATATTTATGAACTAAAAAAGTTTAGTGTGAAAACCTGATATCAAATTAATGAAATACTTGGATTTTTTAATAAAAAAGAGATAAATAAAATAAAATCAAAATAATAACTATGTAAAAAATATAAATAAATAAAGAATAAAACATTGAATTTATTATTTTTAAATTAAAATAAAATTTAACTAAATAACTTTTAAAAAATATTATTCATGGAACCTATTTTGGATTTGGTGAAGGTGGTTTTATGGTTGGATTAGATTTTGAGGTAGATAGAGCCGGCATTGATGGTGCTGAAGGATAAAAAACATCTTCAATTATACACCTAGTTTACTGATAAGTATTAGTATTATCACCGATAAGAGTTCTACTTATTCTCATCTATAAGGTTGTTTCATCACACATATCTATTCATAGATTGACATCAAACATGACATATTAATTAATCAAAAGAGACGCTTACCTATGTGTTTGAGAAAATGAAATTATGAAATTCTTGATTAATGTCTTATTAGGTTATAATTTACCTAGAGAGAAATTGAATAATCAATAAAATCATGAAGGTGAAGCATATTAGAAATGTCATTAGCTAAAATTCTTGAAGGAATATCCATAAGAAACATCATCAAAATTAGATTCATAGAAGTCTGCACATCTATTAGCCTACAGGTTATTGACTAAATATTCCAATATATTCTATTAATATTTTCTACAATTTTTTTAAAAAATAAAAAATAGTATTTATGTACTATTTAAAAACTTCTTTACTAATAGCAGGTTGGGGTTCAACTAAACATGAATCTACGTGAGGTTTTTATAAATCCAACTCCATTCCATTAACTGGATGTCTGTCATTTGAATATTTTTCTAATGTTTCTTCTCAATATTCAACTAAATATAAATATATTTTTGATATGGTCTACATTGCCACAAACTTTAATGGTTTTTTTATATATGGGTTGGAATATAGATAATGCTTTTATCTATAATTTAAATATAGTATCTAAATATATTTAATTATTCTACTGGAACACCTGAAATTTCTTCTAATATATACCCAAATAATTTCAAAATATGACCAAAAAATTCATCAATGTAAATATATAATCCATTTCTAATTGTCCTAAAATTTATCTAGGTATCATGAAATTGATCAAAAATATCACATTTTTTATCTCAATAAATATCACAAGAGAAACGATATTTTCTTGGATATGTTATATATGATAAGATACAGAACCCAAATATAACAACATTTCACTAACTCTATTATGGAAATATAGAAGAACTAGATATTTGAAGGTAGTATCAATAGAGGGTTGGAATATCATTTTATATTGGAACTTAACTAACACAACAATTTTTGAGTGTGGAAAGACCTTTTTACTTTAGTTTGAAAGGCTTTGTTTTCATAGAGTACATCCTGATTCAAACTTGATTTCATTAATAAATGAACATCAGAAAAATAATATTGATATAAAACTAAAACCAAATATAGATAATATCATCCATCATGGGGAAAAATATTTCAAACCACTTATCAAGGCATTAATTTCCACAATTTCAAAAGAAATTAAATTAGGATGGGCATATAGTGATGGTGGATCTGTCTGAAGACTATTGATCAACACTGATTAGGTAGTCACCATTCTAGGTGACTTGATAAAGTTTGATTTAGATATATAATAGTCACTGAGTTCTCTGATATCATCATTGGAAGTATCTAGATCTACTTTTAAAATAATGTAATATACTCCTAGATTTTGAGATTCATCATTACTTCATTAGAAAATGCATAATTTGATTTGTTTTCTGAACTATTGATAAATTAAAGGAATAATTCATGATAAGTTGTAGGTGATGATGGTAACAATGGATAATGAAAAGACTTTTCCAATTCCATAACCAAATCATCATTAATCATTATATCAATAGTTTATCAGAGTCAAATTGGAGCATCTCCTTCTTTCATTCCAACTAAATCTACCCTACGGTAAACATCATAAATCACAGGAGTTTTCTTAAATGTGCTATATTTAGACAAGGAAAATGTTTTTTCATAAAAATTGTCAATATAATGATCTACCTTGGTAGACAATATAAATAAGCAAAATTTTAATATAGAGTTATACCAAAAATAATAATTGAATGCCTAATTTTTTCAACGAAATTAAAGATAATAAATTTAATTAAATTTGAATAAATTAAACACATTAAATGTATTTCAATATAAATAAAAGTAGTTCACTTTTAATAAAATCAAAACATTAATAGGTAAGGTTCTAATAAAAATATTCTCTAATTTGATTCTTTATAGACTCATGGTCAAGAGGAATATCAATATTTTTAGTGTTTTCTCATAGAAAATGATACCTTATGTCTATATTATTAGTTATTAAAGGATTTATTAGATTCATATAAATTATTATAGCACAAGTGATGTCAAATTTTACTGAGAAATTGATTATAATTGAATCCAAAATCAATTAAGGAGGAATTCATTCACAATAAATGTTTACAATGACTACAAGAAACAATATATTCTACTTATAATGTAGAAAATGAAATATAGTGTTTCATATTACTAATACATGTTTCTAGGTATTTGAATAGAAAATTAAATTTCCTTGTAGTATGTATTCTAATATAGTTTTCAACCCCAAAATTAAACATTTTATTATGATATTGACTTAAAATAATTTTTTTTGGAAAAATAAAGGAAAGATTAGTTTTTCTTTTAAATATAATTTTATCCATTTTGAATATTTTATGTGATATTATTCATGTTTATCTGGTAATCATCCACACAAACATATTTCAAAAAAATCCATAGTCTACTTGTAGTCAAAATAATAATATTCATATTATTCCATTGTATGTATTTTTATCAACGGGTTTATAGCTTCATCTATGTGATTATTTTTAGTAGAAACTATAAAAGTAGTAATATATTTTAAACTCTCATGTCCAAGACTATTATGAAATCCTAGAATATAGTGTTTTTACTTAGTACATTACAATATTTTTTTAATAATTTTAAAACTCTATAAAATAATTTAACTCAACCATAATGCCCATATAAAATTATTTTTCATGGGTTTATAAAATTCATTACAGAATACATTATTTCTAGAACCAAAAATCACATAACCAACATATATTCACACTCATAATACATTTTAAGATTAATTTTGGTTAATAAAATTTGGTTTCAACATAAAAATTGAAAACCATTTTATAAAGGAAAATAACTTAAATTCTCATACCAATATGTTTTTTTCAAACAATAAATTTTTTTGGTATTTTTAAAAATTGAATTTTTAAAATAGGTACATTAACAACCCGGAAGTCATTGTCTGTAAACTTCCTCAAATATAAAACCATTCAAAAAAAATGATATTTTACATCAATTTGATATATTTTAAAATTAAAATGAGGTGTATAGCCTAAATGAATAATAATAGAATCTAGTATATCTAATGAGGAAAAGCTCTGCCCACAGTATATACCTCCTTTATTATACCATTTAACTATCAATCTAGCTTTGTTTCAAGTTGTCATGAAATGGTTATCATATTTATTTCTTAAAACACATTTTATTACTCTTATTGGAAATCTAGAGGTTTAATAAACTAATTATAATAGCTTATTACTCATGAAATAGTTTAATATACCATTTATAACTACAAACAAACTTTCATTTATTATGGATTATTATATATGAATGGCATATAACTGAGATAAAAAGGCATAAAACCCTAGAAGGTTCCCTACACTAATTATAATTATAATTATTTTATGTAAAAATCTTATACTAGTTTCAAAAGGATGATTCTTAACAATTACAGGATTTCTAGGAAACATACTTTCACTTTTATTAGAATCCATGTTTTGAGGATTTGATTCTATAATAGAATGTTCTAACTTTTCATCATTTTCTCTATGATGAATTGGATAATATATTATGTTTTAATAAGAATCAATTATTTTATCAATATGAGTTACTTTATGGTAAAATGGTTAACTTTTATCAAATTTCACATGAGTTGATTCTTTAAGAATGTTTGATTATCTACTAAAAACAATATATGATTTTAATGTAGTATAATAGCCTTCAAAGATTCCATTATCAGCTTATGGATAAAACATTCAATGATTTTCCATGATTTTTATAATATAAAACTTATATCCAAAATCTTAAAGTATCTGACTATTTGTTTATTATTATTCCACAGATCATATGTTGTTTTCATTAGTATAGATATAATTAGAAAACAAGTTATGAAATAAAATATTGTCTTCAAAACATCATCCCATAAATGAGTAGGCATATTATATTCACATAATATTATTCTATAAATTTTATGCAATGTAATATTCCTTCTTAAAAAAACAACATACTATTGTTGTATACTAGAAAAAAATGATATTCTTTATAAAATATTTTTATCAATAGTAATTGAACTCATGGTATCCAAATTATCCCCTATGGTCACAAATTAAATTAATAGTTTTGTCATCTATTTTCCATTCTAACTAATTTAAAAACTATATACATCTAAAGAATAGTAATTTTTAATACTTAAAAGATCATTGGCTAATATTTAATAATCATTGACTAAAATATAAATAAATATTTTCCTATTAGTATTGAATCTCTATATGGCCTTTAGAAATCAATATGAATAAGATCAAGGGGATTAGAAGTAAAAACCACTTTAATTGGTTTATATGATGAGTTTTAATGCTTTACCATTTATCTAACATCACATAGATCATTTTGATTCAATTTAAGTGGAGGTACATCTAAAACTAAATTTATTTTGTTTAATTTTCTCATTAAATAAACATTTCAATGTCTTAATATTCTATTTCATATCAATAAATTATTTTTTTCAATATTTAAACAGTTCAACATTTTCTCAAATCAATGAATTGCAATCTAGAGTATACACATTCTATATCCATGTTTCATTAAATTCTAGAATTTAATCATCAAAAAAGTAACATGTATTATTTTAAAAATAAAAAATTATCATTCATCCCAATTTTAGAGTTACCTCTTATAGTTTTTTAAACCTTCCACATATAGAATGTTTTTTTGATATGGAAAATGTTCATATTTCCAACATATCCCACTGTAATAATCAATATGTTATCATTATCACCAAAAGTGACATGACCTATATCTATATATGAGAAGGATGATGAATTATAAAAATGTCCATTCATATTCTTTGAGGATCCACTATACATATACCATAATCCAAGGGAACTGTGAGAAATTGTCATTTACGAAGACAAATTATACAGGAATGTTTTTTGGAAACCATATCATTTTGGTCTCATCATGGTTAGAAATTAATTATTTAGGAATTCATATATTTTTGGGATGTCTAAAACCATAAAAAAATATAGATAAAAATTTCACAATGAATGAAATTTTAACTCCATTGAACAATGGGTTTCTCAATATGCAATCATTTTCATTATTTCCAAGCTCACCATAATAAAAAAAAGAAACATTTAATTGTTATTTATTTATTGAACTAGTTACAGAATAGTTCTTAGAAAACATTGGGTTTCCAACTTGATATCATATTCCAAATCTATTTTTATTATTTTCATTACAATAATGAATTTATTTAAATAATATCAATATTTTGTAAATGAACTATATGAATCGTCAATGTTTTGAAATTATTTTGGTATTTTATTAATTTTATTTCCATATTTAAAAAATGATTCATCTGAATTTTCCAGCATAGTTTCTGAAATTAATATATTTTTGTTAAAGTCTTCATTTTCATTAAAAATATCATCATAGGATTTTATATGATACTTATTTTTTCATTTATAAAAATACATATTTATGTTTTTACATGGAAAAATATTCATCCAATTCTTAAAATGACATATTTACATTTATTGGTTCAGTTTGGTGTTCATAAGTGTAGTGTGAATATACCTCATCATCATGTTCCATAAAACACAGTATGGATTTATAATTAGAACAGTAAGCCTATGATTATAAATATAAAACATTAGTAGAATCATCTAAATAACTCCATGTTTCCTTAATGTATTTAACAGAATTAATATTGTAATGAAAATTCTTGATTTATTTATTTTCTGACATTACATCGTCTTGTAGTAGTACAGAATTAGGCTTATTGTGTTTAAGATTCATTGAATCATAACACCTTATATATAATTTTCCTTTCTTACATATTATATTTGATGAAATATTTTTTAAATTCCCTCCTTTTTTGTAGAAGTACTTGAATTTTATATAAATGTTAGAAAGATAACTATCTGAATCAGAACAACATGAATAATTTCATTAGATGACTCATATATAAGAATGTCTTTATACTCATTTTCATCGTTTTGTTATATTAATTTGAAATCAGTTTTTTCTTTATTGTCTAACCTATGTTCTTCATCTTCAACTTCAATATCTTCCTCACACATTATCAGAGTAAGAATGAGATATTTTATTTTGATGCTTATGACTTTTGTTTATTGTATGATAGTAGAAGAAGACAGTTACAACATGGTGGTAGTATTCCAATTACATTCCTAGCCAAATCTAGTTCATTAATAGGATTCCCTAATGTAGTAACATTATTTTAAAATTCTGTAAGCCTTCTATTAAACTATGTGATACTATCTCCATCCATAATTGTATAATTTAAAAAATTAGTTTGGGATTATTTTATTTGAGATACCACATGATTTATATTCCCTTATAATCAAGAAAAACTATAGTCTACATATCATGAGATGTTTGAGATTGGGAAACTCTAGTGAAATCATTTGGACATAATCCAGATATTATAGAATTCATAGATTTAGAATTAAGATTATATTTTACATGAGTTTTACAATCTAATTATTATAGTTCTCTAAATATAATTTCATATGTCTTAATGAATTTGAGATAAACCTTCAGACCAAACTTCTCTATTAATACAATCATACCTTCCTTCAAATATCAATAGTTATCAACATTAAAAAAATGTAATATAACTATAGATAATGTTTTACAATTACCAGTCAAAGTGGACATTGTTAAAGATATATTTATATTTAAATTATTATAAAAGAGAAATCATGATTCAATCCCATAATACCAAATATTTTCAGATACTTATCGTAATATAATTAAATGGGGGGTGAATTATGTTCTTTAAATTTTTATTCAATTATAAAAAACATCCATTTTATTTATTATTGATTTATATTATTCTCATTAATTAAAAATAAAACATAAATAAATGTATAAATAGAAATATAAATTGAAATAATTATATATTTTTGGGGAATATATTTCCCCTCTTCCATTTCACCACAACTCCTCTTTATGAGTGTGCATATTTTCACTAGACTAGTTCTTTCTCGAGGACTCTAGCAATTTTTTCACCAGCTGCATGATTGATTACCAAAAGTTGACAATTGATAAAATCATAAGATATTTTAATACGGATATACAATGTATTTATATGGAAAAATCCTAAAAATGGTATTTTTCCAATAACCCATACATGCAAAGATAAAAATAAAAGGTTGTTCTGTGTTACATTTCATATCTATAGGAAAAAGTTGATATAAAAAGAAATACTATAAATAGAAATGATAAAATGATTAAACAGTTCATGGGGGGTCTAATTGACATATTAAAAATCATTAATAAAAATACAAGATGAATCAATAATTATTCTTTATTATTTTAAAATAAAATAGGGTTGATTTTAGGGGGGATTTTTGAAATAATTTTTTGTATTGTCTATATAATCATATGCACTTCACTTCTGATGCATAATTCTGCAGTTCTACTTTTTACCTTTTGGATATACATAGACATAAATGATGTTTAAATGCACAAAAAATTATCCATAGAATACATGGTTCAGTGAAATGTATTTATCCTTGTAATTAATTAGCAATAGTAGAGAAAAGTAAAATATATCATCATTTTCCTCTTTCATGGTACATAGATCTTATTATAACATATTTTATTTTAAAAATGAAATTAATGATATTAAAATTATACAGTATCATTAAAATTATGACTCACATGCTTCAATGGTAATAAATACCCACTTGTAGCAAGACCAGGCAAATTTATAGAATTTAATCCACGTAGCTAATTTGAAGACCTAAAACCATATAGCCAATTTTATTTCATGCATCCAAATTGATTCACATAGGATTTTTATTATCATATCCAAATTTTACAAAGCCAATTGAAACAACTTCAAATTTTATTTTTTAGGATATTGACCTATACTGACATGTCTAAATGAAATCACATGGCCATTTTATTTGTGTGGTCGCATCAACAATGAAAGAAGTTTTTCACGTATGAAAGTTTGGTGACATAAAAAATTAGATGTAATTATTTCTTTTATGGATGTGGTATATTAATGTATTGAATTTTCTAAATATATGAACCTTCAAGACAAATTGTCCCAAATTCATAATTAATTGAATTAATGTCCAAAATCATAAGAATAAATTAAATCCTGATAAACACACTTACAAGACAAGATCATCATTAAAGTGTGAAGGGTATTTCATATCCTCATATCCTTAAGTACGTGGGATATGTTGGATCTAAATTATTAGTATAATAAGAAGGGTATAGAAAGAAAACTTTTATTTAGATTATTTAGATGGATAGGTTGGTTAGTAAGCTCATTACTCATGTGAACGAAGGAAATAAAGGAGAATATTGTGGGATATTACAAAGAACACATTAGCATTCACTAAATGGTGAATGTAGTTTACATAATAGATGTTATGATTATAGTTCATGTTGAAAATGGAAATAAAATGCTTAAAAAATATATAGATTATGAGGACGTAATATTTTCATTGTTTTTCATCAATTACTTGATCCTCCTAGTTTGGAATGGTTCACTAAATATTTCATTATAGAATTTTTGGAAATAATGCATAATGATGAACAAGCTACTTGGATCGACAAACAAGTCCTTATATTGATTATGGGTTTCGATGAATAGATGATTAGAATGGAGGAGTACATTAAATCATGGGAGACAATGGCCGATTTCTTTGAGGTCATTATCAAGGGTGATCCAGATACACAGGTGCACACATTCTCCTAGAAATTCTTTAAGGAGGAACTCTCTAATAGGCTTATGTTATATTTCAATGATTTTATGAATTTTTATGAGTTCTATCCTCCTGGTTGAACATATGTGGTTTCTCACTTTTCCATAAAAGTGTTTTCTAATACAAAGATAATTTTCAGTCATAACGGAATCAATAAAAATCAATGATTTTAATTCATATATATTTAATCTCTTTATTTGAACATTAAATACATGAAAAATATATATGGAAAAAGACCATTAATGTTTCGTGTATTGTAAGACTATATATAATGTTTTCTTATGTGGATAAAGTTATCTAATATCTCTAATAATAATTATCCCAATTATTATTGTTTATATACATACACAAATTAAAACCTTTATTCATAACCAATGAATGGAAACATAACAATGTTTGATCTATTATGATTAGTAATTGTAGACAAGGGAGATATTTAAATATAAAATAAGCATAATGGTATCAGTAGATAAGAATAATATTTTATAAAGGTATGTTTCAAAGAAAAGATCATAATCTCGAGACCTGGAAAAATGATACAGTACTTATAAAAAATGAATCATATTGGAAACAAACACCTGATCAAAGAAAGTATATCAATGGTATGAGACAAGAAATTGGGGCATGAATATGAGAATAGAAAATCATTTCCTTATTAATCAAGGATATTTTCCAAAAAACTATCATAGTGGAATGGACTCACTCCATAAAAATCATACTAATCTAGGATGACTCCAAATAATATCATTGAATAAAATGTCATATATTAAACCGAGTTCACTCTCCATTCAATTAATATATATATATAATATGATTTAAATATTTACCCAGTGGATTGGATACATATATATGTCTCACCTGTAAAATAATTAAAATCCTATGTATGGGTTCTATAATATCCTAAAACATTAATAATATCATAACCCATGTAGTGAAATGAGTTTCATAAAAAATTCCTTATATCATAACCTATGGAAAAGAGACATGTTTTACAATCATATAATCATTTCATCAAAGTATAAACTATGAAAATGTGTGGGTTTCATTAATATTTTATCACCAAATATCTAATGGGAGAGAAATTATTTTTGTATAAACACTATCACCATAAAAATAAACCACCAAAAGAAGGAATATGAAAGGACTCCATGGATCAGATCTCTATTAAAGAATAAGTTATATTTAATTATTTCATTGTAGATTGAAAATGATTCTGAAAAGATGACTTGAAACATTTCTTGGGGGAAATATATTTTATTTTTTAATAACTATTATTAAAAAAAATCCTAAAATAATTGGAAATACATCCCTTTAGAAATAACCTTGGAAACATATAATATAATATTTTAATATCATTTAAAAAATAGAATGTGGAAAATAAATTTTCTATTTTGAAAAATATTTTTAAAATATAAATAATTTTCAAAATATGTTTCATTGAAAATAATGTCAAAACATATAAAGTAATAATTTGATGTTATTTAAAACATTTCATGATGAAAAAAAATCATTTTCTCTTTGAAAAAAATAAAATATAAAACATTTTGAAACCAGTTTTCATTGAAAATAACCTCAAAAAACTATAAAGTAACTTCAAATAAAAAATTTTTAATTTTTGTGGGAAATTAGATTTTTTCTATACATATTAAAATCGAGATCCTGTTCACATTTTCAGTAAAAGATAAACTAGAATTGTTTGGAAAATGACAAGATGATTCATTTTATTTATTATCAAAAAAATCCACAAATGGGTAAAATTTGATTTAAATTTTTTTTAATAATGTTAAAAAAAATTTAAAACAATTATTTTATAAAACATGGTTTTAGTAGAAATGTTGTTTTCGACTGATGTGAGAAAAAAATTAACTTAAAAACATTATTTTCAAATATTGAGTACTTTAATAGAAGAAAATTAAGGGAAAATGTGTTATAATTACATATCATAGGATAATAAATATACTGATTTTTTTTGGGAGATAGGACATTATAGTTTATTATTAGAGGTATAATAGTAAACAATCTCTTAAAATTATGATATTGTGACCCAAAACACTTACCACTTTGTTAAAATTGAATTGTAATAATCATGAAATAATAATTTTTAATGAAACATATGAAATCATGATAAAATTATATTCATTATATGTCATGTAAATGGGGAAGTATGTACACCAAAAAATTAAGTGGCATGAATTTAAATATGCCTTCATAAAATGAAAGAAACATAATAAATCTCGTACCATTCGAGTCATGACTTATTTTTTACAAGTTCAATCATCATGTAGAAGAAATATAAGTTTAATATATATATATATATATATATATATTAATTCATCATAAACCTAAATATAATATCATCTAGGATCTCCTTATAATGATGCAACACCCATTTATTAATAGTTTCAGAATAAAATCATCATTTCACGGTGTTAACTGTTTAATTTTTCATGAGAATTTTGGTTTAGTAGTTTGGATTATAGTAAATATATATAATTTTAATATTCTATATAATATTAAATATCATATTAATATCATATATTTTAATTATAAACATATTTAATTTCATTCAAATAATTTATTGAATGAATGATAAAGTGAATAGGTCATAGACGTGTTTAGCCATACATATGCATAAAACATGTTTTAATATTTTGAAAATTGGAATGGAAGCAAAATGACAAAATATTAAGCATTAAAGAACAATTATGATTTCATAAATATCAAATATATTCATTTTCCTAGTATATGTCACTTTTCTTGTAAATTATTAGTAAAAATGAGTCAAATTTCCTCATGAGGTGGGAGTCCACCATAAAATTTAGTGACATTGGCTTATCCCTAATAAAATTGAATGTAAATATGGTATATATGATATTATATTTAAAAATGTGAAATAATGTTACAAATATAATATCAATATAATATATCCATTAATAATCACAACTATGAGTAGTGGTTTTGGAAAACAAATTATGTTCGTTCCACAGGCAGTAGTCCAACGTACACACGATGACCAGTTTTGTTTCTCATTTGGGGAAAGTTACATGGATATAGGAAAAATATTAATATAAAAATATATCACTATATGTAATATTCTTATTTTATTATATTAGAATTATTTAATAAAAATTTTATTAGTTTTAATATGATATTAAATTAAATCACATAGTTAAGGAATATATATCTTCTTCGAGGAACAACAATATGATTACACCTAAAGCCTTCATATTGTTGATTACAAATAAAAATACAGCATCTAAGAAGAGAAGAATAGTTTTGGGTAGAACATTTCAAATTCAAAGTTATATTGGGGTCTCAAGAGGAGAGGATGAGAGAGGTTCTTTTATAAGTGGGTAGAGAAACACACTAGGAAACTACCTTGACTTTTCCCACAAAAAAATATTAAATTATATCCCATTAAAAAAGATTTAAAATGATCCCATATTCAAAAATGAGAATTATAATATAGGAATTTGGAAATATTATAATATTTAGACATGTTTTGTGTGATTTTTAACCATTATCTTCATTGTTTCACCCTTTAAAGTCCCATGATAACCATAATAGTTGTAAATAATTATAATATTTTGAGTACTCATTTTTGTGAAAATATTAATCTTATCTTACTTGATAATATAAATTATTTTTATTCCAAATATGAAATCAATTTTTTAATTTATATTTGGGGATGATTTTACATCAAATAAATATCAGAGACATGATGATAAATCGAGTCTTCAGAGAGAAAATGTTCAAAATATTATAATGGTTTTATATCAAAATTCAATATGAAATTAATTTTAATAACCTAAATTAGATATATATATATATATATATTGTTTATGATTGTTTCACTGGGGCCCTCACATCCGTCTTCTTCGGGGATGAGAGGCGCGGTTTTTGGTTGCCCAACATTCCTGCTTTGCAAATGCGGGCAGCAACCACTCCTTATTTAGGGACGTCTGCTACATGATCGAAATTGGATGATGGGATGTCAGTTCTTCCTTCCATGGATTCCTCCCTGTAACTCTTCACCCAGTTCGGGTCTCCCCCATTGACTTAAGATGTTGTTCGTGAAACTCTTCATGGTGCTATATTTTCATGGACACCAGTTAATTACACTGCTTCTGGAAGGACATTTCATGGGGTCCGATTAGGGAAGAAACCTTCAGTTAGGGGATTAGTCGTGTTGGGCATCACTGGTTTGTCTGGATAGTGGGGGATTGACATTTCTATCTTGCATCCCTTATTATAGGGATTATTGAGGTGCGGAATCCCGAGGAATCCCACATAGAACACAGGGAATCTTATTCCATGGGCCGGTATATGAGGTTTTCCTCATCTTCCCATGTTTAACATAGGGTATGTCGCATGTTTAACGTCCTGTGACGATAGATCGGGCTGATCAGAACACTGACTAGAGTAGATCAGATGGAGGAACCCCTTGGAGGGAACACCGATACTGGGGCCATCCTGTTGGTGGCCTCCCAAATACTATTAAATGTAAAGGAGTGTGAGGTGGCATGATCCCACCAGGATGTGGCAGCCCAGGTAAGAATCAGGATGGATAATGAAGGGAAGGTGGATGAAATAATACCATCACAAACGAGACAGTGAATTTGGGATTGAGCCTCAAAGAGACTTCCTATGTATCCTTGTGGAAGGGAATAAAAGTCCTCGTAGCTCGGTGAACATAGTTCGTCTTGACAATGTCTTGCTGATGAACGGAGTCACAATTTCTTACCCCTGAACGGGGTCGCAACGGATTATCGCTGGATGGAGTCACAACGAATTACCGTTGGATGGGGTCACAACGGCTAACCACTAGATGGGGTCACAATGGCTTACTGCTGGATGGGGCCACAACGGCTTAACGCTGTATGGGGTAAGACCATCGTGAAGATGGTTGGGATGACCTGTGGATGGTGGGATTGAACATCGGGGATTTTTCCTACATACCATGCCTTGGAAAGGATCAAATACCATGTAGTTAATCTACTGCAGGAGTCAGTGAACTGACATGAAGAAGGACCTTGGTCTAGGTGGATGGTGGGCTTGAACCTCGCAGAGGTTTCCTATATACCTTGCCTTGTAAATGATCAAAGCCCTCATAGTTCGGATTGGTTTGTGTGCAACGGCTTACCGCTGACTGGGGAAGCAATGACTTACTGCTGATTGAGGAAAATTGATTAACGTCATGTAGGATGGGGTGGACCGATGTGAATGAGGATCAGAACTAGTGGTTGTTGGGCTTGAACCTCAGGGAAGCTTCCTATGTACGTCACCTTGGAAAGGATCAAAGCCCTCATAGTTCAAGGGGGGAATTTGGGTCTTACACTCTAGGCTTCCCAGGGTGTTGGTGAACCAATGTAAAGATGGTCAGAATAACCGGGGGTTGGGGTGGAACCTCATGAAGGTGTCCTACGTACCATTCCTTAGAAAGGATCAAAGTCAACGTAGATCATGTATGGGGGCTTAGTGCACCGATGTGAAGGATGGAAGAGACGAATGGTTGTTGGGCTTGAACCTCAGGGAGGATTCATACGTACCTCACCTTTGCAAGGATGAAAGTCCTCATAGTTCGGGAGGGGCATGGGGAGTACACTATAGTTTACCCAGGGTATTGGTGAACTGATGTGAAGCTGGTCGGAATGACCTATGGGTGGTGGGCCTCAACCTCGTGGAGGCTTACTGCATACCTTGCCTTGGAAAGGATCAAAGTCCTAATAGTTCAGGGTACATAGGATGTCATGGTCGATGCTTACTCTAAGCCCACTTGAGTCATGCTTGGCGTGAGAAACAAGAGGAAGAAAATACCTGATGATCACGTCACAAACGGTGCGTTAATGGGAAGTGGAGCGGGACTTACATGTGGAGAAGCCCAATGGGAAAATAGGGGCTTATGCGTGCTTTTCAAGCAGAGGATGGGACTTACTCCAGGAGGGATGACTGATGGAGACAAAGCGCTAAGGGAGAGGGATTTGGGACTAAAGAATGGAGAAGCATCATTCCCCATCATTCCCTTTACTGGCAGGGGGGACCGAAGATGAAATGAGCAGCAGAGATGCTTCCTCATGTGAGAAAGGTTGGCGCTTACACTGAGATGGATTCCCTTTCCCCATGGACAAAAGCCACTCCAATACGGAGGATATGATCTCATGTGGAGAATAGTGGGTGTGGAGAATGTACAAGGTGGGGGTATCCTGTGTGCGATGCATGGGGAGAGGTCACAGTTTAACGTCATGTGTTGAGAACGACGATGCTTGGATGTTTAACTTCCTTCAGCTCAGACGAGTGGGTTTGCTCCGCACCCCTAGGACTTACATATCCGGTAACCTCTACTCCTTAGAGCAGAGTGGGGAGAGGCAAAGTCGTAGTGAGGGGGTGTTATGGAGGAGACCATCGGGGGGTCCACATTAGCGTGGTCTTGCGAAGAAGCAATAGCTGTTAGCATTCTTATGCGAAGAAGAATGAGACAAAGTAATGCAACAGGTGGTATCATTAAGGGGACTTTGATGTTACTTCATGCAAACATAGGAGGTTGTGTGGGAAATGAGTATGTGGAGAAGGTGTTTTGGGCGAGGGAGGCACCCAAAAATGATGCCTAGAAGAGGCAAATCACTAGTACACAAGGCAAGAGGCTTGCACGAAAAAGGGATCATTGTGGTAAAAAGGGTCGTGTCAGTGCGCAAAAGGAATTACGCGCTTGAAAAATTCTGGCCCGATGCGCAATTGATTGCTGGGAATGAAAAGGAGTGGGCTGGAATGCAAAAGTACATGCGCGCCGGAGACTTGATTCCATGAAATTGGAAGGAATTGCGCAAGGGGAAGGGGATTGAGGGGATTTAGACAAGAATCAGGCCCGAGTTGTCATGTGCAAAGGCGGACCCCCGGGTGACCTGGCGTGAAAATATTTGTACCTGAGAGCCACCTTTTTGCACGCACGACAGAGAAATTGCGCGCATGGGAGATGGTTCAGATTATTCATGCTTGAAGTCAAAGGGGTTTCCTTATATAATATTTGCTCCGGATCATGGGTCCACATGAAAAACACTTCGGCATGAAATATTGCACGCCCCGATGTGGGCAGCGCAAAGATCCACCCTGCGTAGCGATTGCATGAAATAGTTCTATGCATGTGTAGAAAACTCTTGCGAATCCTGGAGTTTTTCATGAGGGACATATTTATTTCCTGCAACTCAGTATTTTTTTTCATGCCACCCCTTTTGGACACCCGAAATGGATCACCGGTTCCAAATATGGCTTCGATTTATTGCCCCCAAACCTTTCTTATCCATAGAGCACTTTTCAGCGTCTATATATATAATCTAAATTTACATTTGAAACCATATTAAAAAAATTTGGAAATTTTTAACAAAATTTAGATAAATGAAAATTATTAATAAAAGCAAGTATTAAATGTATTCAATTAAAAATTTAAAATTTTAATAAATTATTAAAAATTCATCATAATATAGTATTAAGAAAGAGGTATAATGATTTCATTTAATTTCATCAAATAAATTTATTAAAATTGTAAATAATTAAATTTAATAGAAAACTCAATGACACAAAGAAAATGAATGTTTTCTAGAATCGTAAATTTCATGTACAATATGATTTTACATTAACTCGATGTATAATAATAATAATTATACGAATATAAAATAAGATTTATTGAAATATAATATATACATATAATTTTAAATTTTCTTCCTTAGGTATTGTTTTAGTGAATTAAAATGGATAAAAATTATTCAATATGAAACTATTTTCTTAAAAAAACCATTTTTTAGAACCAAAATAAACATGTTTTAAATTATAATTTAATGTTCCATAAAAAGAAATTATGTTGATTAAAATAACTAAATTATTATTATTTAACATTATATCATAATATTTCATTTAAGTAAATAAATTTAATCAAAATTAATTAATTTTTAACAAAAAGAGTTGTTTGTCACATTTCACTAAAAAATTAATATTTTTGAAAAAACAATCCAAAGATACCATTATTTGTTTCTTTTGATATGCTGATTTCAATTTTGTTGTTAATATTATCATGTTATTTTTCTAAAATATCTATAAACTAATTATAATATTTTCTCATAAATATCAATATAGACCTCGTTTTAAGAAATCATACTTGTAATGAATGCATAATTTTAAAAAAATTAGTGATTATTTACAGTGAATTATAAATAATTTTACATCGATTATGAAATTTATATGAATATTTTATAAATATATCAATACTATTCATAATTCCATAATTTTTTTGAGTTTATCCTAGTCATATATAAATTAATATTTTTCATTGTTTTCTGAAACATGGTGTCATGTGTCATGCGCGCTATTAAAGAAACCCATTGTTGTGTTTAATGCAAGATGAAATCAATGATTCATATAATATAATCTATCTAAATTTTTTAATGATTTTCAAAAAAATTATATAATGAAACATGGGATGATACTACATTAATTCTTAGTTTTTCATTCTTTTTCCAATGGTTTTGTGTATAGGTTCACTTAACATGTTCATGCCTATTACATTATCCTGTAGTGATTAATGAATAATGAGAAAAAACACTGGCCATTAAGCTCTCTTTGGTCACATGTAGGTTTATTTCAAAATTATCATATTGGTTTTACCAATGACTTAAATATTAATTATGATCTAATTATAGAATCTAAATATATAATTTTTAATGAAATTTCAAAATAATGGTAGCATTACTATCAAGGTGGGTGTCCTGGAGGATTTTGAGACAATCAATTGAGACTTTATGTTTAATCATATCTAAAAGTTTAGTTTTAATTTCCTTTTTACTATATGATTAAGGTATTTTTTATTATTTTAATCATTAAATTATGTTAAATGGTTACCTAGATATATACTTTTCTTGACCGTGTGGTTCAAGGTTTGGTAATCTATTATCTTCTTCTATATTTAGCATTTCAGAGGATTATCACAGTATATATCGTCTCAATCTTATTGAGGAAGGTCTTATTAGTCCTATTTGGGTTAGGAGAAACTTGAAATCACCCTCACACTAGTTTTTATTGATTATTTGTTTTCTTAATAAGTTACCATTTAAAATTTTTAATTCCTCAAGGATGTTTTAGATCATTATGCCGATAGATTAGTTTGTCATATAAACGGGTCCCAATATCTCATTTTATTTAGTCATATTTAAATTATTTTGGGGAAAATAGTTATCAAAAGTAAATTAAATATTATAGAAATATATATTACATTAATCTACTTAAGTATCATTCCATTTTGGGTACACCAAAGCTATATTTCTTCAGTGATATTTATAGAAAAATCAAAGTTGAACAAAGTTCCTTGGTAGGTGATTACCTATCCATTGCATTATTATAATATTATTATAATTATTATCAATAATAGTCATTATAATAATGATATCACTTCATAATAATGATATCAATTTATTATAATATATAAAAATGTAAAATGAATGATATAATTCAAAATAAAAAACTATAGATTGAATATTTTTAATAGCTTAACAGTATCAGAAATAATTTATGATATCACTTCAGAATGTAATAATAAGTGTAAAATATTTCAGATATCTAAAAAATTTATTCAATGGTACCATTAATTTTTTCTATATAAATATTTATTAAAAAGTGAGGGTTATAGTTTTCTAGGTTGGGGTGGTTCTTTTGATTGGGGGTAAACTGTAATTTTATAGCCATCCCATACTAATATAATGTGAACCAAAGTGATATAAAGATATCATTTTTATTAGATATCCCCATCTTCTTCTCCTAGGGATCCATGTAGATGTGATTGGTTAAAGATGACTGTCTATTTTGTTTTGACTTTACTATCCCCACACTTTATTCCTCTCCCTTTATTTAACACCTTAATCATTGATTTATAAAAGGTTTGGTAAAGTATTGATGTTAGATTTATCAGATTAATGCGGATTATTGAAAAATATGATGGGGATTCATGGTTTGATGGATAATTGATTTTGAAAGAAACTAAATTCCTATTGTATATATCTAATTCAATATTGATATGTATTTAGATGAGCTTTTATTACACTTTATAAACTTTTTTTGGGTTTGGATATCAATTAGGAATCATATTATTGGGAGTTTTCTAATAAAAAAGATAATTTCATGATATAGGCCATTATAATTTTATTATATAAGGTCTCTACCATGGCAATCCGGTCGATGATATTTGTTGATTTATTACCATTTGGTAGGATGAGGGGAATTAATTATGAATTTTAATAAATAAATATTACTGGGTTTTATCATGATATAAGGGATAAATAAATTTATAATTTCTCATACACATTTGGTTGAATCTTATGAATGTGCAACCCAGGAAGTTGTAAACCTAATATTTATGTAAGTGTTCTATTTTATATTTAAACATGTGTCAACATACACATGATTTTTGGAATTTGATTAAAGATTTATGATGGGGATAATTGTAATGTGCAAGATAAGAACCAATTAGGGAATATTGTGTAGCCTTTGTATGCTTTATGGGTTTATAGAGGACCAATGGTTATACCTCCAAGGGAAAAAATTTTGAGTTCTTCCTGATGTACCCAAATGTTTTCTTGGATAAGGAGATATTTTTGATTAATTTGATCTTTAATATGTTTGTTTAAGGACCCCTAACTATGGATGATCATAGGTAGTTTTTCTTAAAATAATAAATCTATTGAAATTATATAGTATGGATCCTAGGTACAACATATAGACCATTAAACCCTCTTAGTGGGGTTGAAGTATATTGGTGTTCTGTCTTCGGTTTCAAATGTATCATTTTTTGATTTGGAATAGGTTGAACATTTCAAGATAATGGGAATATTTCTTTTGGTAGATGGGATGAATATTAAATTTAGTAATGGAATATAAATTTGAGCATTGAAGCAAATTAATGTGATATTTTCAGATTTGGTTTAGGGAATGAATGATGTATCAATAATTATTTTGAGTTTTGGGAGAGACATATATAGATATCCCAAATTTTGGTAAGGTAAAAGTTATGCATGGTTAGCACATGGTTAGTTCAATCCCTGCACCCTACAATTTGTGGCTCTATATATGTGATACACAATTAGTCAAACTATTTATTGAAGGATTCATATCGATACATAATGTATTTGGAAATATTTAGCGCTAAATCATATTGGATATAGATGGTTAGAGAAACTGTGCACCTTTTCCACATGGTTTGTGAGAGCTATGTTGTGATACCATATAGTATTCGCATAGTTGTCCAGACCATGTGGCCAAATGAAGTGGTTCATTTAAAGATGTAAAATTTCCATCATTACAAATCCTCTTTTTAGAGTATTCACCCATTTTTTCATCCTTAATCACCAATGAGACCCACCGATAGACGAACCTCCTCCTCCTACAATGGATAGTTCTACATAATTTGTGTTCAAAAAAACTTCATTAATTTCATTGTAATCCTTTTAGTATTTTTAAGAATCATTTTTATTACTTTTTAGTTTGTATCACCATATCATATGTTACTTCAATGCAATCAAATTTTCATATATTTAGGAAATTGTTTGATTTATTCTATTTCTCTCATTCCTCCCTGAGTCAATGATTGATGACGAATGAGTGAAAAAATTTAGGGATAAGTTAAGTTGTATATATGTTTTTACAAAAATGTTGAATCATTTATAATTCATTTTTATTGTGAGATACATCATAATTTCAGTGCATTTCGTAGAAATTATGAATTGCATCAAATTTATCTCTTAGTTTTGGTTGAGCCATTCCATGACGCCCTATTACATATTTTTAGGTAGAAAATATTAACACGATCTACCCCATTCATAGTTGTTTTAATATTCCTTGGTGTTTTTTCTCACATTTGATCCAAAACATTATTATGCTATGTTTTTCTTAAGGTGATAATTCTAATGAATCAATTTAGATAATTTTTCCTCATGGAATGTATATATTAAAAGTATAATAGTAAGATATAATATGTATAAAAATTCATAGCTATATATCCCTTTTTATTTAAGTGGATAAATTTATGGTATGAATAATTATTTTGACCACTCATGTGTGTTAGAATGAAAATATATTTAAGATTGAGTTTCTAATGTTACATAAATTGAAATAGTAATGAATGAAATAGTTATTATGAATGCATTTAAAAGAGATTATTATAAATTAAATGAATTATAAATGAGTATTTGTATTGACATAACTCATTTTTTTATAAAAATTAAATGTCATATAGTGAGATATGAAATTTTAAGATGGAATGGATAAGCTCACTTCTTGTAAAACAACATATTAAATGTGATACCCAGGTAAGAAACACCTTGTTAAATATGATACTAAATCAATTCATACCTTATTTAATATTATACTCATGCATGGAATCCTATATTAAATTTGATTCTCGGGTATGGTGACCCTTATTAAATGTGATACTCAGGAATATTATACCATATTAAATGTGAAACTAAGGCAAGGCATCCCTTACTAAATATGATAATAGGGCATAGGGTCCTCTCTCTTTTTATTCTCAAGCATGGAATAGGTCATTAATATATTAGATAGATGGGCATGGTGAACCATATTTAAAACATGATACTTTTATAACTATACTTGGACGGCTGAGTTACACCTCAGGTATTACATGCACTATGGATCTATATAAATTTATAGTTATTTTATCACATATATAGTACATACATATGAATACATATATATATAAGTATACCAATATACAAGGTGAATTATAATTTGAGATATACCATTTTAGGCCGAAGCATATATTGTTAGTCATGCATCCTTGAGGGACTTCGGCATAACATGGTTTATCATTTCGACATTTACATACTATTTATTTATAATTTCTAATAACTTCTTATTTTGTATTAAAAAATTAGGTATAAATTATAAACCGTTGGTGGGTGCCAACTTAGAATATCTCACACAACGTTCATCCCTCGGTGTGGTATATGAACATACATTATCCTATTATAGATTTTCATGGACTATGCTCAATGCTATTTTCTTTTATGGACTGTGAGTAGTCCTGGGTGGTTGGGAGTAGCGACTAAGAATGTACTCAATCATCCTTCTAAAGATGGATTATTATTTTTTATTTATTTCCTTTGTTAGACTAGACTAATGTGATGTATCGCTTGTTGTTTGTATTTTTCTTGGAAATTGTAGAATGTTTATACATTTTTCCTATTTATTGATTATTAAATTTCTGATGTAATTAGATTCCAATAATATCATTTATTTATTCTTAAATTTTTATTATTAATTATATAATGAGTGTAGTCTTGAATCTATACCACTATCAAACCCTTACTACTAATAAACATCCCTTGGTGTACTAGGAGGCCCACATGAGGCTATGTGGTGACCGGTTTAGCTACTAATCATAGAGTGATTCATCTTGATAAATTAAAAAGTGTTACAAGAAACCATTTTCCTTTAAAATTGCTATTATAGGATAATATGTAGGAGAGTAGGAATGCATCAAAACATGGTAAATACCTTGTATCTAGGTCCAGTGAGCCCACACATGGGGGAACCATTATAATGTTATGGATGAGACTATTATTCATGTTGTTCACTATTATAGTTTATTATTATTTCTCCATTATTTACTATTTCACTTCCATAATTTATTGATTCTTGTATTTATGATATTTACCACTTTTCCTAGTATGTAAAGATAAAAGTGTTCATTAATGTACTATTTCAGGCATATGTGTATTCAAATTCCATGCATATTCCATACCATATTGGTCACATTACATGACTGCCTGATAATTGATATTTTTTCATTGTCTGATGTATCATCATGATAAATTGTATACCTACTTTTTGGACTGTATAGTATGCCTTCTTGTATAAATTATTGAATGATTTTTTGAATCTTACCTATAATGTCTACCTAGGTAGCAGTTGTATATGATTATTTCCATTCTTGGGTATATATTATTTATCGATCATAGCATGATTGGCTATTTAATAATAAATGGTTGGTTAAATAATTTTTCAAAATTAACATAAGCTATGTTTTCCCACTAAAGTAAGTTTTGGCATTCTATTTAGCTAACCAATAATTAAATGTTGATCATCAGAGCATTGGTTTCATGGACTAACACATTACTATCCACAATTAAATAGGATAGAATATATCAGTTTATAAATTCTATGGGCCTTTATTAGTTGGAAAATGGTAATCCATATAGTAGAACCATCATATGTGGACTTGTTGTATTTAATATAGAATAAAGTCCTAGTTGTTGTTACACGAATTCCAATTGTATCTTACAGTGGAAATGACCTTTATAATTTAATAATGGTGATTCATATAATTGATCCGGGATGTATATATGTGTAAATAATGAAGTTGATTTTATATAGAAACCTATTTCTTTTATATTACTGGTGAATTTATATTTTTCACTAACAATGCTGTCTTGGAACAGTATTTTCTGGATTATAAATGAGGTGATGATATCAAGTCCCATGATAGATAGGTCCACATATACAACGTCATTATGTTTCGATTTCGAATTCCAATGTCGGCTTTTGTTATATTATATTGAGAATCTTGAGTTAATTTTTGTTATTGGATGTATATTCTGCTTTCAGAAATGAAATATGATAATTTGAGAAAACAATCATGACCCATCAATGTTGGGTAATGTTTTTATGTTTCTCGAAGGATTATTATAGATGATAAATCATAATTTAGAGATATTTTAGAACATTGTGTGTTAGGAAAGGATGAATATTTAAAGGAAATTTAATATTTTAGTTGAATGAAATAGAGGAATCTAAAACTATGGCTCAAAATGAAAATCTATGCATTAAAACACTAAAATTTGTTATTTTCAAATGAGGTTTAAAGTCTAAAATATTTCATGAGAGTTGTTTGAGTTTTTGGAGTGATGGTCCTAGAAATCTAGGTTTTTGTTATGTTAAATGGTGGAACATGGATAATAAGTGATTAGCGCTAATCGTGAACCCAAAACCATGTGTGTTGTACCCCACTCTCTTGGATTTTAATGATCACAATCACTCTCATAGTGATCTAATGTTGTTTCAAGTGTTCTTGTTAATAGGCATGATTTCAGGAGCAAGAAGTGGCAAAAAAAGGAAAAGTGGACTTTTTTCAAGTCCACCGGCCAGCCGGTGTAGGACCACCGGCCAGCCGGTAAGGGCACCGGCCAGCCGGATCCAGCCCATCGGCCAGCCGGTGGACAAGGCAGAAGGGCTTGCCCTCTGCCAGGTTCCACCGGTCAGCCGGTGTCTGGCCACCGGCCAACCGGTGGACCCAGACAGAATGGGATGCATTCTGTCCAGACCACCGGTCAGCCGGTGGCTCTGCCACCGGCCAGCCGGTGGCATCAGGGCTCAACAGTGAGACCTACTGTCTCACCACCGGCCAGCCGGTGGCCTTCCCACCGGCCAGCCGGTGGCTCCTGGACAGAAGCTCTCTCCACCTTCCAAGGCACCGGCCAGCCGGTGGACAAGCACCGGTCAGCCGGTGAGCAAAGTCAAACTAGCCGTTGGAGCTTGACCAGACTTGTCTACTTGATCCCCAACGGCTCCGAAAGCCCTCCAACGGCCATATTGAAGTATTTGGGAGTATTTATCCTATAAATAGACGTCCATGGATGCCGGGAAGACTACCGATCATATACCAAAGCATACCAAAGCTATTTTGATCATTTGAGGCTCCTACGACAATTCTCAAAGGCCACTTGGGATCCAATTGCCACCCTTGAAGCTTGGGCTGCCTCTACATCAACTACACTCACTTCTTGGCGCTCAAGGCTTCCTCTAGTTTGTTCTAACTTATTTACTTCAATTGTTTAGTTCTTAATTGGGTTTGTATTAAAACAAACCACCCGTTTTCTTTCTTCTTTCAATTTGGGTTTCTTGCTACAACCAATATAAAAAAGCAAGCTGTAAGAGGGTGATCTAGCCTACCTTAAAACGGCTAGTGGGTTTCTTGCTATAACCATTAAAAAGCAAGCGGTCGTATAAATCTCCCAACGGTTGAGTTGGGAGCGGAGACGTAGGCTTGAGTTTAAAGCCGAACTCCGTTATCAATTGTGTCTTGCCATTTTACTTTCCGCTGCATTTAAATTTGTTTTAAATTGTTAATTAATTTTAAAAAGGCAATTCACCCCCCTCTTGCCATCACCTCCGACCCAACATTTGGTATCAGAGGGAGCGTTTGTGTAATACCTTAACCGGTTACAAACGAAAAATCCATAGTGATGGCTTCTTCCTCACAAGCTCCCGAAGGGTATTCCATGACTCGGGCTCCATACTTCGATGGAACCGATTACACATATTGGAAAACACGAATGATTACTTTTCTTAGGAGTATTGGCTATCCTATATATAGAATTGTTATGCAAGGCTACACTCTTTCTAGTAAGGATGAATCTAATTGGACCCCCGAAGATATTGCCAATTTTGAGCTTGATGGCAAAGCCATGAATGCTCTTCATTGTGGGCTAGACCGTAATGAGTTTAATCGTATTTCTACTTGCACCACCTCACACGAAATTTGGAAGCTTTTGGAAGTGACCCATGAGGGCACTAACAAAGTCAAAGACACTAGGTTAGATATGTATCGTCAAGACTTTGAGAGTTTCACAATGCACCCACACGAGTCAATCACCGAAATGTTTACTCGTTTTACTGATGTTTGCAATGGGAGAAAGTCCCTTGGTGATGATGTTTCAGCAGAAACAATGGTGAAGAAAATTCTTTGGGTCCTACCAAGCTCTTGGGCACCAAAGGTGACGGCAATCCAAGAAGCGAAAGATGTGAAGAAGATGCCGGTTGAAGAACTCATAGGGTCACTCATGACTTATGAGATTACCATGAAAAGACAAGCCGATAAAGAAGGAAAGATCTTCAAGGAGAAAAAGAACATTGCTTTCAAGGCAAAGGAAGAAAGCTCCTCCGATGATAGTGAATCCGAGATGGCTCAACTAGCAAGGAAAATGAGCAAGTTCATGAAGAAAAAGAAGAAATTTCAAAAGGCACGAAAGGAAGAGCCAAAGGCGGAGAAAGAAATCACTTGCTTTGAATGTGGAAAGAAAGGCCACATCAAACCGGAGTGCCCCATTTTCAAGAAAAGGTTAAAAGAAAAGAAAAACAAGAAGGCCTTCAAAGCATCAACATGGAGTGCAAGTGATGACTCCATGTCTTCAAGCGACTCAAGCGATGAAGATGGAAAATGCCTAATGGCATTTGATGAGGTATCCTCTTCTCACTCTTCTTCTCACTCTTCTTCCTCATCTTCTTCTTTTGATAATAATATGTCTTATGAAGAACTCCAAAATGCAAGAGATCAATTAGAGGAAGGTTTTCACGAACTTACCTCTAAATTTTTGACCTTGAAAAAGAAATACAAAACTCTTATTTCCGAAAAAGACAAACTTCTCAAAGAGAATGAGGAGCTTGCCCTTAAAGTCAAAAATATTCCAAATGTAGATTCTTTAAATTCTACCATTAAGGATTTGAAGGAATCTCTTGCCAAGTTCACCCAAGGTGAACAAAACTTAACTAAATTACTAGGTTCTCAGCGTTCGGCTAGAACCACACATGGACTTGGCTATAACAAGCAATCCACTTTTACTAGGGCACCCACTACTTTTGTAAGGGGGAGCTCTCAATACAAATTTTGTAATTATTGTAAAAAGACCGGTCACATGATTTATGAATGTGATTGTAAAAATGCTAGGTATGGAAGACCCAAATCCATTACCTACTCGGATGAGTATCATAGAAGGAATCCCTCTAGAACATTATGGGTTCAAAAGTCTCTTTTTGCTAATCTTTCCGGACCCAAACTTATATGGGTACCAAAATCTCTTCTTTCTTGATTTTGTAGGATAAACGCCAAAAGAGTAGGATCTCTAAAGGCTCGTGGTATCTCGACAGCGGTTGCTCAAGGCACATGTGTGGCGATCCCTCCGAGTTCAACTCTCTTGAAGAATTCGATGGAGGATATGTCACCTTTGGTGACAACTCAAAAAGCAAGATCGTCGGAATAGGTACCATTGGTTTTGGTAGCTCCTCTTTTATTAAAGATGTTTTATTAGTTAAAGGTTTAAAGCATAATTTAATTAGCATTAGTCAACTTTG
This sequence comes from Viscum album, assembly GCA_963277665.1. Lineage (NCBI taxonomy): Eukaryota > Viridiplantae > Streptophyta > Magnoliopsida > Santalales > Viscaceae > Viscum > Viscum album. The sequence goes on from OY728165.1 coordinate 2,105,964,703, forward strand.
TGATAGTGGTTTTTCAGCCAATTTTCAAAATGATTTATGCAATGTGTTTGATTTTCAAAACAAGTTGATATTTTCTGCTTCCCGTTTTCAAAATGTTTACATTATTGATTTAAAATCTCTAGCTAGCCAAAATGTTAAATGTTTAAGTGCTCTTGACAATGAGTCTTGGCTTTGGCATAGAAGATTGGGGCATTGTAGCTCTCATTCACTTCTAAAGCTTAATAAGAACAAGCTCATTCGTGACCTTCCTAAACTTAAATTTAAGAAAGATTTGATTTGTGAGCCATGCCAACTTGGTAAGCAACACAAGTCTTCTTTCAAATCTAAGAAGGAAGTGTCCACCTCAAAATCTCTTGAACTCCTTCATCTTGATCTTTTTGGTCCTACTCCCGTAGCAAGCTTAGGTGGAAAATCCTATACCTTAGTTATTGTTGATGACTTTTCTCGTTTTACTTGGGTTTTCTTCTTAGCCCATAAGAGTGATGCTTGTAAAACCTTTTTGAAATTCTCTAGGAAAGTAGAAAACGAAAAAGGATATAAAATCTTATCTCTTCGTAGTGATCATGGTGGTGAATTCGAGAACAAAGAATTCGATGAATTGTGTTCCTCTCAAGGATACAATCACACCTTCTCTGCCCCTAGGACTCCTCAACAAAATGGAGTGGTTGAAAGGAGAAACCGAACTCTCCAAGAAATCGCTCGAACCCTCCTTAGTGAATTCGACCTCCCTCAATATTTTTGGGCCGAGGCGGTAAACACTGCTTGTTATACTATTAATAGAGTCCTTGTAAGACCCCTTCTTAAGAAAACCCCCTATGAACTTTGGAAAGGCAAATTGCCCAAAGTTGGTTATTTTAAAGTGTTTGGGTGTAAATGCTTTATCCTTAACACAAAAGATAACCTAGGGAAATTTGATGCCAAATCCGATGAAGGTATTTTTCTTGGGTACTCCAACTCAAGCAAAGCCTATCGTGTCTTCAATAAACGTTCTAAAACCATCGAAGAATCATCTCACGTCAAATTTGATGAAACTCTTCCAAAACCTCACCCGGTCATTGAGGATGTTGAAGATAAGCTTGATAAGCTTCATTTGGATGATTCCTCTTCTCCTCCCAAGGAGGATGACCATCAAGAACCCTCTTCACCTACTTCGCCTTCCACCTTGCCTAAGGTTTGGAAACCTTCTAGAGACCATCCTTTAGAAAATGTCATAGGTGATCTTCAAGCCGGTACTCGAACTAGAAGATCTATCCTCAATGAAGTTGAACATCAAGCCTTCATTTCTCACCTAGAACCTCAAACCGTTAATGATGCCATTAATGATGAGAATTGGGTTCTTGCAATGCAAGAGGAACTAAATCAATTCTCTAGAAATGATGTTTGGACTCTTGTTGAAAGACCCAATGATCATCCAATTATTGGCACTAAATGGGTTTTTAGGAACAAACTTGATGATCAAGGGAACATAACCCGGAACAAGGCTCGCCTAGTAGCTAAGGGCTATAATCAAGAAGAAGGAATCGATTATGGTGAAACCTTTGCCCCCGTTGCTAGGTTAGAATCCATTAGGATCTTGTTGGCATTCGCCGCCCACTTAAATTTTAAGCTTTTTCAAATGGATGTTAAAAGTGCTTTTTTAAATGGTTTTATTTCTGAAAAAATCTTTGTTGAACAACCTCCCGGTTTTGAAGATCCAAAATTTCCAAATCATGTTTTTAAGTTAACCAAGGCTCTTTATGGCTTAAAGCAAGCCCCTCGGGCTTGGTATGAGCGGTTAACAAAATTTCTTTTAGAAAATGATTTTAAAATGGGTCAAGCCGATTGTACCCTCTTTTTAAAACGCACTTCAAAAGATCTTTTAATAGTCCAAATTTATGTTGATGATGTTATCTTTGGTTCTACCAAAGAATCTCTTTGTACTGATTTTTCAGATTTAATGAGAAAAGAATTTGAAATGAGTTTTATGGGAGAATTGAAATTTTTTCTTGGTTTTCAAATTTTTCAAAATTCAAAAGGTATTTCTCTAAGCCAAAGCAAATACACAAACGAGCTTCTAAGTCGTTTTGGTATGGATCAAGTAAAGGAAATTAGTACACCCATGAGTACTTCATGTAAGCTTACGTTAGACGAAGCCGGGAAACCGGTGGATAACAAGCTTTATAGGAGTATGATCGGGAGTCTACTTTACCTAACTGCGACCCGTCCTGACATCATGTTTAGTGTTTGCCTTTGTGCTCGTTTTCAAGCCAATCCTAAAGAATCCCATCTTAAATCGGTCAAAAGAATTTTCAAGTATTTAAAAGGATCCAAAAATCTTGGTTTATTTTATCCCTCAAATACTTCTTTTGAACTATCTTCTTATTCGGATGCTGATTTTGGTGGATGTCAATTAGATCGTAAGAGTACTAGTGGAACCTGTCATCTGCTAGGCAAGTCCCTTGTTTCGTGGAGTAGCAAGAAGCAAAATTGTGTTGCTCTTTCTACTGCCGAGGCCGAGTATGTAGCCGCTGGCAATTGTTGTGCCCAAATTATTTGGATGCAACACACTCTCTTGGATTATGGTCTTTCCTATGATCATGTCCCAATTCGGTGTGACAACACTAGTGCCATTAGTATCTCTAAGAATCCAATACAACATTCTAGGACAAAGCACATAGACTTAAGGCATCATTTCCTTCGTGACCATTTTCAAAAAGGAGATATCACTTTGGACTTCATTTCCACTGATTTCCAACTAGCTGATATCTTTACCAAACCGCTCCCAGTTGACCGTTTTGACTTTATTAAAGGGGAGTTAGGAATGATTCGTCAATGAGCACTATTAAATATTTGACTTTCTTGGCTTGCCTATATTTTTTTTTTATTAGAATTTTTTTTTAAACTTTTTTTAAATTCTGTTTTTTTTATATTTTTTATGACTTTTGGCACCACCGGTCAACCGGTGGTACACCACCGGTTAACCGGTGGTGTCGGGTTTTGCTTTTTGGGCCGACCCGAGGAAGGGTTAAAATCAATTTTAAAACCCTTCCTCCCTCATTTCTCTCCTCTCTCTCGGGCAGCTCCTCCTAAAACCGAAGGTCCTCCAAACCCTAGCCTCCTTTCTTGATTTTTGACCTCTCAAACCTCATTTCTTCTCTCAATCTCTCTCTTTTTCTTTCTTTTGCCATCATGGGTCCTCGCTCTACACGTAAAGGGAAGGGAATCGCTCAAGAAGCTCCTCCTCCTCCTTCAATCCCTCAACTCCCGGACATTTGGCATGACAAAGTCATTTTGCCGGGTAGAGTAATTGATTATCCTTGGCTGTCTACTGCTCGTCTTGAGCTTTTCTCGATTATTGAGTATCAACATTGGCATTCTTTTTTTGAGCCACCCGAAAAGGATGTCATTTATCCTCTTCTTGTCAAAGAGTTCTATGCTCATTTGACGTGGTCCGTTTCTGATGACATTGATACCATCTCCTCCACTGCTCTTGGGCAACCCATCACTATCACTTCGTTGGAGATTGCCCGGATGCTCGGGGTTCCTCATGTTGGACCCCATGCTTTTGCTCAGGGGGAGTTTCCACGGGACCGTGAGTTTGATGTAGCTGAAGCCCTTGAGCATCTCACAGGGCAGCCCACAAATCCTATTGTCAAGCTCTCCCAGCTTTCTCCTAATCATCGTATTATTGAGCGCCTCATCCAAACTTCCCTTGCGCCCCGTATCGGGGATCATGATAATGTCAAATTCATTGACATTTATCTTCTCTCATTTATCACCCGAGGCATACACTTCAATTTGGTCCGGTTTCTGTTCCGGGCCATGACTTATGTGGCTGAGCACCCGCGCCGGTCCAAAACTCTACCCTACGGACGCTTCTTGACTAAAATCTTTTCATTTCTTGATGTGCCTCTTCATGACACTTCCTTCGAGCAGCCAACGAAGGATAGCATAGTGAATTTTATGATGGTGCAACGAATGCACATCCGTTGGCACCCTTGGCGTCAGGAATGGATTGTGGACAAGGACGGTCTTCTCAAGGCCTACTCTCCTCAAACTCATTCCCATCCTCCTGCCAATGCCATGCCTCCTGCTATCGCCGCTGCCTATCCCCTTTCAGACAGTGAGGATAGTGATGATGATGAAGAGGAAGACAGTGGTGACAACGAAGATGAGGCTGATGCTGCTGCTGATGAGGAGGCTGGAGAGGGTGATGATGCACCTGAGCCTGCTGAGGCTGTGCCCCCTCCTACTGATGCTGGTGGCTTGCCGGTGACGGCTGACCAGTTCCTACGCTTCCAGGATCAGATTGAGAACCGGCTGGACTTACAGTTCTCCTACATCAGCTCTCAGTTTGATCAGCTTCACTCACGGATTGACTCTCTAGATCGTCGCTTTGAGGCGGTCCAGGCTCCTCCGGCTCCTCCGACCTCCAGGCGCCGCCGTCCCTCTCGGCCCTCTAGGAGTGAATAGAGCCGTTCCTGTTTTTTGGCTTGTATTTGTATTTGTTTTTGTTTTTTGAACTTCCTTTGTATCGTTTCATCTTTTATGGAATTCAAGTTATCTTATCTTTCCATCCTTCTTTGTCATTCTTTATTAGTATGTTTCTTTCATAATTTTTCTCCTATTTTGATAATCCCAAAGGGGGAGAAAACCTCTCTATTACATAGCTTTTTATTAAAATGCTCTTTTTACAAGTTCCATTTTAAGTTTTTGATGTCATCCAAATCTGTTTTAAATAGTTAAGTTATTATTTTTAATTGATTTCTTTAAAAAATGGCTTTTGGTTGCAATTTCAAAAAAGTCCTTTCTCAGTATTTCAATGCTTTCATGATCATTATAATTGGCACGTCTCTAAGTTTTCCAAGTTCAAATTGTTTATTTAAAGTTTTCAATTGACATATTTTTTTTTAAAGCTTTCATACCCTTTTTAAAGTTTTCTTTTTTGTGATTGTGATCATCAAAATAGGGGGAGATTGTTGTACCCCACTCTCTTGGATTTTAATGATCACAATCACTCTCATAGTGATCTAATGTTGTTTCAAGTGTTCTTGTTAATAGGCATGATTTCAGGAGCAAGAAGTGGCAAAAAAAGGAAAAGTGGACTTTTTTCAAGTCCACCGGCCAGCCGGTGTAGGACCACCGGCCAGCCGGTAAGGGCACCGGCCAGCCGGATCCAGCCCATCGGCCAGCCGGTGGACAAGGCAGAAGGGCTTGCCCTCTGCCAGGTTCCACCGGTCAGCCGGTGTCTGGCCACCGGCCAACCGGTGGACCCAGACAGAATGGGATGCATTCTGTCCGGACCACCGGTCAGCCGGTGGCTCTGCCACCGGCCAGCCGGTGGCATCAGGGCTCAACAGTGAGACCTACTGTCTCACCACCGGCCAGCCAGTGGCCTTCCCACCGGCCAGCCGGTGGCTCCTGGACAGAAGCTCTCTCCACCTTCCAAGGCACCGGCCAGCCGGTGGACAAGCACCGGTCAGCCGGTGAGCAAAGTCAAACTAGCCGTTGGAGCTTGACCAGACTTGTCTACTTGATCCCCAACGGCTCCGAAAGCCCTCCAACGGCCATATTGAAGTATTTGGGAGTATTTATCCTATAAATAGACGTCCATGGATTCCGGGAAGACTACCGATCATATACCAAAGCATACCAAATCTATTTTGATCATTTGAGGCTCCTACGACAATTCTCAAAGGCCACTTGGGATCCAATTGCCACCCTTGAAGCTTGGGCTGCCTCTACATCAACTACACTCACTTCTTGGCGCTCAAGGCTTCCTCTAGTTTGTTCTAACTTATTTACTTCAATTGTTTAGTTCTTAATTGGGTTTGTATTAAAACAAACCACCCGTTTTCTTTCTTCTTTCAATTTGGGTTTCTTGCTACAACCAATATAAAAAAGCAAGCTGTAAGAGGGTGATCTAGCCTACCTTAAAACGGCTAGTGGGTTTCTTGCTATAACCATTAAAAAGCAAGCGGTCGTATAAATCTCCCAACGGTTGAGTTGGGAGCGGAGACGTAGGCTTGAGTTTAAAGCCGAACTCCGTTATCAATTGTGTCTTGCCATTTTACTTTCCGCTGCATTTAAATTTGTTTTAAATTGTTAATTAATTTTAAAAAGGCAATTCACCCCCCCTCTTGCCATCACCTCCGACCCAACAATGTGGCCCTATATTGGTGTAGTATATTTTGTTAAACCACACTCGGAAGGCCTCAAAACCATGAAGAATGTATTTAGAAAATTGAATATCCATATCACATCAGTTGTGCATGGAACGGAAAATACTGTTCCAAGACAGCATTCTAGTGAAACCAAGGAAGTAAGACTATATGGTTAGCCTACAATTTGGAAATCCATGAATCCAAAACATGCATATCATTTAATAGGGTGAAATTAATGGTTTTCCCTTTCCCCCTTTAAGGATATTTACCCATTTTTCCTTCCCGGCATACCTAAGAGGTCCCCCACACATGTACCCCTCCTCACCCCCTTACTCTGGTGGGTTATCCCTTATTTGAGGTTAAGATTGAACATAATTCATAACATCATCATCTTATTAGTAATTCTAATAATCATCTTGCTTCATTTTCAATTTTCCTCCCCATATTTGATGATATTTATATATAAAATAATTTTCTTTTTTTTTTGGATTTTTTGGATTTTTTCAATTTTTTCCATTCCATACTGAGTCAAGGCTCAATAATGGAGGAGTTAAGTTTCATTGGTGTATGGTAGGTAATCCATATGATTTTAACTAATGTAATGTACATTATATATCACTATCATTGGGCTGGACACTAGAATTATGGTACATTTCTCCTAAATTATTCAATGACACAAATTAATCACCCAGTCATGGTTTATAAAAGTGGTGACACCATTATACATTGTTTTTAGTTGGAAAACATAATCCACGATACCCAATGGGTAGGTTTTATAATATTCCCTGAAAACATGTCTCCATTTTGATCTAAAACCCCAGTAAGGTGTTTTTGACTTGTAAATATTATTGGAGTGACTCCATTTAGTTGAGTTTTCCTTATAGAAAGGATTAATTAATGTATAACAGTTATCCCTCATTTTTTTAACACTATCCAATGATACATACCTTTTTAGTTAATTGGATAGTTATGCTGTATTGATGATTTCTCAGATCCCTCAAATGTGTTGGATGGAAATAACTTATGGATTAGGTTCCTAGAGTTACATAAATTAAAATAATAATGGATGAAATTAATTTTATAAATATAAAACCCAAAGAGTATTATAAATGAATTCAATTATAAATAAGAATGTGCCAAAACATGGACCATTTGTTTTATGATATATGAAAGGTTAAATAGTGATATATTTAATTGTATGTTATCATGGATAACTTCATGGCATGTAAAACACAATTTTAAATGGGATACTCGGGCATTGTGTCCCTTACATAATGTGACACTCGGGCATGTGATCCCTTATTAAATGTGATACTTTTGTATTACATCCTATATTAAATGTGGTACTCAGGAATGGGGTCCCTTATTAAATATAATAATTAAGCATGAAGTCTCTTATTAAATGTTATACATGGGAATGAAATACCTTATAAAACGTGATATTATTACATAGTGTATCATATTTTTGGTGAAAATAGAGTCTGAATTCCCCCATTATTCCTTGAAAAATGGGTACGAGACCCTTATTTGAAAAACATGGCTCATATGATTTTTCATTTACACCATAGGTTCAAATTAGTTCTTTCTAGTACTGCGTGTATATATATATATATTATAATGTATATTTTAAATATATATACATAAATATTAATATATATATATACCTATATACAAGGTGACATTAATATATAAATATCATGGCTTAGGCTGAACGAAGTATGGTTAGATTATTGTTCTTGAGGAACCTCAGATCATCATGGTTTTTCATTTTAGTATTTACAAATTTATTTAATATACCTACATACTAATTATACTATATTAAAAAATTCGATATGAATTAGATTCCTTTGTTGGTGGCCTACGAAGTATATCTCACACTCTAGTCTGGTAGTTGTCTGGTAACTAGAAAAAGATCATCATTTTGTAGGTTAGGCTAGACTATGTACTATGCTGTTTAGTTTCATATAGTTGTATTGGACATGGGATCATGGTAGATAATTAATTGGATATGAAAGCAGTTAAGAAGACGGGAAGAATGCTTTGTGTGACCACCACTATTAAGAATGGTGAGGGGATAAATAAGCATGCCCACACTCTTCTCAGAGTCTTAAATGTGGGGAAGATCAACATAAGGGAATTTAAAAAATCATGGGATAGCTGGGTGCATCAGTATTAAGGAATATTAAAGGGATGCCCTGACTCATAGGAAAATTATATTCTCTAGATTATGTTTAGGGAGAGGGATTTCAATCGGTTCAAACTATTTTTCAGAAAATCTATAATTTTATTTTGTGTTTAATCCTGTGAGGGTTCTCACTTTCCCCATAAACGAGTTTTGAATATAAAAAAACATTTTATGAGATCATGGTACTAGAAGATAAGAATGTACTTGAGTTCTCTTCATGAGATGGATGTTTTATTTATTTATTTATTTTATTTTAAATTCTAGAGATGTGTATTGTATCACTTGTTTCAGGTTTATTGTTTTTACTTTGTATCAAGTTCATGCATGGTTCATTTTTATCCATTATTGAATTTAGTAGTTATTATATTAAACTAATTACATTTATTTATACTTCCTCTATATTTATTTCCAATCCAATTGTTATAATCTCCACATTGTACAACCTTTGGTCCCATGTTACTAGTCGACGGCCTCTAATGTACGAGGAGGCACAATTGAGGCCATGTGGTGACTGATCTAGGTATCGATCATAGAGTGATCTAGGTCATGATATTATATTAGAGACACCATTTTTATTGAGATAATACTTTTAACCAAGTCACATGCCTTAGCGGGTTATCTTTTATGGATTGGTCAGATTATTCCAAGATATAATCTATCGTGGATGTGGTTTAAGTGTAAACTAAGAGGAAAATCCCCATATGGATGTCTTCAATATTAATGATGTTTTTAAGGGGTTTATTGTAGTAGGATAAACCATTGGGTTCTATTATGGGTGATAGTAATATAAAGGAACGATGATTTGAGTTCTTTAGGATCTTATGGGAGATAGTATCACCTAAGAGGGGAAAAAACACTGAAATTGACTAATTTTTCCAAGTCATAATAAATGGTAAATTGGTTATGTTTCATAGTTATTGGGATTTTAATTAGTATATTTTATTAATATGTTATTGTAGATTCATGAGTATAGTGATATTGGCTAGCATGGTATAAAATGACATATTTTTTGGGATATCCTCTAGGTGTGTTCTATATATGGATCTAACAATTACTGATAGATTGTTTATAGATGATGTTTTCATGATGCTTATTGTTTTATATATAGACCACGATTATATATGTGATTGTGTGGATTTAGCTATATACATATAGATCATGGTGTTGATTTACATTAGCCAGGTACTAAAACCTTCTGAGTTTTGGGAGGATGAAAGGCAGTGTGAGATAATCCCCATTTTCACTTAAATATGATTTTATCTATTTTACACTGTACAAATATTTGTTTTATATATGTTGATCAAGACATGATGATGTAGTTTAGAGTTGTTAGTAGAACATGTGTATCAAATCTGGTTGTGTATAATAAACCACCCAAGTTATCTTTATTCTTGATTATTAGAAGAATCCCTATGAGTGGATCCCATTCACTTGCTATGCCAAGGGATCATAGGGGGTGGATCCTTAGTCACATGTATGCCAGATGAACATTATGAGGCGGTCTAAATCACATGTACACTAATGTGTCCCCATGATAGGATCCCCTATCACATTATATATATATTTTAGTTCTGTTTAACCTTTCCCATTGATGAGCTTCATAACTTTTGTGAGTTCTATAGATATATTACAAATATTTTCAAAAAGATGTAGGGATAGGTGTCATAGTATCCTAGTTATTACTCAATAAACTAACCTGATTAGTTTAATGATAGTTTTTATGTTTTCTCATATTCTAGGTACATGCAAACATAAATATAATGATATATATATAACGGACACCATTGGTGGTTCCCTATTGTGTTTTAATCTCACACCCTGCATGGGCACCATTGGTGGTTCCCTATTGCGTTTTAATCTCACACCCTCATTTCCCACCATTACAACACATTCAACACTCTATATTGGCCTAAAATAACCTACATAACTTATATAATTTTATATATGTTAATTTTAACTTTTATTTTTCTTTAAATACCATTTAAATGGTCCATAGTTAATGGTAAAATGGAGGCAAACTGAAGAATTGGTAATTTTATTACCAGACCTCATTCAATTTATTTCTTCATGTACCTCGCAAAAATATATTATATTCAGAAAAAAATAACATAGTATGTATCTTAAATATAATATAATGTTATTAAAATAATATAACAACCAATATTCACCTCTTCTACATCAAATTTTAAGTGAAACTATCGCATGTGTATAGGTGTGGAATACTGACTCCACAATGTAATACTATTAGATTTGCATCACCAATTTTCATTGATAGATGTTATGATATTATTAATTTTGATACATGATATGTTTATGGAATTATATTATCATATAAACCATATTAACTTCATATGCAATGGAAGACTATAATGTTACTTGTGTATGAATTTGTACAACCACCTTTTCAAAGTTATGTGATTAGTTTTTGGAAATTATTTTACACGGAATTTGATAAGGATATATATAATTAATACATTGAATATATATAACAGATTAATTCTTCTAAAAATGGGAATTTATATTGACATCTCTTTCATTCCATCTATTAGAAATGGAAAATATTGTTAGTGTGTTTGTAATACTTACCATCTCTATGAATGGTGTAATACATTTTTATAACTCTACCATTTATGGATGAAAATAAATTTTTATATAATGGATTTATATGATATTTAAATAATTAATAACACTATTTAGATTATTTTTACATGACCATGTTATAAATAGTGGCACAACCAAACTGAAATTCTCATGAAAAATGACACAGGTAACGCACAAAGATGATGATTTTGATAATTATTTATTAATAAATTCAGGTCAATATGTTATAAGATAATAATATAACATATTATATTTATCAAATTTTTTTATGGAATTTAAATAAATTCAAATTTATTATATAGGTTCTTAGAATTATTTTTATGTATGTGGAACTTGTGTAAGTGTTTTATGTTATAATATCTTTTTTTATTAGGATTATTTATGATTATGTTTTTTATGATGAAATATTATGATATAACTCCTTATAATCTAATGAATTTTATTCTCTTTTTTTAATTTTTAGATAATACATGTTTTAATTTCCCTTTCCTCTCAATGTTTAATCAATAGAAACAATATTATTTTTATCGATAATCGACTTTATTTCTTTCTTCAGTGAAAATGATTTTTCTTCCAAGTCCATGTTTTAACTAAATTTATTTTAGGATTAAATTTTTATTATTTTATGATATTTTGAATTCATTTTCAACAATATTATTATTTTTCAATAAATTTTTTTAAAGGAATCTTCTTTTCATTTACTAACTGAAGTACTTTTTGACTTTTTGTTGTAAATGTGAAGGGAAACATTTTTTAGTTGTATAGAACATGAATATAATTTCCCACTTTATTACCATTCAATAAATTGAAGCAACCTTAAAATATTTAAATGTATTATTTAAAAAAAATTCCATAATATTTTGAATCTTTTTATATTTTAAAATACTAATTTTATAATAAAAAAAATTCCCAAAATATTATTGATTTCATTTAATTTTTTTTACATAAGATGACTTATTTTGACATTACTATTTATTTACTACGAATATGATCCAATGATACAATATTATTTCATTATTTTTATGACTTATGATTATGATGATTTAAGGGTGATTCAATGAAACCCATTTCATTTCACATGTCATTTAAGATATAAAGAGAATTTTTTTCACAGGTTATGCATGATGAAATTTATGAAATGTTTATGAAATTTTTTTTATATAATCCCTTATTCCAGAAACCCAAATACATTTTTCACTTTATTACATATCCATTAGATACAATGGATCTCGTCCTAAAGGATTTACTAGATTATTTTTTTTGAAGAACTAGATACATACCTAATTCCCATATTACATTGCGAATATAAATTACATAACCTAATGTAGAAAAAATTAATTCATTATATTATTCATAATATGATTCTTTATAAACTCAAGAAGGAATAAAAATAAATTTTGAGCTCATTTTCTCAGTAATAGTTACGTTAAAAAAAGCTATCATGGGTAAATAAAGCATACGCAATATGGAAAGGTAAAAACCAGAAACACATTCCATTTAATCAATAACTTGATCTCAAAATGAAATAATGGATAATATCAATGTAGTAACAACATTAATAATGATATATAAATTCTCAATAGTTAAAAATAATAATTTTGAAATTCACGATCTCATACACCATGATATCTATACCACCAAATCCATGTGCAAAGACTATTTAATTGTTGGATCGGTAGTCCCCAAAAACAGATTTTGTTTTTCTAATTAATTTATTGTATGAAAAAATAGATGAACCCATGGGATATCTATAACTGATACCCAAAAGTCACTATATTTCTAATGCATTCCATATATAGGGAATAAAAAATTTTATTCTTGATAAATATTACATATAAAAAAATATCCATATTGAAGAAACAATTCATATTTTTCATGGGATTCCCCATTAAATAAAATAACATTCATAGTAAAATACAATCTGTATAAATGATATAAATTTTATGAAATAAGAATATTAGTGATAGTTATTTAATATAAATGTAATGTCTAATGAAAATTTATCATGTGAAACTAATCTTTTTAATAGAATTTTAATGACCCCAAAATTAACAAGAGATAAAATGTGACCTTAAATTCATTATAAGTACAAGTTTTAAAATAAAGAAATTTCGTTGAAATAATAAATCATAATAGATAATAAACAATAAAATAATATTTATTGAATATAATTTCTTAAAAAATTATTTGAACCCATTTTAAATAATCTTTATTCAATAAAATGATAATTAAAGAAGTAAAATATTTTAATTAGATATACATTATAAAACATTAACGTTGAGTTTTTATAAAGAAATTTAAAAAAATTGAAAAAATTGAAAAATTCTCTTAAAAATTTAAGGATAACATAAAATTTCATTTAAAAAAATATAATAGATAATTTTTTTAAAAAATAAGGACATAGAGGGAAAATATCACTGATAAAAAAATATAATGAATTTTCATTTAAACATTTATTTCATTAACTAAATTATCATAATGTGGTAAAGTTGGAATAAAATAGGGAATATATATAAAAGAAAAAACTTGAAATAAAACAAAATTCCTAATGAATAAAGATACATTCCTTTAAAATACATAATATAGATTTATATACACTGCATAAATATGTGCATAATACCAAATAAGTCTCAGTGGTGTTGAAATTGAGATGAAATACATTAACCCGAGTTCAACCAGCCTTATAGGTTATCTAAAATCCTTTATAATAACTTTTAATTTAATATAATCACATATTAAAAAAATATTAACATACCTAATATCATATATAATCCATTTATAACATTTTATCTCTAGTTGTTTAATGATGTTTCATTATTATCATTATTTCCAATGTAAACTACATTGTTTTTCATATATGTTTTGATTTATTAGTATTTATACTTGGGTCTTGATCATGGTTATATCGTCTCCATAATTTTATTAAATATATAAATATCATATATAGTCATTATATATACATATATATATAATAATCTATAAAATATATAGATACAAAAGTAAATTAAAATGTTCAAAGAGACGTTAGGTCGTACGTACTCATAGATGTTGTTTTTAGTATTAGATGGAGGGAATGAAAAAAGGAAAATAACAATTACAATTTATAACATCATATTTATATCATATTTATATTTTAAATGTCTACTAATTACCATCCATGTAAATCTATAATAAAAATAGATCACATCGCTTTGTGGAGGTGGAAGTGCACATGTATGCACACACAACATTATTTTTTTATATGGCATTGGAATATAAGAATAAAGACATGATTTTATAATTTTAGAAACATAATTAATTCATAAACATCCTTAAATTCATTATTTAAATCTTTATAGGAATCCAAGTAACATGGTGGTGAACAAAAAATTACACCTCTACATTGAAACGATAGTCCCTACATATGCATGAGTGATGTTTTTAGTTTTCATAGGATATAAAAGATATGGAATATAGTTTTACCATAATTAAAATAACATATAAATATATATTTATTATTCTATATTAATTATTTTAGGAAAGTTAAAATTAATTTTTAGGATGTATACTAATTAATAGACTTAAAAGATTCAATAAGGATGATTACCTCTTCTTCGGTATAATTTATTTGAATATCCTATTATGTGACATGGGGTTGGACCTTTTGGAAGATAAAAACATCTAAAATTTGGTTAATTATGATAATAGATGAAATGGGTAGGGATTTGATGATCTTGGATTCCTAATACAGTTTAAAGAGAATAGAGAAGTGGAATTTTATTATATGGTGGAGGAGGGGCATTCTTGGAATTTTTAATGTCTTAAAATAATATTAAAATAATTTCAAACACAAATAGATCCATTTTAATATAATTTAAATATTATATGATGTTATATCTAAAAAATCTCGTAAAATAAATGTTTCCAAATATTTCTTATGTTTTCACCATATTGCTTTTCTTTAATCCCCTATTAACCCTTGTAAAAATTAATACAATATTAAAGATTATGACCCTTTAAGTGTCATGAATGTTACCATTAGATAAAAAAAGATCTTTAAATGGGAAAATTTATATTTTTTAAACCATATACATTTATCTTGTACAAATATTGTATTTCTATACTTTTTAAATCATTAAAAAATACTATTTGTTATAAAATTTTAGTAATGTCAATTTCTACTCTATTCATTTAATTTGACTTTAAATACATCGTTGAAAAGCATTAATTAAAATATTATCCTTTTAAACATACCTATAATATCATATGTATCTATAAAATTGATAGGACACTATAATTCATCAAATTAATAATAGATTTAAAACTTTTTAAATCATTTATTATATTTATCTATTAGTTAAATATATAATTTTTTATAGTTGCACAAGCATTTATAATAATAAATCAATAAATAATTAATCAAAATAAAATAAAAATCAAAATAAATAAATTTATCTTTAAAATTTAAAATTAAATAAAAAAATTTATTTATCTCTAATATAATTTTTTTCAGATGCTAAAATAAAGAGAATGAGATGTTTGACATTATCCTTTTCATAATTATTATAAAGGTAAAAATCAATGATAATTGGAAAAAATGTAATGTTCTATAATTTTTCATTATTATGCATAAAATATATTCATCTAATGAAATAGTGCTATGTTTTTTTATATATTTCAATTCCTTTTTAAATTATTTTTAACTCAATTTACTTTATTTACCCATTACCATGGTGATATATTTTACCATTTTCACTTTTCATAATATAAAAAAATGGTTTATTTATCCCTATTAGGACACCATAATTATATATATTAAATCCATTTCATCAAATTCAACCAATTTAATTTTTTTATTTTTCTAATAATAAACCCAAAATAAGTGCTGAAAAGCATTTTTTCAAAAAATGCATTATGATGCCTAAAAAGAGATTTATATCAAAAAAATGATTACCCTAATGTATATAAAATGAATATTATATCACATTAATTCAAAATATTAACTATAATTTAAATATTTATTAAAACATTATATTGAAAATAAATGATTATTTTAGAAAAAAAATATAATTTTACTATTTAGTAAAAGATATAGCATTTTATAAAACATACAAAAATTAACCACAGAATAATTTGGACTTGAATCTTTTAAAAATTATATAATTGATACGTAATAGTACATTTTATTTGATATTTTAAACTCAACTTTTCATTTATATAAAGATAAAAGGAAATTTATTTAAAGTGGACTGTATCATAACATCTTGAGATGTTACATGTTTTCTTTTCATAGGTTTTTATTTGATAAATGTTTTATGATTTTCTAGAAAACTTTTTTAGAATTTTCATTATTTTTGGGGTGGTACTAGAATTATATATCCATTAAATTCATTATGTAAATATGGATTTCTCATGTGATAATAATGACTAGAATGCTGAGTGAACCATGTTCCATAAGGAACTTTGTCTACTACGATTTCCTTGTAATTGAACCTGTAAAAATATGATGGTTAAGGGGGTTAAAAAAATATAATATGATGGTCTTGGTAGTTATACATAACTACTAAGGAACATATTTTCAATAATAATGTGTATGCCACAAAAATATTATATTTGTAAATTTTTCTTTATCATGGATCATGTCCTTTAATTCCAAAATTATTAAAGTGTTGTTAACTACTAATAATTATACCATGAATCATGATTATGATTTATGATGTGTTGGGTATGGATTTTAAATGTTATGATTATTTTCTTACACTCTTATTCTCATGTTCTATTTGTGTAATAAATTAAATCTCCCTTGATTACCCTTTCTAATAATCAAATATCACCCTTTATTATGCTTCCTTTCCCTAGGTTATGATAAAATGTATTTTGTAAGATATGTTTAATAATTGTTCTCATTATTATGAACTTAGTGGGTGATGATATAGTTCACTTATTATTCTATTTTTTATGAATGCATTTTCTCCAAAGATACTAGACCTATTCTATTCTTTAATGGGACATAATGTAATGTTTTGAATGATCGTATAATAAAATGTTATTTTTTGGTATTAAAAGTTTAGGTCAGTATAGATGATATCAATTAAATTTTTACTTAACTTTATAATCTTGTATGATAAAACATTATTATGATCCCTTTTCAAAATTCTATGTATATGAGATCAATAAATGTTATGGTAAACAAAGGAGTGTGGATTTCCTAAGAAAACATCCACGTCTCGATACTACAAGTGGAAATGGTTTTAAAACATATGAATATAGGGGTAATATCCCGGAAAATATTTTTTTGAGTACATCATCACCATTATTCTGGTGAAATGTTAGTTTTCTATTAAAATGCATCAATAATGGAACTCCTATGGGATATTCCTGGATAACTCTCAATTTCATTATGTACTATCATGACAGATTTTGATAGATGATATCCAAGAATGAGCACGTTAAAACCTAGAGTTTCATAGAATCAAAAATAAGTTTAATTACATAGAAATATTAGTAATTATTTTTTATGATTATTTTGAGTCCCAATATGATTATTGTAGTTCATATTGTTTTTTTTTGGTTTTAGATAAAGTATAGATACCAATGAAACCATATTATTGCTCGATTTGATAGAAAATGAAATTATTTTCCTCCTAAGAAACAAACTTTAAATGGAGTTAGCATAGAAAATCATATTTTTATTCTTAAAAAACATTCTCAATATATGACTCATATTTAGATTCCAAAAATGTATAGGTGGGAACAATGATATCTTGAATCCATCATGAAGAAAAATATACCATATTTAGTTTTCCATATAACCTATTAGTTACTGAGAAACGTATCAGTA
Source organism: Viscum album (assembly GCA_963277665.1). Lineage (NCBI taxonomy): Eukaryota > Viridiplantae > Streptophyta > Magnoliopsida > Santalales > Viscaceae > Viscum > Viscum album. Next base: position 2,105,982,452 of record OY728165.1, read on the forward strand.
CCACGTAAACTATATTTTTTCTCTAATGTTCCTAAAATAAAAATTGTATATTAGAAAATTTTCCCTTGCATAAGGATGGATATTAATGGTTTACTATAATATAGAAAATAAGGAAACAACATATAATTGACCCAAAGGAGTGGGTTAAGCTAAAGAGATTATTTGTTTCATATTTTATTCCCAATATTGTTTATATAAAAATATTTAAGTTATTATTTGTGATAAAATAGGAGGATAATGAGTCTTTAAGTACATAAGAATAAAATTTTACAATACATTTGAGGTACACATTAGGTATTATATCTGACCAGACATTATAGCTTATAGATTATTTAGTATCTTTAAACAATGAATATGATGCGTGTTATCCAAAAAAGACATTAGTTTCTATGAATAAACAATTTTTATAATATCAAGGAGTAAATTTAGATTAGAGTTACCCAAAAATATCTTCGTTATGATAAGACTATAAATATTTAATGCAAATTAAATTCTAAAAACCACAGAGATAAGTAGAAGAGACTTCTATTAGGCTCCAAATGTTTATGGATGATAAGTAGATATTGTATATATAGTTGGATTTTATTTTAAAAATGAGTATTCAAGTTTAATTGAATAATTAATAAGATATATGTATTGTTTTTATAGATAATAGTTATCCATGACTCAAATGGAAAACAATAAAAAAAAATTCTCAAAAGTGGACTTTACATGTCATGAAACACATATATGATTTGTATTAATAATTCCTATAATTTATGAAGTCATAAATCGCATGTTGTGAAGAAATTACGTGTCCTGAAATGAATAAATGACATGAATATCTAATAAATGTCAAGTAAATTTAAATCCACATCATTCTTAAAGTTAAATTGGTGGAATGAGGAATGTCATGTGTTCCCATTACACATCATTTAACATGTAATATCTTGGGATGCTGAAAATTGAGGATATGAATGGTGCTAGATCCAAAATACTCAAAGAAAATCTTGGATCAATATTACATGACATGACAAGGAAAGACATCGCATAGTTGTAATTTTTTTATTTCAATTAAAACTGTTTTGAGTGGATAATCTATATAGGGTATGTGTTGAGTGTAAGGGTTTTTATGAACATAATGAATCTCAAACTGAAACATGTTAACCATATGTCTAGTAATAAAATTAGTAAATAATTTTTTTTCAATTATTTTTTTGTAACCCAACACATGAAATGTTTAAATGAAAATACATTAACTTATTAGAGTAGATCTGAAAATTACTATTATATTATGATTCTATTTATTTTGATGCAATTCTTAATAAAGTTTGTTTTCTATATAGAGAACAAGGTATAGTTTCATCTTTGACAGTTCTGGTGGGGTTGACCATAATCAACTAGTTCTCCATTCACTACCTTGCAGCCTAATCCCTAGAACTATACCATTTTAAGAATGAGATTGTATCATTCATCTAATCCCTGAAAATGAATATCACCCATATATTCTTCTTGAATCATTATCAAAACTAATTATATTTAATTGAATCCCAAACTCAAATAAACTTTTCAGGACCAATACATAAAGGATTATACATCTTCGGTTCCCTCCCCAAAAATCTTTCTCCATGGGTTCAACCCCACACTACCACTCTACTACGCCATCCTAGAATGTTTATTTTAAGATAAAGACATTCTAATATGACCAATACCAATGAAAATTAAATTATTCATGAGGAAAAGTCAAAATTTTTCATTGTTTCTAGGGTATATAGAATTTTTATTAGGAAAATGTACCTTCAGAACCAACTAATGATTTTCTCACCCATCTCTCTTTTCTCTTCACATTTTTCCTTCCCTCTTTCAAACACCACTACATCCTTCTTCCTACCATTATAATACATGAATATGGACCCCCTTACCTTTTCAAGGATCATTTATAGTTAATAAATCCCAAAATTAATTCCATGCTATTAAATTTATCTTACTCTATAATTCTACTTCAATATGGTTGACTACAAAAATCATGTGGGGCCCAACCCACCCAACAGGAAATATGTGCCACCTGAATTACATGTATATCAACCATTGAAACTGGAGAACATCATAATGAAATACTGTTTTCCTTCTATCAGTGGTGATGATCCAAATTTTTTTTCTCCCTCTAATCCAGGAGCATTCCTTCAAAATCAAACCTGGACTCATTGTCGTGATCCATAATATGGGCTAGTTCAGTGGACTATAGACTGAATATCCTCTAGGAAATACAAAAATATTTCTAGAATCCAATGATACCTTTGGAAAATAGGTATTGTCCTCTGAATTAATTAGACTGAGAGACTTTTCCATTTCCATATGAGGTAGATCCAAGGATTGGATAAAGAGTCAATCTTCAAGGATGATCATAACTTGGGATGATATAGCCAAAAAATTTCTGGATAAATACATCCACAATAACAAACATAAAAACAATGTAATGAAATTAATGATTTAAATAATCTATAAATAGTTCCATCCAAGAAGGTATGGTATCAATTTAAAGAACATTATAAAATGTGATGACACCATGGACTTGATATGTCGCTTCAACTGTAAACGTTTTACCAAGGTGTCTAACAAGCTTCTCGCATAATGGTAGATGTAGTTGATGATAATGATTTAATTTTGAAAACAATTGAATTAGGATGAGCCACTCTAGAAGAGGTCTTGTACAATTCCAATCCATGCAAAATAGATCATATTTAACCTCAACATGACATCAACCATGTTGAAGAAAACACCCTTATAGCTACACAATTATAGGCCCTAACTAAGAGATAGAATCTATTTAGCTATGTACTACTCAACCACCCCATACAATTTATGTAATGTATATTACATCCAAACAGATGTGTGGATCCATGAACATATAACAATTCCACAGGGCATGAGTCGATAAAAAACAAAGAAAATATTTAAATTACATTAATTATAATTAATGATACCAACAATTTCCACAAATGAAATATTACTATCAATAATGGCCAACTAAACGGATTGCACAAAATAATTAGGGGTACTATCAACGGATAAGTGGACAAGAACCACCAAAGAACTAAGGATAACCTACAAATCCTCTTATGGACATTGTTCCTCAACCACCACAATAAGTACCCAAATACCCTTTCCCCCTAAGGGATAATAAAAATTTCAGATGGATCCAAAAAGTTAACCATGACTAGTAACACCTCTCAAATAAATTTTATAGAATCTACTCCTTTATATTGTTCATAATGTGGATTTGTGGATGAAAAAACAATAAGTAAAAGAAAAATTCAAAGGGCATCCCTCCAAAACCTCAAATATCAAATTGGAAAATTCATGAATACATTGTCAGTCAAATTAATCAGTACAGTTCCAAGTAATACGCAAACTTATACAAATAAGTAATCCCAATACATGGTAATAAGGAGTGGAAAAATGATATATTTTTAGCAACCATGTGGATGTGAATAGAATAATCCTGATGAACTGAATAAATAGAAAAAATCCATTACAGAGGACAAGAAATATATTATAAATATAATTGAGTAGGAAACAGATCTATAATCATTACCTACTAAAAAAACTATACTATAAAAGTTGATTAAAGTGGAAATATACATAGTACATCTGACATACAAACCACCATCCTCATTTTTTGGAAATAAGGTGGCATGGTAAAGTCTACAATAAGAATAATAAAATTTTAAAATTGATGAAGAAATTTCAAATTAATGTTCCATTTGAGGAATCTATTTCCCAAATTCCTTCTTGTGAGAAATTTGTAATGGACGTCCTCTCAAACAAGAGGAAAATAGATGTCAAGGGTTTAATTTCCTTAAATGAAGATTTATAATTTATTATTCAATAATGAATCCCCCAAATATGATATAACTAAGCGTTTCTCAATTTCATGAACTATAGTGGAATAAGTCTTCAGAATAACCATGTGAAATTTAGTATCCGTCATTAACCTCATCCCAACAAGTGTATTCCACAAGATGGGGATAAATTAATTATAGATGACTTGGGTGCCACTTTAGTTAGATGATTAGTCAGTAATTTATCCTTGAGGTATTCTAAAGGATGTTCTAGTCAAGATCATAAAATTAATCTTCCAAACGACTTCCTCATTTTGGATATGTAAGAAGAAGGACACATTGCAATTTTCCAAGGCCGAACATTCCTAGAAATGGGGATGAAAATGATTGATGTAAATCTAATAATACTTATAGTGAAATTTGGTATTGAAAAAGTAGTGTTTGATCTAGTGAATTCTTCTAAACAAATATACGATTCTTTTGGTTGCCAATATATCTTTATCACTAAAGATATAAATGATTACATGGATATCGATGAATATAGTTATGAGAATTCCTCAGTAGAAAAGTGGGATATGAATTTGAGGAAGTGATCTACATTGAACCTTATATAAGGGAAACTATCCTGTTATTCCTACCATTATTCATCCATACAATATAGTTGGAGATGAAACAACATCCAAGCACACAAAATATCTCATTTATAAAGAATAAAATTATTCAACCAATCAATAACTACTCAGAACATTCCTAATCAAAAAATGAAAAGTTACTAGAATTCATACATATGCATAACAAGTAAATTGGATGGTAATTGGTTGATATTAAAGTAATAAGTGACACATTATGAACTCACAATAATTTATTTGAATAAGCTGGGAAATCCAAATTTCAACCTGAAATGCTGCTCACCACACCAATGAATGACATAGTTATGAAATATATAATGAAATCCATAGATATTGGAGTATTTTTTCCAATCATTAACAGTAAGTGGGTGTCTCCTCTATAGGTCATTCTAAAGTAATGTGGCCTCATGGTTGTCAAAAAATTGAGATGATTAGAAATTCTTGATTCACACCATCAATGGATATTGCATACGTATTGATTATAGAAATTTAAGGGAATGAATTCTACTATTTCATGGATGGATATTTAGGATAAAGTCAAATTACAATCGACCCAACTAATTAATACAAAACTACATTCACATGTCTATCTATTACCTTCTTTTAAAGACGCATGTCATTCATAATATGTATTGCACTAATGACCTTCCAAAGGTTCATGAGACATATAATCCAATATATGGCGGAGGAAGTCATGGAAATATTTATTTCGGATTTTTAGTCTTTGAAAGATTCAATAGTGTAATATTAGGAAATCTATAAATAGTTTTGTATCACTATGAAGAAATGTACCTATTTTTAAAGTGGAAAAAATAAAATTATGTAGTCCAAGGAGGCATAGTTCATAGAAAAAATAGTTCCAATGATATCCTAAAAGTTGAGACAGAAAATATCAAAATAATTTAGGACATACAAATCCATAAGTTAAAAAAGAAAAAATAAATTTCTGGGCTATGAAGGTTTCATCCTCCACTTCATAAAATATTTTAAAAAGAATATTTCCCTCTAAAACACATTATCATAATGTATACTTTTTTATATTTCAGTGAACAGTTTTAGAATGAATTTGATATTTTATTGAATTTCATGGGGCCGCTCCTATTATCATTTAACTAGACTATGTTTTTTTTGAGTTAATGTGGGATTCCATCAGATTTGTTGTAGGCTCTATATTAGGAAAAAAAAGTCGATTATATATTTCATCCTATTTATTATCATAATTAGAATTGAATGATATTCATAAAAATTAAAAAAACTACAGAGAAGTAAATATTAGATGTTTTCTGTTCTTTCATAATGTATCACTCATACCTTGTATTGTAAATGGTTATCTTTTACACTTACCATTCTACTCTTAATTATTTTTGAGTAAAAATAATTCCTAACCCAGGCTGATACGGTGGATCATACTTTAGAAGAATTTGATATTTTAATAATGGAAATTTATGTGGATGAGAACATCATTTTTGACCATTCATCTATACTCTCACTAGTCATCATTGAGAATAATAAAATTTTGGATATAGTGTATAAAATTTTAAATGTGAATCTTTTTAACATAAATATAAAGTTACAACCATGATTCTCCGACATTGAAAACTATCTCATCATGGAATCACTCTACTGAGACATCACTTACAACCAAAAAAGAATATTTTTGGTCAAATCCTCACACTACTATTGGGCTGAGATTGTTCTTTTTATGTGTTGTGTTGATGGATTAATACAATTTTGTATCTTAGTGGATGAGATACAAAGTGTACAAGAAATGTTTCAAAAATCCCCCACTAGAATGAATCATGGAGAAAAACACACCATTGAGAAAATACAACAATGTGGACTATTTTGGGCAAAATCCAATCAATATGAAAGGATCAATTTTCATATATGTGTTTAGGGAAAATGAACATGCACTATTTGGAAGAGAAATAAAATTCTCCCAAACTCAATCATCAAATTAAAAATATTGAACGTACATGAAATATAATTTTTAATGTTCATTCCATAATTCATGTGGAAATTTATATATATATTTTTAGCATGGACTATGTCTCAAATGGGTATAAGATTAAGCCACAACTCATAAAATAGAAAATTTGGTCACAAAATTCTTAAAGAAGAATATTTTATCATGATTCGGATTTCCCTAATTACTCATTAGTGATCAGGGAGAATGTTATACCAATATTGTTTTCAAATGAATACTAGGGTTTTACAGAATCTGGTAACTCATGAGAACCACCTACCACCCACGAACAAATGGTAATGTGTAATTTTAAAACAGGGAAAACAAATAAAATCCTAGATTAAACCACAAAAAATTCCCAAATTATTGGAGACTCAAATTAGAGGATGCAATATTGGTGTACTTTATAACATATATAACACCCATTGACACCACTCCATTATTATTAATATACAGAAAGCCATTCCATTTACCAGATGAACTATAATGTCCCTCATTATGGGTGATTAAAGTATTGAATATAGATTATAAAAAATCATGTGAAGTCATGATGATGTAATTAGATGAAAAGTAAGAAGTAAAAAAGGATACCTAAGATAAAAACATGATTTATAAAGAGAAAAATGAATATGTGAGATGATTGGGGAATAGTGTGATGAATCATTACTCTAGGATGTAACATCATGTGGTTCTATTAATACTTGATGATATTCCCTAGAAAGATCAACTCTTGATGTACATAAACCATCATGGCCATCCAAGTATTCCATTATGGTACCATCAATATTTATAATGGAATAGAACCAACATTAAAATTTAATATACAATTTATGAATGTTTATGAGGAACCATTCCTCGAGGGATTTTTAATCACTTTGAGATTCATCTCTGAAATATTGATTCTAGATCTCAATGTCAAAATAAGTGTTGAATTCTAGGAAACACATAGAAGGTAAAAATAAGATATAATAGAATGGAGGAGTGTTTAGGAATGTACTATGCATGTTAAAAGGATTGAACATATGTCTGGTTGTACAAAGGGGAAAGAGCCCAAATTACACATCTTGTAGTCTATACATGATGTGTAAGGTTCGAAACCTAAAAAATAAAAAATTATCTCATTACATGTCATGTAATATGACATGATGTTAAATTTAGTGACATATAAATTTCACAAATCAAGAAATCTTAATGTAAAAAACATCCCTCATATACACCCCTATTCTCCCATTTCCCTATATCCCATTAATCCCAACCCCTTAGGCCACTCCATCTCCTAGATAACCTTTCCACATCCTCCTCATATCCCTTCCTCACACGATTTTCTCATATCATATCCATCCTCTATGGTCCGTCCTATCTGGATTGGAATACCCAATGACCATCCAAAATCCCTTTCATATCACACAACTAAGCATGACGAATCACCTCCATCTTGTACCCAATGGGATGTCACCCTTTTTTCCTCTGAGGATTCATCCTCCTCAAACTCCCCATATGCTTCCAAAATACTTTCATCCACCACAAAGTCTCATTCATACACCAATAGGTCATAGGTATGTGGCCACACCCATACACACCAATCTTGCACCTGTGAAACCCCATATACCCTGTTACACTAGTATGTTTGTAGGAAATTCCCATGATGACTAATAAAATGCTGGATTCAGTTATCCTCACATGGCATCACATCATCCATGTGGTTCTCCACCTCCTTTATAGAATATAAATCTCCCTGATCATTGATTTATTCAATTATACCTTTTGAGATCCATTTCCTGATTTTATTCCTACACTGGAGGATATTGTATATGACATCACTATATGGCTTGGTGGCCGATCACCAGATCTGTCATTCATTGAGTTTTGAATCCAACTCGATATCTACTCCCCAAATTTAGTTACCTCCCATTTACTTTTGACTCATCATCCCGGGATGAGCTAGTTGGATGCATCATTTCTATGGAGGATGATTTATAGGGATCCTGAGAGTGTCTACGATCCATGGATTATAAAATACACCAAGATGAGAGTTTCCAAAATAATTATTCTTTATTGTGAATAGACTCATTCCATATTTTCTTTCATAGATTCCATTGATTGTGTGATCCAATTGGACATCCTCATCTTGTGTACCTCCATGGGAGGCCCTATAGTAAACATGTATTTATAGTTAACCTCTTATTTCAGAATATAAACAGTTTTCTATATGAATATACTGAGGGGTGGATCAGTTATCACTCATTTTTTAGAGGTCTCAGAATCTTTAATTCCTCCATTCCCTTAAAATCTCTATGATCAATGGTGTCGACTAACTTCCTCCTTCTAAAAAAAATCTACTAAATACATATGGGGATTTCTTTAAATCTGTGGTAAGATACATTAAGGGTGTTGATGAATTTATTGGATTCCGTAGTGCCAATCCCACCCATCCTCCTTCTACCTATGACCCTTCCCCAACTCCTAACACATCCATATATATCCATACCACCACCACTACCATTCTTGATCCCATGCCAAGCCCTAACACCACCTACATTACTTCCCCATCCACAACTTATTTTCCCACATCATCACCCAAACATACCATCCCTACTGATCTCTAGCTCTCGTAGAAGTAACGTATGTTTGAACTATATTAGATCTTTCACTACTTATGCACCCCATTAATTTCCCCACCATTATTTACTGACCCTTATTCCCTACCATCTATTGTAGACCCTCACACCCAACACCAGAAGGCCCTTCAGAATCCACCATTGCTAAACCAACTGCTACCCCAACTGACATTCCCTTCAATTTGACAAACCCTACTACCCAACATTAGTATTGGGAAGAGTAGGCCTGATGGGGAAAGGGACTAGCAGTTCCTCTATCCAATATGGTTTCGTTCATTGACAAACCTATTAGAAAAACAACCACCATAAAGACCAGTACCTCACCACCACCATCCTCAGATATAGTTTCCCTAACCATGAAACCAACTACATGAGTTGATCCTCTTTCCCCTTCCCCAATCAGTATTATTGATAAAATCACCCATTTGTAGAAACCCACTTTTTAGGATATGACTCTTGATGATGATATAAATTATTTCGAGTATTCCTATTATATCTTAGTTCCCTCCATCAATTATTTAATCTTCTTGGGTGTTTACATTTTGTACTAAATGTATTCCATTTATCTCCCATTTATCATTGTTCTATATATATTTGTGTTACTGATGTTGGATCCTTATTGATAGGAATATTTTTCATTTCAATAATTTATTAAATTTACCATCTCTAAAAATTATTCCTTTCTTATCCTTGATGGAACTATTTCACCACTATCTACCATCGTACTACAGCCGACTCAGTTTCTGGATGATATTATGCACCACATATAGGATCTATCACTGAAGATGCATGATTAGTATAGGTACCCACAATGATGGCTCCAAATTATTTTCCTACCACATGAGATTCATGATCAGTATGATCCTGAGCTGGTTAACCACACCTATAATACACATGACCTCGATGAAGAAACCACTAGTTCTTATAGGGGGGATAAGACTTCTGAGAATATGGAAAAATATTTATTGATCGTTGTGTCTATTCATCATGGTGATAAAATCATTTTTATCAGTTTATAGGAGAAAACTCATATTTGATTTGTTTTCATTAATTTTATTCTGGTGCATACAATTTTTAATTTTTTTTAACATTTTTTTCATTGGTAACATTGAAGTACACTGTACCCACATATAATCATTTATTTGAGGTTATAGTCATTACTTTTTTCATGATTCATCCCTCAGGGCCCGTGCCAAGACTAACCCAAGCCCCCTTCCATACGCCAAGGTTTCAAAACTATCACTGAAAATGAATATCCCAAAAGTGGAAGGCATTGAAATTAAACTTGTACACACATATACTAGGTACACGATAAAAAAACCACAAAGTAGAAATTTTGATTGTAAAATAGTGAACCAAAAGTAAAATAGGGATATATACAAACCCAGCGGAAAAGGAAGTACAACAAAAATCAAAAAACATGCTCCAGAGGTCATCCACCAAGGATCCTACATAAAGGGTAGGTACAGATCGTAATCTCTCGTCACTATCGCTCACCACGTCTACCAATCACCTCTGAGCACCATCATGTCCTAGGTCCCCAAATCTCAGTCAAGTTTTCCATCGTCTGGACAAGACACAACATGGCACGGGCAAATCCTGTGTTGGGGTCAGTATAAAAATACTCAGTAGATACCCTGGGACCCCCAAAGTTCTCCCATAATTCCACAACGAAAAACCACAAGACATGTTATAAGTCACAAAGGAAAAAGTAAAATACACCTCACACAAGGTATACAACATAGATAACAATAATATAGATGATTAATCATGAGAATGATAATTTTAATCTTTTGAGAGGTTCTGATGTCGATCCATGAAGGGTCATTGAACTACTTACCCACAAATGGTCGCTTGATTACCGAATCACAGTGAGTCGCACTACTGTTGATCCATAGAGGGTCGCACTACTACTGATCCATGCAGGGTCACTCTGATACAGATCCATATAGGGTCTCTCTATTTTTGATCCATGGAGGTTCGCACTGCCATCGATCCATGGTGGTTCTCTCTCATGCCTATCGACGAAGGGTCACTCTTTACTAGAAAACTAGTCATAGGATTCCCACACATGGTTCCCTTGAGTCACCGAGATTCTTCTCTTCATAATATCAGACATACCTCAACTATCATGAAGTACTGTGGATATGTAACCTAAAGGACCGTTTTTTCGTAAGGGTTCCAATGTGACAGAAAACACGTCAATCAGGAGCCCGGTTTATATGTTATAAGCAAAAAGGTAAATAGGACCTGGTTGGATTTGAATTCAATCCAACTCAACTATATTTCAACTTTTTCCAAAACCCAAATGAAGTATTTTGAGATGACAACCTAGTATCATGGGTCCCAATTCATAAGATGGCATGTCGATCAGATGCCCAATTTGCGAGATACTAATGTTTTTGTGAAACAGGACCAATATGGTCCAGTAGGGGGTTGAGTTGCCTAGAAAACCTAGCCCGGGCGGTGTTGGCCGGTAGAGCTGAACCAGATGCTGGGCATCCAATTCCTCCCATAAAGTGGTGCTAGCGGGGAACATCCCTTCCTTCTAAAACCGCTGGCTGGAGTAGACTGTTGCACTCCATCCCGAGTGCCATAAGCAGGTCAATTATCTCCCCCGCGTGGCATATTGGTGTAGCGCCGATCCACTAGCCCCGAGCCCACTGTGTGTGGCTCTTGCAATCGCAGCGCCTGTGGGAAGCACTTCTCCACACAACTGGATCAGACCATCGGTTGGCGCCGGTCATCGGTGCCGCTGCGCCGGTGCTGTCGTGCCGGCTGGTGCTTACGCGGGTCACTAAAGATTCTCTATTGGTCAGCTCTCTTTTCTATATATACATATGGGATTCTTAGGTTTCATTCTTCATTGAAAATACGACACAATTTCCTTTCTTCTACATTTCCTAGTTTCCCAAAAAGAACACTCAAAACCCAACAATGGCGGTGGGTTCTGGCCTTATTCAGATTGGACCATGCCCTCTGTGTTAGAATTTCATTATGGGGTGATAACAATCGTCATTTAGAAAGAAAAATACCCAAATTGAATCACAAAAACAACCATCTGCATGAACAAACAAAAATCATATCAACCAGTTAGTCTATTGGTTTGCATTCATTTTATTTTCCAAGAATGGGAAGAGAGGAATCATTAAAGCACTTAGAAATCAAATTAATTCCCCCTACCTGGGTTTGGTGGAATCCACTACAGACGAAGGAAAGGAATCTGAAACCATTTTCATTCAATGTTCTTATCCTCTTTTTAATCCCCAGTTTGATTCCTCTAATGATTGTCACTCGATCACCATTCTTCGTTGTAGAGGAATGTCATCCGTGTCACAATAGAGGATTCTCCCATGGTTGTCAAATTTCATTTCAATGATTTTATTAATATAAAAAACCCCTAAATTTGCATTCATTAATGTGGTTCAGTAATTAATTGTAACTAATGATCCATTAATCCCAAGAGAATTGAAGTTACATAATTAATGGATCGTGTAATTAAATGACCCTCATTTATTATCCATCGTATCACTACAGTTACGAAAATAGCCAGTCAATGTTGGAAGAAAAAGAACAAAATAACTTATAGTTATTTTATTATGTTTTTTTTTCAAAAGTCCAAATATTAACATTTTTATCGGACCCTTGTTGGTTGATGTTCAACATCACCTAATAGTACCTTGGTGCTATGAATCCAATGATGCTCTATGATTTTCAATCTGAGGACCAGTTCAAAATTTAGATAGTATTGCCTGCAATTTTACTGAAAGTACATTAAAAAATGTTCAAAATTTCGTTCTGGACACTCCCATCCTGAGAATCACCTGCCTTTAATTTTTCCAGTCTTGTAATGATTCAATATAACTAAAAATGTATACAGAGTTTTGGGGTCTTTACATTCACCCAAACTAAGGAAATTACATCCCTGAAATCCACAATAAATGCTTAGTGAACAAATGGGGGTATAGAGCATGAATCTGAGACTCCCACTCCCATGTGCTCTCTTAGAGGTTCTTGTGATACCACTAAACTCGTACTAAAGGGATCGACTGCATATTGAGTACCCACTCTTATCTATCCTCTATCTCTAATGGGCACTCCATAAATGTCTCCCCATTGTCAATGTCTAGCTCACCCTAGTCGACGACGTGAGATAGATCATGCCTGTATCTTCTTATCTACGACACAAGGAAAACATTTTTCTCCTAGTGCATATGTGGGGGAAGATTTTTGTGGTATGACACCTCTCCAACTCTGCTGAGAATCTAGAAAGGTTCGATGATCCTTAGAGAAAGATTCATACCCTAGTCAAATCTTCGTAGTCCTCACTGAGTTGAGACCCATAGGAAGACATGGCCTTCCTCCTAGAAATCCAAGGGTCTTAATATCTTGCCGACATATGACATTTTCCTAGTACGTGTAGTATTCGTCTACTCCTGGATGATCTGCACCTTCTCAGCCGTAGCCTTTACCGATGTTGGACCCGTAAGTTCTAACTCCCCTGGGTATGTCTAGAATATATGAGATCTGCATGGGCACATGTACATGGCCTCAAACGGTGCCATGCTGATGGTGGAGTGATAATTTTTGTTGTATGAAAACTCCACCAGTGATAGGTGGTCCTCCAAGAAATGTCCAAAATCAAGGACGCAAGAACATAGCATGTCCTCAAGTGTTTGTATGGTCCTCTATGTCTAACCATTTGTTTGAGGGTGAAAGGTGGTTCTCAAGAATAGATGAGTCCCGAATTCCTCCTATAATCCCTTCCACAACCGCGATGTAAAAAAAGAATCATAGTTGAAAAAATTTATCAACAGTACCCCGTGAATCCATGCTATCTCTAGGATATAGAGGTTTCCAAGTCTATCTAATGATCCCTATTCTTGGATGGGTAGAAAATGGGCCAAAGTGGTGAGTCGGTCAATGATCACCTAGATAGAGTCATGTGCACTAGATATACATGGTAACCCCATCAAGAATTCCATCAAGATACTATCCCATTTGAACTCGGATACATCGAGTGGATAATTCAAGCTTTCTGAAACCTGGTGCCTAGCCTTCACTTGCGGATAAGTAAGGCATCGTTAAATGAACTCTTCCACTGCTTTATTCATCCCTGACCACCAGTACCAACATCAAAGCACCTAGAAAATCTTCACCACTCTAGGAAGTACTGCTAAAGTAGACATATGTAACTCCTTCAACACATCCTTTTGAAATGTCACGGGTACCATTATTCATCCGCTAAAAACATGACATTCTCCCCACCAATCAAAAATCCATCTGGAGCCTATCTAAAGAATATTTGAGAACATTGGGCCTCACAGTTAATGTCCCCAAGCTGTGCCTTAAGAACCTGATGAAGGATTGGGTGAGTGATAGTCATAGAATCAAGGTATTATAGTCCATCCATATCCATGAATGATATCTGCAACGTGATAAGCTGGTATGTCACCTCGCTCAACAGCTGTATACTCAACCCCTTATTGAGTGCATATTCCACTATGTTTCCCTTACCTGGATTGTATATTATTTCAAATTCATAGTTTTTTAGGATCTATATCCATTTCAATTGTCTACGGATTTGGTCCTTCAGTGATAATATTTACCTGAGACTCTAGGGAACATAGTAGACAGTAAATTTTTCACCCATAAGGTAGTGCCGCCACATCTTCAATGATAATACCACTTGTGCTAACCCAAGGTCATGGGTCATGTAGTTCTTCTCATGTTACCTCAAATATCATGAGACTCAAGAGATCACCACTTTCTATTGAATCAAGAAACATACCAGTTTGGTCCCTATTTCATCACCATTGACTACATACCCAACACCCTCTTATTATAGCCTCAAGGTGGGTGCATTCTCCAGTCTCCGCCTAGGCTATTGGAAACTCGGTTGTAACCTCTTCATTCAAACGAAGGGTTTCCCTTTTTTTGAAGCTTATAAGGGTGCGACAGCCCTTGAAAATTCATGTACAAATCTTCGTTAGTACCTCGCTAACCCCAAAAAATCTGCACCTCATTCACAATCTTGGGTGGCTCACAAGAAAGCACTACCTCTATCTTTTCAGGATCCAAAAAAACTCAAACCTCCGAGATAACCTATCCTAGAAATTGGTCCTCTCATATTCAAAACTAGCACTTTGAGATCTTACCATAATGTAGGTTCTCTCAGAGTCTATTAAGAACTATCAGTTGATGTGTGGCATACTACATCTCCGATGCTGAGTACACCAAGATTTTATCAATGAATACCACCAAAAAGCGATCAAGGTAAGGCCAAAATATCGTATTAATCAGTCATATGAACACTAATAGGGAGTCTCTCCCATCGAAAGGGATCACCAATAACTCATAGTGGCCATACCAGCATCTGAAGGCTGTCTTTGGTATGCCCTCACCCCGCACCCGAAGCTGATGATAGCGGGATCTGAGTTCTATCTTCAAAAACCATTATTATTCCTTTAGATGTTTGAAGAGATCATCAATACACAGTAGATGATAATTTTTTTTCATGTTAACCTATTTCAAGCACTAATATTCTATGCAAAGCCTCAAACTCCCATTTGCCTTCTTGGAGACCAAAATCGGGGCTGCCCATGGAGAGACACTGGGTTTTACAAATCCATTTCTTTGCATGTCCTCCAATGGTACCCTCAACCCACTAAGCTCCACAGGATCCATCCAATATGATGGTGTAGATATCAGTTTTATATCGGGATACATGTAGAGGTATAAGTCTACCTCTCAGTGAGGTGGTTGTCTCGGGAAATCATTAAGAAATACATCCGGATACTAGTACACCACAATAAGATAGTTATAACTCCTATCATCCACTACACAGAGGGTAAGGCTAGAAAACTTATGAGTGATCTAAAACACACTCCTCCAAGAAATAACATACTATGATGCAGAGATTATATTATCATCGTTAAAGGAAAACCTAGTCCCATCCTCATGGGAAGACCATACTTTTCACCTAAAACAGTCAATCTATGCATGGATTGTGGATAGTTAGTTCATACCTAAGATGATGATGTAAGGCCTCAATGCTGCTACTAGAAGATCTCAACCAACTCTATGACCTCCTAGAGTAAATCCACACTGCTAGCACCAGTGAGTTATCATCAAATCATCTCCCATAAGATTCTCAAATCGTATAGATTGAGAAAACAACTCCACCAGAATCTCTGATCTCCAAATGAGAACTATAAAAAAAATTACTAGAACCTTGGTCTATCAGAATTGTAGCCAGGGTGGGGTATACATAGATTTCATCTCGAATCATCTATGGAGCACTATGGTTATAAGACTCTACCACATGAAGTTGAGCTCATCCCTGTGCACCTACTCTTTGAGGTCAGTATGGATAGCTTGGGGGTGGAGGTGGTAGTACTTCAAAACATCACCGACCGCTTGATGCACAAACTACTCCACTGCCATGTCTCCCACCCTGCGGAACTCCATTCATGAACTAGTACCTCTATCTCGGCATTACATAGACCATCTTATGATCATCAGTATGATGGTTGAGGAAATCACAACCCAAATGGTCCTTCCTGCCACATGAGTAGCGCAATCTGCTCTTCTGCTGACCTCCTCTTCCCTACATGATCTACACATCCGACCCCACATCCTGGGGTTTTCCTCCAGAATGTATGGCTTGTTTGGGAATCTGTGTCATCTTCCTAATTTTCCATGAAATATACTAGAACATGGGATCACCATCTAGTCTTCTGGTGTCTCAACCAAGTAGAAAACTCATTGCATAGCCTCCATCCAGTCCTCAGCTTCCTGCCGATTAGTCTCACATTGAAACATTGAAAGGATCTATATCTGTAAGTCATGAAATGTGCTCTGTCGGAGGGCACAGTCCACTGGTGAGACTAGTTACAACTACATCCCTATAGGTGGTGGTGCTGCTGGTATACCACCTGAAGGTTTTATCACTGTAAAAGGGCCATGCACTGATGCCTCATCGCTCAGTGATCCATCATCGTGATCTCTCACTAGAATACAAGATGGTTGTCTATGTGGTGACTTTCTGTAAAGAAATATATGTGCCATAGTCGATAAGTTATAACTGGTGAGCTGACTGCGAAGAGATCAAATAAAAACAAATTCAAAATTAATTCAAAGAGTGTTTTCGTGTGTCGAGTAGAAAATCAGAACTCATGGTCAAGATGTATGAATACCTCGGCCAACGTACCCGCATTGGACTCCCTAAACTATAATCCGATCTCAAGTCACATAACACTATTGCTCCATTTAAAATATGGTTTTTTTATTTATTTTGGTAGAACTGACCGCCTTTGATACCACTTTATCAGGACCCGTCCCATAGAGCTGGTGTCGTGACTACCCCAAGCCCACTATCCATATGCTAGGGTTTGGTGACTAGAATCAGAAAGGAATATACCAAAAAGGGAAGTCATTGATTTTACGCTTGTACACACACATACAAGGTACACTACAAAAGAAAACCACAATGTAGAACTGATGATATTAAAAGAGTGAATAGAACGAAACAAATGGCTAGTATACAATCCCAACTAATATTAAAGTACAAAAAAAAATGAAAAAACGTGATTTTGAGGTCATACTCTAAAGATCCTACTAGAAGGGTAGGGGTATCTCGTCATCTGTCACCACTGCCACTCACCATTTCTACCAATCACATCTGAGAACCATCTAGTCCTGGCTCTCCAAATCTCAATCAAGTTGTCTATCATCTGAACAGGAAACAACAAGGTGCCAGTGAAGCCTGTGCAGGGGTGAGTATAATAATACTCAGTAAGGACCATGAGCCCCTTGAAGTTCTCCATAAATTCAAAAATAATAAAATCAAAAAGAATGATCTAAATAATAAATAATAAAGTAAAAGGCAGCTCAAACGAGGTATACAAATTAGACAATAATAATAAATATTATTATTCTTGATATAGATCATTTTATTCTATTCATAGGTTTTGGTGCTGATCCAGGAAGGGTCGCTGAACTACATACCCAAAAGGGTCTCTCTACTACTGATCTGTAGAGTGTCGCACTACTGGTGATCCATAGATGGTCAAACTATTTTCGAACCATGAAGGGTCCCTCCCATGAAAATCCACATAGGGTATCTCTATTTCCAATCCATAGAGGGTCTCACCGCCACTGATCCAAGGAGGGTCGTAAACATGTCAATCCGCGGAGGGTCACTCTTCACTTAACTGCCAGCCACACGATTCTTGTACAAGGTGCACTTAAGTCCTAGATATTCTTCTCATCATAAACATGTCCATACCTAAACAACCAAAAATTCCCACAAATTAGTATCCTAAAGGCTTGTTTTATCATAAGGGTTCCAAAGTGACAGAATACATTTCAATCGGCCACATGGTCAATAAGTTATAAGCATAAAAGGTAAATAAGGACAAATTGGATCCAAGTCTGATCCAACCTAGTCGTATATCAACTAATTCCAAAACCCAATTGAAGTATCTCAAAATTACCTCCACATCGCAAGGGTCCTAACACTACAGACGACGTGTCAATCAGACACCCTGTTTGCAAGAAACTAATGGTTTACTGAAATGATACATGTTTGGTCCATCCCGGCCGGTGGGTCTGGCTGACCAACAGGTCCGGCACGACTAGTTTTCTGGCCTGGATAGCGAGTCCATCCCACTGGGAAAACCCATCCCAGGTGGTGTGAGCCAGTCAAGAAAAACCAAATGTTGGGCGTCTGGTTCCTCCCAGCTGGCGGCGCCAGCAGGGTGCCTCCCTTCCTTCTGAAATGGCCGGCTGGAGCCAACCTTTTCACTCCAGTAGAGAAGACCAAGGGGGATACTCATCTCCCTCACGCGATGCATCAGGTCTGCCCCATTATACATGTTGTGGTGTCTGCAGGTGCTGGTTCTCCATGGGGCCAGCTCGGATCGGCCGTCGCAACACCGGTGGTGGAGCGGTACATGTGCCACACCGGTGGTGCCGCTCTAGAGGGTGCTTCCGCATGCCACCGTAGATGCTCCAGTGATCTGTTTTTCTTTTCTTCTATGCCTATGGGCTTCCTGGGTTTCCACATTCACTCTGAGTCCCACAAAATCGCGTTGCTGCTATGCTGCTTGGTCACCCATGAAGAACAATCAAAACCCATGAGTGGAAGAAGGTCTGGGACTTGTTTGAATTGTCCCACACCCTCCATTTTTTAATTTCAACAGTGGGTGATAACAATCATCATTTGGAATGAACAATCCCTAAATTTTAACCCCATAATAACAATCCATATGAACAAAATGAGAAGAAGATCAACCTATTAGTCTGTTAGTTGGTATTCATTGTATTTTCTAAGAATGGGATGAGTGGAATCATAAAAGAACTTTTAAATCAAATTAATTATCCCTGCCTAGGTTTGGTGGAATATTCTGCAGAAAATGGAAAGAATCTTCATTTGTTGTCGTTCGACTTTTTTTCACCGTTTTTCAATCCCTAATTCGATTCCTACAATAATCATCGCTCGATCACCATTATTCGTTGGAGAGGAAAGTTGTCAACATCACGATAGAGGCTTCTCCAATGGTTGTTAAATTGATTACCAACAATTTTATTAAATATAAAAAAATAAACCTCTCACGTGTGTTCATTAATGTGGATCATTAAAGAATTGTAACTAATGATACATTAATCCCACAATCTTTACAGTTATATAACAAGAGGACCAAGTCCTTAAATTACCCATATTTATTGACTGTTGTAACAAAGCGGGTCTGCCAACAGCTGATCAAAATTGGATGAAAAATAATATTATAACTTATTGATATTTTATTATTATTTTTCCCAAAGTACAAAAATTAACCTTTTCTTCCATCCTATGTCGGTCGACGTTAAGCATCCCTTAAGTGAACATCAGTGTGCCAACTCCAACTGTGATATCAGATTTCCAATTCGAGCACCGGTTCAAATGTTAGAAAATCCCGCCTGCACATTCACTAAACGTACCATAAAAAATTTCATAATTTCGTTTTGTGTTCTCTGAGACTCAGAATCATGTGATGTCAGTTTTCACAGTCTGATAACAATTCCATATAATTAAAAATATTATACACAATTTCTTGGTCTTTATAACTATTCACTTTGTGTACCAATCCATTTCAATACATTCATTCTCTTTAAACCGTCTGTAATATTTATTTATCTAGTGTGGAATTTTTCTTCTTAAAAAATCATATTGGAAGGCCAATTTGAAATCATCATCCACATTGTTTCCCCATGGCACACCACTAATCACAGGGAGTTCCTGATTCCATGAATTCATTTTCAATGTTTCCATTTCATATTTTTTAGGTTATATATCTGTTAAGTCTCTTGTTAAAATTTCCAAGATAATAGAGAGACAATCTCATTTTATATTTATGAGAGTATTTCATGAGATTCATTGTCAATACATTTGACCAAAAATTAATTTTTATTCAAAATCAAAAAAGAAGAAATCATATAACCAAAGTAATCAGGAAAGTAAAAGTAATAGAGACCAAGAGCATCATTTTTTACAATGTGTATGAAATAATCAAGCAAAGATCCCAATCTAGTGTAGGTATTCAGTCTCAGTCCTGATTTTCTTATACTAGATAACAAGTTGGCTGAAATTTTCTCTTCACGCCGAGTATGCATGACAGAAATATTAGTGTTGGAAAGGTTTTTACTGAACCAGACCATATAAATCAGTTCCCAGGGGACGACACCATTGCTCTGAAGAAACATGACCATTATAGAATAATCTGTCTCTAATTCAGTGATGTGGATATCAAACTACCTACATAAGGTGATATATGTGAACAAGGATTTAGCCTCTACAACAAAAGAATTACCAAAACCAAAGTAAGAACTAATTCCCAAAATCATGGATCCCCTACTGTCAAAAACCAGCCCACCGCCTCTCATTTCCCAATTCCAGCAAGATCCATCCACATTGAATATCAGTCTCATACATGGAAAGACCCATCGAACCCATCGGCCCTGGCTGAGTTGGCTGGAAACCATACCCAATAAAAGACAAGAAGAAATATTCTCAATGTCACAGAGTGCCCTGTATTTTTATTTATAGCCCCAAAATCCATCACAATCAGCCTCACATGCACCTATAAAAAGTAGCCTGAAATCTTCGTTCCATAATTGGATTTGTTACTTACATGCCACGAGACCCAACAAGTAGTTGAAAAAACCATCCCACATATCGTAACCTATATCCCCAATTGGCATGACCCTTGGAAGCAGCTCAAAATCTCCCCCTACATGGGACCAAAGTAGGAGGGGATATTAAACCCCTACTGCAGAAATGTCCATAATCCTTTAGCCTAATCACCATGGAAGAAAAAATGCTCAGACATTTCCTGTTGCCACCTACTACAACATTGTCACCTAGTATCCTAATTTGATCCTATTTTTGAACATTCTAATCCATTGATATGAAATGGTTACATAGTTGTCAACCCCGGAAGTTCAACTTCCCCAGGATATCATTGCACCAAGTATTTGTATCCCACAAGTCCATGCCTCAACTGGAGTGGACCAGGTTCCTGAAATCACTACTGGAAAATCTACCGGAAGTGGATCCTAGAAAATTACACTAGTCTGACTCGACCACCAAGAAGATGCTGTCGAAAACCTCCCTTTTATCCCTTTTCTGAATCATGTCAATGATATTTGGGTGTAGACATGACTCTTTAAACAAAATGGTCGGAGCTGGGAAACCAAGAAAGTGAAGAGTTTTTTCGAACCAATTTGAGTTCCAAAAGTTTATATCACTGCAACCAACAATCCAATAAACACATCCTTCCATTGCCTCCAAATTACTAAACGTGCATCGAAGAAGGCCTGATAATGTTTTAGGATTCAAAGACCATCTCCTCCAATTATCCCCATATATATCAGTGATGAATTTTGACCAAAGGTAGTTCCCTACCAAAATATCCCAAGCCAAATTTGATTACATAGAATTCCTGGACTCCTCCACCACACAAATATCAATACCCCCTTCATTGAAAGGTCTAGCCATTCATTTCCATGAGGCCCACTGACAACGCCCAACATTATTTCCATCCCATAGAAAGGAATTTATAATATTTTTATGGATTCTGAATTTTCTGTTCAGTGGATTAATAATGGACATCACATGAATCATAATAGAGGTGAGAACACTATTGATCATGGTGATCCTACCTACAATAGAAAAGAATAGATTTTTTCAATTGAAAATTCTCCCTGTGATCTAGTTAATAATGTCATAAGAGACCAGATTTTTGACTCTTATATTAGAGAGGGGGCCCCATGAATATACATGGGAAACTGGTGGCATTGAATTCCCAACTTGGCTTGGATAAAAGATATGTGTCTTGTAGGGTACTTATTCGAGATAAAAACAATACACTTAAATGAATTAATTCTTTTTCAACTTAGCTTTCCAAAGGCAGACATAACATTAGAGAACCAAAATATTGACTTTTGACTACCATTAATGAAGAATAACATATCACCAGCAAACAGGTGATGTGAGACCATTTCCCTCCCAAACCTATTACAACAAGGAATGATCATCCCATCGACAATGTTTTGCTAAATGTTCTTTATGACTTCCTCTAAATCCATGATGAACAAAGTGGGAGACATGGGATCACTATGCGTAAAACCATGTGTAACGCCCCGACCCCAGTTACCCAGAGTCGGTGCATTATTACATAACATTGGCATGATCACAAGAAAGATCAAGTCTCGAAAGACCGATTAGTTTAGTAGCCTTGGAAGAACTAGATACATTAATAAAGTTTACATTACATCATAAACTGAAAACAACAACAACCTAGTCTCCATAGTCCTCACTCATACTATCCCTGCAGGTCATTCATAATTTACGTCTTCACAATCCTGGGAAAAATAAGACATAGAAAAGGGGTGAGCTCAGATGCTCAGTAAGGATAACAATATAGTAGAAGCTTTCATAGATAAGCATAAACACTTAAGGAAGTTTATAACTAAAACAAAAGCCTTTTAAACTTGAACATCCACATAAAATGGAAAAGATAAAATGAAATTATTCCATTTACTTAATTACATGGATATTCTACTGGTCGAATAATCACATGAAATATTAATAAAAACTTTCATAATGATGAAATGCATAATGCCAGACTATCATAACGACATAGCCAAGGCCTCGTGCCAAGACTACAAATAAGATTCTATCAAGGACTTGTGCCAAGACACTAGATTGTCTCATGAGACCTACCGATGCATCGAGGAGCTATAGCGGGCTCCACCCGTCACTTATTATGTCCAATGCATTCCTCATATGAACATGTTTAAATATAACATAAACTTTCATAATAAAAATAGCATACAAAATATCAATACTTTAACTAGAAACCATGAATGGTATAAAAAAAGCACATCCACAGTCAAACATAACTCATTAAATACAATATGGAAGATTTTATTGTACCTCAATCGATAATAATGAATGATATTGACATAGATGAAAATAACCATCAAAACTATTTGAGAGAAATATCCCCCTTTCCTTGAAAACATTTAAAAGTAACACTATATGTCAAGAAGCCGTTTAAAAATAGATTCTTGAATCAAAGTGTCCCATACCACATTGAATCTTTTAAAAGGAGTTTCAATTTTAAAACATTAATGTCCATATAAATAAATCCTTAAAACCATTTTTTTAAAACATGTACATTAATGAGAAATATTTATAAGAATAAGTCTTTAAAACATTTAAAAATGGTATTTTAATTAGAGTTTCTAACCAAAAGAGAGACACCTGAATACAAATAATTGAGGTAATAAAAACATTTTAATATCATGAGAATAAATGAATTCATGATATACTATGTCAAAGTACATTATATACACCACATAAAAGTAATTTGGTGTATAACAACAAAGAAGTCTCAATGGAATGTAAATTGAGATGAAATCTCTCATAAGGCCGTATCCTTAGGTTAAGGATAAATCAACGACGTAGTTATGTGTGAAAAATATAAATACACTAAATATGATTGGATATTTAGTGTAAATCAGTCAAAGGACATTCACACATAATCTTGAAAAAACAACACCAATGACTTGGATGTTTAACACAACAAATGTTGAATGAGTTAAAATTACTCTTATCAAATTCATATTAATGACATGAGAAATTATCAATGGGGTTATTATGTTTATCAAAAGTATATCCATAGGAAGGGGAGTGTAAATTATGACATAATAAGATGAATAGTGTTTCCACACATAATTTTGGAGTAATAAAATCAATGAAATATGCGTAAAGCCAAATGAGTGGAAATTGAAATTTCAAATTACCTTATCGATTAGGTAAATTACGAAACATACACCCATTAAAGAAGGATCATACCATGATGATGTAAATATCCAAAAATTAAATTATATTACACAATGAATACAATCATGGGTAGTACACACACCACATGCAATAAATATGTTGTGAATAATGGAATTCTCACGGAATTAAAACTGAGATAAGAAACCCCTTACATTGTACTTTTTCCTTGGTCGATGGTAGGTTAAACTCATGTATCATGGTGAAATAATTATTATTAAATTATTCAATAATAATATACATTAATATGATATCATATATGATCTTTTAACATTGCTTTGTTAATAATATCTTAGAATTATCGTCGCTTCAGGTGTTAACTTACTTGTTTTCTTTTATATGTTATGTTATGTAAGTCGTGGTTGTCATGGATAGGTTGTATCTTATTCATATCCAGAATAATTTAAAGTCCTTAAAAATTATTTTTAAATCATCAAATGATAATTATACTTGAATGGATACGATAGATAATGAATCTCATCGCGTTCGTGGAGACGGTAGTCCGTACGTACGCACGAGCGACAATATCATTCTTTTGATATTAAAATAATATATAATTGGATGATATATCATATATATAGAATTATAATTATTATATATTTATTATTTACATGAATTACAAATCATTATTATACCCATCCAAATAATAATTTATTGAATAACAATTACACCACGACGTGGAGACGGTAAGCCGCACGTACGCACGTATGATGACATGTTATTCAAAGGGTGGATAGAATTCTGAATATGGTTGTACCATATTTATAATAATATTACAGTATATAGGAGATACTGGATTCATTATTTTATAAAATAAATAACAAATAAAGAAGAAGTGGAAGAAGAAAGGAACTTGAAAAAGTGTGGTGAAATCATTACCTCTTCTTCGGGTTCTTCCTTTTGATTTGATCAAAAGGGCTCCTTAGGTTGGATTTATGATCAAAATAAGGCCTCTAGGTTGTAGTGAGGGAATTTGAGAGAGTATTTGGGCTGGTTTTGGCAGAACCAAAAGGCTTTTATGGTGTGAAGTTATGATAAGGGGGAGTTCTCTTTTATAAGAGGGGTGAGGGGTACCTTTGGAAAAGCTAGAAATATTATTTTATAATAAATTCATATTCAGTTTCTAATGGATAAAAAGTGGATTATTTAAAGATTAAGGTGTGGATGTGTCGAAAACCACTCAACCAATAGAATTTAGATAGGTTTGGGTCAATATATTAACCTTATCTTTAAGTATTAACTCTTAGTTAATTAGTTTCACTTTTACAATGTCTATTTGTATTTTTATATTATATGGTTAATAAACATACTATATACATCTAAGACACACCCAAGTGGTCCAGTAATGATACACCTATCAGGATATA
This sequence comes from Viscum album, assembly GCA_963277665.1. Taxonomy (NCBI): domain Eukaryota; kingdom Viridiplantae; phylum Streptophyta; class Magnoliopsida; order Santalales; family Viscaceae; genus Viscum; species Viscum album. The sequence continues at coordinate 2,106,008,241 of OY728165.1, forward strand.
AGTCTCTTGGCCTAACCATAGATTTTTAGGAATTTAATATCAATTAATTATATAATATTGTTTTTAAAAACTCTTTTATGTCAATTTTGATACTATTCAATAATTGATTTTTCTAAAACTTATAACAGAATTATTACTTCGAATAAATATAATTAAATCAATAATAAAATTTCATATTAACCTATAAAATTATTGTAATTCATAAAAATTCTCAAATTATATTTATTTGTGTATTTATAATATCAATTATTCTAATTTTTCACTATTATTGTAATTACTACATCACCATTGTGTCATAAATAAATTCAATTATTTAATGTCTAAAAATTATAAATAAAATATAATTATGTCAGAAATCATTTTATATTTCTAATGAATATTTATAGTCGAAAATCCAACATATATAACCCTATGTAAAAATTGTTTTTCTAAACAATATTTTCTTATGTCATTTTTGTACTTATTTTAACTTAATTAAAATAAAGTGTCCCTATCACCTACAAGTGGCTCTATGGGGTCCCAAAATCGACCCAGAGATTCCCATGGTCGGACTTGTATCCACCTATAAGGTTTAGACACGTTTTAGGGTAATTTAGTATTATTATAATATTATTGTTTAATCCTTATTTAGCAGATTTACCCTTAACCATGGTAAATAAAATATTTACCGAAGTAATTATTCGAAATGTATAAAAATAAAAGTAACCTATTTACACAATTTGAACATCATGATTCTCAATATGGAATCCATTTTACCAAATTCAAAACACAGAATTGGCAGAAATTAATTTAAAAATTAATTCCCGTTATTAAAACAAAAAGCGTGTTTTTAAGAGATAATATCTATCAAAAGATTGACACTTGTTTATGTCTGGTTTAATTGTGAAATTATGTTCAATGAAAAAAATTGAATTAAATGGTAAAAATATATTTTAAATATACTTTGAAACCACTCAAATTCATAATTTATCAATATTAATTATTTTGGTTTAAAAAGTTGTTTTTAATTAAAATTTAGTAATTTTCACTATTCATCAAAATATGAAAGTTATCTGAAAAGTACCAAAATTTCACCGTAGGCTAATTTCGATATTCCGAATCCAAAAATGAAGTCCATTTTGAGATATAGAATTTATAAAATTTCATAATGGTCAGTTTGATTGGTTGTGGTGTGTTAGAATCTCAAAGTTGCGTACAATACATGCCATTGCATTATTCAAATGGAAACGTACCGTGGAAGCATAGGGTGTTACATTCTCCCCTCCTTCAATAAATTGCGTCCTCACAATTTTTTAAAATTGGTATTGCGAATATAATGGAATGTCCCACATCGGAAAAAGAGTCAATAAAACTATCACTTTAAAAGAAAGGAAGGGAGGTATAAAGGTCACCCAAGTTAACCCATACTAGGATTCCATGTAGGAAAACATGGATATGGACGATAAACTAAGTGTTCCGTTCTGATGGAGAGGGATAGAAGACATGATCAGGAGAAAGTTAACAATAAGAAAATCACAAACTTGCGTTGGGACAAACGATCCTTAGTCTCCCAGTAGGAAAATTAAACGGACAACATTTTTTGTTATTTTATGTTACATTACATAAGGACGGGGAATTCATTTATGATATTGACTAAGAACATAAATAGATATACATACTTTTTAAGTAGAGTTTCATTATATAATAACTTTTTACCACTAGATCATTTTTTTTGATCAGTGAGTATTCAAGAATACTTGGTCACAATGAAAGAGATAGAATAAACTTATATAGAAATGCATGATCCATGTAGGATAAACTATATATTTAACTTGTCTTTATAGATTAATCAAAACCAAAATGGTTAGTATAATATCTGATGACCCCCCCCCCAACGGATATTCCATTAGAGAAAAAAAAACTAATATTAATTTCTAAAATTAAACCATCAATACCCCAAAGTTACATAAATACCATTCAATAATCAATTGTCCTTAAAATCCTTCAATATAATCCAAACTAATATTGATACTCAAAACCTATAATAATGTAGTCTTCCACGTTAAATTGTATCTCCAAATGACATTAATTACTCTTAAAGTCACATACTTAAAAGTAATAAACCTAATCATTTCCATAAACAACCCAAATCACTACAAATCCATAATAAAAACATAGATAAAAATCCACCATTACTCCTCAAATGAAATCCCATACTATTCTATTTTCCTTGGGCATATAGTGTTCACAACAAAGTGAAAAACTTCCAAAATAACATCTATCACTTAATCACCAAATAATTTTCCTATACCAAGGGTATTCATTTAATAAGACATAAGAACCCCAATAAACTTAATATTGATTAATAAAATCATTTATCTAAAAAATAATTAGTCACACTATCCAGGGACTTCACTTAGTCCAGTGGTAGGCGATAAATCCCAATCGCACATTGGTTATGGGCTCGATTCCCACAGCTTTTTCCGACGTGACGGGTTGTCACACGGTCTACGTGTTGTCCTTTTTCAAAAACAATATTTTATAATATTACCAAAATGAGATAAATTCCTCAAAATAATATAACATAATTTAACCACAAATGTTATATCATAACTTTCATTTTCATCCCAAATTATAATAACTTATAATTCTCTCAAACCCCAATGATCATATAAAACAAAATGTTTATTTATACCTATATCCACAAGAAAAGAGATAATTCTTACTCAAATATCATTCTCACATGGCAAACTGCGGGGTTAAAAATACAAGAGAAAATTATTCCAAAGTAAACCCATCAACAAGGAGTGCTAATACATTTTAAACATTTCTCCAACCATTTATTTCCACATAGCTTCTTCTTTGACCATGAAAATATCCTATAGAATAGGGCATTCACTCGGGTAATGGCCAGGTCCCCTACATTTACGGCAAATGACTATAAATGGACTCTTGGGACCATTTTTATCTTCTTCCATAGTACTATTCATTCTTTTTCGGAAATTCTTCACTTTATGTCCTTCCTTCCTGCATGTAAAACATTTCTTTGTCCCATTGAGACACTTTCTTTGGTGTCTCCCTCCACATTTCCTGCATGATGGAAATTGAGGATTCCTTTCTCCATGGTCTCCACTACTGGAGCTCTTATCATTCATCACCTTTCTCTTATTTTTTGAGTCCGAGAATTGGTTAATATATATATTGTTGATAATATTTTTGGAAAATTGATTTGGCATAAAGACGATATCTTTTACACCTATCAAAATTCCATTTTGTTGCTCATTGCCACCACCGTTCCCACATTGTACATTATTCTCAAATTCACTATGACTTCCTTGGAATCCAACCATTGACTAAAACCAGAAAGCATTGTGTGAGTAACAGTAGTCATAAAATCGTTTAGAGATTAACATGTCACTATATTATCAATTTGAAACACATTAGGATTAACCAAGGTCATTTACTCTCATCTTATATATTTAATACTTCAAATCAGTTAGTAAAGAAAATGTAATTTATCCCAAGCATATCCCCCAGGAGTGTTGTAACCAAGAGTGCAGCAAGCCCCGTTGTCGTTCACCAATTCTCGTTCGAGTCTAGCTCAAAGCTGTGTTTTCGGGATTTACCACAAGGTACATCTGTGCCAGAGCTGCCTCTACCTGCTCGTATTCAGATAGGGATGTATTGCTTGGAAAACTCTCAAAATCTCTACAATACCAAAATTATAGGAAGTTCTTCTATACTAATCCTCAAAGTTCATCTTAGGTCTTTGTGCTCTAATAAGTGTTTATCTAAATCTAGCTCCCATGGTTTGTACTAAACATCCTCTAATACCAACTGTAACGCCCCTACCCCAGTTACCCAGAGTCGGTGCATTGTTACATAACATTGGCATGATCACAAGAAAGAACAAGTCTCGAAATACCGATTAGTTTAGTAGCCTTGGAATAACTAGATACATTACTAAAGTTTACATTACATCATAAATTGAAAACAACAACAACATAGTCTCCATAGTCCACACTCATACTATCCCTGCAGGTCATTCATAATTTACTTCTCCACAATCCTGGGAAAAATAAAACATATAAAAGGGTTGAGCTCAGATGCTCAGTAAGGATAATAATATAGTAGATGCCTTCATAGATAAGCATAAACACTTAAGGTAGTTTATAACTAAAACAAAATACTTTTAAACATGAACATCAACATAAAATGGCAAAGATAAAATGAAATTATGCAATTTACTTAATTACATGGATGTTATACTAGTCTAATAATCACATGAAATATCAATAACCACTTTTATAATGATGGAATGCATAATTCCAGACTATCATAACCACAAAGACAAGACCTCGTGCCAAGACTACAAATAAGATTCCATCAAGGCGTTATGCCAAGACACTAGTTTGTCTCATGAGACCTACAGATGCATCAAGGATCTATAGCAGGCTCCACCCATCAATTATTAAGTCCAATGCATTCCACATATGAAATGTTTAAATATAACATAAACATTCGTATTAAAACTAGCTTATGAAATGTCAATACTTTAACCACAAACCATGAATGGTATAAAAATAGCACATCCACAGTCAAACATACTCATTCAATATAATATGGAAGATTGTATTGTACCTCAATCGATAATAATGAATTATATTGACATTGATGAAAATAACCATCAAAACTATTTGAGAGAAATATCACCCTTTTCTTGAAAACATTTAAAAGTCACACTATTTGTCAAGAAGCTGTTTAAAAATAGATTCTTGAATCAAAGTGTCCCATACCACTTCAAAACTTTTAAAAGGAGTTTTAATTTTAATACTTTAATGTACATATAAATAAATCCTTAAAACCGTTTTTTTGAAAACATGGACATTAATGTGAAATATTTAGAAGAATAAGTCATTAAAACATTTAAAAATGGTATTTAATTAGAGTTTTTAAACAAAATAGAAACAATTGAATACAAATAATTGAGGTAATCAAAACATTTTAATATCATGATAATAAAGTAATTCATGATATGCTATGTCAAAGTACATTATATACACCACATAAAAGTGATTCGGTGTATAACAACAAAGAAGTCTCACTGGAATGTAAATTGAGATGAAATCTCTCATAAGGCCGTATCCTTAGGTTAAGGATAAATCAACGACGTAGTTATGTGTGACAAATATAAATACACTAAATATGATTGGATATTTAGTGTAAAACAATCAAAGGAAATTCACACATTATCTTGTAAAAACAACACCAATGAATTGGATGTTTAACTCAACAAATGGTGAATGAGTTAAAATTACTCTTATCAAATTCATATCGATGACTTGAGAAATTATCAATGGAGTGATTATGTGTATCAAAAGTATATCCATAGGAAGGGGAGTGGAAATTATGACATTATAAAATGAATAGTTATTCCACACATAATCTTGGAGTAATATAATCAATGAAATATGCGTAAAGACAAATGAGTGGAAATTTAATTTTCAAATTCCCTTATCGATTATGTAACTTATGAAACATACACCCATGAAAGAAGGAACATACCATGATGATGTAAATATCCATAAATTAAAGTATATTACACAATGAATACAATCATGGGCAGTACACACACCACATGAAATAAATAAGTGATGAATAAGGGAATTCTCACGAAATTAAAAGTGAGATAAGAAACCCCTTACTTTGTACATTTTCCTTGGTCGACGTAGGTTAACCTCCTGTATAATGGTTAAATAATTGTTATCAAATTATTAAATACTCATATACATTAATATGATATCATATATGATCTTTTAACATTGCTTTGTTAATAATATCTTAGAATTATCGTCGTTTAAGGTGTTAACTTACTCGTTTTCTTTTATATGTTTTGTTATGTAAGTCGTGGTTATCATGGATAGGTTGTATATTATTCATATCCATAATTATATCATGTCCTTATAAATTATTTTTAAATCATCAAATGATAATTATACTTGAATGGATACGATAGAGAATGAATCTCATCGCATTCGTGGAGACGGTAGTCCGTACGTACGCACGAGCGACAATATCATTCTTTTGATATTAAAATAATATATAATTGTATGGTATATCATATATACAGAATAATTATCATGTTATATTTATTATTTACACGAATTACATATCATTATTATACCCATCCAAATAATAATTTATTGAATAACAATTACACCACGACGTGGAGATGGTAAGCCGTACGTATGCACGTATGGTGACATGTTATTCAAAGGGTGGATAGAATAATGAATATGGTTGTACCATATTTATAATAATATTACAGTATATAGGAGATACAGGATTTATTATTTTAGAATATAAATAACAAATAATGAAGAAGTGGAAGAAGAAAGGAACTTGAAAAAGGGTGGTGAAATCATTACCACTTCTTCGGGTTCTTCCTTTTGATTTGATCAAAAGGGCTCCATAGGTTGGATTTCTGATCAAACTAAGGCCACTAGGTTGTAGTGAGGGAAGTTGAAAGAGTATTTGGGAAGCGGTTGGCCGAACCAAAAGGCTTTGAAGGTGTGAAGTAATGAGAAGGTGGAGTTCCCTTTTATAAGAGGGGTGAGGGGCACCTTTAGAAAAGCAAGAAATATTATTTTATAATAAATTCATATTTGGTTTCTAATGGATCCAAAGTGGATTATTTAAAGTTAAAGGTGGGTATTGGTCGAAAACCACTTAAACAATAGAATTTAGACAGGGTTGGGTCATTATATTAACCTTATCTTTAAGTATTAACTCTTAGTTAATTAGTTTCACTTCTACAATGTCCTTTTGTATTAATATATTATATGGTTTATAAAATTAATATATACATCCAAGAGACCCCCCAGTGGTCCATTTATGATGCACCATTCATTATATAAGTCTCTTGGACGATCCTTATATTTTTAGGAATTTAATATCAATTAATAATATAATATTTGTTTTAAAAATTATTTTATGTCAATTTTGATACTATTCAATAATTGATTTTTATAAAACTCATAACAGAATTATAAATTCGATAAAATTTAATTAAATCTATAATAACATGTCATATTAACCTATAAAATTAGTGCAATTCATAAAAAGTCTCTAATTATATTTATTTGGGTATTTATAATATCAATTATTCTAATTTTCACTATTATGGTAATTACTACATCACCATTGTGTCATAACTAAATTAAATTCTATAATGTCTAAAAATTATAAATAAAATAAAATTATGTAGTAAATCTATTTAGATTTATAATGAATATTTATAATCTAAAATAAAACATATATAACCCTATGTAAAAATTGTATTTCTAAAAGATATATGCTTATGTCATTTTTGTACTTATTTTAACTTAATTAAAATAAAGTGTCCCTATCACCTAAAATTGGCTCTATGGGGTCCCAAAATCGACCCAAAGATCCCATGGTTGGAAATGTATCTACCTATAAGTTTAGGACACGTTTTAGGGTAATTGATTTTTATTATAATATTATTTGTTATCCCTTATTTACAGGATTTACCTTTAACCATGGTAAATAAAATATTTACCGAAGTAATTATTCAAAATTTATAAAAATAGAAGTTACCTATTTACACAATTTGAACATCCTGATTCCAAATATGGAATCCATTTTTCAAAATTAAAATCACAGAAGTGGCAGAAATTAATTTAAAAATTAATTCCCGTTGTTAAAACAAAAGCGTATTTTTAAGAGATAATAACTATCAAAAGATTGGCACTTGTTTATGTCTGGTTTAATTGTGAAATTATGTCCAATGAAAAACATTGAATTAAATGGTAAATATATATTCTAAATATACTTTAAAACCACTCAAATTCATAAATTATTGATATTAGTTATTTTAATTAAAAAAGTAGTTTTTAATTAAAATTTAGTAATTTTAACTATTCATCAAAATATGAAAGTTATCCGAAAAGTTCCAAAATTTCACTCTAGGATAATTTCGATATTATGAATCCAAAAATGACGTCCATTTTGAGGGATAGAATTTATAAAATTTCATAACGGCTAGTTTGATTGGTTGTGGTGTGTTAGAATCTCGAAGTTGCGTACAATGCATGCCATTTCATTATTCAAAGGGAAACGTACCGTGGAAGCTTGAGGTGTTACACCACGAGATGGGTTAAAGTATCCAAATTCATTTCCCATAAGAAAAATAGTGAACCATAAAGAAGAATAACATCTGAAACACAAGTTACACACACAGACATGGAAGACCAAGGTCCTCATAACCTTGATATTAAATTTCCACTCCATTTTTACATAGGACTTGTCCGAATCCACTTTAATAAAATTTTTTGAACCAACTGTCTTTTTATATAAGTTTTTGACCATTTCTTGGGCAATGCTAATGGCCCCTGGAATACTTCATCTTTTCACAAAACCATTTTTCTCCTTAGATATGAATCCTAGAATAACACTAGAAATCCTTTTATTAATAAGAGTATATATGATCTTATAGGTGATGTTACAAATGTATATAGGTCTTAGCTGATATAGAGCATATGGGTCTTTCACTTCAAGTATGATAAAAAAATTATATGTGAAAGTATCTCTAACCACCGGGCCACCTCTGAAAAAATCTTTCAATGCCTACACCACATTGTTTTCTACAATATCCCAAGAAACAACGAAGAAGTCACCTAGAAAACCATCTATCCCAGGAGCACTTTCGTTATTCATTCCAAACATTGTTCTTTTATCCTATTCCTCCTCAGGTATCTCCTTTAACCTATAATTGTCCCTGTGTTCCTCCAGTCTTGGAATATAGTCTAAAAATCCTTCTCTCCTACCTAAACACTAAACGCTTCATCATTGAAACCATTCAGTCCAACCAAGAGATATTAAAAATAATCCAAGGCCTTTTTCCTTACCACATGATCATCGGAAATGAAGGAGAAGTCTACTAAAATGAGGTTAATTATTCTTATCACCCTTTTTACTTTCAAACATGCATGGATATAGGATTTATTTTTATCTCTCTCAATGAGCCAGAATGCTTGAGATCGTTTTCTACACAACATTTGATCCACTAGAAGTTTCACAGCAAGCACATTCTGCTTATCCACTAAAAGAGTAAAGCAATAATCATCACAAGAGTAAACAAGGACATTATCAAGATCCTCAATATCTCTTTTGATACCTTCCATATTTATATACTCATTTCTGTTACTGGGATTCCAAGCCTGAATATACTTTCTCATTCACTACAGCCGATTCATGAGACCAGTCCTAGTCATGCCATGCCCAGGTCTTTCCCCTGAGTTCTTTATGAGATCCATTCCACTATTTCCATATAGAAGAGTAAAAAAGTGTCTAGTTCCTACATCCCTTTCATTTAGAGTCACCAAAAGAGGGCCATGGTCAAACACTTATATAAATTGTTGTCTTACTAATGCCTAAGCAAAAAAATCCATCCCTTGATTGTTGGCAAGGCATCGATTGAGTCAAAATCTAATCCTCAATATGGCTTGGTAGTTGTCACACCATGTATATCTATTTCATGAAAATCCCAGATCAACTAGGCTGTTCATAGCTAGAATTTTCCCAAAGTCCCATCTAGAATTATATGAGGTCTCAGTTCCTCCTCTTTTTTCTGCCCCATCATAAATTGTGATGAACTCGCTTCTAATGAACCATGCATGAATACCAGGCTGAAACACATGGATTTGCTACCAAAGGATACTCCGCTCTAAAGCCTCACATGTGGCATAAACAAACGAAAAATTAATAACCTTTCCCCCATCCTAAATCATGGTAGTCATATATTGTGAGGAAGCCTCCACGATATCCAACACAACACTTTCTTTGAAGAAGATCCATATATGCCAGTTACACATACCTACATGCTTGCTATTGGTGAATACCATGTTTCTAGGGAAGGAAGAAATATAACAATCATCTTGTTTTGGTTCCATAATAACAACAATAGAGGCATGATGATAGAGAGATTCTGAAGACGTGAAAGCACACATAACTCGATCCCACATGCCCCATGCTCAATATATTATGATTATTTCTTGTTTTCATTTATCTAGAATACATTAGGTTCAATAAAATCAATTTTTAAATAATAAAAATCATTTTACAAAGTTAAAAATAAAATTTATGTTTGTAACTGTTGAAATCCATTTTTTACTCATATTTATATTTTTTATCATGATTTCTATATTTAGTAATTTAATTAAAAATATTTTTTTTTGAAATTACCTATGATTTAATTTTAAATTAATTTTATACCTTGTGTGATTTCATGGTTTTTTAATACTCTTATTCCTGAGAGGATTAACATATAACTATTTCAAAACCTTTTCATAGAACAATTCATGGGAGTCTCCTGGGGTATGTAGTCCTATTAGAATATGATTTGTGATCATGTTGGTGTTGTGACTAGACAAATTAAATTTTAATATGATTGAGGAAATCCTTTTTTAACAAATTTTTTTAGAGACCCAACTTAATTATATTTCTTTCTTTATCTCATAGTATCCATGAATGACGTTTTTAGGATACAACTATTTAAAACAAATAATCCATTCATACCCTTCACTTTCTATTATTAATTAGTATTATATGAATTAGTGTTGGTGGATTTTCAATCTACTAACACATGGAATTAAAATACGAAGATGTAGTATGGTATTCCTACCAGACCAATATAGTGGGATATATGATTACTAAGTGAATTAAATTTCAAACATGTTCCTTTGAAAAATAAATTAAAATAAAAGGAAAGATAATGATTTTGGTTTCTGTATTAGGAAGGAATTAAATATCCATTTTAAATTGGATGAACCATAAAGTGAATCATATGTGGTTAGGGGATGGATGTGAGATCTAGCCTCCATATATCATTTGAAAATAAATAACTGAAAATGAAAAATAATGGAACGTGGTAAAATTTATATATATTTTTTATATACTTAATGATATACATGATCAATATTAAAATATGTTAATAATTATATCTTGTAAGAGACACCTCATTGCACTATCATGACATTCATACATTATACTTTAGATATTACACTAAAATTTATATTTTCCCCCTTTTTTACCCTCCCTTATTTAGCCTTAGAGTAAGTTGAACCTTTTTGAAGGCCCCTTGAATTGATTTTGAATTTTTTTATGATGTGGATACTGTAGATCCAATGAGATCCTATTGTTAGTAATATTTATTCAATTATGGAAATAACTCCCTTTACATTAGATCTTGATTGATGGGAGTGAATTCATTATGAATTATATTATAAAATGGGTATTAAATTTGACTAAAATTTATAATATCTTAATTAAAATAATATGAATATGGATAGAGAACTAAACTATAAGAAATGACTGAATTTTTTTTCATGATTTTTTTGGAGGACTGGCCAATTCGAAACATTGTATGTTTTATTTTCTTAGTTTTAATGTGTGTTTCATGTTTTGAAAATTCTTTATTTTGGAATCCTCATTAATGATCATTCTTCTTGAGTCTATGAAATTTCTCATGTGTGGTGGAATTTGATAAGATATAATTTTATATACATTTTGGATTCATTATATTAATTATTATTCATGTTTTATTCAATAATAAACATGGTATATGTTCATTTTTTTGAGAATATTTTTCTAAGAAAATATATGAAAAGATGTCATAAATGGCCAAATATGGACTTTACAAATAATGAAATGCATACATGATGTGTATGAATCATTCATAGCATGTATGAAGTTATGAAGAACAATTCAATAATAAATTAAATGTCCTAAAAATATTTCATGATATGAATCTCTAATACATATCATGTAAATTTAAAGGCCACTTCTCACATAAAGTTCTATACATTTTAAGAGGCATGTCTGGAGTTCTCCTAACATGTAGTGAAATATGTTATATCTATGAATATTGAAGAATTTGGATGAGAAAGGTGATAGATCAAAAATATGTGGAGAGTGAACAAGATCAACATAACATGACTTGTGAAGGTTACATGTTGTGTAAACTCTAATATATTTATTTAGAGTGGGTGAATAGCTACACCAAGTAATTTTGGGAAGTATATTTTCCCTCGTTTTCTATAATTTTCTCCATTTTTCACTTCAAACTCAATTTTAAACAATTACTAATACCATTATAATCATAGATATGTATATTTTATCAGTCATTAATTATTATTCATATATCTCATCATATTTTCCCATTCTGATAGTCATTTTTAATAACAATTTCTACTCGTTAGTAGATACACACTATAATATTGGTTGTTTATTATCCGATACAGCTGTTTAATTTATTTATCAATTGTATTGAATGAAAACTAAATTTTTATAAAACACTCAATTTCAAAAAAAAATATTTAATTCATTAATCTATAGATAATATATATAATTATTTCATTGATTATATTTAATACTATCATTAGATGCTAATAGACATTGGTGAGGGTATGTAGTAAGGATTGTTTGGAACATATTGAGTCTCAAAAATGAAACATCAGAACCCTAAATCTTATAACCTAGTTATGAAATGAATTTTAACAAAATATTTTATACATCCCATATCATGGGATGTATAAATTAACAAACATGGAATGATTGGATTATATCAGGCTATAAAAATTATCATATGAAATTGTATTCCCATGAATCTCTTATTAAAGCATCCAAGTATTTAGCTATATCTAGAAAAATTAATAGGTTTATATTTTGGAAATGTATTTGGTTTGAGCACAATCAACTAGTGCTCCTTGTGTTTCTTCGTAACCTAATATCGATAAAAATCCCTTATTTGGATCAAGATTATCCATTTTACCTAAAACCTAAAATTAACTTCGATCTATATCTTATTTAGAAATAATAAACCAATCCCAGTTTAATTAATTGAATCCAAAACCAAAATAAACTTGTGATGACTACTACATAATGGAATTGAATTATTTGGTTCCATGTCCCCTAGTCTTTCACTATGGTCTCAACCCCACATGACCAATTTATTACGCCATCATATAAAATTTTTTTACGACAAAATAAATTATAATGAAATCACCTACCACACTAATTAAAAGATGTGTGTGGCACATCAATGGAAACATGGAGGAAATTATATAAATGTGATAGGTAAATTTTCTATGTGTTGAATGGAGGGTAATCAGGAAATAAAATTTTTCAGTGATGATGACATATTATTAAATTAAATGAAAAATGAAAAATATTAACATATTACAAAATCCAACCCCATGTTTTTCAAATGTAAATAGTATGATAGTTATTCTGACAATTTCTCAAATATCATGGTTAGTGATTATGATGGATATTGATGACCTCTACATCCCAGAGACAATGGGAAATATCAATTTATCACTATTTTATTTCTACATAAAAAATTGGTGAAGGTACACCAAATATAAACTCTAGAAATGATAATTTCTTACTATGTTCCAAATATACCCTATATTTCATACATGCATTATTTTTCATGGGTATTAAAACACCACCTCAATGATAAGATTTTCATTAAAAAGTGAAAATACCTAATGTTAAAATGATTACATATCATTTCTTTTATTATTATTCAATTGAGGGGTGTGTTAACATTATTTTTGTAAATCATGTTATTTTCCATCTAATTGAATTTGACGTCATCTTACGCATGTATTTTTTTATATTCATAAATACCACCTCAATTACACATGAAGGGAAGTCATGTTAGAAATTTCAAACCAATAAATGATCATATATTAGTGTGAGAAAATAAGAAATTATAATGAAAATTCAATCCATTATATGGGTCTTGACCCCTATTAAAAAATTGTGTTTAAGTTAGATGGTATGGAAAGAATCAACATCAATGATAAATATATTATGTGAGAGTTTTCACTATATTTTAGAAATATTATCCTAGTATTCCACAAAATTGGGATGTTTTTTTTTCAATAGAACTCATACATGGTGATACAATTATTTCAAATTCTCTAAAGAGAATATTCATAGTTGATTTATTGGAATTGAAGAAGTCACTGTAGTAGAATCATGATAATGAAGTCATTCAACCTAGTCAATTACCATCTTTAGTGACCCGACTAGGGAAATCCTTGATCTGGTGTTGTTCTACAATTACATTAGCATATAATACATGTGAATTGAATCCCAATTGATGGAAAATTTTATTAGTCTTTGAAAAAAGATATAAACATTAGTCTTGTATTACAAATGAAAAAAAAGAAAATATATTTCCTTAGAAGATAATAAATTTATTTTATCTCAAATACCCTTGAATATATTTATTATCATACTTTAGGTAATCTTTGGTAATGGTAACATAATAACGTTTATATCAAATTATTATTAAGGGTAATGTACAACAGATGAAATAATGAATCAATAAGAATAATCATTATGGAAAGGTAATAATTAAACACATATTCTTTATAGTCAAAAATCTAAGTAGAAATCATATAAAAAATATGGAAAGGTAAAAAACATAATAGACATTCCATTTAATCAAAAAAATGAGAATTAAAGTTCATATATGGATAATATTAAGGAAATAATCAGATGAATATTAATAATAAATGCATTCTTAAAAAAGGTAGTAATTAAAAATATCATTTCATGTTTGCTAGGCACATAATACCTTTACTATCATGATCATTTCTCAAGATAGGTAAAATCTATGTGTAGAATCCTGTCTATTCAGTTTGGAACCATACTCTAAGGGCTTGTTTCAAAATAATTTAATCTAATGAGACTACTGATGCATCAGGTTGGTTAGATTAAATTGTACATAAACCATAGGGATTACTTTAACCAGTCCTCAACCTTTAGTGATTGCATTAACGAGTCCTCAAAACATATAGTGAATAAATAAATAATTACTTATATAATGAAATAAGCAATTTAAATCATAACAAATATGCCTTATCAATTATTTTTATTATGTAATGGATTCTTATTTACTAATATTTCTCCCATAAATCAAATAAATTTTGATGTAAGGACTATATGTAAAAATTAAATATAGTTTATCCAATAATTATATCCATTATAAATGATATGGATAAGTAGTTGAAATTAAATTTTCAATGATCATAGGAATTTGAAGACTTTAATGGAACAAACAAAGGAATCAAGGAAATGAATTTCAATGCTATTCTTGTCTAAAACAATCATAAATCATATAGTGGGTGAATAGAGAGAATATTAAAGAAAAAATATCCCATGTAATTAATGATAAAGGGTCGTTGTCTTTGATGGATATAAATATTGAAAAGATATACATTAAAATAATTGTTTATATAAATATCCTTTTTTAATTTTAAAATAATTTCTAAAATAATTTTATGTAGAAATAAAATTTAAAAACATTTTCAATAAATGTTACCCTTTTAAACATACAAATTAATCTTCCATGAAATGATAGTGGGTAAATCTATTCATTTAGTATAAGGAAATACATAACTATTGCACAGTAAAAGGATTCATAAATGCCTTGTTTAGAAAGAGGCAAGAAGATTCCATTGATAAAATATTTATAAGAAAAAAATAGTGAAAATAAATTTAATAAATCATTTTGGACTGGTAAACAATAATCTTGAGTATCTTGTTATAAAATATTTTTTACACTAATTTATGTCCTCTGACTAAAGAGAAATATAAAGTCAGTGTTTCCTAGAAAAATTTCTTAAATCATTTTGAGTAATAAAGAGTATAAAAATGGTACTGTTATATAAAAAAATCATAAATAACAATATTAAAATAAAACTAATGGTTTTATTAGACAATGATCAAACAATTTCCTCTCATGAGAATTCAATTGTAATCAATCCCGTATAAAATGAGATTGTGATGTAAACTATTGAAAAGACCATAACATTTATCTGGGAATCAACCAATGAATATATTATTGGTTTAAAATATAAATCCACATATAAAAAATGTAAGTAATACAATATATTTTAATATGTTATTATAAACAAAATCATAGGATATTAACAACAATGAAGAAGTAGTAAGTCCTAATGAAGAGGAATGGGGTTATGAAATTCAATATCACTTGGTAACATTCTTTGATAATCAACATTGAAGAAACAAATAATTTTGAAAATAAAAATTCCATAAAGATAAATAAAATCATGATATAATATTTAAAAATGGAAAGAACATTCATCACACCAAATAATTAATTAGGGAAAATGACATATATCTCACAATTGTAAAAAGTGGGATGAAAATCCCTCACATTGTGTCTCCTTTCGGGTGAAAATCCTTTAACACAGACTATAATGATTTCAATCATGTAATTAATATATAATAGAAACATAATAATATTAAAATTATCTTATATTAACTTTTTTTAATATCTTATTGTCACTTTGTTAATAATATTTCATTATCTTCACTATTTCAGATGTAAATGGCCTAGTTTTTCGAGTATGTTTAGACTTGTTACTTGTTATTATTACTATGTAGATCAGGATTTCATTATCTAGAAAATGAATTCCATGATATAAATAAAACTTTCATACTTTATATAGGTATTAATAATAATAATAAAAATTGGATATATGAAATGAAATGCACCGTTAATGGAGATGGTAGGATGTACTTATGCATGAACACTACTTTCATTTAATTTATGTATCAAAAGAATGGAAATTAAATGATATATATATATGAATTATATTAATAAATTATAATTTTATATCGTATATGTCACATAGTTTTATTAAACCTTTCATTTATATGTTCATTGTATAGTGTGAATGAATCACAATTTTTTTAGGATGTTGTAGTCCACACTTCCTCAAACGATGTTATCATATTCCAAAAAAATGAAAGATTAAGTTTATGTGTTATATATTAATTAAATAAGAATAAATATATATTACATATAATATATATCATACATAAACAAAGTTTTCATCATAAATCCCAACAATGAGAGGTGGTAATGAAAAAACAAACAACATTGTTTTGCGAGGGAGTAGTTCATTGTACACATAAATTGTAGATTTGTTACGCAATATATTGGAGTGTGTGTACGTATAGGTAGAAACATTATAATAAAACAATATAATTATTTTTATTATAGTGTGGTAATTATATAATCATGTAATAAAAAAAGTTGAGGAAGTGGTGAAAGAAAATACGGAAAAAGAGCATGAAAAAGGATGTTACCTCTTTCTTCAGTCAGTCTTTTTTGGTTTTCACCAAAGGGCTACAATGGAAAAATTTGTTCAAATATAGATGCATATTGAAAATGTTTAGGTATTTTTTATAGCTAATTTTTTAGAGATTCATAGAGAAAATGTTTCTTGAGAGCTGTGATGAATTAGTATGGAAGAGGAGTGACATTCTTGTTAATTTTGGAAAAGTGAATTTCACCCCTATCGTTCCAATGAATAGTTTCTATTATAATTGTACTAATTAAATATATTGGAATATAGGGTCCATGTACTTCCATTAAATTTACATTGTACAAGTGTATAGGTTATTTTGGATCATAAGTATAGGTTTAGTCCCTCGATGAGATATTATTTCACTTAACTGTTGTTATTAATTTTTATTACCTTCACTAATATTTTTTTTGTATAAAACTAAGTTTAAATTATAATATGTTATAAATTATTATTATTAATAATATGGAATCCATTCTTTCAAATTATAATGACATAATTTGAATGAATTAGTTAAAATATAATCCCATAGATGGGACAATAATGCATGATTTTTGTATAATTTGTTTTAAAAGTTTGCTATGTTTTCATGACCAATTTAAATGTGAAATTACTTATAATAACCTAAATTGGATTAACTATTGTTTCCATTTACCTTATATAACATTAAAATAAATAAATAACATAATTTATCCTTATAAATATATTACAGTAAAATGATGTTTTGAAATACAATTCACTATTTTTTACGCTTTATTAAAAAATATTCATCACAAAAAATACCAAAAATTTACCCTATGATAATTTTTATTTTCCAATTTCAAAAATTATACTTATTATTAAATTTAAAATATATAAAAGTGAATATTTTTCATTTAAAATGGTTTCTCCACTAAAAGGTCGTGAATGTACATTTTGAAAAATAATGGATTTTGTGCGTAAAATTGGCTCTGTTCATATGTTATGCCTGTTAAATCGATGGGAAAATTATAAAAAATATTTTATTTAATATATTACAAATATATTTCAATAACTAAAATTAGTTTAACATAATAAAAATCCTTTAGAGAATAAAAATACATTTCTAAAAAAACTTTCCATTTATATTCAATTGGTAATTATATTCATTTCAAATTTATTTGTAAACCATGAATTAATTTTATCCTTAAATAATTAATTTATTTTTATAAGTTATTTAATACTATTCAAGACATATAATTTTACAACTACATTGACTTTTAATATATTAAATAATAATATTTTTAATAATATATTGTTGCATATTAAAATTTGGTCATGCCTGTAAGGCCGCCTATTGAAGAAATTCATTGTTGAATCTGATGCAAGATAACTCAGTATTGCGTTCATTATAATCTATATAATATATTGATTTTTTTAAATAGAAAATAAGTTTTATTTTCATGGGATATTATATTTTCTTATGTCATTAGTATTGTGTATCATAATCAATATTAAATACAATTTTCTTACATTAAAATTATGGGTCCTTACTCCAATGAGTTCTCCTATTCATTTCATTAAGAAAAATATAGATAAATAAAAATATATAATGATTAATGATAACATTAAAATATAAAATTATATAATAATTATCTATTTCTACATATTAATGACATGTTTGATCAACTATACAATGGTAAATAATTTTATAGTACTGAAAATCTTTGTAGATATCATAAAATAATGGAAAATAGCAAGGATATCCCCAAAATTACATTAAATATGAGGTTTGGCCAATATGAAGTTAAATTTATGCCATGTGGTTAAAGTAATTTCCACACTAACATCATGGATTTAATGAGTAAATTCATTACATAATACCTTGAAAAGTATTCTATACTCATTATAGATAGTATTAATATATATCCAAGGAGAACATTACCTCATCAATAACATTTGATAATTCT
Source organism: Viscum album (assembly GCA_963277665.1). Lineage (NCBI taxonomy): Eukaryota > Viridiplantae > Streptophyta > Magnoliopsida > Santalales > Viscaceae > Viscum > Viscum album. Next base: position 2,106,027,364 of record OY728165.1, read on the forward strand.
ACTAACGATATTATGGAAGGATTATTTGTATGTAAAATTTTAGATGATTGAATTTTTCGATAAAAATATTGATTATTGAGTCATATACTCTCATGTGATAGTAAATTAATTGATCAATCAAAGAATGAATTTATTAAATGTTATCCAAGACCAACCATGTGGACTAATATATATATATTTAATTTTTTGGTTAACTATTCTCGATTATTATTTAGATAATTTATCACCACTATAAAATACACTAGCCTTTATAACTCATATGTGAGGAAATTTCCTTTTGAAAGATGAATGTGAATAAAGTTTCCTGCAATTGAAGAGATGGTTAGTCAATAAACCTATTCTTACATTACCCTAGAGTGGATAGGGGTATGTGATCTATAGAGATGCTCCAATTAAGGGATTGGAATGCATTCACTGGAGGAGTGATATGGTGATGAAATATTCCTCAGGATAATTTAATGATTGTGATAGATATTACACAACTCATGATTCATTGTTCATTGTGTTAATTTTTTCAGTAAAGATATAAAGGAATTATCTTTATGAAAAAGTTGTGACTTAAGTATTTATTATAAATTTTTTATAATATTTTCCCTCTGAAATAATTTAATAATCACCAATAAATATTGTTGGAGTTGATTAAATATTGTGAATGATTAATACATTTACTCCCATGCAAATAATATAAGGTGGATGATTAATTGAATTAAAAGGAGCATACTATATTAGATATTATGAGGATGAAAAATGATCCATTATTTTTTATATATAAAGGATGTATATAGAAATATTGATTAATTGGGGAAAATATTGCCTTTCTCAAAAGATTGTTATACCTATTATAAACATGAGGAATAAAGTGTTAGAGAAGGGGAATATGTAACTATCAAATAAATTCATAAATATTTTTGAGTTCAGTGTTGATTTTCATCGAATGATAAGGTTTAAAAACCATATATGTGTAGAACCAATACCAGTATTCAATATGGAGCTACTTGGGAATCGTATTGTTTATACTTCTCTATTCATCATGGAAGTACAAATATGTATAGAGGTATAAAATATTATATCTTGTAGGACTACATAAATTGAGATATTATAGATAATTTATCACTATTCATAGTATTTCATGAAGATAAAAATAAAATATAGAATTATATGTGGATTTTATAACTATAACACTTACCAAAATGGAATTGCAAAAAAATCACCAAGGATATTTTCAATAAACTCCCCAAAATGACAATGGGACATAAGACTATTTTAGTTCTAATTGTAACACACCAAGTTTTTATAAATAAATTTAATATTGAATGCATGAAACAATGTGTCTCCATAAATAACCACTTTGTTTTAACCAAGCTAGTAAACATATTTTTTCCACCTCTATGATTTCAATTTCTAAAAACAAACCAGCACAGTTGCCTTTAGAATGATATTTAGCTTCTGATAAGATAAACATAATTTTTAGTGAATAGTGACATAACCTTATGAATAGTAACATTAATAGTAATTTGACCATTATTAATTTTAAATAATAGTATTATTTTATTGTATTAAGGTTAAATTATAACGAGACATTGATTAATATTTCAAGGTGATATAAAATGAATTATAGTTTTAATTTTTTATTTTATTTTTTGAATAATATTTTTTATTAATAAAATTAAATTAGTCATATTAAGAAATATATTTTCAAAAAATGGAGTTCATTTTATAAATTAAAAATTTCAATATTAGGTTATGCTGATGTTATGTGTATTTTATAAAATACTGTAGTTTTTTATGAATAGTAAATATATAGTGTTGAATTTTTGATATGATTAATGAAATCATAATGATGTAGTAATTAATATAAAATTATGGTAGACATTTATACCTTAATATTTAATATGTGATGTACCATTTGGACAATTACATGGGAAAGCCCATTGATTTTCAAATACAACTAATAAGGTGCCTTTAATATTTAATAAAAAGCTTCATCTCTTTTACTATAAATACCCAACCGTTCCGTAAATTTCATTCTTGCCAAATTCATCGTCCTAGAATATTTGGTAGTGTTAACTCCCTAAGAGTCATAAAATGGTTTCATCAATCCCTCAAGGTCCCAATCATCATTTTTTAGGAGTTACTCAACTGGGTAAGAGAATCAACCACCCTTCTCATTTTCAAGAACTCTTATTATGTTATTCTCTTTTAATTTTAATTGGTTCATGATGTGATATGTCAATAAATAACCAAATTACTTTAAATTTTATATAATAATTATCATATACCCATTTATCTCTAATCGAAATATTTTATGAAATTTAATGTGACTTTGTTAGGTTCACTAATTTTCGTAATAGATATCTCAAATTCTCATTTTCTTTCACGTTCCTTTCTGTTATTATTTTCTCATACACTCCCCCCATAAGAAATATATTATCACTATAGTAAATTCAAAATAATATAATTTTTTATACTAATGGAATAATTCATCATCATCTCCCATTTCCCTCCTTATATCCAAAAAATGAAAAACATTATCTGAGATGTGTTAATTTGTAGCTTTCAAGGATGGATGGTTTTGAATTTCTATTATTGTATTCATGGATCGTATTGAAACCATTGATATGGTTAAAATGGACTATTTTAATTTTATTATAAACTATAAAATATTCATGAACTACTATATATACAGAAATATAATTCATACAACAAACTTGTTTGTAACAATTATGATATCACCAAAATAATTTAAATGGTTATAACTATTGTTCTATCCAAAAAATCATCATCATTCAATGTCACCATGAGATATATATAAAAATTTACACTTCTGGATGTTCATAAATATTATATATGTTAAATTATGGAGAATTTTACCCATTCCACAAGAACTCCTTTACTTATAATCAAGCGAAATGATCAAGAAATCAAGGAAACAAACACTCCAAAACGAAAAACTTATATCTTATAACTTATCAATAAGAAAATAAATGAACTTAATAAAACATTAATGATTAAAATATATTTATAGAATGTTTTTAATTAGTTAATTTAGGTTTTTAAATTTATTATCTATTACATTAAGTTGATCTTCAGAATACGTTATGCCATAAGGTAAGGGCTTTCTACTCAAACCACTATTTTCATTCGGGTTACTCTTATACTATACACACCAAAATTATATTATTATTTATTCATATGAAATCCTAATAAATTATATGAAAATACTCTATATGTTTACTAACCCTAATATTACTGTCATTTGTGGGGGTTTATAAGTAATAAAAAGATCTTAAAAAGTTTTCCCGAAATACATGCCCGATTAAAGGGAATTTCTCAAATTCATACGTATTTTCAAGTGAACTATATAATCTATTCTTATAAACCATTATATAACTAAAATAACTCATTTTATTATGAAAATACCAACATAATATACTTCAGTTTCTATATAAATACCTATCCCAAATAACACATTTTTAAAATAAAAAATTATTTATCTCATGAATTACTAGATTATTTTGAAGGATTATTTGATTATAATGTATTATTGTGATTAATATTTTACGATAACATATACAATATTTAATTTAATGGTTTTTGATGAATATTAATGTCAATGAGATATCTTATATCCATTCACCTGTTTAATTTGAAAGGTTAGTGTTTATGTTTAATGTTCGGTGAAAATTATTTACATTTCATATGTTAGTTTCAATATGAATTTTTATGTTGTTTATTTCTATCACCATTAATATAAGGAATGCATTGGAGTTATAAAGTTATATGTGAGGCCTTCAATATCCCCTCGAGGAATTATTAGGTCTCATTAGACAAACTATGGTCTTGGCTTGAGGCCTTGACAATGTGGTTCTATATTGTCTTGGCACGAGTCCTTGATAGTATGATTTTGATGTCCGACATTATGCATTCCTAGATTATGAGACTAGTAAATAAAATATCATGAGGTCATCAAACTTTTATAATACCCATGATTATTCTTTCTTATTATATTATTTAATCAGCTCTAATTCTTTCCATAATGTGTTCAACATTATTTCTAAAGGCATGATTTTCTATTTATTCATCACGCCTAATGTTTGGTTTATGATATCGTCCACTTTATTTCATACCCTTAATGATCATTTTTTCTCACCATGTTTTTTTCTTAGGACGTGAAGATTAATATTATGAATTTCATGTCGGGATAACTCGAGTTTTATGAGTGTTTTCAAAGGAATTTAAATACATTATTTCCTTTCAAGTTACAATTTTAAAATAACGTATGTATCTGGTTTTCTGAATCTACTAAAGTATTAATTCCATTGGGATTTTAATTTCTTTTAATCATGATAATGTAATGATTTAAGACTCCAAATCCCAGAAACTGGGGTCTAGTACTTACTATTACTATCATAGGATGTTTGGTATAAAACATAGAAACTAGATATTTAAATCATAGATTACGGGAAAAACCCTAATATTGACATTGAAGATAAACCTAGAAGAATATCATATAATTTTTGTAATGAATATATTATTCAGATATTTCTAGAAAATAAATCCTTGTTAGGATACTACAGGTGGACGTGGTATTGGCACATATGTACTTATAAGTAACAACTCTAACAAGGAGTTTCAGGATTCACCCTAGGCATCGTGGTACACAACAATGAGCCTTACATCGCAACTAGTTTAAAACTCTAGAGAGATATTCATAAGGAAATTCAGAATTTCAATATAATCCATTAGGAAGGATTTAAATGAAAATTGTTTCTCAAGGAAACAATGTTTATGATTACTATATTTTATATGTATAGGATTTCAATTTATGCTAAATGTTTTTCTATATTAAGATTATATGTTTTTTTATATCCATATATAGTGTATACCATTATTTTGAAATGGGGCCAAATGGAAGGAATGGAAACCATATTAATGCACAAGTCCCATGTATGGATTCTCTTCTAATAAGAAATAATGATGTTTTCTCCGGTTCTACGACAAGTATTGAGAAAATTATAACTATATTGGGACAGTTGACTCACCCTGTGAACAATAACCTTACCCATATAGAGCATCCATATACAAAACATGGAAGTGCTTTGTTAGATCACTTGAAGTGAAAACAACCTACATCATATAATGGGACTACAAAACCATTAATTGGAGAGTAGTGGGTATGTTCTTTAGATAAGATATTACTCACATTGGAATATGAATAATGAGAGGACATTTTCGTAGAAGTTTATCATCAATCATGAGATATAGATCATTGTTGTTCTTGAATCCCAAACACAATAGAGGAGAAATATATATTAGAAATGAAATGAAGGGATTTTTAGGAAATATTCTTATAAAAATACATCACTCATGAACAAAGATTATATATGGAAATATAGTTTCTAAATATTTTAGAAAAAGAATATGAGAATGTTTAAATGTATTAAGATAATTTTATAAGGTTAGAAATACATGTTTCGGAAAGCATATATAATCCAAGGATAATGATTGAATGATTATTTTATGGATTAAAACCATTCAATCAAAGGGATCCTATCTCCCAAAGTTTCACATCATATGAAGATATAGTCTCATGTGATATCAAGATGGAAAAGGAATTATTGATGTCTTATGATTTGATGGGAAATAAATAATAGATGAGGGCTGCTGAAAACTCTAGAAAAGGAAATAAGGAAATGGTTAAAATGGAAGAGTTGAACTTGATCCCTGTAATAATTAAAGGAAGAGACACCCCAGTAATTTTTTGAAGGGTATGTGTGTTTGTTACAAGTGTGTAGAAAAGGTAAACCTATACTGGGATAGTTAGGGAAATAATGAAGCAACCAATGTTCAATGCTATAATTTTAGGGAGATGGGAAATTACGAAAATGACTATCTTATGTGTCAAGGAAACATTCCCCAAAGAAGGAAAAGGGAAAAATTCCAAGATTATATGATCACAGCTACTGATACTAAAGTACCTAATGATGTGGTATAAGGTACATTGAATGTTTCCTCAAGCATAGCCAATTATTTTTTTATTCTGGATCATCACATTATTTCATATCTTCCTAGTTTTAAAATAAAACATGATATTTTCAATTGGATTTAATAAGGGAGTTGTCAGTAAAAACTCCCCAGGGATGTATCATTGCAACAAATATTTTTCATGTAGTCCCCATTATGGAATATAAATGTTCTTTATCTATTGATTTTGTTATCATAACTATGATTGACATTAAAATAATCCTCAAAATTGATTGGATTTTGAATAATGATGCAAAAAATCTATTTCAAGAAGAAAAAGGTCACAATTTTAGAAAATGATGTAGAATCCCTTATCAACAAAGTAGAAACGTCACCATCTAATTCTCATCTAGATCCATCCTCATTAGCTCTAATAAATTCAATTATTAGGGAGGATGAGAACTCATTATCTATGAGTGAGGAAAGAAATGTTCTAATTGAGGACATACCTATAGTGAAATAATATATTAATTTTTTCAGGAATATTTACCTAGACATCATCCATAGAGGGAAGTTGAGTTCTCAATTAATTTAATTCTGGGTTCAAGTCCTATATCAGATACTCCTTTATTGAATGACCATAGTGGAATTAGTAGATCTAAAGAACCAAGTAGAAGAATTTATTGATAAAGGATTCATTCACCCTAGTTTCTCCCTGTGGAGATCCCATTTTATTTCTTTAAAATAAATATTGATATTCGAGGATTTGAATTGACCACAGTTATATCAATGAAATAAAAATAATAAACACTTATCCCCACCCTTTCATTAATGATTTATTTAACTGACATCATGGAGCCCAATATTTTTTGATGATTGACCTTAGATTAGTATATCATTAGTTCTTTGTGAGGAAAGAAGATATTCCAAAGACAGTATTTTGAACATGGAATGGGCATTATGAGTTAACAGTAATGCCTTTTGGACAGAATAATGTACCATATATGTGCATGGATCTAATGAATAGGGTTTTCAAGAAATATATTGATGACATTTTTGTGTTATTTTTTTATGATATCTCAATATACTCTAAATGATATTAAGATCATTAAAAAAACTTTCACACTATTCTAAAGAATCATAGAAGAAATATATTATATGGAATGTTTAAAGTGAGTGAATTTTGGCTTAAATTAGTTTCCTTTCATAGAAAAATTGTATCTAAATATGGAATATCAATTCATCCTGTGTAGAAAAATTCAAATCAATAATATACTAGTCCAAAAAACAGAAATAAAGGACATAGTTTTATTGGTTTACCCGGATATTATTGGTGTCTTGTATCCAACGAGTCTGTATCATAGTGTTAAAGGCTGTTTCTTTGCGTCTAAAAGACCTAGGATTGAATCCATGTAAGGATGAATGTCTGTTATTGTAGCATCACTATAGTTGGACTATGACATTGGAAGAACAACACCACCAATGACACTATAGTGGCAGAGGTACTGTAGTGGGAAAAAATAATGTAGTAGTTATTGTATTAGGTTGGGTACTGTTTTAGTACTATTCTCCCAAGGGCCCTTATTGCCAAAAATGGGCATTTTGGCCTTGTAATTAGGCATTCATACCCATAGACCATGGGGCTATGAAATGGGTCCCCTCTACCCAATATGAAAAGAAGTATTTTATTTAATAATAAAATATAGGCTTCATCCCCATATTATAAAAAAATTAGTGTTTCATTTAGAACATCACCTATTTAGCCGACCCAATGACCAGGATTACACTTAAAGGGGTTAATTTCATATGGTAAAAAGAAAGTGTGAAATTTTTTAAAGAATTGAAGAGAATATTATAGAATTATCGGATCCTGACTATACTATTGGGGAATGGTTGATTTGTGATCTATATTGATGCTTCCAATAACGTTCTAGGTTTTTTCCTTATGTAGAATGATAGAGTTATTTACTATGCATTAAGGCAGATTAATATTAATGAACAAAACTATCCAACTCATGACCTTGATTAAGCATATGTAATATTTGATTTGGAGATATAGTGACACTATCTTTATGGAGAAAGGTGTGAGATATATATGGATCCCAAAAGCTTAAAATATACATTATTACAGAAAGAACCCAACATGGGGAAAAGGGGTGGCTCAAAATACTAGAGGATTATGATTTTTCAATACAATACAACCTTGGGAAGGAAAATAAAGTGGTAGATGTATTATGTATGAAGGATCAAGGGTCCTTAAAAAACAAGAATTGCATGAGATCCTATGATTATGAATCCACTAAATATGGATGTGGGAATTATCAATGGATGTGAAAACCACTACTTTTTTAATTTTATTCCCAACCATCTTGATTAGAAAGGATTAAAACCTCTTAGCATGATGATGATAACCTTCAAAAGAAAATTAATTTTGTGAAAGATGGGATGTTGGAAGACATCATGTGTGAAGAATGAATTCTAAAATTTGGGGAGAGGATATGTGTTCCCTCTATACTCAAGATGAAATGGGAGTTATTGGATGATGTATATATATAGAATTTCTTTATAAACCCTAGTAGTACTACGATGTAGAGTTATTTGAAGGAACAATTCTAGTTGGACAACATGAAGAGGGAATTTTTTGATTAAGTATTAAGATGATAAGTCTGTGAACATTTGAATGTTGTAAGACAACATCATATAGGAGATATGTAATCTATACATATTCTTACTTGGAAATGGTATGAAATAAACTTGTATTTTGTCATTGAATTACCCAAAAATCCAATAGAGAGTGATGAAATATTGGTAATTGTGGGTTGACATACCAAATCTGCGCATTTTCTCGCTATAAGGGAGGATTTTCCACTAGATCACCTTATACATCTTTATTTCAATGATGTTTTAAGACATAATGGAGTAATTATTTCTATAGTTTCTTATCTCAATACTCAATCTACATTGAAATTTTTTAAAAGAATTCAAAAATCACTGGATACTGAACTTCATTAGAGTAATTCTTATAACCATCAAACAAATGAGAAATCAGAAAGGAATATACAAACATTAGAGGACATGTTGAGATCATACACACATGATTTTAAATTTATATGGAATATGTGTTTACCTTTGGTGGATTTTTCCTATAATAATAGTTTTTATTCCTGCATTAAAATGGCACCATATAAAGCATTTTATGGAATGAGATTTCATAAACCAACTTGTTGTGATGAATTTGGTGAGAGGAAACTTATGGTCACATAACATGTGGAGGAAATAACAACAATGGTATAGACTATTCAAACAAATATCAAGGCTTCTCAATTCAGAAAAAAGAGTTATGATGATAATCGAAGGATGTATTTGTAATTACATATAAGAAATCATGTTTTCTCAAAATATCTCCATGAAAGGGTGGTATAATATTTGGAAAGAAAGGGAAACTGAGCCCCATGTAAATAGGCCCTTTTGAAAATATGGATATAATTTGAGGTATGGATTAGCATTTAGAAAAACCTCCTACCCTTTCTAAGGTATACAATGTGTTCCATTCTCATTATTGAGAATATACATGCCAGACTAAACGCATGTCCTCACTTCTTAAGGTGATGAACTCGAAGCTAAATTAATTTACTATGAAGAGCCTATTCAAATTATAGACAATATAGAATATGTGTTGATAATCAGATGAAATGGATACTAAATTTACTTTATAAAAATCTAACAATTTTCAATGAAACACAGGAGATTGAGGTTCCTATGATAAATAACTACCCAAATCTTTTTGTTATTTAACTTATGGTAATTTTGAGGATGAAATTTTTTAAGGGGGGAGTATGTAAAACCCAGAGGGTTTATAAATAAATTTAATATTGAATTCATGAAACATAGAGACTCCACAAAACACCAGTTTGTTATAACCAAGCTAGTAATCATAATTTTTCCACCACTATGATTTGAATTTCTAAAAACTAACATACAGAGTTGTTTTAAGTAAGATATTTAGAGTCTAATAATACAATCATATATTTTTGTGAATAGTAACATATCCATATGAATAATAATATGAATATTAAAATGACACTTATGAATAGTAAATCATATTATTATTTTATTATCATAAGGTTATAAGATAACGAGATCTTGATTAATTCTTCCATGTGATATAAAATGAATTATAGTTTTAAATTTTCTTGTTTTTCGAATAAATTATGATTTTATTTAAAAATAAAAAAAAATATTATTAAAAATATTTTAAAAAAATAGAGTGCATTTTTTGAATTCAGAAAATATATTTTTTTTATGATAATTTTAGGATAATTTTATAAAATACTTTATTTTTTCATGAATAGTAAAAATACTGTTTTGAGTTTTCTATATGATTAATGACATTCTAATGATGTAATAATGAATTTGAAATGATGGTATACCTTTTTACATTAATATATATTATGAGGTGTCCCATGTGGCCGATAACATGGGGAAATATCATGGGAAAGCCCATGGTTTTTCCAATACCACAATTGAGGTGGCCTTTTAAATTAATAAAAAACTACCTCTCTTTTACTATAAACACCAACTCATGACTTCGTTTTATATCATTTAGAATTCATCATCCTTGAATATAGGGTAGTTTTACCTCCCTAAGAGTCCTCCAAATTTTTCATTATTCACCCAAGGTCCTAACCTTATAATTTTAGGAATTACTCTTCATGGTATTTGAATGCACCACCATTCACTTTTTTAAGCACTCTTTTTATTTTATTCACTTTTAATTTAAATTGGATTATGTTAAGATATATAATTCCATATCCCCCTTAAATTATATATTGTTTAAAAATTATTATATATCCCTTTTTTCCCTCCTCAACCTATTTTAAAATTTTTATTTGTCATTTTTAGGCTGTCGAATTTTCTTAAGGGATTCCTCAACATTTCTTTTTCTTTGATGTTCCTTTTTGGACTCTTTATCCCCTCAATTACCCTCATCCAAAATTTATGAAAACTCCAATAAATTAAATATATTTTAATTTTTTTATATTAATGGAATAAATCATCATCATAACTCCTTTACCCTCTTTATATAAAAAACGAAATAATTTTTTGAGATGTGTAAATTTATCACATTCATGAACAAGACATTTTAAATTTCTATTATTGTATTCATGGATTGTTATGAAACGATTTTTATTATTGAAAAATACTATAATATAAGTATTATGAAAAATTATATGTTTTTTAACTAGTATATGTACATAATAAAAATTCATACGACATATTAGTTTGTAACAATCGAGATATCCCCGAAATAATTTAAATGGTTATCACTAATGTTTTATCTAATAAATCATTCTCATACCATGTAACCAAGTAATATATATATACATAATTATTTATTTTCATCAATAATATATAAGTTAAATTATATATATTATATTTATTCCACACTAACTCTATTACTTATAATCATGAAAACAGACCATGAAAACAAGGAAATGAAAACCCTAGAATGGCAAAATTCAATCTTATAACTTATCAATAAAAACATAAATGAACTTAATAAAACCTAAATGAATCAAATATATGAATATAAGGTTATTAATTAGTTATTTTATGGATTTAATTTGATTATCATCAGCATTATATTCATGTGAATAATATTTTAGGACATAAGGTAAGGGTTTTCTACCCGAACCTCTATTTTCATTCAGGTTTCCCTTATTCTCCAATTTCCTTAATTTATTTATTATCTATTCATATTTACTACTCATAAACACTGTTTTAATGTTCTATATATATTTTTCAACCTGAATCTTACTTTCATTTGTGGGGAGTAATTTGTTTTAAAAGGATATTTTAAAAACTCTTCCAGAAATACGAGCCCGAATAAAGGGAATTTCTCAATTTTTATCTATTTTCAATGGAACTCTATAATGAGTTTTTATCATCCATTATATTTATAAAATAAATTATTTTTTAATTAAAATACTATATTACTTAACTTATTCTTTAAAAAAAATACTTTTCCAAATGAACTCTTCTTTTCAAATTAAAAGAGTATTTATCTCAAAAATTACTCGATTATTTTATATGTGTATCATCATCTATTTAAACAATCTTGTTGATTTTTATGTATTATGGGGGTTGATATTTAATGATATCATATACCATATTTTATTTAATTTTTTGTGATTAATTTGACTCTGGATGGTCTATCATAAAACCATCAAGCAATTTACTCTAAATGGTTAGAGTATATGCTTAATGTTTGGGGACTGTAATATACATTTAATATGTTAGTTTCAATATAAATGTGTATATTGTTTATGTTTATCCCCACTCATATGATAAATTCATAATACGTATTAAATGACTTGTGGGACCACTATAGCTCTTCAATGTATCGGTAGGTCTCATGAGTAAAACTACGATCATGGCACGAGGCCTTGAAAAAAGGGTTATTTACCGTCTTAGCATGATTCCATGATGGTATGGTTCTGATTTCTAGAATTATGAATTCCATAATTATTAAAATAGTTATTTAAATTTTATGAGGTTATTATACTAGTAGAATATCCATTATTATGCATTGTTATTGAAGTATTTGTTTATCTCTTATTCATTCCATAATGTGATCAAGTTTATTTTTAAAGGCATGTGTTTTTATTTATTCACCATGCCTAATGTTTATGTTGATGATATATTCTTCTATATTGATTACCCTTACTGAGCATTTGATCTCACCCCTTTTTTATGTTTCATTTTCCCAAGACATGAAGTGGTATATTATGAATAACATGTTGGGATAACCTAGGAGTTATGACTTTTGGCAAAGGATTTTCTATATTTTCTTTCCTTTCATGTTGTAATTTTGAACTTATGTGTGTATCCTATTTTCCAAAAAATATTATTCTAGTCATTCCTTCATGATAAAACATTATTTCAATCATCCAAATGTTATGATTTCAGGCACCAGCTCTCGACAGCTAGGGTTGAATCCTTATAGTAATCGACTACCTTACATAGTCAAAAAATATTATTGCTATAAAAATACTTATTTCCATATTATATTATTTGATTATAGATTTCCGGAATTGGTTATGTTGAATGAATTACCATGTATTGTTATATTTGATTGGGATATGAGGTTTACCATGAGGTTGGGTAAATTATTAAGTAATATATTTTTAAATAGTTTTGTTTTAGTAGTACTTATAATCATTATATTAATGATTAGTTTGAGAGAACCATAAAAAAATCGGTGGATATTTTGGTACCTTGATCTATAGATTTCAATTGTGGTTAAGATTGACCCCTTCCTTTGTTCGAGTTTTCTTACAATAATTTCTTTCCTATTTGAATTAATATGTCTCTTATAAAAATATATTTGGAAATATGTATATAATGACATTGTTCTAGGATAAATTTTAAGAATGAAATATATTGGTCCCTATTCCAGCAACAGAAATGGTAGAAAAATGATAGAGCCACTCAGAGACACATTATGACAGCTTAGACTCTACTTAAAAACAAAGATGACAATCATCAGAAAAATCAAGAATTAAAAGTTAATGACAAGGTATTTCTGGGAGCATCACTATGTAATAAGGTTATATGATTTTGAAATTAGTGATTGATCATCCCTAGGATTATTGGCCCTTTCTATGCTCTTGATCAAGTAGGACGATAACCAATCTCAATTTCACAATATATTCCATGTATATATCTAAGAGAAGTACATATTAGATCCATTTTATGTACTGAAATATGTTTTCAATCCACTATAGCCTGATCATTTAAATGATGAACAACTGGTAGAAATAATGGATCATATGGATAATGTGCAATTGAATAAGACAACTCAACAGGTTCATGTTCTCTATAGGATTAAAAATTTAAATGAAGGTACCAGGGACCATGATGTTGTAATGAAAAATAGATATTATCCCTTTTCTATCTGAATAATTTAATTTTGATGCATAAAATCATTATAAATGGAATAGAATGTAACTCCTAATATTTTATGATATTTATGAATATATATTTTTTAATATTAATTTATTCGATAACTTGTAATACATGAATCCACAAATCTAAATGAACTATAATGTTGTATACCATCATAACCTAGCTATTAAATTAGTGGTATGAACATAAATAACCAAATTTTAAAAATGTGTACAATTTGTTTTAGAAAATAAACATCATAATTCAATTATAATAATGATTTTATATGTTTTAAAAATGTATATTTTATCAAAAATAATTTTTTTGGGAAAATAATATAAATATTTTTTCAACTTTTATAAAATTTATTTGAAAAAATAACCTTCATTTTGGAAATTAACATGTCGGAATTTTCCTATAGTGTGTTTTTTATAATTTTCAGAAAAGATTAATTTTTTGATGAATAGTGAAAAAATTATTTTTTTGTTAAAAATAGTATTTTCATTTAAATAATATATAATGTTAAATTTTATTTTAGAATAAAAAGGAAAGTAAAAACAAATTAATTTTATTATTAATAACATAATTGTGATTATTGGAATTTATTTTATGTGAATTTTTGATTCAAAACATTGGATACATAAGAAATAATTTTATTGGAAATAATTTATCATCTTATTTTTGGATTTTAATTTAAATGTAATTTTTTCCTATTTTAGAGATTTAGTATTATAAAATAGTTTTCATATTTTTAAATAGAATTTGTATATTTGATAAGGAGGCCATATTTAATTTTTTCATAATGAATAATATAAATATTTAATAGAATTATTAAGGTTAAAGATAAAATGAGTTTTCTCAGGGGGATGGGGGATATAAAGACATTTATTGGTATGTTTTCCAACTAAATATTTATAAATACTAATTATATAAATATTTAAACCAATTTATATACATAATTATAAACAATGGTTAATTTTATGATTTTATTTTTATAATACATGATTATTATTATTCTTTGATAAAATTTCATGTGTGTCTCCCCCCACGGTTAAAATGACCACCCATGTAACACCCCGAGATTTTATGAAAAATATTGTTTTTAATTTCATTAATGTCTTGTGTTGTACGCTACACCAAAAGATTCTTGCACAACACGCATCCTTGACTTTCCATGCATTACATGCAATCGCGACCTTCCTCGATAGCGTGTGTAGTACGCAATACCAAGTTTCACTAAACAATGATATGCTATTAAAATATTATTAAAACTAGCCGTTATGAATAGTAAGAACCACTTTTTGAAATTTTGTAAATTTTATTTTCAAAATGGACTTCATTTTTGGATTCGGAATATCAAAATTAGCATAGGGTGAAATTTAGGTGCTTTTCAGATAACTTTCATTTTTTAATGAATAGTGAAAATTACTAAATTTTAATTAAAAACAACCTTTTTAAAAGAAATAATTAATAGTGATAAATTATTAATATGGGTGGGTTTAATGTATATTTATAATATATTTTTACAATTTAATACAATTTTGGTTATTGGATGCAATTTCACATTTAAACCAGACATAAACAACTGTCAATCTTTAGATAGTTATTATCTCTTAAGAACACACTATTTGTTTTGACGATGGGAATTAATTTTTAAATTAATTAATGAAATTGATATGTTTCGAATTTGGTAAAATAGACATCATTTTTGAATTCATAATATCAAATATAGGTTAGGCCTAATTTTTGGTATTTTTCTGGAAACTTTCATTTTTTGATGAATAGTGAAACCACTAAGTGGTAGTTAAAAAAATGAATTTTTCATAAAACATAATTTTACCGCTTCTGTGAGTGGAATTTCAAAAATTCGAGAGACACGGTTGATGTCAGTAAGTAAAATGTGGTTCAATGAGATGAAAATAATTTTTGGTGAATAGTAACTTTTTACTTTTTTTATCACGGTTAAAAGTAAAGAGGATAATTAAGGGTAAAAATGATATTATTATTACCCTAACACATGTCCTAATTCTATTGGATAAGTTTAATTCGACCAAAAACAACCTTAGGAATAAAATATGACCATTTAGGCCCACTTGGATTAGATTAGGACATTTCTTATTAATTTATTTAAAGAAGGGTTAAAATAGTTAAAATCAAAGTTTAATAAGAAAATCATTTTTAATATAGGGTTATACATAAGATAAATTCGACTATTAATATTAATTAGAAAGATAAAAATATTTCATATATAATGGTATTTTATTTTTAATTTTTAGACATTAAATAATTTAATTTATTTATTACACAAAGATGATGCAGTAATTATCTTATTAATGAAATATTTACATAATTGATGTTATAAATACCCAAATAAATGTAATTTGAGACTTTTTATGAATCACACTAATTTTATAGGTTAATATGACATGTTAGTATTGATTTAATTAACTTTTTTCTAACTAATCATTCTGTTATGATTTTTAAAAAAATCAATTACTAAATAGTGTCAAAATTGACATAAAATAGTTTTTAAAACAAATATTATATTATTAATTGTTATTTTATTCCTAAAAATATATGGTTCAGAAAAATGACTTAGATAAGTTTATATATGTTAATAATAAACAACTTGGGGTTCGTTTGGCTTGTTATATTAAGCTTATTTACCTTATAGTGTAAGAACACAAAAAGACACGGTAAAAGTAAAATTATCTAACTTAAAGTTAAATATAAATGATAAGGTTCAAATAGGAACCTAAACTTGCCTAAATTATGTTGGATGAGAGTATTTCGACCCATACCTACTTCATATTCTTAATATATCAATTTGGAGCTATTAAAAACCGAATTTAACTTTACAATAAAATAATAGTTTTAGTTATTCCAAAGGTGCCCCTCTCCTCCCTTATAAAAGGGAACCTCCTCCCTCTTTTCCTCACACAACTTTGAGCCTTAAATCTCGGCCAACACCTGCAAAATTCACTTCTAAACATCCCTAGAAAACTCCTAGAAGTCCTGGTCTTCTTCAAATACCAATTTTAGTGCCCTAAGAGGTGGACTCAAAGAGGCGGTTCAAAGAAGAGGTAATGTCCGTTACTGATTCTTTCAACTTTATTTCTTCTTCCACTTATTCTTCTTAGGTTGTTTCATTATGAAGTAAAGACATCAGTATAACTAATATACTGATATGTTATTATAAGTATGAAACGAACCTATTTCACCATCTATCTATCCTACGGAAAACGAAATCACAGCGCGTGCGTACGTACGGAATACCGTCTCTACGCCATGGTGTAATCTATTTTCCACCCCCACCTTACTTGGATTGGTATAATGGTGTACATAATAACTATATATGATTATTGTAAAGTGATAATGATTCTGAAATAGAATACATACACTCGAATACAATTCCATGATCATGAGAATGATATCATCGCTAGTGCGTACGTACGGACTACCGTCTCCACGACGCGATGAGATTCATTCTCCAAATTAACCATTCATGAATGATTATAAAGTATATATAATAAGTAATCATGAAATATATGACATAATAATGATACTGGATTTATGTGTATATATATGTATGTCGTCTACTAAATTCCATTCAACTCAATAAGGAAACGAAAATAGCGTTCATGCGTACGTACGGCCAACCGTCTCCATGAACGGTGTATTTCTTTCCATTTAATGATATATTATATATATGTGTATTCTGAATATATATTATATATAAATCATGTTTTATATTCTGGAATTATGTAATCATGATCTAAGTAATCATATGAATAATTACAAGTCAAAACATGGATGACAAATGAAACGATTTTACCCAAAACGCTCTTTAACATGGAATTTACAAAAGAATGGGTAATATAAAGTAATAAGTGAACCATATATGATATCATAACAATGAGTATGATTCTGGAATAAGTCAATGACATTATTTAAATCATTATACAGGAGGTTTGGAAACTTACGAAGCAAATCGGACCTAAGGTAAGGGATAAATTTTCAATCTCATTTTTAGCTGAGGTTGCTCATACGTAAGTATTTACTAGGGTTACGTTTATCATCCATGACCATGTTTTCTAAAAATATTTTTATAAAATTTTTACCATTCATCCATGAATGTTTAAATTCATTTTTACCCTTTATTGACTTTTTACCATATTTTATGAATGAAATATTTCCTTTGGTTACCATATAAGGTACTTTTTGACTTTTCCGACAAAAGTACGAGGAGAATGTTATTTTTAACTTATACGGAGTGAATGGATTTTTACGGTTTCATAACGCCTCATTTTCAAAAATCTTCTTCTACAATATTGCATGATTATTTTCAAAAAAACCCTTATCTTTTAAAATTCCATAGTATATTGGGAAAAGAAAATGATTTTAAAGAAGAAGGATTTTTTCCTCATGAATTAATTTCTAGGGTTTTATCAAAATTATTTTCCATCTATGATAATAAAGTGTTCTGTTTCTATCCCTATTATTACATTGATTTGATTATGTTGTGATGTAATTATGTTTATGAACTCCTTTATCTTATATGAATTGTTTTATGATGTCACGATGTTTAAGATTCCCATTTTTATTACATGGGTTATGCTATGATGTATGGTTTATGATTTTGTGGCACACATAATAATGGTATCATTATAAGATGGGTGGGACCTATATCTCCCTCCAATGCATTGGGTAGAGATTTTATATCTCATGAGATAGACATGGCTGGAACGGTAGGTTAAACCGGTTCAGTGAAACATGACTGAAACGAGGAGTGAACTCGGTTCAGAAATGGAATTTGTCCACAAAGATAGTTTTGGAAATGAGTCTTGACTAATAAGAAATGATTATATATGATTATGTGTGTATTCCACAAAGTTTCATGTTTTATGTTATGATTATTGGGATTACATTTCACTACTATGATTTATCCCATGTTATGAAATTATGATCTCTTTTGCAGGTTAAGATTTCCAAAATGTGATGTTCTTATGAATATGATGTGATTGAAATTTCTTTTGTTTACCCTTACTTAGCATTTGAGCTCACTCTTTTTTGTTTTCTTTTCCCCAGGATATAGAAAAAGTTTTTAGGTAAAAAAAGGAAGATCTTTATCGGAGATGTTGAAGATTTTTCACCACGATTAGAGGATTATATTCCGAGTTTCCAAAGACACTAAACTATTACGGTCCTTGTGTGTGTGTGTTTTTGTTATGTACTAAGTATTCCGCAAAAGTAATGTAATGTCCATTTACGTTAAGCTTGGGGTGTCTACAGTTGGTATCAGAGGAAAAGTTTAGTCAACCTTTGGAAACTAGGATGCGAGAACGTTAGTGAGATCCCTAGATATATTTCTAAGGTATGTCTAGGGATGTCCCTAAGGATAAGTATACGTATAGGATATAGTCCTAGAACTATGGTAACGATATTAGATTAAACCAAAGATGTTAGATATTGAAGTTACTCCCCCTTTATTATGATTTTTGTCTCTAATACTATTCTTTTTGGGTTTTAGAAAATTGCTGGAAACAAGATGATTCACGACAATGGAAGATATGATGGATAATGGATTGATATTCATCATGATAAACCAAATGAAATGGGATTTGGAAGTCCAAGCATTATTATTATGCCGAATCAGAAATCTCACAATATGATCAATAAAGTAAAATTTGGTAAGTTTCCTGAATCGGATAACAAGAGAAAGATGGAGTTTCATGATGATCATAGGGGAAAGAAACTTCAATTTCCCCAATGTAAATTATGTGGGAAGAGGCATCAAGGAGAATGTTTCAAAGGAACTGGAAGATGATTTGGGTGTGGAAAATAAGTACACAAAGCCAGTAAGTGCAAAGGAAAAGGTTCAGTTAACACCAGGGATGAGGATAACGGTATTTCTACGACATCAACTATGGTTAAATGTTTTAAATGTGGAATGTACGGGCATTATGCAAACCAATGCCCTAAGGGAAAGTCTCATGAAGAGAATCAGTATGGTCGTATGGGTAGTATTTATGTTGATGATGATGGAGAGACTATAAATGATATGTGAGATGAAAGAATTGTTGAAGCTCAGTCAATGGTTTAAGAATGTAGTGGAATGATTACATGTTTATCATGTGTAATGTTGTATAAGTAATCTCATGGTACTATAGAATAAAGAGACATCTAAGGATTGTTACACTGTTGTCTTTCCTTGTGTTTTTAAAGTGAATGATTAATGGTACCAATATCCATGAAAGGTTATTCAGATATTTTTGGAATGTAGATGATATGCGCATAATGAAGGGATAAGGAGAAAATTAAATGTTTTATAGTATTCATGAGCTCATGACTGATATAAGGAGAAGGTTATATCATGGTTTGATTATATAGAATTTTTGGATTTTGGTATGTGGAAAGAGTTAACTTTTGACATCATTCATATTTTCACTAAGGTTTAATAGGTATTCATTTTCAAGAGAAGACATGATTAAGGTATTCACATGATTGGAATGTGACCAACAAGATATATGGGGGATAAAGGATGATATTCACATGCTTGGTTGACGACATTTCAAGTAATCATTTTCTTTATACTACGATCTTGGACAGAAGTATTTTAGATAAGCCTAAAGATTGGAATGGATTATGTTAACCATAAGTTAGTATTGTTTAAGGATAGAACATTTTTTTTGATATTATTTATGTAATGTATTTTTATAAAAAGGACAACTTGCAGGACGGGCGACAACCCATCGCGTCGGACAAGGCTGTGGGAATCGAACCCACAATCGAAGTGCGACTGGCCTTTATTGCCTACCACTGGCCTATAGGAAGACCCTGTTTAGTAAAAACTAGTTTTATTATATTAGGAAGTATGATATATGAAGTAGAAGTCCATTTTAGGAACCATATATGATTAATCTCACTATAGATGGACTTATGTATTTTTTGATAACTTTGCTAACCTTTTGTTTGAAACAGATGGAATGACCCATCATTCTATCACATGATCTATTGACACTTCATGAATAACAAATTCAACTTCATTTCTTTAAGAGATGAAGTTGAAATTGTTCAAAGCACGAACAACAGTGAGATTGTTCCAAAATAAAGTAAGTACTTATTCTAATTCAAAATCTTCAACTTTAGGGAAATGATCTTAAAAACCCATAAAATGTTGTCCTGGTGCCCTTATATCTGATGAATACGATGGTACCCTAGATCATCCCAAATTTATGGCTTTGTGATTTCTGAATTTTTCATAGCCATGTTCTCTACCACTCTCCATCAGAACATGATGGTTAGATTTCTCTTCCATATCCAAATATTCACCTATGTGGAAACCAAGTGATTAGTTTATTTGGGAAACCATTACGTTTCATACTTTTGTTTTTAAAGATTGGTTTTGGTATCCCTTTTTACGATTTGGGTTTCTATTAATGAATCTTTAGAGTAGTAAACCATTTATAACCCTGACGAATTTCGAGGGCAAAATTCATTTTATGGGGGGTAGAATGTAACACCCTGATATTATATGAAAAATATTCTTTTTAATTTTATTAATGTAATGTGTTGTACGCTACACCAAAATATGATTTCAAAACATGCATCCTTGACTTTCCGTGCATTACACACAATCGCAACCTTCCTCGATAGCGTGTGTAGTACGCAATACCGAGTTTCACTAAACAGTGATATGCTATTAAAATATTATTAAAACTAGCCGTTATGAATAGTAATAACCACTTTTTGAAATTTTGTAAATTTTATTTTCAAAATGGACTTCATTTTTGGATTCAGAATATCGAAATTAGCTTAGGGTGAAATTTAGTTACTTTTCGGATAACTTTCATTTTCTGATGAATAGTGAAAATTACTAAATTTTAATTAAAAACAACCTTTTTAATAGAAATAATTAATAGTGACAAATTATTAATATGAGTGGTTTTAAAGTATATTTAGAATATATTTTTACAATTTAATAAAATGTTGGTTATTTGATGTAATTTCACATTTAAACCAGACATAAACAACTGCCAATCTTTTGATAGTTATTGTCTATTAACAACACGCTATTTGTTTTGACGACGGGAATTAATTATTAAATTAATTAATGCAACTGATAGGTTTTGAATTTGGTAAAATAGACATCATTTTTGAATTCATAATATCAAATATAGGTTAGGCCTAATATTTGGTATTTTTCTGGAAACTATCATTTTTTGATGAGTAGTGAAACCACTAAGTGGTAGTTAAAAAATGATTTTTTCATAAAACATAATTTTACCACTTCTGTGAGTGGAATTTCAATGATTTGAGAGACATAGTTGATGTTAGTATGTAAAATGTGGTTCAATGAGATGAAAATAATTTTTAGTGAATAGTAACTTTTTACTTTTTTTACCGCGGTTAAAAGTTAATAGGGTAATTAAGGGTAAAAATGATATTATTATTACCCTAACACATGTCCTAATTCTATTGGATAAGTGTAATTCGACCAAAAACAACCTTATGAATAAAATATGACCATTTAGGCCCACTTGGATTAGATTAGGACATTTATTATTAATTTATTTAAAGAAGGGTTAAAATAGTTAAAATCAAAGTTTAATAAGAAAATCCTTTTTAATATGGGGTTATACATAAGATAAATTCGACTATAAATATTCATTAGAAATATAAAAATATTTCATAAATAGTGGTATTTATTTTGTAATTTTTATACATTAAATAATTTAATTTATTTATGCCACAAAGATGATGCAGTAATTATCTTATTAATGAAATATTGACATAATTGATGTTATAATTACCCAAATAAATGTAATTTGAGGCTTTTTATGAATTAAACTAATTTTATAGGTTAATATGACATGTTAGTATTTATTTAAGTAACTTTTTTCTAACTAATCATTCGGTTATGATTTTCAAAAAAATCAATTACTAAATAGTGTCAAAATTGACATAAAGTAGTTTTTTAAAACAAATATTTTATTATTAATTGTTATTTTATTCCTAAAAATCTGAGGTTCAGACAAATGACTTATATAAAGTTATATATATTAATAATAAACAACTTGGAGTTCCTTTGGCTTATTATAGTAAGTTTATTAACCTTATATTGTAAGAACACAAAAAGACACGGTAAAAGTAAAATTATCTAACTTAATGTTAAATATAAATTATAAGGTTAAAATAGGATCCTAAACTTGTCTAAATTCTATTGGATGAGAGGATTTAGACCCATCCCAACCTTAGCTTCTAAATATATCAATTTGGAGCTATTAAAAACCGAATTTGACTTTATAATAAAATAATAGTTTTAGTTATTCCAAAGGTGCCCCTCTCCTCCCTTATAAAAGGGCACCTCCTCCCTCTCTTCCTCACACCACATTGAGCCTTAAAGCTCGGCCAAACCCTGCCAAATTCTCTTCTACATTTCCCTAGAATCAACCTAGAAGTCCTGGTCTTCTTCAAAGACCAATTGTATTTCCCTAATAGGAGGACTCAAAGAGGCGGTTCAAAGAAGAGGTAATGTTCGTTACCGATTCTTTCAACTTTATTTCTTCTTCCACTTCTTCTTCTTAGGTTGTTTCATTATTAAGTAATAACATCAGTATCACTCATATATTGATATGTTATTATAAGTATGAAACAACCCTATTTCACCATCTATCCATCCTACGGAAAACGAAATCATCGCGCGTGCATACGTACAGAATACCGTCTCCACGCTATGGTGTAATCTATTTTCCACCACCACCTTATTTGGATGGGTATAATGGGGTACATAATAACTATATATGATTATTGTAAAGTGATATTGATTCTGAAATAGTATACATACACTCCAATACAATTCCATGATCCTGAGAACGATATCATCGCTCGTGCGTACGTACGGACTACCGTCTCCATGACGTGATGAGATTCATTCTCCACATTAACCAATCATGAATGATTATAAAGTATATATAATAAGTAATCATGAAATATATGACATAATAATGATACTGTATTTATGTGTATATATATGTATGTCGTCTACTTAATTCCATTCAACTCAATAAGGAAAGGAAAACAGCATTCATGCGTACGTATGGCCTACCGTCTCCATGAACGGCGTATTTCTTTACATTTACTGATCTATTATATATATGTATATTCTGAATATATATTATATATAAATCATGTTTTATATTATGGAATTAATTAATCATGATCTAAGTAATCATATGAATAATAAAAAGTCAAAACACGGACGACAAATTAAACGATTTTACCCAAAACGTTCCTTAACATGGAATTTAAAAATGAAGGGGTAATATAAAGTCATAAGTGAACCATATATGATATCATAACAATGAGTATGATTATGTAATAAGTCAATGACCTTATTTAAATCATTATACAAGAGGTTTGGACACTTACGAAGCAAATCGGACCTAAGGTAAGGGATAAATTTTCAATCTCATTTTTATCCGAGATTGCTTATACATAAGTATTTACTGGGGTTACGTTTATCATCCATGACCATGTTTTCTAAAAATGTTTTTATAAAATGTTTACCATTCTTCCATGAATGATTAAAGTCATTTTTACCCTTTATTGACTTTTTACCACATTTTATGAATGGAATCTTTCCTTTTGTTGCCATATAATGTACTTTTTGACTTTTCTGACAAAAGTATGAGGAGAATGTTATTTTTAACTTATACGGCGTGAATGGATTTTTACGGTTTCATAACGCCACATTTTAAAAAATCTTCCTCTGCAAGATTGCATGATTATTTTCAACAAAACCCTTATCTTTTAAAATTGCATAGAATTTTGTGAAAAGAAAATGATTTTTAAGAAGAAAGGATATTTTCCTCAAGAATTCATTTCAAGTGTTTCATCAAAATTAATTTCCATCTATGATAATAAAGTGTTCTATTTATATCCCTATTATTAAATTTATTTGATTATGTTGTGATGGAATTATTTTTATGAATTCCTTTATCTTATATGAATTGTTTTATGATGTCACGATGTTTAAGATTCCCATTTTTATTACATGGGTTATGCTATGATGTATGGTTTATGATTTTGTGGCACACATAAGAATGGTATAATTATGAGATGGGTGGGACCTATATCTCCCTCCAATGAATTGGGTAAAGATTTTATATCTCATGAGATAGACATGGCTGGAAAGGCAGGTTAAACCGGTTCAGTGAAACAGGACTGAAACGAGGAGTGAAATCGGTTCAGAAATGGACTTTGTCCACTAAGATAGTCTTGGAAATGTGTCTTGACTAATAAGAAATGATTCTCTATGATTATGTGTGTATGCCACAAAGTTTCATGATTTAAGTTATGATTATTGGGATTACATTTCACTACTATGATTTATCCCATGTTATGATATTATGATCTCTTTTGCAGGTTAAGATTTCCAAAATGTTATGTTCTTATGAATTTGATGTGATTGAAATTTCATTTGTTTACCCTTACTGAGCATTTGAGCTCACCCTTTTATGTTTTCTTTTCCCCAGGATATAAAAAATGGTTTTAGGTTAAAAAAGGAAGATCTTTATAGGAGATGTTGAGGATCTTTCACCATGATTAGAAGATTATATTCTGAGTTTCCAAAGACAGTAAACTATTACGGTCCTTATGTGTGTTTGTTTTTGTTATGTACTAAGTATTCCGCAAAAGTAATGCAATGTCCATGTACGTTAAGCTTAGGGTCTCTACAACCCACCTTTATCTTTTTACACAACTTTGCGCCTCATAGATAATAAAAATTAATAAATATCTTATAAGATTCACAAAAAACTAATATGAGGTGTCTTATTCTTGAAATTCCATTCTAATGAACATTAAGACAATATCTAAGGGAGGATAACTAAATTGGAGGTAATTGTCTTAACTGAACTCTTTTAATTTTTTTCATCTTCTAAGTCCTATAAATATATTTTAATCATAATAAAATTTCAAATTATTTATCCTAAATGTATTTTAATTTTATTATGATTACTTAACCACAAATAACCACATCTATTCGATCAAATGAGAAATGAAAGTGTTACTTATGTTTACTTGTCGAAAACCACCTCCATATAGATATACAATTCATTTTACATCAACATATTTCAAAAATGGTATTATTATATCTTTAATTTTTATACATGATATTTTTTATTAATAATTATTTTGTAATTATATTATAACTTCCACCTGATTACCATCCAATCCATTAGAAAACAATAATGAGACTCATCTGTACATGTATTGTAACACCCCAAGGTTTTTTTTAAATAAATGAAATGAATGAACCATTTTTTTCTATATATATTTATATGTATCCATGAAACATAATTTTTCTACTTCCATGTTTTTAATTTCAAAATACTATCATATACAATTCTATTTAGTAAGTTATTTGGAGTCTGATTGAGCCAAATTATTTTTGGGTGAATAGTTACATACCCCTATGAATAGTAATATGAATAGAAATATGACTCTAATGAATATTAAATTTTGTTATTATTTTATTTTCTTAAGTATTTTTGACAATGACATATTGGATAATTTTTTAATGTGATATAAAAGCAGTTATAGAATTGAAATTGTTAATTCTTGAATTAAGTTTGAGTTTATTTAAAAAATAAAATAATAATATTTAGAATAATATTTTAAAAACCTGGAGCTTATTTTTGAATTATACACATTGAAAAATGGTTAGGGTGAATTTTTGGGATTTTGTTTTGATATTTTTGAGTTTTCAATGAATAAGGAAATACTTTAAAATACCATATACTGAAATTATCAGTAAAATAAACTATTTATTAAATAAAATGTTATGTAAGGCCAGTTGGTTCAAACTGACATGCCCTTATTTCTATTTGGGGTCACATTAATTGAGATTATTCATTGTATTCAGAATAAATATTATAATAATGATTTAAATAATGTAAAATACATCCTCTTCTCCACTATAAAAACCACCCTCATTCCCCTATTATTCTCACACCTCTAAGCATTGAGAATTGTATAATTTTTGACAAATTCCTTCCCCAATATCCTTACCCGCGTCTATGAACTAATCGTATCACCCAATGGCCAAAATAAAATCCCTTAAGGAGGATCTCACTGAGAAGAAATAAAGAGGTAAGAAGTCCTCTTCATTTTCATGTATTTTACTTTACTTTACTTTTATTTTATAGTATATTCCTTTAATCTTATAAAAGAGGAATGGAAGAAGCAGAAATATTGTATATTTTGGATGTTCTCATGTTCAAGAATAGTTCATTATCATTATTTTTCTTCTCTCCCACTTATTCAAGTAATAAAAACATTCTCCAAGATGTGTCGAATTACCAACATCATGGATGATGTGATTTCAATTTTCTTTAATTCATTAAAGTCTGGTCATAGTACTATTTTTATTCTTGAAGCATGTTATAATATATAAATTATCTATCATCCATGGTTCAGTAATTCTTTTGTTCAAATGGTTTTAATTTATAAAATAAAATGAGTTCATTGTTATCAAAAAGATACTAAAATGATCTAAACGAACATCTTTAATGTTTTATCTTATGAATCATCCTCATTTCATAATTAAAAATGATAAATGGTATAATTTATGTCTCTTGAAATATATATATACCATTCCACTCTAATTCTGTATTTTCACTTCCAAGCGACAAGAATAACAATCATGAGCCGATCATGGAAAAAATGTAACGAACCCACACGACACAATGTAAATAACAAAATACTACTAATAAAAGTTTCGAATTATGTTGTAATATTATCATATAAGGTGTTATAAAAATGAATATTTTTCATAAATATATTAATAAAAATCCTTTAAATATTATACATAAGGTTTAAACACATTTTAATTAAGAAGAACCCATGGTAAGAGAATTCTTAACCTGATTTCGAATCCTTGGGTTATGCTTTTACATTGTTATTTATGTGGTATTAAGAATTGTCTGTGTGATGGGTTTTGATTATATTAGGTTTAATTATGTTTATTTAGAGTTTGTATAAATATGACATCCACTCTATTAATTCTCACATGAATTATATGATATTTATAAGGGGTTTTTCCTTTAAAATACTTTTTTAAAACCGTGTTTTACAAGTTTCAGAGTCAATTTTTTTAGTAAATTATTCATATAGAATGATTATGTCATGGTTATTATGAATTGTATTTGATTAATGGTGGGACCTATATCTCCCTACAATTCATTGGGTATGAGTAATTTGGAGGACGACTGAATGGTTAGTCCAAGTGTAACAGAAATTGTTACACAAATTTTAAGGTAGCCATGACTATTACAAATTATCAGGTTGCTGAGAGGGTTATAATATCATGTATGCAATTCCCCAAGATAAATATATGTTTCTATTTATGATCTTATGTTTTGTGGGGATCATGTGGAAATATCATGTTTCACAAAGTAACAATATATGGGTAACAAGTATGTATTTGAAAATGGTTTCACATGTTACAAGTATTCCTAGAATAATATGTTCTTTATTTATATTCATATCCATTAATATGATTATTTTCCTCATTATATGTTTTTATGTTTTTTTCATAGGTTATAAGGATGTGTTTGGAAAAAGATGGAAGACACACTGGAAGATTAAATTATTTTCCAGTAAAATCATTTTATATTTGAATGTTGTATATTTTGGAAGAAATGAGTACTATTTTTATGATATCTACTCTATATTAATGTGTAATGTTATGAATGTATTATGTCCCAATTATCAAATGATATAAACATGAAAAGAAACTCAATATTAAAGGAACTGATTTCTTGACTAAATTCATGATTATGTAATGTAATAAGGCAGGGTCCTTATAGTTGGTATCAGAGGGAGGTTTAGATAACTTTAGGGGTTTGGATGATATTAATAGAATACCAAAAATGATTATTAATATATAAATATTTTGAAATTTTATAGAATTTCATTATTACTAAATCTCTTCAACTAAGATATGTTTGTTCAAAATGGTTTTCCGTAGAAGGAACTGGGAAGCTGATGTAGGAAGCTACCAAGAGGCTCATGTCTATCCAAATATACTTCTCGAAATGGTGTGAATCAGAACCGATCAAATTGTTATAGAAATGGATCTGTCTAATCATGTAATAAATGGGGGTGATTTCCATGATAAATAGGAACATAATCTACCATTATGAAACATGACTTTTGTGGAGCATTTTATGGGGAAACATCCTCCAGAATTCAGTGGAAATTTAGATATAGTGATAGATGAAGGATAGATCATTGCTCTGGAAAAGATATTTGGTGTCATGGGATGTTCGAAACGTCAAAATTTAGTAATAGCCATTTATTTTTTGGAAGCTGAAGCCGATCAATTGCGGTCTCAGGTTAAGAAAATGAGAGAAAGATATGATCTTAAAAGTCTAGAAGGGATGATTCTAGGAGTATTTTTCTAGAAAAAAAATTTCCAAATTATTTTTGAATTAGAATCGAGAAACATTTCTTGGATGTGAAGCAAAAAAATGATGATTATATGACATCATGAGAATCCAATTTCACAAGATTATCTAGGTATGTACATGATTTTAAGAAGTATTTTGAAAGTAAAATTATTAGATTTTACAACAGTTTGAAACCGTTTATGCGAAGAGATTTGACCTAATGACAGTTTAAAAGCTCTGAGAAGCATGTTCGTTATGATGAAAAAGTTGAGATGGAGTTTTCTGAACAATAAGTACCTTGTGATGAGAATAATAATAAGTGGTCAAGATGGAATGCAATGAGGAATAACTCATCAACGAAATCTTGAGTTATGAAAAAGAATTTTCCTTCTTGTGAATGGTGTGGTAATGGCATCCTGGTGATTTCCTTGTAAATTTGGGAAATTCTACCGATGTGGAATGTTTGGTTACATTTCTTTTGAGTGAGAGGAAAATGATTCAAAAATTAATTAGAATAGGATTTTGAAATACTTTTACTATAATTAATTAGGTCATTTTTCTAATGTTTGTCTGAATCTTGTTAATAAATGAGGTAATGAACAAGATTAGAAGAATATGGGTTTGGTAAATTCATTTTCAACCAATTCATAAGATGTTGAGTCATAAATTGAGGTTGAATCATTTACATTTCTTGTTTTTATAGATATCAAAAAAAAAACTGTTTGATTTAGGTTGTCCACATTCATTAATTTCTAATAAATTCTCAAGAAAATTGGGAATTCAAGCTCATGAAATAACACAAGTTATTTGGTTAAAACATCTGGATGAAATATTATGGCAAAAATTAAATTATAAGAACCTTCCTATCCTTTTCTATGGAATTATTTTACCTAGAAACCATGTTGTTTTTCCACTTGTATAGTTTTATGATATTGGGGATATAGACCAACAATTTTTTTATCATGCTAAGATAGATTATAGATAAAAAGAAGTTGTTTTTTAGAATTAATATCAGTTTTTGTACAGGAATGAACCCACACCATTAATAACATATCATGAAGCTAATAAAATGATAAAATATGGTAATAAAATTAATCATGATCATATTTTTGAAGATAAGGGATATGTCTAGATTAATGATGTACCAGTGGTAAATGCATATCTAGATGTTTTTCCTGAGGATTTTTAGGTGTTATTACTAATCGATAGGCTGAGTTTCTATAGACTTAGTTCCTGATGCTACGCTAATTTCTAAACCTCTTTTTTGAATGGACCAAATTGATCTTCTGGAATTAAAAATAATGTTGCAATAATTATTAGATAAAGGCATAATCTATTCTACCACTTCACTATGGGGTGCTCCTGTTTAGTTTGTTAAGAAAAAAGATGGTTGAACGAGTCTTTACCTCAATTATAGGGCATTGAATAATATTACTATTGAAAACAAGAATCCTTTTCCTCAAATAAATGATTTGATTGATTCGATCCAGGGAGCACAATGTTTTTCGAAGGCTGACCTGAGGTCGGGGTACCATCAGTTGAAAGTATATGATGAAGACATCACAATGACTACATTCTGTACTAGATATGGTCATTATGAATTTGTAGTTTTTCCTTTTGGGTAAACTAATCCATATGTTATATTCATGGATCATATTAATAGAATATTTCATGAGTTTGGATAAGTTTTTGGTTTTTATTATTTATTAAATTGTGGTATATTTTAGAATTAAAGAGGAGAATGAATAAAATAAAGTTTGTTTTGCAGTACTTAAAAAGAAAAGTAACTATATTGAAAACATATAATGTGCAATTTTTAGTTGAATCATATTTCTTTTCTTGGGAAAATTGTAAATATGGATGAAATAAAATTTTATCCTACCAAATAAAATGTCTTTGATGAATGTACAAGACCTGAAAATGTAACAGAGATACATTGTTCTCTTAGATTAGTAAGTTATTACCAATGATTTGTTAAAAACGTTGCACAATTATCTATCGCACTAACTTAGATAACTCAAAAGGGGATAACTTTATTTGGATAGAAGAATGAAATGTTTTTTTAGGAACTGAAGAAGTTATTGATAAATGCTCCATTTTTGGACTTACCTTCTCGAAATGGTGTGTTTTTCATCTACAATGATTCTTCATTGAAGATAGATGGTTGTGTTCTAATGCAGAATGACAAGGTAATTGCTTATGGTTCAAGACAACTAAAAACTCATGGGTTAAATTATCCTACACATGATTTGGAATTAGTAGATGTGGTTTTTGATTTGAAAACTTAGAGGCACCATTAATATGGAACCATATTCCAAATATATATTGACTATAGAAGTATAAAGTATATATTCACCCAAAATGAATTAAACATGAGGAAGAGAAGATGGATTGAACTGATAAAATATTTTGATTGCATGATCAATTACCATCCTGGAATAGAAAACAATGTGGAAGATTCCTTTAGTCGAAAACATCATACATCATTAACCATGTTATTTTTGTAACATGATCCATTGATTAATGATATAATTAATTTAGTCTTAGATGTTTTTGGCATAAGGTATAAATTTGATTTGTTTCAAGTTTTTGTGCAGTCACCGTTATCAGACAGAATTAATCACGTTCAAAAAGAAGACTACGAGCAAAATAAAATTGTTGAATTTTTTTATAATGGGTAAGATATGATAATTTATCCATGATAGATATATTGTTTTAAGATTTAAAATAATGTTGTCTGTGCATTGTGATTCCTAGTTACAGAAATAGTTGTTATGTTAAGCTCATAGTTCTCCATTTTTAGTTCATCATGGACATACTAAGATGTAAAGAGACCTTCAAGAGTACTGTTGGGGGGATGGAATAAAAAGGGATATTCCTCATTTTAAAGAGAAATGTTTGACATGTCAATGGGTTAAACCAGAGAGGCAGTTTCTAAAGGGTATGATTCAGCCTTTTCAATTTCTAGAGTGGGAATCAGAGAATATATCCGTGGACATCATGGTGGGAATACTTACGCCTTCTCGAGGAAACAATTATACATGGGTAATTCTTGATATCATGACAAAATATGAACATTTCCTTATATATTCGAGATACAACGTCATTGGATCAGCTTTCTCGAATGTACCTCAAAGTTATTTCCATGTTACATGGGGTTCCACATTCTATTGTATCTAACCTGGATTCCAGGATCACTTCTATCTTTTGGAAAGGGATACATAAATCATTGAGCACAAAATTAAATTTCAGTATAGATTTTTATCCCCAATCAATTGGGCATTCATATAGAATGATTTAGAACTTGTAGGATATTCTTCAGGATTGTTCAGTGGAATATCCAGGAAGTTGGGATCATCATATTTCTTTATTTGAGGTTTCTTATAATAAAAGTTTTCATTCTAGTATACAGATGTAACCTTTTGAGGTATTGTATGGGAAGCAGTGTCAGACTCTGGCGTTTTGGGAAGAAGTCGATGAAAGAAAGTTGATGGGGCCATAATTAGTAGAGGAAGTGGCTATGAAAGTGAGGATGATCCAGCAGGACATAAGGACAGATCAGAGATGGTATAAAGGTTATGCAAATAACAGAAGGAAAGACTTCTCTTTCAAGGTAGGTTACATTATTTTACTTAAAATATATCATCAGAAAAGTGTAATTCATTTTGGTAAGAATGGAATGTTAAGTCCATAGTTCATTGATCCATTTATAATCAGGGAGAAAGTTAGACCAGTTTCATATCTAGTAGATTTTCCTTTGAGTTTTTCTCAGTTACACAATGTCTATAATGCTTCCATGTTGAGAAAGTATGTGCCATATTGACTTCATGTCTTGATCCTAGAATCAATTCAGCTTGAAGAGAACCATTTTGACAAAGAGAAAGGAGTTAATATACTTTATTGAATGGAACATGTATTGCAGAATAATGTAATCCACCTGGTAATTGTTTTTGAGAATCTACATTATTGATGAAGAAACATTTGAATCTGAAAATGCAATAAGGGAAAGGTACACTCACTTGTTTAATGAGTAAATAAAATTGTGAGGACACAATTTCTAAAAGGTGGGGATAATTTAACACCCTATGGTTTACAAAAAAATAAATGAAATTCATGAAACATTGTTTTAAGTATATATTAATAACTAGACTTTAAACATAATTTTTCAGCTTTTGTGTTTTGAAATTTGAAAAAACGTTCATCTACAATTATCTTCAGTAAGTTATTTGGATTATGATAGGACCAAGTTGTTTTTTGGTGAATAGTAACATACCCTTATGAATAGAAATATGAATAGTTATATGAAACTAATGAATAGTATATTTTATTATCATTTTATTTTCTTATGGATTTATTATAATGACATCTTGGTTAATTTTTCTATGTGATATAAAAGAAGTTATAGAACTACAATTATTAATTTTTAAATCAAGTATGATTTTTGTTTTAAAATTAAATTAAGAATATTCATAAAATTATTTTCATAAAAATGACTTTATTTTTGAATTTTACACATTGAAAAATGTTATGGGGGGATTTTTGGGATTTTTCTAAAATTCTTGAATTTTTGATATATAGTGAAATACTGTAAAATACTATATATTCAAATTTTTAGTAAATACACTAATAATGACCTCATAAGTGATTTAAGACCACATAGTTTGAACTAAAATACCATTATTACTATTTGGGGTCCCATGAATTGAGATTATTCATAGTCTTGAGCAAAAATATTATAATAATGATTTAAATAAAGTTAAATACCTCCTCTCCTCCACTATAAAAACCACCCTCATTCCCCTCTTTCTCCCACGCATCTCAATCCCTTATGATTGTCTAATTTTTACCAACTTTTTTCCCCAATATCATTCCCCATGTCCAATACCCACTGGTATGTCCCGAAGGACAAAATGAAAGGCCATACGGGGGATCTCAAGGAGATGAGATCAAGATGTATGAAATCCCCTTCCATTTCAAGTGTGTTCCTATCCTTTCCATTTATTTTATAGTCTATTCCCCTAATCTTATCCAAGAAGAATGAATACTTCAGAAATATTGTATATTCTGGTTGTTCTCATGTTCATGAGAAATTCAACATCATTTTTCTTCTCTTCTCCCTCTTCTTCAAGGAATAAAAATATTGTTCGTGATGTGTCGAATTACCGACATCGTGAATGATGTGATTTCAATTTTCTGTAATTATTTTATGTCTGGTGATGAAAAAAAATTTATGGATAAACTAGGTTATAATATATGTTTTATTTCTCATCCATGGTTCTGGAATTCTTTTGAACACCTGGTTTTAATTTATAAAACAAAATGTGGTCATTATTATCAAAGGACCACTAAAACGATCTAAATAATCATCATTAATGTTTTAAATTATGAATCATCCCCATTTGAGAATTAAAAATAATAAATAGAAGAATTTATAGTTCTATAAATTTGTAAATACCATTCAATTCCAATTATGTATTTTCACATCCAATCGACAAGAATATCCATCATGAATAGATCATTGCAACCATGTAATGAACGCTCCCAACACAATGTAAATAAAAAAATATTTCTAATAATTCTATCGAATGATTCTATAAAATGATCATATGAGGTGTTATAAAAATTGATATGTTTCATTAATATATTAATAACACAATTTTAACCATTATACAGGTGGTTTAAAAACATTATATATAAGAAGAACATGTGTTAAGGGAATTCTTAACCTGATTTCCATTCTTTGGGTAAACCTTCTACTTCGTTATTTATGTTTTATTTAAAAGTGTATGTGTGATGTGTTTTTTTATATTATGTTTATTTATTTTTATTTATAGTATTTATAAATATTTTATCCACCCTATTTAAGTATCACTTGAATTATATTAAATTTATAAGGGGCTTTTCCTTTAAAATATTATATTGAAACTCTATTTTACAACATTCAAATGAAATGTTTTTATGATATTATTTATGTTTTATGATTATGTTCTGGTTTATGTGAATTTTTTATGATGAAGGTTGGGACAAATATCTACCTCTAATTCATTGGGTATGTGTATGATGGGGGTCGATAGTATGATTACTCCATGTGTAACTCTTATGGTTACACATATTGTAAGGTAGCTGTGAGGGTTACAAATTATAAGGTAGCTGGGAGGGTTACAAGATTATGTAAATAATTCCCCAAGATAACATTATGGTTTTATTTATGATCTTATGTTTTGTGTGGATATATTGGAAATATCATGTTTCAAAAAGTATGTATATATGGTTAACAAGTATGTCTTTGAAAATGATTTCACATGTTACTAGTATTCATGGACTAATATGTTCATTACTTATATTAAAATCCATTATTGATATTTTTTGTGCTCATCCAATGATTTTAAATTATTTTCACTAGTTATATGAATGTGTAGGATAAAGAAGAAAGCCATGTTTTAGGATTGACTAATTTT
Source organism: Viscum album (assembly GCA_963277665.1). Classification (NCBI taxonomy): domain Eukaryota; kingdom Viridiplantae; phylum Streptophyta; class Magnoliopsida; order Santalales; family Viscaceae; genus Viscum; species Viscum album. The sequence goes on from OY728165.1 coordinate 2,106,063,188, forward strand.
AAATGAAAATCATGTTATATTTGAATGTTTAATATTTTTGAAGAAATAAATACTGTATTTATGGTATCCACTCTTTATTAATGTGTAATGTAATGAATTTATTATTTCTCAGTTCTATAAATATATAAACATGAAACTATACAAAATTTGAAAGGATGTTATGACTTGACTAAATTCAATATTAATTAATGTAATAATTCGGGGTCCATATATGTATTCTACTACCTCTATAAAGAATTTTGACTTGTTTTTAGGTTCCACTTTTAATAAATGTTAATATAGATAAATATAGTGAATATATATTATATATATTATATAATTATTATTTTTTATAGGTTAATAAATATTTACATTTCATTTTTCCCTTCCTCAAAAACTGAAAAAAAAACATTCATGTGTACATATGACATACCATCTAAATGAATAGTGTAATTGATTTTTCAAAAAATACCATCAATGGATGAATATAAATTTAAATAGTGAATATATTTTGTATTTAAATAATGAAAATAATTATATAGATTATGGAACTATGATTAATATACAAGGGAAAAAACTATTGAATTAAAATTATCCTAAAATAAGAAATAATTAAAACCAAAAAATGATGATTTTAGTAAAGAATTACTAATCAATTGGTGATAAAATGTTATAATGGGGTCATATATGTTATTATTATTATATAATGTTTTTTATTTATAATAAATTGATATTTATTTTATAATAACTTATTGATCTTTTAATTAAAGTGGATGTTTAACTAAGATATGTAGGTTACAATATCATTTTGTATTAGGAATGATTATAATTATGTTTTATATGATAACATTTTATGATCCACCTATAAAAAATCTCATGAATTTTTCAACAATAATATAATTTCAGGAGAATAAATTTTTTTATTTATATTTCAATTATTTAAGTACTCAATTGATGGAAAGAATGTTTTTTAGGAAAACCAACTTTATTTCGATCTCTATTAGAACATATTTTTTATTCCATTTACAATATTTTTGAAAAGTGTTTCCAATAATGTTTTAATATTCATATAATATTATTAATAATTTTTCCTTGTTTTACTTTTTGTATTATGTTTTATAAGGTGTCCTATTTTTTCCAAATGAGATACTTTTTTGACTTTCTATTAAAATTTTGAAAGGAATATTTTTTTTAACATACATGGAATTGAAATAATATACCACCAACATGACTGATCATTACTTTTATACATACATTAAATGATTTGGTTTTTATTTTATATTTATATGTTGTCCTTAATATTTGAGAATTTTTTATTTCAAATAAGTGATTTCATAATGAAAATGTTTATTTCTATGAAATATTCAAGATATATTTTAAATCTATTTTCATCTAATATGATATAATTTGATGTTAATTATGATTTATTGGGGATATGAACCAATTACAACATACAATTTCATTATTTTGATGGATTATAGTGATGATGACTTAAGGAATATTGTATGAAACCAGTTTCTTTTTAAAAAGATAATTAAATTTTGAAACCAATTTCTTTTCCACAGGTTATGGATTGAGGAAATCATAGAATATTTATGAAACTAATTTCTGTTTCACGAGTTATTAAATAATAAATGATTTATTATCTTGTTCAATACATATTTTTGATTTGTCATTATGTGATTGGTAGGATCAAAATTATATATCCATTAAAGTAATTGGGCAAAGATGGATATATAATGATATAATAAGGTCTCTAATGGGGAAAAAACCAAGTTTATAAAGGGAATATGTCTACAGTTATAGAATTGGTTGTGAATAGGTATATATATTATGGTTTTGGGAGTGAAACCAATCCACTTTGATTGTTAATTGTGTGAGATTTACTACTATGGATATGATTTTTTATGCATATGTGTATGACAAAAATTTATGTCATATGATGATGTTATGATATCATAAACAATGTACTTTGATTAAAGTATGATTTATGTTATATAAATGGATATTGTTAATTCCATAACTCATGATTATGATCTCTTATGAGTAATGTAGGGTTTTCAATTGTTATTCTCATTTTATCATACCCTTATTCAGATTTTATTATTAAATAATCATTGATATATCTATTTTTACTGTTATTGAACATCAATTCCAAAAATTAATTATGTTTCCATTCCATAGGTTATGAATAATTCTATTTTATATTATTTGGAAAAGAAGGTTTCTAGTTGTGAACAACATAATGGGAGATGATATAGTTCACTTATGAATCCATTTTTTATGTATACATTTTCTGAATATACTAGACATATATTAATCTAGTTTTTAACATAATGTCATGTATGGAATATTCATGTAATACGATGTGAAATTTATTTTGGAAAATTACAATTCACTATAATATTAGGTAATATCTTAGAAAAATTAATTAACAAAATATCCAATTAATTAATTTAAATGTCCAAAATAATATATTAAGTGTATTCAGGAATTACATATTAGTGAATTAATAACAAATTGAAACATGAATTATGCTTTATATATATTATTAATTTGATATGTACTATCATTTTCGTGGATATAAGGTAGTTGATATCACTTTAACTAATAGGATAGCGCTAAAGTGGTCTTTTTGTTTAGGATATGATAGTTATGTGTGGGGTATTGTTAGACCTTGTGTTAGGAGATTTATATTTGTCATATCCCATATAATGGTTAGGTAACTGGGAGGTGTATTGGGTAGATATCCTTGAGAGGTTCGGTTTTGATTTGTTGTTTCCCTAGGACAATTAGATATGACTCTTAATGTGTAATTCACATAGTAGTAATGTACGAATGATAGTCATGCCTATATGGATGTTTTTCTAGATTTTTGGTTTGTGTGATAGTATATCTTAAAATTACCTAAAGGTAAAATGAGTGGGGTTTACTTATGACGTGTGGTTTATGGTATATCATGTCATAGTTTGAGGGAGCTTCACCATATGTTTAAATATTTAGAGTAATGATTTAGATAAGTTGGATCGATCATTGGTTTTTATTTGGTGTTGGTTTGGTTTTATTTGTAATAAAATCACTAGTGGTTCCTTGAGATGGATGTTTTTGAATTCAAGGAAGGGGTAATGTATGGGGTTTGGTTCATTGATTTTTCATAAAACAAAAATTTGATAGAAAAAATGTGGATGTCCAATAATTATGGATGGAAATTTTGAAAGTCCATGTGATATGTTGTGGTATTTTTGGATAAGGATGTTGTAACATTATTGGATGGAATGTTATGAATATTGATGGGTTTCTAGTCTAAAGGGTTTCATGATCCCTAGGGATAATTTATGAGTTATTGGGTGACGATCATCTTAATAGTAGTGTGATATCAATGATTATTTTTTCAAGATATTTAAAAATGGAAAATCAGGTATAGTATGGAGCATATCTAATGGCTACAACTCTAGAGAAAATACCCTAAAAGTGGGAATGCTATAAATTTTCATAACTCTTACTAAGGAGTTCTTAAAACTATACATTGTGTAGTACTGCAGTGATAATCTCATGAGAGTGATTTTGTTTTAAATTTTTATATCTTCTAGTTACATGTTTTTAAAAATCATGTATGGGGTTATTATTGGATGAGTTTTCTATAATTCTCTTTTCATGTCCCATTAGGGATATCTGATAATCATGGACATTGTAATAAATAATATCTTAGTCCCTCACATGATTACATTTTTCACTTTTTGACAATATGTATGGATATGAATATTTACTAATAATAATAAATAGAAAAATTTGTTGTGTACCAAAGAAAGGATGTAAATATTTCATGAGTGTATAAATATTAAAAACCAGATTAGTTCATAGAAATTAAAGTACCCTCATGTTTCAAACATGAAGAATATAGATTGGAACTAAGGGGGAATTTGGTCATTAAATAAATAATTTGAATTTATACATATAATTATGCGACTAAAGATACTATTCATCCATTGAAGACTGGAAAAGATGGATGAATCTTGAGGATATTTTTTCATGGAATCTCATCTGTATAATCTATTTGGTATAATAGGGATACTAAGTATGATACGTGTTGTTCATAACATATAAGGACCACACATTGTAGGTCTGATTAATGACACTTAAAGACTGATATTATGTTGTGTTAATTACTTCCATAAAGTATGGTGATTAGAAAATATTATATCTTTATAAATAATAATAAGGAATTGGGTATTGTTATAGAAGAATGAATCTTGATTGAATTATGATAAATATATCCTTCTGTTATCAGGATTCATGATTTATATAATATATATAATATATACTATGTTGATAATTACAAATGGAGTTTAGTTTGATATGAGCTGATATATGTGATGGATTTAATGAATAAAGGGATTAAAATGAATATTATGATGAAATTGTTGAGTAAATATGTTTTTCCTTATATCCTTTCCATCCCTTATTATTTTGAAAATCACAAACACCTTATACCTAAGAAAATATATATTTCACTTCTATAAGGATAATTTCATTTCCAAAGGAATTTACCCTTACCATATTTTCATTGCTCATATCAATATTTTTATTAAGTATAAAAATCAGATTTATACCTAAATCCTTAGAATCCTATAATACATAAGTATGAGGCATTCTGTTTTAGGACCTGAATTCTAGATTCGAACTATAATGATGTTCCACTCCGAATTCTGGATACGAACTCTAATGAAGTTCAACTCTGAATTATGGATATGAACCCTAATGAAGTTCCACTCTGAATTCTGGATACGAACTCTAATGAAGTTCCACTCCGAATTTTGGATACAAACTCCAATGAAGTTCCACTCCGAATTCTAGATACGAACTCTCACAAAGTTCAACTCCGAATTATGGATACTAACTTTAATTAGTTTGACTCTGACTTCTATGATTACGACTCCAAACTTCTTCTAGTTCTACTATGAACTCCTACTAGTTCGACTCCGAACATCTATGAGTACAACTCCAAACTCTTACTAGTTCGACTCCGAACTCTTACTAGTTAGACTCCAAACTCCATAAGTTCAGATTCCTAATTATAGTGAAACCAGACTACGAATTTCCTTAGAAATTTAGACTCTATATTTCTACAAAATTCAGGTTCCGAATTCCTACAAAATAGAATCCGAATATCCCTATATTATAGACTCTGCATTCTGTTTTGGTTAGACTCCAAAATTTTGTATGCTTACATTCCGAACATCAGTTTTACTTATTCATACACCTGTTTCATTACAAAAAAATGTAGTGATTTTAGTTATTGACTAACTGTTGGTTTAGTTGAATGTAGATAGGTCCCTCTAAAATTCAAGGAAAAATATGACCATTGGAGGAGGGAGCCGACCATTGGAGCTTCTCCTATAAATAGGAGCTCATTTAAAAAGAAGCGAAAACATTTGGAACTTTTGGAATTTTGGTGATCATAATTTTCTAATGTGATTTCAAGAATGATATGATCTTAACAACTCTCAATGCTTCGTGTAGAATGTTTCAACAACTTGTAAAATCTTTTCTTCATGCATACTTTCTTCGTGCGACTCCAATTTTTTCTGATTACAATCGAGAGCTTCCGGGGATAGGATGATAGTGGTTCAAACACCTTGAACTTGAGGGCTTCTTTGCTGAGTAAGACAGAGGTGTCAACTACCTCATTGTTGAGGGCTTGTAGGGATAGCAAGACAGACCTCGATCTTCATATCGATGGCTTACCCTAGTGTGGGTAATATAGACTTTCTTGAATGTATAAATAAAGGGACATATTTCCAAGTTTGTTGGATACCCTTCTCTTTGGGTTAAAAGAGTTATTGTTTGTAACATGTAGTTTTACTACTTATTTTTCTGCTGCATTTTGTATTTATAAGGAAATTGTAACTTTCCTATACTTCTTTACTTGTACTCTGATTTATTTCGATTCAATATACTTTAAGTTAGAATCTTAGCCAGTGTAAACTTTTGTTAAGTTTCATTTCCGGAATCACTTTTCCTGAATCTAGTAAGTTTTTTATACTCATAGAGGTCTTGTGAGTTATCCTTTTTAACCTTGTTAAACATAACCATCCTAAAAATTTCCTAAGGTAATTTTTAAAAGGTACAATTCACCCCCCTCTTGAAATTTTTTTATGTTTACTGGTGGATACAAAATTCTTAACATAGAAGTAAGTGCATTTACTAATAAAAAAACATAAATACCAACTCAACTATAAGGTACACAAAACATTACTTTGTTCAATGACTAAGAACATATATAGCCAAAATTTTTCTTGTGAAATAGCTAACTGTATATTTAAGACACTTGAAGTTACACATTTTGGTACATCTAAAGTGATTGAGACTAGAAGAGACATGCTCAGAGCTGAGTATCATGGTTTTAATTTTCCTTATGGAGAACCAATTAGTAGGGTGCAACAGAGATTTATGACTATCCTGAATAGCTTACAATCTATGTGAGATAAAGTTCTAGATGATGAATCACTTGTTGACAAGATCATATATATTATACCAAATGAGTTGGAATCAAAGAGAAATGCTATCGATGAAAACAGAAAGGTTACTCAAATTTCTCTTGATGAACTATTTAGAAACCTTCGTCAACATGAACCTAAAATGAAAAGAGATGCTGACAACATAAAGAAGATGAATGGGAATGGTAGTGTTGATTTTACTACGACTTCAAATAATGTTAAATCTAAGACTCCTGAGAGAGTTAATCAATCCAATTCTAAGAAGCTTATTATTCAATCCGAATCAAGTGAGAGTGAAGTCTCAGAAAATGAGTTAGATAATCATGCTCGAAGGATGAACAATATAGCTAGACAAATAAATTTCCAATCCAATTATAATAAGAAGGAAAGGAAAGATAAGAAAGATTCAGACGTTACATGCTATGAATGCAAGAGATCTGGACACATCCGACCTGATTTCCCTATGCTCAAAAAGAAAGAAATAAAATAAAGGAATTCTGAAAGGAATATAAAGAAGTATTACAAGTCCAAAGATAATAATGTTCTGAAATCTAATGACACATGGAGTTCCAGTGGTGGTGACTCTTCAGATGAATCTTCTGATTATTAATCTTCTGGACAGAATAATCTTGGTCTTATAGCCAAGCTACCTATTGATAATCATCACTTGATGGACAATGTACACAATAATTAATCCTTGACCAATGTTTCTTTAAATGATAATTATAGTAAATATTATAACTCTTCTTATGAATAATCTTCTTCAGATGAATAAAATACTTTACCTATATTTGAATAAGTTTCTAGGTTTGCTGAGCTTCTTGAGATTGAGAACACAAAACTAATGAAAAATTTTGATAAGGAAAACTCTATGAATATTATTCTTACTAGGGAAATATCAGATCTTTCTAAAGATCTTGAAAAGAAAAATGCTGATTTTGAATGTATTTCATAAAATCTTGAGGAAGTAAATTCTGAGAAGAATACACTTTCCAATGATTTAGAAAAGGTAATTTCTAAGAAAGATGTTTTCGTGCCTAGCTCTAGTTCAAATGTTTTTTAAGACACGAACTTAGTTTTTAAACTAAAATCCGAAATATTTTCTTTGTAGAAGTGTTTTTAAAACATTACCCTAGATAAGGAAAATTTTCATAAAATGTATTCACAAATTAGTCCTCGAAGGAATACTTTTAGTTTTGGTTACAGATGTTCTAAACTGATTTTTAGTAACTACTACATTGTTCCTCAAAGTGACCCATTTTTCACAAAGTGTCAATGTGGTGGTCACTTGGAAAATAATTTTTCAGTAAAAAAACCAAATCTTTACGATTTCCTAAGGCTTATTTTTCTAAGAAGATATGGGTACCGAAAATTTTGCTTTCTAAATTTTCTAGATCCAAGCAAGTCTGGATTCTGAAAACCTAACTTTTTTTATTTCAGGAAAATAGGGAAAGTACCAACAGAAATACGTTGTACATGAATAGTGGATGTTCCTGGTATATGACTGGTAACAAAATCTATTTTGAAAAGATTATCAAGATGAAAGGAGGAAAAGAAAATTTTGGTGATAATACTCAGGGAGAAATTATTGGTATAGGTAACATCATTATTCTTGGAAAAACATTGATTTCAAATGTTTTTTTTGTTAAAGGTCTTAAGAAAAATCTCATCAGCATAAATCAGTTATGTGATGAAGGCTACCTATTGAATTTTAGGAATGATAAGTTCTTAGTACACAATTCCAATGAAGAAATTATTCTTTCTTACAATAGGCAAGAGAGTGTTTACACACTAAACTTAGAAGACCTTAGGATCCAAGACATACCTTTCCATAGTACAATGGATGATCATTCTTGGTTATGGCATAGAAGGTTAGAACACTGTAACCTTAGTAAATTATAAAAAATCTCCAAGAATGGTTTAGTTAAGGATCTACCAGAGCTTAGATTTGATTGTTCAAAAGTCTTTGACCCTTGTCAATATGGAAAGAAACATAAATCATGTTTTAAATCAATTAGTGAAGTCTCAACAACAGATACACTACAGTTGGTTCACATGGATCTTTTTGGTTCTACACAAACTGGAAGCATTTGGGGAAAGTACTATGTATTTGTTTTAGTTGATGATTACACTAGATTTACATAGGTATATTTTCTATAAAATAAGTTTGAAGCTTTTTTTATTTCAAATATTTTAGAGCCCAAGTCAATAATGAGAAAAAAGAAACATTCTTTAGCTTTCTCCACTACTGAAGCTAAATATGTAGCAGTTGGAAGTTGTTGTGCTCAAGTGTTGTGGATGCAACACACACTCAGAAACTATGGCTTGAGTTTTACTAAGACTCAATTTTTTTGTGATAACACAAGACCCATTTCCCTTAGTAAAAACCCTGCACATCACTCCAGTAAAAAACACATAGATATTACGAATCACTTTCTTAGGTATCACACACTAAAAATAGGTATCATTCTTCATTTTATCGGAACACAAGATCAACTTGCTAATATTTTCACAAAATCTTTACCCTCCGATAGATTTGAATACATTAAATAGAAGGTAGGAATGATAAATGTGAGGTAATATTCCTTCATTAACTTCTTGTTGAACCATTATCCTTATAGTAATAAACTCTTTTTCATAGGGGGAGTACATTTGCATGTCAGTCTTTTAGAAAAACTTCATAATGAGTCTTTCAAAAAAAATTATGTAATGAGTCTTTCAATATTTTTCGTTATGAGTCTTTTAAAAAATAAGTCGTAATGCGTCTATAAATTTTTTTCGTAATGAGTCTTTCAAAATTATTCCTTAATGATTCTTTCAAAAAATTTCTTAATGAGCCTTTCTAAATTTTCGTAATGAAGCTTTCGTACTGGAAATTTTCGTAATGAGATTATTCATAATGAGAATCTTTGTAATGAGATTATTCGTAATGAGAATCTTCGTAATGAGAATCTTTTTAATTAAAATTTTTTTAATGAGAATTTTCATAATGAGAATTTTTGTAATGGGAATTTTTGTACCCATTTTTCGTACTAGAGTTCTTTGTAGTAAGTCTTTCGTAATGAGTTTTTCATATTCAAATTTTCATCATGAAGAATATTAACTATTACGAATAAAGTTCCTAGGCAATCCAAAAGGTATGAATTCCTTACTCAAGTTTTAGTAGTTATTTTTAGTTGCTTGTAGTTTATTTTTCTTTTAATATTTCTCAGATTCGTTTCTCCTTAAATCCGAATGTTTTTAAAACCTCAAAAGACAGGATTCAAAATTTCCTTGTGGGTATTATTTCAAATGTCAAATCAGATTAGAGAAATTTTCAACTGTTAGATTGGTTTTGGATGTTCAAAGGTCACCTCCATTACCTATATAAAGGGGACCCCCGTAGTTGTCCCACATTGATATCAAAGCTCTCACGTCTTGACGCTCTTCCTCAGTTCTTAAAATCTATTTTGAATCTCTCAGAGCTCCTCCATTCTGAATGTCTGTAGAAGTCACATCGCAAGATATGTCTTCCACAAAGCCTATTTCAAAATGGAATGTGTACAGAGAAAGACTGGTCCATCCAAACATTTACATGTACGATTCTATCTTCTCTAAGAACATCAAGTTGAATGGTTGGGAAGATATATGTATACCTAAGACAGGTGTTCATGATGTGGTCTATCTGGAGTTACTTGTAGTGTTCTATGAATCATCATACTTCTATGAGGATGAGGGTAGAGAAAAATTTTCTTTCATGTCTTTTGGGAAGACTTAAAAACTTACTTACACCAAGGCAGAAATCTTGGTGGGGTTGGAATATGATGGAGAACCGAAATTTTTCTCACACAAACTTCCAAATTTTCAAGGCATTTTTGTTAAGGTGAAGTCCTTGGAGTGTCTTGGGCTTGATGATGTAAAGATAGCCAAGATTTCTCACCTATCATTTTATAATCGGATCCATCAGCTATGGGTACAATGATTCTTGGTTCCAAGAAAGTTTCTATAACACCCTAAGATTTTATGATAAGTAATTTTATGTCATGTGTTAAATTATACACCAAGATTATCTTGTGCTATACACAACACCGTATAAGCTTGCAGTATAAGCAATAATATTCCTGGCTCGTGTTACACACAATTTCATGTTTGTTTTGTAGAAATTTTTCTACGCAACATTAAGGTATATATTTTGTTTAATGTATAAATTAAATATGGTTGTATTTTTTTATACGCAACAACAAAGGAGTCTTGCACTACACGCAACCCTGACTTGGCTTGCATTACACGCAATCGCGACCTTCGTCGATAGCGTGTGTAGTACCCAATACCAGGTTTCGCAAAACAATGATATATTATTATAATATTATAAACTATACATTATGAATATTATTAACTGAATTTTGAATTTTATAAAATTATAATTCATCATACACATTTTCTAGAATGAGGTATGGAAACAAAATCAGTTTTTCGGATAAAAGAAGTATTTTTCAAAAAATGCAGTTTAACCGCCTTTTGATGGCACACCCACTTTAAATATATTTTTTGACATGATTATAAGTTCAAATTGAAGAAATAAAATTCTTCATTTGAATCAGGATAAAAAATTTAATTTGGATAAATTTTTCATATAATTCTAATAACTTTCATATTTTGATGAATAGTAAAAACGCACAATATTTTAATTAAAAACAAATTTTTTCATCGCAATAATTTATATGGTTAGAGTATATTTTTAATTGGTTTTAAAGCGTAATTATAATATATTTTTACCATTTAATCCAATGTTGGTCATTGGAGTTAATTTCACGTTGAATTTGGACATAAACAAGTGTCGATCTTTCGATAGTTATTGTTTTTTAAAAACCCGCTATTTGTTTTGATAATGGGAATTACTTTTAAAATTTATTAATTCAAATTCTATGTTTTGAATTTGTTAAAATAGACATAATTTATGGATTCTGAATATCAAATATAGCTTAGGCTGAATTTTTGGTATTTTTTTGAAAAACATCAATTTTTGAGGAATAGTGAAAACACTGAGTTTTTGGTTAAAACCGACTTTTTATATAAATAACCATTTATTTGATTTAAATTTATTTTAGGTCAAAATAGATACATAATAATTATATATGTTCAACGAAATTCATTGGAAACTTTTTATAATAATTTTAGATTTATAAAAATTTTATTGAACTTTTCACTGTCTTTTACCCACCTTTTAGGGACTTTTGCATCTGATCATAAAACTTAATTTTACTGCTACTATGAGTTGAATTTAAAAAATCCGAGAGACACGGTTAATATCAAGGAGTAAAATGTTTTTCAATTAGATAAAAATAATTTTTGGTGAATAGTAACTTTTTACTTTTATTTACCGCGGTTAAAAGTAAATAGTTTAATTCAATGTTAAAAGAATATTATAATAATTCAAAATTACCTTAATGCTTTTACAAACCTTATTGGATGAGTAATTTCCGACCATGGACATCCTTGGGTCGATTTTGGGACACCATGGAGCCACTTATGAAATACAATGACACATTAGATTAATTAATTTAATGTAAAGACAAAATTGTCATTAACAAAAATATTTTAGTAATTAATTTTTTTAAGGGGATATATAAATTATATTTTCAAATATAAATATTCATTGGAAATATGAAAAGATTTCCTATATTTTGGTTTATGTTTTATAATTTTTATACATCATATAAGTTAAATTATTTATGACACAATAATGATAAAGTATTTACCTCATTAATAAATGATTTAAATAAATAAGATTATAATGATTAAAATATCATCCAAAACCTATCCAATTACTATTGGATGATTTTATTTCGAATATAAGTCTTCTTATCTTCTACATTAATGCGTTTTGGACCTCTTTAAACCAAAGATATGTTTATAATATAATAATGTTTTCGCACTTTCATAAAGATCCCCTCCACTCCCTTATAAAAGGAGACCACTTCTATGTAATTACTCACACCACTCAAGCCTTTTGAAACATCCAAAATCTGCCCAACTAATCTCCCTACATCCCTATCCTCCCCTAGAAGCCTTACATTAAATAGAAGTCACTTTTAGAAGTCCTTTTGGTTCAAACCAATGGTAGTTACCCAAATTAAAGGTACTAGTTTCTCTTAAGTTGTTTTCTTTTATTCTACTTCTCCAACACCTAAACTCTTTTTAATACTTTATTTTGTAAAATAAACAGTATCATAAAAAAATTATGATGTTTTTATGAGAAGTATTAGAACTAATCTTTCACACACCTTCATATAATGGATGAAGAATATAATGTTTCTGTGGATGGAAAACTAACACCTCATGAAACGATGATTGTTCGATTTTATCCTACAGCCTCTCATGGTGGCAATTATGATGGAACTGTATTTATATATGATATATATTATTTTTATGATTTCCTTATGATTCTTTACTTCCAAATTATATCAAGCCATTATGGTTTACATAGTTGGTAAATACGATAATCGCATTTGAGGAAGTGCGGACTATCGCCCCCTCAAAGTGATGTGATTCGTTAATGCCTTATGTGGGATGTATAAAGGATGTAGTTAATGATATTATATATGATATAATACTTGAATTACAATATACCTAGGTATAATTATGTTTTAATTACATTAAAATAAGAAATAGAAATGAAAGTAGCATTCATGCGTACGTACGACTTACCGTCTCCATGAACGGTGCATTTCATTTCTTACCTCCATATGTTTTGTACTATTATAAATACATGTATATTCTGAATATATAATGAATATATATGATGTAGAAATCATGATTTACATTATGGAAGTATTTTAATCATAATATAAGTAATAATAACATCATGAACAACAAGTCCAAACACATATGATAAATAAGATGATTTTACCCAAAACTTTGCTTTACCATAGAATTTACAAAAGAACGGGAAATGTAATGTAATAAGTGAACCATATATGATATCATAAGAACGAATATTATTCTATAATAAGTCAATTACATTATTTAAATCATTATACAAGAGTTTCGGATACGTACGAAGCATATCAGACCTAAGGTAAGGGATAACTTTTCCAATCTCATTTTTATCCGAGATTGTATATTCGTAAGTATTTACTGGGGTTATATTTATCATCCACATCCATGTTTTCTAAAAATTATTTCATGTATGTTTAAATAACATTTTACCTATTTTTAATTTTACTATATGGTATGTATAGAATCAATTTTTTACAAGGTACTTTTTGACTTTTCCGGAAAAAGTACAAGAAGAATGTTTTTTTATCTTATACTGCATGAAAGGATTTTTACGGTTTTATAAAGCCTTATTTTCACGAATCTTGCTCTAAAGGAATTCATGACTATTTTCAAAAAAATCCTTTTATTTTAAAAATGCATGACATTTTTTGAAAAGAATGTTTTTTAAAGAAGAAAGGATATTTTCCTCAAGAATTCATTTCTAGTGTTTTATCAAACACATTTTCAATCTAAAATGACATTATTTAATATGTGTATGTTTAAAGAATTATTGCTCTATGACTTCCATGGTTTCACTCTTCTTATTATGAAATGATATCCATTTGTTTTATATGGATTATGTGATGATGGGATGATGTTTTTGAAACCCATTTTATTCATTGCGTTATGATGAATGATTTATGTTTATTTTGTGGCACAAGTATGAATGATTTCATTATGAGATTGGTGGGACCTCTATCTCCCTCCAATTCATTGTGTAATGATTTATATCTCATGAGGTAGATATGGCTAGAACGGAAAGTAAATCCAGTTCAGTAATACAGGGCTGGAATAGCAAATAAACCCGGTTCAGTAAGGGAATATGTCCACTAAGATGGTCTTGGCAGCAATGCCTTGTCTACTATGGAAATCATATCATGTGATTAATGTTTTTCCACAATTACAAGTTTTATTCCCATTCTATTTTATCATGATTTATGTTACATTATGATATATTCCTTACGTACTTCCATGTTTTATGTCGTTGGTCAAGATCTAGATGTTTAAACATTGTGTTCATGTTTTTAAGTTCAAATTTATATGATTTGTTTTATTTTATCCATTCTTACCCTTAATGAGAATTTGATTTCACCATTTATATATTTTCTTTTCCCCAGGATATAAAGAAAGGTTTTAGGTAAGAAAACAGAAGGGGAAGATCTTTATGGGAGATGTTGAAGATCTTTCACCATGATCAGAAGATCATTTTTCTGAGTTTCAAAGACACTAAACTATTACGGTCATTGTGTTTCTATTTTTGTTCAGTAATAAGTATTCACACAAGTAATGTAATGTCCATGTACATCAAGCTTTGGGTCTCTTCAGTTGGTATCAGAGGAAAGGTTTAGTTAACCTTTAGAAACTAGGATACAAAAACTTTAGTGAGATCCCTAGAGATATTTCTAAGGTATGTATAGGGATGTCCCTAAGGTTAAGTATAAGTATAGGTTATAGTCCTAGAATTATGGTAACGATATTATAATTAAACCTAAGATGTTGGATATTGAAGGTACTCCCCCTTTATTATGTTGTTTTCCTAGCATATTTTTTTCCTGTTACACTATTCTTTTTGTGTTTTAGATGATTGCTGGAACTCGAAGGAACCGTGTTGATAAATGTAATGGAAAATGAAATGATTATCCTTCTGAACAACCAAATGTGATGGGAGATGGAGTAAAAAATATTATTGCTATACTTACACAAGCTATGAATCCTTCTGGAATTCCCAATGAGAAGAGAAGGGAATAATATTCTATTTAATCCGCCATGAGGCAACATCCACCTTCATTCAATGGGTCTTCTGATCCACTTGTTGCTAAACAATGGATCAGTACCACCGAAAAGATATTTTCAGTTCATCAATGTTCTGAGCATTATAAATTCATCTTATCAGTATATCATTTGAAAGGAGAAGCTGATCAATGGTGGAATCTTATCAAGAATATGAGGCCAAGAGATGAAGTTGATTCCATGGAATGGGACGAGTTCGAGAACTTATTTTTCAATAAGTACTTTCCTCGTATTCTTCGAACATATATGGAGAAAGAGTTTCTTGTAATAAAGAAAAAGGATGATGAATCTATTGGTATATACGAAGAAAATTTTACAAGTCTTGAAAGGTATGCATCTGTCTTTATCATCCAACATGAAAGTAAATTTGATCGATTCTTCAGTGGATTAAAACCAAGTATTAGAAGGGCATTAGCTATAAGAGACTTCATTAGCTATGAAGAAATTGTGCGTTGTGTTATCATGGTAGAACTGGAAGTTGGTGTTACATATCCATCTCATGGTTTTGACACGAAACGAAAGATGGAGTTCAAGGAGAAATCTCATAACAATTGTGAAAAGAAGATGAGTGTTTCTTTATGCTCAAAGTGTGGAAAGAATCATTGTAGTGATTACCTAAAAGGTACTAAAAATGTTTTAAGTATGGAAAAGAAGGTCATCGAGAAGTTGATTGTCGAAGTAATGGGAAAACTTTTGCTAATGATGTGAATAGATAAAAGACTACAGATAACTCTCCACCAACACTTCAATGCTTCAAGTGAATGGAAAAGGGGAATTATGCTAATAAATTACCTAATCCCAGGTTTAGTGATGATCAACATGAGCAACCACTTAAGGCAAAGGACAAAGGGAAGTCACATGAAATCACTACTAGCGATGTTGAATATCAAAACGATGTGGTGGAATGATTAAGTGTTTATGTAATGGGATTCCAAAACAATGTAGTATATAGTATCATGGAATATTGGAATATTTATGTATTAGTCTATTGGGATTTTCAATAATTTTATGGTACCAGTAACCATGGAATGTTATTGAAATATTTTTTTAAAGAAGATGATATGTGCATAATGAATGGATAAAGAGAAAATTAATTGAGATCATATAAAGAAAAATGTAATATCATGGTTTCATTATATAGAAATTTTGGGATTCTGGAATGTGGAAAGAGTTACCTTATGACAGCATTCATGTTTTCACTAAGGTTCTATGGTAATTTTTGTTTTAAAAAACACATGATTAAGGAATTCACAAGTTTGTAATGTGACCAACAAGATATATCGTATGATAAATTATGTTATTAACGTTCTTGTTATGTGACCTTTCCAGTAATCATTTTCTATATACTATAAGATTAGACAGATGTATTATGGATAATTCTAAAGATTGGAATGTGTTATGTAAGACATCAGATAGTATTGTTTAAGGATAGATCTTTTCTTTCGATATTATTGCAGGAATGTTTTTATAATGTAGTTTTAGAAAGAGGGACAACCTGCAAGACAGGGAACAACTCGTTGCGTCAGACAAGGCTGTGGTAATCAGACACACAACCAAAGTGCGACGAGCCTTTATCACCTACCACTGGCCAACATGACGTCTCTGGTTATTAAAAACTAGTTTTATTATATTAAGTGGTATGAAATATGAAGTATAAGTCCATTTTTGGAACCATATAAGATTAATCACACAATAGATGGACTTATATATATATATATATTGCTAAACTTATGTTTGAGATAGATGGAATGACCTATCTTTCTATCACATGATCTGCTAACACTTCATGGAAGACAAATTCAACTGTATTTCTTTAAGAGATGAAGTGGAAATTGATTAAGGCACTAACAACAGTGAGATTGTATCGAAATAAAGTAAGTATTATTCTAATTCAAATTATTAAACATTAGGGAAATTATCTTGAAATCCAAAAATGTTTTCCTAGTACTCTCATATCTGATAAATCAGATGGTACCTTAGATCATCAGAAATTTATGGCTTTGTGATTGTTGGATTTTACATAGCCATATTCTCCACCACTCTCAATCAAAATTTAATGGTTATATTTAGCTTCCATATCCATATTTTCACCTATGTTTTTCTATGTAGAAACCCAGTGATTAGTTAATTTGGGTAACCTTTACATTTCATAATTTAGTTTTTAATGTTCAGTTTTTATATTCCTTTTTACAATGTGTGTTTTTATGAAAGAAAATTTCAAGTAGTAAACTATTTATAACCCTGACGAATTTCGAGGGAGAAATTCATTTTAAGGGGGGTAGAATGTAGAACCCCGAGATTTTATGATAATTAATTTGATGTCATGTGTTAAATGATACACCAAGATTATCTTGTGCTGTACGCCACACCGTATTAGCTTGCATTATAGGCAAGACTATTCTTGGCTCGTGTTACACATAATTTGATGTTCATTTTGTAGAAATTATTCTACGCAACATTATGTATAGATTTTTTTTAATGTATAAATGAAATATGGTTGTATTTTGTAATATGCATCAACAAAGGAGTCTTGCACTACACTCAACCCTGACTTGGATTGCATTACACGCAATTGCGACCTTCCTCGATAGCGTGTGTAGTACCCAATACCGGGTTTCACTAAACTATGATATATTATTCTAATATTATAAACTAGACGTTATGAAAAGTATTAACTGAATTTTGAATTTTATTACATTATAATCTATCTTACACATTTTCAAGAATGAGGTATGAAAACAAAATCATTTTTTCGGATAAAAGAAGTATTTTTCAAAAAATGCAGTTTTACCGCCTTTTGATGGCGCAGCCACATTAAATGTATTTTTTGACATGTTTATAAGTTCAATTTGATAAAATAAAATTCATCCTTGAAATCAGGATATAAAATTTTAATTTGGATAAATTTTTCATATTATTCTGATAACATTCATATTTTGATTAATAGTAAAAACACGCTTTATTTTAATTGAGAACAAATTTTTTCATCGTAATAATTTATATGGTTAGATTATCTTTTTAATTGGTTTTAAAGTGTTATTAGAATATATTTTTACCATTTAATCCAATGTTGTTCATTATAATAAATTTTACTATGATTTTGGACATAAACAAGTGTTGATCTTTTGATAGTTATTATTTCTTAGAACCCCGCTATTTGTTTTGATAACGGGAATTACTTTTAAAATTAATTAATTCCACTTCTATTTTGTGAATTTGGAAAAATAGACATCATTTTTGAATTCGGAATTTCAAATATAGATTAGGGTGAATTTTTGTTATTTTTCTGAAAAAATTCAATATTTGATGAATAGTGAAAACACTGAGTTTTTGGTTAAAACTAACATTTTATTTAAATAATAATTAGGAAAAAATAGATACATAATACTTATATATGTTCAATGAAATTCATTGGAATCTTTTTTTAATAATTTTAGATTTATAAAAATTGTATTGAACTTTTCACCGTCTTTTACCCACCTCCTAGGGACTTTTGCAATTGTTCATAAAACATAATTTTACAACTTCTGTGAGTTGAATTTCAAAAATACGAGAGACACAGTTAATATCAAGGAGTAAAATGTGGTACAATTAGATAAAAATAATTTTTGGTGAATAGTAACTTTTTTCTTTTATTTACCTCATTTAAAAGTAAATATGGTAATTCAAGGTTAAAAGAATATTATAATAATTCAAAATTACCCTAACACTTGTCCAAACCTTATTGGATGAGTAATTTTCGACCATGGGTATCCTTGGGTCGATTTTTGACCCCATGGATCCACTTATTAAAGAAAATGACACATTAGATTAATTAATTTATTGTAAAGACAAAATTGCCATTAACAAAAATCTTTTAGTAATTAATTTTTATAAGGGATATATAAATTATCTTTTCGACTATAAATATTCATTGGAAGTATAAATATATTTTCTACATGTTGGTATTTTTTTATAATTTTTATACTTCATATAAATTAAATTATTTATGACACAATAATGATACAGTATTTACCTCATTAATAAATGATTTAAATAAATAAGATTATAATGATTAAAATATCATCCAAAACCTATCCAATTCCTATTTGATGATTTTATTTATAATATGAGTCATCTTATCTTCGAAATTAATGTGTTTTGGACCTCTTGAAACCTAAGATAAGTTTATAATAAAATAATGTTTTCACACTTTCCTAAAGAGCCCCTCCACTCCATTATAAAAAGGAGACCACTTCTATGTAATTACTCACACCTCTCAAGCCTTTTTTCTGGTCCAAACTCTGCCCAAATAATCTCATTACATCCCTCTCCTCCCCTAAGAAGCCTTACATTAGGCATAAGGCACTTCAGGAAGTCATTTTTGTTCATACCAAAGGAAGTTACCAAAATTAAAGGTAATAGTTTATCTGAAGTTGTTTTATTTTATTCTACATATCCAACCCCTAAACTCTTTTTAATCATTTATTTTGTAACAACACCAGTATCCTCAAAATACTAGGATGTTTTTATGAGATGGATTAGAACTACACTTTCACACACCTCCATCTAATGGATGAGGAACATAATGTTTCTGTGGATGGAAAACTAAGGCCTCAAGAAACGATGATTGTTCGATTTTCACCTACCACCTCTCATGGTGGCCATTATGATGGAACTGTATTTATATATGACATATATTAGTTTATGATTTCCTTATTCTTATTTACATCCCAATTATATCAAGCATTTATGGTTTCCATAGTCGGTAAATATGATAATCTCATTTGAGGAAGTGCGGACTACAGCCCCCTCAAAGTGATGTGATTCATTAATGCCTTATGTGGGATGTATAAAGGATGTAGTTAGTGATAATATATAAGATATTATACTGGAATTATAATACAACTATGCATAATTATTTTTTAATCCCATTAAAATAAGAAATAGAAATGAAAGTAGTGTTTATGCGTACGTACGGCTTACCGTCTCCATGAACGGTGCATTTCATTTCTTACCTCCAAATGTTATGTACTATTATAAATACATGTATATGTTGGATATATAATGAATATATATGATATATAAATCATGATTTACATTATTTGAGTATGTAAATCATGATATAAGTAATAATAACATCAAGAACAACAAGTCCAAACACGTACGATAAATAAGATGATTTTCCCCAAAACGTTTCTTTGACATGGGATTTACAAAAGAACGAGCAATATAAATTCATAAGTGAATCATATATGATATCATAACAATGAATATGATTCTATAATAAGTCAATGAAATTATTTAAATCATTATACAGGAGGTTCAGATACGTACAAAGCATATCAGACCTAAGCTAAGGGATAACTTTTCCAATCTTGTTTTTATCTGAGATTGTTTATTCGTAAGTATTTACTGGGGTTATGTTTATCATCCACATCTATATTTTATAAAAATGATTTCATGTTTGTTTAAATTCCTTTTTACCCATTTTGGATTTTACTACATGGTATGTAAAGAATCTTTTTTTACAAGGTACTTTTTGACTTTTCCGGCAAAAGTATGAGAAGAATGTTTTTTTAACTTATACGGCATGAATTTTTTTACGGTTTTATAAATACTTCTTTTCATGAAGCTTCCTCCAAAATATTTCATGAATATTTTCAAAAAAAATCCTTTTTTAAAAAAATTCATGACATTTTGTGAAAATAAAATTATTTTAATGAAGAAAGGATATTTTCCTCAAGAATTCTTTTCATGTGTTTTATCAAAACCATTTTCCATCTAAAATGACATTATTTCATATGTGTATGTTTCAAGTATAATGTATATATGATTTACATGGTTTCACTGTTCTTATGATGAAATGATATCCATTTGTTTTATATGGATTATGTTATGATGGGATGATGTTTATGGAACCCATTTTATTCTTTGGGTTTAATGAATGATTTATGTTTATTTTTTGGCACAAGTAAAAATGATTTCATTATGAGATAGGTGGGACCTATATCTCCCTCCAATGCATTGGGTAAATATTTATATATCATGAGATAGACATGGATGGAACGGAAAGTAAATCCGGTTCAGTAATACAGGGTTTGAATGGCATGGAATCCCTGTTCAGTAAGGGACTTTGTCCACTAAGATGGTCTTGGCAGCAATTCCATGGCTACTATGGAAATCAAATCAGGTGCTTAATGTTTTTCCATAATTACAAGTTTTACTCCCATGCTATTTTATAATGATTTATTTTCCATTGTGATCTATGCCTTATGTAATGCCATGTTTTATGTCATTTCTCAAGATCTTGATGTTTAAACATTGTGTTCCTATTTTTATGTTCAAATGTATATGATTTGTTTTCTTTTTTCCATGCTTATCCTTACTGATAATTTGAGCGCACCCTTTATATGTTTTCTTTTCCCTAGGATATAAATAAAGGTTTTAGCTAAGAAAACAAAAGAGGAATATCTTTATGGGAGATGTTGAAGATCTTTCAACACGATTAGAAGATTAGTTTTTTGAGTTTCCAAAGACACTTAACTGTTACGGTCCTTGTGTGTCTGTTTTTGTTACGTATTATGTATTCTGAAAAAGTAATGTATTGTCCATGTACGTCAAGCTTTGGGTCTCTACAGGGTGGAAAAGTTACACTGAAGAAAAGTGGTATATATTTCTTATACTACCTAGTGAATCTAAGAAAAATCATTCTAATGAGGCATGTTCTTATGACAATCAAGAACATCAAGGAGGGAAATTTGAGAGCTCAAATAATCATATAGCCTGACTTTCTATCAAAGATGATAGTTCGGTGTCTGGATTCTTTCAAGATTGCATGTAAGTCTAAGGCTCAAAATTGAAAGTTTATGCCTTTTATTGATTATACATTGAAAAGGATGAATATGGCCTATTCCAAATAAACAAGAGAGTTTTATTATTTTTCATAGGAAGAGGCTGAAACCAATACAGAAAATGTGGAGAAAGCTCGGCCAGTGAAGAAGGTTGGTAAGAAGAAGAAATTGAAATAAGTTGTTACTAAAGACAAGACCTCCAAAACTAAGGAAACCCTATCCGCTCTTCCCATGATGAAGAAACAAAAAGCATATCCAGATGAGGTGGCTGCTAAATGGAGGGATGAAAAGGAGAAAAAGAAAAGAAGGGGAACCTCAGTTCGGATTAGACCCTGCTAAAACAAAATCTTTAAGAGATATGATGGATGAATACCATGAAAAGGTAGATAAAGAGAAGAAAATGAAGAAGAATATGTCTGAAGATGAACTTGTAAAATCCATTTGGAGAGACACAGAAATATATTCTGAGAATATTCCTATACCAGAAAACTTTCTTGTTGATCCATTACTGGAGACCCCTGGAAAAAATTACTTCACTCTGGAAAAGTCTATAGGGAAAGAGGTTGTTGAAGGAGTAGAGAAAGTAGCTTATAAACAATTAGAGGAAGAAGTTTTTGATGAAATAGAAGAATAAGAGGAAGTATAAGAAGAAGTAGTAGAAGAATATGGATGTACTGATCTATATGACTTGATTAAACAAGTGTAAGAGTATCAAGAGATGAAAAACACATCAAAAAAACCACTAATCTGAACTTCTGAGGCCGAGTCTTCAAAGCTTGTCACTCCAGGAAAGGGAGATGAGAATGATGTTAAGAAAGATGATAACATGGAAGAAGAAGAAAAATTAATAATCTGAGGAAGAAAGCATTGAGAAGAAATTTCATGAAGAAGGCGCAGAAAAGGAGAAACGAGATGAAGATAATATTGTTCAAGTATCTTAAAGTGAGAAAGAATCTCCTGATGAGGCAGTTCCAAAAGTTGATAAAGGTAAGAGAGTAATTATGGACACCCCAAAAAAATATTTCATATGGATGAAGGATGTTGGTGGCTCTTCAAGAAGAAGGTTGGTGGAAATTGAAGAAGAACAATCCCCGAGCAAGGTGTCTGATTCGGAATCATCAACACTAGGTCATGAGTTTGTTGTTGAATAATTGAAGAAATTGGTGGACACCATTCCGATGATTCCCCCCAAAGACGCCAGATTAAAGATGCCTCAATATATCCTAAATAAGAAATAAAAATCATTATCCATGGTGAGGGATAAATGGGTGAAGATTGAGGTTGACCATAAAAACTTCCTTATCAATTATAAGGTCCACAAAAAATCGTGCAGCAAAATCACTTTATGGTCAATTAAAATAGAAGAGGATTTTTCAGATCTTGATCAATTTCAGAATAATGTTAAAAATGTTTTTGACACTGAGGATCCAAAGATGAAGAATATTTAGGATAAGATGACCCTTGAGAAAAATACTCGGAATCAACAGGTGAGGGATCTGAATGGGAATCTTAACTCGGTTGCTCAAAACTAAAAAGGGGAAAGAGATCTCCAGATTGAGATCCAAGAGAATCATGTGAAGCTATAAGAAATTCATAAGGCATAGTTTGAGGCTCTGAAGGGTCAATATAAAAGGATTAAACCATTAGAAAAACAAGTTGAGGAGGACTAGAATGACTTGAAGCAGCTGAAAACCCTATTGAAGAAGTTAATACCGAAGGAAAAGGAAGACAAATAGACCAATCCAATTTTTTATTGTAATGTCTTTCCTTGTAAAAATTCTTTCAATTATAATTAATTCTCTGGTTGTTTTTATCTTTTTTTGTTATTTATTAATGTTTCAGGCACTTTATTTCTTTTCCATTACCTTAATTGTTTTTGGAAAATCACAAAGGGGGAGAAGGAAAAAGAAATACTCAAATGGGGGTGAAAGAAAAATCTAAAAGGGAAAGAAAAATTTCATTGTGAGGAACTATCATTAAGTAAGGGGGAGGATATCATTATGAAGTTTTTCATTCCTATGACAATGAAAACTCCATTTTGGAAATCCAGAATACAATCCTTAGAGTTCCTAATCCTAAGGGGAGTTAGTTGTATTCCCCATCATCTATGAACAAAGTTAGATAAGTTTTAATTTCAAATTCTAAAGAAATTTTTCAAAGTCTTTATATTATTTTTTGAAAGGTTGTTTGTGATTTCCAAAAAAGGGGAGATTGTTGAGTCAATATGTTTTTCCTTATGACTTTTCCATTCCTTCTTGTTTTGAAAATCACAAACACATTATACTTAAGCAAATCATTATTTCACTTCTATAAGGAAAATTTCATTTCTAAAGGATTTTCCCCTACCATATTTTCATTGCTCATATAAATATTTTTCTTCAGTATAAAAATCAGATTCAAACCTAAAACCAGATAATCATATAATACTTAGATATGAAGAATTCTGTTTTAGGATCCAAATTCTGTTTACAAACTCTAATGAAGTTCCACTCCAAATTATGGATACGAACTCTAGTAAAGTTCCAATCTGAATTCTGGATATGAACTCTAATGAAGTTCCACTCCGAAATCTGGATATAAACTCTAATGAAGTTCCACTCCGAATTCTAGATATGAACTCCCATGAAGGTCCACTGCGAATTCTACATATGAACTCTCACAAATTTCAACTCCGAATTATGGATATGAACTTTAACGAGTTCGACTCTGAACTTCTATGAGTAAGAATCCAAACTCCTACTAGTTCGACTCTGAACTCCTACTAGTTAGACTTCGAACCTATATGAGTTCGACTCTGAACTCCTACAAGGTCGACTCCGAACTCTGTAATTTCAGATTCCGAATTCTAGTGAAACCAGACTCTGAATTTCCTTAGAAATTCAGACTCCAGATTTCTATAGAATTCAGGTTCCGAATTCCTACAAAACAGTATCTGAATATCCCTTTATTATAGGCTATGAATTTAATTTTTGTTAGACTCCAAAATTTTGTTTGCTTATATTCCGATCTTCAATTTTACTTATGCCTACACTTGTCTCATTATAAAATTATGTCATGCATTCAGTTATTAACTAACCGTTGGTTGAGTGACACATGGACAGGTCCCTCCAAAATTCAAGGAAAAATATGACCTTTGGAGGAGGGATCCGACCGTTGGAGCTTCTCCTATAAATAGGATCTCATTTTAAAATAAGTGAAAACTTTTGGAACTTCTAGAATTTTGGTGATCAAAATTTCCTGACGTGATTTCTAGAGAGAGAGGATCTTATAAACTCTCAAGTCATCGTGTAGAACGTTTGAATAGATTATTAAAACTTTTCTTCATGCAAACTTGTTTCATGCAACTCCAATTGTTGCTGATTACAATCGAGGGCTTCAAGGGATAAGAAGACAAAGATTCCAACAACTTGAAGTTGAGGGATTCCTTGCCGCAAAAGATAGAGGTGCTGAATACCAGATAGTTGAGGGCCTATAGGGATATAAAGATAGACTTCAATCTTCATATCGAGGGCTTAGCTTGGTATGGGTAAGACATAATTTCTTGAAAGTATTTATCAAGTGACATTTATCCAAGGTTGTTTGATACCCTTCTCTTTGCGTTAAAAGATTTATTGTTTGTTACTTGTTGTTTTTCTACTTGTTTTTCCACTGCATTTTGTATTGCTAAGGAATATATAACTTTCTTATACCTCCTTACTTATACTCTAATTTTGTAAGATTCTATACGCTTTAAGGTATAATCTCAGCCGGTGTAAACTTGTGTTATGTTAAATTTCCAGAATCACTTTTCCAGAATCTATCACGTTTTTAGTACTCATAGAGGTCTGGTGAATTATCCTGTTTAACCTTGTTAATAATAACCATCCTAATAATTTTCTAAGAGAATTTTTAAAATTTAAAATTCACCCCCCTTCTTGTATCTGATAATATCATTCTTATTTCAATCCTACGTTTGGTATCACAGAGTATATCACACTCTGAGTCATACCATCCTAACATAAATTGAAAAAGTGTAGAAGAAACTTTTGTAGTTAAATATTTATTAAATTAGTTTTTTATTAGTTGAATTAAATATCGAAAACATGTTTTCAAATACAATAAAATTATTGGGATAAATGTAATATAGATGAAGATTCATTGGGTATATCCAATGTTTATTTGAGATGAATTAAATTATATTTGACAGTTTTGGGGAAATGTAATAATTTTATGACTGCATTTAAAGTGAATTAAATTGAAATAAAATTTTTGTTATTGTTTAAATAAGGCTATTTTGGTAGGATATAATACGTAATTTATTAGATAATGCATACAATTGGAAATGGATAGAGTAAGATATTTCAATATAAGAATTGGTAAAGGACTATGATTTTACATAGAGTAGTATAAACATATACCAATGATATGTTAGACTAATTTATTGATTTTTAATATCTATTAAAAATAACTATTTAATTGACATTACACAATGATACATAATATTTACATGGAGAATATTAAATATTAATTTCAAAATATATATGAATTTTTACTCATAATATTAACTCTAGAATATCAAATCATATGTAAAATTAGAGCATATATAAGTGTAAATATGAGTTTCTAGATAGTATATAATAATAAATTTGGATCACAAAAGATTAACTCTAATTAATCAATAGAAAAACATATTAGTTTCAAATGTTATATAAGATCTTAATTTGTGTCATGTCAGAATAAAAATGAGTTCCTATGTGAATAATAATATTAATTGTGATTAATTTTTACTATTACTCAATAAATAAATATCCTGATGCTTGATGTATTAAATAATGATTCAAGTCATTGATGGCACTGATATTTGGAGGAGGTTGTTCACTGATATGAAACTTTAAAATTTAATATTATTATTTAATGTGAGAACTCACACATTGAAATGTTGCTCTATGATCTGTGGAATAATAATGAAATAAAGAATCTATGGTTTAAAGAACATCAGGGCTGAAAATTTTAGCATAAATGAAAAAATAGTTAATCAATATAATTTTATTTTTTTAATTTAAAGGGTGTATTATTATGGAGGTTATTAGTGAAAATATTGATCTGTTACCCACAAATTTAATTTTGTACAAGTAGACTATAATTTTTTGTGGTTCGTGAATAAAATTAAAATGAGTAAATTTTTTATTAAATGCATATATCATTATTCTAAAATTAATTGATATTTACATATAGAAATTTATATAAAATATCAACATGATACTTGATGTGTCTATAAATATTAATATTAGTCAATTTAAAAGGTAAATGAGAGAACTTACTTTGATGATGTAAAACTGCAAAACATTCATTATCATCCAATACAAAAAATATTGGTAGAATCCAAGCGGCTTATCATGTATTAAAATATATTGTAATTTTCGAAGAAAAATAATGGGGATAATTATTTAGAGTCTGAAAAAAACTATTTAATATCATCTATTTTGACGTTATTTATGGAGAAGACAATAAATAAAAAAGTGATGACTATAGAAGTAAAAAATATAAGAACAAATAGAAATTATTATTTTTTCAATATGGGAAGATAATATTATATATTAATTAATTATTCTTACAATGATGATCTTACATTTAAGAGGAGTGAACTAAATCTAATTATTAAAAAGGGACCTAATGGGTGTCAGTTTTTGGGGAGTTTTGACTTGGTAATTGATAATTTGGATTCTTATCAGAATTTAATATAATTCATATTAGATATAATAGTTTAATAAAATCATTTTTATTTATGGGTTTACTAAATACAATTATTCTACCAATATGTTTAATGGATAATAACCATCATAACTAAGGTGTTTGTCACAAAATGTGGGTGAACCTCATAAAAATGTATATGTATTTCCTTGATCCATTAAGTACTTATTTACAATAATTCCTGATAATTGGGACATAAGAGTGTTTAGTCCATTAACTTTAACATGTTTATGGGTAAAAAAAGGGGATTTAATTTTTCAAATTTTTACACTTGTATTCACACTCCTCTTAGTGTGGATGTAGTGATATAATGAGAACAAGAATTTGTATCATAACTTCATGATATACCTATGATTGAATTCTAAACTTTTGAATGTTTTGTGTTTTTAATTTATCTTCCATGAGGAATTATTAAATTTATAATCGAATAATATATATCTACTTCTAATATGAATGAAATTACTATTAATAATCTATAGAATTAATATAATAAATCAGTGTAAAAATTGAAAAATGAAACCTTCATGATAATAGAGGAAAATATCCATTCAACCACATATTAATATCCTAGAGAAATAATTCCTAGAAAGTTTAGAGATGATATTGGAAAAAATAAACTATTAAAAAGATGTAAAATAATTCCACCTCATATGTTTCATAGAATTTACATGAATTTAAGGAAGTTAATGTTTATTTACAATATCTTCTTATATATGAACTTCATACTAGTTGGAAGATAATGAATTAATATAAATATATGATGATTCACATGTATTTAAAAAATACTATAAAAATTTACTAATTAATTTGTCACTTTTTAATATAACTTTAAACAACTCCTTGGAGAAGATCATCAAAATTAAATACGTTGAATAATGAATAGAAGGGGTTTTTGTATAAAGAGTGTTGGCATGTATAATTATTACAAAATGTAGGTTAAGGGAAAATGTTCTATAAACACAGTTCTTGTAGAAGTTTGATATGGAAACAAGAAGGAATTACCTGGTACAATCAAACATATAGAAGAATCAAAGAAAAGTATATAAGAGAATATTCTTGAAATTCCAAAAGGAAGGTTCTTTTTATGTTAATAATTATCAAAAATAAATCCAAATTGACAGGGTAAATGAGTTTTAAAATTACTTGAAATATATTTAATAATATGATAAGTATGAGGAGAGGATTAGATCAGACTAAAATGTCAGGTCTAATTCAATTAAAGATTATAAGAACAATATAATTCATAAATGTGTTGAGTTAAATGTTATCCTAGAAATAAAATAAATCACACAATATTATTCTTTACTAATTAATAAGAAAATATATTCTTACATTAAAATATATAATGGTTATATTTGTGTTAAAATAAATCTGAAAAATGAAATAATGTCTTTGGATAATTTTATGATATATATACCAAAAACATAATTAAAAATGTCACCCTTGTTCCTGATGATATGATTTTTAAAAATTCCTGTTACATGCACAATGGTGGATAAAATTCCAAATATAGTAAATAATGGGTTCCATAAGAAAACTGTTTCCCTAAAAGGCTCTCAAAATAATTGCATTTCAACGATGGTTTCCTAGACCAATAATATTGGGTCTAATGCTAAGAACACATACATTTACAAAATAACATTACTACCATATGAGATTATCCAATATAAACATACCCAAATTTCACATTAGTATTATATCTCAAAAAAGTATCAGACAACATAGGAAACATTTTGGTTTAGTGTATTTTAGGATCAGTAACATATAAAACTTTTAATATAGAACACATGGTCTTTTGTACATAATAAAATAGTATATTAGTAATTTATATAATTCTCATATGTTACACTCATCTTCATAACCTAGGGAATAAAAATATAAGCAATAGGTGAGATCAGATGTTCAGTAAGGGAAAAATTAGGAAATATTAATTATATATGATAAGTGATAATGAAATGATTATATGTGAATATCCATAATATATTATAATTTTATAACCAAAATATATTATATAATAAATCATGGAATAAAAAAAATTCATCAAACAAAAGTCATTATAAATAATAGTAAAAATTTATCAATTAGAGGGTAACTTAATATAGATTATAAATTTACTACAAAAATTAATAAAAGGATCATTCCAATCATGATACACACCATATGTACACAAAATTATGAGTTAATAAAATTATATAATGATTACATATATAATGTTCTATGAACATTTATAAAATGAGTAGGAAGGTGGTATAGGAACCATAAAATCATTCATCAAAACTTATGTGTTTAGTAAGAAATAAATCATTCTTTCTAATAAATATTACCTTGTAAAGAAAATGGTTTTTATCTGAAAAAAATAATGAATCCATAAAAGGAAAATAGGTTTAATTAATTACATAATTAATAACCAATGGATGGAATAAATGTTTCATATAATTTTAAAATTTATTCACATAAGGAAATAATTCATAATTCCATTAATAAAAAAACATGATATACCCATGGAAAATAAATGGTTATCGAAAAATATTATGTATCACTACAGGTAAATAAAAATAAATATTATTATAATGAATATTGTATTTAACCAATATTTATAACAATTATATAGTTATTTAAAATCATCCCCCAATGAAAGGATTTACGGAATCTATGTAAGAACACTTCAATCAAAGATGTAAATATAAAGTGTTTTCAATGAAAATTCATTGAATGAAAAATAATACATATTCATAGTGGATAATTAGAAAATAGAATAGTAATGATGGATCATATCTTTAAAATACTAGAACATTACATATGTAGTATAAATAATGAAGGAGGATGATATCATTTTTGGATTTTCATAGATCATACATAACATATATCAAAGGATAATGGATTTGATGGATTATTTTTTTTTTGAAAAATCACATTTGAAATATGAAATACCCTTAATCAATTAAAATAATTCTAATGGTAATATTTTATAAAACTAGGTGAATATTTATCAACCCATGAACGTGTAGGGATAAAATTTCATAAAAAATATAAAGTTGGTAAAATTATATGTTAACATATATGAAATTATTGAAGGTTTTTTTATAAATTATTTTTATCATTATCACCAAAAATATGATGTTATGGGTTCTTTTAAATGTTATCTTCTAAATGAAGATGTATAAACATTAAAAAACAATTAATATTATTTTAAATGAATCTTTTATAATTGGATACTGAAAATAAATATTGGTTATCAGAATAAATTTGAGGTTGAATCTAAAAAAATATATTTGAATGTTTTGAGAACCCTTTTAAATATTTTTAAATATGTTTGTTAAAAACCAACATCACAAAAAATATGAAAAAAAATATTTAAAAAATTTGGAGAATTTAAATATTTAAGTCATATGATATAATAAAAAATTAGGTTTCTAATCATAAAGGATAACAATTTAGAAAATGGAATCTTATACAAGGAGGGAAATCCATCATTAATAAGGATATAAATTATTCAAATCAACGATATACCTTTTCGGGGTAAAATATTATCAAGGTAAAAGATATAAATTAAAATAAAGTTTCCAACTTTAGTGCAATAGAATATAATATCAAATAAAATCCTATTGTGTAATAAATATATATTAGAAGAAATATGTTCAAAATAATCATTATAACTCAATAGATTGATTTAATGAAACAAAAACCCCAACGAACATGGTACCATTGAATCAAAAACCACTTAAATAAATAAAATTGTTTTGATACTAATATAGAATTAATGAAATGAATATGATAAGAGAAATTTATTAGTTATTAATCACACCATATCAAAGATATCATGTTTCACAAAATGAATCATTTTTCATAAAATTAAATTTTAGATAAAGAATACCTTAATTGATATGATTTCTAAAAAACATTTAAACACATATAATAATGATATAATTATGATAAAAATTATTAAATGGGGATTAATTTCACCATTTGAAATAAAAAATGGTGTATAATAAGAAATATGCCTCAAGGTGTGAAAATTTGAGACATGAAACCCTTAACATATTCTTCATTCACCATATGTATACCCATAACATCCTGAATAATAAAATAATGTTTATTAGATACATTCATGTTAACCTTTTTCAAAAATATTTTATTTGATATAGATAATTTATTATCAATTTAATTTTATATATTATATAGTGTTTCCTTATGTTTTTGTGTAAATTGAATCAGTGTTTGATTGTAATGGAAATTTTAGTGATGAAAGATGATATTTTTATAATAAGATTAGTAATTAATATAACAGATTCAAAAACATTATAAAATAATTATTTTATTATTTAATTAAATAAAATATTTAAACACATACCCATAATCATCCATGATATTTTTTATAGCTTTTCTCAGATATGTTGTTAATCTAATTCCAAGCATGAGCACAATATATCTAAATGAATGAGTAGGGTTATTGATGTGGATAAATTATTTAAAAAAAAGAAAAGTTCTATATTATTATTTTTTTTGAATAATATATGATGTGGTTTGGATAAATAAAGAAATTAAGAAATAAAAATGAAAAAATTTATTATGTGTAGGTGGTAATCATATCAATGGGTAGTTAATGTTCTTTTTTTCCAAGTATATAAGGAGGAATAAATAATGGTTATTCAATTAATATAATAACACTTTAGTATACAAATGATATTTATGTCATTATATTAATATGTTTTGTGTAGGCATGAAAGGGGTGGATTAAGAAGAAAATGTAAGGAGCAAGTATTACTAACTTTGGTACCTTGAAATTTCTCCTCAAAACCACCTTGGAAAGGAATGAATTATGATATCTTGTGGTGATTAGGATATTTAGGCCATAAAAGTTACTATTTGAGCAGTTTATTATATATGGTTTCCTGGAAATTTGAATTAGAGTGTATAACCTTTAAAAGGATGATGTGATACCATTCTATAAGTGTAGAAAAAGAAAAATTTTATGATTATCTGTTTTTTTCAATAATGGAATGACACTATTCAAGGGTCAATGGTTTAAAAAATGATAAATAATGCTTTTTGGGTGAGATAAGTTAGATAAATCCACTAATACCCCATTAACCCATTTTTAATCTTGTTTCATGAATTTTACTAGTTCATTTTTTATAATTTACCATTTTTTTTATGTTGGTAACAATTTTTATCTTTAAATTTTATATTTTATTAAATATATAAGTTAAGGGTTATGAAAAACTTTTGACATTATAAAACAGAATTACGGAACCATATAATCTTATTAAATTTATATATATGAAAAAATAACATTAAAATTGAGATATATAATACATAGAAATACTATAACTTAGAAAAAGATTATTTTTACCATTATGATTTTTTAATCTCAAATAATATTGACAATAAATTATTGAGTAAAATTATACTATTATATAGCTATAAAAATGTCATAAATTTAATTATATATAATATGTGTATTTAATTTATATGATAATTTTTTTATAACATTAGTAAAATAATTCATTAAATATAACCCTTTCTCCATTATCATGGTTATCATAATTAATCTTAATAGTCACACATTTATTTCAAACAGTTTATATTTAAAATATTTAATAATATTTAAATTTTGATTTAACAATTAAAATATATTTTTTTATATTTAATATATTGAATTTATGAAAAATATCTTTCAATATAAGTGAATAAATATACTTTTCAACGTAAATGTTATTTATGTTCCAAAACAATAAAATTTTGTTATATAAATTGAAAATAGAAATTTCAAATGATTTATTTTGAATTAAATATATATTTTTCATGAAAAATGTTTTTAAATAAATTTCCTCAGTATTATGATAAATATAGATAAATTGGATTTTTTTCACAATTAACCTAAAAAATAATTATTTTCATAAAAAATCAAAATTTGACACTAATCTAATTTTGACCTTATAAGTTTGAAACGTTTTTTTAATTTAATTTTTTAAAAATATATAATTATTTTTTGAAAGTAAACAAATAATATAATGAAAAATTAATTTTATTGAAACAAATCATTTTTGAACGTTATGTTCAATGTAAAATTATTTCATACCAATCTATAATTAAATTAATGTAAACATATTAGTTCATATATTGAAATATAATATATTTACCTAAAAAATTATTAAATTATAGAATTTTATTTAATTGGGAAAATTACATTAAACATTTAAAATATAGTAATTTGGAAAAAATTAAATAATTATTTATGTTCTAAATATAAGTATTTTAAATTGATTAATATCCTTATATTTTGTGCGAGTATTGTTATAATTATATTTTTTAAATAATAATATTATGATATGTCACATATCAATTTAGTTCAGTTTTTTCATGTAACATCAGTTATCAAATATATTATCGATTTAAAGGATCTAAAATCTTGGTTCCTAACATTCTACACAACTTAAATATATTGCATCGCCAAAATATTCCATTATTATTTACAAATTAATGATGTAAAGGGTATTATTATAACATTCATCAATTTGGATAAAACTTATTATATGAAATATTTCATACTCTCTTAGGCTTAAAAAAATATTATATTTCCTGAAACATTATTAATAATTCATAAAATAGTATAATCATGTATGTATATATTCTAATCATACATTCATTAAAATATTCCATTACTGAGACTATTTGAATATCAAAGAACGTAAACTGAAAAAATCATATATTCTTCTAAATATTAACTATATATTTAAGCCTCAATTTTTTAAAACTCTATATCCTAAAGGCATACAAAAAGTGAGTTAAAATTCACCAAAAATTCCATGGATCGATTTATCATTATAAAAACAATAAGTTCTAATGATATTAATACAAGCTAACTCACATTTCTAAAAATCAATCAGCCCTTTATGACATAAATATCAAGAAATATTAATCCTATGATTCTTCCATACCTTATTATTATGTTCCCCAATATTTATCAGAAAAAATTTAACATTTTCATAAAATTAATATTCATGGTAATTTATTCAACTTATCTAATGTTTCTTAAACATTAATGTTGAAAAATGAATAAAAAACATTGATGTCTCCCAAAAACTTCATGATTTTTATAACATATTATAATATCATTAACAAATATTAGTAATTAATAAAAGTATATATTCTTATAAAGAATTAATTTTTATTTACATATATAAACGTCACTACATTATGTAATACCAGGGAGCTCAAAATTTTCATTATGATAAGATTATACCAAGATTCTCAACCATTTATGTATACCACCATATTCAGTTAAAAGAAATTTTGTTTTCAAGGTACATACATTTCATTTCTTAATTTTTGTGATCCGGTTTGAACAAAATAGTAATACCAGAATAGTAATTGTAATATCTAATATATGAATATGAAAACATAAATATGATGTTTTCCTACATGAAATATTCATTTTTAAAATATTATATTTTCAGTTCAACCTATGAATATCATTTCTCAATCCTTGGTTATCTTTGATCAATTTCATATCAAGTCTTATAATATGGGTTTTCAATATCAAACTCAAATCCATCAAAATTTTCCATTAGAGAGAATGTGAATTAACCAAAGAATTTCCCATAGGACTTCCAAACCCACTGTTCATTAAGAATCTTTTTCACGCACTCTGTGATGACTGAGTCAATAACAAGTCCAATATTTTTATAGCTACTACCCCAAGTTACATGTCTTCTAACTTTTATATCCACTATTAGTATCTAGATAATGATTTCATTATTATGAAAACATCAAAATATCATCATTAAATTTTTTGGGGATGTTATCCATTACAAGGACATGTCCATTAGTTTTATCCATAAATTTTGGAATAAATTTCTCTTTCAATAATTAAAAATAAATAAAATAATTATAAATAAAAAAAAACTATATTTTGAAAACAAATTAGGTGCTCAGGAATCACACTATCGAGTCAAATTCTAAAAGAACACATACTGTTATGAATAAAATTAAATACCAATCTAGATGACCCATGTTAAACTAGAATATATTTAACATTAGTATTAAATATCAAAATAATATCACCCAACTCTATGAACCATTTGGTTTAGTGACTTTTATGATCAGTTACATAGAATACTTATTTTACAAAAGTTGTAAACACTTATTTTAAATTTATATATACTAGAATGAATTCTATTATTACATTTATGAAAAACTGATTAAATACATTCATAGGAGGGATGGGTGAACAAGGCTATGATATTTTTAAACAACTACTCCTTCATATTTTTGTCATTACAAAACACTATGATCTCTATTTACCTAAGATATTTATTAACAAAAATGAAATTTTTCAGATTATACAACAATTTTACATGGTTTTATCACCTTGGGAAACCTCCAAGGACAATTAAATGGGAATGTAAATATTTACCAAATCAAATAAATCACACTACTGTTATAATGTTATGATGGGACCCATTGTCCCTCCTATTTGGCAACCAATCACATTTTGAAATCTCAAGGCTCTTCCAACTAAATTGTGCTCAATGATACATCAGACAATCTTGTTTTGATTAATTGAATTAAAAATGCTTTATATCTCGTTTTGTGAATTAATATGTTCCATATTCATCCAATTGATGAATACTACATCACCACATTTTTACTTGGAAATCCTTTCTGTCATGTTTAATATTTACATATATGAAATCACCTTTTTATAAACATCGTGAAACCTCACATATTTTCTCAAAGATTTCTATTTTCAAAAAACAATACTCATTTCATAGAACACTGTATTTTTATACTCACAAAATTCAGGATTGCCACTACTTTTTAGAATCTTAGAATGTCTTTAGGATTCTATCTTCATTCATGAATTGTAGATAACCATTTTTTATGTTTCATTTATTTGTGAATAATTTGGTCATATGAAAACTATCATGGATGTAAAATCATTCATTTACGACCTTTGTAAACATAAAGTTGTTACATTTTTATTAAGTCTTGCCCGCTAAAATGTGTGTGGGGGTGGGGGTGTGGTGGGGGGGGGGGGGGTTAAATGACTATTTATAGATCTTTACCCCCTTTCATGAAGAATTCCAAATTGATGTCACCTTTTCTTGAAGCTCTCCTTTCTTTTGGAAGAATCTACATACCTTAGTAAAACGTTAAAAGAAAATTTACCATTCATGAGGCTTCTCGTAATGACAAAAAAACCTACATTCATTCATGCTCATCCAGCAATCACAAACCTACACACCTTAATGAAACCCAATCATTAGAAAATAAAATGAAATTTATAAAAAATTAAACCTTCATGAATTTTATTCCATTTCCATATTATT
Source organism: Viscum album (assembly GCA_963277665.1). NCBI lineage: Eukaryota > Viridiplantae > Streptophyta > Magnoliopsida > Santalales > Viscaceae > Viscum > Viscum album. The sequence continues at coordinate 2,106,100,370 of OY728165.1, forward strand.
ATGAGGCATCATTAGAAATCAAAATATCTCACATCATGTGTAATACTCCATGTTCTTGACACAAAAAACAAGAAAACAAGGGAAATATAGCTACCAAATACACACAACTTTATGCACTATTTCAATAGTATGAATTCCTTTTTCTTGGATCTTTTTCAATATAAATTATTCATCAATTATAATAGAACTCCATAATAGATCTTGTCATCCTACTTTCTCAAAAAACAAAATCATCAAAAAACAATGAAAAGTTACCTTGTGGTATTGTTTTCCAACACTTCCCAAAACATACATTCATATATATAATCTCAAGAATGAAATAATATGAAAGGGGTGAACTCAGATGATTCGTAAGGGTAACCATTGGAAATAAGAACCCAATATCATAAGTTAGCATAATATGTGAACATGTGCATTGTAATGATATGTAAGATATTTATACCCAACAATGAATAGATTATATATAAATTCACAATATAAATGTAATGATTGAAAATAGTGTGAAAACATTATATAATAAATATGAACATTAATAGTACAACATTTGGATACCATATAAATTTGAAACAAAAAAATAGTGTATGGAACATTGATATTATTAGCCACACCCATAGTGCCCACGAGTACATGAAAAATAAATGTATATGTAAAAATTAATCTCCAATGATCTAAATTTTTTACCAATGTATTGGAGGGTTATATAGGACCCCACTCATTATTTATCTATAAATACATGTGGCATAATAAATAAATCATAAATAAATCATAAATAACACATATAAATAAAATGGGTTTAATTCAACACATCATAAAAAAGACATAAAATAATATGAGTTTCATTCATCACATCATAAAGATCAGATAATATTAGTGTAGGTTTCATATCATTTTCAAATAGTCTAACAAAATGAAATAAATCATAATTAAATTATTAACCATTTCATGATAAACTCATTGTTAATAAATGAGTATCCATAGATAGTAATTAACAATATAGATAAAAATACATCAATCAGAACAATAAAGTATATGATATTTAAAATACAAAGATGAAGGACATATGGTTTAGTTGGTAATTTATAAAAAAAATATATTAATGGAAACATGGGAGAAATAATTTAATAAAAATATATAAATTTAGAGAGTTTAAAATGTAGATGAATTGGAATAAAAGCTAATCTTTTTTGTGGTGGATGGTGAAGAAATAAACATATATTCATTGATTATATCCTATATTGAAAATGAAATTAAATTAATCACATAGATAAATAAATTTTATTGTATTATTTGATTACTATCATGAACAATAATTCGATATATAAACGGATAATGAGTTGATGTAAAATAAATTTTAAAGGATATTATAAAAATAATATTGGAAATAAGAAATATCCTTAATCATTTGAAGAAAAATTAATTTATTTTTTTTAAAGGAAAAAAAATCCATTCAAAATCAAGAAAATTTCTAGAAAATTCTTCATATAATATGATAAAGGAGGCGAAATGATGTGTTCAAATGGAAAAAACATCAATTATTAATTATAAATCACTCTTATAAATATTGTAGAATGTAGTTATGGGTCCTTTTAAAATATATTCTCAATAAGTAAAGTGGAATATTTAGAATACATTTAATTTTTTAGAGAAATAAATTTCAATAATTAGTTAGTTTAAAGAAATAAAAGTTTCTGAAAGAAATTTTTGAGTTAAATTTTATACTTATAAATGTTACATTAATTTTTTTCGAAATCCCAAAAACATTATTATACACTAGATTACTAAATTTATATATCAGATGTATTTTAGAATGTTTTTTGTAAAAAATATAATCTTTTACCATACATTGAATCAGTTATAAAATATTCTTAATTATAACACATAATTTTTTATTATGATTAACTTAACGAGTAAGGATCCAATGAAAAATAGATTAACCTTTATAAGAACATAGGTATGTTTTTTCCCATATTTAATACTTAAATTTTTTTTATAATATGGATGTTGGTGGAACATATAAACATCATTTTCAACATCATATGTAAGAACCCGGAGCTTCGGTTTCAGGTATGAATATATTTTATGGGCTTTTTAAAGAAAAATGGAGAATATGGAAATTTTTAGAGTACATGCCGTGTAATTTATGAGTACACGCTGTGTAATCCTCAGCCACTCGAAGCCATGTATTGGCCAAGACCGTGCCACACACACGGTGTGTAGGGGTGACATGGAGGCCCATTTTGGAGGAGTAAGGAAAAACCCACTACACGCCGTGTACTTTAAGAGTACACATCGTGTAGTTTTTTTATTTCATTAATCAACCCGGGGTCGCACTTAATGATGGGAAACATATTCTTCTCCGCCTAATTCTGTCTAGAACGTCTTAGGAGGCCGTTTATTCTACGATGCACCGATACGTCACCATTTTTCCGAATCAAACTCCGTCGGTTTCAGATGAATCGTAGCGGTGAGTTCTTGGTTCTTCTTTAGCCTCATTTACAGATTCTTCCTCTCGTGTGAGTTATCTGAGGTTGAGTGTTTTAGATGTTTTTGAAGATATACTACGTTCTATTCTGATTCACGGGATGAGGTTCAAGTATATCGATCTCCGAGGATAGAGGTAGGTGGTTTGTTTCCCTACGTTGAAGTTCTTTGAGTTTTTGGTGCAAAAGTGCTGGATACCCATGTATCGGGTATCCCGGGTGTAGGATTTTGATCCTATTGTTTATCTTCCTAGATTACTTGTTAGCTTATGATGAATTGCTGCTAATTTATGCTTGGTTGCATGTTTGAGGATTCCCCCATGGGTGTTTTCCCTTGTTTTGGCTGTTGATTTCCATTTGGCATGGTTTGCTTACGAGGAAACCCTTTTTGCACATTACTAGTATGCCTGTTGACTTGATTGAATGTATTGCCTGCTGTTTATATGATTATGGATGCAATTGTAGCTATTAGCCAAATAGTTGTTTAACTTACTTATGGCTACTAATAATCGATTACACACGACTTGACAGCTCAGGTTTGTGAGAGCGTGGTGTGGGAGATCAAAGAGTGAATAGACGATTAAGTGCTTCCCTAGAGGGTCTGTTGGTTTCAGTTTTGTAGGCAGGACCTACGGGAATAGGACTTTGTGCTTTCCAAGAGTGTTCTTAGTTTACCCACGCATCGAGACCACAGGAGTAATTAGACATAATTTCTTCCTCATAGAGTCTTTATTTATCGTTGCAAGACCATAGGGGAATTGACGTAAGAGCTTCCTAGAGTGTCTGTGTCTTGTTATTTGACTGGACTATAGGGGTCTGATGGTTTTAGCCACCCATAGAGTCAGTGTGTGTATTTTTTATGGTTGGTTGTGACGAGTCCACCAAGACAAAGAACAAGCTTGGGATTTGTACTTCTTGTGTTAGGTAGTCTTTTTAGATAACTATTGTGTTACTTTCTTATTGTGGAATAGAAAACTTTTCTGGTTTTCCATGGTTGTGCAATTAAATGAATGTGAATGGTAATTGGTAGAATTTTTTACTGCATTTGTTTAGCTTTACTTGTGCTATATCACTCACTAACAGTAGGGCACAAATCATGTGGTGGTTGCCTACTGGGATTAGTATAACACCCTGTTTGGGTCCTGCATTTTGGCCCAAACAGATTATATGGTTGTAGGTATATGTAGGGATTATGGAACTTCCACCTCAGGTACTTGATTACTAGTCGGAGATGGAGAGAATGGGACTGGGCCTTGGCCTGTGATGCTGCTAGAGTTTCTGTTTACATTTAGTACATTGGTTTCAGTTGTATTTCAGCACGTTGTTTTTCTTATTTCTTTCCCTAGATACGTGTACCATTCTGCATCATTATTATATCATACATTGCTTTTACTTTCAATTTAGTTGTTGCATTCTATTTACTGCTTCCTCTATTGTTTATGCTTATTCTTCCACTACATACTTTACCAAATGAGCGAATAGTTTCCCCACTAACTCACCAAGGCCCTCGCTACTCGTCGGCAGCCTCTGGTGTTTGGGGAAATGCGCTTTAGGTCATTTGGCGAACCGGGTACGGGGTGACAGTGGAAGGGATCTAGATTCGGGTCGTTAAAAAGTGGTATGAGAGGAGTTTTCTTTGCTTACTATTGATAACTGTTTTGAAACAATAGCTAGGGATAGGAAGAAAAGGGTAGTTAGTACATAACTCTCCCTGGGAGTAATTAACCAGTGTACAGGGAAAAGCTATATCACCTCGTAATTGCAATTTTCAGTTTTTCCAAGTGTTACGGTTTATTACATTTCACCGTTGGGTGATGCACATTTTTTTGTTATTACAGTTTATATGATTACAGTTCTATTTGGTTGCAACCTGATGATATGAGGATGTGCCATCTCATGCATCATGTAGACAATGGGTAGGAAATCACTTGTCATGAATTTTACCATGCCATCTAGGGTGCATTAGAATTGCATGCTGTTGTGATAGATGTTGTGATACATTATGCATGTCGTTGTGGTAGTTAGTGTGATAGAAATACTTGTTGGGCTGATAGAGTATTAATTCTTTTATAGCATGATTAGCATGGGTGCCAAGCTCTAGTCTTGGAGGTGTTATGGGCCCTCAAGGATCGGAATTTGGCGGATCATTTTTAGTTATGCTGTTTACTTGTTGTATGCATTGTTATGATTCCATGCTTTGATTTGCGGTGAGTGTGGGCCCCCATGGATCGGAATTTGGCACATAACTGATATTTTTTTCAGTGTTTCTGGAGTTCTGAGCAGTTTTAGAGAGACTGCTCAGGAAAACCCAGAATACACGGCGTGTACTTTATTGATACACGCCGTGTAGATTTTATACCATGTTACTATATGTGTAAACAAAAACACAGGGTGTTGGAAAATCATCTTGGACACACCGTGTACCATAAGTACATGTTGTTTAGTAGTCAACCATGTACCCAGCCGTGTCACTAAATACATGGGTCATGGAAACTCGTGTAGTACACGTCGTGTGTTATAAGAACATGCCGTGTAGGTTTCTTCTGGGTACCCGTCCGTGTCACGAACAACACGGGGTGGTTTTATCCATCCTTATCCACGCCGCGTTTGTTCGGAACACACCGTGTAGGGGTCATCCATGTAGCCGGCCATGTAACCTACTACACGGGTCACCGAGCCTGTCTAGTACACGCCATGTGTTATAAGAAAACACCGTGTAGGTTTCTTCTGGGTACCCGACCATGTCACGAACAACACGGGTCGGTGTTATCCATCTTTATACACGTCGTGTTTGTTCAGAACACACCCTGTAAGGGTTAGCTATGTGGCCGGCCGTGTAACCTGTTATACGAGCCGCAAAAGCCTGGAATGTACACATCATGTCCTTAGTGCACACACCGTGTAGTCTAGATTTTGGAGGACCGTGTAGGTTAGCCGTGCAAAGAGACTCGAGGTAGGGGAGTGGAGTCCATGTACATGCCGTGTTTTAGGGACAACACTTCGTGTAGTCTGGAGCATTACACGACCAATGGTGGCAGAATTGCATGCCATGTAAATGGCTTTAACAAACACACTGTGTATCTTAAATACACGCCGTGTAGTCTTGTTTTCAAAATTTAAGTGTTTCTCTCTCCTGTTCCCGTTTTGTACTATGGAGTTTTCTGTCCTTGTTAATCCTAAATATGGAGTGTGCTTTTGACCTTTTAGGGTTATGGCACCAAGGCGTCCTCCTGTTGCACGACAGGATCCAGGCAGTGACCGTACGCCTGATATGGAAGACCCGGGACTACCAGTAGTTACACTGATTGTTCTTGATATGGCACCTGTAGTGATTTCGGACACTGGTGCAGATGCTCAGTTCAGAGAGGGTTTCATGTGGTTCATACAGACCTTCTAGGGAGCTCAACATCCTGCCCTGTCTATGGAAAAGCTGACATGAGTCTTCCAACAACAGCATCCTCCCACTTTCACAGAGGATGGAGGACCTCATGTTGTAGAGTCATGTATAGAAAACATGATTTCCATCTTTGAGCATCTGGAGCCCCCCCCCAGACAGACGGGTGAAGCTCTTGACTTACATGCTACAAGATTTTGCCAAGAGATGGTCAGATGTAGTCTCATAGGTTGGTCGCTAGCAGACTATGTCTTGGGACGAATTCCAGCATACGTTCTATGACTACTTCTATACAGAGATGCTGAGGGACGACATGGCCATGGAGTTCATGAACCTGTAGTAGGGTACTCTTTCAGTTATGGAATATTCCTCCTGCTTCACTGTGTTACAGTGTTTCACTCCTGTTCTGGGAAATGATGAGCTATTTTTGGAGAGGAAGTTTGAGGAAGGCCTAAAACAAGATATCAGATCACAGGTGAACGTTTTCCAGTTGACTTCTATTACTCTAATAGTCAACCAGGCACTGATCACCGAATGAAATCTGAGGGAGACTGGAGCTGTTGACCAGGGCAGTTTAGCATCCAAGGCTTTGTCATTTCATTCTGACAGCAGGAAGCGCCACCGAGAGTCTACTCGAGGTGACTGGAGGAAGTAGGGTATTTCTTCTGGAAGACGAGATCTTCATTATGGAAACCCGTTGGTGTGCTATCAGTGTGGAAAGAGAGGAAATAAGAAGCCTCAGTGCCTGGGATATCCAGTGGAGTGCTGATCTTGTGGCAAGATGGGTCATCTACAACATTTTTGCAGGGTTCTTCTTCCAGTGGATAGTGAAGGACGATCTATTTCTACCCCTCGTTCTAGAGCAGGATTACCAGTCCCATAGTAGACTAGGGGCTGGAGTTCTTTAGGTTGTTCAGGTCAGGGTAGAGGTTGCGGACGTGGTGGTCAGGCTCAAGGGGTATCAACTCACGGATATCAGGTTACTACATAGGGCCGCGGTATTGGCCAGAAATTTGCAGTAGAGCAGATTCATCATGAGCAGGATCCTGGACCTTCCATAGTTCAAGGTACGATCCTAGTAGCCTCAGTTTTATCTTCCGCACTTTTCGATACTAGAGCTTCTCATATCTTTATTTCTATGCACACTGTGGAGAACCTTAGACCCACTGTCCTTAATTATGAGGAAAATTTTGCACTAGACACTCCTCTGGGACATTGACCTTCTAGTGTGCGTCAGTGCAAGGAGTTCCCCCTTGAGGTTGGTGGGTGTCACTTCATGTGGGATCATTATGTCCTGGAGATACCAGGTTATGTTGTCATTCTCAGAATGGACTGGCTAGTTCCTTTTTAGGCCTTTTTCGACTGTTATCGTCGTAGGGTGAGTTTCACATCACCAGAGGGAGGGTCTTTTCATCACAAGGAAGAATGGGATGTCCAGGCAAGTAGAGCTGGACTAGAGCTTCATGGGTTGGGAAGAGTTACGGCCCAGATTTCTATTTTATATCTGGATGATCAGGGTACCTCTTATATGGTTTTTCCTCTAGCATTTTATCACTTTCCAGATGCCTTTCCAAAATACTTCTCAGGTTTGCCTCCAAAGCGTGAGGTAGACTTCTCGAATGAGCATGTTCCAGGAGCCATACAGGTATCCATACCTCCTTATAGGATGGCTACACCTAAATTGTAAGAGCTCAAGAAGCAGTTATAGGAGTTGTATGAAAATGGTTTCATCCAACCTAGTACATACCCTTGAGGTTCACCTGTGTTTTTTGCATAGAAGGAGGATGGTACCTTATGACTTTGCATGGATTATCGGAAGTTGAACCAGTTGACGGTCAAGAACCGATATCCCGTTCTGAGGATTGATGATCTTTTTGATCAGCTTCAAGGAGCCAGGGTCTTCTCGAAGATTGACTTGAGATCCGACTATCATCAACTGCGCGTTAGTCCATTAGATATACCTCTAACAACCTTCAGGAGTAGGTATGGCCTCTACGAGTATACAGTTATGCTGTTTGGACTTACGAATGTGCCAGTAGTTTTCATGGCACTGATGAACCGAGTGTTCCATCCTTACTTGGATTCCTTCGTTGTGGTCTTCGTGGACGATATCTTGGTGTACTATCACACTCGACATGACCATGCAACCAAACTTGAGATCATTTTGAGTACACTTAGGGAGAATCAGGTTTATGCTAAACTATCAATGTACCACTTTAGGGTGGATGATATTCACTTCCTGGGTCATGTCACCTCTGAGACAGGAGTATCAGTAGACCTGGAGAACGTGAGAGCAGTAGTATCCTAGGAGCAACCAAAAAATCTCTTCGAGTTAGGCAGTTTCATGGGGCTGGTTGTTTACTATAGGCCGGTTATACAATACTTACCATGCCTCGATGCACCGTTGATGTGCTTGACTAAGAAGGGGGTGAAGTTTTTTTGGGAAGAAGCTTGTGACTCAGCCTTCCAGAAGCTAAAGGGGAGATTGACTTCAGCACCGATTCTAGTTCTTCCAGAGCAGGGAAAGTGGTATACAGTTTTCTGTGATGCATCAGGCATTGGTCTTGGAGTAGTGCTTATGTAGGAAGATCATGTGGTCATGTACGAATCTCAGTAGTTGAGGCCACATGAGAAGAACTACCCTACGCACGACATGGAGTTGGCTGATGTTGTTCATGCTTTGCATTGTTGGAGGCACTATCTAATGGGAGAGCATTTCATGGTATATACTGACCACAAGAGCCTCAAGTATATCTTTACACAGCATGAATTGAATCTGATATAGTAGAGGTGGTTTTAGTACCTATAGTCTTTCGACATCGAGCTTGCTTATACGCCTGGGAATGGAAATGTTGTGGCAGACGCAATGAGCAGGAGGACTCAGTTCCAGGCAGTTCAGGAGGCCAGTAGTGAGTGGAAGCTCATGGCTCTGTTCTCTGAGATGCATTTGGAGGTGCCCAACAGACAGGGTCATACGGTTTCTTCTTCTGTAGTTGTTACCTCTATCCTTTTTGATCGAGTTCGAACGAGGCATCTATCAGACCCTGAATGCCTATTCTTACGGGAGGGTTTGTCAGATGGAGACCCCACTCCGGGGTGGACAGTGGGCGATGATGAGGGGCTATGTTTTCATGTCCGCGTATGGGTTTCAGCGGACATATGTGAAGAGCTGATGCAGGAGATTCATGCCTCAGCTTGGGCCGTTCATCTTGGTGTCACCAAAATGTACCGAGACTTGCACCGCCAATATTGGTGGCCAGGTATGAAGAAGGATGTGGATGGTTTTGTTATGCGGTGTTCCACCTGTCAGCATGTGAAGGCAGAGCATCATCGACCAACAAGTTTTTTGCAGTAGTTACCCATTCCTTAGTGGAAATGGAATGATGTCGCAGTGGACTTCGTGACAGTTTTACCAAGATCGCCTCAAGGAAATGATGTGGTTTGGGTTGTAGTGAACAGGATCACAAAGGTTGCACACATCTTTCCGATCAAGGGGAACTTTAGTTTTGATGAGATGGGAAGGTTGTACATTCGAGAGATTGTACGTCTTCTTGGAGTTCTACACTCCATTGTTTCAGATAGGGATGTGCATTTTACTTTGCACATCTAGAAGGGGTTACAGAGGGTGTTTGGTACACATGTACTTTTGAGTACATCATACCATCCCCAAACTAATGGCCAGTCAGAGTGTACAATCTAGGTGCTGAGGATGGGCTCCATCCTTGCATTCTAGACTTTGGCGGATCTTGGGAGAAGTATATTCCTCTAGTGGAGTTCTCCTACAATAATAGTTTTCAAGAGACTATTCAGATGGCACCTTACGAGGCTTTGTACAGTAGGCCATGCCGATCACCTTTATGCTGGCTAGATGTAGGAGATGTAGCTTTGCTGGGACCTCATCTTGTTCAGGAGACCTCAGAAAAGGTAGAGTTGATTCGGAAGAGGATGGAAACAACACAGTCTCGACAGAAGTCTTATGCGGATCAGCAGAGACGACCTCTGGAGTTCGAGGTCGGGGATCAGGTTTTCATGCGTGTCACACCGAGGATGGGACACAAGAGGATTCAGAGATAGGGTAAGATTTCACCGAGATACGTCGGGCCGTTTGAGGTTCTGGAGAGAGTCGGGATGGTTTCTTACAGGTTGCAGTTACCTCATACATACCAGGCTATGCACGACATCTTTCATGTTTCTCAGCTTTGACGGTATTTCTCAGACCCGTCTCATGTTTTTCAACCTGAGGAGGTTGAGTTGGAGCAGGATGCATCTTTCGAGGAGCATACTATCAAGATTTTTTGTCATAGTGCAAAAGTACACCGTGTCCTGTCTGTTCCTTTGGTACGGGTGCTATGGAAGCACGGTCGTATACTAGACAAGACTTGGGAGAGGGAGGCTGATATAGGATCAAAGTGGCCAGAGTTGTTCGAGGTTTCTTCTTATATTCATTACTAGGGAAACTTGAGGATGAATTTCATTTATGGGGGGTGTTATTAAGATCCTGGAGCTTCGGTTTCAGGTACGGATCTATTTTACAGGATTTTTAAGGAAAAATGGAGAATCTAGAAATTTTCATAGTACACGCCGTGTACTTTATGAGTACACGCCGTGTACTCCATGGCCACTCGAAGCCATGTGTTGGCTGAGACCGGGCCACACACACGATGTGTAGGGGTGACGTGGATGCCGATTTTGACGGAGTACAGAAAAACCCCCTACACACTGTGTAGTTTAAGAGTACACGTCGTGTACTTTTTTATTTCATTAATTGACCCGGGGTCGCGCCTAATGACGGGAAACATCTTCATCTCTGCCTAATTCCATCCAGAACGTTTGAGGAAGTTGTTTCATCTCCGAGACACCAATCCGTCACTGGTTGTCCGAATCAAACTCCGTCGGTTGCAGAAGAATCATAGCGGTGAGTTCTTGGTTCTTCTTTAGCCTCATTTCCTGATTCTTCCTCTCGTGTGAGTTATCTGAGGTTGAGTGTTTTAGACATTTTTGCATATATACTCCGTTCCAGGCTGGTTCACGGGCCAAATTTCAACTCTATCGATCTCCGAGGATCGAGGTAGGTGGTTTGTTTCCCTACGTTGAAGTTCTTTGGGTTTTGGTTGGAAAAGTGCTAGATACCCATGTATCGGGTATCCCGGGTTTAGGATTTTGATCCTTTTGTTTATCTGCCTAGATTTATTGTTATCTTATGATGAATTGATTCTAATTTATGCTTGGTTTAATGTTCTAGGATCACCCCATGGGTGTTTTCCCTTGTTTTGGATTTTGATTGTTGTTTGTCACAGTTTGCCTATGAGGCAACCCTTTTTGCACATTGCTAGTATGCTTGTTGACTTGATTGCATGTATTGTATACTGTTTATATGCTTGTTGATGAATTTTTAGCTATTAGCCATGTAGTTTTTTAATGTACTTAGGGCTGCTAACATTCGATTACGCACGACTGGACTGCTCAGGGTTGTGAGAACTTGGTGCGGGAGATCAAAGAGGGAATAGACGATTAAGTGCTTCCCTAGAGGGTCTGTTGGTTTTAGTTTTGTAGGTATGACCTACATGAATATGACTTTGTGCTTCCCAAGAGTGTTCTTAGTTTACCCACGCATCGAGACCAAAGGAGGAATTAGACGTAAGTGCTTCCCTAGAGAGTTTGTAGCTATCGTTGCAAGACCACATGTGAATTGACGTAAGATCTTCCCAGAGTGTATGTGCCTTTTTTGTTGACTGGAATATAGGGGTATGCTGGTTTTATCCACCCAGAGAGTCAGTGTGTATATTCTTGATCGATGGTTGTGATGAGTCCACCAAGCCAAAGAACAAGTTTGGGTTTTGTACTGCTTGTGTTAGGTAGTCTTTTTAGATAAATGTTGTGTTACATGCTTATCGTGGAATAGAAAACATTTTTGGTTTTCCCTGGTTGTGAAATTAAATGAATGTGAATGGAAATTGGTAGAATTGTTTACTGCATTTGTTTACCTTTACTTCTGTTATATCACTCACAGATAATATGCCACAAATCTTGTGGTGGTTGCCTACTAGGATTAGTCTAGCACCAAGTTTGGGTCCTTCTTTTTGGCCAAAACAGATTATATGGTTACAGGTATAGGTAAGGATTGTGGCCCTTCCACCTCAGGTACTTGATTGCTAGTCGGACCTGGAGAGCATGGGACTGGGCCTTGGCCCGCGATGCTGCTGGAGTTGTTGTTTACAATTAGTACTTTGGTTTTAGTTGTATTTCATCACGTTGTTTTGCTTACTGCTTTCCATAAATACATGTACCATTCTAAATCATTATTATATCAGACATTTCATTTACTTTAAGTTTAGTTGTTGCATTCTATTTAATGCTTATGCTATTGTTTATGCTTATTCTTCCGCTGCATACTTTACCAAATGAGGGCACTGTTTCCCCACTGACTCACCAAGGCCCTCGCTACTAGTCGACAGCCTCTGGCATTTGGGAAACCCGCTTGAGGTCATGTGGTGAATCGGGTATGGGCCGCCAGTGGAAGGGCTCCGGATTCGGGTCGTTACATCATAAATATTATTAAAATGGATTTTTAATGAATATCATCAGATTGAATACGTTTAAATTCCTAATTCGAAAAACTAATTTCTAATGTATGGAAAACTTCTTAAAATATAATGATATAAATCAATATGAGTTTTTACAAGTTGTAAAGAAATAGTTTATGAAGTTTAAATTGTCCAATATATTTCAACATACACAAAGAAATATTTTCTCTAGGAGAAAATATGACCGTTGTGATGGTTTCCTATAAACACCCAGTCATTTGAAGATTTTATAGACTGTTGAACGATTTCATTTTTAATTTATCTTTGTGTTGGAGACTAATAGATTACATAGCTTGGATTTATTGCTCATAAGTTATTGTTATTGCCTTGGGTTTTGTAGTTATAAGGAAAACATTTCAGGTTTGTCTCCTTATAAAATTTTTCATTGTAATCATTTGTATGATATATGATTAGGATTATGGGATTACATTTATAGTAAGAGAGATAATCTGATCATATAATTCTGGTATTAAATGGATTTCAAGATAGAACTGATCCACTAGATAGAGGGACAAAAAATCTTGGTAGAATAAGAATCTTATATTCATATCACGTTCATTCCTTGATTAAGAATGATAGAATTTATGATATTTATAAAATAAGTGATACCTTTTATCCATGGATTATGGATACCATACTATTTAAGTAAAAATATAACTATCCATTTTAATATTTTTAAGTAATTATAACTTTGTTATAGATTTAGAATTAATTGTTTCTTAGATGATTAATTTTACCCTATTTAAATAATAATTATTTTATCATAATGTATTGGAATACGATAAACATTACTCTTTTAATCATATATTTTTTAAATATGATCATTTTTTATTATTACAATATGATCTTATGTGATTGTGATTATTATACTATTATACATCAAAACAATCCTGATTAGGATACATTGGTAATCTAACAGAGGTCTAAATCCAAATATGATATTTTACCAAAGAGGATTCTAAATTTTTTAGTTTATTTCTTTTAAAATAAGGTTTTTTAAACTAAAAATGAACCCCATTTTTATAATTGAGAAATTCAGAACATATTATTTCGATAATAATATTAATATAACACATATTTATATCCAAAAATTGGTAAGAGATCAAGTATCTACTCCTCATTTACTTTTTATTTTTTTATTATCATTACTATTTTATGATTGTTATATCTTATTATAAACTATTTTTTATATAAAATTGTTACATTATTGTGTGTATGGAAATGATAGTTTAAAAATTATTATAGATAAAATTATTATTACATCCATTAATAATCTCAATCAATATAGCCCACCAATTTTAGTTGTGCAGACTATGAATATTGCATACATAGAATGAAAACTTTTGTTATCAACACTGAGCTGATAATTTTCTCATGTTGACTAGTGATTCAAAAAATACTTGAAAAAGAAGTTCTATCATTAACCCATAATGAAAATAAATATTATCAACAAAAATACATAGTAATATACACTATGTAATGTTCTGTGATGAGAAGAATCATTAGAAAAATGTCATCGTCTAAATCTACTAACAGTATTTGGAAGATGTTGGATGTTAAGTATTTTTGGAAGTCAAATGTTGTTAAAACTATGATAGATTTTCTATGAGATGACAATCCGAAATTTGAATTTTTACCAAGATAATTTATTTTCAGAATGTACTAAAACATTATGAATAAAAAAATACATTACAATATAATGGAGAGTAAGTATTAGATGATGAAATATTTATTGAGAAACTAAATGATATGATGCCTATGAAAGGGGATTATAAGAGGATAATTGTTGATGAAACATTCATATTGAAAATTCATAATAATGATGTTCATGCTAGATCTTTTGTGCATTATGAGGGAAGATTGAAAATAGATGCTGGAAAAGAATGAAATAAAAATAGTGGTGTTGCCTTTGTAACCATATCTACCTTAACCCCTAATGTTTAGGCTACCTAGAAAGTTGTTAAAACATCTAGAAAAAAAGATTATATGCACTCAAAATAATGTGTATAAAATCATTCTAAATATGAATTGGAAAATATATCCCGGAGGATAAATGAAATATTTGGAAAATTACTTCCAATACCAGTTCAATAAGGATATTTTGGAATGAAGTGATAAGATAGATTAAGTCACTTGTTATGAGTGTAAGAAGGATATACGAATTTTTCAGATTTTCCAAAGCCGAAAAAGAATGATTGATGAGAAAGAAATTATGATAGAAATGAGGAAACATGTAATTAGTCAAAAGGAAATAAAGCGCTTAAATCAAATTTTTCATTGTCTGAAAGTGGAGAATATTGCTTAAAAATTTATATCGATAATAATATTTTAGGATAGAGGAACATTGGTATGCTTTCTAGGGTAGCTAGAGAAAATATTTTTCTTATGTTTAAGGTTTACATTTCTTCGATTCATAAAAACATATGTTTGTGGATAAATATCATAATGTGAAGGATTATATATCCTTTGATGACAAATCATCATTAGAAAACGATAAAACTCTTCTTTCATATAATGAATTATCTCAATTTCTTATTCCTATTAAAAATTAGAATTGGAAACTTAATAAAAAACATGATAAGAATAATTCAAGGCTATGTTAATTTAAAAAAGTATCAGATCTCTCCAAATAACTTGAAAATAAAACTTATGAAAAAGAATTAATGTCTATATTTATTTTGAAAATTTATTTTTGAGAAAATATGTTGGAACTTAATTAACTTTTAAAACCAATACATGCGAGGATAAAAATTAATTTGAAAAACAAATATTAAAAAATTTCCTCCTTGGTGAAAACGTTATCAAACATTATTAGTGGTAATTGAAAATTGGATAAAATGTTAAAATTAATCATTCCTCTTTCTACTAGTTTATGAATAGGATATAGTAATAAGAATTTTTTTTAGTAAATTTTTTTTCTAAACTGTGAACAATTTTGTGCTACCATCCAAAATGGTGGTTATTGGGAAAACAATTTGTCCTAATAAAGATCTATCATTAGGCTTCAAAAAATATATTTTCTAAAAAGAAGGAGTCCAAATTTTTTTCTAGCACTACCAAACCATATATGTTTTGTGTATTAAAAGACTAATGTTTTTGTTTTCAAGAAACCAGTGAATCTACTAACAAAAATATAGTACATGGATAGTAGTTGATATAGTAATATCAATGTTATGAAAGTCTTTTTCAAGAAGGTTATCAAGATGAAAGGTGTAAAAGTCTATTTTTGAGAAAATTATCAAGGAGATATTACCGATATGGGTAATATTATTATTCTTGGTAAAGATCTCATTTCAAATATTTTTTGTAAAGGTCTTAAGAAAAAACCTATAAGCATAATTCAGATATGATATGAAGGTTACTTTGTGAATTTTAGGGATTATAAATGATTATTAATCAATTCCATGGATGAATTTATTCTCTGTTCCAATCGGCATGAGAATATATATACGTTTAACATTGAAGACCTTAGTATTCAATGCATACCCTCCTTATGTACACTGGTACATCATTATTAGTTAGTATAGAGGGTTAGAACATTATATCCAAATAATCATATCGAGGTTGAATATGAATATAATTATTGAGGAACTACATGAATATATGTTTGATTCATAAACAGTTTTCGATCCTTGTTATTATTGTAAGCAACATAAGTTATGTTTTGAAACTTTTATTGAAGTCTCTTATATTGATTCTTTACAGTTAGTGCACATGGACTTATTCATTCCAAAAAAAATTGGGAGTACTAAGGGAAATTAAAAAATACATGTTGTTGTTGTTGGTTACACTAGATACATAAGTATTTTTGTTCTCTTAATGAAATCTGAAAAAATTTGATATTTCAAAACATTTTTTGCCAAAGTTAAAAATAAGAAAAACCTTCCCTTGATAAATATTCATAGTGATCATGGTTATGAATTTGTAAATTATGATTTGAAACATTTTGTAGTAAAAAATGTAATTATATAACATTTCAACTCCTAGAACACATAAAAAATTATTATTTTAAAAAGGAATATAATTATCCAAGATATAACAAGAACCATGTTGAGTGAATTCTCAACTACAAAACATTTTTTTCTTAAGCGGTTAGTACTTCCTACTATAATATAATTTTTTCTTGATTAGAAATTTTCTTAATAAATATTATAATGATTTGTGGAATAGTAAAAAACCAAATGTTTCTTATATCAAAATTTTTGGATTAAAAGTATTCATCTTATATACAAAAGATAACATGCTAAATGTTTCAATAAAATATACTGAATGAATAGTTTTTGGTTATTCTAATACTTCCAAGTCACATTGTGTTTTTAATAAAAATTAGTGCACTATTAAAGGAATAATACGTCTTATGTTTGATGAAATTGACCATTTTTTCAAACAACCTCGAACCACATTCTCTTAAGATGTTATTTCATAAAATAATTTCCATCCTTTGGTAGAAAATTATTCAGGTAAGGAAAAAAATTAAGATATTGTTTATAAGGCTATTAATTAGGAATATTTTCCATCTTATATTGAAGAATATCATTTTCAAAATCATGAAGTTAGTTGTTTCTTATGATTTATACGTGTGATAACATCCTTGGCGTTGTTGATAATCCTATTAGGACTACAAATTCTTTTAGGAGTGAAATAGAACATCTTTAATTATTTTAACAATATGATCCAATGAATCTTGATGTGTTTTTAGGTGATGCATGTTGGATTATGGTCACAAAAAGACGTCCTAATGGAATTCGAGAGCATAAAATCATGGAACTTGGTTGAACGACTGAGATAAACTTGTATAATTTGTGTAAAATGAGTTTTTAGAAAATAATGTGATGAAAATTGGATTGTTACTAAATATAAATCAACACATTTAGATGAAGGATACAACCCAAAAGAAGTCATATACTATGAAAAAACATATGCACAAGTATCTATAATTAAATATATTGTTACTCTACTAGACTATATTTCATTCCTTATTTTAAAAAAAATTCAAATGGATGTGATGTGGGATTTTTATAATGGATATGTAAAATAGTATCATTATTTTGAACTAACCCATAGTTAAGAAAATTAAAAACATAAAAAATTTGTTTATAACCACTCTATTACGTTATATCAACTTAAAAAATTTACTATATATTTTTATGATATGATTTTATGATTTTATTACAAAATAATTCTATTATTGTAGATATAGGTCCATAAATTTGTATTTTTTTTAAAAAAATATCATGATGGTATAAATATTTGTTGATGACATTATATTAAAAAAAAGAAACATTCATTAACAGATTCTTTTTCCGATCATATAAAATATGTTATTTTTATGAGTATGATGGTTGAGTAAACATATATTCTTGGTTTTAAAATTTCTAAAAAATATAAGGAACAAATATATCTCAAAATAAGTATATAATAGAACATATTAAAAATTTTGGAAATGAAAATACTAAAAGTATAAGTACTATCATCAATACATAAAATACAGTTGATCTTGATGAGGATAGGAACAAAGTATATTAATATATTTTAGGTGCATGATTGTAAGTTTACTTTACATAGTTGTAAGTATCATAAACATAATGTTTTTTGTATGATTATGTGTATAATACTAAGAAAATCCAAAGTAATCACATCTAAAAGATGTAAAATTATGTTTTAATTAAGTAATGGGAACTATGGATTTGTGAATTTTTTATCTCCATGAAATTTATTTGGACTATAATGATTCTTGGATGATTACATTAGTTTTTTTAGAATGTATTGAAAAATATAATTTGGAACTTTTCATTTCTAGGTGATTTGAAGGATTCTTTTTCATGTTAAAAACCACAATCGGTAGATATTTCTTCTACTGAAGATGAATATCTGGTAGCCATAAGTTGTTTTTCTAATGTGTTGTGGATTCATGACACACTCATTTATTGTGGCATGAGTTTTACCAAAACAAAAAAACATTGTGATAATATAATTCTTATTTCTGTATGAAAATACACAGGACATCACTCATGTTCTAAATATATAGATATTAGACATCACATTCTTTTGGATCACAAAATTAAAAATGAAATCATTTTAAAATTAATTTTAATGTCTAACCAACATGTTGATATTATAATAAAATAATTACCTTTTGCTCGAATTTAATACATTTAATAGATGCTAAGAAAGATCAATGTAAATTAATCATTCATATATACTTCTTTATTTACCAATCTATTTATATTGAGTTACATTTTTTTCATAGGGATTAGAAATTTTTTTCAACATATCAAATCATTTATTTTTATTAATATTCAGTTTTTCAAAATAAAATCCTATTAAGCATTTTCAGATGCATTACCTTCATAAAATATTTTGAAGTATGTTTTGTTATAATATTTTCTAGACTCTAAAATAACTTTGAAAAGGAATTTTGTTTTCATTTTTAACCTATTTTATTTAAATACCATTTTTTATTGGTTATCATATTCAATATGTTATTTGATAAATTTTTTTGTACATATTGTTTTGAAAAACTATTGTAATCTCTTAGTTAAAAAAATAAAGAAGAAAATTGTTATCATATTGGTGAATATTTCTAACTATTAAAGGTATTATAATGTTCTTTAAAAATTTCCCACATTCTTGGTATGATTGTTTGATTATTTTATTGTTATTATTCTATATGTTTTTTTAAATCAAGATTCATTTCTCAATAAAATTTTATTTGAAATTTTATTTTTCCAAAATTATAGTGAGTATAATATGGTAATTTTTTTTAAAATCGTCGAGAGTTCAAAATTCCATAAATAGTTCCATAGATTGTTACCAACCATAAAATCAAATTAGTATTAATATTAATCATTAGGTTTAAAGTTAAATATGAACTATCACATTTAGTCACCTATATAAATGGGCATTCCCATGTGGCCCATCAAATATCATAGTCTTCTTGGGCCGAATTATGGCTGGCTTCAAAATTCCCAGGTCTAAAAATTTCCTAATTTAATCGTCTTTGGTCTCTTTTATGAATATGATTTCCTCTTATAAAGATTTCATCGTGTGGTTAATTTTATAAGAAGGGTTAATTGGAAAATAAATTTATTAAAAAAATATGACTCCACATTGAATAAAGATAACAAAATTTGATGATGGGAATATTTGTGTGCAAGAATGTTTGATGAGGATCATGATTTTCAATAACTTGATCTTATTTAAGAATTCTACAGTTCAATCATTTTTTTCAAATAAGTAGGTTAAAAATTTTATTCATGATATATATAAAATTATATTAGATATCATTGAAGGAACTAAAAAATTTGGAAAGCATACCATCTGATGGAGAACCCTGATGTCCTTATAAAAAGAATCAGTAGATAAACATTTTTAATTTGAAAAGAAAAAGTTAGAGGATTCCTAATTTTACCATTATGAAAATCTCATAAATTTTCTCACCCAACATGAGATAATTAGGTTATTTCTCTATTGATGCATGTATTATTAATTCCATGAAAATGAGATCTAGATACATTGAATGTTTCATATATTTTTATGATAAATATCATATCCAATATGAAAAAAATTGAACATATGGGATTCATTTTTCTCCCCATAGACAATGTAAAGATTGGATCCATTAAATTGATGATTAATATGTTTTTAAATGTAATAGCCAATATTTTTATTGAATACATGAATTTTTTCAATTTTTTTTAAAATAAACTTTGATGAAAATATAGATTCATTTCATTATTGATGATACACAAAAAAGAATGATATTTACTTTTCGACATGAACAAATGTTATTTTTTGAGAATGTTTTAAAATCCTAACCCAAAAAAATATCTAAAGAGGGTGGTCATTAGATGAAAAATAAACTCAATTAGGGTAAATAAAAAAATTAATGGAAAATTGATTATCCACCTCTTAATAATGAAATGAAACAAAAGAATGACTTGGATGAATTCTAGGATAAGTGGATTATAAAGAAGGTGGAGAAGAAATAAGGCTATCTAGATATCTTCATTGATCCTACAGTGGCCTTGGCATTATAAATTAATGATACCAATTACATTGAATAATAAATAATGTAGAAGAACAAAAAAATAATTTAATATGTTTAGTTATGTGATATTTTTCTAGAAGTATTACATATTTCTTCATTAAATGTTTGTCCAATTAATCAGAATGATTAACCAATCCATGATATTGGGTTAGTTTTTAATTCAAGTACCATAGTTAATGTCAATTTTCATTTGAAAACACAAAATTGGAAGAAAAATTAGATGATGATAAACTGGTTCCACTAAATGTTATGGAAAATCCATCAAAATTGGTACCACCTAGTACAAGTGATTTATGAGTTGATAGACTATTACATGAAGAATAAATTAAACTAATGGATGAAATCCCTAAAAGGATTGATAAATTATCCAATATAGGAGAATGATTTCAAGAAGGATGTGAATATAAAATAGATTTTTTTAATGGTATATAGTAGATGAAGAGGAATAATATTAAAACTAGGAGAATTAAAATGAATAGGATAAAGTTTAAGAAGATGATAAAGAGTAAGAAATTGAAAATGAAAATAAAGGAAATTTCAGCATGATAAGAATTCATCATCACAGTCATCCTCATTGTTATTTCCATCCCTGATTGATAATGGTAATAAAGCTAAAAGTTTTGAAGAAGAAAAAAAAATTTCCTAAAAAGGAAAATTCCACAATATAAAAAAAACTTGATTTGAATTAAAAGGCACAAGGTAATAAAGCGTACAATTATAATTAGGAGATCATTAAATTATCTAACAGAAAGGAAGATGGAGATAAATTTTAGAAAATTTTCACAAATAAATATGATAATTGGAATGTGAAAAAATTATAAATCAAATTAAGTCATGCTCATCATCATGAAATAAAAGAAGAATTAGATTAAAAAATTACAATAACGACACATGATGTTGATTATATCATTTAGGAATTATAGGGAGTTTAAGGAATTATCCAATATTTTCCAAAACATGAATCCAAGGTGGAATTGATTCATTAAAATAACACTGAAAGACCATAATCAACAAAATTTTTAACTGATAGGATGATTCGTTTAGAGGATGATATCAAGGTTTTACAAGAAAGTTCACATTCTCAAAAAAATCATGATATTTGGTTTTGAAATGGGATAATAATATTGATTCCTATGTTAAACACATGAAAATTGTTTTCAAGATATGAAGAAGATTTTGAATGAAACCCTCAATGACTTCAATTAGTTATCTAATGATATGGTATGATGGGTGAAGTTTTTTTGTACAGTTTATAGATACAACTGACATTGAAACACAGTAAGTGAAATAGTTTATAGGAACAATGAAATATTTTTAGGTAGAGTTATTAAGACTCAAATAATATAAATAAGAAAATCTTTTTTGTCTATTAATATTTGGGATAAAAAGAAAAAAAACAGTCTCATGAAGAGAAAATTCAATTTGACGATGAGAATACAATAATTCTAGATCAATCAATATATGATTTTTAGAAGATATAATATTTTTTAAAGTCCAATACAAATGAAGTCTAATATTTTTGGAAGACATGTTGTATTATAAAATAATAAAATGTTAGTAATTAATTTTATTTTTGATCCAAAATTGATTCTGTTTAGTTTATTATCAATTTTGATTGGGTTAGTATTCATTTATATTTATTTTAGACGATTATTTAGTTCATTATATATATTTATAGTTTATTTTCATATTATTTTTTAGGATACTCTAGTTTTTCCCCGTTCTTTTTGAAAATCAAAAATAGGGGGGATGTTTTTTAGGTAAGAGAATATCACCCTAAGTTGGATAATATGATCCGTAGGTGGGTTTATCCTTAGAGGGGGGGGGGGGGGTTAATTGTATTCATCATCATATTTAGATGACTCATAAACTAATGTGAATAAAAGTATTACTATTTAATTATAAATATGATTTAACTAAAAATAAATGGAATATTTTCATTGCAATGTTAAAATTCAATTTGTGTTTGGTGTTTTTTCATTCCAAAAATCGGGAGATTAGAGTGTCAAAAGTTATAACTATAAATTTTCCCCTACTTTTTTCTTGGAAATCACAAAACATTTTTTATACATATGATTAATATCTTTATTTGATCAAATTATATTAGAGTGTTTTTTTGAAAAAAAAAATATTTTACCATAAATAGAAATTGTTATGAAGTATTCATGAATATATTCCAACATTTTTCATAATGATTATCATAATGAGTATGGATACTATAAACAACAGATTAATCTTTATCGGATCAGATGTATGAGTTTTTCATATTTTATTTCCCATTTAAAACTTCTTTAAAACCAAATTGAGGGAGGAACCGATAAACATTGGGTTCACACTCATAATATTATTGTAATGACATTTATAAGGAAGTCCATTATATTGAGTAAGTTTAAATTATGTGTACAGAAACATAATTTCAAATTTAAAGAAAATATGTTACATTATAGTGGTGTAAATCAATATGAAATATTTTAATTAGGTAGAAAAGAGTTACTAAGGATCCTAGTCTCCAATTCATTGAAAAAAACAGACATAAATATAACATTTGGGAGGAAATATGGTTGATGGGATGGTTAAATATAAATACTCAGTCATTCTTAGAGTTTGGAGATTCCTAATTGTGTTCATTAACTATTTATATTTTTAGGAGATACCTTTTGATTAAACTACATGAATGTCTTATTCTTATGACTTTGTAATTGTCTTGAGTTTTTTAGTTCTAATGTAAACTTGTTAGGGTTGTCTCCTTATAAAATTTGGCATTGAAATCATTCATCTCTTCTATGAATATTATCGAGGTTTTGGTGGGATAATAATACGACGTATCTACTATTATGATCGAGGTCATAGGATATCAAGAAATAGTTAATCCATCATATCGAGCTCTACCAAGATGTGGTAGACAGAAAATCCAATATTCAAATTGAGGTATTTTCTTTCTAAGGAAAGGAATAATTTCTTATAAGTATAAAATAAGGAATATATTTAGAAAAGGTTTGTGGCTATATTAATATTATGGATAAAATAGTTCTATTAATTTTAATAGTTTTATGTCATTCTTATAATATATTGCTATTGCATAAGTTTTTTTAAATGTTTTATTTTCTTATACTTAAATTGTAGTTTTTTATCAGAATGTATCGGAATATGATAAACATTAATTTGTTAATAAAATATTATATGAATCTGACCGATTTACTATATTATAATTGAATCTTATGTGATTATTATTATTATACTCTAATATATCAAAATCATCATGATTACAATACATTTGTAATTATTTTGAGGGTCAAGATAAAATCAGATATGTTACTAAAGATGTTTCTGAATTTATTCAATTTATTATTTTAAATTATGTTTA
This sequence comes from Viscum album, assembly GCA_963277665.1. NCBI lineage: Eukaryota > Viridiplantae > Streptophyta > Magnoliopsida > Santalales > Viscaceae > Viscum > Viscum album. The sequence continues at coordinate 2,106,124,242 of OY728165.1, forward strand.
TTAAACTAAAATTCAGCCATTTTTGTAATTGATCCATCAATAACATAATATTTTAATCCTAATATCAAAATAACTCATGTTGATATCAAAATTAAATTTTTGTTATAGGTTAAAACATTTTTTTAAATGTTAAAAAACCCTTTTAAAATATTTTGATATATATATTTATAGAAAAAATTTGTCATTAAATAATTGAAAAAACAAAATTTTGTGTAGAGAAAAATTAAAATATATAGGTGACAGGTGATAAAAATAATAATATTTCCAAATATAAATAACAACATTGGTTGGAGAGGGAAATATAGGAAATGAGGAGAAATTATCATTATAGAGGTTGATAATTCTTCTCAACACTAACAATCCTTTTTAGAGTGGAAATTTCTCATGGTAAAAGATATAAATTAAACATAGTTTCCCACCATTAAGGAGGATAATGTAATGTTAAATAAAATTTTAAGGTGTAATAAATCATTCTTGGATGAACAATGTTCAAGATGAAGTATTATAACTGAACGAGGGGAGTGGAGTTAATAAACACCCATACTACATTGGTACCACTGAATTGAAATTAAACTTTTATAAGAATAATACATATATATTAATAAATCATGAATTAGATGAATATTTTAAGAGACATTCATTTGGAAATAATAACACCATATCAAATATATCATAATGGTCAAAATGAAACATGCCACCAGAAAATAAACTAGATACAAAGAAAACCCTAAACGATATTTTTTCAAATGAAATATTTAAGAATCATGAAAAATGATATGATCATGATAAAAAAATATTAAATTTTAATTATGTAAAATATTCCAACGATATACTGGTGTGTAATAAGAAATATGTCTCAAGGGGTGAAAATTTGACACAAGAAACCCATACCATGTTTTTATTTTTATTTGGACATGCCTTTATCATTTGGAATAATAATATAATATTTATTAAATACATTTTTATGAAGCTTATGAATCGATATATGATATAATTTATAACATTTATTATAGCTACCTGACCAAAGAAATTCAAGATATAGTGTACAATACCATTACATTGGCATAAGATATAAGTAAATCACTTTGGATTGGACTGAAAAGTTTATTATTTTGGGTAAACATGATACAAACCTGGGATGTTTATTTAAAACTAATACATAAATTTAAAGATAATTTATTTGATGCTATTATAACTCTATCTACAATATCCTTGAATATATTTATTACTACAAAAATAGGGAATCATGGGTAATGGAAACAAAATAAGGTTGAGTTCAAATTATCAATAATGGTTTAGTATAGAGGAAGATATAAATAAATTAGAATAATTATTAGTACAAGAAAAATATTTGAACACAAATGTAATGTTATCAATAAATAAAGATGAAAGTACAGAGAAAATATGGAATTTTAAATAAATAAATACACATTCCATTTAAAGTAAACATTGATGGAGTTTATAAAATATATGGAAAGGTAGTTAATGGAAAGCACATGCCATTTAATAAATAAAATGAGAATGAAATGAATCCTTGGATTTTATCAGTTGAAAATCACATGGATAAAAATGAGAATAACCCAAATCTCAAATATGGAAATGCTTAATTATTGGTAATCATGTTTGAGGATCATGAAAACCTATACCATTAAGATATTTCACTATAATGTTTAAATGTAGAGGTAGAACCCCGTTTTATTTGACCAAATGACTTTTCACCTGTGAATCTATCGATGCCTCTAGGGGATATATAAAATTTTGGACCCACCCATAACTATAATTGTAAATAATTCCTCTAATCTAGTAATATTTTTAAACCATACAAAATATCCCATTTCAAATATTTGTATTGAATAAATAAAAGCGTTTTATCAACATTTCCCAAATAATCAAATAAATATCCAAGTTAACACCATATATAAAAACGATATACAATTTAAGAAATAATAATATCCATAACCTAATAATTTTTATATTTAATTAAATTTCCAACTGAAAATGATTACAATAATGTTATTTTATCATGATAACATTAACAATTACAGAAGAAATTGAGATTGCACAGATAACTTACACCTTAATGCTTTTCAAGATAAACTCCTTAGGTGAGATAATTCAATTTGAAAATTAAAATACCAAGATGTGTATGTGAATAATGATATTAAATGAAAAAAATGGAAGTGTATAAAACATATTAAAGTAAAATTATTCATTAAAACAAATAAGAATAAATGAAATGTAAATTGAGGCGAAATCCATTACATTGCATTTCCATTAAGGTTATCGTCCATTTATATCAGACATAATGATTTTAAAAATTATTATTTACTTGTTAATGAATAATATTTATATTTATGATAACATTTATTATCTCTTTTATAACACATTATATCCCTTATGTTAATAGTAATTGATTATTTTCACAGTATAGGGTATTAATTTCTTATTTATTCGAGTGTATTTTGACATGTTATTTTTTTATTATTATTATATAGTGAATTAGTTAATAGTCTCCCAGATTTAAACCATGATTTAAATATAATATATATTCATTAAATATATATATTTATAATATCCCATAAAATTGGGAGATAAGAAAAGAAAAGCACCGTTTATAGAGACAGTAAGCATTACACATGGATGGACAATGCTTTCATTTCCTTATCGTACATTAGAAATTCACAGACACACACACACACACATATATATATATATTCATATAATCATTCCATTATATTATTTAATTATATATATCATATATTTTTATTAAAAACATCCTTAATACATTCAATGTAATGTGTTAACATATCACACCGCTTTGAAGAGACAATAGTCCACATGACCACAAAGGATGTTATCATATTCCAAAAAACTAGAACACATGGAGGTATGTATAATATAAGAAGTTCAAAATAATAATGATATTATATGTATTATATATATATAATATAAATCATAAATCCATCCTTATTTTCTTCTCTTAATGGTGGTAATGTTAAAATGAACGACCTAAGTTCGTGAGGCAGCAGTTTTCTATACACAGGAATGATGATTGTGTATCCCAATTGATGGAAGTCTCTGAAAGTGTAAGTAAAAATATTTTAATTGAAAATTATTATTATATTTAATAAAAAGTTATTTTTCTAAAATAATGATATATAATTAATTAAAAGGGTGGATAATTAAATAAATCCAAACTGATCGTTGAATATTACCTCTTCTTTGGGTAACACCATTTGGTTTATACCAAAAGACAAACTTGGTTAGATTTATTCCTATATTGAAAATTTTAGGATGATGGGTGGGATGTTGGGTGATTATTTGGTCAGATTTTGGATGATAAAAATTTATTTAGAGTCATTAATTAGTTGTAGGGGTGAGTTTATTTTTTATAGTGGAGGTGGACTAGTATTCTTGTCCATTTTGCAAAGAGGTAATTCGATCCACAATTGTTCATGTCCAATGTCACCAATAAAAAATGTTTTAAAAATAGAGTATAAATTATAAATATGTCCATAAAATTGATTTTTAATGTTTCTATGTCATTTTATATTAAGATTAAGGGTTAGTCCCTTATTAAGAAACTTTTTCATTTAATCACTGTAATTAACATAAATTACCATCACTAATATTTTTGTTCAAAAACTAAATTGAAATTATTATATGTTATAAAATATTATAATCTCAAATATGTAATCAATTTCTCCAAATTCTAATCACATAAATAGAATAAAATAATTTAAAATTTATCTTGTAGTTAGGACGACAATGCGGGTATTTGATGTAAAAATATTCCAAAGTGTGGAATGTTATTTTTATAAAATATCAATGTGTAATTGATTGAAATGACATAAATTGGATAAAATGTTTAATTATTGAACTAAATATACTTTATAACCAAATTATAATATAATTTAATAATATAAATAAATTATATAAAAAGATGTTTTAAATTAAAATTCTGTATTTTCACGATTCATTAAAAAATAAAACTTCACAGAAACATACCAAAAATTCTGAAAATGTAATTTTTTATATTATTTTTAAAACAAATAAATTTATTTTATAATATAAAATTTATAAAATATAAAAAATTTATTTTTAAAATAAGTGTGCCACCAAAAGGTGGCAAAACCGCGTTTGAAAAAATATAAGGGTTTTTGGGAAAAATTGGGTTTGTTATTATCTTATGATTATAAAATATATTCAACGAATAACAAATATATTTGATTTAATATATATATATATTTAATTAATATCATTATTTAATTTTAATATATTTAAATTATTCAGATAAAATACTTTTGGGAGCATATAAATTGTATTTTTAAATACATTACCTTTATATTCAATTGGTCATTTCTAATTAACTGTTAAAAATTAATTAATTTTATATTTTTCTAAACCATTTATTTTAATATTTTATTTAATCATATTCATAGTAGTTAATTTAATGGCTAGTTTATATCTTATTATATTAACTAGTGATATTTTAATAATAGATTGTTTGTTGGTAAAACGTGACCATGCGTGTAACGTAAGATTTCAAAGAGACTCATTTTTATACAACATAAGACCACTTTGTATTTCCTACATTTAATGTTGTATAATAGATATAATTTATTTAAAATAATAAATTTACCTTATATTTGTGAGAGGTTATATTTCTTTTTATATTTATTGTTCCACGACATAAATGTTATCGAATAAATGTAACTATTTTAGAACATTCACTATGTTACATTATACCCACAATAAATAAATTTCATCCTCACTATTTAAATTATATCCTTGTAATTAATTTTTTCAAATTGGAAAATTACTTTATTGAAGTCCCACATCATTAGAAGGGTTAAAAAACAACCTCTCAAAATTAGCGAATGATAAGAACTAAGGAAAAATAGAACAACACATAACATGGTTTCTATGTAAGAGAACCCTGTTGGAAAGTGTATATGGAATTATAGGAAAATATTAAATAATTATATAGGTTAGTTGGGTTCAGGGAACACAAACCGGTGAATGATCAACATAATGTTTAACTCTTCAAAGTTATAAATCAGGGATGATTTAAATGACCATTGGGTAAACAAAAATGAAGTTATAGGACACCATCTTATTTTAGATACTATTCATATTGTTAGGTAATTATTTAACCTCCCAAGAATATAAAGAAATATAATTACATATTAATTTTATATAAAAAACTCAATCATGTTTTTATGATTTGGTCTATTTTAAATTAATCCATTACATAAATAAATGAATATAAAAAATATAATTAGACTACCCGACACACTAAAAGACACATTTAATGGAAAATAAATAACATAAAAGAGAAATATATCATTCAATTTTACTCTAAAAATTTTAAAAAACCTATAAGATTAAAAAAGTAACATCTTAAAATAATATGTAACACTTCTGGTTCATCATTAATATTTATTCATCAATATTTTATAACTAAAAATAATTGACTTTGAACAAGGATATTGCTTACATCAGTGGTTGTAATTAAACCCTCATCATCCTTCTATCATTAGTTCAAGTCTCTTGTACTTTCCATACATGATTAGTAGCAACCCAGAATAAAGTATTTTATTTTATAAAATGATACTAATATAATTAAAAAAATAAATATAATAATCATCCATTAAATTTAATAATTAAATAGGCATTTCACTTTGATTTTCAATACAACCCCAGTACATTAATACTTAACCAATATATTTCTTCATAGTTCCTTCCTTGTCATAGAGATTAACCATTAGAAGATGTAAATGACTTTGTTAATTCCCAATATCCCTAAATTCTAGGAAAAAAATCTTAACGGACCATTATGATGAGTTTCATTTCCATTCATCGTAACATTAATTTTTCATAGGGTGAAATTGTTTTCCTTCTTTCCCACACATAATAAAATTCGACATTTTATTAACAAAACTTCATGGGATCCTAGTTCCACATTTATTTAAAGATGTAAATTCATCATTATTTTCTCTATAGTCTTCATCACTTGAGCTATTAGTAACCATAATAATTCTCTTCTTTAGTGAGTCCAGGATCTGGGTAATGTATATGATGTTAATCATATTTCATCAAAACCGATTAGGAATCGACATGATAAATTTAACTCCTATAGAATCTTCCTTTGGATTATCATTTTCACCACCTTTCCCTTCTTGTTCAATGTTTACATGAATACTTTGGGTTCCTGCCATTGACTAAAACAAGAAAGCATAGTTTGTGTAACAATTGTGAAAGTGAAAAAAATCATAAACTCTTTTAGAGAGTATCTAAATCATGACACATTATTTTCAATATAAAACACCTTATATTTAACACAGATTATTCATTATAATTTTCTATAAAAATTCATCACAATGGGTTTTATGGAAAATCTAATTTATCAGAAGCACATCCCCTGGGAGATTCCAACCAGGTGCGTAGTAAAGCATGTTGTTATGTACGAGGTTAAAATCAAGTCACGACTGCCATTCCATTTTTGGAGTAGTTAACCCAGTGTAAATCTACACCAGATACATGTATAGTTTTAGTATCTAGAAAGGGGTGTATTTATTGGAAGACCCAAATAATATCTACCGTATAAACACATTAGTATGTCCTTTGATACTTACCATCAAATAAATGTTATTGTTATGTTCCCTAATATATGTTTTTCTAAATATAGATTCCATGTTTACTACTAGAATTGATTTGATACCAACTCTAGTGATCCGACCGAAGATATTATAGAGCAAGCCTCTTATATCATTACATTAGCATAAGATACAATTAAATAATATTCCAAAGGACCGAACAATTTAGTTGTCTTGGTAAACAAGTTACATATTGGGGTATTTTATTAGAAATAAGAAAACATAATTTTTCTTCTATGATAAATTTATTCCATCTAGTGTATCCTTAAATATTTTTCTTATTACACTACATGTAATCCTAAGAATATAGAAAATTAGGGTGATCTCAAATTCTATGTAAGAGTCAAGTATAGTGAAAAACAAATGAATGAAAGAGAATAATAATTATGGAAGGGTCAATATGTGATCACACCTTCCATTTAATAGTTAAAATTACCCGTAATTGATTAAACAATATGTCAAAGTAATTAAATTAAAAACATTACATTTAATATTTATTGAGTGGGGTGCGTATAAAAGTGGTAATGCAAATAACTGATATCACATAAAATTTAATCTTCAAAATAAGAATTAAATGAATCCATAGATTTTTTCATTTGAAAATATCATGGATAAAAACTATAGTAACTAAAATATCAATGATATAATTGCCTAATTAAAAGATTTCATTCTTGGGGAGCATGAAAAACAACATCATAAAGACTTTTCACTTTGTAGTATAGAACTACAGCTAAAAACCCATTTAATTTGACAAAATGATTCATCTCATGAGAACCGATCAATAAATCAGGGGGAAATATTAATTCTAAGTCCCAAATGTCACTAATAATCAAAATAATCCATCATATCATTTAATAATTTTAATTAATAAAAATATTCCTTATCAAATATACATTTTTCATAAAAAATCTGTATTTATAAATATTTCTACAAATAATAATATAACAATCAAAGTAAAAACCATACGTAAAAATCATTCATACTATTGGAAATAATAATATAAATAACAAAATAATTTTTATATTTAATTAAACTACCAATGAAAAAATGTTATAATAAATTGATGGTTTCAAGAGATTTTTTGCAATCACTAATGAACATGGGAATTTAGTGAAAACGTTTACCACTTATCAATTTTATGTTAAACCCCTTTGGTAACAAAATTAAAATTGAAACAAAAACATTGATTATTTATGAGTGAATAATTATATTTAATTAAAAATATTTAGTAGATACACCATAATAATTAGAATTAGTTTATAAGAACAAATAAGGATCAAGGAAATGTAAATTGAGAAAAAATCCCTTACCTTGTGTTTCCCTTCAAGTGATTGTCATTTAAACTCACGTATTTTTATTTTGAACATGTTTTTAACTTATTATCGAACCATAATATCATTTATTAAAACATATATGTTCCATTATATAACCTATTATTACAATTAAGATAATAATAATTAATTATTTTCACAGTTTTAGGTGTAAATTACTTTATTATTTAAATATGTTTTGACATGTTATATTTTGTTCATATTATTCATATGAAGATATCATCATTGATATGATATAAATAATGATATAAATATTATAAATATTTTTTATATACGTATTTATTATTATCCATATGATCTTGACAAAGGAAATAAAATGCACCGTTCGTAGAGACAATAGGACGTACGTTCGCATGAAAACAAATTCAATTTTCATGTCATAGCTAAAAAAGTTAGTGATATATATATATATATATTCATTCCATATTAATATTTATGTTTTATAAATCACATATATTTACTAAACCTATCTATAATAAATTCCACGTAACATGTTAACAGATGACATCGCTTTGAGGAGTTGATACTCCACACAACCACAAATGATGTTATCGAAATCCCAAAAAAATAAAAAACATTATAGTATGTGTTATATAAGGGTTAAAAAATAATTAAATAAATGTTAATATTTTATATATCATATATAAACTATAATACCATAAAAATTCTAACCCTGAAATGTGGTAAAGGAAGAACATACTATATCTGTTCGCGAGGCAGTAATCTGATGTGCACAGGAACGATTATCACATATCCCATTTGATGGATGTGTTTGAAAGTGTAGGTAAAAATATAATAATAAAAAAAATTCATTATATATAATATATTATGGTTATTATATAAAAATTAAATAAAAATAATTGAATGGGTGGATAAGTAATGAACTAAAATTAATGGTTTGAGAATGTTACCATTAATTTGTGTAACTTCTTTTGGTTTATACCAAAAAACATACATGGTTATATTTCATCCTATAGTTTGGATAATAGGGTGATATGAGGGATTATGAGAGAATGTTTGCGATGATTTTTGGAAAATAAAAAGACATAGAGAGGTGTGAATAAGTGAGATGGGTAAGTTTCTTTTTATAGTGGATGAGGAATGGAATTCTTATAAATCATATAAATAGAGAATTCCAACCATATTTTTTTCATTCAATTAATCAGAAATAATTAAAACAATTCAATACATGGGATTATATCATCCAAACATGTCCATAAAATATAATTTTGATTATTTTCTATGTCATTTTTTCCCTTATGTTTAATGTATAGTCCATTGGTAAGCGAATTTTTCTCTTAATCACTGTAATTAATTTTAATTACATTCACTAATATTTTTAGTACATTATAAGTTTAAATTATTAGGGAAATTTTTTTTTATTATTCAAAAAAATGGAATCCAGTTTTTCAAATTTGAATAAATGAAGTGGAAGAAAATAATTAAAAATTAATCTCATGCAGAGGACAACAAAGTATGTTTTTAAGGAAATAATTTTCAAAAGATTGAAATGTTTTTATATAATCTTTCTTTGTGAAATTTATTAAAATAAATTATATTTTGTTAATTTATATATAATTGAATTAAATATACATTATAAAAAAATTAAAATAGAACTAAAAAATACAAATAAATTAGTTAAAAAAGTGTTGGTCAATTAAAATTCTCTATTTTCACCATTTAGCAAAAAATTAAATCAAAAAATAAAAATTACCAAAAATAAACCAAGGTGAATATTTATATTATAATTTAACAGAAAATTTTTATTTGGACATATAAAATTAATAAAATAATGAAAATTCATGTTTAAAATTGGTGTTCCATAAAAAGGCTATAAAACTACATTTAGAATAATATAGGTTTCAAAGAATAAAATTGGGTTTGTTATTATCTTATACGTATAAAATATATTTGATTAATTTGAAAAAATATATGGTTGAATATATAATATATATAAATTTCATTAATATCATTGAATCACATTAATTAATTTATCATATTAAGATAAATCATGTTTGGTAGTATAAACATATTTTCATTATAAAATAATTTTCTCCAAATTCAATTGGTTTTTATAATCATTTCTAAATAAGTGGTAACAAATTAATTAAATATATATATTTTTGAAAACACATTTTTTTAATTTAGTTAATACCGTACAGAACTATTATTTTAACAGCTAGGTTAAAACTTATGATTTAAATAGAAATATTTTAATAATACATTATTTTTCAGTAAATCTGAGACTTGTGTGTACTAGAAACTATCATTGAGACAGGTTATTGCATATTATACAATCTAACATAGTATTCTTATATTTCATGCAATAAAATATGTTATATTTGTTTAAAATATAAAATAAACCATAAGTTCTTGAGAGGTCATATTCCTTTCAACGATTGGTGTTGTGTGTTATACATGCTATTGAAATATAGTTACTCTTTCTGAATTTTCAGGATGTTACATTAATTATCACATGGTATTTATTTTTATATAGTTTTTCCATGTTTTTTTGAAAAATTTAAATAGTTTTGGCTTATTTATGTAATTTTATTGATCAAAGATGACATTTTAATAATAATTCAAACACCTTATATAACATTTATAATAAATAAATTATCATTATTTAACTGTTAACACATAATCAAATTTGTATTTAAGTTCCCATTTTCATCTGTGATAGAGTTTTATAGAATTTTTCATGTAGGTTATTAATCCAAACCTATATATTACCATGGTATATCTCGATTGGTGGATATGGTTAAGGAAGTGTATAATAAGAGTGTAAAAAAAGAATAATGATATAATTTACAATTTATTTTAAATTTTTATCATATTTTTGGTTGTTTTAATACATCAATAAAACCAATGTTAATTTTTTTTGTAGAGGTGATTGTATGCACAACCCACGATCATATTTGTTATGCCTTTCTATGTATATGGGAATGAATATATAATGGTTGTTAAATTAATATAATAAAACATATGGGTAAAAATCATACTAAGTAGATTTTATTATTATGGTTGTGGTAGGATTGAGGTTTAAATATATATAAGAAAAGATAACGGGTATATAATTCATGCTTTGGTACCTTTAACATTATCTAGAATGTATCATTGAAAATTTAGGGCATAAATTAACATATAGTTACTATGGGATTTAGGTCATGAAATGGAATCATAGGAGAGTAAAATATTATTTATTTTAAATGATTTTTATATGGTAAAATTTAACCCTAAGATGGTGGAAGTGTTCTCTATTTATAAGTGATGAAAAAAGAACCTTTGTTAACACCCATTATTTTTTAATATTGTTAGGAAATTATTTAAATGTCAATTGTTATTACAGATATAAATAATATAGAGTGTGGTGATATAATTTCATCAAATCCACAAAAAACTATATTCCCATATGTATAAATCTTATTTAAATTATTTTGCAATATCTATTTTACATTTTACAATTTACCCCTTTTTTCATGGTAACTAGTTTTGAAAATGAGCAGTTTATATTTTATTTGAAATACAAGGTGACCATTATAACAAAATATTGATTTCATAAACCTAATTTAGTGTATACTATTTTAATTAAATATAATTATATGGAAAGTTTATCAATAAAATGAATACATTTAATATATAGGCAAATTATTTTAAAGAAACTTGTTTTTTTAAGATTTGGTGTACTTAATTTCACATGGATTTCATTATCAGATGACTGAGTGGTAATATATTTTGCACAAACTATTAATTATTTAAAATATATTTTTTTATAAAATATTTACTAAAAATTAATAAAATAATTCATTGAAAATAACTCTTTCACCATTATCATTATCAATAAAACTAATCGTTGTTGCAATACATTTATCCCTAAAAAACTAATTATTCCTTATTTCATAATATTATAATGTTGATATAAAATATGAAATAATTTTTTTTAAATTTAATTTATATAAGTGATAGAAAATAATTTTTAATATAAATGAATAAATATATTCTTTAGATTAAAACATCACGCATGTCTCCAAAATGATAAATATGGATTTACTAAGTTTATCATGGTATTTTTAAATGATTAATTTTACATTATAAATATATATTTTATTTAATATAAATATTAAATAGTTTTACATCATAAAACTGATTATATTAGGAAAAAATCTATTTTTAAATTATTCAAAAAAAATCAATTATTTCATAAAAAATTCAAATATTGAAATTATGCTATTTTTTAAATTATAAATCAAACATGAACATAAATTATCCGAACAAAATTTATTAAATTTATATTTAAATTTTTTAAATCTATTAAAAAATATAAATTATACTACTTTTAATAAATAATGTCCTCTTTGAACAATAACAGTTTCTAACTTTATTTGATACCAATCACTATTTCAGAAAAAAATAAATTATTATTTTATATATTGAAATACCATAAATTTTTATAATGATATTTTAAAAGTGGTAAATTTTATTTGCTATTTTAAATTAAAAAATAAATAAAAACAATTATTTAAAAATACTCCATTTTAATGTAAATTATTTATCTTCTAAATATATTGAATTTAAATTGATTAATATTATTTTATTTACTAGTGGTTTTATTATTGTTATATTTTTCTATTAAAAAAAGATAATATGTTATTGATTATTTTATTTATGTGTTTCATCTTTTCTATGATGGGTGTGACACAAGTTAATGATGATAATATTAATTTAAAGGATCCAAAATACGGAAACATTAAATATAAAAATAAGTAAAAGAATTTGATTATTTTTATTTGAAAATAAGAGGTGAAGATTCATTAGCATTTGACTCTTCTTTAAATGGTCGGGGAATAAGGGCATTAATTTTTGGCATATCAAATTAATAAATAGAAGAAACAATTAACACATAAATAAGGATCATGGATGATTAAATAAGTATGTACAAGATGAATTAGAAAATTTTATATCTCTAATCGATTTGTAATCCTGGAAAAACCTCTACGGAAGTTACAATAAAAGTGAAGATTTTAGTAAAGAATACTAGTGTAAATCGTAAAAGCATGTTCCAAATAAATTTGACAAGAAAAACTCTTGTAAAAATGTTTTTTAATATATCAAACATTATTTCATTAAAAATAATAATATTGGGGTTGGAATTTGAAACATTTATTTAATTTTTGTGTCCCGGGGCTTCTAATATAATACATAAAAATAATTTATAATTTTTTGTCTATGTAGAAGTACTCAGGAAAAATACTTATGTTTTTTAGTTATAACCTAAATTAAACATATGACACATCATATTCATCTAATGTTTCTCCACCTTATAATAGGTTTATTCTTGATTTGAATATTGTTCATAGGGTTTGGGTCACTACAGGTGGAATAAATTGAACAAATTAAATAAATTAATGTATGTATTAATTAATTAATATAATATATGATAAAAACTAGAAACCAAAATATACCATTTAAATTCATTAACAACCCCTATCTTTAAAAAAATTCATATAAACCCCCTATTGAGACAGAGATGGTGAAGAGGACATCTTGGTAAGCACATCGAATTGGGAAATGAATTTCTTTGTCAGAATCAATAGTGGATCTCATGGTAGGCCAAAACATCTTCATTGGATCATAAAAATAAGTGGTTGGGAATTTTTTCAATTTTCTCTAATATTTATATTATTTATATGTTTGAATTTTTATTTCAAGCTACGTAATTTATTCTCTATTACTATTCCAAATATTTTAATATATTATTGAATTATTTATCCCTAACATTAAATTATGTTTTATTGTGGGGAATTTAGGCTATAAATGATTAATGTATGGTGGTCGGAAATAATATGGGTATGAAATCCTTCCCACTATAAATAACACCCACCCTATCTTAGAACACAAATCCACTAACCATGTTTAAAGGTGTTGCACGGGTGGTCAGATACTTGGAAACATGCATTCCTTAATCGTTCTATCTGTTGATCAAGCATGATAGGAATAAAGAGGTATGGTAGTGGTATTTTTTCATTATATAATAATGGAAATGGTATATTTATGGTGTTATGGATGAAGAAAAAATCGTTCATGCTAGATAGTGTACAATTGGGGTGATGAAGAGTGTCCCACAACATAGTCCTCTGTAAGAGCCACTACACAATTCATAATGGCATAGTGTAAATGTGTAGTTGGGTCCCTACACCCAACCATATGATTGACTATGATTAAATTTACAACTACCACTTACAGGGATGATGGCATGATGTAGTTCAGTATGTTGAATTTCCACCCCACTACTATTAGGATAGGTGACATGGTATTGATGGAGAAGATAGACCAGTGTGAATATCATGTTCACATGGATTATTCAGGCTGTAAGTTGATTACACATCGATTGGTCCACCCAAATAGGCCCATGAAAGGATAGACTCATTGTTAAAATGATCATAACTCAACCCAACATGACATAGTAGGGAGGGTCCTCTATCCGATATCATGCCATGTAGAATACCAATGGGATGCAATGTTGAAATATCTTCATATTTGAGGTATTTTTTATAAATATATTAAAATGATTATATTTAAGGAAAAAGAAATATTTTCCCTCAATAGGTGATTAAAGTGACATCACTCTAAATGGTGGGGTGAATCAAGGTATGAAATTATTAGTAAATTAAAACATTAGTTTCTTTTAATTCCACACTTTCCCTATATGGATCTAAACCTATCAATCTTGAGGGAAATTCATATTCTATTTTACATATTATACATTATAATGAATCATATGATTTTGGTATGTGGGATTAATATAAATAGGGACATCTGAATTTTCATTCTTTTCCCACATTGGGATATATTAAATGAATGTGAACCATCATTGTTCCACACACCAAAATACATTATTTACACTAAAAATTATGGGGATCAAAAAATGTCACTCTTCACCCAATGTCACAAACATACATTTTTTAAGGAAAACTATTTGCTTCTCAAGGGTCAATCCCTTGAAATTTAAATCCAATCATCCTTTTTGGTTGAAAATATCACCTCAAAACTATTTATCAACATTCATACCCCTTATCCAACATCTCTTTCTTAGCATTAATTATTACACATTAATTGATGATCTATTAAATATCCACCACTCTTCACCATCATGATCTATGATAATATTTTTTCAAAAACTTCTTTTTATAATATTCATATGGAACACCTATTCTATTTTTTAACTATATTTTATTACATGTTACTATTAAATCAATTAATTGGAATCCAAATAATTCTTATTATATTCAACCCACTCATCAAAAACTCAAATTCTCTGTTATGTTTAGATATGAATACTATGTAGGTCTCTCTTGCATCCTCTATATCCAATCAGCAATCATATATTAAAATTTGTTGGTCATTAACCCAACTACTTTGATACCTTTCTAAATCATTTTAGGTTGTAAAAAACACCAGTAATTTCCATGAATTTATTCCATGATTTCATTAATCAATGTATTATATAAATATCATTTTGTCAAAAATATCCTCAAATGTCACATGAATTAATTCGAGGATTAAAAATTATTTTGCACCAATTTACGTTATGTAAAATTAGGCAAGATTCTGGAACTAAATTAGAGGCCCATGACATATGAAACAATTTAAAACCATTCAACGCTAACAATAATGATTTATACAAAAAACCTTGTATCAATATTTGACCCTCACTTCCCTAAAGCTTCATAAAAAACAATTTTAGGTTTTGAATAAAAAATACAAGCATTAAATCATGGTCACGTGATGATAATTATTTTTAATTGTAGCTCCAACTATCTATGATGACCACCATCATTCGCTACCACAAAAATAATGGGATTCAAATATGATTCATATACGTTCCCTTAAGCTACTATAAATTTAAGTAAGGTATGATATGTCATGTATTTCACTTTTTGAATAATAGGTCTTCAACAAAGAAAATCCACTTAACCACAACCTACCCCACAACCATATTTTCCTTTTCTATTTTTTTACAGTTACATTGGAATTACTCTAGTGGTGGCATAATAGAATAGTCCCATTCTTGTTTTCCCATTTTGGGGAAATTATTCTCAACACACCCCATAATATATGTTTTTTCAAAGCTAGGTATGTCTTCACCTTCACCATTTCCATTGACTGTGAGGTGGCCCTAAGCATCTTGGGAAACATAAACACCACACCTTTTGAAAAGGAAAGGCTTATCTTGTTCTTTATCTAAGATGCATTTGGACCATCCCTTAACTATATAGTTGTTATTTATAATACGTTTTCACATTAGTATAACCACATAATATCCTTGCAGCCTTTTTTACTATTCAATAATTCTAATTCAATTAATTCAATATTCAATGATAGAAACTCTAATAAACTATAAATCAATAGCATTGTCAATAATCCTCCTTAAATAACCTTTTCCTAACATATTTTAAAAATATATATCTCAATACTTTGTGATTTAAAAAAAATATACCATTATATATTTATTTTACAATATTAAATACTTTTCCCCCTTATTTAAAATAAAATAAAAATTGATTTTACTCTTCCATAAAATGTAGGGATGTTTCTTTGAAACCCAATATACCAATTAAATATGGTATACTCATTTTAATTTTAAAAATTCCACCTTAATGCATGGTAAGAACTCAAATAATGTTAAAATACATATTTTTATTAAACATATAATATGTATTATATAAGGGATTTAAACCACTAAAAATTATAGAGAGGAATTCCTCATATTATAGAATCTCCCATTTTTTCAAAACACCTTCATTCCTTCATAATAACCATATGTTGATCAGAAATACACTCTGAATCATAATTTAAAAAAAATAACTAATTTCAAATACTCAATCCCAAAATTTCTCATAATAAAATCTATATAACATCCACTATCATTATAATTTCCATTAAGTGAGACTACCACATAACACATGTGGTGTTGAAAAATCCACTATGATTACTAAGAAGTTGTTCCATGAAGGAAACAAAATTCATTGAAAATATCCTCAAAGATATCCATATCAGTCATGAAAAATAATGAATTCTCAATACTCATTGGATCATTAACATAATAATACAACTTATTATCTTTATCATATAAAAAATTATTTCGTACATAATAATAAAACAAATTGTAGTGATGGCCATACCAATTATTAAAACTGATACCAATTATTAAATACACATTGATACCAATTGAAAACTGTTATTCTGGTAATTAATAAATATATTATTCAAAATTAATATTAGGTTATAAAGCCTCTAAATATTGTTCATAACTCCCTAAAAAAATTTATCCCTTGAAGCCAATTATTAACGATCAATTATAGGGACACCACGTTCTGAAATTTTATCAAATATTATTTCAACTCAATAATCAATAATTTTATAGAACAATCACCCCATGGATCCTATCCCCACCTTAATTTTCCAGATCACAAAAAAATTGATAAAATTAATTATTTGGGTGCAGGGGTTCCTCATGCTTCCTCAAGATGAGGAATGAGGCTGGTCAATATATTCTGACTATTTGATATAAATAATTACATTTACCTTCTTCAAATATTGAGGATTTATTCCATCATATAATTAACCTTATCATCATCAACATTACTTCAACAAAGAATCTATAACCTCTTGGAGAAATATCACCTTTTTCTGACACCTTTTACACACATTCCTTCATAAATGTTATTATTTTCATTATTCATGGTCTTGGGATTTTCCACAATTGTGGAATTGATGAAACTTGAACAGGTAAGTTCTTGAGTTTCAATATTAGTGGATCTCACCTAATTTTTTTTATTAAATTAAATATATTTCTTTTTATGGATTGGGTGGAACCACTTTGAGGATATTATTCCTTGATGGTGAATAGTGAAATCTTGGAATACTAATTCTTCATTAGGGGATTACCCTTTACATTTTCTTCTATCTTTTTCAATGTTTTTGAATCCTCCTACATATTTTGAAAGATATTTTTTCATTACAAGGATGAGTGTTCTCATTAGTATCTTTATTATTTGATTGACACACCCTTTATAGATGATCTTTCTCATTCTCTAAATAATTAAACATTTTATCCATACTAACATACCTTTACCTTGAATAATCTATTTCTTCCTCTATTATTGGGGTAGTGTATCTCTTTATACATTAATTACTCTTACATGAATTATTCAAATTATATTTAAATTCCACATGCGCATAGTTATAGAAGAACATATCCATCCTATTAATCATACCACATTTGGTATTTCCTTGATTGAGATATTAATGTTACTAGATTTACACTTGTATATTTCTGTTTTTTTAAACACTATCTCAGAGTTAACCCAATTCATCATAAATATTAATACTGCATCACTGCCTTATTTTTAGTATCATTTATTTTATATTCAACATGTCACTCAATTTTTCTTGATGATTTTATATAAAAACACCTTATTCTTCTGGAGTCTTCATTTAGAGGTATGTTCATCATCTCATTTGAGGTTTTATCCACATATAGTGTTATCTTATTTTATTATATTTTTTATTAAAATGTGTAGTTTTCACATCTATATTTGAAGAAAAATCTATCATGGTTTTTCATCTTTTATCATGTTGAGTAATGAATGGAATGATTTTTTACTTTAATTACTACATCAAATCTATATTCTTCTGGATTTCTTGTAAATGGTTTTTAAGAATGATGTTTCGTTTCATTGTCTTGGTTACAATTTACATTATACCGAAATTTTAGGGAATTTATAACATAGTATTCAATTTATTTATGTAAAAATATTTTATCATTGAAAAATACTCTTATTTAATAACTCATAAATCTTCTAAATTATTTTGAATAATTAGGATCCCCTATTAGATATAACATGAATACCTCATTTATTGGAATCTTGTATTGTTTCCACTTCTTGTCATATATTCTTTTGAAAAGTAAAATAGAGACTCAAATACCATTTACATTCTCTACGAAAATGTAATTAATTCGTAAAGCTACATTTTTTAAAAATTCCCTTTGTTGGGGAACATAACTTTTTGTATGACTTCCCCTTATTTCTCAAGTAATTTTTGTAACATAAGGTAACATTTGTAAAATTTATAATGGATTTAATCCAACATAATCCACATATAGTTAGAGAACCTTACCTTAGAAATTACTTTATAGATATTATATTCATGAATATCCTTTAATAAATCTTTTATTAAGGAATTCATTTCAATATTTATTTGATATATTTCAATGATAACTCCATTTATGATAAACAATATGATTCTATCATCCACTGCTTATATAGGAACTACAAGAAAATCATTTAAAAAATTAAATGAACTCATTTTAAAAATATCCTAAAATATTTCACTCAAAATCATAACCTTCAATAAGGATTGTATTTCTCTTGTCACATATGAGCCCTTTGTCATGTCCCAACACAAGATCCACTAAAATGGTGGGTAAATACAGTCAATGAAAATAACTAAAGCACATCTTCATATATGATAAAGGATTTCATTTAGTTACTAGGAGTATGAATATGGTAATATGTATAGAGTGTATCCTCAATATCTATACTACATTGTGGAGTAATTGAATAATATAATGTAAATAATCGAATAAAATAATAAATAATAGGTAAAAATAAAAATTCAAGTAGAAAAATCCCAAAAAATCCATTTATTCAATACCAAGATTATTTAAAACATAACAACCCACACAAAAAAGGTAATATTTACAATATTAATAAACATGAATATGAATAAATAAATAAATAACTTACTCCAATAGGAAATCTGAGTACATTATTTTCCCCAGGATCTATGTCATGTCCTTTCTCAAAATGAGTAACATCAAAGAATCATAATCCATTGTCATAACTTGCAACATATAAGGATTTATATGTACAAGAAATTAGCCCAAACTGGGTGTGAGTATACATCATTAGGCCACCATATATGGTGTCTAACACAATACAATCTAGGAGTGTAATATTAGGATGTGTGTGGGTATAATAAATAAGATTAAAATTTCTAAATGTAATCATGTATGGCCCATGATTATTTGAAGAAACCTAGACAACCATACTCACATCAGTGCAAGACAAAATGTCTTTTAAAAAGTCCTATAATATATATATATATGTATTTATGTAAATCTAAATTTGAAAATGTATACATGTAAATGTGAGGAATTTTAGAAAAACACCAAGGGATCTACATTAGTATAAAATAAAACCCTCATAAATTTAATAAGGGATATTATATCCATCAATACCAAAAGAATGATGATGGAAATCATGCCAAATACTTTTAGAGGAATAATAAGGAATTTCAAGCCCAATAATCATTGATGGCCAAAATAAGATATCATGACCAATATTCATGGATTAATGTTTATGTGATTGATGCCCAATATCCAAGTAAACAATGAAATTGATTTTTTCCAATATATCATATAATGGGAGTGTAAATCTTCATGTATAAACAATTCATTTTTCATGTCACCAAAAATAATATGTATCCATAATAATAATAATTATAAATCATTTCATATAATTCCTTTACATAAACCAATAGATATCATTGTAATCATTTATACATTTATCTGAAGAAAAATGTCATGATGAAAATTCATTCCACACAATCTGGTTCAACATGATCATTTAATTTTCATTTCATTTCCATGTATTAATGATTTAATTTTAAATATATGCCTTTATACAATTCAAAATGATTAATTTCTATAATAATGTACATTTAAATTTTATTTATTATATTCAGTTAATACTTAATGGTTGTGAAGAATAATGTATGTGATCAAGGACCAATGGCCAACTATGTAACCACATCACTTTACCATAAAATAATTCATTAATGAATCATACGAGGATGTGGAAAGATAAATAAACCCAAGGGATGGTTGAGTGGAAGAGTTATGAAATGAACATTATAATAATTTCATTGAATTCATTTAACATATTGGTTCTTCTTGAGTTCATCAAAAAACAACCATGTTAAGTGGTCTATGAAACATCATAGGTATGTTTTAAGTATTCAATTTAATCCGTTTCACATTTTTAGGGAAATAAAAAGGATGTTCGACATGTTACTTAATTTAAGAAAAATCACTAATGAAATTTTTAGGTGAAATAAAATAATACTTCTTACTTGAGATTAGGTAGCCCCACTTATCCATTTTCATGTGTCAATTCGAGTTGAAATGAGTGAAATCAAATTAATAGAATAAAACACTAAAATGGTATTGAATATCACATATAAATAACATTTGTTATAAAAAATAAAAGTATAAAATAAGGTAGATGATTCATAGTATTACTAAGGGTTGTATAACACAATAGATGATAATTGATTCCTGGTATGAATAATGGATATCCTTCAAAGCCTATTAGAAGAGTACATGGGAGTTGAAATGGTATCCTGGTGTGAGAAATAAAGGGTGAATGAGGGAAAAATATAATGTATTAATGGAAAAAATGATAAATTTAAGAAAATTTAAAAATATGCATTGTTTAGACTCAGGGTTTGGAAAACCATGCACCAACCATGTGCTATCGTTGTCTAATGGGGCACCACCCTCACACATCTATGTTGATGATTTTGATAATTCCTTCCAGCCCATGCAGTCCCCCTCTATAGTTTTTATAGAAACCTTTCATTGATATGTGTATTTTGGTAAATAGATAGGAAAATAATGGTACCCTATAAGACAATCATTGATGTCTATGACCTCTCACAATGCATAGAAAAACCAAATAAATCATCAAAATAGTTTACATTATTTGTTCAGATAGTTAGCACTAACCATGCACCAACCATACAACCATGATTGTCTCTATAGGTAATGATTTTTGAAACCCTAGTGATTCTAAATCTCATACAAAAAACCAAGACATATTTCAATCCTTAAACCCCATATAAAATTACAATTTTATGTTTTCCAAATCATCAAATTACATTCAAAATATCATTATAATATTCAGAACATCCAACAAACAAAATTCTCTTATTTCCTTGAAAATTTCAACCCATCCAAGACATGGGATGTTAAAAACTCCACACCATTGAACATATTTTGTCTTAGAATCCCAAAAGGAAGATAACAAAATCCCATATCCAACATGGGTTGTGATTTTCCTCTCAAACAACCACGTACCATTTCTGAACACCCAAACCACATTAAAAAGTTATTTTATGCACATATTTCATGTACCACTAACCTTGATCCAATGATCATATCCATTGTATAATGGTTATGATATAACATACATAAGCCTATTAATCATGAGACAAGATCACATCATCATATCTCTTTTCAATCATCCAATTTATCTCATCTCTATAGGCCATATTTTTTATTTTCTATTTCCATTCTCAACATGGCTACCATAATAATTTTTTATAGAGGAATGTTTTTAGAATCCCATCACCACATTCCTCATGTTCCACTACTCATTTTATCTAGTTATATGTGAGGAAACTACTTATGTACATGATTTTTTCAAAATGGTCAAAATCCAATCAACCAAGCTAATGTAGTTGCCTCTGCTTTTCCTTGAAATGTCAATTGTGAACCTTAAATATCACTTCTCTCATCCCAATGGAATTCATTACTTGATACATAACCAACATCATCCAACTATTAGTTGATATTAAGGTTGAAATTTCTCCGAATGACTACTTTCTAATGTTCTTGGATTCAACAACTGATGCATTTGGAAAACTAGGTCTCAGGGTTTTTATTCCATGATGTACAAGGATTGCAGAATGAATTCTAACCTAAACCCATTATTTAAGTCAAATTAATTCTCCTAGATGAACTAGATCATACTTGTTTCAGCCACCAAGAAAAATTGAAAACAATAATGCATTCTAAATCCCTGATCCATGGATTTTCAAAAAAATCCCATGCCTAATGCTGTCAATCAGGTTTCTCCCAAATCTGCATTCAAACCATTACATAGATGTCACCAATGGATACAATAATACATGGTTTCATTTTTCAAGGGGACAAAAATATTGATATGATCATTAAATTACCAGTCCAGTACTCACATAAGGATTACTCTGAAATATCCGATGGGGTCACACATACCATCAATATTTCATTACACTTGTCCTCAATCATATATCATAAGGATTCCATCTCTGTCACTAAAAAATGAATTGTTTTTAATTATCTATATCAACATATATATTACACTCTCTAAACATAGTTTGTATGATATCATGATATTTTGAATGATCTAAACTATATTAAGAGTACACTAAGATCCTATACAAACCCATTCATGGTCCATATACATGAATATCATGACATTGATAAAAATTATATTGGTAGACATGTATAACTCTTTTAAGACACACTCTATAAAAATATGATATACTTTAACAAACACTGATGACCACGACTCCCGACCATGTGTTACTAGTTTCAAATATGGGTTAACTACCTCAGGAAACCCTAAAACGCTAATCATACTCCTACATAAAATTTTAACGGGATATGGTTCCAAACTTACACATCATATTTTACACAATACATAGAAGGTACAATTACCTAACCCTAAAAAGATGATCATCAAATAATTTTTCAATACTATATATACTAAATAACTTAATAGTTTTGATGTTTAACAAATGATATATTAATTAAGATATCAACCATGACACCTTAGATATTAATGTAACGATGATTTTTAAAGAAAAACCCTCAAAGTCCAACCATGACTCACATAAGTTATCAATGATTGGGTAATCAACCAACCATCTATCATGGATTTCACCTTTTAATAAGATACGTGATACTAAACTGTATGAATCCCATATCACTTATTCATTTTAAACCTAAATCAAACTTATAGACTCAGTTAAAACGCAAATATGAGTTTTTAATCTCATTATGATGTCCGAGAGATAATGACTCAAATCATCAAACCCATTAGATTTTATAATCCATTCTGACCATTTTAATTTGGTCCATTGTGGTCATGTTTCCTATACATGGAATGAAAATATTTAAATAATCATCATGATACTCCACACACTACGATTAGCATCAGCATCATTTTCTTTAAATGGAACTCACCCCATGGAACACACTCTATCCACCACCAAACTAGTTTTTCAGAAATAGATAACATGCTAATATCCTAAATCAAGATGAATGGAAATAATGGATAGCCACATAAAAGCATGATAGTACATGTTTACACTTAATGTAATTCATGTAACACCTACAAATTAAGGTTCATGCATGACATTATTATCAGGTATAATGTTAAAAAGAAAAATGATCGGTAGTTATATCACACGTGATCCTTTTTAAAATGTTACCATGGGCACTACCATAACTTGTATTTATTATGATGGATCAAGGCTACATCACACTCACAAAGGATTCACATCTAGTTCATTGTGATATGAAGATAACCCATAAACAAAACCATATCCCACTCATGAGCATATTTTATAATTGTTCCTCAAACAAAAATGTTTAAGGCTTCACACAACCCTGTTAGTCAAAAAAATTAATATTTAATAAGTCGGTTCTTTACATGATGGGAATCATGTGTAACAACATGTGATATTGTGATATCGAAATATGATAACATGTAAGATACATTACTAACATGTGATAATGTATGCATAGATCAAATATGTATCATGATATCTATATGAATATTAATAGGATGATGAATCTAAATTCATACACTTTTAGAAAATATGGAAGGTCACATGGCCATTAAAGTGTAAAACTATTGCTGAGAGACATAAAACATTATGAATTGTAGCATTTTTTGATGATCACATCCTTCAAAAGGATCAACTTACTGAACATCCATTCATCTAACTGAGTGTTTCATTTCATCACAATGAGTCCAGCATGGGATCAACAAAATCCAAACAAGTCATCTTGTTAGAAACTAAACAAAATAATTTTCCAAATCTTTTATATCATATGGTTGTAAAAAAACTATATATCCTATTAGTTCTCATAAGGTATCAAATCGTATACCATGTTATAATGTAAAATGTTACCAGTACATTCAACCTAACTACTTTTTCAAACATAAAATATTAACCCTTTAGATATCCTTAATAAAATTTCATGTTTCCATTCCAGGAAAATGTCAATACAACATTATTGTTGACCCCTATCTGAGGAATCAATCTATAAACACCTACAAAATGTTTTCTTTTAAGGCATATATTCAATTATCATATTAAAAAATTTAAGGAAGCATATGTATAAGGGAAATCAAGTACTAATTATAATGAAAATAAATTTACAAATATATATAGTTATTCATTTAAATGATTCAAATATACATTATAAGAAAATTATCTCATATTTTACATTATCAATTTATTTATCCTCAAATACTCATAACATTATTCATTAGATAAAATTTCACCCACATGATATAGAGGAAAACATAATTTATGTTTAATTTTTAATTATTATTAAATGGATCATCATATCAATATATATAAAAATATAATAGCTTTGTCATTTAATTTAATGGGTATTGGTCAGGTAAGATGGAACCATATATTTATATAAAACACTATATAAGTTGATATTGAAACGTTAAATAACTATCCTTATAACAAAAGAATACTTGAAAGGGTTTAAGTACCATATAATGTAATATAAATAGTGATCCATGAGGGTACCATTATTCTAATGTGGGATTAAATATATGGTAATCCATTCCGAATTTATGGATTCAATGATCTATAAATTACAATTATTATCCCATTTAATTGAAACCTATAAACTATGAAATATCATAACGTCCCTAATGGTTTTATCACACATGCAATAAATTGAAAAACTCACCAACAAGTATCGATTTAAGCATATAAGGACTCAATTTTACAGGTTTTTATATCAATGTTATGAAGTTACACGACTTAATCTATTGTAATTGATGATTCATTTATTTCACATCCATATGAAATAAGTTTAATTTACTGATGAAAAAAAATTACTCTTTTCAAAATTTTAATTTCTAGATCATATCATTGATTTAATTAATCACAATTTAATTAAAAAGAATTCTAATATCGAGATTTGATGCAAACTAAAATTTGGTTTGATGTAGAAACATTATTTAACTAACAATATACCATAATCATCAAATGTATGGCTATCACATAAGTATGGTATAAAGATAATATATCTAAAAAATCACTAAAGAATGTCGTACAAACAATCATGTAATGTAATCACAGAGGCATGTTACACAGATAAGCACACTAATTAAATTTGAATCCCATGATCTTGAAATGTTGAATACACACACCTGTTATCTTGTTATACCTATACATGAGATAAAAACCAAATATTATTAACTAGTTTAATTAAATAATTCTCTCGTGGTGAAATAATATTCAACTAAAATAACTAAATATAATGAACAATAATCCCTTCCTTGACAACCTGATATTTTCCCATGTGTGTGGGTTGTTCAGACCAAGACACTATAGCACCTAGATTTTTTTATGAAAAAATTTATTTAAATATTTTTTATTCATCAGTAGGTTTCTTTGAACATAATTTTGAGTTTCAATAAACCTATATATTACCTTATTATAAAATTTATGTTATAAACTAGTTGTTACATTAGTGGGAATAATTATAACTAAATTATGAAAATTCATTATAAAAAATATAAATAAATTACATATTTTTATTTTTGAGTGAATTAATCATGGAAATGAAATTAAAAAGATATATTTGTTTTATATACATAAGAAATGTTTTTGATATTCATTCAATGGATATTTTATTCATAGGTTATGAATAAAACCCTATTTGATGTATTTTTAAAAAAAATGTCATTTTTACACATTTGAATGGAAAAACCATTTTTAATTAAGATTATTTCACTTTAATAATTCATATATGACAATATAAAAATACTATTTTCATTCGGGATATAAAAATATAATTTTAATAATGTTTTGATATTTTTCTAATAAATTTAATATTTTAATGAATAGTAAAAATACAATAATTTTTAATTAAAACAGAAATTTTCATTGAGATGATTTTGATGGTTAAATTATCATATTTAATGGTTATAAAGTATAAATATAATATGTTTAACCATTTAATATAAATTTTTAATAACATTAATTTGACAATGAAATCATGGGAAAAACATTTCAGTCTTTTGAAATATTTTATCTTTTAAAAACCACTTTCTCAACAAAAATATTAATTTTAAAATAATTAATAAAAATTACGTGTTTTGAATTTTGAAAAATGGATTCAATATTAGGAATCCCTAGTTCTAAATTATGTTAATAAGATAATTTTATATTTGGGAAATTTGAATAACCACTTTGGAAATTTTTTATTACTATGGTTAAAGGTATATCTGGTAATTAAGGGTAAAAATAATAGTATAAAGTTACTTTAACACCTATAAAAATCCTATTGGATGACTAAATTTCACCCTTATAGTATATTTTTTTAAAATGAATCACATTACGCCGACTTACCAATGAAAATGACATGAATGTAATAAAAAATATTGAAATGGAAAAAATGTCACAATCTCATTATATATAAGTATATTAATTTTTGTATTTGGATAACTAAGAGTTAATTAGTCAATAGATAATATTAGGAAAGCTACAAATTAACTACATCATAGTAATTTATTTATAATTTTTTAGATATTTAATAACTACAATTAATTATGACATAATAGTGTTGTTGAAATTATTTTATAAATAAAAATATCATATAAATGGTTATAAAAATATTAAATGAAATATCACGTAAACTAATTAATGTTATACAATAATTTTATAGGTTCATATTACCTTTTAGGATAGTATTGTTCGAAATTATATTCTGTTTGAATATTATTTAATTTTTAATAAATGAATATTGTCAAAATTGACAATATTGACATTTTATAAACTTATCATTTTATTACATTATTTAAAAATATTAAATATATTTAAAAATTAAAAAGGTATAACTATAAGGTTTAAAATGGAATAATGTATCTATTTATGGTCAATTAACACCACATAATTAAATATTCACTATAATTACTTATTTAGAATGTTATTACCAAAATTAAAATTTAATAGAATAACTAAGTGTCATTTAAAAATATAGTGTTTAAATTGAAAAAATAAGTTATCTAGAATTTATTGGTTTATGATATTAAAACCCTATCACATCTAATATTTGAATTTGGGTCAATTTTGTGGTTTTATTGTAGTTTTTTATTTTATAATAAATTAATATTTTTGAGAGTTTCCTAAAGTACCCCTCTCCCCTCTTATAAAACGAAACCCCTTTAATCTCATATTTACAACATTTTGAGCACTCAAGATCAGTCAAATACTACAAATTCATCTTATAAACTTCCCTATTTACATTCTATAGTTTTTTTTCTTCTCAAAAGACCATATCTAGTGAACTAAGAAGAAATTTTAAGGAGGCACGTCGAGGAAGATGTAATTTCTTTTACAGATTCTTTCAAATTTCGTTCATCTTCTACATCATATTATTTAGCTGTTTAATTATAAATAAATAAAAACAATTTTAATTACATACTTATATGTCATTATAAATATTAAACAACCCTATTTCACCTTCTATATATCCTATGAAAAATGAAATCATCACACATGCGTACGTATGACTTACCGTGTCCACACCGTGGTGTAATCTATTTTTCCCCATAACCTTACTTGGATGTGTATAATTATCGATATAATAACTCTATATTAATAATATGACATGATAGTAATTTTCAAATACTATAAACCATCCAATTGAATACCATTTAGCAATTCTGGGAATGATATCGTCCCTCGTGTGTACGCATGGATTATCATCTCCATGGTGAAATGTGATTCATTATACAGAATCATTATTAAACCATGTTTATAAAAATGAATTGAATTAATAAATATGATATATATTATACTAATAGCATGATTAATATTATATAACTAGCACCTAAAAATGGGAATAACAACTTATCCAAATAAACATACATAAGAACATAAACCGATTAATACCCGAATAACGAGTAACAATGAAATTTTACTAACAAATGAATGTATAAATAATCATAAATGTTATCATAAAAATGATTATGATTTTAGAATAAATCAAAATAATTATTTGAATAATTATATTGTAGGTTTGGATACATACGAAGCATATCAGACCTAAGGTAAGGGATAATTTTACAATCTCTTTTTTATCTGAGATTGTTTATATGTAAGTGTTATTTGGGGTATATTTATCATGAACTTACATATTTTCAAATAATGTAATATGATTTCTATTATTATACTATTTTTTAATTTTAATATTACACTTTGGTAAATAAATATTGTATGAAAGTAATCTTTTTTCATTTTATGATTTGAGGTACTTTTTGACTTTTCTAGCAAAAGTACGAGGAGAATGTTTTTTATATTATACAAAATGAATAGATTTTTTTTACAGTTTTGTGAATCCATATTTACATGAATATTTCCCTACATGATTCCATGATTATTTTCAAAGAATGTTTATCTTTAAAAGTGTAGGGAAATTTGAGAAATAATAATTTTAAAGACGAAATGATATTTTCCAAAATAATTAATTTAATGTTTTTTTATCAAAACTAGTTTCCATATAAAATGATTCTATTAAAATGGGGTTATGTTTATATATCTATTATTAGTATGATTTGATTGTGTTAATTATGGAATGATATTTTATATGGATTATGTTATGATGGAATGATGTTTAGGAAACCCATTTTATTTCATGGGTTATGGTATGGGGGATGCTTTTATGTTTTTTGTGGAACAGATAATAATGGTTTCATTATTATATGAGTGTGTCATATATTTCTCCAATGATATAGGTAAATATTTATATCTCAGGATATATTCATGTCTAGAACATGAAGTAAATATGGTTCAGTAATACAGGACTAGAACGAGGAGGGAACTCAGTTTAGTAATGGACTTTGTCTGCTCTTATGGTCTTGGAAATTAGCCTTGAATAATATGATATGATTTTCTATGATTATGTGTGTATGCCAAAAAATTTAATTTCTTATGTTTTGAATATTGGGCTTACATTTCACTTATATTATTTATCCCATGACATGATATTATGATATTTTATACACAAGATATGATTTTCTAATGTTCTGTTCTTATAAATATTATATGCTTGATATTTCCTTTATTTACCCTTACTTAGAATTTGATTTCAAATTTTTATACGTTTTTTTTCAGAACAGGAAGAAGGATATTATGTACGATATTCCAAAAATGAGTCTAGTTGTGAAAAAATAAATAGGAGACAATGTGGATGTTTTATGAACCATTTTTTTATTTTTCACAGTTTCTAAAGACACTATATTAATATGTCCTTATTGTGTTTTTGTTATATTTTTTAATCAATTTACTTTAATTCTAATGAAATATCAATTTATGTAAGGTATGGGTCATTATAGTTGGTATCAGAGGAAACGTATAGTTAGCCTTTGGAAACAAGGTTGAGAAAGCCTTAATAATAACCATAAGGATTTGTCTAAGTATAGGATACAATCCGAGGGTTTCTAAAATGATGATGAATATCCTTGGATAAAACCTAACGTGTCCCAAATTGATGTTTTATTTTTTATTATGTGGATTTACTATTATGATTAGTGTTTCTCACACTATGATTATTGGTTTTTGTCAATGGCTAGAACCTGAAGGAAATGCGTTAATACTGAATGCGACATGAATGAAATGATTGTCCTGGAGAAACCGCTTGTTATGGGAGATGGAATGAATAAACATGTATCCATGAATACACAACATTCTCAAGATATGAATTATTCATGACTTCCAAACGAGTAATGGAGGGAGACCCATTATGTAGATTCCTTAATGAGAGAACGTCCACCTCCATTCAACAAGTCTTCTGATCCATTAATGGATGAATAGTGGATCAATACAACTGAAAATATTTTTTAGTTCTACAATGTTATGAATATGATAAATTCATCATAGTAGTATATAATTTGGAAGGTGAATCTAATCATTGGTGGAATATTGTCAAGAAAACGAGGCAAAGAGATGAAATTGAGTCCATGTAATGAGAAAAGTTTAAGAAATTATTTTTCAATAAGTATATTATTAGTATTCTTCAAAAAATTGAAAGTGAATGATTTCTATGATCACAGGAAAAATAATTATGAATATGTTGTTAACTATGAAGAAAATTTTACAAGACTTGGAAGGATCACTTTTTGAATTTTTTTTCAACCTATGAATAAGATAGACTGATTTTTTAATGGATTAAAACCAATTCTTCGAAGGTAATTAGCCATAAGGGACATCAATAGCTATGAGAAAATGGTTCGATGTTCTCTCAAGGATGAAATAAATATTAGAGTAACCCACCATTCAGATGGGGTTGATATGAAGAGAAAATAGAATTCAAATGAAAATCTAAAAAAATCCATTAAAAGAAGATGAGTTTTCCCTAATGATAAAATTTTGGAAAGAAACACGGTGGAAATTGTCTTAAAGGAACTAGTAAATGTTTTTTTGTGGAGAAGAAGGCCATCAGAAAATTGAATGCCTATGTGATTGGAAATTTTTTTCTTCTGATGCAACCAAAGAAAAGTTAACACAAAATTATCCTCCTACACATAAATGTTACATGTGAAAGGAAATGGGTCATTATTCCAATCAATGTCCAAATCCTGGGGTTATTTATGATGATCGATGTCAAAAAACCCTTAGGGCCAAATACAAAGGAAAGTCACATTCAATTATTGTCAGTGACATGGTGAGTGATAATAAAGTGGTAATAGGTAAACTTACTATCCACTCTAAGGTCCCAAATGTGTTATTTGATTCTGTATTCACCCACTCTTTTACGTATGATTAATTTTCTATAGGTATTTCCATATTATATCAAAAATTAGATGTTCAGTTAGCTGTGACAACTCCTAATGGAACAAAAGTCACATCAAAGATTATAATTCTTTTCCAGTTGAAGTTTGTGGGAAAGTGCATCATGAAAATCTAGTGATCCTTCATATAGTGGAATTTGATGTGATGCCTAGAATGGATTGGATTTCTTTATATAGATCTAATATCAATTTCCCAAGAAGGGAAGTCACATTTCATAATCCAGATCCATCTATGATCATATATCGCTGCAAGGATGAATAGAACCTTCTAGTTGAAATTTCATCCATATAATGGGTAATGATTCCAATAAATGGAATTTATTTATCTCATGTAGTTGGGGATAAAATCACAATTAATAATATTCCCATTGTATTTGATTATGATGATGTCTTTCCAGAGAAAATTCCAAGTCGTCCACCAAAGCATGATGTTGAGTTTTCAATATAACACATATTATGTGTTTTGCCTATTTCAAAGAAACCATATAGAATGGAACCAATTAAGTTGTACGAATAAAAAAAATCCAAGAGAATCATGATAAAAGATTAATATTACCTAGTGTGTCACATTGGGAATACCTTATTATATTTTTTTAGAAGAAATATGGATCAACAAGACACTTCATTTATCATCGAAAACATAATAAGATCACTATCAAGAAAAATATCATATTCCCCATATTGATGAATTATTTGACCAACTATACGAAGCTCAATACTTTTCCAAAATTGATATTCATTAAGGATATCATCAATTAAGGGTCTAAAAGGATGATATACCAACAAAGACATTCAATACATGACATGAACACTATTAATTTATAATGACTCATTTTTTCTTACTAATTCCAATTCATTATTCATGGATCTATTGAATAGAGTCTTTAGGAACTATCCTGATCAGTTTGTGGATGTATTTATCGATTATATTATTTTCTATACAAATATCAAGGAAGAACATGACGATCACATGATAAATGTATTGATGATTCTAAGAAAGTATAAGCTTCATGAAAAATTTTCCAAGGGTGAATTTTTGCTTCAAAAATTATCATTTTTGTGTCACATAATATCAATAGAGAGGATATCTATGGTTTTAGTAAAAATAAAGGTTATTTAATGATTATTGAGAATAGCAATGACAACTGAGAACCAATGTTTTCTTGCTTTGGATAGATATGATCGACATTTTTTGAAATTTTTTTCATAATTATCTAATCCACTCACTATGATGACTTGTAATGGAGATATGTTATTTTGAAAAAAGGAATGTAAATATAATTTCAAAGAGCTAAAGCGAAGGCTAGCCAGTGAACCTGTGCTCACACAGCCTTATAGTGGAGAAAGGTTTGTGATCTATCATGATGTATCCAAGAAGGGGTTGTGGTGTGTTCTCATGAAAAATAAAATGGTTATAGCTTATGCCTCAAGACAGTTGAAAATCCATTTGAAGAATTACTCAAGTTATTATTTGGAGTCAGCTGCGGTAATCTTTGCATTAAAGATATGGAGGCATTATCATTATGTTGAAAGGTATGATATATATACATATATAAAATGTTTAAAATATAATTTCATGCAATAAAATCTGAATATGGGCCAAAGAAGATGTTTTGAGTAGGTTTAATATTATGGGTGGTCAATACATTACCACCATTGGAATGAAAACAAGGTGGTTGATGCATTATATTGATTAGACCATGCTAGCTTATCCATAATGAGGATCATAAAATATCCAAAAATAATTTGATTTTTATTTCATGGATCTTGAAATTATAATGGATGGGGATAAATATTATCTTTCTCAAATAAATTTTCAACCATCTATTCAAGTGATGAATAAAGAGAAACAGAAGGAAGATGTAGAGTTACAAAATAATCTAAGAAAGTTTTTGGAATTCTTCCATGACTGTGATAAAATAATAAGGTTTAGGAACATGATTTGTATTCCACCCATACCAGAATTAAATAAGGATATATTGGATGAGGATTATATTTTGTCATTCTTTATTAACCCTAGAAGAACAATGATGTATAGGGACCAAAAAGTGTACTTCTGGTGGGATGGAATGAAAAAATATGTGGCCAAATATGTCTCTCGATGCTTGCTTTGTCAGAATGATAAGCCTAAGAGATAGAATTATAAGGGGATGTTAAAAATATTACCAATACCTCAATGTAAAAGAGAAAACATCATTATGGACTATTTCATTGGACTTCCCAAATCGTTCAAAGTCAATAATGATATATGGGTTATAGTTTATAGTCTTACGATGTTGGAACAGTTCATTGATATTAGATAGAATTTCCATCTTGATCAACTTGCCAGGATATATGTAAAGGAAGTGGTAATATTTTTATATAGTTATACTTTCCATTATATCTGATTGGGATCTGAGGTTTACATTGATGTTCCAGAAAAATATTCAGCATGCTTTGGTTACAATGTTATGTTTCAGCACTACTTATCACCCTCAGACAGACAGTCAGTCTTCGAAGACAGTTCACACTCTCGATGACATGTTGAGAGATTAAAATTATGGATTTCTAAGGTTGTTGGGATCAACACTTACCTTTGTAGGAATTGTTTCTATAATAATAGTTTCACTCCAGTACATATATTTCTTCTTATGAGGACCTCTATGGAATGATGTGAAGAACTACAACTTTAGAGGACAAAGTTCTAGAATGAAATCCATTGGGACCTAATCTTGTTAATGAAATGGTAGAAAAGGTTAGATCTATTCAACAAAAAATAAGAGCGCCTTAGAGATGATAAGAAAGTTATGATGAAAATAGAAGAAAAGACCTAGGGTTTGATGTGGGTGATAAGGTGTTCTTATGAAGGTCTCACTGGAAGAGAGTAATAATATTTGGTAGGAAGGGAAACCTAGGCCCTAGGTATATCAGTTCTTCTGAAATACTAGATCTCATTGGGAAGGTAGCTTACCGAATGGATCTTCCACCAAATATATCTCAATTTCATGATGTGTTCCATGTATGTCTCCTGAGAAAGTATATATTTGATCTTTTACATATACTATGATCAGAAGACGTACCGCTGGAGGAAGATATCTCTTATAAAGAAAAACTGATAGAGATTCTTAATCGTAAATAAAAAGTTCTAAGAAACAAGACCACTCGTTTTTTTAAGGTTTTATAGAGAAACCACAAATTTGAAAAATCTACATGGGAACTTGATGATATGATGAGAGAGATGTTTCCTCATTTGTTTGATTCAATGTCACAAATTTCGAGGCTAAAATATAGTTTAAGGGGGGTAGAATGTAACACCCGGATGTTTTTATGAAATGTTTTCTTTAAATAAATTTTATTTATTAATAGCTTTATTTTCACACAATAGTGTGTTTATATAAACCCCATGATTCCATTATTATAAAATTACTGTTACAGCCTAATCTTTAGGTTAGCGGTAATAATTATAACTAACTTATGAAAATACATTATTAAAAATGTAAATCAACTAGATATTTTTATTTTAGATTGAATTTATTTTGGTAATTAAGTTAATAAGATATATATGTTTTATATACTTAATAAAATATATTTCATATTCATTTAATGAATATTTTATTCATAGGTTAAGAATAAAACCATATTTGATGTAATTTTTTTTAAATGGTTATTTTTAAAACATTTAATGGAGAACCAATTATAAACTAATATTTTGAGACATTATTATTTATTATATGAAAAAATAAAAAATTTATTTTTATGTGGGATATATAAATTTACTTCAGATAAATTTTAGATATTTTTTTAGAAACATTAATATTTTGATGAACAATAAAAAATACACTAAATTTTTGTTAAAAAAAACTTTTTTAATCGAGATAATTTTTATAGTTAAATAAAAATAAGTAATGTATTTAATGTAAAAAATAAAATATAATTTTACCATTTAATATAATTTAGGCCATTAGAGTTAATATTTCATTTAATTCATCGGTAATAACATTTTTTTCCTTTAAAATGTATTGACTGTTAAAAACTCTTTTCTCAACATTGGGATTAATTTTGTATTAATTGCTGCAACATTTTTATTTTGAATTTTGAAAAATGGATTCAATATTTTGAATCAGTATGTCCTAATTATTTTAATATGCTACTTTTATTATTGGGAATTATGAATAGAATCTTTGGAAATTATTTTTATTACCATGGTTAAAGATAAATCGGGTGATTAAGGGTATAAATAATATTATAAAATTGCCATTACACATGTAAAAATTCTATTGGATGACTAAATTAGACCCTTATCATCTATTATTTTGTAATGGAGTCACATTATGGACACATACATGTGAAAATGACTTGAATGTAATAAAAACCAACGAGATGTACCATATCTGACAATCAAACTTTATATATGTATCTTAATTTTAAAATATGGATTCCTAGTAGATAAAATAAATTATATATAGTCTCTAGAAATATAAATAAATTAACTACATCATAGAAATATATTTATTATTTATAGTGATTAAATATTTACCAGTATTGATGACAATATAGTGATGTAGAAATTATTTTATTAATATAAATTTCAAATAAATGGTTTTAAAAATATTAATTGATATTTTATGTGAACTAATTAATGTGAACCACGAATTTTATAGGTTAATATGACATGTTGGGAGTATATTAATTATTTTTGTTCTAATTTATATTATCTTGGAATTTTATTTATATTCTAATAAATGAATAGTTAAAAAATTGACACTATTTACATTTTATAAAAAAATATTTTATTAAATTATTTAAAAATCATAAAAAAATTTAAAAAATAAAAATTAGTAATTATAAGGTTTAAAATGTTAGAAGTTATCCATTTAGTTACAGTTAACACCATATTAGTAAATATACATTACCATTTAATATCTAGAATATTATTAAAAAAATTAAAATTTAATAGAATAGGTAAACGTCATTTATAAAGAAAAAGTTTAAATTGAATAAATAAGTAGTCCAAAATTTATTGGTTGATTATATTAAAACACTATATAGTGGGATCATTGATTTTGGGACACGTTTGAGGTTTTTGGGTAGGGTTTTATTCTATTACCAATTAAATTTTTTGAGAGTTTCTTTAAGTGCCTCTCTCATCTCCTATAAATGGGCTCCTCATCCATCCCCCCTACACTCCATTTTGATACTTCATGCATGTAAAAACCCTGAACATTCCTCTTACCAACATTCTGAGTTATCTTATAGATGTTCATGTCTTTCCAATATACCAACTCTAGTGCTATAAGAGGAAATTTAAAGGAGAAATGTCAAGGAAGAGGTAATCTCTTCTACCGATTCATTCAAATTTTTTCTTCTTATACATCATATTATTTTTTTTCTCATTAAAAATTAATAAAAACATTATGAATTATATAATGATATGTTATTATAAAAATGAATCAACCTTATTTCACCTTCTATCCATTCTATGAAAAATGAAATTACAGCGCATGCGTAAGTATGACTTATCGTCTCCACGCCGTGGTGTTGTTTGTTTTTCACCTTCAACGTTCTTTGATGGGTATAATGGTGGAAATAATAACTTTATATGATTAATATAACATTATAATAATTCTGAAAAAATATAAACCATCAAATTCAATACCATTCACGAATAATGGGAATTATATCGTCACTTGTGCGTACGTACAACTTGCCATCTCCACAATGCAATGTTATATGTTCTACATAATTTTTATTAAAAATGATTATATATATTAATTAAATTAATAAATAAGATATATATTAAACTAATACAATGTTTAAAATGGTATAAAAATAATCTAAAAAGAAGAATAATAACATATCTGACAAAATATACATAAGAACATGAACCTGTTAATACCTGAAAAATGATTAACAATGAAATGTTAATAAACAACTGATCAAAATATAATCATAAATTTTAACATAAAAATTGTTAAGAATATGGAATAAATATGTACGATTATATAAATATTTTCATAGGATTTTCGGATACATATGAAGCATATTGGTCCTATGGAAAGGGATAATTTTACAATCTCATTTTTATCATTGATTCTTAATACGTTACTGTTTTTTGGGGGAATATTTATCTTACACATCCATGTTTTATAATTATGTAAAATTATTTCTATTCTTATAAAATTTTTAAATTTAATTTTAACCATTGGTAATTTTTTTAAATGGTATGATATTAGTCTTTTTTGTTACTCGATTTGAGGCACTTTTTGACTTTTTCAGACAAAGTATGAAGAGAATGTTTTTTTAACTTATACGGAATGAATCAATTTTTAATGTTTTATAATGCCTTATTTACATGAAGATTCCTTTACACAATTTCTAGACTATTTTCAACTAAATTAATATCTTTTAAAATTTCATGGAATTTTGAGAGAGGAAAATGTTTTTGATAACGACATAATATTTTCCTCAAGAATTAATTTCAAGTGTTATGTCAAAATTATTTTCCATCTAAGATGATTTTATTCAAATAGGGTTATGTTTATATCCCTATTATTAATATGATTTGATTTTTTTCATGACAGAATGATATTTAATCTGGATTATGTTATGAAACCATGATGTTTAAGAAACCGATTCTATTTAATGGGTTATGCTATAGTGAAAGTTTTTATGTTTTTGTGGAACACGTAAGAATGGTTTCATTATGAGATGGGTGTGACCTATATCTCCCACGAATTAATTATGTAAAGATTTATATCTCATGAGATAAACATGGATGGAATGACAAGTAAATATGGTTCAGTAATACAAGGCTAGAATGAGGAGTGAATTTGGTTCAGTAATGGAATTTGTTAGCTATGATGGTATTAAAAACGAGTATTGACTAATATGAAATTATTTTCTATGTTTATGTGTACATTCCATGAAATTTCATGTCTTATGTTATGAATGATGGGAATAAATATCACTTCTATGATTTATCCTAAGATATGATATTAGGATCATTTATATAAAGGATAAGATTTTCCAATATTATGTTCTTATGAATATGATATGATTGATATTTACATTATTTAACCTTACTGAGAATCTAGTCTCACCCTTTTGTATGTTTCCTTTCCCCTAATTTGGAATAAGGGAATTGAGTATGATAAGCCAAAACAGATTCTAGTTATGAAGAAATAAATGGTATACAATGTAGTTGTTTTATGAACCACTTGGTTATGATTCGTAGTTTCTCATGACACTATACATATACAATGTTATCATGGTTTTGTTATATGTTATAATTATGTTACTTCAATTATAATTTAATATCAATTTATGTAAAGTATGGGTCATTATAAACACAAAAAAATTATCATGTGATTACATATAAATATTCTGAGGTCTACCATAAAGAGGTAATAAGAAAAATGCAGTCAATCCTCTAATATGAATTTTTTTACTGAACTAGGATCCACTAAAATGGTTCATGAAGCTAGTCAACAACAATGAATTTAATGTTACTTCCCATATTCCAGAGGATGTAGACTATTAAAAAGGGTTTAAAGAAGGTACATTGGGGAGAAAATTCTCGTAATTTCATTAAAAACCAATGGTATAAATTAATATTATAAATTAAATATCAATATAAAATACTAACAGAGAAGTAATAATGAAAAATAAACAAGGGAAACAGTAAATAGTCATACCATGCATGATTATACTTACTCACAACAATTATTCCATCAAACAGTAATAAATATGGACATCACAATTATTATTATAAATGAATGAATAAAAAAATACACAAAAGTTATAGGTATCCTGAGTAAATGTTCGACCCCCAGCTCCTTGTTAGGCTATAGTCCAAACAAGAGTGATAGAAAACATGCAAAATCCATATTTCTAACCTACAACTAAGAGATCTATCAATGTAGTAAACATCGGTCTGAATTAGTTGTGATTTATAATCAATAGGATAGCACCAACATTTTCTAACAAAATACAATTTGTGAGTATTAAATTATGTAGATTTTTCCTATAATAAATATGTTAATAAATAAAAAAATGTACTAAATTCAGGATTAGGATCCATAGATGACGTTAATCCATCCATTCCTACTTCAGCCTAATTAGTAATGTCTCTAAACAAGTCCCATAATGTGTATATATATATATTCATATGTGTAAATAATTATATTAAATTAAATAAATTATTCGTTGAAGAACCAATGCACAAGGCCAAGACATTAATATAAGGATAAAAACATGTATAATTATTTAAATAAGGTACATCTTGCATAGAATTCCCAGATGAATGATTAGGGACACCATGCTAAATGGTTTCAGTTGAAATATAAGGGACACTGGGTCTAGTGCTCTCAATTAAATTGATCACCACATCATGTCAAATATCCTCAGATAAATGATATGGGGCTTCATGCCTAATATCTAATAAGATGATTTAAAGTGTCATTTCAAATATATCATGTTATGGAGTGCCACACTCCATGTCTAATACCCCAATAACATTAAAAAAACAATATTATCATAATAATAATAATTAGTATGTATCATTCCATTTAATATCCTAAATAAGAAACGTAATGTTTTCCAATAATTTAACATAAAAGATGAAAACAAAGGTCACAAGAAAATGTATTTCAAACAATATGATTCATCATGATTTTTTTATAACAACATTACAGACAATATATTGGAATATTTTTAAATATATTCCTTAATACAATTCATCAGGGTTTAATTCATTAATTAATATCAATTTATTCATACTGATTATATTATGTTATTCCTTTATTGTTAAAAAGAATAATGTTTTCATATACCAATGTCTATGTGTTTAACCACATCACTTACCATTAATTTAATATATTAAGGAATCATATATGGAAGTGGTATTATAAAATAAATGGATGGTATATTTAAGTAGAATAGGATAGTGGGTGACATTCTAATCATTTGACTGAACTCACCTTATAGGTTGGTTAATGATGGGTTCATTGAACTCAATATATGTTATGAGGTCTAGGAAACAACATATAGGTAGTCTAAGAACATTATTTAATGCATTTTTTTAGGAGAAATAGAGGAGAAGTCTGGGGGGAGGCGTAACGAATTTTTTTTAAAAAAATGAATATTTAAAAGGAGATACTGGATCATCATTTTCATTATTAAGATTACTTAGTCATCCATTATTTTGGTTTTATTAATTTTTAAGTGATATTAATCATTAGAATAGTCCAAAACCAAGTAAATAGAGTATATGAGTTTCCAATGAAATAACATCTGATATAGAATGACAAATGAAGAAAATAATGAAGTGGGGTTATAGAATTATGGACTTTCATCCTACTCTAACAAAAATGATGGAATCCTAGTCGGAAGTAAGTTGATACATTCCTGACTATATATACATAAGAGGGGAGATAGAGAGGATTCCGGGAATGGAAAATGAGGGGAAATTAGAAGGAAAAAAATGATAAATGAGGCAGGGGAAATGGGAAATTACATCCTGTTTAAATATCCAAATGGTTTTGACACATGGTTTTTAAAAACATAAACCAACAATAAAGATTAAGTATCTAATGAGACAACCCATTACTTTTCTAGGTCCATAGTTTAAAAAAATTTACACAACCTGTGTGGTACCCCTATTTATTTTTCTACAGAAAACTTTCATGGTTGTATGACCATTAGTGCATGGTTTGAAAAAAAACCATTTCGAACCCTAAAAATTTCTTCACAATTATCTATTTCATTCCCTATGGTTTAAAAAAACCATATACATCATCAAAAATTGTCATATTGTTTGGTCACATGTTCGTGCTTACCATGTAAAAATTGTGCACTTATGGTTGCCTCTATCTAAATTTTGTTCCAAAATATTGAATCTTATGAAAACCATAATAACATTCAAGAAAACATTCATTCCATAAAAACCATCCAAATTAATAGTTTTTATCTGTTCCAACTCTATAAATTACATTCTGAATCTATTTTTAAGATTTTTACTCTCCACCAAACTAAAATCTCAAATTCTTGTGTAAATTTAATATCATCCAAAGAACATGATTTTAAAATCATGAAAAAAACTCATTTAAATTTATAAATATAACAAAATACAATAAATATAAAATTTCCCTCTCATTAAGGTTTATTATCCCTCAAAATTTACCTAGTGTCTGTTTCCCCTATGGGATGGCTTAGGGTATACAATGTATTAGAAACTTATAACACTTATTACCTTTATTTTATCTCTTATAATATCTGGATATTGACATATCAACATTTA
This sequence comes from Viscum album, assembly GCA_963277665.1. Classification (NCBI taxonomy): domain Eukaryota; kingdom Viridiplantae; phylum Streptophyta; class Magnoliopsida; order Santalales; family Viscaceae; genus Viscum; species Viscum album. The sequence continues at coordinate 2,106,166,513 of OY728165.1, forward strand.
GGTTCACTTATTATGCAGTTTTACTTAATATAATATATATTATTTGTCCTCAATTGGATAGTATGATTAATGTAAATGGGGATACCTGAAATAACCTATTTCACCCATAATAGGCTATATCAATGGTAAAGGAATAAATATTGCGTCATGCCCAAAAATAAATTATTTTAAATCAATAATTATTGGGTTCTTCCTAGGTCACCCCATAATGAGACTCACATCCATATAATGATTATGGATATCTCACTACTTTCTAAGGGTCCCTATCTCAAACATTCCTTCCAATGAGCACTACTAGTGGAAAGGATCATCCCAACACAGTTTATAGACATATAGGTCCATTATAGAGAAAATCCTTCATGGAATTAATCCATATATATGAATGGATTCTCTATTTAGGTCCTATTGGTCCGCACATTCACAATCTCAAAAAATATCTTCACAACTCTATATTTTTAACATCCTACCACCCCAGACTAGAAATAGGTGATCAAAATTATGGCCACCCCTATACCTTATAAACACCACCTAAAACAACTTACGATAAATACTATTACTAGGGGTGTAAGTTGGATTCTTGGGGAGGTTTTACCAATAGATTCAAATTGAGAATAATTAGAATAAATGAGTAAATATCATTTATATCAGAGTACATATAACTAACTAAATTAAATGAAAGAAGTAACGAATGTAAACGTGAAAGATAATTAAAACTAATGAAACAATGGAATTAAAAAAATTCAATACATTAAATATATGGATACTAACTAGGAGATTCCAATACATAGAACAAAATAGATGAAAATAAATATACTACCTCCTTGACCACGCCAAGATATATCTCATCTAGATCTATGGAATCATCACTTAATCCATCTCGAATGATGAAGCTATCCAAGGTGTCAACATAGAACTAGGGCAATAATAAGCATGTTATTTATTCTTATGTTCCCATGCCCCATGGTGGTTTGATCATGGTTTCAGTACAAAAAATAGTATGGAACTATAAATTCTATCTCATAACTACTAATATATGCATAAAAATGTGCACATGAAATTCTCTAAAAAAATATACAACTATCAAAAAATAAACAAATAACCAAAAATACATGCACCATCCAGATGCCATAATTTCATTATACATGTAATGAAATCATTCCATCCACGATATCATAAACCTCCCTTACAACAATTTTATCAAAAGGGAACATACCTAAATGTATCACATATCAACAATATATTATTTTTCTCATCTAGGAATTTTTTATAAGTATCAAAGCACTATTATATGAGAGTATTCTCATCATAAAATATTACCCAATAAGAAACACCTACTATAATGGAGGTTTATAATCAGGTATAATCCCTATAAGTACACCAAACTAGGGTAATTATCTTAGAAATATCCAATCCTATATACTGAATCAACTCCGAATCGATATCAACATAGTCCCAACAAATAGTATCATTTAAAAACCCACTCGGTAAGTTTTCATTTCATAAGTAAAAACACCCCATGGTGTATTCAATAACACAATATGATACCACCCATATTGGTATCCATATATTATGAACCTTTTAGAACTATCCAATTAGATTCTATAAAATAAAACCTATATATACTAGGAATCCTAGGGACCTGGGGTTGGAATCCTAATGTCCCATGAATTATTGAGTAGATCAAAATACATATCCAAGAATGATACTCTGGGTAACATAAATGATAGAACCGTGTCTCTGTTGGAATATAGGTTGGGTCCTATAAGACATGTATTGGAACCTCTAGCTATATAAAGAATAAAAAATTATTCTCAAAATAAAAAGAAGGGGTTGGGTGAATGTATAATCCCCCCGACTCTATCCAAAAACCCTTTCTCACATCATATTTATCTTTTCTAAGGTGATTCATAGTTCCATCTTCACAAAATTTGTATACTCCCACAGAAGGAAAATTATTCATGAAGGTACCTGCATGGGTCCCTTAGGTCACATTATATTAGAGGAACCCTCCTATGGGTCCTCTGTATGGGTCCACATCTTAGATCAATAGATGATTCCCAACAAATAGTACTTACATAGACACCATGATTCAGACAAAATAGAAACACCATCTATGTGGGTTACATCCCACTAATAATAGTTTTCAGATTGTACATGAATCATATTATTTTTCAAGGTCACCAAAGGTTGTTATACTCATCCATCATGTCATCCATAGCCTATTCTCTGATCACCTAGTGAAAGTATGTTTGCAACCGAGGCCTCATACATCAGCGGTCGAGGAAAACCATCCAGTACCATGGAATAGTAGGGACAAGGAACATTATGAATCAAATTTGAGGTGTTTCAATTTAATTAATTAATTAATTAAACAAGTCAACTAATATATTAATTTTTTGTAGCTAAATTAAATTAAAACTCTGATCACCTTAGTTGTGAGACAACATTCTTTAAACATAAATCCAATTCATAATTTACACAGTTGAAATTACACATTCCATATACAATTACCCAGTGATTTTCATTTATCTCCATGGGTCAGATGCTTTTCCAAGCCCTATTGAAGTTGACATAATCACCTGGATACCAAATTAATGAAATGAAATTTTACAAAATTAATCATAAAAATTATAAATAAATTTTCAAAAAAAACCCAAAAAGAAAAATATGATAGAAAATAAATTGGAAGATCATAAAATAATGGAACCATGACCAAATTATAATCAGATACTAATGGAATATCCCCTAACATATTAGAGTAAAAATCCATAACCACAATTCCATGAATTCATCATGTAATTTACAATTTATGGGAAACCCGTAATAATATCAATTGATTATTGTACCAGTATGAAAATGGAGTGAATTAACATATAGATATCTTATTAGGATCTCATCTATAAAGACTAAAAAACCCCATGAGAGATGGGTAACTCTACGATGCTCTGGTGGAATATCTAACAAAAATGAAATTGAAGCACATAAAAATTACAGAGAAGGGATAAAGACATCAATGAGATCCAACAATGGATGGATAAAAACCTATAACATTAATGATTGTATAATGAATCACCCAAATAAGGCTGATAACAAAGGGGGGATTTGGATCTCGTCTATAAGGGTTGTGCACACACAGAGGTGGAGTATGAGAATGAAAAGAGTGATTCCCTATATAATTCCCACTTGGTAAAAGAGGTGAAATCCCTCATTGGGGAGGATGATTGGTTTGGAATCACACTTTTTAGAACCATGCACTCACTGTGTGTCCAGAACTACCAAAATATAGATACCCTACATGATTATGGTGTATGAATATACATTCCATGAGTTGATCATGTTATTTTTCATTAGATTACTATAGAGCATTTAGAGTACTCAAGGGCCCTACCAAATGGTTTTAGAATTCAACTTCTTATAAAATTTATTCCACATTTTCTTGGTGTATGGTCCATAATAACCATGTTCTAATTATGTTCCCTTTACTACATCCACAATGTTGGAAACACTATATCAAAAACCACCCTGACACCATGATTCCCCCACATACAATATGGGACATCATACTAAGTACAAATTGGATCATTTGAGGGGTTATAAAACTCATAATTTCATTTTGAAGAGTAATTCAACATTTTGCATATAAATCAAAATTAATGATCAAATCCTTAGGAATTTTAACGTCTTATACCTACATGGGTTATAAGGACACCCAAATATAACAAAACTCATCCAAGAGAATGTTATTATTTAAAATTGGGATTTAATACTTTTCCTGTTTTATTTTTTTAATTATTTTGATAAATTATAATTTCATCCCATCTAAATAAACTCTAATTTTTAATATTATTACTTAAATAATTGTATTTTATAAATGAAAATTTTTTATACTATTTTACAAAAATTATAGAAGATCTTGTGTTATTATTGGACTATATTTTTTATCTGAATATGACCTAATTAATTTTATATTTATCTGTTTTATTAATTTTTTTAATATTATAATCATGAAAATATATTTTTTATTTTATTTTTGTTATTTATTTTTATTTCGTTAAACTATCTATATTTTAAAATCAAGAATTTAATTTTTTATTTTGTTATCTTTTTTATTATATACAGTTTAATAATATATATATAAATATTTAAATACAATAAAATTATATCATTATATATAATATAATATATATAGGGGTATACTATTCATCATTTTCATATCACTTTCTTGACTGCATATAAATGTTCTATAGATTGACTTTATCTACACTCTTTAAAATGAAGCTGCTAATGTTTTCCACATCCAAAATACCACACCATTAAAATAATTGGTTTCCGCATATAAAATAGCATGAAAAAGTTACAGGTACGACAACCTACCACAATTTTTTTGCTTTATATCTATCACCATGATAGCACAATAACATCCATCAGCAAGATCTATATCCACACCAACTATTAATCAATAACAAATTCATCTATATTCATCATCTTCTTTTCTACAACATAGAGAAACGAAAATGACTGAGTATCCACAATAGTTCTAAGCTATCTCTCTATTTATCAGATTCCAACTTCATTGGGGACTCAAACTACTCACTAACACGTAAGATACCTAAAACATCACTCCATGAACATTCCATTTATTGAAAAATGAAACCACTAGAGTTTTTTTTTTACCATAACATGAAGTGGTTTCAAAACTTATAATGGATTAGTTTTTATTTACCCTAAGGCTGTAACACCCGAAACATTTATGAGAAATATTTTGTTTTTATTTTATATAAATCATCAAAGGAATATTTCAATATACAGAACACTAGCTTGGCTTGCTTTACATTCAACTACGGCCTTCCTTGATAGCTTACGTCGTATGCAATACCGAGTTTCACTAAACAACGATATGCTATTAAAATATTATTAAAACTAGCCATTGTGAATAGTAATAACCATTTTTTGAAATTTTTTAAATTTCATAATTCGAAATGTACTTCATTTTTGGATTTGGAATATCGAAATTATCCTAAGGTGAAATTTTGGTATTTTTCTGAAAACAGTCAATTTTTTATGAATAGTGAAAACACTAGGTTACTATTTAAAAACCGACTTTTTATTTAAATAATTATTTATTTTATTTAAATTTATTTTAGGTTAAAATTGATACATAATACCTTAATAAGTTCAATTCAATTCATTGGAGTCATTTTATAATAATTTTAGATATATAAAAATTTTATTGAACTTTTCACCGTCTTTTACCCACCTCCTAGGAGAATTTGGAAATTCACATAAAACTTAGTTTTACCGCTTCTGTGAGTGAAATTTCAAAAATTCAAGAGACACGATTAATATCAAGGACTAAAATGTGGTTCAATGAGATGAATATAATTTTTGGTGAATAGTAACTATTTACTTTTTTTACCACTGTTAAAAGTATATAGGGTAATTAAGTGTAAAAATGAAAATTTTATTACCCTAACACATGTAATAATTCTATTGGATTGGTGTAATTAGACCAAAAACAACCTTAGGAATTAAATATGACCATTTAGGCCCAATTGGATTTGATTAGGACATTTATTATTAATTTATTTAAAGAAGGGTTAAAATAGTTAAAATCAAAGTTTAATAACTAAATCATTTTTAATATAGAGTTATACATAAGATAAATTCGACTATAAATTTTAATTATAATTCTAAAAAAATTTCCCACATAATGATATTTTATTTGTAATTTTTAGAGATTATATAATTTAATTTATTTATGACACAATGATGATGCATTAATTATCTTATTAAAGAAATATTGACATTGTTGATATTATAAATACCCAAATAAATGTAATTTGAGACTTTATATGAATTAAAATACATTTCTAGGTTAATATGATATTTTAGTATTGATTTAATTAACATTTTTTGAACTAACCATTCTGTTATGATTTTCACAAAAATCAATTACCAAATAGGGTCAAAATTAACATAAAACAGTTTTTTAAACAAATATTATATTATTAATTGTTATTTTATGCATAAAAATATACGGTTCGGCCAAATGACTTATATAAGGTTTTTTATATTAATAATATACATCTTGGGGTTCGTTTGTCTTGTTATAGTATGTTTATTAACCTTATAGTGTAAGAAAACAAGAAGACACGGTAAAAGTAAAATTATTTAACTTAAAGTTAAATCTAATTGATATGGTTAAAATAGATACCTAAACATTTCTAAATTCTATTGGATGAAATTATTTCGAACCATCCCCACCTTATCTTTGAGATAAATTAATTTTGAGCTATTAAAAACCGAATATGGCTTTATAATAAAATAATATTTTTAGTTTTTCCAATGGGGCCCCTCTCCTCCCTTATAGAAGGGAACCTCCTCCCTCTCTTGCTAACACAACATTGAGCCTTAATTCTAGGAACAACCCTGCCAAATTCTCTTCTCCACTTCCCTAAAAACATCCTAGAGGTCCTGTTACTATTCAAAGACCAATTTTAGTGCCCTAAGTGTAGGTCTCAAAGAGGCGCTTCATGGAAGAGGTAATGTCCGTTACCGATTCTTTCAAATTTTTTTCTTCTTCCACTTATTCTTCATTAGTTGTTTCATTATTAAGTAATAAAATAAGTATAACTCATATACTTATATGTTATTATAAGTATGAAACAAGCATATTTCACCATCTATCCATCCTATGGAAAACGAAATCACCGTGGGTGTGTACATACGGAATACCGTATCCACGCTGTGGTGTAATATATTATCCACCACCACCTTACTTGGATTGGTATAATGGTGTAAATAATGACTATATATGATTATTGTAAATTGATATTTATTCTAAAATATTATACATACACTCTGATAAAATTCCACGATCATGGTAATAATATCATCGCTCGGGCGTACGTATGGAATACTGTCTCCACGATGTGATGTGACTCTTTCTACATGATCTTTATTGCATAATAATTATATAAATTAATTGAATGAATAAATATGATATATATTACACTAATACCATTTTATAAATGAGGTATCTATAACCTAAAAATAAGAATAAGAATTCATTCAACAAAACACGCATAAGAACAAAAAGCAATAAACACCCAAATAACAAGTAAAAATGAAATATGACTAATAAGAAGCTAAGAATATAACCATATATGATATCATAAAAATATGTATGATTCTGGTATAAGTCAATAACATTATTTAAATCATTATACAGGTGGTTCAGACACTTACGAAGAAAATCAAACCTAAGGTAAGGGAAAATCTCATAATCTCATTTTCATCCGAGATTGTTTATACTTCAGAATTTACTGGGGAATATTTATCGTCCACATCCATGTTTCCTCAAAATGTAATATTATTTCCATCCACCTAAATTTTTTTAAATCCAACTTTACCCTTCGGTGAGTTTTTAGTAAAATATATGAAAGTAATTATTTGTCGTTTTTCGTACGAGGTACTTTTTGACTTTTTCGTCCAAAGTAGGGGAAGAATGTGTTTTTTAACTTATACGGAATGAATGGATTTTTAAAACATTATTTCCATGAATCCTCCTTTACAAGTTTTTAAGATTATTTTTAATCAACTTGTTTTAGTTCAAAATTATATGACATGTTATGAAAGGAATTCTTTTTAAGTAGAATAGAGTTCAAGTGTTTTATCAAAATTATTTTCCATCTAAGATAATATAGGGTTCTATTTATATATCTATTTTTACATTGATTTGATTATGTTATGATGGAATTAATTTTATGATGTCCTGTTATCTTATATAGATTATGTTATGATGGCATGATGTTTAAGAATCCCATTTTTATTACATGTGTTATGCTATGATGTATGATTTACGATTTTGTGGCACACATAAGAATGGTATCATTATGAGATCGTCGAGACCAATATATCCCTCCAATGCACTGGGTAAATATTTATATCTCATGATATAGACATGGCTGAAACGATATGTTAATCCAGTTCAGTGAAATAGGACTGAAACTTGGAGTGAACTCGGATCAGAAATGGACTTTGTCGGCTACGATCGTCTTTGATATGAGTTTTGACTACTAAGAAATGATTCTCTATGATAATGTGTGTATGCCACAAAGTTTCATGTTTTATGTTATGATTATTGGGATTACATTTCACTACTATGATTTATCCCATGTTATGAAATTATGATCTCTTTTGCAGGTTATGATTTCCAAAATGTTATGTTCTTATGAATATGATGTGATTGATATTTCTTTTGTTTACCCTTACTGAGAATTTGAGCTCACCCTTTTGTATATTTTCATTCCCCAGGTCAGGAAGAAGGTTATTAAGTAGGATATTCCAAAAGGGACTCTAGATATGATGAAATAAATGAGAGAAACTATACATGCTTTATGAAACAGTTGATTATGTTTCACAGTTTCTAAAGACACTATAAATATACGGTCCTTTCCTGGTTTTGTTATATGTTGTAATAAGTGTGCTTCAATTCTGAAGTAATAACAATGTATATAAAGTATGGGTCGTTATATTTTGTATCAGAGGAAAGGTATAGTCATCCTTTGGAAACTAGGATGCGAAAGCCTTAGTAAGAACCCTAAGGATAAGTCTAAGAATAGAACACAATCTTAGTGTTTTAAAAATGTCCATGAACAACCTATGATAAGACCTTATGTGTGAAATTTTATTCTTGATTATGTGGTTTTCCTATTATAATTAGTGTTGCTGACACTATTGTTCTTGGTTTTAGTCAATGGCTGGAACCCGAAGGAACCGTGTTAATGCGGAATGCGATGGGCAATGCAATGATTGTCCTCCTGAGCAACAAAACGTTATGGGAGATAGACTGCAAAATCTTGTATCCATGCTCACACAACTTTCTCAATCTATGAATCATGCCGGACTTCCAAACGAGAAAAGAAAGGTGAAACATTCTGTTGAATCCTTCATGAGGCAGCGTCCACCCTCATTCAGCGGGTCTACTGATCCATTAGTGGCTGAACAATGGATCAGTACCATTGAAATGATATTTTCAGTTCTTCAATGTTATGAACATGATATAGTCATCTGAGCAGTTTATTGTTTGGAAGGTGATGCTGATCAATGGTGGAATATTATCAAGAATACGAAGCCAAGAGATGAAATTGAGTCCATGGAATGGGACGAGTTCAAGAAATTATTTTTCAATAAGTACTTCCCTCATATTCGTCGAACAAAGATGGAGAAGGAGTTTCTTGAACTAGAGAAAAAGGATGATGAATCTGTTGGTACCTACGAAGAAAGTTTTACAAGACATGCAAGGTACGCTTCTCGTATTATTATCTGACCTGTAAGTAAGATCGATCGATTTTTTAGTGGCTTAAAACCAAGTCTTTGAAGGGCGTTAGCCATAAGGGACTTCAATAGCTATGAGTAAATCGTTCAATGTGCTCTCAAAGTTGAGATGGAGATTAGAGTAACCCATCAGTCATATGGGTTTGATAAGAAGAGGAAAATGGAATTCAAAGGAAAATCTAAAGAGCACACTGAAAAGAAGATGATTTTTCCCTTATGCTCAATGTGTGGAATGAAACATGGAGGGAGTTTTCTTAAATGGACAATTAAATGATTCAAATGTGGAAAGAAAGGTCATCGGGCATTGAAATGCCGCAATGATGGGAAGAAGATGTCTAGTGATGTGGACAAAGAAAAGGATACACAGAGTGCACCTCCTACACTTCAATGTTATAAGTGCATGGAAATGGGGCATTATGCTAATCAATGCCCTAAAACAAGGGTTGTTGATGATGATCGACGTCAAAAAACTCTTAAGGCTAAAGAAAAAGGAATGTCACATGCAATTTATATCAGTGATATGGAGTACGATAATGAAGTGGTGAAAGGTACACATACCATCCACTCTAAAGTAGCAAATGTTTTATTTGATTCTGGATCCACCCACTCCTTTATTTTTAAAGAATTTTTTAAGGGTATCACTGTATTACCTCAACAATTAGATGTTGAGTTAGCTGTGACAACCCCTAATGGCACAACATTCGCATCAAATGTTAATAATTCTTCTTTGATTGATGTTTGTGGGAAAGTGCTTCCTGAAAATCTTGTGATCCTTCCTATAGTGGAATTTGATGTGATTCTTGGCATTGATTAGCTTTCTCTATATGGAGCTCATAACAATTTCCAAAGAAGGGAAGACACATTTGATATTCCAGATCAATCTATGATCATCTATCGATGCAAGGATGAATATAACCTTCCAATGGAAATTTCTTCCATCTTATGGGTCTTGATTCCACTAAATGAGGGTTACTTATCTCAAATGGTTGGAGAGAAACTCACGAATAAGAATATTCCCATTGTACGGGAGTTTGATGATGTCTTTCCAGAGGAATTTCTAGGTCTTCCACCAAATTGTGACGTCGAGTTTTCAATAGAACTCGTACTTGGTGCTTTTCCTATTACAAAGACACCTTATTGAATGTCCCCAATTGAGTTGCAGTAATTGAAGAAGCAACTCCAAGAGAATCTTTATAAGGGATTTATATGCCCTAGTGCGTCACCTTGGGGAGCACCTGTTCTGTTTGTTAAGAAGAAATATGGATCAATGAGACTCTTCATTCATTATCTATAACTTAACAAGATCACTATCAAGAACAAATATCCCATCACGTGCATTGATGACTTATTTTACCAACTACATGGAGCTCAATAATTTTCCAAGATTGATCTTCGTTCAGGGTATCATCAATTAAGGGTCAAAAGGGAGGATATACAAAAGACAACTTTCCGTACAAGGTATGGCCACTATGAATTTATAGTGATGCCATTTGGTCATACTAATTCACCTGCTATCTTCATGGATCTGATGCATAGAGTCTTTAGAGACTATCTTGATCAGTTTGTGGTAGTCCTTATAGAATATATTCTTGTCTATTCAAAGAGCAAGGAAGAACATGAAGATAACTTGATAATTATATTGAATACACTGAGAAAGGAGAAGCTTTATTCCAAATTTACCAAGTGTGTATTTTGGCTTCAAAAAGATTCATTTTGGGTCACATAATCACAAAAAGGGTGGATATCTGTGGATCCAGCAAAAACAGAGTTTATCGAAAGATGGTCGAGACCAACAACAGTAACTGAGATCCGAAGATTTCGTGGTGTGGCTGGGTATTATCAAATTTTTGTGAAAGATTTTTCACGATTATCTAATCCACTCACCATGTTGACTTCGAAAGGAGTTAAGTTTGTTTGGATAGAGGAATGTAAAGAGAATTTCAAGGAGTTAAAAAGAAGGTTACCCAGTGCACCTTTGCTCACACTTCCTTGTAGTGGAGAAAGGTTTGTGATCTACAGTGATGCATCCAAGAAGGTATTGGGGTGTATTCTCATTTAAAACGATATGGTGATAGCTTATGCCTCATGACAGTTGAAAATACATGAGAAAAATTATCAAACACATGATTTGGAGTTAGCTGTTGTAATATTTGCATTAAATATTTGGAGGCATTATCTTTATGGAGAAAAGTGTGATATTTATACTAATCATAAAAGTTTAATGTATGTTTTCACACAAAAGGAGCTGAATATGCGCCAAAGAAGATGGTTGGAGATGATTAAGGATTACGACTGCTCAATTCATTACCACCCTGGGAACGCAAACAAGGTGGAAGATGCATTAAGTTGACAAGACCATGCTAGCTTATCCATGATGAGGATCACAAAAGATCCAATATTTATGGATTTACAAAGGATGGATCATGAAATTATAATGGAAGGGGAAAAATAATAATCTTTCTCAAATGAATCTTCAACCATCTATACATGTGATGATTAAAGAGGCATTGAAAGAAGATGTAGAGTTACAAAAGAATGTGAGAAATGTTCCTGAATTCAACCTTGATTGTGATGGAATAATAAGGTTCAGGAATCGGGTTTGTGTTCCTCCCATCCCAAAATTAAACGAGTTGCTGGATGAGGCTCATAGTTCTTCATTCTCTATTCATCCTAGAAGCACGAAGATGTATTGGGACCTGAAAGAGTACTTCTAGTGGGATGCCATGAAAATGGATGTTGCTGAATATGTCTCTCGATGCTTGGTTTGTCAGCAAGTTAAAGCTGAAAGACAGAAGTGTAAGGGGATGTTACAACCATTACCCATAATAGAATGGAAATGGGAAAGCATCACTATGGGCTTTGTCACTGGACTTCCTAAAACATCCAAAGACAATAATGTTATCTGGGACACAGTTGATCGTCTTACAAAGTCGGCATAATTCATCGCTATTAGAGAGGATTTCTCTCTGGATCAGCTTGCCATGATATATGTAATAGAAGTGGTAAGATTGCATGGAGTACCACTTTTTATTATATTTGATTGGGATCCAAGGTTTACCTAAAAGTTCTGGTGAAGTCTTCAGCATACTCTAGATACAGATTTGAGTTTCAGCACTTCTTATCATCCTCAGACAGACGGTCACTCTGAGAGGACAATTCAAACTCTAGAAGATATGTTGCGATCTTGCTCTATGGAATTAAAAGGTGGTTGGGATCAACACCTACCTTTGGTGGAATTTTCTTATAATAATATCTTTCACTCTAATATTCATATAGCTCCTTATGAAGCTCTTTATGGAATGAAATGTAGGACTCCAACTTGTAGGGATGAAGTTGGGGAGAGAAAGCTATTAGGACCTGATCTTGTTGATTAGATGGCAGAAAAGGTCAGATCTATTCAACAACACATAAGTGAAGCTCAGAGTCGAAAAAAAAGTTATGCCGATAACTGATGAAAAGACCTAGAGTTTGAAGTGGGTGATAAAGTGTTGTTACGAACATCTCCTTGGAAGAGAGTAATGAGATTTGGAAAGAAGGGAAAGCTGATCCCTAGGTATATTGGTCCTTTCGAAATATTGGATAGTGTTGGGAAGGTTGCTTATCGATTGGAGCTTCCACCGAATCTCTCTCAAATTCACGATGTGTTCCATGAATCTCTCCGGAGAAAGTAAATACCTGATCCTTCACATGTACTCATCTAAGAAGTTGTACAGCTGGAGCAAGATCTTTATTATGAAGAACAGACGATAGAGATTCAGGATCGCAACGAAAAAGTCATACGGAACAAGACCACTCTCTTGGGGAAAGTTTTATGGTGGAACCACCAATTAGAAGAAGCTACATGGGAGCTTGAGGATATGATGAGGGAGAGGTATCCTCATCGGTTTGTAACAAAGTGACGAATTTCGAATGAGAAATTCCTTTTAAAGGGGGTAGAATGTAACACCTGAAACATTTATGAGAAATATTTTGTTTTTCTATTATATAAATCATCAATGTAATCTTTCACAACACACAATACTATCTTGTCTTGCTTTACACGCAACCACGGCCTTCCTCGATTGCTTGCATCGTACGCAATACCGAGTTTCACTAAACAACGATATGCTATTAAAATATTATTAAAACTAGCTGTTATGAATAGTAATAACCATTTTTTGATATTTTTTAAATTTCATCATTCAAAATGGACTTCATTTTTGGATTCGGAATATCAAAATTATACTAGGGTGAAATTTTGGTATTTTTATGAAAACATTCAATTTTTGATGAATAGTGAAAACACTAGGTTACTATTTAAAAACCAGCTTTTTATTTAAATAATTATTTATATTATTTTAATTTATTTTAGGTCAAAATTGATTCATAATACCTATATAAGTTCAAATCAATTCATTTGAGTCATTTTATAATAATTTTAGATATATAAAAATTTTATTGAACTTTTCACCGTCTTTTACCCACCTCCTAGAAGAATTTGAAAATTCACATAAAACATAATTTTACCGATTCTGTGAGTGGAATTTCGAAAATCCGAGAGAAACAGTTAATATCAAGGACTAAAATGTGGTTCAATGAGATGAAAATAATTTTTGGTGAATAGTAACTTTTTACTTTTTTACCATGATTAAAAGTAAATAGGGTAATTAAGGGTAAAAATGATATTATTATTACCCTAACACATGTCCTAATTCTATTGGATGAGTGTAATTCGACCAAAAACAACCTTAGGAATAAAATATGACCATTTAGGCCCACTTGGATTAGATTAGGACATTTATTTTTAATTTATTTAAAGAAGGGTTAAAATAGTTAAAATCAAAGTTTAATTTAAAAATAATTTTGAATATAGAGTTATACATAAGATAAATTCAACTATAAATATTCATTATAAATATAAAAATATTTCCTACATAATGATAGTTTTTTTTTAATTTTTAGACATTAAATAATTTAATTTATTTATGACACAATGATGATGCAGTAATTATCTTGTTAATGAAATATTGACATAATTGATGATATAAATATCCAAATAAATGTAATTTAATACTTTATATGAATTAAAATAATTATCTAGGTTAATATGACATGATAGTATTGATTTATTAAACTTTTTTCTAACTAATCATTCTATTATGATTTTCACAATAATAAATTACCAAATAGTGTCAAAATTGACATAAAATAGTTTTTAAAACAAACATTATATTATTAATTGTTATTTTATTCCTAAAAATTTAAGGTTCAGTAAAATGAATTATATAAGGTTTTATATATTAATAATAAACAACTTGGGGTTCGTTTCTCTTGTTATAGTAGGTTTATTAACCTTATAGTGTAAGAAAACAAGAAGACACAGTAAAAGTAAAATTATTTAACATAAAGTAAAATCTAAATTATAAGGTTAAAATAGATACCTAAAGTTGTCTAAATTCTATTTTATGAGAAGATTTCGACCCATAACCACCTTAACATAGAAATAAATCAAATTGGAGATATTGAAAACAGAATATGGATTTATAATAAAATAATATTTTTAGTTTTTCCCAAGGTGCCCCTCTCCTCCCTTATAAAAGGGCACCTCCTCCCTCTCTTCCTCACACCACTTTGAGCATTAATGCTCGGCCAAACCCTAAAAAATTCTCTTATCCACTTCCCTAGAAACATCCTATAGTTCCTGGTCTTCTTCAATTTCTAATATTAGTTCCCTAAGAGGAGGTCTCAAAGAGGCGCTTCAAAGAAGAGCTAATGTCCGTTACCGATTCTTTAAACTTTATTTCTTCTTCCACTTGTTATTCTTTAGTTGTATAATTATGAAGTAATAACATCAGTATAAATCATATACTATATGTTATTATAATTATTAAATAACCCTATTTCACCATCTATCCATCCTACGGAAAACGAAATCATCGTGCGTGCGTACGTACGGAATACCGTCTCCACGCCGTGGTGTAATATATTTTCCACCACTACCTTACTTGGATGGGTATAATGTAGTAAATAATGACTATATATGATTATTATAAATTAATATTGATTATAAAATAGTATACATACACTCTAATACAATTCCACGATCATGGGAACGATATCATCACTCGTGCATACGTACGGAATACTGTCACCACGATGTGATGCTTCTCGTTCTACATGATCTTAATTTCATAATGATTATATAAATTAATTGAATGAATAAATATGATATATATTATACTAATAAAATTATTTAAATGAGGTGTCTATAACCTAAAATGAAGAATAAGAATTTATTTGACAAAACACGCATAAGAACAAAAAGCAATAAACACCCGAATAACAAGTAACGATAAAATATTACTAATAAGAAGCTAAGAATATTACCATATATGATATCATAAAAATAAGTATGATTCTGGAATAAGTCAATAACATTATTTAAATCATTATACAGGAGGTTCGGACACTTATGAAGGAAATCGGACCTAAGGTAAGGGAAAATCACACAATCGCATTTTTATCCGAGATTGTTTATACTTCGGAATTTATTGGGGAATATTTATCATCCACATCCACGTTTCCTCAATATTTAATATTATTTCCATCCACCTACAATTGTTTTAATCCAATTTTACCCTTAGGTGAGTTTTTAGTAAAAGATATGAAAGGAATCTTTTGTCGTTTTTTGTACGAGGTACTTTTTGTCATTTTCGGCCAAAGTACGAGAAGAATGTTTTTTTTAACTTATACGGCATGAATGGATTTTTTGAACATTATTTCCATGAATCTACCTTTACATGTTTTCAAGTTTATTTTTAATCAACTTCTTTTTGTTCAAAATTAGATGACATGTTATGAAAGGAAAATTATTTTGAAGTAGAAAGGATATTTTCTTCAAGAATAGAGTTCAAGTGTTTTATCAAAATTATTTTCCATCTAAGATAATATAGGGTTCTGTTTCTGTCCCTATTTTTACATTGATTTGATTATGTTATGATGGAATTAATTTTATTATGACCTTTTATCTTATATGTATTATGTTATGATGGCATCATGTTTTAGAATCCCATTTTTATTACATGGGTTATGCTATGATATATGATTTATGATTTTGTGGCACACATAAGAATGGTATCATTATGAGATGGGTGGGACCTATATCTATGAAAACCCTGCATTGATTACAAACTTAAACATGATTTATTACATAAAACATCACTTGATACACCAAAGAATATCGAGAGGTTTAGTGTCTTTGGAGCTCAAGACCATTACATAAAAACATGAAACATGAAATACAACATCTTTATTGAAAACTTCCTTTACATGACCACTACATTCCCTCGTACTTATCATTTCATGGGATAACCTGAGGACATGAACAAGAAAAGGGTGATCTATAAAGCCCAGTAAGGGAGTACACATGGAATAACATGAGGAGTACAATACATGTTAGACAATAGGCATATCAAAAGTGAATATAAGAAACATGAACATAAAGGCATGATAAAGCATGATAATCAAAACATGGAAATGTGGCAACCACACTTAACATGGAATTAGCATGAGCCAAGGCTCATTGCACATGGAGCATGAGTAAATCCTCATTGCACATAAAGCACAAGTAAACCCTCATTTCACTTGAATTAGAATGAGTCAACACTCATTGCACATGACGAATCATGATACTATACTTTAACCAATGCATTGGAGCCCTATAAGGGAGCACCCTTCTTAAACATTTCATTTCATTCATAAGTGTGCCACATGGATCATAAAACATGGATTCAAAAAAATAATCTTTTATTCCACGATAAAGGAATGTGGAATTCATACATGAAACTTTACAATCAATAAGAAAATGTTCATAAAGGTGAATACCCTTGATGGAGAAATGGGCATGATATTCACTACGCAATGACATTGGCTTAGAAAATCGGTGTGATTTCGGCAGCGTAACGGCGTGACATAAGATTTCGTAAAAAATGGTTGATGAGAGAGAAATGGGTTACTCATCATATTTAATTTTAATGGACAGTATGGAGGTCATATATACACATGTCCCAACAATTGTAATGGAATTTAGATTCATGATACAAAATTATTGCTTGAATGTAAAAGAAGAGACCGAAGTGCCTTTCAGAATTTCAGCATAGTAACGGGTGTATATGGGAGGAATTTAATGAGAGATAAATGGTTATCCCATAATTAAAACAATTATAGGGAAGTATGGGGGAGGTGAGAAACCATACGCAAACATTAATTATTGAAATGAAAAGGGAAATACAACTTAAAGAAAATTGGCAAAAATGAGAAAGGAAGAAAAATCCCTTACTTGGAAGTGTGCTTCCAAAGGCTAGAGAGAGGCTTATTGGGAGATTGGGCCACCTTGTGAGGATTATATAGAGAGTAGGACAGAGGTTGGACGAACTCCAAAGGCTTTTAGTGAGGAGAAAGTGGGAGCTTGGGTGGTTTTATATAGGAAAGGTGAGAGAATTCTTTATTATTTAGGTTTGGGACCCCTTATATTAAATAAATCCAAACCACAAACCATACAATGGGTTTTACCATGGTTTTTTGGAAAAGGAAAGAGGAAAAAAATATTTTATAATTCCAAAGTCAGAACTTCTTTGAATATTAGTGTTGCTTATGTGGATGTGAGTCACACTCCCATGGAAATTAATTTAAAAAGGCAAGGTGTTGAATAAGTCTTGAGGGGTCCATTAATGCTTTGAAAAGTAAGTTAAACAAACCCAAAATCACATTATTTTAATGTTAAAACATATATTGGCCGAACATAAAGATTATAGTATTTTATAACATCACTATTGGGTCATTATGATGTCATAAAACACATTA
Organism: Viscum album; assembly: GCA_963277665.1. NCBI lineage: Eukaryota > Viridiplantae > Streptophyta > Magnoliopsida > Santalales > Viscaceae > Viscum > Viscum album. Next base: position 2,106,184,693 of record OY728165.1, read on the forward strand.
TATATTTAAACGGTATTCAATTTTTACTCAAAAATTTGACTGTCTCAGAAAATTATGAAAAATTCACCTTTGGATAATTTCGATGTCCTGATCCCAAAAATAACATTTATTTTATCCAAATAATTTTCCAAATATTTTAATTTTCACTTTTAAAATAAAAACTGACATTTATCGAAAATTCACATGTTTGGACAGAAATAGCTTTCAAACCATAATAAAAATTATAATTGCATTCATAAAATTATATGATCATTTATATTTAATAAAAATTAATTAAATAATAATAATAATATTTTATTAAAATATTATTTATTTAAAAAATCACATAATTTAATAAAATAGAATTCTTAGTTAAATAATAACTAAAAACACTATTTGTACTTTAAAAACTATTTACAATGTATCAAAAATGACTAGAAATTGTATTCATTATTTTAAACAAAAAAAATAATGTACATGAACATAGTACTACTTATTTGTTACATAACCCCTTAAAACAACTTCATAAGACCTAAGGGTAAGGTGTGTGATGGTGACAGACTCTTGGGGTGGCTCAGATAGCATCGCTCGAGTGGTAATTTCAATAAACATCCACTTTTCCCGTAGACAGTCATGTTCGATCTTGACAAGATGAAGCTCAGCTTGGGCATGGTCAAAGGCGAAGCCCAAAGACACCACCACTTTTCTGTGCTCTAACAAATGGGCTTCGTATGGAGCAATTCTACTGGACGAGGCCATCGCTTCTTTTGTCTAAGTAAAATTGGATGTGTTAAAGACCTATGTTTATACTAATCATGTGATCACTGTTCAATGACTATATTAGAAATGGTCAAAATTCATAACATAAAACCAATGAAGTTGACATTTTATATAAACATAAAGAGACATTTAATTAGATCAAGAGGGATTTCCATTAATGAAACTTTGGGTCGTTACAATATCCCCCCCTTAAGAAATTTATCCCTCGAAATTTTCCTTTTCCTACACTAAAACAAATGTGGGTAACTTAGCTTCATCATATCCTCTGATTCCCATGTCACTTCTTCAAACATGTGGTTTCTCCAAAACACCTTGACGAGGTGCATTTTCTTATTTCGTATAACTTTTTCTCTACAATCTAAGATCTTCACTGGTTTCTCCTTATAAGAAAGATCATCTTCCAATTGTACCACCTCAGAAGAGAGTACATGTGAAGGGTCCGGTATGTACTTCCTTAAGAGGGATACATGAAAGACATCATGTACTTTGGCCATTGTAGGTGGAAGTGCTAGTCGATAGGCCACATCCCCGACATGATCAAGAATCTCAAAGGGGACGATGTACCTTGGACTTAACTTCCCTTTCTTTCCAAACCTCATGACCTTATTCCATGGAGATATGTGTAGAAAAACCATGTCTTCAACTTTAAAATCAAGGTATCGTTGATGGTTATCTGAAAAACACTTTTGTGGACTCTGAGCTGTCTTGATATACTGCTGAATGGTTTTCACCTTCTCCACCATTTCCTCGACCAATTCTGGTCCAAGCAACTTTTGTTCACCAACCTCATACCAACATGTCGGTGTTCTGCACCTTTTCCCATACAGGTCTTCATATGGTGCCATTTGAATGCTCGAGTGGAAACTGTTATTATAAGAGAACTCAACAAGAGAAAGATGTTGATCCCATCCTCTTTTAAAGTCCATTGAGCAGGCTCTCAACATATCCTCAAGTGTTTGGATAGTCTTCTCGTATTGGCCATCAGTTTGAGAATGATAGGGCATACTAAAGTTCAGTTCAGTATTCAGATCATGTCAAAGACTCTTCCAAAACATAGAGGTGAATCTTGGATCTCGGTAAGACAAAATAGATAGTGGTACTCCATGCAACCTTACCACTTCCCTAATATATATCCGTGCCAGTTGATCCAATGAGAAATCTTCCCGAATATCAATGAAGTGTGTAGTCTTTGTAAGACAATCCACAACAACCCAAATTACATTGTTTCCTTTGGATGTCCTTGGATGTTCAGTGACAAAGTCCATGGTGATGTTCTCCCATTTCCATTCTGGTATGGGAAATGGTTGCATCACCCCCTTAGACTTCTGCCTCTCTTCATTCACTTGATGTCACACTAGGCACTTTGATGCATATTCAGTGATCTCCTTCTTCATACTATCCCACCAAAAGTTTTCTCGGAAATCTTGATACATCTTTTTTATCCCTGGGTGAATATAAAAATTTGAACTATGTGAATCATCCAAAAGTTCATTCTTCATCTCTAGACTTGATGGAACACATAGTCTTTTCCCAAACCATACAATTCCTTCTTCATTAACATTAAACTCTGAGGATTACCCCTTTTTGATAACATCCACTTTTTCCTGAATTCCCAGATCATCCTTTTGAGCATCCTTTATCCTTTCCAAAAGATATGGTTGAGAAATCATTTGTGAAAGGATTTATGATGTTCCCTTCTCTATGATTCCCATGTCCATCTTCATCAAGTCTAAAAAAGATTGGATCCTTCTCAATTCTCATCATTGATAGAATCGATGGATCCTTTCTACTAAGGTCATCTGCCACCTTGTTCAATTTCCCAGGGTGGTAATGTATTGAACATTCATATTCCTTGATGAGCTCTATCTATCTTCTCTGGCGCATATTAATATCTTTTTGCATGAATATATATTTATGAATCTTGTGGTCAGTATATATCTTACATTTCTCTCCATAGAGATAATGCCGCTAGATCTTCAATGCAAATATCACAGTCGCCAACTCCAGATCATGTGTTGGATAGTTTCACTCATGGATTTTCAACTGGCTTGAGGCATCGGATATCACTTTATCATTCTGCATCATCACACAGCCTAAGCCCTTCTTTGAAGCATCACTGAATACCAAAAAAAGTTCCCCACTTGTGGGTAAAGTGAGAACGGGCGCAGTGATAAGACTCCTTTTCAACTCCTTGAATAATTCCTCACATTCATCACTCTATGCAAGCTTTAGTCCCTTCCAAGTTATCTTCGTATGAGCTTCGAACAATCGTGAGAAATTTCTCACAAATCGTCGATTATATACAGCTAACCCCAAGAAGCTACGGATATCCACTACCGATGTTGGCCTCATCCATCCCTCAATTGCATATGTTTTGGAGGGATCCATAGATATCCCATTGCTTGTGATGATATGGTCCAATAATGACACTTCCTTCAACGATAACTCATACTTGTTGTAATTTTCATAGAGCTTCACCTTGTAAAAAGTCTTCAGTACAGTTCTTAAATGCTCCTCATGATCCTCCTTGGTTTTGAAGTATATTAGAATATCATCTATAAAGACTACCACAAATTTGTCTAGGTAATCTCTAAAGACTCTATTCATTATGTCCATGAATATTTTTGGAGCATTGGTGAGTTAGAAAGGAATTAATATGAATTCATAGTGCCCATATCTTGTACGATAAGCTGTCTTGGGGACATCTTCCTTCTTCACCCTTACTTGATAATATCCCGACCACAATTCCACCTTGGAGAAGTATTGTGCTTCACGCAGCTGATCAAACAAGTCATCGATTCTTGGGAGAGGATACTTGTTATTTATCGTGACTTATTTATTTTCACGATAATTGATGCATAACCGCATTGACCCATCCTTCTTCTTGACGAAGAGGACTGGTGCACCCCATGGTGAAGCACTTGGGCGTATAAACCCTTTATCTAGATTCTCCTGTAGTTGTTTCTTCAGCTCTTCAAGCTCAACAATAGCCATTATTTATGGAGTCTTGGATATTGGTAGTTCCCTAGGTATATGTTCAATTGAGAACTCAACATCTCTTCTAGGAGGACGACCAGGCAGTTCCTCAGGAAACACTTTCGCAAATTCCCTCACAATAGGCATTTCTTCAGGGATGGTTTCTTCCTTGGACTCAATCATCTGAGCCAGATACGCGTGCTCATAAGGCAGTAATATCCATGCTTGAGATGATGGAGCTAAAAGAGATTCATCATCCCCCTGACAGTTGTAAAGAATCGGGGGGTCGATTCTCCATATGGAGTTTGATTTCACTCTCCCAACAATTTATATTGGCTCTATATAAGGAAATCCAATCCATGCCATGAATTGCATCTAATTCTACCAGAGGGAGTATGACGAGGTTCACTGGGAAATTCAATCCAAAGATTATAACAGGGGAGGACTTATATTCATGGGATGCAATGATTGCCCCATTTTCCATACTCACTGGTATCATTACTTCCATGATTTTTGGTGGTGCTGGGATTGTTCTACTAAACTTTCGAGATATAAAAGAATGCGTAGAACATGAATAAAAAAGTACATTCACTATTCTTGAATGAATAACTAGCATACCTGTCACCACTTCGTTGTCGGGGTTCACTTCGGTAGAAGTGATGGGAAAATCTCTTCCTTGCTGCCTTGGAGGTTGTTGGCCACCTACAAAAACCCTTGGATTAGGGCACTGATTTGAAAAATGACCTGGTTTATTGCATTTGTAGCATTGAAAAACGTGTTGAGATTCGAACGGAGCGTTCCTCTCCTCTGTCACAACCATGGGTCTTTCATGTCGGATGTTAACAGCTAGGTTCCCTTCTCTTCCACACCTGAAGCATTTTCTCGCCCCCTTAAGGAAATTTCCAGGGTGCTTCTTTCCGCACATTTGGAAAGTGGGGTACTGGATCTTCTTAGCACTGTCAGATTTATCCATCGGACCACCAACATTGAAGTCCACCTTACAATTCTTGTCCCCATGATACCCTTGTGACTCATCGATCACCATTTCGACCTTGAGGTCACATCAGACAATTTCCTCATAGCTGTCAATGTCACGGATCGCTAATGCATCCCGCAATCTAGGCTTCTGCCCACCAAAGAAGTGGTCAACCTTGCATTCGGGGGTAACGACAAAGTCGGAAGTGTATCATGCAAGCCTTGTGAAGTTTTCCTCGTACTCTCCAACAGATTCTTAATCTTTTTTCTTGAGGGAAAGGAAGTCCCTTTCCATCTTAAGCCGGAGGGTGTGCATAAAATATTTATCAAAAAACATCTTTCAGAAATCCTTCCATTCCAAAGCCTCAATCTCCTCCCCAGGCTTCATATTATTGATCAACATCCACCATTGATCAGCTTCACCCTCCATACAATAGGTAGCTAGGAGAACCTTCTCTTTTTCATAAAATTTAAGGATGGAGAAGATCGTTTCTATGGAGTTGATCCATTGTTCAGCGATCGTGGGATCGGATGATCCACTAAAAGTAGGAGGCCTTTGTCTCATGAAGCTCTCGATAGTGACTTGTTCTTTATTAGGGGTGTTGAACATTCATCATGACCCATGTTTCTATTCAATGCTTGAGTTAGCTGAGAGAGAAGCGTGACAATGTTCACGATTCCCGCTCCCATTGGATTGAGCATCTCATTAGTATAGTCATCACACTGATCCTCACATCGATTTTTAGCCCGAGTCCTCATATTACTGGCCATTTGCTGGAATAAAAGGAATGTTAGGGGTAACACATAAAGATTAATCCAAAGACAAAAGCTGATGACTTATAAATAAAATTTAATTTCCTTAACTCATGAGTCTATAGGCTTCAATCTAGGCTTTTCATGATCTACTTTCTAACATATATTCTTAGGGGCATTTTTTTGCTTAATAAGGGTTCATACTAAGATTGTGAATTTATCAAAACATATCCCCCGGGAGTGTCATAACCAAGAGTGCATTAAGGCCCATTGTCGTGCACCAGTTCCGGTTCATGTCTAGCTCAAAACAGTGTTTTCAGGTTTTACCCCTAGGATACATCTGTGCTAGAGCCGCCTCTACCTGCTCGTATCCAGAGAGGGATGTATTCGTCTAATAAACCACTTACTCAGTACTTAACAAAACTTAGGGATGTTTTTATTATACTTAGTCTTGTCTCTAAGGCTTTACAAGGGTATCTTAATCCCAAAAATAACTAAACCTATCCTCGGATACCAACTATGACAACCCTGCTTTTATTACAAACTTAAACATGATTTATTACATAAAACTTCACTTGATACAATAAAGAAGATCAAGATGTTTAGTGTCCTTGGGGCTTAGGACCATTACATAAAAACATAAAACATGAAATAAAACATCTTTATTAAAAACTTCCTTTACATGACAACTACATTCTCTCATACATAGCATTGCATGGGATAACCTGAGGACATTCAATAGAAAATGGTGAGCTAAAAATCCCAGTAAGGGAGTACACATGGAATAACATGAGAAGTACAATAAATTTTAGAAAATAGGTATATCAATAGAGAATATAAGAAACATTAACATAAAGGAATGTTATAACATGATAATCATAACATGGAAATGTGGCAACAACACTTAACATAGGATTAGCATGAGCCAAGGCTCATTGCACTTTGAGCATGAGTAAATCCTCATTGCACATAAAGCATGAGTAAACATTTTTTTCACTTGAATAAGAATGATTCAACAGTCATTGCACATGATGTATCATGATACAATACTTTACTCAATGCATTGGAGCGTTATAATGGCACACCCTTCTTAAACATTTCATTTCATGCATAAGTGTGCCACATGGATCATAAAACATGGATTCATAAAACATAATCATTTATTCCACGATAAAGGAATGTGTAATTCATACATGAAACTTAAAAATCAATAAGAAATTGTTCATAAAGGTGAATACCCCTGATGGAGAAATGGGCATGGTATTTACTACACAATGACATTGGCTTAGAAAATCGGTGTGATTTCGGCAACGTAACGGTGTGACATAAGATTTCATAAAAAATGGTTGATGAAAAAGAAAGGGGTTCCACATCATATTTACTTGTAATTGACAGTAAGGAGGTCATATAGATACATGTCCCAACAATTTTAATGGAATTTAGATTCATGATACAAAATTATTTCTTTGAGTGTAAAAGAAGAGAGGGAAGTTCCATTCGAAATTTCGGCATAGTAACGGGTGTATATGGGAGGCATTTAATGAGATATAAAGGGGTCTCCCATCTTTGAAAAAAATAAGAGGGCAGTATGGGGGAGGTGAAAAACCATACCCCAACATTCATAATTGAAATTAAAAGGGCAATACATTATAAAGAAAATTGAAAAAAATGAGAATGGAAGAAAAAACCATTACTTGGTAGTGTGCTTCCAAAGGATAGAGAGAGGCTTGTGAGCATCTTCTTGGGAGCTTGGGGCACCTTCGGAGGATTATATAGAGAGTGGGGCAGAGTTTGGACGAAATAAAAAGGCTTTGACAGAGGAGGAAGTGGGAGCTTGGGTGGGTGTATATAGGAAAGGTGAGGGAATTCTTTATTATTTAGGTTTGGAACCCCTTATATTAAATTAATCCAAACCAAAAACCAACCAATGGTTTTTCCACATGGTTTTTAGAAAATGGAAGAGGAAAACAATATTTTATAAGGTCAAAGTCCTATCTTCTTAAAATATTAGGGTTGCTTATGTGGAGGTGTGTCACACTCCCATGGAAATAAATTTAAAAAGGAAAGGTGTTGAATAAGTCTTGAGGGGTCCATTAATGCTTTGAAAAGTAAGTTAAATAAACAAAAAATCACATTAATTTAATGTTAAAACATATATTGGCCTAAAATAAAGATTATATTATTTTATTACATCACTATTGGGTCATTATGATGTCATTAAACACATTATATATTTAAACGATATTTAATTTTTACCCAAAAATTTGACTGTCTCAGAAAATTATGAAAAATTAACCGTTGGATAATTTTGATGTCCTAATTCCGAAAATAACATTTATTTTATCTAAAAAATTTTCTAAATATGTTAATTTTCACTTTTAAAATAAAAACTGACATTTATTAAAAATTCACAGGTTTGGACAGAAATGGATTTCAAACCTTAATAAAAATTATAATTGCATTCATAAAATTATAAGGTCATTTATATTTAATAAAAATTAATTTAATATGAATAATAATATTTTATTAAAATATTATTTAATTCAAAAATTCCTTAATTTAATAAAATATAATTCTTAGTTAATTAATAACTAAAAACACTATTTGTACTTTAAAAAATATATAAAATCTATAAAAAATGACTAGAAATTATATTCGTTATTATATACAAATAAATAATGTACATGAACATAACACAACTTATTTGTTACAATACCCCTTAAAACAGCTGCATAAGACCTAAGGGTAAGGTGTGTGATGGTGATAGACTGTTGGGGTGGCTTGGATAGCATCACTCGAGTGGTAATTTCAATCAACTTCAACTTTTCCCATAGACAGTCACGTTTGATCTTAACAAGATGAAGCTCAGATTGGGCTTGGTCAAGGGAGAAGCCCAAAGACGCCACCTCTTTTCCGAGCTCTGACAAATGGGCTTCGTACGGAGCAAATCTACTGGGCGAGGGCATCGCTTCTTTTGTCGAAGTAAAATTGGATGTGTTAAAGCCCTATATTTATACTAATCATGTGATCACTGTTCAATGTCTATATTAGAAACGGTCAAAATTATTAACATAAAACCAATGAATTTGGCATTTTATATAAGCATAAATATACATTTAATTAGATCAAGAGGGATTTCCATTAATTAAACTTTGGGTCGTTACAATATCTCCCTCCAATGCATTGGGTAAATATTTATATCTCATGAGATAGACATGGATGGAACGGTAGGTTAATCCGGTTCAGTGAAACAGGACTGAAACAAGGAGTGAACTCAGTTCAGAAATGGACTTTGACTGCTAAGATAGTCTTGGCTATGAGTTTTGACTACTAAGAAATGATTCTCTATGATTATGTGTGTATGCCAAAACGTTTCTTGTTTTATGTTATGATTATTGGGATTACATTTTAATACTATGATTTATCCCATGTTATGAAAGTAGGATCTCTTTTGTAGGTTAAGATTTCCAAAATGTTATGTTCTTATGAATAAGATGTGATTGATATTTCTTTTGTTTATCCTGACTGAGCATTTGAGCACACCCTTTTGTGTATTTTCTTTCCCCAGGTCAGGAAGAAGGTTATTAAGTAGGATATGAAAAAAGGGACTCTAGATATAATGAAATAAATGGGAGGTAATGTAGATTCTTTATGAACTAGTTTTTTATGTTTCCCATTTTTTAAAGACTCTATACCTATACAGTCCATTCCTGGTTTTGTTATATTTTGTAATAAGTGTTCTTCAATTTTGATGTAATAACAATGTATGTAAAGTATTGTTCATTATAAAGGCGGTAAGTGAACTAATAGGGGTTACTTATTGCAATCATTAATTTGTTTTTAACTTCTAAAAATATAATTCAAGTATAATTAAAATATGTTTTGATTATATTTTATATTAAATACATCTCACATTTTTATGAACTTATCACATGTTCATTTCAACGTCTCATTTTCTCTTGGACATCCACATTTCAATTTATATCTCAAAATCCTTATACTTCATTTTCAAAAATGGTATGAATATTGACCATAAGTGAGAGCATAGTAATAACATAAACCATGAGTCTCGTTCCTCACATGGTTGATTTAACACTTAGTTTTTTTCTTATAAAAACTATGTTTTTAAAAAATAGTTTCCAGAGTAATTTTAATAAGAAATTATACTTCATACGACTTAGTTTTAAATGTATTAACTTCATATTAATTTATAAAATAAATAAATAATTTGATAAAAAGAACGTTAATTTGTTAATATAAATTATGATTGATATTTGTTTGAAAACTATAATTTTTTAGTTATTATTTTGATAAAATTTTTTGGGTTATTTTAAATAATTAATTACAATAATTAATATAACAAAAATGTTTTTAACTAGTTTATTTCCACAATAGATATATTCATGTACTCTTTTTTAATGATTGGAACATTTTCAAATCACGGGTAATGATAATACAATCTATTTTTTATTCGCTAACAAGTGGTATGTGGTGAGTAGATATCATTATGAACTAAGAAAATATTTCAATTGATTATGATATAGGATTAATTAGTTAGATATGTGACAATGGAATATAAAAAAATAACATACAGTTCAAATTTATTTTACTTTTTAGCACAATAGTGTTACACATTTCAGGATGCTAACATGTGATCAGGAACATTATGTGAATTATGTTCCTCTACAATGATAACATAAAAACATCAATGTTCTACCTTATTCTAATTCAGTGATAATTAATCATTGAGGTTCATCATCTTCCACATATTTGTTCATGTACTGGATTTCTTTATATATTTTTTATATTTATAGTACATTTTATTTTTTTTGTAATTTATCATGTATAGTTATTTATTTTCCCTATGAAATGTCGGTATTGTCATTGATTATTCCACCACCTAAAAGGATGTATGGGTTATGAATCCTGCTAAAAATTCAGTCATAACTAGTTTCAATTATCCTATATAAACGAGGTTGTGCCTCTGGATAATTATAAAATTTAGAGTATGTAATTGGTTCTAAATCCTTTAAAAGTGAGTTTTTTTATTGGGTACCATTTATCTTGTAGATTATGTTAAGTTGAATAGTAGACTAGTATATAGTGATCTAAAACACTATAAATATATGTTATCATTCTTTTTTACTATTTCAACTAATATATTGATCACATATCTCGCTATGAAAATCCTTAATTAATAAATAATTGATTTTTTCAATAATTTTTGAAAAACACTTTTCACCTCCCATTAGCATTAATTTCCCTCACTTCTGATCAAAAAAATTATATCAGTGGAGGAGATTCCTGGAAAGGATATTTAAATTCTAATATTTACTATTGATTATTTTCAACACTATATAGTCTTATTTATCTAGACATAATTTTCTAAGGAATTAAAGAAATGTTTATTTTGAGATGTCATATTCCAATGAAAATTGTGGATGAATTTCACAAAACCACCATTATTAGATTTAACTGATACTTTCTACTAGAAATACAGAATGGAATCCTACTTAAAAATTCTGAATTGTATTTTTAAAAATATTTTTTAAATTATATAAGTAGAACTGACTAAATTCAAGTCCCATATTATTATACAACACACAATATATAAATAATATTTCAGGTGACATGCTGCGCTAATTAAAATATCTAGAGTACCATGATAAGAAAGGTCAATATGGAATATTGGGACATCATGATGGGAAATGAAGAATCAATAAATAATATGTTACTTCTGTTTATAAGTATTGAAAATATTCTATGTTATATTGAGTATGTTTTAGAAAACCCAATCATTTGGAAAGAGTGATATTATCTATTCAAAAATAAAAACATGAAAAGAAGGTGTCCATCGATGAGAGTTATAATTTTAATCTGTATACCTTAGATGAACTAAAATATCTCTTCTTTAGTATAAATTAGAGTTCAAAAACATATCAAATAAGGAGCATACAAAGGAAAATGAATAGTATTTCAGTCTAATGTTAATAATGTCTCAAACACATAATAATATGATTTCTAGGGAAAATATAAAGTGATTCTTAATTTTAAAAATATGTTATTCATTTTCTTGAAAAATGATGAAAAAGATAGTTCTTAAGAATGTTAAAAAAGGACTTTGAGAATGTTAATTATAGCAATATTAATTATGTTTCATATTGTAAATATTATGATTCCTAGAAGAAAGGTAACACTAGGATAGACTATCATAAACTCAAACATACCAATGTAGAATAAAGTAAAAAAGAGAAATGAAATGAACTTTTTGTTTGGGGGTTGGGACTACTTAGGAATTTTTCATTAGAGTAGTGATTCTCTATGTGAATAATGGACAAGGATCCTTGGTCCGATGTGCATACAATGTCAAATAACTAATTTAATATATTCTTATAATGTTGTTCATAATAATTTTTATAAACAAGAAAATGAAAATTATTCACATTTATGTCATTATTCCGATTTTGTGAATTCTAATGTAAAATAATGACTATCATAAAAATAATAATTAATAAATCGGTGAATTGTGGAAAAATAAAATGTATGTTGTTATAAAAAATAAAAAAATTTAGTTGATTAATGAAAATGATATAATAAAAATTGAATGTGATAATATGAAAATATTTGTTTCTCAGAAAGATAAATCTAATGGGAATTATAATTCTATGTTTTTTGAAATAAAGGTGTAAAATAAAAGAGTTGAATTTTTTTTAGAATTTTCTAATAATGATCAAGATATAAGATTTAATTTTTTCTATATTATTTATATAAAGAATAAAATTATTTTAATAATCATAATAAAAAAAATTAGAAATTAATAAAAATAGATTTCTGATCTAATTAGATGGTTTATATTGATTTATACACTATTCAATAAAATAATATGAATATGAAAATTGAAGTTTTCATTATTAATGAGAATTTAGCTATGTCTATTAAATGTAAAGAAATTTTTTAAAAAATCACGTCATTGATGAAACTAACTAGAAATAATAATTTTCTTCATAAAAGTTTACCTCTAAGGATAAATAAGACAAACACTGTTAAAGGCTAAACATGATTTATTTTATTATAACGTGTTAAAATTATTTTATGAAACATAATTAAGACAATGTGTGTTCACTGATATTTACATAATCAATTATGAATAACAGAACATTCATTGACATATATTTATTTTATAAACATCCACCTAATAAATTCTATAAATCCATGTTGGTTCCAAAACGTTCTATTACTAGTCCACTTAGTCCCACATTAGCATTCACATCATAAAACAATATTTGAATGTTTAATTTTGGGAAATATTCCATAGAATTTTCAAAGTATAATTTTATTTAGAATTTGGACCCTCTAGGCATAAGAACTTTGATACATCCAAATTTTTGTCTTTCAATTCAAGTGATAGTATAATTGTAACATATAGACAAAACTCAAAAGGTCATATTTAAGGTATTAGTGATGTTTGTTTTATAGAACTATTATAATTTATATAATATTATAAATTAATGGTTTAAAAATAATCTAATATGTATATTAATGATGTGTGATGATGGATAAAATATTATTTTTTAAAAAGATAACTATATTTTTCTAAAATATATGTTTAATTTATTTTCATCAAATTAAAATGAAAATGTTTACACTATTGATTTATCCGATCTAACAAAAAAAGGATAAGTTTTGAATGATTTAGAGGAAGGTAAAATTATATTTAACAGGAGAATTTATAATCGAAACATCATAATTTTTTCATAAAACATCAATGCATGAACAATTTATAAAATTTCCTATATGACATACAAGCATACACTAATTTTATAATTTGTTATAGAAAATATAAAATCTATTTATCTTTATTATGAAAACAATAATTTTTATGACATTATTCCTGTCAATATTGAAATTACATTATTTCTTTTAAATAGGATTAATTGTTTTAATAATGAATTAAATAAATTTGAAAGATATAATGTGTGGAATTTGATAGAATTTTAAAAAGACAATCTTATAATAATTACTATGTTTATGTTTCATTATATTACTGATGAATTCAAAAGCATAATTAAAAATAATGTATGTCTCATAAATCCGTGTCATTTAGGGGAATATGGAATTAAATTTAAATATTTGTTTCCTTTCTATCTTCGATGGAAGCTATTTTAATTTTTTTTAACATTTTCTTGTTTTCAAAATATAACATTATTTAAAATTTATGTAAAATATACATATTTATGCTGAATAGTTTATAAGGGTGTTAATGTTAATAACCCCTTTATTTCAAATTTATAATTGTTCGAATTATTTTTATACTAAGGATATCATTATATGGTTTTTAAAAAGATCATCAAGATTTGTATGAATGACAATGCCATTTTTCAATATGATTTTGTCAATGAGAATGTTGATCTATACATTTTTACAAATAATGTTTTAAATGGTATACTAACTACACATATTTATATTGATTATAAAATATTTGCATCAAAAAAAATGATTCATTATGTAATTTGTTTTTAACTAATGACCAGTGAATTTGACATTACATTAATAAGATAATTGAAATTCTTTTGTGGTTTACAAATTATCCAATGAAATGGTAAGATTTTATTTAACCAAGCATAGAATAATAATGATATTATAAAAAGGGTTGGCCTTCATTATAATAATAATAATTAAAACACAATTATTATAATTTCCAAATTCAACATGGATAAATCTGGAAATTTAGTTGATATTAAACTGTATAGATGCATAATAGGCAGTTTATTCGATCACAATGCATATAAATAATACATTTTTCTGTTAGTTTTTTTATATGCAATATTTCATTCAAACCTAAAGGAAAAAACATTAATTTGTTATAAAATAAATTAGATATAAAAATGAATCATTTTGTATTGGTTTATTTTATTCTAATAAAACTTATTTTGATTTACAATCACACTATGATTCTAACATTATAGGATATAAGAATTAAAATAAAATCACAAAATGTATATGTAATTTTCTAGGTAAAATATTTATTTCAGGGAGTACTAAGAAATAACCAACTGTATCACTATATACAGTTGAGTCCATATATGTTTTTATAGCTATATTCTTCTGACAATGTATTTTGGTTAAACAAGTTTACATGAATTTTATATTGGATTTGATAAAATTACTATATAATGTTATAAATAAAGTGTTATTTCAATTTATGAAAACCCTCTAAAATACTCTTGAAAATAAAAAATATATTTTAAATGTCATTTTAGAATGTATCATGCAAATATAGGTCATATCGCTTTAGATTTTGTTCCCACTCACAAATAGTTGGATGTCATATAAACTAATTCTTTAGATTCTATAAAATATGAGACACTAAAATATTTATTGGGTATGTTTTATGTTAAATATTATTTTTTACGAAATTTACTACTTTTCATAAAGCTAGATACTTATTCAAATATTTATTCACATGTAAAATCCTCGTAATAAAAATTACTGGAATGTTTATACTATTACTATTTAAGAATAAAATTTTTATTGGAGAGTTTTTTTAAATATAATAAATGTATTATTTAGTAATTTAATTAATGGGGTGAGTTTCAATATTTAAATTTGGGTTTTAATGCCTTAATACTTTTCTTTTAATATTTTTTTTTCATAAATTACTATATCTTTCATTTTAAATATGTTCAAATTTCATATACTTTTATACTTTAATAAATGTATTTAAAAAATGTTAAAACAATTAAAATGAATTAAAGTAATTATATAAGTAGATGTGTTATTATTTGAAAATATATTTATTTTCTATATAATATATAATTTATTTTACATTCACAGGTTTCGTTAAATTTAATTGATGTTTTAGTTTTGGAAATATATTTTTATATCTTATTTTCTTTAAATATATATTTTTAAAATATTCCAAATTTAAAAAATATCAAATTAATTTTTATATATTGTTAACATTTCAACATAGATAATTTATAAATACAGATATATACATTTAAATACATATATATATGAACACAAATTAGTTTATATAATAACAAATAAATATATTTAACGGTCTACTATTCTTGATCTTTATATCTTCATCTCGACCACATATACTAGATTGGTAGCTCGACAGCGTCTTCACTCCATACCATATATTTTCTCATCATTTACATGTTTATAAAATTATACCAACAACCCAACTAGTATCCTCCCTTACAGTGGCATTCCCATGCAACAAGTATGATGATATCTGTAACACCCCCAATGATAAAGGGTTAAATAATTAAATGATATGACTCATGTCAACAAGGTGCACCTTCCTTTTCGAGATCCTGTCTGATTAGAGCACCATAGTTAAGCGTGCTTGGCCTGGAGTAATGATCAGGATGGGTGACCTTTTGGGATGTTTCCCAGGGAGTGTGTGAGTGAGGAAAAAGTACAGTGGAAAGGAAAAGTGTTGGCCTGTGGGGACTGCCATTAGTCAGATAACCCATTCGGGCATGTGGGTGGAGCCTTGGGTGGGCTCCACGTGTCTGCAGGCAACTCGTGGGTGGGGCCTAGTTGTTATATTTGGTATCAGAGGAGTAACCCAGCCTTAAGTGCGGTGCACTGCCTTGGATGAGATGTAGGGCCCACAATGAGGATGCTGTGCTGTAAGGGGGGGGGGTGATTTTAACACCCTCGAATGATAAAGGGTTAAATGATTAAGTGATATGATTCATGTAAACAAGGTGCACCTTCCTTTTCGAGAGCCTGTCTGATTAGAACTCCACAGTTAAGCATGGTTGGCCTAGAGTAGTGATCCGGATGGGTGAACTTTTGGGATGTTTTCCAAGGAGCGTGTGAGTGAGGACAAAGCACACTAGAAAGGACAAGTGTTGGCCTGTGGGAACTGTCATTAGTCAGATGACCCGTTTGAGCATGTGGGTGGACCCTACGGTGGGCCCCACGTGTCTGCGGGGTAACTGGTGGGCGAGGCATAGTTTTTATATTCAATAGTCACATCAATGACTTATTTTAAAGATAAAATTCATTTAATTTCCATTCATGCTTTTTTTGGGGGGGTTCCCAATCTTTTATGGAGGAATGGGAGAGTTTTCATTAATTGGGCCAAACCTTGAGCTCAATTCCAGATTTAAAAACCAATTTTGTTTCTTTTATAACTTTTTCATTTTTTAATATTTTGAACCCATTCAACTTCCTAAATGACCTACCCTGACCTATTAACATCACCATTGCAATTTGGACCCTTTATAAATACATAATAATGGTGGAATTGGGATTTTATTTAAGGAAATGGGCCAACCCGAATGCCCATTTCCAATTTTAAAACAAAAATTTGTTTATTTCATATCTCCTTCAATAGTAATTGTATTTCTGTGATTCCAATTGGAGACCAATCCCACTAAACCCAGCTGCGAGACCATCCCCTTACTACCCTCTTTGGAGCTCCTGGAAATTTAGAATTTGGGCGGATATTCATAGGGTTCTCAAAACATCCAGATTTGAATAGGTAAGTTCATTCCTTCATAACTCTCTCAATTATTACACTTTTTTCACCATTAAAATTCCTAAATGATCTAATTATCGTTTTTCATACCTCACTTGAAGGTTTGACTGTTTTTAAAATAATCTACTAGTAGTTTCAGGGGATATTTCTTCAAGATATTTTTAGTAAGTTGTTCTCCTTCTTTCTTCTTTCAATTTGTTTAGGGTTACGTTCAATGTACTTAGGGTTTCTTCCCTTATCATTGAGGTTCCTAATGTACAGAAAGTAGGGTTTAAAAATTTGGGTTTTATCTTGTGTTTCATGATCTGAAATTCTTGTTTTAGGCCTATTTTACCTTCCTTGAGGTGCGGCGGTGGTGCGTTTGAGTTTTCGCACAAAGGATTCAAGGGTTTCCTTGATTTTGGTAGGTGATTCCATTATGTATGTATTTTTTGTGAATTCGATACTGTTTTTATGATATTTTAATTCTTATTGAATTATATTATTGCTGAAAAAATATTTTTAGTGGTGTTTGTATTTCAAATGAATCTTAAATGCCAATTTCATGTGAAATTTTGTTTTTTATAGAAAGGTTTTATTAGTTTATTTGGGGCTTCCCTATAAGTAATTAGTTGATTTTAATGAACTTTAATGTGACTGAAAATACTATTTTTTTTATTGTCCCATGTGTTTGTTGCTGTGAATGTTGGTTTTAATGGTGTTTGTGAAACACATGAATTTCTAAGAGTCGTGTTGTGTAAAAATGAGGTTTTACAATGATGTCACTTCTTAAACCATATGAGGATTCCATAAAAATGATTTTTGTTTTAATTTAAATGTATTTGGATTCCCTTTATGTTTTTGTAACTAAAACATGTGCACATAGTGTGCAATTGGGTTTCTTAAGGTGTTTTTCTTGGGAAAAACACTACAGGATTTTGAGGAATTGTTTTATTGAAAATCAATGTGTTCTATTGTGTTTTTTAAGTGGTATAAAAATGTGATAGCTAATGTATTGATTGTGGGTGACCAGTAGTGGTGTTTTATTTGAAAATGGATTTATGTTACACTCTGAAATTTTTTGATCTCAAAAGGGGAAGCCCAGGTACTTAGGTGGGTGGATTTGTTCTAGTATGGCTAGTGGACCGGATGGGTGTTGTCCCTATTTCACCTTGCATTTGGAAAACTACAAATCTAAATAAACTATGTGGATGATGATTGGAAATCACTATTTAGTGGGTATGTTCCCTACTAGTGGTTCGCACATGGGAGTGGAGTTTACTATGGTTGCTTTACACCGAGGTACGAGGTACATAGGGTCCGAGACAACCTAGTGCCTAGGGGAATTCGTGGTTTGTTGCTCACTGGATTTTTCGTATTTACCCTAGTATTTGGGTGTGTTTTTCAGTACATTACAGTATCTATCATTTCCATTTAGACATGTTAACATTCTGTAAATTCTAGTTTCAAAACGTTTTTTTTCAAATGAAAGTTTCATTTCATGGAATTTCATCGTTGTTTTTCTTTACGAATAAAAACTATTTGATTCTTCACCTTATATTTCATGCACATTGGAATCATTGGGTGGTGTCCAATTTGGATTAGGCTCACACACTACTTAAACTCCTTGGGTGTAAGTAGACTTGGTTATGTTTGACTCAGGTTAAGGTAAGGCCTCAGGTGAAGGTGGTTCGGGTTGTTAGCCCCCTCCTACTGTGCGGTGTTGTGGAGAGAGCTTGGGGGTGATGACCCCTTGTCGTGTGGAGTATTGGTGGTTGTTTTCCTAATGTTTTAATTTATTTATAGACATATTGTATTGACTACAAACCAATGTTTTCAGTTCTAGTTTTTGTGTAAACATCATTTGATATAAATTTTTCAGATTCAGTTTATTGATCGTTTTTAATGTTTTATGCCTTCATATTCAGGTAAATCATTCCCAAACAAAAATAAATGATACCCAGGAACTTTTGCTAGCCCATGGGGATAGGGAACTCCCTTCGGGTCATTTCATGGGCTGGGATTGGTGCCGGTTTTGGCGGAGACCAGATTCGGATCGTGACAATATCCATCTATATATTTCACCCCATAATCATAACTATGACATCGTACAATCATCTAGTGGCCAGGTCTATAACACCACCCACCATTACTCTTTAGAAACCATATCTCTATTCCACCTTTTAAATTCTGCTAAACAAGTTTTTCATCCATGATTGAGCATCGACCATAATTTCATATTCTCTATCAATCGGTCACATTCCCTCATTATCAATGGCTCGATGTCCATTCCAACTATCACGAAACAAGAGACATCATACTATAAACATACCATGCAATCAAAAATACAACCTACTATGATGTAGTTTCACACCCTACCATGGAAGAGTTTCTAGTTAACATGAGGTATTATGTGAAATTACTATGAGGTGGTAAGTAATCTTACTGTGACCCACACTTGTAAGTATTAATTTTGTAACTAAATAAAAAAAATAATTAAATTTTATTGAAATCTATATTAATTTATATTTTATATATAATGAGTGTTTTATTTTTGTTTCAAAAAAATGTTTAATTAAACTTTTCAAAGTTAGTATATTGAGAATACATCCATTTTGATCAACAAGTTAGTATACTGCATGGAGAACATGGTAAGAATACTGACCATAAGATAGCACAAGGTATGTATGCCGATCATCAATCTTATTACACACATGGTTAGTTCAATAAATAGTTTTAAAAAAACTATATGTTTTTATGAGACGTTTTTTTAGAGTAATGATAATAAATATACTTTTTGTAGCTTTGATTAAAATGTTTTAACTTGTTTAATTTTTTATAAAATAATTACCTTTTATCATAAATTTGTTATAACTAATGGAATTAAAATTACTATGGAAATTCATATTAAAATTATAATTTTTATGTTATCAATTGAATGATCTATATTTTTTTAATATATGAATTAATCATTAATTTTATCAAATATATTAGAATATTGCTAAAAACATTCATATAATAAAATTAGAATGTGTTAACTCTTTGTTAGTGATTACCACATTTTCATATTATAGATAATGGTAATATATATAATTTGTAATTCATGGGGATGTGGAATATAGTGATTGTATGTCTCGATAAATTAGTATTATCATTTAATTACTGTTGACAAAAAATGAATCCGATAAAGTTATGATCAAGGAATATAAAACAACAACATAAAAATAAATTTGATATTTCTTTTGACACAACCATTTTATAAAATACATAATACTCTCATATGATCATGAAACATATACTACCTCAACACATTTTCTATGATAATATAATAACCTAAAATTTTGACCTTATTCAATTAGAGAGATCAAATATCACTACGATTCATCAAATTCCACATCATTTTATATTTTTCATATTTTTATTTTTTCTTTATTTTAACTTTAAATATTTTGTTTATAATTGTTCCTATATGACATATGATTTTCCCAATAAAATTCATGTATTTTCTTCTGGATATTTCACCACCTATAAGGATGGCTAATTTTTTTACACCATTTCAAAAGATAAACCAATGACTATGTTCAAGGATCATATAAAATTATAGGTTTTGATTTTTGGTATTTATAGAATAAAAAATATATAATATCTTCTCATAAATTTAAAAGTTAGTTTCTAAGTGGGTACCAATCTTATTAAGGAGTAAACATTATCAATGAGTGAACTAGGATATTAGTGATATGGACCACTATAAATATATTTCATCTTATTTATTCTATTGCATTTTATATCCGGAACATAGATCTCACTACAAAATATTTAATTAATAAGACTCGTATTTGTTTGTCTATAATTTTTGAAAATAAAATTTCACTCAAAATTTTGTCATAATTTCCATTTTATATGATATAATTGAGAAGTTTCTTTATGTATGAAATAACTAATTCCATCCTACGTAGGCCATCAATTAGACAATAATCGAACACATTCCATCATCAAATTTCAAAAATGATTTTAAAGAAGAACTTCCAATTTATGGATCATAAGTCACTGAGAAACGAGCTAGTACTAGTAACTATTTCAAGAACTCAAATATGGCCCTTTAATACACCCATTATAAATGGGATAAGGCCACATTATCTTCCAATACCCATTCACCATATGGTTCTATCCACCATATGAATTTTCTCAAAATTTCTAAATTCGAATGTTTTGGCACCTATTCCATTGGTATTCCACCTTAAAATTATATACCATTATTCCATTTACATTCTTGAAATAGTTTCTTAGTCATCAAAAGTAATCAAATATGATAACTCCACTCCACAATATTTACTTTTACTTAAATTAATCAGATTCTAGTTTACCAAACTCAAAAGATGATAACTATGAATATAAATTAAAATCCCCAAACGATCATCAAATTGCTTTGTCATGTCCAAAACATTGTGCCTAGTGCAGTTTCCAACCAACCATATCTTGTTATAAAATAGAACACAAGATGACACACTTTTTTGAATCTTTCCTTGGAAAATATTAGTTCAAGTTTACTACACTCTCTAACATTCTTGATCGTAATTTCTTTATGCCAAAGGTATCCCAAGACCATCCAAGAACCCACTCTAATTTGGATACTCAACACTTAATATTATCCAATAGTTATCCCCTAAAACATATAATTTGTTAATCATTGTTTGTGATATTTTGAGCATCAAAGAGTTCTCATCTATCACATTAAGACCATGAAAAACAATCAAAATCCAAAATGCCACACATAAAATACACTAAATATTATATATGGACTCATCTCAGACATTTCACTTATAATTAAGAGGAACCATAAACCATTTTCTTCTTAGAGACCCAATTCTGAAAATTTAGTTCTTACCACTATATAATTCACCCATGACACCTAAAATTTGAGACATATTACCCATGAATGACATCATTATCCCCACAAAATTTGTGACCTATTCACCACTTCACTGGTTCAACTCTAGATCACCATGACCGACATCCAATCCTTTTTGAAATACAACTCCCAGAACAGGGTAATCATGATTTCCATCAAACATTGAAAAATGATTCCCATTACATATTATTAAAACCTCTGAATCCTTAGCTCAATATCGACCACCTAATGATTTTCATATCAATTGAGTTACGTGAAAAAAAATAATGCACTACTAACGTTTCATCAATAATTGTGGGTTCACAATATCATCCCACCAAATCTATCACAAGACTTAAACATCTACGAGCCACATATCATAGAGACTATTTTCATGTGCCTTACCACTACCCAAAATCCTATAGAATTCATATTCCATCAAGTCAGTAGAAATCTAGGAACAATACTAAAAAATTATCACTACACATGTGGTAGTGTCTATGACATGACCTCCAAATAAATGGGTGTCATTCTCAACCATATGCCCACCCTCCACCAACCACCATTCTAAAGAAAAGAGCATTTAACTAAGATCACAATGAACTGAATAGTACACCAAATATAGTATCACTCTAGGTTCATTACCAAAGGAATCTAAATAAAAACTATTCTTATATAAAAAATTCAACTACACATACATAAAACGATAAAAAATTCTCAAATTACTCACCCATTCATCTCATCTCAAAAGAAAACCAGAAAACTGATCCAATGCTTATCATGGGTTTTCCACAATTATATCAATCACCAACTTTTTATGATATAAGATGCATCTCATTGGTCACCACTTTCCCCCTCCTAGACCAATAAATGAGGTATCAAAATAGTCCCTAAATAATGAGATATAAATCTCTGTAGGCTTCTTAATATCACATGATTCCTCCCATGGAAATACATCTTCCTACTTGTGAACTGACTCTCATCGATCATCGCCATAGGGAATTTTCCATTGAGAATCACATCTCATTAGTCAAGGTCATGTGAAAAAACACAATTGATTCGTCCTAGTTGATATGAATTAAATGGAAAAAAACACTATTTTGGTTAAGAAGATTAATATTCCATACTATATAGAAATTTTTTTGTTTATGATGTTAATGATACTTTCATCAACCGAACGCAAAAGAAATACTAGGATCTACTATATCCCATACACTAAGGGACTAATCACCATCGTAATAATTATTAATTATATCTCCACGGTACCCACTTAACCTACAACCATAATAAGATACATATACATATCATCCCAACTATGTATAATTCCACTAAATAATTATATGAGAAAAATACATTATTAGAAGTTTCTGACACTTTAAAGAACTGGTCTTCATTATTTAGTGAAAATCGTCACCCAAGAATGTATATATCAAATATATCCTACATGTCTGGAATGATTCATGCAGCACCTCATGAATCTATTGGCCAAGAGACAAAACCTAATAACTGAACCCCTTCCAATGATATAAGTGCGGAGTCTATAAACCATATATAAAAAATCACAATCATCGTGTGCATCACCCAATGTTAAAATCACTTTAATTGTAACATAATAAAATAACAACATCAATCCCATATTGTAGTACCCCCGGTTTCTGGAAGGTAACCCTTGTTTAATGGTTTTTAAGTACATTAAGTATATGATAAATGGTTGGGAAAGTTTGGAGACTTTAAAATTGCTAAAGGGAAATAAGTGGTGACGCACGGGCTTCGCATGGGTTGCCCGAACCATGCGGAAGCCGTGCAGGTGGTGGTCACTTTGGACAGAGGAGACCGCACAGTGTGTGCACGGTTTGAGAAAACCGTGTGAGGAGGCCGTGCGGAGCACCCCTTACATGCAGTGACTATGACACAGTTAGCGCATGATTTGCCTAGCAGTGAGGACTAATCGTGCGTGGGGTCAACTTATATCCTATTTTTAAGGATCTTATCCATTTTATCATTAAACCCACATTTTTTTGAACCTAGACAACCCTAACTCGGGATTTCACTCTGGTGAAGGTGGGAGAACACTTACCATGCGTTTTAGAAGCAATCTGGAGGTTTCCCTTGGCGTTTAGAGGCTGGTTGGTCGAGGATAGTCTCGTTTCCTTTAGTTTTCTTGGATCACCATCTTCCCTCTTGATGGATCATTAGATCTTCACCCAAGGTTACTAGATCTAAGGTAGTGGATGACTTTTAAGTCAGGTTTTGGTTTTTTTGTACTAGGGGAAGGAATATAATGAGGATTTGGGGAGTAGTTGACTTGGTTTTTTTGGTCATTCTTCATCTGTTGGTTGGTTTAGCCTAATTTGTTGAGGTAGGTGGCTTCACCCCTGATTCCTCTTTATTAAAACATGAAGGCTTAGTTTCAAATTTTTTTTCCTTGATTGAAATGGTTTTTTTATTTGTTGTGAAGGAATGGTAAACCCCTTTTTAGTAACGAGTGATGGAAATCATGTGTTTTTGGAATGTGTTTGTTGAAGTGAATTTAAAATGGTGATTTTAAACGGGTTATGGTTTTGCTACTTGAATGAAATGGTTTTCAATAAAAGTGTTTATCCTTTCATGAATGTTTTTTTAAAACACTTGGTTTTGGAATGTATTTTCATGGGATTTTGTGTTTGTTAATATGCATTGGGATGGATAAGGGTTATAAGTACCCCCATCCAAAGTTTGGGAGGGATTAGGGAGAGAAGTAACCCCATAAAAAGGTTGGTACGGAGAACGGCGTGAAGTACCCCCATCATGGTAGTCCACTAAGTGTTGGATTAGTGGAAGGATAACTCACCACTCGCAAGTATAGGGAGGTCCAGGTTGCATGCATGGTTGGTTGTGTGGATTTGTCAAATGAAATGAATGTGACAAAATGGAAATGTGAATTTGATTGGAAACATATCTTGGTTGCTTTTCTTGGGAAAGATGCATTTTGTTGGAAAATGGTATTGACATGGAAATTGTTATATTGTGAACTATTTTGGAATTGTTTTATATAAATTTTCAATCATTTTTTATCATAGAGGCATGAGTTGGGAAGTCCTCGAAGATAAACTACTGATTTTCATTACTTAACCCCTACATTGGCACGTTGGAGCTTTTGTAGATTTCATATACCGGGATGATGGAAACGGTAATGTGTCACATGTCTATAGCACTACATTGTGATACTTGGGCTGGTTCATGATGTTGGAGCTTGGAGCTTGTGGATCATGGAGTTGGGTTGTCATATTGTAGACTTTTAGTTTGTCTTTCTGCTATTTACTCTAATTTAGTGTTGGTTTCTCCTATGGTACACTTGGTGGGTTTATGATAAAATAAATGGATGAGTTTTCTTTGATTTTATAATGTATCATTTGGATGATTAGTTTGGTTATGGTTGTTGGTTATATGGTATGTTCTATAAGGGTAAATCGTCCCCCACATTTTTTGAAACCCATTTACATTTATTGCTAGCCTTTGGCACCATGGGGATGTCGCTTAAGGCCAAGTAATGACTTGTTGTATTCTCAATCCAATAAGGACAAGTGGGTTATTAAAAATGGTACCATTTTGTTCGGTCCTTGGTGTATAAATGCAATCAGCCTGTTATTTTCATTGTGGAACAAGTAGTCATCAATTTTTGTTGGCCTTGGTGTTGAATTCGTATGTGTCTACTCCTTGGAAGGTCATCTTAGGAAGGGGTAGGATTTTCGGAACATGGAATGTAGATCATAAAAATATATAGCAAACATTTTTATGATGAACATAAAGTTATCAAGGAGTTGGGTACATAAGTGTTTTGGAGACAATTATAGGATAAAAAATCTCAATGTCATGGGTTTAGCCATTGAGATGAGCTTGACATGCATTAGCGGAATGAATTCCAACTAAGAGTGCATATATTATTTTGAGAAATGGATTATGGTTTGATACAAAGAGATTATTTTTGAAAATTTTAAACTTTTTTTCAAATGAATGATTTTGAATAGAGAATGGTAGTTTAATTTTGAAAATAGATTGATTTTAAAAAGAAAGAAACGACTTTTTTAGAAATGGGTAAATGTGTAAAATCTTGTTGGTTGTAAATCAATGTTGTGATAGTGATGTGATAGAAATTAAAATGCTAGGCCTTCAGTTTCTATGAAGTGAGACTAACAACGTCCATTGTTTGTATAGAAAATGGCACCCGTTAGGCATTGTAGAAACCAAACGGAAGAGGCTATGGACAATGTGGTTGCACCAGAGAAACAGGTGAACCAGCAGCTAATCCAAATTATAGTTCATGAATTTTAGACGGTGGACATGGGGAATTGGAGGGATCAGTCCAGGCATGTAGACCATTCCGTCCAGTTCTAGAAGCAGAATCCACCCATCTTTTGGGATGATTATGAACCAAAAAGGGAAGAGGTGTGGCTAAGTAGGATGAATCATATCTTCGATTTCATCATCACACTAGCAGAATTAAAAGTAAAGTTGGTGATGTATATGCTGGAGGATCTTGCACGATAGTGGTGGGAGCTTCTAGTGGAGGCTAAGGTGGATCAAGGCCTGGGCTGGGAGGAATTTGAGGAATTGTTCAATAAAAAATTCTTTCCTCACACGTTCAAGATCTAGAGGATGATGGACTTTTCTAGCCTGAAGTAGGAGAATCTCTCCTTCACGGATTATGTGAATAAATTTATGAATTTAGTTCGCTTTGCATCGGAAGTTGCTGCAAGTATATTACTGAAGCCATGCATCTTTGAATCAGGGTTGTGATAAGAGATTCACTGAAATATAGTTGTGCTCTTTATTACAGATTATAAGAAGATGGTAAACAAAGAAAAAGTAGCTGAAACAGACATCTCAGGAGTTATTGGACGAGGAGGTATGATGATACCCATGGGAATGGGTGGGAACTCTAATGTTGGGAACAAGCAGAAGATGGACTAC
This sequence comes from Viscum album, assembly GCA_963277665.1. NCBI lineage: Eukaryota > Viridiplantae > Streptophyta > Magnoliopsida > Santalales > Viscaceae > Viscum > Viscum album. Next base: position 2,106,211,476 of record OY728165.1, read on the forward strand.
TATATCGAAGGTGGGAGTGCGAATCAGAATCAGATGGTTGGATCAGTGAATCTTCCGCGACTCCCCATGATGAAAGCCAAGTGTTTTCTATGTGGCTTGATTTATCACATGAAATGAGAATGTATAACACCACCGAGAGCATGCCACAATTGCAACAAGATGGATCCTCTTCAGCGATATTGTCACAGTGCTCCATGGTCGGGTGTTCGTGACACTTCTTAGATGTCACAAGCAACTTATGCTTCGAAAGGGTGAGGAAAGAAAAATTAGTCTTGCCCACAGAACAGATATAGCTATGGCGATTCTAAGAATACCATGACTCCTCAGGCATGGAAATCTCAAAAAGGCAATAAGGAGAAAATTGTAGCAACAATGAAATGGCATGGAGTAGAATAGGTGATTGTGGATGACCAGTCTGGACCGTCTACGGTGAGAGGTATGATTATTTTGAATTCTACGCTCAAGAAAGTGTAGTTCGATAGTGGTGAATCACATTATTTTCTTTCATCTCTTATTGATTATTTTCTAAACTTAAAACATGAAATGATGCCTTCTGTGATAAAATATCAAACTCATCTTAGTGAAATAAAATGTAGAGCCTTCATTTGTAGAGCATGTTCTATAGATATTAATGGAGCTGAGCTGAAATGGGATTTCTCTGTGTTAGAGATGGATGTCTATGACATAATCCTGGGTATGGATTGGTTGAAATAATTTAGGTCTCACATCGAGTGTTATAGCAGAACAGTCAGTTTCATGACTGAGGTTGGCGTCAAACTTCTCTTTAGAGAAGAAAGATTGGTGAAGTCAGGTGCAACAAGATTTTTGGCATCATTAGTGGCAACAATCTCTTACCATTTGTCTTTGTTAAACAAGGAATCGATGGACGATATTGTGAATATCTGTTTTCTAGTAGTTGTAAATCTATTTCTAGATGTTTTTCCTGAAAACTTCTAAGGGTTACCACCTGTAAGAGTGGTGGATTTTACGATTGAACACCTTACGAGGACTAGTCCTATCTCATTACCATTTTATATGATGGAACCAATTATGTTATAGGAATTGAAAGTGGATTTGGAAGAACTGGACAAGAATGGTTTTATTCGGCCAAGCGTGTCTTCAAAGGAAGCACCAGTTTTGTTTATAAAGAAAGAAGATGGAACCTTGAGGATATGGGTCGATTATCATATTCTTAACCAAGTTACGAAAAAATATATATCCACTTACATTCATTGATGACATGTTTTTTCAATTGAGGGGAGTTCAACGGATCTCTAATATTGACTTTCAGTCAGGATATCACCAGTTGCGAGTTCGGAAGGTCGATATTCCAAAGACAACCTTCAGATGCATATATAGCCACTAAGAATATGTAGTCATGCCTTTTGGTCTTACGAATGAACCATCAGTCTTTATAGAATTGATGAATCAGATATTTCAGTGATAATTGGATTCTTTTGTGGTGGTATTTGTGGATGAAATATTGGTGTATTCAAGAACTAGGGCTGATCATGAGTAATAGTTCGCGATAGTGTTGGAAATCTTGAGAGACCATCAATTGTATTCCAAATTATCAAAGTGAGATTTTTGGATACAATAGGTATGCTTTATTGTCCATGTTTTTACTGAGAAAGGTGTTTCAGTGGATCCAAAAAAGATATAAGTTTTTCTTTCTGGGTAACCACAAAAGAATGTCTTTGAAATTCGATGTTTTATTGGTCTAGCTGGTTATTACTAACGCCTAGTGATTGTCGTCTCACGATTAGCTTCTCCTATGACAACATTCATAAACAAGAATAGTGTATTTCAATAGAATGAGGAATGTCAAAGATATTTTAAAAAGGTGAACATTCTCCTTACATCAACACCCGTATTGATTTTCCCAGAATTAGGATAGGGGTACGTGGTGTATTTTGATGCTTCAGGGTCTGGGTTTGGATGTGTTCTCAAGCAAGGGGGCCATGTTATTACTTATGGCTCAAGACAGTTGATAGTGCATGAAAAGAGATACCGAACACATGATTTGGAGTTAGCTGCAGTTGTCCATGCCTTTAAAACTTGGTGTCATTATCTCATTGGTGAGAAATTCACTATTTTTACGGTTCTTAAGAGTTTTAAGCATATTTTATCACAACTAGATTTGAATCTGTGGAAGAGGAGATGGATGGAGTATCTTCAAATGCTCTAATTTGACTTGATGTATACATCAGGTAAGGGCAATTCGGTGGTCGATGCATTATGCAGAAATTCATATGATCAGTTGGCGCATGAAGCTTTAGATGAGTGGAAATTGATTTCGGTCCTAGCCAACATGCGTATGGAATGTGAAGACCAAGTTGATGTTGCTATTTTCTTTCCAGTTGCGCTTGTTCTTGATTTTGTGGAGATAGTAAAGGAGGCATAGGAATATGATGTAGAATGCATTGCAATGAGTTCAAAACTCAATGGTGGGGAGACCATTGAAGGACAAGAAGCTGGATGGGAGTTCAGTTTTGTAGTTTCGAGATCAGATGGTTGTAACTTTAACTACTCAGGAACAATTCCTTCATGATTACGACCATTTCAGATGGGCTGGTCATCCATGAATAAAGAAGATTTATAAGGTGATAAAGGAACAATTTTGGTGGAGCAGTATGAAAAGGGAGGTAGCTAAATTTGTTTCAAGGTGTTTAACTTGTTATAAGGTTAAATCAAAAAAACAGCATCCAGTGGGTATGTTTCATTCTCTACAAATTCCTGTATGGAAATAGGAGCAGATAGCTATAGATTTTGTTACAGGTATCCCTAGAATGGTTCTGAATCATGATTCCATATGGGTGATAGTGGATCATATTACTAAGTTGGACCATTTCATCCCCATTTGTGAATCTAATACGGTGGGGGACTTTTCCAAAATCTATATCTGAGAAGTGGTAAAGAGGCATGGCATAACAGTTTCAATCATGTCAGACAGAGATCTGGGGAACACATACCATTTCTGGAGATCCTTACAGAATGCCCTGGGAACTCATATGAATATGAGTACAGCGTATCTTCCTCAGATGGATAGACAATTCAGAAGGACAATACAGACGTTGGAAGACATGTTCTAGTCTTGTGTAATGAATTTTGGTGGCTCAGGGGACGAGAACGTGCCTTTAATGGAGTTCTTATATAACAATAGTTATCAGGCCTCGATACACATGGTTCCATTTGATGCATTGTATGGGCGTCCTTGTCATTCTCTACTTTGTTGGGTAGAAACAGATGAGATTTCACTAGTTGGGCCTAGCCTTGTCCATGAAATAATTGAAGAGGATTTCATTGATAAAAAAGAGGATGTAGATGACACAGAGTCGTCAGAAATCTTATGTGGATCATCGCTGAAGACTAATTTCATTTGCGGTGACTATCATGTCTTTTTGAGAATCTATCCAAGGCTTGGACTTCATCATTTTGTGATGCAGGGAAAATTACCTCCTCGACATATAGGCCCTTTTTAGATACTGGAATAGGTTGGTGAGGTGGCATATCGATTGGCATTGCCACCATGGTTCAGTACCATGCATAATGTGTTCCATGTATCTCAGTTGAAGAAGTATCAGCCTAATCATGACCATGTTATTAGATGGAATCACGTTTACCTAGAGCCGGATGCTTCATTGGTACATATTCTGGTGTGGATTTTTGATAGGCAGGATAAAGTCTTGTGTGTAAAACGCATCTGCCTAGTGTGGGTTTTGTGGAAACATCGTCAGATTCAGGAAGACACTTGGGAATTTGAGAAAGAAATGAATGATGAGTTGCTAGAAATCTTTCTGGAAAGAGATGGTTTTCTACTTTATAGGGATATAAATGCCAATGGTGGGGAGAAATTAGTACCCCTGATTTTTGATAGGTAACCCTCGTTTTATTCTTTTTATATACATGAAGCATATGAGGAATAGTTGGGATAGTTTGGAGACTTTTAAAATGTTAATGGGAAAAATGTGGTGACGCACGGGCCTCACACGAGTTTCCCAAACCATGAAAAAGCCATGTAGGTGGTGGTCACTTTGGATAGAGTAGACCGCCCAGTGTGTGCACGGTTTCAGAAAAACGTGTGAGGAGGCCAAGTGGAGTACCCCTTCCAAGCAGTGACTACCTCACGGTTAGCACAAGATTTTCCTATCCATGGGGACTAACCGTGTGTGGAGTCTACTAAGATCCTATTTTAAGGATCTAATCCATTTTATCATTAATCCCACTCTTTTTTGCTCATAAACGGCCCTAACATGATATTTATCTCTAGTGAAGGTGTGAGAACACTTACCAGGAATTTTGGAAGCGATCTGGAAATTTTTCTTGGCGTTTTGAGGCCGTTTGATCATGGTAAGTCTCGTTTCCTTTAGTTTTCTTAGATCTTCTCTTCCCCCTTGATGGATCCTTATATCTACACCCAAGGTGGATAGATCTAAGGTATTGTATGACTTTTAAGTCACGTTTTGGTTTTTTTGGTACTAGGAGAGGAAATATAAGGAGGTTTTATAGAGTAGTTGACTTAGTTTTGTTGGTGTTCTTCATCCATGGGATTGTTTTGCCTAGTTTGTTGAGGTAGGTGGCATTACTCCTGATTCCCCATTCTTATAACTTGAAGGCTTAGTTTCAAATTGTTTTCCTTGATTGAAATGGTTTATCTATCTGTTGTGAAAGAATGGCTGAAACCCCTTTTTAGTAACAGGTGATGGAAATTTTGTTTTTTTAATGTGTTTTTTGAAGTGTGTTTAATATGGTGATTTTAAAGTGGTTATGGTTTTTCAGCTTGAAATAATTGGTTTTCAATAAAAGTTTTAATTCTTTATTGAAAGGTTTTGAACACACTTGGTTTTGTGATGGATTTGCATGGGTTGTGGTGTGTGTTCATATGCATTAGGATGGATAAGGTCAAAAAGTACCCCAATCAAATGGTTGGGATTGATAAGGGCGATATGTACACCCATAAAAAGGTTGGGACAGATAAGGGAGTGAAGTAACCTCATCAAGGTAGTCCACTAAGTGAAGGCTTAGTGGAATGATAGCTCACCACTCATGAGTATAGGGAGTTCCAGGTTTCATGCATGGTTGGTTGTGTGGATTTGTGAAATGGAATGAAAGTACCAAAATGGAAATGTGAATTTGATTTGAAACATTTCTGGGTTGCTTTTTTTGATAAAGACGGTTTTTGATAGAAAATTGTTTTGACATGGAACTTGTTATATTGTGAACTGTTTTGAATTTTTTTATATAAATGGTTTTAAATAAATGTGCTAACATGTTTTATCCTAGAGGAATGGGATGGGAAGTAATCATGGAAAACCTACAGATTTTCATTACTCACCCACTGATTTGTCACGTTGGTTCTTTTGCAGTGGTCATACACCGGGATGTTGGAAAAGGTACAGTGTCACGTGTTTATAGCACTAATTTTTGATATTTGGTATGGTTCTTGATGTTGGATCTTGGAGCTTGTGGATCATGGAGTTTGGTTGTTTTATTATAGTCTTGTAGATTGTCATTCCACTGTTTACTCTGATTTAGTGTTGGTTTCCGTTGTGGTACTCTTGGTGGTTTTATGATAAAATAACTGGATGAGTTGTCTTAGATTTTATCATGAATCACTGAGTTGATTAGTTTGGGTAGTGTTGTCGGTTTTGTGGTATGTTCTAAAAGGTTAAATCATCCCCCACTTGTTTTGAAAACCATCGGCATTTATTTCCAGCCATTGGTACCTTGGGTATGTCACTTAAGGCCTTGAAATAACTTGTTGTATTCTCAATACAAAAGGATAAGAAGGTCATTACACATATCCTAGTAACATCTAATTCCTCATGATATTTGTTTGTGACACAAAAGATAGATTTCCATCACATTCCCTAACACATCCCTCTATATCCTTTTTAGCAACCCAAAAAATAATAAGACAATGAAAGATATTATTCCACATTTTAACATCCTACAACCCTATACACCTACTTAGTTCATAGACAATTGATTTACATTATACCACATTCACACCTCATTGAATCCCATAGGTCAATGACTAGAAATAGGTGTCTAAGGAGGCATATTGGGGGGGGGGGGTATACTCCCTATTTTATAGTTCTTAGAGGAATAATAAATTAAAATATATCATCTATATCAAGTAAAATGAATTAAATAAACAAAAAGTAGAATTAGTGATTTTAATAATTTTGGATAAATAAAATTAATCCTAATATTCCATGAACATTCATACCTTGCATAAAATAGATGGTCAAACATTGTTTTGGTATCATATAATTACCAAAAAAATAGAAGAAAATAAAGCCAGTGGGTTTATAACCATAATGAGCCTCATCTCATCACACTCTCTATCCTCAACACCTAATCCATCTCACCTGGCCATATTTTACTGGGACTCAGCCCTAACCTATGATTATAATAACAAAGTGAATGCTGCCTAATTACCTAGGGGCCATGATAATCCAAGCAGTGTTTTAGTAGAAATCATAGTAGGGCACTAAAATTGTGATCTTATACCAACTGATATTAGCAAGGATATAGGCAACTGTTATGCTACAAATAATTATATATCTACATAGAAATAAATGAAATCACAAAAAATTCATACATCAACATGATGTTGTAATCTATCTGATCATGTATTATAATCATTCAAGCCATAGTATCATAGACCTACCTTAATTGAGTTTCCACATCAAGGGAATATTCCGAATGGTATCCTATAACTCCGTATGGGAGTTTTCTCATCTGATAATCATCCCCCAAGTATCAAATTCATTTATAATTCTTATTGAAATATCCCTCCCATTATACTAGATCATCCCAGCTACAAATTTACACATTATATAGTTATAATATCACAAACTACCCTACTGTGGTCATCTTCCTATCATATACCAAAACAACCCAAAGTGTATACCATAAAGAAATATGTTATCCCATATATTACAATCTATCATTTTAAACCTTCCATGAATTCTCCCATGAGTGTCTACCGAAAATTATAGATATATACTAGGCATCCAAAGAACCCAAAATTGAATGTCGACATCATAGAAATGTATACAATTCCCAACAGCTGATACCATCATGTCTCAGTAGGCTCATAATTCCATTCCTAAAAAACATTATGAGAACCATTAGATTCATCATGAATATACAAGAAAGGTATAAATAAAAGGTAGTGGTAGACAAATTATCATGCCCCTCACCTTTATCTGTAGCCCCTCAGCTCACATAAGTGGAAAAAGCTCTACAGTCACACCTAAGATCATATCATTTCAAGCCATATACTCCCACCCAGGGATAATTAGTCATCGATGCACTTAATAGGGTCCCCTAGGTAAAATCATAGTAGAGGCACCCTCACATTGGTCCTCGGTGTCGTTTGAGGACTCAAGTTTATTTTTATTCCCTAGGAATATTACATACCTTAAAACCATCATCAAGATAGAATGAACCTACTCACTTCACATAGTATCTCACCTTTGAAATAGTTAGCAGATAGATAATTGATTATCACGATTTTAAATTATTACAGGGATAGTATTCCCACACAACACATTATCAATTGCATAGGCTTTGACCACCTAGATTAAGTGAATTTAAATCCAAGGTTTTGGCCCGCATAGGACGAGGAAAACCAGCCAAGATCATGGTCCATTGTAGCCTTGGGACATTTTGTATCATACTATAATCATTTAAATTAAAATAAGAAATTAATTAAATGATTTAGTTTCTTATTTAGAACATTTTTTAATTAATCATGTATACGACCACAAATATGATACCACATTCCAAACTAATAAATCTTGGGCATAAATACCAAAAGGGAAAGTACAAAAACAACCTACATCTATTTAGTATTTTATATTTATCTCCAAGAGCTAACATATTTTTTAGGCCCCAATGATGTTTTCATCATAACATTGATACCAAATTCAATCCATTGATTTTTAAACTATTGATTCTAAACTAGTACAATTAATTGAAAACCCCGTTAATATCCACAAAGGATAAAAATCAACAAGAAATACTTAAAACAATTGATACTAGAATAAAAACTCACCAAATAACCATGTAATACCATGATCATATTCTAGTTAAATTCATTAAAAATTGTGTCACAATGAGACTAATAGATTTCAATTTTAAATTAAAACCACTGAAAAAATTACTAAATTAAACATTTATCAAATTAATATATAGGGTCATGCATATATGATCTTATGATATCTTCTATGAGAGCACGAAAAAATCCCCAGAGGGATGTGCGATTTGGAAATGATATTTTGGTATATGAATCAAAACCTAAACCTATGAACATAGAAATTAGATTTAATAATTAAAGAGATAAATGAGATCCACCAAAGGAAGTAGGCTCGGAAAAAATTCTAAAAAATGATCTTAGAATCATCCAATCTATGAGATAATGAGAGAGGGATAGAGAGATAAACAAGGTATGGTGTGTGAGTTCAATGAAATATAAATGGAAGAAAATAGTGGGACTACAATTTTAATTACCATATGGGAAATTAGTCAATCAATCATTTAATGGTCCATAGGGTTGGCCAAAGAACGCACCAACTATGTGTTTAGAACCTCCTAAATTCAGCTACCCCACATGGTTATAGTAAATTATATCACACATGCTTCTCCAACCATGAGAACTATCTATAATTTAGTATATAACACAACATGGATTCTATTTTTCACGTATATAGTTTTTCAAATTGCACACCCATGAAATTTAAGGATTTTAGTTGGGTTAAATGGTTAAAAATAACCATTTTCATTCTATTCTCTATATCTTGCCTCTAATATTTCTAAATATTCTTATACTAGAACCCTGATAGACCCTTTATACCGCTAAAATGACTATGATATCATATTCGATGACCAAATTGGCTATTTTCGGTGGTTCCAACCCCAGTAATTCTATTCTAAATCCCAATTCAAAATCCATATAAAAAAAACAAAAAAGTTCTACTCATTTTCAAAAAAAACCTCCCATATGGATGTGGGTTTTTATATTCTTCTTCTAGAATGAATCAAGGACTCCAAGATTAATTTATGATTTGACATAAATCTTCATTTTCTTATATGGGAGTGTATTTAACGAATTACAACTAATTATTTATCTGTACAAACCCTCACATAGAACTCTTCTACTCCTTTGAGTTTAGTTATGAAATATGATTAGGTTTCTCTCTTTATTCATGAATAAATCCCTTTTATGCCCCATATTATAAATAGTAGGGTCACACACCCAAGAATTTGGACACCTCTCTCTATCACAATGGGTAGTGAAAAACACCAATAAACACTATGAATTTCATTGATTATTTGAATAAACAAAAACACTCCCAAACTAGATTATGTTGAACAATAAATTTTCTTACAACACAAATTAATATAAGAATTAAATATTCATTTTAACCACTATAAATATCTATCAATTATGCTATAATAATGGCTTAAATTCTTGGCCTATGGTGTTTGAAACAATTATGAAATTTTCTTGAAAATTAAAAATGATTTCATTTAAAATATTCATGACACAAATTGAAACACACTTCACCATGACATGGTGATTTTATTTCAATTTTGATTCTGGAACACCTGGAATTGTGATACATTCACCTATTGATGATTGTGTTATCATTAAGGTCAACATGTAAACCATGACAATAATTGAACTAAACCACACCAATAATGGGATTCCATGGGTTTCACAAGGATCATTATTATACAAAACACCATTATCTATAGTGTGGTATATCTCATGTTGTCTCTTTTTAACTAAATCTCATCAAAATTGAATATACTCTAAACCATCAATTTCCCCATGAACATATTTATCTTGATTATTTTTTAGTGGTTCCGTGAAATTCATCCATAGGGTGCACAACAACATGTTCCCTTTCCTTTTTTCCAATTTTGGAAAAATAATTTTTATCATTCCTCATGATAAGGGGGTTGGATCACCTATTTCATTCTTCAAATTCACTACACCCTTTGACTAAAATGCATCCTTCCATGTTTTATAAAACATCAAAATAATATATCTTTTTCTAATAGATGACCTATCTCATTTTTATCTAAGATTAAATTAATCCTTATATTGACCTTATGGGGTCCTGGATGAATACTTTTAAAATCATGGATTCCCTACTGACTTCCCTACTTAATTTTAATTTGATAATGTATCAAATAAAACTACCTTAAATATTAAATATCAAAAAATCTATGTAAGAATAAATCATTTCCATTCCAAAAACATTTTGAAGCATCACCTTGACCTAAAATATTTTTAAAAAATCCAACATAATCATTTTTTATTTTTAAAACTAATTTCCTTTGTCATTGTTTTACATAGATAAAAATTGTATGGTTTGATTGGTATTCAACGATGATTATATAGTGAAATAAACAGTTTTATGGTTTTCTTCTACATGTAATATTGTATAAATTATGTGTGTATATAAATTAATTCTCATGGTAGGTACTCCCCTAGTTGTGTATTTATTTTAGGGTGTAGGTCCCCTAGATTTATAATAGTGTTGGGCAGTTCCCCTCATACATGGGTTGTAGATCCCCTATATACATAGTCGATACTACTCAATATGCGATATCAGTAAAGATGAAGGTCCTCCATTAGATTCAACACTCCCTCAAATAATTCATTCCCTTGAAAAGAAACGGATCCCCAAAAAAGTTCCATAAACGTTACATAATATTCATGGTGTGGGTCTCTATAATTATTATATCATCTTAGTGATTCTTTATTAGTTGGCCTATGTGGCGCATAAATTTTCCATATGTAATGGGTTCTCTTATTCAAATTCTTTCTTATTTTATAGGTTATTTTTCCCATATTAACTTTATATTTTAGATGACTAGTATTATTAAGATTCCATTACAGTAATTATAGTTTTCCTCTAGGTATCTTTATTCTTAACAAATCAAGGATTCCTTTTCAATAAATGACTCTACTTTTGTATAAAATAATTTTGGTGGTGAATTTTGTAGGAATACTGTTAGAGGAGCATATTTTTATATACATTAGGTAGTACTAGATGGTGTCCATCTCATGATAATGAACATTATAGGGAGATCTACGTCTTATATCATTAGTATTAATTATTTATTAACTTTTTTGTAAGCATCTTATGAATTGTCCTTACGATTTATGTAAAAAATTTCCTTGTAGTTCGTAGTTGTCACATACTTTTTATATATATCATAGGTAGTTACATTTTTTACATTGGATTATTATTTCAGATTGAGATATGTGTGTTTTGTATAGGTACATTACTATAAGGCCTCTTATCATGTGTTATATTCCATCTATAGGCTAGTCACTAGTCCTTAGCCTATTGGAGGAGGGATTGGGGGAACACTTAGCTTACCGCTACCAATGAGGTTTATTTTGTAGGCCATGTCATGTCACTATCAATAAATTCTGAAAAATAATCATGAAAATATTTAAGGCGAGATTATATTGGGATACAAAATGTATCAAAAAAATATTCCCATTATGTTCACGACTGATTCTAAACCAAAGAGAATAAGTGTCTTTTATTAGAGATGAAAAGGAACCTCCATTGACTATCATGAGTAAGCTACATGTATTTATTTTTATGAAGTTATGATGATAAAAATATTATGATTATAATAATGACTAATAAATTAGTGAATTGGTTTGGTTGAATAAAAAATTCAAAACAATGATTAATTCAAATTTCAGATTAGGTTCCTAATTGATAACAACATAAGAAGTATCGAGAATGTATATAGAAGGTGAAAGTAATTTATACGTGTTTTAGATGATTTAGAAAATATAACACCAATGTAACAGGATATGTGGTAGAAAATGAATATTATGTTAAAAATTTCTTAATATATGATAGATGCTGTTGACAACGATATACTGCACAAATAGATACGGCCTAGAAGCATGGAAACCAAGATTCAAAATTTGTTTTCGGATTAAAATATTAATGAAATAAGTGAAAATCATTTAATTAATACTGTATCTAAAATTAATGAACATTTTTAGTTGAGAAAAAATAAATATCCTTTAGGTTTTCATTGATGAGTATTGAAGGAATCAAATTTTTTGAAAATCTATTAGGTTTCATTTTATATATATGGAATTAAAGTAGATGAATGTAAAGGGGCACATTTTTATGACTATTTTAATATAAATTAATATTATTAAAATATCTATATTTTAAGGATGTATATTGAATTTCATCATTTCTTAAATTTTTTTAATAAAATAAGGGATTATATTTCATTGAACATGAAATATAATATTACATGTGAAGTTAGAAATTTCATAAATATCTTGATGTTTTTATTATTATGGAATGCATGTCACATTATCCAATCTAATATTTAAAAAATAATATCTATTTTAACTGTATATATTGGTTTACACAATTTTATGAAAAGAATGTGGATTCTGAGGAATATGTTTTTATTGGAAAGAGTATTGGGAAGTTTATTAGCCTCTAATGTTTTCTAAATTGAGAATGACTCATTCTAAGTAAGAGATTATTAATTAATAACACACATATAGTTTCATAATATGTACTTATTTTCAATAAGGAGGAAAGAAAACATAAAATTGTTTCAGTTATATTTATAATAATTCTCATTATGGGTATTGAAAAAAATATAAACGAGTAAATCCATTAGATGTTGTTGTCGTTCATTTTTAATACAAATTCATTGATTACAATAAGTGTTGAGAAGAGTATTTTAGAACAATATTGATGTACCCATGAATAGATTTAAATATGTGATTAGTTGATGAATATTGAATAACACATTATCTCTTAGAGATTAGAGTATCTTCTAGTTGGATATATGCTAAAGGTAGATTGTCAATGAAGTGGAATGTAGTTATGGAATAAAAAAATTTAGATGATTAAAATAAATATGCTACAAAAAAAGTGTTATTTTTTTAATGAATCAAAACTATGTTTAAATAATAATTATGTTACATCATATTATTTTAAATACATAATATAATTAATAGGATGAGGGTATTAAATAATAGAAGAGTTGTGCATATCTAAGAAGGACCACACACTCCTAGTCTTATTTTTGAGACTCGTGAAGTGAAATGATGTTATATAGATAATATTTATGATGTATTTAAATTGAAAAATATTATATCGTTATAATGAAATATGGAGTTCTAGTTGTTGTTATAGAAGAACAATTCATTCTATAATAATGATAAATGTACCCCTCTATAATCAAACATAATGATTTTTATAATACATGTAATGTAAAATTTGATGATGTTGTCTGAGGGAATGGATTTTTAAATGCTTATACTAGAGATATATTTATTTATGGACTAGTGGATCAGTTTGGATATTCTTTGGAAGTGGATGAATAATGGATTAAATTAACATAGTTTCAATAATTTGAAAGCACTTTTTTTATTTATTATAACATTAAAAATATGTTTTAAAATTTTGTGAAAATAATTTGTATAATTCTAATATTGATAAATATAATATAAAGATATCCTAATGTGAGTTGAGATTAATTTAATTCTGTAAAATAGATTTTAAGTTGAATACTCATTTTTTGATGTTATTTATTGTTTTTTGAATCAATTCAATGTGGTTTACTTTAAAAAAATCTATATTGGCCCAATATTACATATAATAACCTGTGGAAATAAGAAAATTTTAAATTGAATGTGTAAGATCACGTAAGAGGAGAATCATTAATGGTATGGGATTTTACATTGTGACATCTAAACATCTCACAAATGATATGTAATATTAATGTCTTGACATGTAATATCTAACCATACACATGGATGAGTATATTTTAGTCCACATAGTAGTTCATAAGACTAAGTCGGTGTATATGAACAATTAAATTGGATATAGATAAATTTAAAAGAAATGTTTCAATGCATATATATGTGTAAATTAGAAAATATTTAATATTCAATATTGATATTCATAGAACATGTAAGAATAAAATTGGAACAGATTAGAGTAACTCTGATTATTTTGGCAAATTAGTTGTTTATTTCAAAGGATATATATGAACCTTCTGCATACCACATAGGATTAAAAGTTAGTTCCCAAATTAATTATAAGACATAATTTGAAGATGTTGTGTTGTTATAGACATAATAAATATCCTGATTCTAAATGGGTTAATATGTGATATATAATTAGATTATTGTTTATATTGAAAGAATGATTTTTCACAATGAGATAGAAATTGACACCGTAATATTATTATATTTGGTGAGAAAAAAATGAATGGAAAATGATATGGAATTTATGGATTCATAGTTGAAAAAAGAAGTGAATGTTTATTGAAATTAAATCATTATACAATGTTTGTAGGTATTAAACATTTATAATATATTTATCTATTTTTTTAATAGGTATTATTTTCAATGGGGATATCTTGGATAAATATTGATCAGTTTCCCACACATTTAATGTTGGTGAAGTTGATTTCACAATTTTTTTTGGCATGATGAAAATTGAATTTGTTTGATTTTTTTTTGAATATAAAGATCACACTTCATAAATTAAAGGATATTTCAATATTCAAATATATTATAATTATCCACATGATACGTGATGAGTTTAAAATTATAATGATGATAGGTAGCTAATTTTTAAAGACTGATGTAAAACCTCAATTTTTTATAAATATATTTAATATTTAATTCATGAAAACACTAAGTCTCTATGGAAAGAAACTTTCTTATAACCTTTCCAATAAACAAATTTTTTCCACTTCTTATATTTTTATTTCATAAAATTGACAAAAATAGTTGGGTTTAATAAGATATTTTGAGTATGATATTGTCAACATACTTTTTATTGAATAGTAACATGAAACATATAAATACTAATACACACATATTAATTTTAATATTAACCTTATGAATAGAAATATTACTCTTATGAATTTTAACCCCACCCATTAATGTATAAATAATATTTAGGAACCTTGTTAATGAAGTAGAATATTTTAAAAAATAATAATTATGTGATTTTATTTTTTCAGTAATAAATATTTAATTAAATTTTTATAATTAATAAATTTAAATGAAAATTAATTTTCATAAAATTTATTCACAAATAAACTTTTTTTTTCATTTTATTTTATGATAATTTTAGGACGCATTAGTTAATTTTAAGGGTGTTATAAAATCAGTTTTAATTTCAAATACTATTTTTCGAGTATATGATGATTTTAATTAAAAACTATATTTCTCATATTTATAAAATTATTTTGAAAAATATTATTACATTTATAAAATACACAAATCAATAATAGGTTATGGGGATTTTTTCGATATTTCATAAATAATTGAATTATTAGTGAATAGTAAAAAAGATAATTTACAATAAATTCTAAATACATGATTTATTGAGTCATAGCTGATGTATGGGTGATGTAGGAACAAATTTTTTGACCCCACATTCACATATTAATATTTTTTTCATATTAATCAAACAATATTTCTTGTCTTGAGAAAAATAATAAAATAATGATGAAGATAATCAAAAATCACTCCTCTCATCCAATATAAAACCACCCCTCACTCTCACTTCTCTTAACCCCTCAACGCATTTAGGATTCTCAATGTTCTTCCCAAATACTCTTAACTATAATATTCCAACATCCAGGATCTCTTATACTATCCAAAAGATCAAAACCCATTCCCTTATGAAGGTTCTCAAAGAGGATATTTCCTGAGGTAAATCATCTTTCATTTATTTTAATTTATTTTCAATTTACTTTACTTTCTTATATTCTCCTCAAAAAATATATTCAAATAATCATTATAAATCCAGTATATTAGATATAATGTAATGATATCTTGTTAATATAATATCATTACACAAACTAATATCTCACTCTATTTTATTTAAAAAACAAAATCATCATTCGGGAGGTGCCAATTTATAACCTTCGAGGATAACGAACATTCATTTTTCAATTTATAAAATAATTATGGAAATGATAATATTTTTATGGATTAACCAAATTATAAAATATTTATTCTGTCTTATTTAATGTTCTAGAACAATTATATATATGAAATACTAATTCATACTATAAAACTAGTGCATGATGTTCAAAAAATCGCTAAAATCAAGCTAAAATAATATCATTAACATGTTACCTAATGATTCATCCTCATACAGTAAAACTAAATGATATTCATAATGATTTAAACATATAGATACTCATTAATATAATTTAATTCCTTTTTTTATAATTTTATTCATTTCACATGAAATCCATTAATTATAATAAAGCAAATCGATCATGAAAATCAAGGAAATCGACACTCCAAAATGACGGAATTCAGGATAATAACTTATCAGAAGTCTATAAATGCACTTAATAAAATTAAAAAAACAATATAAATTTATTTTTGGTTCTGAATTAAATTATTAATTAGTCTAATTTCTTATTCAATAACTTATTATTAGGTGTCGAACACATTCAGACACAGGGTAAGGGTTTTCTCATCTCAATTCCATTTTAGTGATATATCAAGTATTCACCACTATTTATTGTATATTGTGTATGTATTATGACAATTTATGCATCATATCATGAATATAATTATTTTCATGGTATTCAATTTTTCATTTAATGAATATTTAGTTTGGGAATATGGTTCTATTGATTATAATGGAGAAAAGGATTATACCTGAACCCTCATTTTTTCCTTAGGATTACTCTTTCTACAACTTAACTCAAGTGTAATTCTTAATTATTTTTTTATATTAAATATAAATTATATTTATATTTACCAAATTCATATAAACATATTATATCATCTTTATTTGGTGTGGATATACATCTTTTAAAATTATTTCCTTCCCAATTCTTCCGGATAATCAAGCCTGATTAAAGGGGAATTATGCTATTCTTATCCATTGTCAAGTTCAATATATTATCTATTTTAAGACATATTTATTTTTTAAAATCAATGATATTATCATGAAAAGATGTATTTTATGAAATATGATTTAAGTAAAAAACATTCCATTACACTTTGATATTTCGACATTAAACCGCACTAAAATGTATTATTTCTAAAGATGCTTAAAAACTCTATCTACATGATTTCACTTCAATAAAAAATAATTATTGCCTAAAATATAATTTCAATATCCTTCAATTTTATTTTCTTGGATGTAAATTTTTAGAATATGATTTTATGATAATTACAAATGATTTTATAGGAGAAATCCTCTTTCCAAAGTAAAATGGGTTTTCTCATCTTACATTTAATTATATGGGATTTATGACTTCTTCAGCACATATTGCTTACATGTGGTGCATGTAATTCCCTATGGTATGTGAAATAATGAGCCTTATTATTATTATTATTATATATGGAATCAATAGTATAAGGTTTCATGTTGGTGTGGGATAATTGGGAATGTTAAATGATCATTATTATGAAGCATTTATCAATGATTTAATAACAGTATTTTCAAATATGACTATGATTCCAATATTTAAATGTGTTAGGGGAAACGTTAATTTAATGATATGATTATTATACCTATGAGTAATGCATTGGACTTAACATGTGATGGTCAGAGCCTGTTATTGACCCACGATGCATCAGAAGATCTCATGATTCAAAATAGAAATGGGTTTTTCCCGAGGTCACACCCAAGTATTTTCAGAAGTCTTGGTCGAGGCCTTGAAAATAGGATTATGATGTTTGAATTATGCATTAACTCATTATAATATTATTTATTAATAAATAATGTTATTATTATACAATTATAATATCCATTTCAATGTTTCATATGATTAGTTATATGGATTAATTTACTCAGCTTTCATTCTTTCTATATTATGGTCGTGTTTATTTTTAAAGGAATTTGATTTTATTTTTTCACCTTACCAAATGTTTATTTTTATGATAACTTCCTCCATATTACATAACTTTACAGAGAATATGAGCGCACCTCTTTCTTATGTTACCTTTCCTTAGGTTATGTTGAAAAAAATATGAATAATTATTAAAGGATGTTGTTAATTTCATATTGTATATTGTTTTATTTTCCAATAGAAATTTATTATGAGTATACTGAATATAATATAGTCCTATAAGAATAAAAAACTGATCTGTACTTTGGAATTTTATTCCTTGTAACCATGATAGTGTAATAAAATAATGCATCACCTTCCTGATTCTGGGGTCGAGGTGTTCTAGTTGGTATTAGTGGATTTTAGTAGAATCCATGTAAACATGATATAAAATGAATAGATTAGTGATAAAAACCTATGATAGTATTTGAGGATAAACATACAATAACAACCTAAAATTTTGTTAAGGTATATATTATATTTATATTCCTATAAAATACATATATGGTTGGATACTATATGTAGAAGTCGTTCTGGAACTGATGTACCTTGGAGTAACAACTCTGAAAATCTATTTCAAGCTAAACCTAGGGTAACCTGGTATAGGAAAAAATGCCTTACTATGAACCTAGTTTTATACTCCAAAGGGATATTATTAGGATAATTAACATTTATTTTACCCACTACTATGAAGTATTTATGCCCCAAATGTAACCAAAGTGTATGATACTAGGATTTGAAATGCATAAATTTATGTTATTTGTTTTACCATATTTATAGTTATAGAGAGTTAATAATTTTTTTATGAAATTTTAGTATATGATATTTATAAGAAATGGCTCCTAGTATAAGGATTAATGACTACACAAATTCACATGATAAAAAGAGTAAGAAGGATTACATTTCTTATGGTTTAAAGCCACCATTTCTAATGAATAATGTTTCCCATGTATCCTCATCAAATGGGGAAATAGAATCATATGTTAAAATGATATGTCAAAAATTATTTTAGTCCTACAGATTTGAAGGGATGTAAAATAATAAGCGGATAGTGAAGAAAATGTTGGATAATTCAAATAAGGGAATTCAGGGTTTTCCAACATTTGATAATTGTGGAAGGAATCACACTAGTAAATGCTTGAAGGGAATGGGAGTCTTGTATATGTGTATCAAAAAGGGACACCAGGTTCATGATTATAATGGTAAGAAAAATGTTTCCAATCTAAAATGATTCAGCGAAAAGGATATGAGTAACATTGTGAATTAATGTCTCATGCGACAAAAGAATATATGCCAAATGATGTTACTGGATAATGATCAAGTTTCGATATTACCATAGATGAAGTAGAATATCTAATATCCTCAGTCAAAAATCATGTCATTTGAATATTTTTTTATCATTTTAATGGTTATAAAAATTATGGAATATATTTGGATCGTACTATAGTACATTTCATTAAGGATTTGAAACCATATGTTTAATGGTACAAATAAATGATATTTAGTATAATATAATTTTTATTGAAAGTTTATTATTAATGGAAGGATAACTCTAAATATATTCATCATTTTGATATAATGACAGAGAAATTATTGATTTGGATAAGTGATTAATACCTTTTCAACTGACTAATGACTTTTCAACATTTGGTATATTCTATCATTAAAGGAGTTTACTACACATTTCGATATAATGAATATATCCAATAACATGTGTAAGGATGAATTCATGTTTCCTATAAGGATTCATATTAATTCTAGTTATTAACATATTTTAAGAGGGAAGATTATGAGGTTGTTCACATGTTTGGATTCCAAAAATATAGAGACTATTCATGTTGATTAAAGGAAAATAAGGTAGTTTATTCTTTTAGAATAATGGATTGTGGATTTTTATACAAAATGAGGATTACCAAGGACCCCATGTACATGAATTTTGAAATTTTGGATATGTGAATTATAAAAAACTATGTATATGATTTGGAAAGAAAGTGAAACTGAGAATCATATACATTGGCCCTTTTGAAATTATGGAGATAATTGGAGATGTGTCTTATCATTTTGAAATTCCGACTAGCATTTGTAAGGTAAAATTTTTTTTCCATGTCTCATTATTGAGGAAGTACATGCCAGACATGACACATGTCCTAACTTGTGATGGTCTGGAATTGCAAATGGCCTTATCTTACATTGAAGAGTCTATACATATTATGAACACTATTGAAAAGGTGTTAAGGAATTATATGTCATGAATGGTAAAGTTACATTGGTGAAATCATAAAATTTAATGTGCGACATGGGAGCAGGATGAACTGTTGATGAAGAAATGCGCAAATATTCTTATGGGGTAAAATTATATAAAATTAATGATGGATTTTTAAGGAGGGTAAAATGTAACACCCTAATGATTTAAAAATAAATTTAATTTTTAATTCAAGAAAAAATTGAGTCTCTATGAAAAAAATATTATTATATCCTATCCAATAAAAATAATTTTTCCACCTCCGTGTTTCTAAATTGAAATAACTAATATACATTGTTGCATTCATAATGATATTTATAGTCTAATAAAATCAAATTATTTTTTGGTTAATAGTACCAGGACCCTTATAAATACCAATAAAAATTTATGAATAGTAATGTTACCCTTATGAATATTTATATGTCCCTTAGAAATAGTTACCTCTCCCATGAATGTATAAATAAAATTTAGACACATCATAAATGAAATAATATATTTTAAAAATTAATAATTATGGGTTTGTATTTTTGTGAGTATGAAAAATGTAATTACATTTTAAAAATTAATAAATTTAGAATTAAATTTATTTTCTTAAAATTTATTCCTAAATAAACATTTTTTGTCCTAGAATTTTAGGATAATGTAATGACACCTTAGTTAATTTTAATGGTGTTATAAATCAGTTTTAAATTGAAATACAATTTTTTGAGGAATTGATAATTTTAATTAAAAATTAAATTTATCATATTTTGTAAATTATTTTGATAAAAGGGAGTCCATTTTTCAATTTACACATATAAAAATGGTTATGTTGACATTTTGTGATTTTTTAAAAATACTTTTGTTTGATGAATAGTAAAACACGATAATTTCTAATAAATTTTAAATACATTATTTATTGAGTCATAAGTGATTTATATGATATGTAAGAACACATGGTTCCAAGTCACATGCCCTTATTACTATTTTTGGTTTGAATAATTAAATATGATTTCCTCTCTTGAGAAAAATAATTATATAATGAATAAGAAATTAAAAAATCACTCTTCTCCTCCACCATAAACCCACCCTTACTCCGTATTCTCCTCACCCCTATAATCCTTGAATCATCCCAATGTTCTACCAAAATACTCTTACATAGTCTTTATCCATGCACAAGAGCTCTTGATCTTTCGAAAACACCAAAATCCCTTCCCATAACGAGGTTCTCAACAATGATATTTCTAGAGGTAAACCCTCATCCCATTCTATTAAATTCATTTTCATTTTACTTTCATTAATTATATTCTCATAACCTCATCTATAAAAATAATCATTATAACTCCATTAAAATCAATATAATAGAATTAAATAATGATAATGGTATATCTTTCCTCAAACTACTTTCTCTCTATATTTTATTTTAAAAAATTAAATCATCATCCGGGTGGTGTTGATTTACAACCTTCAAGGACGATGAACATTCGTTATTAAATGTAACCTTCAAGGCTGGTCATGGTAACATTTTTATCATTTAAACATATTATAAAATATTTATTATTTCTTATTCATGTTTCGATAACTCGTATAAAAACCTAATATTAATTCAAACTTCCAAACTTGTTTGTGATGCTTGAAAAATTTCTAAAATCAAGCTAAATGATTATCCTTAACATATTACATGATTCTGCCACATTCAAGAAAACCAAATGATATTTATAACCATTAACACATATGTATAATAAATAATATCATTATTTACAATTTTGTATAATTATTCTCATTTTACATGAACTCCATTACATATAATCCAGCGAACCAATAATGAAAATCAAGGAAACTAAGACTCTTAAACGACGGAATTCAATCTTATAACTTATTAAAAGTCCATAAATGAACATAGTAAAATTAAAATAAAATATATAAATTTCTAGTAGGTTCTGTATTAAATAATCAATGAGTCTATATTCAAATTACAAGACCATAATGTCATGTGCAGAACACATTCAGACATAAGATTATTATTTTCTCATCTCAGTTCGATTTTTGTGAGATATCCCTTATTCACCACTATTTTATGTATATTTTGTATGTATACTTCCCATTGATGAATCATATCATGAATATATTTATTTTCAGGTAATCAAATGTACCATTTTATAAATATTACAGTTGGGTAATATGATTTGATTGATTGAAAAGTGGTAAGGGATTATAATCGAACCCTCGTTTTTTCCATCTGGTTACACTTTCTCTAAATTTACTCAAATGTAATGATTCTTTATTTTTGTATATTTATTCTAAATTATGGTTATATGTTCAGTATATATATATATATATATATTATAATCCTTATTTTTTTGGGATATACAGTTTTTAGTGGTTTTATTTTCAATTCTTTTTGATAAAGAAGCATGATTAATAGGAACTTCTCGAATTCATTCTAATTTTCAAAGTGCACTATTTACTCTATATTATGAAATACGTATTTTTATTAAATCTAATATTATATAATTATAAACTTTATTTGATCATTTTTGGTTTTATGAAAACATACATGACTTTATAATTTAAAATCTATACCCTAAACCGCACAAAAATGTTTTATTTATAAAGCTTCTTAGAAACACATTTACATGATTTCACTTCAGTGGGACATAATTTATTTCTAAAAAATAAATTCAATTTCATTAAGGCTTTTATTCTTATACATACATGTTTAAAATCAATTTTTATGAAAAATACAAATTATTTTCTATAAGTAATCTTCTTTCCAAAGTAAAAGGGATTTTATAATCTCACTTTTAATTCTATTAGAAATGGACTTGTTCTCTACTTATTTGTTCTTAGTGGTGTATGTAATTCCCTATGATATGACAAATCACGAGTCTATTTATTCTTATGATAATATATGGTTTTAAAAATTTTATGATTCAATGTGGTATGAGTCACCTTGGAATTTTAAATGATCATTTTCTTCAAGAATCTGTCAAAAAATTTAATTAGAATATTTTCATCTATGATTTTGATTTAGATATTTCAATGTGTTATGGGACCCTTTTATATAATGATATAATTTATCAGAGATATGAATAATGAATTTCACTTCTCATGTGGTGGGTGGGGCCTGTGATAACCCCTCGATGCATCGGTAGGTCTCGTGAGACAAATTAAAATTGTGTTTTGGATGAGGTCTTCCCCTAGTAATTTTAGAACTCCTGGTCGAGGCCTGGGTTATAGGTTTCAAATGTAATGAAAATGAATTTCCTCATTATGATATTAGTATTGGATAAATCATGTGATTATTAGACTAGTAGAATATCAATTGTATTGTTTCATGTGATCAATTATATGAATTTATTTACTTAGAATTTATTCCTTTCATATTATTCCCATGTATATTTTTAATTTCATATATATTTAGATATTCTCCATGACTAATGATTAATTTTATGATAATATTTATTTTACTACTAACCCTTATTAATAATTTGAGATCACCCCCTTTTTTATGATTCCATTCCACAGGTTTTGTGGAATAAAAATATGAATGTGATTTCAAGGATGTAGTTTATTTCATATTGTATCACATTTTATTATTTTTTCCAATCTATTATGGGTATCTTTAATGTAATCTATTCTTACAAGAGTGCAAAAAAATATTGTCCTTTTGGTATTTTATTTCCTATAACCCTAACAATGTAATAAAATAATGCACTAGTTCTAGGCTTTTGGGGTCGGGGCCTTACAATTGGGGATATTTAGATGATTTAGTAATATTGAACATTAATTATCAATGAAAAAAATAAAGATAATGTGATAATAACATGCACACAATCTATATAAATATATTCTATACTTTAATATTACGATGATAGATAATTATAGAGTGGCTCACATTATGAATTTTTGATATATAATTTATCAATGTTCTTGAAGAATAAGTGAGATATCTATTAATATATTATTGTAAATGTAATAAATATTGATGTATAAAATAAAAAATTTATGAAATTAAGGAATAAAATTATACTTATTGATGTTATCTATTAATACTGTCAACCTTACATCACTGTGGAAATAACATATTTTAGTTATTGAAGAAGAAACATGTTAGTGTATGTATCTAAAGAGTATGGAATTGATGGTTTATAAGGTAGTGGGTTTCCTTAATGAAATATTATTATTTATAGAAATATGGTTCAAAGTCCGTTATATTTACCTAATAAATTTAATAATAATAATAATGAACCCTTTAACGTGTGGGATAAAAAACAACTTACATCTTGTATTATCTCACACAATGTTACTGAGACTCATAAACATTGACATTTATTTTCATATGATGTACTAGGATTATTTGGAAGCATATTGGGGGAGTGAGTGATGTGACTTTAAGATCTATTCACAATAATAAATGTAGAGGTAAATATGAAAGTGTATTATAATTTTTCATATATCTACATACTAATTCCCTCAAACTATCATCTTGGTTTTACTAATCCTTTGAGAGAAACAGAATCTTTGTATAAACGGGGATATCCAATGTTGAAAAATAATGGTATATGTGTGTCTTAGAAATGAATTTAAATCATATATGTAATGTATCACTAGGTAGGATTGGAAAATAATGTATATCAACTATGATTAAATGAGGTAAATTTGTCTTGGTCCAATGGGTGGGTGTTTTTCCTTTCTAGATTAAGAATTTTAATGTGTTCTGATTATATATTATGTCAAAAAGTGTAGGTGACGATATTTAAATGATGATAAAAATCACAAAACCTAGGATTTTGGAACTAGGTTAAGGATATTGGGGTTATTTTATATTCTCAAGGTGATAAGTATATGTAGATAGATTATGATATCTAGGAAATTTAGTTATTTTGAAGATTGATTAGATAAATAATTGAGTATTAATGGTCAACCACTAAAAAAATTTATGGGATGTATTTATGTTAGTTTCCTTATTTGGTATAATATCATAATTATGTAAGTATATTTTTCGGTCTATATCAAATTTTAAGATTCAATGAAGATGGATTGTATGGAAAATTCATTCAAACGATAATGAGAAGTACGATTGGGGATTCTTGCCGGAGTGAGGCTCATGGGTTATTATGAAATCTCTCATGTTAAGGAATCCATATTTTCAATAAGCGGACTATATCATAGAATCTTGGTTTAATTCATGAGTATGATCATACAAATGTGGATATAAAATGTTTTCATGATCAATTTATTATAAATAATCATACTGGTATTTGGTATAGAGATTTTTAAATTGATGGAACATATTAGGGAACAAATTTAACATTTTTCATAAGAATGGTGTTTGGATGGATTGTGAATTCGCGTTTTAGGATAGTATCTACTTTCAATTTCAGAATGAATAATTTTGTCTTGGTCTAAATGATGATTTATGTATTGGAAATTCAAAAGGGATGTTTCTTAGGGATGAGATTCCCCATGGTAGAGAGATAATAAAGCCCTAAATTTTTATAAGTTGGTATTTTTTTTGAGAAATATGAATATATTTAGGTCTAGAGTTATGAATGTTTTTAATTTGTGATTTATATTTCATTTCCAAGAATTGATGTTGAATTGAATAAGTTTTAGTGTTGACTTGGAGGTTTAAAATGTAGGAATTTATGATGAGAATGTTTTAGGGTGGCCCTACTACTGAATTTCAGTAGTTGGGGGCATTATGAACCTGATGTACTGAAAAAGAGACTGATTGGTAGATTTATGGTTATTGTATCCCATGGAGGTCTACTATGTTGTGTGTAGACCCTAACCAGGTGGTCAATAGGGTATTAAGTTCCCAATGATAATTAACTATGTACCTTGTATAGTTTTTTTGTATTTTTTTGGAGGGGACACAACTTTATATTTTCTATCATCCCAATTTGGTATTTGACAAACTGTGTGGCATAGGGGAGATCAACTTTGCTATAAATCTCTCCATATATTCACTATTGGATCGATTTGGATTGGGTGGTTCATAATGAACTTTTGTGGAAAATTTATATTAGTATCTCCCCAATATATAATCAGATATTATTCCTCTTAATTCCCTATAATTTTTAGAGGTTCATGTTTTGTATTGTTGAGATATTTCACCTTGGAATAGTATAATCAAAATGATATGATGTGTATTAGCTTTGTGGGTGCTAGAGGACATTGGAGAAAATTTACTTCCACTAATTTTCCTTCGATTCAATTATGGTATAAAAAACAATTAATTTTCCTTGGGATTTATCAAATTTAGGATTCTATTGACTATATATTAGTTGTTGTGTGATGGGGATTATTATCATAGGTGTTAAAATGTAATTCCATAGGTCATTTTCATTTATTTTCAACGGGTTTTAGCCTTATAAAATTTTTCATTGAGATTTATTTATGAATTATCATTTGAATAATAAAGACATATTAATTATAATTAATAATAACTGAGAATAACTAATTATTTATTGGTTATGAAAAGATATTGGGATGTGAGAGCTTCATATTTCTTGATACGATATTTTTTCTATAATGGGAAACCAATGATTGAGGAGATGAAATTATAATATTGAGGTAGGTTGTCCCATTAATAATTAATAATATGTTCACATAAATGTTCCTTGGTGTGAATGTTTAGTGGTTCGAGATAAGGATTAAATGGGAAAAAATTGTGGGGGTGAGGTGTGTAAGGTTGTTTTTTAGAGCCACTTGCGTTGGTGTGGGGAGAAACTGGTAATCTATGTATGGTTTAGGGTTTTTAGAGAGGCTCGATGGCAATATTTTCAACAGATGAGTTGTATTGTTATTTGATATTGAATATATTGTCGTAATGCCACATGAGATATTTTAGTTTTTTATTTGTATGATATTTTATTTGTATTATTTATATATATCTAATAGTTATGATCATGTTTAGTGGTATTCGTTGGTGGTAATTCATCAAAATTATGTACAAAGGGTCTTAGGTATACTTTATGAAGCATGAAACACTCAAAGAGGTGTTGAATAATATTTTTGTTTTGAATTTAGGTTCAATATCATATTTATATAGAGATAGTGGATCAAGCTAAGGAATGTGCCTCAATGAGTTTTATTATAAAAATTGATTAGATTATGACTTGAGTGACTTCACTGTTATTGTATCTTATTGATGGATTTTGTAGGGAATCCCCCATTAGATCATTTGGTGGTTGGTGTACGAAATTTTTTTGAAAGAGGTATGAGTGAAAGGATGCACCATAGGATTATTTATTGGTGTTAGTGATATAGGGTCATGATTTTATGATTTCCTTGTGACCATATATGTAATTTTGTTACAAAATAAGGGAATTTAATTTTGAGATAGTCACACGTGTCTAGTGTGTAGAAAATGGAATATTGGTTATAGCATGGGGGTATTGATATCATCAAAAGTATGGTTTGGTTTAATGATTGATGAGAAATCTGAGTATAATTTCATGGGATAGGATGAGTTATAATGATTGATTTCTAGGATATCCTATAATTATATTCTTTGTAAGGGTTAAGGATTAGATGAGATTTCAGATATGGGTGATTTTTTCCAGGTTCAATGAATTCTATTTCCTAAACATATTCATGTATGTGGTAATATGAAAATTCATAGAGACCTAGGGTTAATGTGTATCATTACATAACTTTGGTATAACTTTATTTTTATTTTTAAAAGGATCATGGCTAAAGCAATATGATCCATAGTTCTATAATGAGAGTCTAGAAATGTTACTGCTTTCTCATATGTATTCCTTATTTTTTTTGGTTATTATGGGATAGTTTATGTAATAGCCTAAAAATTTACATAATTAAAGAACTCATGTTTCCCAATTATTGTTTTTATTTTGTATAGTAAAATCACATAAAAAGATTTTTACATTTTATTACATATCTCCAATTAGAATTGAATATAATATAATGAAATAATTCAGAGAGATAAATGAATTAGATTAATGAACACACTAACGTTTATTCTATAGGACTGATTTATAAAATTATGTTTACTCCGATAAAAAATTAAAAAATAAATTGAAGTTTTAAAAAATATGATACAAATAATCAATTGATGTGTAAAACTATTATAAGTGATGTAGGAGATGACAGAGCATGAGAATGGTGAATTATATATAGTGCATAATGAGAAAACCATCCAATAAAATCTATCTACTACAAGATAATTGGTCAATAGAATTGTTAAAAAAATATTATAAATGGACTTATTTTATTTAATTGAAAATGAAAAGAGATAATTGAATTATAAGGGAGAAATAATGGCCTCAACTAGTAGCATCAGGCTGTTTGAAACCCATTTAACTAAACATGAGAGGGATGTAGTGTCCCTAGGTTCATCCCATTACCATTCCAAAGAAGGGATTTAAAAATAAATTCTTGATAAAAGTTGAAATTGGGAAATATAAATGTTAGTTTAGATCACTACTAGATTATTGTTAGACAAGTACCCCAATAAAAGTACCAACATAACAAAACATACCATTAATTAATATGATGATGTGACAACATTTTATGTATATTGACCAAGGTATTATAAGGTGTAATCTTTCAATTTTCAAATAATATTGTGTTAAATATAATCCTAGTTTCATTATTATTTTTTTAAATAAAATACACTTTAATATATGATAAATATGATAAATTTATATTTGGATATGGTTAAAAAACTATATTTTTAGAAAATACCTAATTAAAATACCAATTTATGATAAATTTATTTATTTTAAATAAAATTATTCTTTATGAACTGTAATTTTTTTAAAAATATTAAACAATATTTAATGATAACATAATTTATTAACATCCCATGTAATTTTTAAAAGGTTCAGAATGATTATTATATCATAAAAACTATTATTTTTTAATAAAAGGGAATTTTTATTAAAATATATATTTATTACATTTAGAAAATTAATTTTTAAATATAAATATTATATTTTAGATTACTTTTTTTGAATGAGGTTAGGGTGAACTTTTATTTTATTTTATAATTTTTTTCATTCTTTAAGTGGACAATAACATTATAATATTCTGTTTTCAGTATGTTTTATGACATCATATATATATCTAATAATGATTAAGCAATTTAAAAAATTTAATTAATTACTGAAATAAAGTTTTTATTAATATAATTTATTTTAAAAAATAAATTTTTTTTTATAAATATATATGTAACTTTAAATAGTAAAATATAGAAATTAATAAATTTAAAACATCTTCTTTTAGAAATATATCTCTATCATGAAAAAATGGATTCCATTTTAATCATGTATAAAATTAAAAAACTATTCCTTAAATTTCAACAGCCAGGATCTAAAACTATGGGTATGTAAATTGTTTTCCAATTTCATCAACATAGAATTACAATACCTATATTTATAAATTAATAGAAAATACATCTATATTTTCTAAAAAATCCCATCTCCCTACATCATTTCACTCATTCTCAAATCATTAATCAACAAATTCCCCTAATTTTACCTCTCTAGATCAGTTCCTAGGAATTTCTATGTTTACAATGAACTGTCATCATTGATCATGAAGCTATCTCAAAAGGTAGAATATTTTATTCCTCTCTTTTTTATCTATGTTCTTCTTTTTTATATAGGTCTATAATTTCAATGTCATTTTTTTCTCAAGAACATATGATCATTTTTATAATTTCCTCATATTTTTCAATCAATGGTATAAATATAAATTTTCTTATAAATTCTCATTTTATAACCTGATTTTATTCTTATAATGATGTCAAAATCAACCTTTAATTTTCTACACTACCTTTTTCCTATTCTAAATACCAATCAGTAGTTCTGTTATATATAATTCATATTTATGTAATTATAAATCATTTCGTTGGGATTCCTATGTATTAAACCCTTGTTACATTGTCATGTTCTAGAAATTATGAAACGTTCATGTCCATAAACACCGATGTATTTAATTATTTTATATATAACTTGTTCTTTAGTCTCCATGGTATTGATTAAATACTTTATAATGATAATTATGGAACATATGGATTAATATATATGAAGGGTGTGTCCGGGTATCACTCTAATTCATTTGGTATAAAATAAATCACTAGATATGAAATGTTTTGCGATGTCTTGGTGAAAAAAATTCATAATAACTTTTATTACACCATAGTATTGAACTATAGTGACATTTTTATAATGGTATCATTTTTTATTATAGTAACATAACAATGTTATGTATCATAAAATTATGATTATTCAATCATTTTATGTCTCGCATTTCATCCATATCAATCACCCATGTTCCATTTCCATTAATTTTTCCATACTAGGAAGTATGATTACCATTTATTTATTGAAGTATGTGCCCAAGAAACAGAATGTATTTATGTGCAGTAGTATGTAATGAATATGTTATCTTTAAAGTGTACTAATCAATGGTTATCCTTATTTTTTTCCATATTTTCATCATTTAATTCATTACTAGTTTCCAGGACACTACCCCTTAAAAGGAAATTTTAATTTATTAATGTAAAATCTTTTAAAGGATTAATATTTAAAATCAAACATTTAAAAAGAGTGTCACGATAGTTGGAATCATTTGAGTTTTTTTCTTCTATAAAACCATTCCTCGAAAACACATGTAAAATTCAATATTATATTGCTACATATAGGGGATCATCATAAAATCTTGTCAATGTCTGAAAAAAGTTATTTCCATGAAATGAAGACCTTGTCTGGGTACTATAAGTGGATATAGAGTTTTCACAGATGTACCTTGGTGTAACAACCCCAAAATCGAATGTTGGGTTTAACTCCATATGTACATGATGTATGAAAAGGATGCCTTTATGAACACCTTGTTTGATACTTTATGTGGATATTCTTTTTTAATCATATGGTTTTAAAAATAATTTGTGAGATATATTGATAGTTTATTTTTTTAAAATTTTGAAGAAAATAAAATAAGAAGAATTATATAATAAGAATTTATGATTACTATTTCATTTAAATTTATTATTATTTCAATATTTCTATTAGTAACCAATTTTATATTTCAGATATATTACTCTCTAAAAATGGTAGAATATATACATAATCATGTAAATAAATGAAATAATTTACACAGAAACAACCATCCTTCTAATATAAAGAATGATGGACTGGAAAGCATTATGATGATAATGATTTAGTTAAAATGTATCTATAATAATAACCAAAACCATTTTGATTTTGTTTGTTCATTAAGGTAAAAGTACCTATTAAATGCAACATCTTTCATTGAGAACTTATTTATAGTGTAATATATGATATATTAACCATATAATAATGAATTCACAATATATATAAGATTTTTTCTATACTCCAATGTCCAGTGTAGGAGGATGCTATTTTTTGAATAATATTGGATAGAGATATAATTTGACCAGTTGTGGGAACTCATCAGGAAAAAGGAAGCTAAAATATTATGATGAATTCAACAAGTGAGAATATATATAAAAATATGTTTTCAACAAGTATTTTCATTGAACCCTAAAAACAAATATTGAGAGGTATTTCCATGAATTGAAAAAAATGGAAAATGAATTTGTGGGGATTTATAATATGAAATCTACAACCGTTTCATGATACACTTATTGACTAAAAATTTAATCTATATGGTTATTCTATTAATTATTTTTTGGTCTAAGAACTCACTTAAGGAAACCACTTACAATCGATGGACTTGGGTGTTGAAGGATATTGTACAATATGATATCAAAGTCAAAATGAATTTTGGTTATATAAAATGATCTCATTTACTTAATGATAATAAGAGGATTATCAAGCCAAATTTTGGAAATAATTTTAATTACAAATGAGATGTAATGAAAAAACCACTACTTTTGTGCAGCAGGTTTTGAGAGACGTGGTTGGGGAGTTGTCTATTAGGATGTTTAAATTGTTACAAGTGTGGAATATTTGTCCATATATGTTGATATATTCTATGATATATAAATCATTAAAGACATAATTCTAAAGTATATGGAAATATGGTTCAATTATATCCTATAATATAATTCTTCATGTGTGGGGAGCCAGGAAATTTCCCTCGTCAATTCCCAAATCTAAAGATATTTGAGGGAAATAAATACCAACAAAAGTAAAAACCATTGTAAATATGTCATTAATTTTTACTCATGGAATGGAAATTTGGGCATTGAATTATTTTATAGTAGGTACACTCATCATACACTAATATATATAAATTACATTACATGATTGAAATTTTAAGCATTGTTTTATTCCATAAAATATTTCAATGATATCATGTTAGACAACGAAATACTAGTTGTAAAGTTGTTAGTTAAAAATATGTGAGTATTTATTCAATTATAAATGATATATAACAATTCTCCTATTAAATTTAGTGAGCAAAATATTTCCATAAACCTGGTCATCATTCCAATGGATGAATTTTAAATAATACTTTTAATTTATTGTCTTCCAATGATAATTCCATGATCAATTCTCAATCTTCAGAAATTTCCACTGTCTAGAAGGGAAAAATATAATTATATTAAATGGAATGATATCCCTACCAATTAATTTTCAATTCCAACACATATTTCATTATCTACATAAATGATTGGTGAAGTTGGAGAATCATGATTATGAATAAAGATAGGATATTTACCCTGTCTTTGATAATACATTGATTCTTTTTTAAGAGATACCTAGGACTCCCTATAACGAGAGGTAGAGTACTCAATTGAACTCATACATAGGTACTAGATAATATCAAATACCCCATGTAGAATATTTTATGTAGGTATAGAGAAATTAAATGAATAACTACCAGATGTTTTGGAGATGGGTTTTATTCAATCAAGTGTTTCTTCTTTGGAAAATCCAGTTATATATATAAAGAAGATAGTAGAATAAAGGCAATTTTGTTTTACATATAGAGAACTTAATGTTATCACCATGATAAATAAATATCATCTTCTAAAGAATAATGATTTTTAACCAAATTTGTGGGGTAAATTCATCACTCAGATTGACCTCTAATCAGTGTAAGATCAGCTACTGGTGAAGACTGACGATATATCAAGGACTAAATAATAAACATGATATGTAAATTATGAGTTTATTGCTAGGAAATTTTTATTAACCAATTATCTTAACAAACATATTGTTATAATAAATATATTAATTAAGGACTATTTGTATAATTATATGGGGGGCTTTATTGATGATGTCCAAATATATTCCAAAAATTTTAAGGAGCATGAGGATCATCCAAGGGTTATATTATAAAATCTGATGAAAGAGAAAAAATTCATAAACTAATAAAATGTGAGTTTTGGTTAAAAAAATTCCATTACTGGGACACATTATGACTATTGAAGTAATATTTTTGGATCCAAAAAACAATAAGGCTATTAGGAAGGAACCATGTGATAAAATAGTAACATTGTTTTATAGATTCATTGGTCAAGAAAAATACTATATATGGTTTGTGAAAAAAAAATATTACATTATAAACCACTAACATTGTCAATTAGAAAGGGAGTTATTTTTATCAAGATATAGGACTACATAAAATGTTTCCTTGAACTGATGAAAAGGTTTGTTAGTGAACTTATGATAACATTACCCTCTACGAGTGAATGATATTTTATTTATAGAGACCACCCATGAATGGACCTAGATTTATACTAATATAAAATGAAATGATGAATTCCTATGAATATGGATAATTTAATCTACATAAATAGAATAATGATACCCATTATTTAAAGTTAGTTTAATTCATATTTCTAATAAAAATGTTAAGAAAAAATATTTTTGGGGAGTAGTGTGATATATAAACTGACTATCAGATTTTCATGTTTATATTCACCCAAATATAAGTCAAAATATGACAAATGAGATATTTAGAAATTATTAAATAAAATTATTGTCTATCCATCATCACCATTGAAAAGAAAACAACATTGTTGATGAATTTATTACAAAATACCTTAGAGTTATTTCCTATTATGAGTATTGATAGTGATCCCTTGATCAATGAATTTTTAACAAAAAAATGTAAATGAAAAGGTATGAAACATGATCACCCATATAAAAAATCATTTCCAAACAATAATTTCTATATAAGATATAAAATTCACAGAAGGGATGATCCTATGTTCCAAAATAATGTAACAAATAAAAAAAATTAAATGTGTTCTAATTTTATTGTTGATCAACATGTAGTATTTAGGTTTGGTACAAATATATGTATCCCATATGATATATTGTTATATAAATAGATGATTTATGGATCCCATAGCTCTTTATTATATATAGATCCTGAAAACACCAAAATATATAGGTATCTTAAAGGTTATTATTTTTTAAAAAACATGAAAAGGGGGATGGCGGATTATAATCTAAGATGTTTGTTATGTCGTCATTTGATGTAAGAGTGAAAACTACCAAAAGGAGTACTGTAATGACAACCCATAATTATATGGAAGTAGGAAATCATCACCACTTAATTTTATATTATCCTTTCAAATACATCCTTGTGAAACAATTACATATAGATAATATTTAAGATATCAACAAAGTATTCTCATTTTATTACCATGTGGGAAGATTTATCCCTTAAATGCTTCACCTTTCTATATATTATGAATGTGATGAGACATCATGGGGAGCCAGTATCAATTTCTTTATAACATGATCCATGATATTTTAATAATTTATAGTGGAGACTTCAAAATGATATGATTACTTATGTAATCATTAACACAACCTATCATTATCAAGCATATGATAGGCATGTGATGGTAATTTGTTTATTATAAGACATTTTACATGATATCTTACATGATTTGAGAGGATTTTTGGATAAAATCATCAACATGTTTAATTGTAATATAAAAAATCAATTGAGTATTCAAATGGATCCTTATGATGAGCTTTATATATATAAGTGTATAACTCCAACAAACTAGGATGAATTTGGACGAGTAAAATAATCGGGAAATGGAATTGTGAAGTATTATATGAATAATATATTTGTGATCCAAAAAATATAAAGGTTATTCATATTTGACAAAGTTATTATTATATAAATCAAATGAAATATAATGTTTTTCATTTTATGGATCATGTATTACTAAATACATCATAATGAAAAGGGGTGATAATAATTAAAAATATTGTGAAATATAAACCATGGTATATTAGATGACTTTCATTTTTGGAGTGTGATGGAGTAGCATTCTATTAGGTATTAATACGTCAAAATCATTCTAATGTCTGTAATGTCTTTGAAGTTTCCATATTGGGAATATATATGATTATCCGAAAAAGACATACTACAAAAAATTGTATATAATTGGAACATAAGATATCATATAATAAATAATTGATCTAGATTCATGATGAAAGGGATACTGAATTAAGGAATAAGAAAACCTGGCTCATGAATGTATTATAGAGAAATAAAACGTTCATAAAAGAACAATATTATCCTAAATAAGTTATAAAAGGAAATACCACCATTTATTTTAAGGAATACACAAATTTTGCGGGAGAAATTTGTTTAGGGGGATAATTTAATGACCCAATAATTTATTTAATACAATGACACACATTTCACAATGAATGTTTCATTATGTTATATAAAAAAATCATATAGAAGGAATTTTACATTTTATTACATATTAGGAATTAATACTAACTATAACATCTAGAAATAACACATTGTGGTAAATTAAAATGTTTAAATTAAACACTGATATAATCATTTTTGGTTTGACCTCTCTAATGAAAATTAGTCTTTCTATAAAAATAGTATAATTATTTATATTTGTTAAAAATGTGAAAAGAATTTTCATGGATATAAATGAACACTGATAAGAGAAGTAGAACATGATGAAGTATGATAGTGAATGAGTTGATATATATAGGGTATTGAGAAAAATCATTGTTAGGATATAACTATTTCATGACCACTGATCAATAAGACCATTGGAAATTATAATTTTTGGAATTGGTTCATATAGTGGTAAATGAAAAGGGATAATTGATAAAGAAGGGATAACTAATAACACCATCTAGTAATATCATTTCTTGTAGAGATGATTTATCAAAACACGGGGGTAGGAATCATTATTGGGGTTCACCCTTGAATAATCCCAAGTTGATATTCAACATATAAGGATAAAGGGAAATGGAAAATGGTAGAAGTTCATGGTAGCGAAGGTCACTAACAAATCAATGTTAGATGAAGAACCCCATGAAAGATCCACCATTACACATCTTACCGTTAGGGTGAATGACGATGTAATAAGGGTTTATATATATAGATAGTAGTTTAATAATGTGCAATTTTTTTAGAAATTAAATATTGGTCCCTAAAATCCGACTTTTATTATTATTTTATTTATTAAAATACACATGAATTTAATATGAATAGGATAAATTTATTTCTTCACAAAAATATAACATAATTATAGTTTTAGAAAATTTATATTTATAACACCATATTAGGACAAATTATTGTATTTTAAGGAAAATTTACTTCATATAAAATTTTTATTAACTTTGTCTAAAAAATGATACTATAATTTTATAATGTCCTAGTAAATTTTTATAAGGTTTATATTGCTGACCATCTCATAAAAATTGGTTTTTTCAATAAATAGGTTTTTTAATTAAAAAACAAAAATTCTCATATTTAGAAAATTATTTCTGTAAAATAAACACTATAATTTGGATCATAATGTAAAAACTAGGTTCGGGTAAAATTAATTGAAATTTTTTAAATCTCATTATTTTCTAGTGATATATAAAATAATTTTTTTCTATTTTGAGTATATTTTATTATGTAATAAATATGTAAAAAGATTTTATAATTAGTAAAATTGTATCCATGAAAATAATATGTTATTTTCTTAAAAAATACTCTAACATTTTCAATAAATACCCTCATATCCACCAAATTATTTTCATTACCAAACCAATAAGAATAAATTTATCAAAATTATAAATATTTATGTCTATAAAATGGAGTTTCTATGGTTCTAGGGTACTCTCCTCAATGTTTAGAAATGTATTTTCCATGGTAAGTGATTCCCTTCCACTCCAATTTTTTGTATAGGTACTTTCGTTGTAGTTATTCTTGTACCATTATATTAATTATGTTATCATGAACTTATGATCATTATATTACTAGGTAATGTTTTTCTATCAATTATATACATATAATATCTCTTCTTAAATCTGATTACATAAACCACTTTTTATACCTATTATGTTACCGAAACCACCCAGTTTTTTCCATGACCCCATTTCTAGTAATAAATACCCAGACATGTATTTATTCCAAGTAATTAATGTTTTTTTATTATACTTCATTAATAGGGTATTTAAATGTATGAAACTCGCATTCCCTTCCCTAGTTATAAATATTATGTTAAGGTAATGTCTTTAAACACTGATGTACTCAATGATATTATAGGAATACTATTGTTTATTCTCCATGGGATATTAATGAAATCTATTATTATGTATGACATGGAATGAATAAATTAATTCATATAAAGGGTGTAACCAGATTGTGATCCAATGTATTGATTATATAAGTATTCTATATAGATGAAATGTTTTACAATTCCTTGTTGAATAATCTTCGTAATATATTTATTGACACAATTATATTGAACCTTGGTGATATCCATATAAATATCTCATCATTATATTATATCAAAATTTTCATGATTATTATCATATACTGAATATTTTTCTCTATTTTTAAGACTTGTGTTTTAAACATGATAATCTCTCATGTTTAATTAATATTTTTTACCTTGTAATAATTTATTCTCAAACTTTTATATTTATAAATGTCACTAGGAAATCAATTGTTGTAAAACTGGGTAATATGGAATAATAATACAGTATTTCAAGATGATTAAATCAAGATATTTTTTATGATATCCAAATGTATGTCAACTATCACGAACAAACCCCGGTCAACACTAAACCTATTATGTATGACTGCCCACAACAATTCTTGAGAGGCATTCTTAATCCTCCAGGGCTGGTAACTAGTGTTGGGGTGTCAAAAAACCAAATGGAAATATTTCTTCCATTAAAATAAATGAATTTATGAAAATAAAAATTTATCTAAAAATAAATATAATTAGAAAAATAAACATCACTTATAAAATAATAATAATATAATAGACCAAAGAACAAAACCCAAAATAAACGAAATGACCACAAAGTCTCCATGTGGCCATAATAGTCACTCTTTGATATCAAAGACAAATTTTTACCATGGATACTGAAACTAAGATGGAACCCACTCTAAAAGCTAAAAACAAGGAAGAACTATAGGTTTGTGTATTAAAACATAGTAGGAAATCACAAACAATCAATACAAAATACCTTACATTTAAATAAATAAGAACGAATCTCAGGTAAAAAAAAGAATATACTAAAGTTGTTTTTTAACACATTTCTACTTTAAAACAAAACAAAGTTCATTTTATTTTTTATATTAAAATACATATTGTTTACCAAGAAAGGGATATTAACATTTTAAAACAGAATAATGGTGTTTTCATTTAAAAAAATTGGGAAAGTAATTATAAAACATATTCTCATCACTTTTCATAAACCATTTAAAGCCATAACATAATTTTTTTTCAAAAGTACACCATGAAATAAAAATGAAAAATTATCACATAATAAGGGAAATAGAAAAATAGCATGCATATATAACCATACAAAAATGAATGTCAATCATACACTATAGATAACTAAGTTCCAAAGGATATAGGAGAACATTGGAGCTCAGGGGAATAATAAAGAACATACTAAAACCTAACTCATCCAAAATGAAGGCCTCTTCCAATGGAACAAAATTTCCCACATTCTCGATAACTACATACCTAGTGTGACTTATGGGAACTATCCAAAAGTGGATAAATTCCCATTCTAATGGCTATTATCGATAGTGAAATCCTAATACAGTATAACAATCAATTACTTAAAATGCACTAGCTATTATAGGATCACATTTCAGGACTAATTTGGGGGTGATACAACAATGGAAAAAATAATTCCAATCACATGCACATACATCTTACATAAGAAACAGACACGATAAACCACCCCAGAGTCACCCCATGGAAAAATCTCTTACCACTATAACATTTAATCACAAGGGAGTCTCTCAGTATAGAACTCCCTTATCATTAAACATATCCAAGGAAAGATAATGACCAAATGAGAGTTTCCAAGAACACTAATTTCATAGAAGTGCCAAATGGGCCTCAAACACCATTTGAGAAATCAACTATTTCGGAAAGGAAGTCAACACATTTATGTCACATGTAAATCAATTTTCAATAGCCAAACAAACACCTATTTTAAATAAAAAACTGTGGGAAAACCCAATCAGGAAACCCCAATTAACATTTTATTTTCCAGAAATATATTTACAAATCCAAAGCGTGATTAAAAATCATAATCCATATGGAATGTAAAACAATGAAATTTATCAAACACTTGGTGTCCAAAGCTTAAAAAAATACCATATACTTAAAAATAATCTACAATACCACCATAATTAATATCAAACAATTATTATCAAAGTCATACATCACAATTTTGAATCCATAGATGTTGTTAAAATAAAGAAACAAAGGATTCATAAATTTAATGGAAAATTTAAAAGGAAAACCCACCTCAAACCAAAAGAGCTTCAACAAAACAACATGAAAATAAAACTATGAGGGTTCTGAGAAGGCAAAAAACCAAGAGGGACCATAAAAAAACAAAATCACTTATTATATCCCAATGAAACATGAACTCTATATCCATAAGACTAGTGAAGAGGGAGAAACCAAGATAAGGATGGTGAAACATGAATACTAAAGAGAATATTACCTAGAAAATTCCCCCCATATTTTTTAAAAAAACTATAGATTCACTCATTGGGAGGGGAGTGGAGGAATTTATAAGCAAGGCAAGGATCCTTTTGGTTCGCACAAGATAAGTGAATAAAAATGGGTATTTTTGTGTTAATATCCAAAGAGGATACAAGTATAATTTTATAGTTTTAATTACCTAGATAGGTTACACTATTTTTCTGAACAGTTTTCCAACCCATGATTAAACTATGCACCAATCACAATCTCAAAGAAGCACATCAAATTGTTTGCACAAAAAAATTTCCAAACCAGGAATCAGCTATGTAGTTGCCTCTGTCCATGTTGAAACTCGATGCACGCTTTCTTATAGAAGGGAATACCATTTTCCCTAACCATGAAACAACCATTCAAAACCTTCTAATAAGACCCAAATCTCCACATTTAACTAAAAACTCATTGTAAAACTAAATAATTTTCATGGGACTAAAAGTAGACAAAAAATACCTTAAAATCATTTATGATACAATTATACCCACCATTATGATTTCTTCCCATATAAAGAAGCCAAATCTCTAGTTGATCGATTAAAGTCATTGGTCAACACACTCAAACAATATCATTTCGAAAACTAAAACGCTCCATGTATATTACCATGAAATATGGCACACTTCTACCCAAAACAAACAAATGGTCCCTAAGATAGATCTCCATAAATGATGAAAACCCTTCGACCCAAATCCAAACCCCTTACCATACATGAAACCACATGGCCTTCTTAGAGGCCCCAAAATCCAAACAAGAGAGGATAAAGAAGAAAAAAATAAATGGAAATAATGACTCACTAGATTCAATATGACAGATCGAAGTGGTCTCCCCACCATTAAAAACCCGCTAGCACCAACCAACATGATAACTCGCCACACAAAAAAATACCCACAAAAAGGGGGCCCATATGAAGGAAAAACCAAACCTATTGGCGAACCAATCTCTGATTCATCATCTCCAAAATAAGAAACCATGTATAGAATATCACAATTAAAAAACAAAACTGAGGAATATAAGCCAACCACACAGGGACAACCAATCATAGATTTACATACTACAAGGAACAAATACTATAATTTCAATAAAAAGAGACTAACACACCTTCTTATAAAAAATTGGATATATCAAACCACATGGACCATAATAAAGAAATGAGGCGTCTATAACTTTTATTTCAACAATGGGACATTCCAAGATGAATAAGGTAAAACCGATAATATTAAACTCTCCCCATTCTAGAAAAGAAGTAAAAAATATAGACCAACATACTCCACACCCCTATGATTCTTTACTTTATGCAAGATTGATTCTAGTTTGTATGGTTGGAGCCTTGATATTTTGTAGATTCCAATTCCTCCATGTTTGTAACTCATTATCCCTTCCTATAACTATTTCTCCTGGTATTAAGAGGGACAAAAAACATCCCAGGTAGACCCAAAAGAACATGAAACACCACAAGACACACGTGACACCAAAATGAAACTTTCACATAGTTAATTAATTATAAGATAGACCATCATCCACTTAAACCCCAAATAAGAGGTAGTAAAAAAACTAGACACATAAGAAAACACACCTCCACTCAAGATGGAAAATTTTCCGAATTTCCAAAATACCCATATTAATTAAAATGGAAGATAACGATGGATAACCAATATATTTCATTATACCATGTAAATTAAAACAAAAAAAACACTACAATAGAAGTAATAGTTTAATATAAGGTGTCTCAAAACTGATCATAATCTAACACCATACCCATGTTAACATGCTTCAGTGTCTTTAGAAGTGATGGATCTAACTCCACATACCTTCATAGAAACACCATGATAGAACCAATCCTAATGACCTAAACATCCATAGGTATGGTAGGTATTCATAGATTTTGGACAAATTGACTTATAATGACCATAAGTTGTACAATGATGATAAACCATGATCATTCACTTAGAATTATAAGGTGAAATATATAGAGTCCTTTTAATTCTATAACGAGAACCAACAACATCAGGACTATTATCCATCTCCTTTTTTGTAATTTACTTCAATTCTTCCAGAGATTGGAGTAAGGTTTAATACCACCATAACTCTTTCTCATATAGCTTCAACCCAAAAAATGTTCTTCACAATGTCTGCAATGGAGGTTTAACTGAACTCCAACACCATTACCTAAATATCCATGTGATGAGGTTTCTCAAAATGTAAAGCCTTCAAAGAATTTTCTATAGCCCACACTGGAAGGTATGAAACTATATCCTCAAAATGACCAAATAAATCAAACACTGATTCATAACCCTTCTATAGATAGCACATCTCCACCCCCTTTCTAACCATTATTATCTCAGAGAAATAATACTTAATGAATAAAGACTTGAATAACTCCAAGGTAATATCATCATATTTCTTGGATTTAGAGACCAACATCTACCATCTCCACGTCATACCTTCAACCATGAAGGTAGAAAACAAAACCTTTAACGACTTCAGAATCTCAATGAAACTGAAGTTTATCCCAATTTTAGGAATCCACTATTCCAAATTGAGAAGATCCACTTAACCATAAAAGAGAGCATGGTTTGAATATCAAATAATAAGAAATATGTGTATGGGTTGATCAAACTAAGGCTACACCAATGGTCATCTTTCTATATCCACACTTCGAATATACAATGAATATTTATTGGGGGTACACTGTGAAAGAAGAAAACCAGAAACTCAAAGAAAATAAATTTGTTAACAAGAATTCTCAAACTGAAAAGATATCACAAACATTATTCCATAATCAGAAGAAAACACACTACACAATCCCTGGTTCATAAAATGTCATTTATTTTCCATATAAGAACACTTTTGGAAATAAAATCTAACCTACATGTTCTGACATCTACAATGGTTATCCATAAATCATCACACACATATATCCTCTTTCCAAACTAGGCATTGATCCATTAATACCATCAACCTTCTACCTTATCAATCAAATCCTCACATGTGACCAATCATTAGAATACTAAATGTAAAAAAAAGATTTTTCCCATTTCAAATAAAACAGTTTATACAAAATTTAATGTTCTAAATCTACATGTCATTTTAAACTCCACAATAAATCACATAAATAACATTAATTCCATCCAAAATAACAATTCATCACATTCAAGACTTCTCCATCAATCCAAAAAATCTTTTTTCATAAATAAATATTTTATTGAACTCATTTTTTTAAAACATTCTTCTCTTTTATATCATATTTCCAATAACCCTCCAAAAAATTATTTCCCAAATACATGATTTTAATAATCCCTAGTTTTTTATTATAGAATTCTAATCTCGTTAAACCCATACCTATCTTACCCAATGTCCATTTTTTAAAAATATATTTTTTAAAATATTTCATTAAAATAAATCTGAAATTATATTTTACATCTTATATAAATTCAAATCATTACCATTTAAAATCCGGGTTTCATAATTTTATAACAAGGGTTTTCAAAAAAACAATCAAAATCAGGAGTTACCCATCATAGCTCACAAGGAAACACTACTATTAATGGGTGAATCAGTATGTGTTTGATGTCTATTTACCACTAACATAACTATCATTGGGAGTCTTTCCTAACCATTTACCTAGATCACATTCCTTTCTAGGACATGAGAGCACATTGAGACAATAGACCCAACTCCCATTTCATATCTTAAACATCAAAAAACCATTAGAACCAATGAAATATAATGAAAGAAAACTTCTTAGGTAATCCCATGTTTATATATAAAATGTGTTGTCCAGACGCTCCCTCATACCAAAACCCCAAGTTCTGAATGAACTACACTATCTATCATGACATCCATAATAAAAAGGGTTCTTTGAAATCTTGGTCCCAAATAACCCAACCAACCATGATACAATTTTTTCATGAACCTACCCCGATAAACCCTAAACCAGTTGCCTGAGCTAACCCACAAAAAGGAATGAGATGCATTTCCAATCTTCTAGGGATGGAAACTAGTGATGATGAATAAACATAGAATAAATTTATTGTATTTCAGAATAAGATAAACTGAACATTGGAAAATAAATATGGAATCACAAAATAAGTAAAATTTCCCAAATTAACATCATTTATACAAATGTTGAAAATAAAAAAACCAAAACCAAAACCCAATGGTAACAAAATTACCAAAATGTATCCATGTGACCATGATAGTCAGGATATGATATCAAAACCATCCATCCCAATCCTGATTGAAATAAATCTTCAAGCAACACCAAAAGATAAAAACAATGATGAACTATATGAGTTAG
Organism: Viscum album; assembly: GCA_963277665.1. NCBI lineage: Eukaryota > Viridiplantae > Streptophyta > Magnoliopsida > Santalales > Viscaceae > Viscum > Viscum album. The sequence continues at coordinate 2,106,255,885 of OY728165.1, forward strand.
TATTAAAACTCAATAGGAATGCCAAAAAATTCAATAAAAAATTCATTTCCATTAAAAAACTAAACATCAATTTCATGACCCAAAAAATATACTAATTTTTTTGTTACAAATTTCAATTTTAAAACAAAACATGGACCATTTCCATTTTTCCAATCTCTACCATATTTTTTATAGAGGAAGAAAAATTAGAATTAAAAGGATAATGATGTCATTTTCAATTAAAAAAATAGTAAATTATTTATGAGACATTTTCTCAAAACTTTTCATAATCTACTAAGAACCATCACACCATTTTTCAAAAATTTACATGATCAAACAAAGTAGCATAAATTATCACATAAGAAGGGAAATAGAAAAATGGCATGCATAAGTAACCAATCAACAATGCATCTCAATTATCCTCCATAGATACCTACGTGCCAAAACATATGAAAGAACCTAGAAGATCAATGTAATAATATAGAATATACTCACATCTGACTCATCTTGAAGACATGCCTCACCTAAGGATATCAATTCACCCACACATTTGATCACACCATACCTAGCTTTACCAAGGGACGCTATACTAAAGAGAAGAAATTATAATGTAAAGGGACACTTGCCAGATTGAAACCCTAAGATAGTTTATCAATCATTCACAGAAAATAAACAAGATATGCAATGTTCTTATGTCAAGACAAAAGCAGGGGTGATCCAAAAATCCAAAATAAGAATCTAATCACCTGCACGTTCATCATAAACAATAGACAAACACAACAATTCATCCACTGAGTCACCCCAAGTAACAATATCTCCACCTCTAATAAATTAATCATAAGGGAGTCTCTCATTGTGGAACTCTCATAAAATTCAACATAACCATGGAATGAAAATCATCCAAGGAGAGTTTTCATGCCCACCAATTTCAGAAAGCTCCCAAATAGACCCCAAAAATACACTAAGAAATTACCCATTTCTAAATAGAAATTGACACATTTCATTCACATGTCAATACATTTTCAAAATCCAAAAAAAACCACATGTAAATTAAAATGAACTTGGAAAACCCAGTCAATATTCCAAAACCATCATTTTATATTCTATAACTACATATATAAATCTAAACTATTCATCATAAACCTTAATCTGCATGAAAATGTAAAGCATTAAATTTTCATGCACATGGTGTGAATAGCATAAAAATAATACCATTTACTTCAAAACATTCATGAAAACCACCTCATATCATATCAATCATTTATTATAAAAATCATACATCACTATTTAGTATCCAAGGAATTGTTTAAATGGATGAAACCAATGATTATTAAATTTAATGGAGAAGTGAAAGGTAAACCTACCTCAATCTATAAACACTTGAACCTCCATAAAACCACTCTATGAGGTTTCCAAAGAGTAAGAACAACCAAGGTAATCCTTTACCAAATAAAACCTCAGATTGAAGCACAGGGAAACATGAACCTTATTTCCAAAATACCTTGTAAGAATAATAAATCAGGATAATATGAAATAATGATAAAGTAAAAGAATAGAGGAAAATATTTCCTTGATGATTCCCTAAAAAACATAAAGGCAATCCTATATCCAGATATTGGGAGAGTATAGAAAACTTTGGGGAAAATGGAGAGGCTCCCATTAGGCTGCTGAACTTAGGATAATGGAAAAATCGGCATTTTGGGGTTAAAAACTGTAGAATATTGTTGGGTAATTTCACACATCTAATGACCTCTATTGGGTAAAACTTTTTCCCTCATTGTTTTTTCATACATTTATGAAACCATGCATCTCTCACTTTCCATGAGGAGCATGTCGTATGGTTTGATATAACTATTTTTACACCATTAGAAAACCATGTGGTTGCCTCTATCCAGTAGAACACTAACCACCCACATACTTTAATAAGGAAAAATGGGTTTCCCTAACTGTGAACCAATCATGCTCCACTGGATAACAATCCCAAAATCTCAACTTTTCACCAAAAACACCATATAAAACTAAATAATAAAAAATGGATCAAAAAATGGAATACCAAAAAAATAAAAAACATGTTTGTGATATCATATATAATGTACATTTTTGGAGGAAACTAAACATCAAAATATCCTTAATGTAATAAATATAATATTTTCATAAAAAATTGTATAAAAAACCACACATTTAAAAGTGGTACACCATAGTTTATGTGAGGATTAGAAAGGGGAAATGCGGGATCAATTTGAGGAGACAACACCACCAATGTGCTAATAAATCATCAGTGGAAACATGTTCATAAGTGCTTCCATAATCACTATATAAACTCAATGACTACTAAGGGAGTATCCCTAATCACTTGTATATGCATGGATCATTATGAGATGGTCCCTAGTCACTTTTTCTAAATAGTCACCATGAGAGGATCTTTACTCACTATGTACATCAGGATTTACTAGTTTTATCCCAAATATGAGAATCCTATTTTTAGTTAATATGAAGGATATATCACTCTCATTATGGGAATTAGGTGGGTTTAGGTGTTTTTGTTGAGAAGATAGAATATGATTGCCTGATATGATTCATTGCATATTATATATTACATCTTCCATTAATATATATACATGAATACATAAATATAATGGTTTATTTTATTGTTATCATTGGTCATAACCAACTTATATTTATGTTCACACCTTACACAAGCACCATAGTTTGTTTACTAACTATTATATTTAATTTTAGTCATTCTTTATACAATAGATGTAGAAATTTTTTCCCAATTAATGCTGGTATATAGGTTTGAGGTGTGACCCTAGGTGTTGTAGTTATGAATCGACATATATTTCATATCTTATTTATTTTTTGCATGATCATCCTAGTGGAAAATTAAAATAATGTATATTGGTCTAAAATAAAAATCATTTATTGTTATAATGTATTAATTTCTACATTTAAATGATAGTTGAGTGTTGGATATGGATTATTATTATTTTTATAATGTTGTGTGTTTATTATATTATATTATTTATTATTTTATGTGATTACATTGAGATTATTCTCTAACTACATTAGTTATAAATTATAACTATTTGTCAGCGACCCCTATAATAAAAGAGGCACAATAGAGGTCATGTAGTGATGTTTCATAAGAAGGTGGATGATTACCAAGGAAGATAAAATACACATATTTAAATTTAAATTATATATAATATCTTTCAAATATGTTAATCCATCAGTAATTTATTATTTTAAAATTCAAAAATATCAAAATATCTTATTCAAAGAAAATATTATGGGTCTCAAATATAAAAAATGGTAAATTTAATATAAAGATAGATTTTTGATAAAAATAATGACATCCACTTAGGGATTCCAATGAAACCCGGAAACCATTACTAAAAAAACCGCATAAAAACCATTATTGAAAATGGATCATAATAATAATCTATAATTGTAATATTATGTTTTTCACTTTGACAAAAAATTAACCACTTATCATTAAATGATGATATATTGTTTATCCAAATAATAGAATCCATTTAGAACCTACAATGATAATGAATGTGTATAGAGGTTAATTTCATGTGAAGATTGGATGTAAAGTCATGTATTATGTAGTAAAGGAGTCTTGCCAATTATTTGGCAGTAAAAGGAACTTCATTGGAAAGAAACATACCTCAATAGTTGTGTATAACCATAATGTATAAATAATGATCAAATACATATTAAAAAACATAACATAAACAAAAATAAAAAATATATTAATTTTAAAGTCATTATTCAGAATAAATATTAAAACTAATGGAAAAAGGAAAAATTCATTATTTTATATAAATTTATATTTCCATTCCCAAAGTGGATAATGACCATTTGAAGTTAAATCAATTTTCTTACTTCAATAAAATACCATGCCTATGATTTCTTGAGATGATTTTGTAAATGTGTGATGCCCCTATGACACTGTGGAATAAATTAGTGAATGTATTTAAATATTTTTTTTAGGAATTTTGGGTTCTCAATAGTTTCTCATTAAATTTAATTTTTTAAGGGAAGTTGTGGGGTTAATTGTTTACATGTGGTTAAGAGTATGTGTGCTCCAACTATGTGTAAGTGTCTGTCAATGGGAAAGTGAAAAATTTAAAAATCTATGCATTATTAGTTCAATTGTGTGACTGTCTAGGGGTCACCATCTGAGATCCTTATGTTGGTCCAGTATGGATATTATAGTTGGTGCATGATTATGAATACTTAATGGCTAAATTGTGTGTGTCAAGCAGGGCCTTAAAATGTTTATTTCATTACAAAACTCCCTTTGGTCCCTCTTTTACATCCCCTCCATCACACAACCAACCATCCCCCTCCTCTTCATTTGAATTCACCTATCCTCCTCTCAAACACTTCATTTATCACCATTTTCACATGATTTTTTACGAAATATATGGGGAATTCTTCAAGGTATGACTTCTATTTTACAATTATTCACTTTTACCAGGATTTTTTTCAATGGTTACCTTTCCTTTACAAGATGAACAATAATAGAAAATTGAGTTGTTGATTTGGTTGTTTCATGGTGTCTACTGTTCTTGGGGGTCAATTTTAATGTTTTTTAAAAAATTCATCCATCGAAGGAGAGGACTTATTTATCTTTTAAGGAAGGTCGCACAAATATAGATATGTAATAATATATATATATATATACATATATATATCCTATATGTATATATTACCTCATGGTGAGGATTATATATACATTGGGTTAAGGGGTGAATATATACATATGCATCACTACATATCTGTGTAAGTTTAAAATAAGTGTTTGGAATCTCTAGTTCTATTTATGGTCTCGCATTCTTATATGGACCTCATTGAGGTGGAATCGAGTTATTATCATCAAATGTGACATGTTTTATGGTATGTGATTCTATTGAACTACCTTGTATTGCATATTATAAATTTCTTGAGTGATTTTAAATAAATTTTAATAAATTCAAAACCTTATTAAAAGTCGATGTATTCATGAAATGTTGTGGAATAGTTTTTAGAACATAGAGGGGGCCTTATTCACATGCAATGTATTTTTATGATTTCCTAAGAGTATAATTAAATTTTTATCAAGAGTTTCGAGAGTTTTATTTTGAAATCATAAATTTATGGAATTGTTGATTGGGGTTTCATGTGGTCTTCTAAATATTAAACAACTTCTAATAGTACTTGGTTTCATTCCATGTGTTAGACTAAATAGCTATTTTGATATATGAAAGGGATTTCATTATTTTATATATATGTTCAAATTATGTGGGTGTTTTTTGGAAATGGTTATGTTTTATTTTAAAGGGTTTCAAAACAAGTTAAATGTTTTGTGCACACTTTGGCTTTAAATGGTCTTTTGGAATATGAAATTATAAAAAGGGGATTCCTGTTGTGTTCAAGGGGATTTCTTATTATAAAATGGGGTGGCAGCATTTATGAAATGAAATATAAATTATACTAAATTTTTTGGATTGTACCTTTTTATTATTTCCATTTTACATTGTATTTATATTTATGGTGAAAGTAGATTTTTGAATGTTTTTAAAAATGTATATGTAATACATATGATTTGATAAAGGCCTCGTTGGTACATTATGTTGTGTGGATTATTGATTGATCAGTTATTGAGCCCCCTTTTCTATTGATGATATTTGTCTTATCCAAATTATTGTTGTTTGTTATGTGATTCATGATGGTCTTATGGATTGAGACCATTTTAATGGGATGGTAGGTTGGAAGGAATTGATTAAAATGTTATACTGTGGGGATTGTTATTTTAATGTGATTTCCAGGTTTTTTTTTCAAAAACCATTAATTATTCTTGAAGGATTCCAAGCATAATATGTGGGAATTATTGGAAAAATGATATGATGATTTGATATTACACATTGTCTAGTAACCCTTAGTTGAGAGTCACACGCTAGCTAGTGGGTTGTTTTAGATGAAATTAGTTGAAATAAATTGAGATGAGGGATTTTTTTGACCATTTCAGTGGTATGCAGTGAGGTCTACCTTTTCATGTCTTGGGTTGTGCTGTTAGTCCATCATGATTTTACTCATGAAATTTATTATTTGTCATGAATAATTTATTGTATGCTATAAATGATATATTTTCTAGTTAAATTATTCATCGTTTGACATGATATTTTCATTATGATTAAGATTGTCATTATATGGTTTCATTTTGATGTTGTTGTTCTGTATTGAAATTTTATGGAATCACATTCAATGAATATAAATTACATTCAAAATTGGTTTTTTATGGCTTGAAAGTATTATTTGAAAAATAAAATATTTTGGGTAGTTATTTAATAAGTTAAAATAATTGATATCTTTATTAATATGGTTTATTTAAATGAGAATTTAAATGTATAGTTTGGAAAAATGGGAAATTTGTTTAGGTTGTCTTCTTTAGTTGAAAATATAATTTAAACTATTTAAAAATCAATGTTTTTATTTTATATGAAGTATTTTTTTCTAAAAAGGAGTACTTGTGACCCCTGAGGTCCCAAAGAGGTGCGTCTAGTGCATTTAATTTTTTTTCTAGTGATTATTCTGTTATTCAATTTCTATGTATTTAATTACTATTTCATGAGGTAAATCATTCCCTAGTGAGTTAAAAATGATTTCTAAAACTTGTTTCAATATATAGTGGATCAGAAATTTTACTTGCGTATATACTGGTCTAGCACGAAATACCGGTTTGGGGTCAATATAGGTTAGTTCATCACAAAATGGTATCAAAGAAAGATTGGGGTTATCCTTTCCAAAGAAGCCTATGTCATTTGAACTCACATTTTTTTAAGGTGTTCGTAGCATGGAAATAAGGATTTTGGGATGCAAGAGGTTGATGCAAGGAGATTTTCTTGATCCCTTTCTCGCACTAAGCCTTGTGTTTCCATGGAATTTAAAAAATATCCATTTATTCTTGTTTGATGCATATAGTGATGGTGTGTTTTGATGTTCACCATTGTGATGGGATTCCTTGGGGGTCATGTGTGATGTTTTAGGATTGGTTAAAAGTAATAATTCATGGTGTGACATTTGTTCAGAGGTCCTGTAAAACTATGAAGAAACAAAATGATTGATTCATGAAACTCTATCGAAAGCATTGCATGATTGGCATGTGGACTTCAAAAAATGTTCCCATGTTAGGGTGGATCCGTATCCTAGATACATTGGTTATCTATAACATTAGACCCATGGATTAAATCATATGTGAAGGTTCAATAGAATAGGAGTCATGGCCAGTCTTCGGATATATTAGAATCATTGAATATTTATTGAGGTTTTTGATTTTCCTTGTTTGTTATGTTGTTCATGTGATGTGAAATTTATTTATGTGGGTTAGAAATGTATATTCAGGGGTTTTTCATTTTATAAAAAATAAAATTTGGGAATGTTTATAAAGTGAGATAGTTTTCATCATTATTTTTTCAAATGGATGATTATTCATGAAATCTGGAAGATATTTAAAAAGTGATTGGTTTTATATCAAATATCAGATGGTGCTCTCAAAAAAGGGTGTCTAATTTTAAGTGAACCAACTGATTTCAGAATTTATTATTGTGTCAGGTTCAGATTATTAACATTCATGTATGTACTTTAATAGAGTAATAAATTTTATCACTATTTCAAAATTCAATGTGTTGGACTTATTTGGATACATGAAACTGTTCTATAGTTTTAAAACAAGTGGTTTTTGTCTGAAATATATTTTAGTAATGTTTATATATTTTAACAAGTTGGGTTAAGACCGGAGGTCCGAATTTAAAAAAGGCTTTCTATTCAGTTTGGAATAAAATAAGGCCCACTTATAATGGTTCTTTTATTTCCTAAATGAGATTTTAGGATAAATACTGTTACTTTAATAAATAAATATTTTTTTCAAATGTTTTTTGTAAATTTGTATGTGTCTTTGGGGATATGACCACATGAGGTTCTATGTCTTGGGGTTTTTGATGTGGATCCCACCATAAGGGTCTAGTGTGAATATTTAGGGGTGGTCTTATGGGTTTATTCTCTTTAGGATTAACAATTCACAACCTATAAGTTCATTTAATGTGTGGTTACCTTTATAGATTTTTTTATCTCAATCTATTAGAGGTTGTATTACATTAGTATCCCCTTTAGATATTTTTAGGTACAATTGTTTAGATCCTTTGGTTTCATTTGATGGAAAAACTGTTAGGGATCAATTTCTCTTATAATCTGCAATTTCAGATCTAATTGGTAGTTTTTTTTTAATTTGGGTGTTGGGTTTTCACACTTCTAGAGAAAAAAATAATTTAAAAGTGATATCTTTTTCCTGATAATTGTTTAGGATTAATGAAACCATGGCCTTAAATTTTCATGGGTTATAATTTGGTTTCCCATTTTAGATTGTGATTATTTCGGAAATCATCCACAACTTATCACTTGATGTTTCAATATTCCCTCATATAGAATCCCATTTTAGGTTATTTTTTGTTTCTTTTTACAATGGAATAACCTAGGTTGTGTACATTTATACATTGTGTTTAGTTTTTTTCTTCATTTGAGATGTGGATGCCACCATGTTTTATATTCCATAAAAAGATCACCATGTGATGATATTTCTAGAATCATGATCTGAACCCCATTATATGTGGGGTTTTACACTAAGGTTAGTTCCATATCATTCCATGTCAAGTTGATTATTTTAGTGTGGGATCATTTGTTTTAATTTCGTGGTTGGTGATCTAGTTTTTTTATCATTTGAGTTGTTTCTCAGAGTAATTTCATCCATTGGGTTTTTATGAAATTTTTTGTAGTTATCTTAGTGATTCCCCCATTTAATAAGTTGTATTTTCATTATTTAGGGTATAAATTAATTATAAATTGTTTGGGGACCTCCATTAAGATTTAATTCATTTGGGGATTCTGGTTGGATTACTGAGAATAACCTTTTTTTAGTTTTTTAGCATTGTTTGAGGAATTCAGTGATTCCTTTCAGGTTGGATCATGATGGATGTCTCTCTAAGAAGATTTTATGTGGTTGTTTATTTTAAATTTATTAAGGAATTTCAGGGGTATGAAGTGCCATAGTAAGGTGTTTATAATACTATTTGTGTCAATGTGATATAAATTACTAATTAATTAATGTAATGTTTTGTCTATTTTGTGTTCTTGATTAATTCTTTCTGAATTTTATAAAATTTAATTAAAGTGGAATTGTGTATTGTTTGTGAAATGTTTAAAGTAACCTTTTGTAAACCATGAATGTGGGTATATAAATATTAAGTTTCTAATTCACGTGGTTTTATAATGGTTAACTCAACTGAATATCTTTCTAGATGTTAATTTGTCAACTCCTTGTACTTATCCAGTAGGGATATAACTGTTGGATCATAGTTTAGTAAATCCTCCACCTAAAATATTTTTGTTCACTTGAGGATTAAACCATTTATTTAATTCCAAAAATTACCTTGTTGTATATAGGGATTTTATCCCTCTTTAATTCCCCTCTCTCTCATTCAATGCACCGGTCACATCCTCCTCTCAATGTCGTCAACAACTTTCCTATTCTAATATACCTCATATATCACTATTAACATAGGATTCCATCCATCTTTTTTGGATGATTATTCAATGTGTGACCTCTAATTCTCCCCACCACCTCACTTGTGGTGTTTCTTTCTTTATTTCCCCTCCTTTATCAGAAATACACTTACCCTAAACTGAGTGGTTGTTTGGTTTTTTTCTTCATCATTAGGGTCCCTGAGGGTCATTTTAAATACCTTTGATGTGTAGTTTGTTGAATGAGACAACCTTTGGATCCATGAAGGTGGATTGCACATAGATACATAGGTAAGAACACACACACACAGATATATATATATATATATATATATATATCTTCTTTGTATATATTCCATCACTGTGGGGGGAATATATAAATTTAGTCAAGGGGTACATATTTATATATGAATAGTTGAATATGTGTGTCAGTTTAAATGGTTTGTTTTGATTTATTAGTGTTGATTTTGGTATCTATTCCTTTCATGGAAAGCTTTTAGGTTGATTGAAGTGGTCATCATCAAAATAAATATGTTTTTAGGTAGTTTTTTCTATGTAACCAAAGTATATTTCAGATTATGAAGTTTTCTAGTTCTTATAAATTTCTTTATATAAATTTAATTTCCTATAATATCTATTTTTATTGTTGAAAATCCTTTGATTAGTATTTATTACATGGAATGGGAAATGGTTGAATGTAAAGAATTTGGGAAATTTCTTAAAAGACACTTTAAAATTGATTCATCAATTTGGATTATTTTATTATGTAATTATAAATGATTGAAATTTTCTTCTTGGTTTTCATGTGGTCTTTTAAATATTAATCCAGTTTTCATGGACGTTGGTCTCATTCCAAGTGATGGAAAAAATATCAGTTTGGAATTTAATATGGAATTTCATTATATTAAAAACATATTTGAATTCAGGTGGCATTCATGGAAATGGGTATGATTCATTAAATGGGTTTTCAAAAAAAATTAATGTCTGAGGCATAACTTTATTTCAATGTAATTTTGGAAAAGGGGTATATTAAAAATGTTTTCCCTTTACATAATAATGTGTTTTCTTATTTTAAAATTTAGTAGCATCATTTATGAAATGAAATGGAAATTACTATGAGTTTATTTGATTTTTCCTAAATTTTTATTAGGTTTCCACCTAGATTTATATTTAGTTTTTAAATATTATTCTAAATGCATTTAAAAATTTATATAGAATATATGTTATATGATGAATTTATAGTTCGCACATTATATTGTTTTTGATTTTGATTATTCCCTTGTTGATCCCTTTTTTTTTTGATTTTTATCTTATCCATGGAATCAATTTTTGTTATTTAATTCAAGATGTTATTATTGATTGGGGATATTTTTAGTGGAAGCATGGTTGGGAGGATATTATTGTGATCTTATCCCTTGTGGATTATTATTTTAATGTGATTAAATTTTTTGTTTATGGAAAACCACTATATTTTATTCGATTAAGAGACTATGGTCACCAGGTTAGAATTAGTGGGAAACAAACATGTCTTGTTGAGATTATGTACATGATAGTAACCCCTAGTTGAGATACACATTATATCTACATTATTTTTTCAAACGATGATATTTTATGGTGAATTAAATGATGGATGTGTGTGAATATATTAATTTCTAGCAGCTTGGTCTGCCTGCTGTGTCTTGTTATATCTCATTAGTTTCTCATGGGGTTCCCAAATGATAAGTATTATATGTTTTGACTTATTTATTAAATGTCAAAAATGTGATTTAATATTATTTTCGTTTATTATTTTGTTTCAATGTAAGTTTATTTATTATTGAGATTCACATTATTTGATTTGACTTGTGATGATTTTGTATATCTTAATTACTTGAATGGAATAACCTTATATTCGATTAAATTACAATAAAAGAAGTTTTTTAATTGGTTTTAATGTAATTTTTGAAATAAAAATGTTTTCAGTATTTCGTAAAGAGTTTTACAAAATTGGTTCTTCTGATAAATGTTTTAAGATAATGATATTCTAGGATATGATTTGTAAAAATGTGTAAATGTATTTTTATAGTTTTACATAGTTTAAAATTTTAATTTAAACAATTAAACTATCCATGTTTTTATTTTTTATGACGGATATGTTTTGGAATATGTACTTTTTTGTTTTTATAATTTTTTTGTAAATACTTTTTTATACAACATATTCAATCATTAATTTTACAAACATCATTACTAAGGTATTTCCCTTGATATAGTGGTTATTGGTGGCCTAATTAAATATTATATTATCAATACAATATATGATTTTTAGTATCAGGTTCTACACATCTCTGAATCACTCATGGAGCGGGTGTGTTTTCTTTGTTGGTGGAGACCCATGGATTTACATAAAGGTATATCCAGTGTTTTAAATTTATTGAATATAGTTTTTGTTTTCTTATTTAATTTATATATATTTATATTATATTTATTTGGCTTAATTAGTATCTAGTTAGTTATAGATAATAGTCGACAAATGTTTCTAACACGGGAGGATAGGGACCACCTCCCAAGAATGTAGTTGGACAACTTTGGTTACAATTCCATGGTCAACCTAGGTTGGTTGATATAAAATAGATTAATTTTTGGGAATTAATATTTAATATTAATAATAAACTATCATATTTTTCTTAGATAATGAGATATTTTTAAACAAATGTGTTGAGAATCTAGGCATTCAACAAATTGCATAGTGAAAAAATCAAATTTTATAAAATAATAATAACATAAGCTTAATATAGAATTAAACAATTTAATATTTAGGTTTTGGTTAAAATACGATTTTTAATATAATATAATCTGCATGATATGGATTAAAAATAATATTAAGGATGGAAAATTGCGGATCAGATATTTCATTCTCCTAGATAGTTTCATTATTAAAAATGATGTACTATGTGTTGAGTCAATAAGGTTTTCCTTATGACTTTTCCATTCCTTCTTGTTTTGAAAATCACTATCACCTTATCTTAAGAAAAATTGATTTTATAAGAAAAATTGATTTCTTAAGAAAAATTGCTTTTATAAGAAAAATTGCTTTCTTAAAGAAAATCGCTTTTATAAGGAAAATTGCTTTCTTAAGGAAAATCGCTTTTATAAGAAAAATTATCCTTATCATATTTTCATCCATATTTTTCTTATGTATGAGATTCAGATTCATTTTCTCGGAATCATTGAAACTTTGATATAAAGCATTCTGTTTTAGGATTCGGATTCTGGATAAGAACTATAAGGAAGTTTCATTCCGAATTCCGGATATGAACTCTGACTAAGATCTATTCCAGATTCAGGATACGAATTCTGAAGAAGAATTCTCATTACGAATTCTAATGAAGAATTCTCATCATGAATTCTAATGAAGAAATCACATTCCGAATTCTCATTACGAATTCTGATGAAGAATTCTGATGAAGAATTCTCATTACGAATCCTGATGATGAATTCTCATTACGAATCCTGATGATGAATTCTCATTACGAATCCTGATGATGAATTCTCATTACGATTTCTGATGACGAATTCCTATTCTGAATTCGCATTCTGAATTCACCTATTAAACAGAATTTGAGTATATTTGTTTTATACACTCTGAATTAATTCAGACTCCGAAAAATATCTTTGTTAGACTCCGAACTTCTATATTACTTACATTTCTATAATTTGTCTACTCTTTATTATTGTTCCTTACACTCCGAACCTTCACTCCAAAGTTTTCATTCCGAACTTTTATGTTAGATTTTTAAAACGATGTCGTACATTCTATTACACTTGTTTTGTTATAAAACGATGTAGTCTGTTTTGTTATAAACTAACCGTTGTCTAAGTGACATGTGTACAGGTCCCTCCGATCTTTAAGGAAAATATGACCGTTGGAGAAGGAGCCGAACTTACCTATAAATATGATCTCATTTGAAAAAGCTCGTGGCTGCTGCTGATAGCTGATGAAAGTGCTGAAAGGATGACTAATTTGCTTGATGTGATTTCTAGAGAGAGAGGCTCTTATTAACTCTCAAAGCTTTGTGCGACTCCGAATGTTGGTGATTACATTCGAGGGCTTCCGGGGATATAAAGACAGAGGTGACGTCTACCTTGATGTTCGAGGGCTTCCTTGCTGAGGAAGATAGAGGTTTCCAACTACCTTGAAGTTGAGGGCTTGTGGGGATAGCAAGACAGAGACTCTGATCTTCGTATCGAGGGCTTACCCTGGTGTGGGTAAGACAGACTTGCTTGAAAGTATAAATCAAGGGACCTTTATCCAAGGTTGTTGGATACCCTTCTCTTTGGGTTAAAATACTTATATCTTGTTACTTGTAGTTTAACTACTTGTTTTATTTCTGCTGCATTTTTTATTATAAGGAAAGTATATCTTTCTTATACATCCTTATTTTTACTCTGTTTCATTTAGATTCTATACGCTTTAAGGTAGAATCTCATATTGTAATCATTTGTTAAGTTTCAATTTCTGGAACCATATTTCCAGAACCTTCGTTCAGAATCTCTTTCCTAGTTTGCATTCGGTGTTAAGAGGTGTTGTGAATTTTCTTAGTCTAACTTTGTTAAACTTAGAATTTTCTTTTGCCTAAGGAAAACATAGTTATTCTTAACTAACATTAAAGGTTCCAAAGGAATTTTTAAATTATATAATTCACCCCCTCTTGTATATTGAGCATCTACATCACTATTTCGATCCTACAATTGGTATCAGAGGTTGGAAACCTCTTACTCTATACCAATCTTACATTTGGTATCAGAGCAGGTCTCTGAAATACTTGTACTCACATACAAGTCTTTCTTGCTCACTTTTTCATTCCGAACTTCCCCATTCCAGAACATTTCTCATTCCGAACTTTGTTATTACGATTCTTTGCTACTAACAAGTTTGTGTGAAAAGTTATTATAAGTATGAAAGGAATCAATGTTGGATCAATTGATAATCTAAATCCGACAAGACCACCTATCTTTGGTGGTAATTATTATGAATACTGGAGAGATCGTATGAAGACTTTTGTTATCAATACTGGAGTAGACAACTTTGTTATGCTTACTGGTGATTATAAAATTCCTGACAAGGACGTCAGAACTTTTACTAACCAGGAAAAGCAAGAATATCAACTCAACTATAAGGTACGCAATACTTTACTATATTCAATGACCAGAAATATATATAGCCAAATTTATTCATGTGAAGCAGCTAACTGTATATGGAAGAAGTTAGAAGTTACACACTTTGGGACTTCTATAGTGATTGAGACTAGAAGAGCTATGCTTAGAGCTGAATATCATGGCTTCAATTTTCCTTATGGAGAACCTATCTGTAAAGTTCAACAGAGATTCATGACTATAGTCAAAAACCTACAATCTATGGGAGAGAATGGTTTAGATGATGAAGCTCTTGTGGACAAGATAATTGATATTATGCCCAATGAGTGGGAATCCAAGAGAACAGCTATAGATGAGAACAGGAAGGTCACTCAAATTACTCTTGATGAATTATTTGGAACTCTTCTACAACATGAAACCAGAATGAAGAGAGATGATGAAAACATGAAGAAGAAGAATGGAAATGGTACTGTTGCTTTTACTACAACTTCAAATCAGATGAAAGCTAAGACTCCTGAGAGAGTAACCAGATCTAAGTCTAAGAATGTTATTTTTCAATCCGAATCTAGTGAGAGTGAAGTCTCAGAAAATGAATTAGCCAATCTTGCTCGAAGGATGAACAAGATAGCTGGACAGAGAAATTTTCCATCTAAGTATAAGAAAAAGGAAAGTAAAGATAAGAAAGATGGAGAAGTTACTTGTTATGAATGCAAGAGAGCTGGACATATTAGACCAGATTGCCCTATGCTCAAAAAGAAAGAAAGAAAAGAAAGGCATTCAGACAGAAATAGAAAGAAGTATTATAAAACCAGAGATAATAAAGTTTTGAAAGCTAATGACACCTGGAGTGCCAGTGTTGGTGACTCTTTAGATGAATCATCTGATTATGAATCTTCAGGACAGAAGAATCTTGGTCTTATAGCCAGATTACCTATTGATAATCATTTTTTATGGCTAAGGTACGAAATGCTGAATCACTGAAAAATGTTTCTTTAAATTCTAATGATAGTAAGTATTATAACTCTTCTGATGAATAATCATCTTCTGATAAGGAAATACTTTACCTACTTATGAAGAAGTTTCTAGGTTTGCTGAACTTCTTGAGATTGAGAATTCCAAACTCAATAAGAATCTTGATAAGGAAAACTCTAGGAATTCTATTCTTACAAAAGAGATATCAGATCTTTCTAAAGATCTTGATAAGGAAAATGCTGATTTTGAAAGTATTTCAAAAAACCTTGAGGAAGTATGTTCTGAGAAGAACAAACTTTATAAAGAGTTAGAAAAAGTAATTTATAATAAAAATGTTTTCAAGCCTAACTCTAGTTCAAAAACTAATAATTTTGAGGATAAAAACATGGTTGTAAAACTCAAGTCCGAAATTTTTTCCTTAAAGAAGTGTTTATCAAACTTTACCCATGGTATATTTTTTTTTGATAAGATGTATTCCCAAATACGACCTTTAAGAAATAAATCCGGATTTGTCTATACCCATGCAAAACCTATTTTCAGTAACAATTATTTTGTTCCTCAAAGTGCCCCATTTTGTACCAAGTGTCAATGTGGTGGTCACTGGACAAAAAATTGTTCCTTAAACAAAACCCTATCTCTAGGATTTCACAAAGCTTACTTTTCTAAGAAGATGTGGGTTCCTAAAATTTTAATGTCTGGAAATCTCGGATCCAAACAAGTTTGGATTCCGAAAGTCTAATTTTATTCTTGATTTCAGGAAAATAAAGAAAGTACCAGCAACAATACAAGGTACATGGATAGTGGATGTTCCCGGCACATGACTGGTAACAAAAGATATTTTGAAAAGACTATCAAAACGAAAGGAGGAAAGGTAACTTTCGGAGACAATGCTAAAGGAGATATTATTCTTGAGTTTATCGGAACGCAAGATCAACTTGCTGATATTTTTACAAAATCATTGCCTTCTGATAGATTTGAATATATTAAACAGAAGTTAGGAATGATAACCGTAAGGTAATATTTCTTAATTAACTCTCTGTTTAAAAAGTCTTCTTATAGTAATACACTCCTTTTCATAGGGGCAGTACATTTGATTTTTTGTTTAACAAAGTTTTTCAAAATTTGTTTTCAAACCTTTCGGAACGAATATTTCCAGAATGGAACTTCCGGAACTACAATTTTTCAGATTGGACATTTTCGTATAAAATACTTCTGGAATGGAAGTGTTCATATTAATAGTTTCTGGAATGGAAAATTACGTACTGGCAGTTTCATAACTAGATTTTTTTACCGAATTTTTTTTCGTAATGTGTTTTTCGTATTACTTTTTTCGTACTGAGGTTTATTTTCGTAGTGAGATTGTTTTCAGAAGTAAATTTTTTGAGAACTTTTCCTTTTCATAATAAAGTTTTTTCCCCGTAATTATCTTTTTATTTTACCTATTACGAATAATCCTCCTAATCCAATCCGAAAGGTATGATTACCTTACTCAAGTTTTCGTAGTCATATTTTACTTGCTGTCATTTTCATTTATTATGTTTTTGGATTATAGTTTTCTTAATTCCTTGTTCTAATAAAACCTCAAAAAGATCGGATTCATGTTTTCAACCGTCAGATCTGATCTCAGCTTATTCCAACCGTTAGATCAACTGTGGAAGGTGAACCGTCATCTCGTTGCCTATATAAAGGGGACCCAAATGCTTGTCCCACATCGATCTCAAGCTCTCGCATCCCGAATCTCTGCCTCTCTGATTTAAGGCCGCTCCGAACATCAGTTTTCTCTATTCCGATCTTCTCAGAGGATTAAAGATCCGAATGTCTGCGGAGTTAGCATCTCAAGAAATGTCATCCACTAAGCCTATTTCGCAATGGTTAGTTTACAGAGAAAGGTTAGTCCATCCGAATTTCTTCAACAACTATGATTCACTTATTTCAAAGAACATTAAGTTGAATGGATGGGAAGATGTTGCGGTGTCAAAAACCAGGAACCAAGATGAAGTGTATTCAGACTTACTTGTTGAGTTCTATGAACCAGTTTCTTTCTTTAAGGAAGATAATAGGGAGAAGTTCTCTTTTTAGTATTATGGCATGAAATACAAGCTTTCTCACACCAAGGCTGCAAGCTTGGTAGGACTGTCTTATGAAGGAGAAGCCGAATTTATTTCACATGTGTTACCGGACTCTAAGGGTAGCTTCGACAAGGAAAAAGCCTTAGAAACTCTCAGACTGGCTGATGACAAGGCTTCGAAGATTTCCAGCTTATCTACAAATTTCCGGATTCTGGAGTTATGGGTACAAGGGCTTATCGTACCAAGGAAAGGTGATAAAGATAGCTTGAAGAAAAGTGAGATCTACATCTTAGATTTCCTGATAAATCTAAGGAAGTTTAACTTGATGAAGCACATTCTTATTACTATTGAAAATTTGAAGAAAGGAAATCTGAGAGCTCAGATTATTATGTATCCAGCAATCCTCTCCAAGTTGATTGTTCGGTGCCTTGAGTCTTTCAAGGAGGCTTGCAAATCTAAGCCAAGAGTTTGCAAGATCATGCTGGTCAGTGATGGTACTCTTAAGAGGATGGATGTGGCTTTCAACAAGGAAACTGGTGAGTTCTTCGATTTTCCAAATCAAGAAGAAGCGGCTCCGAAGGCTACTGAACCAGAATCATATAAGACAGTAAGGAAGAGAAAGCTAAAAGAAGTGGAAGTAGAAGCAGAGAATCCTAAGTCTAAGGAAGTCCATTCCGCACCTCCAAAACCGAAGAATAAGAAAGCCTATCCTGATGAGGTTTTTATGAAGTGGAGAGAAGATAAATAGAAAAGGAAAGAAGGGGATCCGCAATTCGGATTGGATACTGCGGAGGCTAAAGCCTTGAAGGAGAAAACTGCTGATGAGCTTGAAAAACAAGAAAAGAAAAAGAAGCTCAAGAAGAAGATGTCTGAGGCTGAGGTAGCTCAGGCTTTGTTAAAATTCAATGAAATGGTTTCAGAAACTATTCCAGTTCCGAGATCTTTCTCCTTGGAATCTCTACCTGAGACTCCAGGAAGAAATTTTGTTGCTCCGGAAGAAGCCGTTGCTAAGATTACTGAGGAAGTAGAGAAAGTTGAGCAAGTGGAACAAGCAGAAGATGGTGCTGAAGGAAGTGGTGAAACCGAAGATGTGTTGAAACAAGTAGATGATTAAAAGGGGACACCTTCAGAACACTTATCACTCCGAACTTCTGAAGATGAATCTTCGAAAATAGTTACTCCATCAATGGAAGAAGAGAAAGGAGAAGAAGAAGTTACTTATCATGGAGAAGAAAAACTTCTTTTACTTGATGTTGCTCCGAAGTAAATCATAGGGGTTTGTGTTCAGGAAGTCACTGATGAATAAGATAATGTTGTTCAAGTTTCTGATAGTGAGAAGAGAACTCCGGAACATGATTCAATTCCGGAAAAAGACAAGGGAAAGCAAATTCTTGCTGATACTCCGAGCTCAATAGTGAGGAAGAGGAAGGATGTTGGTAGCTCTTCAAAGTGAAAGCTTGAACTTGTTGAAGAATAAATTTATCCAATCCAAGTTTCAAATTCGGAGTCATCTTCGGTGGGGCATGACTTTGTTGTTCAGTCTTTGAAGAAGTTGGTGGGAACCATTCCGACCTTCTCATGTATTGATTCAAGATTCCAGATGCTCCAACATGCGTTGAATCAGAAAACTGACTCCGTATCTATGGTTATGGACAAGTGCATTGAAATAGAGGCTCAATTTAAAACATTTTTTGTTGGCTACGAAGCTCATAGAAAATCTTGTAAGAGGATGACAAACTGGTCGAAGAAAACTGTGGAAGATATGAGGTTGTTCGATGAGTTTCAAGCCAATTTTAAAGATGCTTTTGAAACCGAGGACATGAAGATAAATGAGTTAACTACATCTTTTGAACAGAAGTTGACAGAAGAAAAGATCTTCCGGATTCAAGAAGTTAGAGATCTGAATGGGAAGCTGAATTCCATTTCTCAAAACTGGAAGTTTGAAAGGGATCATCGGATTTATTTTGAATAAAGGATGAAGGCTCAGGAAGAAAAGATCAAAGCTCAGGAAGAAAAGATGAAAGCCCAGGAAGAAAAAATTGAAGCTCAGTCCGCAAGAATAGTTGTCTTAGATAAGCAAGCTGAAGAAGACCATAAAGACCTGAAGAAGATCAAGACTATTCTACAGGGGCTCATGTCAAAGGAAAAAAGATCCGAAATAACCAAATCCGATCTTTTTGTTGTATTTTATTATTGCTGAGATTTCAAATTTAATGAAAGTTGTGCTTGTCGTTTCTTTTTTTGTCATTACTAATATTTCTGGTACTTTTTCTCCATTCCCTCCAATTCTTTTTGAAAATCACAAAGGGGGAGAAGGAAAAGATCCTTAAGAAAAAGAAGAACTCCAATAAGAGTTTATCAAAGGGGGAGAAGAAAAAGATCCTTAAGAAAAAGAAAAACACTAATAAGAGTTTGTTTAAGGGGGAGTTTTTTCATTAAAGTAGACATTCTTATCTATCACTCCGGAAATATAAATACGATCCTTAGAGTTTCAAAGCCTAACGGGGAGTAATTTGTATTCATCAATATCCTTAAAGCAAAGGGAGATAAGCCTTAATGTTTTTCTTTCTTCTTAGAATTTCTTTTTCGTAAGGATGTTTGTGCTTTCCAAAAAGGGGGAGATTGTTGAGTCAATAATGTTTTCCTTATGACTTTTCCATTCCTTCTTGTTTTGAAAATCACAAGCACCTTATCTTAAGAAAAATTGCTTTTATAAGAAAAATTGCTTTCTTAAGGAAAATTTCTTTTATAAGAAAAATTTCTTTCTTAAGGAAAATCACTTTTATAAGGAAAATTTCTTTCTTAAGGAAAATCGCTTTTATAAGAAAAATTATCCTTATCATATTTTCATCCATATTTTTCATAAGTATGCGATTCGGATTCATTTTCTCAAAAACGTTGAAACTTTGATATAAAGCATTCTGTTTTAGGATTCATATTCTGGATAAGAACTATAAGGAAGTTTCATTCCGAATTCCGGATATGAACTCTGACTAAGTTCTATTCCAGATTCAGGATACGAATTCTGAAGAAGAATTATCATTACGAATTCTAATGAAGAATTCTCATCACGAATTCTAATGAAGAAATCACATTCCGAATTCTCATTACGAATTCTGATGAAGAATTCTCATTACGAATTCTGATGACGAATTCTCATTACGAATCCTGATGATGAATTCTCATTACGAATCCTGATGATGAATTCTCATTACCAATCCTGATGATGAATTATCATTACGATTTCTGATGACGAATTCCTATTCCGAATTCTCATTCCGAATTCTCCTATTAAACAAAATTTGAGTATCTTTGTTTTATACCCTATGAATTAATTCAGACTCCGAAAAATATCTTTTTTAGACTCCGAACTTCTATATTACTTACATTTCTATAATTTGTCTGCTCTTTATTATTGTTCCTTACACTCCGAACCTTCACTCCAAAGTTTTCATTCCGAACTTTTATGTTATATTTTTAAAATGATGTTGTACATTCTGTTACACTTGTTTTGTTATAAAACTATGTCGTCTGTTTTGTTATAAACTAAAAGTTGTCTAAGTGACACGTGTACAGGTCCCTCCGATCTTTAAGGAAAATATGACCGTTGGAGAAGGAGCCGACCTTACCTATAAATAGGATCTCATTTGAAAAAGCTTGTGGATGCTGCTGATAGCTGATGAAAGTGCTGAAAGGCTGACTAATTTTCTTGAGGTGATTTCTAGAGAGAGAGGCTCTTATTAACTCTCAAAGCTTCGTGCGACTCCGAATGTTGGTGATTACATTCGAGGGCTTCCGGGGATAGGAAGATAGAGGTTCCGACTACGTTGAAGTTCGAGGGCTTCCTTGCTGAAGAAGAAAGAGGTTGCCAACTACCTTGAAGTTGTGGGCTTGCGGGGATAGCAAGACAGAGACTCCGATCTTCGTATCGAGGGCTTACCCTGGTGTGGGTAAGACAGAATTTCTTGAAAGTATAAATCAAGGGACCTTTATCCAAAGTTGTTGGATACCCTTCTCTTTGGGTTAAAAGACATATATCTTGTTACTTGTAGTTTAACTACTTCTTTTATTTCCGCTGCATTTTGTATTATAAGGAAAGCATAACTTTCTTATACTTTCTTATTTGTACTCTATTTCATTTATATTCTATACACTTTAAGGTAGAATCTCATATTGTAATCTTTTGTTAAGATTCAATTTCTGGAACCATATTTCTGGAACCTTTGTTTGGAATCTCTTTCCTAGTTTGCATTCGGTGTTAAGAGGTGTTTTGAATTTGCTTAGTCTAACTTTGTTAAATTTAACCTTTTATTTTTCCTAAGGAAAACATAGTTGTTCTTAACTAACTTTAATGGTTCCAAAGGAATTTTCAAAGTATACAATTCACCCCCCTCTTGTATATTGAGCATCTACATCACTATTTCGATCCTACATTATGGTTTTAAAAATGATTTATTTTAAAGAAAGATATCATGGAAATGAGAGGATAAATTATGAGAATAATAGATAATGTAAAATTCATCATCACCTATGTCACATGAATCCATAAAAGGGTAGTGATAGATATTGAAATGATAAAGAAACATTTGGTAGATACAAAATTGATCAATTCAATCTAAAAAGTATTAACCAAGTAGAATATCATAATTGGACGCAATTCAATAAAAAAAGATGATATAATAGGTTTAAGAATCACAATATTATTTATCTATAAATACCCACCTAATATCCTCTATGATTAGATAATTTATAATAGGTCTTTGATTGACCTAAACTGTATGCTCCACCAGTCTAACAATCTATCACCCATCAGATGTGTAAGATCCTTCTATAATGATGATATCCATTCTATTGGTTATCATTAATTGAGATATAACCTAAATTATATAATAAATATGGTGTATTTTTGTTGTATTATAAAATATTATATGATTTCTATCATATTTCATGAAATATATTGAAGTACAGAATATTGTATTATGTATTCTAAGATAACATAAGATATGGTGTATGTGATACCTTACCATAACCAAATTCGTATCATGTTATATGATATTAATTAAATATATGTGTTATGAATTATTTTTTAATCAAAATTTATGATTTATATTGACAGTTGAATAATAAGTGTTAACATTCAAGTAATATTTTACATAAAAAGACATTAATCATATTTTCACAAAAAGAGTTGAACATGTTCCAGAGAAGATGGTTGAAACTAAATAATTATTATAAATTCTGTACAAATTATCAACATGGGAAATAGAAAAATGTTCGGTTATTGTTTTGGATGAAAAGATCATGAAATATTATCTATGATGAGGATAAAAATGATCAAATATTTATAGATATGAAAATGAAAATCTGGGAAATCATGAAGGGAGGGGGAAATCAAAAGTTTCTCAAACTAGTATTCAAAAAATCCATGCCTGTAATGATTATATAGGCATAGATGGAAGATGTAGATATACAAAAGAAGGTGAGAAATTTTCGTGAGATTAAAATTTATTATGATATAAATATATTCATAAATAACCATGTTTCTGTTTTATCTATACCATATTTTATGAAAGATATATTATAGGAAGATCATATTTCATAATTCAGTATTCATCCTAGAAGTAAAAAATATTTATTGATATTTGAAAGGGTATTTCTGGTGTGACAATATAAAGAGATACACTATGTAGTTTTCAAATCAATTCATAGTATGATAAAAATTTTAAATAGAGAGAAAAAGGTCCAAGAGGAATATATAACCATTACCAATACCAGAATCGAAATGGGGGAAAATCACCATAGATATTTCATTTGAATCCCAAAAATATATAAATGCAATAATTATTTATGCATTGTAATTAATCACCTTTTAGAGTATACACAATAAATTTTTTTATTTAAATGTCTCTTAAAATTATATTTATACGATATAAATCAAGGATGTTCTAATAATTAATATAGTATAA
Source organism: Viscum album (assembly GCA_963277665.1). NCBI lineage: Eukaryota > Viridiplantae > Streptophyta > Magnoliopsida > Santalales > Viscaceae > Viscum > Viscum album. The sequence continues at coordinate 2,106,279,568 of OY728165.1, forward strand.
CAATCCATTATATCAAATAAAGATCAGAGCTTTATCTTAATGTTCTCTTGAATTATATCATTAGATTAGGATACATGGTTGATTTTCAAAACTACGTACCATACTCAGATAGATGGTTAGTCTGATATAACAATTAAATCTCTATAGGATGGGATAAGATATTATTCTCTATATTTATAAGGTGGTTGGCATCAATATGTTCATCCAGTATAGTTTCCGTACAATATTTACTTTCACTAGAGCACTCAGATGGACCCATATGAGTCCATATTAATAATAAAATGTATAAATCCAGCATGTTTATATTAATTTTTATAAATAGATCAATTATTTCATGATTTATCTATATAAATTTAATATAATTTAAGATACATTCAACTACACATTATTGCAGGCCAATGATAATAGAAATGTTTTACTAGTAATCGTTAGTGTGATATAAAGTTCAACATTGGTGAGAAGTGTTTTTAGTGTATTTTCTCCATGGAATAATTTTATTGGATTAATGAATAATTTTTTATTTAACCATACTTATATATTCTCTTTTTTACTCTTGATTGAGTATAAACAATTTCTAATCTCTTGGTTCTCTTACTAGACCTCTCTCATGTCTAAGAAGTGTTTCACGTATCCTTCCTGTGGATGTTCATATCTGATCATTAACATATAATGAACACATAGGTTGTAATACTAGTTATTTGTATCATATATGGTTCTATATTTTCCCATTTTTAATCCTTTTAATATCTTAAAAACATACATATACATTCTTCTTTTCGATATTCACGAGTGTGTGCTATACCCCATATTTAAAATGGTACCCACTATCCTCTCATATTAAAACATTAAAAAGAATTTTTATAGAAAGTAATTGAATAATTATATTCCTATATTCCATACAAATGTTCACAAAGTCATATTATTATTAGGAAACCCTTATATGAATGTTTTTTGGATACATATGGGTGTTGTTCGAAGAAGATGTAACATTCTTAATTGAGAATTTTTTGTATCATTTGTTATTCCACCTCCTTATAATATTTTTAAACTATACTAATATAATAAAATCAGTATCCAATATTTAATTATATTTTATTATTTTAATTTTATTTCCTATATCTATATAATCCTCCATCAAATGTGAAATGGAATTGTTGATCCTTTGTACGGTGAAATATAGCCTCACAAAATGATATAAATTTTTCTCCATCACACCTCGATGTTAGGGAAATAATGATGGATTTAAAGTTTATGTATGATATCTATTAGATAATTATTCGCACTTAATTATAAATAACTTATATATTTCTACCTTACAACCTATTAGAAAATCATAACACTGATCTTGTGTACATATTGACAAATGCCTCCACGAATGGATGTGATTCATCACAATTTTATATTGAATTGGAAGATGATGAGTATAGGTTTATTTAATATATATGATATATATGAAATTAAAAATACTATATAAATGTGATTAATTATTTATATTATTTTTTTACTAACTTTAGAGAAAATAGAAATAATATTCTTACAGTCGTATGACCCACCGTCCACCTACATGTTGTAATTATTTTTTAAATATTATAGATTACTATAAATAAATACATATAGAATAAATATTATATATATATATATCATTATTAACATTATATAGATGATGTACCCATGATAAAAGTAAAAGGACAAAAAAATCCCATTGAAATGATACGTGAAAAATGAATCTCTTATTACATGAAATATGATTTAAACAAAGATTTATAAATAAAAAAAATAAAATGGAATAAATTAATCATATATGTAATTATATATATGAGTGTGTTTATTGAATAAATGTTTAATAAATCAATATTTATTTTACGTGAGTTTCAAACGTGTATGAAAATTTGGGGTCTTGAGGTGATGTATTTTCATCTCACATTTATTCTCGTGGGACACACACCTTGTTCACTACTTTTATCTTTTTTGTGGTGTCAATATTTCCAATGAATGAAATTATTGAAAATTATAATGAAATTTATGGGTAATAACATATCAATCTGATATTATTTTTTTCAATGGTCTTATGATTCTAAATTTACCAATGTTGTAATGGTTTGCTGATACACCATCATTATTTATCACGATTATTTATGATTATTATTTTTATAATGACCTATAGGGATTCATCTCTCATGAAACTCATTAATATTTATATAATATGTTTATTTTTTATACCATAATGTGGGTATAAAGGAAAATATTAATGGACATGCATTATTTATTGAATAAAAAACATTAATTCTCAATAATTATAATATTATATTTATCAATGGTGTCTAATAATTATTAGTAATTATAATAGGGATATATTTATAAATTGTGAAATGAATTCTATTAATTCTCTGAAAAATAGAATTGATCAAATTAAATATATAAATAGATGGGATGATTAATGTAAATATAAATTTTTTATTTAACATTACCTTTTTGATATGGCTGTTTTAGGTGGCTAAGTAATTTCATAAATAAATATTTAAACATATTAGTTTAATATTTATTACAAATCACTACCATACATGCTAGAATAATAATGTTTTAGTTTATTTTGGAACATGGATACATAAACATCTATTACCTAAATATGAACATCATCTCCAATTATGACCTCCACAACTATATCCCTTCCTAGAAAAATCATACATGTATTCCTTATTGTTATTCTATGGGAATGAAATACAATAATTCATGATAATAGATTTTCTATAAGGGTAATAATGGTGGATATCAATAAATAATAATTTACTAAGAGTAACATGATAATTGGAGTATGATAAAAGGATTTTTAAATTTAATAAAAACATTTCTAGGAATTCATAGATCTTATTAATGAGAAATTTAACAATGAATGGTAGTTCATTAGACATGAATCATAAATGAATCAAAGAACATGGCCTATGAGATAACAACATTGGAATAAAAATATGATGTAAATGAGATGCATTGAATGTACCATAATTAGAATAATTGAAATCTTATGACAATGATACCCCCATGATATTCATCAAATGTTATGTTTTGGATAACTACAAGTGTACCTACATTAGAATTGGGATAACATATTGTGTACCAAAATTGGCCTGGGGATAACCTATCATGTACCCTGTAAGATTATAAAACATTAATATTTATCCAATACATTGGTGGACTATAACAGACCAACACATAACTTATTTATAATCTATTTATATGTAAGACATGTGATCATGAAAAAATTTATCATTTCACCATGGATTGACCCATTTAAATGAAATGACATTCATAAATATTTTTTAATCCTAATCATAAACCATATAGATAAAAATTATGGATGATATAATTGGGTTATATCACCAATAATAAACAAGTAACATCCAATTATGTTATCATATATGAAAAGTTATATAAAAATATTACAAGATTATTTCCTGGAAAAAATATCCTTTGAATTTTATATTCACATTACAATATGTTCTGAAAATAAAAACATTTAATGGAATATAATTTAATTTAAAATATTTATTAAAAATTATATATTATGATTAAATTTATATATTATTCATCATAGTGGGAAAATTAATTCATGCATTACTTGTTAAAATAGATATATCATTGACAGCTTTGGTAAAAATTTCCATGTTTTGAAAATAATAAGAAGATTCTTTTTAATCCTTTTAAAATATAGTCCAAAATATATAAAAATAAATTCAATAAAACATCAGATAATATTATAACAATTCTATAAATTCTTCAATAAAATATACACATTTAAGAAAATATTCTTGACCATGTAGAAAAACAGTGTTGGTTTTTCCTAAAAAATGTTTTGATTTTTCAGTACATAGAAAGATGAAAATATATTTAAAAATAATAATATATATAATTAAATAAGGTATAATACATTAGATAGATTATATTTAAACTATGTAATTTCATCCTTGGAAAATTAACTATAAACACTCCTACACAAATTATGATTCTAACATAAAACTCCTTCCTCAATTCCGTATTTCATTGTAAGTACTTTAAAATATTGTAGAATAAATTTAAATTTATTATAATTATTTTAAAAAACAATATAGATACTTATAATATCATATAATATGCAATTATAATATTTAAACACCCATTTTTCATTAATTATTTATTGAAATCCATTTTTCATGTAATAATTTTTTCATTTTCTTGTATGTTTGAGTTTAAAAGTTGAAATACATATAATTTTACCAATGTTCCATAAATTTATTATTTTTAATAATGATAAAAATAACACACACATATATATATATTAATTATTTACAAATATAAACCATTCCATAAGTTTGAGGTGGGGAAATTAATTTTACAATTCATGGAGACAGTAGTATGTACGTAATCATGAAAGTTATTTTCATTTTTTAATGATAAAAAGGAGAGAAATATATATAAAATTCTATAATTAAAAAAATAATCATAAAATAAATATAATATATATTTTATAAATACATAATTATATCAATCAATGTGAGTTGGGGATGGAAAATGAATTATATCACTGTTTGGAGGCAATTGTCCACATGTACACACGAGCGATACTTTCATTTCAATTTGATGGAATGGAAGTAGAAAAGGGTTATCAAATCATCATAATAAATCCCACTATATTTATTATACTTGATCGATTTGGTTATGTTAGATACAATAGGATTAGAGATTTTGGAACATGAATAAATGTTGAAAGATATTGGTTTAGATTTGTACCACTTCTTTTAGAGGCCTCCTTTATATTACAAATTATTCATTGAAAGATTGGTCTTATGAGAATTAAAAATGATATATGATGAAGTTAAGGTTGTTGGCATTGAATTAAAGTTGGTAATTTATAATATTTAAATCTCAAAAATTTTAATATGCGAGGATACTATATTCCATTTTATAAGTGACGGAGTGGACACCCATGTAATTACATAATTGAATTAAATAATATATTTTTATATTATTGTGAAGGTGGCCACAGATAACCAATAATTAATTGTTAGGATGATATAGGGAATAAATAAATACAAATAATTATAATTATAAAATTTTCTTTGAATTATTTCCATTATCTCTTAACTTGACCCCCGTGAAACCCTTTTAAACATTAACAATGGTAACGAACTCTTTATTAGTCTTACAATTAATTATGGAAAAAAAATTAAACTGGTATCATTAAAAAATGTTGAAAACATCAATGAAAATATTATATTAATTTTTCATGATTAAAATTTCCATCAGTGTATTAACTCAATTTTAAAATAAATCCATGAAACAAATTACAAAAAATTACGCCAAAAAGAATTTCCAAGACGAAAAATTAATGTATAAAAAACCTGATTTTAATATTGATACACATATAATTATTTATATCATTTAAAATTAAATATAAACTTTTTTATTCTAATACAATATTATTCCAATAATAGGACTTCAATATTACTTTATCTAATGAAATTAAATGATAGTTTTATAGAAATATATCCTTTTTATGACTCACCGAATAATAATTCCTTTTAGAAAAATGTCAAAAAACCACCCTAAGATAATATAAACATGATTATTTAAAAAATTAAATTCCTATAATAAATTAATTTTTTTAATGGTATAAAATAAATATAGATTTCTCACAACATGACATAAAAAACATTTTTTGATAAAACAAATTTGTGAATAATTAAATTACTTTTTGTAAAAATTGAGTAATTTTTTATTGTGATATGATATATAAATTTAAATTAAATTAGTAATATATATATATATATATTTAAAAATATGGTTAATAATATTCATACCAACTAAACTAATCGAATGGTTATAATCGAATATTATATCACTGGTTCATTTAGTCTCTAGGTTTTATGTAATACAAGAAATTAAATACATAATGTTTATATCAAAGGATATACATGTAAAATCATAATATCATTTATAAAACCACCCTTACAATAAATTTCATTTTGGAAATTACATTATTTCTATGTGATAAATCAAGATACGCCTCCTCGAGCATATCCTATTTTTCCCATGAAGCTCCCTTAAATTTTAAATACATCCAAATTAAATTAACTTGGTCTGTAGTATTATTACATATAACTTCATTACTATGATGATAGATTTCTACTAATTTTTCTTCATATAAAAAATCGTGGTATATTTCAACAACCATTTATTTTATTATATGCGAAGGATCATGTATGTAAATCCTAAAAAAAGATACATAGAACACATTATGAAATTGAGAGAGTTGAAGGGGAACTTCCAAGTGACAAGAGATATTCTCAACCAGATCAATAATCTCTATGAAGAAAAAATACAAAGGGCTCGAATTTCCATAATTTCTAAATATCATATCCTTCTTCAATTGAGATATTTTTTGGGAACACCTTTTCCCCAACCTTTAATTATTATCCTCACCAGAGATTTTTAGCATAACTCTTCTATTAACTATGAGATAAACTACTGTGATACTAAATAGATATAAACATTTCATCTATTTATTTATCAATATTATGTACTAATCACATTATTTATCTAACTTCATCCCAGTGTGTTCCAGATTTACAGTTCCTTCCATGGAGGGATTCATAAGGATCCGGCTGAATTATTGAGTGATATGACGATTTCATGATTATTGTTTCCCTCCTATATTAATTTATGTCATTAGATCCATAATATCTATATATAAGGTTTTTAAATATTATTTTTTATAATTAAGGTCTCATATCATGTGGATCAATTAGAATTTTGTTCCCTACCAAGAGTTTATTTATATTGTTCATTATAAGACAGAAGGGTAACTTATAAATGATTATTTTGTTTCTTATATAGGGATACTGTGTTTTATAAATAGATATTTAATTTACCCTTAATATTGGATAATTTTGTGTTTCTCATGGTTCTTTTTTGAAAATGGTTTTTTATCAGATCATTTTCAAAATTTTTTTTACTCAAATGCCCTGATTTTCTACAATGGACTAGATTTTAGTTAGTAGATTCCTATTTCAAATTGTATTATAACTGGGGTTTGAAATTTACAGTTTAAAGAAGAAATAATTTTATAATTCAAATGAAATCATAGAAATTGTTTTTTGAAATGGCATAAAATGTGAATGGTATTTGTAAAATAAAATTGAACGGAATATTTTCTTCAGTTAATGAAATTGTAATATAAATATCATGTTGTTCTAATGGGAATAGTGGAATTGATTTTATAATACGTGAGATTAAATTTCTCAAAAAAAAAATTCCTTCTTATTACATGAATGAATATGATATATTTTTAAACATATTTAATTTGATTTTATTTTTATTAAATGAAAATTTTGTTTTATAAATATTGTTAAAAATATTATTTATGATATTCTTTATGATTTTAATTTCATATATTCGATAGTGGAGTCCACGTATAAATGTTTTTCTAAATCCTGGTAAATAATCCATTGTTATTATGTGTATGTGACTCTTAAATTTAAATTTTATGTATGCTGTTTTTTATCAAAGATTATGTTGCTTCTTCATATACCATATATATATATATGTTTGTTCCATTAATGAGATAGTGGTTCATGTGGATATATTCTGTTGTTTTCTCAAGAAGCCATTTTATTTTTGGTTCATGTTTGTACCATCCTTGTTTGTTCGTCATTATACATATTTTTGGATCCTCTCAATATACATTACATGTTATGTGGGATGATACGATATATATTTTTATGAGATAAACTTTTTATCATTCTTATACAACGATTCAATGTTTTTAATTGTATCTAATTATTTTTTCTACTTGGATGTAAAATATATGTCATTTTCATACTAGACTCATAGTTATTTATTTTTCATTTTATATCATAATTTGATGGCCAAATCATTTCGATGTGTTTTTCAATGATACCCCATAATTGGTTATCATTCCATGGGAATATGCAATGATCTTCAAGATTATTAGAAGATTAGGTCTATTGGCATGACTATTCAACTAGGGTTAGTTCATTAAAAATTATACCAAATTTGAGGTCTAAAAAAATGTCATCAGTTCTGGTATTAGTTTATTATTTGTTAGTATGGCTACTAAAAAAGAGACCATACATTCTTAACTCAAGTGATAGGATCATAGGGAGACTAGTTATCTATTTATTTAATGGATCCTAAATCTTCCATAGGAAATGGGAATTTGTTTTTATTCAATTATTGTTTTTGGAATATTGTTTGATTTTAAGGTGGGTTTATTTTTTTTGGATTATATGTATTTACTATTTTTTCATCATATTATTGGATAAAAAATAAATTAAATTAGAGAAAAAAATTACTTATATGGCCTAAAAACCATTTATTGATCATTAGCTTGATTTTGGAATCAAATTGAGGGTATATTACTTGATTTTTATAAGGTTAATTAAATGAAATACAAATGTCCATTATATTTATGTCTCGTGTTTGATTTTTTTATCAGACCCCTTGATTCATGGATTGATTTTGCGTGTGTTATTAAATAGAATCAATGCAGGACCAATGACATTTTTCCCCTTATGTAGTTTTTGTAGATGATTTCAGTGTTCCATATTTTATGTGATTTGTTTGAAATTAAAATAGTGTGAAATTTTGGATTTTATGGAAGATGATTTTGTTTTAAAATCAATCCTTATAATACTATAAAATTGATCTTATTTTTGTGAAATTTCTTAGGTTGTCATTGATGCCATTATGGAATCTAGGGAGAATTTCATTTTTAAAATTTGTTTGTAGGGCTGATTTAATTGTATTTCAACATTCAAGGAATGTATTTCCATGGAATGAAATATTTTATAACTGAATCTATATTTTTCTAATCTAAATCTGAATTTGATAAAAAAAAATTATTTTTTTATAATATTGTGTATTTAAAATATTTTTTAAATGTAAATAAAAAATATAAATATTAATGTATATTTTTAATTCAAATCAAAAAAGGTGTTGGGTTATAATTTTTAATGTATCATTTTATCTTTAATGACAGAATGGTTGTTGTAATTGTCAATTGAATTTTGAGATAGATTTCAGTTTAGGATTTTAAGAATTGTGGAATGTTTGAATGGTCATCCTCTATAATTTTAATATTTTTAAATTTGTGTTTATGCCATTGCAAAGGGTTCATGGGTTAAAAATAATGTTTTAAAACTGTTTCTCATTCATTTATTTAATTTTCACATAAACATTTACATTATTTTGTATTATTACTATATTATTTAGGATTAGAGACAAGAGTAGGATGTGATCTAATTTTTAATTATTTAAATTAATATCTATTAAGAGGTCCTAAATATTGTTTTTAGTTGTATTCAGGGGTGGCCCCATTCATGATTTCTGTTCTATAGAAACTCTAATTTGAGAAGAAGATGTTTTCTTCCCCATTTTAGTTATACATTAGAATAAATTTACATTATTGAAAGACATGTTTGTCTTGATAAAATATATCGAAATAATGTGTGCTGAGATGTCTAGTATATTTTGGTGAGAACTAGTTTGATTTATGTATTTTATAATCCCATTCTTCATGAAGTCTTGGTTGTAAGCAGTAATGATTAATAAATTTCAATTTTGGGATTCATGCTCACCAATTTAAGACCATACATTTTATATGGTTGATTTTATATGATATAAAATTTGGTCACCGCCCTGATTAATTTCTTGTTAGACATGGTGGGTTGGGATTCCCATGCATTATTTATTGTCATTTCTATATGTATCAGGTGTTATAACCTTTCCATTTCCCCATAATAAATGTTGAACTCACGATCATTTATTACCTTATCTTATAGCCAAAATTTTTCTTATTCCCTGGTTTAATCATCTTCTGGTATGATGGTTGAACACTGACATGATTAATATTTTATTCCACCCTAACCATTATGATTTAAATCTCCCACCATTGAAAAATATAGTAATGGGACATTTTATAACCCACAACATAGATAAAAATGTATGATCTATGTGGATTAAATAATCTTTAAATATGTTTACCTTCACAGAATGGTAATTTATTGAGTAGTAAAAATCTATAATCAAATCCAACAATATTCCCAAGAACATATTCCTCTATTTCTCAATGAATATATATTTTAATATTATATGATCATTATAAATTAATACATTTCAACACGAAGATAATTCCTTCAAATCATTAATGTAGATATTACCACTCCTAACTCTATTTCATGGGTTAGGTATTTATTTCCATTAAAATTTTATTGATGAGATGAATATGATATTACAGTATCATTATGTATAATGAAATATGACATAATCTACTTTGAAATATCATTTTAAATCATAAACTATTCTCTAATATAGTTTATGTTGAGTACAGGTTCAGTGACAATCATTCACATTAGTTTCATGAATATTTATTAACATTATTGAGTCCAAATGAAATTGAATCCCTTATATTTAAGATTAGTGATTGGATTAGATAGTTGTTATAAATTATTTTAAATGTCTCCATAATGACTATTCAATCAAAAAAAAGTAATGTTCTCAGTCAAAGTGGTTGTTCTTGGATAATGTTCAATAACATACATCTTTTATAGATCCATCGATGTACCATCACTTGAGATTATATGACCTAAAAATTAAAGATTATATATCCCAAATAAAAACATCGTAATGTTATCAAATTAATACTTTTTACATAGGGTCATTAGTAAAATCATCAAGTTATCTTCATACTCTTTCTTGTTCATGGAATAACATAGAATTTCAGATTTTTACACTACCACAAACTGATAAATGTAGTCTCTAAATAATTAGAAAATTAAATCCATGATTTTTATTGGGTAATTAGTAAAAAAAATAAAATCACTCTAAATTCATAATAAATATACATCATCAAAAATGGTTTCTTTGGAGGATATTTACTTTTTACCCTCAATTGATAACATCCAAATCAATGATTAATCATGGGATATGATTAATCACCTCGCAATTGAAAAAAAAAAAATAATATATGGGGAATTATTTTTATTCATTATTTTTTATTTATTAGGTCACTATTTATCAATAATAAGAATCATTGATCAATATTTCTTCATAATAAAAAGTTTATTTTCACTCCATGGTGATTTCATTATCTGAAAGAATCCCATATCCATGTTCTCCCTTTTGTTTATTTCTATTGAAGAAACATAATCAAGACCATTATATATGGAGTCATTAAAATAACATAATACCAGGTATTATATCTATTGAAAACTAAACATCATATTTAAAAGTAAAACATATAATCTCTTTTAAAAATATATTTCAAAACACTAGTAACTGTGTCATATATTTGATTTCAATTTTTTCTCCATAAATATGATCCTAATACACCTTTCAATAAGAATCATGACACATGCAATGGATAAAAATGCCATTTGAATATCATATTTATCATTATATTAACAGATAATTATGGGTAATTTTAGAATATCAAATTTTACTTCCCTTCATCATAAATTCGTGTGGGTTATATATAGTGAAATCCAATACATGGACAAGATAACATCAAATTCAACTTAAGGATGGATTGTGTGATTTTTAGGATGTATATTTTCAAAAAAAATCTTATAAGAATCAAACACCAAATATGAGATCTTCACGACATCATGAGTTTAAATTTCTAATTGAACATATAATTGTTTAATGATAATATGAAACCCTTAAAAAAATATTTGGATTTAATAGATTAGGTGGATTCAAAATAAAACTATTCATTAGAAAATATAGTGTGGACGGTAAGCTTACATTTCACCACCGAATTATTATATCCCACATTAGAAATTATTATCACATGAGTTTTCCCCATTTTATGCGATTGAGAGGTTACTATTGTTGATCATCATCATTTAGCCTCTCATCCAAGAAATGGATATAATAATTCTTATACACATTACAATGAAACAATATTATTAGAGTTGTGTAATGTTGTTTCATTATCTCCACTCACATTATTAGTTATATTCTTCTCATTACATCATAATTATATTTCTCGATGACCATTCATTGTACACTAAATGAATTTACTTCAACCCTTATGAAAATTTTCTCCATATTGATTTTCATACAACAGGTATAAATTAAGAATCATCTTATTCCTTACATAGATTTTTTAGAATTTCAATTTAACTTCCATAGTTATTTTCATAAAAAAAATAATGCAATTTATGAGTGGATCTAATATCCAATTATACATTTAGATCACATCCAAAAATTTATTCATAGAAATGGATGAATGTTATGGATGATTATTTTTTGTAACTTGGTTTTAAGACACATAATAATAAAATATTCATTCATTCAGTTTGGAAGATCATACCATAATAATACCTCATATTTATCGTATAATTTACCTTAAATATAGTAATGGATTTATCATCAATCTTCTTTCTTCAAGGAATGCATTATCTATTTTTATATAATCAATTATAGGAATACACTTTTTAAAAAATACCTTATAATCACCTCCCACTCCAAAAATTATGTTTATTTGTGTGTCCTTATGTTTATGATAATATTTCTCAATTGATCTACATTTACTTCCCAAGGATAAACAACTAAATTAATTTTTTATGTACTAAGTACTATAAAAAACAAAATATATTTTATGTGGTATAGATCTAAAACATAGAAATTCGTGGATCGAAGGACTAAGAATAATATGGTGGAGAATGATTAATAAATACTTAACAAAATATTCTTCCATCCTTTTTCTATTTGGAATATTAACATTATTGCTGTTTTGAAATTGTTATTTATAAATAAAATTTACATTTTTCATTGAAACTCTGATAACATTAGTTTCTCCAACGGAAAATAATATTATATTCCACATAATTCATTGTTAATATGGTTATTCCAGGTTACATCCATTGACAATATCAAAAATAAATATCGTGAGAAACAATAATGATATTGAGAAACTGTATAATCATGAAAATCATTTATAGAATGTCTAAATTATGAAAACATCCTTTCAATCTAGAGAACCTTGGGTTTTACCTAGTCCATCCATAGTCCAAATAGAATCCAATACATCATAAATATTTATAAATAAAAATTGAATTAACTAATGTATATCCCATAGGAGTGCCTTACATGTTGTTATGTAACATCCTATAACTAGTTCTCTAATATGAAACTGATTATTGATGGTCACATGACCTAATCCATGCTTCCCCATATTGTAGAGGCTGGTAACTAGTAGTGGGGGTAAATTATGGAATAGTGGGCATACTATATCCTCCTGTTCAAATAATTGTATAATGTGATACAATAGATAATGTAGAAGAAACATTATAATTAAATAACTATGATTTCATAATTTATTGAATTATAATAAAAAAGGGAACTAGAGAGCATTGTTATATACAACATGATATCATCATGGCCATATTCTAAAAAAAGGAAATATGAAAAAATGATACAACATGAATATACAACATTATATACAAAAAAGAAAAAAAGATCAGAATGAAATCTCCATTAGAGTCATAATCATAAGCTTGATCCTTTTCTCCCATAATCAATCATAGCAAAGAAACACAAACATCCATATATAGACACTTCCCATTATTCCTAACTCCATCTATGAGGTCTATCCAGGTACCAATTGGTGGCTCAATGAGAGTGTGATAAAAACACATAAGTTCAAAACCATTACTGCCTATTACTATCCAATCAATGAATGTTCTCATAATATTGTGATAGTGATAATTAAGGTTAGTAGCAAATAAAATAAACGACGTTGTTTTGAGTTCCTCATGTGAATCCAGGTCGATACTACATACTTTGACCTAAAAATAAATTTCATTGATCACAACATTTTATATTAATATAAGTAACATCGGGACCCAATTCATACAACCAATTAATCTATGTAATAATGATTATCATATAATGTTCTGTATACCTAATTCTATTTTTTCATAAGAAGGACAGAATCCTAGGTCGTAAAATGTGTAAAACAAATATTAAACCCAATCATGTTCTATTACATGGTAGATGTGTAAAGTGATATATTTTTTTCGTTAAAATTCCATACCAGATATTCTATAGAGGGATTACATTTACAAATATTTGTGCAATATGAACTGATCTCCATATAATCCCATCTTAAAAATTCCACATGGGAAGCCATGTATCTCACAAGGAATAGATTATAATGGAAATTACCATATGTCAAACCATAGGAATTCCTTGTAGGGAATCCAAGTATCACACATGGAATAATAATTTTCACTTACCCATAATCTATTGTTGTCATTCCACATTGTTAACACAAGTGTTTCTCAAAGAAAATATAAGTCCACTATCCAATTGTTCTCATCCAATGAATCCCATATAAATTTTTTTCATTTCCCCTACTATAATATAACTCATTTATAATCCATTTAATTTTTTTTATTATAGAAGATCCCATCTAATAAATTATAATTCAAAACCCTTTTATCATCATTGACATGGCATACATGACTGTAATGGGAGGGAATTTAAGCCATAAAATTAGAAAAGTAACTTAATTTTATTAGGGGAATTAATTCTAATGTATAAAAAAGAAAAAAATAATATAGGTCAAGGGAATACAACAAATTAATTCCATTCACCATTTTTTTATATAAAAATATATTTTATTCAGAGGGGCCAACTCAAAATTCCTCAATTGGTGGATTTACTTCTCTTTAAGAAATAAGGCTCACTGAACTTTAAAAATGTCATGTACTCTGGGGGGGGATCACATCTAGGCTGAAATACTTAAACGATGAACATAAGATTCGAATAATACACTTATAAAATGAATGATCCCAAAATTTATTTAATTTAATATTTTTGAGGCACTACAAAAAGTTTCCTACATATGGAATAAATAAACATAATACAAACAAGGAAACATTAAGGGGAAAATAAGTATACCACCTACCGTAATATGGTATATGACTCCACATCTAGTTTAATCTTTAGATTTGATATATAATAAGAGAAATCAGAATAATATATTAATAAACATAAAATAGATCATATTCTTTGACATAAATTTATCATCCAATGTGGTGAAAACAACAAAGCAATGAATAAAGTGGAATAAAAAGTTTACTAATGTCGATCAAAATAGATAAATGAAGTTTGACTATATTGTCTCATAATGTAAGATAATAGAATAATATCTTATATGGGGAAGAGATCTATTAATAGTTTTAGAGAGGAGTAATGATAATTAGAGAAGAAAAAAATGAAGGAAGACATTTTAATGAATGTGTGGGAAAAAATTAATTTGAACCAATTTTAAAGGGCGAATGGTTTGGCCACACGGTTGTTAAAAATGTTCACTGAAACTGTTCTAATAATGTCCCATAGTGTCACCCCCTTGCATGTGGTAGGACCGTGGTTTGACAAATCTCATGTAGCCTATGTAGCTGCTCCACAATTGTTTGTAGCATCCTCAAAAGGATGAGTTGATTCAATGCACGTTACTATGAACATTGTGTCACATATATAGGACTACATGGTTGTAGGTGAATGGTTATCCATAACCATGTGAAAACCGTGAATGTCACATTTATCCTAAAAAACTAGAAATCTAGGCTCTGTATAAGCACTAGACACCCCTAAACCCTTCATTAACCCTTATAAACATTAATTATTGTAAAAAAAGATTCTTAAAAATTAATTTAATAAATATTTATATTTCTTAAAATATGGGATCATATAACCTCCAATACCCAAAAAACAAACCATCCTCATGTTTCCCTTATAAGGGTGGTATGGTATATGATATAAAAAATAAGATCACTACCCATTTATATCTTTCCACCACTTTCAATTCTCATCTTAAAAATGGTCGTGTTACTATATAACCAAAACTAGAAAAACTATACATTTACATAGAGAATTCATGTTATGACTAACAATGCATATAAGAAGATCATTATATAAGCATATACCTCAATCCAAACCTCATATATCTGGAGAATATGAGACTAGACTACTTGATAATGATATAATTTAGAAATGGGAAAATATTGTGCATACCCAAATATCTCTAAGGATGAGTAATATTATAATCAACTAATCCAACCCCTAATTAAACAATAAATGGTTATATGAAACAATTATATGACTTTCTTTGTAACTAAATTTATTGATTTCTTTGTCTAGGAGAAACAATTGAGAGGACTGAATCCCCAACCGTAAACTCTATAGGTGTTTAAAAATGATCTACATCTGAATTTTTCATAGGCCAAGATGTATCCATCTTCATCCTAATTAGTTGTACATACTCTGAAGTATCCTGAATTACGTGATTCCTCTGTAGTACTTCTTCTCCTTCCTCTAACAAAGACATGGGTGAATATAGTTACATACCTTAATGGGCCTCATATAGAGTTATCTATAAAGTCACTCATAAGATATTATTATAACAAAACTAAGTTAGAGGTAAATATCATTCCAATGAACCTCCAAAATCAAGGACACATTCATGATGTATGTCCTCTAACACATTTATCATATTCTTAGATTGTCTATTGGTCTGACGGTGATAGGTTTTATTTAGAAGTATATATGAACCCAGAGCAATCTATATCCCTTTCAGAGACAATGATGTCAGATATGATAATACATCCAACTCCTTTAAAGAGTATTCTATCCATGACATCCTTCCTAAAGAATCCACTAAAAGGTTCTATGAAATATTTATAATGTGGTAGACCTTCATTAGTCAGGAAATGATGTCACATATATCATAAATACAATTTTGGGAAAATAGGAAAACTTCTCACAATATCCATAGAGACATTATCCCATTTCAATATAGGTTTGGAAAATTAATTTAAAATTTTAGCTGGTCATTGGTGCTCCACTATCATTGAAGATTTTTGGAACATCATGTAACAAAACATGAGATCTTCTTTTTCATCCATTCCCACCAATATAGGAAGAATAAGTCATTGTATTTCATGGTGAGAGGTGGATTTACTACCCTAGAATATTATTGATATTCTCACATAAATTCCACTTGGATGCCTACATAATGTCGAACATATCAAAAATTGGATAAAATATATCATCATCAATGACAAAATAGGATGTGCATCACCTGTTGACATACTATCTCGCTAAACCAAGCCTTGAGGATGAGAAATCTACCTCTTCCTCATCCAATAAAAAAGTGAATAGGTCACTATAAGAACTAAAATAATCTATTTCATATGGTAGTCTTGAACCACTGGATTCATATTAGAAAATTGAACCCTTAACTACAACTCACTACTAGCCTTTAGAATATCAGATCCCTTAATATTAGAGAGTCATCCATTTATTTTAATTTTCTAGTAATTAAAGCCTTTTAAAATTCAATTTACTATTGGTATTAAAACCATTTTCAATGGATTTGATTGTTGTTTAATTGAAAAAAGACTCAATAAAATATTTTTGTGTTTTTTATATCAAAAATCACTTTACCAATAAGTAATTATTCTAACAATATGAAGAATTCCCCATAAATTTTAAGTAGAGGTCATTTTTTTGGTAATAATGATGATGATTCCTTATTTATGAGTGATGAATGCCACGAATTGATCTCCTTACCTCATAATGGCACTAAATTGGATCCCTTAGGAATTAAAATTAACCATGTAACTTCTTCTCTACTATGAAAAGAATTAAATTAGTGTATAAGTCAACTGTTATTTCAATTTCTCAAGGGGTTTATGAAAATATTCAGGAAAAATCAATTTCACACCCTTCTTCATGGAGAGAGTGAGAGGTGTTACAAGGTGTAATAAATCTTATAAAAACACCTAAAAAGGTCACACATTCCTAAAAACACTATATGATTAAGATGTTCTTGGGTTCCTCATATGAAACCGCATAACTAGCTTTATCTAGGTCAAGAGACAATTATACCACTAAGATAATGTAATAGAATTAGAGATCAATAATAATTTAGAACTAAAATTTTAGGAGAATAACATCTATCATATTATCTCATAGAATAAAATAAGTGATATCATTGTATTTTCATGATCTTGTTCACTGTGTTATTACACTACGATGATTTCCATAAGAACTACCAAAAAAATTTCAACATAATGGTGGAAAACATGACTCATTAACTCCACTAAAATAGTTGGTGTTGTTGTAAAAATGAATGGAATTAACAAAGACTTATACAATCCATATCTAATACAAAATTTTATATTTTTTTAGTATTAGGGTATATCCACTAACTAATAGTCACCATACCTCAAATCAATATTAATGAAAACACATTCCCCGTGGATATTATCTAATATAACATCTATATGAGGGTGTGGATATCGGTTCTGAACTATTAAATGATTCAACCGGATGTAATCCATGAATTTCCCAATTCTCATATCATCCTTCGTGGAAAAAACAATATTAAACCACCAAAAATAATGTATGGGTCATATAAACTCCTTAGATTCCAAATCCAATAGAAGTATGATGATCCAAAAAATCACAGTATAATCCATCATATAAAGAGATATTTATATTGGTTCTTTGATTAAAATTATTTTGATCGAAAAGTACATCTCCCTCTCAAGAAGTAGTCTAGAAATTTCATCAGGGAAAACACCCCTGATGTGTTCCACTACCAGAGTGAAATCTATATGATGCATTCTTAGATCATCTAGATAAATACTAGTAATATATAAAATCAATTCACCCTTCCCACAATGCTAATGTACAGTTCAACTCACTAAGAAATCTAATCGGCCCTTGTTAATATTGTTTTCACCCGTGGTTGTGATAATGGAAACCTATCTATGAACACAATAAATATGGGAATGAAAATATATAAGACAATATATCCCAAGAATTTCATAAAATCAATTCATGTCAATAATAAATATAACCAATATAATATAATTACATCATATTTCAAGGGGGAATTACAAATATCATAATACACGATCTAATCGAATCCACAATGGTATATCAAGAGAAATCACATAATGAAAATACTTGATCCTAAGGCAAAAATATTCTAAAATTTCCATAGAAATAATAGAATGTGATGATCCAGTTTCAAATAGAGTATTTAATAGATTTGGGGAAACTAAAATAATTCTATTTAGTGTATATGGATTGACAATCTCACTGTTGTACAAGTCATAATGCATATAGATGTCCAAATAGATGGTTGTAAGATATAATCTAACCACCATGACTAGTGACTCTCTATTGGAACTGTATCTCATATGACTAGCTTCCAAAGCCTCAAAAACATCATCGTCTGCATCAGCTAGTTGTATTATAGCTCCCTCTTGAACATGGAGATGATGAATATTCTCTAGAGTGTGTGTGGTTGGTGTTGATCCCTATTCAATGAGAACTATTGGAAACATTCTCAAAGAATGATCAAGATGAATAGTTGTTTACATGATTGAAACTCAATTGGGTTCTTGGTACATTGAGGGTATATATATTCCAACCCACGACAAGGATTAAATTAACATAACTATCGGTATATGTCATCTAATGATCAATTCCACCTCAAACAGACACACAGTGATGTTTCTTTCCACACGAAGAACTAATTTCTAGTCTTGGTGCTAAATAACCAAGGAACAAACCATAATCTTCCCTCCGGTTTTCCTCAGTGATAAGAGCTTGGATCCTTATTTATGAAATGGAAGTCAACTAGAAAAAAATAAATTGGGATTAGATGCTATATATAATCCCATCCAAAAACCATATTGTTGTCATCAACTCATTACAATCAAGAGTTGGGAAAGAAAATTGAAGCCTAGTTATACTAGATGAATAATCAATCACAAACATAGAACACTATAAATGATATAAAAAAACTATATCACTGTCAGATCATTATATCAATTAAAATAACTAATGAAATATGAAAATCAAAAATTCCATACATGAAATATCCTTATGGAGATCAACCGACATAATACTTCAACACTCAATTTGGTAGAAACAAAAAGAGACTATGTCACAAAAGTAACCCTCCTATAAGTATGAGTTTCGAAATTATCAATGATATATAACATGGACTCTATACATGGGTAAATAGTCTAAAGACCACCATATCCCGAAATATGAGAGGGTACTACAATGGGTATTCTGTTGTCATCATTTCCATGGTAGGGTAAGGTCATGTGACTCCCTATATTGAATACACTAGTCATATAAGACCGTCTAAATGAAAATAATGACCACCCATCTCTGGAATATTTAGAGGTTTCTTATTGGTACAATTTGAGGTAATATTTATGGACCATGTCCCACCACTGCTGATGCAGAGTTAATGCTACCTTCTAGGTGTATTACCTAGGGTATTCATCAATGAAGGTTTCAATCATTTTCACACTCATTTTTAAAAATGAAATTCATAAACTGAATATATCAAAAAAAATAAACATGTCATATGGGTAGTTTTCATTCCTATATTATACTCAACACCATATTCCATTTCCTAAAGGAATTCCTATGTGATATAAAAGATCATGAAGGATCTTAATATAGACTGCCAACTTCCCATTACAAAAATTGTGTTAGGGTATATGTCTGACATCATATAACAGTTCTAGCAGTACATATAGTGTCAATTGAAATGTATATTGGAATGAAAATACGAGATTAAAATTTATAGATCTATTTAATGACAACCACTTTAATTATGAGTTCAAAATTATTGAAGTTCACACACATTTATTGTACATATGTCACTATCTAGCTAGATGAGTCGCCATTCCAAATTTAAAAAGGGAAATGAATTATAATTTTTAATTTCCAAATCATATAACAATATCTCAACCCTTAAATCAATTATTAAGATTTATCATGATGTACAAACTAGTTTAATTAGATGAATCTACATTTACAATTTATAAATTTCATGCTTTGTAGATTAAAACTGGAATTCATATAATCAAATTCAACAAAATTTTCAATCCAAAAATACAATGGGTCATGGTTTATCATTTTTCAATCTGTTAGTTAAGGTGAAACCTCAAACATTTGGAGGAAAACATTGTTTATGTTAATTTTGACAAAATATGAAACAAACTATTTATATCCTTATAGGAAACATCATCACCGGTGTAGATATATTAATCAAGGAACTATAACATGTTTCATACAATGAATGAAATTAATTAAATATGGAATGACGTATTGATGGAATGTAAATATCTATGTTCCAAAAAATATGCTTGAAACTATATCTATTTTTTATACAAGTTCACTGGTAGAGGAGAATCAATAATTATAAGAATCGCAATTCATCTCGGACACCCAATGGGGAAATCAATAAAACTATAATAGACAGAATAAATAAAAATGAAATCCCATCCTAGGAAATTGGATTTTTCCTTATTAAAGGGTTGGCTATACCCAGTCATAGAATCATTACAAAATCCCAAAATCTCCAAATAAATTTTCTTTATTCTCAAATATTATGTAAGAGAAATAAAACCCTATCTGATACCACTTTGAGAAATATCAATCCCTGATTGCTTATCTATATCCAAACATGGTTTGATATATGGCCTCAATAGTGTCTCCATATGTTCTAGAGTATTATAGATAGAAATTATGGTCTATAATGGTATAGTTGGGAGATTATACCTTAATAATTACAATTTTTGTATCAATATTTAGTACATAATGTAGTGGAAAAAATATAATAAAATTACTATAACTACATAATTTATCTAGATAAAATAATATCATAGGGAAAAAAATTACTATTACATAAAAAATGAGGTCCTAGTTTCTGTATTATATACAAAAATGGGAATTTGAGGGAAAACAACATCAATAATATACAACATGATATATAAAATAATGAACAAAATATTAAAAGTCTATCTCTAATATATTCATGACAATAAGAACAATCTTCTACATCCACATAGTATCATAGTACAGAATCTCAACAATCCAATGCTCGAACCTTCCCCTTATTCCCACCTACACAAAATAAGTCAGTTTGGATACCAATTGGCTTCTTGAACGGGCTTTGAGAAAATTTCAGTAGGCCACCACCAACAATATATGGTGTTATCCTATATTTGAACATACTCTGAAAAGTGTCCAGGTTATCATCAATGAATGCAGTACATATAATAAAGCACATCAATCTAGGTTCCCCATATACACTTGACTAATAGTACCTAATTAAAAATACATATGAATGTCTCATATCATGTATCATATTAAGTTAATATTACTGTGTTTGGGAAAAACATTATCCAACAACGTGTACATGTAATCATTATATAAATTGTTGGTTTTATAGTTCTCATATAATTGGTGATTAAGGAGGAAGTATAACTAGGCTATTGAATGAGTAAATCATAATAAACCCAAACAGATTCATTGACATAGTGAATGTGCCAGGTGATTTAATTTATTAGAATACTATGCCAATCCCAGGTGTTCTATAATTGAATCCTAGGTATCTCTCCTAGTTTACTATGAACCCATATTGGATCTTTCTTTTACATTGAATTCCTTTTAGAAAACAATGTATCGTCCAAGGCATTTCCCTATGATCATGTCCTTAGAATTCCTTGTTGGGAACCCAATTATAACCTATAACATAATATAAACAACTTCACTGTATGAATTTACTTATCATTCCACAATTGGAAAACAAGTTTCTCTCATTATATAATATAATTACATTCTCCAGGTGACCCCATCAAGGTATAATATAAGGGAATCCATCTATCACTACTATTTTGATAAAATCCAATTATGCTAAAATTATTTTATTAAGATAAATGATCCCATCCAAGTATTTATGAGGTAAACACCTTCTATCAACCTCAACATGACATGAATTATGGTCATGGGATATAATTTAACACATACCATTGAAAAATTACCTTAACTTAATTCATAAATTGAAATCAAAAGGATAATTAAAGCTATAAAAAAGAATAATCAATGGACTATGTCCATTACCCATCATTCTCTCTCAGTTTCCTTAAAATTTCATTTCATATACAAGCTTCAACTAAACAAACCTACATTTGTGGTTTAAATTCTCTTAAAGACATAAGAATCACACCATTTGAAGGTTAATTACCCTAATAGGTGGCATACATCAAGTTGGATGTCCATTGTAGATTAACATAAGTTACTAGGACTACCTTATTAAAGGAAATATTATGATATTTAATTTATATAACATATAAGAGGAATCACGTGAATGTTATATAATGAATCATGATAATGATTTACCTAAATATTGATAATTTACATGAAAAGGTACAAGACCGCCTACCATAGCTTGTTATATGACTCCTCGTATGTTATTAGCTATAAATTTGATCTATAATGGGTGTAATCCGAATAACAGAAGAATGTCATGAAAATAGAGAATATTTTCTCTCATGGATTTTTCATTCCAAATGGAGAAAAAAACATAGAAATTAAGGAACATTAATTAAGATCATACTAATTCCAATCCAACATGCATGACTACAATAATTTACAAATTAATATGAATGAGGAGGCTCAAATAATTTCTTAGAGGAGGAATAGAGATCTAAATGGAGGGTGAAAATTGTTATGAAAATTATGGAAAAAATATGGAAGAAGAATCATTTAAATAATGAACCAAAAAAATATTAATTTTATCCACATTTAAATGAAACATTATGGCCACATGGTTGGATACAATGTTCCCTAACTATACACTAACACTATACCATGGAATCACCCACTCTCATGGGCAAAGAATATATTTCAAAAAACCATGCACATATTATGTGTTTGATCTTTAATTTTTTTCTACATCCTCACATGTCCATGAAGCCCCTTTTAATAGTTTGGCTGATCTTGTGTCTCCCATAAAGGGCCACACAGTTTGAGATGCATAGTAAGACATAACCATGGGATAAAAATGCACCTCACACATTTTCCTCTAAAAACAGATGCAATGGGTTATGAAAAAGCCTATAATGCATTATAACCCTTTCTTACACACATATACAACATTAATATAGTAAACAAATGGGTTTAAAGTTAATTTGAAGTACACATACCTGTATGTGGAGTTAGATTTTTATTTTTATAGTCTTGGGATCACTCATCAAACACCTATGAAAATTTAGTTAATATCATATCATCCACATTATGAGTTCCTTCCCCTTTGGTGTATCAATTCCATAGATGCATACACCTACCAAAATATATAAATTTATGTATTTAATAAGAAAATCACACTTATTTATTTACCATAAATTGGAATGTTTTTATATAATTAGACTAAACATAATGGTTCACACTATGACTCTCCCACCCTAGTTTAAAAAAATAATGAAACTATCCTCTATCACTAGTTGAGAAAAAACAAACATTTTATTGAAAAATATTTCATTAATTAGTTAAATATTCATTATATATCACTGAGACTTATACAGGAACCATTAATTATTAGTGTCATTGGAAACAAGGATTAAAAAAAAAATTTTACTTAATATTTCAATATTATTTATAACTATGAACTTCAAATCATTCACCCTTCATAGACATATCATATATAAAATTTTTCTTCATATCAAGGGTATATGGAAATGTAATGACTGTTGTGTTTAGATAATCAATAATGGTAAACTAGAGATATCTAAATCAATATTTATTTTTATGTATGACATCTGCATAATGGTATGAGTACAAGAGATTCATATTTTAAAATCATACTCGTCAATTTATAGATCAAGATCATGAGTCATAGAATAAATACTAGAAATTCACAAGAAATAAATCATAACTAAATAAAATATTATGATACATTAAGCATATACTTACCCAAATATCAGGTCATATAATAGTATCATGATGTTTTGAATAGTCATAATCAAATAAATCTTATGTCATTGCAACCTCTATGCCATTCAAAACATGTTTATCATGGTATAACCACCAATGTACCCGCTTTGGGAACTGGATAACCAAATGTGTTTACTCTTTTGGTCATGGGATAAACTCACATGTATCCATTTATTTTGTAAAAATATAATATTAACCCATTTCATTAATAGTGATATAATATTCACACCCATCGCATAATAATTATTCATTTATATGTATACCAATATATAATGAAAACATTTATCATTTCGTCATAGCAGAACCTATGGGCAAGAAAAAGAATTTGTAAAATAATTCATAATCGTAATCATAATCCATATTGGGAAATAAGCAGAATATTTTCATAGGTTTACACAAAAGTTATGAATATGTAAAATCAATGGATTTTATTATAGAAGAATAATTACTTTAAAATATCAATAGAATATTTATTGTTGAAAATACCGCATTCATCAAAAACCACTTATTTAAAATATAAAAATATAAAAAAATTATGTGGCACATTTTATTTGAATAAAATTTAGAGTATATAAAATTAAGGTTTAAAATAATTTGTATTCATCTATTGGGAATATCTATTTTTGTGTTGTTTGTAAAAATAATGTTTTCTTTCACATGTTTGGAAAAAATAACATCAGTTTTAAAATGTTAGGGAAATTATTTTTATTGAATAATACAGAAAATAATACCAGGGTAAAATGAATGAAAATACAAATTTTCTAATAATAAATTTATTATGTTATCTCATTAATAACGAAATGTATGAGGATGAAAAGTTTCCGCACTGAATAAAAAGGAAAAATGGTTTTCCAAAAAATATTGGACTTTTGATTACATAGAGATAATTAAATGAAAGGATTAAATGATATATCATGAAATAAAAATAGAATAATTCTTTAAATTTATGAGTGATATATCATATTATTTTATCAAAAAAAATTTAAGTATGAACAATCCCTATAAAATGTGAGATTGTAACATAAAACCCTTACGTAAAGGATGACTTTCTTTTTATATTCTCTAACTTATTGTATAATTAATTAATTTTTTTATAATTTTATATAAAAATCATAAAAATACACATAATATTATATAATACCCATAGATAATATTTTAGTACTGATTTATAAATAATGATCTATTAAATTCATTATTTTTAGGTGTTACCTATTTTTTCATGAATGTTTTCATTTAGAATTTCAAAACATTTTTCTTTGAAAATGGATCCATCAGCTAAATAATGTAAATATTGATATAAATATCAATTATCTTCTTTATATACATATTTATAAAAATCTATACAAGATAGATATATAAAAATTAATTATACCATTAATTTAGATGGTAATTCGTACACACAAAGAGACACTGGTATCATTTTATAATGAAAATAAGTAGAGAAATATACATATTATTTTATCATTATATAAAAAATATTATGTCATAAATTTAAAATATATATATATAAAATCGTTTACTATATCCATTAATTTTTTGCAGTGATGGACAATGAATCATGTTACTACATGGTGGTCGTAGTCCACACATATGCATGAACAATAATTTCATTTCCAATTTGATGAAAATGAGTTATAAAATCATTGTTTAATTAGAATAATAACTTCTAAATATATCAACGATAATTTATTTTTTTATGGATATAGTAGTTTTATAAAAGGATGAATAAGAATTATAATTGAAACAACTTTTTAAAGATTTATACTTCTTATTTGAGAGACCTCCATTGTCTTAAACCATAAACCTTGAAAGAATGATCTTTGGACAAGACCAAGGGTTCTAAAAAAAGAAAAAATATATATAAACATGTTTTTATGTGTTATATGATCTAAAATACATAATCATTGTGAATAAGGGTGGATATGAGATTCCTGTTAAAAAGTGAGGGAGATGACACACATGAAAATACATAAATGATTTAAATAAAATAATGACGCATTCTCTTTATTGTGCTATCCAATTGAAATTATTTTGAAGGTAATAAAATATAGGGTCAAAATATCTGCATTTAATAATAATTATACATTATTATACTGAACTTATATCCACATCTATTAGTTAAACCCCCTAGTAAACACATTTTAACCATAATAGTGGTAATATGTTATTAATGATTTTTTATTCATTTAAAAAAAATAAAAGAGGACACATTAAAAAACATCGACTATATGAATATAATTGTAAAGTTATTTTTTCTATACCATGTTTATAAAACTAGAAAAATAATTTTTTTTTATAAATACATAAATGCAATGAAAAATATTTTCTTTTAAAAATGAGTTTTAACCTTAAAATTGATCAATTCCAAAATAAAATAAAATATTTATTGCATTATAATTTATTAGTTTAATTTTAATGAAATGATTCATATTTTTTAAAAAATAATTCAAAACTTATTATGACTTTTTATTTACTTGATTTAATGAAAATATATGATAGTTTTAAAAAAATCATTATTTTTCACTACTCAAATAAAAATAAATATTTTTCAAAAAATAAATATATAATATCTTTGAAATGATGATTTAAAAATTTATATTTATTTTATGAAATAAAATTTCCAAAACAAAATAAATTAATTATACTGTTCTCACATAAAATTCAATAAAAACCATGTTTTAAGAAATTATATTTTTGAAGCTTAAAATGGATTTAATAAAATTTGAGTACATATTATTTATACCTTAATCAACACATTTCAATTAAGTAATATTATTCTATATATAATTCGTATTTTTTATCTTATTTAGACATATAAATCTGGTGACAATGTTATAATGATATACCAAATCACTGGTTAATTTTATCTTGGAGGTACAAGTAATGAAACATATCGTAAACTTCATATTTAGTTCAATGAGAATACATATAGTGAACATGGGTTTTGTACGGTATACATAAATTAATTCTTAGTTATTTTGTTTAATTTAATTATATTGAGTGAACATAAGAGGTGGAAGACTTAGTATTATTGGTTACTATGTAAGTCATACCTATTGAGGATGAATATATTTAGAAGTATCAAACATATGATTTAAATTTTAAATGTAATAAGAGAATTATAAATTGTATGGAGACCCTATGTGATTTTGTATCAGTCACATAATGGTTGAATTTGTTTTATAATGGGGTGGAAACCCTTGGGTATTTTATGAAGGATTTCAGGAAATAGGGACATCATTCTAGATCAGTTGCTCATGATATTGGTACCAATATGTTTTATGTTTTTAATCTATAATATATTTAGTCATTTATGGGGAAGTTTGTTATTGAATTCATATATCAATTAATAATGTATAAGAATAGGAAATACATGAATTAAAACCCCTCTATATTTTTATATAGTATCTCTATTCCCAGATGAAATGGTATGATATATCGATAGATTTCATCATTCGCTGGCCTCAAACTCCTAGTGAGAAGAATACCATTTTTGATATTATTTAATAATTCATGATGTCATATAACAATTATTATATAAAGAATAGTGTAAAGGAATAAGAGAGTTGAAAGATATAAATAAGATAATGTAATTCTTCATGGAGTTACATTAGCCACTATTTCTTATAGAGTCTTGTGATTTACCTGGTAATTTTGGAGGGGTCTTTAGGATGTTTTGGGTTCTTTGTTTATGCTAAGAACTATATAAGACCATAAAATATTTGGTTAGACATAGTTAAAAAAGCCAATCACTTAGTTTAATCTCACGGAATCAGTTATTAACATTGGAGGTGTTTAGGAGAGACATAAATCAATTATTGAATTATTTTATAATAATAATTTTTATGTATCTAATGAGACAGATCCTTTTAAAGTTACTCAAGGAAGACAATTTTGGTCAAATGATTAGAGTGTTTATGTCTGTATGTTTTCTCTATTGAGATAGTGAATTATTTAGAATATTACTAGTAATGTTTAACTGATCCATAAAAAATTATTTCAATCTCAAATTATTCATAAAACATATGTTGATAATTATTGCATGAAATTTTTTTTGGCGATATTCTGTTCCTTAAAATATCACCTTAGTTAGGAAATTGAAAAATATGAATGAATGATAAGATTATATAATTATATTTTAGACCATTCAAAATAGTGGAATGTCTCCGGAATGTGATATATAAACTAAATTTATGAGCCTAATTGTTACATATCCATTATATATTACACTTATCCGATCAAAGTAAGTAACAACATAATCCATCTCAAATATTTTAATAAACAAAAATTTATATATAACATGATACTATTTTAAATTATTAATGAAATAACTTGTATCATTCGAGCTTGGAGAATCATTGGGAAAATTATATTTTATGGATCTTAGATTGTTGATAATTTGATGTTTTGGTATGAAACATGGTGAATTCGGAGAATTTGTGTTTATATTAAAATTTCTGGATTTGATAATTCTCTCGTAATTGTTTTGATATTTTTGGGGTGATTTATTTGTTCATAGGTGTAGAAGGATTGTTTTCTATGGTGTTGGGACTAGAGATGGGATAAATTTTTGTTGCTGGTGGAAGACTAAGCTACAATACGAGTGTTATATCATCACATGAGGGGTACTTGTCCATGCAACAATGAGGGGGGGGGCAAATAATGTTATATTTTTATTTGGGTAGTACAATATTATGAATGTTGGTAATCATGTACTGAATGGGCTGTTATATTATGGTGACTAACTATATAATATTAAATTCTAGAATCTAGAGACCTTCCCACAACATCCTAGGGACTACACGATGATGACTATTAATAGGGGTGGAGTATGACATCACAACTAAGTGGTGTTGAACCATAATCCACCAAATTATATTTTATAGGTTCTAAAATTAGGAGTGGACATTTACAATAGAGCCTTGGGCCCCACCATAATAGTTGGATGCATGTTTTTGCTAAGATTTTATGGGTATGGTGGTGTCTTATGAATAAAATGGGTTATGCTACAATGAAATCTAGAATGTGAAGAGATTCACTATAACCACTAGGGTCACACTACTATAGGACTCTTATATATTTTATATATAGTAGACAACCAATCATTTCTAGTTCTATAGATCTTATGATTTAATTAGAAATGTGGCTTCACAAAGTTCCATTTAGCTATAATTCTTATTCCTCATTTAATCCTCCTTTATGAACAGTTGATTTTGAGTTCATTTATCATAATGATTATATTTGTGATCTCACCTTTAATTAATAAATTTCTTTTTTATTTTCTATATATTTTTAAGGTTTTAATTTAGAGTTCTGATAATTATTTTTCTGTAGAAATGTTTAATATTCATGAGAGATGAGAATTTTAAAGACCCAAGCATGAAGTAAATGGACATTGCATTACTTTTGCAGAGTACATAATACATGAAACAAATATATACCCAAATATTTTATTAGTTTAGTGTCTTTGGAAACATTGAACATAATATTATAAATTGGTGAAAGATCTTCATCATCTCCCTAAAATATCATACCGTTTTGGATTCCTACCAAAAAACATTATTCATATCCTAGGGAAAAGAAAACATAAAAACGGTGTGAACAAACACTCAGTAAGTTTAAACATTGAGAACATAAAACAAACCATTATCAATAGAATGTAAAAATGTGAACACAATGTTTAAATATCAAAATCATGAGTCATGAAATAAATCATGGTAGTACATAATAGATAGATCATAAATGAACATTAACCATGATAAAATATCATTAGCATAAAACATGGGATTGTGGAAAATAAATTGGCACATAATATTGTTTCCATAGTATCCCAGACATTGATGCAAAGACCATCATAGTGGACAAAGTCCATTACTGAACAAGAATTACTTGATGTCCAGCGATGCATTACTAAACCAGATTTACATTCAATTCAAACCCTATATAACTGAATCATATTTACATACCATTCAAGTCATGTCTATGTCATGAGATATAAATATTTACCCAATGAATTTGATGGAGGTATTAGTCCCACAATTATAATATTTAAATTATTCAAAAATGTTTCACAAAAAAATTAATCATTCATCAAGGCATAACAAATAAAATAAAATGGGTTTCTTAAACCTCATTTTATCATAACATAATCCATATAAAATATAATTCAATCATTAAAACTACCAATTAATTTAAATAATATCTATAAAAACATATATTTATTTAAGAGGGTAATCTTAGCTAGAAAATAATTTTTATAAAACACATTAACATAATTCTTGAGAAAAATATCCTTTCTTCATTACAAATATTTTCTATTCTCAGAATTCCACCCAATATTAAATGGAATGAAATTAGTTGAAAAAACAAAAAATAGTGTAGTGGAAGAGTCGTGGAAACAATGTTTCTTGAACCCATAAAATTATATTAATTTTATATAAGATGAAAAACATTATCCATGTACATTTTCTGGAAATATCAAAATGTACCTCATATTTGAAAAATGAAAAAATATTCCATTCATAGCACTTAATAAAAAGATACCAAGGGGTAAAATTGAATTTAAACAATTGTAAAATAATAGAAAGAAAATTACTGAATATATAATTTTGAAAATGGGCATAGATGATAAATATACCCCAGTAAATTCTTATGAATAAATAATCTCAGATAAAAACACGATTTTCAATGGTATCCCTTACCTTAGGTCCAATATGATTTGTATGTTTCCGAACCTCCTCTTTATCATGTATCTTCTTTGGATTTGGACAAACGGTCTCCCAAGGATATATTTGTTCCCAATGTGTGGCCTCTGGGATAAAGTGAGGGATGTTGGGAGATGAAATGAGCAGGTCTTTGCCGGGAAAATGGGTTTATCGGTTTGATTAAAAGAGAAGTATAGGTCCCATTTATAAGAGAGGGGAGGGGAACCTCTGAAAATATTAAAACTATTAAATTATTTTTATTTATTTTAAATAAATACTCTATAGGTGATTATTTCAATGGTAAGATAATGTTGGGTTGAGATCCTCTCAAACAATAAAATTTATGCTTTTGTTTTTATTTTAATCCTTATATTTTAATTTCTCCTTATTTAATCTATTTAATTTTTTTCGTAATATTATTCTAAATATTAAACGGTTATAAATATTTACATATGTGCTGTAAACTGTCCATAATTGGATAATTTAATAAATTTTAATCCTTATAATTTTCACTTTGTAATTTCTAATTATTTTCTTCATTTTTAAAAAATTTAACAACACATTTTTTAATAAAATATCAACAGTCTATATTTTGATACTTTTCAATTTTTTGAATTTAAATAAAATCCGAAAAAAAGATATATTCAATCCAAAATATTTAATACAGAACAGAAATTTAACCGTCACCTATAAAATTTGGGGATCACAATATATCAGTTTTAGTATTTTTAAAACCATTTATTTGATATTTTCAATTAAAATAATAATTTCTACACCACTATTATGTCATCATTAATGATAATTATTTAATATATAAATATTCTAAATAAATTAATATTAGGTAGATAATTTCATTATGTTTCCGTAGATTATTTATTTTTTATGTTTTATTAAGTTTATTACTATATTAAAATTATTATAATTATAAAATATATGAGAGTGAAATCTTTTCACAGTCTTTTGTTTTAATTATAATTACATCACCTTTATGAAAAAAACACAATTAAAGGGATAAATTTTAATCCGTAGGTGATAATGACTGAATTTAATTCATCCAATATGATTTTGAAAGGTGTCATGGTAATGAAATTATAATTTTGATGTTGTTTGTTACCATAATTTAACAGATTTACCTTTAACCGTGGTAAATAATAATTACCATAATTATTATTAATAATATCCAAAAAATAAAAGTGACCTATTAAACTAATTTGAAACTAGTAATTAAAAATATGGAAACCATTTTTTATATTAATAACACTTAATTCAAATTAATTAATTTAAAATTCATTCCTTTTGTCAAACCAGAATGTGGGTTTTTATAAAATAAAAACTGTCCAATGATTGACATGTTTTTATGTCCAATCTAAATATGGAATTACTTCAATAAAGGAAATTGTATTAAATTATAAAGATATAATATAATTAATATTTTAAACTAATTAAAAATATAATTTAACTATATAAATAAATTAGAAGAAAAAGCGGTTTTGAATTAAAATGCATTATTTTTCACTATTCATTAAAATAAGAATTTTATTAGAGAAATACCCGAAACTCAACCAAAGTAAATTTTGATGTCCCGATTCCAAATAGTAGGTTTATTATGTCAAATAGAACATAATTTTTTTTGAAAAAGAATAATTATAAATGGATTCTCCCTAAAAAGGCTATAAAACAATTTTTTAAAAAAAATATATTTTCTTTATAATACAATTTGAATTTTTTCCAATATAATTTTCTAGAAAATACATAATATGAATTTTAATGATATATAAAATTATATTAGTGGTCAATACTACTCATAATAGCTAGTTTATATTCAATTGAATAATAATATTTTAATGATATATCTTTTTTAGTGAAACATGTAATTAGGTACAACGCAAGCTATTATATAAGGTTGCTCTTGTGTGTAATGAAATCCATGTAATTATTTTGTTTAGTGAAATATTCACATGGTGCTTTCTATAACATAATCCAAAAATATTTCTTTTATTAATTGAATTAAATCTTTACTCATTGTTGTGTGAAATGAATTTTACAAAGAAAAATGAAATTATTTGTAACACAAACTAATTATCATGTTGCATTTACTAAAAGCTGATATGGTATTTCTTATAGTGGATGATAAACTTAGGGTAATTTAAAAAAAAGAATCACATAAATTAAAAATAATAGACCTTATAAAATCATAACTTTTTACATTATACCCCCCTTAAAATTAATTTCCCCCTCGAAATTCATTAGGGGTTATAAAAGTTTCACTACTATATTGTTTCATTCATAGAAACCAACATCATAAAAAGGAATTCATAATCATCATTTTAAAAAGGAATATAAGAAACATAATGGTTACCCAAATTTACTCATCACTGGGTTTCAATGTAGGAAAATATAGGTGGGAAGTGAAAACATGGATATGGAAGAAAAATATATCCACCTAGTTATGATGGATTGGGATGTAGAACAATGTTTGGATAAAGTTAACAAATATAAAGTCATAAATCTGTGATGACTTATGTGACCATATAATTCCTCAGATAAGAAGGTACTAGGATAAAATTATTGGTTTTCAAGATACTTTCCCTAAAGATGATGAGTTTTTCATGAGAAAAAATTCTTACTTGAATTTTGTTCAATATCATCATTGTTTGCCCCATGATCAATTTCCACAGAATCTCTTATTTAATGAAATTATGTTCAATTTTTCATTCATGAAATGTTAGTAGACCAAGTGATAAATTTATACGTCATTCCATCGGTCTCAACAAAAAGTTTATCATAGATAATCAAATATGCATAATTCCACATATTGTGAGATAATAAATTAATATAAAATACTTGAAATAAAATATAACTTACACTATCCATAAATTGATAACATCACAATACTCCAAAAAACAGAAAATATAAATCTATATAATGAGGTGATCTAAATCAACATAACATTTATCTCCCATATCTCATAAGGTAGTTTTATGTTGTCATATTCTAAATGTGTGAATTCATTAATCATATATTCTCTTGATACAAGGTAATAACATAAATTACTGTCGAATCTTAGTGAAAACATGATTTCTATCAATATTAACTCTTTCCAAACTCTAATAATTAAAAAATTATATATATTGAAACCATGATATCAATTTTTCAATAAATCATTCATGAGGTCATTAATAACATCATACATCACGATATCTAATTATTCCTTCATTATTTTCATATCATGAGCTTTCAAAAAGTATTTCAATCACTTTTCATGGTTATTGATATCAGTCAACTTATACATTCAAATACATAAGGACAAAAAATAGTTTAACAACCATTAGTTGTTTCTCAAATCTATAATACCATAAAATTACTTATACAACATTATTATTGATAATCATGTAATCATTTCACTATCTTCTTAAAACAGTGACTAAGATTCATAGTTTTATTCCTCAATACTTCTTTTATCTCATATATCATTTGCAGCCTCCTCATCATCAATAACATAAATACTACCCATGTGACCATGCTAGTTATCTTCCTAAGATTTTCCCTCATGGAATCCATTTGCATTATTCCAGTAAATTGCATATTTAAAACATTCAACCAATATTCATGTATTAGAAATACTATAATCCTTGTCCATTGTGTTAATTAAACCTTTTCCTTTGTAATTATTACCTTTTTTCCTTCATTTTTACACCATAATAATCTTCTATTTCTATTGAAACATTCTCCATGTTGGCCATAACCATATGTTTCACCAGAGGAAAATTAAACTTTAATTTTCCTATAGTAACTATGAAACACCATTTTTATCTTATTATATGGCTCAATATACTCACCAATGTTGACATTTTTATCATATTATCCGATTTATTATTAGGAATAATAATGATGTTTCTCTTTCCCACATAAATTTCATTTGGTTTCTCATGAATAATATCATTCAGTTGTCCATTATATTGTCCATTAACATGAATCCTCCTATTTACACAAATTTTATAAATCCCAAAAAGAATTGTGTGACAAGAAAACATCATACTAGGGAAAAAATATAATCATGTGAGAGTAATTTTAATCACTAAAATAATTTTTTTTATATAAGTTTATTCATGATAATTACCATAATTATATAATGGTAACATATTTTTAAACTTATAATTAAGGACATCCTAGAAATACTCTAGAAATATCACTAGGGATCTTACAAATGTTTTCTCATTCTAGTTTCCAATTGTTGACTAAACCTTCAGTCTGATACCAACTATAAACATCTTCTCTTGACATACAAGTACATTACATTAATTTTATGGAATATTTCATACATGACACAAACAGATTCCCAAAGACTGTATTATTTTAGTGTCTTTGGAAACATGTATCATAATCTTCTAACATGGTGAAATATCTTCAGCATCTACCATTAGGATAATCCCCTTTCATTTTCCTAAATAAAACCTTACATTACAACCTAGGGAAAAGAAAACAAATAACATGCGATCTCAAATTCTCAGTAAGGGTAAACATTGAAAACATAAAACAAACCACAAACATAGGAATTTTAAAACATGAACGTAATATTTATATACCAAAATCTGGAATCATGAAATAAATAATTGTAGTACAAATGACATAGAACATAATGGAACATTAACCAGGATAAAATAGAATCGGCATAAAACATGGGATTATGGAAAATAAATATTTAAAAAAATTTATTTCTATAGTAACTGAGGAATTTATCCTAAGAAATCATAGTGGACAAATCCCATAACTACTCTGGGTTTATATTGTGTTCATGGCATGAATTACTGAACCGGATTTACATGTCGTTCTAGCCCTATATTACTGAATCAGATTTACTTTTCATTCTATTAATATCTATCTCATGAGATATAAATCATGAACCAATGCATTAGAGTGAGATATAGGTCTCATATATCTCGTAATGAAATCATTCTTACATACTCCAAAAAACATAAATCATTCATCATAGAATTACCCATGAAATAAAATGAAATTCTTAAACATCATTCTATCATAAATAATCCATAAAAAATATCATTATATGATTAACACAATAAATTAATATTAATAATAGGGTTAAAAAAAGAACCATATTTTAAGGATTCAACTTAGATGTAAAATAATTTTGATAGAACACACAAACCTAATTCTTGATGAAAATATCCTCTCTTCATAAAAAATGTTTTCTTTTCTCAAAATACCACATAATTTTAAAAGAAATGAATTTAGGTTAACATTTTCTTGAAATATTGTAGCGAAAACATCCTGGAAATATGTTTTCATGAAACCATAAAAATCTATTCATGATTTATAAGAGAAAAATACATTCTCCACATACTTTTTCCTTAAAAGAAAAAAAATACCTGACATCTGAATAACGAAAAATGATTCCTTTCATACCACTTAATAAAAATTTACCCATGGGTAAAAATGTGTTTAAATAATTATAGAAGAATAAAAATAATATTATAAAATACATAGTTAGGAAACATGTATGTCGGTGATAAATATAACCCATTAAAAACATAAAAAAAATAAATCTATGATAAAAATGATATTTGCAATGTTATCCCATACCATAGGTCTGATATGCTTTGTATGTACCTGAACCTCTTCCATTTCAAGTATCTCCATTTTATTTGCACAAACATTCTCCCAATTATGGTTTTCTTCCAAAAATGTGGCCACTAGGATGAAGTGAGGGATTTTTTGAGAGGAAATGCATAGGCCGTGGCAATGAAAATAGCTTTATTGGAGCAATTAAAAGATAAGGAGAGGTTACCTATTATAAGAGAGCGGAGGAGAACATTTGAAACTACCAAAACTATTAAATTAATATAATTTTTTTTTTAAAATTAAAATGCCTCAAAATTGTATTATTTTGAAGATAAGATGTTGTTTTTTCAAAACCACAGAACAAATAAAAATTAACCAAGTTTTTATTTTATTTTAAAAAATAATAATTTTGATTTATCCTTATTTAATCATTTTTATTTTATTTCTGGTAATAGTATTCTAAAAATTAAGTGGTTATAAATATTTACTTATGTATTTTAAATTGTCTATAATTGTAAAATTTATGAAATTTTATATCTTATAATTTCCGCTTTATATTTTTTAAATGCATTTTGGATTTTAAAATAAATTAATAATACTTTATTTTTATAAAATATCAATAGTGTCAATTTTGATAAAATTGATTTATTTGATTGTAAATAAAATCCTAAAAGAAGGTAAATTCAAACCAAAATATTTAATACACTTCTAACATGTCTTATTCACAAATGAAATTTTTTGTGAACACTAATTAGTTAATATTATATTTCATTTAATATTTTTAAGACCATTTATTTTATATTTCAATTAATAAAATAATATGTACAACACTATTGTCATATCATTATTTATAATTATTTAATCTATAAAATTTCTATATAAACTCAAATTATGTAATTAATTTAATTATATTTTTGGATACTATTTATGTTTGATGTTTTAACAACTTTATCTCTACATTAAAATTATTATAATTATAAGATATATGAGAGTGACATGTTGTCACTTTCAATTATTTTAATTATAATTGTATCACATTCCTAGAAAAAACAATTAAATGAATAAATTATGACCCTCAGGTGATACTTATCTAATTTAATTCATCCAATAAGATTTTAGAAATTTTAAATGTATTCCTATTATCTTTATCATATTTTTTGTGACTATAATTTACCTGATCTACCTTGAATCATGGTAAATAAAAATTATCGTAGTTATTATTCATAATATCCATTAAAGAAAAGTAACATATTAAAATAATTTGGACCCACTTTTTCCAAATATATAATATATTTCAAAATTCAAAACACATAAGTTTCATTAATAATTTAAAAATTCATTTCTATTGTCAAAACCAGAAAGCGGGTTTATATGAAGTAAAAACTATCAAAATATTTAGATGTGTTTATGTCAAATTTAAATGTTAAATTAATCATAATAAATAAAATTGGATTAAATGATAGAAAAATAATCCAATTAATCATTAAAACTAGGTAAAAATATAATCTAAATATATCAATAAATTATATAAAAATGCAGTTTTGAATTAAAATGCATTATTTTTCACTATTATTTCAAATATGATTTTTATCTGCGAAATACCGAAAATAAATCCAAAGTAAATTTTTATATCCTTATTCCAATGAATAAGATAATTATATTTACAATAATATATAAAATTTTAAAATACAATATTCAAAATGGGTTCCCCATCAATAAGCAGTATAATGTATTTTTTATAAATAATTATTTTAAAAAAAAATAGAATTTGTACTTAAATAATGTTCTAGAAAATACATAATATGAATGTTAATGTTATATAAAATACATAATATTGTTAATATTATTCATAACATCTATTTTATATCCCATTAAATAGAAATATTTTAATAATTTATCGATGTTTAGTAAAACTCAATATTACATACAACGCAAGCTATGAAGGAAGGTATATCTAGCGTGTAATTTAATCCATTCCAATGTTTCCTTTAGTGAACGATAAATTTTATTTTTTGTATAATATAATCAAAAAATATTTATTTTATAAATTTCAAAATATCTATACTCATTGTTGCATGAAATGAATTCTATCAAAAGAATGTGAAATTGTGTTTAATAGAAAACAAGTATAGTGTTGTGTATACTACAAACTAATATGGTGTTTCATATAGCCCAATATATTCATGGCGTAGCATAAAACACCTAAATCACATATATTAAAAATAATATATCTCATAAAATTAAAGGTTTTTACATGAAATTTTCAAATGATGGAGAGAGGAAAATATAAAAAAATGAACAAAAGTCATATTTCACTATTTCGTTAAGGATATTTCACACATCGAATTTACATGATATTTCAATTTAACTAGATGAAATTAACTAATGATTATAGTTCATTTGAAATATATTTTTTTCACTGTAGTGTAGGGAATATTTTATAGATTATTAATGTGTTATGATTGTGGTTCTAGGAAGAATATATTTTTCCGGTGAGATTTTAAGGATTATGTATCATAGGTATAAATTTATATGTTTATCATAATATTTTATATAAGATTATTTGAGTGTTTTTCTTGACATAGGGGTATAAGAGTATATCATCCTTGAATCAACACTCTTAGATCTGGTTAAATAAACAAGAACATACCATTCTAGATTTGATGCTGATGAATTTAACACAATTCTTTACATTTAACGATTACATTATCAAAAGGATATAATGGATCATTTACTTAGCCAATGATCATTTAGGATTAGATATTTTTTAGAATTATTAATAAATCTAAAAAACATATATTGATAAACATATGGATCAAAAATATATACATCATATCCCATGATACCCAAATTTCTTATTTTACTTTAAATCTACGACATCTCCCAAAAATATCATCATGATAGAAATATTTCTAGGGACAAATAATTAAATCATTATTATTTATAACATAGGGAATAGTAAACATATTAGGGGAAGGCTAATTTGTTTCGTAAGGAAAACCATGAGAATTAAAAATTGAATTTCCTTAGTGATAATAAAAAAGTATAATGATATGATGAAATAATCAATGAGAATGAGTATAACACGATAGTGTTTATTCACAAAAATACATTTATCGTGAATAAAGAAACATGTAATAATGGTTTATCAAAATATTGAGCTATAATAATCAATAATAAATATCCTTATGGATTTAATCTTGATAAAATGAACCATTTAAATCCAACACAGACAAAAATAAAATGTTTTTCGATCTTATGATCAATATTTTCATAAAACATTTTAGGATAGTGTCAAAAATAACTTGATTCAGGTTAAATAAATAAGTGAAACCCTCTATAAAAACACAACTAAATGCCTATAAAGTTAAGAAATATTTCCCAATTCATTTGAGATCTATAGTGGGGATCTCCGATTATATAATCTATATCCAGATCACCTTGTGTTATCCATGCACACCCATCACATAAACTATATCAAGGTCACTTAGTGTTATCTGAGTACACTCATCATATAAGCTATGTTAAGATCACTAATAATCTATAATGTGGATCAACCCGTTGAATAAGATGTATTTTTCTCACCCATTCATCATTACTAATTTCTATATACTATTCATGATTAAAAATTTTAAAATCTATCACTTTTCAATCTAAAGAGTAATCAATGTTCTCTTATTTCTCGATTATCCCATGGAAATGGAATGAGTTCAATGAAAATCTCATAATCCTTCAAAATATGGATAAGGATGGTACTGATACAATATATCTCAATTACAATGTATTTAGCATAAATGGTTGTTGACATTGAAGAAAGAGAATACCATTAAAATACCATTACTTTTTGTAGAGAAAATAACATTTTCAAATTGAGTTAATTTAAAGGATACCATCTTAAATGAAAACATATTTTGAGAGATAACTTAAAAAATTTCTTAAGGAAAATAAAATTTCCATTTTGAAATTAACTATTTATAATTTAAAACATATGAAAAATAAAAGAAATAGTTTTCATTGAAAATAACCCTTAACATTTTAAAAGTAATATTTAGGACAACGTTTGATCATTAAATTATATATTTTATATTCATTATAAATACATTAAAAAATTAATCCATTCCTATTTTTGTATGGAAAGTCAAAATACCTTGTTGGGAAAATAATCAGAATTTTCATTTTAATTTTTTTAAAAAATAATATCATGACATAAATATTACAATAAATAATTATTTTATAATTTTAAAAATATTCTTGAAATTATGTTTAGAAAAATTTATTTGGAAGGAAATTTATTTTCAATTGAAGAGAAAAATATGTGCATATTTTCTTAAAAACAATTCTTTAATCATTTTAAGTAACAAAGTGAAGAAAATGATTTGATTACTAGAAAATTTATTTAATAAACATATAATATGAAAATTAAATAGGGTTATTATAAAACGATAAAATAATTTTCTTTTATATAAATTTAATAATAATAATTCTTGATTAAAACGAGATAGTAAAATAATCCCTTACCACTTTCATAACTTTTGAATCATTAATCCCTGGGAAAAATAAATTAAAAATAAACATTCAATACCACAAATATAAATATATTTGTTGTATAATATATCAAAGGTGATGTAGATACAATTCATGAAAAATATATAGGTGTAACATAACATGTGTCCCAATGAAGAACATTTAAGACAAACAAGATTTATAGTGATTATATCATTGATATGAGAATTAATCAATTAATCAATTATGTGTATAGAATTTAATTAAAAATAAATTGAAATACAACATAATGTAATCAAAATTAATTACACATGATTATTATAATAATAAATACAATGTGTAATTATTATATTCCGATGAAAATAAATTGGTTTATGAAAGTATTTATAATTTAGTATCTTTCAAGTTAAATACCCTTGGATGAAATAATTATAACTGAAACATTAAGAAACATGATTTATGAAGGATACGTGATATTACATATAAAAGTGTAAGTATATATTCCTGATGAAATTAATTAGGTGTATATCATTGAAATATTCCTCAATAAAGAAAAATTGTGACAAATCTCCTTACTACGTCGGTAATACCATGATAGAGACTTAATAAATGGATAACCTCATCTGGATTTGTAAATAAAAATATTTTTCAGGAAAATAATAATAAAATAATTTCATGGGGTTTATATAATATAGAAAATAAATACAACTAGTGAATATGGAATATGTCTCACAAAAGTAAAAGTTGGATGATAAACCATTAACACTTGCCTTAACATTCCATGTTTATCCTTTAAATCACACATAATAAAGTTATATCATTTATTTTATCTCATAAGAACCATTTATAGGGTTAAAAATATGTAAATAAATTTGTTATTTTTTTTATTTTTTAGTGGAATTTTTTAATATTAAATCAGTTAATTCAATTTTTTGTTTTTGGAGGATGTTCGGTTCATTGTTTCAAAATGAATTCAGTTTGTGGACTGAGGTCCAAGAGGTAATTTTTCTATCATATATTGAATAATAATCAAATAAAAACAGTGATATTAACAGTTAAATTATGATTTTATCATTATCCATGAATAATGGTTATGGAAAAATAACTATGTTAAAATCTTGGTGGTTTTAGGTTGTACGTACACATGAGTAACATTTCTAATTTTGCAAGATCAATATGAAATATGGGTAAATATATTTTTTTATCATTATAGAATGATATAAATATAATAAAAATAATATTTTTAAAATAAAATTATATATATCATCAATGTTATGTGTTTAGGAAAGAATGACCACATCACATTTTTTAGGTAATAGTCCACAAATATGCACAAAAGGATTATAATTTCATTGTGAATGGAAATTTGAAAATTAAATAACATATTATATTTTCATAATTATAATTGTTTCCTAAATATAATTATGATATCATATAAATGTCACACATAATAATAAAATTTATCCATATTTACATCCTTGAAATGTGTTATTGATAAACTAATAACATCATTTTGTGAGGCAGCTGTCAATTGTACACACATGCGATGTTATCATATCCCCTATAAAATGGAAATAAATATTGTATGTGTGATATATTAATTAAATGGGTATAATTATACTGAAAATACAATATATATATATATACATAATATCCATCATTATAAAAATCTATAAGAGTTGGTGATGAAAAATAATTACACTGGTTCATGAGGTGGTAATCCACTGTACATATGAATGGTGATTTCAATGACCATTTTATGGATGAGGAGAGGAATTTAGGTTATGAAATTAAAATAACAACATCTTAATATATGGTATATACTTCTCTTATTTCATCAAAACAATTTAAGAACATTTTTAAGGATATTTAAGAAGAAATAATATAAAATTCTTGGTTAATCATCATACATATTCTTTAGAAAACAATATTTTTCTAGAATAAAAAAAATTCATATGATGTATTTCATAAAAAAACATGGGATCTAGGTAATGGTGAGTTAATAAATGAATGAATTGTAGTTGTAGTTTCCCATTCCAAAAGGATTTGAATTTTTTAATAGTTTATGAGACTATGTGGCTTCTTATAACTTAAGAGAGTGGTGTAGTTGTAATCTTTGAAAAGAAAAAGGAAAACCATTATTAGTCATGTGAAAAAAATGAAAATGGACCATTATAGAGAATAAGAATTGACATGGAAAAAATATTTCTATAAAATATAATCTAGACATGTTTTAGGTCATTTTAAAATAATTTACATTTAGTTCAACACTTGACAAAACCATTTTAAAATTAACCATGGTAAAACATATTTACCTTTCCAAATATTCATTATAAAAACATTATTTGACATAATTATAGATAAAAAAATTCATAATTAAAAATATGGAATCCATTTTACCAAATTCAATTCAGAAATAAAAAATAATTTAATTAAAACTAAAACTCACAGATACGACAAAAAAGTTTGTTTAAAAAAAATAATTTTTCATATATAAGATTATTTAATATTAACTTTGTGAATATTAAACGTCATTATATTAATTAAATTTAATTTTTATAGATATGTAATATATATATATAATTTAAATTATTCCTTTTTAGGGGTTCTTAAGTAAATAAAAAATAGAATCATTATTCAATTTAAAACAGTTTCAATTAAAAACTGTTTTTTAAACACCAAAATAATCATATAATGAAATTACATGTATGGATTGTGAAGAAGTAATTAAGTGGATTAAATATTAATTAAAAATATAGTTTTCATTAAATTATAATTATAAACATTATTCATATTTTTAATTATTTAATTTATTAAAACAAGTGAACTTTTTATAGAAATAATTATTTTTCACCATTAATAATAAATCATTATTTTTCAAGAAATGAAAAAACTTAACCCCTAGTTACTTTTTATGTGATGATTTTAA
This sequence comes from Viscum album, assembly GCA_963277665.1. Lineage (NCBI taxonomy): Eukaryota > Viridiplantae > Streptophyta > Magnoliopsida > Santalales > Viscaceae > Viscum > Viscum album. The sequence goes on from OY728165.1 coordinate 2,106,324,163, forward strand.
AAATTATTTTCATTTAATATAATATAATTTATAATATTTTTAATAAATAATTATAATGTTTTCTCTCAAAAACTATAAAAATAATTTCTGAAGAAAACACATTTTTTTTGAGTAAAATGACATTACCAAAAATTGATTGAATATTTAGTATGAATTTATTAGTAAATTTATATTTAGTATGGAAATATTTTTTTTATAAATTAATTGCTAAATTTAATACCCATAAATTTAATATCTAAATTATAACACTCATATAATAATATTATTTTATTTTTCAAAGATAGGGGTTGTGTGTCTTGTACACTATCTAGATTCCTATTTCTTAAATATCAATGGGTTATATAACTTCCAACATAATATACAGATTCCTTTTAATTTGAACTTGAAAATTGTTATCAAAGGATTGAAAATTTTAAAAAAAATTTATTGAAATACCAGTTTGTAAAAAGGATTAATAAAACATCCACTTCAAAAAACAGATCAGGGAGTATAAAGGATATATGAACTATCAAAAAACTAGGTATCCAATTTAGAAAAGATTATTTGGATGTAATGATATGTACGTGGATCGAAAATATAATCCATATGGAATTATTTATAGAAACAGAGATCCTTGATTACATGAAACAGAATGGAAATGATAATGTTTACAATAACTAAAACATTAACTAAGGAGGTGAAAAAATACAATTGTTTCCATAGAAATTAACATAATAGGATGAAATTATAATTTTATATATCATTTTTCGAGTCTTTAGGTATTACTTAACATCTTGACCATGAAGATAAGTATATATACTTACCTTATAAGGTTAGTTTCGTCTTTTAATCAATTGCCACCCAAATCACATCGTTTTGTCCAAATGATGAGTATTCAAGATGAATTTTTCATACATAGTGAAAAGAGATAAAAAATTTTGGGGCCACATTACCATAAAAAAGATTCTAATGTTTTTACACATATCTTTAGAATTTAACTAAATCTAAAATGGTTAAAATATTTTAGGATGTTTCCCAAATTAATAATCCCCCAAAATTGAATAGTATTACCACATGTTCAATCTAAATCAGTCAGTTGCTGAATAAACATATCTCACAAAAATACTCAGTAACCTTAAAACAAAAGAGTTCTTTAACCACAAATGTTATAAAATACCATTTAGATTACAAGCCCAAAAATATAAAATTAAATAAAGGATGTCTTGGATTTATTCAAAATATTAAATTAATATAAATTTATTTTCAATTTAAAATGGGTCCGAAGAGATTTATATAGAATCATTGATGAGGTTGTCTCAAAATCTAATAATCCAATTAGAATTATACATGTTTTGAATATATTTTTAATCCTTATATTTTTTAACACTTTTAACTCTTTCTGTTTTATTAAGTAATTTACACATTGATGGTGAATATAATTACAATAACATGCCAAACGACCAATAAAAGAGTAATTCATTAAATTTTAGGATTTTATACAACCAGTTTTACGAATCATGAATTTTTATAAATTTTATACAATTTAATAAAATATTTTATACTTTAAATTTCCATTCATAGGAATTCTATCCCTGTTAATTTCTTAACATCATTAAAATAAAATAACATCATGATATACTCAAACCAACTATTTTAAAACATTCATAACATATATTTAGTGACCTGAAGCTTTACGTACATGGACATTACATTACTTTAGCGGAATACGTAATACATAACAAAAACACACACACAAGGACCGTAATAGTTTAGTGTCCTTGGAAACTTGGAATATAATCTTCTAATTGTGGTGAAAGATCTTCAACATCTCCCATTAAGATCTTACTTTTTTTACCTAAAACCATTCTTTATATCCTGGGGAAAAGAAAACATAAAAGGGTGAGCTCAAATGCTCAGTAAGGGTAAACAAAAGGAATATAAATCGCATCATATTCATAAGAACATAACATTTTGGAAATCTTAACCTGCAAAAGAGATCATAATATCATAACATGGAATAAATCATAGTAGTGAAATGTAATCCCAATAATCATAACATAAAACATATAACTTTGTGGCATACACACATAATCATAGAGAATCATTTCTTATTAGTCAAGACTCATTTCCAAGACTATCTTAGTGGACAAAGTCCATTTCTGAACCGAGTTCACTCCACGTTTCAGTCCTGTTTAACTGAACCGGTTTAACCTACCGTTTCAGCCATGTCTTTCTCATGAGATATAAAATCTTTACCTAATTAATTGGAGGGAGATATAGGTCCCACCCATCTCATAATGATACCATTCTTATGTGTGCCACAAAATCATAAACCATACATCATAGCATAACCCATGTAATAAAAATGGGAATCTTAAACATCGTGACATCATAAAACAATTCATATAACATAAAGGAATTAATAAAAATAATTCCATCACATCATAATAAAATCAATGTAATAATAGGGATAGAAACAGAACCCTTTATTATCATAGATGGAAAATAATTTTGATAAAACAATTGAAATGAATTTTTGAGGAAAATATCCATTCTTCTTTAAAATAATTTTCATTTCACAAAATTCTATGCAATTTTAAAAGATAAAGGTTTTGTTGAAAATAATCATGCAATCTTATAGGGGAATATTTTTGAAAATGAGGCGTTATGAAATTGTAAAAATCCATTTACACCGTATAGGTTAAAAATAACATTCTCCTCGTAATTTTGTCGGAAAAGTCAAAAAGTACCTTATATGGTAACCAAAAGAAAGTTACAATTCATAAAATGTGGTAAAAAGTCAATAAAGGGTACTATTGAATTTAAAAATTCATGGAAGAATGGTAAAAACTTTATAAAGACATTTTTAGAAAACATGGTCATGGATGATAAATGTAACCCCAGTAAATACTTAGGTATAAGCAGTCTCAGATAAAAATGAGATTGAAAATTTATCCCTTAACTTAGGTCTGATTTGCTTCGTAATTGTCCAAACCTCCTGTATAATGATTTAAATAATGCCATTGAGTTATTACAGAATCATACTCATTGTTATGATATCATATATTGTTCACTTATGACTTTATATTACCCGTTCTTTTGTAAAATCCATGTTAAAGAGCATTTTGGGTAAAATGGTTTCATTTGTCATCCGTGTTTTGAGTTGTAATTATTCATATGATTACTTAGATCATTGTTGCTTAATTCCATGAATATAAAACATGATTTATATATAATATATATTCAGAATATACATTTATATAATAGTTCAGTAATGGAAAGAAATACACCGTTCATGGAGACGGTAGGCCGTACGTACGCATGAACGTTGTTTTCGTTTCCTTAGTGAGTTGAATGGAAATAAGTAGACGACATACATATATATAAACATAAATCCAGTATCATTATTATGTCATATATTTCATGATTACTTATTATATATACTTTATAATCATTCATGAATGGTTAATGTGGAGAATGAATCTCATCGCGTCGTGGAGATGGTAGTCCCTACGTACGCACGAGCGATGATATCGTTCTCATGATCATGGAATTGTATTAGAGTGTATGTATACTATTTCATAATCAATATAACTTTACAATAATCATATATAGTTATTATTTACACCATTATACCCATCCAAGTAAGGTGGTGGTGGAGAATAGATTACACCATGGCGTGGAGACGGTATTCTGTACGTACGCACGCACGGTGATTTCGTTTTCCATAGGATGGATAAGAGGTGAAATAGGGTTGTTTAATATTTATAATAACATATCACTATATAATGGATACTGATGTTTTTACCTCATAATGAAACAACCTAATAAGAAGAAGTGGAAGTATAAATAAAGTTGAAAGAATTGGTAACGGACATTACCTCTTCTTTGAAGCGCCTCTTTGAGATCTCCTTTTAGGGCACTAAAATTGGTCTTTGAGGAAGACCAGAACCTCTAGGATGTTCCTAGGGAAGGGTAGAAGATATTTGGCAGGGGTTGTCCGAGCATGAAAGCTCAATGTGGTGTGAGGAAGAGAGGGATGAGGTTCCCTTTTATAAGGGAGGAGAGGGGCACCTTTGGAATAACTAAAACTATTATTTTATTATAAAGTCAAATTAGGTTTTTAATAGCTCCATATTGATATATTTAGAAGATAATGTGGGGATGGGTCGAAATCCTCTCATCCAATAGAATTTAGACACATTTAGGTTCCTATGTTAACCTTATCATTTATATTTAACTTTAAGTTAGATAATTTTACTTTTACCGTGTCTTTTTGTGTTCTTACAGTATAAGGTTAATAAACTTACTATAATAAGCCAAAAGAACCCCAAGATGTTTATTATTAAAATATATAACCTTATCTATGTCATTTGGACTAACCTTAGATTTTTAGGAATAAAAAAACAATTAATAATATAATATTTCTTTTAAAAACTATTTTATGTCAATTTTGACACTATTTAGAAATGGATTTTTTGTAAAAATTATAACAAAATGATTATTTCGAAAAAAAGTTAATTTAATCAATACTAACATTTCATATTTACCTAAAAATTTAGTTGAATTCATAAAAACTCTCAAATTAAATTTATTTGGGTATTTATAACATCAATTATGTCAATTTTTCATTAATAAGATAATTACTGCATCATCTTTGTGTCATAAATAAATTAAATTATTTAATGTCTAAAAAAAACAAATAAACTACCATTATGTATGAAATCTTTTTATATTTCTAATGAATATTTATAGTCAAATTTATCTTATGTATAACCCAATATTAAAAAGGATTTTATTATTAAACTTTGATTTTAACTATGTTAACCCTTCTTTAAATAAATTAATAATAAATGTCCTAATCTAATCCATGTGGGCCTAAATGGTCATATTTTATTCCTAAGGTTGTTTTTGGTCGAATTAAACTTATGAAATAGAATTATTACATGTTTTAGGGTAATAATAATATCATTTGTACCCTTAATTACCCTTTTCACTTTTAACTGTGGTTAAAAAAACGTAAAAAGTTACTATTCACCAAAAATTATTTTCATCTCATTGGACAACATTTTACTTAATGACATCAATCGTGTCTCTCAGATTTTTGAAATTCCACTCATAGAAGCAGTAAAATTATGTTTTATGAAAAATTCATTTTTTTAACTACCACTTAGTGGTTTCACTATTCATCAAAAAATGAATGTTTCCAGAAAAATACCAAAAATTATGCCTAACCTATATTTGATATTATGAATTAAAAAATGATATCTATTTTACCAAATTAAAAACATATCAGTTGCATTAATTAATTTAAAAATTAATTATCGCCGTCAAAATAAATAGCGTCTTCTTAAGAGATAATAACTATCAAAAGATTGACAGTTGTTTATGTCTGGTTTAAATGTGAAATTACATACAATAACCAACATTGTATTAAATTGTAAAAATATATTCTAAATATACTTTAAAACCACTCATATTAATAATTTAAAACTATTAATTATTTTTATTAAAAAGGTTGCTTTTAATTAAAATTTAGTAATTTTCACTATTCATCAGAAAATGAAAGTTATCCGAAAAGTACCTAAATTTCACCCTAAGATAATTTTGATATTCCAAATACAAAAATGAAGTCCATTTTGAAAAATAAAATTTACAATATTTTGAAAAGTGTTTATTACTATTCATGACGGATAGTTTTAATAATATTTTAATAGCATATCATTGTTTAGCAAAACTCGGTATTGCATACAACACACACTATCGTGGAAGGTCGCGCTTGCGTGTAATGTAAGTAAAGTCAAGGATGTGTGTAGTGAATGATCCTTTTGGAGTATCATACAACACAAGACATTAATGAAATTAAAAAAAAATATTTTTCATAAAATCTCAAGGTGTTACATTCTACCCCCCTTAAAATGAATTTCGCCCTCGAAATTCATCGAGGTTATAAATGGTTTACTAATAGAAAGTTTTTTAAGAGAAACCCACATCTTAAAAAGGAATACCAAAACCAATATTTAAAATAAAAAGTATGAAACATAACAATTACCCAAATAAACTAATCACTGGGTTTCCACATAGGTGAAAATATGGATATGGAAGAGAAATCTAATCATCATGTTCTGATGGAGAGTGGTAGAGAACATGGCTATGGAAAATCCAGAAATCACAAAGACATAAATTTGTGATGATCTAGGGTACCATCTGATTCATCGGATATAAGGGCACTATGACAACATTTTTTGGTTTTCAAGATCATTTCCATAAAGTTGAAGATTTTGAATTAGAATAAGTACATACTTTATTTTGGTACAATCTCACTATTTTACATGATTTGAACAATTTCTACTTCATCTCTTAAAGAAATGAAGTTGAATTTGTTATTCATGAAGTGTTAATAGATCATGTGATAGAATGATGGGTCATTCCATCTGTTTCAAACAAAAGGTTAGCAAAGTTATCCAAAAGTACATAAGTCCATCTATAGTGAGATTAATCATATATGGTTCCTAAAATGGACTTATACTTCATATAACATACTTCCTAATATAATAAAACTAGTTTTTACTAAACATGGTCTTCATGTAGGCCAGTGGTAGGTGATAAAGTCCAGTCGCACTTCGGTTGTGGGTTCGATTCCCACAGCCTTGTCCGACGCGATGGGTTGTCACCCATCCTGCAGGTTTTCCTTTTTCTAAAGCTATATTACTATAACATACCATCAATAATATTGAAAAAATATCTATCCCAACTTATTTCCAACATAATCCATTCCAATCATTAGGCTTATCTAAAATACTTCGGTCCAAGGTCATAGTATAATGAAAATAACAATCACGTGAATGCCATCATTTATCCCCCATATATCATAAGATATATCTTTTTGGTAAAATTACAAACATGTGAATAACTTAATCATGTATTCTCTTGAAAAATGAATACCCATTTAAACTTAGTGTAAAACTGAATGCTGTCAAAAGTAAACTCCTTCCACAAACAAAAATCCAAAATTTCTATATAATCAAACCATAATATCACTTAGTCCTTATATCAGTCATTAGCTCATAAATACAATCAAACATCTCATCAACTTTGTATCCCTTCATTATGGGCATATCATCTACTTTCCATAAATACTGGTACCATTCATCACACACTTTCAAAACCTAAGGAAAGACAACAGTGTAACAATCCTTAGATGTCTCTGTATTCCATAGTACCATGAGATTACTTATACAACATTACACTTGATAAACATGTAATCATTCCACTGCCATCATAACCCGTTGACCGAGCTTCAACAATTCTTTCATCTCACATATCAATTGTAGTCTCTTCATTATCATCGATATAAATATTACACATACGACCATACTGATTCTCTTCATGAGACTTTCGCTTAGGGAATTGGTTTTCATAATGCCCGTACATTCCACATTTAAAACATTTAACCATTTTTGATGTCGTAGAAATACCATTATCCTCATCCATGGTGTTAACTGAACCTTTTCCTTTGCACTTACTGGCTTTATGTCCTTTTTTCCACACCCAAAGCATCTTCCAGTTCCTTTGAAACATTCTCCTTGATGCCTCTTCCTACATGATTTACATAGGATAAATTGAACTTTCATTCCTCTATGATAATCATGAAACTCCATCATTCTCTTATTAGCTGAGTCAAGAAAACTTACCACATTTTACTTTATTGATCATATTATGAGATTGATGATTCGAAATAATAATGATTTTTGGACTTCCAAGTCCCATTTAATTTGGTTCCTCATGAAGAATATCATTCCATTGTCCATCATATCCTCCATTATCATGAATCATCTTGTTTCCTGCCATTTTCTAAAACCCAAAAAGAATAGTCTGAGAGGGAAAAATCATAATAAAGGGGGAGTAACTTCAATATCTAACATCTTTGGTTTAATCTAATATCTTTACCATAGTTATAGGACTATATACTATACATATACTTATCCTTAGGGACATCCCTAGACATACCATAGAAATATCTCTAGGGATCTCACTAACGATCTCGCATCCACGTTTCCAAAGGTTGACTAAACATTTCCTCTGATACCAACTGTAGAGACTCGAAGCTTGACATACATAGACATTATATTACTTTAAAGTAATACTTAATACATAACAAAAACACACCCAAAAGGACCGTAATAGGTTAGTGTCTTTGGAAACTCAGAATATAATCTCCTAATCGTAGTGAAAGATCTTCAACATCTCCAAAAAAAGATCTTCCTTTTTTTTTACCTAAAACCATTCTTTATATCCTGGGGAAAATAAAACATAAAAGGGTGAGCTCAAATGCTCAGTAAGGGTAAATAAAAGGAATATCAATCACATCATATTCATAAGAACATAACATTTTGGAAATATTAAGCTGCAAAAGAGATCATAATATCATAACATGGGATAAATCATAGTTGTGAAATGTAATCCCAATAATCATAAGATAAAACATGGAACTTTGTGTCATACACACATAATCATAGAGAATCATTTATTATTAGTCAATACTTATTGCCAAGACTATCTTAGTGAAAAAATCCATTTCTGAACCGAGTTCATTCCTCGTTTAAGTCATGTTTCACTGAATCGGTTTAATCTGCCGTTCCAGCCATGTCTATCTCATGAGATATAAAATCCTCACCCAATTCATTGGAGGGAGATATAGGTCCCACCCATATCATAATGATACCATTCTTATATGTGCCAAAAAATCATAAAACATACATCATAGCATAACCCATGTAATAAAAATGGGAATCTTAAACATCGTGACATCATAAAACAATTCATATAAGATAAAGGAATTGATAAAAATAATTCCATCACAACATAATAAAATCAATGTAATAATAGGGATAGAAACAAATCCCTTTATTATCATAGATGGAAAATAATTTTGATAAAACACTTGAAATGAATTCTTGAGGAAAATATCCTTTCTTCTATAAAATCATTTTCTTTTCACAAAATTCTATGCAATTTTAAAAGATAAGGGTTTTGTTGAAAATAATCACGCAATCTTGTAGAGGAAGATTTTTGAAAATGAGGCGTTATGAAACCGTAAAAATCCATTTACGTCATATAAGTTAAAAATAACATTCTCCTCGTACTTTTGTCGGGAAAGTCAAAAAGTAACTTATATGGTAACCAAAGGAAAGATTACATTCATAAAATGTGGTAAAAAGTCAATAAAGGGTAAAAAAGACATTAAACATTCATGGAAGAATTGTAAACATTTTATAAAAACATTTTTAGAAAACATGGTCATGGATGATAAACGTAACCCCAGTAAATACTTACGTATAAGAAATCTCGGATAAAAATGAGATTGAAAATTTATCCCTTACCTTAGGTCCGATTTGCTTCGTAAGTGTCAAAACCTCATGTATAATGATTTAAATAATGTCATTGACTTATTCCAGAATCATAATAATTGTTATGATATCATATATGGTGCACTTATGACTTTATATTACCCGTTCTTTTGTAAATTCCATGTTAAAGAGCGTTTTGGGTAAAATTGTTTCATTTGTCGTCCATGTTTTGACTTGTAATTATTCATATGATTACTTAGATCATGATTACGTAATTATAGAATATAAAACATGATTTATATATAATATATATTCAGAATATACATATATATAATAGATCAGTAAATGGAAAGAAATACACCGTTCATGGAGACGGTAGGACGTACGTACGCATGAACATTGTTTTCGTTTCCTTATTGAGTTGAATGGAATTAAGTAGTCGACATACATATATACACACATAAATCCAGTATCATTATTATGTCATATATTTCATGATTACTTATTATATATACTTTATAATTTCTCATGAATGGTTAATGTAGAGAATGAATGTCATCACGTCGTGGAGACGGTAGTCCGTACGTACGCACGAGCGATGATATAGTTCTCATTATCATGGAATTGTATTGGAGTGTATGTATACTATTCCAGAATCAATATCAAAATACAATAATCATATATAGTTATTATGTACACCATTATACCCATCCAAGTAAGGTGGTGGTGGAAAATAGATTACACCATGGCGTGGAGACGATATTCTGTAAGTACGCACGCACAGTGATTTCTTTTTCCATAGGATGGATAAGAGGTGAAATAGGGTTGTTTAATATTTATAATAACATATCAGTATATGAGGGATAATGATGTTATTACCTCATAATGAAACAACCTAAGAATAAGAATTGGAAGAGGAAATAAAGTTAAAAGAATCGGTAACAGACATTACCTCTTCTTTGAAGTACCTCTTTGAGATCTCCTTTTAAGGCACTAAAATTTGCCTTTGAGGAAGACCAGAACCTCTAGGATGTTTCTAGGGAACTGTATAAGAGATTTGGAAGGGTTTTTCTGAGCTTCAAGGCTCAAAGTGGTGTGAGGAAGAGAGGGAGGAGGTGCCCTTTTATAAGGGAGGAGAGGGGCACCTTTGGAATAACTAAAACTATTATTTTATTATAAAGTCAAATTCGGTTTTTAATAGCTCCAAATTGATATATTTATAATCTAAGGTGTGGATGGGTCGAAATCCTCTCATCCAATAGAATTTAGACAAGTTTAGGTTCCTATTTTAACCTTATCATTTATATTTAACTTAAAGTTAGATAATTTAACTTTTACTGTGTCTTTTGGTGTTCTTACACTATAAGGTTAATAAACTTACTATAACAAGCCAAACGAACCCCAAGTTGTTTATTATTAAAATATATAACCTTATCTAAGTCATTTGGCCGAACCCTAGATTTTTAGGAATAAAATAATAATTAATAATATAATATTTGTTTCAAAAACTATTTTATGTCAATTTTGACACTATTTAGTAATTGATTTTTGTAAAAATCATAACAGAATGATTAGTTCAAACAATGTTAATAAAATAAATACTAACATGTCATATTAACCTAAAAAATTAGTGTAATTCATAAAAAGTCTCAAATTACATTTATTTGGGTATTTATAACATCAATTATGTCAATATTTCATTAGTAAGATAATTACTGCATCATCTTTGTGTCATAAATAAATTAAATTATTTAATGTCTAAAAATTACAAATAAAAATCCATTATGTATGAAATCTATTTATCTTTCTAATGAATATTTATAGTCGAATTTATCTTATGTATAACCCTATATTAAAAAGGATTTGTTTTATTAAACATTGATTTTAACTATTTTAACCCTTCTTTAAATAAATTAATAATAAATGTCCTAATCTAATCCAAGTGGGCCTAAATGGTCATATTTTATTCCTAAATTTGTTTTTGGTCGAATTAAACTTATCCAATATAATTATGACATGTGTTAGGGTAATAATAATATCATTTGTACCCTTAATTACCCTATTTACTTTTAACCGTGGTAAAAAAAAGTAAAAAGTTACTATTCACCAAAAATTATTTTCATCTCATTGAACCACATTTTACTTACTGACATCAACCTGGTCTCTCTAATTTTTGAAATTCCACTCACAGAAGTGGTAAAATTAAGTTTTATGAAAAATTCATTTTTTTTAACTACCACTTAGTGGTTTCACTATTCATCAAAAAATGAAAGTTTCCAGAAAAATACCAAAAATTAGGCCTAACCTATATTTGATATTATGAATTCAAATATGATGTCTATTTTACCGAATTAAAAACATATTAGTTGCATTAATTAATTTAAAAATTAATTCCCATCGTCAAAACAAATAACGTGTTCTTAAGAGATAATAACTATCAAAAGATTGATAGTTGTTTATGTCTGGTTTAAATGTGAAATTACATCCAATAACCAAAATTGTATTAAATTGTAAAAATATATTCTAAATATGCTTTAAAACGACTCATATTAATAATTTATCACTTTTAATTATTTCTATTAAAAATATTGTTTTTAATTAAAATTTAGTAATTTTCACTGTTCATCAGAAAATGAAAGTTATCTGAAAAGTACCTAAATTTAACCCTATGCTAATTTCGATATTCCGGATCCAAAAATGAAGTCCATTTTGAAAAATAAAATTTAAAAAATTTCAAAAAGTGGTTATTACTATTCATAATGGCTAGTTTTAATAATATTTTAATAGCATATCATTATTTAGCGAAACTCGGTATTGCGTACAACACATGCTATCGCAGAAGGTCGCGCTTGCATGTAATGCAAGGAAAGTCAAGGATGTGTGTTGTGCAAGCTCTTTTTGGTGTAGCGTACAACAGAAGACATTAATGAAATTAAAAAGAATATTTTTCATAAAATCTCGGGGTGTTACAATATAAATGTAATCAATAAAATTCATCGATGACATAATTTATATAAAAATTTATTTTATATAATATTTTTGGTATCATTTTTTTTGATTCTTCAATTAATAAAACAATTAATCCCTCATCCTTGGGGAACCATTTCATTAGATTCTTTATTTCCTAAAATATTTATATTAATTAACATATGGTAAATAATAATTTTATATTTAAAATTATTATTTATATTTTAAGATATATGATACATAATACCATATTAAAATTATCATGGTTATGAGAGATGTGATTAGGACACCATTGTCTTTACTTTAACTAAAATCTTATAAATGTCAAAAACACACCCATGTGGCTTCAAAATGCCGTAATCTCAGCCTAATGATTTTTTTGGTCAAAAACAACTAAACAAATAAAATTATTAAATGTTTTGGGATTGTTTTTTGTTATTTATAATATTATTTTTACCTTTAATTACAAGATTTACCTTTAAACATGTTAATAAACTTTATTACTAAAGTTACTATTCGTAATGTTCAAAAATAGAAGTGACCTACATACATAATTTGGACCTTATAATTCAGAATTTGGGATATATTTTTTGAATTTTAAAACACATACTAAGAAGAAAATGTTTAAAAATTAATCAAGTTAAGGGAATATGAAAATGAGTTTTTATAGAAAAGCATTCAAAAGTTCAGATGGATTTTATATCTAATTTCAATGTTAAATGGATTAAAATGGAAAATATTTTATTAAATTATAAAAACATGATATAATTATACATTTAAATTATTCATAAAATATAATTTAGCACTTTACATGTTTTATGAAAATGTATTTTTAAATTAAAATTCATTATTTTTTAACAATTCATCAAAAAAATGAATATTCTCAGAAAAATATCAAAAATTCAATCCATGTAAATTTTGATGTTTAAAAAATTAAAATATGATGTATATGTTTTAATATATAGCTTTAAAAAATGTAAAAGTATATTTATAATAGGTTCACCATCAAAAGGCGGTAAAACTATTTTTTTTAATTTATTTATTTTATTTGTAAAATTAGAATTGTTCATATAACATTTATAATATAACCCATAATATTAATTTTAAATATTTTAGTAATTTTATTACTTATTATTAATTTAATATAATCCAAAAATAGTGATTTAATTATTTATAAAATACACTTGTGAACATTTAAATAGTTATTGAAAAAATTATTTTTTTATTTTAAAATGAGTTTGAATATTTTTTTTATAATATATTTTTAACAAAATAATTAATTACATTAACATGTTTAGAGAATATTTTAATAAATAATTAACTATTTATCATTCCCATCATCAATAAAATAGTTTTTAACTACAACATTGTTATATTATTTCATTCTTTGCTTAAATTTCACATGGGACGTAATAAATGTTACTGAGCATGGTATTCCATTTTAGAATCTCAGGATATAACTTTATCCACATATTTAAATTTAATCCTAAAAATTTAAATTTGGTTTCATTAAATAATGTATGACTATTCAAAATTCCATTATTACAATCACACTTTGGAAAAAAGGATTAATAAAACAACCACTTTAAAAAAAGGTATGTACGGAGATCTATGGAGATAAAAAATACTAATGTTCCATATTGAAAAAGATGGATATAGAATAAAAAATAATCACCATGTTATGATGTAGTGTGATTTAAAAATATTTTAGGATAAAGTTAACATACAAAAAACCATAAATATTTTATGGTTTAAAAGGTATTTGATTTCATAGTAGGAAAATTAAATGGAAAACAAGTTTGTTTTAAGATCATTTAAATTGAGTTGAGGAATTATGTTAGTACCTAGATTATGAACATAATAAAATATACTTACATAAAAATGTTAGTTTCATCCTTAAATCAATTTCTAACAAAAATGCATCTTTTTCTCTAAATGATGAGTATTCAAGATGATTTTTTCACACATGAACACTATAATAATCATCAAGAGAGTCACATAATCCAAAAACTATTAACTATATATTTTTCAAAAATTTAGACATTATACATAACAATATTTTTTAGTATAGGATAAATTAATTTTCTAAAAACAATAAACCTAATATGATGAAAACAATGATATATGTCCAAAATTAAATAGTAATACCCAACGTTAAACACAGACTATTCAAAAAATAACTACCCTTAAAAATTGTCAAAAATTTCTTGACTATGATTGAAACCCAAAATTTAAGGGAATTTGATCACAGAATATTCAATGTTAAAATTTAATATCTATCTCCAAATAAAAACAATTTCACTTTAAGTATCATATTAAAAATTAATTAAACTAATCGAAAATTCTCCATGTTTGGTAAATAATTTCCATAAAAAACAAGAATCACCCTATGCCCACAATAAAACAATATATTCATAGAAAATATATTTAAACATATAATTCTCAAATAAAACCCATATTTTTATATTTACCTTAGTCATATAGGGTTTCAAAAATTATAAACGTCTTCTAATATAACATAAATCACATATTCACAAAATCATTTTTCAATACCATGATTATTTGTTCAATAAAACAGGGGATCCAAAAATCAACTTATCCTTAATACACTGACTCATTTAACTGAAAATTTAATGTTATAATAGCCATGGAATTATATAGTATAATGGTAGGTGATGCACCCTAATTTAACTGTTTTTGTGGGTTCAATTCATGTGGCCTTGCCGAATGCAACAGGTTGTCATCCATCCTATGTGTTATCCCTTTTCTAAAACAATATAATTTTTATAACCTTACTAATATATGAAAATTTAATGAAAAATAAACATAACATGTTTTAAACTCAGTTTTTATCTCATAACCTTAATTTTTCATATGAATAAGTAATAACCGATAATTAACTCAAAATAAATTTCTCATAAAATATAATTAATCACCTTAAAATTTCATAACATAAATCCCAAAAATGGTTTCAAAGACTTTACAAATATGAAAAACTAAAAATTATAACCCTATAACGTTATACCTAACTCTAAATAAGAGATCGTAATTTAAAAAGTTGTCTAAACCATTATATGATACCAAATATATGGACATGACCTCAAACATAACTTATTCTAGTGTTTTTTAAATAGAATTAATTCTCAAGGATATTTTTAGTTTAGTGTATTAGAGAATTAAGAAAATCTCTTACAATATAAATACATAAAATACAAGTGGACCCTATTACACAATATCAATTTCTTTCCACCCATGTAAACCATTAAAAACATGATTTCCTATCATGAAAAATATTCAATTCATTATTCTGTATATCTTATTTGTCTTTACCAATCATAATAACATTAAAAAAACAAAAAAAAATCGATGAGCAATAAAATATTCGTAAGGGGTATGAAGAAGATAATCCATTTGACTAGTGAAAACGAATAAAACATTTCCTTAGAAACATACCCTTGTACCAAGAGAAAGTGATCATCATTTCAAAAAGATCATTATATTACCTTTTAAAAATAAATTTATTTTCATGAAGACACATAATCTAGAATATCAAAGATAAGTACGTAACATGGGACATAGATAATATGAAATTCAATTACCATATTGTTGACTTCAATACATTTCACTCTTATAAATGGAATAACCATATCAACGACATCCCCACATGCCACTATTACAAATAAAATATCTACATGACCAACATTATAACATCCTAAAAGTATCAAAGTGATTAATAAATTAATTTTAATTTAAATATCTTTTATAAAACTAAGTGATTTTATCAAAATGATGTTTTTATTCATAATTTGATTCCTTTTTCAATGATTTCATATTTTAAATTAACTGATTAATAAAAAATTAATCAGGATTTTAAGAAAATAAATATATTAAACTTTTAAATGTTGTTAAATAAATTATTATAATAATATTTCAATTTTATTTGACATTCATAAATTATAAATAATTATTTTTGTTATAAGTGGTCTTATTATGGTTTCAATAATACTTAATTATAAAATTTTAATTAGTGTTTTAAACAAAACTTATATTAATTTTTAACTAAATATATTATTTTTTTATATTAAATGTAAAATGAGTTTTATTATATATATATGAATGATTTATAAATAATAATAATAATATATGATTCATAATATTAAAAATAAAATATAAATACTTTTAGATTTTTAAATATTTAATTTATTTTAATTGTTTTTTATTTTTATATTTTAAAATTATTACAAAATAAAAAAACAATTATATAGTCATCTTCCACCATCAACCTGAACCATGACACCACTGCTTCACTAGTTCTAGACCATCATTGGAGATTATCTTCTTCACCTATAAATTGAGTCACACCTATATCTCCCACTCATTATCGCCACTCTCTTACACCAAGTCGACACCAATAACCAATCACATGGCCAAACACTTTCATAGCTACATCATTGGATGACCAAGACATCGACATTGACCCCATCCTTGCCATCAGTTGATATCCAACTCCACTTCATCTTTCCTAGACAGATGTTCATGTCACAAACCATGGTATGATCCTTTTTATCGATTAAAAAAATGAGGGTTCGTGGAGGGTCAGTCATAGGGGCAACTCAAAAACTTATCCTACCCTGCATAAATTTATGTTTTACATTTATTGGAATGTAATATAAATGTATAAAAATGTATACTTGTGGTTCTATTTTGTGTCTTTTATTTTTTTAAAATAATAAAAATAACTCATATTCCCTTGGAAGCATTAAAAACCAATGGTTATTTTATAAATTCAGATAACCCCTCCCCTAGGGTTAGAGGACACTACACAAACCACTAATTTAGTTCATGTTCATAATAAAGAAGGATATTTCCTACCCACATCAGTTTCTACTATCAAGTAAGGGTTATTTACAATTTATATATTCTTCTAAATATTATAAAATCATCTAATGGTTAGTTTTATTTTGTGTATATTTTTAAAAATTTATATACATATAAAATTATATATTTATATACACCTATTTTATGAAATTATAAGTGAAGGATTTTGACCCAAATTT
The DNA here is from genome assembly GCA_963277665.1 of Viscum album. Classification (NCBI taxonomy): domain Eukaryota; kingdom Viridiplantae; phylum Streptophyta; class Magnoliopsida; order Santalales; family Viscaceae; genus Viscum; species Viscum album. The sequence goes on from OY728165.1 coordinate 2,106,341,516, forward strand.
TATTTATAACCCTCTAGTTATAAGGGTTTAATTTCTACATATCAATTTAAATTCCAATTTCAAATAAAAAAACATATATATGTGTATATATATATATGTATATTTATTTAGAATGTATATCTATCTAACTATACTAACTCTTTTTCAGAACATTTTATGTAAAGGATTAATTATTTTTATATTTGAATTTATATGTAAGGGTTTGATTTTAATTTTAATTTATCAAACTATGTTGTATTTACAATTATATATATATATGTGTGTGTGTGTGTTTGTGTTTATCTTATATATATATACTTTTTAAGTGAAATATATATATGATGTAAGGCCATTGTCTATTTTTTCCAATGGGTTCCATAATGTAATTAATCTTTCATTTTATGTTTAATTTATAGTGATTTATATATATATACATGTATGAAAATGTGTGTATATACATATGTATATCCATCAATTTATATTTATTTGATTTATGATTTAAAATGAATTAATCATTTATTATAAAATCTACATGCAATGATTTGAATTTTATTTTTTACCTATCATTTTATACTATCTTTTATATATAAATTTAATTATTATCATTTTATGTTCTAATTCTAAACAAAACATATCTATTCATGTTCACAAAGTCATTATAGAAACATGAATCACATAATTTTTATAAGATATGGTCATACTATATAATACATGACATATATTACATGCATTGGATTTTATTAATTCGATATATATGTGTGTTGAGATATAGGAAATTATATTTTTTTTAAAATGATAAAATGTTAATAATATTTTAGATATATATGATAAGTAGAGAAAATTAGTTACACTAGTTAATTATAATATTTCTTGTATATGTTATAAGTGTATATTATAGTCATTAAAATTTGATTTCAATGTTTTTAATGTTGAAAACCCAATTATTAGAGTATATATATGTAAATATTAAAATTATTTCATAAAATATGGCAGTTGAAAATTTTAAATATAGTAGTAAATTGGGGAGTGAACCCATCCCTCTTCAAGTGTCTAGGCCTAAGACAACCGTCCAAATTTACAATAACCTCTGTGTTTTTTTGATTTTTCTATTTTATTTATAGAAAAATTAATGGAATTGTATAAAATAATATTTTAACATAATTAATATTCCATGCAATGTAGTATTTGATGATGTATGTTATTTTCTATATTTATTTTGAATCGTATTTCTACATGTGTCCTCAAATGTATTTCTAAATTATTATTTAAAAATTATTTATAAAATATTTTAAAATACTCATTTAGGGAAACATAATTACTCCCCATACGTTTTTAATTTATCTTCCATATATTTAGTGGTTTAATTTATGATGTCTATTTCGTTGAAGAAGAATAATGAAAGAAGAATTTTATTTATTTTTTTCAGTATAGTTTTATTAAGATGTAAGGCATGTATCTAATTCTCCAAAACCTATATAGTTAAAATATTATGGTATTTAATAAATGTTGTGTATTAGTTTAGTTTATTTTATAAAACAATATAAAAAACATTTATTTATACTGATTCCATAAATTTGGGCTAGTTTTTTTATAGTTAGTATCGTAGAAATGGTTTAGACAACATTAGAGATTAAATGTTTTTATCTAGGTGGTAAACTGTAGGTTTTTATCAGTATAATTTTTCATTATTCCTAATATGGGAATTCATAATTTTCTACAGTTCTATGAGTGAATTGCTAGGACAAAATTCTTTTTTAGGGGGAAGAGTAAAACATCCAAAAATTGTCAATGTGAATAATAAATAAATTATAATTTCAATAAATCTTATAAAACTAAGTGACTTTATCAAAATGAGTTTTATTATTTTGATTTGATCTATTTTTCAATGTTATCATTTTCTGAAATACATGATTAATAATGAAATTAAGTATTCCATTATGAAATAAATATATATATTTAAAATATTTTTAAACAAATAATTATAAACATATTTAAAATTTAATTAATATTCCATAACTATAAATTAATTTTTTAATATGAGTTAATATTTTGTTTAAAAGAATAATTTATTCTAAAATATTAATTTGTGTTTTTAAACAAAAACATTATTTAAATTTCAACTAAAATAATTATGTTTCTATATTTTAAGTAATTTGTGTTTCATTATATATATATATATATATCTCTATAAATGATTTATAAATAATAATAATTAAAGATGATTCATATTAAAATAAATAAAATATGAATACTTTTGGGTTTCTGAATATTTTATTTTAGATATATATAATTTATTTTAATAAAAAATTACTAAAAAAAGAATAAAGAAATAAGGCCATCTACCTCAAGAAACTCACACCTTGATAGTGCCGCTTCACTAGTATCAGACCATCACCAATAATCTTCTTCTTCCCCAGTAAATCGAGTCATTCTTATGTCTCCAACACATTATCGTCACTGTCTAAGACTAGGTTGACACTAATAACTGATCATTTTACAACCCACCATCGAATCCTTATCCCCACATGAACATGACCGCTTCGTCGACCCTTGACTCACCATTGATTTATTTACAACTCCACCACGACTTTCACTAACCATCGATGTGGACCCAAATCATGGTAGTGTATTTTTCATTGGTTGGAAAATTGTGGGATCGGGGAGTATGAGTCATAGGGTTAACTGAATCCCATGTCATCACCTTGTCAAATTTTATTTTGACATTAACTATAAATAAATAAATAAAAATTATACCCATGGTTGTTTTTTCATCATTTTTTTGTTTTAAAAAAATAAAAAATTACCTCAAATTCTCTCGGATGTTATGGGAACGTACGTTTTTTTAAAAAAATTTAGAACTTGTACATTATGGTTATAATAAATTTTCCAAAAAACATATTTTGTTCAAGTTCATAAGAAGGAAGGATATTTCTTCCCCACTTCCATTTCCACTATCAAGTAAGGGTTATTTTTGTTTTACAATTTATATCATATTCTAAATTTTATAAAATCATGTCAGTGTTAGTTTTATTTTTTGTCTGTTTTATAATGTTATACACATATATATCTAATTATATATTTATATGTAACTATTTTATGAAATTATAGTGGAAGGGTTCTGGATTAAATTTTATTTCTAAGCCTACAGTTGTAAGGGATTAATTTATTTTTCTCAGTTTATTTTTAAATTTTAAATGCATATACATACATTTTTATATCTACATATATGTATATATGTATATCTATCTATATTTCCTCAATCATATCCCTATCACATGATATAACAAATTAATTATTTTTATGTTCTAATTTATATTTAATTGTGTAATTTTTTTTCAATTGATCAAACTATGTTAGATTTACAATGTTATATACATATTTGTATATATATATATACATTTGTTTTAAACTATATGATCTATGGAGATTTTTTATTTTCCATCAACAATTTTGATCCTATATTGAATATTTTAATTAATTTTTAATTTAAAATTATATATATATATATATATATTTCTCTGTGTGTATGTGTATGTTTGTGTTTGTGTGTGTATACATATTTATATCGATCTATTTATATTTATATTTTTTAAGAATAAAAATTAATTAATCATTAATTTTGAAATCCACATTCAATGATTTCAATTAGTTTTTAACCTATGATTTTATATGTATATTTTATATATAAATGATAATTGTTATCATTTTATGTGCTAATTCTAAATAAAACCTATCATTTCATGTGCACAATGTCTTTATACATACATGAATGTCATAATTCGGATATGATATTTTCATAATCTATAATAAATGACATATATTTCATGAATTATATTTTTTTATTTCATATATGTGTGTGTTGAATTATATTTACCTTGGCCATTATTTTGTAATGGGTTAAATGAGAGAATATTAATAACATTCTACGTATGTATGGACAGTTGCAAAAATCAGTTACTCTAATTTATAAGATCAATTAATAATTAAGTTATAAGTGTAAATTTAATTTATTTACATATATTTTTATGTTTATTATGTGTAATACCATATAAATAAATCATTATATAATACAATATTAAGATGTTTTCAAAAAAGTAAGCACTTAAAATTTGTAAATATTGTATTGAATTGTGGAGTAAACTCATCCTATTTTAAGAGGGTATTCCCAAGAAAAACATTAATGTTTCATGTAGCCTCATTGTTTTTTTAATAATCTTGTATATTGTTTTCATAGAAATAACTGGATACAAATAAGGTAATCATTGAGCATAATTAATTTTATCGGCAATGTAGGATTTTAGGGCGTAAGTAATTTCAATGATCCCTAAAAATAATATTTTTAATTTTATTATTGATAATATATTCAAATGAATTCATTAAAAGTATTTATCAATGAATTTAAAACCCCCTTACTGTGAATGAAAATTTCTCACCTTATGTTTTTTCTTTATTTATCACTAGTTTTGTAGATTACTTTGTGATGAGTATTTCATTGAAGAATTTTCACGCTCATATACATTTCTTTATTTTTTTCAATACAGTTTTATTAAAATATAATTCATGTTCCTAATTTTATAAAACCTTGATAGGTAAATCATTCTTATATGTAATAAATACTGTCTATATATTTAGTTTCTTTTATATAAAAAAATGAGAGACCATTTCTTTGAGTTATGTTCGAAAGAACATGCTTGAGGAATTATAGACTACTATACATGTCTCTATTAAAATTAAATATCAATATGTTAATCTTCTATACCCAATGTATTGAAGTTTATATCCTAAACACTAATCCCTTGTTTTTCATGTAACCAACTATCCAATGTCCAAGTACCATTATATAGTCATAACACGTAAAATATTTCTATTTTCAATATTTCACTCATTAAATTATATTTGAACACATAAAACTATTTCCTGTTATTGAAAAAAACAATCTATTTTCAAAACCCATTTGAAACATTTAAAAATAAATGTTTATTCAATGTGTCCCATACCATTTTGAAACATTTGAGTGAAAATTTAAAATTATCAATTTAAACCATTCTTATTAATAAAAGTAAATAAATAAAAATAATTTTCAAAACATTAACATGAAATAAAAGGACTTTTATGATTAAATATTTTAACCATTTAAAACATGTTTTTAGTTAATGAGTCCCATACAGTTAGTCGAACACATCATGTACAATCATTATATTCCTTTCCTTTAGATGCTCCCTTTTATTAACAACTTAACACTTAGAAGGAGGGTGTAATGAAAAAAATAAGGCCTCAAGAATATGGTGAAGGATTCTATGATGGGATTTTAGTAAATATTGGATTAACAAAAATGGTTTTTATGTGCCATGAAATAATAGGAAGTATTTTATTTTTACATGATAGAGGAACAGAACTCTTGGAATTTTTAAAAATATTAAATTCTTATAAATTATTTTTTAAAAAAATTTGAAGAAAATAATTTATTTTGAAAATTGGATTTCTATGGTTTGAAATATAATCATTCAATGAAGATTTGGAATGTTTTGAATATTTATTTAAACATTATATTTTTGTTTTAACCCTTTAAACTCTTACAATTTAATTAAGTAATTTGAAAATGAAGGGTCAATATAATTTGATATCATTCCAAATGACCAATATAAATGTAATTTATGAAATTTTATAAAAATTATTACTAGTTGGAAGAATATTTTTTAAGAAATTATTTTTCCTTTAATTTAATTTATATTTTAAAATACCATAACTTTCAATTTTGACACTATTCCTTTCACGACTTTTTCAAAACATCACAACATTAATATATAGTAGAACCAATACTTTTAACACATAATTAAAATAAAAAATTCATGAAAAAACTCATGGATGAATGAAATTACATGAACTTATATTTATAATAATATTCCTAATAACATTTATTTTAATTTTCTATTAATGATACAATTACTACCTAATCATTATGCCACCACTTTATTTTATTAATTATTTTCTAAAAATTAGAAATATATTTTTCATAAGGTAAGTAATCATTTTATTTTTATAAATACTATTTATATTTAAAGATATAACTTAAATGATCCCATATTAAAATTGTTATAGTTTTGAGAGAGATGATTATGAAAAATTGTCTTTAAAATAAAATATTATAAATGTAAAAAACAAAGCCAAGTGGTTGCTAAATTCCTTATTTTGGGAAAAAAAATTGTATTTTTTGATAATAACTGTTGGTCGCAGTGGACACTCAAGAGCGGAGGGGGTGAATTGAGTTCCAATTAATATTTCTGTTAATATATTTTCATTTAAAATCACCCAAATTATTATACAAGTTAAACTGTAGTGAATTTTTAAAACTTTAAAGGTTCATTTATATTCTCAAACAATTGATCAGTTCTCAGTTAATCTAATCAGAAGATTAAATTATCTTTTGAAAATAACCTACTAATTTACAATAGATACAAACACTTTATAGATTAACTATCAAAGTAAATTTAAAATAGATTTTTATTTCAAATTAATACGCAATGGAATATAAATTAGATACTGCATATTTTGATCTTAAACTAAAAATGCACAGCAGATATAACCAAGAGGTTCAGTCTCAAGCCGAGACATAGTCCTCTAAAATTTATATATATAATTGATCCACACCCTGGATCGGGGTTCGAAATAGTACAAGACTGTCCAGGCCATGCAGGGACCTCTACCACTGTTCTTCGTGGGAATCAAAAATAAAGACCATGCCACACAAGGACCTCTTCCACAGTTGTCATGGGTAAACAAGAGTAAGGAGTTTTGGTGTGAGGATTTTGATATCCTCCAGTTCAGCACATGAGATAGTGTGTGTGTAAAATGAACAGGATAAACAAACTGCTCGAAAGTAAATAATAAATCACTTAGAGATAGTATATGGAATATTAGAAAGATCTAGTGATTGGCAGTGCAACTTTGGACTTGTTGGATTTAAGAGAAATGCTTCTGAGTCCTTCTTTGGTTTTTCTGTTGAAATACAGAGTGTCATGGTTCAACTTTTGTTTCTCTAGGAGAGAATATTTTCTCTTGGCTCTAGAGTACTTCGTGAGTTCTTCAGTATTGTAGGATTTCATGTGTGGAAATTCTTTTAGGATCGTGCAATGTGTTCTTTACAGTTGTGCTCAGGATTGTTCTTCGGTTCAGTACGGAGTTCGCGTGTATTGTAGTATCTGTGTCGAGACGTGTCAAGCACTAGCCTCTCCTCTACTGCAACTCAATCTTCTTTATATTCCATGATCTCCGGTAATAGGAATGATTTCCTTTCCATAGGTACAGTGTATAGTTTCTTGAGAGACCAACAACTATAATTAAATTAGATTAATTTCATTAAAAACATCCAATATGACAGTTAGTATTATTTAAATAATATTGACAAAAAGGTTAAGAAATGGTGTCACTGTGATTATGTAAATGGTGTCTCCAAGAACCTGTGTTTCCTTCATGGTATGTGCTCCACTGTGTTTCCATGTCATGGTGTCTAGATCACGGTGTCTGAGCCACGATGTGTTCTTCACGGTGTCTGGGTCCCACTGTGTCCTTCACGATGTTTGGGTCACGACTTCAGTCTTACTGTGTCGGTCTTTTACGTTGTCTGAATAATTATACAATTAATTATATTCAAACATAAACACTAATATGCAGAATATGAATTAGTCTTAACCATTTTCATGTAAGAGAACTTGAAACTTAAATACAAGGGAATTATAAGATAAGTGAGAGTTGTGATCATGCAAATGATTTGTAAATAATAATGAATATAATAGATAATAATAATATTTTCAATCATTAAAACATGATGTGTAATTATTATTGAGATTTTTTATCATTAAAATATGATGTGTAATTATTATTGTTATTTTTGATCATTAAAACATGATTAATACATGAGGATTCCAACAATCTCACCCTTTTTGATCACCACAAATCATGTATAGTTAAAATAGAAAGGAAATGAAACATTTGAGAAAATAACATATATAATAAGAATAGATAAAATACTTTTCACTGTTTTCTCCCCCTTTTGGGATTATCAAAAAGTACAGAGAAGGGATTGAAACACTGCATTTTTCATTAAGAAGGTTCATAATAAAACATACAGGAGAAATACAAACAATAAACAACAAAATACATCCCATATAAAATTAAGAAACTTTGGGAGGCATCATAGATTGCCTTTATCATGGCCTTTATTAGAAGGAGTTGTAGCTGATGTAGAAGAAGGCATGGAGTTAGTAGATAAAGTAGGTAAAGGTAGACCTTCAAATATGGAGTGATCCAAAGTAGGAGCTATAGAAGATATAGTCAGTGGTTGAACAATAATAACTGGTCTGATCTGAGAAAGATCTTGGCTAGCTGACATGGTAGTTGAGGCTAGGGCAGGTAAACCAGGTCTAAGGGGTATAACAGCCGGAGAAACTATAGTAGTACTCTACACATGAAGATACAACTTCAAAAGATTGATGCAATCAGTAATTATTTCTCCACCATATTTCATAGCCTTTTCAAAATAATTCTTATTTTCAATGAATTGGTCCAACAATTTGGTGAACTCTGTAAGCTTATGAACTTGATCTTTAAAAGCTTGAGTCACTGGAGGGATTTTCAAATTCTCCTCGAGATACTTACAGTGATTTGTCATGTCACTTTTAGAGAAATTCCGACTGAGATAAAATTCTCTCTTCTTGGTGATCTCCTGTTGAGCATCATTGGAAATCATTGAATGAATTCTAATTAGGTCCAAATCTTGATCACTGTTCTTAACCAATTATGAAAAAGGGGACTGATCTAAACCACTAAGGGAATTCTGAATTTATTCCTTGATTATGGATCTCAGTAGAGAATTATCCAAAGAGGGAGCAGAAGTCTGACCAGAGGGAGTAGAATACTTGGCAGCTTCGATGAGAACTTTGAGCTATTTCAAAACTTTTTACAAACATACAGTGTACTCAACTGTGAGATTATTCATATTTTCAACAATCTCTCTCATGCGTTGCAGCAACTTGGTGTGTCTTACACCAATCTTCTCATCAAACGATAACAGATAAGGATGCACTTGAGGCACAATATCTCTATAATGGTTGGAAACATCTGGTTCATGAGAAGCAGCAATAGGTGTCGGAGTAGAAACAGAAGCAGGCTCGGATCTTGAAGACAGTTCTCTTTGAATATTTTCCATCAAAACATTCAAATTTTCAACATCAGCACTTATCAACTTATTTTCAACTCTGAATTCTTGTATTTCTCAGATCATCCTTTGTTGAATATGCAGAATGATGTTTCCCAAAAGAATCGAGGCATCTTCTTGACGTATTTGAGTTACTGGATGAGGTTGAGAGGATATAATCTTCTCAATTCCATCCAAGATAGTCTGTCCAAAGACTTTCAAGTCATCCTTAGTTATATATGATTTTTTCTTGGATAAGAGAGTATATGATGGTAGTGGTACAGGTTCTGATCCAGATTGTGGTTGTGGTTCAGAATTAGTTTCAGTTTTAGATTTAGATAGAGTTTTATGTTCTAGTTCTTCTTCTAGGTGAGATACAAAATTCAGTTGAAACAAAAAAGAGAGATCTATAGTAGTTGCAGTCACATGCTGTGATTCACTCACATTATAAAAACTTTGAAACTCACACCGAGTGTACACATAATATGTGACTGTTTGTTGATAGGTTTCTACAGGTCTGGCTTCATCAATCTCAAGGTTTTGAGTTGCCTCCCACTCAAAATGTGATTCCATTTCATATTCTTTATGCTCTGGAATTGGATTAAGATCCGCAAGATCACCTCCAATATCTTCAGCAAATTCTTGCCTTTCCAGCTAAAAGGAAATTTCCATCCTCTCATCAGAAGAGGGTATGTACTCAGGAACCAACTGTTCCACTAGTTGTGCATCTAGACTTTCTTCTTTTTCAATTGGGAGATTCCCTTGATTTACATTTTTCTAAATAGGGATTTCTCACAAATCAGCTTCTTCGAGGACTGAAAGGTCTTCTTCACCACCAGAATCTTCCATTTCTTGCTACTCTAAAATAGGAAAATTCAAATCTCTTGTTGCCTCAGGTTTAATTTCCTAATCAACATCATCTCTAGAAGCAAGAGTTTCTTCTCTAAAAACAACAGAAACTTCTTCTCTAGAAGGTATTTGAGCAGGAACATCAGCAGCCACAACAGTCCATTTTTTCTCAACAGGAGCTGCTTTCTCTTGAGGTATTTCAGCCTCTTATTCCTATTCTTCCTCTTCTTAGTACTTACCCATTTCATCTGGTTCCAAACTAGGATCAGTTATATTCTTTTTCCATCTAGGATAATCAACATGATTATACTTCTTATAAAGTTGATCATTATCCTCATCCCACTGCTTCTTCTAGGGGTTTCAATTAATCTTCATCCTTCTGATGATCGGCTTGGATAAATAGAAATCAATATCCTATAGCTTTTCTTCTTTCAGTCCAACTACTTTATTGGAAACTAACATGGATGAAATAATCCTTGAGTTAAACAAGGAGGTGGATTTGGAAGTGACATTAATGAACTCACATATATGTTTAATGACATATTTTCAAAGAATGGTCTTATGGAAATTCTTCAACAGGTGAATCAGGAACACATCCTGATACTTAATCACATCAAAATCTCCTTTTCATTGACTAATCAAATTCTGATCAAATTTGAACAACAGTCTGGTCTCCCCGTCCAATTAAGCTGCTATGGCCCGTCGCTTGGTGCCATTTCAAGTCAAGATCTCTAGTGCATTTTACAGATCAAATATGTCTGTTGTTGAAGGAGGGTCTCTCTGGAAATCATCACAAATCCCTTCATGAGGAATTCTCAGGCATGCAGCCCATAACCTTAAAGAGAATGAACACTTTTGTCCATCGATCCAGCTTTTCTCCATAAAAATTTCTCCAACATCAAAGGAAAACTTTACATACTGGTAAAAATGAGATACCAATATCGGGTATATAGGTCTATCTTTTCTAGAAAACCATTCGATCCATCCTTGTTCTCTTAAGACTTTTAGAACCAAAGACTTATTAGATAGCATCCATTCAGGGAAAATCTCATTTTCAGGTACTATAGTACGGCTTACTATGTTCGGATTTAGAGGTGCTTCGAGTGAAATCTTTAGTGCTATTTTCTGTTTCTTCATGTGGAGCTTCTCAGATGAGGGTGAAGATGGACGTTTCATCCTGGGCATCCACTGAAGATTCAAGTGAGAGATAAGGATAGAAGGTTTTCAAGGTAAAGAGGGTTCGAGAGAGTGAGCAGGAGAGATCTCGGGTAAGGAATCGAGTAAAAACCCTTATGTTTTATCATTTGGGAATGTCAAGCGTCATAAAAACAAAAACGCAGGAAAGTAATCAGTGGTGAAATAAAAATTACTGTTATGCAGGTTAAAATAAATATATAAATACTCTTTGCAGTGTGAACGTGAGTAGGCGTTTTGGGGTGATGAAAAATAGTCGTCATGGTGAGACAGTTGGTGGTCGTCACGTTTAGACGGTGACCATTCTGTGCAGTCACAGTGAGATAGTGAGGTGACAGACCATGAACAATAGATGTTAACTGTGAGACTGTAAACAGGAAATAGTAACTGAGAAACAGTGAACATGAAACCGTAAAGTAATAAAGTAAAAATAGCAAACAGTAAGATCTGTAAGATGTCTACTTATGGTTAATCATACCATAATCATGTATGATGTATTCTAATCTCTCAGAATTTAATGGTTTAGAGAATATATCAGTAAGATGATATTCAGTACCAATGAATTCTAAAGTGATATCTCCTATTTGGTTATGATCCCTCAAAATGTGATGTCTTACATCAATATGTTTTGTCCTAGAATGTGAAACAAGATTATTTGAAATGTTAATATCACTTGTGTTTTCACAATTTATTGGGACATGTATGAATTGATATCCATAGTCTAGTAATGTGTGTTTTTTCCACAAAATTTGTTCACAACAACTGCCAGCAGCTATGTATTCATCTTCTGCAGTAGATAATGCCACAAAATTTTGTTTCATACTACACCATGATACTAGTGACTTGCCTAAAAGGTGACATGTTCCAGAGGTTCTTTTTCAATCTAACTTACATCCAGAAAAATCAGAATCAAAATAAATAACTAGTTCAAATTAATGTTCTTTTGGATAGAACAATCCTAAATTGGGAGTATTCTTGAGGTATTTGAAAATTATCTTGATAGCATTTAAATGCAACTCTTTAGGGTTTGTTTGAAAACGAGCACACACACACACTAAACATAATATCAGGGCTACCAGCAGTCAAGTAGAGTAGACTTCAAATAATTCCTTATTAAGTGGTTTGATCAACAAATTTTTCATTTTCATCAAGCTCCAAAATAGATTTGGTACTCATGGGAGTGTAAAAACTTTTTGCGCTATCCAATCCAAAATGTTTTAAAAGATCTCTAGTATATTTAACTAGAGTTAATATAATTCCATCATTGTTTTGAATGATTTTAAATCCAAGAAAGAATTTATGTTCATCCATTAAACTCATCTCAATTTCATTTTGCATCATTTTATAAAAATCAGTACATAAATAAGTTTTTGAAGATCCAAAAATAATATCATCTACATAATTTTGTACAACTAAAACATCTATAGAAATTTGTTTTATAAAAAGGGTAGGACTAGTTATACCTTTTGTGAAACTATTAGTGATAATAAAAGTACTTAATCTGGCATACCAAGCTCTTAGAGCATACTTTAAACCATATAATGCTTGTGATAATTTGAAAATATGATTTGGAAAATGAGGGTTTGTAAATCCAGGTAGTTGTTCATCAAAAACATCCCCAGCTATATACCCATTTAAGAAATCACTCTCGACATCCATTTTATATAGTTTGAAATTTAGATGTGCAACATAAGAATGTAAGATCCTAATGGCTTCTAGTCTGGATACTGGAGAAAAAGTCTCCTCATAGTCAATTTCTTCTTCTTGACTATAGCCTTGTGCAACTAACGTAGCTTTGTTTCTAACTATATTTCCAGATTCATCTACTTTATTTCTAAACACCCATTTTGTGCCGATGGTGAAAGTGTCCTTAAGTCTTTCTACTAGTTTCCAAACATTATTTCTTTCAAACTGATTATGTTCTTCTTGCATAGAAATTACCCAACATTCATCATTAATATCATTATCAATGTTTTTAGGTTCAAGTTGTGGTAAGAAGGCATGATGTTCAACCTAATTTCTAAGAGAAGCTCTAGTTTGTGTCCCTCTATCAAGATTACCAACAACAACATCTAAAATATTTTTCTTTATAATCAGAGTTTATCTAGTAAAGGTAGGGCTATAAATTTCATGTTCTTCTCTAGGTTTGGGTTCTATAGGAGCAGATTCAAAAAAATTTAAGAACTGGTTGTCTTTATAGCAGGTTCATTGATTTTATCATTATGGTTCGGAACAGATAAATCTTTTTCAAGATTTTCAAGAGATTCCTTAGTATCATGTGGGTCAGTTTCATCAAATTTTATGTGAATAGATTCTTCCACACACTTGGTTCTCTTATTGAAAACACTATTGGCTTTGCTAGTTAAATAATATCCTAAAAATATTCCTTCATCACTCTTAAAAGAAAACTTATCCATATTATCCTTGGTATTAAGAATAAATAATTTGCAACCAATGAAATTAAAGTAATTAACCTTAGGCTTTATATTATTCCATAGTTCATAAGGGGTCTTCTGGAGAACAGGTCTGACTAAGACTCTATTGATGATATAACAAGTTGTATTTACAGCTCCGGCCCAAAAGTAAATAGGCAGGTCATACTCATTTAGCATGGTTCTTTCTATTTCCTGAAGGGTTCTATTCCTTCTTTCTACTACACCATTCTGCTGAGGAGTCCTAGGAGCAGAAAAGTTGTGACTATAGCCATTTTGTGAGAAATAAGATTCAAACTCTTGATTTTCAAACTCATGGCCATGATCACTTCTCAGGGTTTTAAAATTAAGTCCATTTTGGTTTTCTACAGACATGGAGTATTTAATAATGTAAGAACAAGCTTCACTTTTTTGATCTAAGATATATACCCATGTATATCTAGAAATGTCATCTATTAATACATATACATAGTGTTTCCCATTTATGCTATAAACTCTAGATGGTCCAAACATGTCCATGTGAACTAACTCGAGAGGTTGAGAAGTGGAAACTTCTTTCTTTGATTTCAACGATATTTTGTGTTGTTTTCCCTTTTTACAGGGATTACAAACTTTGTCATTTGGAAACTCAAGTATGGGTAAGTATCTAACCAGCTTATTCCTATTTATTTTTCTATGTGAGTGTATATTGCAGTGTCCTAATATCCTATTCCGTAACCAATAATCTATATGAAAATCATTTCAACAAGTAACATTTTTCATAGGTATGGAATTTAGATCAATAGCATAAACATTTTCATTTCTTAAAGTAGAAAATATTAAAACAATATTAGAATTAAAAACATCACAATAAATATTTTCAAATTTAATATTAAATCCATCATCACATAATTGATATGTACATAACAATTTATATTTTAATCCATCAAAAAATAAAACTTTATTAATTAAAACTGAGTTAGTCTTACCAATTTGGCTTAGGCCGATGATTTTTCAATTATAATTATCACCAAAGGTGACATGGACTCCATCAACCTTGATTATGCTCTTGAAGACTGAGTAATCCCCAGATATATGTCTTGAAAATCTACTGTCCAAATACCATGTCTTCTTGTGGGAACTCTTCAAATAGGTTTCCTACAAAACAGATTTAGATGGGAAATGACTTTGGTACCTAGATCTTCTTGGGTCCAGACAGGTTAGCAATCACTGATTTTGGTTCCCAAATTTGTCTTATGGGTTTCATATAATTTACAGAATCAAAATATTTTTAAAGATAAAATCTATATGATCTATAAATCTGTGAATAACTAGTTGAATCATATGAATTTCCAGAACTTGAACTAGCATATTTTTGTCCAGATTTAGGAATAAATTGATTTTTAGTGAATTGACTATTCCCAGGTTGGTATCCCAAACCAGTAGTGTATTTTGGTGCAACTTTCTTTCCTAAAATTTGAGTAAGTGTATATTTTCCCTTTTTCAATTTTTTTACGTCCTTTATTAGTTGCTCATTAGACATTTCCAATTCTGTATTTTTCTTTTAACAGTTGAGCATTCTTTTTTTTCTATAGAACGACAGGATTTAAAATTCGTAGTGAGAGCATGTTGTTTCTTTAATGACTTATATTTTTCTTTAAGTTCATTGTATGTTTCCTCCAACATGTTACAGTATTCAGACAATTCATCATTAGACATATCTTCAGAATCAGAATCATATTATGCACTATCTCCAAAATAATAGGAATTTAAAACAGGAGTATTTATGGTTACCTCAGATGTGTTGGTCATGAAACACATGTTTGAATGATTATTTTCATAATCATAAATTTAATATTCACTTATGATGTCTTATGAAGAAATCCAAGTTGATTTAATAGATTTCTTGTACTTATTGTCCTTATAATCATGTTTCTTTTTGAATTTTAATTTTGGAAAGTCAGCCTTGATGTGTCCATTCCTCTTGCATTCATTGCAGACTATATCATCTCCCTTATCAGATTTCTTCTAGTCCTTCTTCCAGTGACCCTTGTTGTCATACATTCCTTTGTAATTTGTTCTTCTGAAGAATTTCTTCTTCCTATAGAACTTCTTAAATCTCCTGGCTATTTGATCCATCTTAGCATCACTTTCTGAATCCGAATTTTTTCTGGTTGAACATTCAGTAGGTACATGTTTTTTGCCTCGTCTTTGATCATTGAAGCAGTAGACTTGAAATCCACAAATTATCTCTTGGGTTCATCATCATCTTCCTTGTTTAATTTAATTTCTTCCTCATACATCATTAATTTACCAATAATCTCTTTGACAGGAAGAGCTCCAATGTCACATGATTCACTGATTGAAACAGAAGTGCCTCTCCATCTATCTGGAAAACATCTCGGTATCCTCAAGATTTGTTCCTTTGCTGGAATAGACTTTCCATGTGAACTCATTTTATTTACTATCTCATTGAACCTAAAATAAATATCAGAAATAGGTTAATAACTTTTCATTTTAAAATTATAATATTTAATAGTATAAGTATTTAATCTCATTTCGTTAACATTAGTTGTTCCCTCATGAGAAACACCGACAGTTTCCTAAATTTCATAAGCTGTTTTACAGGTAGATATTCTATTGAATTCCTCATCAACTAATGCTCAATACAAAGAATTCATAGCTTTATAGTTATTATTGAAAGCTACTTTAGTAGGTTCATACCAAGTAGTTCTTTCAGTTTATGGAATTTTATATTGAGATTCTATAGCAGTCCAAATATCAAAACCCATACTTTCTAAATGAATTTTCATTTTATGTTTCCATTGAGCATAGTTTGTACCACTAATGAAAGGTGGAATGTTTGTAGCATCACCTTCTATTTTATTTTCCATAGATATAATTTAGAGAATAAATTTAAAGAGATAAAATTTAGATCTAACAGAAATATAAGATCTTTAAAGATGAAATTAAAATCACAGTTGAAAAACAGAATGTTTTGAAAACTTGTATTAATAAAAGAAACTTCTGGTACCAAATGTTGGTCGGAGTGGACACTCAAGAGGGGGGGTGAATTGAGTTCCAATTAACATTTCTGTTAAAATATTTTCTATTAAAATCACCCAAATTATAAAACAAATTAAACTATAGTGAATTTTTAAAATTGTAAAGGTTCAATTAGATTCTCAAAAGATTTATTAGTTTTCAGTTAATCTAATCAGAAGATTAAATTATATTTTGAAAATAACCTACTGATTTTCAATAGATACAAACACTTTCTATATTAACTATCAAAGTAACATTAAAACAGATTTGTATATCAAAGTAATAAGTAGCAGAATATAAATTAGATACTGTATATTCAGAACATAAACCAAAAATTCATTGAAGATATAACCAAGAGGTTCAGTCTCAAGCCGAGACTTAGTCCTCTCAAATTTATATATATAATTGATCCACACCCTGGATCGGGGTTAGAAACAGTACAAGACTGTCCAGGCCACGTAGGGACCTCTACCACTGTTCTTCTTGGGAAACAAAAATAATGACAAGGCCACACAAGGACCTCTTCCAGAGTTGTCGTGGGTAAACAAAAGTAAGGAGTTTTAGTGTAAGGATTGTGATATCCTCCAGTTTAGCACAAGAGACAGTGTGTGTGTAAAATGAACAGGATACACACATTGCTCGAAAGTAAATAATAAATCACTTAGGTGTAGTATATGGACATTTAGAAAGCTCTAGTGATTGGAAGTGCAGATCTGGACTTGTTGGATTCAGCAGAAATGTTTCTGAGTCCTCTGGTTTTTCTGTTGAAAAACAGAGCGTCGTGGTTCATCATTTGTTTCTCCAGGAGATAAGATGTTCCCTTGACTCTAGATTACTTCGCGTGTTCTTCAGTAATGTAGTATTTCATGAATGAAACTTTATTGAGGATCGTGCAATGTGTTCTTCAAAGTTGTGCTCAGGATTTTTCTTCGGTTCGGTACAGAGATCGCGTGTATTGAAGTATTTGTGTCGAGACGTGTCAAGCGTGAGTTGTGATCATGGTGTGAGGATTACTATGTCTATCTTTCACGGTGTCTGAATACATATACAATTAATTATATTCAAACCTAAACAGTAATATGAAGAATATGGATTAAGCTTAACCGTTATCATATAAGAGAATGTGAAACATAAATAGACGTGTTTGATAAGATAAGTGAGAGTTGTGATCATGAAAAAGATTTTTTAATAATAATTAGTTTAATTGAAAGTAATAAGATTTTCAATCATTAAAATGTGATGGGTAATTATTATTCAGATTTTTTATCATTAAAACATGATGTATAATTATTATTGAGATTTGTGATCATTAAAACATGATTAAAACATGAGGATTCCAACAATAACTTGTCCAATTACATTAGTAAAAAATATCAAAAATATAATTTTCTTTAAATAGATAACCATTAAAGGGATAATCAATTTATTACACCAATCTTTATAAATTTTCGTAAACAAAAATGGTTAACATTCAATATGATGTTACCTAAAATGAATAATCCTAAAAAATTATTTAGTAATACTCAATTTTCAAACTAAATCATTCCATAAATGAAGAAACCAATATCACAAATGACCTTGAATTTTTTCATTATTTTAAACTCAATGATCATCACATATTGTTTATCTTATAGGTCCATAAATGTAATGACTTTGGATTGGATAACATTAATCACCTAATCACAAAATCACTATGGAATCCTATGTTTATCAAAATGATAAAATATATGCTCCCAAATATAAATAATAATTATCTTTCTGAAAGTTTGAGTAAAAATTATGTTATACTAACTAGGACATCACATTGTAAAATGACAAGAATTTCACCCATGTTGCACATCATCTATGGGATTGATCCATAGTGCCTTTCCAAATGTAACGGGTTGTTACATATAATTCAGGCCATCCTTTTTCCAAAAATTATATAAGTATAACATTCCTATAAATATGAATATAATCCATAAAAATAAACATGATCATAAAAGATAAAATAAGTGATAATGCTTCTAAATTCAATTAAATTTTTTTCCAAACATAACCTCTTAATATTATTAGTGTATGGAAGACTATTATAATAACCTCAGATGGAAACATCATAATTCAAAATTTTATTGAAAACCTGTTATGATACCAGCTATAAAAGCCCCAAATTAGTATTCTTGGATCTGGTGGGAAAGACATTATATTACCATTTTTAGATATGATATTGATGAATGCGACCCAGTTTTTAGCATATAAAACATTCCCCATAATATCCATATATTATATCACATACATTCCTATAGACCTTTTAGGTTTAGAGTTTTATAGAATTAGGTTAAACTCTAAAAACAAGGATTCACAAATAAAATATCTTATAAATATCAACATCATCTACCACTAAACCCAATTTTTATATTCCATATTAATTCGTAATCATCACTCACAAATAACATCTTATCAGAAACCATTCTAGAAATAAATCAATCAATCAGAATTCTCTATAACATGGGGAATATAAAAATCGGAATGGTGATCTAAAATTCTATGTAAGGGTGAACATAAGAGTTATAAATTGAATTTCATTAGTGATATTTGTGTAAAAATAAGGTTATGTGATATAATAAAAGTTAATGAGGATTATATAAGAATATACATACCCTTAAATACATGGATCCTCAGTAATGAAACATGGCATAATGATATATCAACGGAAGGATTAATAAAAATCAATAATAGTAAGCCAATTGATTTTAATATAAATCTTGAGAATCATTAAAAAGAATAAATATCAAAATCAAAATTTATTGGTATCATTAGAAAGTTATCATTATATCCCATTTTAGACCCATATAAGAAAGAACTACATTTCGGTTAAATCCATTGGTGAAAACCTCCTATAACTTCATCCTAATTCATTGTAATGATAATGAACAATCACCTTTCAATTGGTGTGGTATAATGGTAATAAATGAAAATATTAGCTATATATGGATCACCCAACACTATCCAAGTGAACCCATCATATAATATATATAGGGATCAAACAAAATATTCTTGGAGCACCCATGGTATATGTTATATTTGAATCACAAATGAGATATAATGGGGCTTAACCCATCATATATGCTACACCCTAACCACCCATTCATTGACATTAATGTCTATGTACCATTCATGAATGAATCACATAAAATTATTCACTTATCATACATTAAAAAAAATTCAATTTTCAATAATATGTCAATTAACCTATTGATATGCAATGAGTTCAATGACAATTTCAAAATCTATACAAGGAAATATAGATTATTGTACCAATACAACAAATCCCATGTGAATTATAAGTAACATAAATTTTTATTTATGTTGATAAATGAAAATAGTACTAAATTATCGTCATTAAAATATTAAATAAATAACCTTCTAACATTCAATAATGTTAAAGGATTTCATATTAGATGGGAAATAATTTTTAATGATCACTTAAAACATTTCATGAGGAGAATATAATTACTACTTTGAAAAAAAACTATTTAGCATCTTAAACATTATATATAATTAAAGAAATATTTATCTTTTAAAATAACATAACAATATGTTTCATTAAAACATTGATTGGTTATTATGGTGGAAAATTTATTTTCATGAAAGACATATTAAATATAAATAATCGCTTCACATTTTTATAGATAAATTTAGAAAATTTATCGGTATAATCATGATAGGAAGATTACTTTTAATATTTTCTGAAAAAATAAAATCCTGTGAAAAAATGAAATTAAAAAATATAATTATAATATTAAAAACATTCTCAATTTTTTTTCTGAATATAAGTATTTGGATGGAAAAAAATCATCCAAAACGTGAAAAAGTGTTATTTTATTAAAAACATTTTCTTAATCATTTTTCGAAAAAAAATTAAAATAAAAGAGTAATATTACACTAAAATAACCTATTGAATGAGAGGATATGAAATTTAAATGTTTTTATTAGATAATGGTTAAAATATTTCCTTCAATGTAATTTAAGGAATTAATAAATCCTAGTTAAATTGAGATTGTGAAATAAACCCAAACCACATCGGTAAAATTTGAGTCATTTATAAAAAGAATAAAATAAAATAATATGAAACAGTAAATACCATGAATATAAAACATATAGGGATTGCGATATCATATATTTAGTAGATGAAATTCAGATGATATGATAGGTACATAACATAACATTTGGCATAAAAAAGACAATTTAAAACAATTAAACCTCTCCTGAATCATATTGTTGAAGTGAGTGTTAATCAATGAATATAATATGTGTATCACATGTACATCCAAATTAATTAATTTTAAATTAATCCAATATTAATAAAAAATAATCACACTAGAAAATCATATAATATATCAAATATAATGAATATGTATTATAACTTAGTGGAATGAAATTATTTTAAGACAAAATTAAATCTTGTTAACATTATTGTCAATTTCAATTTAATTAAATGATTATAATTAAAACTAAAAAATAAAATTATAAATGAAAGATTCAATACATTATATGTATGAGTGGAATTATTTACACCATACTAATTAATCATGGTTCATAAAATTAAACTATGCCTCAATGAATAAAAATTGAGACAATGTCCCTTACTGCTTTGGTAATATCTAAATCAGAAAAAAATTAAAAGGGAGAACCAAATTTGGATATTTAATTGAAAATACTTTTTTAGGAAAATAACCATAAAATAATTTCCTAAAATATATATAAATTATACAATTAAATTATCTGGTGAATATTACATATGTCTCATATAATTAAAAGTGTGATTAGAAACACTTACCTCGAGTATGGAAATTACATGCATGTCCATTAAAATTGGTATAATAAAATTTCATAAATTATTTTATTTATTTATAAACTTTTTCATTGGTTAATAGCTTACACATGATTAATTTTTTTAATATAATTGTTAAATACATAATCTGACAATTCCACATTTGGTGTTTTAAGGATGTTCATTACATTATTTCAAAATAACAACGAAGTGCTAACTTAGGTCAAAGAGTTCATTTTTCAATAATCTCAAAAATAATTATCATTAAATTATTATCATTTTCAGAAATCAATTATACTTAAAAAATTATCCATGGATAATGGAATGAAAGATGAACTATGTTATAATAAAGGAAATGGTAGGCTATACATACGCATGAGTAACGTTTCCACTTTTAAACGATCATTATAAAAATAATATAATTATTATTTTACCCTAACTGAATTAACATAATTCCATAAATATAATAATATTTCTTTAAATAATCTTATATATTTCACTTATCTTTTTTCATTATGAAAATATAGTTACATCACATCATGGAGGTGGTATTCCACACATACTAAGAGACAAAGTAATCATTTTGCTTTAAATGGAATGGAAAAAGTAAACGATATATTATATATTTATAATGATAAATATTTTTTGAAAATAATTATCATTATATATATATATATCCCATATATTTATTAACTTTATCCTTATTACATTTATTTTTAAGAATTAGTGATATAAAAATCACATAACATTAAGAGGAGGTGGTCTATTGTATAGACGAGTGATGTCACGATATGACCCACATAATGTAGTGTATGATAGTATATTTTATATAATAACTCCAAGAGTATAATCATATTGAAAAAATAATCTATATACTTTAAATCCATAAATATATCAAGCCATGAGAGTCTATGTGGAAAAAATAATTGTTTAGTTTCATGAGGTGGTATTTCACTACAAACACGATTGATGGTTCTGTTTCCCACTTCAAGGATTAGAAGATTGTTTTTTATTAGATTAAAAAAAATTGTTTCATTATATTTAATATATTGGTGTTATTTTTTAATCTTAATTGGTTAATATTTTATGGTTTTTGAATAATAATAAAAATAAAAACCCTTAATTAAGCATAATACCTCTTCTTCATAGAACCTCTTTTGGTTATCACAAGAAGACTTCCCAGAAAAGAATTATGATAAAACCATGGACTCTAGGTTATGATAATTTAATTTTTTATTTTTTTTGGGATTTATCTTCTAACACAAATAATTATTTTTTGTTGTATAGTAGAGGAGAGTGGGTGACCTTATATAAGTGAGGTGAGTTTCACACTTGTAATTTTTGAAAAAAAAGTGACCCCGATGATTATCACGTGAAATAAGGATAAAAATAGCCATTATTGAGATTTACATTAAATAACGTAAAAATATGTCAATATAATATTATTTACACTATTTTTTTGTCATTTTAGCCATTACATTTTTAGATTAACTCCTGTTAAACTTGATTTATCCTTAACGTCGGTAAAATATTTCCTCTTCTTTCACTATTCATTATAAAGAAAATTAAATTTTAATTACTATAAAATATAAATTATGATGAATACTGATATGGAATAAATTTTGACATATTAAATTCATATAATTTGAAGTAAATAATTGAAAATAAAACATACACATGTTATCAAAAATCCATTTCCCATGAAATTCATTTTTCTTGTATGAGAAGATAAAATCATATGTAGATGAATAATATTCATTATTATGAATTTAAATTAAAACTTTCTTATGTATAATCTATATTTTTATTAAAACAATTTTTTATTAGGTATTTTTTTAGTGAATTTGAATGTATAAAAATTATGCACAATAAAATAGTTTCTAGATAAAAACCCTTTAAATGAAAAAAACTTACACTAAAATCTAATATAAAGATTATTATAATGTAATTAGTTTTATTAAATATAAATAAATAATACCTTTTTATTTTATTTATATTTAAATTATAATTAAACTTATAAGTTACTAAATTTATTTAAAATAAATTACATTTTTTAAAAGAAGTTGTATTTTTCAATATTCAACGAAGACACAATAATTTACAAAAAATACAGAAGTTTAACTCTACGTTTGTAATGATAATTAGATTTTAAAAATAAAATTTATTTTTTCATATGTTTTCTATAATGATTCTAAAAATTATTTATAATATTTTAATACAAATAGAAATATATATTATTACCAAATATTTTTTCCCATTTTCAAAAAGTCTCTTTAAGGATTAGAGGTAACCAAAAAAACAACATAGATGTTAGGGTAAAAATTGAAAATTAAAAATATATAAAAAGGAAAAACAAAGATTTAATAATTAAAATCTATTCACCTATATGAAATGGTCATAGAACCATCTAACCATTGGGTGGTGAGACCCTGCACCACGACAACATTATGCCGTTCACCCGAACACTGAAGCTCAATCATTATCTCTTCCATTGGTAAGAACCAAATAGTCATAGAAAATCAAGATTAATTATCACTGTGAGGTAGAAATCTGGTATCCATCTCACTAAATTTATTCACAACCCAAAAGAGAACCATCATGAAAACCTTACCATCATACTTCACCGACGATGTCAAGTCTGAAATCTATACATACCTTCACCTGAGTGAGACATGACCTACACCGAATTGTCATCCCATCATCAAAATGGATCTAAAAACCCCTAAAATGAAAATAATCACATATAGAACTCACAAAATTTTCAGACTAAAGGCCCTCAATCTTTGGACAAACATGAACATGTGGAAAAATTCCATCTTAAACCAAAGTAAGAGGATTAATTTCACTACACTTCATACACTGATGACTTGTCGAACAACACATCCCAAATCCTCCTTCAGAACAACTACACAATAATAACCTCAATAGGAGATATGGATAAGTATGGAAGAACAATGTTCATAGCGGGTGGGACTTTAGAATCAAAATTATTCATTTGTCATGACTTTCATCCTGAACCAACAGGACCACCCCAAGTGAACAGTATTCATCAGTAAAAACTTTCATATCGAAGAACCACAAGACAAACTGCATCCCAAAGAAACCATTATCCACGGGTTTCTCTTTATGTGACACCTATTATGCCTTATCCATCACACTTAATGTATCCGGACAAGATAGTCTTCAAAAACATCAAATATATAATACATAAGAATGTGGAAAGAGTAGAGTAAGAAACAATGACATCATCAATTGAGATAAGTGACCACACAGGATCAAAATGATCTCCACTGGAATGGGACCTGAGAAAATCCATAAAATAAAAACATTCTATGAATAATGAAAACCAAAAAAATAACAACAAAAAAGTTTGATGGAACCCTTATTAAAGGGAGGAACCCTGGAATGAATGAATGTGGGAGCACAAAGACCACCAAAAACTAATAATAAAATGGATAGAGATAATGACATTCAACAATAGAAGATCAGATATCTTAGAGCCTCTACGATTTAGATAAATTACTTTTTGATGAGTTTAGAAATTTATAACTGTCATGCATCCAAGGATTCAAGGATTATTGTTATCTTTAAGAGATGCCATTTGATATGACATGGGTTTTGATTATATTTATAGACATTTTTGGTAGGTTTCCTGATGTAATGTTAGAAATCATGATATATTTATTCTTATAATTAATAGTTGATATGGCCGTAAATATCAATTATAATTGAAAGTGCACCCTTGAGGGTAGTTAGTATACTGAGTTCATGTGTTGAGTGGATTAATCCATTTAAGTATTAGTATATTGTGTTGTGGAAGGTTCCTCTAGAATACATGATAAGAGGTGTCTTATGGGAACTGTGAGATGGGATAAGTGTATGGATTGATATTTTTCTTCACTATCTAGGAAAGAATATTCCAAAGAGTTTATTAATGATTTAAATTGGTTTACTTGATATCATGGATATGAATTAAATTAGTTAATTATAAAAGGAGTTTATCAGTCATTGAGAGAATGGTAAGGTTATACCGTCAGATAGTGAGGTCACCATTGGGAAAGACAAATAGTGTCTATGAAATTGGGTAGATATAGGGTAAGGATCGAAGAACATAGTGGAATACCTCAAGGTTATGGGTAGGTATTACATTGGTTTATATAAATCAAGATATAATATTTGAGTATACAATAGGGGGTAGCATATGAGGCCTTTGTTTTGGTGTTATATTAATCAAGATCTAGATTTAGTTCATGTGTGTAAAACACTAGGTTATTAATTGGTTATATGTCATGATGATAGAATAAGGTGTTATCCAAGATACATAGTCTAGTCATGGGATATATTTTTTGTATATGGTATGAGATATGTTATGTGATGATTACATTGAGTTAGTATGCAATGGAAAACATTTCTTGTGTGAACCTACCATTAGTGTGATAGATGAGGTAACGTTTTGATATATGATGAATACATAGAGTGATAGGGGATAATTCAGGTTTTAGTGTGAGGAATCACCCTATGGGAGAATTTGGAGGTACAATATATGTTTTGAGAAAGGGAAAGAGACCACACCCTAAATAATTATTTGGGGGTAAAAAATATGAAATATTATGTCGTATCAGACCTCTCCCAAAGTGACAGGGTGATATATGCGATGTGTTATGATATATGGTATCATGAATCATCCATAATTAGAGGTTTATGGCATGTGATGGGTTATAAGATTGAGATTCATTGTGGGGAATATCCTTAGTGAGGGAATACATGTTAAGACATGGTATGATGTTGTTGATGTACAATATAGACCCCACCTGGATATAGATGTTATAAGTTGAGATGTGGTATGCCACCTTACCCTTGTTAATAGGTAAATGATATAAATATTGAAACAATGATTCTATTGTAAATCAAATACCAACACATGTATTGTCTGGTGTCATGTTATCTTTGTTGTTGCATGATGACCCAACATATATGATAGTATATAGTTTGTTATGTTCATTATTTTCTTTATGGATACAATTATACATGACAGTGTATATTATGTTAAAAGATGGAGAGTCTAGTAATATGAATTTTTCACACCCTATATGGGGACCCTACTAGACATGTATACTGTATGACTGATGCAGGTATAGCATAGGTTTATTTAGTTGATCCTACTAAAGTATCTCAGTGCATTATGGAAATGGATTGATGTATGGATTTTGGATATAGTACACACACCTAAAATATATCTTTCTTACCTTATTTTATATGTGGTTGGTCCTATGAGATATATATAGTGTATTTTTCTCTATTCCAAAAAATAAATTTAATATATCACATATGTTTATTTATGTGGTTATTGTTTTCTTATGATATAATTATATACATGTAGAGTCTAATTATCTATTGTTGATAATGTTTGTTTTTTTATTATTGGATGAGATATAAATGTAATAGTACACTAAAAATACATCAGTGAAATATTCCATTGGTTAAATTGATTTAGTGTCTGGAGAGGCACACCTAAATTTCAGTGGAGACATAAAAATTGTGTAATTTTAATGATTTCAGATAGACCATTAAAAAAAATTTTATTATAGAATATTTTATACTATTTTAATATTTTGGGACTAATATATATAGATATGAATGTGTTATATATTTTGATGGGCCTTAGACTGGAGGGATATGAATAACATTTTGGTATGAATTCAAGGTTACCAAGTTTATTGAGTTTATGGAGTCTTTTATCCTTTATTTTTAAAATTATGATTCATGTATGATGGGTTTACTAGAGGTTATAATTTTTTATTTTTTCTTATCCCATAGTGATAATAAGATTGTTTATATACATCATACTTTTATTATTATATTATCATGAATTTTGTGTTCTTTTCGTAGATGATTATGATATGATAGATGGATTAATTTTTTAATGGTTAAAAAAAACTCATATATATTTTTTAATATATGACATTTTAATCATGTTCAACTCAATAGGATCATTTTTACTCACATGTATATGGATTTCACTACTAAAATGTGTAACATCCCAGGTAAATAAAGTATAATACTTTTTTATATTTATTAAAATTTTGGAATTAAATATTAATTTTACTTTAAAGGGGTTGCTATGTTCAATAGCGTACCCAATACGCAACAAAGGGTTTCATTGAAATCTTACGTTGCACACCAGTAATAATATAATATTATTTTAAATGGTAGTTATCACATAGTCATTGTATTAGCGAGAATGGATAGAAATAACTAAAATATGATTATATATGTTTTTAAATGTTTTTACATTTATCCAATAAAATATAAAGGCTTAAAATACAGAAAGAATTCAATTTTAGGCATATATACCCTAATTTTCACTAAAGATTCACTTATCGCCTTTTGATGGAGAACCGTCATTAAATATAGTTTTGGTCACTCTTATACATTCTATTGGACAAAATAAAATTTTTCTTTATAATAGGGACATCAAAATTTACTTTGTGTAAATTTTTGGTATTTTTCTGATAAAGTTAATTTTTTTAATGAATACTGAAAAATGTGGTATTTTAATTCAAAACCTCTTTTTAATATAATTTATTTATATGATTAGATTATATTTTGAATTGGTTTTAGAGTTGAATTAGAATATATTCTTACCATTTAATCCAATATTGGTCGTTGGAATTAATTTCACTTTGAAATTGGACTTAAACTAGTGTCAATCTTTTGATACTTATTGTTTCATAAAAACACGCTATTTACTCTAATAGTGGAATTTAATAATTAAATTAATTAATGCAACTTATATGTTTGGAATTTTGTAAAATAGACATAATTTCTGAATTTGGAATATCAGATATATCTTAGGGTGAAGTTTCGGTATTTTTCTAAAAAACATCAATTTTGATGAATAGTGAAACCACTAAGTGGTACTTAAAAAACTGATTTTTCGTTTAAATGAAATTTTACCACCTCTGTGTTTTGAATTTCAAAAATCTGACATACATGGTTGTCATTAAGAAGTAAAATGTTGTTCAATGGGATCAAAATAATTTTTTTTGTGAATAGTAACTTTTATGTTTTTTTAATCACGATTAGAGGTAATTAGTGTTGTTTAAGGTAAGAATAATGTTCTAATAATATGAAATGACCTAGACACATGTCCTACCTTTATTGGATGTGTCACGGCTGACCAAGAAAATCCATGGGTCAACTTGGGGACCCCATGGAGCCACTTTGGTAGGAAAATGACATTAAAAACATTTTATTTAAAGGTAAAATAAAAATGTCACAAACATGAGTTGTTTTACTAAAACAATTCTTAAATGGGGTTATACATTCATATTTTTTACTATAAATATTCGTTAGAAATCTAAAACGATTTCCTACATCATGATAATTTTTTTTATAATTTTTAGACACTAAATAAATTAAATTATTTATGACACCATGATATGCAGCGATTACCTCATTATTTAACGATTTAAATAAAATGAAACGATAATGTAAAATCTAAGACCTACACTTGTCAAAAACCTATTGTATGGATTTATTTGGAACTCGTATAACCTTATACTATAAATATATAATTGTGGGAACCTTTTTATCCAAAAATCATTTTATAATAAATTATATTTTCTTAACGTTCCAAGAGTACCCCTCCTCTCCTCTTATAAAAGGCCCCCACCTCTACCACATTACCCACACCTCTCAAGCCTTTGGATCAGCCAATATCTGCCCATTTTGTCTCTAAACATCCCTCTCTTACTCCTAGAAGCCTCACTTTGGGCATAAGTCTTCCCAAGGAATCCTTTGAGCTCAAATCAAAAAGAGTTACCCCTTTTAAAGGTAGTGTTTTCTCTTGTGTTATTTTGTTTTATTTTCCTTCTCCAGCCCCATAAACTCTTTATATTCATTTATTTTGTAAGAAATCCAGTATCTTAAATATACTAGGATGTTTTTATAAGAAGCATTTGAGCTACACTTACACACACCCACATCTAAGGGTTAAAGAACATACTGTTTCTGTGGATGGCGAATTTCTGCCTCACAAAACGATCATTTTTCAATATTATTCTAACAACTTAAAAGGTGGATATTAAGATGTCACTATATTTATATATGATATATGATATGTTTATCTTTTCCTTAAGCTTCTGTATTTTTCATTTATGTCATACCTTTGTGGCTTCCATTATGGGTATACGTGATATCTTCATTTTAGGAAGTGGAGACTACCGCCCCCTCAAAGTGATTTGATTCTTTAATGCGATATGTTGGACACATAAAGGTTGGATTTAAAGTTATTATAGATGATGTATGTTAAATATAAATGATGAATATAATTCTGGAATTAAAATATTCATACCTCTCATTTAGTTTTAATTCCATTAATATGACATAGAAATGAAAGTAGCATTCATGCGTACGTACGACTTACTGTCTCCATGAACAGTGCATTTAATTTCTTACCTATAAATGATTATGTAATATTATAATTACATGTATATGCAGGATATATATGATATATATGATATCCAAATCATGAATATCATTCTGGATATAATGAACCTTTGACCACACGAACAACATGTAATTGTAAGAAGTCCACTTTCGACGTAAGAAACAAATATCGACAAAACATACATTATTAACTTAAATGATTACATAATGTTTATAACATGGTAATATGTGATATATAAGTGATAATGAACTTTAAAAATTTCTTAAGAAAGTAGAAATTAACTCAAGTTTATTATTCAGGATGTTAAAGAACGATCGAGTCAAGTCGGACCCGAGGTAAGGGACTTCATATCAATCTCCTTTCATTGAGGCATATTTTGTTTTATACACAACTTTATTTTATACGGTGTATAAACCCCTTTGAATTTTAATTTTATTCAAAATGAATCTTTTTATATGAACCATTTTACTAAACGACAAAAAGGAATGTTTCTTTTAACGTACGCGGTGACAACGACCTTTTCCGCCGCCACGAGTATTATTTGGTCTTTGGATTCCTCAACAAGCCGTGATGTTTTTTTAAAATGAAATAAATACCATATACTTTTTTATGTATTTTTGTATTGAAAATGGTTTTTATAATGTATTTGTTATGTCAATATATTTAGGTGTTATATTGTGATCAAAGTGTGGAAATGTTTTCATTCCATTGTATTTGTTGTATGTCTTATGATTTTATAATGGTACTTGGAAATTTGACAGGTGGTTACATGATAAACCATTTGACGGGTGGTGTCGTGAATACCAGGATGGGTGGTTACATTATAAACTCCAATGCATTGGGTATGGAAGTCGGCCGTATGGATATTCCATTAAGTGATATGTGTGGAAGTCGACTGTATGGTTATTCCATTTAAGTATGTTTATGTCCCAAGCTACCATTATATGTTATGTGATCTTTATTTGGGTTTTATGGTAATATTTTTGTTAAAAAAGGGTAAGTAATGATCTTTTATTTAGTGAAGAGTTTTTACTACTTCATAAAGGTGAAAATTATTGCATTGATAAAGTATACATGGTTTACTTGTTGTTTTGAAAAAATAACAGTTTTCATTCATTGTGTATCCCTTACTGAGCTTTTTATGCTCACCCCAAGTTTTTTTTGAAATTTTTTTCATAGGACATAATGTGGAATAGGGTCAAGGAAGGGATGAAGAGAAAGTCATGCTCTCTAAAACATGGAACTAGACATGTTTCTTTTTAAGAGTTTTTATTTTATGGAAACATAGTAGAAGTGTCTACTTTGTAATCTTTTGAGATGTAATAGGTATGATCTAATTCTCTAAAACTCCAATCCTAAAAAGACCCTCAATGGTAATTATTCATTAAATTCAATATTATGTAAGGTTTAAGGCCGAAGCCTTATAGTCGGTATCAGAGGTCGGTTTAGACAACTTTAGGAGTTAAAAAATTGTTAAATTATAAGTTAATTTGTGGTATGATTGAAATGATATAGCATTTAAAAATTACGATGTTGTTTCTCCTAAGATATTTCTGTGTTCAGAATTGTTTTCCATAGAGGAAAGATATCAGCTATGTTGGGATGACATTAGGAGGAAGACGACCTTCCAAATCAGCAACCTGAGTTTGTCGGAATCGGAACTGAACAGTTTGTTGCAGTGATGGAATAGTTGACTCAGGATATAAATGGTGGTGGTATCCATGCACGAGATCAGCCAGATCAACCATAAAGGAACATGTTAGTGGTGGAACATTTCATGAGGCAACATCCCCCATCATTCAGAGGATCATCTATCCTAATGCAAGCTGAAGGGTGGATTAAAGCACTGGGGAAGATTTTTGATGTCATGGGGTGTTCAGAAAATCAAAAAGTTAGTCTTTCTGTTTACCAGTTTGAAGGTGAAGTTTATTAGTGGTGGTCGATGGTGAAAAATATAATGGATAGTGATGAGATTGATGATCTTCACTAGGACGAATTAAATGGTATTTTTCTTGAGAAATATTTTCCTAAGGTGGTTCGTCTTAGGGTGGAAAAATAGTTCCTAGAATTTAGGCAGGAGGATGACTCAGTGGATGCTTATGAAAAAGAGTTCACTCGATTGGCAAGTTATGCTCCAAACATTATACGAGATTTTGATAGTAAAATAAACCATTTTTACTCAGGGTTAAAGCCAAAGTATCGAAGGGCTTTAGCTTCTCGTGAGTTCAAAATTTATGAAAAACTTGTTCGATGTGCGGAGAAGGTGGAAATGGAGTTTGTCGATGATCAGGTGTTCTTTAAAAAACTACAGAATAAGAAGTCTAGTTGGAAGGAAAAGGGGAAGAATTCATCAAAGAATCAAGGAGGTAAGAAAACCAAATATCCATCCTGTGAGAAGTGTGGTAAAATGAATCCTGGAGAATGTTTATCCAAGTCTGGTAAGTGCTTTTGGTGTGGTAAGTCAGGTCATATTGCTGGTAACTGTAAGGAAGATGATCAAGCAGGAAATGGAAAGCCAGTGGTAAGATGTTTTAAGTGTAATGAAATGGGTCATTATGAAAATGAGTGTGTAACGAAGAACTCAACTGGGGAAATGAAGAGAGACTACAAGCAGAAGTAGGTGGTGAAATCCTTTCCAACTACTTCAGCAGATATTGGGCCATCGAATGAAGTAGTATCAGGTACACTGTTTGTTTGTTCAGATTATACCAATGTGTTGTTTGGTTTAGGCTCTAAACATTCTTTCATTACTAAGAAGTTTTCTAGTAAATAGGAAATTCCATCTCAAGATATGAATCTTGAAATTATGGTAAAAACACCCAGAGGGAACGTTGAGACAAAAAGGAATGATAAGAACCTTCATATCGTTGTGTGTGGAAAAAATCTACCAGCAAACCTTATTGTTTTGCCTCTAGTAGAGTTTGATGTTATTTTGGGCATGTATTGGCTTTCTGTTTATCATGCTAAGATTGACTACAGAGCTAAAATGGTTTCTTTTCAGAATTATTTTCAGTTTGTGTACAAGAATGAACCCTGGTTTTTTATAACATATCAAGAAGTTGAGAAACTAGTAAAAGATAGAAATGAATGTTACCATGCACATATTGTTGAAAATAAAGGAACTGGTCAGATTAATGATGTGCCAGTGGTAAATGAGTATCTTGTTGTTTTTCCTGATGAGCTGCCTGGTATTATTCGTGATCGGGAAGTTGAATTTACTGTTGACTTAGTTCCTGATTCTAAGCCAATTTCATAACCCCCTTATCGAATGGCTCAAGTTGAACTTTTAGAGTTAAAGAAGCAATTGCAGGAGTTATTAGATAAAGGTTTCATTCGACCTAGAACATCACCATGGGGTTCTCCTGTCTTGTTTGTTAAAAATAAAGATGGCTCAATGAGACTTTGCATTGATTATAGAGCCATGAATTATATTTTTGTTAATAACAAGTATCCTTTTCCTCATATCGATGATTTGTTTGATCAGCTCCATGGAGCTCAGTATTTTTCGAAGATTGACTTGAGGTCGGGCTACCATCAGTTAAAATTAAAAGAATTAGACGTTCTGAAGACTGCGTTCCATACTAGATATGGCCATTATGAATTTGTAGTTATGCCTTTTGGGTTAACCAATGCACCTGCTTTATTCATGGACCTTATGAATATAATTTTCCATGATTTCTTGGATAAGTTTGTGGTTGTTTTCACTGATGATATTTTGGTTTTTTCTAAAAGTAAAAAGGAGAATGAAAGTAATTTAAGTGTTATCTTGCAAACCTTAAACGAAAAGAAACTGTATGGAAAATTTAGAAACTGTGAGTTTTGGTTACAAAATATTTCTTTCCTAGGTCACATTGTTTCAAAAGATGGCATAACTGTTGATCCTGCTAAAACAAAATTTGTTGAAGAATGGCCACGACCCACAAATGTAACCAAGATCCGTATTTTTCTTGGTTTGGCAGGTTACTACTGAAGGTTTTTTGAAATGTTTTCCCGATTATCTAGTCCAATGATTAATCTAACTCGGAAGGGTGATAAGTTTATCTGGACAAAAGAATGTGAGGATTGTTTTCAGGAGTCGAAAAGAAGATTGGTGAATTCTCCAGTTTGGCACTTCCTTCTAGGAATGGTGAGTTTTTTATCTACAATTATGCTTCATTGAAAGGACTTGGTTACGTCCTAATGCAGAATGATCAGGTAAATGCTTATGCTTCACGATATTTGAAAACTCATGAGGTAAATTACCCTACACATGACTTGGAATTAGCTGTTGTTGTGTTTGCTCTAAAAATTTGGAGGCAACATGTTTATGGAGTAAAGTGTGAAATATATACTGATCACAATAGTTTAAAATATATATTTACTCAGAAATAATTGAACATGAGACAGAGGAGATGGCTGGAATTAAATGATGAATTCAAATCAACATAAAAATTGATTTTCCCGCACAACTTCATTCTAGTGGGAGGGATTTTATTTATTTTTTTCATCCTTTTGGGGATATAGTTTTCATGTTTTAATGTTTTAATTTTCCCTATTTAAACCTTATAATCGAAGTGGATTAACATCGTGAAAAACAAAGGTGTAGGTTTATTCCTCCTTTGTTATTAAGTTTTCATCTACCTATTACCAGTATTCGTCACATTCTTCATGGTGATATGAATAAGGAATCATTTCACACCTATAACATGGTGAAAAAATCCGAAAATAGAGATCTGGCATCTTGACGACCATGGGGAGGTGCGACGGTGATAGCGGAGACAAATCAGTGTTTTTTGGGAGAACTCATTCATCAATAGTTCATCATGAAAATAAATCAAAACATTTTTTAAGGCTGATCAGTGGTCCAATACTAATGGAATAATATTAGTGTTGTGTAGGTTAAAAAAACCACGAGCTACATGGTGATCATATGGACGGATCGAAGAACGGAGCATCCCCTGTAGTGCTAGATGAAGAACTAAATTTTCTAGAAAATCCTGAATAAAATTCCTTCTGGGACCATCTCATTGGTGGAATGGGTTCCGCAGTATCGGAAGTGTTGGCACGATCTATTCTATGAAGAACATGAAGTGTGGTTACTTACGTGGGAGTCATCATGAATCTAAGACAATACATGGATGCAGGGTAAAGAACAGGGTTTTATACTCCATCACATGGCCAGACAGGGCCAGCTGTTCTAGTCTGTCTATATACCAGTCACATTGGATGACACACATGGGATGAAGTCATGTACGGACACATGATCACATACATAGTGCAGACCCTATTTACTAGGACACGACATGTGGTGCATCCTAAACACCTTGTACTTACCTTTATACATGGCATTTCCCCTCTGAGTCTTGTCATTTCACATGGGTAGTACTTGGAGTCACGATACAATGCTTGTGATCCCTTATACACATCGTGTATATCCTCAACCATGGATTTATTCTATTTTCCACCATTCCTTGGAGATGTTTTATTTGGGTTAGTCCCATTATTCTCATTTCCTTAAAGGTCAGGTTTCGTTTCAATCCACCAGAGTATGATCGCTTCTGTAGGACTTTTCAAGATAGAGTCATGTATCCCTCTGAGAAGCCTAGAGAGAGATCCTCTATCCATTATTGACCCTATTTAGAGTTAGGTATCGATGTGAATAATCCTATAAGACATCGATCCTCAACTTAGGAGGTAAATCAAGATGAGTCATAGTATCTACCAAGGCCCATGATGTGATCCTCATTTGTGTATCATGATCTTTCCCCACTCAGGAGTGTGTCCTCCCAGAATTTTTGTATCAATCTCTCATGGATTTTCCTGAAAAAAATTCCATCTTGGATGTAAATCATCATATCCATCCGACTTGTGGAGTGATTTCTCCTAGATGAATGGTTTGTGGTACCCTCGAACGGAATCCCTAATAGGGGTGTGTAGTCTTGTGACTTATCTCTAGACTATAGGTCTGGGTTTGAGTATATCTTGTTTTGTTTCACTTTACATAGGTTTAGTATATATATATATATTTCATATAGATTACTATACCTTTTCGTTGTGTATTTTATTGAGGTTTTCAAGTTCCTTTTCTGAGTATTGATTTACTCACCCATGCACGGGCTTTTCCCACACGTGTCATGTCTTGTGCAGATGAGCAGCATTTTGAAGGAGTCCATGGAGAAGTAGGACCACACTGAGCATTCTATGTTCCCTACAAGAAGATGTGTTCTTACAGATACAAGAAGCTGTCCCAGTACCACTTTGTGCTTATAGGCTGGACTTTTTAGTTTAAAGACTCATTTTTTTGTGGGATTGTATTGTGGCCTAGTTTACATTCCTCTCATTACTTTTTGTTGTACTCTGTTGGGTGGGATTAGATGTATGCATTCATTTTGTTCCTTAATGGTTTTTGGCATTTGAACATTTTTGGTATTGGATATGTTTCTATGTGTAAGTACTTAATCAAAGCCACATATGTTAGTGATATACCTACTTAGTGATAGTCACCACCCCCCCCCCCCGACCTGTTGGAGGCGGGCATGTGTAGTCGCGGTGGGGGCTCAACTAGGAAAGGTCATGATAGAAATCCCTTCTTGAATCATTTATGAAAATAATATCCAATACAATTTAGAAATTGAAAAATTCATAGGAATAGGTATAAATAAGAAATGGTTTGAAAATATGGAAAATAATCTTAATAATGAGGAATAATCATCATGAGGTAAAATTATTTTCATGAATAAAACATTTAAAAATAAATTATCTACACACTTCGGAAAAGAAGGTAAAAATATCTTATTCAAAAATAATTTAAAATATTTCATTATAAATTTTATAAATAAATTTTGAGTTTATAAAAAATTATCATCATAAATAATTGATTTATAAATAATATATTTTTTATATTAAATAATTCATATTTATATTAAAAACAAATTTTTTCCAGACAATATATGGGAAATAAAGTCATATTTACTTATAATCATTCTTATTGTAGTTATGAGGACAATGAGCGGGGAAATAGAAATTTTACTTGAAATATGTTGAAATATCCCATGGATAAAAATATATAAGGGGTGTATGAGGGAAATAATATCCAATTATCCCAATTAAAATTGATACCATAACAATCCCAATGCAAGAGTGAGGTTGAAAAATAAATCATCAGAAAATTGGTATCTTTTGAATTAAAGGAAATTTGAATTTATATCACGATTTGAATATATAAATATAATTAATTAATTGATATAATGGGTCAAAATATATTTATTGGTCAATAAATATACAAAATAAAATAAATCATGGGGCATAACAAGAAACATGTTCCCAATAATATGAATTGAGAAAAAGAAACTATAGAAATTTTAAAACAATTGAATCAAAACCTATTGAAAAATTGGAAATGAAATTAATTTTTAATAAACATGATTGAATATTTAATAATGATTTAAATTTCAATAATGTGGAATAAAGACTATATAAATTAAATGGTTGTGTAATTAAATTTTTTTTCCAAATAATATAATTTTACACTATATAACCTCACCTTGGATTCCTATTTGGTCTGGTATATTCCAATATCATAAGTAATACATTTATATTTTTTATTAATATATATAAGAAACAAATATATATATATATATATATATATATTTATATGTATACATAAATTATTTTTAATATATGTTACTCATTATATCCTTCAACCAATTTACATATAAATAATTGTAAAAATTAATTATTTCCATGTAAACTTTTAGGTTTCTCGTTCTTGTTTTTATTCAGCAGTTCCTATTAGGGAAAATGGATATAATTTCATCACCTACTTAATTTTAATGATATATATATATATATTATTTTTTAATTAAATAAAATTTTATAACCATGCATATATGCTTTTTATCAAAAGTGAAATGTGTTATTCATTGATGTGTTAGTCTTCACATTTTCTTGAGTGGTATTTTTTTTAATCAATGGATGGAACATGTATAGCATATATGATTAACTAACATTATAAAATTTCAATGAGGTTATAAATATCATAATAATTGGTTAAATCCAACTTTATAACTATCCATGAGAGGTTTTGAAGAAAATGAAATACATTACTTATTGTAGATGGTAGTCTATACACATAAATAAGGGCTATTTTAATTTTACTAGGGATTGAAATTAGAAAGAAAGTAGTTATAAAATTAATATAATTTTTTTAATTATATTTAATATTATTATTTAATTATTTTGATTTTTTATACTTTTATGTGTTTATGGTGTTAGGAGCTTGAAAACACTTGGTATGAACATATAAATACTATTTAGATAATCTAATTTAGAAAATTCTAAAAAGCTTAATGGATGGGTATTAGTGGAAAACTAGAACCTCTAAGTCATGTATATGGGTGTAGGGAAGGTATTTGGGTAGATGGTGGTCTAACAATGGGATTTGTGGGTGTGTTTATAAGTTACCATAGTAGGTGCCTTTTTATAAGTGAGGTGAGTGGTACCATTGTAAATATCCTTATCATTAAGAAAATGAAGTCATTTTCTTTGGGAAGTGGAAAAAAATTGAAACATTATAAAATATGAGATATTTTATGGTGAAAATAAACCAATCCAATACAATTTGGACTATTTTTAGAGATACATTAATATTTACCCTTATTTGAACCCCGTCATTAATCATTTATAACCATAATTCAGTGAAGAAAATTATACGATGATAATTATAAATTATTATGAAAAATGAATTGAGATATAATACATAATTTATATATTATTATATAAATTATGGAATCCATATAAAAATAATAAATTACAATATTCGGTAAAAATATTTTTATTATATTTATGAAGACATAACAAGAAATAGTTTTTAGAAAAATTTCATTTAAAATCTAAAATCAATGTATACCAAAATAAGGTATAAAATTGATAATCCTGAAATTAATTGGTTTATAAATTAAATAATGAAATTTAATTGAATATAATAACATTTAAATATACAATGTTACTTTCAAATTATTTAATTAATGAAGGGGATTATAAAAAATTGTTTTAATACATAATAACTTTAATTATATTTTAACTTGTGAGTCATTGGTTTCTAAATTCAATGAAATATTTATAATGGCTTAATTTTAAATCATAAATACATATATTTTATATAAATTTTTTTAAATACATTTAAATCATTATCATATCATAAATATGTCATAATGTTAATGTATATTAAAATTGATATTTTTTACTATTCACATAAAAATCAGCCTTTACAGAAAAATCTCAAAAAATAACCATATCAAAATTTTGAAATGATGTATTAAAAAATGTTGTCAATGTCATCATATTATTAATAATAAATATTGGAATTTATATTTTAAATTAAAATATTATAAATAAATAAAAACTTATTTTGCAAAAAACATTCATTTTAGACATTAAACCTTCTCAATGATATTTCATATAAATTTAATTTTTAATATAGATATTAATACATTGAAATATTAGATATTATAAAATTTTCAAATCGGTCATTTTAGCTCAATAAAATAAAAATAATATGAACATTAATAATTTGAAAAATATATCTTTTTCAATTGAATAATGATAATCATATCATGTTATTTATTTATTTTATATTAATTAAATAACATCGATCAAATTAAAATAGTTCTATTAATGTATCATAGTTGATTAATATATTTATATTAATATTGGATTATTATAATATGTATGAACTCGTTAAATATCCATGCTTCTTTTGTTATAACATATTCAATGTATTATTAATTTAAAATAAAACACAATATAAAATATTAGGTTGTCGAATTCCACCCCCCCCCCCCCCAAAGTTAATCTTCTACATCCCAATTTTATTTTTCTATTAAAAAAATAAATTTATCTACAAATATATATATTCTCATATTTAGATTTATTCTTCATAATTTTATCCTATGTCATAATAAATAATCTTATTATTTATTAATTTATTATTACTAAAACCATGTATATACCATTACAAGACCCAGTCTTATGAATGAGTTATCATAGGAATACTATAATAGTTATGATATATATTCAATATAATAAATGATAAATTTTTCATCTTATTATTAGATTTTTGTAATTCATTTACCAAAAAAATTCAGAATATAAAAATGTTTACTTACTTAATTTCTCTTCAGTCTTTAAGAATAATTTAATAATTTAGTTATGTTTTTGAAAAAATTTAGACCTCTATTAACTCAAAAAATTATTAACACATGTATTGATAAATGCCAATTAAATATAAATCATCCTTTATAAATTAGTATCCAAATCCTCAATATAATGATCAACATAAGTAATTCCATAAATAACTAACTGTAAACTCTAAAAAATAAGTCTACTATAATTTGAATGAAAAAAATTATATATTTGATTACAAATTATTCTAAGGTCAAATATATATTTATATCTAAATAAAATATTTAACTAATAATTTCAGACAGAAAAAACATATATATAATTGTCATATATTATCCAAAATATACTAATATTTTCCAAAATTAACTTGAATTAAATTTCCATCAAATTCATATTTAGTTTTCATGTATATCCATATTTATCAACTTTTATTACTAAGAAAAATTATCTGATTTTATCCATCAACGATTATAAAATGAATAACAATGAAATAAATTCCTTCATAACTTTTCAAAAGGATTTTATGAATAATCTAAATCCTATCCCAGAAGAGTGATAAACCAGGTGTGAAGTTCATCTCACTTCTTGTGAAGCAAGGGTATATTGTTTTAAAACCCTCCGAACCATTTTTTATTGTAATTATACATCAGCTTAATTTATGAAA
The DNA here is from genome assembly GCA_963277665.1 of Viscum album. Taxonomy (NCBI): domain Eukaryota; kingdom Viridiplantae; phylum Streptophyta; class Magnoliopsida; order Santalales; family Viscaceae; genus Viscum; species Viscum album. The sequence goes on from OY728165.1 coordinate 2,106,382,277, forward strand.
AACACTCTCTCAACTTGTTTGCATACGGACAATTCCCTTATAGTTAGGAAACTAAAAAATCATTAAATACCATAAATTGATGTTTTTTCATATTAATATTATTATACATATGGGATTTCCAAATTTTTTCCCAATATTAATCCCTAAAAAATATTAAAAAAATATCAGTAATGTCACCTTGAAACTAAAAGTTTTAACCACACTTTAATTATTTTCCATAATCTCATTAATCATCATAAAATATATTCATGTAAACCATAAAGGGAATCTATGAATTTGAATTTAAAATAAACAATAACATTATTATCCCATTATAGTCCCCAAAACCCATAAATTTTTATCAATCAATTTCATTGTAATCTCTAAAGTCATCTAAAATCATATCTGATATCGACTATAAAACCCCTATCCCATACTCTAGGATCTATTGCTAAAAACAAACTCTTTAAAAAGATAATTAAAACCTAATATTGAGACCATGTTTTAACAATCCCATGTAAAAAATAAATTATAGGTTCTATTATATATGCTATAAATTTATAATTTTGTTTTATTATAATTAGAAATATCATTACTAAATGTAACCCATATCATTCTCACCCAATGGACAATTTTTCCACCATCCCTAGATTTTTTATTCTATAAAATGTTTTCAAAATATCCTTCTAATTTCCCATATATGATATAATTCTCTCTATATAATACATATTATACTTATTAATAACTTGGGGTAATGCAAACAATATAATGGATTTGATTAAGTGCTTAGTAAGAGAAAATATAAAACATAAACAATGATAGAGTAAAAAAGGCTTAAATAATTTATTAGAGATATAAAATAATATAATATTTCATAAATCTAATTTCATGAAAGGGGTACATATCCATTGAATATATAGAAACCTAAATAAAAACAAAGATAGAAATAATTTTTTTCATAATTTGAGAGTTTATAATGATGGACCACATAATATTTTAATTATGGTCACTTGACAAGACATCATAAATAAATAGTAATAGAATGTTCCAAATACCCACGTTATTTTATTTCACAATACATGAAAATACATTGAGATGATATTTAATATCATGACCCATCCCTCATTTACGAATTCAAAAGTATTCACCATACGAAAGAAACTAATAATAATACAATACATAATAATATTTCTATTATAATAAATAAATACATATATTGAACCAACTATATAGAATGGCAATATATATAAGTACATAATCAACATTACATGAAAATAATAATAATCTATATAGAAAAAATGTATAGGGATTTTCATGGTTTCTCCAATAAATAGATGATCTATCATTCTTTGTAAACACCACTAATATGATTTATGTAAAATATAGTCTTTTCACAATAATGTGTAATGGGTATAAAAATATTTCAAAAAAATTATGTTGAATGCATTAATTAAAATAATGAATTGGGGATTAAAGGGACCATAAATTTGTCAGAATTTAATTATTTGAAATAAATTAAAGTCTTTTGTATGATATATAGAAAACTTTAAGAGAAAAATTTAAAATATTATTCATTCAAAATTAATAACATATTATTAAAAATGTGGCTAATAGTAACATCCAATATTTTTTTTCTAAATTTTCTGAAATATGTTAAAAATTATTTTAAACATAATTCACAATGTTGGAATCGTAAAAAATATACATATATAGGAAAATGTGGAGAGGATGATGAAAATATAAATATTTAATATAAAATACACGTTTAAAAATGTTAATAAAATATATATATATTTTTAAAACATTCAATGAATATAGGGAATATAAAATAATATATAAAAACATTCAAATAATGGAGCAAAACCAAAATAAAATTAAATGGTATTAAAATTAGAAACTTTTATTGAGCAAAAAAATAATTTAATACATATTCTTTTCACACGTTTATAACAAGAGTAAAATAAAATATTTAAAACCATCAAATTGTGTTTTTGAAAAATGATAAAAAGAAATTATAATATTAAATAAAATAATAGTTTAAAATCATTGAATTTTATAAAATATATTTCCTGAAAAATCATATTTAAATGGATATAGAAGATAAATGTTCCTAACAAAAGAAGATAAATAAATACGTTTTTGAATATAATAATTCTCTTGATCTTGTTGGGTACCAAAATGGTGTAAAATGGCTTGTAAAAATAAAAAATAAAAATATATACAGTGGATAAGAAAATACTTTTGATATAGGTTATCAAAAAAAATATAATTCCCCCAATGTGAGTTGATACTTAAAAATAACGATAAAATGTGAGTTTATAAAACAAACCCTCATTGATATGGATTCTTTCAAATGAAAATCCAATACATTTAAAAAAAATTCTAATGTTATGTTATTCTCTTTAATTAAATGATATAATATTTCAAGATATATTAATTATTCATTAATTATTTCATATTAATGAAATCATGGTACTTTACATGAAGCATGTCTTAAGGAATTGAAATTGTGACCAAGAATCCTTATAGATTTTATAACACCTGACTCAAAACCAATTGAAAGAGAGAACATGAAATACAAAATTTAATAACATGATAATATGGTGGATAATGATATATTATTTAATAAAATATCATATTTACACATATATCATATTATTAAAATATTATCCTAATTTAAAAGTATGTAGTAAGGAATGATACTTTAGATGATAAACCAATACCACAGATTCCCTCTTGGTAGGATGCTTTCCATCCTCCTGTATAAAAATTTTTGTATTAATTTTATTTATTAGATATATATTAGATATATATTTTTTATCATTTATCCATGAATTAAATTTACGCATTTATTTATAGTTTTCAATAATCAATACGTTATGTGTCAACTTTACTCTTTTCATTCATGTTTTAATTCTGATGTTCTTCTCCATTCTTCCTGATCTAGGTATAATCACCTGAAATGTTAATAATGTGTTATATATAAAATATATAAACTAAATAATAATTAAAAATAATAAATGTGATGTGCATTTTAGAAAATTAATTACATCATTCATGGATGCGGTACTCTGCATGTAATCATTTGTGACATTATCATTTTAGAAAAGATGAATAGAAAATCAAGTTGAAAATGATTAATCATTATAGAATCATAACTATTCAATAAATAAAATATAATATCACTAATAAAATATATATCAACTTATATGATTATAATTAATGAAAATGAGATACATCTCTTCATGGAGGTGGTAGTCTGCACAACCGCATGAGCGACATTTTCATTTTTTATTAGATGGTTAAATCATAAAAAAATTGAATTGTTACCATAAAAACGTCCATGTATATTAAAGACACTAATTTATTTATTTTAATCTGGTTATAGTTTATTGTATGTATTTTTATGGAGATGAATAGTTGGAAAATATTGGTAAAAACGTAAAACTCATCCATGGATAATCTCATTTTAAAAGAACCTTATAGATTATTGTATGAGTATTTTGGGAGAAAATTAAATCTATGTTATTTTAAGGGTTTTTATGTTATTTGGTCACATATTGGTAAATATAATGGATATTTATTTGTATTTAGAAGTTAGTGGGGGAGTTAATTTCTTATATGTCAGGGAAGTTACACAATTTTAAATATCTGTAACTTTAAATTAATATAAAGTCGTTATCATGGGAATGTAGAAACTAGGGAAAAAATATTCAAATATAGGAAAATTTATGGTTTAAATCCACTAAAAATAAGGTTTAGTAAAAAAAAATTGATATATAAATTATTATCTCTTTCTTTAACCCCATCATTAACCCTTTTAACCATAGTCACGATGAAATTTTTTTACCATGGAAAATGTTCATTATAAAAAAATAAAATTGGAATTAATACATAATTAAAATATTTTGATTACAAAAAAGTATTCCATTTTAAAGGATTCAATTCCAAATTGTGTAAAAATTTAATTTTAATACAAGTACATAAAAACTAACTCTTTTTAAGTAAATGAATTTTTAAGATTAAAAATAAATTTATACAAAAAACAAGTGTATATTTGATAATCATTCATCTTTTTTGTTTATAAAAAAATATAATTTAACTGAATATAAAACCATTTAAAACCCAAATTTACCTTTTTAATTACATAAGTAAAATCATGATAAAAATAGTAATCTTATTTTTATAAAACATCAGTTAGGTTTAAAAATGATGACTATATGGTTCCAAATTAAACATAAAAGCATTAAATGATATATTTTACTTATCAAATATATATTCATACAATAAAACAAATTTTAAAAAAATTATATTATAATTCTTCCCTATTTGTGTCATTAATTGTACGTTATTCTAATATTAAAATTTTTTTCCATCCACCTAATAAACAAACTTGTATGAAAAAAACAAAAAATAAGCCTAAGATAAATTTCACATGAGGAATTATGAAACTATATTCATTTAATTCAATATAAATAAATTTATTTTCAAATTTATTTTTGAAATAAAAATATAAAATATAATAAAAAACACTATTATAAAAATTGACCATTTATAACTCTAAGTGTTCATAAAATAATTTCATATCAATTTGATTGTTAATCTATTTACTCATGAACTAAAATATTACTTATTAATATATTTTATGTGATATATTTAATTTATTAAATTATATTAAACTTTAAAAAAATAGTTATTTGTATAATATCTAGTGTAACATTGAATAATGTTAAATATATAACATCAATGATTTATTTTAAATTTATTCAATTAAATTAGTCAAAAAATATTACTATTATGTATCAAAATTGATTACTATATTTCCATTTACTAACTGTAATATTACAATATTTTTTGAATCATTTTATTATAGTGGTGCATGTTATATAATAAATTCAGTACAGTATTTAATTAATGTAAAACACATACAAAATTATTGTGGTATAATATTCCCCAAATTATGTAAATTTCGTACTCATACTTTATTTTTTACATAACACATTACATTTTTCTTTAAAAATGTATAATATCATATAAAGATTTTAACTTGATTAGTAATTCCCATTTAACTACATATAATATTAATATTATTTATATTAATATTTTTGAACACATGTATGTACCATTAGAAAACTCATCCATCTGAATAGGTTTCTATAGGATCACCCTGATAGCTAAGATATAATTTCCATATAAGACATAGTAAATTAATTTTCATAATTTTATAGTTTAAGAATTCTTTTACCTCAATATATAGAATATGAAAAAATTCAGTCACATGATTTCTAAAAATTCCATATGCATATATAAACTAATTTTTTTGTTTCAAGAAATTATTTATCCTTATATCATCTCACATTATATTTATAAATAACCAAATAAAAGTTTTATATGTAAATCCCAATAATTAACTTTTAATTTATCATAATAGCCACAAAATGGAAGAAATGTTATCCCCCTAACCCCACTGACTCTCATTAAATTCACTAAAAACAAAAATAGTTATCCTATGAAAATATAACAACCAATGAAATATGAATAAAACTTCGTACATTAATGAATAAAAATTTCACCCAACATTCAAAACAATTCATTTAATATATTTATTACAAAAAAACTCTTAATAATATGAAGGTCCATGTTCAAAAATCACGAATCAAATAGTTTTAGTTACTTATTCTTCTTATGATAACTGAATATTTGACCCTAAAACATATTAATAACTCATAATTTCACATTCCAAAAATATATATGTCAAATAATATATTCTCATGAATATTTTAATCATTTCGAAAAATAACATGAATAAATTAAATGAAAATTACTAATCAATACTCAAGTTATTATTAACTTATCAAATTATATTTCAAATATATATTAACACATTAAACCCATTAAACCCATTATCTATTATATAATCAACTAAAACATAATCAGAACCTTTATAATTGATTATAAGGAGTATTTGAATTTCCCAATGAATATCACACATGATTTTAAATCCTAAATTTAAGTTAGTTACACATTTATCCACTAGGTGTAGATAGAGTTATCGTCTGACCAATATTTTTATGATTATTACCCTTGAATCTATGCCAAACCCTACATACACTTGTTTTTATATAGGACATGACATTATTTCTAGGGAACCACAATCTATTATCCTTACTAATTTTTTAATTTATTTTCCTATAAATAGTATTCCCACAAAGGTATTAACCATATTTAATAATATTAATACCTATGAAACATAAAATCACTTATTAATTAAATCACATACCAAACAAAAATGTTGTTTATACTTTAATAATTTCCCATAATCTCATTAATCATATTAAAATTGCGCCCTGTTAGATCTTAAAATGGTATCTATATCATTACATTTTGGATAAAACACATCCTTTTAATCCGTTGATGGTATCTAGATATCATAAACTATAATAAATTGATAACATAATAATGTTTACTGTTATGTAAACCTTAAATTGATTACAACATTAACAACTTTGTATTGTACTCTCGAATATGGTGCTCAAAACATATTGTTATCAAATATCCATTATACCAAATAATGAGATCATGGTTTAAAAATCTACACTGAAAATAAATTATTGAGACACTTATATATATAAGATATGTCTTAGGTTTAGATAATTTTTTAATTAGGAATAAAAATTAATTCTAAATAACCCATACCACTCTCACACAACGGTTGTGTTCTCACTATTCCGAGATTTTCTTATTCTATAACAAGTCATTAATATATCCCAAAAAATTATCCAAAATTATACCCTTTTAGATATGTCATATGTACTACACTTCATCATAATAATGTAAAATTAAAATATATGAAAGGAAGATATTAAATTCTAGGTAAGGAAAATCATACATCAAAATCTATCATTGATTAATTAAGGAATGAAAAAGAAGATAGAGACAAACAATAATCAAGTATTTCATATAACTAATATAATGCTAGAAGAATATATCGATGGAACATTTAGAAATTAAACAATCCCATGGATAATAATATCTAGTTTCAAAATCATATAATACATAATTTTGGACATAATAATCGTATCATCAAGGCCTCATGCCAACACATCATACATAAATAGGTATGTCAAATTACAAATACCCAATCTATTTTGTTTCATGAGACCCACCAATATATCAGGAGACTATTTAATATCATTCCCTAAAAGTAATAACTAAGTCCAACATATAAATTATATGAATTAAATAAATTAATATAAAATAAATAATCAATATTCCATGATAATCAGTGAATATCTATATTGTATCATGTATAAACAATGCAAATATTACCAATTTTCTAATAAACCATCCTTTTTCCTATAATAATTCATTAATAAAAAAATCTATTTTTAGTTTAATGTTTTCAATAATCAAAAAGTGTAGCATCATTATTCATTAATCCTCTAATCATATCTATACAAAATAGGGAGTCTACATTATATAGAGTAATATGTATATGAATAAGTCAATTTTAAAAATGATATACAACACATCCATCGTAATAAAGAGTTTGGACAAGAAGGAGGATATCATATATAATAAAATATGGCTCTAATGAAAATTAATGTCTTTTTTAATATAGATTCAAAAAAGGATGTCAATCATTGAAAATAATTTCCTTTTATTTTTTTAACATAGTTGAAAAATGATGTTAAATGTAACTCCCAAAAATATCTCCCTAATATATAAAAAACTATTTTGTAACATTAATTTTAAAATAAGTTACAATATTATAGTCTCATTAATAAATTATTCTTATGTATGAAATCGTGAGGTGAAATATTAAAAATATATATACGTAGAATGAAATCATTTTAAATAACTTTTAGGAAGTTAATATCCATTTATAGTGAAAAATATATATATTATTTTTAATGTAAACTAAATTCAAAACATTAGTAAATTTTTTAATGGAAGATAAATAATGAATATTGGTCATGATGTAGTAGTAATTAGTTCATGAAATAACATTTTAAAATAAATTATTTAATCAATTTTATAAAAAAAGTAAAACATTGAATTTTTCAATAAGCATGAAAAATTTACAATATAAAACATGAATATAATTTTATTTATTAAAATAAATCTCCTTTATAAATAATTTATATATAGAAAATTGTCTTTCATGAGTATTATAATGAATATAGATATAGAAGAAAACAATTCTTTACAAAAAAGAAGAAATATGGTCATATTCCATTATAAAATTTATACCAAAACATTTATGTACCATTGAGGTAAAAATGGTAAGTAATAGGTTAAGATATTTTATATTGATTTGTAAATAACTTATAAAACCATTCCACTAATGGAAATTAAAACTTAAAAAATCCAGATAAAAAGTGATGTTTAAAATTAATTCCCCAAAACAATGGAGACATTCAAATCTAAAAAAATGAATGTTTTAACATGATATGGTTTTATAAATACCATGAAATAAACAATATTATATTTCAATAAAATATAAACTAGTAAATAACTATACCTTATGAAATAATTTATGATGCATAACATGTAAAATGTATGAAGGAATACATATTGAGATAATGAAACATTATTGATTTTATAACACTTGACTAAAAACCTATTGAAAGAGAGAACCTGAAATGTCAACATAATTTCATTGATAATTGATTCTATCATTATTAAATATTTCTAATATTTATAATATAGAACATATAATTGATATATGTGCATAATTTGATATGTCTGAAAAAAGAAATTTGAGATGATAAACCCATTCATTTTATTCACACTTAAGTCGAATGGGTTTTAGTATCCTATATAATAACTTATAATTTATTATTAATCTATATCAAATATATATGTTCATCTATACTACTAGATATCATTTATCGATGAAATCCCTATACCCATTTTTACATAATTCATTGTTAAAATAATAAATGTTCCTATAAAACATTCAATTTTTCACAAATGTTTTGATTCAGCGGTTCATTTATTTCAAATTGGTTCTGGTTTAAACACCTTTATAATTCAAATAACATATATATATATATATATTATTTAAATTTTATATAATATTTTAGAACCATCAATATATTATAGTTATGAAAAATTAAATGTCATTTTGAAATGTGGTAGTATACTGATGTGTAAGAGAAAAAATATCAATTTTTGAAGAACATAAATAAAATAAAAAATTAAATTATTTATAATTTCATGATAATATTTATTTCCTTAATTTTATATTTATTACATAAATTCTTCTATAAAACCATACATGATAATTAAGGATAAAAAATAAAATTAATTTCTTAATGGAGGCTGTAGTCATTAAGAGACTTATGAATTTTCCAATAGAAGTAATGATGATTTAAAAGGCTGGTAAAATCAAAATAAAAAAATCATTATAGTAAATATACATATTTAAATTTATTAATATGGGTATAAAACATTTGTAATTTTTTTGGAATAAAAAAACATTATAAAGTCTGGTAAGACCATATATCACTTCCCTAATAATATCCTTTGAAATACCAATTAGGGATTATTTTATGGGTGTGTTGGGAATAAAAAACCAATAGGTAAAGTTTATGGGTTTTAAGAATCTATTTTAGCATATATTTGTTGGTATAATTAATATTTTTCACTATTTAGTTGTGAGTAGTGGATGTGACATTTTATAAGTGAGGGGAGGGACCACCTTTTAAATACCCATACCATTACAAAAATATAAATTAATTTCCTTGTAAATGTTCAATAAATTGAATATTTTTCATTTATATTACTTATATGATATATATATATATATTTAATCAATAAATTTTTCAATATTTATATTTATATTTAATGAATCATCGATTAGTTTAATCCTCTCATTAATCTTTTTAACCATTACCAAGGAGACCAATTTTTACCATAGTAACTATTCATAATGAATTAACATTAAATGGTACATAGTATATTATTTGAATATTTTTATTCTAAATATATATTCTACTTTACATGATTGAATTCATAGAAGTGGAAAAATACTTTTTTGCATAATTATTCAAAACACTCTATAAATCCTTTTTTGCAATAATCAATTTTAATGAATAAAAATGAATTTATACCAAAATAATGTATAGAATTGACTATAATAAAATTTATTGGATTATATATAATACAATGATATTTATGTGTTCTTAAAACTAATCCAATATATAATTTAACTTTCTAATTAACTATTTATATAAAGGGATAAAAATAACACTTTTATTATAATACAACATCACCAAGGATACATATTATAAATTAGAGGCTTATTAATTAATCATAAAAAATTTGAATAATTTAATTTAAATTTTAGACATTTTATCCATTATATTGTTTTAAAACCCATTATATCAGACTAATAACATAATGAAGTCATAAATGTGAATGTATTGTAAATTTTATTTTTCAAATCATCACTTAAAAGTCAACGTTTTCTAAAAATCCACAAATATTTAATCCATGTAAATTTTTACATGTTGAATTAAATATAAAATTTTATTTTCTATAATTTATAATTATAAAATTTGTTATTTTATATTTTTAATGAAAAAATTCTTATACAAAAACAAGGCCCTTTAGAATTTATGTGTTCATAATCAAATTTCATATAACTTTTAATGTTAATCTATTTGTTTGTAAAATAAAATATTATATATTAAAATATTATAAATTATATAGATTTAATTTATTAAAATACTCAACAATTTAAAAAAAATTATTTTTAAAAATATCCCTTTTAAAAAATTTGGGATTTTAATAATATAACATTAAGTATTTCTTCTAATCATTAAATATCATGTGATAAAATAAAACTAAACAATTTATGTTTCATAAATTATTTTAGTTATTATATATAATAAAATAATATTTTAATATGAAATGACTAATTTTAATTTGGTGTCTTGTGTGTTACGACATATTTAAAATATTATTTATTTGTAGGTAAAAATGTAGTGAAATCATGGGATTATATATGTCTTATAGAGGAAAAATATCAGGTCACAAAGAGAGTTTTGTAGCGTGGTGATGATCTATTTTAGATCAAATTCTAGATCCATAAGAGTATCACACCGTAGCCTAGGCATTATATCACGAGGTAACTTTTTGGGGGTGTATTATGATTCAATATTTGAGTGGTGCTACACTGTGATCCACCCCATTGGGTTCTCAGGGTTATTCCATTTGTATTCGGGTTGTTTTATATCTCCTTGAGTTTTTTCACAATGGGTGGATATATATTTTCGATACGGTTCATGGGGTCTGGAATTTCACTTTAACCATCATGGGCCTTGAAGTATTAATATAGTTATGATGGGTTTTATGAAAAAACCTCTTAGATTACTTTGTAATAGGTCTCCTATAACATCCTCGACCGGAGTCACTCATGAGTAACAGATCCCTCTAGGTCACATGGTCTCAATCATGCCTACTTTTATTTCATTTCCTACTAAATAGATGTGGGGGTCTATATAAGTATAGTGTCTATAGTATATGAACATGACAAGAGTTTCCTAATTTTGACAATAAATCAAAAAATAAAAGAATAGTAATAATTAAAAATAGAGATTCAAAAGTGAATCATCCATATAAAAGTAAAAAACAAGAAAAAAGAAACATATTTTATAAGATGATGATTATGTCATGGAACTATAAAAAATGTAGGAAAATTTGGGGGTGTAACATCAATAGATAACAAGTAATCAAAATAAATTCAAATTCCCAATACAATATCTAAAATAGAATCATAATCTAATGATCTATATCAGGGTACCCGAATCCCATGTTATTAGTTGATCATGCATCTAGGATCAAGAGCATTTTATTTTCCCAATTTTAATCCTTGATGTTCATTTGAGTACCAATTGGTGGCTTAGATATGGTGTGGGCCAAATTTAGTAGGCCGCCATACTGATGAATATAAAAAAACCAGCATGTGTATAAAAAACTATAACCATGGGAATGTACAATAGGTAATGTTGTAATAAGAATGAAAAACATAAATATGTCCTTGAATATTGGATGTAATTATGATCATGACTTAATTGATGTGTATCAAGACATAAAGGTAAACTGTGAATGAAACTACAAGGTTTGGCATACAATAAATAAGTAAAAGTACCACACCAACATTGTATAGGTCTAATGGTGTAAATCTAAGGCAATATTCATGAGACCAAGAAAAATGTAAAAGGGATGTAAGTAGAGTGTAGGCCTATAATGTATAAGAAGTCAAATACCAAGGAAGATGAATTTTAATGTCCTATGATATATGTTTAAATGTAATTTTTATGTCTCATTCCTCGATCCTTATCATCAATTCCATACCTTAATCAAAATAGGTGCAACACCGTAATAAAAATTAATTCCCTTCATTTATTCAATTGTTGGTGCTAAACCGAAGTGTGAAGAATAAATAATATAGTATAAAATTATAGTTATATAGTACTCTACATTCCAAAAATCAATTATCCATATCAAGGACCAGGAAAAGGAAACATTCATTTCTTCACCATAAACTTATTTAATCCATTAATTAATTCATTTATTTTACATAAGTGTTCCACAAAAATTTGTAATTCTTACCTACCTAAACGTGTGGCTCATAACCTATGTAGATGATCAATTTGTCCTCAAAAGTGGATCAAGTTCTTATTGAAAACAAATAAACATGTTAATGTTATACCTGAGCATCCCATTTAGGGATAAAATAATTAATTTAAGACATTTGTTATTTTTAGGGGAAATATTTGGAAGGTATGCCATGTGACACAATGAAGATAGTTCAATAGGTGAAAATACAATATGTAAAAGATATATACCACCTACCTTATGGTGTTTGACATTTTGTATTATCATAATATTCATATAATAATAAGAGAAGACATAGAAATAGATAAATACCATAAAAATGTCAAAAATATATTATATATTGATCACATAATGGGTGGTGAGAGAAATTAAGAGAATAATGTAATAGATTGAAACTATTATAGGTGGTGATCAAACAGTAATTACCAAACATGATTATACAAATAAGGGAGATCAAATCCTCTCTTGAATAATGAGAGATATCTAATGAGTCAGTTATTATGCATAAGGATGAAGGAAAAATTGGGGGATTGTTTAAAACAACCTATGTTAAAGATAATAATTTCAACCCACATTAAGGGGTCTCACTGATTGGTAATACAGTTGACCAATCTGTGCACCAAAAATTCATAATTCAATCTCTGTAAAGTACTTCTTTCAATGTATTCATGCAATATTAGACTAACCATACACATCTCAGGAAAAAAATACTCTATATAAAAATCTAAAACAATTACTTGTTCATGAGGGTTTGGTGACATGGTTTACAAAATAGTATCTCCCTATTTAATATACTAAAAAAAAATTCACATTTAAACTAAATTGATCAATCTAGGTTATATGGTTTGTTCTTACTATGAAAACAACCCTTTTCTACCAAATATGAGATCTCCAGGCTCCGGGTAATCACTAGACACCCTAAAAACATATTCAGGCTCACTATGAATTAATAATATGAAATAATAAAAGAATTAAACCTGAATAAAAATATTATATAACATATAGAAAAAGTAGTATGTTACAACCTGCCCTAATGAAGACACTCATCACTGTGTTTCCTTTTCAAGGGTAATATAAACCCATCTTAGAATAGCTCAATCCACTTAGAATATACTTCTTCCTCTATCTAAATGTTCTCATCCTATACATGACTATTCTTCCATATCGCCCATACTAATAGAAATAACATTCCTCATAGATTTTTCATTCTATAGTCCATGATATGAATATGTTACTCCTCAAAAGAATAATCACCATCCAGTTTCACCTCATCATGATGGGAAATATGTGATGCATCTTAGTAGGGATGAAATAACTGATATACATTAAATATATCACATTTATCCCTATATATATGATGTATTTCTAATCGATAAGACAATAATCTGAACCTATCATAAATGTACAATATTTTAATTAAAATTGAGAAAACGTACATTTCTGGCTAAACTATCAATGACCTAGTCTTGTAAAAAACATATAAGATTACCTAATCCCCAACTTCAAACTCTATTGTTCATCTACAAGGAATGTTATACGATTTATACTTGGACTGGGATGTATCCGTTGTCCTCATGATATGTTGAACGAAAATTGATTTCTCTTAAATTAGACGAGTTCCATGTTGTTATTCCTCTTGTAACTCTATGTAGCATATAGCTGATGACATGGACTACCATATAAGGCCTCCTAAGGATCCATCAATATGGACACCAAAAGGATGTAACTACGGTATTATTATCCTAGATTTATATGTTTCTCCCATGACCCTCTAAAATCAATGACATGTGATCTAATCATTTCCTCAATAACTATAATTGTAACTCCTCATACAACGAGCCAATCTGAGGGTGGTCTGTTTTGTTGAAAATTAAATATGCACCAAATTATCTCTATAACCCTTTCTAGAATTGAGAAGTGAACTGAGGGTCCTTTTCTGATACAATAGTATATGAAACTCTATGGTGTTGTACAATCTCGCAGACATGGATACTTATGCGTCTATCCAGGGAAAAGGTCCTATTACTAGGTAAAATGTGAGAGATCTCCATGATCTTATTGAAAATCACTCACACAAGATCATTATATCAATGGTTTTTTAGTAATCAAATCTCACAATCCATGGAGATGTAATATTATTTTAAATTAGGTATAAGAAATTTTTATATAATACGTATTATTCTCTGATGTTCAACCAATACATGTTAATAGGTGGAACACCTATTAACAAAGCTAGGTAGTTCCCATTTCATTGTCATCCACCATTACTCGAAATGTAAGTCATGGTACATATTTGTATTCCCATGGTGTGCATCCCAAGAATAATAATGATAATCTTGAATCTATCCATCTAAAATGTTTTTAGACACCCATATGCATCTCTGGATGTGCAAGACGTCATCCTCATCAATTATCATTCCTGGTGGCATGTAATCTTTTAAAACACTCTCCCTTATTACTAAGTGTTTTTTGTTTGAATTTTTTCCCATATTCAATCACTCAAGATGCGAAGATTTTACTACTATGTATGTATCAATATTCTATATATGATTCTCATAGATCTCCTGATGCATCCCAGAAAATAGGTTAATCATATTCCACTTACTGCCAACCTCTTGAACTATATTTGTCTATGTCCTCCAGCTTAGAGAGTCTACCATAACATTACTATTCCTAGGAATATAGGAAAGATAATATTAAAATGACTGAAAACAATAAATTAAAATTGTCTTCCTTATATTTATGTCTTATTGAGTAGAGATATGAATAGGGTTCATGTTTTCTATAAACACCAAGAATGGAACTGTATGAAAATAATGCCTCCCCGAATATAGGGACGAAACAATAATAACTATATCATTTTCATGTGTTGGGTAAATATCTATCATGGTGACTTGACTAAAATTACCCATAGGACACAAGTAGATATATATATATATATATATATATTAGAAATTCTCATATATTGATACTTGTTGAATCAAAATAAACTATATATCTTGTTAAAGGCTCTAGAAAACTCATGATCAATACTGATAAATATTTTTTTTAGCTCTTAAAAAGTTGTCTCATATTCTTATTACCATAAAAGCCTCACAATCATCTTAGTATTTCCAATAATAAGTGAAACTTGGAATGAAATTTCATGAATTCAATTTCTATAAAATATAAATTTCCTGAAGAAACACCATACATCGAAGGTGTTCTTGGGCTCATCCTAGGTAACTACAGATTTATCCATCTCTAGGTCAGTAAATATACCTATATATGAAATGGTACGACCCATGAAGTGAACCATATAAATCCAAAAGTGGAATGAAGTGATATATGAATGTATTTTTGAGGAAATGTTAGTGTATTTAACATGATCTACTTATCTATAGAATTGGTATGTTGAGTGCTATAATACAACAAGATATCATCTACGTATACTACAACAACTGATTCTAGATACAGGTGTAAAAATCAATATATCAGATCAAATAAAATGGTGTGCATGTTCATTGAATTGAATGGAATAAGAAGACACACATAAAGACAAAAACTTATAAACAACATTTTATAAGGTATGTTTGATGGTTTCATACATACCTAGAGGTATCCTAACCACAAACAAATCAGTAAGAAAACACAAGATCCCTTGATATGGCCGAAGAGGCTATCTATATGAGGTCAAGGATATTAGTTATTTATAGTAATATGGTTTCATCCCCTGTAGTCTATAAAATAAATCGGTCTCATCTTTCTTCTTACTAAAAAACAAGAGTGAACCCAAGGAAGACATACTATGTCATATAAAACCATTTGATTAAAATTCCTCTGCCTTCACATTTACCTCTTTCAACTATGATGTAGATATATATATATAGAGGAATGGAATATTGTGGAACTCTTGGAACATTCTAAATAGATAACACCACATCTCTCTATGGAAGAAATCTAGAAATATTTTTAGGGAATACATCGCTAAAAAAATATACTATCGAGGGGAAATTAGCCTTTCATGTTCACTGGTTTTCTATATAAAGTCTATAAATATGGGTTTTCACTCCACCCATCCCATGATACACTATTACATCTTGACATGAATGGATATAAAACACACACTCATGAGTAAAATTCTGACCATCAGTTGATGTACAGAACACCCAAATCTAATAAATATAATCATGATACTCATAAGTATGTAACCTGACCATTCCTAGAATGATATCAAAACTCACCATCATAATTCAGTAGAGGTACTCTATGAAATCGATATCTCCTAAATCAAGGATATATTCATTAAATTGCCACACACTTTCTCATTACACACACAATAGAGCATCCAACCTTATCACAATAGAAGAATGTCGGATCTCAAGCCTATGGTATTCAATGATAGATAACTTATTAAAATAGTGGGACGTTCCCGTATCTAATAAAATAGATACCATGGTAGATGATACTAAATTAGTACCTTGAACTATATATTTTCTATGAATATCATCTCTCATCACATACATCACTGAAACAATTTATCCTAATCTATGATCCATAGATACAACCTTACTATCCAGAGTTGGATCACTCTGCAGGTGTTGTACACTTAAGTCTATCTCCCTCTAAAAATAATATATTTGGGGACTAATCATCCACTATCATGGTAGATCCCTTCTTAATAAAGTGCTTCAAATCTATCTCTACTACATAGAGTCTATGAATATCCCATCTCATTATCCACTAGTGGGTAGATTTTAAAAAACCATTATAAATGGCCCATCCTATCATAGACTCGAAACTCAACGGGGGATCACTCGCACTAGGGTCTCATGATCCCTTACATTCCACACTACTGGATGGATAAACAATTGATTGCATGTGTACTTTTATGGGTACATACCACAAGATGGGGCTCAAAGATACACTTCTTACCACTAGATACCATGTCACTGGGTTAAGAAGTCGGTCCACTCTATTCTCTACCTCCATCTTCTCATGGGTTATTTTTTGAATAAGATTATGGTTTAATATTTTTGACACACTAGTCAACTAAATAATATTCACTTCATATCCAATAGGATGCCTAATATGAGCTTAAATTCTTCTCACAATCGATGAATCATCAATGATATGGATAGTTTCAAATTGATGAAGCTCTATGATGTTTTGAAAACAATCCATCGTAGAGATAGTACCCAAATCTAGGTCTATACACACCATTGGTCCATCAAACATCAAAATATTTGTATAAAAGTAGAAATGGATGAAATATTTGATATCTCTATATATCATTCCATGGTCTCGATTTACTTAGTTCTATAAATCCTAGCAATATTTGGAAGATTCGTAAATAATATACATTACAAGATTTTCCCTCCTTTCTAAGGGTTCATTTTTAAGATTGAATATAGATAGGACAGTCTCTAGAAAAAAAATTGTATCTTGGTGGACCCATCCCTCAAGACAGTAGGTGGATGCCACTACTAAAACACTCTTATCAACTATGCCATTGAAGATGCATGGCTATGAGATCTCTACATAGTTTTTATGATACATTGGAATCCACTTATATACTAGGAATAAATCCCCGAATCAAGAATATACCAAGGTGCCACATGTGGCATTATTAAAGGTATAATTGATGGATAAGGCCCACCACATCTAGAGAATTTTCATTATCACTCGTCTAGAACACAAGTTATGGAAAATAATGTGGAATAAATCATCAAATACCAAACACACTCCTCATATATTAATTGATTAAAAAATACCCTTATATAAAAATTGGATAGGTACCAGACTTCTTATAGGTACGCCACCCCCATCCACCAAATCCTCAATCTAGGTCTTTGTTACATATTAGACCACAATATTCAAATGAGGAACTTCATACTAAACACATATACTGTCAGTTATAAAAAAACTTTACTTTTTAGTTAGGGGTCCTAATATATGGATTGTTAATTAAATATTACAACAGAAACTACCCTTTATGTGGAAATTGATATCCCCTTATAATGATGACCATATTTTGAATTAAGATTTAACAATTATTATATTTTCACTATATAAATGATTGATTCTGTACTATTCCATATTTATATATGTTTATTCCAAATAAATTACAATTAATAATTTAGGTAACTATATCCAAAACATTCCAATATATAATATAATGTAATAGAGAACATAAGTTGACGCGGTAACATGAATCATCTTTCCAAATTTATAGCGGTACAATCACAATTTAAATTACAAATGATATTATTGTATTTAAGGTTAAATAACATTTTCACATATGTAACCTCGGTTATAAAACTCATAAAACTGATAATTGGTTATGTAAGGATAAATCATTAAGATTTTTGGGAAAACACCATTTATGTTGACAATGAAACTTTACTACCCAATTATTTAATCCATTTTACCAGTAAAAACAATGGTTTAATAATAGATATATAACTTAGGGAATAAAAAAAGTATCATGCTGTCAAGAAATGCATTATAAATGGTAGGGAATAATGTATGACATATTAATACTAAAAGGTACATCTAATGATGAACGAATGATGCTTCATTTCTATAGAGGTATAAGGATTAGATAAAACCCATATCAAAAAAATTAAAAGTCATATATCATGTAAATCACCAAACTATGAAATCCACAAATATGCAATAGGAATAATCTATAATATCCAATCCCTCCCTAGGTAAAATGGATTTTCCCTATACGTGGGTAAGATACTCCTATGAACATGCACGTAACCAAATTAAGCCACATATTAGTCTCAAATCTACCTACTAAAAACCATAATACAATTTGATATATAACCATATAATAAAAATTTGGAATATCCTTGACTTGATTTACTCATAAGTCAATGAACATGGTTGGAAACATGGTCGTAATCATGCCTCCCAATACACTTGAGGGTGTCAACTAGAAGCAGGGGCCTAAGGTGGTAATATCGGTATACCGTACCATCAAGATAATAGTATCATATCAGTGATAATAAATTAATAAATGACTGATGAAAAATTATAAAAAAAAAGATAACTGAAATTAAATAATATATAATATAGTATTAATCATTCCAAAAGTGGTATCATATACAAAATGAGGATTATGTGATGGATCTGTACAAAAAAAACACATACATTTATGTAGGAAACCAATAATGTACATGTATTCAAAGTAACTAAAAAATGATATAATCAATAGAATCAGGATACAAGTCTTAGTATTGTTCTCCCCAAATCACATGATATATGTCAATCTATCATCCTTGTCTAGGAGCATTCCATTTCCCTTACTTTTATCCATGAAGTCTATGCAAGTACCAATTGATGATATGAATACGGTGTGTGATAAAATTTGGAACTCTCATCAAGAGGTTCTTTGAAAAAATCCAGAATTTGTATAAAAATATATAATAATGTACAAAAATAATAGGTATTAATTTATTTGGAATGAAAAAATATGTTACTAAATAGAGACTCTAACTATTAGGAGGATATAAATGATGTGTATTTGTAAATAATGATGATGTGTGAAAGAAACTACATTAGTTGGATTAAAAACCATATGACAAAGCATCAGACATATGCGGTCCAATTGCAAAGGTGTAAGACCAATAATATGACCTTGAGACCATGGAGATCATCAAATGGATCTTAGAATAGGGTAGACTAACTTGGGCTAAGAACCTTGGGCCCCCTGATGAGGCATCATAATATATGAAGATATATGTTTATACAGAGGTCATATGCTGCATACCTTAATCCCCCTCATTAGTTCCATACTGTAATCAAGATTTTTAGAATACAATAATCAAAATCAATGTCATGTTGTTAATCAATAGTTTGAGTCATTAGAAGATGTCCAGAGTCAAGAAAATAATATAAAATTCCTGGTGTATGTCTTTGTCTATACCCAAATTCAAGAATCTTTATTGTGGTAAAATATAATGAAATATTATTTTAATTACTGTATCCTTATTTAAACTATTTATTTTCTCATTTAATTTATATAAGGCTTCCACAATTGGGTGGAAATATTACACAGACACACACATAAAGTTGTGTTTATTAAATTAGGAATATGAACAAACCCACCTCAAGGTTTTTCAGGTAGAGGTTGAATGCCATAATCCCAGTCAAACTTCTATGTGGGAATTAAAATAATTATTGAAATAATTTATTTAATACTTGGTTAAATTTAGGCTAAACAATTAGAAGGTCATATGTGTGGTGAAATGATAATAATTTAATGACGTAAAAGACCCTGGGGAAATGTTATATATCACCTACCATATGGAAGTAGAGGATAAATTACCCAGTATTGGCATCATATTCATAGAATAACCATTGAATATATATATATATATATATATCTAAACATTCTATGAAAATAGAAAAATATACCCTATATGAAGACAATAAAAAGGATGTACAGAGAAACCAAGAAAATAAGGTAATGGTTTGAAGCTCTTAACAGCGGTGAACCGATGTTAAAGATGAAACATCATTCATACATCATATAGAGACGGGAGATCAAAGCCCAACTTGAATCGTGGGAGAGATCTATTGAGAGATGGGTGCTATAATCTGTGGAGAGGGAGGAAAGAGATGGTGATTGTCTAAAAAATAATTTAGGGAAAAATGAAATTTCTATCCACATTGAGGGGTCACATTGTTTGGTATCATGGTTGGTCATACTGTGTTCCAACCATGTGATGGTCATTGTACAAAGGCATCCATTGCATGGGTTGGGCGTAGGGTTATACTATTTATACAAAGCCTATTAAAAAATAATCTACCACATGGCTTGAAAAAAATGAATAGTTGTGCTTCATGGGTTTCCTGGTAAGAAAAAACAATGAATCCCCTTTTTGTTCATTGAATCACCCTTAGAGTTTAATGAAATGATATAGATTCAACATCATTGTTTTTACTAATTGTGCATCCCATATATTTACAGAACACTGGGATTTAGCCTCTAAACAATCCTTAAAAACCCTAAGAACCTCAAAAACTCATTACGTACTCATATTAGAAAAAACCCAATTTCTTAAACATATATAAATGGATCTTTACCTTATAGAATAACCAATGTGTTACATCATTGTAACACCCCGAGATTTTATGAAAAATATTTTTTTAATTCCATTGAGTTCTTCTATTATACAGTACACCAAGTTTATCTTGTACTATACGCAACACCATATTAGCTTGCAGTATACGCAACACAATTCTTGGCTCGTGTTACACACAATTTCAAGTTCGTTTTGTGGAAATTATTCTATGAAACATTAAGTATAGATTTCATTTAATGCATAAATGAAATAAGTTTTGATTATGTTATATGAAACACCAAATAGAGCTTTCACTACACTCAACCCTAACTTGACTTTCATTACACGCAATCAATACCTTCCTCGATAGAGTGTGTAGTACGCAATACCATGTTTTACTAAACGAGATATTATTATAATATTATTATGAACTAGCTGTTATGAATAGTAATATCCAGTTTTTGAAATTTTATAAATTTTAACTTTTAAAATGAACTTATTTTTTGATTCAGAATATCGAAATTAGCCAAGGGTGAATTTTCGGTATTTTTCTGAAAACTTTCAATTTTTGATGAATAGTGAAAACATTGGGTTACTATTTAAAACTGACATTTTATTTAAATAATTATTTATTTAATTTAAATTTATTTTTGTTCAAAATTTATACCTAATACCTACATAAGATCAATGTAATTTATTGGAGTAATTTTATAATAATGTTCGATATATAAAAATTTTATTGAACTTTTCACCGTCTTTTACCTACATCCTAGGAGCTTTTTGCAAACTTACATAAAGCTTAATTTTACCGCTTCTGTGAGTGGAATTTCGAAAATCTGAGAGACACGGTTAATATCAAAGGCTAAAATTTGGTTCAATGAGATGAAAATAATTTTTGGTCAATAGTTACTTTTTACTTTTATTTACCACGGTTAAAAGTAAATAGGGTAATTAAAAGTAAAAATATTATTAATATTACCATAACACATGTCCTAATTCTATTGGATAAGTGTAATTCTACCCAAAAAAACCTTAGGAATAAAATATGACTATTTAGGTCAACTTGGATTAGATTAATACATTTATTATTAATTTATTTATAGAAGGGTTAAAATAGTTAAAATCAATTTTTCATAAATAAATAATTTTTAATATAGGGTTATACAAAAGATAAATTCGACTATAAATATTAATTAGAAAGATAAAACTATTTCCTACATAATCGTATTTTATTCATAATTTTTAAACATTATATACGTTAATTTATTTATGACAGAATAATGATACAATAATTACCTTATTAATGAAATATTAACATAATTGATGTTATAAATACACAAATAAATGTAATTTCAGACTTTTAATGAATTTAACTAATTTTATTGGTTAATATTACATGTTATTATTGATTAAATTAACTTTTTTTTAACTAATCATGCTTTTATTATTTTCACAAAAATCAATTACCAAATAGCGTCAAAATTGACATAAAATAGTTTTTAAAATAAATATTTTATTATTAATTGTTATTATATTTTTAAAAATCTAAGGCTAGTCCAAGATACTTATATAATTATAGTTGTATCATTAATGTACCACTTGGGGATCTCTTGTTTGTGTATGGTTAGTTTATTAACTATATAATATAAAAATACAAAGTTACATTGTAAATGTCAATCTAATTATCTAAGAGTTAAAACTAAAAGATAAGGTTAATATAATGACCCCAACCTATCTAAAATCTATTTATTAAGATTCTTTTGACCCATCCCCACTTTAGCGTCTAAAAAAATCATTTTGGAGCTATTATAAACTGAATATGACTTTATTATAGAATAATATTTTGAGTTTTTCCAAAGGTGCCCCTCTCCTCCCTTATAAAAGGGCACCCCTTACCTCTTCTCTTCACACACTTTTGAGCCTTGAATCTCGGCCAAACCCTGGAAATTTCACTTCTCCACTTCTGTAGAAACATTCTGGAGGTTCCGGTCTTCTCAAAATACCAACTCTATTCCCTAAGAAGAAGTTTAAAGGAGGTGCGTTGGGGAAGAGGTAATCTCTTCTACCGACTCTTTCAAGTTTCTTTCTTCTTCTACTCACTCTTCATTAGTTGTTTCATTATAGAGTAACAACACCAGTAATAATTATATAATTACATGTTATTATAAATATGAAACAACAATACTTCATCTTCTATCCATCCTACGGAAAATGAAATCACCGTGCGTGCGTACGTACAGAATACTATCTCCACGCCGTGGTGTAATCTGTTTTTGACCACCACTTTACTTGGATGAGTATAATGGTGTAAATAATAACTATATATGATTATTGTAAAGTTATATTTATTATGAAATATTATACATACACTTGAATACAATTCCACAATCATGGGAATGATATCATCGCTCGTGCGTACGTACGGACTACCGTCTCCACGATGCGATGAGATTCATCCTCCATGTTAACCATTCAGGAATGATTATAAATTATATATAATTAATAATAAATAAATATATGACATAATAATGATACTATATTTATGTATATATATATTTATGTCATATACTTAATTCCATTCAATTCAATAAGGAATCAAAAACTGTGTTCATGCGTACATACGGCCTACCGTCTCCATGAACGGGGTATTTAATTCCATTTATCGATCTATCATATATATATATATATATTCTGAATATTTTTTATATATATACATAATTTTTTACATTCATGAATTAAGTAAATCAGGATATGAGTAATAATATCAAGAACAACAAGATGAAACACGTACGATAAATGAAATGATTTAACCAAAACGCTGCTTTAACGTGGAGTTTACAAAAGAACGGGTAATATAATGTCATAAGTGAACCATATATGATATCGTAACAATAAATATGACTCTTTAATAAGTCAATGAAATTATATAAACCATTATACAGAATGTTAGGATACATACTAAGCATATCAGACATAAGGTAAGGGATAATTTTACAATCTCATTTTTATCCGAGATTGCTTAAATGAAAGTATTTACTTGGGTTATATATTTCATCCATGACCATAAAAGGTTTTCCATAAAGTGTTTAATATTCTTCCATGTATGTTTAATGTCATATTTACCCCTCTTTTACCTTTAATTTGTGTTATGGAGGGAAACACTCTTCTGTTTACCATACAAGGAACTTTTTGACTTTTCTGACAATAGTTCGAGGAGAATGTTTATTAAACATATACAACATGAATGGATTTTTATGGTTTCATAACTCCAGATTTTAAAGAAGATTACTCTACAAGATTGCATGATTATTTTTAGCAAAACCCTTTTCTTTTAAAATTTCATGGAATTTTGTGAAAAGAAAATGATTTTGAATAAGAAAGGATATTTTCCTCAAGAATTAATTTCAAGTGTTTTATCAAAACCATTTTCCATCTAAGATGACATTATTTCACATGTGTATGTTTCGAGTATAATTTCTATATGATTTACATGGTTTCAGTTTTATTATGATGAAATGATATCCATTTTTTATAAGGATTATGTAATGATGTGATGATGTTTATGAACCCCATTTTCCTTTTTGGGTTATGTTGAATGATTTATGTTTATTTTGTGGCACATGTAAGAATGATTTCATTATGAGATGTGTGGGACCTATATCTCCCTCCAATTAATTGGGTAAAGATTTATATCTCATGATATAGTCATGGTTGGAATGGTAAGTTAATCCGGTACAGTGTTACAGGACTGGAACGAGGAGTGGACTCGATTCAGAAAGGTACTTTGTCCACTAAGATGGTCTTGGCAGCAATGCCTTGGATACTATGGAAATCATAACATGTGTTTAATGGTTTCCATAATTACCTATTTTATTCCCATGCTATTTTATCCTTATTAATGTTTCTTTATGATCTATGCCTTATGCACTGCCATGTTTTATGGCATTGCTCAACATTTTGATGTTGAATCATTATGTTCACATTTTTATGTTCATATGTATATGATTTGTTTTATTTTATCCATGATTACCCTTACTAAGAATTTAAGCTCACCCTTTATATGTTTTCTTTCCCCAGGATTTAAAGAATGGTTTTAGGTAAGAAAAAAAAGGGGAATATCTTTATGGGAGATGATGAAGATCTTTCACCACGATTAGAAGATTATGTTCCGAGTTTCCAACGATAATAAACTATTACGGTTCATGAGTGTTGGTTCTTATTATGTATTAAGTATTCCGAAAACATATTGTAATGTCTATGTACATCAAGCTTTGGGTATCTACAGTTGGTATCAGAGGAAAGGTTTAGTCAACCTTTGGAAACTAGGATGCGAAAACTTTAGTGAGAGCCCTAGAGATATTTCTAAGGTATGTCTAGGAATGTCCCTAAGGTTAAGTATAAGTATAGGTTATATTCCTTGGATTACGGTAATGGTCATAAAATTAAACCTAAGATGTTATATATTGAGGGTACTCCCCCTTTATTATGACGTTTTCCCAAGCATGATTTTGCCTCTCACACTATTCTTTTTTGGTTTTAGATGATGGCTGGAACCTGAAGGAACCGTGTTGAACAATGTAATGGACAATGTAATGATTTTACTCTGGAACAAACCAATGTTATGGGTGATGGAGTACAAAAATATATTGCTATAATTACACAAGCTATGAATCATTTTGGACATCCAAATGAGCAGAGAAGGGAATACTATTCTATTGAGTCCTTCATGAGTCAACGTTCACCTTATTTCAGTGGGTCTTCTGATCCACTTGTTGCTGAATAATAGATTAGTACCATTGAAAAAAATATTTTCCATACCTCATTGTTCGTAACATGAAAAATCCATTCTAGCTATTTACTGTTTAGAAGGTGAAGCAGATCAATGGTGGACTCTAATTAAAAATATGAGGCCCTAAGATGAAATTGAATCTATGGAATGGGCTGAGTTAAACAACTTATTTTTCAATAAGTACTTCCCTCGTATTCATCGGAAAAAGATGGAAAAGGACTTCCTTGATCTTAAGGAAAAGGATGATGAATCTGTTGGTATATACGAAGCGGATTTTTCATTGCTTGAAAGGTATGCATCTAGCTTTATCATCCAACCTGAAAGTAAAGTTGATCGATTCTTCAGTGGTTGAAAACCAAGTATTCGAAGGGCATTAGCTATAAGAGACTTCATTAGCTATGAATAAATTGTGCGTTGTGCTATCAAGGTATAAATGGAATTTGGTGTCACATATCCATCTCTTGGTTTGGAAAAGAAACGAAGGATGGAGTTCAAGGAGAAATCTCATAACAATTGTAAAAAGAAGATGATTGTTTCTTTATGCTCAATGTGTGTAAAAAAGCGTGGTGGAGATTGTTTTAAAGGGACTAAAAAATGTTTTAAGTGTGGAAAATAAGTTCATCGAGATGTTTATTGTCGATGTAATGGGAAAAAGGTTTCTATTGATGTAAATAGAGAAAAGACTATAGAGAAATCTCCACCAACACTTCAATGCATCAAGTGCAATGAAATGGGTCATTATGCTAATATATGCCCAAATCCACAGGTTAAAGATGATCAACGTGAGAAAAATCCTAAGGAAAAGGATAAAGGGAAGTCTCATGTGATCACTATTTGTGATGTTGAGTATGAAAATGATGTTGTGTAATGATTAAGTGTTTATGTAATGGGATTTCAAAATAGTATCATAGAAACTCATTTATGGTATCTTGGAATTTTGGAATTTCTATATATTTGTTTTTAATAATTATATGGTACTGGTAACCATGAAAAATTGATTGAAATATTTTTGGAAAGAGGATGATATGCGCATAATGAATGGATAATGAAAAAAAATGAAATGAGATCACTATTGATATAAGGACTAAGTGATATCATGGTTTGAGTATATAGAATTTTTGGGATTTTGGTATTTGGGAAGAATTATCTTTTGACAGCATTCATGCTTTCACCAAGGTTCAATGGGTATTCATTTTTAAAGAGAATACATGATTAAGGTATTCACATGTTTGGAATGTGACCAACAAGATATATCGTATGATATATGGGGGATAAATGATGGAATTCATCTGCTTGTTATGTAACCTTTCAAGTAATCATTTTCTTTATACTATGAGATTGAACATATGTATTTTGGATGAGACTAAAGATAGGAATGGATTATGTTGGACACACGTTAGTATTGTTTAAGGCTAGAAATTTTTTCGATACTATTGATGGAATGTCATAATGATGTAATTTTATAAAAAGGACAACCTGCAGGATGGGCGACAACCCATCGCTTCGGACAAAGATGCGGGAATCGAATACACAACTGAAGTGTGGCAGGCCTTTATCGCCTACCACTGGCCTATATGAAGTCCTTGGTTAGTTTAAACATGTTTTATTTTATTAAGTGGTATGATAGATGAAGTATAAGTTAATTTTTGGAATCGTATATGATTAACCTCACCAAAGATGGACTTATGTATATTTGATAACTTTTGATAAACTTTTCTTTGAAACAGATGGAATGACCCATCATTCTGTCACATGATCTGCTAACACTTTATAAGTAACAAATTCAACTTCATTTCATTAAGAGATGAAGTGGAAATTGTTCAAGTCACGAACAACAGTGAGATTATACCAAAATCAAGTAAGTATATCTTTTAATTCAAAATTTTCAACTTTAGGGAAATGATATTGAAAACCAAAAATGTTTTCCTAGTGCTCTTATATATGATGAATCAGATGGTACCGTAGATCATCATAAATTTATTTCTTTGTGATTGATGAATTTTTAATAGCCATGTTCTCTACCACTCTCCATCAAAACATGATACTTCGATTTTTCTTCCATATCCATATTTTCACCTATGTTCTCCTATATGGAAACCCTGTGATGAGTTACTTTGGGTAATATTTACGTTTCATACTTTAGTTTTTAAAATTATGTTTTAGTATTACTTTTTACGATGTGGGTTTATATGAATAGTAAACGATTTATATCCCCAGTGAATTTCGAGGGCGAAATTCATTATTAGTAGGTAGAATGTAACAACCCGATATTTTATGAAAAATATTCTTTTAATTTCATTGATGTCTTCAATTATACACTACACCAAGTTTATCTTGTACTATACGCAACACTGTATTAGCTTGCAGTATACGCAACACTATTCTTGGGTCGTGTTACACAGAATTTCAAGTTCGTTTTGTGGAAATTATTCTATGAAACATTAAGTATAGATTTTGTTTAATGTATAAATTAAATAAGTTTTTATTATGTTATACGCAACACCAAACATCGCTTTCACTACACGCAAACCTGACTTGGCTTTCATTATATGCAATCAAGAGCTTCCTCGAGAGCGTGTGTAGTATGCAATACCAAGTTCCACTAAACGAGATATTATTATAATATTATTATGAACTAGCCATTATGAATAGTAATACCGAATTTTTGAAATTTTATAAATATTATCTTTCAAAATGGACATCATTTTTTCATTCGGAATATCAAAATTATCACAGGGTGAAGTTTTGGTGTTTTTCTGAAAACTTTCAATTTTTTATTAATAGGGAAAACACTGGGTTTCTATTTAAAAACTGACTTTTTATTTAAATAAATATCTATTTTATTTAAATTTATTTTAGGTAAAAATTGATACATAATACCTACATAAGTTCAATGTAATTCGTTGGATTCATTTTATAATAATTTACGATATATAAAAAATTTATTGAACTTTTCACCGTCTTTTACCAACCTCATAGGAGGTTTTTGAAAACATACATAAAACATATTTTTATTGCTTCTTTGAGTGAATTTCTAAAATCCGAGAGACAAAATTAATAACTAGGACTAAAATTTGGTTCAATGGATGAAAATAATTTTTGGTGAATAGTAACTTTTTACTTTTATTTACCACGGTTAAAAGTAAATAGGGTAATTAAGGGTAAAAATGATATTATTATTACCGTAACACATGTACTATTTCTATTTGATAAGTGTAATTCGACCAAAAACAACCTTATAAATAAAATATGACCATTTAGGTCCACTTGGATTATATTAAGTCATTTATTATTAATTTATTTAGAGAAGGGTTAAAATAGTTAAAATCAATGATTAATAACTGAATCATTTTTAATATAGGGTTATACATTTGATAAATTGAACTATAAATATTCATTAGAAATATGAAAATATTTTCTAAATAATGGTATCTTATTTATAATTTTTAGACATTTATTAAGTTAATTTATTTATGACACAATGATGATACAGTAATTACCTTATCAATGAAATATTAACATTATTGATGTTATAAATACACAAATAAATGTAATCTAAGGATTTTATGAATTTAACTAATTTTATACGTTAATATTACATGTTATAATTGATTTAATTAAATTTTTTTGAACTAATAATTTTGTTATGATTTTCAAAAAAAGTAATTACCAAATTGTGTCAAAATTGACATAAAATAGTTTTTGAAACAAATATTATATTATTAATTGTTATTATATTCTTAAAAATCTAAGGTTCGGCCAAGATACTTATATCATGATAGGTGTATCATTAATGGACCACTTGGGGGTATCTTGGATGTATATGGTATGTTTATTAACAATATAATATAAAAATACAAAGTGATATGGTAACTGTCAATCTAATTAACTAAGAGTTAAAACTAAATTATAAGGTTAATATAATGACCCAAACCATACTAAAATATATTGGTTCAGATGATTTCAACCCATCACCATATTATCTTCAAAATAAATCATTTTTGAGCTATTATAAACCAAATATATTACTTTATTATAAAATAATATTTTGATTTTTTCCAAAGGTGCCCCTCTCCACCCTTATAAAAAGGGCACCCCTTCCCTCTTCTCATAACAGCCTTTTGAGCCTTGATGATCGGCCAAACCCTGACCATTTCTCTTCTACACTTCCCTAGAAACATTCTGGTGGTACTGGACTTCTCAAAAGACCATTTCTACTTCCCTATGAAAAAGTTTAAAGGCGGTGCGTCGAGAAAGAGGTAATCTCTCTTACTGACTCTTTCAAGTTTCTTTCTTCCTCTACTCCCTCTTATTTAGTTGTTTCATTATAAAGTAATAAAACCAGTAACACTTATATACTTATATGTTATTATAAATTTGAAAAAACCATATTTCACATTGTAGCCATCCTAAGGAAAATAAAATTCACCACGCATGCGTATGTACAGAATACCGTCTCCACGCCGTGGTCTAATCTATTTTCGACCCCCACCTTACTTGGATCGGTATAATGGTGTAAAGAATAACTATATATGATTATTGTAAAGTGATATTTATTATTAAAGAATATATAATGAATAATAATTAAATATATAACATAATAATGATACTGTATTTATGTATGTATATATATGTATGTCATCTACTTAATTCCATTCAATTCAATAAGGAAACGAAAACAACGTTCATGCGTACGTACAACCTACCGTCTCCATGAATGGTGTATTTCATTACATTTATCGATCTATCATATATATATGTATAGTATGAATATATATTATATATATAAATCATGTTTTACATTTTTTAATTAATTAAATCAGGATATATGTAATAATATCAAAAACAACAAGTCGAAACATGTACGATAAATCAAACAATTTTACCCAAAACGCTGCTTTAACATGAAATTTACAAAATAACGGGTAATATAAAGTCATAAGTGAACCATTAATGATATCATATCAATGAATATGATTCTTTAATAATTCAATTACATTATTTAAATCATTATACATGAGTTTCGGATACAAAGAAATCATATTGGACATAAGGTAAGGGATGATTTTGCAATCTCATTTTTATCCGAGATTGCTTATATGTAAGTATTTACTGGGGTTATATTTTTCATCTATGCCCATAAAACGTTTTTCGTAAAGTGTTTAATAATCTTCCATGTAATTTTAATGTCATCTTTACCCCTCTTTTACTTTTACTTTGTGATATGGAAGGAATCTTTCTTTTGTTTACCATACGAAGAACTTTTGGACTTTTTCGACAAAAGTACCAGGAGAATGTATTTTTTAAACTTATACGGAATGAATGGATTTTTACGGTTTCATAACTCCTTATTTTAATGAATCTTACTCTAAAATATTCCATGTTTATTTTCAACAAAACCCTTTTTGTTTAAAATTGCATGGTATTTTTTGAAAAGAAAATGATTTTGAAGAAGAAAGGATATTTTCCCCAAGAATTCATTTCAAGTGTTTTATGAAAACCATTTTCCATCTAAGATGACATTATTTCACATGTGTATGTTTCAAGTATAATGTCTCTATTATTTACTAGGTTCCACTTCTCCTATGGTGAAATGATATCCAATTTTTTTATATCGATTATGTTATGATGGGATAATGTTTATGAAACCCATTTTATGTCTTTGGGTTATGATGAATGATTTATGTTTATTTTTTGGAACAAGTAATAATGATTTAATTATGAGATGGGTGGTACATATATCTCCCTATAATACATTGGGTAAATATTTATATGTCATGAGATAGATGTGACTGGAATGGTATGTTAATCCGGTTTAGTGTTACAGGACTGGAATAAGGAGTGAACTCGATTCAGAAAGGGACATTGTCCACTAATATGGTCTTGGCAGCAATGCCTTGGCTACTATGGAAATCATAACATGGTCTTAATGGTTTCCACAATTATATGTTTTATTCCCATGATATTTTATCATGATTAATGATTCTTTATAATCTATGCCTTATTTACTACCACGTTTTATGTCATTGCTCATGATTTTGATGTTTAAACATTATGTTCATATTGTTATGTTCAAATGTATATGATTTGTTTTATTTTATCCATGCTTACCCTTGCTGAGCATTTGATCTCACCCTTTTTATGTTTTCTTTTCCCTAGGATTTAAATAAAGGTTTTAGGTAAGAAAACAAAAGGGGAAGTTCTTTATGGGAGATGTTGAAGATCTTTGACCAAGATTAGACGATTATGTTCTGAGTTTCCGAAGACACAAAACTATTACAGTCCTTGAGTGTTGGTTCTTATTATGTATTAAGTATTCCACAAAAGTAATGTAATGTCCATGTACATCAAGCTTTGGGTCTCTACAAACATCCTCCATATAAGACAACTCAACCATGAGTTTCCTATCCATGGGTACAAAAACAGCATAGGGGAAGTCCTCCAGCCGCTAGTAATATATAATAGACTCCGTCTCCCATGTCTCATTTTATACATGTTTTTTCAACCACATCTCTTGTACTAATGGATATAACATTCCATAAAGAGTGTTTTTATCCTGGTCTATGATATAAAAAGTGTGTTACTCAAAAGAACCACTAACATCTTGTTTCGCCTCATTTGGATTGAAAACATGAGACAAGTATTATTAGTAATTATGTAACTGAGAAACATGGAATATTTTGTGTATGAATCTCTATCATTCTGGGAGTGCAATATGATTTTACACTGATCTGACCCTCTCTAAAACCTGAAAATGTCTAACAAAACAATGCATGAACTTACCTTATCCCCTAAACTGTTGATTCACTGATCGAATTGAAACATGAAATAATACACTAATCCCTAACTATTAATTTTTAAGTTCATCAACGATGTTTATACTGTGATTTCGTCCGAGAATTGGCCATATGTATTCACTAACTGATCTATTGATCCTCCTCTATAGTCTCTTGAGTGAGATGTGGTCCTATTAGTATTATTTCCCCTTCCTGTAACCATTATAATGATAAATGGCATAGCCTACGAAACAAGGCCTCATATGGAGCCATATATACTATTTCAAAAATGGTTTTATTATATGATAATTTGGTTATAGGTATTGGTTTACCCCATGAACCTCAAAAATTAAGGAAACATGCCCTACACATGTCCTCTAACACCTATATTGTCTACTCGAACTGATTATCATTCAATTAGTGGTATTCAATATCCAAAACTACATGTGTACATAATGATCCCTATTTCCCTTTCCAAAAATAATAAGTGAAACAAGATTACATGTCTGGTATAATAGTCTGTGGAACCCCATGAACGTATATAATATATCCTATATAAATCCTACTACGCTCAACCACTAAAATTAATTTTAAAAGTTAAATAATGAGAGACCTTCATGAACCTTTCGATGGAAACCCATAAAAAATCATGTCCTTGAGTGGATCATGTTAACCCATTAACAAAACCTATGGTGATGTCATCACATTTATAGTCATGAATTCGAAATGGATATAAAAACTACTAGTCATTGGTGTTCTTCCATAACCTTCTAATATGTGGAATACCCAGTAATAATTCTAGATATTTCCTTTTCCTTTTTCTTCCACAAATATTGGTAACATTAATTACACAAAATCATTTTAAAAAAATGGTGAAAATCCTCATTAGGTGGATGATTCTATCACATAAATTCTTCCTTGATGTTTATCGGAACCCATATATTTACATGGATGTACACAACCTTATTATTATCAATAATCCATACTATCTGCATTTCAATGCCTGAAACACTCTACCATTGGACTAAGCCTTTAGGGTTTGGAGGTTTCCTCATATTCAGTCTGGCCAAAAGTTAATTGGTCACTACTAAAGCTATAATATTACAATTTCTTTGATTTTCATAGACCACCAAGTCTATCTCAACCGATACGGCTATAAATTTCGTATGACTAGTTGCCTCATGAACTTCCTATGTTAGAGTCATCTGGCTTAGGGAATATTCCATATCATCAACCTTTTATATTGTATTTGAATGGTCATTGTCAAATGACTACAGGTATTCAATCCACCTTTTCTTTTTTGATATTTAGGTAACACTGTGTAAATATATAATTTAGGATCATATGTATTGTTAACACCACAAACCACTCTCCACGAAAATAATACGTCCAAAAAAAGAAAGTCATGATCTACATATTCCAGCTTGAGATTTTTAATTATGTAGTTATCCACATTAGGCATCAAATAAAGTGACTTATATACCATGACTTGATCTCCATGCATTTGAACTTCTCCTACCATGATTCATGATTCCCTACAATAAACTATATATCTTCTTCCTAATTGTTGATGAATCATGATCAGTGTTGAGTCAATCTTCATTTCAGCACCTAAAAGGTTGTATCACATGCTTCTTACCATATTAATTCCACACCCCTCGTATTCAGGCTCATAAAAGGCATTTATAAATATGAAAAGTCTGGAATGAATTTTTTTTATATCCATCCGTTCTTATGAAACTCCATATGCCGAATACACAATTAGTTGTATTCCCAATATATACAAGTCTATCCTTCAATGGATCAACTGATACTCCATACTCTAAAATGATATGAATTAATAAGTGAACCTTGTTAGAAACATTGTGGAATTTGGTGAGCTTAGCATACTATTATTGATCTATTAGTGTATTTAGTTTGATATAAATATGTTTTTCATTGTCATTAAAAGTGTGAAAATACAATATGTTATCATACATGTAGACTACTAAAAATAAATTAAAATTATTCTGGACAATATAATTTATTAGGGCCACATATATAGAGGGTATTTCATCAAACTATAAAACATAACTAGATAATCATAGAGACCGTTCTTTCTCTAGACAGGTGTATTATGAATTTCTTATGGTCTATCACACAACTGGTTATATTTTGATATCAAATAAATCATTAAGAAAAAATAATATCCCTAGATAATATTGAAGATTCTATCTATATGAGGTAAAGGATATCAATTCGTCAGTTTAAGTTGGATCAATCTCGAAAAATCTACATAAATCTTGAGGGTACCTTACGTCATCGAAGAGGAATATAGGGGTGAACCCATGGGATAATTACTACATTTTATAAAACCCACATCTTCTAAGTCCTCAAGATATCTCATGATCTCCTATAACTCAGTAGTGTCTATCATGAATGGGGGAATGGGCACTGGTGTAGTTTCTTTGACTAAGTCAATTGAGAACTCCACCACTTTTTCATTGGATGTAATCTAGAAAATCCATTAATGAATTAATCTGTGAAATTATCTAACACATTTGGGAAATCAGCCAGTCATTTTAATTGAACATATTAATAACAGATGCTAATATGTCTTGTCACTCCACATATCCCATGATGATCTAATCTATCTATACACATGAGTACATGTCACTAACCCTTGTTAGTATAATTATTTACATTTACTGATTTAAAGAACACCTTATGGTAATAAAAATAAACATGAGCATTATAATGAACAAACCATTACATTCCAAGACTTATATCAAAACATATCATGCTTAGGATTAATATTCCCTATTAAAAATTATAGACACATATACCAAGGGGTAAATCCTTACATTGGAATACACTTTTTGACCATACTCCCAAGTGATTTGTCCAGCGTCACAATTCCAAAGAAATACTGAATCTCAATCCCATAGATTTACACAATTGCCACGTAAAAAATTATTATTGGTAAGAAATTATATATAATAAAACAGACACCATTATTTATGTAACTTAAATCATACCTCAAACAATAGATTGTCTAATAATTTACTCTCCTGTAATACATTTCATTGAAAACTATGATACTATCCATGAACCTAATATGAAAAATTATTTCACCAATTAGGCAAGATATAATGGCACTATCCCCTTAATTTAATACTTACATGGAATCCCAAGTCATCCTAAATGGCTAATATCACTCTATATTCCTACATAAATTGGAGTCTCTAATTCTTCTCCAATACTGAATGTATGTTCGGATCCCCTCTCATTAGTTGTTAGAGGACATATTCCATAGAACTAAAATAAATGGATAATCATGCACCTGATCAGATTTGATATGGGGCACTATTGCAATTATAATTGATGTTCCCTTACATTCCATAATTGTGATGTACTATAAAACATAAAATATGTGTACAATGACTGGTACTTCCCTCCTATTATCTCTCTAATAGAATATTCTTACAATAGAATACTAATCTACTATGTCTATAATTTGGTCAACTCTAATCCAAACCACCTGCTTCCGAAAGGTCACATTTGATAATAAGTGCTTAGTTTACAAATTTATACATAATATATTACCAAATAATGTTCACCTCAGAACACATAGGATGTTAGAACCCATCGTCAACTCATGTCTCCATGGATGGATCATCAGTGGTGTAGATAGGTGCAAGAAATTGAAGATATATGAAGCGAGAGAAATACTCCATAATAGACATGGTACCCTACTATAAGCGTACAATACTAATGGATAAATCATCACTCATTACCCTTAGGATAAATTTTTTAATATAACCTAAATTATAAATTCAACTACATCATTTCCTTATGCTGATCATCCTAGTTATGGGTATTCCAAAAACCTTATCTAGCTCCATGAATCATAGAGATCAAAATCATGACCCTACATTTCAGAGGAGTCTCTAGATGCTTTAATATAAAAAAACAAACTCATTTCATAACAAAAGGGCTTAGGAGGATACTATACCTTGATAAAGTAAGTTGATAATTCTATTTAAACCCTCATATCAATACTTCTATAGAAGAGGTAGGTCACAAAGATCTATTCATAGTTAGTATGATCCTTATGAATCTCTTTCTAAATTGGGAATCGTCACCCAAATATGAAATATTTGGATGCACCGTTGGTGATTCTACTAGAGTTAACACTGTTGGATTATGGACCCAACCTCCAAATCATGGTCGTCGCTACCCTCTTGGTTATGTTCTTGAGGACACCATGGTGGAATAGATCTGAAAATTTGAAACACATGAATAATATTGGATCTGGTAACAAAACACCATAAATATAGAAATTGGATAGGTATAATCCATATGATAGGTAAGTTACACCCCTATAAATTCTCTTAAATCCAGGTGTGGTTGATGTATTATACTATAATAATCATGAGAGATAGTAACTAGTAAACAATAATATGGTTAATTAAGGGATGTGTTCTCAGTATAGTCAAGGGTCCTACTATATTGAGTTTCAATTTCATGCTATAAAGGAAAAAACCCATTGTGATTCAATTTTAATCCCCTTTAACAGTGCCATATTATTAATTATGGTTCAATAATTTTTTCATTTTCACTATAGAATATATAGATAAAGCCCCACTCTTAATTTATTTACCTGAATTATTTATAAATTATAATGTCTAATTCATGTAACTGTATCCAAAATTTTAAATTCTATAAATAAATATAACATGTAGAATAGGATAACATTACTAGATTATTCATTATTCCAAATTTATAGGTTTAAATGGACTATTTAAATTAAAAATGAAATTATTATATTCAAAATAAAAAAACCATCCAACGAATCCTCAGATAGATAACTCATACATTTAATAACTAGTTGGATGAATTTCAATCATCATTAAATATGGTAAAATTATTAGGTTTATATTGAAGCATTAATCTCTATTTATTAAATACCTTTTTCCTATAGAAATTTTATTTTCATAACATATATATCACTCCTAGAATACACAACATGTGTCTTGCAATCAAAAAATCTATCCTACATGGCATGGAAGAATACATGAACCATGATCATCTAAGGTAACTCGAATTATGTATGAATGATTCTTCCTTTCCATACTATTCCAGTGTTAAAAAAAATCCATATCCACAATAATAATGTTTGCATATCATGTTATTCAACCAATAATGAAATCAGTACAACGTTAAGATGTGTAATCCATAACATCTAATACCATGCTTGGTAGGTTAGCTCTCCTCTCGTATGTGGGTAATCTACTCCTAGGAATAGGGTCATTTCCAAATTAAAAATCATCATACTCTCTTGTATAACGACCCAAAAGTGTATGAACAATGATAAATGAAACCCAATGATACCAATTTGAAACATCCTGAACTCAAATTTTGTATAATTAACCTATCCCAGAAAGTCACATGACCTCATGTTAGTCACCCTATATGCCATAGGTTACCTAATAGTAATGAGGGTCTATGGTGGTAGAGGTGGTTAAAAATAAAATCATGATTAGACTATCATAGTAGTGAAGATTAATGTATAAATATAAAAATAATGAAAATGAAAATAAAACAATAGGAAGTAAATCATCAAAACACGAGTAATAATCAAACGAAAAGTGAAATCATATAGATATTGATGATTATGTCGTGGATATTTATGAGAAATAGGCATAAGATGTAGTACTAAAATAATATTGTATATATAATCGAAATAATCAAAATACCAAATTTTTTATCTATAAGGAAATAATGTGTTTAGGCTTGGTCCCTTACTTCAAAATTCACATGTTATATTTCAATAACACATCCATCACCAATATATTTTCCCATTAAAAATATGTATCAATGAATACTTTCTAATTACCAATCAATGACCCAAATAGCGTGGGAGATAAACTGTGTTGGCCACCATAAATGGTGCATAGAAAAATATTACATGGGTATAAAAAACTATAACTGAGTGTATGTATAATAGATAGTTATGAAATATTAATTAATTAAATAAATAATTCGATGAATATAGACTATAAATATGAGTAGGATATAATTTTTTTTATTATTTCATAAAAGTAATGTGTTAAAAAAATATTATCATTTTAATATTTCATATATGTAAAATTATCATCCATGCATTGGATATATCCTAATGCATAAACCCGAAGTGACCTTCTTGAGAGCAAGGAAATCATCCATGGGAACTCATATAAGTGTTGACCTTTGTGGGTTATAACATCCTATCCCATGGATGTGGTTTTCCATTATCTAATGATATATGTGTGTTTGGAAATCATTGGTTCCAAACCACTATCCCCCTCATTAGTGCCTTACCATAATCCAGATCGGTTCTGTAGTGTAATCAAAGTCATTTCCATATCATTAATGAATATTTAGTGCCTTACTGAAATGTACAGAATCAAGGAAATAATATAAATGTTAAGGGTTACGTTAGTTTTCATATCCATATTAAATTATCTATATTTTGGTACAAGACAATGTAATATCCATTTCAATACCATATTCATATTTAATCCATTCATTGACCCATTTAATTTACATTTTCTAAAATAATTGGATAGAAATCTCAATGACCAAAGGGGGATGTTCTTAGCTTATTAAGATCAAGAAACCCATCTCAAAGGTTTTTTAGGATAAGGTTGATAGTCTTCATCCAATTCAAGGTGATATATGTGAATCAAATTTAATTTAGAAAAAATAAATTTAATAAATTTATTAATTTTATGATCAATTTCCCAATGGTGAAACCTTTTGTATAATGGAAACAATTCAGTAAGTTACATGACCTTAAGGAAAAGGTATAGAACAAAAAACTTATGTAGTTAGAGGATAAATATTCAATTATTTTAATCATTCTCAGAGTATAACATGAGAAAATGGAGTAAAAAATTTATGAACTGGAAATATGAAAAAGGTCCTACAATATGATCTCACAATTGATGTTGAGGGAGGCCATGAAAAAATGTAATAAATTGAATCTCTTAATTTTAGTGATCAATAATTTTTTATGAAACTTTATTTGAATGTCAAACATAATGTGTGGTAAATGCATAGATTTTAGAGGGGGAGTTACCTAATAGAGTAAGGGAGAAGCTTCCTATATAGGGAAATAAAAAAGGGCGTGCTATTAATAATAGGTAAGTGAAAATGGACATTTTACCCTCAATAACAGAGTCACTTAGATTGGCCTCTTAATAAATTTAATCATGTTCCAACCATGCAACTATAATTTTCTAAAAGAAAATCTTTCATGGGCTAGGTGATCTAATATAATAACTGTGTATATCCCATAAAAGCACCACTTTGAAAAGGTCTACAAAATTTTCATGACCATTCTTCATGGTAATCATGGATAAAGCAAATATGGAATCCCCTGTACTACACTAAATCATCATTTATGATTAAAAAACTACAGGGACTAAGCCATGGTGTTTATATTATCAATTTGGTGCACCTTTTTCGGCACAAACTTGATTCCCAGTGCTCCAAACAGTACCTAGACTACCTCAAAAGTTTATGAACTTCATTCGGTATTAAAATTTGGATAAAACCAAAGAATAAAACTTTAATTTAATACATTAATACCTTATAGAGAAATAGTGGTATTAAACCTACTATTATGTTTTTCTAAACCATGGGTATACTCATCTTTTTAAACATATAAAATTTCTTGATTTATAGGGAACGATGTTCTATAGAGGGCCATTATACAGGTTCCTACATTCCTTATTCATCCTTTTATCCCCATTTATTAGGGTTTTATTTTGGGGTCTCTTTACATTAGTTAGATGTATAAAATTTATCTAATTTTTTTTTCTCTCTTTTGATTCATTGATTTTTTTCTATGGTTTTTGGTTATGGTTTTGATAATGATTCCACTGATTTCAGTTAGAATCTTATTAGTGATTTGACTTTTTTTTGTGACGTATAAAGGATGTTGTATTTTAATGAACACATTATGTATTTCTATATTTTAGAAAAGGTAGGTTTTATATTGAATTCATTGTGTTTCTCAGTTTAATTATGTGAAATAGGTAGATAATATTTTATAGTTGATAGGCATTCTTTTCAATGTCATTTTGGGAACACACCATTAACCATATATGTTTCATTGGTCATTGTATCTACTATGATGAAGCAAACACCGTAGTCCTTATCTAAATGGTTAATTATTATTAACATATAAATGGTTATTATGTTTTTTAATAATGTATAGGGATTGTGAGAACCCTCAGTGGATAATTAGTTTGCATAGAGTTTTAAAATATTAGGTAAAGTACATTATGATGAGTTTAGTTTATAA
Source organism: Viscum album (assembly GCA_963277665.1). Classification (NCBI taxonomy): domain Eukaryota; kingdom Viridiplantae; phylum Streptophyta; class Magnoliopsida; order Santalales; family Viscaceae; genus Viscum; species Viscum album. The sequence goes on from OY728165.1 coordinate 2,106,423,839, forward strand.
GTGGTGCTAAAATAATAATGGATTAATGAAACGAGTTTTAGATAACCAAGTGTACCCATTAGTGGGGATAGTTAGAATGAAAAAGAGTTATAAGCCTATGTATGACTAATGAGAAGGTTGTACTTCTCACTTTTGGTTGAGAGTCGCCATTTATATTATATAGTTTGACTTTTTCATGTAGTAAGATGATTAATTACAATTTGGTTTTTTATAGTTGGATAAAGAGGTTTACTCTAGATTATGGATTGATAGATCTCCCATGGGAGATGTTTGATGGGACCTGAGTGTGGTTTTTGATTATTTCCGTGATTTCTTTGTAAGAGGATTCCAATATGCTATGTGAGGGTATAGATTTTTTCCTAGGTATGATGATTGGGATATAGATATGGAAATTGTATGTGGTGGAAGATCATTCATTGAGGTATGGGTTTTGTTAAATGGTGAGATTATGTGTTCACTATGGGGTGAAAAAAAGGCTTCCACCATTTGATATATATTGGATTGAGTCATAGGAACCTAATAGATTCCCTCAATAGGTGAATAGAAGAGTCCAAGGTAGTTGGCATGTCAATATTGTGTGTTTTTGTATGTCTTCATATGTTGGGAAAAAAGGTTACATGCATTATGTAATGTTTATCAGGAAAGTATGGTATCACATGACTGATCAAAACCATTTTATGATATAGTTATGTCGATTATCGATATACTGATGAGATAGTTTTGATCTAGTGTTTGGTCATGTCATCCATGGTGTGCATATTAGAAAATATATGTTAAGAGAGGGCCTCCCAAATTTAGATGGAATAGAATTAGCATTACTATGAGGACCTAAATTGAGTGAAAGGGTATATAGAAAATATTAATACCAGAGGTCTACCCGTAGTGAGTGGGAGAGGTCATGTTTTATTATGATACGTCACCTTGGGTGAGAAGATAAAGCTATGGGATGTGAAATGAGACAGGTCACACAACCATACCCGAAATTAAGGAATGATATTATATGAAGTGATATGTGATATGAATGGGGCCTCAACCTGAGAGAGTGTGTGGTGGTATGGGATGTGTTATAAAATTTGGAATTAGGCCATGCATTAGGTGAGAGGGAGGTTGAATGTTATGTGTTATGAGAACATGTCTCTATGTGGGACCCTACCCTAAGTGAGATGGTAGAGTTTGTGACTTACTCTAATGTATTCATGATTCCGGATAGTCCCCACCATAAGTGGGAGGGTAAATATTGTGACCTTTTATGAAACCCTACCATGAGTAATCAAGAAACATTATCGGTTGTGACGTGAGAAAGATACATTTTCTAGCATAGTTTGAGCCATGTATGGATATGTGTTGAGGTGGAGTATTATGAAAAAGAGGAACATAGATGTGTTATTTTATTTAATATTCTTTTTTATTTGTTTACTCATGAATATACATGAATTTTACTAAATACAACAGAATAATATTTTTAGACCCCACTGATATGTATTTATCACTCCCTACTTGGGTACCCTATTCTGCGAACCATATGACTAGTTTAGATTCACAATATGATAAAAATTGGATCATGATAGAGCACTTATATGGGTTTTGTGGATGGGATGATTTAAGGCCTATGTGTATTGTAGACCATCATTGTTTTATTATTTTTATACACTACTTTTTTTCGGGCCATTAGGAAATCTCTAAGATATATGACTACATTTACATTTTTATTTTATTGATTCGTGTTTGTATAGTTATAATTTTATTAGTTTATAATTCCATACATATATACTCTGATAATATATTTTAGATAATTTTGGGTAACTTATTATTTTTATTTATTATGAAAAACCATATCTTTATAGTAATTTATTTAATGATTTATTACATAAAGATACACATAATACAACCGAATTTGTTCACACAACCTCGCGTCATTATGAAATTTTATTCATGTAATAATAACATTAGAAACGGGTATAACATCATTATTTAAAAACACCAAAACAAGCAAATATATTCCATGGATCTTCAAAAACTGCATAGAATAACCTAGAGATGTACAAAAGAAAGGGGAAATCTATAAATTCTAGTAAGGGATTAATCAAGAAATAAAATGATGATACTAATACGTGTTATTCAATAAGAATATCAATATATATAAGAAGGTTGAGATTCATTAATATGAACATTAGTGTGTTATATATGATAATTAAATGAATTAATCATTTTAATGTGTCCATAATATAAAACATAAAATCATAAACATAGTTAATGTCTAAAAAATATGAAATAATAATACAATGTTAGTATGATAACCTACCATACACCATATATTGAATGTAATGATATAAAAACATTAACCAACAGATCAGAGGGATATATAATTTCGGGCCCACTTGTCACTTTGATATCATGTACATGCATAAGTGTTCCACATAGATCATTCAGCACAATGATGAATTTAATTAATTTAATCACCATGAAAAAGGAGTGAGGGAAATGTAAATCCTCATTAAACCCTTGAGTGGAAATGGATATGGGTACTCAGTACACAAATTATTGGTAATGAAAATTATTGGGTAATTTCAGTAGAATAATGGGTTTATATAAAGGTTTATAGATGGGGAAACTAAGAATGAAAAGGGTCTATCATTACATTCGAATCATAATGACTGCACAATTTCTGTATAAAACCCTATCCAAACATAAGAAATTAGAATTCAAAATTCATGACACAATGATGTTTCTTAAATAATGTGGAGAATGATAGAATCCCTCTCCATGAGAGGGTGATTCCAATAGATTTATAGGAGTATTTTGAGAGATTTTAGGAAACAATGGACGGTTTTATATAGTGATGGTATTAGTAAATTCATGATACTGGGGGTTTTAGTAATGTGGAAACAGAAGTTGGGTGGGTTTACATAGAAAAAAGTAGATGAATATTTATTAATTTCCAAACTATGGTTTTGGATTATATATGATAATTTAATCAAAACCAAAAACTATCCCTTGTATTTTTCCTATTTTTATACCATTGAAGAGTGGTTTTCATTATTTTACAAGAAAATGAACCAAAATCCTTAAAATTATAACATTTTTATGTGTAATTGAGACATGGTTATAATGAATATATTTTAAAACCTAAAACTATGATATAAGTTTTAGGGAATTCATTAAGGTTTTATACTATTAATGAATTATTTTAAAAACACTTAATTTTAAAGGTGAAAATTAATTTTTATCATGGATACTCTTTAGTGAATTTATTAAATCAATTTTTCCATCAATGATGACATAATATATATATTGTATAAATATAACATATTTCATTTTTAACCAAAAAGTCCACTATCTATAAAAAGTATGAAAAATTCAATATTGTATATGTTCGAAATGATGATTTAAAAACTAATTTTTATTTTTATCAGAATAATTCTAAAAATATGATAATTTACACTGTTAAATCAGTAATATCAATTTATTGAATGTTACAAGTATTTTTCCGTAATATTTATCTAACCGATATAAAATTTACATTTGACTTCATAATATTATACATCAAATTATATTTATTAAATAATATTTAATAAAAAAAATTAATTACAGTAATATATATTTTAAAAATTCTGTGTGTTATTAAAATGAGTGTTGATTAAAGCTATATATATCCCAAAAATAAAATTTTAGTTTTATCGTATTAAAATTAAATTCTTATCATTCTCATTATTTAATCATTTATAAATTAACAGTAATAATTGATAAATATAACGATTATTTCATTCAAAGTAACTCAAAATTATTTATATCAATATAATATAGATACATAAATCATTATTATACATCTGAATTACATATGGGTATTGGGTGTCATGGTGATATTTTCATTTTGTGGATTGGTAAAAATAACATTTTTTCATAGTATCGTTGAGCATGAACTTCTCTCATGAATGTGTTTTCTAATTATTTAGAAGTAAAATATTATCATTGGCTTGGTCAAGGGATAATCCAATTCTTATTTTCTCCATTAAAATCCTTAATAAATATACTTCATTATGTATGATACTACTGTTTGAGTTCATCACTTCCTTTATTTTTTTGAAATGTACATTATCATATACCTTAATATAATAATCATAAATGTCACTATACAATAGATCTATTAAAAAATGGATATGATTCCAAATCACATTGTATATTTTTCATACCATATAATGGTACAAAATTACCAAATAGGTTCATTTATTTTCTATAAGATCATTCCTTAATAACTCACTTAATCATTTAAAAAAGGAATTTCATTTTTAATTTTGTAGTTTGTTACATTATCCCACCTTTAGAATTTTCACCATCGAAATTTTTATTTCATAAAATAAAAAAAATGATAGAACATTAGTTTTATTGCCTCTTCTAGTTCCCATGAGGATTCCCCAAAATTTCGTTCTTGTAACATCACTTCGACCATGTGAGTAGTCTTTTTTCAAAAATCATTTTCTTTATAATATATTAACTTCATGAGATCCTCTTTGTAGGAAATTTTAATCTTTAATTTTAAGACCTGTGGATTAAAACATGTGAGGGATCTTTTTAGATATCCTTATGTGTGATACATGGAACACATCATGTAATTGAGATAGGTTAGTAAGGATGTCTAGTTTATAAGAAATTGGTCTAAAGGGGTCAATGATCTAAAGGGGTACGATGAATCTAGAACTATTCTTTCCCTCATTTACAAACCTCATAACTTTATTCAACAATGATATATGAAGGAAAACATTATCTCCAACCTCAAACTCTACGCATCATCAATAATTGTCCACCTAGCTCTTATATTTTCTTGTTGTGGATTTCATTTCATGTTGAATTGTATGAAATGTCTCTATAATATCATAGAAAATATCAGGACTCATCAACTAAAGTCTCCCCACATTATCCTGGTATCTCATAGTCAGACACATATTACTATATAGAGCCTCACATGGTTCCATTTGAATACTAGAATAAAAAAATTTAATATATAAGAAATATAATAATGGAAGGATTTAATCCCAACATCTATAGAAATCAATTTTAAATGATCGCATCATGTCATATATAGTTGTAATTTTACTATCAATCAAACCATTCATTTGAGGATAATAAGGAGTGTAGATGATTAGATATTTATCAAACTCTTGGTGATGGCTTCTCCAGATCCTTTGTGTAAAACACGAATATCAAAATGATAAAATGAATCGTGGTACTCGGTGTTTTCTTACGTCCTCCATAATGTATAACAAGATGAGTAGTATTAGAGAGAAATATTTCATGATTGTATTGAAATTTGATGTTTTTTTAAGGAGAACTACTAAACCCATATGGAGTTTTCTTCATTTTTCGTTTCATATAGATACATAATATTAAATCCATGGTCTTTTATTTCAACTTTCATTCTGGTTTGGGAAATGGTTTCATCATAATAGGAAACTTCTCTCAATCTACGTTGACTTGTTGGTATAGTAGGCATCGAGATACAATCATTGTTATGATTATCTTCATGTTAATCTTCATAAAATATATATACAAATCATAGTTCTTCCTAGATAAACAGATAATGTTGATCTATAAAAACCATCCACAAATTCCCTCAGAAGTCCTAGTTTTGATGGGAAATATATTACGGTTCCATAACATATTACTCCATATTCATAAAAATTGAACTCTATAATATTCACTACCTTCTTCTATAGAAACTCTTCATTATACTATCCCTCCTTGATCCCCTCAAGAATATATTTTTGAGAATTTATTTTCTAATGGTAAGATTGTGATGCATTTATTATTCCTATGTCTATTCAATACATGTAAAAGAAGAATTGATCCCTTGAAATCGACATCATGGGTAGAGTTGTAGGATATTTTTTACTAGAAGAATCTTACACATTGTTCACCTTCCCATGATGATAATAGATTAAAAATAATAATACTTGATCGTATCTATCCACTTTTATTTTTTAATATTAATAATCTCTTTTGCGATTTTATACTTGAGGATTTTTATGATATGTATATATATCACACTTCTCCCTATTGAGATAATATTTCATAATATTCGATACAGAGAATACTTCTACAAAATCTAGATCTTGCATTTGATAGTTCTTCACATGGATCATTAATTGGTTGGAGTCATACGATATCACATTTCCATCTATCATGTGTAAAAAAACCCCATAACTTGTTGGATACATCACTATTGATCAAAAATATTTCAGCATTTGTGGAAAATGAGAGCACAAGTGAAATGATTATCCTATTCATTAACTCGTTAGTGAATTTTTCAAATTAATTAGTCTATAAAAACAAAACTATATTTTAAAAAATGTTGGTTAGAAGACTTTATAATCATCATAATATTATGATTAATTGATTATTGTTCTTATTTAATATAAAGTAACTGTGTATTTCCATTATAGATGTTGGTTTGGTCTTTCCATTGATTTTGTTTAATTTTTATAGGTATATATATATCCCTTTGTTGGTGATAACATGACCCAATAATGTTATTTTGTCCAACCAAAATTCACAATCACTATACTTTACATATAAATTGTCTTTCTACATTTTTGTAGTACTTTATTTAAATAAAACCCATATTCCACCTTTCTTTTGATGTAGATAAGAATTTATCAATAATTAATACTAAAAATTTGATTTTTCAGTCCCTAAAGAAAATATTTTTGGATTACATGAATATTTATAGAGATTTAGTTATTCTAAATTGAATAAATATTACCCAACTCTTCTGGTAAGTTTAATGAAATGCAGTCCTGTTTATATACTCATTATTCAACTTTACTATATAATATCCCAACCAAAGAACATCCTTAGATAAGTATTGAAATCTAGATTTTGAATCAATAAAATTATCCATATGTTCCAGAGGATACTTATTAATTATTGTGGTAAATTGGAGTTCATGATAATTAATGCATAGGAACATCATCTAACCCTAATTGATGTAGATGAGGGATGCAAATCACGATGACGCACATGGTTGTATAAAACATTTATCCAAATTCACTTATACTTACATCATAAAATAAATCATTTCAATGGTTCCAATTATGCATGGAGTATTGGATTTTGGAAATATCTAGGTAAAAACATGATCGAGAACCCAACCCCACAGTTTTCAGAGGACTGGGTAATTATTTAGGAAACATATTAGTAAATTCTCTCATAATGGTCATGCCTCCTGGGATTATTTTTTCCTTAGTCTCAATCATTTGAGAAATATAATATATCTTATAGGGAAATTATATCTATTCATTAATTTATGAAAGAAAATTAGAATCATTTTCCCATAAAATTTAATGAATTTGAAGTTGACTCATGATATAGAGGTTGACTTCCTTCACTTAGAAATTTATATTGGATATCTAAAAGGAAATCCAATCCATGTCTACAATTTCATCTAATTCATTTAAAAAGAGTATCAAAAGTTTTTATAGGATATTTATTACAAAAATATGGGAAAGGGATGTCCGAAATTATTGGGATTCCATAATATTATCATTTCCCATCTTCACTAATAAATCGACTTCTATGTTTTTAGGTGTTTATTGAATAGTTCTACTAAACATAGTCGATATAAAGGAATTCGTATAACCATGGATGATAATCCTACCATTCATGATTTGAATCATTTTTTTAATCATTTACATCATCTAAAATAGTCTTAGGGATGGGGATTTTCAGACTATTAATAATATAAAATCGGAACAACAGACATAGAAGGGATAACTCATAAATGACATACATTCCTTATCATATGAATTTATATGTTTAAATATATGTTATCCATTAACTATTACATAACATAAAATATTATGAGAACTATTGGGAAAATTATGATGCTTTGTATATAAGTAATAAATTTAATTAAAATTATCCCTCATGTAACACCTTGATATTTTAAATGGACATTATTCTCCAGTGAATATACGACACAGAACATTGATCCTAAACTATAATTAAAATATTATTAATTAATTATGACCATTATAACATGGTAATTAAATTGGTCTGTTTGAAATGTATTAATAAATTATGAAATACTTAAAAACTGCCTACAAAATAAATACTCATTGAATAATTATTAGAAAATAAGAACTCGATATTTGGTAATGTTTTTTATTCTTCAGTAATGTATTTTCATTTAAAATAATTTTTAGTGTTTTTTTATTTTAATAAATTATAATTAATTTTGGGACATATAAAAGTTTTATATTATAATAATAATATAATTTTTTAATCATAATATCAAAATAATCTCATGGAAATTTTTTGAGATTTTTCTAAAAAGATTGACTATACAGTAAATAGTGAAAATACTACCTTTTTATTGAAATTTGTTTTTCATGAAAATAAAATGTCCCAATTTGTTTTAATAAATGTTAAATTTAAAATTAATTCATTAAAATTATTAATAATCATATTTATCTCATTGTAACAAGTTTTATGATTTAATTAAAATAAGAAAAATCCGTACATAAAAAAGAAATTTATTTTGAAAAAAATATTTGTTCAATTTTTCATTATAGTCTTAAATTATTTTTTTTCCACTTAAGATAATTAGATATTTAAAAATATATTAAAAATTATAAATTAGGGGGTCCAAATTTGGTATATTTTTTCCTTTTTTGTATGGACATTATGAATAGTAAGTATAGAAATTTTTTAACCATTCTATAGGGTAAATAAGATAATTAAGAATTAAAATAAAATATTAAAGAGTATATAAATACTCATACAAATTTATCCTCTTTATTTATAAGAGTATATATCATCTATGATCATCCAAAATTTTAATATATGGTATTATCCTTTTTTCCAATATTTTGATGTTTTATATGATTATATATAATGAAAATTCAAAAATGTAATTCCATTTGATTTATTATCGTAGAAATTTTGACAAAGGTATAAATAGAGGATATGTTTTGTTATTAATGTTAATTTTCAATATATATGATTATTTTAATAATGATTATTTATTTCTAATTTTTTTCTAATTATATATTTATCTTAAATAGTGGTGTTATGCTAATAAAATATTTGTCCAGTTAACAAGAAAATAAAATAAATTATTTTAGAAATAAAACAATTGTTATAATTGGTATTATTTAATTTCTACAATGAATTTTATTGATAAATATGAAATTTTATGGAGATTTGAAAGGATTATATTCGAATTCACTTTTTGTACTGATTCATATAACGTAATTTTTTTTAATAGAGTTAAAAATGACATTAATGATATTTTAAAATAAATAATATATTATTTAATAATTTATGTTCCTAAAAAATCCTAGACTCACCCAAATTAATGGGGTATTGTTTTAAGAATCACACATGCTCCATTTTTGGGTATTTTATTGTTTTATTTTATCATTATTTAACCATAAATTATAGAAGACTTTAATATTGCAACTATTTTAAAAAAGGGTTAATGGAGGATAAGAACAAAAACATAAAGGGAAAAATTACCAAAAAATTAACAAAATTTTATTTTATGAGATAATTTTGAAATATAATAATTTTATAATATAAATATTGAAATTTGGAATCATGTGGGATTGAAATATCATTTATATTCATTTAATATTTTAGGAAAATCTAATATTACCACCCCCTCTATTATAAGAAGACACATTTTATTTCTCTTTAATCAATGAATTTGAGTAATCTAAATATGAAAAACCTCATCCATTAATGTTAAATACATCTTTATATAAGATATATTGGTTATTTTCATTAATAAATTCCATCACAAGGTCTCTTAAGAGGACAACTAAAGGAATGATATCGAAAAAGAGGTACGTGTTTATACCATCTCGTTCAAGATTATTTCATCGTATAAATCTTATTATTGTATTTTTTCATTCTCAAAAAATATATATAATATATATAATATAATAAATGTAATTACATGTAATTGTGACTATTATTTATTATATTTCATTTTTATTCCACCAAATAAAAAGATAAAACATTTCTCATAGATATGTATGACATACGATCTCCATGTAGTAGATTAATTTAATTTTCATTATAATTTCACATTGATGGTTATAAATATGAAAATAATATATATATATATATATATATTTAATTTTTGAAATAAATATTCTTATGTAATTAAAATATCATATATACATTCTTATCTTCCAATCCATTGGAAAATGATATCATCACTTGTGTGTACATGTTGACTACCGTCTCCACAAACAAACTGATCAGTTTTTTATTTCCCTTAAATATGTATGGTAATAATCCTATATTTAATGAATATATATGATGAATATTTTATAATAATAACTATATAAATTTGAATTAATTTTTCACTTTATTTTATTGTATCCGTCAAAAAGTGAAACAACATTAATGTGTGTGTTAGGCATACCGTCATCTTGAATATTGGAAATAATTATTTATCATAATATTTTATGGATTACTATAAATACACATAATATATATATATATATATTATATTTATATGATGTTTAAAATACTTGATATGATGGAACCTTTATAAATTAAAAAAAACCGAAACTTCTAAACCAAAACATATAGGGCTAGCCAAGCCATTATTACCCAAAACATTTATTTCAACAATTAATTATGAATAAATATGTGATAAAATATTATAAGTAATAAATTAATGGTATTATATTTATTATTACGGATCTATAATATATTTATACTAATTTTATTTTTATTACATGGGAGTATTATATACTAATAAAGGAAGTAAAACCCGAGGTGAATATTTATTTCAAAATCTCATCATTATTCCATATTATTTATGTGAATTTATCCACTGGGAGAGATGATTAATATTTAAATATTAAAATAAATATATTTTATTTTCACCTATTTATTTATGAAATTTTAATCTAATATTAACATGTTCCTTCTTTTGATACGTAAAATGATTGATAAAATGTTTCTATGAAAATATCAATTTCTTTTATTCATCGTTAAATATTAAATTTTCATCAACATTAATGGATTCAAAAAATAAATTCCAAAATGTTTCTTAAAAATCTAAAGAATATTTATTAATGAAATTTTTATCCATGTTTTACTTTTAAAAAAAAAATTTAAAGGAATTTTCTTCTTATTTTACAAATGAGGCACTTTTAACTATTTAAAAAAGTGTAAAAGATATGTTTTTTTAACATAAACTAAATGTACATAATTACTGCCCAACATGAAAAATAATTCCATTGAAAATTAAATCAAAATTTTCTAAATATATTTTAATTTAAAATGATTTTCCATATAATATATAATTTTTTTGTTTTATAAAATATTTCAATGTCAAAAGTGAGTTGTTATTCATATTTTTTTAATAAAATTTGAAGGTTTTTATTTTGAACAATAGAAAAACAAACTTCACTTATTCCCTACTGGGAATACACTATAACTATATGATCATTAATATTTCTTTAGATTTTTTATGAGTACTTTTAATGGGGATATACTATTTGATATTATTTTCTAAATTACTCTAGATGGTTTATGATTATGAATATTGAGGAGGGAAATTATTAACATTTCATATTCTAGATATTCAAAATGAATATATATGTTTATTATTTTTATAGCTATTCATATTAGTAATTCATTATATATTGAATTTTATAGTGTCCCTCAATATCCCCTCTTTGCATCGATAGATATCATTAGGAAAAATAGTTTGGGTATTTAGCCGATGCCTTACAAATTTATATTGATGTATTATCATGTGGCCTCGATGGTATGTTTATGATGACTTATGTTATGAATTCATTGATTATGATATTATTTGTTGATGTGAATGTGATTATTTAATTAGTTATAATACTAATGGGTATGTTTAAATTTTATGTGATTATTTATATGGAATTATCTGTTTAAAATTTATTCTAGCCGTATTTTACATCATAATCAACTTACTGATTAAATGAAATTGTAGTTTACATAGTTATATTTCCATAATGAAATTTATTTAATTATTCATATTATCATTCACTACATGCATATACTTATTGATCAACTGAGCTCTCCCCTTTCTTATTTATATCTTCCGTAGGATTCTTGGAAGTGAATTACAATTATCCATTTGGGATATACTAAATGGAAAAGTGGTGTTCTCAATATACTATATTATATTTTATGTGTTCAATTATTATGTGATATTAAAATATGTATTTATTTTCCATATATTAGTATATTATTTGATCATTCGTGATGTCATTCCTTGAATATAGTGCCAATGTAATTATGTATCCAATGACTCTAGGATAATAGAATCGAGGTCATTATAGTTGGTATCAGATAACGTTCAGTAGAAACCATGACAACAAGAATTATAAAAATTCATATTACTGAGTATTAACCTATGATTATGTGGGGGAAATTTCCCAAAGAATATACACAATTTATTTTAATTTTATTTATATAATTTTTTTATATTTTTCATTAAGTGCTTCACCAGTTTAGGGACTATAAATAATGTTTTATAATTCTTTGATCAAATCTATTGGAATCCATTATATAGAAATGATACCAAGATTATGAAATGTGAAACATATCAATGCACCTAATCAACAAAGTTATATTCCTCCTTTGAAAAATAATGAATCTACAAATAGAGATATAGCTAGATATGAAAGAAAATGTTATTGTGTAGCTAGCTCAGGTGATAAAAAATAACATTTCTTGTATGAAAGAGTCTAGAAATCAAAATATTAGTGTATTAATGTTATAATATTTCATGATTTAGAAACCAACAACATTTAGTGGGAAAAAAAATCCATTTGTAACTATGAAATTCATTTTTTCTTTAGAAAATAAATTTATTTCATTTGTAATTAATGAAATGGTGATTGATTTTCCGTGGATATTTATCATATCATTGGTATTTATATCATTATATATAATTTATTCAAAACACTACAATCCATGAATAAATAATGATCATGGAATGTATGGATTTTTAAAAATATCATGTAAATATATTGTCCCAACGAACAACTAGTGGTCATGGAGAGGGAATTCGTACGTCCAAGAAAATCGAAAGAGGAAATTTTTTCTATGTATGATGAAAACACAACATATTTAGAAAGAAATGTTGTGTGATATCTATGTACTATAATAATAAATATTATATTTTGTTATTATCCTTTAAAACCAATCCATTGATGGGATTAGTCTACCAACAAGTCTCATCAGATGAGGATTCAGAACCATGTACTTTTAAGATAGAGAAATAATTTTCCACTTCCTATAGAATTTAATATAAGAGATAGAATAAATAGTTGAAATTGAAAAATGGATTATGGGATGAAAAAGAGTGAAGAGTTTTACCAGATGTGATAATTTTGGAAAGAAACACCAAAATACTTCCTTAAAGGCAATGATATTTTTCTTTAATTATGGAGAGAAAAGAAAACCAGTAACATAAATTCCTTAAAAATAAAAAATATCTAAATTTTATTGTTTCTAGTATATGTATTTGGGGAACTATGAAAATAAATTCCTAATAATTAAGTTAATATAGCTCCAAAAAAGAAAATGGATTAGGGTCAAGGTTATTATATTACTAATACTCAAGTAGGATGATTAAATTATGTGTGTATTTTCATTGAAGATTAATGTTGAATAAGTATTTCATAAACTATATTCGTTATATAAGTCATGAAAAATATAAGGATTGTACTACATGATTATATATTTAAGGATTAAAATTCATATTTCCAATAGTATTGATAACAATAATAGTAACTAGTGGAATAGTTTTTTAGATATTCATGGATGAGGGAATGATAATAATTAATGTGTTTCAGATGATGATATAATTTTATTTATTTGGGACAAATAGAAAATTGGCATTGAAAATTTTTAAGGGGTAGTATTGGTGATATTTAAAATGGATATGGATTTCATGAAAATTTAATATATAATAGATATTAATGAATTATTATATTTATTGGATATAAGGAATAAGGATAATGATAATGGTGAGTCGTGTAATTTTTATATATGATAAATTTTTTCACATGTCTGTAATGTGACATTATAATATATATTATATTTTTTATGGATAAAAATATGATAATTTATTTTGGGGTTTTGAATATATTTGTATATATTTTGAATGATTGTTAAGGTTATAATTTTATGGATTTGATTATATTTTTCAAGATAAATTATTGTTTTAGGTTATTTTTTAAATTATCATACAAGATTACATGTTCTAAAATTATTGGTTTTGGTAAATATCTATTAGTATATGGAATTGTTAATGGATCTTATGATTCGTTAATATGTGATTCTACCTTAAAAAATAAATCTCAAATATCCATTTTCTAGCATCACAATAGAAGTGGAAGAAAAACATGAAGGAAGAAAAGGATTTCATTATTCTTTTGAATTGTAAATAAATAATCTGATATTATTTTATTGAATTCATTATCTAGATAACAAAATAATCCCTCTACTTTAAGAAAAGGTCCTTGAAAATAAACTATTAACCATTTACTTTTCGTTCTAGGAATTCAACGTTGTTTCAACCCATGGTATATTTATGATTTTTAATGGTTAAAATTCTCAAAACCATGTTCTATATCACCCCCATTATTTATTGAGAATTATTATTCTCATCCATATCCATAATTTCACTTCCCACAAATTTTTTCTTATTTGGAAGTTATATTTTTTCATGACCTTAATATTTTCCTTTCCCTCTTTTTAAGAGGATTTTTTATTAATCCTTTTTACAATGTGGGATTTACATAATGTTTTTTTTCAAATTAAAACCCCGTCATTATCAAATACATGTTCAAATTGTGAGGATTCAATTTATTTAATGGGGGAACAATGTTACACCCCGATATTTTAACGGAACATTATGTTCAATAAAATATTGAATATGCAATAATGATCCTACATGAACCCAAAAAATATTATTATATAAATATGTCCTTTATAACCTAGCCATTTAATTGGTGGGTAATTATTGTATTGACCTATTTATGAAATTTATTTAAAAGAAATAATCAATAAAAGTTAATTGACTAATTATATAGAAATAATTTCCTAATTTTTTGTAGAGTTATTTTATGATTTGGTAATAATTAATTTCAAAAATGATTTTTTTAATAAAATGATATAATAAATTCTTGTAAATTATGGAAATTTTATTTAATAAATATAGTGTTTAAAATAATCTAATGAAAATTTTCATATGGTAAAATTTAGTAGATTCTATATAATGATTTATTCTCATGTGAATAGTGATAATACAAATTTTTATTTAAAAATATGTGTTTGTTTATAAAAATGACTAAAAAACCCCGTCCTAGGTGCCACACACGGGTAACTCATGTCGGTAAGTCCCACAACCTCATGTTTTCCTCTATATATTCTAAAGGTTTTCGATTAGAAGGAGGGTCTAACATCAATCACGAGGATAATATACTAACTTTATCGGAGTAATACAATAATAGAAATAAAAAACATGAAATGAAATAACAATAACCATAATGATACCAATATCACTTGATGACCAAAGAAGACAATACAATACCAAAATTAAACTGTATATATACCACTCCACAATATGTGTAATGTCTTGATATGAAAAATCCAAAATAAATACAATAACATCATCCACGATTCTCCCAACCTCCATCTGGTTCCCACATCCATTTGAAATTCCAAATCATCAATCTAACATAGGCACCATTCCCCTAACATTCATTTAAATTAGGAAATCTCTTTGGGTACTGATCATGCCATATAGAAAGGTGTCAGTACAACTCCCTAGGCCAACACCAAATGTGTTGTAAACAACATCCAGTAAATAAGATCTCTGAATTTTTATAAATAATAATTAAAGTAAATAATTTAAAAATGTTTAAATTTAGTTAATTACTATTTATTTAACCAAATAACCCCTATATTCCCTAGAACTCCCAAACACTAAATACCATCTTTGCACTATTTCAGAGTCTGAACTATCTCTGATGGTTAACATATATATGAATTCCATTGTTAACAGTCATTATATCAATTCATATTTGAATTCCATTTTTACAATTCATCATTTTAATTCATATTTTAATGTAATTATTTCCATTCATTATCTCAGTTCATATTTTATTTCCATATTTACCATCCATCATCTCAATTCAGCAATTTCTCAGAAATTCCATAGTTACCATACATTATTTTCATTCATATGTGTATTCCACTGTAACTATATTTCTTCTCAATTCATATGTGAATTCTATTGGTCTGAATAATCATCTTTATTCTATTGAATAACTGATAAATCAATAAATCACCTGAACCCTATTATTTAATTAAAACAATTAATTCATCACCTCAATAAATTTAATAATCACTCAAAAATATTGTCATTTATGTTAACAATTAATTAAATGAAAATCAAAAAATTTAGTAATACAATTCTTAATTTAAAAATTAATTATTCCATTATAATAATTTCAACCTCTCTATTACTTATTCAGCAATTTAATATTCCAAATCAAAAAATCTTTTAATCTCAACCATTCTGATTAATTAATTCAATAATTAATTAATGAAGTTCAACAATATCAATTTCCACAATTTTATATTACCTTATTTAATTAAATGAACATATAATTAATTTATCTTATGAAACTAAATTTCAAATCATATAATAGAATCTATAAAATAACATACACATAATTGAAATTAAGACGTTGGGGTTTGATTAATAGACCACCTAGCTCAATATTGCTGATTAATTCTTTCAAATAAAAATCCTCAAATATTTGTGGACCGACCACAATAAGGATGAAGAACGAGATTTCGATCCCAATCCTAAATCCAAGAAAAAAATGAATCTTGATCTAAAAAAACTAGATTTAGATTTTTTTACAATAGTATATAAACATCTGTCTTTTACCTAGAAAGATGTGTGGTACAGAGAGAATGATCTGAATCGGATGAAAAAAAACACCAGGGAAGCTGATTATCTTTAATCTACCCATTGATTCCCCAAGAACGGTGGTCTGGAAACCTAGGAAATCATCTAGGAGCATAAAAATCAGAGGAGTCCAAAATTTCGGATTTAGGGTCCCATTTGGATTAAAATGGAGATTCGAGAATATTAAATCTAATATATGGATTCATTAAAAATCCCATAGACAATTTTATGGGTAGGGGAACAAAGTTTTCCAAACATAATTCCTTGACCGTGAATTTATTCATGGTGGGGGTATCGTTTCTCCTAAGAGAGAATACTGTTTTAAAAGCAAGGCAACAGTGGTGAAATCCCTCTA
This sequence comes from Viscum album, assembly GCA_963277665.1. Taxonomy (NCBI): domain Eukaryota; kingdom Viridiplantae; phylum Streptophyta; class Magnoliopsida; order Santalales; family Viscaceae; genus Viscum; species Viscum album. The sequence goes on from OY728165.1 coordinate 2,106,441,184, forward strand.
TAATAGGGGTTACATTTTTTCCTAGACTAGGGAAAACAGTTTAGAATAACCATGTTCCGACCCTGAAATTTTCTTCATTCTTCAATTTTTCACCAATTTTTACCAAAAAACACCCAATTTTACACACAAAAAAAATTATTCAAAACAATGAAAAAAATAACATTAAAACTAGATAGAGGTATCTTTAGAAAAGGTCCGGATCTTAAAATCCCCCCCCCCCCGTAAAATATCTAATCATTAAGTTGTACTCCCAAGTATATCTATGATTAGAAGTTATATTTATCAGTCCACTAAACCGCTATATATTCTTATCTTCAATTTTTCCCCTAGAATATAGCCATTAGGCTACAATATATCATCTATAAGAATGTTCTTTTCTTGAAACACATTCTCATTGTAATCCAACACATGTATTGGATTCTCCCCAAATAACACATCTATCTCAATTTCAACATAATCCATATAAATCACATGAGATGGGATGGGGTGATAAATGTATATTTATGACACATGAAAGACATCATTCCTATCAATGTATCACATTGGTAGAGGAATTTGGTATTTGAATAGCCTGACTGTCACAACAACCTCAAAAAATCCAATAAAATTGTGTTCCATCCTTCCGATATTCTTATCTGATGGTCACCTAATCTATGTGACACTAAATGGAATACACAATCACCCTCTATATTATCTAGGGATCTTCAATATCTAGAAGCACATGATATCTGTGCACTCTAAGCCGAAATCATTTTTACCGAATCATATGAACCTGATCCAAAAATGAGCCTCATACATGTTATTTTTGACTCATCAAGAGAATCCATGAGACTTAGGTTTGAATCTGGGTGGATTATTATTTCCATGTTAGTATTGGAGTTATTTTATATGTTATTCTAGCAGCTTTAAATATTCACCTTTAGGCCCCTGGTTTGTGCCTGGAGTCCTTAAGGCCTTTAGGCCACCTAATGCCTTCAGTACTGTTAGGGCTATTTAGACACCTCATTGTCTTCAATCCACCTCAAGTCCTTTAGGACACATCATTTAGATAATGAAGTGAATATGCAACTAGATAGACTAATGGAACTAGCTCCAGATGAGGTCTCAGAGAAAGAAATTCCACTCGATCAGAGATATCCAAACTTGGATGAATGAGAGGGTATGACAATTGCCATTGGGACCAGGTATGTACACCTCTGCAAAGTTATTTCTAGCTGAACAAGAAATGTGAAGGTGGGAAGATTAATTCATGATCTAGATGATTGGGAGGTGAATTTTTATGTAATCATTTATATGATAAATTCCCCTAATACCTTCGGGTCAGGAAATCCACTAATCCTTTGGGCCTTGTATGGGTTCCCTATCAACCCTTTAAAAAGGATTATTAAAAAAGAAGTACATTGGTCCAGTTGGGCTAGCTGGCCCTAATTATATATATCCTACAATATAAATTGTCTCATTAGGTCTAACTCAAATTCCAACATTCTACATATATGCATATATGTGATATACATGGCCTTCTATAAAGAGACTCACATGGTTCCATCAGAATTGTTTGTTAATAATTTTTATTATTGGAATGATCCACCAATAATTGGTGATTATAAAAGGACTCATTGAATTCAAGGAAATATTCCCATAACATTTCCTCATGTGCCTATATAGTACACACTAACTACCAATATGAATGTTTGTGGAAAGCAGTACTACAAAAAAATGTGTACCAAAACCTTCTCTTTTCCCTAATAGAAGTGTGATGTAAAACGAAAAACATTTTTTGAAACTATAGTCTATTGTACCCTATGGAAACAGACTATATTTGTAATTAACAGGATCATAAATTTAGTTATGAATCTTTATTTTAGGTGTTTTTTGAGAAAAAGGGGTGTTTTTTGATGTTTTAGAAGTATACACTGTGTACAAGGGAGAACATGCCATGTACCCAGTTGTTGTTGGTATCCATGTACAGGCCATGTAATGGCTGAGACATGGCCATTTTGGGTGACCTAGATACCACCTAAATCAGGGGCTGGTTGAGGAAAGTACATGGAATGTACCTTAAATGAACACCCTTTTTTACTTTTTCTTTTATTTGATAAATCGGACTCGGGTTGCGTCCAAACCCTAAAGACGACTTATTCATTCCATGTCTCTAAAAAGAAATTGACGTATGCCCGATTCTTCTTTGAGCCACTGATATTTTGTCTGTTCTTTGATTTGATCTCTGACAGGTTCATTGGAATCCCAATGTCGAGCCCTTCCATCTTGTAGAGCCTCTCCTCCAGTTTTCTCCTCTATCTCGAGTTATACAAGGTTGAACTTTTATGATTTTTTTGTAGAACTACGATGGTCTAGGCTGTTTTAATGGTCTATTTTCAAGAGTGATCATCATAAAACATCCAGAATGTTTTTTTGATGGATTTTGTTGTTTTTAATTGGTTTTTGTATTCCAAAGCATTGATTACACTTTTTTGGATATTTTGGGTTAAAGAAATTGAACCTTGTTTTTTCTTCCTTAGATTTATTGTTGGATTATGGGTTGGTTGATGTGATATTATGTGGAATTTGATGTTTAAGGAACAAACCATGGGTTTGTTTCCTTGTTTTAATGTTTACGGTCCTTTGGTCCTAGTTTCCTAAGAGGAAAACCTTGATTCTTTTCCATACATGATAGGATGGAACTATTTGACATTTGATGCTCACTAAATGCTTGTGATATGCATTGGAATCATTTTATCTATTTAGTAGTTAAGATTACTTTAGGCGGCTTGATATCATTTACACACAATTGAATTTCACAGGGCTGTGAGAACCCATTATTGTTAGACCAGATGTGGAATGGATGTGTAGTGCTTCCGTAGAGTGTTTGTTATATTTAATGCTATGGGACCACATGGAGGATTAATGGTGAGTTCTATCTCAGAGTGTCTGTCGATTATATAATGAGAACACATAGGGAATTTACATTGTGTGCTTCCTAAGAGATTTTATAGTTATTTTGGAAATACCATAGGTGGAATTGACGGTGAGTTCTTCCGTAGATTGTGATTTCCTTTTATTGAATTACATTGTCAGAGGGGTTACACTGTGTGAGCTACCAAGAGGGTTAACATAAATATTAAATGTTTATGTCGTGTCTCTCAAGAAAATACAAAAGCATTGATTCATCCATGTTAGGTAGTCTTTTGAGATAACTATTCTGATACTATATTAAATGATGACCACTTTATTTTAATAAATGTAAATGGAAACATTAGGTATTGGTTACTTTTGTTTACTCCTAGTTTATTTGATGCATTTACATTATTACCTGCAATATATACTCACTGAAAATTAGGCACATATATTTTCGTGGTTTCCTATTGGGATTCGTCCCACACCCTGTTTGGGTCATGATTTTAGACCCAAATAGATTATATGGTTGCTGGTGTAGATAAGAGTAATTTCCCTTCTTCCTCAGGTACTTGATTACTCTGGAGCTGAAGAGCAAGAGACCAAGATGAGGCTTGCGATGCTACTGCAGTTTATTGGTTTATTATTTACATTGTTTATTTATTGTATTTCCATCATTGTTACTTATTTGGAAATTTTCCTAGACATATGTGACATGAATCCTTTATATTTGTTCTCTTATATTTATTGACTTTCAATCTTCTGTTTTTAATTATTTTATGGTATTATTACTTATTCTACTAAATATTAGTTTTTATTACCTTATGCATACTCTTCTAATGATGGAATAGTTTTCCCACTATCACACCCTAGGCCCTTGCAGCTAGTCAGCAACCTCTAGAGTTTGGGGTAATGTGCTTGAGGCCATGTAACCAACCGGGTACGGGGCACCTTTGGGCGGCACCTGAAACTGGGTTTTTAGAAAGGGGTATCAGAGGAATTATTTTCTTCTTTTACTTTCTGTTTGGAGCCTATAGACATGGTGACGAAGAAATAGGTAGTTGGTAATAAACTATTCCCAGGATTAGCTAAATCATTAATAGGAAAAATCCAATTTACCTCGATTTTTTCAATTTTTTATGGATTTAAAATTGATACAATTAATTTTATTTCACTATTGGGTGATTCAACTGATTTGTGTTGTTATGATTTATATCGATGTGGTTCTATTTCTGTTACAACCTGATGAGATAAAGGTATGCCATCTCATGCATCATATGGTCACTTGATATGGATCTCATGTCATGCATTTTGGTCATGCCATTTAGTGTCAATTTCTGAATTAATAATATTTTGATTGGTGTTCTGTGATAGATATCATGATTGAATACCTACTATTTTGATTTGGTACAAGAAAACTTAACATTTCATTTGAATCGGCACTAAACATTGGTCCCTGAGGTTTTATGGGACCTCATATATCAAAATGTGGCGGATCATATTGAACTATAATTGAATTTTGTTATGATATGAAATGAATAGGATGCGATGATTTGATTCGTAGGGAGTATGGCCCCCCACGAAAAGGTATTTGGAACTTTAATGCATCTTTCAGTGCTTTTATGGGCTTCCAGAGTAGTTTCTAAGGATTAATATTCAGAATAACCGAGAATACAACGTATGTGATGATTAATACACACCATGTGTTCTTATGTTTTTGAAGATACAAATTTTCTTATGTACAGACCGTGTACCCTATGTACAAGCTGTGTAGTTTTAACTGGGTGACTGAATATGTGGACAGAGAAACAGGGTTGGGAATTGTTTGGTGGAACACACCATGTATTGGGAATACACATCAGGTTGTAATACCATGTATTCGGTCGTGTGACTAACAACAGAGGTGGATGAAAAATAGATTTCAAACATTGTGTTCTGGTCTGTCATGCCATTTATAGTAAACCATGTTGGCGACCATGTGACTAATGACACGGGTGGTTAGAACATAAGGGGTGCACATCATGTCTATAGTGAACTTTCTGCGAAAAGTGACCCAGGTGAGAACCATGTGTTTAGACGTGTAGAGGAACTCGGGCAGGGGAAAAAGTTTCAAGTTGACACCTTTTCTGGAGGACAAACACACCGTTTGTATGGGTGTTACACGACTGGGGTTGGAAAAGGGACATGCCCATGTTAAAACATAAGGGAACACCCCATGTGGAGGGTATACACATCATGTATCTATGTTTTAAAAATCCTAAATGTTTTCTTCCTCCTTCTCCTTTATTGCACTTCTTTGTTTCATTCCTTAATAATATTGAACTAAGGTGTGCGATTGAACATACAAAGTCATGAAACCATGAAGTCATCATGTTGTATGCCAGATACACGGCAACAATCAGACACTAGAAATGGTTGATTTGGGACAACCAACAGACCCTACCATCGTATCTCTCTTGCAACCAGCTATTATACTGGACATGGGTACTAATGCACAGTTCCAAGAGGGCTTGATGAGGATGATGTAGACTTTCTAGGAAGAACTCTATCTTACCTCGTCTATGGAAGAGTTGACATGTGATTTTCAGCAGCAGCATTCTCCAACTTTCATAGGGGATGAAGGAACTCAGGCTACAGAGTCATGGTTAGAAGCCACACTGTGTATCTTTGAACATCTTGAGACTCCGCCAGAGAGGAGGTTGAATATCGCTACATACATGCTGCATGATTCCTCCAAGATATGGTGGGATGTGATATCACATGAAGCTCATCAGCGGGTTATGGCTTGGGATTAGTTACTGTGTACCTTCTATGAATAATTTTACCTGGAAACCATGAGTGTCGACCAAGCCTACTAGATCATTATTTTAGATTAGGTTACACTCTCTGTCATGGATTATTTTTATCGCTTCACATAGCGACAGTGCTTCAGACCCATTTAGGGTGGTGATGAGTTATTTCTAGTGAGGTATTTTGAGGTTGGTCTCTTTCATGACATCTAATCTCAAGTGATAATCATCTTTTTGACTTCTATATGTCATATTGTCAACTAGGCACTGCTCCCCAAGCACAACCTGAGGGATTCTGGAGAAGTGGTACATAGAGATTCTGTAACCAGAGCTAGAAATCATTCGAACTATTGATGGAAGCTCAACAGGCATTCTACATGTGTAGATCCAAGTAGGTTGGATTTTTCTTTAGGTATCCAGGTGGTTTCCTACCAGTGTAGGAAGGGAGTAAATAAAAAACCTCAGTGCTTGAGAGAACTATTTGATTGCTGATCTCGAGGTAGGATGGTACATATTTTGAATTTCTACAACACCCTTCTCCCAATACCTAGCGAGGGAGGATCAATATCAACTAATAATACCAGAGGAGGACCACCAATGTCACATCAGATTTGGGGATGGATTTCATCAGGTCATTATGTACAAGGTAGAGGTCGTGGCCATAGTGGTCTGACATAGTTTTTTTGACAGTTGTAGGGTGGATCAGCTCAGGGATCTCATATTGTTTCATTCGTCCATGGAGCAGGTCAGGCTTTTGTGCTGGAGAAGATCCAGCTGGAGCAGGATCCCATACCCTCTATGGTTAGAGGTATGATTTTGGATGCCTTAGTTTTATCTTATTATATTTTTGATTCAGGGTCTTCCCATAGCTATATATATATGCCTATTGTGGAGAGACTTGGGCTCTCTATCTTCAATTATATTGATATCTTGATGCTAGACACTCTGTTAGGGATTATAATGACTAATATATGTAATTGTAATGAATTCCCTTTTGAATTTTTTGGGTGTCACATGTTATTGTATCTTTATTTCATAGATATGATGTCCTATGATGTCATTCTCAGAATAAACTGGTTTTTTCCCTACTAGGTAGTTGTCGATTTCTATCATCGTATCGGGATTTTCTCATCACTAGAGGGAAAATTGTTTTTACATAAGGACCAATGGGATGTCTAGGAAAGAAGAGCTAGAGCTGGGCATCATGGGTTGAGAGGTGTTACATCTTAGATTTCATTTATGTATCATGTTGACTATGGGACTTTCCCGAAGGATTTTCCTCCTATGGTTGATCATTTTCTAAATGTTTTTCTTGATTACATTTCATGTTTGCCTCTGAATAGAGAGAGGTGGACTTTTTTGAGCTTGTTAAATGGGTAACACCAATGTAAATTAGTCTTTATATAATTTCTACAAAAGAGTTACAAGTGCTGATGAAGCAGTAAGAGTAGTTTCATATAGAGGGTTTTATCTGACCTAATACTTTTTCTTAGGGATATCTTATCCTGTTCGTGAAGAAAGATGGTGGTACCCTTAGAATTTTAATGGATTATCCAAATATGAACTAGTTTATGATCAAGAACCAATATCCCATGACAAGTATTGATGATCTCTTTGGTTAGTTTGGAGGAGCCCCGATGTTCTCGAAGATTTACATGATATCAAACTATCATCAGTTATGTGTTAGACCATCAAATATATCTCTTACAGGCTTATAGATTAGGTATGATCTATAAGAGTATGTGGTTATGTCTTTTAGTCTCACGAATGCCCCTGATGTTTTCATGGAACTAATGAATCGAGTGTTCCATCAATACATAAATTCATTTGTGGAATTCTTCATGGACAATTACTTGGTTTACTCTCACACTAATCAAGACCATGCCATCCATCTTTATATCATTTTGAGTACAGTGAGAGAGGATCAGCTATATGCTAAGCTCTCAAAATGCCACATTTGGATGGACCATATTCACTCCATGGGTCATTTATCTCAGATACAGAAGTATAATTGGACCCAACGAAGGTGTGATAAATTGTTTACTAGGAGTAGTTGAAGAACTTATTTTAGGTAAAGAGTTTTCTAGGGATGGATGTTTTCTATATTCACTTTATTGAATATATTTCACCCTTAGAAACTCCACTGATGGACCTAAATAAGAGGTCTGTGAAGTACTTGTGGACAGATTCATGTTATTTAGCCTTTCAAGAGATAAAATGCAGGTTGAATTTAGCACTGGTACTTATATTACCAGATCCAGGAAAGAGTTATACTATTTACTAAAATGAATCAGGTATATGGATGGGTGTAGTGGTTATCGAGGGTGAATGAATCATTGGGTATTGGTCTTGATAGTTAAGGCCACACGAGAGGAATTACCTGAAGCAAAATCTCATGTTAGCTGTAGTTGTTTGTTCTTTATGTTGTTGGAAAATTATAGGTTGGGAGATCATATTTTGTGTATACTAACCACAAAAGTCTCAAGTATATTTTTACTCAGAATGATCTAAATTTGAGATAATTATTGATGTTTGAGTACCATTAGTCTTTTGACAAAGAGATTTCCTACATGACTGGGAAATGGAATGCTATGGATGATGTGTTGAGAAGGAAGTCTCAGATACATGCAGTTCATGATTCCAATATGGAGTGGAATCTTATGGCTCTATTCTCTAAGACACATTTGGATGTGCACGATAGACAGGGGTAGTCGTTTCTTTCTTCTATAGTTGTAACATCTACTCTTCTATATCGAGTGTGAATGAGGAAGCTGTTAGACTCTAGAGGCCTAGTCATGTGGGAGAGTGTATCAGGTGATGACCCTACTCATGGATGGACAATTTGTAATGACAAGATCTAACATTTTCATGGATGTGTTTTTGTGTCAGCAGACATGCATGAGGAGCTGATGTGGTATTCTCATTCCTCAAATTGGGTAGCTTCTCCTTGTGTTACCAAGATGTATCGAGATTTACAACATCAGTATTGGTGGCCAAGTATGAAGAGGCATGTTGCTAGTTTTTTTATGAGATGTTCCCCTTGTTAGTAGGTTAAGTCAGAGCATCTCTGACCGCATGGGGTTTTATAGTAGTTACCTATTCCCGAGTGGAAGCGGAATGATCTAGCGAGGGATTTCATGACAGGGTTACTAAGGTCGCCTCGAGGGAATGATGGGGTTTGGGTTGTTGTCAACAGGCTCAAGAATGTTTCATAATTCTTACAATTCAAGGAGACCATTGGTGTTGATGATCTTGAAAGGTTTTATATCTGATTTATTGTACATTTTCCTGGGGTTCCGTGTTCAATTATTTCAAACAGAGACACACGGTTTATTTCTTGTGTCTTGTTGGGACTATAGAGGGATTTCGGTACACAGCTACATCTGAGTACAATTTACAATCCCTAGAAAAATGGCCAATTTTAGCACACGATTTAGGTGTTGGTGGACATGCTTCATGCATGTGTCATAGATTTTGGAGGTTCTATGGAGAAGCCCATACCTCTGGTGGAGTTTTCATACAATAATTGTTTTTAGGCAACTATTTAAATGGCACCTAATGTGGTTTTGTATGGTAGTCCATGAATATCACCCCTAGGTTGGCTGGAAGCCGTAGAGGAAGCAATTATAGGACCTCATCTTTTTCAGGGGACCACATAGCAGGTGGAGTTGATTCAGAAGAAGATCGCTACCATACTGTCTCGCATGATGTCTTATGCAGATTGGTGGAGACGACTTTTGGAGTTCACGGTAGGATAATATATTTTCTTAAGTGTCACAACAAGGTTGTATATTAGATGTATTAGGAGATAGGTGAATCTTTCACTGAGATATGTTGGGCTGTTTTCAGTTTTAGAGAGAGTCGGTCTAGTTGCCTACTGGATGTAGTTACCTCAAAGATACCAGAATACACATGACGTCTTCCACATTTCTCAACTACAACATTACTTCTCATAATGGTATAATTTTTTTCAACATGAAGAGGTTGAGATGGAGGTGGATGCACCATTCAATGAAAATTCTATTCAGATTGTTGATTCTAGTTTGAAGGTTCTCTAAAGCTGATATGTTCATCTAGTATGGGTGTGGTAGAAGCATGGCTGAGTGTAGGATGAGACTTGGGAGAGGGAGACCGGTGTGCAATCACTGTTGCAAAAGCTGTTCTAGGATCCTTCTTCCCCACACTTTTAGGGAGATTCAAGGATGCATATCTTTAAGGGTGGAATTTTTTAGAAACCTACATCTTCATTTCTGGTATGGATCTTCATTTCATGTTTTTTAAATGAATATAACATAGTTAAATTTTAATATCTATATATCATAGTATGTTTTAAAATTATAATTTATATAAAATTTTTGTATTATTTATTTATAACTATTTTGGAGATGAATAAATAATAATATCATCACCTCAGTAAATTTATAAATGATATTATGGACATATGAGTTATTTATCTATAAAATGTCCGATGTGAAATTATTTGGTAAAGTACTTTAATAAGAGATGTTAAAAAATAAGATAATATGAATTATTATCATTAAATAGGTTCTTATGGAAGTAAATAACTAACATTGTTTTATTATTCATGATGAAATGGATAATAAGTGAAAATTAAGGATTGATTTAAAGGTTTCCTCTAAAAAAATCATTCATCCACAGACAAGTTCTTTTTAAAAAAATATTTTTAAATGTGTACAATATACACCATTCATGTATTATATAATTAATAAGTAATAATTAATTATAAATTATGTTACAATTTATCTATTTATTACATTGTAGTTATAATTAATAATTAACTAATGTGGCAAGGGTTTAGGATTAAATCTCATCTTATTTAGGGTTCTTTATTAATGAATCTCCATTATATGAAATTAAATAATATTGTTATGATAATAACCATAATGTTTCTTATAATCTAGTTATTAATTATTGTTCAATTAATAGTTCAATTTTCATTTCACAAGAACATAAAATGAACGAATATTTTTAAAAAAAAATATGAACTCATTTATCTCTTTGTTCAAAAAAATATTTCCTTCCATATTCATATATTTTAAGAATGTTTTCAAAAAATGTTTTAAATATTCGCATCTGATAGTCAGAAGTAATTTTTACCCATGTTTATATTTTAAAAAATACTTTAGAAATAAATATTCCAACCTTTTTCTAAACAAGGTACATTTTAACTTTTACTGAGAATGTAAATGAAATCATTTTATTAACATGTATTACTTTTACAGTATTTTCCCCAATCAAGACCATTAGTTTCATAGAATATTAATTATTATTTTCTAAATTTTTTCAGTAAAATTAATTTCCAAAATATTTTGTGAATATAAAGTTTCTTAAAATTTAATTTCAAAGTGTATATGTGATTTTCCTCAATAATGTATTTAATCTTTTTGAATGCAATTTAATCAAAAAATAATTGATGTTATAGATTTAGAGAATATTATTTACTTATATCTCCCAAATATATAGATATATTATTATTTATTACATTAATGGGGTTACAAAATTATTATGTTCATGTCTCAAATTTCATCATGTTTAATTTTATTTTTATCATGATAAAACTAACTGAGTGACCCGAAGGATGAAATTTTTATTGATTTTAGATAAGCCCCCTTTTAATGTTATATGGGGAGAAAACCAAGACTTCCTAAACATCAAGACATTAAAAAAATAAAGAAACAAGTGGGTTGCAACCTAGAATATAATAATGAGATCATGATTTAACCCAAAATCAACATCATTTAGGCATGCCTCTACCAAAGCATGGCTGCTCAGCAAGCAGTCCCGTGCCAAAGTGTATGAGACCAGTACCGATAACTACGCCATACCCTATCAATCTTCCAATAATGAAAATTCAGGCAGAGTTAAGACGTCCATATATATACTCAGTAAAAGAAAAACCATGAATAATATCTGGGTTCCCCAACAGACCATTCAATTATCCTCCAGCAACTCAACCAAAGATAATCCAATACCCCAATATTTATATATTCGTTCAAACATAAACTCAACATCACCAAATGTGAACCTATAAACTACTTACATAACCACAAATATGAAATACCTCCCCCCTCCAACACACATGAACTGTCCCCAAGCACACTGGAGCACCGACATTGAGGTAGGACTAAGCTGGGTAAGGAAACTGATGCCAGAACCTCGATTATAGAACATGATGACACCGAGCACACCACTTACATAATGAAATACCAAACAAGAAGAGCATGCCGATGTGAGCACTGGGCCGATGAATAGTTGTAGCCATGGTGAGATCCTAATTCCCCAGGAGGAGCTGTCACTAAGACACTCAGAGCTGAAGCCACGATATGATCATGAAGCTGGACCAATCAGAGTCGTACGTTGACATCGAGCTAAGAACCTAAATCCCAGATCACTGAGGCCATCATTGAACACACCAGATATGACAAAGAAACAAGATCCATGGTAAGAACCCGAAGCCGAAACGAAGCTTCCAGTGAGCCCATAGCGAAGCCACACCAAGTATATCTATCACCCAACTACGCAGAGATGAGAGGATACAACCGCCTATAAGGACAGGCCTTGTCGGAGGAGGGGAAGAGATGACTTGAAGGGGAAACCCTAGGCTCATGAAAGAGGGGTGGAAAGATGTTTCTAAGAGTAGAAAATATTGTGCAACCTATTTTCATTCCACGAGTAATTATTATATTTATTAATTATGATTTTTTTCCTTTTTATGGTACACATAAATCATGAACATGTTATAATGTGTACACCTAGATACAAATAGATGAGCTTGATAAATCATATATGATGGGTGAATCAATATAGTGTTACAATATAGTTGATAAAGCTTTTGTCGTATGAAGTTTCATATATGGGATTAGAGAGTAATCCTAATCTATTGTGGTACTTTTTCCACCATGTGATATTTTCTAGGAATTTATCTTTGACTTATTTTTATATCATGTTATATAATTTTTTCTCATTTCGTTTGTTACCATGATCTTATGAAACCATGTTAGTTATATAATTCTTCCATGTGATTACTCATGTGCCTTATTTTTTAGGATTTAATGACATGTCTTTTAAACACATATTATCCTTCCATATAATGTTTATTCTTTTATTGGGGTTTCTATCTCACAACTTTATTTTATGTATTCCCATGGTTATGATAAGAACATTTAAGAGATTGAATGGATTTAGGGGCTCACAGAAGAAATGAAAAAAAATATTAATTCCATGTTTCAGTTTCCATTAATGTATTAGGATAATTTTATCGAAAGTAAAATAGGCCTCAGGGTATTGGTGACTGTACATGTTGGACATTTTTTTAAAATCATGTAATAATATATTTAAAGGGCATGGGTCACTATAGAGAGTCACGATGGAATCTATGAATAGAATAAACTTGAAATTATTGTAGAATAATAATAGATGTCAATATAGAGACTAAAGAAGTGAACTATAAAAATAATCTCATTAATCTATGTCCTTCATAACAAATAGCACAAATACTTATGGAGGAACTATACTCTGAAAGGAAAATGGAATTTATTTAAATAAATGTTTTTAGATTTATCTAATATGCCCAGGTTTTTGTTTTGAATATGGATGAGATGGAAGAAAAGTGCATAGAATATTTTCTTTTAGGCTATATTGTGAAAAACAATGGTTATTTATATAGTGATGATAGTTTAGTACATGTTATAACAGTCCAATATATCCTTTTTAATGTGGTCAACTTTTTCGAATATAGAATTGAGAGAAAATATTATATTGATTGAAATGAACTAATAGAGATGATTGGGTTGGGATAAATAGTAACTGAGTACTGAAAAGATATTCAGGAATCCCAAAAGGTGGGGTTCGTGTTGTACGACAATGTTCTGGTACCGAGAGCTCGATTCATATTTTTGATTTAACAATTTTGATAAATGGGAGTTCTCAAGGGAAAAAATTTTTTGGTAGTGTTTTATTAGAATTATTTTCAAAATGATCATATGATCATGATTTGATGCGGTCTAAAATGGTAGGAAGTCTAGTTTAGTGGTTTGATTCACATATACACTTTTTAATTTTCCTAAATAGTGTGGATATCATATGTATTGGTGTCAATTATTTTAAATGTTACTAATTAAAACTAGTGTATGAAATGATAAAACAATTATATTCCACTATTATTATTGAAACATGGGAGAAAATCCATCTAAATGAAATAATGATAGAAATTATGAACAAATGGGTTTATTGACTATAGTGGGATGTAGATAGTAGTGTTCAGTGAAAGACCAAATTGGTTTTAAGGGGTTTTAATTGTTTAAAGGTGTAGATTTTAGTGATATTTTCTCTCTTATTATGAAACATAGAACTATTCAAATCATGACCATCCTGATTTTCATGGATGGTCTATTTCCCAAATGATATATTGTCATGAGAACATTACATCATGAATAATTTTTTATGGAAACATATATACAATAACATTGTTGTCTCATACTGAAACAGAATGAGGGTATATGGTGGAATCTTGACTAAAGAAGATATTTTCTTAAATATTAACTAATATAGTTTAACCAATGTTTGAAAACATTAGAATGGAATTATTTTTTATATATTGAAATAAATATCACTTATATTTATATAATTATTTTGAAGATGGATTTTTTTTCAGTCTTCTTCATTATACCGAGGAATTACTCTTGAACATACTAGTGATAGAGATAATAGATGTGTTGAAAAGTGAATTTAATTTAATTTTCAAGAAAAAATTATATATTCTTATAATCAAATTCTATAGATGAGGATCATAAGTTTTTTAGGAACTATGATGTTCTGGTCAAAAAACAAAAGAACAGAAATAAAGAATGTTAAAAAATAATTTCAAAAGTCTAAAGGGGGGAAATTTATAACAACCTTTTTCATGAAGGCATATGAGATCCACTAGGAGGTCATCCATCCACACAATAACACTTCTAACACCTTTATTGGAATATATATGTTCCACCCTATTTAACTTGTGGTAATTATGGGTGATTATATTATTGAGCAGTAAATATTGTTTCAGACAAGCCATCCATATAGGTATGAGAGACTAGGCTAGGTAAACTAACCCATGTCAAAGGGCATGTGTGAGGCTAGTGGACTCTGTTTCGTTCCATATATTATTACATCCATTTTTCATATTGATACCGATGGAAATAATGAAATTTAAAATCTCTACTTTTAAGGAGGATTCAATACCACATGAACCATAGCAGCATCCCAAAATATGCCCATTTTGATTCTTACATACTAAAACATAGCCCAGGGGATTTGGTTTCCTTTTGATGAACCATCCATATTTATTTTCATCGATTAATGAAGCGGGTGTTTCCATAAGAATTCCAATATACCTTTTATCTGGCTAAATCTTCATTTAATTCCGATCTAAGGAAGAACAAAAATATCCTTAATGGGGTTATTTTAGTGCATGTTTTCATTATTCTAGCTTCCATAGTTGCAATGAAGATCTTCACCTGAGAATCATGAATAGTGAATGTAATATATTCATTAATGATATAATTTCTCTCTTACTTGTAGACGTGAATCAGTTCGACAACAACATCATAAAAAGTTGATTAAATTGAGGCGATGAATCCAAAGTCATGCATCATTAAATATGTTGTGAAATGAATTCCAAACCTATCCACAGGAGATAAAAAATATAAAATACTTAATTCCATACTACCAAAGAATTATCATATGAAAAAAACATATGGTCAGCTTCCCCTTTGAATTGGTTACACATAAGACATTTAGGAAAATATTGAATATTAAATAGTTAAAAATAGAAATCAATGGGTAATCTATTGTGGGATATTCTCCAGACCATAGATAATCTTAAGGGTCTAACCCATTCGTTGTCAATATTTTTTGTCCATAAAAATTCATGTATTGATTTATTGAAATTATGGTTATAGTAAATTTTAGAGTTTCTGACACCATTATTTGTTGTTTCCAAAAATAAAAAATCATTTTTGTCAACGTAAGGGTATTTGGAAATAATAGTATTGTTCACATTAGTAATATCTATATCAAAAGAGTGTAAGATGTTATTTATGGAGATGTTTATATAATTATATAAGTGTGTGGAGTAATTCATAGAGGAAAGGAGGTAACCATTCTGGTTATCCATCCAAAACATCAAAGGATATTATTTAGTAATAATCCATCTGGAGTGAGACATAATTTTAGAAAAATAATTTTTGATGGAAGGGTATAAAGAATATTCAATGTGCAATGTCTTACCTTTTCTAAGATTGTTAAAAACCATTCCACTAATAAATTTCATGGAAATCCAATTATTTTTATATGTTTCCACATGAGTTTATCATGAAGGGGTTCATTAAAGATGAACATATTTTTAATACAAAGGCCACCATTGTCAAGGGGTATCTAACAATTATTCTAAGGAATAGTGTCAATTTTACCCACATGAGTGCTTCCACTCTAGATAATTTTCTTATTATACTATTATGTTTCTTAATTAGTATTCCATTTATAAACCATCATGGAGTAGATAATTTTAGAAATAGTACTATATTTGAGAAGACAATGTCAGCGTCCCATCGATAAATATTATCCATTCAATGTAGAGAGTTGATTGTTAATTAGATCAGAAATATTGGATAATTAAGTGATTTTTTGTATTTCACCAAAAGAGAGGATCTCCATGGTACATGAAGGGGAAGAATACTTCTTTTATAATAATTTCATTTATATTATTGGTCATTCTAGTTATAGAAAATCCATTACCATAGAAGATGGAAGATTAAGTATAGCTTATGGATTTCCTAGAAACATAATTATAGTGAGAGAGGGAATCTATGAGAATTTAGATATTCCTTTTGTCACATGAAGTGATAAAATTATATCATCCATATACATGAGGTGATAGGGAAATGAGGGTACTATGAATTTTTTTTGGAAAGGATAGTTCTAGGAAAACATTTTTCATTTCAAGATCATTTTTCAGGTAGTTGAGGAATTCATGTACTCTCTAATAATATAAGTCAATATAATTTCATGGTACGTTTCAATAAGCACATTCTCAAACATTGGTTATGCCTTGAACTATTTATAATCCATTTTTTAGAACATGATTCAGTGTATATTGATGTAATATATAAAAATCTAAAACCAAATCCAAATTTCAACATAAACCATTTCATAAATTTTTAACCATTAGAAAAGATTATGATTCAACATTTTAGAAATAAGGCAATTGAATTTCAAAAATGATCTTATCATTTTCATTTAATCAACAATAAACATATCTAAATTTTCTCTTTACAAATATGTCAATACATTATTTTTGTCTCCTCTTGAAATATCTTCCCAAGTCAAATCACCATAAAAACATAATGGAAACATGAATTGATACTTATTATTTATGAATTACACATGTTATCAGATATATTATATAAATGAAAAAGTCTTATAGATTCCATAATTGATAGCATATACAACTTTTCAAAAAGTTATTAATCTATTCTAAGGTAGTTAGAACATTTCAAAATCAATCATTTCGTCATTATTATCTCAACATCCGAAATATATTAACAAATATATTTCACTCAATCAATATTTTTCCAAAAATAGTATCTTTTTACTGAAAAAAATATCACGGTACCATTCAGAATATGAACTCAAATTGTTAATGAAAAAGTCTTACAGTACAATCCTAATATATTTCTTATTTCTTATACCTAATACATCAGTAATAAAATATTCAAATGAAATAGTTATTGAATTCATGTACATAAACACATTGATTATTCCACTTCATCCTTAATAAACTAAAAAGGCTAACATATCCTGTTATTTATAACCCTTTTCCTTTTACATTTCACATATAGTCTCAGCATCATCAACAATATAAACATTACTCAAACCAACTTTTTAATATTGTTTTTTAGCCTTCCACTAGAAACCTATTTTTCCATAATTAATATTCATTCTACAAATAAATCATTTCAAAATAAATGATGTATTAATGAGGACAATATATTCAATCCACTCCATAAATAGAACTCTTAATTTTATCTTATGTTGTTATATGATTTGTTTCCTTATTTTCCACAATAAAAACATCTTATTACCCCTATAAGACATTCACTCGGTGATTCCTTTTACATTCTTAATATAGAGGAAACTAAATCATTTTCCATCCACGGTCTATATTACATGAACCCTCAATGAACTCCTTCCATCCCTTCCTTGATTAGTCCGAGTTTTGGTTAAGGTATATGTTGTTAATTATGTTATGTGAAAGTTGATTATAAATTATAACAACATCATTAACTCCACTGATAATTAAATTAAAATCTCATCAATAAATTTTCATCACATTCAATGTTAACCCAGTTCTTATTGGTCCCCACAACTGACTAAAACCATAGATAATAGTGTGAGAAACACTTATCAGAACAGAAAAGCACATAACCATGAATCTTTATTTATAGTATGACTACATAATCACTCCTACGTCATTAATCTATGAAACCTTAGGCTTATCTTAGGTTATTCATAGTCATCTTATACTTAAATACTTCATGATGGTTTATAATGAAAATGAAAATTATCAAAGGAATATCCACTAGGAGTGTCAAACCAGGTGCATAGTATGACCCATTTATATGGGCTAGGTAACACGAAGCCATGACTGGCACACCTTTTCAGAGTTGTTACTCGTAGTTAAATGTTTTCTAGAACCACATCCACTTGTAGTATCTAGTTGGGGATATATTTCATGAAATACCCATATAATCACTACCATAACAAATTTCTAGGACGTTCTTCAATACTTATCCTCAATGTCTAGCTGAGGTTTATAATCCATAATATTGTACTTATAAATCTTGTTCCGAAGGTTTTTTCTAACCTCACATTGATACCAACTTTGAAACCTTGACTCGAGAAGCCCAGAGGTGGTGCCTTATTTTATTACATCAGTATAATTACAATGAATAAAATAAAAAATTACTGGTCCATTTAGCAGTCATGGAGATCCTGATTACATATATGAAACCCATAATATATTAGGAAATAGATAATTATGGCATTATAAATAATAAAATTAATTAATCTACATCCTTAAATTCTTATTCCAATGTATCTCCTTCATAACATGGGGAAATGAATCATAATAAAGGTGAGATAAAATGTTCCATAAGGGTATGTATTATGGAATCAGTAATGAATCAATAAGAATAAATTATCCGGGTAAGGTCAATAATTTATCACGAATGTAATTAAAATAACAAGATAATGAAATATAAATATAGAATGTTAAGAAACTAAAACCCAGGCCATATAAATCAATAAACTTTTAATGAAATGTATCCATCGATATGTCAATACAAAATATCATGGGTGAATAATAATTAAACCTAAATGAGGGTAATGAATAATTATTGGATTCCATGTCTCCTTGGTATATGGATTCATTACCGTCAGGACCATTCGCAAGATAATATAGCTATTGGGTAAAACCCCATCTATTTTGGAAAACTATTTTTCCTCTTGAAGCTACTGAAGCATCAATGAGATCTCTATAACTGGGACCCACTCATGTCATACATTCCCACATAATTCATCATATCTAATAATAAATTTAAAAAATAAACAATAATCATTATAAAATATCTGTATTGAATGATGGATATTGATTTATGAATTATTCCCCAGTTAATTAAATAACAGCCGAAGTAGTCACCATATATAAAATGATATATAGTTTAGGAAATAATAATATCCATTAAGTGAAAATATATATATTTAAGAAATTTTTTAGGGAAAACTATTATCAGAATTTTATTGTTTAAATAGAACTTTAACAATCACTAAAAGAAGTGATATTTCAAAGATAATCACTAAGAATATTCTTGAGGAAAAAAATCATTAAACATTCTAAAGTGTCTCCGACCACATCAAAAATTTTAAACAGTAATCACAATAAATGAATTGAATAATGCATATATTATCATGATATTAATCATATGCATTATATAACCTATAAAATTGTTTTATAAACACCATATAAATGTTAATTGCTGCACGACAACAAATAAGTCTCAACAGAATGTAAATTGAGACAAAATACCCTGCGTTAAACATCCTTTTGTTGTGAAGTATTTATCCACCCATTAAGTGGTATAAGATATGTTACTAAATTATACCATAAAAATTCTCATATTTATAATATTATAAATCATCAAATTTTATTTTTTTACTCTTTTGTCAATAATCATTCATTATTTTTACTATTTTAGGTGTTAATTGCACAACTTTCTCAACTATGTTTTGAATTATTATTCTCTTCTCCTAATAATTATATCATGATTTCATAATCCCCATAATTTCAAAGATGACATATTTTTATCATATATTCAGTAGATATTTTATTATAATAATCTATAATTGTTGGAAATAAGAAATGATGTGAACCGTTCATGGAGGCGGTAGGTCGTACATATGAATGAACAATACTTTCATTTTGTTTTCATATTAAATGAATGAAAAGTAAATGATAAATATATTTATTATAATTATATTATAATATATATTTTATATATGATATATATATTTATTAAAATTATCCTTTACACATTCTAGGTATAGTATGTATAAGTCACATCGCTCTGAGGTGCGGTAGTCTACACTTCCACAGATGATGTGGCCGCATTTAAAAAAAATGGAATGTATAGAGGTATGTTTTATAATGTAATTAAAGTTGTTTAAAGGATTTATAAATTTTATATATTTCATAATTAAGTATATTTTCCATCATTATTTCATCTATGATAGTAGGTAAAGGAAAAATACAAAGATTCATCATTTCGTGAGGTGGTAGTTAAATGTAAATAAAAATAGTATGTTAATTAAACATTAAATTAAAGTGAGTGTAAATTTATGTCTACAACATATAATAAGAACATCCCAGTATTTTTAGGTTTGTTTTGTATGTAATCATGAAATGATAACATTTAATTGATATGAGAATGGAAATAAAACTAAAAATATTAAGGAAGTTTGTTGCCACTTAATAGGATAACTTTATTTTATAAAAAATTATTCCCAAGATGGATCTCATAAAATGGGGAATATACTATGATGAGGTTGTGATATAATGGATCTATTTGGGTCAATATATTTCTATCCTTTGTGGAATGAGTGGCGGGAATAGGGGTTGGTGTGTTTCCATTTTTATACTAGAGGAGGAGGGGTCCTCTTGTAAAGAGAAAAAGGTATTCATTAAAGGTAGGTCTACCTTACCAAATGAGTCTAAAAATAGAAAAATAATTTAATTAAAGGGTTTTATTATTTAATCAAACCATTACCATTCAAATATATGTGAATTTTAATAATTTGGTTCTCTAACTTCTATGATTCCATAATTTTATCATTTTTGGTTTTTATTAAAGCAACTACTTTTACAGTCTGATTAATTTAACCATTAATACTATACTAAAGTGAAATTTTCTAAATATATAAATCCATTGAATAATTTATATGATATAATATTTAAAAATTAAAAATCCTATTTTATTTTGAAATTAATTTTAAAACAACACATGTAACGTGCTAAGACATTGCTTAAACTCGGTCCATGATAACAATGATTTAACAACATATGGGGAAGTGTGTTCATTATAAAATATAAAATGGTCCATAAATAGAAAATATTTAAAACAAAAAAACATTTTTATGAATTCATTATTTTTATTATTACAAAAATCATTTAATAAAATATCATTTATTATAAAATAACAATAATGTCGATTTTGATATTATTTATTTAATTTTATTTATAAAATATAAAAACAATGTTATAATTAAAATATATTACGTTTAAAGTTTGGTAGCATGATATATTTTAAAAAATAAATAAATAAAGACAATAAAACAATCAATTCACTTCACTTTTAACATTTATAATTTCATTTATTTTACATAGATATTAACTAAATAATCACTATATTGTCGTTTCTTAAGATTTTAATGTTTGTAAACCATACCAAGAAATTATTGATAAATTACCAGGATAGTAATAACCAATATATATTTCAAATTTATATTTATGACTTATAATATTATATATTTTTAAATATCATAATGTTTGGTAACAATTAAGGGTTATAAAATATCCTTTTTTGTCTTTTTCATTACATAACATTGTATTTAGGGAACATACATTTAATAATATACCAATAACCCATAAAATTGGTTACATCTAGGTATATAGTCGAATTATTTGTAGACAATCAATTTTGGAAAAGTTTCTAGATAATTTTGGTCCTTAAGATTAAGGTTTAGTCCCTTATTGAGCTTAATCTTGCCTAAATCACATTAATTAATTTCAATAACATTCACTAATAGTTCATTCCAAAATTATGTTAATGATATTAGACCAAAAATATTTTTCTGGTTACAACCATGTATGTCTATTTTTTAAAATTCAAATCCCATAAGTCTTGAAGTTATGATTAACAATAATCCCACACATATTGTGGGAAATTGGGGTTATAAACTAAAAAAGTTTAAAATTCCACTATGTTTTTCTATCCATTTTTAAAATAAAAATGTTTTATAAGAACTAAATTGGGTTACTGTATGTATATTTGATCTATTTTGACTTCAAAACCAATTAAAAATATAGTTTAAAAATAATTATTATTTAAATAAAAAAGGATGTTTTTATATTAAATAAAGTACTTTCACATTCATCAGAAAAAGAATATTTTTATAAAAATAAAAAAATTCACCCAGGACAATTTTGACATTCCAAATTCAATTATAAAGAATATTTTGAAAAATAAAATTTATAAAATTGAAATATTTTAGTTTTAAAATATTTTCACCGTTAAAATGTTGTAAAACTGAGTCCTACGTGTAACATAAGCTAACTCGGTGTGTTGTATTGTGCAATCCTAACTGATTGTTGCAATTACAGAAATAGCAAATAATATTTATTGTAATATACAATTATTTTAAATTACTAGGGTGTTACAATAAAAATTTTAATTAAAAATTAAATCTTTTCAAATTTTCAAAATTATTTAAAAAAATGGAGAACATTCTTTAATTCTGCACACCGTAAAATCATAATGATCAAATTTTTGGATTTTTCGGAAGTAGTTGATTATTTTGCTGAATTGTGAGATACGATAATTTATGGTATTTTTAAATTATAAGATAAATACACTATTGAATGATTCATGAATTATATAATCACCATAATCTCCTACTAATCTTAATTATTTAATTTATTTATCGATAGTGTTAATACTATTGATATTCATGAGCCAAAAGAGTAAACTAATGATCAAACTGATCCAAAATACCCCTATTTTTCCTTTCAAATACAACCACTCACCTCCTCTTCTCCTCACAAATACAAAGACATGAAGTTTTCTTATATTCATCCAATTTACACTCCCATAACACTCCCCTACATTGTGGTGTTTCTAGTCTCCCAAAAATACCATTAAAAAGTTCGTTAAGCAGGTTCTCAAGGAGATTCATTCAAGAGGTAAATCCTTTTTTATTCATATTCAATTTATTTTAAATTTATTTTTTATTACATCCACACATATTTTGTCCAAACATGCATTATAACTCTAGAATATAATATAAAATAGATTTTTATTATGTTAATGTATGATTCATTATCAAACCCCTTCTCCTACCCTCTTTTCATTTAATAATGAAAATATTGTCTATAATGTTTTGAATTACATCCATTGTGGATGATTGGCTAAATATTATATTACAGACTTCATGGACGGTTATAAAACCATGATTATGGTGAAATTTATATTTATTATACATATTATAAGTTATTTAGTATTCTGTAACCAGTATATATTCATGATATTAATTAATATAACAAACTAGTTTGAGATGATTGAAAAACCACCAAAATAATCTAAATGATTATCATTAAATTTATATCTAATGAATCAACCTTGTATCAGGAATTAAATAATATATAATATAATTAAATCATTTGATGTTACTTAATAACATATAATCTCAATTTTGGAGAATTATTTCCATTTTACATGACCTTTAAAACTTTAATATAAGTGAATTAATCATGAAAATCAGGAAATAGAAACTCTCGAATGAAGAAATAGAAAATTATAAATCATGTAAAAGTCCATAAAAGAACATAAGAATTTATAAGAAATCAAATAAATCTTTCATATATTATGAATTAATTTATTAATGAATATAATTTAATAACGTAGGATGTTATGAACATGTGCAGAGCACATTTAGACATAAGGTGACGGTTTCATTAGGAACCTCAATTTTTAATTTGGCATACAATGCCTCTATTTACCCTAATTTAACTGTTTGTTATTTTTATAAACGCATTCTAAATTATATGTATATGTTTTGAACTCATTTATCCATATCAATTCATATTTTTTATGGGTAAATATATGTTTTGAAAGTATTCCCTCACAATTATTCTCGATACGCAAACCTGATAAAAAGTAACTTCTCGATTTCATACATATATTCATGTATCATTTATAATCACTCTAAAGAAACCATTATTCTTATAATATCATGATTGTTTCATGAAAAATAATATTTATTCATTTATTTAATTGAAAAAAAATTCTGAAAAATACAAATCATTTTTCAAAAAGAACTCTTTTTGCAAATAAAAAAGTGTATTTGTCTCAAGAATTTATCAATGATTTTATTAAAATATTTTCATGTATTTCAAAACATATGTTGGATATTATGATTTATTTAAATTTACCTCTTATGATTAGAATCTATAATATTTTATTAAATGTTATATCATAAGCTGGACTTTAGATGAGCTATCTTAATAACATTCACCATACAACTCATAATGGTTACTTATTATGTTAATATATTGGGGAACGTTATTTACATTTTCATATATATTTTGTCTATGTTACGTCTCATTCATGTGAGAAATTAATTGGACATAGTAATTGATGGGTGGGGCCCTCTATTTCCCCTTTAGGGATTATTAGGTCTCATGAAACAAAATAAGAATGGATTTGGCCAAGGCCTTAACCATTTATTTTCAGATGTCTTGGATGAAGCAATGAATGTATGTTTATGATGTCAAGAATTATATATTCCATAATTATGAAATTAGTAATTGATATCAATGCGATTATTCAACTACTAGAATATCCATGGGTATGTTTCATTCTCATTTTTTTATTTATATGGAATTTTTTATTCAACTTTTATTCATGAATTATTATGCTCTTGATTGTCTTCTAATGGCATGTGTTTTTAATCATTCATTGTAACTTATTTTTTTATATTAGATTACACTATATTAGATACCCTTATTGAGAAGAAGATATCAACCATTTCTTATGATTTATTTTCCCCCATGATGTGAAGATGTGTATTATTAATGACTTTCAGAGGTATTAAAATAGTTTATAGATGTTGCCAATGGAGTTTCTATATAATTTTTCATTTCATTTTGTAATGATATAATCATGTTTCTATCTTGATTCCAAAGCTACAAAACTATTGGGTCCAACATGATGTGTTTTCCTTGTTTATTATATAAATTTAAAATAGCAAGGTACTAGCACTTTGATACTAGGGTCAGGGTCTTTACATAAAAGGGAGAACTAGAAATATGAACGATAAAATATTTTTAAATTTTTCTATATTATTTTTTTCTTTATAAATAGGTTTTTCCATTTTAATATTCAGCTAATGTTTTATATTCCCTACATATTTCAATGTCATTTATCACATAATAATCTCTATCAAAATCATGCAATATGATTTCATATATATGAAACATATCATTAATATTAAATAAAAAATATTAAATCAGACTAAAATCATGGATTCATAAATTGAAATATTAAAAATGTTGTAAATTGAAAATAATATGTGAACTATTTTTCTCAATGTACTAAATCTATAACTGATTTTAAAAATTTTATTTTCCTCATCCAAATTTTAATCCAATACCTTTATCAGTAGATCAATGCTCATAAAAATATATATTAGAAAAATTGAAAAAATTTGTACTAATAATATACATTATTATTGATATAATATTCAAGAATGCACCAATAGTTTATTTTTAACATTATTCAATGTAAACAAAATAATATATATGAAATATTTATTTCAAAAAATTATTTTCTAATTACTGAGATAATGGAAAATGAAAATAAAAAATATTAGATCTGTTCTTATATATTAATAACATATTAATAATATTATATCATTTTAAAAATAATATGCTGTATGTGAATTTGTGTATATATTTTTTTGATTTTTCAATGGTGTATAAAAAATAATAATTTTATTATAGGATAAAATTCCACTATTATTGGTGTATTCTATGTTTTATTTGCGTTTGGTGTCAATGTGGTAGGTACTATTATGATTTTCTTCCCAGTAATATATTTTGGTGTGTGGATATACCACGAGGGGAGGATAGACAAATAAAAAATCAACATGATAAGAAACCTAAAATGAAAAAATATAAATACTCACATAAGAAATTTTTATGAATAATTTTATATATTAAAATTTGAACACACTCAAACCAATGTGCAAGCATGATTATGAGAAAATAAATTACAGTGATTGAATAACCAAATAATTATAATTATTACATTCAAATACCAAAAGTATTAGTATAATAAATTATTTTTAGAAAACTGATAGCACACATTTTTTGTCCCTTCCTAACAAGATATATCCTCTGAGGTTGGTATAAAATCGGTGTCTTTCCTCACATATGTGTATCCCACAAACATCCTCATAGATTAGGTATTTCCTCAAAATAATTTGTTCCTTTTAAATTTGAATCCTTTCAAAAAAAAAATGGTATATATTATAACATATGTTAACTCATTACATTAATTTTCAGGATTAAAATCATCATCACATTATTATTTAACTCATATCATTATAACATTTAATCTTAATCCAGAGTAGTCAATGATATGAAATGGCTAAGGATAATCCAAAACATACATTAATAATTTGTTAAATGATTAGGACCATTTATATCCATCCTAAGTCATTGAAAAGATCACAAAAGTCTCAAAAATGTTGTTTTTAAATTCAAACATCCTAATAAATTGTAAAAATAACTCCTCATGTCCTGCATTTCTAGTAACAATATTCAGTTTCTAGGAGATCTACTGTTTCTTTATATTTCAGTTTCATGATATAATATGTCAATTACATATGCACTAATAAATATATATTTCTTATTATTTTATTTAAATAATTAACGTATTGAATTAGTATTTACTATGTTAAATATAATAAAAAATGGAGTCGATGTGTGTTGAATAGTTGGTTTGATCTTCTATAAATTAATTAATGAAATGTATATGTCTATTTATGAGGAACTCATTATTTGGTGTAATAATTTATACATTGGGGTGTAATAAATGTATAAATATATTATAGGTATGGAAAACGAACAGTAAAACAAATTTTAAATATAATTAGAAGCATAGAAAGCAAGGGTATATAAATATATACCGAAGTAGAGATAATATCCCAAAACACATTAGTATAGATATAATATATATACTCTTATAGTCATTCTGTTGGTTTCAAATTTTATATTACTATATTAATGGAATGGATAGTATATATAAATATAGACCTTATATTCCAAATTTATAATAAAAATACTAATAAATTAAGAGTAATGATATATACCATAGTTGATGAAATATGAATGGACTATTTTACAAAATCAAAATCAATTATACTAAATCATGAAGACCAACTAACCTTTCTCAACTAAAATTATTTGTAATATGAATATTATAATTTTCTTAATGTTTTTATATATATCTATTTTAAAAAATTGAAAAACATTTAACCGTTTTTTGTTCAAAATTGGGATAAAAAATGTTGATTACATTTTCATTTTCTAAGAGAATGTTAAATATGTAATTTTTTATTTAGATGACCGGTGAAGGTTACAAATATTGTAATATTTTAATTGATTAGATGAAAAATACCTTTTAATTTGGAAAATATTTAACTTAATAAGAAACATGTATTCATCATTCTCAAACACTGAAAATAATTAGAAATGATTTTATAATTCAACTATAATGTTTAGAGTTATACATTTTTATATTTTAAAAGAATTTATCAATTATTTAGTTATTTTGTTTATTTATTTGATATATTTTATTTGTTTGAATACAACTAAAATAGTGTCCTTGGGATCATTCATGCTCAGTTTCACTCTGAATCTATTCTATATAATAAATAATTTCTATATTGATTTATGTAAAATAATAACATGAAAAATAAAAAATATAAATATAAATTTAAATTTAACATATAAAATGAATAACCTAGAGACTTTTAAAAGATCATTTTTGATGGTATTTCTATTTATAGAATGAAATATTTTCATCATAAATGTCAACATTCATTATTTATTATTTACTTGATTCATTATACAAATGGTAGGTTATTTAAATTATCCATACTAAAATTATATTGAAACACTGTATAGATTTTTAAATAGTATGTTTAAATTTTTTCCATAATATATAAGATAACTGAATATTAATATAATATTTCATATTATAAATGAGAAGATTGGAAAATTTTTCTAACTTCTTGAAAAAAAATTATATCATGATTTTCTTATTTCTCATGGTCATGTATAGCATTAACGTAGCCAATATATTCCATGGTGTGGTTTATGGATATAAAATCATTGATATCGTTAGAAATATAAACCAAATAATTGAAAAGAAAGAAAAATTATCAATTATAAATCATGGATAATTCAAATGTGATTATGAAAATAGTCAAATATAAATACAAGAAATCAAATTCCAATTGAAATGACACTTGGTTATGACGATTTTTACTATTGGTATATAAATGTTAAATAGTAATTTTTTATACAAGGTAACTTGTCATAATCCTGGAAGTTTCATAAAATATGAAATCAGAATATATGTGTAATTTTTTTAATAAATTTATAAAATCATAAGTATATATAAATAACTAAAATGGATATAAATAGATTGAAATCTTACTTATCAATCTATTTTCCCTAAAAAATTTCATTACCTAAATAATATATGACTCAATGATAATTCCCAAATAATTGGACATCTATTTGTGAATCTCACCCCATATACTACAATAAACATATGACCCTACAAATATACATAATGAAAAAATAATTGTAATTTGACATACAAATATAGTAATGTGTCAAAATGGGAAACCCTTCATCATTAAACGCAATATGATTTTTTTGAATTCCCAATATTTTAATATGGATATAAATTACAAAAATTTAAAATAATTTCTTAAACATAGAAAAAATAGTTAGTTAATGAACATTAAAACTACATAAAATCCAATTTCATTTTTAAAAGAATACAATATATATAAATATAAAAGTAATTATTAACAGGTAAATGAATTATCTTGTTATATAAATGTATGAATTTTTTTATATTAAATTTCTATGTTGAAAATGTATAGAATGAAATTAAGTTAATTGGAAATAATATTTACCTGTTAGATATTCCAACTATACACATTTCTAATTAATATTACCAAAATAAATAAAATAAATGTTTAGGAGTTCCAAATGAACATCATAGGGACATACATGTGCGTTTGGTGTCAATATAGTTCTACATGATTGTTGATATTCCAAAAAGCTACCCAGATTTTGAGAAATTATGAAATTCGACATAATGTACCCCAACACTTCATGGCATTGTTGTTTGAACATGGAGATTAGTTTATGTCCACTAATTCTACACTAAATCATTATTCCATAAATGATTTATTTTTATATGCATAATATATTGTAAAAATAGATTATTCTTTCTAATCATGATAGAATAAAATCATGAAATAGCTTTACATTTTAACATTATAATATAAAATTTAAATACATGTTTTTAATTCAAATATTTCATACTCACATTTTCATCACTAATAATGAGTTCTAAAATTACAATATCACTATAGCAATTGGAAGATAAATTATACATTATATTAAAATTTGGAAATTGTATTTTTTTTTTGTAGTAAATGGAAATTTTATAAACGGAGTAAATCACCATGAAATGTATATAATTAAAAAAATATAAAAAACCAAAAAAAATATTTAATAATGAAATGAATGATTTTTAGCATACTTGGAGTGGAAAAAACGTTCATATTGAACTAATATAAATCAATGGGTATAAAATATTTATCACCCATAACATTCATGTAGACAGTATTATGTGTTGTATCAGAGGTCATGTAATCTTTATCACCTAGAACTATTTTAAAACCATTTTTTTTATTTGACTCCAGATACAGAAACATAAAGGTTTCCATGAAATAATACCATCTTTAAAAGATATAAACCAACATAATAAAGTTATTTTCCATGAATTTTATTAACATATATTTTTTTAAGGAATAATCAAATGGAACAATCGTTTTTTCTGTTTGAAATTCCATATAGAATCATAGTGTGTCATATTACATCATAATGTGGGTTCTAGAATACTAGAATGGAATCAACTTAAAATTTATACTTCAATGACATTGTATCCCACGATCCTAATGCTCAAACTATTACAATTACATAAACACACAGATTTATCTACATTTTTGTGAAATATAATTAGGACCCTAATATTTAATGTAATTTTATTGGGAAAACCCAAATGATATTGATGAAATTTATAATATCCACCATGAATATGTTGTTTTCCCTGTTATTATTAAAACAATTTTGGCATGTAGAATTAGTTCAAATGTAATATATTGTTTTTGAAGTAGTAAATAGTAACACGTTTTCATTTTTATCATTAAAAATATCATAGGATGGTATTAATACTTCATTTTCATTGATGTAATTCAGATTAAAATAATTTCCAATGAAATTATGGTAAGTGTAATAAAAAATTTCCTGAGTGGGGCAGAGAAATTATGTAATGATATATATTTATTGATTTTTAATGACTCTGAAACCATTATTCGAGTAAAAAATATTACATTTACCAATATCCAAAATCCCTTGTGATAATTATTTTACATCAACTAAATTAACATTACATGTGTCTGAATGAAATCTCATGTTTTTTTGAGTCAAAACCATAAATTACCACCATAAAATATGATGAAATTGTATACCAATACCAAATTTAATTTTTGTTTCCACCTATTATTTCAGGTACTATTTTTATGAAATCATCCCCCAAGACAAAATTAATTCCACCAAAAGGTAATTTTGAATAATTTTTTTAACTCATAATAAATATCTCAAAGAACAATAATGAGATTCAAAAAAATAATAATGAATAATTGGTTTATCATCCCAAATAATGTGTTTTTTTAGTAGAATATTTTTTTCATGATATATATGTTTTTGAATATTTAATGATAAAATATCATCATTATTTATATGAATATATAATTTAGAGCGGTCTTCCTTCAACCTTGATTTTTCAATGATGTTATTCCATTAAAAGAATTTATAATAAAAATATTACCTTATGGACCAAACATGCATGTTGTATATCTAAAAATGAATTTCATACACAGTACTTTGTATACATGAAAAAAACCTCATCAGAAAAATATAATAAAGATATAACAATAGCTGAAACCTAGTAATATTCAATGAAGTTCTTACTTTTTAGAGTTTGATACTCATTCTAAAGTGCTTCCTTATTATAATATGTTCGCCTAAAACTAAATTATTCCATTTACTCTCAATTAAAATATATATAACATTCATAGGTGGATAGAAATGTAAATATATACTATTGCAGTATATATTCTTTTATATTTATAACAATGCATGCACCTTCCATCAAAAAATCTTAATGTTTATTCATAAAAAAATTAAATTATATTATAATATTTCTTCTAAATATTGTTTTACAATTATTATCTTAGTCATGTGATATCATATATTGGATGTAAGTTATATAAATGATGATGATTTTTTTAAATTGGAAATGAAACAAAAATGAATAGAAACATGACCATTTACTCCATAATAAAATATACTATACATCTAGAAATTTTATAACCATAATGTGTGTTTGTTGGAACACTACATGTTAATAATTATATAAATAATTAGTTAAATCGAAATAATTAAATATAAAATTTTAGTATCAAAGTTTTAAATATTTACACTATCTTATCTATAAATAAATAATACTATCCACTGTCTTCAAAAATTTTCATTAAAAGACAATTATAATAGCATTGAAATAAATAAAAATGAAAAAATAAAATAGATCGTATACCCAATTTTTTAATATGAATTATTGGAATATAGAAACTTAGATTTAAATATATATAAATATTACAATTTATGAATGCAGAACCATCATATATACATTTTATATAGTCAATATTACTTGGAAATTTTAATATTTTTTGATAAATAACCAGATAAATTAGATAAAGAATTCATAGAGAAATATTTTAAATATGAAATATGAGACAATTCATAAAAATATATTTAATGAATATAGGAACCTTACAAATTACAAAACAATTAGATTTTAAGGATCATACTCTAATATGTTTATGCCTATTTCATTTCCATAATTTTGGGAATGAAATGTTTTAAATAAGATATAAGATAAAATAAATTTTTGACTCATATATTAATGAAATCAATATTCAAGATTTTATAGAGTTGTTATCCATGTTTTTCCATTCTACTAGTACCCCAAAAGAAAATAATCATATATATTTCAAGAAATTGATATATTTTTCAATGATATTCAATTTTTTTAATGTAAGGAATATATTATTCTATTTCAATTTTTTTTTATAATAGTTTTCCTAGTTATCATTGTTGAGAACCACCATCATATGAATGATTTATCTTGACCTAATTTTTCGCAATGAAAAATAAATAAAAATCTTCTTTGAAAACATTATTGAAATATTTTATATGGAAAAAATTTAATAATTATATCATTTAGTTAAAATTTTGTATGTATGATAAGGTGTAATTTTAATTTTTTTTACTGATTATAATGATAATCTGTAATATACTAATAGATAAATCTATGTACATTTAAATCAAATTACTTTAACCATATAATGAAAATAAAAATGTATTACTTTTCTAATTTATGGAAATTTTTTACTTTAATTATTTAAAATATGAACATTAAAATTAATTTAATGATATTTAATGTAAAATTATAGAAATATAATATATCAAAACATTTATATCAATTTTTTTTGTATTTCAAAAATTACTAATATAGTGAAATTACATAACATGTATATGAAATCTATAGAATAGGTC
Source organism: Viscum album (assembly GCA_963277665.1). Classification (NCBI taxonomy): domain Eukaryota; kingdom Viridiplantae; phylum Streptophyta; class Magnoliopsida; order Santalales; family Viscaceae; genus Viscum; species Viscum album. The sequence goes on from OY728165.1 coordinate 2,106,474,247, forward strand.
ATAGATATTATATTATCAAATTATACACATGGTTTCAAAAAAATAAGGCCAAGAGAATTAGTAATTTAGAATAAAAAGATGGAAAATAATATGTTCATGGAGTTTGTCGTACCACAAAATTGAAAATTCTTTAATAACATTTATAGACTCTCTAACATAATATAATAATTCTTAATTATAACAGGCCTCACTAAATGTATGATGATTAATATTGTTTATCATCACTATATTTTGATAATAATTTTCTCCTTTTATTTTTTATGCATTATTCATTTGTAGTATTTTTCAATAATTTTATGAGACACAGATTTCAATATACCAATTCCGAATCCATGTTTTTGGGTGAACTGTTTAATTTTATTGGATTTAAAGAAAAATAATGTTTTTAATTCTATATAAATTATCTTTTTTATTCAATATATATTTCAATTTATTCAATCCAAGATGAAAAAATTGTTTCCAAAATGTTTCATTTACACATGAAATATTCAATATTGTTGCCATAAATATTGGTGACATTGTCATGTCATGGTAAGTGGATTTGAAATATCTCTATGGGAATATATTTGTAATTTATATAATTAAATTTTCCATGAAACATTATATGATGATATGCATCAACAATCATAATAAATTTTAACCACATATATATTTTTAAAAAATAAGTATCTTCTATTGGGAACATAATGTTCCATATTCACCTAATTTGGAACCTTACTGATATATTTACAATTTTTTTGATAAATTATGAATATTTTTAAATATAAATATTTATATGACCTGGATATTTTAAATACAGAATTAGATTACAAGGGACAAAAATTTATCTATATGAAATCCTATCATGAATACTAAACTTCATCTATTCCTTCATCAATAAGTTACTTAATCATCATCATCAGATGTTGTATTCCTAATTAATTTATTTGGATAAAACATAAATAATCTTCAATTTTCCATGCAAGGGGGTCAATGATTAGTATATTTTCCAAGCCAATGATTCATAAATTTTTTTACAACTTTATATATTCTTGGGTAATTAGTGTTGTTTTGAATTTCCGTAGACAAAACTCCTTTTATATTTGTTGTATTAGTTACATTGTTCTCATGACAAAGAAACATGAACATGTGAAAATGAAGAAAGCCTTATTTTTAGAATTACATTATATGAATAAATATATGTAAACTATTTGGATTAGTAACATATCATGTATAATTATATATATATTATGACATATATATTTATATTATATTATTAAGATTTTAATAATATTAACATTAATATAAATTACATACATGACTAATTCCATTAAAACATTCATCTTTTGAACATTTAATTAGATTATCAGCTATCATATTAAATAGTTTTAAATGTATTTTAGGATTTTATAGTGGTCTAATACTATTATTTGTACTAAATATAAAAATATAAGGCCACATTGAATTACATGAAAATGATAAAAAATATTGATATACCATCCAATTGTAGATTGAAATCACATCTTGATAATTTTGAATCATCATCCATGGACCATAATTAGATATTTAATATAAAATAGTTTAAATTATTAATAATGATCCATAATGATAAACATTAAGATGTTAATTTTTCAAGTCATTGTATATTTTAAATATCTGGTTCTTTTTATCATAGTAATGAAAAAAATTCAATGATACTCAATAACATTATATGTCCATATAATGAGATATAATAATAGTTATATATAATGGAAAAGTGTTTTCACATCAATGGAATGAAATTAATAGTCATAAGGAAATTTCTATCTTATAGACTCCATAATCCAACCCCCGGAGACATCATAAATAATTGAGAGATGTAATAACACCTAGTCCCACCACTCATTGGTCCTGGGTTGGCAATTTGAATAGATTGTATATAAAAATCTCACAAATGGGATGAATTACCCTCTTTATTTAGAAGATTAATATATTGGATTAATAAAGAATAATAAAATCTCACACATAATATAAAAGAAAAACCAAAACTATCCTACAATGCATGTATAGACAAAACACAATATGAATAAATTATCTGATTGTAAATACCCAAAATAAAATTTATGACAATAACACATTCATATTCAATGTTTTTGAGATAGTAATGTCCCATATGGTAAATTTAGTCCTTTTTAGAAAGATAAAATTCAGTTCATATGTATAGGGTAAGAATACATGTATAATCAGTAGGAAAATTAAAATCTATCATGCAGTTGAAAAACAACAATACTAATTCACCTGTTAGAAAACATCACAAACAACATATCCCAAATAGGTCAACTACGCAACCCAAACCTCACCAAACATTCTCAAAAAATTACCTAATAGAATTATAATAGATTAATATAAAGCATATCGAAAAAATGGTACCACTTCTTACTTTCCCACTCATTTTCCGCCTCTCACACACCAAATTTATACTTCATGTCTCTCACATATCTTATAAATAACATATGACAATACACTAACTGAAAACACTGTCTATAACTCCCCAGCCTTAAACATTACATAATCTTGAGTTATGTTGAGAATATGCATTCATTGACATTGAGGATATATTCAGGTTTAGAGTTTTAGAGAATTTGGTTATAAATATTACCTAACATTTAAAATATTACTACATAGAGAAGTCTACACTCTATCTATTTTTTCACAATCTAAAAAATTAAAAAATTAAAAATGAAGTGATATTACTGATAAAATTATTAATAACATTCATCTTTTCTTATTAACTTATCTTAACCATTATTATACCCTGTGAAAATTATTTCAAAAACATGATATAAGCACAAAAAGATTAGTAAATGATATAAATTATTAATGAAATCGTCTGTCTATGATTATTTTAAACTCATGGAAACGTTTTCATAGATTCATAATTTTCTCCCATATAACATATGTTCCTTAACATACCTCATGGAATCATAAGATTCCTAAAAAATTATTAGAAATCATAAATAATAATTGTAACTTGTGGCACCCCTATCATACATAGATTGTTATATTGAAAGCTATATAGGGAGTAACCTTCTTGGTTATGTTTGGAATACCCATCTTAGTATATTTCATAAATATATTAAGACTGGCCTTGTCATTTTACAGCATCTCATTACCAAATATATTTGAGAGTTATCATGGTCTCAACCACCCTAGTATTATCATGGAACCAAACATATACAAAATCAATGCCCATGAACCCTAACATAATCATAACACATTAATAATAATGAAGGAAAATAATATTTAAATATTTAAATGACAATATTTCATTTCATGAAATTAACATAATCAATCCATCAGCAAATTAATTTGAAATACCAAAATATATGAAAGGTAATATTTTATTTATTTTCATTTTGAAGATATAATGGCTTATAGAGGAATCCAAATATCAAATAATTGTCATAGTGGCAGAAAAGTCATTGTCACCACGTCCGTTAAAAACATTGATTTTTTCATTTCGTTAAATGATTTATAGAAAAATATTACTTCCTAGAATAATTTTAGTAAATTAAAATTCAAATAGGTGAATTATACATCGTTTTAAAGAAGGTGGTGTATATTATTTAAATATGTCATAATGAATGGAGATTGGGAGGAAGTCCCTTAATGTGAGTTCGATTCATCACATAAAATAAATATAATCATTAATAACAATCTTCGGTTAATTTATAAATTCTTCAGAACATTTTACATGTTATTATTTCTTTAAAATCAATTATTACCATGATATAAAAATTACATAATTATTTATTTTCATATCAAACGTTCTATCGATATTCTGTACTTGAGTAAAAAATGAACATTGTAGGATGTCAATAGTCCATGTGGTCATATGTCCATAATATCATTAATGAAATTCATGAATTAATATTATCATTAATGTGTTAATTTTAGTTTAAAATAATACCATTTATATATGTCATGAAAAATGAATGATGACATAATCAGGCAGATGGTATGCCATATATACGAATGAGTAATGTTACCATTTTTCATTGATAATTATGGAGATAAGGTAATTACTGTTTTATATTTCTATGATAATCATAATATAATTAAAATAATAATTATCATTTAAATATACTTATATATTTTACACAAGTGATGTGGTGAATAAAAATGATTCACATCTGTTCATGGAGGTTATAGTTCACACGTACGCCCTAATGGTGGTATAATTTATATGTACATGGAAGGTAATAAAATAATTGAAATATATTTCTATTATAATGATAAATATATCATTAAAATTATATAAAAAATTAAATCCATATTTATGATCAGTATTTAGAGATGGTAACGAAAAACGAACTATATTAGTTCGTATGGTAGTTGTCCTACGTACACACGAATGAAATGTTCATTTCTCATTTGATGGAATTAGAGATGGATTTGGGTAATGATATTAACATAATAATATCTCAGTATATTTAGGATACTATAATTACTTTTTATTCATGGATGAATGATTTTTTATGGAAGTGTAAGAAGATATAAAATTGAACCACTGAAATAAAAACAATACATTTCCTTCGAATGATCACCATTTAAACACCTTTACACATCTAAGATGGTTGTTATGCCTAATAAAGGTCCTAAATAATGTGGGTAGGGATACTAGTAATGGTATTTGGAAGAAATGCTTTGAATAAAATTTGTTTTTTATGAGTGACTAAATTAGAGAAATGGGTTTCTTTTTATATGAGAGGGGTATGGAACCCTTCGAATTATGAAAACTATTAAATTGTTATAAATTCAATTTCAGTTCCCTATAAAAAATATTGATTTTGTTATAATATAAGACCAGTATGGGTCAAAATATAATCATCCAATGAGAATTATACAAGTAATTTATAATTTATAATCCATATATTTTTGTTTTAACTTTTTTAATCGTACCATTTTATGATGTAACTTACATTTTGAGAGTTAAAATAACCACCAAATCAAGAAAAATGACTAATTAATGAGTCATTAATGAAATTTGAAGATTTATATAATATGTTTTCTCGAGTATTGGATTTTTATAAATTTTATATCATTTAATAAGTTATTTTATTATTTAAATTTTGAATTATGTCAAATTTGACACTATTCATTACAAGAATTTTTAAAAACATTCATAAAAACATGATTATATCAAAAAAATTACATTAACTAAGTCTTAAAATTTCATAGTCATCTATTAAATTCATAGATGAAATAAAATATTTAAAATTATATTTGATTTAATATTATTAATATAATTTATTTGATTCATTATTTAATAAGTCACATATTGCATCATCATTGGGTCACAATTTAATTTAATTCATTACTTCCTAAAATGGTAAATAAATTTCCATGATGTATGTAATATTTTTATATTTTTAAAGATTATTTAAATATTAATATATCACTTATATTACCCCATGTTATATTTATTTGTAAAGAGAGACACGTTTTTTAAATATCTTCCTTTACTTTGAATTAAGTGTTATAAATGTCATAAAAACACCCATGTGGATTGAAATGGTCAAAAAAATCGGCCCAAGGATTCTCATGGTTGATAATAAATCATCCAATAATATAAATACATGTTTTAGAGTAATTATATAATATTATAATATTAATTATACCATTTATTTACCCATTTACCATTAACCGTGGTAAATATAATACTAGATTTCTTATTCACCAAAACATATTTTGATATTATTATACGAAATTTCTAATACTGATTAAAACCATGTATGTATGTTTTTGAAAATTCAACTCACAAAATTGGATAAATTTATTCAATGTTAATCCCATTGTTGGATTGAGAAAGCGGGTTTTTAAAGTAAGAACGTTCAAAAGTTCACAATGATTTTATATCCAATTTCAATGTAAAATTTATTACAGTGGCCTATATTGGATTAAATGATAAAAAAATATTTAATTAAAAATTAAAATATATTAAAATGGTAACCTAACTACATATGTAAATTAGAGTAAAATGCATTTTTGAATTAAAATTATTTTTTTTACTGTTCATTAAAAAATGAATATTAAGAGAAAAATACAAAAAAAATTCTAAAATTTAAATTTTGAAATACCGCTTCTAAAAAATAATTTTAATTTATAATATAATAATTCTAAAACTATCAAAATTTATAATAAAAAATTTTTCTCCGTCAAATGTCGTAAAACTACCTTTGAAAATATTAGAGCTTTTGATGCTCATAATTGGATTTATTCTGATTTTAGGCCCATAATATTTATTGGAAGAAAGTAATATCATTTAATAAACATGTCAAAACATAATATAGAAATTTTTGTTCCTTATTCTCAATAAAATGACTAGCTGATAAAAGCAATTTAACATAATAATATTATTAAGGTATTATTTTCTGATAGAACTTAATCTTGTGTGAAACGTATGATTTAAGAGAAACCCATGGTTGTGTGTTGGGTACATTATCGAACATAGTATCTATTTTAAAGTGAACATAATATCAAATTTATCAATATTAATTGATAAGAAAATTTCATGTTCTATAATTACATGGGATGTTATATCCTCCCCCTTTTGAAAATTGAGTCCCTGTAATTTTATTCACTTATCAAATATGTGGAGGTATTTATCTGACACATAATTTTTGTTTCCCATGTTTCTTCTTCAGCCATATAGTTTTCCACAAAAGATTAACCTGATTAATCACCTTATTACATTACACTTAATCTCTATAGTCATAAATTTGGACAATCTATTCATCATAGGAAAGATTCTCTTCCATATGAACAACTTCTAGACCAAAAAAAATGAGATGGATCAAGCATTTACCATCTTTATATTGAATAATGAAAAAAATTGTGTTCATTGAAAAAACTAAGAGGTAAATCAAATCTCTATGAAACTGATCCAAATTTTTCATGCATTTCCTTGGTTCCAATGAACTGTGGGCTCAGCACCCCCTTCTAACCAAAAAAAACACAACACATATCTGAGGATAAACATTGTGAATGACAAGAAAACCTACGTCTAACGAGAAATCCTTCCTCCAGTTATCCGCATAACGTTTCGGCCTACTCTGAGATGTCTTCATGTGTCTCTTAATTTGATGATAATTTTTTCCATATCATCTACCAACTCAGGTCCCATCACCTTATTTTATCTAACATTATAAAAAAAAGATGGATGTCATAAACTCCTTCCATATAATAACTTAAATGGTGCCATCTGTATATTAGAATAAAAACATTAATTATATTAAAACTAAACCAAATAATTTTATTTATCCTAACATGCCTAGTAATCCATTGAGGAAGCATATAGAATATCCTCAAAGGATTTAATATTTTTTTATTCCCATCTATCTAGGGATGAAAGGTTATACAAAAATTTAATTTAGTACCCATTGACTTTTGAAGGACATTCCCAAATTTATAAGTGATCATGGGATCACTATCAAATACAATGCAGAGTGGAACTCTATATAACCTAACTATCTCTTCAAAATGAAAACATGAAAGTTGATCTAGATACATTTAATCTAGAATAGAAAGAGAATGATATGTTTATTCAAACTATTAATAATAAGACAAATCACATTGTTGCCTCTATAAATATTTGGTAATCCCACAACAAAATCTATGGATATATTTTCACATTTTTACTCTAGTACTGGAAAAGGATGATGTTTCCCCTTTAGAAACTATCAATATTCTATAACCTAATGACATGTCAAACACATCATAGTAAGTTCTTTAAAATATATTTTCATTCTATCCCACCAATAATACCCTTGATGAACTATGTACATCTTAGTACTACTAGGAAGAACTAAAAACAGATAACTATGCTCTTTGCATAACAACTCATTCTTCAACTATGAATCCAAAGATACACTTAATATCTTCCAAAATATAAAAACACAATAATTATCAGTGTTATATTTAGTAAACTTACCCTTCTGAAACAATTATACCATTTCTTCAATTCAATTTCTTCATTCTGTTCTTTCTTATTTCTGTCTAATATAGATGATTTCACTAAAACCTAAAAACAAGTGGAATTTTCTACACCAATTACATCCAATACAAAGTTCAACAAAACATTATACAAATAATCACATTACATATGTAACATGATTAATATAGAATATATTTTCTGAATCAAACCTTCATCCACCTTATTTTCCTTTCGATAATGGAAATGAATTGTGTAATCATAATCCTCGATTAGTTCCTACCATCTACTCTGACTCAGGTTAAATTCTTTTTGATTGAATTTATGTGTCAAAATTTTGTATTTAATATATATTTCATTTTTAACTCTATACATGTGATGCCTCAAAATTTTTAAATCATAAACAACAACATCTAATTCCAAATCATGTTTAGTTTAATTTAAATCATGAGGTTTCAACTGACGTGAAGAAAAATCAATTACCTTATCATTTTTCATTAAGATAAAACTAGGTACATTGAATGAAACATCAATATAGATTACAAATTCACCATTTTTTATGGAATTTCCAAAACTAGATCATTCACCAATCTTCATATCAATTCCTAAAAAATATCATATCATTAATTGACCAGATGAAAGTTACACTATTTCAAGTTAACATCAACAATGTTCTATATAACCCTGAAAATTTTTCAATAAACCAATGGTAATAACCAACTAATCCTTAAAAACTACAAATCACAGTTATAAATATATTTCTTTTCCATTATTTAACAACATTAATTTATTTTGGATCAACGGTTATGCAATTTTAGAAAAAATGTGTCTAGAGAAATAATTTTGTGGCAACAAAAATTAAATATTACAGATTTTCATATATAATTTATTTTTTAAATGATTGAAAAATAATCTTTAGATGTCTTTTGTACACATATTTACCTTAAAATATACTAAAATTTCAGAAATTTGAACGACCAAAAACATATCCAAGATCTTATGTATAATTATATTCATTAGATCCATGCATACAGTAGGTGAATTATATAATCCAAATAGAATAACTACAAATTCATAATGAACATATCTTGTATGAAACAAAATCTTCAGAATGAATTCTTCCTTTACATTCAATTGATTGTACTATGAATTCAAGTTGTCCTTAGAAAAATATTCCACTCCCTAGAGGTGATCAACCAAATCATCGATATGTGGAAATGGATACTTGTTCTTAATAGTGATGTTATTCAAGGATATATGATCAATGAAAAGTCTTGTTGATCCATATATATTTCTAACAAACAAAATAGGAGAACCCCATGGAGATGTACTAGGTCAAACAATACCTTTATCTAATAACTCCTATAATTGCATATTCAACTAGAAATGTTCATTTTGAGCCATTATATAAGGGGGTTTTGAATTTGGATTAACATCATAATATAAGTATATTTTATATTCAAATTATTGATCAAATATAATACTAGAAAACTCATCTGTAAAATAATCAAGATAATAATTTTCCACTAGAAAATCAAAAATCTGAACAGTTCCATTTTCTTCAACAATCTATTCAAGGTAACATTTACATATATATTTTAATATTTTCTCACCTTTCTAATATGTTATCAATGGGAATGGTTTATTCTTCTACACAAACTATAAGTGTTTTTGAAAATAAAACTCTTTAGATGTGCAATCATTCTTATCATGGTAAACAAGAATACAATCCATACCAATGATATCATTAAAATATACTAGAGGAAAAAAATATTTCCAGGTATATTATTTCCATATATAAGGATATTATGATTATTACAATTTCTGTTTTCCTCGATATTTCCCCCATTTATTTTTACCATAACATTTGGATTCATTTAAAAATGTGGAATTTCTAATTTACCAAAACATTTGTCAGAAATGAAAGATTTTGTAAAACCTGAATCAAAAATCACATTGCATAATCTAAACAAACAAACAATATATCTGATAACATATAATTTGATGGCCCACATCTATTGAAGTAGTATCAAAGGATTTCAACACACCTTTCTGGTTATAGTTTGGCTTCTTCCCATCATTCGAGTTCTTCATTGGACACTCATTTTCACAATGACCCACCTCGTTACTCTTAATTCATTTTACTTACTCTAAATTGGATTTTGACATACCACTAATATGATCATTTTCAATGGAATTAAAAGAATTATGTCTAATATAACCACATCTGAAGAACTTACTTGAATTTAGAATGTATTCTCAAATGTGTTTTAACAAAATTTTAAGAAGTTGCAAACTTAATTTTATTCCAATCTCATTTTTTTGAATAACGCCTCCATTTCTCTTTCCACGTCGACATATTATTCTATTATGCATAAATAAAACATTATCATAATTACACACCATTTCCACCTTATCTGCACATCAAACAACTATTTCATAACATTTGAACTCAAAATTTGACAACAGACTTCGATACATTGGCCGTGATATAGAGTAGAAAATATTGATTTTACTATCAAGACCCCTGATAAAATTTGGAGCATACCTTGTTAGTTGAATGAATTTTTATTTATATATTTCCATTGAATCCTCACCCTTCCTCAATTCGAGAAATATTTTTCCATTCTATTTATAACCGTCTTAGGAAAGTATTTTATCAAGAATCATATTTATGAATCCATCCCACTAAAGACAATCAGGATCCTCATTTACAATAATATTTGTAACCATCAACCTCCAATGATTGGATTCACCTTCAAAATGTTAAATAGAAAGACCAAACTTTTGATTTTTTATTATCCCATGACATAGAAAATCTTCTCTTGGGCCTCATTCCACCCTTTAGCTAGCACGAGGTCAGATAATCTTATAAATTATGGGGGTTGTTGCCTCATGAAATTCCCCAATAGAAATATGTTCCTCTACAATAGATCTGGATAATATCTTGTATGCATACCACAATCATTTGATGTCTAAGTCAACTGAACCATCACTATAACAAACTATTCAATTTTGATTCCAATAATCTCAGGTTTCTAATTTTTTGGCTTTTTTTCTCTGGAATTCATCCAAACACAACTACCATGTTTCCACTATAGAAAACCATTCCGAACAAAAATATCATAAATGAAGAAACATAGTAATATTAAATTTCTCAATCATTGCAATTTGACCAAAAATTAAAAAATCCTTTATATCCTAACCCATAATGTTTTCTAAATCGCACTTTGATACAAACTATGAGGCCCCATACATAAACATTAAATAATCTTTAAGGATGTAAATAATTTACATTCATTCAATTTGAGGATATTTTCATGTTTATATTTTTAAAAAAAATTCAATAACTATTACATATCATCTCAAATATTATAATGTAGACAATTCTACACTCCATCCATACTTTTCATAACATAAAACATTTTAAAATAATAAATAAATTCTGTTTCATGATAAAATTCATCATAACATTAATATTGTCTTCTTCATTTATCTTATCCATCCTTACACATTGTGGAAAAAATATTGATAACATGGGATGAACTAAAATTTTAAATAAGGGATATAAATATTGATTGAAACCAATATTCAATGAATAATTTAATCTTGTGACATTTTTTGGACAAAATCATACTTTTCTCCCATAAAATATATGTTATTTAACATAACTCATTGAAACATAAGATTCCTAAAAAATTAATTAGCTATCCTAAATAATAAATTTAACTTTTGGAATCCATATCCTATTTACATTATATATTTCCTAGATACCTAGGGTGTAACATTCATAGTTATGTTTAGAATAACGATCTCTGTATATTCCATAAATCTATTAGTGGAAGCCTTATCATTTAAAGTTATCTCATTACATAAATCATCGGAGAGCTATCATGGGCTCACCTTCCCTTTGTTTATCACAGAACCATGTATATACATATGTAATTCCAAATAATAAAAACATAATCATAACGCGTTATCAATCATAAATTAAATAACAACAATTCCATATTTCAATCACAAGTTTCATTTCAAGATATTAACAAAATCAATACATCCTAAACATCGTTTTAAATAAAATAATATATGAAAAGGGATTATGTTATTTATTTTCCTATTGAAAACATTACTTATTATAAAGGAAACCAAATATCTAATAATGGCAATGGCGACAGAAAAGTATTTTTCACCACATATGTTAAAAAAACATTAATTTTTAGATGTAGTAAATTTCATCATAAATAAATATTCCATTTTAAAACCTTTTAATGACTAAATTTCACAGGGGTTTATTATACACCGCATAAAATAAGTTGGTGTATATTATCTAAATATTCCTCAATGAATGGATATTGACTTGAAGTACCTTACTTTGAGTCTAACTCCTTACAAAAAAAATTATACACCTCAATAATAAACATAAGTTATTTAAAACTTTCTTGAGAACCTTTATCATGTTTATTATTTATTTTATAACACTTATAACCCTGTTATGATAATTATAAAATTATTTATGTTTAGGCTTGACTTTATATTGAAATTCGGTAATTGAGTCCAAAATGAACATATAATGGTGTCAATAGTCTATGTGATGAAAATTCCATCATATACTGAATAAAATTAATGAAATAATAATCACTTATATACATTAATTATACATTTAAATCAATCTATTTATTTATGGTATAAAAAATGAACAATGATATAATCATGGATACGGTAGGCTTTACGTACTCATGAGTAACGTTACCATTATTCATTAATAATTATGAAAATAATGTAATTATTATTTTATCATTACAGAATAATAATTATATAATTAACCTCAAAAAAATCATTTAAATATGCATATATATATATATATATTTATCTTATAAGTGATGTGGTGAATAAAAACGATTCACAACACTTCGTGCTGTTGATAGTTCACATGTACACATGAACGACCTAATCATTGTTATTTACATGGAATGTAAGAAAATAGTTGAAATATTATTCACTTATAATGATAAAAATTTCATGATAATCATAGAAAAACATTGATGACATCATTATGATCTATCTTAATAAACGATAATGACAAGAAACTATATCGGTTCACAACGTGGTAGTACGGCGTACTCATTAACGAAATGATCATTTCTCATTTGATGAAATTGGAGATGGATTCAGGTGATGATATAAAAATAATATAATCAAAATATATATAGGATACTATAGTTATTATTTCCTATTATATAATGGTTATTTAATGGGTGTAAAAAAGAAATAAAATAGAAACCTTTAAATAAAAACAACAACTTTCCCTCAGATGATCACTTTTTGTAACACCATAACACCTCTAAAAAGGATGTTTTTTCTAAAATAAGTCCATAATAATGTGGGGAGGTATACTAGTAATCGGTTAAGGTAGATATTGTTCTATCCAAATGGTTTTATAAGATTTATTAATGGAGAGTAATGGGTTTATTTTAATAGGAGATGGGTGTGGCACAATTGGAATTATTAAAATTATTAAATTAATATAACATCAATTTCGATTAAAAATGGATCAAAGTTAATTTAGATAGAATATTAAATGAGTATGGGTCACAATATAATCATTAAAAAAGAGTTAGTCATGTTTAGAAAAAATTAAATCTTTATATTTTTTTAACCTTTTTAATACTTACCATTTTATCAAGCAACTTACATTTTCAAAGATAAAATAATTACCAAATCATGAAAAAAGACCATTAAATGAATTTTTAATGACATTTTATGATTTATATAAATATTATGGTGAAATCATGTATTTTTATTATTTTTTTATCATTTAATCAGGTATTATAATATTTCAGTTATTAATTATGTCAATTTTTGGACTATTCATTACATGAATTTTTAAAAAAATAATCAAAAAATGATTCCTTTGAAAAAACTACATTAACATTATCCTAACATTTCATAGGAATCCATAAAATTTTATGATGAGATCAAATATTTAATATTATATTATTTTGAATGTTTTTATGATCAATTATTAGATTCTTTCTTTAATAAAACAGTTACTTCATCATCATTATGTCACTATTTCGTTAAAATATTTATTTCTTAAAAATTATAAATATAATACAGTAATGTATTTAATCATTTTATATTTTTTAAGAACTAATCATACTGTAATATATCACTTATATAACCCCATATAATATTTTTTTTGGTATGGAATGACATATTTATTACTTATTTTCCTTTACATTAAATTAAATGTTATAAACGTCATTATCATACACATGTGGCTTGAAAAAGTAAATATTTGAGCCCAAATATGGTCATGGTAGATAATAACTCATATAATAATATTATTAAAAGTGTTAAGGTAATTTTATAATAATATAATATTAATTTTACCTTTGATTAACATATTTACCTTTAAGTGTGACAACTAAAATACTAATGTTTCTATACACCAAATATTATTTTGACCCTATTAGATCCCATTTTTCATACTGATTACAACCATGAATGTCTATTTTTTAATGTTAAATTCAATGTAGGCTTTAAATTAACTTAATGTTAATCTTGTTGATTCGTCAAGAAAATGGGGTTTTGATGTAAAAACGGTCCAAATTTCAAAACGATTTAATATCCAACTTCAATGAGAAATTGATTATAATGACCTACATTGGATTAAATTATAAAAAATTATTTTATTATACATTAAAACTTATTAAATTGATAACATAAATAGAAAAATATATTATATGACAAATATATTATCAATTAAATTGCATTGTTTTTAACAATTCTTTAAAAATGAATATCATAATAAAAAATACCACAAAATCAACCAAAGTAATTTTTTTGTCCTACATCTAAATAAAAAGTTTAATTTTTCGTATAAAATTTATATATCTATGAAAATTTATAATTTAGAGGGTTCTCTATCAATATATGGTAATACTAAATTAAAAAAATATTAGAGCTTTTTATGCTTAATTTTTGATTTTTTCTTATTTTATGCCCATAAATTTTATTTGAAGAAAGTAAAAACATTTAATAAACATGTGTAAATATAATAAAGTTAGTTCTATTAGTCTTATAAAATACAACATCTAGGTGATAACTACATTATAGAATCATATTATTGTTAATGTATTATTTTTTGATATACCTCAATCTTGTGTACAATGTATGATTTCAGAGAAACCCAGTTTTGTTTGATGGGTATGCTATTAAAAAAACATCTGTTTTAAAGTAAAATTAATATAAAAATCATAAATTTTAATTGAAATGAAAAATTATTATTCTATAATTACCTAGGATTTTACATTGTCATATCACATCTAACTCAATGACGCTTTGTCCATCATACCATATCCACTCCAATAATGAGACTAATTGGGTATAGTGAAAAAGAAGGATATCAACATCATTCCCCCCTCCTAATATGAAATACCCTTATCATAATCTAACCCACAACAAGGTCTCATCACATCTCAAAAATCTATAATATGGTCACATAACATCTCACCTCCGAACAACAAATTCATATCACATATTTCCCACAAACATTGGGGCCTTTACCAAGTGAAATATATGACATTCTATCGTTACAACCTATGCATATCTAACACTCATAATATATATAGTGAGAAGGATAAATTGATAAACCATCCATACTCACCACCATTATTTTAGGGAAAACCATATATATATATAATGGTGTTTTATCATTGTGCTCGTCATGGATAGGGCTTTCATGGTAATCATAAGGAATATGAAAATTATGTATATATATTGCCACACACAATCCAATCTTATTGGTTATCAACATGAACTGTCCAGATTGAAACATCAACATGTTCACTTCCACATCTAAATGCATAAAACAACATAATATTCTTAAGCAACAAGAATCTTCCCAAAATTCACTATAATAAAATCCAATTCTGATTATACATAACGATTTTTCACAAATTACAATATCCCCATATAAAAAATCCATTTAATTTCATTCATTTTACATTTATATCAAATTCCCCAATTGAAAAACCATACATTTCAATATTATTATTATATTTTAATTACCTTACAATATGGGAAACTGGCACAATTCATCCAAATAAATCAGAAACAAACATATCATCCTCCTTTCAATAAAAACAATCTCTACATCACCACCAATTTTTTGATCATATAAAAACCCCATAAAAATCACCACCCCATAGTATAATAAAAAAATCCCTTCCATACAATACAATCTCACCTGAATACACATCACATCATCACCCTAACATCTCAACCACACATTACATCCCCAAAACATGACTTCACAATAATCCCATATCACCACCACAAAACAAGGCCTCAAATCAAGCATAGGTATTCTGTCCCATATCATTACCATATATTAAAAAAACATTAACACTATAATATACATTTGGTATGTGGGTTTTCATATTCATGTAAATTATTTTATAGGTATTATCACAAATGCCTCAATCCATTGGGAACCATGTTTATTTTAACAATATAAGTGTTTATCTAATTTTCGATTTATGGGGATGTGAGATAATTAGAATGATTTTCCACAACAAATTTGAAATAATAAAACTATGTCCCCAAAAGAGCATGATTATCTACATCATGTCAACCCTCTATAATCATGATATTTAGGTATTATTAAAATATATATGGAGGTGAAATAATTCCACTTTTCTGATTATTTTTTAAAACCATTCCATTATCAATAGTATTTTGGTGTAAACCATCATCCCATCGAAAAAGCGTATATCCCTCAATTAAAATATATATAAGAAAAAACAAGGTATTCCATACATTAAATGAAGCTTTTCCAAATTACAACACCCCTATGGTGAACGATGAAATTCCTAAAAACCATAACCACATATAAACCCCATAGATCAACATAAACTACATTAATAGTTATAAAAAATACATCCACAAAAACTTCCAAAAACAATACCACACCACCAAAGAATATCTAATAAGAATTGTGAGATAATAAAACCATGAAATAGATAATGGATTACCACCAATTTCTAAAAACTAGTGTCTGAACCCAAGGATCAATGAGAATGAAGATGGGCTGGAATATCTTCCAATGGTGTTTGGGATTCACCGTAAAGGTGAAAATAATAATGATTAAATGGAAATTAAATATTGAAAAGCCTCAATATTGGAATACTAAAATTCTCCCATAGCTCATCATGAATTTTTGATTGAGGAATTGAAATATATGGGGCCTATGTATTAATAGAAATGAATACAATATAGGGTTTGATTTCCTAAATTATTTAGTTTCTATAAAAAAATATGTCTTAAATTCTTCATTTCATTACACCATGTAAATCCACATTAATGATGAGAATCTTTTCCATAGACTCCCCCATTTCCCCAATACAATTTCAATGTTCTATGATTATAAATAAAGTGAATCACTAACTCATAATTTTAATTTATTTGACACCATTCACCACCTTCCGTATCACTCCTATATCTTTAGCCTCCACAAAACACTCTGAACCTCCCTTAATACCCCTTTGAACACTCTCTAACCAATAAAAAGAGAGAGAAAAACAGTATGAGAGGGAACAAAACATTACAATAGTCACTTTAGAGATTTTAGTACTTTTATTTACGGATAGAGAATAATGATATATATTGTCAACATATCTATATTGTTCTTGATTGAATGTTATTGAACAATTAAATAAATGGTACACAAAGTTAATAACATCTATTAATTATAGGATGCTGGCCATTCTTTTTATTATTATATCCCTTAATTAAATAATATCATCAATTTATATTAATATAAACATATTAATTTCAGAATTAGTTGGTATGTTATATTTTTCAAACATTAATTCCTCATCTTTTTATAAGTTGTAGCCTTATATTATGAATTATTTATGACATAAGAACATCCATTAGAGTTCTTATATGATGAGACAAATCATTATTATCACGAATTTTTTATTATTATTTCTCCATTATATATGGATTAATATATGATTAAACATTCCATTCATCAGAGGAACAGTAAAAAATTGATACATTAAAATAAAAAAACATTTTATCAATGATTTGTGTAATGATTTTTAAAATTACATGACTAAACATATTTTATTATAAGGCACAATTGTAATTTATTATATGTATACATTTTTAATATTTGTAATTTTTTCATTTATAGGAATTAAACTACCAATTTTATTGTATTTTTGACAATTTCATCTAAATCTGTTTGGACACACACCATTATTTATGGATCTACCAACCTTCCCACTCATTGACATGAATGAAAACAATTAATTGTAAATTTGGATGTTCACATAGAGTTTTTAATTCTACGTAGAATTAAAATTTAAAATAAAAATAATCGAGGTATTCAATAAAAAATGTAGTAAGTGAATCTCAATCTTCCCCAATGAGAAAAACAAAAATAATTTTTGGTTTTTTGGTATAATGATTTCTATTTCTCTCATCAAGCCAAATTTGAGAACTAAAATATTATAATTCATGAAACAGTGCACCAAAAGTAGAGTATAATGAACTAAAATGGAATATATTATAATATATTGAATTAAAAGTAATAAAAATATCAAAATATTGGTATATTTAGTTTTTATTATTAATAAAGATTATTTTATTAAACTATCCTATGTGTTCTTATGTTTAATATAATAGTGAATTTTATAGTGACCACAGCCTTTCATACATGGATATAAAGTCATTTTAGATGAATAGTAATCACAATTTATAAGTTCATTCATGAGTACCATAATATTTTAGTGCATTTTGAATGTTATAACTCAATCTTCTTACATAGTGATTGATATTCGATGTCACACATAATGATATCCCCTGTTAGTAATCTTCAAAAACATAACCTTCCTAAAAGTTTCATCCTTTCATGGGGAATGGAAAAAATATGAAATGGTTTTCATAGATGATTAGTATGGGTAAAAAGGGAGATAAATAATATTAACATGAACATAAGGGTTTGGAAACTAGAGAATTAAATTAGAAAAAAAATATCTTCTATATCAAAGATCATATACCTTAAACATGGAATAAATATTGGGTGTTAATAAGACATGAATCCTAAGATATTTAATAAACATGATCCATGAGAGAACAACGTTGACATTATACACAGATTTTTGGAATACAAATAATCATATAACATTATTTTAATATTAGCCATGGTTCATAACCAAGGTTATCATTTTGGAATGGGTTCACTAACAATACATTCATATTGGATAAGGTTCAGTCCCAACACCATCACTGTAGTAAATGATCACTCCCATGAACATCATATTGAAAAACCTCTCTTATTAAAGAGTGTTGACTCCTCATTCTAGTCATATCTATCTCATAAGATATAAACCATTACATATTGTATTAGAGTGAGATATTTGTCACCCACCCTATAATGTAAACCATATTTATTTGTTCCATAAGATCATAAAAATTATTCATTTAATAAACTACGAAATGAAATTGGTATCTGAATATTTTCATCTTATCATAACCTACAGAAAATTTATAGTTTTCATAAACATTTCATCATAGAATACCCCAAGAAATGATTTGGGTTTCATATGCTTTTAATCTGGCCTTAACATATATATTATAAATTATTTTAATGAACATCATTCCATAAAAACATTAACCATTGAGATAAATAATATGAATGGTATATATAGATTATATCCCTAGTAAAACATAAGTATCCTCAAATAATTCCATCTTATATGGAAAATAATTTTGAATGGATACTTCAGACATATCATAGAGGAAAACTTATTTTTTTAAACCTATATTTTAAAAACATGAATCATTATAAAAATAATTTTAATTAGAAGTTAATAAATTAATATATTAAAAAATAATTAATAATTTTCTTATAAGAAAAATAATTTTACCTTTAAAAAAATTATTTTTAACACATAAAACATTTTTGAAAACCTTTTTCTTTCAAAATTACAGTGAAAATTTATAATGGAATATCGGAAAACCATTTCAAAAATATTTTAAAAAATAAAAATAATAAAAATACATTTCATAAAATATGATATTTAAATATTTTTTCAAGTATTTTTTATTTTTTTTTAAAAACATTGTATTGGGAGGAAAATGATTTCTGGCCGTAGAGGGAAACAAAATTTGATTTTGATAAAAATATTTTCAAAATTTTACCAAATAAAAATGAGATGAAAAATTATACAATTATATGAATATAATATGAATAAATATAGAAGAAAAAATGTATCATAATTAGTGAGATATGTATTATAAAATTTCATCAATGGAATCATAATTATAAATATTCCCAATAAATGATAAGATTGTAGCAAAATTCTCTAACAATATTGGTTACATTTAATAATAATCCCAATAAAATGAAATCATTAAATTAAGTTAAAAAATAAGTAAAATAATTATATCATTTATATATCATGTAACTGGATATATTCATTCACATAGTAAAGGAATATGGGTTCATAATAATACATTTGTCTCAAAGAAGCCGAATTGACACAAAATTCCCTTAAAAATTTGGAAACATTTGAACCATAAATCATGTGAAGGAGAGATCATAAAATGGAAATATAAATACCACTAATTTTAATTTTATGTATCAGAATGTCATTTATGGAAATTATATCTATCACAAGAAAACAAAGGCATGGTGAATATAGAATTTGTCCCAGAGAATATAAAAGTGAGACTCGAATCCCATACCATTTGTCTCAAATCCCTTCATACATGTTAAAACCATATGAATAATAAATATAATTTTATTATAAACTATTAATTAACCATAATATTATATATCATAACATATATTATTTAATTATGACATTTTATTACCCATTAATTTACAATTCCAAATTAATGTTACGTTTTTGGTAATAACTACTTTTTTTTTCATATATGTATTAACTAAATATTTGTTTCCTATTATATTGATCATGGGTTAATAATAATAATAATTTAAATCATGAATTAAATATCATATAAGTTTAATATATATTTATTTATAGTAATCCAAAAATTTTGTGATAGAAAATGATACTCACCATTCATGGAGACAGTTGGTCATACATACGCAACAATATTATTTCCATTTTCTAAAAGTATTGGTAGAAATAAAGGAAAATGATATATATATTTATTATAATTACAATATAATTCTTATTTCATATATATCATAATGTTTTTCTAAGCCCATCCTTAAAAAATTCCAAGAAAAGCACGAATTAATCACATCGTCATGTAAGGCAGTAATTCATCATATACACGAATGATGTCATTGCATTCCCATAAAAATACAATCTTGAATTAATGGGTGATATAACAAAATAAAAGTTATAATAATTTAATAAATAAGACAAACATAATACATAAACATTATTTTCATCATTTTTTTTATTCTGAAAATTTTGGTAATGGAAAAATGAATGACATCTGTTCGCAAGGCGCTAGTCATCCATATAAATGAAAAATAATTTCGTAACCCATTTGATGGAGGTTACTGTTATTATAGTTCATACACATTGAAATAAAATATATATATATATATATATATAATATATATATATATATAAAATATAATCAAGTTGTTACATAATAATGATATTAAAATAATTTAATGGGTCAAAGGAATATATAAAACAAAAACACTCATTGATGAATGTTTACTCTTCTTCTGATACCCTACAAAAATTTCATCAAAAGGAATTCAATGAATGGATTTTTATAAAAAATAAATATTAAAATATGAATAGAGGATATTTTTTAAGTGATTTTGGCATAGTTTGTTCGATCCAAATGGCATGAGGGGTGTCAAGGATGGATAGAGTACTTTTGATTTTTTAGTTGATGAGGAGTGAAATTATTGTGGATACTCAAATGTATTCACTATTGGGATTTCAATGTTAACTAATGTGGATAAAAAATTCAATAATAATTTGTAGGGAGGGTTTATTTTGTTGATAAAAAACAACAATAATAAAATAAACTCATTATTATAATGATATTCCTTAAATTTTATGTTTACATTTTTTTACAATTTTGGGTTTTCACTACGGTAAATAATTTTATAACCTTTGTAATTGATCCATTAATACTAAATAAAACATTTAATTATTAGTAAATTTATTCCAACATCTTCTAAATATGATATCAAATTTATAAAAAAAATCATACATGTATTGGAAATTAATTTTAATAGTAGTGTATGCAATGGGATAAACACTACATTAACCCTAACCACCCAAACAATGTTTTTATTATTTTGTGTATGATATGTAGAATATAAAATACAATATTATCCACTAATGAACCATCTATTATACTTATTAACATAAAATAGTCATGTGTATACATAAATTATTTTAAGTAATTTTAAATTATTGAATAAAATATCATTTATTAGAAAATAATATTAATGTCAATTTTAATATTATTTAGTTAATTTTAATAAAAAATTATCAATACCATAATGGAATTTTAATATATTATGTTAAAACCAAAGTAAAATGATACATTAATATAAAAAATTAATTTAATACAATAATTCATTAAATTCACTTCTCTATTAAAATTGTTTTTTCATTTAATTTAGTTAATTATTAAATAAATAATTTAGGTATTGGAATTTCTTGAGAATATAACGTACTTATTTAATATATTAAAATAAACTGCATTATCATGACAAAAAATAACCTATATTTAAAAATAATATTTAAAAATAGACATATTTTTCCCTCTATCACAATGCTTATAAATTTTAAAGACAATGAAGGTTTATTTTTTTGTCTCTTTCATTCAATAACTTATTGTATAGGTCACATTATTGGAATAGTGTCCCAAACGCACATATGAGATTATAATATGGTTTTAAATACATATATATGTACAAAAAATGGGTTTTTGACATGTTGGTAGGTCATTTTACACCTTATATTCTATGATTAACCTTAAAGTATACCAATTTCTACACTAACCACAACAATTAATTTTAATCTTTTTCACTAATTAAATTGGTTAAAATTATGTTTTAATTACTAGAAATTATAAATTATTCTATTTCCAAATATTTATTCCATTTTATCAAATTCAATTCATAGTGTTTTTTAAATTTAATTTAAATTAATCTCACATAAATGATGAGAATGCAGGGTTTAAATGTGAAAATGTTCAAAACCTTACAATGTTTTTATATCAAATTTCTATATGAAAATTAGTCTAATGACACAAATTGGATTAATATATATATATATATTGAATTTTTTTTACCCTAATCCCAATTAAAATTATATTTGAGTAGTATTAATTATTTATATGAAAAGTCAGTTTTCAAGTAAAATTTTGTATTTTCACTATTCATCAAAAAAATGATACTTCCAAGAAAATTACAAAAATATCATCACAAAATATTTTTGATATTACAATATCAAAAATGAATTTTTTTTAAAATAAATTTTCTTATATTGTATTATTATACATTAAATAATGTGCACCAAGAATGATTAAACTATCATTTAGAAAAGTTATTGTTTATCAGAAGACATTTATTTTTCTATTGGATGGTTATTATTTTATATATAATTTATATATAACAAATAAAATTTTTAAAATTATAAATTTTCATGATTTAGATAATAATATTAATTCTATCCAATCTAATATTTTCATGATAACTATAATATTAAACAAAAATATTAATATTATATTATAGTTTAGTAAAACTTGGTCTGGAATATAACACAAGTTATTAGAGGAACTCATTATTTTGTATAAGAAAATAAAAACATATTGTTGCATGTACCACAATATAATATTTTTATTTTCATTAGCACAATATTATATTTGTGATGATTTTAATGAAAGTATAACTTGGTGTTACGTTCAACGAAATCCATAAATATATATTAATTTATTCAAAAAAATTTATTACATAAAAATTCATGATGTTACATTATAACCACATTAGAAGGAATTTCACCTTCAAAATTCATCTGGGACATCAAATCATTAGTACATTAAATTTTTTTATATAAACACACACCTTGAAATGAATACTAAATAATCATTCAAAAAGGAATGTTGGAAATATACCTGTTACCAAAAGTAACTCATAAATTAGCTTCTTCAATGCTAGATATACTTAGGAAGTGAAAACATGGGCCTAGAAGAGATAATAAAAAATACTATTATATTGTAATATAGAACGTGGTCATGATAGTCTTAATGATATCAATTCCATAAAAAATTATGAAAAACATCATCGATATCATAAAATATGATGATAACATGACAAAATTTTATTTCAAGGCACATTTCTTAAAGTGGAAAATTATAGATTGGATGACATTCTTACAAGGTTTCGTTCTATTTTTAAAGAACAATATCACCCTTTTTTTATACCTTCATGAATTTACACTTCATCTCTTACAATGAGAAATAATTGTGGATTTTTTATTCCAGAAGCATTAACATATCATAAGATCTTTAATAATTATGATAATTCATTCATTATATAATTAGTTATTATCACAAAAATGGTTATCACAAGTTATCCAATATTCATAAATCCTCATATTTTAAAACATTAATATCTAAAACCTCATTCAAATTTCAAAAAAAACCATTTCATAAATGGTTATGATTTTGACCCTTTAGAAATATTATAATATAAAATAAGAAAAGTGTGGTGACAAAATTTCTCAAAATTATGTTAACATTGATCCCCCATATATCATAAATTATCTCTTGATTGTAAAATTCCAAAAATGTGAATACATCCATCATTTGTTCTCATTAAATATGGTAATAAATTTAATTATGAAAAACCATTATTTTAAACATATATAAATCTAAAAATTCTATCAACTTCATCAAAGATAGAATAAATAACGTTGTCAAAAAATATTTTACCAGTTATTTAGTCCTTAATGTTATCAAATTTACTTTATCCATATCTATCGTATCATTATCCATAATGAATATCATTTTCTAATTCTGAGGAACATGTAATGGGTTATATTCTCCAAATCATATAATATAGCCTCAACAATAAATTACTTTTCTTGTTCATCGGTTCCGTTCGACATTTTATTTTAAATCCATAATGAAAAACTTATACTGAACATTCCTTATATATTTCATAATTTAGATTTCATAATCATTGAATTCCATTAAAAAAATACTTTATTAATTCCACTTTGTTCTAAAATTATTATCAAGGCTTCATATTCTGATTTCTCAATACCACTTTACTTTCACATTTCATTATTTGTCTCTTAATTATAATCAATATAACCATTACTCAAACAAACATTCCAGTTTCCTTCATGATATTTCTCTATAGGACATCAAATTTAATAATTCCCATACATTCCATGTTTAAAAAATTCAACCCTTGAAAATACTTTAGAGAGACAAATATTACCACCCATTTATTCATATGAGATTCTCATTTTCCCATTGTATTTACTTTATTTGTTTCATTCTCTTCCATAGTCAAAATATATTCATGTTCATCTGAGACAATCACTTGTGTGATTCCTACCACATTTACAAAATATATGGAATTGAATCCTACTTACTCCATGGCTTCCATCCCCAGATCTCTCAGTGAACTTTTACCAACTAACATTGTTAATCATTTTCTATGAAAAATGATTACGTAGAATCACAATATACTTTAGTCTAGTTTTCATCCATATTTTTTGTCATAGTGACTGAATTGTCCATAAAATTTAGATATATCATGATTCCTTCTAGTTATAGACATTTAATAAAACCAGATATCATAGTGTGAGCAACAATAATCATAATGGGAGACAAAATATATTTTTAAAATCTCTTATAAGGTTTCTCCATCATGAAACCATCTTATTTAATACTCAAAACATTAGTATTATCCTAGGTGATTCATATTCATCGTCTCTTTAGATCTATCCTAATGGTCAATATAGATTTTGGGAATTTCCAAAGAATATCCCTCAGTGACTATCAAGCCAGATGTAGAGCAAAGACTAGTATCTTACACCAATTCCTGATTGAGTTTATCTCAATATGGTGTCTTTGGGGTTGTTACCCCTAGTTACATTTCCACTAGACACACATCCACTTATAGTATCTATATAGGGATTCAATTTCATGGACACCACTCACTATATCCTTTATCAAAATATCAGTTTATTTTGTTACACATCAACTAATTCATAGACTTATACCTAGATGTATATATTAACATATCCATATAATTATACCTTGTTATCTCATTAAATATTTTTTACCATTATTTCTAAATGATAACTAATTAATTAATTTTACACAGACTATAGTGTCCCGGATTTTTCATACATGGATATTATATCATTTTGTAGGAATATTAATCATATTATAGTGGTAAATTCCAAAGTACTACTATAGTTTATTTCCATTTAAAACATATATTCCAATATTTTATATTGGATAAAATATTCAACATATACCTTAAATATCTTCCCCATTGGTACTCTTCACAAAAGTACCCTACTTAAAAAAATTCATCACAAATTAGAGAATGTAAACATAAGAAACTGTAATCTCATATGTATAGAATTATTAAATATGGGATTTGTATAAGAATTAGATGAACATAGAGTTATATAAACATTACCATAACATTTTCAAACAATACACTACATATCATAGATCGTATAGATGTTTAATGTAGCATGGGATGTGGAGATTTTAACCCTATTAAGAAAACTAATTCAACACTGACACTCCATATTCTATATTCTATTCTCTAACCCTTCCACATATATGGATTTATCCCTTCAATATCATTCACCAGGATAACTCCAATAGGATGTTTTGGAAAACTCTAAACTGTTTCATCCTTGAACATCTATAAGTGGCTATTAGTTTCCTAACCACCAAACACATAAAATCAATGTAAAACATCAATTATTTAATTGATGTAAGTTTCTATGATTTGCATAGATTATACACTTCCAAAATTATGTTTAAATGATTGTTTAATAATAAGGAACATTGTTAGTTTATATTTAATTTTCCACACACTTAAATATCCAATTAAAACAACTCTCATGAGTCAATGATCCTCAAGAAACAAAAATTAGTAAGATTATTTTTGATGAATTATAAGAGTCTAATTTTGTATTGATTGGAGATCAATTTCTCCAATAAAACTAATGATATCCATTGAAACATTAATTTTATGTTTATGGACTCTTATGTTATGATTTAGGTAGTATAGAAGATATGATTCCACCATCTCTATTATCCGAGGTACAAACCTATATATCGATATAGTGGTTAAAGTAAATTCATCTAAAACACTTTAAAAAGAATTTAGAATCTAAATTGATGTTACATTGTTCCAAATTGAAAATTTTTGTGTTGGTGAAATATCCATAGATTTACTATGTGTAGAATTAAGTTAGATTGGGACTTCATACTGATGTGTATGTGATGAAAAAAATCATTGTTTATTTTTTTCACTTTATTTCTTTTCAAAAAGGTGGAATAAATGGTAGGGTTTCATTTGTAGGATCAAATTTTATTTTATTATAAATGTAATATTTTGATTATGAAAAATTATTCATGATGCATGGAATAAATATTTTCACATTATAAGACATTAATCATATGATAATCAATGAATATGATAAAATGGATCCTCACATAGGTATGAAACATGAATTTTTGGAATATAAATAATTATAGAAAATCATTTTCTTATTGGTAAATTAACATTTCTATGGATTTAATATTAGAATGGGTTCACAGACCAACCCATAATATAGTCATGTTTCACTAAGAAGACCATCATTATAGTCAAGGTTAACCCCCAACACCATCATAGTAGACTAAGACCCAAAATGAGTTGAGTTCGCTCCTGATTCCATTACTATCTATCCAATGAGAAATGAATCATTATCCAATGCATCAGAAAATGGTATGTGTCCTAGCTTTCACATAATGAAAAAAAATTTATGGGTTCCACAAGAATATAAATGTTATTTATATAATTACCCATTATATTAAATAGGTATTTTGAAAATTACATCAAATCATAACCTATTGAAAATAAAATGGTTTCATAATCATATCATCATAGAAATGCCCTATTTAATTATGTGGGTATCAAAATAATTTCATCATGGTATCTCTTAGGGAAATGAAATGGGTCTATTAACCAAAATTACATCAAAATATTATCCATTTAGAGAAGGAATAAAGTGGTATCTTTGAATCATATCCTTTATAAATTATATGTAACCTCAAATACATTAATATTTTATGGAAAATAATAGTTAAAAACAACATGGGACAATTTTTGCAATAAAATATATTTTTTTAAAAAAAATTATAAAAATATGACACATTATAAAAATATCATCCATTTAAAAGTCCTCAAAATCTTATAAATTAATTATTTAAAAATAATTTGAAATAGTTAGTGATTAATGAATAATTTATTCTTCAAAACCCCTCTTAAAAAATATAAAACATTTTCAAAACCTTTCTATTTGAGATAACAATAAAAACATATAAAGAAAACATTGAAATAAATTTAAATCAAATTTGAAAACATATAATATTATAAAAATAATTTACATTGAAAATCGGACCAAAATATCATTTAAAATCATATTTAGAGACATTTTAAAAGAAACTCTTTTTTTGAAGAAAACTGATTTCAAATCGTATAGAGAAATAATGTCATACTTTCATAAAACATTATTCTAAATTATAATAAATACCAAAAACATGAAACAAGTACATGTTACATCAAGATATGATAAATAACAAGAGGATATGATATTTCATATGAATTCTAGAAATACAGATCATAATATTTCTTCAATGGAATCATAATCGTAAAAAATACTTATAAATGATGAAATTGTAGTAATAAACTCATACCACTATATTGATGTTGAATAATAATACCACTTAAACAATACCATTAAAAAAAGCTTAAAATTCCATGAACATTATTATATTCATGATATAACATGTATAAGGGTTAATATATACACCTCATTGAAGAGTATAGGTTAATAACATAACCTATGTCTCAAAGTATAAAAATTACTATATAATTCCCTTATCAATTTGGTATGTTTTGAAGCATAAACCCCACGAAGGGGAGAGAATAAGATGGATATGTAAATAGAAGTAATTTTAATTTTATGTATCATAAAATAAATTCATGTAAAATATATACAACACATTAAAGAAACATGTGGTGAATATGACCTTTGTCTCACATAAAGTAAAAGTGAGACATAGATCCCTTACTGAAGGTATTGAATTATTCAATTCGGTTTAAAAATTCTTTATAGTAAATTTATGTTTATTATAAAAATATTATATATCAATACTCATATATATCATACAATATATTATTTATTTATCAATGTTTATTAACTATTAATTTATAATTCCATGATAATGTTACGTGTCAGGTAATATTCTTTTTGTTTTTCCATATATGCTTTGACTTGTTATTTTTTATCTTCTTAATCTGATCTTGGGTTATTCATATTAAATTTTTTAAAATAGTTTTAAATTTCATATATATTCATTTTATTTCTATTTCTTGTAATACATAATATGTAGTGGTAGGAAATGATAAGAATTATTCATATAGATGGTAGATCGTACGTAAGCAGGATGATGTTTCCATTTTCATATCATATTATAATAATGAATGGTAAATGATATATATATATATATTATCATTACTCTGAGAATTTTATGTCATATATGTCGCATATTTTTATTAATCCCAACATCAATACATTCTATGTAAATCAAGAACAAAAGAAATCACTTCTTACGGTGGTAGTATATCATATAGACGAACGATGTTATCATATTCCTAAAAAATAGCATGAATGAAAATTTCTTTGATATAATTTTTTTCTATGAAGAAGAATAATAATAATAATAATTAAATCCATATATTAACATTTATTTTATCATTATTCCTATCCTTGAGATGTGGTAATCTAAAAATGAATGATGTCAGTTTGTGAGGCAATAGTCCCCCAATAACATGAATGATGCTTTAATAACACATTTGATGGAAGTGTGTGTATTTGTTGATAATAAAATTTTCATAAAAAATGTAATTATATATATGAAACTGATGTTGTTATATAATCAATATATAATATTTATTGAAAGTGTTTGAGGAATTTATAATACAAAAATTCTTGTTGATGAATGCTACCACTTCATTGAGTATCCTAATTAGAATTAAACTAATGGAATTTCTATGAAGGAATTATGATCAAATTAAGGTATCTATTATGAGTTTGATAGATTTTGGGATGTGTTTAATGATGATTTTGGTCAAACCAAATCGACTAAGAGGTGTGGTGAATGGGGGAGAGTTTGTATAATTTTATAGTTTAAGATGAGGGACACTATGGAAAATAATCAAAAGTATACACTATTAGAAGGTATATATTTCTTCATGTGGCTCCAAAAATGAAAAATAATTTAGGGGTGGTTTTATTTTTTTTATAAACACCACCCATACAAAAATAATCATTTTCATAAATTGTTTTCATATCTTATATGTTTTTCTATTGCATTACCATTTTTAATTTTTGCTAAGTTAACTAATTTTCTAATCTTGTTAATTAATACATTAATAATAAATTAAAGAGATAATTATTATAAAAATTTAACCACTAATTATAGAATTTATACTAAATTTACAACGAAAAACTACCTATGTTTTGGATATTAATATTAACCGAAATGCTTGTAATGAACCGAAACACTACTTTGACCCTAACAACGCAGACAAAGTTTCTACTATTTAGAGACCGATATGTTAAATAAAAAGATCTATTTCTACATGAATTAATGATAAATTATATTTATTAAAATTTAAAAATAACATGGAATAATATAAGGTAGTTAGTGATTTAAATAATTTAATAAAATATCAATTATTATTAATTAACATTAATGTTAAATTTTACATTATTTATTTAATATGAATTGAAAAATATAAAAAAAATAATATAATTTGAATATATTAAGATGAAACATGTGTAAAATTATATATTCATCACAAAAATTAATTTAATATATTAATTTAATAAAATTACTCCATATTTAAATTTTTGTGCCATTTATTTTAGTTAATTGCAATCTAAAACATTTAATCCTTCAAATTTATTATGAATTTATATTAATTATTTAATAACTAAACAAATTAATTAAAAACTAATTTTCCATTCAAAAATATTTATAGCCCAAAATATTATATTTTTTCTATATTATAAATATTTAAAAATATTAAAGGCGAGAAAGGTTCATTTTTTTGTCTTTTTCTTCTCTAAAATTATTATATAAGTCCTTTTGAATATATAATATCATAATATCTCATAATAATAGATATAAATGTGGTGAGAAACAAAATATGTCTAATAATTGGGTTTTGGAAAAGTTGGTAGTTAATTTTACACCTTATATTCCATGTTTAAGAGTTATGTAAAGTAGTCTTTACATTAATCACACAAATTAATTTAAATTGTTTTCACAGATAACATTAAATAATAATTACGTTCGCCTTATTATTTTATTTCCAAATATTGATTACATTTTTTCAAATTCAATTCAAACTAAGGGAATGATATAAATTAAAATCAATCCCATAGATATGACGATAAATCAGGTTTTAATTGTCAAATGATAAACTGATCACAATGTTAATATATTACAAATTAATAAAAACATGAGTACAATTTCCTAAATCAGATTAAAAAATTTATTTTTTATCTATTTTTATATTAAAACCAAACAAAAATATAGTTTCATATTATAACTTATTATAAAAATTGTTTTTATTAAAAATTGGTATTTTTCAGTGTTCAGAAAAAACTGATACTTCTCATGAAAAATAACATAAATTCACTATAATATAATTTTGATATTATAACTTTTTTAAAAAAATATAGAATTTTTTAAATATGTTTTAATAAATTTTTAAAATTTAATTTTTAATTATGTGTTCCAAACCCAAATAAACAACCTTTTAGAAAAAAATATTATTTTTAAGAAAAAATTTTTACATTTAAATGATTCTACTTTTTTCAAATAAATAAAAAAAATAACGAAATCTTCCAAAGTATATATGTAAATAAAATATTTAATCATATTTATTCCATGTATTCCAACATAAAGGCTATAATTAGAATATTTATTAAAAATAATAATAGTTTATTATTGTTTGATAAATCTCGGTTATCCCTATAATGGAAGCTATCGAAGGAAGTCATTATTCTGTGTAACATAATCCAAAATTATTTTTTCATATACCAAAATCTAATATCTATGTTTCATGTAGTTAAATATTAAAATTATTTTGTTTATAATGAATGATTAACCTATTTTTTCATGCAACACAAAAAATCAATATTTATTTATTTTAATAAATAAATCATTCATAAGAACTCAGGATGTTACAAATATTTAGAAATATCAAATATTTTCAGTTTTAAGGTACTTTAAATTTGGTAAATTTTTAAATGTAGTAATGGTGTAAATGTCTAAAAACATTTTAACTGGGAATACCTGTACAATTTGAACAATGTATATCATACTATTTTTTATTAAATGTGTTCCTTAAAAATTTTAATCATTGAGGATTGAATATATAATAATTTGATAGAACATATATACATTGTTTAAGTCCATCAAAAATACATAAGAAATTATAGTTTAAAATTTATTTATGTGTCATTAAGCAATGATTATTGAAATAATTTTGTAACATGCATGATGTATAAAATGAACTAAAATCTCTCGAAACACAATTTTGGAAATTATTATTATTTATTAAGGATTTAATAAAAAAATTATTAAAAATAAAACCTATAAATTGTTATATTGATTGAGTTTTATGTACTTGGATATTTAAATAAGCATTGATTAATTAAAAATATTATTACATTCCTCAAATACAATGTTACTATGAATGAACAATTCATTGATTTCATACAATTATGTCTTATATATGCATCAAATTATTCATTAGAATATAGTAACAACAAAATTTAAATTTCTAAGGACAAGTTGTAACATGGTATACATCATTTTTCCATGTCTTATATCCAATAGATAAGGCTGATAAACAAACATGTTTTTAACCATATCCAAATAAAAGCAATTATAGTTGTAGTATTTTATATTAAATGTTAATACATTAAAAAAGAAAGAAAAATATTGTATTGGTAAAATTTAAAAAAGAAAAATATATAATGGTGAATTTGATTATATTAGGAGTGTGCCAATTTTTTGTTCTTTCATTCGGTATCATTGTTTCGTTTATTGGAGTTGGTGAATTTCTAGTGTATTTAACTAAATAATTTTTAACAAATTTGAACCGATATATTTCATAAGAAAATAAATCCATATAGCAAAAGAATCATTATTTAGATTAAAAATTAACATAAAGATAAATACCCTTTATACACCAAATTATTTTTGTTACCTTGTTAATCTCTTACTGAACCTTTCTTCATTACAAAATGACCTAGATTGCATATTTATAAATGAAAACATTTTTATTTATTTTATGTTTTCAATAAATTCAATGTATGTATTTTTTTATAAATACTACATTTTATATAATTTATAATGGAAAAAAGAAATTAAAATATTCATGTACTACAACACCATGATAGAAAACATTTCTCAAGAGTACATAAAATACCCTAGTGTTAAAGAAATTGGAGTGATATAAATACATCAAGTATATTAAAAATCAATGTTTAATCAGTTGAAGACTAAATGGATGAACATAATTAATGAATTTTTTTTATATAGGAATTAGTTAATAAAATTAGTTAGCATTAACTAAAAATAAATAGGTTTTGTGGGATGGATAAATGAATAATCAACCCATAATAAACCCTACAATCAACAAAACCATTGACAACCCGAATGTTGTAGATGTTTTAATTGGGGAATGAAAAAAAATCCATAAATTGATAATATATATAATATTAAGAATATAGTTATATTTTGATATTATTAAATATGGTATGCAGAACAATGGACTATTTGTAAATTTATGGATGTGTATCAGACTTAAATAGATGCAGACTATAATATGACAGTTACAGAATGTACACTGAGGAAGGATGTTATCTACTAAATCGTTCTTAGCTAGATGAGGTAAAATGATGAGTGATTATTGTGGATTGTAATAAACTATTAAATAAGGGTCATATTAATATTTCTCTTATTCCATATGATGTACTGAATGATTGTCTCATGAAACCAATTATGTACAATTCTCACCCAAAGTATGGTTTATGCATTATACTCAATGTAATCATTTATACCATAATAGTTTCCCATGTGAAAGTATTCCACTATTCATTATAAAGATATTATGTACCTAGAAAAGTACATTATAGAGTTAATGCATCTGTTAAATATTATAACTATTGATCAACTTGTACCATATTAAGTCACATAAATCATATCAATCTAATAATAAATGGTTTTTACTATGGTTTAAATCATCATCAAATAGTATATAATTTATAATTAAATAAGTATTTAATCATATTTATGCATATCACTTTTTAAATTTCATATCTAGTATGTGTATTTTAGAATACAAAAAACCACAATAAAAAACTCTCCAATTCAACTAGAGGCCTTATCAAATCATTAAAATTATTTTCAAAATTCAAAAACTTTCATTTATATCTACCTTATCCATAATTTCATCCAAAACCAACTCATACCTCATTTGTATAGTCTTTCAAAACATCACCTAATTTTTTCTCCTTGATAATAATTTTCGAATTTCCTCCACTAGCTGGAATCCTCATTCATCAAAAAATTATTGGATAAAACCCTTTCCATATTAGTAATTGTCATTAAATTGAATATTTTCACATTATAAATCATCACGTTTAATTTGTATTGAAAAAAATAAACTATCATCTTCTAGAGGGGTAAACAATATCCCCTTTGGATTTTTTACAATACCACTACTCATTTCTCTCCCCATTAACTATAATAAAACTATTGTGGATAAATTATATATACCCACTCTAATTTATCAAAGAACAGAATATCGAATTAATCATTGTGATTTCTATATGTTATTGGACAATATATAAATTTGATTGAACATGTCAGTCATCAATTTTTTTATAATAAAAACTCATCATATAAATTTTATTTATTTATACTCATAAAAATGAAAAACTATTTTAGAATGTTTTCAACTTAAACTAGAATAACAATTAATGTAGTTAAAATATAAAGAGAATAATTTTATTCCCCTATAGAAAGTATATCCTCAACAATTTTATCATGGTAAAATCTTGGATAAAACTCAATAAATCTCATACATTTGTGTTAAGGTATTGGAAGCAATCACATTTACGGTAACAACATTCAAAATTTGTAATCATAAGTGGATTCGAAATAATAATATATATATTTTTCATTTATGTGATAAATTATAGATTTTAGTCCCTTTATTCAATAATATCCTTTAACAAAACATCATTTCAATGTGTTTTTTCTTGAAATTATGCAGTAGATTATTGGATAAAATTACAGAACATTGGTTATGAAATCTGATAAGAAATTGATATCTAGTTTCAATACTCATATATTTTGGATGAATTTTAATTTAGATAATTCGTGTATATTATTTTTATGTATCCACATAATTGACCACATCTTCTCTAAATGATACTAATATTTGTTTTATTGATTTCCATGTTTCACACTTGTCAAAAAAAAGAACACTTCTCAAGATGTGTATTTTTTATTATCCACATCTCCTACCCAATCGACATCAATAAATCCTTTTAAATTTAATCTTCCATCATTATTTTTAAAAAAAAACCATGTTAAAATTATTTAATTTCTATATAAATAATATATTATTTGAAAATAGATGTGAGTCCTTTGGATTTGGAAGACATATGCATAGAGAGTGGTTATCTAATATATCTAATGGCTTGAATAAATTATAAATATGATGCATTCAATCATTTTTCTAAATTCTATTTAAATAACATATTTACCTTTAACATTATTTTATCATATTTTTCCATACATGTGTAGGATTTTACACCCACATTTCTTCAATCATTAATAAAATTTAATTACACTTAACAATATTTTTTTATAAAATGTAAACATGATCCATAAAATTCATGAATCATAAACCCAAGAACATTTTCATTTATCAAAGTAGAGATATTTCCCGTGTATTATTAATTGTATTGGTGAAATATTTACACACTTACTCAATGTAAAAAATAAAATATTATGTCATCAATATAAATAATCACAATGAGTGATGTGGTCTTAGTATTCTTAACATACATGTTATTTTCAACCGATACCTTATTAATGTGTACACTTCTCATGCTCTCATATAAATTAATATAAAAAGATAATGGTGCTTCTTTCAGTCCACAAAGAGGATTATTTAATTTGAAAAAAATTCTACCACCATAATCAAACTAAAAACTAACATATTGTTCCTTATAAACATCCTCACTGAGTACACTATTACGAAATGAAAGCACTAAATCCATTTAAATAAATATAAATTTTTTGGGATGAAATTTATTTAAATACATATATTATTTAATTCCAAACTACTGTGGAAAATGAATCATAAAAATGAATTGCCTAAATTTGGGAGTACCAATAATATTTATGGTCATCCTTGATTCTTGACACACCACTTTCAAATTTAAATTTATTATAAAAATCCGTTTTATTATAATAATATTGTTTAATATGCTTATGGAACAAGTTCTCATCTCTAATATTTCAAAATTTCATCCAATTCATTATTCATTTTTTAGATGTAACCCGTGTGTTCAGAAGATTCTTCAAATTTGTTTTATTCAATCCTTGAATGAAGACTCTATTACTAGTACCAACAATTTTTTTTATAGGTCCTAACACCTATATTAAGGTACTAAAGATCGTAGGAAAGGGGAATCATTATGAAAAATTTACCATGTGGGAATTTGGGCTTCAAAAAAGTTCATTCATGGCCACATAATCTTGAGAGTCAGAATATTTAGGAATCCAGCAAAGATGGTTGTTATTAAATATTGTCCAATACCGACAAATTATATGTGATCTATAGTATTATTTTTTTGTTGGATATTATCGACATTTTATGAAATAATTTTAATTACTATATAATCCACTCCCCATGTTAACTCTATATGGTGTTATTTTCCTTTGGATGGAGGAATGCAAATAAAATTTCAAATGCCTGAATAGATGGTTTGTCAGTGAACCTATTATTACACTACCATGTAGTGGATAAGGGTTTGTGATATTCAAAAATGTATCCAATAAGGGTTTTTATGTGATTTCATGAACAAAAATATGTAGATATCTTGTTCCTCGTGAGAGTTGAAAATCTATGAGAAAATATACCAAACTCGTGATTTGGAGTTATATGTGGTGGTATTTTCATTAATGACATGGAGGAATAACATTATGGAGAGAGGTGTGATATAAATACAAATAATAAAATTTTAAAGTATATTTTCACTAAAAAAATAGATGAATATGTTTGAAATAATAGAGTTTGAGTTATTTAAATATAATGATTTATCAATAAATTTCCACCATGGGAAAAAGAACAAGGTGGAAGATGATTTGAGTCAAAAGGATCTTGAAAGTAGATCCATGATGAGGATCACAAAAGATCCAATACTTATGGATATTCAAATTATGGATTTAGAGATTTTAAAGGAATGGGGGATAACATATTTTTAAACTGATTTTTCAACCATCATTAATATTGAATATTATAGAATCACAATAGGAAGATTTGTGACTAAAAAATAAGGTGAGAAATGATCATGATTTAAACATTGATTTTAATTGAATAATAAAGTTCTCATATCTTCATTATATTCCCACAATACCATAATTAAATAATTTTTGTGATGGGGCTCATAGTTCCTAATTGTCTATTAATCATGGAATCACAAAGATATACAGGGATATAAAGTATTATTTATGATGGGATGACATAAATATAAATATTGTACAATATGATTCTCAGTGCATGGCTGCTCCATAAGTTATGGCTAAGAGAAAAAAAATCTAAGGGAATGTTACAACGATTACTCATAACACACTATAAATGGGAAAACATCACCATGTGAATTTCCATCAAGCTTCCAAAAAATATAATCATCATAATTCTATATGGTTTATTGTTCAAAACCTTACGATGTAAACACACATGATTGATATCCATCAATACTTCTCTTCTGACCAGCTTTACTGTATATATATTAAGGGATATTTTAGATTCATTGGAGTACCTCTTCCAATAATATCATAGAGGAATCCATGGTTTTCCTCCAAGTTATATAGAAGTCATCAATAGAAACTCGATAAAGAAATAATTTTTAGCAGTACATATCATCTTTTTAAAGAAGTTCAGTCTGAGATGACCATTCAAAGTCTAAAAGGCATGTTGAGAGCTTGCTCTATGGATTTCAATGGAGGATATTATCAAAACCATACTTTTGTATAATTTTATCCTACTATTAAAATGGTATATTATAATTTTCTCTATGGTAAGTGGTGTTTAAATCCATCAAGATGAGATGATGTTGGGGAATGAAAATAATCAGTACCAGATCTTGTAGAGACAGTGGAAGGGAATGTTATATCTATTTAACAAAACATAAGAGAGGCTCAAAAATGAAAAAAAATGATAATAATTAAATAAAATATTTATAGTCTGATGTAGGGGATAATGTATTCATTTAAATGTCTCCACATAATAGTGAAAATGGTATTTTGAAGGAAAGGAAAGATAATCCCTTGGTATATGAGTTCTTTCGAAATTCGAGATCATGTTCGAAACATATCTTATAGATTATTTCTTCCACCGAATCTCTTTCATGATCATGTTTTGTTCCATGTGCCTCTATTGAGAAAGTACATATCAAATCCATAAAATTTACTAAACATAAGTGTAGTACCACTAGAAAAATATCTATCTTCGGATGAATAACTAATATTGATCTTGGATCATAGTGAAAAAGTTATATTAAACAAGACCACTCATTTGGTTAATATCTTTTAGAGGAACCCCAAATTTGATGAAGATATATGGGGACTTGAGGATGTAATGAGGCATAGTTATCCTCATATATTTGAATATAACTAAAAATTTCTTAGATATAAATTCATTTTAACATGGATAAAATTTAAAACCCTGATATTTTAATAAATAGTTCCCCTTAAATAATTTTAATTCTCTAAAATATAATGCTACACAAAATAATGAGTTTAAAGAAATCAGAATATTTTATAAAAATACCATTATAAAATAGATATTAAATTCGATGAAAAATATATGAACAATTTACTTATGAAAATATATTTTGAATTTATTAATTAATTAGACATGAAAATATAAACTAATTGAATGTAAAAAAAATATTCCTATGTTATACTCGCAAATGAATTTCATCAGAAAATTTTACATAAAACAATTAGTGAATGATATTAATGAAATGTATTGGTTATATATTCAATAAAATATTTTTGATATTCAATCAATTTATTTTATAATCATAGGATATGAACATTCAAAATTTTACGCATAAAAACCAATATTTTTCTAAAATAAGTTTTAAAGACTTTTAATGGAAAAACTATATTAAATAAAAATATTAACAAATATATATATTCTATTTGATAAAATAAACTTCTTATTTTGAATAATAATAATATAAATATTATATTTGATTTAATTTTTAGTATTTTTATTATAAGTTTCATGTTTTGATGAATATTTAAAATATAATAAATTTTAATTCAAAACAACTTTTCATAAAAATTATTTATAATGTCAAATTATATTTTTTTCTCTATTTAATGTATAACTGAATAAATTTTTTATAATTTAATCTAATTTAGGCCATTAGAATCAATTTTACATTGAATTTAGATATTTAAACATTTCATCATGTTTCATGTTATAACTTTAATAATTCATTTTCTTACCCTATAAATGGTATTAATATTAAATTATTTACTGCTACTTCAATGTTTTGAATTTTAAAAAATGGATTCCATATTTTGAATCATTGGTTCCTAATATTTTAAATATATTTATTTCATTTTTTCCATTATGAATAGTAACTATAATAATTTTTTCACATTGTAGAAGATAAATAAAGTAATTAAGGGTAAAAAATAATATTATAAATAATTGAAAATTACCCTAACACTTGTTATGTTTTCATTAGGTGAGTGGGTTTTGACCAAAATATTAATAGGAATAAAAATCTACCATTTTTAAGCCACATGGATTAGATTAATACGTTTAATATATTTTATTTAAAGAAATGTTAAAGATGTCATACTCATAATTTAATAATAGAACCATATATAAAATAGAATTATACAAAAGATAAATTAGAATACATATATTAATTTGAAAGATAATTTTTTTT
Organism: Viscum album; assembly: GCA_963277665.1. Lineage (NCBI taxonomy): Eukaryota > Viridiplantae > Streptophyta > Magnoliopsida > Santalales > Viscaceae > Viscum > Viscum album. The sequence goes on from OY728165.1 coordinate 2,106,514,771, forward strand.
TCATTATCATGGTACTTTTTTTAGGAATTAAATAATCACTTAATGCCTTATACAGTGCTGATGAAGTTCTTGTACATGTAAGAGAAAAACAAATATAACGATTTTAATTAAAATTATAAGAACCATAAAATGTCCCAAAATATAGATAAATCTTTTATATTTTTTATTTATCTTCAATGGTTGTCCAAGGGTAAAATTAATTAACATTTGGATACACATGGTTATTAATAAGATTCTTTTAATAATTTATTCAAATAAAAGTAAAGTTGTTCACACATTATCTTTCTATTTAATATAATATTTTAATATAGTGATTACTAAATAAAATCTAAGATAAAATGTATTATTAAATATAATATATTTACATTCCTCATGGAAATTTATTTATAATTTTTATCGAATATATAACAAACATGATGTCATTAACAACAATGATGCATTAATTATTTAATAAATAAATAAATAAATAAATAATATTGAAAATATTAAAATAAATATAAATAAGTTAATTAATATATACAGTGAATTTTATTTATGACCTTGAACTCTTTATAATATAAAGAAACATTTTTTTTGATGATAACCTGTTCTATTGATATTTTAAATATCTAGGAAATAAATAAATTTAAAATTGTAACTATTGATATATTCTAAAAATAATTTTTCATAAAATTATTTAAAAATCATAAAACATTTTCAAAAATAAAAAATATATAATATAAGGTCTGAAATGTTTTGAATTATTCATTTATTTTCTAAATGACAAAAAATAAATTAATATTACATTATTATAATATTGATAAATCGGTAACCTTAGATTAAATAAAAATATAATACCTAAGGGTAAATTAAAAATATATGGTATAGTTAGTAAAAAACCTATATAATATCTATTGGTTGATGATATTATAGATATATCTCATCTCATCATTAAATACATACAATTTTGGTGGTATTTGGAATGAAATTGAGTTTTTTATAAGTTAGTATATTTTGAAATTCAAAATATTCCGCTCACCTTAATTAAAACTGGTCTCCTCCTCCATCACTTCACCAAACCAATTTGATTCTTCATGATTGGTCATACCCTTACCATTTACCTCATAAAAAAATATCAATACATTATAGTGTTTTTGGTTTTTTTCAAAAGACCAACTCTAGAGTCTATATGAGGATATCTAGAGATAGGTCTTAGAAGAAGAGGTAATGTCTTTTACCCACTATCCGAAGAGTATTTCTTCTTTGAAATACACATCAATTGTTGTTTAAATTATAAATTAATAAATCCAATATCATATATATTCTGAGATTTTATTTTGAATATGTAACAATAATATATCCACATTTTATCCATGCTATGAAAAAAAATCAACATGTGGGTGTGCATACGGCCTACAGGCTCCACACTATGGTGCAATCTATTTTTTCATCACCACATTAGTTGGATGGGTTTACGAATAGAAATAACGAATATATATAATGATCATAACAGTTTATTTATTTAGGAAAATTATATACTCTATCCATATTCATACAATTTTACAATTAATGGAATGATATTATTACTCGTGCATACATATGGGAAACCGTCTCCACAATGCGATGTGATTCACTATCTGTGACCACTTTTAAATAAGTATTATACAAATATATATAATTAGTAATATGATATATATGATCTTAATATCATTATATATGTTACATAACTATATTCCATAAAAAAGAACTCAGACTTTTAAGAAAAATCTTGCATCATAAAAGGAAGAAGTTAACACTTGAATGAAGTGTAATAATGAAATATTATTAAAAAATGAGTGATAATATGATAATATATGATAACATAAATATTAAAATGGTTTCTGAATAAGTTAAATAGAATATTTAATCCATTATAGTAGAGTTTTATTTAATTTAAAATTAAATCATACCAATGTTAAGAGATAATTTTACAATCTTTTTATTATCCAAAATTGTTAGCATATAAGTATTTAATTATATATATTTTCTTCCACATCCATGTTCTATAAGAATATATCAAAAAATAATATTACTACTTTTATATAAAATTTTACTATCATTTTTACCCATGTGTGAATTTTTACAAAACTATATAAAAGAAATATTGTTTTTTTATTTTTCATAAAGGTACTTTTAGACTTCTCTGAAAAAGTACTAAAATAATGTTTATTAAATGATACCATAAGAAAACATTTATTTTCACTTCCCTAATGAAATAATGCCTTGAATCATCACGTAGATATTATATGGCTATTTAAAAATAAAAAGACTACATTCAAATTTCTTTGGGTATTTTAATGAAAGAATAAATTTTAAATAGGAAATTATATTTTTTATAAGAATTATTTTCATGTGATATCACAAATTTTACATATATTTTAATGGGGATATTTTTTAATGATTATATCCCTATTATCACTTTGGCTGGTATATAATGGAATGGTATTTATGAACAACATTTGGTTTCATGGGTTATGATATGATTGAATGATGAATATGAACCATATTGCATTCCATGGGTTCTGATACGATGAATGATTTATGTTATTATACAATACATATGTATTTTTTCATTTTGTGGTGGGTATGAGATATATATTCCTTTAATGAATTGCGTAAATTTTTATATCTCATGAGATAGACCGTACGAGAAATGGAATTGAACTTAGTTTACTAATTAAGGGCATTAACGAGAGTAAATTCATTTCAGTAATACAAGACCGGAATGAGGAGTGAACTCGATTTGAGAATGGACCTTTTCCATTATGATGGTCTTGGAAATAATCCTTGACTAATATTGAAATTGTTTCTTATTATTATGTGTATTCCACATATTTCATGTCTTCTATTTTTCCTATTGGAAATATGTTGATTGATTATTTATGCACTTCTATGATTTATCCCATAAATTATATAATGATCATTGATATGTTGTAAAATATTTTCAAATATTATGTTGTTATGTATTTTGATCATGATGTGATTGATGTATCCCATATTTACCCTTATTGGTCATTTTATCTCACCATTTATTATTTTTACATTCCCCATGATATGAAAATGTATATTAAGTAAGATATGTAAAAATAAGGTTATATATTTGATGAAATTAGTGGGAGACGATGTAGATGTTTTATGAACCAATTTTTTAGGATTCATAGTTACTAAATACTCTAAACATATATGGTCTTGTTGTTGTTTTGATATGTCATGTATTGAAAATTATTTTATTTTGAAGTAATAACTATGTATGAAAAGTATGGGATGTTATTGTTTTCCAATTTTTTAGTTAACCAATATAAATTAATTGTATAGATATAGTGTTTTATTAACAAATGAAAATTAAATCATCAAAATATCTATAAATAAAAAATTTATCCATTTGAAATTAATCATTATTCCCTTAATCAAACATTCTATATATTACAATAAAATTTTTATGAAAATAATATAAATTTTTTACATAATTAGGGACGGTTTAGTCATATATAGAAACATATTCATATGAATTGACCATTTTACATCATAAATAGGAATTTAGGATAAAAAATCATCGACCTCAAAAAATATAGAATAAGGAAATAGAGAATTTATAAAGGAAAGTCACTATTTAATGGTATATTTAATCTCAAGAGTCCCAATCACAACTTATATGCACCATAAAAAACCTTATAGGTACTCATAAAACACAACCCAAATAGAACACTACATATAAAAACGTAAGGAACATAATGATGGAACATGGGAATATAAATGGTTTTGAATAGTTCTTACTACATGGGAAACATAAAAATCATTATAATTTTAATTAAATTATTAAAATTGAATAAACACTCCAAATTACATGCTCATATACTCATAAATATGAATATATCTTAAATAGTGTATTTGACCCCACTTCATATATTTAATGGTGAGTACAATATATTGATATTGGTTAATTTAGTTTCAGTACTATAGGGTCTTTGTGGTAGTACTTATATTGTATCATGGTTGTAACTATGGTTCTATGAAATTTAATAATCAATATAGAGAATAATGTAAGAATCCAAATATTCATCTTGTTTACTCTTATACATCCCTATGAAAATCCTAACAAATATTCTGAAGGTTCTAATTTGAGACCAAATTACATTGAGATTTACCTAATAATTGTATACTGTTAATTTCATTAGATAAATCCTTATAACTATATAAATGAAACACAAAAAAAATTAGGAGGTGAATTTTCCAAAATAATTTATAATTATTTTTTAAATTAATCATTTCCTTTACATGAAATTCATTTTATATTTTCAAATTGATTTTCCATTTTTATCTTATATTCATTTCAATAATATATATAATGATATAATCTCTTTATAATCATTCATTCATACTCCATGAAGCTTATAAAGTTTTCATTGATTATTTTTTTATGGTGAAGAAGAACTAAACCATTGATATCTTTCACCGATGATATCAACAAGATTACCTTCCAGACATGAAATATTTCTATTAGTTTTACTATATTTGAGAGGGTGGAGAATGATTGATACATTATATTGTAAATATCATTCTTGAAAATTTATATTGATGAAATCACAGAATTCTCTAGAATGAAGTGATGTGCACCAAAAAATAAATTTTCCCTAGAAATTGTATAATTCAATATATATATGTTTCTCAAAGATTTAATTATTCATCAAAATCTCATAAATAATATATTAATTCAAAGTAATCCCCAAATAAAATAATAATAATATTATTATTATATTAATTATTTAATATAAAATCATTGATATCTAAAATTAATATATTTATATTTATCTAGGTGATATTAAATAAATATACCACTTCCTTTATATCCATAACTATGCTCATCAAAAATCCTGGGAATTTATCAAAAATTGATAAAAAAATTTATATTTAAATAAATAAATATATTTGTAATAATAATTTTAAATAATAAATTTTATATCCATTAACTAATTAATAAATATTTATTTCATATTTAACGTACTAATGTATTTTTTTCAATTAACTATAAACTGGATATATATGAACAACCTATCCTGAGTAATTATTATTCCTCGTAAATTGACAAAATTTTGTATTGTTATATTGAATTCATGTAGAACATAATACTGGTTATGGATACACATAGTTTCTGGTCCCCTAGTCCTCATTGTCAGTAATGTTATTTGAAATTTCATAATGTCGAAAATCATTATCTAGGATCATGTTTAGAAATCCATAGAGAAATTATTAATGTCTTAATGAAAAGAACCACATAGAGTTTCTCATTATGTAAATTAATCCTTCTATCTTAATGTCTAATCAAGAAGATTTAATTATTCGTTTCATCAACCAATAACCATGATATATCATCCTATGACTTTTCTAAAACTAATTCTTTAATAAAACCATCATGGTTGTAGAAAAAATCAAATAGTTTTTTCCCATTCAAAGGGATTTTGATATCTACTTATATTAACCTATAATGGAAGATAACATTACTGAATTTTTTAACAATGTCATTTTACTTATAACCTAACTAATGTATATAACACCTAATTAAGAAAAATATATATCTATATGCTCGATTTACCACTGAGATAAGGGTGAACTAGTGGATTATTTTTTATGAATTCTTTTCTTTTCATTGCAACCTATTTATCATATTAATTTTATAGATCCACCAAATGATATCAAAAAATCTCACCTCATGTGATTTTTTAATAATGGATAATGATAAAATAATTTTTTTACATTTTTTGGTAAAATCATAATCCTTAATTAAATAAATTACCAATTATTCAAATTTTTTTTATATAAAAATATTTATTAATTATCCACTATATTCAACTAAGAAACATATTAAATTATTACAATACTGAATGAATTTATTCTCCTACTCCCCGCTCCAACTAAGACACTTATTTCTTTCATATCCAACCAAATGACTTATGCTTGTCCCAACTCAAACTTATTAGATTATTACATCCAACTCTAAGTAAAAGTATTCCCCTTCTCTAAGATCAAACTAAGTGAATTGTCCATTTATATAGGTTTGATCTACTATATTATGTCATTTCAGTCCTTATCCATGATCATGAAGGATCTTACATTCTTGAGTACTTATTCAATTAAAATTTATCTTATTGTTCTTGTTGAATTTTAACTAATTTATTGTGGATAATCAGTTTCCCTAGTGCAATAAATACTCAGATAATTATTTCTTATGACTAATTACCGGCCACACTTAATGTTTGTAGGTGGTGTATAAAAATTAATTATGTTTTATTTACTTCATGAACACTACATTACCAATAACAATATAACATCACTATTAAATTATAAATTCAAGTATCTCACTTGTATTTCGGGCTATCATTTCATTGGGTTATCTAATTTAACAACCCTATAACATTACATTTTACTATTATAATTATTTTATATTCTATTATTCATGGTTTTTTATAAGTACTAAGTGAAAGTGAATGATATAATGTCTTACTACTTTAAAATATGCATGTTGATGATATTCTCCTTGCTTCTTTCACATGCATCTTTGGAAAAACTATGTAAACATTCTATATCCTAGAATAAACTCTAAAAGCTTACATACATTTATTAGTGTGTCATGTGTTATTTATTTCCATTCATTCTTCAGTATGATTTTTCATAGTTATTCATGCTAACTAAACAATTTTGTAATCCATATATTTCACATAACATAAAAATGTTGTATTCAATGGTTTTTGGAATATGTTCTTTGTGAAACTCTTGAATAATTGTTTCATGATTAAGGAAAATAGAGATTATCTCATTCATTGTGGAAGAAATGTGGTTTTCATGTTTCTTATTTGTGTATTATAAGGCTTTCTTGTGATCGGGTTTTATGGAAAAATGAAAAAATCACTCAATGGATCAGAAAACACATATACTCTTCCACAAAACATTGTATTTATATGTGGTAATTAAATTCCATTCAACTCCTAAACCTATATATTTCAAGAATAATTAGTTCCTTGAAATATATTCTATATCTTGGTTTATATTAACTCAGTTTAGTTATTAAGGGTTGATCAATTATACACCATGTATTTTGTAATTTTTTCGATGTATCCTCTATCACAGACTGAAATTCATATGACAATGATCAGTGGTTTTGTATTTAATAGACACTCAAACTCATGCATAAAACTGAAATGCATTAATATCCTCAGGAAACTATGTTTTCATTTTCAATGAAAACTTCTTCGAATAGCTACATGCAATCAAGGATGAAATTTCATGTCTGATTTTTTAAAACCTCATAATAATGGCCTTCGAAATACCATAAAAGCCTTATCATTGAATCATTTATTTTCCACAATGTACTTTGGTTTACAAACAAAAATGAGCATTGGGAGGTTTAAGAATTTCATAAGGGATTATTTGTCTCCCAGATTAGTTGGATTAGATCACTATGATATATCCATGTATTTTTAAATGTAGATGAATTATACTCCACTATATCCCATTTCATAATGATTTTAACTAATTTTTACTGCTACCTTATAAATCATTTCATGTTTCGCACCACTTGATCCATCAATGGGATGTGGAACCTTCAACACCTCACACTCTCAAGATTTTTGTGCTATGCCTACCTATGCGGGGCCACCTACAAACTCTTGTTGATAAGCATTCCTACGGGCCCAATAAATCCACTCATGTACCTACACTTCTTGTTGGTGTTCTACTCTCCCATTTCTCTATGATGATTGGTATGTATGGCTACCGTTAATGGTTATTAATGCTCACATGATGAAAGTAAAAGTTAGATTTGCGGTTTATCATGGTTAGAAATGATTTATTAGGAAAAAACCAATCGAATGAGTTTGGTCAAATATCTCAAATATGTATTATAAAATTCTCAATATTAACTTATAATCAAATTTTTTCAACATTTCTCAGGAAATAAATTTCATTTTTACATGGTCTTCAAATGAATTTTTTTCATCATATATCTATAACTAATGGGTTATCCATATTATCATGTGTACTGGAACATATGGTCACTTAAACAATTATTAAATATCTAAGGAAAATTTATCAAAAATGAAATATAATACATTAAATGAATACCTAAAAATTATCCAAGTATCACCACTTCATCGTACCACACTAAACACATATAGACACATTATTTAAAGAAAATGAATGATTTTTCCTAACACATATGTAATCAAGAGTTTTGTTAATACATATAAGTATGTGATTCCTGATATTAATTAATAATAATCAAATGTATAGGTTCAAATTCTCACATCCAAAAATAAGAATATCCAATGACATATATTACAGTTTTAATTCCTTCTAGTGGTTATATTCTCATAACCACCTCTCTTGGAGACTACCAATTGAGAACATCCTTAGAAGAAGTCTGAATATCAAAAAAAACCTAACAACTAATAATTAGATAAAATTTTTATTCCATAATATATATTTCATGTGGACATAGAATATATATTTATGAATACCGTGAAAGAACATCATGGTTATCATCATAGTGGGGGACTACATTGTATTTTATTGGTTATTGATATTATAGGGAAATTTTTATATTAATTTTATATTGAAGAATATCAACAATGTAATAAAATATTTATATATATTCATGCATTTTAATATATAGTTTATAAAAATATAAAATCATTTGGTTATATGGGACTAGATTTAATATACTCCCACTTTTACTAAATAAAACTATTAATAACATTAAGCCTTTTATCCATCACATGGAATTAATTAATCTACTAAGATAATGATTTATTAAATAGGTCTACCACATTCCCTCCATTGGGACACTTATAACTCTATAATCTCCTCTTTGATAAAAATAGGTCCATTGGTGATACCTCCAATGTACTTTCTTCTTCCAATGACTTGACATTGGATACTTAGCATGAAATATCATTTTCTATTATCACAAAATAGTATGTAACATCTCTACTACTAGTTTCAACATTAAACTTGAAGATTTCTTCAGTATCCAAAAATATTTAGTAAATTATATCCAAATAAAAAATATACTCCAAGGTTCCCTTAGAATTGTTCAATAATAAATATTTTTAGTTATTCAATATTATTGAATCTCTATTAAGATATAATAAATATCCTGATTTCAATTTCAGATCATTCTAATCTATTTTAAACATACATTTATATATCCATTGGTGACTATAGCCTCACATCTTCTATAAAATAGGAATAAATCCAATGCATTCCTCATATAAATTATGATTTATTCACTGTAGTCTGATGCTTATCTTCTTGGACTACATGACATTAGTCTACATGGTCATGGAATATGAAATAATAAGATTGATATTCAGTTTAACATACTTGAATTATCCTATCACAGATTCATATGGAATAATTTTCATCATACCCCTCTCCTATTATGTCTGATGATAAATTTTCTTATAGAGAATTATAGTGTTATATAATGGTAATGTGTCCCCTCTTATATTGTTCCATATAAAAGATATTTTATATATGGAATATTTTTATACAATGATTTAGTCTAAACAACCATGAATATCTATCTTTAATGATCTTGATCTCTAGAATGTATGTTATGTCACCTAAGACTTTCATAGATAAGATCTTACTTGACAATATCTTATCAAATAAAAAGACTCATATCACATTTCATATTACTAATATTTTATAAATATATATTACTTGATAAAACCCATTTACTCCCACTCAAACCCTTGTTGATATAGGGAACACATTCATTAATTATAAAATTAATTTCACATGTAGATTTATAAAATTGGATATCAAATATTCTTGATTCATTATTAAAACTAGAAATGGATATTTATAACACTTTAACCATATTGTAATCTATTGGAGTCACATTCCCTTCTAGTTGTGTCGTATTAACATCTTCTATAAGTATCTCATTGAGGAAGGATAATTTTACATCCATATGACAAATCTTGTTATCAGTATAGATGAGACCTATCATAAAACATTATATATTATAAATACATTGTATATGAATTCACCTCTATTCATTGATAATTATATTTTAGGATTAGATTTTTAGAGATATAACAAAAAACACCCATATATATACAATTTGTACACTTATAACTTGTATCAGTTTTTTCAACAATAAAAAATATCAAAACAAAAACATGTTTTGTATTCAAGGAAAATGTTTACAACATTAAAATATGACTTATTCCATTCCTTTAACAATCCTTAAAAACTTTTAAAAACATTTCAATACTTTTTATTGGAACAAAATGATTAGAAACGTATATAAAAAACAAGAAGATTATTAGTTTATTTAAAAACATGAAAACCCATGAAATGTTCACTTTAATATCATTTTTTATATTGAAATAAATTAATCATTTAAAAATTAAAATATATTTTTCTCAAATAAAATCATTAAAACACATATCAATAAAATCAAAATCCTATCTGGAAACAAGAGTAATCACATTTATTACTAGTTTTAATCTCGTGTAGACAATAATTAGATCCAAATTAAATGTACTGGAGAACCCCTATAGTGAATCCATCATTCTTAACTATTAATAGTAGAAACAATATCCAATTAATTGGAGTTATTTCTGGGTGAACTCATCATATAATCTATATCGAGATAACTCGACACTATTAAGGAATACCTATTATATATGCTATATCGTTCTCATATAGTGCTATCTGGGGTACTCACATCATATATGATATGTTGGGAACACACACTTATAATATAATGATCAATTAACATATCATGAATAAATCATTTTATTCTTGCCCAGTTTCATAATAAATTATTTAAAAAACACCTTTAAACTCATATGAAAATTAATTTTTCATATCAAAATAACAATATATTTTAAAAACCAATTACAAATACCAAATCAAAATTTTAACTGAAAGAAAAATTTGAATAAAAAAATCCCTACATAATGGGTTTTTATTGAAGAAAATTTAAAATCCTGTAACGTAACCCCAACTTCAGTGAACTGTTATGCCGGAGGGAACATTTTTTTTCATCATAAACGTAAAAATATAACTTTCCATCTACTAATGGTAATGAATGTAAAAATTATATAAAAATATAAATTTTTTAATAAAAATGGTAGAAATACATATATTTCCCCTTATATAACTCTCAGTTCAATATAATTTCATTCTAAAAATCATTAAAAAAATTGACATGGGCTTAATGTGAGTTTCTAGGACATATTTAAAATTTTATTTAAAAAACCTCATACAACATTTGAATCATTTGAATTGTAATCCCCATGAAAGATTAAAATTAAAAAAACATTGAACATCATGAGAATAAAGAAATTTTTGATAGAAAATGATAAAGGGATCTATATATACACCTCATAGAATTATATAGGTGTATAACATGATAATATTTCACAACCAATGAAAATTGAGATAATGTTGCTTTACTGAAATTCAATTCATCACATATGTTATTTATCATGTAGAATAATACGCTATTTATAATTAATTAGTTCATGAATAATTTTTTCATGATTATTTTTCATTCAATATCAATTATATAGAATTACATAATCAATTATGGTTACACCAGTTGTCTAAAATTATTTATCTTATGTGACCAAAATGACTTATATTCGATGACTATATTCAAAGATGTCATTTGTATACATACCTAGATTAATTATCATGAAATTATTATTATTTTTATAAAACAATTATACTTTTAAAAACAATCTTGAATGTATTTATTGAAAAATTAACTACATTGTGATCATGGAAAGGTAGGTTATAAATACGTATGAGTAACATTTACATCATTCATTGAACATTATGGAAAGAAGCTATGTAATATTTTGTCACCCCTATATTAGAATCATGTCTTGAATACCATATTACTTCTTTAAATATACTTATTTATATCATCTTTGATATTTAGTTATGTGAAATGAATCACATCACTTCATGAAAGTACTAGACAACACATTTGCATGAACAACTTTATTATTTTTCAATATGATAATGAAAATGATATATATTATATTACCAGAATAATTTTTATATAATTTAAAAAATATTTGAAATATATCATATATATTCATTTTAATTATCCTTATTACCTTTCATTTATGTAATTAGTGAAAAATGAATCACATTTCATTTTGAGGTTGTATACCTCCAAACATAGGAGGGTTGATATTATATCCCCCATGAAATTGATAGTGAGAATATATATTTATTAAAAAACACAACGGATATAATTATTCTAAAAATTTAATATATATACATATATATACAATTTAAATAATTCATTATATCAAGTTTTTAAAGTTGGTGATGCAAAACGAATGACATTGGTTCCCGAGGCGGTACTCTTCCATTCACAGGAAGAATGATTCCAATTCCAATTGGTGGAAGAGGTGGTTGATTTAGGATATTAAATTAACATATTAAAATATAATTATATTGTGTATAATCATGTTATTATATAATTAAAGTTGAATAGGATTTTAGGGAGGTAGAAGATTAAATAAAAAATATGATCATTTAAGAATTAAACTCATACAGCAGAAAACCTAAACAGGTGAGAACCATAATGATTCAATGTGTTAATTATTCTCAATTCACATTATATTTTATTTTTATATTATAAAAATATTATATTCAAATAATATTTTAAATAATATTGTATCAATTTGAATTATGCAAATCCCATAATTTGTGATGTGCTCTCCTCGTTTAAATTATGATTCAAATCTGAGTCAAGTAACTCCATTTAATTTTCCGTAAAACATGGTTTCTTAACTTCCAAATGATATAACAATGTAAAATTTCTCTTACACCTTAAAAAATATGTTACATTATTTATTTTTTTAAATCACTTGTGTTAATAGAACTATTTCAATGAAATTCATATTGCGACTAAGAACATGTCCCTTCTTCAACTTAGATCACAAATATAAACTAAATATTTTATGATATTGTTTATATGAATATTGAATCAAGCATTGATTTATTTGATTAAAATTTTATTTAGAATATATTAATTTTAGAAACTACCTTAAATTATTAAATTCTTATCATCATATAGTTCATATAGAAGATACACTACAATTTATTTTGGGGTACCTTATGAAATATCTTCGGTATCTGAACATTATATCCAAACATTTTTCTGCAACCCTTGAATAATTATAGGATTCATTTATACAATATGATGACTTATATCCACTTATTTTATCACACCCTATTATGTTTGGAAAAGGGTTCATGTACAGTATGATGCAATGTTCTTTCATAATAGAGTGTTTAAAAAATGTATCTTATATATTACTATGTGCCATATGATATCTGATATTCCCAATGAACGTATTATTATGTACCATATGAGGATGTAATATGCCATACAACTTTTATCATATATTTTGTTCCTTTTCAAAATATTTCAACTCAATTATATATTGGTCCATATAATGTCATTGATATGATCCATATACAACTATAATGGATTTTATCATAGTTTGAAATATCCTTCAATATTTTAGAATTTATCATTAATTATAAATTAATTCATATTTATTTTGATTATTTTTTAAATTTCAACTCCAGATGATATATTCTAAACCAAAAAATCTTTCAAAACCTATAATTTTCATATTATGTCCTTCTAAAATTCATCAAATAACCATTAAACATCAACCATGATCCTTAACTATATCCTTATATAGCACTTCATCCATTAACAACTCATCCCTCACATGGACGGTCACTTATAACATTATGTAGTATTTTTCATCATTAATAGAAATTCTAGAATATCCTCTAGTATATGGAAACATCCACCTTCCAAAAAATGTTTTATATATCACTAAAATCCTAAATACTTTTTATTACATTGAATAGAAAAACATCATAATTCTACGCATTAAATAACTAATAAAAAATTAAACATCTTAATCCAGTTGGGTCAAAAACAATAATTTAAAAATTGTACTAAAATTATATAAGGACATTTTGAAAGTCTATATAACTATTTTTGAGTCCATTTAATCTTTATTAGACACATTTTAAAATTAAAGTCTTCATTTTGGACCAAATAATTTTCCAAAACATGAATAATTCCTCTAAAAACTAACTTGGTTACTCTATATAACAATGTAGCATTCAAAATATATATGAAATCTTGATTTCTATGTGGTAAGAAAAGAGTAACCTCTATAAAAACATCTGTGTTCTCATGAAACCGATGTTTACATTTATTATCAATTAAACAAACTCTTATATCCATAAGAAAATTTCCACCATAAGATATATTATATAATTTATATGTATTCTTACATAATCCCTTCTTTTCTGACATATAATGAACGGTGGAGATGTAACATGTCAATCACATATAATCCATCTAATATATTTATGATTTATTAGAATACATAGATTACTGAAAATGAATAAATCACATGTCATCCAACCAAGTAGTTGATCACATAACATTTCACTTTACTATGGGTTATTATATATCTTAGAATCAAAATAAAATTAGAAAAATTCCATCATGGTTGATCTCAAATAGGTGGCATGATCTACAATTTACCCAATCTCCCCATATTTTCTATTCTTCAAGGCTTCCATAAGAATAGAACCAATGTTTAATGGTTCTCATGCTATCCATATCTAAAACCATATTTTGTGGGTATTACTAATAATAATACACCCATAGGTATATTTAGAATGAAATTAAATTCAATGTTATATACTTTAGAATATCATTCATTAATATAATCCAAAAATCAAAACATAATGATTCAAATAATTTCCGCAAGTATATAACTATTTATTTAAATTAAATAATTATACTCATGATAATATTAACATATCATCACAACCAATAAAAAATTATGATCATTGATAATAAAAAATTCATTGTTGTTTTTTGTGGGTATATACTTATTATTATATTCATGATATATAAAAAACTTTTTATAGTAAATGATAAATGGATTTCAACATTATTATAAATTATGTATACCTGCTTCAACCACTAAAACTAATCTCAAATATATATCACACAGATAGTTTAAAAAAAGAACCAAATTTTTTCGAATGGGGTTTTCGATGGATATATTTCATTATCCTTTTTAGATAACAATATTATCATTACATTACCCACATCAATGCTATCTCAAATCACTTGATACTTAAAAAAATGTACCTTTTCTTTTTGTGAGATCGATGTAATTTTAGTTTATAAATAGATATATTTTTATGATAGTAAATATTAATTTATTCCTTAATTTTAAAAATACACCAATGTGTTCAAATGAACATCGGAATCCAATCATCATCCTTTCTAAAATCTAATGTTGTGATGTACCATGGCTCTATAATCGAGTCCACTACGATTGATTATTTGAAACATTTATAATAGGAATATTTTCCATTTAAGAAAAAACTATAAACAAGATTTGTTTCCCATATTATCATTTTTAGACTACATACTAACATTGTTTTAACCATCTATACTGATATCATCATTATTTACAATGAAAAAAAACAAATATTTACTTATACTTCAATGTGCAATGGTTTTCTTGATTGTAATCTAGTAAATATATATAGGATTTTTGTTTTATCTACTAATTATGATAATGAATGGGTGACATTAGGTAGACTAAAAAATAATGACAAACACAGTACACACTTTGAATAATTCATCTTGAGTCATATCCATCCTATCTAACTCTATAGAAGGAGTTTGAATGTTCTTAATATTGTTTCTATGCAGCACTATTAAAGACCATTTATTAAATTTATCCACACTAAAAAAAATTATAACATGACCAATATATATGATAAGAAATATTCCATGAATCCTCTTAGATCTATATTAATTGATCTTATTATCTCGTATGTAGGTTGTTTCAGTCATGTCATTCATTGAGAAAAAAATTTTAGGAAATTTATTATAAAATTAAAATCTAGGATATGTTTTTTATAAGTTTTATGTATTCGCCTTATAATATCAGAAATACTCTCTAAATTCCATTAATCAACTTTTATACACAAGAATAATCTATTTTTTTATGAAAACAATATATTTGACTTCTTTATCATACTATATGTTCCAAATCATAGAGGCTTCATTCAATATATTTATATATTATTTTAATTTTCATAATATTAAAACATATCAAGAACATCAAACCTATCAAGTTGTATCACATACATGTCCTAAAAAATGTCCCATTATGAAAAGTGTTTTTGAAATCAATTTGTATATTTTATAATTATAATGATATATCATCAATGAATATTTCAATATATACTTTATTATAGAAATAAATAAATGGATTCTTCGTTGTTTATAACATGTTTTTTTAACCCCTTCCTACCAAGAAGAATTTATAGATAGATACATTACCATCCATTTTATTTTTATCTATAAAACCCGCTCGTATTGTATGGGACTCATCTCTATAAGGTGCATCCATGTTATTCCATAAATTGTTAGTGTACATGGAGTCCGTTTTAGAATTAGTGTATTTTATCTATCTAGTAGAATCGAAAATCTGAATTGACACTTGGAAGGTAGTAGGTTCATCATCTAAAAGGATTACATCATCATAATTTTTCATGATAAGTTCATACATCTTAGTAACCATATGAATCATACCAATACTTTATGGTTCATTTATAATCTATGTTTGTTATTCTTTTATAAAACATCATAGAACATGATTAAATTTCATCTGTGAAACACATATTATTAAAACAAATTAACTTCTTCAAGTTCATCTATCATTAAAATAATTAATATATTTAGATTTTACTTCTAAAAGAATATATGACTTTGATCCATAAACACATATTTTTATGTGGTCCAATAGAAATAATATTTATTGTATTCCTTAGAATAACTAATAATTATTTAATTTTCTGACATTGGGTCATGTTTATCATAATCCAGAAAAACATTTTTGGTTTCACTACACCAAATAATAATAAAAGGTATAGTGGGTAATTTCCTAGACTATATATCATATGGTATATTTGTGACTACTTTATATTTAAATTGGTTAAGTCAAAATGGTCTAGTCTCCAGAGTATATCTTGATATTGAAATAAATATGTCAGATTAACTCATCATTGACTAAATTATGTCGATAATATTTTCATTTCTCGAATCAAATAAATCATTTACCAAATATTTTCTTAGAGGGGTGACTTTGGAAAAAACTCATAAATCTCTCATATTATTAGTTAATTATAGGAAATAAATATTAAGACCAAATTTATGTAGTGAATCAAAAAATATTAAACATTCGATTATATAATTTATTATGAATATCATTGAACCAAAATGTTTTAGACATGTGTCACATCATAATGAAATAAAAATTACAACAAAAGTCACTTGTAATGATTGAAATGTTCCTAAACACGCCATATTCTTTTTTTCTTATTTTTCAGAATAATTCACTACTAATAAGAACCTATAGTCCACTACTCACTTCACCTTTTCAATTAAAAATTGTATTAGCTTTTTTAATAAATAATATTCCCAGTAATCAAACAATTAATCATTGAATGATTTAAAAAATCTATCTATATGAATTCATTAGATATATTTTTTATTTATATATATAAGGTGACAATACTAAATGTAGGTGATATTAGAATCAACCCATGAATTATTATTATGGTGGTTATATGTAGGATTAGACTTATCCATAATATATAAACCATTTACTATATTCATTATTCTATAAATCATTTCATTTATATATCTATAATCACACTTTTTTTAATGATGAATAAAAATATCATCATTCCTATAAATGATATATAAATATAATATCTCTTTATTTCATGAATATAATAATAGTTCTTTAATTTTATATCTAATATAGTGGGTGGTATTATATCTTATGTTCAAACATCATATGAATTAACTCTTTCTCTATTATAAACTCCTATATTTTCAAAAAAATTTAGTAATGATTTCTTACCATCACATTTATATATATCATCATAAATGTTTTAGGCACACCTGGTTTATTATATTCATGAGTTCAAGATAGATAAAATTATTTTCATATCATTTACATTCTAATACAGTAAAATTATTCTATGTGGGGGGAACTTTGTAACCTTATATACCAATCTATAATAGTTCCATTGGACATACCTATATCATATCTGAAAATTATTAACATTATTAATGAAATAATCTATAAAAAACATATATATATATATCTGGGTGTGTGTGTGTGTGTGATTAATTTTTTTTATATTTTCATTAATGTATTTTAATAAATGTCAACACCATTTATCAAATAAATTTAGTGATCCAAGGCTAATATTTTACAATGAGTTGGTCTTATTTCCCATTTAACTCATTACACAATTATATAGGTTAGAAATAATTCCAAACATATAATATTTGATTCTAGAATATTTGGGTGAAAAAATACTTTCTATTTCCAAAAAATAGAAAATCAAAACTTTATTATAAGGGCAACAAAATATTATGGAAGAATTTATCTAATAATATTATAAAACATTTATAATAATTACCATTGAATAATCTTTGGGTCCCCACAAACAAGATATCCATACACTAAATATTCCCTGGAAACCTGACATCAACATGATGAACCCATATTGATGATTAAGTTCATCAGCAGTGTCACTTTGGAAAAAATATTAAAAATATTAATTGATGTGGGGGGGGGGGGGGGTTAAAGTCTCCCATAATCTATAAACATCATTTAAATATTGAATTCTTATTATTTTATCACGTGAAATATTTATAATCTAATGGTTTATTCCTTTATGTATGAATTTTTTAAACTAATTAGTTTTGGAATCTGTGTTATACATACAAAAATTTATATGGTCAAGCCTTATTAATGTTTATCTCTGTAAACAGAAAATATTTTTGGTTACTACACCAAAAATAGAATCCAAACATATTTACTCATATCTAAATTTATCTTATGAATAAGGTATATAAAATTTTCATGTTTAGGTTTCAAATTATATATAATTGATAATCTTCATAGGACTAATACTAGAGTCACTTTTAGTTAGCCACCTCATTTCGATAATAATTAATAAACCTCTAGTATAGTGAAATGTCTAACCCAAATCCCATGTAAAAAATAACACATTAGTTAGGGGTGAATCAAATTCATTATTATTCAAAAAACAAATAAGTATAAGATAAATTAAAATAATAAATATAAATTAATAATTTTTTGATATAGAACAAGGCCTATATATATTAAAATTAAATATTATGTTATTATACATAGCATATAATACATGTACTGATTATTTATAACAAATATGTTATCACATAAATTGATGAACGCATAATTTCAAAATTTAGTAATCATTTTATAAACACGAATATTCCATGGGAATATATAATTATTTTATTTATCTTCCGAATGTGAGATATTAATATGAAAAAATCATAATTTATTATGGAATTACATATTATAATTTACAATACCCAAAACTAATTATTTATAAATAATTTATAAACAACTCAAATTTTAAGCTAA
This sequence comes from Viscum album, assembly GCA_963277665.1. NCBI lineage: Eukaryota > Viridiplantae > Streptophyta > Magnoliopsida > Santalales > Viscaceae > Viscum > Viscum album. The sequence goes on from OY728165.1 coordinate 2,106,534,378, forward strand.
TATATTAAATTTAGCACTTTTTTACATGAATCGTATTTTAAGATTTATTCACAATATTATCAAACATAATCACCATTTGATATGTAGGTGAACTAAAATTTCATTTCTGTATCAATGTAAAAGGGACATGCAATACAACTCTTATGCATGGAACCCATATATTTTATTTATAGGGGAAAATCCAGAAATGAGTACCCATATGTGTCGGCTGGTTAGTGTTCTAGCTTTGTTATATGGGAAAGTTTACTAGGTTTATAGTTTTTATTAAAAACCCAAGTGCATAGGGGGAAATGTAAAAATTATTTTACTGGCACATATAATATTCAATTACCCTGAAAATGGAATATATAAAAATTCTTGGTCGTTTAAAGGAAAATTCATTGGTTACCAATAGTGTAACCACTATGCGTTTTTTCTATAGAACCCATCATATTTTATAATACATGCCTTATAATATTTGGAACGCGATTTATTATTTTCACAAAAAAATGTGTTCTAGTCATATAATATGATATTTAATATCATATATTATGGTATAGAATAATCATAGGTTTTCAATGTGACATACCATATGATATTCACTAGTCATACCACATGACTTTGAAAAAAAGTTTCATGATATCATATATCATAAAGCATTAAATAGATTACGATATGCATGTTACATATAAAAATGAAAAGGAAATATTAAAAAAATGATGAACATAGAAGTTATACCATTAATGGGTTTTATAAAATCATCATATGAACATTGTACAATAAAAAATATTTCAAAATTCCCAATCTATCATAAATAAAAAAACATGAATAGATTAACATAAACCAAAAATCTGAATTCAAGAAATGTAGTAAGGCTTATATCACTCAAACAGTGACATCCAATAAGCTCACAACACCACATGGATTCTACCAATCATTATAAAACCAATTATTAATGATAGTGCCTTATGATTTCATATTGTATGATCTAACCAGTTTTTATAATGGAAAAAGGAGAACATGGAAGAAGAGAGTAACAACTTGTACATTTGAGAGTCATACACATTCAAAAGATGTTTTCCCTTTATATTGGATTCCTTTTTTCAGTGAAGGGGGTTGAGAATTTATTTCCTTCACATGGAATACAACATAAATTATGGTAACACAAGAATTTTTGGTTCTTTTAATGTTTTTAATGTTTCAAATGATTATTGATGATATTTTCATACATAAATGAATCACGAAATTTATTCTTGATCTGTGGATGTGGTCATAGAATATGTAGGAGTGGAAGGGTAATTGATTTTACTATCTCTAATTTATCATACAATACAGTGGATATCTATCTCAAGCTACAATAGAATTATCTATAGGCCAATATCAAAGGATACAACTCTTCGAATAATGATATACCAATCTAATTGTATTTAAAAAAATTGTCTATATTTATCCATGAAATCATGTGCACATAAGTTTTCTAAAAGAGTTTAAATTAATGAGAATGTTAATCAGTTTATACTTTTCAGTCATTATATCATGGATGTATATGTACAATATAGACGATTGAAAAATTACTTCTATTATACACCTATTTGAAAAGAATCATAGAATAAATTCATATCATATTTCAAAATATAAATTATAGGACAGTTTTAATTATATAACAGTTAGATTTCAACCTAATGTTTCAATTACCAAGTCGTTGATTGTAATGATATGAGTGAATGTTCAAATAATTTTGGCATTTTTTACCTTTTGTTTTGTAAACCCATAAAATTTAATTGGATAAATATTGGGTTTTATTAATAAAATTTAAAAAATCATCCAAAAATATATAAATATGGAATTTATCATTTTAAAATATCTCATTAAGCCCTTAGTGATACAATCGATATATGATAGAATAATTATACTGAAATTAATATAGAAATAGTACTTATTTGGTGATGGTTTTGTCATGTATAAAAAACATAAATATATCCCTTGACCTTGTTACTCAATAAGTAGATATTTATAATGAAAATAATATAGAACTGCAAAAATATATAATAAGTAAATATGTAAGATCTAAATACAGAGATCCACTAAAAGGTATATTAAAAAAAGTCAATCCAATGTACCACTCCAATGAACCTTCTGAAACTCTATAGCCACTCATAAATCACAAACCAAATGGAAAAATAAATATTTTAAGGTAATATAAATAATTATGGAAAATGGTAATTTACATGGTTCAGAATAAAATTTATTGTACGAGAGATTAGAAACTCATCGTAATTAGAATTAATTTATTTTAATGGAATAAACACTCCAAATAACATGTTAATAGATTCTTAAACATGGTTATGTCATAAAAATGTTATTTTACCCCACTTCATATAATTAATAATGAGTATAACATATATATATTTCTGTTAAATCAGTTGCAGCACCATATGATCTTTGTGGTACTACATCTATTTGATCGTGGCTGTAACTTAGGAGCCACCAACATTAATCATCTATCTAGTGAATAGTTAATGTACCCCAAGATGCATTTGGTTTACTCTTGATCCTCCCTATAGAACCTAACAAATATTATAAAGGTTCTCGGGTTCAACTGATGCAGTTAGGGTGGTACCAAATAATTTTATTTTGTTTATTTTATCAGATAAATCGATAGATCTAGATAAATGAAACGCCAAAAGATTTATAAGTTTTAATTTAAACAATGATATTATGATTATTTTTTATAATTAAGTATTTATTTTTCATTAAATACCTAATTCATTATCAAATCAACTGACCTTTCTTATCTTAAATTCTTTTATATAATGGATTCATCAGTTGAATCCATTTAGAAGTATTCATACAAGCTCCCAAAAACATGGAAAATTTTCAGTTGTAATTTGAGTTATAGTGGTGAAGAAATAATATGCTTCCATCATTCTCCATTGATATCAATAATAATTCCTTCAAAACATGAAGAATATCTTTTAGTTTTATAGGATTTGAGTGGGAAGAGAAGGATTTATACTCTCTTTTGTATGAAACATCCTTGATAATTTCTATAGAGGAAGTCAAAGAGTTCTCTATAATCAAATGATGTGCACAAAAAAAATTCTTTCCAAGAAATAATATAATTCATGTAATATAATCATTTCAAGGATTTATTTATTCCATGAAATATACTATCTTATGATTTAATTCAATGTGAACCCCGGATCAAATAATAATAAAAATATTAATATTTCCTTGATTTACACTAAAATAATGGATATTTACAAAAAATTAATAAACTGAATATATTTTTATCATTATGTTTTATTAAATAAATATTTAATTTCCTCTAAATCATTAACTCATACCATGAATCCTCCTTTGTATTTATCAATCATTGATTTGTAATTATATATTTTAAAAAATAAATGTCTTTAAAATATTAATTAAATAAAAAAATATTATATTCATTAACTAATGAATAGATATTAATTTAATATTTAACTAACAAATATATTCCTTCAATTTACTAGATACTAGATATATAAGACCAATAATTTAAAAATGATTATTATTCCAAATAAATTGAGAAAATTATGTATTATAATAATAATTTAAATTAGAATTTAACTAAGGATCTGGATCCACATAGTGTGTGGCCCTATAGGCCTATTTTTCAGTATCATTGGGTAAACATTCCTATATATAAAAATCACCATCTATGATCATGGATAGAAACCCATAGTGAAAAATATTAATTTCTTAATGTAAAAAACCTCATATTGTTGCTCACTATGTAATATAATTCTTTTATCTTGATATCTCTATTTGATGTTGATGAACTAGAATCAACTTATTTTTACTTTATGATAAAATGTATTCATATTTTTTAATATTAATAAAATAAATTATCACAACATGATTATTCTTCTGCATTACATAGTATGTTATAATTTCCCAAGAGTTGTCATCGCACTAACAGGTCATCACAGTTCCCCACTATGATGAGAACCTGGAAGTGCAATGAAAATATTTTTCAATATATTTTCTATGTATGTATGATGTCATTTTAGTGGGTAAAATGATATAGGATATGGGGGGTAGAGACACATATTAAATTGAAACGCATTCTAATGGTGTACGCCCTTAGTAATATCATTGATATTATGAGAATGATACCCGCCAGTAGGAAATTCTCATTTATATATGTCATTAGATGTTCCCATATGTGTACATTTGTATTGGTCCTTAGAGTTTAAAATTATTATTACTTAGCATTATTTGTCATGTAATTTTATGTATTGATGAAAACTCCAATGACAATTGTTCGCAGTGAAGTAGGATATATTGGGTGCATCACGAATAATATTGTATTATTGAATTAATGCAAGGAATTATTTTTCCCTTATATTCTTTAACATGAACTGATATCATAGGTCCTTCTATGGAAATGATATAGCCTAAAAATATCAATATCCATGTTCTTTTTTAGTCTTGTTCTATTTTCATAAAGTAAAAGAAATAGACATTGAGCACATATGTTCAGGGCACCGATATGTGACCTATTTGATTTGAGATATCATTATAAAGGGATTAGATTACCCACTAAGTGTTTGTATGAGATATTATTTCATTACATCATTAACATATTTCAATATTTGTTCCATGGTATGATTATAGTTGTTATCCTTGGAATTTTGGCTATGTTATCTAAATCCACTGAGATAGATGCCTAGAGGGTCACCCAATAAATGTATCTAAAATATCAATTAAAAATATATTTCTTTTTATTATTTAACTAATTCAATATATATTATTTCTGCATATGGTATAATAATTATTCATGTTATCTAGATCACATTTATTCTATTATCAATTATTCTAGATAACATAAATTTAGTGGAATATTTAAAAAATATTGGTTTAATATTTAGTGAATATAATATAAATTTAATTAATAATAAAAAATGCAGTAATATTTATTTGATAAATAAAAAAGTCATTATTCCAGGGATGATAATTATTATTGAGGAATGGAAGACTGAGATTTTTAGTTAGGTTAGGAAATAATAAGTATTGAATATTATTTAATTCAATAGTATTAAATTTTAATTTTACGGTTTAGTGCATGTCACGAAATAAAAATAATATTATTATTATTTGACATGGTGTTTTCACTAGGATTAAATAAATAATTAATGGCACTTGTGAAATTATTTTATCTTAACCCCAATGATATATACACATATTTATGTAATTTTCTCATTATAAATATTCATTTATATGGGTTTTTTAGAAAAAAAATATCTAATTATCTAAATCCAATAAGATATCTCTTATATCATGACCCGTCCCTCGGGCTCGTGTCGTGAAATAACTCGTTCCTACCTCGCGAAGGACAGCGGTTAGTGACTAGTGCTGAAGGCATCAATCTTCATGTGGGTGGAATTAGCCTATGTGCATGTACGCATTGACACACAGCCTCATCCGAACACTGTAAAAGTAAACAGGCATGCAACTAAACAACCATTGAGTACAAGTACAGTTGAAATTCAAATGGGACAGAATACAAAACCAACATAAGAATAACGGGAATATAGGAATGTAAAAAAGGAAACATTGGATATCCATCTTCTGAAAACCCCACCAAGGGGGTAAGTACAGATTAGGTTCTGGAATCCATAGAAGTACTTCTCATCTTTCTAGTCTCACTAGGAACCACCGGGGCTGGGGCCACCATGTCCTCCATCATGGAGGCAGTCATCTGCACCAAACAAAACATGAGTGGGTGAAGTACGTGCTGGGGTGAGTAACTAAATACTCAGTAGGGACCACAAAATAACAATGAATGTCCATAATGAAATCCATAAGCAATCCATAAAGAATGATCACAATGCATGATCATGAAGCAAGATAGATCACCTTGGGTATAATTTAGTTTATAAAAGTAATACCACTACTCACATCATCAAACGCCATGGGATGCTAGACAAATCCTCCCCAATAAGTACAATAGGTATTATAGGTAACATATAATTCGCTTCCCACTAACCATATGACTGATGTGGTATGCAAAACTGATGATTATTGTCGGCATGCTAGGTCACACATAATCTGCTACCCACCATGTGCAAGTCAGGTCACACAGAAGCCGCTTCCAACCTATGGCCAAACTGAGGTACTCCTCCTGTCGAATATCATGGGTTTTTTAGGTCACACAGAAGCTGCTCCCCACTGTGGGCCTATCAGGTCACACAGAAGCTGCTTCCCACTGGTCCATAGTATCTAATCCATATAGGGTCACTCGTCAGCAGTCTTTAGCTAATAGTCAATTATAGGTTTTCCGCACGTAGAAATATTTATCTTGATAGAACTGATCCTCATTCCTTTTTTCAAATTTAAATTTCCATGAAATCATTTATAGATTATTCCAAAAGATCTTCCTCATTTTTAGTGTTCCAATTCATAAAAAGGCTCACCAATCATACACTTTGTTTTCAAGTAATGATATTTTTCTAAAAAGGGGCTGGTTGGGTCTGGGTCCGGGCCAACCCGATCATACCTAACTGACCCAACCTAGACTGGGGTCCATCAACCAGACATAGGTCTTCCGACCTGACCCAGAAGAAGCCATTCATGGGTCTGGAATGTTGGGCCACATGTCCGACCCGTCGGGGCATCCTGCGCCCAACCTGGTCCACTTTGTCGATATGCGGCTGGAAGGCACGTCCAGCTCCCTACTCGTGTCGTGGGTCATTGCAAGGTTGTTTCCTCCAACCAGAAGAATTATTCCTCTAGGGTCTCCACTACATGACTGACCATACTGGCCTACCGTACCTCGTACATGTCGTCAACTGACCACATGCTCTTGTGTACCACGGCTGCGAGCCAGTCCACCAATGAAGCCAAGGAGCTGCATCTCTGCCTACATCCATCAGCCTAGCCAATGGATATTCGTGTTGCACTATGGTCTATTATGGTTTCATTAGCCAAATCCATGGCACCATCATAATGGGTTTCCAACCACCCATGGCTACAAACATGGGCCCCCACTAGCTGGCTCCTCTGCGGAACACTGAGTCTACACCAGTGGTCTGTTCTTTGCACTGATTGCTCCACTAACCTTCATGGGGTATCAGAATCCCCGTGAAATCCTTTAATATTCCATTCCTCCCCTTTAAAATTCTCATCCATGAATAATTCACAAGTGGTGGGGCTCACGCCTTATTTTTGTCAACCCACTCTTTCCATGATAGAGTTTTAAAACTGGTGGAGGTTTGGTGATGATGTTCTATCAATGATAATCTAATACTAAATAGAAAACCCAAGAAACAACAACCTCACATAATAACAGATGATCTGTGAATCAAAACATTTTTGGACTGATTTGCATTCTCCATTTTAGAATTATAACTATAGAAAAAACAAAATAAATAAGCATCTACCTTGATCGACATTCATCATTGAAGCGCTCCTCCCTCTAGGGTTTAATTCCTAGGGTCCTCATCGTATGTTCTTCAAAGAATTCCTAGGGTTTAATTCACTACTCTTGAATGTGTTAGCTTAATAAAAGGAAACATATATCAACATTTCTGTTACACAGGGGCATTGTGTCGTTATGCTCCATTTATGACCATTATATAAAATCCATTAATGTACCTCATCTCATCACTATTGTTCCATCTTTCTCTACTCAATGGAAATAAAATGAAAAAATTACTTTTTATGTTATTTCATTATTTTCTGAAATTTATGAAAATTAAATAATTTTTCCGACCATCGCAGGTTGAAATTATGTTCTTTATAGGTGAAACCTGGCATTCTAAGTTCAATGGTGCCCTTAGATATTCGATCTGAGAATTGGATCCAAATATAGAAAACCCACTCATATATTTACCTAAAAGAACATAAAAAAGTTCATAATTCTATTTCGGGCTCTCTGGGACTCAGAATCTTGTGTCATCAAAGCGTGTGGTCTTGAAATAATTCCATAATATTTTAATATATATAAATATATAAGAAAATTACGGGACATTACAGTTTCCCCACCTAGGGATTTATGTCCCTGAAAACCAAAACATGGGCTAAACAATCAAATAGGGGTACTAAGCATAAATATGATCCTCTCACTACCATTTGATCTTTTGGAAATTCTTGTGCTACCACCGAACGCGAACTAGAGAAATCGACTATCCAGAAAAGTCCCAATCCTTTAAATCCTCTATCTACACTGAGAACTTTGTAAAATTTTCCTATTATTAATGTCCATCTCACCCCAGTCGATGACATTCGATGCATCATTCACATACCTCCTCATCTAAGACATGTGGAAAATATAATGCACCTGGTTAATCTATGGTGGAAGAGGTAGGTGGTATTACACCTATTCAACTCTTCTCTAAATCTATAAATGTATGATGAAGCTCGCATGTAGTTTGTCTCCCTAGCCAAATCTCCATAATCCCCATCTATGTGAGACCTGAAAGAACACATGGTGTCCCTCCTCAAACTCCAGGGGTCTCCAAATCCAGTCAACATACGATTTCTACCTACACTGTGCAGTCATCATCTACTCCTGGATGATCTATACCTTCTCAATTTTAGCTTCTATGAAATCTACACCCTTGAGTACCGACTCCCCTGGGTCTGTCTAGCAAAGAGATGATCTACATGGCTTCCCATTCAATGCCTCAAACGGTTTCATTCCACTGGTGGAGTGATATATATTATTGAATGAAAAATCCACTAGTGGTAGGTGTTCCTCCCAACGGAAGCCCAAACCATGGATTGCATGTATGAAGCATGTCCACTAGGGTCTGTATGGTCCACTATATCTGACCACATGGTTAAGGGTGAAGGTCGTTCTCAAGATCATCTGAGTTCTGAACATCACCTATAATCCCTTACACAACATGGATGCAAATCAAGCATCAAGGTCTGACATGATCATTGAAGTCTCCCAGTGAGGATACACTATCCCCTGGATGTAGAGGCATCCTATGTCCTCTATTAATCCCTTCTTCCATATGGGGATGAAGTGAGTTGACTTGGTTAGTCGTTCAATGGTCACCTTGATAGAATCGTGGGCCCTGGATGTGCATGGTAACCTCACCAAACTGTCAATGGAGGTACCATCACACATATATTCTAGTTCCTCAAGTTTTTGTGTCAAGACTACTGGGAATTGATGCTCATCTTTCACTTGCTGACATGTGAGGCATCATGAAACAAACATTGCCAACACTTATTTTATCCCTGGCCACCAGTACTGACGTCATAGTTCATGATATATTTTCTCCACACCAAGATGTACCACCAAAGGGGATGTATGAGACTCCCTAAACACTTCAATTTTCACAACGATACCGGTACTATGATGCTTCTTCTCAAAAGGATGATGTGCTCCCTACATATCTAAAATCCATCAAGAGACTTTCCTGAGGATATCTAAGCATGTCGGGCCTCATAGTTAATATCCACAAGTTTTACCTCAATGACTCGCTCTAAGATTGTGGGTTACATTCATTGACTAAAGGTAGGTTGTTGCATCATTATACATGAAATATTTTTTTTTCATGTCTAGCTGGTTCGTTTCCTAACATATCATCTATAAACCAGACCTCCTACTGAGTGCATCTGGAAACACATTCCCCGTCCCATTAGTATACACTATCTCAAAGTTATAATCCTAGAGGAACTATATCAATCGCAAATGTCTCAAGTTTACGTCTTTATCTGAGAAGATATACATGAGATTATTGTGGTCAGTGAAGATGGTAAATCGTTCACCCATCAAGTAGTTCTCCCATAACATTAAAGGGAAGAAAACTGTCGCTCAATCTAGTTCACGGGTCACATCGTCCTGATCCTGATTCCTAAAATTTGTAGATTCATTGGTGATCGTAGCTTTATCCTGCATCAAGATGCAACCCAGTCCAGTCCCTGATACATCACAAAAAACTACATACCCATCACATTCTTCTTTTAGCTTATAGAAACTCTTCTGGCACATCACCATCAGCATGAAGGTATTACACTTTTTTTGAAAAAACCTATATATGTGTTTCTACTCTATAAAAGTCAAGAACAACCCTTTGGTGTTTTTTCCCAACCCCAAAAACTCCACACCTCATTCACACTCAAGGGTGGCTCCTATGAAAGCATTACTTCTATCTTATTCGTATCCATTGCTACTCCAGCCTCTAAGATGACGTGTCCCATAATGTGGACGTCATGAATCCTGAACTCGCACATCAAGTGCTTAGTGTAAAGATGGTTCTCTCTGAGTGTATCCAGGACAATCCATTGGTGCTTATAATGATCCTCCTTAGATGCCGAGTACCCCAAAATGTCATCAATTAAGACCACCACAATACAATTGAGGTAAATCTAGAAGATCCTATTCATAAGTCCCATGAACACTGCTGGGGAAATTTCCATGCCAAAAAGAATCACCAGAAACTCATAGTGGTCATAACATCATATGATTTTTTTCTTCGGTACATCCTCATCCCATACCTAAATTTTTTGATAGCCTGATTTGAGTTTTATCTTCGAGAACCACCTCGCTCTCATCAGCTGATCAAATAGGTTTTCAATCATCGAAAGTAGAGACTTGTTCATTAAATTCACCTAGTTTAGGTATAATAAGTCCACACATAGCCTCAATCTCCCATCTCACATCTAGGGAAACAACAATGGGGCTTCCCAGGGTAAGATACTAGGCCGCACGAATCCCTTCTCTTGCATGTCCAATAATTATACCCTCAACTCACGTAGCTCTTTAGGAGCCATCTGATATTCCGGGGTTGATATTGGTATCGTATCGGGGTACATGTCGATGCTGATGTTTACCAACATGTGATAAGGATTCCCTATAACATCCTCACGAAATAAATACTCATACTCATCATTCAATACATGAATTCTTGGACTCCTCTTGTCCACTACATCGAGGGTGAGGCTAGCCAAATTGTGAGTGATCGGCTACACCCTCCTATTAGAAATTCTATTATGTTCTTCAAAAGTTCCCTTCTAATTGGTGATGGAAAACCTAGTCCCATCCTTCCGGACACAATGTACGTTGTGGCTAAAATAGTCTATATGAGAATGGACTGTAGATAACTAGCCCATACAGAAGATGACTTCATATGGGCTTGACACTATGACTAGGAGATCGCAGTCAAATCTCTCACCTTGTAGAGTGTCCTCACACATTTGGCACTAGAGTTTAATCATTGAATCCCCTCTTATAGGAGTCTCTAATATTAAGGATCAAGCTAACAACTTTACCTAAAACATTGAGCCTTGAAGAAGGTCTATGGAACAAATAGACTGACTTGAACATGTGCCTATAAGAAACATTGATAAAGAGGAGAAGACACAAATCAAACCTATAATCATCACTACAGCTCTGTTGTCCCATGCCACCATCGATTGAAGTTGGCCTTTCCCCGGTCCACCGCCACCCTGAGCCTGTGCTGGACCACCTGAGAGTGGTGGTGGTAGTACCTCGAACCATTGTCCAACTCCCAACGCTCGGCCTACTCCCTTTCCAGGTCTACTGCCTTACCGACCTCCCCATTCAAACCTCTACCTTAGCGGTCCATCGACCATCTACTAATCATCTATGTGGATAGTCAGTCAGTCATTAGCCATGTGTCCCTACCCACCACACATGAAGAAAAATCGGGTTCCCTGCTGACTTCCTCAACTATAGGAGCAACATACTTCCAACCCCAAGTCCTAGGGTCATCCCCTAAATGATCATTCTTAATATGGATCTTGTGTCTACTATCTTCCGGTCATGACTAAAGAATCTTCCTCCTATAGTATGATGGTGGATCCAGATATTGGTGCATACTCATCTACGAATCTTTCCATAAGAATGGCTCACTCTAGCACTCCAGCCTATGTGGGGATGCTAAGAGACAACATGGACGCCCTGATATCTCCTATGAGTCTCTAATCTTTGGGTTGCGACCTGTATAAAGGGACTTTTACCATGTTTGTGGAGTATCAAGAGAGGTTTATAAACATCAAAAAGTACTCAACCCCCAACAGGTTGCCCTACTGTTGGTGAAGCAACTCCTCTATGTGAACTGAGCTCAAGGTCATGAGGAATAACTCCTACATAAAAAGATGCCTGATTTCATCCCAAGAGAGGGCAGACTCATCATGTATCTTGATGGTCAAGATCAACCATCTTCATTTTGATCATTTCAGAAGGCTTATGGATAATATCTTGATATGATCGAGTAGTGTCATCACTAATCAGAAGACTCGTGTCACTACCTCCAGCCAGTTCTCAGCGACATGAGGATCTGTCTCTCCCCTAAACGTAGGAGGAATCTTCTTATGAAACTAATTATAGGCATTGATTCTACATATTTCATATTCCTATAACACTGAAAGTAACTTCTAATCAACTAGTGGTGAAACACAGGGGCACCACCCGACATGGTCAATGATAGAACTTGTCCCTGAACTGATACCACGTCGTTGGGTGGGATTTCTACACGATCAGGTATCGAAAGCATAAATGGATGTATTTTTGGATGAATCCTAAAATAGATCATGATCATCCATAGACAAATAATTATACCTAGTGATTATACACATACACAACAAGATCACAAGGACACACTTATGCAACTGGTTTTTTCATGTATAGAGCTGAAAAGAAGAATTTAGGGTCTGGGAGTGTGGATACATTTCTTTCCACAACAACAATGGACTCCCTGAATCTGAAAGTCGAACTATATAAATTCAACATTGTTCCCCAAAAAAATGACTCTCAGTCTTTGAGGTAGAACTGTCCACCTTTAATACCACTTTTTCAATACCCCCACCCCCACCCAGGGCCCGTTTTATGGACTACCCCAAGCCCGCCCACCAAAGTCAATGGGTTAGCGACTAGCAATGAATGTGACAACCTAAAAGAGGGAGGAATTAGCCTATGTACCTACACACAATCACACAAAACCATGTCCCAACACTAGAAAAGTAAACAAGCATGTCATTAAACAACCACTGAGTACACGTACAACTGAAATTCAAGTGGTCTAGAATACAAACCCAACAAAAGACAAACTGATAAATAGGAATGTAAAAAAAGAAACTCTAGATATCCAACCTCTAAAAACCACATCTGATGGATAAGTATAGATTAACTTCTGGAATCTGTAGAAGTGTGTTTTGGTTTACTGGTCTAAATTTGTACCATCATGTCCTGGGCAACTAATACCCCCGTCAAGGCGGCAATTGTGTACACCAGACACAACACATGAGAGAAAATCCCCGGTTGTGGTGAGTAAAAAAATACTCAATATGGACCCCAAAATAACAATAAATAACCACCATGAAATCCACTACCAAAACAAAATGAATGATCACTATTCTTGATCACAATATTAGACAGCTCACTTGTGGTATAATTTAATTTAGGAAAGTAAGACCATTATTCACATCATCGAACACCATGGGCTATAAGAGAACTCCTCTCAATGAGTATAGTGGTCCTTCCGGGTCACAAAAAACTTGCATCGCACTAACTATAGTAATGATGTGGTACTCATACATGATTAGTAGCATGGGTATGCTATTTTACACAGAATCCACTCCCTACTATGGGCATATTTGGTAACACAAAACCCGCTTCCCATCTATAGAGACCCTGAAGTACTCCTCCTGTCGAGTACTGTGGGTAATCTAGGTCACACAAATTCCACTCCCCATTATGTGGTTGATGAGTCACAAAGAAGCTACTTCTCACAATTCCATAGTATATGATCCACACAGGATTTCTCGTCAATAGTCATTTGGTCTCATCCAGCAGCAAGGCTTTTGCACGTAGCACACCTGATCTCGGGAGAACCACTTCTCACAACATTCATAAAATTTAAACATATATTAAATAATACATATATTATTCAAAAATATACCCAACATTTTGAGGGTTCCAATTCTATAAATAGCTCTTCAATCGGATGCCCAGTTTGCATGTTTTGGGTATTTTTCTAAAAGGCGGCTGGTTGGGTCTGGGTTCGGTCCAGCCCGATCGGACCAACCAGACCCAACCTAGCCCATGGTTTGCCAACCCAACTCGGATCCTCTATCCAATCCTGGACCCATCCCATCATGGGTCTATTCCATTGGGTCGCGGGTCCTACCCGCACCCTACCTGGTCTGCGAGGCCGTGACGCGGCTGCAAGCCGCGTTAGGATCCCTACTCACCCCACAGTTTTCCATGGGGATTTTTCCCTCAAAATAGGACAAATAGAGAATCTGGTATTGACAATACACAATAAACTGACTGTGGCCCATGGTTTTGGTCCTCTCAACCAATGTGGCCGAGGGATCGTGTCTCTGCCACTAGCCATCATCCCAGTTGGCAGTTATTCCTTCTATGACGCGACCCAACCCAGTCGTGATAGCTGACTTCGGTCGGGCATAACGGCGTGCCACAAACCAACTGTGGCCATCGCAATGGGCCTCCATTGAAACTGACATGATCCCCCACTAACCACCAGGTCTGTACGGGTGGTCCTTTCTTCGCACCGATTGAGCCTCTGACCTCCATTGCGTATCACCTTCCCAGTGATGGCCTTGAATCTGCCCTGCCACCCCTTTCAAATGCTCATCTATGAATAACACACAAGAGAAGGGGATTAGGCTTGGTTTGTGTCGATCTACACCCTATGTGTTATAGTTTTTAATCGATGGTAATTTTTTGGATGATGTTCTATTAACAATAATTTAATCTCAAATAGATACCCAATAAAACATCACCCTCCCACAATAACGGACGATTTGCAGTTCAACCTATTCATGGGTTGATCTGCATTATCCATTTTAGAATAAGAAAATTGGGAGAACTAAATCAAATAAAACCCTTCCTTGGTTGATTTTTTCATTGAAGATCTCTTCCCTCGAAAATTTAAGCTCTAATGGAATTCATCACTTCATGTTCCCATTCTTCATAAGGCATCGAAGTTGCTAGATATCCTGCCGGCATTCATCGTTCATCATTGGAGGGAGTTCTAATCACATGTTTGTTGGATAATCCCTATGGATTAATTCTCAAATCTTCTATGTGTTATATTAATAAAAGGAAACAAGTCCTAGCATTTCAGTTATGCTGTGACATTGAATCATCATGATAATTTATTTTTGAAACAATGTATCTGTAACGCTCCATTTACGAGCCCCTAAGTAGATTCTATTAATGTGCCTTATCCCCACACCGTAGCTCTATTTTCTACCTGTCAATGGTGAGAAAATACATAAATTAACTTTTTACTTTATTTTATTTGTTTTTCAAAAGATCACAAAATATCTTCTCCATACGTCCCTCATCGTCCGAAGTTAAGTCCATTATGGGTGATCACAACATTCCGAGTTCGAAAGTGCACTAATATTTTCAATCCGATCAATTGTTAAAAAGTTATACAAACCCACTCGCATTTTTAATTAAATGAATTTAGAAATATTTAACATTTCATTTCGTGCTCACCAGGCCTCCAAATCACGTGTCGTCAAAGAATATGGTCTTGAAATAATTCCATAATTTTTTTAAAACAATATACCAAATTTCCAAGACATTATGTATTCTCCAAGAGCAATCCTAATATTCGATATCAATCTTCCTCCATCATACCAAGGAGAACTCATTAGAAGCAATTATCGAAGCGAAGAAAGGTATATCATACCAACACAAGGATCTATTGTGCTAGAACCCAGAGATTCTTTTGTCGACATCAGGAGATTTAGGGAACAAGTATGGATCACCACTATATGTAATCTAAACTTGATTCTTATAACATAACTATGACGCATAATAGATTTGTTACCATATCCTTCAGTGAATAAATAATTCAATCAATGTAATTCTTATGTAATTAAATTAATTAAAAACACTTTGTAATGATCCTCTCTCTATTTCATTCATGATTCATGTTTTTTCTTATTTTATTTAATTATGTTGAAAAAAACATTTATCATCATGAAGATCTTGAATTGATCATAGAACATGAAAAAATGTTAGTCGTTTCCCATCTTACAATTCCTCTACGACCAGAACCTATAATCGGTATGAAAGTAGTCATATAATTATTTTGAATTACATAAATATAATTGGTGATTTAAATATATTATTTTAGTTTTTCAATTAAAGTTTAATCATTATTTCAATCAGAAACGTGAGATATGATACTTCCTCTTAATTTCTAATAGATCTAATAAAAAAGTACTTTAATGATTAAAATAAAATTGAGGAACTCATCCAGGTTTTCCAAGTATTCATTTCAGATACCACCAGAGTACACAACATGTAACTGGTGGTACACACCATCAACTTGGGTTCAATAAATTAGTAATTAATTCAAAAATTAATACAAACTGGGTGCATTGATGACATTTGATGCATTTATTACTTACAATGTATGTAGGTCAGTTCAGGGTGGTTCATGGTCAACTGATGTACATGACAATTAGCATATGTAGATGATGTGTAGTCCCTTTGAGTGATATAAGATCAGTGTATTCCATAAATGTCCTACCTGAATGGTGACCATGTATCTCAAAGATAACACACCGAGTAGTCCAAGATTCATGTCATGCCCTCCAATTTTCCTTGTAATGATTTACATAATGAGTCCTTAGCTGTGAACCTCACATAAATGGTGTGAGATGTATGGACCATGTAGAATGTATGTACACATTGTGTATTTACATCTAATTACATAGATTTAGAATTTAGTTATTTTACTTTGTAAACCAGGAGACAGGTTCTTCTGTGTAGTCATTAAGATGATAGCACACGCCATGTGATGAGTTTCAATATTTAAATATAAAAGGTATCATTAATATATGTGTAATGTTCAAATACAAATATCATGTATAAATCATAATATAGTTGTTACACATTATGAATTGAAGCATAACATATAACTGAAAAATCATTTAATTTAGGTAATCATTAATTTTATACTACATGTCATTATAATATGTGATATATCATATATTACATTTGTTAAAAGATTAAATAGTTTATGAGTAAAATATAATTTAGCTAGAATCGGATGGGTATTAACGGTGTTTCCCCCATGTTATATTTATATACTTAGAAAATTTTAAATAAATTTGTTTACTTTTTTAAAAATTAAAATTTACGGGAATCACCAGGAAATTTTGATGATAATTGAGATAAAATAATTGATCAAATAATGTAAAAACATAATCGATTAAAGCATGACTTTTATGAAATAAGTATGATTAAGAATTGGATGCATGTTTTGTTAAATGTGTAATTAAGTTAATGCATGTGGTTATTCATTGGAAAATTCAAGAACATTCTATGATTGTTTTTTCCATTTAATTTTTTATTAATTTAAATTTTTGGATTGTGTTCCTTGACTACACTCATTATATTGGGAATGTGTTCCCCTGGTTTATTTTATGTAAACATTTTCCCCTTAGCATATTGGGGGTAAAATATTATATAATGGAAGGAGCTCCCTAGTTGGTGGAGGTGTTTCAAGTTAAGATTTGAGGTGAAACCATTCCAAGAGGGATACATTAGTGGATAGGTGGAAAGCTATAACATGAACCTTAAATGGTTCAAGGTCATTTCCATAGTCATTAATAAACTTATAGATAATCTAAAAACTAGTAAAATCCCATGATCATACTAGTTTGTTAAATTATTTTTATTCGTTGAATGGTTATTTAATTATGGAATTTTTATCACAATCACAAAAAATAATGATATTAATGATAATGTAAGATAGAACTAAAATAAATTTTATTATGAATACATATTATTTGTCACATGGTTAATCATTTATGTAAATCCACTTAATATTAACAAGAATTTAAAAAATGAATTAATTGGAAATTTAATAATAATGGACAAAATGTCTCACTTATATATATATTATGTCGGTATAGAATTAAACTAATTTAGTTAAAATCAAACATTAGATTAAAATTATTGACTAGGAAAAGTTTATGTGCCTTCAATTAAAGAGGAATTATATCATTATGATTTGGGTTGACATAACATAGTTCACATCAAGGGTCAAATGTAAAAGCGAGACTTGGTTTAACAAAGATGACATGGTTGAGGAAATGTAAATTAAGGAATTTAGGATTTGGGATTCAACTAAATGAGTTGAAAAGGTTCTTATGTGTAATAACATATAATGAAAGGTAATTATATGCTCTAAGAGAACCTTTTTAGTTATTATGGAAAATGAGGCATGTGATGAAGAGATAGATCTCTATTAGAAACATATGAATGATGATTTTTCTATTTAGTGCTTCATGTTATCATCCATGACCAATGAGGTTTTGAAGAAACATGAGGACAAGGATTAATATAGCATGATTTATAAATTTTCATATCTCTACCAAGAGAAGATGATACAAGAGAGGTATAACATCTCTAATGCATTGTCTGCAACTAAAAATGGAGTGTCTATAGTAGTTCATCCTCATGTATTCAAACTTATTGGCTAAGTTAAAAGTTTATACATCATAAGTATTAAATTCCAGGATGAGTAGAAAACATATATCAAACTTTCACCACTTATCAAGACCATATTTAGTTTTATTATCAATCACAATATGATGAATAATGAGAAGAGTCTCTCAAAAATTCATAATTTTCTTCTCCAAGTGGATAAGTATAATGGTAGTGATAAAACCATGGTCCTTTTTGTGAATTATAAAAGGGAGATCAAGGAAAAGTGTCCCAAAACATATAAAATGAAAAAAATACTAAGCATCTTCCTTATAGAAAAATAATATCCATAGGTAAGGAATGGAAATGGAAGTAGTTTTTTTTCTTGTGGCAAGTCAGGCCACTAGAAGAGGAACTTCAACTAGAAGTAAGGGTATGGTAAAGGTTTGCTCATTATTGAGTGTAATCATTCTATGTCTACAAATTGGTTATCAGATAAAAATTTGGTGGTAAAATCTATATAAAAAATCCACAAACATGTTGATCCTAAAATATTTATATAAGAGAGGTGGATCTGTGAGCTACAAATGGAGTAAAGATGGTTGCCCTGGCCGTTGGTGACTACCACCATTCATTTCCTACGTGAAGGATTTTTATTTCAAAACATTATTATTAGATACCTACTATTCGCAATAACATTCTTTACATATCATTACTATATTAATATTGGTTTCTTCTGATATTTATAATTAATTCTGTTTCATTTATAAGTAAAACATATGATATGGTCTGGAATGTTTAAAAAAGGTCTTTGGGTACTAGATTATGGAAATTATGTGTTGTAAATTGATAACAAATAATTTTGTCATGACTCATATAACACCCAGTTATTTCATCACTGTCTTTGTCTTGTAAATGAGAAGTTTTTGATAAAGATCTATCAATATGTTTATTTAGAATCTTCACATATAAAACATCATGAAAGATGGAATGATTGTTTACAAGGAAAAATGAACAAACATCCAGTTTATGGATATGGTGTTAGGGTTAAAGATCTTATAGGTTTGGTATAAACTTATGTGTTTATACCAACTCTAGTAAAATCTAGAGGTGTATATTTTTACTTCATAACATTTACTAATGACGTGAGTAGATATACCTATATCTACTTGATGTGGAATTAGTCCAACTATTTTGGGAAATTCAAGGAATTCAAGAATGAGGTAGAAAATAAAATTAGTAACAATATAAAGAATATTCAATAAAATAGAATTGGTGAATACATTAACCAATTTATTTTTGACATTTTTTTGGTGTTTGTGATTCTTCCTCAACTCACTACACATTGCACACAATAGTGGAAAGATATTAGTGAAAGGAGGAACGCTACCTTGTTAGGCTAGGTAAGGTCGATGATTAGTCGCGATGAGATTCCATTATCCTTTTGGAGTTAAAAATTTTAAATTTTTACATACACATAGAATTGAGTACCAAAATAAGTAGAAAATGGAATTCCCTTCAAGTTATGAAGTTGAAGGAAACCCGTTTACCATACATGTGTCTGGGGTTTCGAGGCGTTTCTTAAGGCATTCTCCAGAAATAACTTGTGGGCTCAAAGAGTATCTTTCTAGCGTATCCAAAAAAGACAAAGGGATAATACTAGTACAAACCTTCATATATTAAGGATACTATCATAAGAAAATAGATATTTATCGAGATGTAGAACATCCTCAGGAAGGATAGTCAATGAAAGATTGACTTCGATGAAGTTGACGATCATGATACACAATAGTTGGTATATGAATAGATTCCATAGATCCCCATGGAATAAGTGGATCCTAGAATACATATAAAACATAAGAGTGTACGAGAGGTAAGAGAACGAGAGAGATATGGTTTCTTATTCACCGAGGAGGGTGACTCATTATTTGTTGAAAATGATGAACCAATATCCTACAAGGAGGCAGTGGAATGATTATATGATACAGGATGGAAAGAAGCCTGAAATTTTGAAATGGATTACATATACCAAGACAATGTTTGGATTTTGGTTGGGGGACATTTTATATAAAGCATATTTGATGAAAATGTGTATTATGAAGAAACATGAAAAAGAAGGTAAATTAAAAACCAATAAATCAAGGTTTGTTGTTGAAGGGTTTAAAAAACATCAAATAATTGACTGTGATGAAACATTTTTTACGTTTTCCTTATTTTAATCCATCAAAATTATATATTATATTGAATCTCAGCATGACTATGAGATTTGGTATATTGATTTCAAAATTAAATTCTTTAAAGGAAATCATCCAGAATATTTCCATAAAACACAACTAGAATGATTTATGACTCTTGTTGATGCCTTGAATATTATCATGTTGTAGAGATAATTTTATGGATTGAAGCAAGAATTAAGGTCAAGGAACATTAGAATTTAAGAATCCATAAAATAATATGGTTTAATTAATTATTAATGTGATCCTTGTGTTTATAATAGGTTTAGTGGAAATGAGGTCATTATCGCGGTAGTATATGTTGATGAAATATTACTTGATTTAAATGACATACCAATATTATAGAAAGTTAAGGACTTGTTAAGCAAGTGTTTCTCCATGAACGACATAGGTTAACCATTTTATATATTATGGATCATGATCATTCATGATAGATCACAATGGTTTCATTAACTATGTCAAAGTACAGATGTTGACCCAATATTAAATAGATTTTGTATGGAACAATATAATAAGTTATTGGTTCTAATTTCATGTTGTTTATAACTTTATAAGAGAATGTGTCCTTAAACACAACATGAGAATGATAGAATGACTAATATCACACACGTTTTGACGATAAGTTTAATCATTATTATTTGTTATTTAATATAATTTATGTTTCATATGGATTGAGCATGGTAGGAAGATATCAAGATGGTCCAAGAGAACAACATTGGACTACTATTAATGATATCTTTATGTATCTTATAAGAACATATGTTATGTTCCTTGATTTTGGAGGAGATGAGGATCTAATCATTAGGAATAATATTGATTATAGATTTTAGATAGATCATAATGATTTAAATTCATAGTTAAGAAATTTTGTCTATCTCAATGGATGATATATGAGATAAAACGGTTCAAAGAATTCAGTTTTCGATGATTCTACAATGGTGTATGAGTATGTATCTAATTATAATGAATCCACGGAATCTTTTTTTATTCAGAACATTTTCCAAGATATTGATGTCGTACCTAGTCGTAGAGACCCTATCAACTGTATTGTGATAATACTGCAGTTCCCACTCTTAAATAATAGAAATGGCCACACCAAAGGACATAACACATACTCTAGAAGTATTACAACTTTAACGAAATTTTATCAAAGTGTTTATGTGGTAGTGAGTAGAGTAACCATGAAAAATACCATGGAAGACCCCTTTACTATTGACCTATCTCAACATAAACATGAGTATCATGTGAGAGCAACTAGACATAAGGTTTTTCGTAGTTGGGTCTAGTGAAAGTGGGAGTTTGTTGGATTTGACGTTGTAGAACCATCATTTGTGAACATTTTGATAAGTTGTATTAATAGTATTGAATATTAATAAAATAATTATCACATCATGACTATTCTTATGCCTAAAATAGTATGTTATAATATCCCAAAAGTATATGTTTCACTAAAAGGTCATATAAGATCCCCTCTATGATGAGAACCTAGAAGTGCTACAACACTATACTTAAATATATGTTATATAGAAGGATCATATCATTTAAGAGGCTCAAATGATACAGTATATAAGGGGTGGATACACATACGTTTGTTATGAAACTTCTCATTGTGTATTCCCTTAGTAATATCTAGTAGGATATTATGAGAATGAGACATATCAGTTGGAAATATGTAGTTATATTAGTCATTTTATGTTCTTGTTTGTAGAAATGTGTATTGGTCCTTATACTTTGAGATTATTTTTAACCATTATTTTTAGTCACATACATTTATATATTGAAGAAAACTATGATGAAAAATGGTCACGGTGATGTAGGATATTTTGGTTTCATCGAGAATATTATTACATTAATAAATAAATGAAATAAAGTATTTGTTCCTTCAATTCATTAATAGAAGACTATATCTCAGTAACATTGATGGAAATAATATAACCTAAATAAATCAATTCCCATGGTGTTCTATAGACATGTTTTATTTCCAAAATGTCAAAGAAATAGACATTGAAGACTTATGTTGATGGAACCAGCCTGCAAACTTCTTGATTTCAGATATATTGATAAAGGGATTACATTGCACAATATATCTCTGTATGAGGTATTTTTTCATTGCTACATTAAATTCATTCTCTATGGGTGCCTTAGCGTTCTTTAAGACGCTAACCATGTACATTAGGATGCTTCAGCCAATGCCACTAAGAAAGAGACCTATAGGGTCACACATTACGTGTATCAATAATATTAGTTAAATAATATAATATTTTTTATTATTTAAAAATACGAATAAATATTATGACAAAATATGGTTTAATAATTACTTTTGTTTTCTTGATCACATTTATTATATCACCAGTTATTTGGGTGATATAATATGTGCTGAATATTTAAAAAATAATTATTTTCTATCTAGTGAATATAACAATTATTTATTTATTGGTTAATAATGATGTACTATTTATTAAATAATTAAAGATTTATTATTCAAGGACTGATAAATGTTACGGAGGAATGAAAGACTGGGATTTTGGGTCAAGTAAGAATATAATATATATATAATAATATTTCATTAAATTATTTTTAGTTTTATATTTAATCTTAAGCGCATTCCATGAAATAATAATAGTAATATTATTATTGTACATGGTGTTTTATCTTGTATTAAATAAATATATAAGGAAAATTTTGAAATTATTTTATTTTAACCCTAGTGATACATAACCCATTTATGTTATATAATCATTTGAAAAATTAATTTTTTTGGTTATGAACAGAAAAATTGGAGAATTATCTCAATCCCTTGAGATCCCTCTTCTATAAGATCCCTTCAAAAAATGGAGAGTGATCTTCCTCAATGATATAATGTAAAATCCTTTGGAATAAATTCTAGTAGCGATCAGATCTAAATGAAGCAAGTGAAAGGATCTATCATGCTAGAACCTTCATATTTTTTTGGAGATGTATTAAGATTCGTGTAACACATGTAGATCACCATTGGAGGGAATATTCCTTTGATTCTAATAAGGAAATGACTGTTCATCATTGATCTATGTCCGGATCTATCAATAAAGAAACAATTCCATCAAGGAAATTGTTATTTACTTAAATTAATTATCCAAAATATGTTATGATCCTCTCTCTCTAGTTCTGGTGTGATTCATGATTTATTTCTTATTTGATTAAATATCATTGAACACAACGTTTATGGTCATGTAGACTTCAGATTGATCATTAAACCACGAAAAATGAAATTTTGGGCGCTTCTAATTGAACACTTACATTGTGCCCGAAACCTAAATTCTCATCAAGAAGTTTTAATTACATGTTTCAATAACCTATATCTTTGATGTATCAGCTAATTAAATTCCTAAAATGAATTCAATAATAATACAATCATGGTATATGATAAAATGAAGTAGTTTTAAACCACTAAAAGTGCTTGAGATATCATCTTTTTTTAATTCGTGAGAGTGGAGTACATTCAAGACTTATTTAAAATTTTCGTATTATTTATGACATAATTGTTGTCTATTACCCATTAAAAATCATATTACAGATACCTAGGAATGATTTACCACTAACGGGGGGGGGTGAATCAGTGGTTTATTTTTATGAATTTATTTTTTTAATGAAATCTATTGATATTATTAAGGTTCTTGATCCACCGAGTGATATAAATTAATAACACATCATTTGAATTTTTAATAATTGAGAGATAGAAATCAAAAAAATTTTAAGTTTCCCAAAATTCATTCTCATTAATTAAATCAGTTACCCCTTATTCAATATTCTTATCTATCAAACATGTGATTAAGATTAATCTTGATTCCATTAAAGAACATTATCATTGCTTACAATAACTATTAATTTTCCTCTCTTACACTCAACTCAAACTAAGAGACTTATTTATTTCATCTCCAACCAAATAACTTCTCGTTGTCCTAAATCCAACGAAGGGAATTATTACATTCTAATCTAACTAAAAGAAATACTAGGCTCTAAGATCTATCTAGGTAAGTTATCCCATTATATAGGGTTGATACACAATAATATAATCTCTCAATCATCCTTCATGAGCTTGAAGGACCTGACTTCCTTTTGTACATATTCAAGTACATTTTTAGATTTGTAGTAATTCTCAATTTTATGCGATTTATTGTGGATAATTGTTTCCTTAGTGTCATATATACTCCTAAAATTATCTATTTAGATGATTTCCCATCCTCACTTAATGTGTTCATGTTATGCACAAAAATACCTTATTTGTTATTTAATTCAAAAATAATACATTCACAATGACAATATAGCTTCACTATTAAATTATAAATTCAATTATATAACTTGTACTTTATGAATTCATTTCAATGGGTTCTCTAATTAAAGAACCCTATAAATTCACATATTAATATTATACTTATTTTATATTCTATTATTCATGTTTTTTTATTTTTTTTGTCACTCCATGTGTGTTCAAGAAATCATATCTTCTTGATGTCTCACATTCATGTTGATGATATTCTCCCTTATTCCTGCAGACACATCATTTGGAACAATATTAGACACATTTTATATCATACAACCTCTTCTACAATATTACATCCTTCCCATTATTGTGTTTTGAGATATTCCACTTTTCAATTCATTAAAGTGTAGTAGATTCATAGCGATTCTCACTAAAAAATATTTTTGTAAACAATTTCCTTCATGTAACATAGTGAAGCTGCATTAACATGTTAGTGGAATAAGTTCTACATGAAACTTTTGTTTAAGTGTTTCATGAGTCGCGGGGATATAGATTCTATTCTTCTCTATAGAAGAAATGTGGTTCACTGGTTTCTTCTTCAATAAATAGAAGGTTTTATGGTGCTTTGTT
The DNA here is from genome assembly GCA_963277665.1 of Viscum album. Classification (NCBI taxonomy): domain Eukaryota; kingdom Viridiplantae; phylum Streptophyta; class Magnoliopsida; order Santalales; family Viscaceae; genus Viscum; species Viscum album. The sequence continues at coordinate 2,106,559,903 of OY728165.1, forward strand.
TTTATGGAAAACGAAGAAACATCCTCAATATATTGGAAACCACCCCAACTTAGACACAGAACATAGTATATTTAGGTGGGAATTAATTTCCATGCACCAACTAAACCTCTTCATTTCACGACACGTTAGTTTTTTGAGAAATATTCTCTTTCAAGGCCTATTTCAAGTCACCTAGCTGCTTTGGGTTTATTAAATATTCACCATGTTTTTTAGATATTTTTGCAATGGAACCTCCATCAATGACTCAATCAAATGTGATAATGATCATATTCTCTATAATTTCTAGACACCAGAAATCTTTCCTGAATATGAATTGCATGAACAGCCTCCTTCAACTAGATTTTCATTTTTCAAAGTCAACTTCTTTGAATATCTATATACATGAAAGGAATTGATTTTATGCATGGAGTTTTCCAAAATCACAACCTCATTATCCTAGACTAAGAACAACCATGGAAACCTCATATATGATCTTTATTGATTCATAAATGTAAGTTAGTTCAACAAAAATATTTAGCATTTGGTGGTTGAAGAAGACCACTTAGGATTATAGGAAATCTCAAATTACATGGATCTGATATCTATGATATATCCATGTATTTTTAATGATAGGTGAATAATACTCTACAATCTCCTAGTACATGATTATTTCAACCAATGTTGAGTGAGTATTTATAAATCATTTCATGTTTCTCACCTGGAGAGCTACCAATGGGGTTTAGATCCTTCAACACCTCACAGACTCCAGATTTTTGGTCTATGATTACTTTTGCTAGCCCGTATACACACTGTCACCCATTTTTATTTAGGTAGGACTAATTCATCTCACATTATACCTACTCACCCAATGGGTTTTTAACATTACATTAATTCTATACTAACTATCTTTTTTATCTACCATGAATGGTTGAGCATTATCACTTAATGAAGGTCTATGCTGGCATGGATTGTTGGCTTTGTTGTCCATGTTATTTAGGAAAACTCCAATCAAATGAGTTATTAAAATCTTCCATATATTCACCATACAATTCTAAACAAAAATTTACAACCCAAAATTTTAAAAATGCTCCATGAAATCAATTTTTTTACATGGTATTAAAAATATTTAATTTCCTCAGCTTGCTACATCTATTGAGTCTTGTATATTGACACATGTCTTGGAAATTATGACCACTTCAATAATAATTTAATTTATTAAGTTAATTTATCATCAGTGATATATAATTCCATCAAAATAAAGACATTAATATTTTTTAAGCATCACCACTTAATCTTACCTCACTAAATACATATTGAAATATCATTGAAAAAAAATCTAATAGTGGGCCCAAAAAACATGTCATCATGTATTTTGTTAATACATACTTGTTTTTGAATCCCGATACTCGTTAATAATATTTTTATTTACAAAAAGAAATTATCAAAACAAAAATTGGAATATCCCATGACATATACTATAGGTAGAAATCCTACTAGTGGATTTACTCTCATAACCACCTCTATTGGAGATTACCAAGTGTGAACATCCATATAGAAAGTATCAATATATTAAAATATATAACAACTAGTAACTAAATAAAATTTATTCCCCATATGATATATTTTATCTAGACATGGAATATATAGTTATGAATATCATCATAAAACATCAATGTTCTCACAATAGTGTGGAACTACTTTTCCATTTCAATTTCATTGACACTGCTTGGATGTTTTCATATTATTTTTATATTGATGAAGACACATCATGTAATAAAATATTTAGAAAAATTAAGTTCATTAGAATATAACGGTAATAATAATATAATAGTATTTTTTATTTGAATATAGATCCAATAGACTCCCACTTTCACTAAATCCAATAATTAATTAAATTTAGTATGGTATACCTAGAAAGGTATTCATTATTCTTCTAAGATAATGAATTGTTCAATACGCTACAGGAAAAAATGATTCTTGTGACGGGGTATTTGTGACGGGTCTTATTCCCATCGCAACAACTCCGATGAAAAGGGTTTTTGTGACAGAAATATAGATCCCATCTCAATTCCAATGGCACGGTTTCTGCGCCAAAACGCAGGAAGGATATTTGTGACGGGTAGAAGGTTGCCCGTCGCAAGTACCCGGCGGTGGTAAATCATATTTGCGATGGGGAAATTTCCCCGTCGAAAAAAAACATTCACCCGGTATTATTTACGATGGGCCCCGTCGCCAATACCGGCCGCTGTAACGCCTATTTGCGACGGTCACCTACAACCCGTTGCAAAATACCCTGTGGTCGTAAATATGTTTTTGCAACGGGAATATTTACCCATCGCAACAGATAATCCAATGGAAGGTATTTCCAACGGGTCCTGTTGCGAATACAGGTGACAGTAAATAAAAATTTGCGATGGGGATATCCTCCTATCGCAATTACCGGTGGCGGTAAATAGTAATTTGCGACGGGGATATCCATCTATCACTATTGGTGTGGAATTTGAGACGGGCTCGTCGCAAGAACCCATTTACCCGCCGCCTGTAATTAATGTGGGCGAAGGTAATTGCGACAGACCCCGTCACGAATACGGGCGGCGGTAAATAAATATTTGCGATGGGGATAACCGCCCTTCGCTAATGGTGGCTATTTGGGACGGGCCCGTCGGAAAAGTCCTTTTACCCGCCGCCTGTATTTAATGTGGGTGAAGGCATTTGAGGCGGTATCCCGTTTCAATACCTCATATTTGCGATGGTCACCCATCGCAAATATGACCGTCACAAATAATCTAACCTATATATACACCCCATCCGTTTTTTTCCATAACAATCAGATCTTTATTCTTATCTCTCTCTAATTTTCAGTTATGTGTAGAATTTTTTTTTATTTTAATTTTTTCTTTCGAGAAGAGGAAGGTAGAATTTAGAAGGTGCATATTACTTAAGGTATTTATATTTCTTTTAACTGTTAAATTATTTTTAATTTTTAATTGTTAATTTTATTTTTAATTATTAATTTTATTTTTTTAATAGAATGTTTAGCTATATTGTACAATTAGTTTATGTGATTGTACCAAATAATCCTTGTCTGGGTACGAACAAGTAGAGGCGGCTCTGGCACAGATGTACCTTGGAGTGAAAACTCTAACAAGGTGTTTTGAGCTTGACTCGGGTTAACCTGGTACACGACAACGGGCCTTGCTGCACTCTTGGTTCAACACTTGCGGGGGATGTTTTGGTAATAATTAGAAATACATATATAATTATCAAATAATTAAGATATAATTATATTTAATTAAAATAATTTTCAAATAATTCGGAAATAATTAGATTTAATTGGTTAGAAATAATTATTAAACAATTAAAATAATTAGGAAACACTTAAAATAATTAGGAAACAATTAGATTTAATTAGGAAAAAACTAGATTTAATTGGGAAATAATTATATTTAATTACAAAAACAATTATATTTAATTAGGAAACAATTATATTTAATTAGGAAAAATTAGCATAATTAGGAAACAATTAGATTTAATTAGGAAAAAATTAGATTTAATTAGAAAATAATTAGATTTAATTAGGAAACAATTAGTATAATTAGGAAACGTGATTGACCGCTCATATACCTCAATTTTCTTTTCATTTCTGTGTTGAGGCTTGACAAGAAACTTCTACCTCCAAATGTAATATCTATTTTTACTGTCAAAATTATAAACCTCCTCGCCAAATATAGAGGTGAGGAGGTTGATAATTTTGGCAGTAAAAGCACATATTATATGTGGAGGCAGAAGTTTCCTGTCAACCTCAACACACAAATGAAAAGAAAATTGAGGTAGATGAGCGGTCAATTATGTTTGTTTTTCTGTTCATTGATTGATTAACCACCCGACATATATGCATATCTTCGTATTTCTAATTAATAACATAATTAATAACATAATTAGTAACATAATTAGTAACATAAATAGTAACATAATATAAAGTATTATATTACTCTAATATTAATAGTTAAATAATATTTATAATATAATTATTTTAATATTATATGTTTAATATTTATAAAAAAATATTAATATTATTAAAATTGTAAAAAATTTATAAAATATTACAATTATCAATATTTTCAACAAGTTTTTCTTTATTCTTAACACTTCAAATCTTAAAAGGTCTCCAATTTTTAGGTAATGCCTAATAAAAAGTTTGTGTCAACCGTGTCCAATGTAAACTCTATAATTGTTCTTGCTTGGTTGATCACCTCGCAAGTAGCATTATAATATGACAATAGATGGCTTAGAAGAACGTCGGCAAACATATTTTGCGTACTGGTTTCAAAAACTGGTAACATACATTCTTTTTTGGTTTTACATATAAAATCAATTTATTACTTGTAATAGTGATAAATGTTTTACAAATTTTCTTGTATCTGTAAATGCTGATAATATTGATAGTCGATTGCATATTTTGAGTAGCCCACCACCCAAAATGGGTAAATCTTATAATGCATATGTGGTGAATGGTTATCACATTCATACATGTGCATATGGGGAATCAAAGAAAACAATGAATAGTGCTGTTTGTTTGAAGAGATCACATCATAGAGATATTGAAGATGACTTTTACGGCATGCTTGAAGAAAAATTATTGAACTGTGTTATTTGGGATAGAATTACGTAACAATGTTTAAATGTCGATGGCTGGATACTGAGAGAGGCTTGTGTATTCATCCGACTCATGGAATTGTTTATATTAAACATAAAATTATTCTTGTAGTAAATGAACCATTTTTATTGGCTCATCAGCCACATCCAATTTATTATGTAAAATACTATGCTACTACAAAAGAGTTGGATGATTGGTGGAGTATAATAAAAGTTACATCTCGAGAAAATCAGTTTACTTAAACTGAATTTGGTTCCACTAAAGTGAAAGGAAATGAAATTTTGCAGGACACTCCTCAAAACACATCTTTTTCACAAAGAGACATGAATATTGAGGATGACACCCCACATTTAAGGGTCGATGGTGACGCTGTTGTCAATGATGTTACAACTGAATTTGAAATGAAAAGAGATGATGACTGTGAAACTAATTTCGAAATTGATGATGTTGATGAGGAAGATGAAGACATTGACATTGACAACTATGAAGATGATGATGAATATGAACATTGACATGGTAAAATGATGGTTTGAATCATAACAAATATATATACCTATGCATAATAGTTATTTTCAACTATTTTCTAATAACAATCATTTAATGTTTCAGATGGACTCGGAAACATTTCGTTAGTTTCATGAGGCTGATCTACCTATGGATGATGAGGTTCTTGAGTCATCTTACCCTTAGGTTGTTGGCACTATAGGGAGCACTCAGAGGGGGCATGGTCTTTCCAGAATGATGATTCCATAACCTATCCCGGATCGACGTCCACCTCTTGGATTCGATGCGCACACGCGGTGGTATGGTAACCTGTGTATTTTAGTTATATTTCATTATAATTTCTTAATATTATAATTGTTTGATTATTTGTTATTTTTCCATAGTTTTATGCATATAGCTATTGGACTGGGGAGCACTATCTTTCACAATTATTTTTCTCAGCCCTGGCTCACATGGGATCAGATTCCCGCTGATGTGCAGGCCGCCATGTTTGATCATTGGCTGGTACGTAATTAAATATTATTTATTTTGAAATTTAATTCATTAATAACTTTATATTAGGGTTTATGGTATCCCATCGACGAGAGCATGCGTGCCACTATCCACGCGACATGGGTGGTGTCTATGTGTGACCGTTTCCGTCAATTTTTGCATAATTTGAGAAAGACGGCTATGAAGAAAGCCAGAGTGATAGAATTTGATGAATCCTGTAGAGCCCACCAACCAGAGTACATTTCATTTCACGTTTGGGATGGATTATGTACACACTGGTTGGGTGGTGGGTTTTATAAGAGATCTGCATTGGGTCGACAGAATCGGGGGAGACATGAAGTGACGCATCGAGCCGGTAGTCGTATATTCAGTGCGCATAAAGAGCGTCTGGTAAGTACTTTTTTCTAATATTTAATAAAACTTTAAATATAAACAGTTTATTTTATATTCAAATAGGAATCCGAGGAGCCCGATATTTCAGCGTACGTCATTTATCGGAGGATGTACACTGACCCGGCTACTAGAGAGATTAGAGGTAACCGCTAGCATCAGATTGTGGTCAGTATTATTTTCTTTTCAGTTTGCAAATTAAATGCATATAACATTTTCATTATTTTAATTTCTAATTGAAACTTAATGAGTCATATGAGGCTATGACCTCTCATACACAGGCTGAGAGTCAAGACGAGACGGGTGATCAGACTAGTGCCCAACATTTTGATGAGACGACATGGATGCAGGAGACCCAATATGGCTTCGAAAAGGGCCGACTAGTTGGTATTAGCACTCATTTGACTCCTGTAGCTTATTATGGTAGTGCTGCGATATCGGCATCCAGCTCGAGAGGGGCTCGTGGAGAGACATTATCTTCTGCTTCAAAGTATTAGGAGCAACTGCGTGCTCAGAGTCAGCTTATAGAGGATTTGCGTCAGGTGCAGTAGTAGATGCATCAACATCACGATGAGGAGATGGGCCGATGGCAGCAGCAGATGTGTCAGCAGCAGGATGAGGAGAGACGTCGATATGAGGAGCAACATCCGGAGTATATAGAGTATATGCGTCGTCTGACTCATAGTTTAGGGATGGAGTTTCCCCCACCACCTCCTCCAGGTCCTCCAGGTCCTCCAGATTATCCACCCCCAGTGATTTTTTAGATGTAATAAACATTTGAGTTCATATTTTATTGTCATATTAACTATTTAGAATTCCTCTTTCATATTGGTATGAATATAACATGATTTAATTTGTTTTTATTTTTTTAATACATTATTACTTATTAGTATTATTTTTAATGTTTTCTTATATTAGTAATATTACTTTTAATATTTTATATTTAATTTTAATATTGAGAATTTTATAATTTTATAATTTTATTAATATTAATAATATTAACATTATTTTTTCATAAATATGTATGTTTATTTTAATAATAATATTGTTATATTAGTTTTTTATATTAATATTATTAGTACTATTAATATTATTTTTTATATTAATATTTCATAATATATAATATTATATTATTTATATTCATATTATTATTATTTTTTGATATTAATATTTTATAATTATATTATATATATATTTTATAATTAATATTTTAATAATATAATTTATTTATATTATTATTATTATTATTATTATATAGATAGATTAATAATAATAATATTATATTAATTTTTATATTATTAATATTAGTATTATTATATTATATTATATTATATTATTTAAATTCATATTATTGTTATTTTATATTAATATTTCATAATTATATTTTATATATTTTTTATTTATATAATAATATTATAATTTTTTTATATTATTAATATTATTATTATTTTTATATAATGTTATATGATTTGTATTAATTACTTTATTTATTTTATTTTTTTTAAATATTTGAGACGGGTACATTTGCGACGGGAATTACCGTCGTAATTGTTTTTTATAGTACCATTTGTAACATGACGAATACCCGTCGGGAAAACCATTCTGCGACAGTCTTTCACAAATACCTTTGTCGTAAGTATTTTTTTAAATCTCGCATTTGCGATAGGATTCTGACCCTTCGCAACTAATATATCTGCGATGGCCCGTCGCAAATACCTTTTTTATAATTAAATGAAAACCTATTTGTGACTGGGGACAAATACCGTCACAAATAATATTTTTGCGATGGGACCGCCGCAAAAACACTTATTTGTGACGCCATTTTCGGGAACGGGCGATTTGCGACGGAGCCCTGTCACAAAAGACCTTTTGTGACGGGATCCCGTCGCAAATCACCCATCGTAAATATTCAGTTTTAGTATAGTGATTGGCCCACCATGTTTCCTTCCATAGGTACAATTCTTACTAAGGAATAAACCCTTTGGGAAAATTCCATTCACATGTGACACTAGAAAAGTAATACCTTTAACCATTGATATCGTTAGGTACTTAGATTGAAAAATCGCTACAGTATTATCACAACATTGTATGATAACATCTTTACTACTAGTCACCACATTAATCATAGAGGTTATTTTTTATCCAAAATATTTTATTAGCTACATCTAAACCAAAAATTTAATTCATGTCTATTGTAGAATTGGTAAATAATGGCTACAGTGAGCTCTTAAATATCATAAACCTCTATTAAGAAAATAGAAATATTCTGAGTTAAATTTCAGATCATTATAATCTATGTAAAAACATACATTTATATATCCTATGGTGGATATATCCTAATTTATTCTATAAAAAATGAATAAATCCATAGTATTCCTCAAATAAATTTGGATAGTCATTATATTAGTGAAATACTGGTCTTTGGGGACTGCTTGATATCAGCCTACCATTATCCGGGATTATGAAACTGAAATCCTAATATATAGTAGGACATACATGATTTATTCTGTCACTGATGTGTAAGGATCCTTTTTCATCCTATTACTCTCTAATTATGTATAGGGATAAGTTTTCATAGATAAATGTATAGTTTGATAAAGTATTAATAACCCCCTATTGTATTGTTTCATACTAAATCACTTTAGAATCTGGACAGTTTGTATACCCTGATTTAGTCTAAATAGCCATGGATATTTTTCATTAATGATCTTGATCTTTTTAATATATAATAATTCAAATAAGTTTTTCATAGAGAAGAAATTATTTTACCACATGTTAATAAATCAAAAGACTCATATCACATTTACCATTTTTTAAATTTTATCAATATATATTAATTTAAAAACAACAGAAATCCTACGAAACCCCATATAGATACCTGGAACACAATTATTAATTATGAACCCAAATTCCCATATTGTTTCATAAAAGTGAATATCCAATTAGTTTGATTCTTTATTTGACCTATAAATTGATCTATATACCATATAAAACATAATATAATCCATTGTACAGACATAAACTTATAGTTTTTTTCATATGAATGTATTCTATAAGTTTCCCATCAAGGAAAGATATTTTTATATCCACATTCAATATATATTTATAGATATATATTTGGACCTGTCCTAAAACATTATATATCCTGGTGAAATTGATATGTAATTGAATTCCATTCATTACAAGAGATAGTTTAGGTTTCTATTATCATATAGTTATGTCATAACTCTAACAAAAAACCCATATATATTCAATATGTACACTTTTATTAATTATCTATTTTTCCACAATATAAAACATTAAAAATAAAAAATGGTTTATTTTCAATAAAAATATTAATAACAATAAACCTGACTTATCCATTTATCTTAGCCTTCGTTAAATAATTTGAATAACATTTTAAAATATGGGATGCTCAAAAATGTATCAGAAAGGGACATAAATATGAAGAAGTTTGTTAGACTAGTAAAATAATTAAAAACCCCTAAATTTCCACATTAATCTCATTTTTATATGAGAGAATGAGATAAATCATTTCAACCTATAAAAAATGAACATTTTTTTGCAAATAAAATCAATAAAACACATATCTATAAAATCGATACCCTTTTTAGAAACGTGAATAATCACATTTAAAATGAGTTTTAAACCCAAGTTAAAAAAAATAAATCCATGTTAAATTTATAGGGTAAATCCTCTTGTAATTCCATCCTTACCAGTTAATACAAGGAACATTTCCAAATTCATTGGAGTTCATTCTGGGTTCACCCATTGCATAATATATATCTATCTAACATGACACTATCCGGGCTCAGTCATCATATAATATATATCAGGCTCACCTTGTGCTATCTGTATACACACATCATATATGATATGTCAAGATCAACCATTTTTTATGTTATTATCAAGTACCTTATCATATATAAATGTTTTTATGATTTCTCATTTTCATTGTAAAATATGTTAAAAACTATTTTATACTCATATGAAAATAAATTTTTTGATATCAAAATACACGATTCCATTAAAACCCTATTTTAAATCCCAAAGTACCCTTTTCATTAAAATATTCATTTTGAATAAACAATAACTATATTAAGGGTTTCTCATTGAATAAAATATGAAATATTATAAAGGATGAAAAAATTAAAATAATAGTTATGGTAGTAAGAAAATTTATTATAATTGTGTACATTAAAATAAACATTCCTATTTTTGGTATAGAATGTAAAAATGCCATTAAATGATTCCTTTTTGTGAACTTTTAATAGATATAAATAAATTTACACTTATAAAACTCTAATTTACATATAACTTCATTCTTAAAATCATTAATGTAAAAGGTCAATTATTTAAAGAGAGTTTCTAGGAAATCATTACGGTAGGTTTAAAAATGTGATGTATCATACCAATTTGGAAACCGTTGCATCGTAATCCCCATAAGAGAATAAAACTAAAATAAATTAAATATAATGATAATATTTAAATTCATGAAATAAAAAGGTCCATGGTATTTTTTAATACATCTCATAAAATTATATAGTTTTGTAACATCAAAATATGCCTCAATGAGAGGAAATTTAGATGAAATCCATTAACATTAGTTCAATTCATCACGTAAGTTATTTATTGGCCTGGATAACAAAATCGTGAAAATTATTTACTTTATTAAGAACCTTTTAAAGGATTATTATTAATTTTATTTAAATTATATATAATTACTAATCAATTATATTTTCATCCGATGTTTTGACAATATTTATCATATATTACCAAAATGACTTCGGTTGGTTGACTATGGTCATAGAGGTCATTTATTAACATATAAAAAATAAAAATCATCAAATTATTATTATTATTATTACTAAATTATAGTATTAAATCCAATAATTAATGAATTTTTTGAAAATATAAATACATTGAGATCATGGAAATGGTAGGTTGTACGTACATGTGAGCAATATTTCGATTTTCCCATTATCATTGTTGAAAAAAGGAATGTAATATTTTTCCATCCCTAGAATATGATAATATAATCAATACCACATTATATATATATATCATCCAGGATATTTAATGACATAAAAAGTGTCTCATCTCTTTGTGGATGTAGTAGTCCACACATTCGCAAGATCAACTAATCATTTTTTCATTTGAGAACTAAATTGATATATTTTATGTTGAGAATTATATATAATTCATCTTCATCAAAATTATTTCATATATATAACAAATATTAATTATATTTATCATTATTACCTTCCATTTAAGGAATTAGTGAATAATAATCATGCCACTTTGCATGGTGGTTGACCTCTATACACATAAGTGACGATATCATTCCCCCACAGAATGGAAAGTGACGAGGTCAACATGAAATAAAAAAATGAAGTATAATTATGTTAAAAATATAATATATATATATATATATAAAATTTATATTCATCATTATAACAAGTCATGAACGATGATTATGGAAAACTTAAGACATTGGTTCTCGAGGTGGTACTCTCCCATACAATGTAAGGATTATTTCACATCCAATTTGTTGGAAGAAGAAGTTGATTTAGGTTGTGAAATTAGCATATAAGAATATAAATGTATACGGAATAATTTTTTATTGTAAAATCAAAATAAGATATTTTTTAAGGGGGTTGAAGAATTAATAAAATAAACACAATTGGTTAAGCAAGATACCTATAATTCTTAAAACATACAAAGGTAAGCAACACAAGGATTCATAGAATGGATTTTTATAAATATAAAGTCTCTAGTACATTTATAAGTAATTAATAAATATATATTTCTATTGATTTTCAGATAAAATGGTATTTGATAGTGTGAAGAGGAGATGACAGCGGGATACTGTTTATAATTGAGGTGAGTAGAGCACTTCTAGTTTTTTTTTAAAAAAAGGTGTATCCACATTTTCCTCTTTAAAAAATTACTAAAATAAAAATTTATGAATCGTTTTACCTGATAATTTTTAAATGGATCTATAAAATAGTTTTTAAATAAGTTTTTATGTTTTTTTAACCCTCATCCTTTTTGTTTAACACCTGGTAAATCCATCTTTTCCTCCACCATGGTATCTGATTTTTATTCATTTCATAATTTGTTATTCATAAAAATTATTTTTAACTTGTTATATAATATATAAAATTATTATTATAAATATTTTATCAACTGTACCAAATTTAATTTTTAAAATTCATTGAATTTAAATATAATTGAAAACCAACATACATGATAAAAAATGGGGTTGCAAGAACTGTAATTTTCTAGAAAAAGATTAATTTATATTAACTCTATGTCTGGTAATAATAATTATACGAATTTAAATATATATATATATAATTTAAATTGCATTTTAATCCTTCCTCAATATGGGTTTTTTTATTAATTGAAATATAGAACCACTATGTACTTTAAAACTGATTTCAAAAAATTATTGTTGTAATCCCAAAAATAAACTTACACAAAAGGCAATTATTTTGATGATTCAAAAAAACTAATTGGATTAATTATAATTAAATATTAAATATTTTATTCTATATTATATATGATTCATAATGTGTCTTTTAAATAAATTTTTTTATGGGAAAAAGTTTTATTTAAAAAAACAATCAGTATTTTTCACTACTCATCAAAAAATATATATATTATGAAAAGTAACAAAAGTTTACCATATGTTATTTTTGATATGATGTTTTAGAAATTACATTTATTTTTCAAATTTAAATTCTATAAAATATACATTAATATTTTAAATTAATCATTATAATAAATGATCTATAATTAAAATTAATTCTTTTTTATTTAAAAAAATCAGTTAACAGTTTTATAATGAATATAATTATAAAATTAATTTTAACAAATTTGAAATTTTATTTATTTTATTATTACCAACGTTTTTTCATTCTTTACCCAATATAAATTATGTCCTCATAGTTTTATTCACTTATTAAACATGTTTGTAAATATTGGTATCATTTTATTTCTAGATATTCATATTACTTCTTCAATTTTAATATTTTTTAATAAACCATTAACATAGTAAATAACCGTATTCCAAAATATTATTCTCTCTATGGATAAGAATTTGAAAATTTTAGTCATCACGTGAAATTTTTTCTTTACACTAAATTACATCAAGGTTCAAAATATGAGAATAGTTTTACAAATACTTCCTTAACATTAAAATAGGGAATTTGTTTTGAACCTTGGATAAATGTGAGGGGAAATCCACTCGACATGAATCTAATCCACAATTCTATAGTATTTCCAGGATTCCAATAAACTATGGTTTTAAATTTCTATTTTCTAAAAAAAGAACCTAAAATTTTCCATGGAAGATACATTGAGAAATATGTGTTCGCCTATGTAATTACCAATAAATTTCGAGGAATATTTTTTCATAAATTATTTTGAATTTTACAAGTTGGTAGTTTCTGACGGCACCTGATTCCGAGTCCCAGTGTGCCCGAAATCAATTTATGACATTTTTAGGGTACGTTAATTAAACGTACATGCGAGTTTTTCTATCTTTAGAACCAGTGCTCGGAATTGAAATCTGAGGACACAGATGAACTCACAACGCCAGTATTCTCTTAAGGAGAAATTTTCGACAGTTGTGTTTGGTCAAGAGTAGAAGTTATAATTTGGGGATTCGTAACAAATTAAATAAAATTGTTGTGTTACACAATTTTATTTTTAGTTAGTAGTTATTATCAAGAAAGGGAAGTTGGTGGTGGGGTCCACCCCCACATAACCTCCCATGGGAGGATAATGTGTGTGGGGCCCATACGAACATCAACTCTTCAACCCCCCCCCCCCTTGGAACCCCTCATGGATTAGGGTTAAACCTTCCACCTTCTTCTCTATTTTATTGTGCCAACACAACTAATTAATTACATGGCTCCATAATTAATTAATTATTTGTGGTTTCATGATTTCATTTGAAATATTTTTAAATGCATTGAAATGTTATAATGTTGGGGAGCCTATTATTAAATTGGTGTGGGTAAATTTCTAGTGGGAAGGCCTGAGAGAATTCAGCCTCTCTAATGAAGAACTCGAGGAACAAATTTTCTCTAAACAAATCATGTCGTTCTTCATTGAAGAACACTAAATGTTTCAAAGAATGTGAATCGACACCTTTTTCAACTGGAACAGGAAAGGAGTCATCCTCGCCCACGAATTACACTGAAGAATTCATTTCGACATGAAGTTTCAAGCTCTACATCCTCCAACGTTGAAGGAATGACACCTGTCTTGCACAATGCCCATCTTCCATGACGCCGGTATTTCGTGACTCGTCAATGTTCAACGCCAATTATGAGGTTGGGGTTTTTGTATAATTTTATATAATTGAATTATACCCTAAAACATGGGTATTTATATGTTGGATAATAGTTTGAGCCTCAAATGTGTTGGGTATGGTCTAACAAACAAGTCTGGAACCTCTGCCGATTTATTTGTGATGCGCGGTTTGTAGGGAAATGGCTTAACGTAAGGGAAATGACATTTTGAGGCCGTTGCAGTGAAGTGAAAGATCCAAGGAGGCCGTAGGCATAGATGGAAGGCACAACGGACCACCAAAATGAATCCAGTATCCTGCTGAAGAACGCGGTGGCGGCCAGCACCGGTCGGCCGCCTGGGGGAAGTAGTGCCCCTCACTCATTGCTCGCGGAAGGTCATTGCTAATTTCGGGTGGCACGGTCAGCGCCAGCTGGTGCCGCCGTTACGAACACCAAAGGGGTTGCGCCTCCCCTCTCAGTGCTCAAATGCCAGACCGAGCCACCGCCACCATGCCGGGCCATAACCGCCAGGCTGGGCCATGCTCTACCAGGCTGGACCCGGACCCGGGGCGGTTTGGGCGGGGTCATACCAGACCCAGACCCCCTTCTATGGGATACTTGTTTTCCCATAACATGATCTACATTCCTCCGATCGATGCACCATCATTTTCATGGGATTACTAGGATCGAGAAGGTATTTGGGGTATAGTACACTCAAGGTTTTGGTGATGTTTGGGGTACGGTTGGGTTGTTTCGATTTCGAATCCAAGTGGTCCCTCAATGAGTAAATGCTAATAACTCTAAGACTGGGAGTCCGATTGACGCACTTTCAGTTATGTTGGGTTTCTTTTTATGAGACGGAGCATCGGGATACATAAAATCATAACTTCGTGATATTTGATGTATCGAACCTCTTTGCTCGAGGAACGGACCCTCCCGGATTCGAGCGTGTTGTGTACGGGAACCGCAGAGATGGTTGCGACTACGATGACTACTTTACTGGGATCTTACGTGGGTTTGGAAGTGACGACAACTGTACTAGGATCCACTGTGGGTTCGACAATGATTAATACTGTTCTTGTATCCTATGTGGGTCTGACAGTTTTGACCTATGTACTTGTAACCTGTGTGGGTCCGATAGAGTAGCTAGTCTTGTATCCAGTGTGGGTACGACGGCTTAGCTGTTCTTAAATCCTATGTGGGTCCGAAAACATAGATGAATCAGTGACTACATCTGATCATCTCTATCGCTATACTAAATATGTATACATGCGTGTGTTGGGTCTTTAATTTAAATCATTATCATCAATGTGATTGGCTTTACTTCTTGTGTGGACTGCGTTGTTCTTGGGCTTGAGAGTTGGAGCCGAACTCAGATTGATGATGTAGGTATATGTATGGGCATATACCTAAGTAGGGTTTTTTGATACTTTGTAGTTGTATCTTTCTTCTGTGGTTTATCTTTCATGGATTATGGGAGTCCTTTGGGGGTCTCGGGGTCCCTACCGAGTATCGTTATATTCAACCTTGCACGGGTTATACCTGCACTTCGATGTGTTGGTTGCAGATGACGGGCAACACTGATTGAGGCAGAGACTTGTGGAGCTGGATGGTACTCCAAGGTGGACCATTTGGCGAGACGTACACAGAGCGGACGGACGTACCTAAGGTTCTTAGGAGGACATCTGTACCCACCCTTCAAGTGGGATTCCTAGAGGATGACTCATCAGTTGATGTTTACTTCTCTGCTGTTGTACTTTACTATTGGGCTTTTAATTCCGTCCCCTTTCCTTTCAGCACATACATTGTATTTAGTTTTACATAGTGTTTATTTTTAGTTCTTACCTCTTCTTCTTGTGTTCAGTCTGTGTGTGTGCTTTATATGTTAAAAATTCAATGCCTTCCATTTTATCAGGATTATTCCTTTGGGAATAGTCTCCAGCCCCTGGCCTAAGGAAGGTGGGATTGGGGTTGTCATAGCATGGGCCACGAGGATGGGTCATGACAAATTGGTATCAGAGGAGTCGGTTCTATCGTAGAACATAGACATAGATTCTTTCTATGAAGCAATAGTGTTATGTGTATTGAGTGTAGTTTTCAGTTCAGGGCGTCCAGTGTTGGTGCGGAAGCTGACGTATCCATACATTAGGACCCTGACATCTGATTTCCGACTCAGTGCACGAAAACACTAATTGTGTGTGTGTTTCCTTTGAGAATGTTTTCTTCGTGATTACTTTGTGTCAGTTCACCAGGTATACTGTATTAACTGTGGCACACCTATTTCTTTTCAAGATGGCCCCATGAAGGCAGCCAGTTATGGTTCCCAGTTACCTACGAGATGTTATCCCACCGAGCGACAAGGCCTCGGTAAAGGGCCCCATCATAGCAGAGGCACCAGCGGTACCACTACCCGCTGGTCCACCGATACCACCAGCCCCAGTAGTATATATTTCATGCCACCTAAGTGCATTTCACAAGTTCCAGAACCAGAGTCCACCCAGGTTTCGAGGATAGATGGACCCACATGAATTTGAGGATTGACTGGAGGCTGTAGTGATATTTTTCAGATTGTTAGGGACACCTGCCGACCTCATTGTGATCCTTTCTGTGAGTCTCTTGCATGCAGTAGTTGGTAGATAGTGGTGCCTGATTCTCTAGGTTCATGACAAGACATCGTTACTCTGGAAAGACTTCGAGAGTCTATTCTGCTCGTTGTTTGTTCCAGCCACCCTTCGTGCGGTGCGTATTCAGGAGTTACTTCATCTGCAACATTGCAGTATAACATTATCTTAGTACTCAACAAGGTTCACTGACCTCTCACGCTACTCCACATATATGGTACGAGATCCATTATTTTGGGACCAGACCTATGAGTAGGGTCTCAGGCATGAGATCAGGGTTTCGACGATTCCCCTCAGCATCTCGACACTGGCAGGGGTGCTGGATCGAGCCCTTATAGTAGAGAGTTTTCTCACTGAGAAGTCACCAGCGGCGAGACCCACCGCAAGATGACACGTAGAGGAGTCTTCTGTAGCCGGTAGTAGATAGTTGACATAGATTCCAAAGTAGACCAGGACATCAGGTGGGAGACCTCAGGATACAGGTTCAGCTGTGTCGGGCATGCGAAACAGATCCATCCATACGAGGAGCAGGTAGTTCTATGCATGCAGCGGGCATGGCCACATGGCTCATGACTGCCCGACCCAATATGAATAAGAGTAGTATATAGTAGAGGGAACTCCTAGTATGAATCAGATGTTTGACCATGGTGGTCCTATAGGAGTAGGAGGACGTGGAATAGTAGCTAGACGAGCACCGGGTGATGACGTTTTGAGGCTCTACCACCACCACCACCAGAAGGTCCACCCCAACCACAGGGAGTTGGCGGACAGAGGCTAGCTCTGCTCTAGGCAGTCGAGGTCTATGACCATGGCACACCTGAGATGATTCGAGGTAATATTTGCATCTACTCCACCCTTTCTACAGTACTTATAGACACAAGTGCGAGACATTCATTTATTTCAGCTGCCCTTGTTCAGAACTCAGAGATTCTGACGGAGCCATTGGCTCGATCCGTATGGCTAGAGACTCCTCCGGGAGAAGACTCGACGATTAAGAACTGGTGATGGTAGTGTAAGATTACTCTAGGAGTCAAGAGCATTGGCTGGGATATTCTTGTAGCGGCATCGAGGCCTTACGACGTCATCTTGGGTATGGAATGGTTATCTACAGTCCATGCTCAGATCTACTATATTAGGTGCAAAGTGAGGTGTATTCTCACATATGGGACCAGGTTCACCTTTACCAGTGAGTAGGGAGCCTTAGCAACATTGGATGGGCTTACATAGAGAAGATGACAGCCGATCACACATCAGTTGACTTGTATCATCCTCGAAGTGGTTGACGTGCAGAGTCCGAGTTTTCCTATTGTGGTGGATCAGTACACGGATGTATTTCCTGATGATGTTCCAGGAATACCTCCTCAAAGATATGTATACTTCTACATTGAACTATTCCCTAGGACAACACCGATATGTACTCCATCATATCGGATTGCTCCCTCCGAGCTTCATGAGTTGCGGGAACAACTGGAGTACTTGCAGGGAAAGGGATTTATCCGACCCATTGTTTCAACCTAGGCATCTCCGATTTTGTTCACCAAGAAGGCGATGGGATCTTGAGATTGTTTCTTAACTATCGTTGCTTGAATTAGGTGATCGTGAAGATAAAGTATCCACTCCAGAGGATTGATGACCTCTTTGATCAGCAGAAGGGAGCACGATGGTTCTCGAAGATAGACCTTAGGCCAGGCTATCAACAGCTCAGAGTTCGAGATGAGGATGATCAGAAGACGACCTTCAAGGGTCGGTATGGACATTATGTGTTCTTGGTTATTCCCTTCGCCATAACCAATGCTCCCGCAGTGTTCATGAGTCTAATGAACAGGATCTTCTAGCCTTACCTCGATCGCCTTGCTCTAGACTTCATCGATGACATACTGATTTACTCGAATACTGAGGTGGAGCACCCCAACCATTTGTAGGTAATACTGAACACACTCTGAGAGAACTATATTTATGGTAAGATCTTGAAGTTCCAGTTCTAGATTCGAGAGTTTCACTTCTTGGGACATGTCATCTTGGAGGCTGGAGATGTAGTGGATACAGCGAAGAACGAGGTAGTACTTTCTTGGGAGCCACCCAGTAGTGCGACGGTGGTATGGAGATTCCTGGGCATAGTTGGATGCTATAAAGATTTGTGCCAGACTTCTCCATAGTTGCAGCACTGCTTTCAACTTTGACAAAGAAGGGGAAACCCTTCGTGTGGTCAGATAGATTCTAGTAGTGCCTTCAGGAGCTGAGGCAGAGGTTGACCAGTGCGCCCATCATGTGGCTATCATAGGAGGTCGTAGGGTACGTAGTTTACTGCGACACGTCAGGGACTGGACTTGGGTGTGTCCTGATGCAGGAGCGAGCAGTGATCGCTTATAGTTCCTGACAGTTGAGACATCATGAGAAGAACTACGCTACCCATGACTTTGAGTTAGAATAAGTGGTCTCCCCCATGAAGTTGTGGTGACACTATCTGATGGGTGAGTGATTTACAGTCTACTCTCACCACCAGAGTCTCGGGTACGTCTTCTCGCAGAAGGACCTGAAACCGAGAAAACGGAAATGGCTCGATTTCCTCTAGGACTATGACTTTGAGATAGTCTATACTCCTGGGATGGGGAATGTTGTAGCAGATGCTCTCAGCAGAAGATTGGGCATTCAACCACTAGGAGATGTGACAGATCAGCTAGATGCATTGCAGATATCCTTTGTGGATAAGGATGGAGAAACCTTTCTTCAGTCTCTCACAGTCACTCCTCCACTTCTTTAGTGGGTCAGGGAGGCACATCAAGGGGAAGTTGACTGTGAGATATGACGCTCTCAGATATCTTTAGGGAAAGCACATGATTGGTTTTCTGAAGGTAGGGAGCATTTCATCCTCTTTAGAGGACGTACCATTGTACAATTTTCATTATAGGAGGATGTGTTGAGGGATTTTTACACTTCCCCTCTAGTAGTACACCCAGGAGTGGAGAATATGTATCAGGACTTCAGACGACAGCCATAGTGGCTGGGTATTAAGAAGGAGGTAGCAAAGTTTGTATAATTGTGCCTCAATTGTCAGCAGGTAAAGGCAGAGCACTAGGTACCAGCAGGCTTGGTACAACCCTTAGAGGTCCCAGAATGGAATTGGGATGGGATATCCATGTATTTCGTGACGGGATTTCCACGTACATCTAGAGGACATGACTCTATCTCAGTGATTGTCGACCAACTCACCAAGTCGGCCGACTTCCTACTAATCAGAGAGCAGGGCTTAGTAGAGAGCATGGGATGCCTCTACATTCAAGAGATTGTACTACTTCTTGGTGTTCTATAGAGTATCATCTTTGATTGAGATTCATGTTTCACTTCATGGCTATGGAAGTGGTTGCATGAGGCTTTTGGCATGCAGCTTCGCTTGAGCACCACCTTCCATCCTCAGACGAATGGACAGACTGAGGGGAGCATTCAAACTCTCGAGGACAGGCTACATGCATGTGTCCTTGACTTTGGTTCTAATTTGGAGGATCACTTACCCTTGGTGGAGTTTGAATACAACAATATCTACCACTCCACCATTGGGATGGCCCCTTACGAGGCACTGTACGGCTGACCTTGCAGATAACCTCTATGCTGGACTCACCCTGGGGAGTCAACACTTGTAGGACTAGAGATGTTTCAGGCTATGACAGAGAAGGTGAAGATCATCCAGGGGCCGATGAAGACTTCATAGAGAAGACAAGAGTCCTATTCTGATAAGAGACGTAGACCACTGGATTTTGAGGATGGTGACCACGTCTTCCTACAGGTTTCACCTCAATGTGGTCTACAGAGATTTGGTCGAGGTGACAAGTTATCTTCCTATTTCATCAGCTCATTCTAGGTGATCTGTAGAATAGGTGATGTGGTTTACCACCTGTCCCTTCCACCTCAGTTTCATCGGGTGCATGACTTCTTTCATGTATCTCAGCTGACGAGATGTGTGCACGACCTGTCCCACATCATCTTAAACGGGGAGCTAGACATCGATGATGGGGTGACATTCATGGAGGTCACAGTGGAGATCGAGGATCGATAGGAGTGAGTCCTAAGTGGATGGTCGATTCCTCTAGTGCGTATTCGCTAGTAGGGCGGGAACATCCAAGATAACACATGGCAGTGGGAGGCATAGATGTGTGCTCAGTACCCCCATTTGTTTCCCAACAGTGTGTTTTAGCTCTACGGGGACATAAAGCACTGAAGTGGGGGTAATATAAAGACCTGTAAATTTCAAGGAATTTTTTTAAAAAATTATTTGAAATTTTATGAGTCCAGAGTTTCTGATGGTGCCTGATTCTGAAGCCCGGTGTGCTTGGAATCACTTTCTGAAGTTATTTTAGGTAAATTTAGTAAAAGTACGTGCGGGGTTCCCTATCATTCGATCCGGTGCTCAGAATTGAAATATGAGGACACTGATGAACTCACAATTCCGGTATTCACTTAAGGATACCTTTACCATAGTTGTGATTGGTCGAGAGTAGAAGTTATAATTTTTTGATTTGTATCCAATTAAATAAAATTGTTGTTTTACACAATTTTATTTTTAGTTGGTGGTTATTGTCTTCAAAGAGAGGTTGGGTGTGGGGTCCACACCCACATAACCTCCCATGAGATGATTTTGTGTGTATGGCCCACACTAACATCATCTCATCAACTCCCCCTTGGAACCTGCAACTGATGAGGGTTAAACCTTCCACCTTCCTCTCTGTTTTAATGTGCCAAAACAACTAATTAATTAATTGGATCCCTAATTAATTAATAATTTTTGGTGTCATGATTTCATTTGAAATATATTGAAATGCATGGAAATGTTTTAATGTTGGGGAGCCTATTATTAAATTTTTGTGGGAAAATTTCTTGTGGGAAGGCATGGGAGAATTCACCATCTCCAACGAAGAACTTGAGGAACAAATTTTCTCTCAATGAAGAAGACCGTTCTTCAACGAAGAACACTCCATGTCTTGAAGAACATGAATCAACACCTTCTTCAACCAGAGCAGGAAAGGAGTCATCCTCACGCATGAATTACACCAAAGATGTCATTTCGACACGACGTTTCGAGCACTACATCCTCTGACAATGATAGAACAATGCCCGACTTCCATGACGCCCGTCTTTCTTGAATCTTCAACGTTCAATGTCAATTATGAGGTAGTTGGTTTTTTTATAATTTTATATAAGTGAATTATATCCACGTATGTGGGTGTTTATATGTTGGATAATTGATTGATCCTCTAACGTGGTGGGTACAGGCTAACGAACAAGTCCGTACCCTACACCGATTTGTTCGTTATGCGCAGTTTGTTGGGAGACATGAGAATGCAAGGGAAACGACGTTTTGTGTTCATTGTAGTGAAGAGAAAGACCTGAGGAGGTTGTAGGTAAAGATGGAAGGCATAAAAGAACCACCGAAGTGACTCTGGTGTCCCGTGGAAGAACGCGACGGTGCGGCGGCTGCCGGCACGGGCCGGCAGCCTGGGGGAAGTGGCGCCCCTCGCGCGCCGACGTGGAATCATCCACAGTGGTGGAGTGGAATCCAAGTCTGAGGGTTCTGGGTGCCTTGGGAAGTTCCATCTGGTGCCTCCATTATGGAGAATCCTCCCCCCCCCCCCCCCCCGCTCCGCGCTCTGCCAGCTGGCCGAGCCACGACCGGCCCGCGGTCCAAGCCTCCTGCGTGCGGGCCGGGCCGCCAGCACGCAGACCGAGCCACCAGCCGTGTGGGCCGGGCCATATCCACTAGTCCGGGCCGTACCCTACTTGGAAAAACCCAGTTTGGGCCGACCCAAGGCGGGTTGGGCGGGGTCGGACCGGACCCAGACCCCCTTCTATGGGCTACTTTTGGTTTTTCACACATAACATGAGCTACGAACCTCCGATAGACACACCATTAGTTTCGTAGAATTCCTAGGATTGAGACAGTCATTTATTTATATCACACTCATGGTTTTGGTGATGTTTGGGTATGGCTGGGTTGGTTTGATTCCAAAACCAACTGGGCCCTCAGAGCAGAAATGCTAATAACTCTCTGACTCAGCGTCCGATTGATGCGCCGTCTGTTGCTTTGGGTTCCTTTTGATGAGACGGAACATCAGGATACATCCAATCTGGACTTCGTGATAGTTTATGTATCAACCCCTTTGCATGAGGAGTGGTCCCTCCCGGATTCGTGCGTGCTGTGTGCGGGAACCCAAGAGATGGCTGCGACTGCAATGACTACTATACCGGGATCCTACGTGGGTTCGGCAGCAACGACTACTATACTGGGATCCTCTGTGGGTTCGACAGTGAAGACTACTGATCATGTATCCTATGTGGGTCTGACATTTTTGACCACTGTACTTGTATCTTGTGTTGGTCTTACAGAGTAGCTGGTCTTGTATCCTGTGTGGGTCCGACAGTTTAGCTGGTCTTGTATCTTGTGTGGGTCTGATAGCATAAATGAGTTAGTGACTACATCTGATCATATCTATCACTATACGAAAGATAAATACTTGTGTGAGATGAGTCTTGACTTTCATTCATTTTCATCGATGTGATTGACTTTACTTCCTGTGTGGACTGGGCTGTTCTTGGACTCGAGAGTTGGAGCCAACCTAAGGTTGATAACTTAGGTATATGTATGGTCATATACGTAAGTAGGGTTGGTTTATAATTTGAAGTTGTATCTTTCATCTGTGGTTTATCCTTCATGGATTCTTGGAGTCCTTCAGGGGTCCCAGTGTCCTTACTGAGTATCATTATACTCACCCCTACATGGGCTATGCACACACTTCATTGTGTGGGTTGCAGACAACAGGCATCACTGATCGAGGTAGAGACTGGTGGAGCTGGACAGTACTTGGAGGTGGACCACTTGTCAAGATGTACATGGAGATGATAGAAGGACCTGAGGTTCTTAGGAGGCCATCTGTACCCACCCTTCAGGCGGGATTCCTAGAGGACCACTCATCATTTTCACTTTACATTTCTACTATTGTACTTTACTATTAGGCTTCTATTTCTGGCCCCTTCCCTTTCAGAACATTCTTTGTATTCAGTTTTACATAGTGTTTATTTTCAGTTGTTCCCCCTGCTTCTTGTGTACAGTCTATGTGTGTGTTATAGGTTAAAAGGGAAATTCCTTCTATTTTACTGGGATTACGCCTTTGGTGCTAGTCTCCAACACCTGGCCTATGGAAGGCGGGCTTGGTGTAGTCAGGGCACGAGCCCCAAGGATAGGTCGTGACAACCTACATCAAAACAAATAACATTGCTTGTGTTATTTGGAAAAAATTTCTTCCTACTCTAAGACATCCTCATATGTTTCTAAATCAACTATTCATTATCAAACATTTACTCTTCCAAATATAGTTCAATCAACATCCATTATCATACATTATCTAAAAATTATGGTGCTTAACACCGATTTCGATTTAATTCATTAAAAGGATCCACCTGTATATTCAAATCAAATCTATTTTCATATGTAAGATATACTGGACAGTGATATTAATACATAAATCTCTAGTAATTTATTGAATAATAATAGTTAATATTTTCTGAATTATAATTTCCCCTAGAAATTTGTTATATTGAGGATGAAATGATTTACTACAATTGAATTCAACAACCAATTACTCTGGAATTCATTTCTAAAAATTATATATCAACCTGGTATCATGGTATAATACTATAGAGAGAGTAACATCATGTATCTTCACTTTCTCCTTGATATATAGTTCAATAAAACCACCTAATTACATAGTATCATGAATGGTAATTAAGTGAATTTGTTTATCTAATTGACCAATATTAACCAAAATCACATTGTTTCTTAATGATATATTTGGAAACCCGACCATGAAATCCATGTAAATATATTTCTATTTCAACTACTGCATTAAAAAATGTTGAAGCACTCAATTCAAATATTATCATTCTAATTAAACATACTAACAAGGTCAATACATCTGGGTAATGTAAATAATGTCTTTTATCATTACATCCCACAAGTAATACTCATGATGGTCTCTATATATCTTAATATTTATAGGATAAATATAAAACATATAATAATGAGATTCACCCAACTACACTCTCTTCAACTTGGAATCACATTATACAAAATAGAAATTTTCCAAATCTGATAACACCTTTTTAATTAAAAACAAACTCCAGAAGTTTACCATACATAATGGATTATACCATTTCTTAATGATCATGGTCTTCATTTTGATATGGAATAATTATTTTTGATAGATTCAATTTCATATTAAATTGAATTAAAACAGGTGATTGCTGTAAATCCAAAAATTCTTAGCTGAAATTCATCATGTCACTAAATAATGTATTATCTTCCAAATATACCATAGTTATTGTTCCATATTTTTCTTTAATTGACATCAAAAACAATTTCTACCATTCTATTTTAGAAATTAATCACGACATTATAATCCTTGGTATGTTCCTTATGTCGTGTTTATTTATTTATGAGTGAATATATACAACAAAAAATTTCCATCATAATATATTCCAAAATTTATTATATATAAATAATTATTTTAAATTTTTAACTTAAAAACAAAATAAGATAATTATGTATCATGGGTATGGTATTTCAACTCAAATAGTGTCAATTTATGTGTCATAGAATCAATAACCTGATCATTTTGAATTAAGACATAACCAAGACCCTTCAATGAAGAAGAACTGTAAATGAAAAAAATTTCAATTATAGAAGGAAGAACCAAAACATGATCATTAACCAATCATAATTTTATTTAATTAAAAAAATTTCACATTATTTCATATAGTTTATTTTATCACCTTTTCGAGCTAACATAGTCAAGAAGATGGAAATGTGAAAAATGTGTTAAATAGACTACCCGTTGTGAATATTAATACTATGTTTACAAATATATTTTTTAAAAAATAATCTTTTTATTACCAAAAAAAATTTACTGAATTTTACAAATGATTTCATTTATTTTATGGTTTGAAAAATACTTAGCATCCTTTCATATTCCTCATAGCTTATATAGTATACCAAAATATCATCAATAAAAAACCACAAAATATACCTAGAATAATCAAAATTTATATTCATTATGTCCAAAAATACAATAGGTGAATTCAAATACCCTAATTAAATAACCATAAACTCATTGTAACACCCCATGATTTTATAGTACGTTATCTCTTTAAAATAATTCAACAGCTTCCGCTACATGCAACATCGAGTTCAAGCACATCACAACCTATCAATCTAGCCATTTAAAAAGTGGTTATGAATAATATTAACCACATTTTGAATTTTATATATATCCTATATAATTTTAACATTCAACTTTTGTGTTTCCTAAAGATAATATAAGGAAAAATTTAAATTTTCAGATTAAAAAATTATTTTTTAAAAAAAATGCAGTTTTTCTGCCTTTTAATGGATAACCCTTTTTAAATACAATGTTTGACACTTTTATATATTCAAATTAATGAAATTAAATTCTTCTTTATAATATGGAGATAAAAATTTATATTGAATAAATTTTTGGTAATTTTCTAATAACATTCATATTTTTTTGAATAGTGAAAAATATTAAATTTTAATTAAAACCATCTTTTTAATAGAAATAATTTATATTGTTAAATTATAATTTTTTGTGGTTTAAAATTATAATTAGAATATTTTTTATTATTTTATATAATTTATTTCATTTTATGTAATTTCATATTTAAATTTTACATAAACACTTGTCAATCTTTTGATAGTTTTTAGTACTTAAAAAACTGTTTTCTATTTTTTAGAATGGGAATTAATTTTAAATTAATTAATGAAACTTCAATGTTTTGAATATTTTAAAATTTAAAACATTTTTGAATTTGGAAAAACAAAATTATTTTGGGGTGATGTTTTGTTATTTTTCCTAAAAAATTCAATTTTGATGAATAGTGAAATACACTGTGTTGTAGATAAAAACCGCCTTTTTCATTTAAATAATTTTTTATTAAAAATTTATATAAATGGAATAATAGATAAATAATACATATATTATTCCATTTTAATTAATTGGAGTAATTTTATAATAATATTAGATATATAAAATTTTATTGAACTTTTTAACGTCTTTTACCCACCTTTTATGAACATTTGAAAATTTGCATAAAAAATAATTTGGTCACTTATTTAAATTTAATATAAAAACTCTGACAGACATGGTAGTCATTAGTAATTAAAATTTGATCAATGGGATGAAAACGAGTTTTGGTGAATATTATCTTTTGATTTTTATTTACAATAGTTTAAAGTAAATAGGGTAATTAAAGGTAAAAATTATATTATAATTACCCAAACACATGTTCTAATTCTATTGGATAAATTTTTTTATACCAAAAGAAAAATTAGAAAAAAAATATGATCCACTTGGATTATATTAGGACATTTATTAAATTTTACTTAAAGAAGTGTTAAAAGTGTTAAATTTAAATTTTATTAACTAAAACATTTTTAATATAGAGTTATACATAAGTTAAATTCGAGTATAAATATTCATTAGAAATCTAAGAATATTTTCCACATCATTTTAATTTATTTATAATTTTAATACATTTTATATTTAAATCTATTTTTGACACAATGATGATGTATTAGTTACCTTATTAATGAAATATTAAAATAATTGATTTTATAAATATAACAATAAATGTCAATTGATACTTTTGATTCCATAAAATAAATTTATAGGTTAATATGACATGTTATGGTTGATTTATTGTATTTTTTCTATGTAATTAAGTTTCCATGCCTTTAACAAAAAACAAATACTAAATAGTTTCAAAATTGACAGAAATGATTTTTTAAAACAAATACTATTTTATTAAATGATATAATATTTCTAAAAAACAGAGATTCGGAAAAATGACTTATATAATGATAAATATTTCATTAATTAACCACTTGAGTTTCTATTTTCACTTTATAGTATGATAATTAACCATGTAATATAATAATACAAGAAAAAAAGGTTAAAGTTAAAGTATTTAACTAAGAGTAAAATCTAAATGATAATGTTAATATGGTGACATAAACATGTCTAATACCTATTGGTTGAGATTATTTAGACCCATAACCACCATATACTAGATATAAATCTATTTTAAGATATTATAAAAAGAAAATTATTTTATAATAAGTTAATATTTCAATCTTTTCCTAAAGTGCCCCTCAAATATTTTATAAAAGGGCACTTCCCCTTCTCTAAACATTACACCTCCAAAAACATTTGGCTCAGCCAAAACCTAGTCAAATATTCTCAAACATACTATAAAATTATCCTATATGCCTTACTTTGATCATAATTCCAATCTATGGATCTCTATTGTTTAAATTAAAAGGAAGCACCAGAAGAAGAAGTAATAATTTCATCACCTCTTTTAATCTTATTTTCATCTTCCACTTCCGATTTCTTTTTTATTTCCATGCTAAAATTATATATCCATTAACTTCTACATAATTATATGTTATTATAAATATTTTAAAGCTATATTTAATATTCTATTCATCCTATGAATTATAATGTCACTAGACGTGCGTATGTACGGCTTAACGTCTCTACGACGCTGTGTAGTATGTTATTCAACATTAAATTATTTGGATTGGAATACTAATTAGTTCAATTAATTTATATAATTAATATAACATGGTAATGATTCTATATATATAATATACCATCCAATTAAACACCATTTTTTCATCGATAAATGATATTTTCGCTCATGTATTCGCACGGCTTACCGTCACCACACAACGATGAGATTCATCTTCCATGATCACCATTCAGGAATTTTTATAAAAATATTTTTATATTGAATATGAATGGGATATATAAATTAATATTTATACTATAATAAAATTTATTTATGTAGATATCTATATTTAATTTATATACTTCCATACTATACGATATGAAAACAAAAACAACATTCATGCATACGTATGGACTGACGTCTAAATCAACTGTGTTTTCAGATAATTTATTTATCTACTATAAATATTTTTATTCAGAATATATATGATATATATAACATGTTATATATTTTAGATGTATTTAAATAATGATCTAAGTGATACGATCAAGAATAACAAGTTAAGACACGTACGATAATGAAATTGATTATTACCTGAAATGTTACTTAAATATATAAATTATTATTAAATCGGTAGTATAATGTCATAAATGAATCATATGTGATATCATAAATTTTAATATGGTTCTGTTATAGTTTAATAACCTACTATGTCTTTTATATGGGAGGCTAAATTTACCCACTAATAAAGGGATGTACACGGTAAGGGTTAATTCCGCAATCACATTTTTTCCGAGATTATTCATGAATAAGTATTTTCTAGAAATATTTATCATCAATGTCCAGGATTCATAAAAATGATCTCAAAAAGAATATCTTTTTATTTGCGAAAAATATTCTTTATCAAGGTCATCATTTTAAATGATTAAATGATTTATTTTTCTAAATATTATTAATTGATTTCCATGTTTTCAAAATTATAATAACTATTTATTTATATGGAAAATATTGTTTGAAAACATTGATTACTTTAAATAGGTTCAAGGTGGTATTGGAAACATTTATTAAAAAATATATTTTAAATTTCTTACATTATAAATGTGTGAATTTTAAATGATTTCACAAAAAATTATATTTCTCTCGATGAGATTTATTGATAATTTTAAAATATGTCAATATCCTTTACTGAATATTATTCTTGATTGGTGTGTATTTATTATAATATTATATTCTATGTGAATTGAATGTTTTATGATATTTTTCTACTATTTATGTCTAATTTATTATACGATTCATGGTTTATGGTTAAAATATTTACATTTCATATTCTAGTTTTAATATTAATGTTTATGTTATGTTTCAAACATTTTCATATAAAGAATGCATTAGACTTATTAATTGATGGGAATGGACAACTATAACCCCTCAATTTATTGGTAGGTATCATGAGAAAAATTAGTGTCTTGGCACAAGACCATGAAAAAAAAAATTATTTGTAGTCTTAGAACATGGCCTTTACTAGGTGGTTATGATGTCCGACATTATGCATTCCCCCATTATGAAATTAGTTATTACATGTGATTATTCTACTAGTATAATATCAATGGGAATGTTTATATGGTAATGTTTGATTTAGTTTTCCCTTATCATATTTAAGATTATGTTTAAAAGGTTGTTGTTTTTATTACACATCTTTCCTTAAATGTTTATATCTTCTACTTAATTTTTTACCCTTACTCATCTTCTGAGCTCACCCCATTCTTATGTTTTAATTTCCTCGGGTTCCAAAAATATTATTATGATTGATATGTAGGGTTAAGAGAAGGGAATAAATGTGTTCCCAAATAATTTTTTATGTTGTTTTTTATGTTTTATTGTGCAATGTAACGTGCCTGTATTTAATATATTTACCAATACTACTAAAGTGATCAGTCCTTTGGAACATGATTCCTTGTAATTATTCCAATGTATTAAAATAATGAACCAACTCTAGGTTACTCGGGTCATGGTGCTAAAGTTTATATCAGAATAATTATAGTAAAAACATGGAAAATAGATTTATTAAAACTCTTATTAGAGAACATTACCCTAATATAGAATTTGAAGATTATTATAAAATAAATTCCTATAATTTTGTTAATGTAGATTTTTTTTGTGATTTCCATGAAATATATCACTGTCTGGATACTACAAGTGGACGTGGATCTGGCACAGATGTACCTAGGAGTGAAAACGCTGATAAGGAGTTTCGGGCATTACCAGGGGTATCCAAGTACATGGCAACAAGGCTTACTGCAAAACTAGTTTCACACTCCTGTGGGATATTCTTAGGATAATTCACGTTTTTATTATAATCAATTATGAAGGATTTATGAGTAAATATGTCATTAAAAACCCATTTTTACGAGACTAGATGTGTGAAACTATTCGATTCATGTTGATAATTTTTTTAGTTATGTATTATACATTATGATACGATCAAACCTAGTGTATTTCGTCATTTAAAAGGGCACCTAGTTGAAGGAATGAGAACTCTGGAAATACGGATGATCTAAAGGGTATGAATAATCCTATATTTCTTTGTCATAAGATATAGTTTCTAAGTGAAATACCCTCCCATGTATTCTCATCATTTGAGGAAAAATGATCATTTGTTAATAAGATAATTAAAGAATTATTTGAGTCTTATGGCTTTGAAGGGAAGCCATAAAAGAAGTGGCTTGAAGAGAGAAAGATAGATAAAGGGGAAAGGGGAAAGACAAATTTTCCCATATGTGATAACTATGGAAAGAATATCTCTAGGAAGTGCTTGAAAGGAATTGGTGTTTGTTATATGTTTGGAGAAACGGTTCGTCATGAAAAATAATGAATATGGAATAATGAAAAGACTAATATTCAATGTTTCAACTATATTCAAATAGGGAAATACACAAATTAATGTTTTGAGTGTCAAGGAAATATAACATAGAATAATCAAAGGGGTCAAGGTCAAGCATGATCTGTTATAACAGTAGACGTGGAATAATTATTGTTTTTGTTCTTATGGATTGAAGAATTATGTCATTTGAGTTTTTTATCAATGATCTACCGTTTATGTGAAATATAGAAATAACTAGGGATTGTACTGTAGTACGTTTTAATTAATGATTTGAGTTTTTATGGTACCATGTTAATTAGAATAGTTTCAAGTTAATAATTTTGGAAAATATATTGTTGGGGAAAATATAACACTTCATATGTCTATGAAACTGAACTAATTATTTTGGAATAAGATACGATTGATTTTGAGAAATTATATTGGATATTCTTGACTACCTTGAAAATAATTAATTGTTTGATTATTCCATCATTGTTCGAATTTACAACATTTTTTGATATAAAGATTATCTCAAATACTCTATATGGAATAAGGGATCATGGATGTAATGAATACATTTTTGTGGTAATTAGGGGTGTTTCCATGTTTTAAGTGAATTCATGAGGAAGGTATTCACATGTTATTACGTGGAAAAAGAGATTTTCAACATGTTTACCTTCGTTATAAATTTTGGTCTATGAGTTTAGACAGAAGTATTTTGAATAATATAATGTTTTGAAAGTATTACGTTTAACATTGATACTATTGTTCATGGTTAAATAATTTCATAAGATTCTTTTTGTATTGTTATAAAAAAGACAACCCAGAGGTCTGGCGATAACCCATCATGTTCAACAGGGTCGCGAGAAATAAACCTCCCACCAAAGAGTGACAAGGGTGCATCACCTACCCCTGGACTACGTGTTGTCCTGGTTTTTATAATGTAGTTCTCTTTAAATGGACTGACATATGAAACATAAATTCATTTTTTCACCCTATACAATTATGATAAATATAATATTTTTGAGTTTTATTATCTTTTGGACTGAAAGATGAGTTTTTGGTTGAAATTATTTAAAGGATGGAAATCTACATGTCTTGTATTAATTTTTTTATTATATGAAAAAATTAATTCTTAAAAATTAGGGAAAGAAACTCTAAACCAAATTTTTTTATCCAAATATCATAAGTTCTTATGAACTGAAGTTATTTTAAATAATAATAGATTTATGGCTTTGAGGCCCTCAATTTTTCATTTATTTTTAACTTTTCTATGATTTATGACCTCAATAACTCCCTATAAATATTTATGTATTTCGGGAAATTATATATCTATAATTCCCACCAATTTTATACTACTTTAAACACTAATTTGGTGGTTACTTTTTTATTTCAATTTCATTTTTATTAAGACTAAAATTTATTAACCCTATTTCCGATGGGGATTTTCCACAATGGTATTTTATATTTTCCACCATTTATTTTAGAACAACAATTTCAAATTTTGAGGACGCATCTTCTGGAAGGAGTGGATAATGTAACCCCAGATGATTTCATAGTACGTTATCTAATTAAATTAATTTAATATCTTCTGTTACACGCAACACCGAGTTCAAGCGCATCACGACCTGTCAAACTAGCCATTTAAAAAGAATTTATGAAAAGTATTAACAAAAGTTTTAATTTTATATATATCCAATATAATTTTAACATTCAAATTTTGTGTTTCTTATAAATAATATAAGGAAAAATTAATTTTTTAGATAAAAGAAGTATTTTTTTAAAAATGTTGTTTTTCACCTTTTAGTAGTGAACCCCTTTTAAATCCAATTTTGAAACCTTTATATATTAAATTAAATGAAATTAAATTCTTTTCTTGAAGCGGGACATGAATATTTATTTAGAATAAATTATTGGTACATTTCGGAAAAACTTTCATATTTTGATGAATAGTTAAAAATGATAAATATTTTTTAAAAACAACTCTTTTAATCAATATAATTAATGTGTTAATTTATACATTTGGGTGGTTTAAAAGTATCATTATTTTATATTTTAGCATTTAATATAATTTATGTCATAGTAGGTAATTTCACATTTATATTGTAATAAAAACATGTCAATCTTTGGATAATTTTTAATTCTTAAAAAAGTTTATTCTGGTTTTGACAACAAGAGTTAATTTTTAATTAATTAATGAAACATCAATGTTTCCGATTTGGTATAATTGACATCATTTTTTAATTTTTAATATTAAAATTATATTTTGTTGAATATTTGGAATTTTTCATAAAACACTCAATTTTTGATTAATATTGAAATGCACTGTGTTGTAGATAAAAACCGTCTTTTTCAATTAAATAATTATTTTTTTTAAAAATTTATCTTAATGAAAAAATAGATACATAATAGTTTTATTTTTACAATTTAATTCATTGTAGTCAATTTATAATAATATTAAACATATAAAATTTTATTGATTATAAAACCTCTTTTACCCACATTCTATGGACATTTCAAATTTTCATAAAACATAATTTTATGACTTATGTGAATTGAATTTCAAAAATTTGATAGACACAGTTGTCATCAGTAAGTAAAATTTGATTCAATGGGATGAAATTCTTTTCATTAAATAGTAACTATTGATTTTTATTTACTACAGTTAAAACTAAATAGTGTCATTAAATTTAAAAATGAAATTATAATTATACCGACACATGTCCTAATTCTATAGGACAAGTTTATTTCGACCAAAATCAACCATAACACAAAAATATAACCCACATGGATTAGATTAAGACATTGGTTATATTTTATTTATAGAATTTTTATAAGTTCTAAATTAAAATTTTATTAACTAAACCATTATTTATATATAGTTATAAATAAGATAAATTAGACTATAAATATTCATTAGAAAAGTAAAAATATTTCCCACATCAGGGTATTTTTTTATAAATTTTAAAAATTTAAAAATTAAATTTATCTATGAAACAATGTTGATGGAGTATTTACCTTATTAATGATATATTTAAATATTTGACGTTATAAATATAAAAATAAATGTAAATTGAGATTTTTGAGGCGATAAAAGAGTTTTATATGTGAATATGGAATGTTAGGGTTGATTAAATATATTTTTTCAAAGTAATTATGTTGTGATGACTTTAACAACAAAAGAAACACTAGATTGTTCAAAATTGACATAAATGAGTTTTTAAAATAAATAGTACTTTGTTAAATTATATTATATATCTGAAAAACTACTATTCTTCTAACGGACTTATATAATTATAGATATGTCATTAATTAACCTCTTGAGGTTCTCTTAAAATTTTATAGTATGTCTATTAATTATTTAATATAAAAATACAAGAAGACATGGTAAAATTTAATCATTTTAACTAAGTGTTATATTTAAATGACAAGGTTAATATGGTGACATAAACAAGTATAAAACCAATTGTTTGAGAGGATTTAGACCCATACCCACCTTATTCTCGAAATAAATCTCTTTGGAGCTATTAGAAAGTGAATATTATTTTATAACAAGTTAATATTTCAAGATTTTCTTAAAGTGCCCCTCACCTATCTTATCAAAGGGAACTTCTCCTTATTTTAATTTCTCACCTCCAATGCCATTTGGTAAGGCCAAAACATGCTCAAATCACCTCTTTTAATGTTCATTTCTTCTTACACTTCCTCATTTTTTTATTTCAATAATAAAATAATTAATTTGGTACCTTCTATAGATTTAAATGTTATTATAAATATAGTAAAACTATATTCATTATTTTATCCAACCAATTAATGAAAAAGTCACCATACGTGTATATGTACGACTTACCGCCTCCACATCATGGTGTAGTTTTTTATTCAGCACTACATTATTTGGATGGGTATTATAATGAGTATAACTAATTTAAATAATGAATATAACATGGTATGGATTATTTATATATAATTACCATCCAATTAAGTACCATTTTACCATTGATAGAATGATATTGTCCATCATGCGTACTTACGGCTTACCGTCTCCACGACGTGATGAGATTCATCGTCAACGATCACCACTCATGATTTTTACAAAATATATATATATTGATTAAATATTAGATACATGAAATAATATTTATAATGGAATAATATATATTTAATTAGATAAATATATGCAATTTACATACTTCTATACTATACGATAAGAAAAACGAAACACCGTTCTTGTGTATGTATGGACTACCATCTCTATGAATGATGTTTCCATTTCATATATCTATCTTTTATAAAGATTTATATTCTCAATATATATGATTTGTAAATAATGTTTTATATTCTTTATGTATGTAAATCATGATCTATGTGATATGATCAAGAATAAAATGTTCAAACACATACGATAAAGAAAGTGATTATTACCTGAAATGTTACTTTAAGTTGGAACTTATTATTAAACATCCAGTATATAGTCATAAATGAATCATAAATGATATCATTAATATTAATATGATTCTGGTATAATTTAGTAACATACTTTGGTCATTATACTTGAGGCAAAACATAGCCTCGACTAAATCAATGTACAAGGTAATGGTTAATTGCACAATCTCATTATGATCCAAGATTGTTTACATTTAAGTATTTACTAGGACATATTTATCATCCATGTACATGTTTATTAAATATGTTTTTAAAAGAAATATTTTGTGTTTTTTGGAAGGTACCCTTTACCAATATCATCATTTTAAATGTTTTTGTGATTTATTTTTATAAATTTTTTAATTAATGTCCATGTTTTCAAGATGACTATAATGATTTATTAATATGGACTTAATTGTTTTAAAATTTTAATTCCTTTAAAATTTATCAATGTGGTATGGTACACTTTTATTAAAAAATATATTTTAAATGTCTTCCTCTATAAATGTGTGACTTTTAAATGATTTCACAAAAAAGGGATATTTCACTCAAAGAGTATTACTGATAATTTACAACTATGCCAGTATCCATTACTGGATATTATTCATGATTGATGTTGATTTATTATAATTAAATCTACTATGTTTTTTTGTATGATTTATGATATTTTTCACTATAGATGTGGTATTTTTTATACCATTCAAGGTTTATTGTTGAATTATTTAAATTTCGTTTACTAATTTTGATATGAATGTTTATATTATTTTTCAAAAAAATTCACATGAGGAATGCATTGGACTTAGTATGTGATGGGCAGGGATGACTATTTTCCCTTGATGCATCGGTAGGTCTCATGAGTCAAATTAGTGTCTTGGAACAAGCAATTGAAAAAAAAATATTTATATTCTTGGAATGTGACCGTGAATATGTGTTTATAATGTCCAAAATTATACATTTCTTCGTGGTGAAATCATTTAGTTCATGTGATTATTCGACTAATAGAATATCCATATGCATGTTTATATGGTAATGTTTGATTTATTTTTCCATATTCTGTTCAAGTTTATTTTTAAAAGGATTTTTTATTGCATATATTTCCTTAAATGTTTATAGTTTCGCAAAATTATTTACTCTTGTTGATCATTTGAGATCACACATTTCTTGTGTTTTGTTTTACCTCAATTCCAAGAAGTGTATTATGATTAATATGCATGTTTGATCTAGGGGAATAATGGTCTTCCAAAAATATTTTTTATGTTTGGTTTAATGTTCGAATGTGTAATTTAACGTTCATATATGTATTCTATTTTCCAAGAATAATAAAATGATCGGTCCTTTGGGACTTGATTCCTTAAAATAATTCCAATTTATTAAAAATAATGCACCAACTCTAGGTAACTTAGGTGGGGGTATTATAGTTATTATTATAGGAATTTTTGTACAAACCATGGAAACTAGATTTACATAAACTCTTAGTATAAAACATTACCCTATGATAGATTTTGAAAATTAGTATAGAATAACTTTCTATAATTTTGTTAATGTAGAGATTTTGTGTGTTTTCCAAGAAATACATCCTTGTATGGATAATACAAGTGGAAATGGTTTTAGCACAAATGTACGTAGGAGTGAAAACTCCAACATGTTATTTCAGGCTTGACATGGGGTATCCTGGTACATGAAAATAGACTTTACTGTGCAATTGGTTTGAAACTTCTAGAGGATATGCATAGAATAATTCACATTTTTTACAAACAATTGTGAACTATTTATGAGTAAAAATGTATGAAAAAAAATATTTTTATGGGACTAGATGTGTTAAAATATTCAATTAACGTTGAGAGTTTTTCTAGTATTTTTATTATACATTTTGATATGATCTAACCTATTGTATTTCGTCATTTAGAAATGGATCCTAGTAGAAGGAATGAGAACTCGTGCAATATGCATAATCCAAAGAGTAAAAAGGATCATGTCTTTCATTGTTAAAAACTAACATTTCTAAGGAAAATAGCCTCCCATGTATTCTCATAATTTTATAAATCATTATCACTTCTTAATAAGATAAGTAAATAATTATATGAGTCCTATGGCTTTGAAGGGATGACATAAAGAAGGGGATGGAAAAGAGAAAGATGGATAAAGTGAAGAAGGGAATGAAGGATTTTCCCATATGTGATAACTTTGGAAAGAATCACCCTAGGATGTGAATGAAAGGACATGGTTTTCGTTATAAGTGTGGAGGAAATTTTCATCAAGAAAAATAATGCAAAGGGAACAATGAGAAGAATAATATTCTCTGTTTCAACTGTAGTGAAATGTGGAAATCCACAAATTACATTTCTATGCATCAAGGAAATAATGCTCTGATAAATCAAAGAGATCATGGTCAATCATGAGTAGTTACTAAAGTGAATGTGGAATAATTAGTGTATTTTTTCTTTTGGATTGAATAATTATGTCATTTGATATTTGTTTTAATGATATGCCAGTTATGTGAATTATGGAAATAATTAAGGATTGTACTGCAACACGTTTTCATTAAGGATTTGATATTTTATGGTACCAATTAAAGTGACATAGTTTCTAGTTAAACATTTTTGAAAACATATGGTTGGGAAAAATATAACCCTTAATATGTTTCTGAAACATAGATAATGATTTTGGAATATGATATGATTGATTTAGTGAAATTATATTGGATATGCATGACTACCATGAAACTAATTAAATTTTTTGTTTATTTCATCACTGTTGGATTTTATAAAATTTTTGGATATAAGTAGTATACCCTATATTCTATAAGGAATAAGGGATCATGAATTTAGTCGGTAAGGTTTTATGGTAATTAAGGGTCTTTCTATGTTTTAAGAGAATAATTATAAATTTATTCACATGTTACCACGTGGAAAAAGAGATCTTCAATATGTTTACCTTCCTTATAAATTTTGGAATGTGAGTTTATACAGATGTATTTTGGATAAGTCTAAAAGTTTTAATGGATTATTTTAGACCATGGATACTATAGTTTAAGGTTAAATTATTTGTCAAGATTATTTTTGGATTTTTATAAAAAGGTTAACCTGGAGGCCGGTGACAACATGTCGCGTCTGGAAAGTCTGAAAGACATGAACCCGCATTCGAACGATGACAAGAGTGCATCACCTACCACTGGAATACATGATGTAATGGTTTGTATAATGTATTTTTTAAATTGTCTGATAGATGAGTTATATATTTAATTTTTTTGAAACCCAATACGATTATGATAAATAGAATATTTTTGATTTCTATTATCTTTTGGAGTGAAAGATGAGTTTGTGGTAGAAATTAGTTAAAGGATTGAACTCTACGTGTCAACTTTCCTTTTTTTATTATTCTATGAAGAAATTAAATATTAAAAATTAGGGACGGAATCTCGAAACCAAAAAAAGTATCCTAATACCTTATGTTTTGTTGAACTGGTGTTATTTTAAATTATCATAGATTTATGGCTTTGAGGGCATCAATTTTTCATTTATTATTCACTTGTTTGTGATTGATGGCCTCAATAACTCCCAATAACTATTTACATTTTCCTTCAATTATGTGTCTATAATATTCACCAATTTTCTCTTATTCGAAACCCTAATTTGGTGGGGAATATTTCATTTTCTTTTCCTTTTTATTAAGACTAAATTGTAATAACACTATTTCCAATGCGGGTTTTCCTTAAAGGAATTTTCTATTTTAAAATTTTTATTTTTGAAAAACAATTTCAAATTTATAGGGTGCAATTTATTTAATTAAGGTAGAATGTAACACCCCAATAATTCATAGTACATTATATCTTTAAAATAATTAAATAGCTTCTGCTACAACCAACACCGAGTTCAAGTGTATCACAACCTGTCAAACATGCGATTTAAAATGAGGTTATGAATTGTATTAACCAAATTTTTAATTTTATATATATCCTATACAATTTTAACATTCATATTTAATGTTTATTAGACATAATATAAAACAAATTCAAATTTTCAAAAAAAAGATGCATTTCTCAAAAAATGTTGTTTTCCACCTTTCAATAGAGAGCTATTTTTAAAAACAATTTTTGACACTTTTATATATTCAATTTAATTTAATAAAATTCTCTGTTATAAGAGGGACATTTAAATTTAGGTTGAATTTTTTTTGGTACTTTTCTGATAACTTTTATTTTTTGATGAATATTGAAAAATACTAAATTTTAAATAAAAACATCTTTTTTAATAGAAATAATTTATAGTGTTAAATTATAAATTTTAGTTGTTTAAATATATAATTAGATGATATATTTATTATTTAATATAATTCTTGCCACTGGATGTAATTTTACATTTAAATAGTATATAAACAAATGTTAATATTTAGAGAGTTTTTACTATAAAAAATCATTCTTTCTAGATTTTACAATGGGAATTAATTTTAAATTAATTAATGCAACTTCTATGTCAGGAATTTGGAAACATTGAAATCATTTTTTAATTTGGAATATCAATATTATCTTTTGGATATTTTTTGGTATTTTTCATAAAACATGCAATTTTTGA
This sequence comes from Viscum album, assembly GCA_963277665.1. Lineage (NCBI taxonomy): Eukaryota > Viridiplantae > Streptophyta > Magnoliopsida > Santalales > Viscaceae > Viscum > Viscum album. The sequence goes on from OY728165.1 coordinate 2,106,600,273, forward strand.
CCAATACTGAAAAACACTACTTTGAAGATAAAAACTGACTTTTTCATTTGAATATTTATTTTAATTAAAAATTTATCTTAAAGACAAAATATATAAAAATTTCATATATTATTATAATTTAATTAATTGGAGTAATTTTATCCAAATATTGACAAATAAAATTATATTGATCTTTTTTAAAGGCTTTTACAAACATTCTTGGCACATTTTCAAATTGGCATAAAACATACTTTTACCAATTTTGTGAATTTAATTTCAAAAATTCGATAGAAATGGATGTCATCAGTGTGTAAAATGTGATTCAATGGGTTGAAAATAATGTTTGGTGATTAGTAACTTTTGATTATTATTTATTATAGTTAAAAGTAAATATAGTAATTAAAGGTAAAAATGATATTATAACTACTCCAAAACATGTCATAATTCTATTATATAATTTTATTTTGACCAAAATCAGCCTTATAAAAAAAATACAATCCACTTGGATTAGATTAATACATTTATTTTATTTTATTTAAAGAAGTGTTAAAAGTGTTAATTTCAAATTCTAATAAATAAACATTTTTAATATAGAGTTATACATAAGATAAATTCAACAATAAATATTCACCATAAAACAAAAATATTTTCCATATAATATAATTTTATTTATAATTTTTAGAAATTTAATAATTAAATTTAATTATGAAACAATGATGATGCAGTAATTTCCTCTTTAATGAGAGATTAAAATAATTGATTTTATAAATATAATAAAAAATTTAAATTGAGACTTTTAATGCCATCAAAGAATATTCTATGTTAATATTTCCTTTTAGGGGTGATTCAATGTATTTCATTCGATGTAATTAAGTTGTTACTACTTTAACAAAAAAATACAAAATAGTGTCAAAATTGACATAATTGTGTTTAAAAATCTATTTTATTAAATGATGTAATATTTATAAAAATATACTATATGACCAAAAGACATATATAATTATAGATAATTTATTAATGAACCACTTTATGTTCTCTTTGTATTTTATATTATGTTTATTAACCATGTAATATTAAAATACTAGAAAACACCGTAAATGATAAACCATTTAATTAAGAGTTAAATCTAAAAGATAAGATTAATATTGTGACCTAAACATGTCTAAAACAAATTTATTGAGAGGATTTAAACCCATACAATCCTTATCCTTGAAATAAATATATTTCAAGCTATTAGAAAGCGAAAACTATTTTATAATAAGTTAATATTTCAAGATTTTCCTAAAGTCCTCATCACATCTCTTATAAAAGGGAACTTCCCCTTCTCTTAACATCACGCCGCAAAAGTCATTTGGATCGACCAACACTAGTTAAAATATCCTCCCAAGTACCATCACCTAAACCTAGAGGTCTCATATTGATCATAAATCCAACCTATGGAGCCCTTTTGATTAAATCAAAAGGAATAACTCGAAGAAGAGTTAATTATTTCATCAACTCTTTTAAAGTTCATTTCTTCTTCCACTTCCTATGTATTTGTTATTTACATACCAAAATAATAATAGAAAATAACTTATACATACTGAGATTATATAATAAATATTTTAAAACCATATTCATTATTCTATCCATCCTATGAATTACTATGTTCCCATAAGTGTGTATGTACGACGTGTCGTCTCCACGCCATGGTGTAGTTTGTCATTCAACACTACATTATTTTGGTGGGAATAATACGGATTATAATTAATATAAATAATTAATATAACATGGTAATTATGTTTTATATATAATATACCATCCAATGAAACACTATTTTACCATCTATAGAATGATTTTGTTGCTCGTGCGTATAAACGGCTTACCATCTCCACGACGCGATGAGATTCATCTTCAACGATCACCATTATGGATTTTTTATAAATATATATATATTAAGTATAATATATGTGGAATAATATTTATAATAGCATAATATATATTTATTTAAATAAATATATGTCTTTTACATACTTCCATACTATATGATAAGAAAATAGAAACAATGTTCATGCGTACGTACGGACTACTGTCTCCATGAATGGTGTTTCCATTCCATTTATCTATCTATTAAAAATATTCTAATTATGAATTTATATGATATCTATATCAATTTTTATATTCTTACGGTATGTAAATCATGATCTACGTTATAAAATCAAGAATAACAAGTTAAAACACATAAGATAAACAAAGCGATTATTAATTGAAATGTTTCTTTAACATAGAAAGAATTATTAACAAGGTAGTATAATGTCATAAATGAATCATATATGATATCATAAATATTAACATGGTTCTTGAATAATTTAATAACATACTATTATCATTATATAAAAGGATAAACATACCCTTGACTAAATAAAAGTACAAGGAAAGGGTTAACTCCTCAATCTGATTATTTTCTGAGATTGTTAATTTGTAAGAATTTTCTGGGAAATATTTATCATCCATGTACATGTTTCATAAAAATGTTTTCCAATGGATGATATTTTGTTTTTTTGGAAGAGACTCTTTATCATGATCATCATTTTTAATTTTTTAATGATTTATGTTTCTAAATATTTTTAATTAATGTCCATGTTTTCAAAATGATTTTAAGGATTTATTAATATAGACATGATTATTTTAAAATGTTAATTCCTATCAAAACATTGAAAGTGGTTTGGGACCCTTTGATTAATAAATATATTTGAATTTTCTTATTTTATAATTTTTCCTCCTTTAAAGGATTTCACAAATAGGGATATTTCTCTAAAAGAGTTTCACTGATCATTTTCAATTATGTCAACATCCTTTATAGGATATTATTTTAGATTGAAGTTGAATTATTATAATAAAATTTTCTAGGTTTTATAGAATTATTTATGATATGTTTGACTATTCTTGTGGTATTTTTTAAACCATTCATGGTTTATGGTTAATTTATTGACATTTATTATGTGAGTTTTAATACGAATTTTTATGTTATGAATCAAGAATTTCCATATGAGGAATGCATTGGACTATGTAAGGGATGTGTGGGGCCCCATAATAGCCCCTTGATGCCTCAGTAGGTCTCATGAGACAAATTAGTTTGTTGTAAAAAGACCATGACAAAATATTTATTTGATGTCTTGGCATGAGGCCCTGACTATGTGCTTATTATTTCTAGCATTATGAATTCCATCATAATGAAATTATTTATTACATGTGATTGTTAGACAAGTAGAATATACACGTTCATGTTTATAAAGTAAATTTTTATTTATTTTTTCTATATTATGTTAAACAATGTGTTTAAAAGGCTATTTTTTATTACACAACATGCCTTAAAATTTTATAGATTCTCCTAACTTATTTACACTAACATAGCATCTGACCTCAACCCTTTCTTTTTTTTCGTTTCGTAGTTCTTTAAAACATGTATTCTAGTTTTAAGAATCACTCCTTCCAGGAAGTTTGGATTGGATTTATTTATTGAACTGGAAGCTTACAACACTCCAATATTTAGAAATGACATGCTTTCCAATGGAAGGAATTTGTTAGGTTTAATCTTTATGGTACATAAGAACATACATTGACCGAGAGGATGATAGGTCAGAATCATCACACACTTTTGAGGGGAATTATTGTCTACTGTGGGAATCTCTTTAAAAATTTAAGATATTTTCATGAATCATTATTAATTCACCGATTATGGAATACGTTTCCCTTGAAATTTTCAACCAATTATTAACATGTATAAAATTTAGAATCACCATTATGTATTCTAAGTTCTTCATCAATGAAGATATTTGTATGTATTTGATTTTATCCATGAATGGTATCCTCTAATATTCTATTTCAAGATTATTTTAATCATCATTATGATGAAACTTGTTTTTAAGCCACTCTGTGGGTCACTCTGTAATTTATTATCATATAAGGAGATAATGTTTTTGTTTTATCTTGATATAATTCCAATAAAATGGGTTACATATGTATCCTTATTAAAGGAATCATAACCCTCATAGATCAGTGGTATTAAATGGGACACATCCTACCTTATAAGGTCCTATGATAAGGACCAAGAAATAAAATTTAATGTCATATAGTATGGACATTTAAGAGGGAGATACTTAGTCAAAACATATTGTGGGACTTAAGCTAATGCATCCCAACGAACTAGGAAATGATATGGGTTTCCAATTAAGATTAGTCTCTATTAGGAATAAGGCCCATGGAGAACATGTTTGATTTTATGTTTTGGGTTTGAACATTTAGGAGGCCTCCTACGTATCCCCTGTGGATGAGAATCAAATCCCACATAGTTAATTAGTCTCATAAAAGAATATAGACTTTTGAGAGAGATGAGTTTGGGATTACATCATGAAAAGGATATCATGATGATCTGGGGTATAGTTTCTGAATTATCCCTAAGGAGGATTCCTAGACTAAAGGAATTAGTGTTGTACTCCTAAAGAGGATATCCAGTGATCTCCGGCCATGAAAATGCTCCCTATGTATCCCAGTTTAAACAAGAATCAGAGTCCTCGTAAATCAATCAATCGGGAAAATTATGTAATCCTAAAAAATCTCTAGTCCCACATGATTCATAGTCGAAGGGAGAAATAAGATAATTTCAAAGATTCAACATATGCGCATTCAAATTTTCCCTCAACAAATGGTTGAAGAGGTCAAACCTATGGCGGCAAGGGTCGACGAAGTTGAGGTAACTGCAGAAGTGGGTGAGGCAACATGCATTCCCTCCTTTCTATTTACAATGGACAAGTATCTAATGTATGGTGGTAGGGAAGAATGTTAAGGGATTATACCAGGTTTGATAAACATGGAGAAAAATCCCAATGGGAGAGGTAAAGGGTAAAAAAAGTCTTTTTACCTATTTCCCTCATAGACATTGGAACTGATGAAAAAAGGAGTAGTAATGATACTACCTCCTGCAAGAAAAGCATGGGGATTACTCTAAGATGGTATACCTAAAATTGATCCTAATATGGGAGGGAGAATTCTCATATTCATGCATGGAAAATATAGTGTGAACCGTACCTTCCCTAATAGGCACCTGAGGTTCCGGGTCATCTCTCCGAGAAGAGAGAGGCCAGGGCCCAACCCCCCCCCCCCCCCCCCCCTCCAACCGAGAACATCCCAACACTTTTTCTAGAATAATGGTCCATGTGACTGTGGATATACAAACCCGAAGACACTCCACGAACCCTAACCCCATTTTTAATAAAATGTGGAAAACCTCTAACTCTGCATATACAAACCCAAATAAGATACATGCTGATGTGTCTTTCCTAGGGGTTTGATCAGTCAGGAGGTTTTGGTTGAGGCTTCACTAAGTCCCTTTTAGAAAAGGGAACCAAAGAAGAATATACCCTAATATGAAAGGATTTTTTATGATGGTATTTGAGTTGGTATGTAGGATTTATACGAAGATCTCTCATGTAGGTACCTTATGCAGGTATGCCAGGTAGGTACCCTGCGTTGATGTTCCACAAAGGTATATTGTGCAGCTATGTCATGCCGATATGGCATGCAGTTATGAATGATGACTGGAGAATTTATTTCACATAGGGGAACCAAACCTATGTGAAAATTTTAAAAGACTATTAAAACAAGCTTATCCCATTTAATTGTCACTTCTATTGTGTTTGAGAGAGCTACATGAGACAATTTTGAGGATTTTGGCGAAAGAGCTACGCAATGGGAGCTTCATAGATTCTTTCAACTTTTTCAGTCCTCTAAACGGGGAAACCAAATGATCTATTTATAGGCACAGATGGGCCATGTCTAAGGAATTTTTATCCATGCAGGTTCTCCATGCAACTCCTCCACCCAGGTAATCAACGCAGGGGTAAAGAAATTATTCCATTGCATAGCTCTATCGAGCAGGTCTGTCGTAATGGTCTGTTATATAGATATATCACGCAGTTATATCGCACAGGTCTTCTAGAATATTTGACATTCCCATTGAGTTCTATGAACCATTTCTTTGGATTCTGAAATACCCATGGATCTCTTCATAATCTTTTTGTGTTCTTAAGTGGTTTAAACAAAATCCCTCCTCAAGACTAGATCTGAAAAAAATAGAACGTGCGTTGAGTCCTGAGGTGATCTTGTGGGGAATATAATATTGATCGATTGCTGAACAGTGTAGGTTTTCCACACAGGTACTTCATGGAGGTTTGGCCTGGAGATTTTTCACATAGTGTGGGTGTGTAGGTCTTCAGTCTCTTATAAATAGGTCTCATGATTCACAATTTTCTTCACTTGTGCTTTTCAAAATTTTATAGCTCTTGTTGCGTAGCTCATTTGCCTTGACCAATTGCATTGTGCTCTTGTGTAATTCCCTTGAACTTTCTTTACGTTAAAATTATTTAAGCGAGGGAGCTACAAGAAAGGTCTTCATCAAAGGAGTTTCTCTAGGATTCTTATCGAATGACATGCCCGACAGACCTCATCAAAGGACCTATGTGACGGACCTCATCGAAGGACCAACATGAAAAGTGTCCTTTGCCCAATTTTTTATTTTCTTCTTTAGAATTCCATCCTAATATAGAAAAATATTGTAATTATATTTCATGAAAGAATGACTCATTTGATGAACCATACTAAAGAGCTAAGGCTCATCAAAATGAAATTATGAAGATTATATGACCATACAATTATAATGTTTTTTAAAGTACCCTTCCAGGGCAATGGAAGAGACAAATTCCACACAAGTGTGATTATCTAAAAATTCCATTCTTACCCCTGTATGGGCATTGGTTTTTTCCATACACTAATTTTCCTTCTGTTAAGAATTAATTTCCAAATAATTGGATTCCTCAATACTCCAACTACAACTACATGAATATTAGTGAATATGGGGTTATAGTAGAAGAATAAATGATCCCTATTGGTTGCATCCTTCATCATAGTGGTTTCACTCCTGATATGAAGGATAACATTGTAGAGAGAAGACCACATTGTTATGTTTCCACATTTCAGGCTTCTCAAATTGATCAATCTAATGGTTTAGAAGAAGATTCAGTTCTTCGTTATGGAGGGGATATCAAACCCATGTGGATGTGTGCATTCTGGGAATGTCAATCCTGTGCAAAATTTTGGAAAGAGTTATCAGACGTTCATATCTATGAAGCTATCCAAATGGGGAAAAATTATGTTTATAAAAACTATTTCCTTCTTAAATTACTAAGCCGATGGAGTCTGAAAATGAATTCCTTACATTTGAAGCATGGTGAAGTGGGTATTAGTGTTTGGGATATTTAACAAATAGCTGGAAATCTCATTCTTGGGGTAATGTATGATGAATTTATTCCACCTGCTACAAAATTAGGTGATGATAATAAAACACCACCATTGGCACATGAATTATTTAAAATAGCATAGAATTTACCCAAAGATAAGAAATATATTCATTCCAGAGTGTGGATGGAAGCCTTCAATGAACAAACAATTGAAAAAGGTCCAAACATTGGATGTCCTACTATTTGTCCCCCTACAGATAACCAAGGCAGTTCGGGCACATATCTGCCCACACAAGAAAGAGGTGACTATAAACAATGGGGATATAAATTAAAAACTGATATAGATGCAAATTTACACTTAGCTTCCCTCCCTGCTATGTGTCTAATAGTTTATTTTTCTCCAGTGTGTGAATCTGGAGGTGGTGTAAGATCTGGTACTTTTTTTATTCCAGTTGAATTAGTATAATAAAATTATATTGAATTAGAAACCCCTGTATTGGCATGAATTTAAAATCTCCTGAAACATTTATATAATAGTAAGGATCCATTTATAGTTCTAGGTCCATTCTAAGTGGTGTGGTGCTAAATTTCATCCCATCTTTCGCCATACTCGGTGTTGAATTTATTCAGATTTTCCTATAGTCAATTCACCCCATTTTTCAAAATATTTCTAGTATTTAGCATATAAACATGAGACCTGAAGAGGTGCTAAATGAATTGAATGTCTTTAGATAATTAAACTCTCATTTCGGTAACCCTCCAGTTAGAACATTTATTGATGATGGTAATGAAAACAATTATCACCAGATATACTATACAATGGAATTCATGGATGGAGGTTTATAGACCATGTTTGATTGTGAAATAATCTGGGAGTCTTACGTCTTTTTTAGGATTTTTCATCAGTTCATATGTCTTCAATAATCAAACCCTTTTCCACCCACATAGTTTTAAAAATCAGAAACACCCAATGGTAGAAAGACAATTATGGATTCTAACAGCCATAGAGGTATCCAAATTGTCAATTACATTACCTCCACCAGATGCATCGATCAGATTGGAAGCTAGGTATGCCAAATCATGGGCTCCTCCATATCTTCTGATGGATTTAACAAAAGGAATATATCGAGTGAAATATATAATGACTGTTGCACATAGAAATCATGGAAATAATTCCAAGGCAAGAGATGATACTGATGTTTCATAGCTTTCAGAGCCCTCAAAACGTCTTCACAAGAGGTATACCAGGATGACCGGGGATAGAAAATAAATACCCCCATGTACAAGGCTATCTAGTTGCCGCCATAAAATAGAGGTTTATATTCCATATATTGAACTTTTTGAAGAAGAAAGGTGGTCACAAGTGGATCACCAATTAGAAGGTGTGGAATCTTGTCCACAATCAACCATACCAATATTGAATTTTGTGCGAGATTCATCCATTCATCATTGGGAGAGTTCGACTCGTGATCTAAGGGATGTGTGTGCTTTCCTACCACATGGAATTCAAAAACTATATATTGGTGACATCAAGGTGCCTTCTGATAGAAATCTTGATAATCACATGGGTGAAGTATAGAAGTATATTATGGAGTTGGAGGCATATATATATATGAAAGTAATGAACAAATCCCAGCCTCTAAATGAGTATGTCATATGACGGACATAGGAGTACATGAAGGGGTATGTATTGACTCTGAGGAAGAGTGGGATATTTATATTAATACATAGAATTTATTTTCCTTTTTCTTTTGTCTCTACTCTACTTTACCATTACTCCTCATTAATTTTGATAAAAATGTATTTGTGCATCACGAATATAGGGAAGAAAAATCCGGACCAGTTATTGAATCACTAATGTATGGTCCTATAGGCTCTACCATTGATGAAATGAATGATCCTCCTAGGTCTCCATAAAATTCTCCACTAGTGAGAATTTTTATTGGGGTAATGGCGATAGATAATATTGAACCATTACCTCAATTTTCTCCTTCCAAGAGGAGTGTTTTGATTTCTCCTCAGGCTTTTGAAATGAAACACCATAGGGAAATTATATTGATCTGATGTGTTTGCAGAAGTAGTAAGTTTTTTTACAGTCCTTAGGGATTGTAATTTGCTCAACACACTCTAGTAATCATCTTTCCTCATGCAGGATTTGTGTCTCTCTCTTATCTCAAGGGACTAAGAGTTGATTCTTCTCGACTAGAGAAGAAAATCTCAGGAGACAACCATGTTCATGTTGATAAATCTTCTATCATTATAGATAAATCAACAAATGATTTAGCTATACTCGTTCCTATCTCTTATGAGTGAGAGAAAAGATACAATAAGATTAAATACCTTCCAAAGTTGTTTTCAGGTGCTGATCATGAAATAATCAATACTAATATTTGTATTGCTCCAGAAGAAAGGAATGAGGACCCCAACAATCTTAGTTAATTTCTAATGTAGGCCCAAACCTAGAATGACCTGATGATGCTGTACTGATTGAATATCCACTGGAGCAGAGTGTCAGCAGAGCCAATTTGGTAATCAACTACCATTTTTTAGATACCATAAATGGTCAGGATGCTATAACATTCCAAGCCACATACACTGAAATGATGGAATCCCTTTATCAAAATATTGATATTCCATGTTCAATAAAGGAGTCTGGATATTTTCATGATGAATTTAAAGTACTTATGTCCATATTATTTCATTTTCCATACATAATTTTTCTTCATTACTTGATTCTTTATATCAATGTTCACCTCATGCACCTTTATCTATAGAAAATGTTGCAATTGATCTTCATGAACTGGGTATTCCACTCTACCTATCTATTGGAACTGGGGAAATACCTATAGAGGATCCTCCATCAAGAGATGACCCAGAGGCTTCAAATGTGAAAACTGAGCAAACTTAGGGGAATTCCCCTTCTCAAGAAACATCTGCTCAAATCACTAATACTGAGTGTAACACCACAAGATTTTGCGAGAAATATCATTTTTAATTTCATTGATTTCTTGTGTTGTACGCTTCACCAAGATTATATTGCACTATACGCAACACCGTATTAGCTTGTAGTATACACAAACACTATTCATGGCTTGTGTTGCACACAAGAGCGACCTTGCTCAATAGCGTGTGTTAAACGCACTACCGAGTTTCATTGAACAACGATATATTTTTATGAACTAGCCATTATGAATATTATTAATTATATTTTTTTTTATTACATAATAATGAGTCTTACACATATTCTAGAACATTGTATGAGAACAAAAAAAATATTTTGGGTAAAATATGAATTTTTAAAAAAATGAAGTTTTGCCGCTTTTTGATGGAACACCCATTTTAAATATAAATTTTAATAAGTTTATAAGTTCAATTTTACAAAATAAACTTCTTTTTATGAATCAGGATATAAAAATTTACAACGGATAATTTTTTGATATTTTTCTGATTACGTTCATATTTTGACGAATAGTAAAAATAAGCTAAACTCTAATTAAAAACAACTTTTTTCATCAACATAATTTTTATGGTTAAATTATAAAATTTAATGGTTTTAAATAATAAATATAATATATTTTTTCCATTTAATATAATATATTTCATTATCATTAATTTTCCATTTAATTAATAGGTAAAAACATTTCAATCTTTTGTAATGTTTTAAATAAAACCCTGTTTTTTTCAACAACAGGATTAATTTTAAATTAATTACTACATCTTCTGTGTATACAATTTTGAAAAATGGATTCCATATTTTGAATCAGTAGGTCCAAATTATGTCAATAGGCTACTTTTTTTGGGCATTATGAATCGTAACTACGGTAAATTTTATTTACAATAGCTAAATGTAAATCAGGGGATTAAGGGAAACAATAATATTATAAAATTACCCTAACACCTGCTAAAATTCTATTTGATGAATATAAGTCGACCCATATTACCTAAGGGTCCGAATAGATTCATTTCATGGACTTTTGACAATGAATATCATGTAATTATTATTAAAACCAAAGAGAGTGACAACATGTCACTCTCTTATATCTTATAAGTTTAATAATTTTAATTACGTGATAAAATTCATAAAACATAAAACATAAATAGTATCTAGAAATACTATAATATTTTCTACATCATTTGAATTTATTTATAATTTTTAGGTATTAAATAATTATCATTAATGGTGACACAATAGTGATGCAGAAATAGTTTATTTAGTGAAAAATCAATAATACATGTTTTATTGAAGTAATATGGATCATAAAAGTCACAAACACCAGACCAAAACTTATTTTTTGTGTACATTTATACCATAATAATCCAATGGTCCAATATTTAATCATTTGGAGACTTATAAAAGTGATTATGATACTTATATTATTTTATTTTAGATGATGTCAAAGTTGTCACCTTCATGATTTAATAAATATAACCATTTATATTTTGTGATTTTAAGAAGTTAAATTAAAGTAAAAGTATTCTTATGGAATATATTTAATTTATCTACATTATAGTATTTTATTTTTAATTTTTATGCAACAAATAAGTATATTAAATAATTATACCAAAATGTTGTAGTAATTCTTTTATTAAGGGAAATATCAAATAAATGGTTTTATAAATATTAAAATAAATGTTATATGATCAAATTAATGTGATAAATGCATTTTATATATGAATATGACAAGTTAGTATTCTATTAAATATTTTTTTTGAATATATCTTCTATGTGAATTTAATTTAAATTAAAATAATTGAATAGTGTCAAAATTGGCACTATTGATATTTTATAAAAATAACATTTTATTGAATTGTTTAAAAATCACAATAAAAATTAAAAATTAAAAATTAAAAATTATATCGTAGAAAATGTAATAATTTGTCTAATTATGTAAAATTCACAAAACAGAATTAAGTCTTTCTAATAATTTAAAATTTTGAATATTATTGCTACAAATAAAATTAAACGGACTAAATAAAGATAAATCAAGTCGATAGGGTTTTAAATAAATTCCAAACTTGTCTAAATTTTATCGGATTATGAGATTACAATTCTATCTCATCATATCATAGCATTAAGACATTTTTGGAGGCTTTTATGTGTGGTTTGAATTTATTATAAATTAATATTTTAGTGGTTTCCAAAACTACCCCTCTCATCTCTTATAAAAAGGCACCTCCTACCTCTCCTCTTCACAACATTTTGATCCTTCATGATCAGCCAAACCCTATCTATTTCTTTTCTCCACTACTTTAGAAACATACTTGAGGTCCTGATATTCTTTAAAGACCAAAATTAGTGACCTAGGAGGAGGTATAGAAGAGGCGCGTCGAAGAAGAGTTAATATCCTTTACCGATTAAATCAAATTTATTTCTTCTTCTACTTACTATTCTTTATTTATTTCATTATAAATTAATAACATCAGTGTCACTCATATACAGATATGTTATTATAAATATGAATCAACCCCATTTTACCTTCTATCCATCCTACACCACCATAATTGTATTGGTATAATGGTGTAAATAATAACTATATATGATTATTATTTCATGATAATAATTCTTATATATTATATCATCCACTCCAATTCCATTCAATAATTATGGGAACTATATAATCGCTCGTGCGTACGTATGGATTACCGTCTCCACGATGTGATGAGATTCATCCTTCATGTTAATCATTCATGATTGATTATAAAGTATATATAATAAGTAATCATTAAATATATGACATAATAAAGCTACTGGATTTATGTATATAAATATTTGTGTCATTTACTTCCATTAAATTTAATAAGGAAAAAAATTGCAATTATCTGTACGTATGACCAACCGTCTCCATGAACGATGTATTTCATTCAATTTATCAGTCTATTATATATATATATATATTCTGAATATATATTATATATAAATCATATTTTACATTATGGATTTAATTAATCATGATCTAAGTAATCATATGAATAATTAAAAGCCAAAAAATGTAAGATAAATGAAATGATTTTACCCAAAATGCCACTTCATCATGGAATGGACAAATGAAAGGGTAATATAAAGTCGTATGTGAATAATATATGGTATCATAAATATTATGATGGATCTTTTATGAGTTAATAATATGGTTAATTCCACTATACTGGAGTCTCAGACACATATGGAAGAAATCAGACATAAGGTAAGGGAATAATTATTCAAATCTCATTCTTATTTGAGAATGTTTATTTGTAATTATTTACTGGGTTATGTTTATCAGCCATGTCCATGTATACAAATTTTTTTAATAAAATGTTTAATATTATTCCATGAATGTTTAAATTCATTTTTACCCTTTTTTGACTTTTAACAAATTGTATGAAAGTATGCTTTCTTTTGTTTACCATACGGGGTACTTTTTGACTTTTCCTGCAAAAGTACGAGAAGAATGTTTTTTTTAAATTATAAAGCTTGAAGAGAATTTTATAGTTTCATAACACCTTATTTCCATGAACCTTGCTATAAAATATTTCATGATTATTTTCAACAAAATAGTTCTCTTTTAAAATTTCATTACATTTTGAGAAAATAAAAAGATTTTTAAGAAGAAAAAATATTTTCCTCAAGAATTCATTTCAAGTTTTTTATCAAAACTATTTTCCATCTAAGATGATGTTATTTAGTATGTTTATGTTTCAATGATAATTTCTCAATTATTTACATTGAATTATTTTTCTAATGATCATACGATATGCATTTTCTTTATATGGATTATGTCACGATGGTATGATGTTTATGGAACCTATTTTATTCCTTGGTTTATGATGAATGATTTATGATTGTTTTGTGAAAAACGTAAGAATGATTTCAATATGAGATGGGTGGGACCTATATATCCCTCAAATTCATTGGTTAAAGATTTATATCTCATTAGATAGACATGGCTGGAATGGAATGTGAATCTGGTTTAGTAATACAGGGCTGGAACGGCTAGTAAACCCGGTTCAGTAAGGGACTTTGTCCACTATGATGGTCTTGGTAGCAATGGCTTGGATACTATGGAAATCATATCATGTGCTTAATGGTTTTCTAAAATTCCATATTTTATTCCCATGACATTTTATCATGATTAATGTTCCTTTATGATCTATACCTTATGTACTTCCAAGATTTATTTCATTGCTCATGATTTTTATGTTTTATGTTCACCTTTTTTGTTCAATTGTTTATGGATTGTTTTTAAATCTCCATGTTTACCCATACTGAGCATTTGATATCACCCTTTTTATGTTTTCTTTTCCCCATGATATAATGAAACGTTTTAGGTAAGAAAACAAAAGGGTAAGATCTTTATGGGAGATATTGAAGATCTTTCAGCATGATTAGAAGATTATGTTCCGAGTTTCCAAAGAAACTAAACTAACACAGTCTTTGGGAATCTGTTTTTTTCATGTATTATATATTTAGAAAATGTAATGTAATGTCTATTTTTGTCAATATTCAGGACTCTACAGTTGGTATCAGAGCGAAGGTTTAGTTATCCTTTGGAAACTAGGTTGTGAAAAATTTAATGAGATCCCTAGAGATATTTCTATGGAATGTCTAGGGATGTACCTATAGTTTAGTATAACTGTTGTTTTCTATCCTAGAATTAAGTTGATGATCATTAATAACCTAGGGTGAACCTAAGGTTTCATGGATTATAGAATGTGTGATTAGTTAGACTTTTTATGATAATGTGGTTCCTCGTAATTTTAACTATTTCTTACACCATGGTTTTTGGTTTTATTCAATGGAGGGAACCATAACGAATCAGGTCAACATTGAATCCAATGGAAAATTGGTGACTATGAGCAATGAAATTTCGTAATGCCCAGAATGAAATATTATGTGATTATTCTGAATCAGTCATCGTGATATATGATTAACAAGGTGAACTTTTGTGGTATTCCTAATTCATAAAATAAGAAGAAGATGGACTTTTATGCATGTTCGCACGGTGAGGGGAATAGAGAAAGGAATATTTACATTTCTAAATACGGGAAAAAGAACCTTGATGAATATATAAAATAGAGGGGAAGATGTTATGTGTGTGGGGAGAATGGTCATATAGTGAAAGACTGTTATGGAGTTCAATGTATTATCTATGGAAAACATGGGCATTACCCAACACAATGCCTTGACCTAATAGGTTATTTCTAAATAAAGGAATGACTTATTCCATGACAATCATTTAATATGATGGATTGAAGTTCTTATGTATTGGTATTCACGAATAATGTTTTTGAGGCACTTTTATGGTATATTTGAATATCTATGTATTGGTCCATTGTGATTTTCCATAAAAATATGGTACTGGTAACCATGAAAAGTGATTGAAATATTTTTGGATAGCAGATGATATACTAATAATGAATGTATAAGGAGAAAATAATTTTTTTGATATTATTCATGAGCTCAGGACTGATATAAGGACAATGTGGTATCATGGTTTGAGTATATAGAAATTCTAGGATATTGGTACTTGGAAAGAGTTAATATTAGACAACATTTATGTTTTATAAAGGTTCTATAGTAATTCATGGTTAAATAGAATGCATGATTAAGGTAATCACATGTTTGGAATTTGACCAATAAGATATATCTTATCATATATTGGGAATAAATGATGGTATTCACATGCTAGGTAGATGACCTTTCTAGTAATTGTTTTTTATACTATGAGATTGGAAATAAGTATTTTGGATAAGCCTAAAGATTGGAATGGATTAAGTTGGACATCATATAGTATTGTTTAAGGATAGAACTTTTTTTCGATATTATTTCTGGAATGTTATAATGGTGATGTTTTAGAAAAAGAACAACCTGAAGGAGAGGCAACGACCCATTGTGTCCGACAAGGACGAAGGAATCAAACCCACAACCGAAGTGAAACATGCCTTTATCACCTGCCACTGGACTAATAGAAGTCCCTGGTTTTAAGAAATTAGTTTTATTTTATTAGGTGGTATGATAAATGATGTATAAGTCCATGTTAAGGACTATATATGATTAATTTCACCATAGATGGACATATTTATATTTAATAACTTTTTCTAACCTTATGTTTGAGACAGATAGAATGGCTTATCATTATATCGCATGAACTATTTACACGTCACTAATGACAAATTAATCTTCATTTATTTAAGATATGAAGTGGATATTGTTCAAGGAATGACCAACTGTGAGATTTTATCAAAATCAAGTAAGTACTTCTTCAAAATCACATTCATCAACTTTGCGGAAATGATCTTGAAAACAAAAAATGTTGTCCTTATACCGTCATATCCAATGAATCAGATGGTAAATTAGATCATCAAAACTTTATGGCTTTGTGATTATTGGATTTTCAAAGCCATGTTCTCTTCCACTCTCCATCAGAACATGACAGTCAGATTTCTCTTCCATATCAATATTTTCACCTATGATATCCTATGTGGAAACCCTATGATGAGTTAATTTGGGTAACTATTAAATTTCATACATTAGTTATTAAAATTAAGTTATAGTATTCCTTTTTATGATGTGGGATTCTATGGATTAAACTTTCCAGTAGTAAACGATTTATAACCCCAATGAATTTCAAGGGAAAAATTCATTTAAGGGGGGGTAGAATGTAACACCTCGAGATTTTACGAGAAAAATCATTTTTAATTTCTTTGATGCCATGTGTTGTATGCTTCACTAGATTAGCTTGAGCTATACTCAACACCGTATTAGCTTGTAGTATACGAAAACACTATTCTTGGCTTGTGTTGCACCCAAGAGCGACCTTCCTCAAAAGCTTGTGTTGTACGCAATACCGAGTTTCACTAAACAACGATATATTATTATGAACTAGCCGTTATGAATATTATTAACTAAATTTTAAATTATATTACATAATAATTCATATTACACAAATTCTAGAATATGGTATGAGAACAAAATATATTTTTTTTGGGTAAAATAAGTATTTTTCATAAAATGTTGTTTTGCCCCCTATTGATGGTGCACGCATTTTAAATTTAATTTTTAATAAATTTATAAAATCATTTTTACAAAATTAACTTCTTCTTGTGAATCAGGATAAAAAAAATTTACGTTGGATAATTTTTTGATCTTTTTCTGATAATGTTCATATTTTGATGAATAGTAAAAATATGCTAAATTTTAATTAAAAACAACTTTTTTCATCGAGAAAATTTATATGGTTAAACTATAATATTTTAATGGTTTTAAAGTATAAATAGAATATATTTTTACCATTAAATATAATGTATGTCATTATCATTAATTTTACATTGAATTCATAGGTGAAAACATATCAATCTTTTGCAATGTTTTAAATAAAAAACCATTTTTTCAACAACAGGATTAATTTTATATTACTTACTGCATATTTTATATCATGAATTTTTAAAAATTGATTCCATATTTGGAATTACTATGTCCAAATTATGTTAACAGTCTACTTTTTTTTGGAATTATGAATAGTAACTATGATAAATTTTATATACCATAGTTAAAGGTAAATCAGGCAATTATGGGTAACAATAATATTATAAAATTATCATAACACATGCCAAAGTTATATTGGATGAATAAAAGTCAACCCATATCAATAGGGGGTGGAATAGATTAATTTCATGGGATTTTTACTATGAAAATGACATAATTATTATTAAAACCAAAGAAAGTGACAACATGTCACTCTCTTATATCTTATAAGTGTAATAATTTTAATATTTTGATAAAATTCATAAAACATCTAAAATAAATAGTCTCCAGAAATCCAAAAAATTTATCTACATAATATGAATTTATTTATAATTTTTGGGATTAAATTATTATCATTAATTGTGACACAATAGTGATGCAAAAATTGTTTATTTAGTGAAAAATCAATAATACAGTTTTTATTAAACAAATAGTGACCATAAAAGGCACAAACACCATACCAATACTTATTGGTTGTGAGCATCCAATTGTCGAATATTTGACCAGTTGGATACTTATAAAAGCTATTATGACACCTATATTATATTATTTTAAATGATTCAAAGTTTTCACCTTCATGATTTAATAAATATAACCATTTAAATTTTGTGATTTTAAGATGATAAATTAGAGTAAAAGTATTCTTATTGATGATATTAAATTAATCTATATTATAGTTATTTATTTAATATTTTTATGCAACAAATAAGTATATTAAATAATTATACCAAAATGTTGTAGTAATTATTTAATTAGGGGAAATATCAAATAAAATGGTTTTAAAAATATTAAAATAAATGTTATATGAACAAATTAATGTGTTACATGATTTTTTTAGATGAATATGATAAGTTATAAATCTATTAAATATTTATTTTAGAATATATCTTCAGTGTGAATTAAATTTATATTCAAATAATCGAATAGTGTCAAATTTGACATTATTGATATTTTATAAAAATAACAAATTATTAAATTGTTTAATAATCATAAAAATATTTAATAATAACAAATTATAAATTAGATGGTCGAAAATGTAATAATGTATCTAATTATGAAAAATTCACAAAACATAAGTAAGTATTCATAACAATTTATTAATTAGAATATTATTACCACAAATAAAATTACATGTATTAAATAAGGATAAATCACATTGATATAGTTTAAAAAAAATTACCAATGTGTCTAAATTTTTTGGTTGATGCGATTAAAACCCTCTCTCATCTCATATTTTAATTCATTCATTTTTTGAGGTTTTTATGTGGGGTTTGCATTTATTATATATTAATATTTTATAGATTTTCAAAAGTGTCCCTCTCCTCTCATATAAAAGAGAACCTCCTCCCTCTCCTCTTCACAACATTTTGAGCATTAAATCTCAGCCATATCCTGTCCATTTATATTCTCCACTTCTCAAAAAACATATTAGTGGTCCTTACCTTATTCAAATACCAACTTTCGTTCCCTAAGAGGAGTTCTTGAATAGGCTTGTCGAAGAAGTGGTAATATCCATTTGCGATTCATTCAAATTTATTTCTTCTTATACTTCCTCTTATTTATTTGTTTCATTATAAAGTAATATAATAGATATTACACATATACTGATATGTTATTATAAAGATGAAACAACCCCATTTCACTTTCTATCCATCCTACGGAAAATGAAATCACGGTGGGTGTGTACGTACGAAATATCGTCTATATGTCGTGGTGTAATATGTTATCCACCACCACCTTATTTTTATGGGTATAATGGTGTAAAGAATAAATATAAATGATTATTATAACATGATACTAATTTTGAGATTTTATATCATGCACTCCAATTCCATTCAATAATTATGGGAATGATAAAATCCCTCGTGCATATGTACAAATTACTATCTCCACACCATGATGAGATTCATTCTCCATTTTAACCATTCATGAATGATTATAAAGAATATATAATAAGTAATCATGAAATATATGACATAATAATGTTATTGGATTTATGTATATATATATATATATATTTCATTTACATCCATTCAATTTAATAAGGAAATGAAAACGGCGTTCATGCGTACACACGATCAACTGTCTCCATGAACGGTGTAATTCATTCCATTTATAGATATTATATATATATATATTCTAAATATATATTATATATAAATCATGATTTACTTCTTGGAAGTAATTAATCATGATCTAAGTTATCATATGAATAATTAAAATTCAAAACACATACAATAAATGAAACGATTCTACCCAAAACGCTGCTTTAACATAGAATTGACAAATTAAAGGGTCATATAATGTTGTAAGTGAATCATATATGATATCATGAATGTTATAATGGTTCTGTTAAAATTTAATAATATGTTTAAACCCACTATACATAAGTATCAGACAAAAACGGAATAAATTTTACATAAGGTACGTGATAGTTATTCCAATCTCATTCTTATCCGGGATTGTTTATTCACAAGTATTTACTGGGGTTATGTTTATCATCCATGTCCATGTTTTCTAGAAATGGTTTCATAAAATGTTTAATATTATTCCATGTTTTTTTAAAATCATTTTTACCCTTTTTTGACTTTTACCACATGGTGTGAAAGGAAGCTTTATTTTTTTACCATATGAGGCACTTTTTGACTTTTCCGGCAAAGGTATGAGAATAATGTTTTTTAAACGTATACGGCATGAACGGAATTTTACAGTTTCATAATTCCTTATTTCCATGAATATTCCTATACAAGATTTCATGAATATTTTCAACAAAATCCTTTTCTTTTCAAATTTCCTGGCATTTTGACAAAAGAAAACGATTTTGAAGACGAAATGATATTTTTCTCAAGAATTCATTTAAAGTGTTTTATCAAAAATATTTTCCATCAAAGATGACATTCTTTAGTATTTTTATGTTTCATGTATAATGCCTATATTATTTACATGTTTTTATTTTTCTTATGAGGAAATTATATCCATTTGTTTTAAATGGATTATTTCACGATGGGATGATGTTTATGAAACCCATTCTATTCATTGGGTTATGATTAATGATTTATGATTGTTTTGTGGCACACATAAGAATGATTTCAATATGATATGGGTGGGACCAATATCTCCCTCCAATGCATTGGGTAAAAATTTATATCTCATGAGATAAACATGGATGGAATGGAAAGTGAATCCAGTTCAGTAATATAGGGATGGAACGACAAGTAATCCCGGTTCAGTAATGGACATTATCCAATGTGATGGTCTTGGGGGAAATGCCTTGGATACTATGGAAATCATATCATGTGCTTAATGGTTTACCATAATTCCATGTTTTATTCCCATTCCATTTTATGATGATTAATGTTCCTTTATGTTCTATTCCTTATGTACTGTCAAGATTTATGTCATTGGTCAAGATTTTGATGTTTTATGTTCATGTTTTTACGTTCAAATAATTATGGATTGTTTTTATGTTCTCGATGTTTACCCTTACTAGTCATTTGTGCTCACCCTTTTTATGCTTTCTTTTCCCCAGGATATAATGAAAGGTTTTAGGTAACACACTAAAAAGGGAAGATCTTTATGGGAGGTTTTGAAGATCATTTACCATGATTAGAAGATTATGTTGTGATTTTCCCAAGATACAAAACTAACATGGTGTTTGGGTGTCTGTTGTCATCATTTATTAAGTACTATACAAAAGTAATGCAATATCTATGTACGTTATTCTTCAGGTCTCTACACTGAGAATACATGGGATGAATCTAATTATGTAGTCTACTTATTATTGGGTAAATATAATCAGTTTTCTGAATCAAATTTGTTTCCTCAATTTGAAACTGACAATGACCATTCTTTATCATTTTTGGTTATCAACTCTTAGATTAGAAGGTGAAGCTTCTACTATTCTGAGAGAAGTAGAGCGATGAAACTCTTTAAGTTATCTCTACCAATAGTACATTTTACCTCATGGTAGTGACTCAGATTCATACTTATATATGCAATATGGCCACATAATGTAACGTAAGAAGACCTGGTGGCATATCAAGAGCATAATTCCTAATAATCCTTTAGATGAACTGCTATCCCATTTTTCAAAACTCCCTGAATTATTCTACCTATTGGGATTTTGTGGATTTAATTATCAACTAGTTTATGATGATATGAAAGAAATCATTCACTGACAGGAGTAGGAGCATAAGCAGCAACAAGACATTGAAGAGGCTAAATGACATATTAATATTGAGATCATTCAAGGTGTATTAGTTGAGTTCGAGGAAAATCATAACACAAAATCAATTGAAATTGGTCAATAAATTAAAGAATATGCGAAGGAGTTGTTATATCATCAACAAAAACGCAATGATGTTCATAACAAACTTGTGCAATTGAATTTGACATTGGGAGAAACCAAATTAGAGGGGATGAATGCCATTTCTACTGCTGATGAAGCACTTCTTCAGGCCGAGGAGGCTGAAGTTTCTCTGTTATCTCAAATTCCACAAGCAGCAAATAAGGCTTACGAAGCTGTTCAAAAAATGAAGAGTCATGTTGAGAGTATATTTTAACACATAATAGAGAGGCTACATTCTTTGGATGTCCCTCTGATTCCATATAAATGAAAGGGTTTTCTTGTCTTCCATCATATGTATATTTAATTTTATCTTTCATGATTACAATATTAAAGGTAATGATGATTTAGACACCCATTTTTTTAAATCATTAAATATTTATATTGGACAAACATGATTAAAATTACAATAATGGGGATGCTCATGATTTCATTATTAATCCAATTATCCTAACAAGCATAGTTTGTTTTTTGATAGGGTTATATGGACAACCCCATAAATTTAGAATATTTTTAATTTTTTAATTTCTCTAAATTACATTAATCTTACAAAAATGTATGTTTAGTGATCTGTGACTCAACTTTTATTTAGAGTGACCATTTCGGGTTCTAAATCTAATGAGTACCATGCCTTTTTTGGTTGGCATTTTAGATCCATTCATGTTGGACTATAATGGGCTAATATTTAGGGTCGAATAGCTTTGACAATAAATTTTGAGTTTAGATCTCAAACAAGTCTCTCTGGCTAAGAATATCTATAATTTTCTTTAAATATTTCCAAGAGGAATCTTGAGTCATGATTTTTATGGTCACCAAATCTAAAACTTGTATCAACATAAGGGGAGTCGCTTCCAAGAAAGAAGTTACCATTATTTGAAAAACACGTTAAGGGGGTTGTGTTATGTAGATCCAAATGGTGCATATTCTCCATATCCAAATAGTGGAATCTTTTAGCTGACATGCCTATTATGTTGGAAACTTATGCATGGCCACCTAGGGGTACATACTGAGTATTCATTCAAAATAGATCTTTGATGAATAACCTTTTTTTGTTGATTGATAGGGGAAATATGATTTGGGTGACTCAAGACAACATTGGGTGGTTTTTACAAGGAATGGAATTTAAATAATTAAAGGGATATTTTATAGCAATATATGTCCTGAATAGGAAAACACTTTATATACAAATTTGGTGTATGAGTAATGGTTACAATTTATCAGAAAGGGGGATTTATGATATCATTTGTACATTTTTATGTCAAGAAGTGAGGACATTATAATATGTAATTTTTTGTCATGATGTTAGAACTTGTTACACTACAGTTTTATGTCATGTAGTGAGGACATTGGTATTGTGCAGTTTTATGTCATGCTATGAGGACATTGTGGGGATTTAATTTATGGTCTTGTCTTTTACCAAAGGTATGATACTCTCCGATTTTCCTGATATTTTTTTTGGAAATATACTACCATATCAAGGTATGGAATGGAGAACTATAAACTATGATTTAAGAGTTATCTGAATTGAAATGATTGTATGGGAAAAGGGATAAAATCATTAGAGGAAGCCTTTTTAAGAATGAATTTACCATTATTTGAAAAACTCGTTATGGGGGATATGTTATGAAGAAAAAACATGGGCATATGATGCATTTCCAAATAGTGGAATCATTTAGCTAACATGCATGTTATATATCCAACATATGAAAGGCCACTTAAGAGCACATGATTCATAGTCAGGAAAAATAGCTCTCAGATGTTTGACATTCTATTGCTAAAAGAAGAATAAAGTTAATGGAGATTCAGATTTTCTGAAGCACATTATTTGGTTTATGGAGAAAGGTACCTGAATATCAAAATGATATTTTCAACCAAGATTTCCAATGAATCGGTGGTATAGGATAATTACTAAGGTCTGACCCAAACATAGGAGGTATGGTGTCTGTAGTTTTATGTCATACAACAAGGACACAATATAGAAATAGAATATGATATGTGGCCATGTGATTCAAATATTATTTAATTTTTCAATGAACACATGGTGACAGAAATTAGTAAACCATGGTCTTCAGAATTTCAGATTGAGACAAAGATAATGGGACAAGTATAACTGAAGGAGAATTTTAAAATACAAATTCTAGTATATTGTCATCAATTTTTAATGGGAAAAAGTTAATATAACAAATAATGAAATTAGTATTATTTGAAAAAACCTGTTATGTGGGCAGTGTAATGCAAGTCCAACTAGGGAATATGCTACATAGCGAAATACTGACATCTTTTGGCTGACATGCCTATTATGTAGGCAACATATGCGAGGCCTCCTAGGGGAACGTACTACATATTCTGGAAAAATGGTTCATAAATATTAGAAACTCTGTCACCCATAACCGTACAAAATATTATGAGGATCTAGAAATATTCAAGATTAAGAGTGTAAAATATTGATGGGTATTTTTCTTAATGCACATGAGAAATATTTGAATCAATATTGGCCATGATATTAACATCCCTTACATAGATCAGACTCATATGTAAAATGGTGACTTTATTTTTTTCCTCTGAATTAATCTTATGATGTGCTGTTTTAAGTCATGAAATGAGGACATTATACTATATGGTTTTAACTCATGAACTGAGGACCTTAATTACCCTATAATAAATTTAAACACTTTTTTTATAAAAGGAGTCCTTTTACCCAATTCCAAATCCCACGTGAGATATTCTCATTGTGGTAAATAATGAGCAGTAAGGGTTTATTTTACAAAGAAAAGGTAACGTAAATGAAGAATAATTGCATGCACACGAGCCTCAGCCCAGTTGGTGAGGACTCCTTAAGTGCATCCATGCAATTTGAGATCAAATATAGACATATGAATATTTCCGGTGGTACTGTAGCAGTACTCTAGGATTATTGTAGTTGGAACTGTAACATATACTATTTGGCACTGTAGTAGTTGGGACTATTCCACTGGTTGGGCCATCAGAACACCGATTTTGTCCTTGAGTCCTTTAAGGCCTTCGAGCCACCCAGGACTTTGCGTCAGTAAGGCATTTGGGATTCCTCAAGGCGTTTGGTCCAACTTAAGTGCAGATGAAAACCAGACAACCTATAATTACCAAGCTCTAGAAGGAGGATGAGAAAGGAGATTTCACCATAAAGGAAGCTAAATAGATTGCAAGAATGAGAGGTTATTTTACCTACCATTGGGTCAAGCCTATGCATGCACGAGAAAGCCCATATGAACATCCATGAAAATGTGGAGAGCTGATTTCATGATGAAGATTATATGGAGGAGCAGTTCCAAGTAGTTAGTCTGGGTTGTTTGTAATGTTTGAAGCCTACGGGAAATGAATTACTCTAAGGCCTATGGTCCATGTAATACTAATGCCTACAAACCTTGCAAGGATTCTACCTCACCCCTTGAAAGGCGGATTATCAAAATCAATAAAAAATGAAGGCCTTCATGACCTTGTTTGAGATGAATAAGGTTATTATATTTCCATGGACTTTAACATCATGTTGTAAGGATGATGATGAGATAATGTGAAAAGAAATACATATTGTAACTGGATTAAGGGAAAAATCCCAAATGTCACTATGTGTCTTACTGGGGAAAGAATCAAGTCATACATATTTCATAAAACATTCAGTATGAATGATTTATTCTTATGCAAGAAATAAGTGTTTTTTATTGCCACATGTCCCAATATTGTTGATCTTGGAATATCTACAAATCTCATTGAATATGACAATCAATCCATACGTAGTTCATGAAACAATCTATTCTCATGTCAACCAATTTTTAAATTAGGAATAGTGGATTTTCATACATTTTGAGTGAATGGTAAATCCTAAGACATAAAATGGTTTAAGAACCAAGTCATATATTTTAAAGAAACACTCTGTAGAGATCTAATTCATATACAAGGGGAGATAAGAAAATAAGAAGATTTTTTATTGTGGTTGGGCCCAAAATTAGACATTTGGCCGTCTCCACATATCTCATTGAAAATGAGAATCAAGCCACACATAGTTCATTAAATAAGGTCTCTATACAGATCCAACTCAAACATAGGAAAGGGATGGAATCATGTGCCACTATGTAGTAGCAATTATTTAAATGATGTTTGATTATGGAAGCTTCTAACATCAAATAGAGAAAACATTAGTTGTACAAATGATGTTACATAGTTTAACTTCATGGGAAAATGATGAAGATGTTATGCATTTTAACTTCTTGCATCATATACGCTAATGGTTGTTATGTAGTATAATGTCATGAAACTTGGACATGGGGGATATAGAGTTTTATAGTTTTGCAGTAAGGACATGGAGGTTGTGCATTTTTTTGTATTGCAGTATGGACATTGTACTATACAATTTTTTGTCTTGTAGTGAGGATGTTATACTATGCAGTTTTATGTCATGCAATAAAGAAGATCTGTTTAACTACCCAAAGTATTTATTTAAAAAAAATTCATTGGTTGGAGTTGTAATAAGCTCTATAACTATTGAGATTATGGAATAATATCCATTTTAATAGACCTTGTGTATGGAATATGGTCCTTCCCACTTTGTCTAAAGCTTTTGAGGTTTCTTCCTTGGTATCATTGGAGTCCTAAGGACCAACAAAAATTATCCTTGATGAAATGACTGGAGGTAATCATTCCTGTTAAAAGCTCATGTTATTCTATTCTGATAGAATTCTAAATGATGAAAACCACTCAATCTGTTCTCATCTAATTATTCCATTTCATTTAACCATTTCTGAGACCTCTCATCCATAAACAACAGATCACATATTGACTCCTTGAGTGGAGGAAGTTTCTTTTCAATTGAAAAAACTACTTTACTTCCATATAACAATTAATAAGGAGTTGTTTGGGTGGAAATACGAGTGGTGATGTGATAATCCCATAAAGCATTCAAAAATTTTATCACGCCATGATTTCTTATCTTTATCCACCATCATCTGTAGTATGTTTGATAGAATATTTTTGAAGGCCTCTATCTATCGATAGGCCGTCTCATGATAACGATATGAATGGTTAGATTTTATATTATATTCCTGGTACATATTTTTTTACCTCACTTGAACAAAAATTGGTGCCATTTTCTGTCAAAATAGTGTGAGGGACACCCAATCTTGTACTGATATTAGTTTTGACAAAACTAACAATTCTTTTGGCTCTAACTTCATTGAGATGTATTTCCTCATCCCATTTATAGAATAAGTAAGTAACAGTATAAATATATTTTAATTTAATAGCTATGGCTAGAGGATAAGGTCCTACTACATCCATTCCCCATGTGAAAAATGACGAGAAGTATTTAGGTGTGTGTAGAAACTCCGGGGTTGATGAATGATGTTTTCATGCACATGGAAGGGATTAATTTTTTTAGTGAAATATGTATAATCCCCCATCAATGAAGGTAAAAAGTATCCAAGCCTTTAGATCTGGTTAGAGAGTCTTTTCCCAGACAGGTGAGCACCAAAAACTACTAAATATACTTCTCCATCAATACATCTGAAGAGGATTCCATCCAAGCCTGTCTTGTAGATGATGTTTTGGTTGTCTGTACTATCATAAAAAGTAAAATTGGACGATCGTCATCGAATCTATTCTTATTTAGTCATATTCAGTGGAAGTTCCATATTATTAATACATTCCATGATGGATGTTATCCATCCCATGGTATGACCATATAGTTCAGAAATAGGGTTAATTTCATTAATTTTCCCCATTTCCATTTGAACAAAATGTGAGACCACATGGTGATGGGATATGTTAATGATTGTATCATCCCGATTTGGATCTTCCAAGACTGTAGTTACATAATCTAGTTCATCTGAATAGGCATTTAGTGATTATGGTTCATAATACAAAGTTGTCTTTGAGAGAAACTCTGCCACTAACCCTCTGACATAATCACACAAAGGAATTTAATGTTGTTTTCTAATAGACTACTCCACATTTATTTTCTTGATTACCAATTATAAATCACCTTTTACATTAAGGTGATACATTTGAACCTAAAGCATCAATTCCAAACCTGCGCTGAGAGCTTGACATTCTACCTCATTATTGTTATTGTTTTTTCGAAAATAGGAAGGAATAAAGAAATAATACCTTTTCTTGGAAAATTAGGACATTTCATAAACTATATTTTTTGAGTTTAGGGATTTCCATCCTATTCCCTATTGGACTTCTAGAAGTGTCGTCAAAGTACATTTCCCATGATTGGTAATTATCCAGAATAGAGAATAAATATTCATTAGGATGTTCAGTATTTAATGATGTATCATCCACAGATGGATGCTTTGCAAGGAAGCCATCTAGAGAATGGGCTATTATAGTCATTTGAGGCACAAACAAGATATCACACTATTGGAATATAACCTCTCACTGTGGAAGACGCCCTGTAAGCATAGGACAACTGAGGATAAATTTGAGTGTGTTACTGTGATATACCAATTGGACCTCATGATGTTTCAGGTAGTGCCTCAATTTCTGAACTGCAATGATTAATTCTTGGAATCGATTTTCAATACTATAATATCGAGTTTCTACATGAAGCGTAGTTTGACTGAGATAGTAGAGGTATTTTTATACATAGTATCATTCTTTCGGGCGAGGAAGGCACCTAATGGCTGCTCTAAATATGTCACATAGGGAATAAGTGGTCTTTCCTTCAACATGCGACATTAATACTGGTGGACTCAAGAGATATTTCATGAGAGTATCAAATTCTTCTTGATAGTCATTGGACCATTGTTAGACTCCCATCATCATTAATCTGGTGAAGGGGAAATATTTTCCTGCCAACATGGCAATAAAGCGTTGAATATAGGCCAAGAGTCCTTGGAGTCCTATTAATTCATTCAAAATTTGAGGAGGTGACATGCCAAGTATTGAATTTGTTTCTTAGGATCAACTTCGATTCCATGACGGAGAAGAATGAAGCCACGGAATTTCACTGAGGTGATCCCGAAAAAAAATTCCAAGGGGTTCATCTTCAAACTATGTTACTGATGTTTATGGATTATTGTATCCAATTCAGCCAAGTGATTAGAAAGATCTCTATATTTGACCACAAAATCATCCACTTACATTTAAAAAACATTCCTAAGAAAGGTTTTAATATATTATGCATGGAACATTGATATGTTTCACCTGCATTCTTTATGCCAAAGGGCATTACCCAATAGAAAAACACACCTTGAGGAGCTTTGAAGGCTGTAAATTCTTCATTATATGGGGCCATAGAGTATTGATTATACCTATAGTTTCCATCCATAAAGAAAAGAGCTTCATATCCAACCTTTTCATCAATAAAAAGCTATATAATTAGAACTGGAAAATCATGTTTAGAATAATCCCGGTTAAGATCTCTAAAATCAATGCAAAAAATAATTTTCCCATTTGTTTTTATCACATTTACAATGTTGGTCGGCTATTTGGGATATTGAACATCCCTATAAAAGTTATCCATTAAAATATTATCAACTTCAGTTTAAATTTCAGAGGCATGAGTTGGGTGTCCTCTTCTTTCTGCTTGTTTAAATCTCCGATGTTCTTCTGGAAAACCCAAATGATGGGTGGATACATCAGGATTAAGACCTGGAATTTTTATATAATTACAATAAAATATGTCTCGATGTTTCTTTAGAAATTAAGTATACACATCTCTCTATTCAGAGTTCATGGCCGCACTAATTATAGTGGGGTGTGGATCTTCTTCGGTACCCATATTTATTTCTCTACGCTCATCCACAATGGTAGAGACACCCTCAGAAAATGTTGATAGTAATCCCTGAGATTATCCTATTATTCGTCATCACTTGTTACCTATTATATTTCTACTTGCATAGATATGATAATGAAAAACTCCCAAAGATAGATGAGGAGTAAATATTTTAACATCAATAGGCTACCAAATCGGACCCTACTAATGATGAAGGGTCTTCATGGGGTAATAAAGTGGAGATGATGGATTGAGAATCAACATCTTTGTCTTCCTATATCACTTCCATAATTTCATCAACCTTGATTGATGAAGTAGAGGCTTGTTGTAGTTTTTTGGATGAAATGACAACATCTCCATTTTAGTTTCCATCACTCATTGGTGGATCAATAGTTTCCCCCATGGTATCAGGATAAGTTACCACAAATGACATTATGGAAGTTATTGGAAAAATTCATGGATTTGGTTTTACCCTTTCAATTTTATTTATGTGTAGCACATAATCTGTACTCAAATGTATGAATGGATTTGTTGGGACCTTTTCCATTACATTTGGAGCATTAAGTCAGGTTATTTCCTTTTTCGTGGACATCGTTCTTTTTGTGTCATAAAACTAGGCCTCGATGTATTATGATTTATATGTTTTGAATGGAATAATTTCACTGTATAAAATTTTTATTTGACCATTGAAACAGTACTTAAGACCTTGGTGGTATGATGAAGGTATGGATGCATGTTGATATAGCCAAGGTCTTCTAAGAATAATGTTAAAGGTTTTATCCTGACGAAGAACAATGTAATCTGAATTAGACACATGATTTCTAAACCGAGTTCTGAGTGTAATCTCACCCAGTTGTTTTTTCACATTTTTATCATAAGCTTGATACATTAAGGTGGAAGGGGATAAGTCAGATTCAGTCAGGCCCAATCGATAAAGTGTATAAATGGGGATGAGATTGACTTTGGAGACATAAGAAATCAAGGCTCTCAGGATGTCTATATCATTGAATTTTACAGAAAAATACAACGGTGTAATAAGCCCATATACTACATCATTTTCATCATCATCTGTAAAAGATATGACTGCATGAAATTCTACAGGATCATTCTTTATATGGTAACCCTCAGTAGTAACAACATTGTATTCAAACTCTTAAGGACTTGACAAAGCATTAATGAGTGACTCTCGGAGATCTTTTGATAGATTCAAAGCATCCAAAATTGATTACAGGGCCAGTTTTAAGGACAATTGTTTTAAGACATCATACTTTTTGTTCAAAGGTATGTATTTCCCAGAATGGAGATGTGATTTTGTAGGTGATTTGGAAATTGATGATTCTGATGTAGACAAATTTTGTGACAGATTAGAAGCTGGAAATACTCTTGGATTTGGAAGATTAGATCAAATAGGTCTGTTCCCTTGCTAAGAACAAGATGATGTATCTTATATTCAGCCTACCAAAATAATTGGGTCATAACCGAACATGTCTTGCCTGGAAGATACTCTTTGTTGTTATTGAACCCGCATAAGGGATCTTCTGTGAGTTTTGGGTGCATATATGGTTTGATCAGTGGTAGAGTAAAAATTGTGATTTTTAGAATTCCCATATCATTCCCTATTTCCTCAACCTTGGCCTCATCCTATAGTTCACCAATTAGGTACAAGAAATTTTGGATTATTTAAATCAAAATCATCATTGGCATACGGATCTATTAAATGGATAAAATTAACTTAACTGAAGATCAATTATTCATCCTATGAAGAATATTCATGATAGTATAATTCTTGTTGTGCCATTTGGCTGGGTAGTGCCTGTGTTTTTGAAATAGATGGCATGAAATCTGATAGGGTTAAGGAAATCTTTGGCACTAATGTGATCTCATCTTCTTCTTACTACTCTTTGTCCATATGATCACTTTGCTTATTGGATTAATGGTTTTTTTATGATGATGGTTTTACTGTGGAAGAAGTGGCATAAGAGACAATTAGTTTTTCTAACTAAGTTTATAAAATGGTGTGACTCCATTTGATAATTTTTTTGATCAACCAATCATCATATCTCTGCACATTTTTTCTTTTGACTTCCATACATTTTCCCTTTTCCTCTAGATCGGTAGCAGTAACAAATGATACTTGAGCAGTTGAATTTTTTAGTTTCACATGTCCAGAGCCTACCATCTTTTACAAGAGGTCTCTGAAAATAAAACACTATGGAATGGAATGTCCCAAAATCAGGTTAAAGGGACAAAAATTCAGAATATCTTCATCTCCTTCTGTATTTGGTTTCATCATCCATGGAAACGAAACCAAATTGTTTTCCAAAGTTGAGATGATGTAACCAGGAAATTTTTACTTCCATAAAGAATAATATTTGGTCTTTAATTCCCATTACTGTTTCCTCCATTGATCTATATTAACATCTTGACTAGGTGGTCTTTTCGTCTGGGTTTCAGGAGGTGGAGCCCTTCAGTATAATGAAGGTATTGATGTAGAAGCAGGTACAGATACCTACATGAGTGTAATTATAGCATCCTATGCCTTTCCTATCCTCCTCCCCAGAGCTGATTGAATTTCAGGAGTTTTATCCTTAGTTTCTATAATATAGTCCACCATCTATTGAGAAATTGATGTATGCTCTTAAAACCCTCATTATTATTTCATAGATATTAATGGTGTGCGTAACTCATCATGTAGATTTTCCACCCATATTGGCAGCAAATTTTCTTCAGGGAGTTCTAGACTTAACGAATATGATAATCCATTCTTTCACACAATGAAATATGAAACTATTTCAATATCCCTTTGTTTACAATTGGTAAGACAAAAAACTATCATCTTAGGTGTCATTGAGTTAAATTGAAGAAGGAAGTTCTGACTGAGATCTTCCCACCCAGTAATAGATCAAGACTATAAACATGTATACCATACAAACGTCAGACCCTATAATGAATGCACAAAACACCTAAGCTTAACTGATTCTTGTTGTTGTGATGTTACAATCATGGGTTCAAAAAGAGAAACAAAATGTTTTATGTGTTGTTTCGTATCTCTCGAACCATTTATCATTAGGAATGTGGTATTAAAAAAATTTGGTGGGGGAGGAATTGCATCCACCCACTCAAGGTAAGAACTCTTTACCGGCTGAACTGGTGCACGCCCTTCTCCATATCTTCCAATAGAGTTGTTAATGCCTCAATTTTTTTAATAAGAATTTGGGGTACATCATAATGATCTTGAACTTGTGCAGGTATAGCAACTAGAGCTTGAGAAGGAGCAACGACCAGAAAAAACCACTTATTGATGTGCTAATATTTGACTTCAATATCAAACAGGAATAAGCCTATCATGATGTATATGGTCCTACCTTGATTGTGTAACCAATGGATGGAATTCATTAAATGCATTTGTAGGTACTAAAAATCTACTTTTCTGATGAGATCCTACATGAGGTGCATGTTGAGGACCTTCCTGCGGAGTACGTGTAGCAGAAATGCTGCTTCAAAGTAACACTATATTGAGTCATTTCAACTCTTTCATTTCCTCTTCATTCTCTTCAAATCTCTTTTCATGCAAAATAGATAGACCTTATCCTATTGAAAAGTGAGATACAATCTATCTTTTTCCATTTTCCTTGTTATATACCTTTCAGAGGGGTGGGAGTTGGTTATTTGAAGGCATATATAGATTCTGGGCAAGCCTCTGATTTCAGGTATGCACACCTTATTCATTTACCTCAGTGTGTATCATATTATTGGTAAGAACCTCATCTTTTAATTCCCCTGAACTAGATTAATTTTCTAGAAGATCTTCTATAGTTGTGTTAATGACATTCACTGACGCATAATGCATCGATGGCATTCTGTCAGCATTTTTGTAAGATAGTATCCCTCTGTATCATCCCTGAAACACTTTTCTCCAATATGATGAATTCCAAGAAACTTTTTGGCAGATAGTAACTTGATGGGAATCCTTAGAGAATTCAGTTGTATGAATTCCTTGTGGCTTTTTCCCCAATCAAGAGAAAAATGACTTCCATTAAAGAAGGGATTTCATATGTGAAAAGTACTCCAACCCTATAGGTCGTGGCTGTTTTTCTTCTTCTTCAAATAACTGAACATTATTTAATGAATTTGAAGGTTTAATTAAAATATCCCCAATCTTTGCAAGCTGGGATGATTATTGAACTATTATGGATGAAATTCATGGAAATTATATTCTGATTTTGCAAATTTTGGTTCAGACATTAGTTGTGTGCTTTGTCCAACAACCACTCAAATCAACAGTTTCAGAAGATCACTTTTCTTGTTTATACATTTTTATCCTCAAATTCCTGACATCATCTAAGCAGGATAGCTACTCAGGATTCTCATATGATTGATGTAAAAGTAACTCAATAACGTTTTTTCTTTTCACCTAACTCCGATGAGAGTTGGTTGAGGCCTGTTCTTGAGCATATGATTGATTACAAACAAAATCTTTTGATTATGGACAACTGTGGACAATAACATTTCTTGAGACCACTTTTTGAAGAATTTTATGATTTTGGAGTGCAGTGAAATGAAATACACCATGTACACCCCATCCTATCACATGAACTCTATATGGGGAATCAACAATTAACTGGTGTATCTTGTTTAGAGCATTGAGGCTTGCACATTGAATGATTCTATACTATTTTTAATCTTATTGATTTTGGGAAACTGAGAGAGATGTCAATTAAATTTGGTGTTGCAACACTTATATCATCTTTACATGATGTTTATATTCAACATATGGAAATAATTTGGTTTTCAAATGACGAAGAGACTTCTATAAATAGAGAATTATATCATGAATTCAATCTTCTATCCACAATTTTGGAATGTTTTACCATGAATTTTCCATAGTCCAGAACATGACTAGTAATTGTCCTTTAGAAAATTGTTTCATCATGTTTAACACATCTTCATCATCAATCACTAGAGTTTTCTATATTTGGTTTGACCAAATTTGATGCTCTGTATTAGATGAAAAATGAACCAAGTGAGGTTCATAGAATAACTATTCCCTTATTATTTCTTCTGGTTGAGAATGTGTTTCACTAGTCAATCACAGGGCATCAGACATGATTTTCCTTGTGTTTCCAAGTTCCTTGAGATAGGAGGGCTTTCTCGTCACTAAATTGTCAATTATAGAATTGTTTTGACGATGAAAAATTATACTGTGGAAAGGAAATTAAAAGTGAATGACATTATAAGGATGATAACCATGATGAATTACAAAAATCGATAAATATTCCTTATCCTTGGACTTATGGACACACAAAGGGTTTCTATGGATCTCATCCAATGATATGTACTCTGTAGTGACTGAATATTCATGAAGAAAGCATTCATGATGATGTTTCAGATGAGGAACATTAGAATTTCTATTTCTTCTTCAATAATTTGGTAATTAGAGGATATGATCTTGAGATGCAACAGATAAATGTCGGGGGGCTTCAAGAACTCCAACATTAAGAAGAGCCAAATCATGTCTTGACTCTTGATTTTCCAAAGGTTCCTGGTGAGATTTATTTTTGGATATTATATTATACCTAGTTGGAGCCACTAGCTTGGAAAAGTGGTTATCATGGGTTGGTGTATGTGCCTTCATTAGAGTGGTTACCAGAATGGACCAACTATCTCTAATTAGAAAGGGTTTATGTTCCCGACCATGTTTTCTGTATGATATGGGGGAGTATTCCCCATGACCTACCTAGACTAGAACATATTTATGTATCTTCTCTAGGATAGCATGCCTATGTGTCATCGCATGTGTGGGGACAGATTGATGTGTCTGTTTCCTCTGTACTAATGAAGTGGTT
This sequence comes from Viscum album, assembly GCA_963277665.1. Lineage (NCBI taxonomy): Eukaryota > Viridiplantae > Streptophyta > Magnoliopsida > Santalales > Viscaceae > Viscum > Viscum album. Next base: position 2,106,635,968 of record OY728165.1, read on the forward strand.
GTTATAATATCCGAGCAAGCTTCCAGAATATGAGTAGGGATTTGCCTCTTCTATTTCACCGTTGATAAGATGTGTTTGGTGACTTCAGTGACCAAAAATGGAAGATATGTCCATTCCATATCTAGATTAGGTTTATTTTCCTGCTCTTTTCCTTCATTTCCTCTCAATGGGTAATCATATAACTCATGCACGGGGGTAGAGAGTTGAGTCTGCCCCCGATTTGTAATCGGAGCTTTTTGACGGACTACTCCGGGTGCTACCAAACGAGACTATTGGCAGAATTGATAAACATTATTTGGTGTACATATCTGCTAGATATTTCCCAACAAGTATGGTTGATGAAATTATTTCAATACTAAAAGATGAGTGCTGACAGAATTGGTGATTGTAAACATGTGTACGTTCTTGTTTACCAGTTTCCACCATATTTGATTGAAAAGATTATTTAAATGTAGTCAGACGAGCCTGCTAACTGATTGTTAAATTGTTATCAGGTGTATGTGCCTATTCATGTTACTCCATTGGCATTATCTAGTGGGATTGGTGGGTTGCTACCAGAAGAGTATGTTGGGAAACAAAATTAGGACGGACATGTGTATGTTCATGTTCATTGTTTTCCATCGTGTTAGGTTGATGGGGTTCTCCATAAGGGGTATATATAATAACATTCAACCAATTGATTGGATTTTTTCCTCAGTGGTTCTTCATCTATGCCCAGGTCTGAGAGACCTGGGTCATATTTCCAAAGGAAACATCCCCAATATGTTAGGGGTTCACAACCAGGTGATTCTAGTGGTGATTGATATTGGGAGTCCTAATGATAGACCTATATATTTTTTAATTGAGACCTGGGTGACCTCTATATCCAACTCCATATAGTATGGGAGGGATTTATTGTTGTGTTAAGGGGATCAGGACCCAAAATAGTTGATTACTGTATTTGGCACCATCTACTTCTTAATCATCGATTGTCATTGGCCAGATGATGGGGGATTGTTATTAACCTAGAGGGCCTGCCGAACAGCTTCCAAAGTTGTATTTGTATCATGATGACTAAACTCTTTTACTAGATTGTTAGAGACCTAGTATTGAAGACTTTGGGATAGTGATGATTTCCTTCTCGGGATGGGGATCCAGCTTTAGCAGTACTCGAGAAGTTCACAGCTGTTGTTTTAAAGAAGGCCATTTTGGAGTGAAGGGAATTATGAGAAAAATAGGAAACAACAACGAACTCCATTAAATAAACATCTTTTTTTAGATGTATACTTGTGTTATTGATTCCATTGTTTGGATTCCTTTATTAATTGATAGGTTCCTAATAGTTGGGTTACATTATTAACTTGGTTAATGATTCAAGTAGGGTTTACCATTTTTGTTTCGTAGTTCCTTGAAACGTGTATTCCATTTTTATGAATAACATCTTCCACAATAGTTCTATTAGATTTATTTATTGAACTAGAAACATAAAATTTATCTTTATCAAAAAATGAAATTCTTTCCAAAGGGATAGATACCATAAGTACAAACATTACGATACATAATAACGTACGTTGGTCGAGAGGATGCGAGGTCGGACTCATCACACCCTTTTGAGGGGAATTATTGTCTACTCTAGGAATCTCTTTATAAATTTAAGATATTTTCATGAATACTTATTAATTCACCAATTAATTCATAAGCTTCCCTTGGAATTTTCAATCACTTATTTACATGTGTAAAATTTAGAATCATCAGTATGTATTCAAGATTAATCATCAATGGTGATATCCGTATGAATTCATATTTCTCCATCAATGGTATCCTATAATATACTATTTCAATATTTATTTAATCATCATTATGATGATATTGGTATTTAAGCCACTCATCGGGGCACTCTGGATTTTATTGTTATCCAGGGTATTGAAGGGTTGGTTTGATCTTGGGATTGTGCCCTTAAAATGGGATACCTATGTATCTTTGTAAAAGGAATCAAAACCCTTGTAGTTCAGTGCCAATGAATGTGTTGATATAAAGTGGTGTGTTTGAACCTCAATGAGGAATCCAATGTATCCCATGGGTATGAGAATCAAATCCAACATAGTTCAATTAGTCAAATAAGAGAATACGGTCTTTTGAGAGAGATGAGTTTGGATTTACTTCCTTAAAAGTATTCCTTGAGGGTCTTGGGTTTAATTTGTTGGTTATTCCTAAGTACAGTTCCCATATTAAGGGAATTAGGGCGGCATTATTAAATAGGATATCCAGTGAGCTCGGGCCCTGAAAAGGCATCCCACGTATCCTAGTTTAAACAAGAATCAGAGTTCTTGTAGTTCATTCAATCGTGAAAATTTTTTGATCACGAAAAATCTATAAGCCCACGTGAGTCATGATCGATGTGAGAAACAAGAGAATGTAAAATATTCAACAAAGGAACCTTCAAAAATTTTCCTCCTCTTCTGGTGGAAGAGGGAGAACCTATGGCAGTGAGGGTGGAAGAGGTCGAGGGGATTGTGGAAGAGAGCGAGGTGGCAAGCCTTCCATCTGTTCTATTTACATTAGACTATGGTACAATGTATGGTGGAAGGGATGATGTTTAATTGCTTATACCAGGATGGATGACCATGGAGACAAATCCCAACAGGAGAGGGAAAGGGTAAAAAAATTATTTTCACCTATTTCCCTCCTTGTCATTGGCACTAAAGAAAAATGGAGTAGCAATGATGCTACCTCCTGCAAGAAAAGATAGGGGCTTATGCCAGGATGGTTACCCAAAAATTGATTCTGGTAGGGGAGGGAGACATATCCAATACTTTCATGGAAAAGCTAGTGTGAACCATACCTTCCCTACCAGAGACACGAGGTTACGGGTCAGCACTACGAGATGGGAGAGGCTATGACCCAACCCCTCTCCAAATCGGGAACTTCCCAACACTATTTCTGGGAGAACGGTCCATGTGACTGTTGATATACAGACCCACATACACACCATGAATGCTAACAACATTGTGAAACAAATTTGGTATACCTCTTTCTGTGGCTATACAAACCGAAATAGGAGACAAGATGATGTGTCCTTCATAATGGTTTGTTAAGTTAGGAGGTTTTGGTGGAGGATACAACTTAGTCCCCTTCAAATAAGGGAACCTAGGAAGGAGATACTCTTCCATGAATGGATTTTAAAGAGGGTACCAGAGTTGGTACATAGGATTTATAACATGCTCCACTACATAGGTACCTCACTCAGGTATGCCGTGTAGGTAACCCATGTTGATGTACCGAACATATATATTGCGCAGGTATGTCGCACAGATATAGCGCACAAGTATGAATGATGATAGAATAATTTATTTCACATTGGAGAACCAAACCTATGTTAAAATAGTAAAAGACTTTCAAAACATGCTTATACAATTTAATTATCTCTTCTCTCTAGTTTTAGAGAGCTACCTAAGACAATTTTAGGGATCTTAGTGAAAGATCTTCGCAATGGGATTTTCATAGGGTCTTTCAAAATTTTCAGTCCTCCAAAGGGGGAACCCAAGGGCTCTATTTATGGGCACAGATGGGCCGGGTTGATGGAATTTTTATCCTTGTAGGTTCCCTGCGATGCTCCTCCATGTATGTACCCTACATAGGGGTATAGAAATTATTATCACACATAGCTCTACCGTGTTGTTCTGTTGCATAGGTCCATCGTGGAGATATACCATTCATGTATATCGCATAGGTATTTTGATGTATTTGGATTTCCCTTTGGGTTTTTTGAAACCTGCCTTGGGATTTTGAAATATCTTGGGCTCTCTTCCTAGTTTTTGATGTTTTTTAGGTTGTTTCAAAAGTTTTGTTTTCCAAAGATTCCAAGAAGTTTATTATGATTGATATGTTGTGTTAAGTGAGGGGAATAATGGAGTTCTCAAATGATTTTTTATATTGTGTTTTATGTGTGAATGTGTAATGTAACATTCGTGTATTTAATCTATTTTCTAAGACTGCTAAACGGATTTGTCCTTTGGTAATTGATTCCTTGTAATCATGCCAATGTATTAAAATAATGCATGGGATTTGGGTAACTGGGGTTGGGGAATTACACTCATAAATACCATATCTAGTCCAAAATATTGTCTTCAGAATTTAATTTTCTTTTAACTTCAGTTAAGAGTACCTAGGGCAGATATCTACCATTAAAAAGTATTGAGCTCCCTGGAGATGATTTAAAACATCATCGATATAGTTGAAGATATATTTATTATTAATATTATTTTTTCTTTAATGCATGATAATCATTGAAAAGTATCTTCAAATGCCTTTTATTTCAACAAAAAAGCGATTCCACCATGATAAAGTTCAATGTAAAATGAACCTTATTTTAATAACTTATACAATTTATTTTTCAATTCAAAAAGTTCATCCAGATCAATTTGATAAATTGTTTTATTAATATGAATATCATTAGGCACTTTTTAAACAGTAAAATCAACCTCCCAATCAGAGATAAGAATAAGAAAATCATTAAGAAATACATTCTTGTATTCATTCAGCAATGGAACATCACTAAATTGAATATTTTTCTCTTTTAGACAATGTAAACTATTTAACTTTAAGATACATATCTAATAAATTTCCCAATATCTTGGTATGTCATCAAAGGCATGTAATCATTGAACATAATAGTTGAAGCTCTAAAAATTTGTATTAGAATAATAAACTGAAATCCAATCCGTAACAAGAATGATATCAAACATTACTATACCATGTTCTCAAAGGATTGAAAGAATGAATATTATCCTAATAAAAATAGAGTGATTATAATAAAATATTTTTATTTAATATTTCTTGATGGTGTTTTAATGAAAACTTCAATCTTATTTTTGTATGTTCATATTCTCATTTTACAAGAAAAAAAATGAAATAAAATAATTATGTTATCTATAGTAAAACATGACATTGATTGAATTCAAATAAAGAATTATTGTACCTCTTAATACTTCATTCAACAGTCCAACACCTACTATAGTAGTATAAAATCACCGTGATATACCATTATGTTTCAAATCAAGACGATTTATATCTTGTGAAAATAACTTGAGACACATTTCTTATGATAACACAACTCATTGTAACTAAAAAACATCAAAATTGGAATTATTTTGGTTACCCCATTGTTTATTCTAGACTATTTTCTTTATAGTCACAAGCTCGATGAAAAAAATTACAACACAATAAAAAATTCCATGATCATGTATAAAAATCATTGAAATGTTTTTTACCTCACATAGATCATTTATGTGGTTTAAATCTATACTTTTTGTCCTATTTCTTCTCATTTTACTACCACCATGTAATTTTGATATTCTTAGTGTCTCATGAAAAATAATTTTTGGAAAGCTTCATTTCAAATTTCTCAGCATAATGAAAAACTTTTAAATTTTTCTTAATTATTGTGTGTCCAAATATATTCATAATTTTTTTTAAACCATATGTAATATTTATTTATTTTACAATCACTTCCCCATATTAAATCCATTTCAAGTATGGAAAAGTTTGTGAAGTTTTCTTCATATGATGCTATAGAATCTTCCAATTTTCTGCATAGTTCCATGAATTGTTTCTCCAACATATGCTGAAACACATATCGAAATAATTCTCTAGAAATTGATTCTTAAATGTGTCCATTTAAATTTCATAAAGATCATCTTTCTTTACCATATTCATAACAAAAGACCACCATCGATGAGATTCAACTTGAAAATGATAAATAGAAGGGGTTAAATTTTTACACATTGAATTTTCCATGACTTCAAATCTATTTTCTAGGGAATTAATCATTCCATTAGATAACATAGGGTTGGATGATACACTAAATGATGGGGAATATTCTCTTATGAATTATTCTAGTATTGACATATTCCTTTTTGGAATATATGGATAATCCCAAGGATGGATACCCCCACTATTTACAGCTTGATTCAACTGATCTGTCAAAAAAACTATCATGTTCTATTTCTATTATTATCAGGATGCTAATTTAGAAGGATATTTTCCTCTCAATTCATTCCCAATACAGATTCCCAGTTTACTGTACATAAAACCATTTTAAAGAGAAATATTTTAGATGAAGTAACACGATAATCATAAAATTCTATATCATTTCATTATAACCATAAAGAGAAATCTTTTAGGTGGATGAAATTACAATTATAAAAACCTATAATGTTATCTACAACGTTATCTGATATAAACTATAAGGACCTACACTAAACATTTAGTATTCTAGTTACTTTGAACTAGAATTCACAATCATACTTTACCCAATATCATTTTGTTCTATATTATTAGAGATCCAGGTTATTAATTTAACATAATAAAATCATATATATATATAATGTGGGAAATTCAAATCAATATCATCTTTTCCAAAAATATTTAAATTAAATAAAAATGATTTTTTTCGTATTGGTTGTTCATGACATTTAACATGGGTTATTCCCTTCCAATACCCATCCATAATTATTGTCAAGAACTTTTTAAAGCATGGTATGAACAAAAAAAGAACAAAAAGGGTTACATAAAAGAAGTTGTTTGTTAGTCTAGTGAAAAATATGAAATCCCATGAAATTGTTTCCTCAATATCACTGTTTTTTGATTGAATAAATTAAATACCTTAAAAACTATATTCTCACAAAATTTTCAATTATATATAATCATTAACACCCACATCAATGAAATCATGCAGTTGGGGAAGTAGTTGAGTGGCTGACACACCTCGTCAGCCTGCATGAAACCCCAGATAAAATCTTGTTGGGTGCATATTTTTTTGTCGCTATAGTTGCATAGTAGCGGTACAATAGAACCTGGAACTATTCATCTCTTTTGGCCTTCATCCACTCGGGTTGGGACTTCAGGCCATAGGGCCTTCGGTCCATCCAAAGGATTTCGGGCCATAATGAATGTAGAGTAATCCAGATTCCACATAGAGTAGGCCAAAAAGAGTATTCAGAGATAAGTAGCAGCCACCATAAAAGATCTAACTAGATTGGAATAACAAGATGGTATAGAAATCACCATCAAGACCAAGTACCATGCCACTTCTTATGGCGATATTCTAGTTGATCCATAATGCGAGGTGGGGATATGGGAGACTTCCATTATGAAGATGCTGGGGAGGGGTTGTTCTAGTGGGTTTGACCTTCAGGTCATGTATTGTGTGTTGTGGTTCCAGGCCATCAATTCGTATACTGGGACATATTTCAGCAGGCCTATAGGTCATGTAAGGGTTCCCCCTCAACACATGAAATAATTATTATAAAAAAATCAATAAAAATAATTCATTCGTGCCATTCGGGAAAATAAATCAAAATTATTTTTAGAAACACAAAGAGTAACTTTGATAACTGATTTTAAGATGAGGTTATATTTCAATAGAGTTATGTAAAATCAATATGATAAATCCTATGGTAACTCCATCCTTATTAAAAATTATGAAAAAATTACCAAATTCATTGGAGCACTCTCTGGTCAAAAAAATAAAATAATTTATATCATGTAGTGATGGCCCAGACCCTCCTACTCTATTACTTTTCAAAATAATGAGTCTCATAAAACGATTCCACCGAAACAGTGGCACCATGAAGGTGGAACTGGTCACAGAGAAATGGTGATGGTGGCATTGTGGCAGTCGCACCATCACCATCGCTCACCGAAACGGTGGAACCGTGATGGTGGCACTATGAGGGTGGAACCCTAAAAGTGGCACCGTGACTGTTGCACTGTGAGGGTGGCCCCATGATGGTGGCACCATGAAGGTGGAACCGTGAGTGTGGAACTGTGGTGGTGGAACCATTACGGTGGCACTGTAAGGGTTCACCTTGACGGCGGCATCGTGAGGGTGGCACCGTGACCATGGAACTGTTATAGTGTCTCACCAAACAGTGTCCCGCCCTTGTCCTTTTTTTCCAGATTCTGACTTTTTCTACTCCAGCAACGTATCTGCTGACGTAAAAAAAATATTATACACCTTTCAATGCCATTAAAACCCCATTAATTATATCTAAAATCACCCAAGATCCGGGAGACCCTTGAATTTCCAAAACATGTGGCTTTTTTCCCCAGTTTTACACCCATTTCCCGTACTTTCTGGTTCCCCCTATTACATGTTTTCCAATATTTAAAGGAAACCCATTAACTCAGAGACATTATGAACACCTCTCTGATGAGAATAATTAAATAAAAATTAATTCCATCATGTGTAACTGTCCAAACATGTGGTGAAACCATGATCTGCCTCTAAATCAGTTCAATATTCATATCTTGTAGCTCTAGGATGTGACCTATTTTTGCCGAGGATTCATTCTTATTCTTCCCTGCTAGTCTCTTTCCTTTCATTGGTGATTTTGGAGTCCCACTACCAGAGTCTAGTGGTGAGCCTGTGCTGGAGCCTTTCCAACTCACACAAGGTGTCCTAATAATTCCTCCCCTACAATCATGCATCCCTAGTTCATGATGTGAGGTGAAAAACATCGGTTTTAGATCATCCAAGTAGGGATCTTCCATTGACTCTCTTTTCTGTGTATCATACAAGGTGGGTATGATAATTTTTCTACAGGGAAGGATGAAACCAAACCTTAATGATAATAATAATTGAAATTTTTATAAATGATGGGGTGTGTTTGATGTTGTTGTTGTACTCTTTTACCTTTTCTTATATGTTTATAACTTAATAGGACTATGTACACTGAAAATCATGGTTGTTGGTTTTCAATCCGTGCGCACTAATAGTCCCATGTTTTATTTCTTGAATGAATGGTTGTATCATGGAAATTCATTAATCACATAAACTCGGTTGATTAAATGTATGTTAAGTGAACTAGAATACTTGTATGATCACCTCGGTTAACCAAATGAAAAGAAGGATCTCGATGAACGGTGTGTTTGAATCTGGAAACTCCCTTTCTATTACTTGGTATATGTGTGGTCGTTCTGTTTGATTCTGGTGGGGTGAAAAGGATGTGGATGGGATCCTGTGTGGTGATAAAGTTGATGGTTTGTGGATCTGAGGCTATGAGGTGTTGTATATTTTGACTTGGTTTGGTTCCAATTCATCGAGGGATCTCACTAATCCCTTTTGTTGTTGTGACATTACCAGAGAACCCGGTGTGAATGCTTAATCTATTTCTTGGTTGTTATTCCTTACTTTTCATGTGGCTATTCTTGTTAGTTTCCCTATTGTGATGATTTATTTAAATGTAACCACTTGAATGTGATAACATAAATAGGTTCAATGGGGAACTATTTTTTAGGTATGAGTTGAGACTTGGTTGTGGCTTTTTTGATTTTTATGAATGAATACTAATAACGGTGTTTGTATATGGGATATTTTTGGATCCCCTATGTTGGGTTGAGTTCTTGTTTACCTATATGTATAATTTAGTACTTTTTTTCTTATTCTCACTGCACCCAAGTTGATAAATTCGTTCCGAACACCCCCATTTCTTTTGGGACGGTGTTTTCTCAACACTATTATCATTTTCATGTTATGAGCTCATTTTATTCTCCCTTTTCTGAGTAGCCCAAGACACTTTGGGAAGTATTTGATTTCCTGAGGTCCATTATAGCCCATGACTCTTCGTACAATGTTGTTTTGGTGGTTTTTCCCAGGTGTGTGTGGGAAGGATGTTTCCCATGTGTCTTCGGGATGATGCCCAGGTTTATTTGGGTGTGGTGGTAGTTGTTTTGGCCTAGGTGTATGTCGGTGTGGTTACATGTTGTTTTTGTGACCTAGTTGTTGCATGAAAGATATGTAGTTATGGTAAACCAGGTGTGTGTGGGTGGGGTATGGCAGTGGGACTATGGTGAGAATGTCGGGGAGGTCCGACAAGTATGATTTCTTCAATAACTAGTGGGTAACTGGTGTGTGGTACCCAAACATCGAAGTGTTAGTTATATAACTCTAATTTTCATGCGTTATTTAGATATTGTTCCTTGGTGAGGTTATGTTGATAGTTTCCTTTCTAGGTTCTTTGGTTATCTCATTTTTTATGGGGCATTAGAATGCCTCACCACTTGGGCATGAGAGCTTCTGGTTTTTCCTACTGAGTATACTTGTATACTCACCCTACGTAAATAAATCAACCTTCAGGTTTCCATGAGGACTTTAAGGACCATGCTGGACCCTCTTAGTTTAGATGTTGGGATTTTTGACGTTACTATTCCCTTTTCATTGGGTACTTTCTTTTGGAGATTTCTTTTATTTTCTTATCACTTATTATTGGAACACGCATATGGGAATGGATTGTTTTGGCTTAACTTTTACTTTTATTTTAGATGTTTTTTGGGATTTACTATCTTATCTCTGGATAATGTTGAATAAAAAGGGTAATTAATTCCATTTTTCATGTGATTCTATACCCTTGGTGCTAGTCTCCACTCTGAGACATATTGAAGGCGGGTCTCAGGGGTCATTTTCTCTCATTCAACTTGAAGAAGGAAGGATCTGGAAATCTGTTGTCCCGTCCCTCATCTTGGAGGAGGTTGGCCATGATAGAATGGTATTATAGTGGAGGTTGGGAGATAAGATGGAGTTCAGAGTTAGGAATTGAGGATTTCATGGGATGGTAGGGAAACAGTGTTAGGCAATCTTGGCAGGTGAAATAGGCCAGAGAAGACCAGCTTGGACACATGATTTTATGGCCCCTTGTGATCCAATGCAAGGAATCTGGACCTATTGAATGACCATGTGAGGCTATACTAATTGTAGGGTAGTGATCATAGGAAAGGTATATGCATAATAATGACTTGAGTTATTGTGTGTCTTAGGTACTTTGGGGATCTAAAATAAAAGAAATGTCTAATCAAATTTTAAAAGCAATCTTCTACACTACTTGGGCTCAAGAATTCCTTTTTACCTTGCAGGTATAGAACCCAAACGACCAATAAGAGTAGTGTGGGAGATCGAGGCCTAGGATGATGATTTAGCAGATAATAGGAGGAATGATCGAGAGGAGGACGACGAGTATTGGAAGAAGAAGTTTTTTGCCTTTCAGCGATAGACGCATGGGAAGTACGAGGGTAGTATCTCAGAAATGGAGATTGGGAGCATGCTCGAAGATCTTGTGATAGCTTTCATCTTGATCCAGGCTCCGATGAAGTATTTGGTTTCTCTGCCTGTAATTTAGATGCAAGGAGCATCACATAAGTGGTGGAATCTCTATCTTGAGGACAAGATTGAGGCTTATGTATTGTGGATTTACTTCGAGAGGGTGTTTCGGGTGTAATTCCTATCTTCCACAATAAAGGATAAGAAGATGATGGAGCTACTCTCCATTCAGCCGGAAAGTATGTTAGTGATGGAACTAAGGATAGTACAAACTAATTATATTTTTCTAACATGGATATATCTATTAGTAAAAGTGTTTTTTCTATTGGTAAAAGGTTTTAACAAAACAAAATGTCATGTCACTAAAATGTCGGTAAAAACTCTGTTGCTAAATGATATTGTGATAGTTAAAATAGTTCTGTTACAATTATAACAATATAAACAGATAATATGTATTCTAGTAAAAGTGGTTAGCAATAGATTCATATGAAAAATGTATCTGTTGGTAATAATATTACCAACAAATAATATATTTATATAAATTACATTTAAATAGAAATTATAAATTTTTATTACTGGTATAATTTCATATTATATTTATTAATTTATCATAATAATACATCATCTCTAATTAAAATACATAAGGCAATTTTCAAACATATTCCGAATTAGAAAAATAATAATTATATTAAAAATGGAATTTAATACTAAATTGAATCAATACATAGTTTAGGTTTATTAATACCAAAAATGATCATAAAAACAAAAAACCCAAGATCCATCTATGCAGAACTGTCCCCCCCCCCCCCTACACCCCCCAAATACTATAAAATTTCATGTCGACACTTGGTGTAAATCCTCCTTATCCTTTCATGGTAGAAGAATAGTTCCTCCAAAGTTCATATATCACCCCCAAGTAAGCCATTACAAGAAAAACCCAAGTCAAATCCAGTACCAATGAGAAACCTCAAGTTGCTGTTATGTCATTCCCTTCTACTCCAATATCTACACCACACAAAACAGAAAAACATACCCACAAATCCGTGTAAAATTTCATTGTGAAATGAAAAAAATTGATTGTATAAAAAATTATCTATAAAAAATGAACATTTTCCGTTCATCATCCAGATTAACATCTCAAAAAATCGCGTCACCTCTAATACCAGTGCGGAACCCTATCCCTTTCACTTCATGATCTACACCACACATATCCATGACACATATCTACAAATCAATGAAAAATATTCTTCTTGCATTGAAACAAACATAAAATTAAATGATAATATAAAAAAATTATATTCATAGAATGGGAATTTTTCATTCATCATATCAATTCTCCAAAAAATAATTTCATTTAACCAAATGTGTATCAAAATTATAATAAATTTTTGTCTAAGAAAGAAATTATATTTGTTGCATAAACAAATGTAAAATATAAATGGGAATATCAATGCTCGAGATGGAAAACACACCCAATCATGTTCTGAAACTTACCATATGATCCCTCATCTACATACTATAATCCAACATTTGTTACCTTCTGCATGGTCGCTTCCTCATAGTGATCACCTGATAAGAAGGGTCAATGAACCAACCTTGCGAACGCACATTGTTCAAAACATCATCCTTTCTTATATTTCATGAATATTAAATATTTTTTTACATGCATATTTACAATATTCAATCATTTATATTTCATGAATATTATTATTCACTACAATCATATTGCATGATTTCAAAACTCAAATTCACATGAACAAATATGAAATGAAAGAAATTCTGTAAGTAGAATGTGACTTTAATAAAATGATAGAATGCTACAATTAATAATAAAAGATTGTGATTGTAATAAAAGAATCTAAGTGTGTATTTTAAATCTGACTGCAACATATAAATATGAGTTGAAAAAATATTTAAAAATTGTCAATTGCAATCAATTCCTAAAGTGATATATCAAAAATATATATTTTAATATATGATGGAATCAATTTCTGCAACAACGAAAGTGATCAATCAAATAATTGATCGCACATTAGAAATTATAGTTGTAAGTGATATATCAAAAATATATTTCCATTAACATAAACTACTATTGTAGAATAAACTGCTATATTAGTATAAACTACTGGAAGTGATATACCACCTAAGTGATTACACATTACCATAATCTTTGAAATCACTTCGCTTAGAAATATATATTTTTTCAACACACAAAAGTGATTGCACATTGGTTTACTGGAAGTGATATATGAGAAATATATGTATTTTCGACTAAAGAATAGTAAAATATTCTTTAAGTGATTCCACATTAGTAAAATATTTCTAGAAGTGATTATACCTGTAAAATGAGTTATGTAAGAGTTCAAAACAATCATTAGGATTGTCATAAAAAGAATAAATTAAAAAAATATTATAAAAATAACATGAAATTAGGGAATAAAAAGAAAATATTGATGAATTTTTATATATAGTTAATTAATTTGTATACATATTATGTTGTAACTTTTATGCATAATTTGAAGAATTTCACTTTAAATAATGTGTAAAATTGAATAATTTGACAAATTTCACTTCAAAATAAAATATTTCATAAATTAAATTATTCAAATTCAATTAGATAAAATAATATATTGAATTAATTAGAGATAATTTTTATAATTTTGATATCTATGAGGAAAAAAACTACAATTAATAGAAATTGAAAATATTGAAATGATTGAACTACCCACCTATTATGTAAATACAACCACCCAACCCTCTTCTATGTCACATCACTAAACCCGTTCCAATACTATTTTCATGATTCTACATCTCAGAACATTAATCAAATAAATGATATGATATTAATGTCTTTTTAATTAATTAAAAAAAAAGAAAACATGCTAATTTGAAGCTTTGAAATAAAAATTGAGATATTCAAAAACCTGATCATTAGCATTTGAATTACCAGAATCATCTATGATGGAGATAAAAACCTATTCCACAATATTCCAATGTTGCAATGTCTTTCTATTATATTTTTTTGTAGAGTGAATGAATCATTTACAAAAGGATCAATTATAACATTTCAAATAACATTTAATGACATAAAGAATGTATAATATGAATGTAATGCAGTAACTTTATATGAATAATAGAAATATAGTAATAAAATTTATGCACACTATATGAGTAAAGAATGTAAATATTGTGTCTAGGTATGTTCCATTACATTCATTAAAGGTTATCTCTACAAGAGGTGTAATCGTGTAGGACCAATGATGAAAAATTGACTCTGTAAGGATAGACAAAGTACAAGTGGAAATGAGCCTATAAAAGATCAATAGAAATATAAGATCAAAAAACATAAGATCAATGAACATATTGTATAAGGTAATAAATTATGTGGATTAACTAAAATAGAAAATCCACAATCTTTCTAGAATGAACCAAAAATGAAGATGGAGGATGCTGAAATGCCACTAATATATGATTTTAAAGGGATGGGAGTGATAACTGTATTTTAACAGCATGAAAATAATTAATTTAATTCAGTATATAAATATTTTTTAGACGTATCATAGTAGAGATAGAAAAAATGTAAAGTAAATTCATATAGTAAAAAATTTAAGAAAATGAGAATAGTGAAAATGTAGAATAGAAAATTATATAGAAAATTTTAATTTATAATTTCTAGTGATTCAAGGAGAGAATACAATATATCTCTTCAATTTCATCTATCTGATATAATATAGTCCTCATTGAGTGGACTCCTCATAAACCTCCTATGGCCCGTAACTAAATAAGTCATTCATATGTGGATAATTGAAATTAGAAAAATGTTGATAATGAATGTGAAATTAAATTCCTTACAACGGTATAGAAACAAATATGTGATTGTATAATATCGAAAAATACAGATTTTAACAAATAAAAATATAGTTTCTGAATAAAATTTTGTATACATGAATAGTAATGTTAGTATTGTCAATCAATGTTATATAATGTTAAAATAATGATTAAAAAATTAAGAAGACACTAAATTAATAATAAATTGCATTAAAAAAGACAAAATATGTTTTGATGTGAATAAAAATGAAAGGCAGTGTATTTTTGGGATATGTTGAAATAAAATGCATTTTAATTAACATAAAAGGCATTGAAATTTAGCTAACTTGAAACTGAATGTAAAAGTGTATTAGACATGTATATAGATTTAAAGAACTTTAAACCAAAAGTACATTATTATGGGAGTCAGTTAAATTTAATGTGAAAATAGAATTTTGAGGAAACTTATCTCGGTAGGGAAATCAAATAATACTGATTTCCATATGTTACAGAATCCGTGAATATATAATATACTGAATATGTGAACAAAGAGACGTCTTCCTATGGGCAATATAAGTAATATAGAAACTATGGAGGTACTATAAGCGATTATGCAATGGTCGAGGAAAGGTGTAGTGGTTAGGAATAGACGACACCCAAGAAAGATAATGTTTGTGCTCATCAAACTAAAATGGGTATGAAAGAAATCAAAAAAATTCAACAATAGAAGATATAATATTTTGAGTCAAATCAGCATTATCATCATGAATTTCAACATCCAGAAGATGGTAGATTCAAGAAATTGTAGACGGTACATCAAATCAATAGTAGAAGGTGATGTCGGGGGAGGGGATGCTATTAGTATAAGAAGAAGTAGGGCATTGGATTAGAGTGTAATGTAGAGAGGTGGGATGAAGTGACATGCTATTGAGTGGGATGCTAGGGTTTATAATGTCACCATGGTCAATGGAGGATGTGTGGGTGTGAAGGCAGGGAGAGGCAGGGAGTTGGAGGATGGGATGTGCTGGATAGGAGGATCATGTAAGTGGAAAACTGATCTGAGAGGAGGTGGGGAGGTGGGGAGGCGGGGAGGTGGGGAGGAATGAGTAGGGAGGGGGGAGAATGAGAATGATGATGATGAAAAATATTTTATATAACATAATTACTAAATTGAAAAATTATTAGTTTTGTAGAATTAAATAAATGTAAAATATACAAAATATATTATATATAAAAATTCAATGTCGAAAAAATATAAAAAATAAATAAAATTTCAATATGTAAAAGTAAACTTCTAAATAATTAATTTATTGTATATAATAAATTTTAAATTTTATAAAAAATTATATTTTTTTATTGTAATAAAAAAATTCCAATTTATGAATATCAATTATTAATTAATTAAATTTCAATTATGTTTATTAGTTTTTATTGATTTCAGGATTTTATTTATTATGGATATTAAATTAAAATATTTTATTGATGTAAATTATTAATTTTATGTATTTAAATGCTTATTAAGTGAAAAGTATTAGAAAATGTATCCACTGTTGATACTTAGATAAAATTAAAATTAAAAATTAATTAATGAGATATTTTTCATAAAACCACTAAAAGTAAATATTGACTTTATTCATATAAAAAATCTATATAAAAACACTGGTTTACTAAATTGGTTATTATCATCAAATGATGAATTATGAAACAAATATTGATGAAAAAGATTTTTTGGTAATATTTTTTATTATTAATAGATCCAAGTGTTAGTAAAAAAACATTGGTACTAGTTTTATAAAGAAATAGATTTAACTATTGGTAAAATATTTGTTGGTGTTAAACTATCAAAACCAATAGATATATTTTTCAGTAAAAACAAGAGTTGGTACTTAAAATCTAAATCTATAAAACCTAATATTTATAGTAATGGCTCATTTTTACCAACAAATATATTATCTGTTAATAAATTTCTATATGTATAAGACATTTATTTGTAGTGGGATCAAGTTCAAGGATCTCCTTCACTTTCCTCTAGACCACTTTCTGGATGAGGAGTCTCGGGCGAGACATTTAGAACTGGCACTCTAACCTTATCTTAAGTATGTTGTTACTCCCATCACTGTACCGACATTATTGGAGGTTGAAAGGAAGGCTGAAGTGGTCAAGAGGATGTACACGCTGGGAGGTGTTCCGCGAGAGCGATGCCAGTTGGGCTCGTCAATGGGAAAAGTTTTCAGTAGTAGGCCTCCAGAATCAGGGCCTTCCAGGTTTCACCTAGTGGGGAGTAGGCCCCAGAAATTACAGTTTTGATCTCTTATTTCTTGATCCTTATTTGCGAACATATGATTGAGATGATTCACCTGTGGATGATTTGGGCATCATCAGAATTAGTTCCCAGACTGAGTGTAGTAAAGTGGGGGTGGGAAGGTTTAGCACCCACCTTAGCAGCAACAGTTTGATGTCACGCTCTTTAAGCAGCTATAGTAGGGACTGTGAGCTCCATATCCTCTGAGAGCAGACGTTTTAGAAGAAGGCTGGCCATAGGGCACTCCTCAGGGACCTCAACCAGGGCATGGTCGGGGAGATGGCTGACAATCAAGGGGCAGAGGAGCTGGGCGTGGGTAGTTGTACACTACGGAGGTAGCAGTTCCAAGAGGGTCGGATGTCGTCCAAGGTATGATCAGCATGTTTAGTAATCTTTCACATGACTTGCATTATTTATAAGATTTACACTACTTTGTGGAACCCAGTATAGCCCATACATTGGGTTTAGACACAGAGATACTTCCAGTACCCCTAGTTTTGAGTATGCCATTTGATGTTCAGACGATCTTGTCTCATGTTTGTCAGGGATGTAGATTGATGTTGGGACCACATCATTCTATTGGGGACCTTCTTTTCCTATAGATGTATCCATGTGATGTAATTCAAAGCATCTACTTGTTTTTCTCTGTGTTTGTTTTTATATAAAGCTTTGGGATAAGTGTTGTGTTTTTCAGATATAGATGGATGACATGAGACTTTCGTTAGCGAGCGGGGTTTCCATGAGGGCGGGCATTGGGTGGATCCATTTTTTTCCTTGATATATGAGATATTAGTGGATTCATCAGACTCATAGATTGTGGATACGTCAGGAATTGTCATTGAGTTCATGGAAGTCTTCCCTGAAGAGGTGTTGACTCTCCCCACTAGAAGTGATGTTGAGTTCAGGATAGACTTGCACCCCAGTGCCCATCCGATTTTGATGTATCCCTATCAGATGGAACCTTCTATGTCGCGGGAATTACGAATTCAGATTGAGGATCTAATGAAGAAGGTTTTCTTCTGACCAAGTGCGTCACCATGGGGTCCTCTGGTCTTGTTCTTAGAGAAGTCATATGGTGTTCTTAGGCTAGACATTGACTACAAGCGATTTAATCATGTAACGATCAATAATGGTTACCCTCACTCGAGGATAAATGACAGTTTTTACTAGTTTAAGGGGTAGGGGGTTCTCTAAGATTGACCTATGGTCAGGATATCACCAGTTTAAGGTGAATTAGGGTGACATCTCGATGACTGCCTTTAGTTGAAGGTATGTGCACATTGAGTTCGTGGTCATGTCGTTCGGCTTTACGAATTCACCTGCCGAGTTCATGGGGACCATGAACTCCATATTCTGGGAATATTTGACCAGTTCATAGTCATATTTATCAAAGACATCCGGATCTACTAAATATTAGAGGAGGACCATGTTGAGCATCATAGGATGGTTTTAGGGGTCATCCAATAGCACCAGCTCTATTGAAAGTTGTCCAAGTGAAAGTTCCGGATATGAGAGGTTCACTTACATGGAAATTTGGAGTCAAAACAGGGGTAATAGTGGATCCATCAATGGTTGAGGTAGTTATTTCTTGGCAGGCACCCTAGAATATGGAAGTGGTTCTCAGTTTATTTGGTTTACTGGGATACTACCAGATATTCATGCCCATTTTTTCTTGAGTTCCAGCACTATTGATAGCCTTGATAAGAAATACCATTCTTTAAAATAGATTGGGCAGTTCAAATAAGCCTTTAGTTATATGAAGGCAATGCTGGTTAGTTCCCTAATACTGAGGTTTCCAGAATATGGAATGAAGTTTGAGGTGTTATGTGATCCTTTAGGTCAAGGCTTGGGGTGTGTTATGTTGCAACAATATGGGTTCATCTATTATGAATCTAGGTAGTTTTGTCCCCATGAGTGTAACTATGCCAACCATGATGTAAAGCTTGTATCTATAATTTTTGTAGTAATGTTTTGGTGGAATAACCTAATTTGGGAGCCGTTCATGGTATTCACATATCAAAATAACTTGAGGTATATCTTATCTCAGGGAGTCCTAAACATGGGGTAGTGGAGGTGGATAATGTTTCTTCAGGACTACGACTTCAAAATATCCTACACCTTAGGAATGGGGAGTGTGGTGGCTGATTCCCTGAGTAAGAAGTCACAAAAGGATGCGGTTCGAGAATCAGTAGATGCTTGGAGTGCGATGGAGGAGTTAACTTCCCTACACCAGGATGTAAGAGTTGAGGATGGAAGAGGTTGTCTGTTCCGGATAACAGTGCAGTCCTCTCTGTTGCAGCCGGTGGAGGAGTCTCAGTGGGGGGACTTAGAGGCTGAAGTGATTCGTGATTGAGTTAGCTAGGGCAATGCTCCAGCAGGATGGTTAGAAGATGGACCAAATCAGTTGTTGTTTCATGGAATGTTTTTTGTCCTCGTGGAAATGTGCTGGAGAGTTCTTGGTGAGTCCCACAACTAACCCCTAGAGGTACACCTAGAAGTTTTCCTGATGTAATGATGTTTGAGGGGTTTGTTTTAGTTGCTTGAGATGAAGCAGGAGGTGACAAAGTTTGTGGAAAAGTTCCTCGTGTGTCAACAGGTGAAGGTTGAAGACCGCATCCCAGGAGGTATGCTAGAACCTTTAGATGTCCCTGAGTGGAAGTGGGATGACATCTCGAAGGATTTGGTCATGGGACTACCTAGGGTTCAAGGGGGATGCGATGATATCTAGGTAGTGGAAGGTCGGATGATGAAATCAGCTCATTTCATAGAAATCAAGGAGTCGAGTGTGGTGGATTCCCTAGCACAAAGTTACATGGACGATGTGGCGTGGTTGCATGGAATTCCGAGATCCATATTCTTTGATCGGGATGCATGTTTTACCTCATGAGTATGCCAATGATTGAAACATACTTTTGGCCCCCAGATATGCCTTAGCACTTCTTTACACCTCTAGACAGATGCGCAGACAGAGCACACTATCCAGACATTGGAGGATATGCTACGGGCATGTGTTTTGGACTTTGGGGGTTAATGGGTACGACACTTACCTCTGGTAGAGTATGCCTAAAACAATAGTTATCACTCTACAAATGGAATAGATCCTTTCAAATACTTGTATGTCAGACAGTGTCGCTCATTAGGTTGTTGGAAAGAGGTTGGGGAGGCAGGTGTTCATGGCCCAGAGGTAGTGCAGAGCATGACTGAGAAGGTTCAAATTATACGGGAGAGGATGAAGGAGGATCAAGACCGGAAGAAGTCATATGCCAATTATAGGAAGAGACCCTTGGAGAATGAGGTCAGGGACCACATGTTCCTTAAGGTCTCCCCTCGGTGTGGGAAAATGAGATTCGGCAGAGTGGGTTAGCTTTCTCCCAGGTTCGCCGCACCCTTCGAGGTGTTTCGGGGGTTCGTCAAAGTGTCTTATCAGCTAGCGCTACCACTGTCGATACTGAGGGTGAAAAACGTCTTCCATGTGTCTCAGATCTGTCGGTATCTACCAGAAGATTCACATATCCTCGACCTGGGAAAGTAGGATATCGACGACCACAAGAAGTTTGTTGAGTCAATAGTGATGATTGATGGTTGTGACGAGAAGGTGCTTTGTGGAGAAACCATTTCCTTGGTTCGTGTGTTATGGAGGAATGGTGGAATTGAGGAGAGTACTTATGAACGTGAGGCATAGATGTGCACCCAGTACCTAGTTATTTTTTGTTTTGTACTTTTTTTGATGAAGTTCTTGACCTTGTTAACTATGTGATGGTCTGTTTTCCTTATTATCAAGATGCGTGTGAAATTTCCTAACTATGGGGAGGGGATGCCATGATCCCTAGTCAAGACTCATTACGGTGGATGTGATTAAACCCATTCGGGCGAGTCAATGCCGCCCATAGTAGATAGTATATTTAGATAGGCGAAAGGGACTCCCTCATCCATATGTATGGATAGTGACACCCATATATATTTTTGTAGTTTAATGAGGGAGTGGTGTTCCTAGATGTCGGGGAGCTTTTATCATGAGAGGTGACTTTAGAGGTGGTTGTTCGGACCCCTCTCCTTTTTGGGGTCCAGTTTCAATTCATGAGGGACAGAATAGTTTGATAGGTATCTTATGTAATGGCCCAGACCCTCCTGGTACAACACCTTTCCAAATTCATAGTCCCATCAGGAGGTTCTACTGAAATAGTGGCACTATGATGGTGGCACTGTTCATGGTGACTCCATGATGGGGACACCCTGGCAGTGGCACCATGGTTGTCACATCGCCACAGTCACTCACCAAAACGGTGGCACCGTGACGGTGGCAACATGAGGGTGACACTATGATGGTGGAACTATGAGATTGGAACTGTGAGGGTGGCACCATGATAGGGGCACCATGAGTGTTGCACTGTGAAGGTGGGACCGTGATAGTGTCACCGTTATGGTGGCATCATGAGGGTGGCACTATGACCATGACACCGTTATGGTGTCTCACCAAAAACGTGTCCCACCCTTGTCCTTGTATTCCATTTTCTGACTTTTTCTACTCCTGTAATGTTTCTTTAGACATAAAAGTATTTTTATACCCATGTCTAAGAAATTAAAAGTCCATAAATGATATCTAAAATCCCTCAAGAGCTAGGAGAACCTTGAATTACCAAAACATGTGGCTTTTTTCCTCAGTGTCACACCTTTTCCCATAATTTAGAGTTCCTTCCATGATACGTGTTTTACTATGTTTAAAGGAAACCCTTTAACTCACACCCATTACGGACACCTCTCCGATGAGAATTATTAAATTATAATTAATTCCATCGTGTGTAACTATCCTACCATGTGGTGAAACCATGATCCACCTTTAAAATCATTTAAAATTCATATACGGTAACTCCAGGATCTCACGTTTTTCACATGAGATTCATTCTTCTTCTTCTCGTGTAGTTTCTTTCCTTTCCTTGGTGTATTTGGAGTCCCCCTTCCCAAGGCTAGTGTTGCACATGTGATGTAGCATTTCATACTCACAAATGCAGTCCCCAGAATTCCTCCCCCGCAAGTCATGCATCTCTCGTTTATGGCACGTGGAGAAAAACATTGATCATTGATCATCCAAGCAGGGTTCTTCCTTCGTGTCTCTTTATTGTGTATCATTCGGGGTTGGTATGATAATGTTTCTAAGAGTATTGATGAAACTAAACCTTAATGAAGTTAATAAATAGACTTTTAAATAATGAAGGGGTGTGTTTGATGATGTTGATGTACTCTTTTACCCTTTCTTATATATTGTGAATTGTATGGGATTATGTCGACTAAAAATCATGGAGGTTGGTGGAATTTCCTTGTTCACTAACAGACCCATGTATTCTGTGATGAATTAATGGGTGTAAAATACAAATTGGTTAATCACTTAAAATTGTTGATTAAATGGATGTACAGTAAATAAGAATCCTTGTTTAATCACCCTAGTTAACCAAATGGAAAGAAGTTACTCGACGAATGGTGTGTTTGAATCTAGAAACTCCCTTTCTCTATCTAGGTAATATGTGTGGTTATTCTGCTTGAATCTGGTGGGGTGACAAGGATGGGAATGAGATCCCCTATTGTGGTATAGTTGTTGGTTTGTGGATATGAGGATGTGAGGGGCCATATGTTGGGACGTGGTTTTGTTCCAGTACTTCGAGGGATCTCACAGATCTTTTTTGTTATTGATACTTTACAAGATAACCAGGTGTGAATGCTTAATCTTATGCTTGGTTGTTTCTCCTTCCATAGCTGGTGGATATGATTGTTAGTTTTCTAGTGGTGAATAATTATTGAAATAGAACCACTTGAATGTGATAACAAGAATACATTTAATGGGGAATTGTTTTCTGGGAATGTATTGTTACTTGGTTTTGGTTGTTGTGATTTTTTGAATGAATAGTAATGAGGGTGTTTGTGTATGTGATTGTTTTGGAACTCATAGGTTGGGATGAGTGATTTTTTTCATATATGTATAATTTAGTTCTTATGTTTCTTATTTGTGCCCCACCCAAGTTTATAACATCGTGCTAAACACCCCCATTATATGGGGGAGGATGTTTTTTCCAACACTCCTATGAGTGGAAGGTTATTACCTCCAATTATTCTCCATTTCCTAAGTATCCGAAGACTCTTCCGGAATGATGCGATGGCTTGAGGTCCATTATAAACTAGGACACTTCGGTTAGGTTAGATGTGGTGCTTTATCCAGGTATGTGCTAGCATGTTATTTCCAATGTGTCTTTAGGATAAGGAATAGATGTATTCATGCATGGCGATAGATGGTATGGACCAAGTGTCTGTGGGTGTGGTTACTTTTGTTTGTTGTTGCGCAAGTGTGTGTGGGTGGGATGTGTAGTTTTGGTAGCCCGAGTGTGTGTGGGAGGGGTATGGCTGTGGGACTACGGTGAGAATGGTGGGGTATGTCCGATGCAGAGGATGTCATCAAAAACCAGTGGGAAAGTGGTGTGGGGTATAAAAATATCTATGTGTTATTAATATTACTCTAAATAGCATGCGTTATTTGGGTTGTATGCCTTGGTAAGGTTGGCTATATAGTATACTTGCTATGTGCTTTGGTAATCTCTTTTTTTCATGGGGCATTAGAATGCCTCCACACTTGTGCACGAGAGCTTTTAGTTTTCCCGACTAAGTATACCTATACACTAATCCTACATTTATAAAACTGTTTTGGGTTTCCATGAGGACTTTGAGAACCATGATGGACCCAACTAATTTAGACTTTGGGACCATTGGCATTGCTGATTTTCTTTTAATTTGGTAATTTCTTTTTGAGTTTTCTTGTTTTTCATAGCACTTATTATTGAAACATTCATATGAGAATGGATTGTTTTGGATTTAATTTAACTTTCTTTTGTGGTTTTGTTTGGGATATACTAACTTATACCCCAATGCTTCAAAATAAAAAGGGAAATTACTTCTATTTTGTGTGTGAATCTATACCCTTGGTGTTAGTCTCCACTCCAGGACCTATTGAAGGTGGGTCTCAGTGGTCATTTTCTCTCTATTTAAACATAAAGAAATAAGGTTCTGGTAATCTTGTGTCCCTTCCCTCATCTTCTTGAAGGCGGGTCGTGACTCATGCTCACTCAAAGTTATTGGGGCACACAAATCATATAGGCTATATCGGGATCACATGATGAAATATATGCACTCCCGTATTTTAAGGTATATTGGGTTCTCATATTTCACATATAAATCTAATGTACCATATCATGTATAATCCATTTAATTTTTTCACTTTTTCATCATTAATCAATTTTATAACTATTTTAAACTTGTAAGAAAATAATTTTTGGATATCATAATACAAATTTCTATTAATAATCCATATTCAATACCAAAATAACCATTTCTTTTAAATCACCATTTTCAATACCAAAATACCTTGAAAGAATATTTTTCTATGAATGTGACCATAAATATCATAATGGATTAAATATGTCAAATAATGGTAATAGTGGCATGAAATGTCCTTGTCGTTGTATGCATTGTAAAATAATAGCCATTTGTCATTTTTAAATAAATTAAAACATTTAATAGAAATATTCTTTTTTTAATGAAATATATAATGATCGTTCTAAAAAACTCTAATTATAATTTATTTTTAATCATTAAATCATTTAAAAACCATGGACATTGATGAAAATAGGGTATGAAAGAAATCAACAAAGGATGATTTTAAAAATTCGAAAAAACAATCTTACCACTTTGGAAGCCTTTGTATCATAATCCTCATGAAATAATAGAAATAAAAAATATTAAATATCATGCTAATGGAGAACCAAATGATATAAAAAGTCATATTTCGATATACTCCTCATAATAAAATATAGTTGCATAACATCAAAATATTTCTCAAACAAAGGAAGTTGGGATGACATCCCTTACCTCCAACTTGATTAATTATGTATGTTATTTATCTTCCCAAATATTAAAAAAATGTTGAATATTTAATTTCATAAGAACATTTTTCATTTTGAATATTATTTTTATCTTAATAATATATAATTTCATAATAAATTATGTTTACCTTGGATGTTTTGATTATATTTACCTTTTATGACTAAATTGATTTTTGTAGGTTGACTATAGTCAAAGAGTTCATTATTAAAAATATCAATATTAATAATTATGGTATAATTATAATTTTAATACAAAAATTATACTTTGAAAATCAATTATTATATATGGTTATATAAAATGAACTACATTACACTCATGTAGATAGTATACTACACGTAAGAATGAGTAATGATTCCATTTTTCAATGATAATTATATAAATATGATAAGTAATATTTTATATTTAATTATAGATAATAATGTCATAAATTTCAAATATTTTATTTAAACATACATATACATATAATCCATGCGATTTAGTGATGGAAAAAGAGTAACATTGCTTCTTGAAGACGGTGGTCATCATGTACGCATGAATGATGTGGTCATTTATATGTGTTAGAGAGAAAATGATATATTATAAATTTAGAATGATAAATTTTTTATGAATGTAATTATTTTTAATATATGTCACATATAATCATTATATATTTCATTATCACATTCTATGTAAAATGTTAGTGAAAATGAATGACATCGACTCATGGGGTGTTAGTATACATTACACTTGAGCAATGTTATCATATCCCCCACGAAATAGAAATTGGGAACATACATGTGATAACATTAGTAAATAATTATAATAATTTTCTTTATATAATATAAATAATTTAAATACATGATTATAATATGACTTGATTGTTGATTATATAAAATTAATAACATCAGTTCGTGAAGAAGAAGTCTGTCTTACACATGAATGATGATTTAATATCCCATTGAATGGAAGAGAAAATTAAATTTTGTTATTAAATTAAAATTATAAAATTCTATTATATGATAGATATTTTTTATTATATAATAATATTATAATATGATATTAAGTAGTTTGAAGAGGAAATAAAATAAATAAGGTCATTTAAGCATGATATTTCTTCATTTGGAAACCTCCATATATAACAACCAAAAGGCTTTATAGGATGGATTTATAAATAAACAATGGATCTAGTTCATGTGTAGGTAATGATAGAATTTATTTGTGTGTGTATTTTCCTATAATTATTCCTTTAATTGTGTTAACAAGAGAGGAGATAGGGTGGCCTTTTCTAATTGAGATGAGAGCCACACTTTAAATTTTCAAAAAAATAATTTTTACCCATGTTTTTAACATAAAAGAATGATTTAAAATGAAAAATATTTGATAATATGTAATTATAAAGTCTTAATATTTCTATACAGTATATTTTGACACATATCTATGTCATTTTAACCCTTAAACTAGTAGTTTAACCCCTTGTAATTCAGTTTTTACCCTAAACATGGTAATTATTTTTTATTTCATTACTATCTATTACAATAAAAAATTATGATTTTATTATTATATAAAATAATTTATTGTGATTCAAAATATTTAATATATTTTACCAAATTAAATTCAATGATGTGGTATAATTTAATTTAAAATTAAACCATTAGATGTGATGAAAAAATTGGTTTTCAAGATGTGTATTATTCAAGAAAAAGATAATTTTATATTCACTCCATGTCTAGTAATAAAACTTATGGGAATATAAATTCATATTTTTATAAATATAATATATAAATTTCATTAAATTAATTCATAATTATGGTGTTTTTTCATTAATTTAAATAGAGATACACTATGTGCATTAAAATTATTTTTTAGAAATAACCCCTTTTTGAATTCCAAAATAATGTTATACAAAAATATAATATGAATTTGATTAAAAATAAAATAATTATATTAAATTTTAAAAAATAATAGTTAAGATAATTATATTAATATTCATAGCACAATGTACATTAAAAATACATAATTTATTGAAATGTGAATATATTTTTACTAAAATCGTATTTTCTCACTAATATGAAAAAAATGAACATTTTCCAAATACTCCCAAAACATCACTGTATGATAATTTTGAAAAGTTGATTTGAAAAATTCTTATTTTTGAAACATTTAAATTCTAAAATCAAGAAATTAATAATTTAAATAAAACATTATAATAAAATATTTTCAATTATGACAATTAAATTTTTTATTTATAAAAATTACTTTATATTTGTTAAATTATATCACTATATAATTAATATTAAAAACATTAAAAGGATTTATTGTATCCCTACCGAGGTTGATACATTCTATGATAAAAAGGAAATAATATTTCTGTTGGATTTCCATATAGAAACTGGTAAAAATGTTTTTTCATAATCCATTCATTAATGTTATTTAAATCCCTCACTAGATACTCATGATTATTGGGAATTAACATTACCTTCCATGTCCAATTTTTTCATTAATACCCATTTACACCCAAAATTATTTACATAAACTCTAGAATCTACCAAAATATATTCTTGATTCTAGTTCCTGGAATCCATCTAAAAATACATTGATTTGTTCCATCTTCGAACTACTGTTTTTATTTCATATCCCTTATTGGGTAGGGGTTCTTCTTTGTCAACTGAGAATTATTCACCATTATCACTGACAAGAAAACCATGTCTCTATAGTTCTACAAAATCTCTAATTCTCTTTTGTTGTACTATTGTATCTATATGATCATCTCTTATGAGGCCCTGTGAAATATATTCATGTGAAAACTCTTGGATATATTGACCAATAACATCATCAAAGTCAATCTTTTTCCCACTATCTATTTATGATATTTGATCAATATTGACCTTGACAGAGTCCAATATAATTAGTATTTATAATTTTTGGTTACCTGATACCAGGAATGTGTCCTTGTACACCAATGGTTTCTTAATAATAGTGAGGGTATACGATCTGATTATTGGGAAGAAATAATATCAAATAAAAATAGAAATAATAAAATACTAACCAAATTCCCTTTATAATGACAAATAAAAAATAGAATTTGTAGACGTAATATATAAAAAATACATAAAATTATAAAATAATGCAGTCATACAGACATGTAGATTAACTGGTCAGCCACCAGGTTAGTCATATATATATATATATATATATATATATTACAGAAATTATAAAATAAAATACCCTAAGGTACTATAAAATCCACGTGCTTCATGTTATCATAGTCTATAGTCCATTACAAGTTATCCCACTCATAAAATGTACTCTAAGACTATAGCTAACCAACACTTGAGAAAAGATAAATCTAAATGGGTAAGAAAATAAAATGGAAACTTGAATAGGGTGTGAGTATAATACTCAATTCAGAGCCACCAAAATAATATCTTACGCAACAAGAAAGTATAGGGAAATATTAATGAGATATAATTAGTATAATAAATCAATAAATAACTATAGTTTCAAAAATAAGTTCAACCACCAATCCATGGAGTCTATGGTGACTACATAGATCAACAAAACGTGGGTTTCCATGTTTTAAATGTCTCTATCAATAGGACCATATCAATATATATTAATATATGGGAACACAAAATCCCTGAATAAATTCCATGGTTCCCCACTAGTATAATAATAATAGTAATGAGCACACTATATCATTTGAATCACATCATGATCCCCCAACAATATAATAATAATGAATATCATACTAGATCCTTGTAATCACTTCAAGGCCCCCGATAATATAATAATAATACCTATCACACAAGATACATTGAATCACATTATTATCCTAGAATAATAAAATAATAATAATTGGCACACCAGATCCTTAGAATCACATGAAGGTCCCCTAATAAAATAATTATTATAATAGGTACACCTGATCCTTGAAATAATGTTATGGTCCCCGAATATTATAATAAAAATCATCATCATCACATTTATTCAATATATCACATTAATAACCATTTATATAGATATTAAATTAATAAACTATTTATTTCATATCATAAATCAATTAATAATTTAATCAGTTTCACAAATTAATAATTCAATATTAAAATCTTGAATTAGATCTAAATATATGTTATAATAATACTTAATAAATTAAATAATTATTAACCAAAACTTTTACCTTCATTTTATAAATTTTCCTTATGAAAAATTTCAAGATTAATTAACAATATACAACTAGAATATCATATTTTAAAATGATTATAAATCCATTAAATAAAATAAAAAAACCAAATCTTATATAATACCCATTTTCCCACATTCCTTAAAAACATATTAAAACATCATTAATTGTTATCTTAACTAGGTATTGTAAAAATATTAGTATGAATTGTAATACCTTTATGAAAGAAATAAGAATTATATATTAAATTTTAAAGATATATTGAATGGATATGTAACACCCCAAGCTTCTACGGTACGCTTCTCTTTGAATAATGTGATAGCGTGTGTTGTACGCAACACCGAGTTCTAACACACCATAACCAATCAAACAAGCCGTTATGAATAGTAATACCTACTTTTTGAAATTATATATATTTTATAATTTTAAATGGACTTCATTTTTGGATTTGGAATATCGAATTTAGCCTAAGGTGAAATTTTGGTACATTTCGGATAACTTTCATATTTTGATGAATAGTGAAAATTACTAAATTTTAATTAAAAACATCTTTTTTAATAAAAATAATTAATAGTGATAAATTATGAATTTGAGTGGTTTTAAAGTATATTTAGAATATATTTTTACCATTTAATATAATTTTGGTCATTGGACATAATTTTACAATTAAACTGAACATAAACAAGTGTCAATCTTTTGATAGTTATTATCTCTTAAAAACACGCTTTTTGTTTTGACAGCGGGAATTAATTTTAAATTAATTTCTGCCACTTCTGTGTTTTAAATTTAGAAAAATGGATTCCATATTTGGAATCAGGATTTTAAAATTTTGTAAATAGGTAACTTTTATTTTTAGACATTTTGAATAATTACTTCGGTAAATATTTTATTTACCATGGTTAAGGGTAAATTCGGTAAATAAGGGTTAAAAAATAATATTATAATAATACTAAATTACCCTAAAACGTGTCCTAGCCGTATTGGTTGATACATGTTCGATCATAGGCATCTTTGGGTAGATTTTGGGACCCCATGGTGCCACATGTAGGTGATAGGGACACTTTATTTTAATTATGTTAAAATGAATACAAAAATAACACAAGCATATATCTTTTAGCAAAACAATTTTTACATAGGGTTATATATGTTGTATTTTAGATTATAAATATTAATTAGAAATATAAAAAGATTTCATACATTGTGATATTTTATTTATAATTTTTAGACATTAAATAATTTAATTTATTTATGACACAATGATGATGAATTAATTACTATAATAGTGAAAAATTAAAATAATTTATATTATAAATACCCAAATAAATATAATATGAAACTTTTAATGAATTAAACTAATTTTCTAGGATAATATGATATATTAGGATTGATATAATTGACTTTTATCGAAGTAATAAATCTGTTATGAGTTTCACAAAAATCAACTATTGAATAGTGTCAAAATAGACATAAAAGAGTTCTTAAAAAATATTATATTATTAATTGATATTAAATTCCTAAAAATCTAAGGATCGGCCAAGAGACTTATATAATGATAGTTTCATCATTAATGGACCACTTGGGGGTCTCTTGGATGTATATAGTAAGATTATTAACCATATTATATAAAAATACAAAGAGACATTGTAAAAGTGAAACTAATTAACTTAGAGTTAATACTTAAAGATAAGGTTAATATAAGTACCCAAACCAGTCTAAATTCTATTGGTTGAGTGGTCTTTGACCTATCCCCATCTTAAACTTTGAATAATCAACTTTGGAGCCATTAGAAACCGAATATGAATTTATTATAAATTAATATTTCTAGCTTTTCCAAAGGTTCCCCTCACCCCTCTTATAAAAGGGCACTCCTCCTTCTGATTTCTTCACACCTTTAAAGCCTTTTGGATCGGCCAAAATCTGCCCAAATACTCTCCCAACATCCCCCAATACATCCTAGGGGCCTTAGTTTGATCATAAATCCAACCTATGGAGCCCTTCTGATCAAATCAAAAGGAAGAACCCGAAGAAGATGTAATGTTTTCACCACCCCTTTTCAAGTTCCTTTATTCTTCCACTTCTTCTTCCTTTGTTTTTACCATTATAAAATAATATCTCCAGTATCATATATATACTGTGATGTTATTATAAATATGGTACAACCATATTTAGTATTCTATCCACCCTTTGAATAACATGTCACCATACGTGCGTACGTACGGCTTACCGTCTTCACGTCGTGGTGTAATTGTTATTCAATATAATATTATTTGGATGGGTATAATAATGATGTGTAACTCATGTAAATAATAAATATAACATGTTAATGATTATGTATATATGATATACCATCCATTTATATATTATTTTAATATAAAAATAATGATATTGTCGCTCATGCGTACGTACGGACTACCGTCTCCACGAACGCGATGAGATTCATTCTCCATCGTATCCATTAAAGTATAATTATCATTTGATGATTTAGAAATTATGTTTATGTACTTGATATCATTCTGGGTATGAATATGATACAACAAACATGGCTTATGTAACAAAACATAAAAAATAAAATGAGTAAGTTGACACCCGAAACGACGATAATTCTACGATATTATTAACAAATAAATGTTAAAAGATCATATATGATATCATATTAATATATATGATTCTTGTATAATTTAATAACAATTATTTCACCATTATACAGGTGGTTAACCTACCCCAACCAAGGAAAAGTACAAGGTAAGGGTTATTTCACAATCTCTTCATTATCTGAGGTTGTTTATACGTAATAATCTACTGGGATTTCTTTATCATCCACATCCATGTTTCTTCGAAATGTATTTAAAAACATATTTATTATCTACAATAATATGGGTTAAAGTCATTTATACCCTTGTTTGACTTCTTATAAGAGGTTTGTAAAGGAATCTTTCGGTCGTTTTCAAAACAATGTCCTTTTTAACCTTTTCGACAGAATTAAGGTAAGAATGTTTTTTTAACTTATACGGCGGGTGCGGCTATTTTCTGCCGTTATAAAATCTTCAAAGATTCCCTTACAAGCTTATAAAAATATTTTCAAAGAAAATGTTTTATTTTATATGGATCTTAAATGATTTCAAAATAAAAGGAGATATTTCTTTAAAAAGAATTTTTATTTCATCTATGTCAACATCCTTTGATGGATTTTAAGATTATTTGAAGTTGATTTATTATGATACAAAACTTCTATATTGTATTGAAGGTTTTGTGATATGTTTGACTGTGGATGTGCTATTTTTATACCATTCATAGTTTATGGTGAACGTATTGACATTTCGTATGCTAGTTTTAATACGAATGTTTATGTTATGTTTAAACCTTTTCATATGGGAATGCATTGGACTTAATATGTGACGGGTGGAGCCCGCTATAGCTCCTAGATGCATCGGTAGGTCTCATGAGATAAACTAGTGTCTTGGCACAAGGCCTTGGCAAAATATTATTTGTATTCTTGGCACGAGGCCTTGGCTATGTGGTTATGATAGTCTGGCATTATGCATTCCAACATTATGAAAGTGGTTATTGATTTTTCATGTGATTATTCGATTAGTAGAATATCCATGTGAATAAGTAGATGGAATTATTTCATTTTATTTATGACATACTATGTTGAAAGTTCATGTTTGAAAGGCTTTTGTTTTAGTTATACATTGCCTTAAATGTTTATTCTTATTTATGAAAGATTTCACTATATTGTTATCCTTACTGGGAATTTGAGCTCACCCCATTTCTATGTTTTATTTTTCCCAGGAAGTGAAGAAGTAAATTATGAATGACATTCAGTGATATTATGTGGGGATATGAGTGTGGATTATGGAGACAATATGTTATTGTAGTAGTTTTTCATTTTATGATGTAATGTTAGACTTATGAATATATCTGGTGTTTGCAAGGCTACTAAACCAATCGGTCTTTCGAGATTTGATCTTTCTTGTGATCATGCCAATGTTATGTAATAATGCACCGACTATGGGTAACTAGGGTTGGGGTGTTACAGTTGGTATCAGAGTAAGTTTAGTACAAACCTTGGAAGCTAGATTTATATAAACTCTGATTAGAGCACGTAGACCTAAGATGAACTTTGAGGATTAGTATAGAAGAACTTCCTAGAATTTTGGTATTGTAGGGATTTTGTGAGTTTTTCGAGCAATACAACCCTGTCTGGATACGAGCAGGTAGAGGCAGCTCTGGCACAGATGTACCTAGGGGTAAAACCCAAAAACACCGCTTTGAGCTAGACTCGAACGGGAACTGGTGCACGACAACGGGCCTTGCTGCACTCTTGGTTACGACACTCCCGGGGGATATGCTTAGGATAACTCTCATTTTCTTTACAAATCATTTAGAAGGGATTATGAGTATATACTTTCTCAAAGAAAACATTGTTATGATTACGGATTATATCCATATATAGTTCAATTTATGTTAAGTGTTTTATAAGTATGGGATTATGTATTTTGATTCATAAACTGATCTAGTTTATGCCATTGTTTAGAAATGGTGCCTAGTGGAAGAAATGGAAACTGTATCAATGCACGCACTCCATGTAGGTATTTCCCTCCTGCTCAAGATAATTATAGTGGAGATGGTGATGCAACTGGTGCCGATCAGCTAATCACCATACTGGGACAACTTACTCAGGTTATGAATAATAACCTTACTCATATGGAGCACCCTGATCCGCAGCGTGGAGGATCAATGTTAGATCGATTGATGAGGCAACAACCACCAACGTTCAATGGGAGTACAAATCCCTTAGTAGCTGAGCAATGGATATTTTCCCTAGAGAAAATATTTCAGGCTTTGGGGAGCAGTGAAAGGGAAAAAGTTATCATGGAAGTTTACCGCCTCACTGGAGATGCTGATCAATGGTGGTCATTGATTCAAAATATGAAGGAAGATGATGAAGTGTCAAATATGGAATGGAGGGAGTTCAAAGATCTGTTTTTAGAAAAATATTTTCCTCGTGACCATCGAGCAGATATGGAAAGGCAATTTCTAAGTCTGAGACAGAAGGAGGATGAGAATGTCACAAAGTATGAGGCTAACTTTACAAGGTTAGAAAGGTACGCTGGTGATTATATACGTATCCAAAGAAGTAAGATTGATTGTTTATTTGATGGGTTAAAACCATTTCTCCGTCAAGCATTAGTCTCACAATCCTTTTCGTCGTACGAAGACATTGTCTCATGTGCTATCAAGACCGAAAAGGAATTCTCTAAGTCTTATGACTTTAATGAAAAGCAAGAGAAGAAGAGACCTGCTGATCAATCTGGGATTGGAAATAAAGGGAAGAAGGGAAAGGTTGAATATCCATCTTGTGGTAAATGCGGGAAGAAACACCCTGGTACTTGCTTGAAGGGAATGGGAGTCTGTTACAAGTGTGGTGAAAAAGGCCACCAAGCTCGTGATTGCAAGGGGAAGAAGGAAGCTACCAACATTCAGTGCTATAATTGCAGGGAGATGGGGCATTATGCAAATGCATGTCCTAAGCGTCAGGAGAACTTACCTCAGAAAAGGCCAAGGGATCAAGGCCAGGCTTATGCTATCACTACTGCTGAGGTAGAAGCTCCGAAAGACGTGGTGGCAGGTAATTTAATGGTTTCCTCAAGTTTAGCAAATTCATTATTTGATTCTTGATCATCACATTGTTTCATATCTTCCCAGTTTTCTAAGAAAATTAGATATTTCCAATTTGATTTAACAAGGGAGTTGTCAGTTAAAACTCCTAACGGAAGTATCAATGCAACAATGTTTTTCGAATCAGTCCCCATTAGAGCACATAAATGTTCTTTATCTGCTGAACTCATCGTCATACGTTTGATTGAGTTTGATATAATCCTCGGTATGGACTGGCTTTCAGACTATGATGTGAAGATTTATTGTAAGAAGAAAGAGGTTACGATTCTTGATGATAATGGTAAGGAACACCTTATCTTTAGAGCATAATCGTCACCACCTAATTCTTATCTAGATCCACCCCCAGTAGCTCAACTAAATTCTATTATTAGGGAGGAAGAGAATGAATTAACTGTGGGTGAGGAAAGGAATGTTCGAATAGAGGATGTACCTGTTGTGAAAGAATATGTAGATGTATTTCTGGAAGATTTACCTGGACATCCTCCAGAATGAGAAGTTGATTTTTCCATTGATTTAATTCCTGGATCAAGGCCTATATTAAAGACCCCATACATAATGGCTAGTGTAGAGTTAGTCGAACTAATGAAACAACTAGAGGAATTGAGTAATAAAGGATTTATTCGCCCTAGTGTTTCTCCATGGGGAGCCCCTGTTCTTTTTGTTAAAAAGAAAGATGGATCTATGAGGTTATGTATCGACTACAGGGAGATCAATGCTATAATGATAAAGAAAAAGTATCCCCTACCTCGTATTGATGATTTATTTGACCAACTACATGGAGCTCAATACTTTTCAAAGATTGACCTTCGATCTGGATACCATCAGTTGTGTGTAAAGAAGGAAGAAATTCTGAAGACATCATTTCGAACCAGGTACGGGAATTACGAGTTTACTGTAATGCCTTTTGGATTGACTAATTCACCCTCTGTATTCATTGATCTGATGAATAGAGTTTTCAAGGAGTATCTCGATGAATTTGTGGTGGTATTTATTGATGATATCTTGGTATACTCCAAAACCTACGAAGATCAGGAAAATCACTTGTGCATTATCTAGAAGACTCTGAGGAGGCATGAATTATATGGGAAGTTTAGCAAGTGTGAATTCTGGCTTTAGGAGATTTATTTTCTTGGCCATATTGTCTCTAAAGATGGAATCTCTGTTGATCCTTTTATGACCAAGGCAATCCAAGAATGGCCAGCACCTACGAGTATAACTGAGGTACACAGTTTTATTGGTTTGGCAGGTTATTATCGACGTTTCGTCCAGAATTTTGCCCGATTGGCTAACCCATTAACGAATCTCACACGTAAAGGGGATAAATTTGTTTTGAGAAAAGAGTGTGAAGAATGTTTCGAAGAACTAAAGAGATGATTAGTCAATGCTCTTATATTGACTCTACCATCGGGGAATGATGGGTTCGTTATTTATAGTGATGCATCGAAGAAAGGATTTAGTTGTGTCCTTATGCAGAATGATAGAGTTATTGCCTATGCATCACGAAAGTTGAAAATTCATGAACAAAACTATGCTACTCATGATCTCGAGTTAGCAGCTATGATCTTTTCTTTGAAGATATGGAGGCACTACCTCTGTGGTGAAAAATGTGAGATTTATACTGATCACAAGAGTTTGAAGTATATTTTCTCACAAAAGGAACTCAACATGAGGCAAAGGAGATGGCTTGAATTACTCAAGGATTATGATTGTACGATACACTACCACCCAGGGAAAGAAAACAAGGTGGCAGTTGCTTTGATCAGAAAAGACCATGGAGTTTTGAACAATATGAGAATTGAAAGGGATCGAATTTTCATGGATCTAGTGAAGATGGAATGGGAATAACCAGGGAAGGAGAAACATCATTTCTTTTTCAAATGGTTGCCAAACCATCTTTAATAGAAAGGATTAAGAGTACTCAGACCGATGATGAAGAATTTCAAAAGAATATTAAAGTTGTAAATGATGGGAGATTAAGAGACTTTGTTTGTGAAGATGGAATTTTGAAATTTGGGAAGAGACTTTGTGTTCCCGATATACCTGATCTAAAAAGGGAATTGCTGGATGATGCTCATAGTTCCAATTTCTCTATACACCCTAGGAGCACCAAAATGTATAGAGATTTGAAGGAACATTTTTGGTGGGACAAAATGAATAGGGGGATTGCTGATTTTGTGTCATGATGTATGGTTTGTCAGCAAGTGAAAGATGGAAGGCAACAACCTGGAGGAGTCATGCAACCTCTTCCCATACCAGAGTGGAAATGGGACAATATTACGATGGACTTTTTCATGGGGCTACCAGAGACTCCTAGAAGGAACGATGCAATATGGGTTATTGTTGATCGTCTTACCAAGACAGCACATTTTCATTCTATAAGAGAAGATCTACCCCTGGAACTTCTAGCAAGACTATATATTAATGTAGTTGTGAGACTTCATGGAGTACCCCTATGGATTGTTTCTGATCGTGATCCCCGTTTTATTTCAAGATTTTGGAAAAGTCTTCAGAAATCCTTGGATACTGAACTTCATTTGAGCACTTCTTACCATCCTCAGACAGACGGACAATCAGAATGAACTATTCAAACCTTATAAGACATGTTGAGATCTTGCTCACTTGACTTTCAGGGTATGTGGGATCAATATTTACCTCTGGTAGAATTTTCCTATAACAATAGCTTCCATTCGAGTATTCAGATGGCAGCATATGATGTGTTATATGGAAAGAGATGTCGTACACCAATCTATTGGGATGATGTTGGTGAAAGAAAACATGTAGGCCCAGAACTGGTGGAGGAAACGATGGAAAAGGTGAAGGTAATCCAAACTCACATCAGAGCAGCTCAAAGTAGGCAGAAGAGCTATGCCGATAATCGAAGGAAGGATTTGGAAGTTCAAGTCGGTGATCATGTTTTCCTGAAGGTATCTCCATGGAATGGAGCCATACGTTTTGGTAAGAAAGGCAAATTGAGTCCCAGGTACATCGGACCCTTCGAAATTCTAGAACGAATTGGGTTTGTAGCTTACCGATTGGCAATGCCGCCAAGTCTCTCTAATGTTCACGATGTGTTCCACGTATCTGTGTTGAGGAAATACATGCCTGACCCAACGCAGTACTCACTTACAAGGAATTAGAACTGGAACCCGATCTGTCTTATTGCGAAGAGACCGTTAGGATTCTTGATACAAGAGAACAAGTACTGAGAAATCAGACGATGCGTCTGGTAAAAGTTTTGTGGAGAAACCATAAGATGGAAGAGGCAACGTGGGAACCCGAGGAACTTATGATAAAGAACCACCTGAGTCTTTTCATGTGATAAGTATTCTAGAAATTTCGAGGACGAAATTATTTGAAGGAGGGGAGAATGTAACACCCCAAGCTTCTACGGTACACTTCTCTTTGAATAATGTGATAGCGTGTGTTGTACGCAACACCGAGTTCTAACACACCATAACCAATCAAACAAGCCGTTATGAATAGTAATACCTACTTTTTGAAATTATATATATTTTATATTGTAAAATGGACTTCATTTTTGGATTCGTAATATCGAATTTATCCTAAGGTGAAATTTTGGTACATTTCGGATAACTTTCATATTTTGATGAATAGAGAAAATTACTAAATTTTAATTAAAAACAACTTTTTTAATCAAAATAATTAATAGTGATAAATTATTAATTTTAGTGGTTTTAAAGTATATTTAGAATATATTTTTACCATTTAATATAATTTTGGTCATTGGACATAATTTTACAATTAAACCGAACATAAACAAGTGTCAATCTTTTGATAGTTATTATCTCTTAAAAACACGCTTTTTGTTTTGACAGCGGGAATTAATTTTAAATTAATTTCTGCCACTTCTGTGTTTTGAATTTAGAAAAATGGATTCCATATTTGGAATCAGGATGTTCAAATTGTGTAAATAGGTAACTTTTATTTTTAGACATTTTGAATAATTACTGCGGTAAATATTTTATTTACCATGGTTGAGGGTAAATCCGGTAAATAAGGGTTAAAAAATAATATTATAATAATAATAAATTACCCTAAAACATGTCCTAGCCTTATTGGATGATACCTTTTCTACCATAGGCATCTTTGGGTCGATTTTGGGACCCCATGGTGCCACTTGTAGGTGATAGGGACACTTTATTCTAATTATGTTAAAATGAATACAAAAATAACACAAGCATATATCTTTTAGCAAAACAATTTTTACATAGGGTTATATATGTTGTATTTTAGATTATAAATATTAATTAGAAATATAAAAAGATTTCCTACATTGTGATATTTTATTTATAATTTGTAGACATTAAATAATTTAATTTATTTATGACACAATGATGATGAATTAATTACTATAGTAGTGAAAAATTAAAATAATTGATATTATAAGTACCCAAATAAATATAATATGAAACTTTTAATGAATTAAACTAATTTTATAGGATAATATGATATATTAGGATTGATTTTATTGACTTTTTTCGAAGTAATCAATCTGTTATGAGTTTCACAAAAATAAACTATTTAATAGTGTCAAAATTGACAAAAAAGAGTTCTTAAAACAAATATTATATTATTAATTGATATTAAATTCCTAAAAATCTAAGGTTCGGCCAAGATACTTATATCATGATAGGTTCATCATTACTGGACTACTTGGGGGTCGGTTGGAAGTATATAGTAAGTTTATTAACCATATTATATAAAAATACAAAGAGACATTGTAAAAGTGAAACTAATTAACTTAGAGTTAATACTTAAAGATAAGGTTAATATAAGTACCCAAACCTGTCTAAATTCTATTGGTTGAGTGGTTTTCGACCTATCCCCACCTTAACCTTTGAATAATCATCTTTTCAGCCATTAGAAACCGAATAAGAATTTATTATAAATTAATATTTCTAGCTTTTCCAAAGGTACCCCTCACCCCTCTTGTAAAAGGGCACTCCTCCTTCTCATTTCTTCACACCTTCAAAGCCTTTTGGTTCGGACAAAATCTTCCCAAATACTCTCCCAACTTCCCCCAATACAACCTAGGGGCCTTAGTTTGATCAGAAAGCCAACCTAAGGATCCCTTTTGATCAAATCAAAAGGAAGAACTTGCAGAAGAGGTAATGTTTTCACCACCACTTTTCAAGTTCCTTTCTTCTTCCACTTCTTCTTCCTTTGTTGTTACCATTATAAAATATTAACTCCAGTATCATATATATACTGTGATGTTATTATAAATATGGTACAACCATATTCAGTATTCTATACACCCTTTGAATAACATGTCACCATATGTGCGTACGTACGGCTTACCGTCTCCACGTCGTGGTGTAATTGTTATTCAAAATAATATTATTTGGATGGGTATAATAATGATGTGTAACTCATGTAAATAATAAATATAACATGTTAATGATTCTGTATATATGATATACCATCCATTTATATATTATTTTAATATCAAAAAAATGATATTGTCGCTCGTGCGTACCTACGGACTACTGTCTCCACGAACGCGATGAGATTCATTCTCCATCGTATCCATTAAAGTATAATTATCATTTGATGATTTAGAAATGATGTTTACGGACTTGATATCATTCTGGATATGAATAGGATACAACAAACATGGCTTATGTAACAAAACATATAAAAGAAAATGAGTAAGTTAACACCCGAAACGACGATAATTCAAAGATATTATTAGCCAATCAATGTTAAAAGATCATATATGATATCATATTAATATATATGATTCTTGTATAATTTAATAAAAATTATTTCACCATTATACAGGAGGTTAACCTACCCCAACCAAGGAAAAGTACGAGGTAAGGGTTATTTCACAATCTCTTCATTATCCGAGGTTGTTTATATGTAATAATCTACTGGGATTTCTTTATCATCCACATCCATGTTTCTTCGAAATGTATTTCAAAACATATTTATTATTTACAAGAATATGGGTTAAAGTCATTTATACCCTTGTTTTACTTTTTATAAGAGGTTTATAAAGGAATCTTTCCGTCGTTTTCAAAACAAGGTCCTTTTTAACCTTTTCGACATAATTAAGGTAAGAATGTTTTTTTAACTTATACGGCGGGTGCGGCTATTTTCCGCCGTTATAAAATATTCAAAGAATCCCTTACAAGCTTATAAGAATATTTTCAAATAAAATGTTTTATTTTATACGGATCTTAAATGATTTCAAAATAAAAGGAGATATTTCTTTAAAAAGAATTTTGATTTCATATATGTCAACATCCTTTGATGGATTTTAAGATTATTTGAAGTTGATTTATAATGATACAAAACTTCTATATTGTATTGAATATTTTGTGATATGTTTGATTGTGGATGTGCTATTTTTATAACATTCATAGTTTATGGTGAAAGTATTGACACTTCGTATGCTAGTTTTAATACGAATGTTTATGTTATGTTTAAACCTTTTCATATGGGAATGCATTGGACTTAATATGTGACGGGTGGAGCCCGCTATAGCTCCTCGATGCATCGGTAGGTCTCATTAGACAAACTAGTGTCTTGTCACAAGGCCTTGGAAAAATCATATTTGTAGTCTTGGCACGAGGCCTTGGATATGTGGTTATGATAGTCTGGCATTATGCATTCCAACATTATGAAAGTGGTTATTGATTTTGCATGTGATTATTTGATTAGTAGAATATCCATGTGAATAAGTAAATGGCATTATTTCATTTTATTTATGACATACTATGTTGAAAGTTCAAGTTTGAAAGGATTTTGTTTTAGTTATACATTGCCTTAAATGTTTATTCTTATTTATGAAATTTTTCGCTATATTGTTATCCTTACTGGGCATTTGAGCTCACCCCTTTTCTATGTTTTATTTTTTCCGGGAAGGGAAGAAGTAAATTATGAATGACCTATAGGGATATTATGTGGGGATATGAGTGTGGATTATGGAGACAATATGTTGTTGTAGTATTTTTTCAATTTATGATGTAATGTAAGACTTATGAATATATATGGTGTTTCCAAGGCTACTAAACCAATCGGTCTTTCAAGATTTGATCTTTCTTGTGATCATGCCAATGTTATGTAATAATGCACTGACTCTGGGTAACTAGGGTCGGGGAGTTACAGGATACCTACAAAATCCACTATGTTCAAATAAATATTTAGTAAGTTCTTCTAGTGGGTTCAAGTATCATAAGGTACATGGTTTAAACTAGGATTATATCTATCAATGGTCGATGTGTCCACCTAGTGTAAAAGGGTTCCTTTATAGCCCGAGGAACTTTTTGAAGTCTATTGTATGTGAATTATATATGTTTTGATAAAAATTAATTCTTATAAATCAATTTATATGTTCATGGGATGATGATTGAAATTGAAAATTACATATATAAAAATTCATTGAAAAATATTATGTAACTACATAAACCATAAATAAAATATTTTTGGGCCTCTTAACACTACAACATGGAAATTCCGCCAACTAGTTTCAAACCATGTAATGAAAAA
The DNA here is from genome assembly GCA_963277665.1 of Viscum album. Classification (NCBI taxonomy): domain Eukaryota; kingdom Viridiplantae; phylum Streptophyta; class Magnoliopsida; order Santalales; family Viscaceae; genus Viscum; species Viscum album. The sequence continues at coordinate 2,106,678,433 of OY728165.1, forward strand.
ATAGGCTTATACATTTGTGAGAGAAGGTCTACAATGATTATCAAATAAAAACAGAACAGTCAAATAATAATGATTCCTTATAACCCTTAGACAAATCTCCCAGTAAGGTCAAATATAAATAGGTCCTAATGTGTTTATATTTATCGAGGAAATAATATGAGTGAAAAATTATTGATCATAAGAACAATACCAATTACATAAACAATAAGGGGATGAATAAGTGACGTTTTAGAGTGGGGAGAATAATAAAAAAGGAATTAATAAACTATTCTTAATGATATCATAGTCTCCCATAAATGGGTGTAACTCCCTCGCGATGATCAAGTGGAAAATTCATATATTTTGAAAATTTGTTCAGTCATCACAATAGTATGGTGATGTTCATCATGACCCTGGTGTTAATTATAGCACCATGCTTAGGAGTTAGACAATATGAACTGAACACAATGATGGAAAACCCCTTTTTTCTTTAGACACACCATTCCTTGCCCATGGTATAGTGAGGCCATCTAGGTTCTAGTTTTTAAGATAACTCTCTGTGTTCTAAACCCATGACACCACCATCGATGAGCATGTTGATCATGAAGTCTTCTAGATGGGGACTCTAGGAACAACATGGATTCCACCATGGAATGATCATGCTAATGGTATGTAACACCCCAGGTAAATAAAGAATATGAAATTTTTATATTTATCCATATTTTTGAATAAAATATTAATATAACTTTAAAGGGGATGCTATGCCTGATGGCATACCCAAAACGCAACAACGAGTTTCTTGGGAATCTTATGTTGCACTCTAATAATAAAATAATATTATTTTAAATAGTAGTTAACGCCTAGCCGTTGTAATGGAAGGAATGAACTGAACTAACTACAAAATGATTATATATTTTTGTCAAGTATTTTTACTTTTTACAATAACTATTAGAGGATTAAAAATGCCAATGAATCCAATTTTAAGCGTAAACATTCTAATATTCTTAAAAGGTCGATTAACCGCCTTTTGATAGAGAACCTATTTTAAATCCACTTTTTGAAAATTTTATGTGTTATATTTGACAGAATAAAATTCTTATTTAGAATCGGGACATCAAAATTCACTTTGTGTAAATTTTTGGTATTTTTCTGATAATGTTCATTTTTTTTAATAGAGAAAAATGTTGTATTTTAATTCAAAACCTCTTTTTAATATAAATTATTTATATTATTATCTTATCTTTTGAATTGGTTTTAAAGTGAAATTAGAATATATTTTTACAATCTAATCCAATAGTGGTCATTTGAGTTAATTTCACTTTGAAACCGGACTTAAACTACTGTCAATCTTTTAATAGATATTGTTTCATAAAAACACGGTATTTGTTTTGACAGCGGGAATTAATTATTAAATTAATTAATGCAACTTAAATTTTATTAATTTTTTAAAATAGACATCATTTCTGAATTTGGAATATCAAATATAGCTTAGGGTGATTTTTTGGTAGTTTTCTGAAAAACTTCAATTTTTGATGAATAGTGAAACCACTAAGTGGTACTTATAAAAACTGATTTTCCGTTTAAATGAAATTTTTCCATCTTTGTGTTTTGAATTTCAAAAATCTGACATACATGATTGTCATTAAGAAGTAAAATGTGGTTCAATGAGATTAAAATAATTTTTTGGTGAATAGTAACTTTTATGTTTTTAATCATGATTAGAGGTAATTAGTGTAGTTTAAGGTAAAAATAATGTTTTAATAATATGAGATGAGCTTGACACATGTCCTACCCTCACTAGATATTTCATGGTCGACCAAGAAAATCCATGGGTCAACTTTGGGACCCCATGGAGCCACTTTGGTTGGGAAATGACATAAATAACTTTTTATTTAATGTCAAAGTAAAAATGACACAAACATGAGATGTTTTACTAAAACAATTTTCACATGGGGTTATACAAGTCAGATTTTTTACTATAAATATTAATTAGAAAGATAAAAATATTTCCTACATCATGATAGTTTTTTTATAATTTTTAGACATTAAATATATTAAATTATTTATAACATCATGATGATGTGGCGATTACCTCATTAATAAAGGATGTAAATAAAATGAAAAGATAATGTAAAATAAATGACCTACACATACAAAACCTATTGGATGGGTATATTTAGAACCCTTATCACCTATTACTCGAATTATATCAATGTTGGAACTTTTAAATCTGAAACTCATTCTAAAATAAAGTAACATTTCCTTACTTTCCAAGAGTGCCCCTCCCCTCCTCTTATAAAAGGCCCCCACCTCTACCTCCTTACCCACACTTCCAAAGCCTTTGGATCGGCCAACCCCTGCCCATGTTGTCTCTCCACAACCCTATATAACTATTATAAGCCTCACTTTGGTCATAAGTCTTTCCAAGGTAGCCTTTCAGCTCAAACCAAAGGGAGTCACCCGATTTTAAGGTAATGTCTTCACTTGAGTCATTTTGTTTTATTTTGCTTCTCCAAACCCCTAAACTCTTTTTATTCATTTATTTTGTAAAAAATCCAGTATCCTAAATATACTAGGATTTTTTTATAAGATGGATTCGAGCTACACTTACACACACCTTCATCTAATGGTTATAGAACATATTGTTTCTGTGGTTGGCAATTCTCTGCCTCACGAAACGATGATTGTTCAATATTATTTTAACACCATTAAAAGTGTCCATTATGATGTCCCTGTATTTTATATATGATATATATGGTATTTATGTTTACTATATTCTTCTTTATTTTATGTTTAAAAAATACCTTTATTCTTTTCATGTTGTTTAAATGCAATAATTTCATATAAGGAAGTGTGGACTACCGCCCCCTCAAGTGATGTGACTCGTACATGAAATACATGGAATGTATAAAGAATAAAATTAATGAACATATGTGACCAATATAACATATATATTATACTATAATTATAATATATATATATATATCATTTATTTTTAATTCCATTAATATGACAAAGAAAAAAATGAATGTACGGTTCATGCGTACGTACGGCCTACCGTCTCCATGAATAGTGATTTTCATTTTTTTATCTCCAAATGATATGGAATATTATAAAATGAATATGTACTGGATATATGTGATATTTTAATCATTAATACTATTCTGGAAATTATTTACTTAAAACTACATGAGAAATCATTTTTCAAACAAGTTAATTTTTGACTCATGTACCAAACATCAGAAAAAACGTCTGATATGAACAAACATTATTAAATTGACCAAATTTTTATATTCAAGAATATAAAGAAACGAACAAGGCATGTCAGACTTGAGGTAGGGGATCCTACTCCTCTCTTTCTTTTTAAGTACACTCTTTTATGTCATTCCTTTTAAAGCTCATCTTTCTTGTTATTGGGATGTTCTTTTATATTACACTTACTGTAATTTTTATGTTCATATTATGGGAGACCCTATTCTCTCTCATCAATCCATTAGGGAAGTTTTGAGTGGTGCCCTTAGGCTGCCAAATTTTCGTAAGAGATCTAACCTCTGTCTTTCTTTTTAAGTACTCTCCTTTATGTCACTTATTTTAAGCTCCTCTTTGTTATGTTGGGGGATGTTATTTTATATTAATCTTTCTATAAACATTATTTTAATAAGATGAGAGACCCTATTTGATCTCATAAATCCGTTTTTGGAAGTTTTAAGTGGCGTCGTTTGGCTGCCGAGTTTTTAATAAGGGATTTTTCATCTCACTTTTATTCCTGTGATATTTATGCTACATTTGCCACAATTTCCTTTGGGTGGTGTATGTACTTCCCATTATTTTACTCAATGTGTAATATACTTTCATTTTTGATTATTTACACCAATGTTGTATTGTCCTTCTTTCAAGGGGTGCATGTTTCGAAAGATACCCATGTCGGTAAGGGATCCTTTCACCCTCTTCTTTTTAAAAGACTTCTTTTGTTATGTATTTTAATTCACATAATATTATGTTGGGATATGTTCTTATATATCCTTATTGATTTAAATTTTATGTCCATGTGGTGAGATACACTTTTTATCTCTCATCAACTCATTTTCTGAATTTTGTAGTGACGCCTTTAAGCTGTCAAATTTTTGCAAGGGAACTTCATAACCCAAATTTCATTCTTTGGGATAATCTTGTACTCCTTGAATATGTATTCTATGAATATGTGTGAATGAACTCTGATTTTTTTACATTTAATATCCACTTATATTTGTTGTATTCGTTTGTCACACATAATTATGTAATTGATTTATCCTTAAACCAATGATACCGTCTTTGTATGAGAATTTGTCTCAATCTCCTTTCATTGAGGTATATTTTGTTTTCTACACAACCTTATTTTATACGGTGTATAAACCCCTTTTAATTTTACGTTTATTCAAAAGGAATCTTTTTTATACGAAGCATTTACTAAATGACAAAAGGGAATGTTTTTGCCGTACGTATGCGGCGACAATGACTTCTCCGCCGCCGTGACCGTTATTTGAGTTTCGGCTTTCTCTACAAGCCATGCCTTTTTTTAATGAAAAATAAATACCATGTTTTAATTTTCTATTATTTTGGTATTGAAAATGGTTTTCATAATGTTTTTATATCAATGTGTTGTATTAATATCTTGTGATTGAAAGGTGGAAATGTTATGTTTCCTTTATTCATGTTTTATGTGATATGATTATGTTGAGGTTCTTGGGAATTATTATGAAGACGGGTGGTTCCGTGATAAACTAAGGGTGGGTGAGCCCGATATATATCTCCAATGCATTGGGTAACGTGAAGGAGTGAAACGTTAAGGTTTCTCCAAAGAGATTTAGGGAATATACTGTGGTGGGTATTCCAAACGTAACCAAGAGTGTTACTCCCTAAGTAATAATGATATGAATGCCTCAAGTTACCTTTATGTCTTATGATTTCTATGATATATTCATGATTTAATGAGGTATGTGAAACTGATTATGTTTTATGAGTAAAGTATGATTTCATTGATTCTTATGTGTACATGTAATCATATTTACATTCCATATATTTTTATATCCCTTACTGAGATTTTTATGCTCATCCCATGTTTTTTGAAATGTTTTTCACAGGTCAAGGAAAGGGTACATGATATGATGATAGTGTCAAGGATCTGTCAAGAAAGATACCATGTTTTATTTTAAATATGTTTCCATTTATGGGAAAAAAATGAGTACTATCTTTTATGTAACTACTTTGTTTAAATGTGGAATGTAATGCAAGTTTTATGACCCAATTCTCTAAAACTCTAAACCTGAAAATATCCTCAATGTGTAATACTGTATTAACTCAAGATTAAGTAATGTTTAAGGATATGGCCTTATAGTTGGTATCAATTGTCGGTTTAGACAACTTTAGGGATTAAGAGTTTTTGTTAGACACATGACTAGTCCCTATATCTATTATTTCAGTTAAATCCTTGTTTCATATCTTTTTTCAGGTCAAGTAATGTCGGTTACGAATGGAACGAGAAGGATCTCAAACGACATTCCAATCTCTTCCTAATGACATGCTTGCAATATTTATTGAAAATTCATGTTCGGATGATTGTGAATCTTTTTCTAGCATACAACTCACTTGCGAGCAGTTGTTTGAGATATCAAACACCTCCACTATACCTCGTTATCATCATGGATCATGGGTTGTTTTTTGACAAATACTATTTTCAAAATATTCTCATATTTTCAAGAAATGTAAATATTATCAAGGTATTTTCAAATATTGTACCTCATCACAATAATTCTAAGCATATTATGATTTTAAAAATGGTGCTGAGGAAGGAGACCCATGCACAACCTATTTATATTTTCTTTTAAAATATAGTCTCTCAGCACATACATATGTTATTTTAAAAGGACCAATAATAGAATGTTTCAAATCAAATTCTGTCTAAATATTTTATAGAAATCATTTTTTATCAGATGTTTTGGAATTATATGTCATACATGATTATTTTCCAAAACTGTTTTTCTGTAGACACCCATATGACCCATGTTGTACAAGGTGTATTTGGATGGAGGAAGCAAATGATTTTGATATATCTCTAAATCATTGTTGTAATGCATGGGACTTCTACTTACTTGATCAAGATGATGATGAAACCGAGTGGACTCCATGATCAAGGTATGATGTTATTCATTTTGGAAATCGTTTTATTTTATCTTATAGTGGTGAAATAACACTTCAATAATTAAGATGTTGATATCGTAATGAATTTGGATGAAAATGAGAGGTATAATGAAAATATTGAGGCTAAAACATGTTAGGGTTATTTTTAGAGTTTTATAAAAAGGACAACACGCAGACCGTGTGACAACCCGTCGCGTCGGACAAAGCTGCGAGAATCGAACCCACAACCAAAGTGCAACTGGTATTTATCGCCTAGCACTGGACTACGTGAAGTCCCTGGTTAGTTTGACTGATTCTTTTTAGTTAGATGATTTTATGAATTAAGAGTAAGTTGATTTTGGGTTATCTATGGAAATTTATTAACCTATCATGGAGGATATGTGATTAGGTTAATTACTTTTCAATACGAGACATTAAGAGCAACTGATGTAGTTTAGAGATAAATGTTACGATTTAACATGGAAGACTATGTGACTAAATCCATCAAATAGTTGGGTTTCAATCTTAGTTTGGTTTACTTTGAATAATTTTATGGAAAAATTGTTTATCAAATGGTCCTCATTGAACTTTGGGTTTTGTTGGACAAATTATGGAGATTAAGAATAAATTTTCTTTTTATAAAGAGTTATCCTTTTCTGGATGATCTGATCTTGTACTAACCATTTTAGTTTTTGTTTTGGTTAATGTCAAAAGTCATGGGAAGTATATAGTTCTCTTTTGTGGATTAGGTGATTCTCTAGAAGTTGATTATATTGAACAAGTCATCTTAAATACTCATCTTTTGGAGAAAATATGAGTTTGTGTAAGAAATCTAATAAAAGTTGAAAGTCAACATGATAAGTAATTATGATTCCTTGTGAATAAATTCCTCAATAAAAAAAACAAAAATGTTGTCTATTAACTTTTCCTACTGGGGTATCGAATACCGTTTAACCCATCACAAGTTTGTGATTTTCTTGTGGTTAACTTTCTCCTAATCATGGTTTCTATCACTCTCCATCAGAACAGGACCATATGTTTTCTCCTCTATGTCCATGTTTTCCTACATGGAATCCATAATGGGTTAACTCAGGTGACCTCTGTACTTATGTTTCTTTATTTTAATGTGATTTTTTTATCGACTCCTGGTCTGATGTGGGACTTTCAAGGATGTTTCCAAGCTCAATTTTAAAATTGCGAGGACACAATTCCCAAAAGTGGGGAATGATGTAACACCCTAGGTAAATAAAGAATATGAAATTTTTATATATATCCATATTTGTGAATAAAATATTAATATTACTTTAAAGGGGATGCTATGCTCGATGGCGTACCCAATACGCAACAACGAGTTTCTTGGAAATATTACGTTCCACTCTAATAATAAAATAATATTATTTCAAATAGTAGTTAACACCTAGCCGTTGTAATGGAGGGAATGAACAGAACTAACTACAAAATTATTATATATGTTTTTCAAGTATTTTTACTTTTTACAATAAATGTTAGAGGATTAAAAATGCAAATGAATCCAATTTTAAGCCTAAACATTCTAAAATTATTAAAAGGTCGATTAACTGCCTTTTTATGGAGAACCTATTTTAAATCAACTTTTTGACAATTTTATGTGTTATATTTGAAAAAATAAAATTCTTCTTTAGAATTGGGACATCAAAATTTATTTTGTATAAATTTTTGGTATTTTTCCGGTAAAGTTCATTTTTTTGAAAAGTGAAAAATGTTGTATTTTAATTCAAAACATATTTTTAATATAATTAATTTATATGATTATATTATCTTTTAAATTGGTTTTAATGTGAAATTAGAATATATTTTTACCATCTAATCCAATAGTGGTTGTTGTAATTAATTTCACTTTGAAATCGAACTTAAACTAGTGTCAATCTTTTAATAGATATTGTTTCATAAAAACATGCTATTTGTTTTGACAGCAGGAATTAATTATTAAATTAATTAACGCATCTTAAATGTTTTGAATTTTTTAAAATAGACTTCATTTTTGAATTTGGAATATCAAATATATCTTAGGGTGAATGTTTGGTAATTTTCTAAAAAACTTCAATTTTTGATGAATAGTGAAACCACTAAGTGGTACTTATAAAAACTGATTTTCCGTTTAAATGAAGATTTTACACCTTTGTGTCTGGAATTTCAAAAATCCAACAAACATGGTTTTCATTAAGAAGTAAAATGTGGTTCAATGGTATTAAAATAATTTTTTGGTGAATGGTAACTTTTATGTTTTTAATCGCGATTAGAGGTAATTAGTGTAGTTTATGGTAAAAATAATGTTTTAATAATACGAGATGAGCTTGAAACATGTCCTACCCTCATTGTATGTGTCATGGACGACCATGAAAATCCATGTGTCAACTTGGGGACCGCATGTAGCCACTTTGGTTTGGAAATGACATAAATAACTTTTTATTTAATGTTAAAGTAAAAATGGCACAAACATGAAATGTTTTACTAACAAAAATTTTACATGGGGTTATAAAAGTCATATTTTTTACTATAAATATTCATTAGAAAGCTAAAAATATTTCCTACATCATTATATTTTTTTTTTATAATTTTTAGTCATTATATATATTACATTATTTATGACATCATGATGATGCAACGATTACCTCATTAATAATGGATTTAAATTAAATGAAAATATAATGTAAAATCTATGACCTCCACATGTCCAAAACATATTGGATGGGTATATTTCGAACCATTATCACCTTATACTAGAATTATATCAATGTGCGACCTTTCAAATCTGAAACTTATTCTAAAATAAAGTAACATTTCCTTACTTTCCAAGAGTGCCCCTCCCCTCCTTTTATAAAAGGCCCCCACCTCTACCTCCTTACCCACACTTCCAATGCCTTTGGATCGTCCAAACCCTGCCCATTTTGTCTCTCCACATCCCTCCATAACTCTTGGAAGCCTCAATTTGTGATGAAGTATTCCCAAGGAAGCCTTTGAGCTCAAACCAAAGGGAGTTACCCGATTTTAAGATAATGTCTTCACTTTATCCATTTTGTTTAATTTTGCTTCTCCAACCACCTAAACTCTTTTTATTCATTTATTTTGTAACAAATACAGTCTCTTAAATATAATAAGAATTTTTTATAAGAAGTATTTGAGATACACTTACACACACCTTCGTCTAATGGTTAAAGAACATATTGTTTCTGTGGTTGGTGATTTTTTGCCTCACGAAACAATGATTGTTCAATATTCTTTTAACACCTTTAATGGTGGCCATTATGATGTCACTGTATTTTATATATGATATATATGGTATTTATGTTTACTATATGCTTCTGTATTTTATATTTAATACATACCTTTATTCTTTTCATGTTGTGTAAATGCGATAATTTCATAAGAGGAAGTGTGGACTACCGCCCCCTCAAGTGATGTGACTCGTACATGAAATACATGGAATGTATAAAGAATGAAATTAATGAACATATGTAACCTATATAACATATATATTATACTGTAATTATAATATATATATGATTAATTTTTAATTACATTAATATGACAAAGAAAAAAATGAAAGTAGCGTTCATGCGTACATACGGCCTACCGTCTCCATGAACGGTTCTTTTCGTTTTTTATCTCCAAATGATATGGAATAGTATAAAATGAATATGTAATGGATATATGTGATATTTTAATCATTAATAATATTCTGGAAATTATTTATTTATAACTACATGGGCAATCATTTTTCAAACAAGTTCATTTTTTACTCATGTACCAAACATCGGAAAAAACGTCTAATATGAACTAACATTATAAAACAATTATTATAACATTATAATATGTGATACTAACTGAATATTAATCATTAAATGAGGTCCTTAGGAAATTATAAATTGAACAATGTTTATTATTCAGGAATATAATGAAACGAACAAGACAAGTCAGACTTGAGGTAAGGGATCTTACTCCTCTCTTTCTTTTTAAGTACACTCTTTTTTGTCATTCCTTTTAAAGATCATCTTTCTTGTTATTGGGTTGTTCTTTTATATTAAACTTACTGTAATTTTTATGTTCATATTATGGGAGACCCTATTCTCTCTCATCAATCCATTATGGATGTTTTGAGTGGCGCCATTAGGCTGCCGAATTTTCGTAAGAGATCTAACCTCTCTCTTTCTTTTTAAGTACTCTCCTTTATGTCACTTCTTTTAAGCTCCTATTTGTTATGTCGGGGGATGTTATTTTATATTCCACTTTCGGTAAACATTATGTTAATATGATGAGATACCCTATTTGATCTCATAAATCTATATTTGGATGTTTTAAGTGGCGTCGTTAGGCTGCTGAGTTTTTGTAAGGGATTTTTCATCACACATTTATTCCCGTGATATTTATGCTACATTTGCCAGAATTTCCATTGAGTGGTGTATGTACTGCCCATTATTTTACTCATTGTGTAATTTACATTCATTTTTGAGTATTTACATCAATGTTTTATTGTCCTTCTTTCACAGGGTGCATGTTTAGAAAGATACCCATGTCGGTAAGGGAACCTTTCACCCTCCTCTTTTTAAAAGACTTCTTCTGTTATGGATTTTAATTCACATACTATAATGTTGGGATATGTTCTTCTATATCCTTATTGATTTAAATTTTATTTCCATGTGATGAGATACCCTTTTTATCTCTCATCAACTCATTTTCTGAATTTTGTAGTGACGTCGTTTGGCTGTCAAATTTTTGCAAGGGAACTTCTTAACCCAAATTTCATTATTTGGGATAAACTTGTACTCCTTGAATATGTCTTCTAGGAATATGTGTGAATAAACTCTGATTGTTTTACATTTAATATCCACTTATATTTGGTGTATTCATTTTTCACACATAATCATGTAATTGATTTCTCCTTAAACCAAGGATACCGACTTTGAATGGGACTTCGTCTCAATCTCCTTTCATTGAGGCATATTTTGTTTTATACACAACCTTCTTTTATACGGTGTATAAACCCTTTTGTGTTTAATGTTTATTCAAAAGGAATATTTTTTATACGAAGTGTTTACTAAATGAAAAAAAGGGAATGTTTTTGTCGTACTTATGCGGCAACAACGACTTCTCCGCCACTATGACCATTATTTGAGTTTCAGCTTCCTCTACAAGACACACCTTTTTTTAAAGAAAAATAAATACCATGTTTTACTTTTCTTTTATTTTTGTATTGAAAATGGTTTTCATAATGTTTTTATATCAATGTGTTGTATTAATATCTTGTGATTGAAAGGTGTAAATGTTATGTTTCATTTATGCATGTTTTATGTGATACGATTATGTTGAGGTTCTTCGGAATTATTATGAAGGAGGGTGGTTCCGTGATAAACTAAGGGCGGGTGAGCCCGATATAGATCTCCAATGCATTGGGTAACGCGAAGGAGTGAAACGTTAAGGTTTCTCCAAAGATATTTAGGGAATATACTGTGGTGGGTATTCCAAACATAACCAAGAGGGTTATTCCCTACGTAAGAAAGTTATGAATTCCTCAAGTTACCTTTATGTCTTGTGATTTCTCTGATTTATTCATGATTTGATGAGGTATGTTAAAGTGCTTATGTTTTATGAGTAAAGTATGATTTCATTGATTCTAATGTGTACATGTACTCATGTTTCCTTTCCATATATTTTTATATCCCTTACTGAGATTTTTATGCTCCTCCCAAGTTTTTTGAAATTTTTTTCACAGGTCAAGGGAAAGGTACATGATATGATGATAGTGTCAAGGAAGTGTCAAGAAAGATTCCATGTTTTATTTTAAATATGTTTCCGTTGATGGGAAAAAAATGAATACTATCTTTTATGTAACCACTTTTTTTTAAATGTGGAATGTAATGCAAGTTTTATGATCTATTTCTCTAAAACTCTAAACCTGAAAAGATCCTCAATGTGTAATCTTTTATTAACTCAAGATTAAGTAAGCTTTAAGTCTGGGGCCTTATAGTTGGTATCAAAGGTTGGTTTAGACAACTTTAGGGATTAGGAGTTTTTGTTAGACACATGATTAGTCCCTATATCTATTATTTCAGTTAAATCCTTGTTTTATAACTTTTTTCAGGTCAAGTAAAGCCGGTTATAAATGAAAGGAGAAGGATCTCAAACGAAATTCCTATCTCTTCCTGATGACATGCTTGCAATAATTATTGCAAAGTTATGTTCGGATGATTGTGAAACTTTTTCTAGCATACAAATCACTTGCAAGCAGTTGTTTGAGATATCAAACACCTCCACTATACATCATTATCATCGTGGATCATGGGTTGTTTTTAGACAAATACTATTTTCACAATATTCTCATATTTTAAATAAAGGTAAATTTTATCAAGGTATTTTGAAATATTTTACCTTATCACAAGAATTTGAAGCATATTATGATTTTAAAATTTGTGCTGAGGAAGGAGACCCTTGCGCAACCTATTTATATTTTCTTTTAAAAAATAGTCTCTCAGCACATACTTCTAGTATTTTAAAATGAACAATAATAGAATGTTTCAACTAAAATTCTATTCAACTATTTTATAGAAATCATGTTTTATCAGATGTTTTGGAATTATATGTCATAATGATTATTTTCCAAAACTATTTTTCTGTGAACACCCATATGACCCATGTTGTACAAGGTGTATTTGGATGGAGGAAGCAAATGATTTTGAAATATCTCTAAATCATTGTTGTAATGCATGGGACTTCTACCTATGTGAGCAAGATGATGATGAAACCTAGTGGACGCCATGATCAAGGTATGATGTTATTCATTTTGGAAATTGTTTTATTTTATCTTATGGTGGTGAAATAAGACTTCAAGAATTAAGATGTTGAGATCGTAACGAATTTGGATGAAAATGGGAGGTATAAGGAAACTATTGAGGTTAAAACATTTTAGGGTTATTTTTGGAGTTTTATAAAAAGGACAACACGCAGACCGTGTGACAACCTGTCGGGTCGGACAAAGCTGTGGGAATCGAACCCACAACCAAAGTGCGACTGGTATTTATTGCCTACCACTGGAATACGTGAAGTCCCTGGTTATTTTGACTGATTCTTTTTAGTTAGATGATTTTATGAATTAAGAGTAAGTTGATTTTGGGTTATCTATGGAAATTTATTAACCTATCATGGAGGATATGTGATTAGGTTAATTACTTTTCAATACGAGACATTAAGAGCAACTGATGTTGTTTGGAGATAAATGTTACGATTTAACTTAGAAGACTATGTGAATAAATCCTTCAAATATTTGGGTTTCAATCTTAGTTTGGTTTAATTTGAAGAATTTTATAGACAAATTTTTTATCAATTGGTCCTCTTTGAACTTTGGGTTTTGTTGTACAAATTTGGGAGATTAAGAATGGATTTTTTTATAAAGGGTTATACTTTTCTAGATTATCTGATCTTGTAATAACCATTTTGGTATTGGTTTTGGTTAAAGTCTAATGACATGGGATGTATATAGTTCTATTTTGTGGATTAGGTGATTCTCTAGAAGTTTATTATAGTGAACATGTCTTCCTAAATACTCGTCTTTTCGAGAAAATATGAGTTTTTGTAAGAAATCTAATAAAATATGAAATTCAACATGATAAGTAATTATGTTTCCTTATGAATAAATTCCTAAATAAAAAAAACAAAAATTTTGTCTATTAACTTTTCCTACTGGGGAATCGAATACCATTTAACCCATCACAAGTTTGTGATTTTCTTATTGTTAACTTTCTCCTAAACATGTTTTCTATCACTCTCCATCAGAACATGACCCTATGTTTTCTCGTCCATGTCCATGTTTTTCTACATGTAATACTAGTATGGGTTATCTTGGGTGACCTCTGTACTTATCATTCTTTATTTTAAAGTGATTGTTTTACTGACTCTTGTTCCGATGTGGGACTTTCAAGGATGTTTCCAAGCTCAATTTTAAAATTGCGAGGACACAATTCCCAAAAGGGGGGAAGGATGTAACACCCTAGTTAAATAAAGAATATGACATTTTTATATTTATCCTTATTTGTGAATAAAATATTAATATTACTTTAAAGGGGATGCTATGCACGATGGCGTACCCAATACGCAACAACGAGTTTCTTGGGAATCTTACGTTGCACTCTAATAATAAAATAATATTATTTTAAATAGTAGTTAATGCTTAGCTGTTGTAATGGCAGGAATGAATAGAACTAACTAAAAAATGTTTATATATGTTTGTCAAATATTTTTTCTTTTTACAATAAATGTTAGAGGAATAAAAATGAGAATGAATCCAATTTTAAGCGTAAACATTCTAATATTCTCAAAAGGTCAATTAACCGCATTTTGATGGAGAACCTATTTTGAATCCCCTTTTTGACAATTTTATGTGTTATATTTGAAAAAATAAAATTCTTCTTTAGAATCGGGACAACAAAATTTACATTGTGTGAATTTTTGGTAATTTTCCGATAAAGTTCATTTTTTTTAATAGTGAAAAATGTTGTATTTTAATTCAAAACCTATTTTTAATCTAATTTATTTAAATGAATAGATTATATTTTGAATTAGTTTTAAAGTGAAATTAGAATATATTTTTACCATATATTCCAATAGTGGTCGTTGGAATTAATTTCACTTTGAAATCAGACTTAAACTAGTTTCAATCTTTTAATGGATATTGTTTCATAAAAACAAGCTATATGTTTTGACAACGGGAATTAATTATTAAATTAATTAATGCAACTTAAATGTTTTTAATTTTGTAAAATAGTCATAATTGATGAATTTGAAATATGAAATATAGATTAGGGTAAATGTTTGGTAATTTTCTGAAAAACTTCAATTTTTGATGAATAGTGAAACCACTAAGTGGTACTTATAAAAACTGATTTTCCGTTTAAATGAAATTTTTCCACCTTTGTGTTTTTAATTTCAAAAATCTGACATAAATGGTTGTCATTAAGAAGTAAAATTTGGTTCAATGGGATTAAAATAATTTTTTTGGTGAATAGTAAATTTTATGTTTTTAATCATGATTAGAGGTAATTAGTGTAGTTTAAGGTAAAAATAATGTTTTAATAATATGAGATGAGCTTGAAACATGTACTAACCTCCTTTGATGTGTCATGGGCTACCAAGAAAATCCATGGGTCAACTTGGGGACCCCATGGAGCCACTTTTGTTGGGAAATGACATAAATAACTTTTTATTTAATGTTAAAGTAAAAATGACACAAACTTGAAATGTTTTAATAAAAAAAAATTTACAGGGGGTTATAGAAGTCAGATTTTTTACTATAAATATTCATTAGAAAGCTAAAAATAGTTCCTACATCATGATATTTTTTTCATATTTTTTGAAATTATATATATTAAATTATTTATGACATCATGATGATGCAGTGATTACCTCATTAATAATGGATTTAAATAAAATGAAAAGATAATGTAAAATTTAGGACCTACACATGTACAAAACATATTGGATGGGTATATTTCGAACCCTTATCACCGTATCCTCTAATTATATCAATGTGGGACCTTTTAAATCCGAAACACATTCTAAAATAAAGTATCATTTCCTTACTTTCCAAGAGTGCCCCTCCCCTCCTCTTATAAAAGGCCCCCATCTCTACCTCCTTACCCACACTTCCAAAGCCTTCGGATCGGAAAAACCCGGCCCATTTTTGCTCTCCACATCCCTATATAACTCTTAGAAGCCTCACTTTGGGCAGATGTCTTCCCAAGGAAGCCTTTGAGCTCAAACCAAAGGGAGTTACACGATTTTAAGGTAATGTCTTCACTTGAGTAATTTTGTTTTATTTTGCTTCTCCAACCCCCTAAAAACTTTTATTCATTTCTTTCGTAACCAATACAGTATATTAAATATACTAGGATTTTTTACACTTACACACACCTTTGTCTAATGGTTAAAGAACTTACTGTTTCTGTGGTTGGCGATTTTCTGCCTCACGAAACAATGATTGTTCAATATTATTTTAACACCTTTAAAGGTGGCCATTATGATGTCACTGTATTTTATATATGATATATATGGTATTTATTTTTACTTAATTCTTCTATATTTTATATTTAAAACATACCTTTATTCTTTTCATGTTGTGTAAATGCGATAATTTCATATGAGTAAGTGTGGACTACTGCCCCCTCAAGTGATGTGACTCGTACGTGCTATACAAGGAATGTATAAAGAAAGAAATTAATGAATATATGTGAGTCATATAACATATATATTATACTGGAATTATAATATATATATATATATATCATTTATTTTTAATTCCATTAATATGACAAAGAAAAAAATGAAAGTAGCGTTCATGCATACGTACGGCCTACCATCTCCATGAATGGTGCTTTTCATTTTTTTATCTCCAAATGATATAGAATAGTATAAAATTAATATTTACTGGATGTATGTGATATTTTAATCATTAATACTATTCTCGAAATTATTTACTTATAACTACAATGGCAATCACTATTCAAACAAGTTCATTTTTGACTCATGTACCAAACATCGGCAAAAACGTCTGATATGAACTAACATTATTAAACAATTATTATAACATTATAATATGTGATACAGAATGAATAATAATATTTAAAGGAGGTACTTAGGAAATTATAAATTGACCAAAGTTTATTATTCAGGAATATAAAGAAACAAACAAGACAAGTCGGACTTGAGGTAAGGGATCCTACTCCTCTCTTTCTTTTTAAGTACACTCTTTTTTGTCATTCCTTTTAAATATCATATTTCTTGTTATTGGGATGTTATTTTATATTACGCTTACTGTAATTTTTATGTTCATATGATGGAAGACCCTCTTATCTCTAATCAATCCATTATAGAAGTTTTGAGTGGCGCCGTTATGATGCCGAATTTTCGTAAGAGATCTAACCTCTCTCTTTCTTTTTAAGTACTCTCCTTTATGTCACTTATTTTAATCTATTATTTGTTATGTATGGGGATGTTATTTTATATTCCTCTTTCTGTAAACTTTATCTTAATATTATTAGAGACCCTATTTGATCTCAGAAATCCGTTTTTGGAAGTTTTAAATGGTGCTGTTAGGCTGCCGATTTTTCGTAAGGGATATTTCATCTCACTTTTATTCCCGGGATATTTATGCTACATTTGCCACAATTTCCTTTGAGTGGTGTATGTAATTCCAATTATTTTACTCATTGTGTAATATACTTTCATTTTTGAGTATTTACATAAATGTTGTATTGTCATTCTTTCACGGGGTGCATGTTTCGAAAAGTACCCATGTAGGTAAGGGAACCTTTCACCCTCCTCTTTTTAAAAAACTTATTTTGTTATGTCTTTTAATTCACATACTATTATGTTGGGATATGTTATTCTATATCCTTATTGATTTAAATTTTAGGTCCATGTGATGAGATACCCTTTTTATCTCTCATCAACTCATTTTCTTAATTTTGTAGTGACGCTGTTAGGCTGTCAAATTTTTGCAAGGGAACTTCTTAACCCAAATTTGATTATTTGGGATAAAATTGTACTCCTTAAATATGTCATCTATGAATATGTGTGAATAAACTCTGATTGTTTTACACTTAATATCCACTTATATTTGGTGTATTCATTTGTCACACATAATTATGTAATTGATTTATCCTTAAACCAAGGATACCGTCTTTGTATGGGACTTCGTCTCAATCTCCTTTCATTGAGGAATATTTTGTTTTATACACAACCTTCTTTTATATGGTGTATAAACCCATTTTACTTTTACATTTATTCAAAAGGAAGCTTTTTTATACTAAGCATTTTTCTAAATGAAAAAAGGGAATGTTTTTGTCGTACGTATGTGGCGACAATGACTTCTTCGCCACCGTGACCATTATTTGAGTTTCGGATTCCTCTACAAGCCATACCTTTTTTTAAAGAAAAATAAATACCATGTTTTACTTTTCTTTTATTTTGGTATTGAAAATGGTTTCCATAATGTTTTTATATCAATTTTTTGTATTGATATCTTGTGATTGAAAGATGGAAATGTTATGTTTCCATTATGCATGTTTTATGTTATATGATTATGTTGAGGTTCTTGGGCATTATTATGAAGACAGGTGGTTCCGTGATAAACTAATGGTGGGTGAGCCCAATATAGCTCTCCCATGCATTGGGTAATGCAAAGGAGTGAAACGTTAAGGTTTCTTTGAAGGAATTTAGGGAATATACAGTTGTGGGTATTCCAAACATAACCAAGAGGGCTACTCCCTACGTAATAATGTTATGATTGCCTCAAGATACCTTTATGTCTTATGATTTATATGATTTATTCATGATTTGATGAGGTATGTTAAAGTGCTTATGTTTTATGAGTAAATTACGATTTCATTGATTTTTATGTGTACATGTACTCATGTTTCCTTTCCATATATTTTTATATCCCTTACTGGGCTTTTTATGCTCATCATAAGTTTTTTGAAATGTTTATCACAGGTCGAGGTAAAGGTACCTGATATGATGATAGTGTCAAGGAAGTGTCACGAAATAATCCATGTATTATTTTAAATATGTTTCCGTTGATGGGAAAAAATGAATACTATCTTTTATGTAACCACTTTGTTTAAATGTGGAATGTAATCCATGTTTTATGATCTAATTCTCTAAAACTCTAAACCTGAAAAGATCCTCAATGTGTAATCTTGTATTAAATCAATATTAAGTAAGGTTTAAGGCTAGTTCCTTATATGTTATGCTAAAAAATGTCCAAACAACACCTAATCTCAAGTTTGGATCAATTTCCCAAAATAGGTAATCCACCAAATATATAATTCAAATAACTTGTGAAATTTATAAATTTATCCAAATATAATGTTTTATAATCTCCTCCCACAACACTTCTTATCCTTGTGATGTTTTTTTAGTCATTGAACTATATTTCTCAAAAAAACTATGGCATTAATTTAATTCTATTGTGAAACATTCTATCTATTAATTTCAAACAACCTTCAATTTCACTATCTATAACCTTTGGGATTCAATCACCACTACCCAAACCACCACTTTTTAATATTATCAATGTACTGAGTCATTAATCCCACGCACCAATCAATTATAATACACCATTTTTTCTTACATCCAAAAATCAGCAAATCATTTACTATCCCCACCATTTTCCATTTCCCATGTGAAAAATATCAAACCATGATATTACACACCTTTAAAATCTCCCCTGAAACACATTTTTTCAATCTATCATCTCAATATGGTTTTTATATCCCCACACTCAATCTTGTGTAGGAACACCAATCAGCATCGTGTACTTATCATTATCTTATTTTCAAACAAATTGGATAAGCCTGTAAAAACCCAAAATTTGGGATCCTATAAAATACAAACAATGATCTTCAACATATGTCACTTTTTACACCCAACATAAAAAAACTACAACATTTTATAAATAATTTGTTTGTAAATCTATAATAATCAATATGATTGTATGTCAATAACAGTTGTAACCATTAGATGATTAATAATTTATATTGTTTGAAATTTAAAAATTTTATAATAAAAGGTTCTATATATATTGTTAATTATTGTTTAAAAAAATTTATTTATCAATTTTAAAATGAAAATTTGGTAAAATAAATCTCAGTTTTGAAATCATATAAAGAAAATTTATATATTAATTTTTTCTGTTTTTCTAAATTCATTGATTTACATTAAAAAATAAATGTTTTAAAAAATATTTATATTTATGATTTTAGAAAAAGGAAAAAATAATCTAGAATATTTCAAAACAATTAATGAAATAAAATATAAAAATATGGTATTAAAGTATATATATTATCTATAAATATAAAAATTATTCCAAAATTTTGTAGAACTAAATAAAAATGTTTCATTTGTGAAAAAATAATGTTGGGCTTACCTTTAAATCAAGAATTTTAATAGTGAGATTTGTTTGAAGATTTAAATTAAAGCCTCAACAATTTTATTTGATTTATAATTACTTTATTTCCATCCCTAAAAATATTATCAATGATAATTAATCTTACATTTAAATTAAAAAATTAAAAACATTATTTTTCCAAAAAACATTTGTTACACTATTAGGTGTGTTTATTTTAAAATAATTTTTTTTTATTTTGAAACATGTTTTGATAATAGGATTTCTAAAATATAAATAATAAGGGTAAAATTATCTAATAATATAATTTTTTATTCTATTTATCTAAATTAATTACTATAATTAAAAAATAGTCACCCTAGTAAAAAGTATAAGTGGTAAAAATATTTTTTTTGAAGAAGGAAAGATTATATTAATGAATAATATCAACAGTCGTACATAAGTAGAGCCAAGAAGGAAAATCTTCCAGCCATAGTTGGTTGACATCGAAGGGGTGTGAGGCCGCCAACTGATGGACCGCATTTTATTCCCTTTTGGTAAAGGAGAAGGTGCAACAAGAGTAGCCTTGGAGCAGCGAGCGGATTCTCCTAACGATAAAGCCAAAGTCCTGGAGTCCGAAATCACGGTGGTCAATAGCATTGATAACTGAAAGGCAGTCAGACTCGATGATGACATCAGCCCATACATGTTCCCCAGCTAGCATCATCCCTACCGGTATGGCATAGGCCTCAGAAACTGCAGGTTCCCAGAGGGCATGATGTGGTTCATATTTTGCTGCAATGATATGCCCCAGATGATTTTGAGCCACGAGGCTGAGAGCAATAGGCCGATCCATAGAGAGAGAAGCATACACGTTAATCTTAAGACTCCCTTCCTTTGGGGGAGTCCAATGAGGGGAACAAGAGGGGGAAACTCCTGGCATAAAGTGTCCTTTACGGTCCTTCCAGCCCTCAATCCATGAAGTGGCTCGTTCAGGCCAGATCTCGGGAGGCTGATGATCATGGTTGAAAAACGAATCATTGTGCCTATCCTAAATGATCCAGGCCATGGTGCAATGACAGCTTTCATTAGATGATGTAAGAGAGGAACACCAACACATCAGAATATTGGGGAGGTTAGAGGCAATGTCCAGTGAAGCATCCGAAGCCGAGCCCCATTTATTCCAAATTTCCTTGGCTCTAGGGTAGTGAATGATGGAATGCCAAGGAGTTTCAGGAATATTCGGGTAGAAAGGGAAGGATTCACCACTGGCCATATGTCGGTAAACAGGGAGGCTCTTGTTAGGGAGGATTCTTGTGCACACCTGCCACCATAAGTGGCGTATTTTGGGGGGGACGTTGAGCTTCCAAAGCACTTTCCATAGTCCCTCATCATGGTTAAGAAAGTGAATTCCAAGAGCTAGTATGTACCTGGTTCTAACCGTGTACTTTCCTGAAGAATCATTGGTCCAAAAAAGATTGTCAGGTCCTACATTAGGGACCCATGGGATGCTCAGAATAATTCTTTGGTCGCGTTCATTAAACCATTCATGGATCTTTTCCACACACCATCCCGGGACCTAGTCTGAAAATAGGTAGTTGACAGTGGCATCATCAAGACCTGGTTGGGCAGGGGATGTGGCACGCACACCATCCTTATCTATAATCCTGGGATTGGTCCAGATGTTTACAGATGAGCCATTTCCAATCGTCCATCCAAGTCCATTTTCTAGGATATTTCGGGCCCCCAAATACTTCTCTAGAGGACGTTGGGGAGGGAGCCAAGAAAGGATCCATAGAAGTCCATGTGGGGAATGTACTTGTGAAGAAGTACCCACGCACATAAATATGATGGATGGTTAAGAAGGAGCCATCCTTTCTTGGACAATAGCACGTCATTAAACATAAGAAGATTCCAGAATCCCATCCTTCCCTCCGACTTGGGTTTGCAGAGTTTCTACCAGGACAACCAGTGGGGTTGATTTCTTACATCAGTTTTCCCCCACCAGAAGTTGGCAGTATGTGAATGGATCAGGTTGAAGATGGTCGTCGAGAGCTTAAACATCGAAATAAAGTAGCTGGGGATAGACTAAATGACATATTAAATGAGGTTTCCTTTCCCAGCTTTGTAGATGCTTTTTGGGGTCTAGCCTTGAATGTTTTTCTCAATCCTGTCCACCAGAGTTGTAAATATTTCTTTTTGGACCGGCCAATAACTATAGAGAGTCTGAGATACTTCTAGTGTTTATCGACCAAATGGATGCCTACAGATGCACACAACTCAACTCTCTTGGTAGGAGGCACCCCTGCGTTGAGTGGTATTTCCGATTTTCCGTGATTTACAGATTGTCCAGACACCTGCTCATATTACTGGATCGCATGGCTGATCACCCAGCATTCATTAACAGTGGATCTGGAGAAAAGGTGTTAGTCGTCAGCGAAGAAGATATGTGACACTTGTCAGCTCTCATGGCAGACCTTTGCACCATGAATATAGTTAGAGGATGCAACCATGAAAATAAGGCTAGAGAAAACATCAGCCACCAAAATGAAGAGAAAAAGGGAGAGAGGATCTCCCTGGTGCAGACCTCGGGTTGGGGTGAATCCTTTGGTGAGCTACCCATTTACCTTGATTCTGAAGGAGACAGTCGAGATGTAGTGCATGAAAATTTATTTCCATTTAGTGGAGATGCCCATTCTCAGTATCACATCTCTAAGGAACTTCCATTCTACTTTATCATAGGATTTGGTCATATCCAATTTCCAGGCCATGGTTCATCTTTTCCTAGTGGAGCGCATTTTCATAGAATGGAACACATCATGGGACACAATTACATTATCAGTAATCAGACTCTTGGACAAAAATGCGCTCTAGGTTTCAGTGATAATATCATGAAGCCAAGGACACAGTTGATTGACAAGGATTTTTTATAAGCTCTTATAAGAAAAATTTCAGAGCCTAATAGGTCTAAAATCAGGGATCTCCTGAGGTTTCTTGATTTTGGGGATGAGGATGAGGACTATTTCGTGGATGGTAAAAATTATCGTATTCCATTACCAGATGTTTTTTTATCATTTTGTAGATGTTGGGACTGATAATGTGGCAATATTTCTTAAAATATAGGGCGTGAAAACCATCATGTCCAGGGTCCTTAGTGGGGTGGATATGCTTTAAGGCCAGGTGTATCTCATCATTCGTCACATATTTTGTAAGCTGCTAGTTAATATCCTCGGTGATCACAGGTCTGATCCATTATTCCACTTTAGCATACATGAAAGGAGTCCCCATGGAGAAGAAGTTCAGGAAATAGCCTACCAATGGTTCGTGAATGCCTCAGGTGTCAGAAACATTGCTTCCATCAGGTTGTGAAAGGCTCTTGATAGAAGTTTTTCGGCGCCTATCAGACACTTTCATGTGGAAATACCTTGTATTAGCGTCGCCCTCTTTAATATGGATGTCACACGCCTGCATATCCCAAAAGCTTTCCTTAACACGAAGGGCCCCGCCCAGCTCTCTATGAGTGGCACGAATCCTGGAGACATTTCCATTGGATGGAGTTTGCCTCAGTATGTTTTTCAACTTCTTTTTAAGGACATCACAATACCTATAAGGTTGGTGTAATTTCTTGTTGCTCCAAGATCTAAGAATGGAAGAAACCTATTGGGGATTGAGGCCAACATCTTCATGGGAACTATTCCAACATGATCGGACCACCTCTTTGCATTCCTGGTCTTTTTCCCAGAAGCTCTCAATTCTGAAGGGTCTGCTGAGCTGTCGATGTCGTTCGCCTTGAAAACAGCCAATGAGAATTGGGCAGTGATCCGAACAGTTAAGGGCCATGTGGCCAACATGAAACATATTAAACAGATTGATCCATTCAGTAGAACCCAGAAATCTATCAAGATGCTCAAAGATGAAAGAACCTTCAGTATTGCCACAGAACCACGTAAAAAGATTACATGTGAACACCAAATCAACTAGGATCACCTTAATGTCTACATCTTCGAAATTACACATCGATGATGGGTGTCTAAAATTTCTGCCTCTCTTTTCTTTATGGAACATAATCTCATTGAAATCACCTCCGAAAAGAATAGTTACAGGTAAATCATGTCTCAACTTGCATAGAAGGTCCCATGACTTCTTCTTATCAGAATGGGATGGCCAGCCATAGAATCCCACAAATGTCCAGGGTGGGTGCATGTCAGTTTGAATAGTCTCCAACATAATTAGTATATCCTTCTTAAGTGTTTATTCATAACATTAATTTTAAGTATATCATTAACAATAATATTATTAATATTTTTTTAAATTTAATATTCTTATATTATTTTATATTAATTTTATAAACCTTAGATCTTCATTTCCATCATCTCTAAAAAATAACAGAATATCAATTGTCGTTGTGTGGAGACATTCACCTAAATTAAAACCATTTGTTTATTTTTCTTACAGTATTGAATAATTTTTATAAAAATATTAAAATATTATTCACCATGATAAAATTTAAAATAATATCATAATTATTCTTTTACAAAGATATTATTTTAAAATTAATACCTCCTTAACCATACACACCAATTGAGTTAAAGTGGGTTCATGTTTGAGTCGGTTCAAGAACCTACATGAATGAGGATATAAAACCAAATTATATATAAAACGAGACAATAAATATTCATATTATTATAATATATTATTAAAATAATGGTTATTAAATGGTACTAAAAATATTTTATTAATCATTTTACTTGTTGTGAATGTATCATTTTCATTCTGTAAAATTACCTAAATAAGAAGTTACCAACTCAGTTTTCACATAACATAACCAAAATACATATGGAAGGGAATACAAACAATTTAAATATATATAAGATATATTTTATATAATATTAAATGATATATCAGTAATTTTATTTGTACTAAATTCTTTCTAACGATATCAAAATTATTAAACATGCACAAAATAGTTAATGTTATTAAATCCTGATGGTCATTATGCACTATACCAAATTAATAAAAATAAGATAAAATAATTTTAATAAAAATTTAAAAGAGTAATATTTTATATTAAGAATCTTAAAATGTCAATTATGTTATCTATGTTTATTTTATATGTAATTAGATTTTCATCAACTAACAATTGAAACAAGTAAAGGGTAGTTTGTATATAAATATCATTTATTTGAGTTAAAATGGTGATTCATGAACCCCATTATTATAATTGGATTATTTTATCCTATTATTTTATAAAATATTATATCACATTTAATTTTATTTTATTTTCAATTATTTCCTATGTATTTCATTCAAAATATTCATTACTTTAAACATTGTGACATCTATAGTGGTTTTACTCTCTCAAATTTTAATCCCTTGAGACATGATTATTCTAAAATCCTTGTTTCTTTTTTAATATAGTAATTACATCTATATTTTTATTTTTTATCAGGATCCTTTTATATTTCAAGATATTAATTTTTTGGATTTATAATTATATCTCTCATTGGGTTTTGATTCAGAAGTTACAAATGAGGAAACAATTTCTTCTCAAAACTTCATTATTTGAGAAAAATGTACTTTTATGCATACAATTTCAAATAAATTAAATATATAATAAAAATTAGATATTTTATATAATTTAATATTTTTATTCATGGTATTTTAACATAATATTATATATCTATTTATTTTTGTTATTTTTATTATAATTTTTATTAAGTCATAAGGGTTTTACATCTCAACATTACATTGTGGATAATTTTTATAATGTTATGCGAAAATTTCATCAATTTATAGTTTATATACTTCCAAAGAGTATATTTTTACAAACAAAATCATTTATTCCCTATTAATTAAAGAACCTTGTTATCTTCAGGCTTCCAATTACATTGGATTGAAAAATTATGATGGTCGTAAGGTGGTTTCATGACTCAATTCTCTTTTTTAGGGTAGATTCAACCACCTTTGTCTGTTATCTTTCATTATTAATATTTTATATCCAAGGATTGTTTTAGAAGTTTTTACACAATATTTTCGAGGGATGTACTTTTTCACGCCATAATATATTCATTAAGGATATAAATGTTTCATTAAAATTCATTTTTTGTTATGAAAAATTCCAATTAAAGTTAATGGATTTTTCTTCCATGACATTACTGTTTATTTCCAACCAATGTTATGGTTACCATTGTAGAAAGTCAAATTATTTTTTTCTACAATTATTTTTTTATATCCCTTATTTTTTAGAAAACATTTATTTAAATTTTTTTACAAGGTGGAGTTTCAAAAAAAGTCTACATAAATATGAGAAAAATGTTTTTATATTATTTAGAAATAAATAGTTTTTATCATCCAATCCAATTTTTTATT
The DNA here is from genome assembly GCA_963277665.1 of Viscum album. NCBI lineage: Eukaryota > Viridiplantae > Streptophyta > Magnoliopsida > Santalales > Viscaceae > Viscum > Viscum album. The sequence continues at coordinate 2,106,704,849 of OY728165.1, forward strand.
TTTGTAAACATTATCACTATTTCTAGGTTTCATTATTATAGATAAATTTAAAAGTAAAATCATTCAATGTATTTTAATTTAACTTTTGAAAAATTATTCCTTTTTAATATTTCCATTATTAATTTTTTTTAATGTAAATGTTTTCCAATTATTTACACTTTATCTTATTATTTATGGGGGAAATAAATATGAACCAAAATAAATTTATTGGATGTTTTGTTTTCCATTTTCATAAAATTATTGATGTTTTTAAAATGAAACAAATACTTGTGAAATTTAGAAAATTGGATAGAAAATGATTTTTTGAAGCATAATTTCATGATTTTTTATTCATTATGATATTTGTCCAATGAATTTATGTTTTAAGTTTCAAAATATAATATTTTTTTATTAGGTGATTATATCTTGTGATCATGTTTTACATATTAAATGATTTAGTTTATGATGTTATTTCATACCATTTCCATGTTTGATCTAAAACCAGTTTTCTTTCCATTCATTTACTATGACGATATGATTTATTTTTTATGTTTCACACAGTTATATCAAATATGAGCAAATAGTGGACTATACTTCCATCCAATTCTTTGATAAAGGGATTACATCTCAAGAGATATAAATTTCATGTTAATATGTTATCAAATATATAGGTTAACAATGGGTGAGTTTGATTGTGTTTAGCACTACTCATAATTTTACATGTGAACATTTAATGATTTTATAGTTTCCAAAATGGTGTGTGTGGTGGATTTTAGCTCATATAATATTATTACAGATGAATAAGTTAGTGAATATATAGGTTTACAAAGAGTGAGTGTGAAGGGGAATATCTCTAAAGAAAAATTACAAATAAATAGGCTAGAAAACAGCTAGGATCACAATGGGGGAGTCATGGTGTGTTGATCTACATATAGAATTTTACAAGTGAACATGTTGGCTTGTATCCATGTTCATAATGATATAGAATATTATGTTTATGATTGTACTACCATTATTACTATATTCATGGATAATGTTATAAGATTTATTTTTTTCTCATTATATGGAAAAAGAGTTATCATTTGAGATATAATGTCAATATTGTGTTCTTAGGGTTAAAAATTATTTATTTATAACGTTTTAAATTATTTTTTTTTCATATATATAATTTCTCATATGTTTAGAATTGAACCATTATAGCCTTTGTTATTTTAACCTTTACATTGAATTTGAGCTGACCCCATTATTATATTTTCAATCCTTTGGTTATGAATATGGTTGTAACCTACAAGATGCCAAGAATGGTTCTAGAGGAAATGGACTATGAATAAATGTTTACTTGTGTAGTAAAATAATAAGTTTATATAGGCAATCTCTAAGATAGTAAAACTTTTGGTCTTTGATTTCTGTGAGAATTTGGGAAATTTATTGGAATCGTTATATTAATTTATTGTAGATTATAATATTGTGTCTTTACTATTTGTATGAAAATAGGGATGGACCATTTTTCAAATTATTATAGTTATTTTTGGAGTTGAGTTTAATTACTTATGGTATTATGGTTAGAGAACCTTAGTTAGAAACAAATAGTTGTATCTATGTAAAGGAAAACACTTTAATGTTTTAGTAGAGAGTATGTGTTTTTCTAAGAAATTATATCCCTAATTTAATATAATAATTAGATATAGACTACATTATAATTTTACCTAGGGGTAATAGTCCCAAAAAATGTATATTGGGTATTAACTCAATTTTCACCTAGTGCATAACAAAAAGACCTGGCTGCAAAACTAGATTGAAACCCCTGGAGGATATACTTTTATAGATAATGTAATATTTACAAACCACCATAAAGGAATTATTTCATAGTTAATTTTTTGAGAAGAAGTTAACTATTCTTAAATGAACCTATATCAAAATAAGGTTGATAAATATTGAACTGAAGGAATAGTGGGGATTTGTGAAAAGGTAAAAGAATAAGAATCTATGAGATCGAATTATATTATATGATTATGAAAAAATTCAAATATTGACAATTTTTTGTCACTCGTGTAAAAAATTTGGGTTTTAGTATTGGCGAGAACTAGAGCGAACCATGGGTGTCAAGGACATTATTGAGATTTCCTAGATGCAAAACCCATCATAATGATAGTTGGAATGAAGAACATTCGGATTATACTAAATCATATATCACTAATTATGATAAATAATCAGAAAATGGTTTTATACCCAAAAAAATAAATAATAGAATGATGATGTCTCATTAATGATCAAGTGATTAATATGATGAAGGAATAAATGTTCAAATTTCGTATGTTCCAATAATGATGGAAGAAAACCAATGTGAATTATCTCAAAGAGACTGGGATATTATTAACTTTTTTAAAAAGAGGAGATCAAACATTAAAATCCCATAGTAAATATGGGGAGTTTTGTTAAAAGAATATAATAATATATAACTCATACTAAGAATCCACTAAAAATTAATGTATTATCTGTCGAGAACTGTGACATTATCCATATAAATACCATGAACCAATGATATATATGAATGGTATGAATGTCAGACTTCCACTATCTAGAGAGTGAGGAATTTAATGATCCAAACCAAGATAACCCCAAACTGGTCACATGAGCTACCTCATGACATCCTCGAGGCCCATTCATGATCACCCCAGGGTGGTGAAATGAACCAATGCATAACAGAGTAATTGTGGTAATGATTTCACCCATGATAAAATAAAAAAAAATTAGTGAAAATAAAAAAATAAGACCAATAAAAATATAACAATAAAATAAGAAATAAATATGGACAAATTTTAAATTGATGAAAAAATAGATATTAATTATACCTCACAAGTCCCTCACCAAACCAAAAACCCAATATCACTCTATATAAATAAAAACCAAGTATAGAATTGTACTAAAGATAAAAACAAGAATAAAAGTATAGGGATGAGTATTAAAACAAAATAAGCCTGCCCAAGTAAAATATTACATTTTTTTATATTTTAAATAAATGATTCATTTACATCATATTTGAAATAAAATATATAAATAGAGTTTTTCCAAAAAAATTTTTTTTTATAAAAAGTCATTTTTAATTTCCCTCTTTATTTAAAATATTTTTTCATAAAATGAGAGGGTTGAGAATATTTAAAGTAAATGGTAAGTGACATATAGAGGGAGAGTTTGAATATTTTTTCAGAAAAAAATCTTGAAGACAATTAATAAAAACACATATTAAATCTCTATAGGGAATAATATTCAACAGGTAAAAAAATAGACTAGAACCAGAATAGGGACAAATGAGAAAGTGGAAATCAACTATCCATACTATAAAAGGAATAAAAATTATCAAAAACATATAAACAAGTTTCAAACTGCATTGTAATTACTATAGGCATAAGGGGAATTTTGACGACATAATGTAACTGGATCCATGCTTTCGGTACACCTGATGCTATCAAACAGACCTAGCGCTCAATCGTACACTACATGGGCTTACTAAGGGGAATTATCCCTAAACCAATACAATTCCATACTAATGGGCCACTTACTAGTTATTAATTATAAAATAGTGAAGTAATAATGTTCATATTATCCTTTTGCAATTCAATATTCCAATGATATGACAAAAATGGTTGGGGTAAAAGTAGTTCCAATAAATTAACTATACACAATAAATATACATAACAAAAACCCAACCCACACACAGAAACATAACTACAAACATCAAACTAAGTAATAATCCCCATTTAATTACCACCATTAATTTTAAAAAAAGACCCACACCAAGGGACTCAAATTTTTTTATAACATGAACAGGATAAGAGAGATATGTCAAGAGGAGAGTTTTATAATAAAAAATACATTCCTATCTAAGTGCCAATTGGGAATCACATATTCATTAAATGAAAACCCATTTCAAATCAACCCAAACACACCTAAAATAATTTCATGAAATATTCCAAACCATTTAGATATCCAAACATTATTTCGAAACCACAACCCACTTATAAAAGATAACAAGAAATTTTATTAAAAACATGTTTTGAAAAGGCCACATAAAATAATTCCACACAATGTAATTTCTCGGAATAATCAAATTTATTTAATTTCAAATAATCATTTAAAAAATCAAAATTCAATAATTATAATAAAAAATGTGCTAACAATAATAAATTATTGTCTCTTAATTTTAAATGGTTGATGAAAAGGGAAACACACCTGTAACTCTAAGATTTTGAATGAAAGTAAATCAAAGTTACACCATAATGGCCCAAAGATGGAAGAATACACAAAAGAAATCATAATAATAAGAAACTATAAAATTAAATCCAATGAAACATGATCCTATGAGTAACAGAAAAAATAAAGATGATGAACTGAAAAAAATTCTAATTATGTAGAAGATTAAGAATAAAGGAAGTTATAGAATAGAAAAATTACCCCCAAGTCTTAAAGAAATCACTTGGAATCACTCTTGTAGTAGGAGGGGAGGAATGCAGATTAATGTAGGGACCTCCATTTGAAAAAATGTGCCAAGAGAGAAGAAAATGGTAGTAATAATTCATAATTTACTATAATGATAGGAAACCATCGTGGTTTGGTGTCATGGTTTGGGAAACAATGCGCCAACATTTCAGTTTGGTTTTGTAAAAATTTTAATATCAAATCACATGGTTTTTACTAACAGTTCTCATGTTATGTACCCTCATCCATGCACACCCCAAGATCATCACTGTTACACATAAGAGCCACATGGCTTGAATCTAACGATTTTCTACCCATTAATCCCAAACAATGAAATAGGAAAATGAACTAAAAGGGAATCGTCATCATGAGGACATGTTCTTTACCCTAGAATGTCTTCAAAAATTGTGAAATAGAAGAATGAGATCTAAAAAATCAACATGTAGAATAAAAATTCCCAAGACTCATGAAATAATATAAAGAAAAAAAGAAAAAAATGTAATAGAGAAACAAAATTCTGGGTGTGACAATTCATGCCACCTTAATTAATTCTTCCCAACTAAATCCCTATAATTTCTCATTTGTTGGGTGAAATATAAATTTCCACACTCTCACTCAATATGACTCATTAAACTAAGGAATATTTCAACGAAAAAAAGGACAAGAACTTAACCCTTAACTAGAATATTAATCGACTCACTCACTATCTTTCAAAAATATAGTGGTTACTGCAGACACTTGCATTCATCATTCTGAAAGCCCTTGAAAGTTGATTCCTCTTCTTCAATGAGAAAAATTTAAACACCAATCCATTAGATTCTGGAAACATCACTTTTATTTATTGAGCCTTGTTGTTTTCTTTTGTAAAAAAATCATTTGGATAGTGAAGACTACATGGGTAGGATACAATCTTTCAAACTATGTAGGCTAATATAGTAGCATGTCCCACACATATAGTGAGTGATACCTAGTAATCGCATGTTTTGGAAAAATTTGTGCTTATCTATGTCATAATAAATTGAAAATTTACTATCTCTCCTTCTTTGGATTTATCCCTAAACCACCCTATTTAATTGTTTTTCCATTCGAGTCTCCTCCAACACTTTTTTATGACTTGGAACATTAATACATGGGTGGTTTTGACCCTGATTATTCATGGAAAATCATGTATGTTCATTTTAATATTGTTTCTCCCTCTTTCTGGGGTTTTATTCCCTCCTCCAAGAGTTTTATTTTTCTAGTTTTTTAGTTGTACTAGGTAGGGTCAAATATATTTTTTTATGTAAAATATTAATGTCTTTCGTTCAATATTTCCTTATTTGGGTCTTGTGGTGGTGCGATTGTGGTTTAATATCGATATGTAGAAGGTTCCACGTGTGTGGTCAGTGGTTCCATGATTCCACACTAATAGATGATTTTGATATTCTTGCATAGTTGTTTAAATGTGTTCTGTGAATTATTTATGATGTGGTAAAGATGTTTAGAAAGGTTTTTTACATGCATATATGATTAAATGAATTTTAGAAAGGAAACTAGTTGTGTTTTTATGTGTGATTCATTCTTATGATCCTTGAATATTTATTTGAATTATGTGAAATGTGAGAATGTATTTTAAGGGAACATGTGGTGGGGGTGTTTTGAATGTGTGTGTTTTAAGAAGAATTTATTTTTGTGGAATGTTTTATACCATGTTGATATCCTTTAATGTGAGTTTTGGATATTGAAAATGATGGGTAGCATGTCTTAAATATTAATTTGGTTTATGTGGTGATTTAAAATGGGATTGGCTAATGGGAATGGTTAGTTTATATGTGTGTTTTGGTGTAATATTTCCAAAATGGTTTTTGTAAATTGTAAAAATGGTGACAAATGTATTTTCAAATGGTTTTAGTGTGTGGGAAATGGAAATTGTTTTTGACTGTGGAAAGTTGTGGTTTCTAAGTGATGATTTTTAGAAGCGGTGATTTCCTTGTATTCTTATAATGAATTCAATGTTTTTTGGAAACTGGTGATTTGTGTGATATATGAAATAGAATTTGAGCACAATCTGAATCCCAAGAATCATGGTGGGATATCTAGAACTTGTACTCCAATTGATTTGAAAGTGGTTGTGGCCGATATTCCTCTAGCGAGATTAATGATAAAAACACATACTAATCATGTGATATAATAGAATACCACTAGAGCATTGGATGGTTTCTTCTCTGGTGGATCATTAGTGGGAATTTTGTTTAATCATTATAACATTGGATAAGATCCTATCTAGTGGTTGGTGGATGATAACCCTGTTTGTAGTTGATTTTGACGATTTTTGATCACCACTGTATGATGTTTCATGGTGTCCCACATGTGATAGTAACCAATATAGATTTACATAGGTTCTATTAGTTATGCGATGTTTATGATATATAGTGAAAATAATTAGCATAATGTTTACCTTATTTAAAATTTTATTTCAATCAATCTTATTTGAGAAATGGTTGTCTTTTAAAAATTCATAAAAATATTTCAAATGTTCTTAAGAGAACTCACTTGTTATTTTTTTCTATTGTTATATCATGGAATATCATCATTCAGTGGAATAATACTGGGCATTGGCTCACACCCTATAGACTCCTTTGGGTGTACGTAGACTTTTTTATGTATCACTCAAGTAAAAGAAAGATTTATATAGTGGAAATGGTGGATCTTGGTGTTAGATATCCACTTATTTCATGTTTAGGTGGTGGTGTCTTGATGGTGATCACTCATGTGTTGCATGGTGGTTCTTGGGATAATTTTTAATTCCATTTTTGTTGTATTACTTTTAGTTTTCTATTAAATTCTTAAAAAATTGAATCTAAAATTGTTTGTACATTGTTTGGTTATGTTTATCAGTTAATGATATGTTTATTTATGCTGGTCATTTAATATTATTTAATTGGGAGAAATCATTTTCAGATAATATTTTTCCTAACTAGTTACTATTTTCATGCTAGTGGGGATGCAAACATCAATAAAACATTTCCATGAATTGGGATGGTTTTTTGGTTGATTGGATTCCTGGTTTGGTTCTTGAAAAAATGGTATAAAATTAGTTCATGCTCTTATTGGGTCATGTTATTTGGGAAAGAGTCTGGATAGACCAGAGCTAGGTTTTTTAGGTTATGAGGTTCTGGTTTTGAGTGTGGGGTATGGCCAACACACCTCATGATAGGACTCGTGTAACCATGGGGTGTTCAGATTTTTTTTAATTATCCTCTAGGAAAGACATACAAGCTGATGTCTGTAAATGGAAACCAGCAGCGGGTGGAGTATTTTGGTTGAGTTTTTATTGTGATGGTTTGGTTATGTTTGGATTTATGAAAATTTTTGGTATTTTTTTATGAACATTTTCAGAATGGTGTATTTATGGGTTCTTTTATATTTTTGTTTCATTATGTAGCATGAGTCCTCCACAAAGACATCCAGTGTGACCATGGGAAGTGGATGGAGATAGTTTTCCCTCACCAATTGATCAGATGATAGTGGAATCTATGGTTTTGTCTACTAAAAATTGGTAAAAGGGGAGGGAAGTTTTCTTACTAATATTTGAGAAGCTGTACAAGGTTTTTGGAAGGAAAAATCTTATTATTTTTTCCAGAACAAGACACATTATTTTTGAGGTAGCACATAACAATTGTAGCAATAGGATTTAGATTATAAGATAGAGATAATGTTCAAGTTCTTCAATACACATGAGGTAAATAGAATGAGTTTATAGACATTATACTATGAGATAATACCATGATCGATAATGAAAACTACAATGTAGAGTTAGTTTAGTGTAGTCTCAATAACTTTTCTAATTAGTAGATGAAGACTCAGAAGTTTGAGATGGGTTTGTGACCATAAAAGTTTTTTACATCTTCTTTATCAAGATGAAGAATTTTATAAGGTGGTTTATCATGACATGATCATAGAATTTTATTTTGGGTTTATATTTAGTTTCATTGGAGATATACTAGTAGTGAGTAGTGGTATCTTATCTGAGAATAAAAAGAATTAGGATAAAAATAGAAAAAATGGTGGTGGTAGTTCATGCCATATTTCTTAGTTGTCCATCTCTTTAGATTCCAAAATTGATTTAGTTTCATTTAATCATTTTTGGAAAGTATTATAGACATGAAATATGTGATCATCTCTACCCATACCATGTCACTTGTGTAGAGACATGGGGAACTTAAAGCTATTTTGAATAATATTATGCCCCAATGAGAGTGGTGAAGTTATTATGTATTCCAATTGAATGACATCCCAATTAGAACTATAAAGAACTATGGTCTCTTGTTTTAGAGGATATTGTAGTTGGGCATGATCAACATATAGGAATAAATAGTTTAGTGTAGATTCACATTATAGTGGTCATTTTTTAGGGTCAGGCTAAGATGATGAAGCTTCATGCAGTGGATCAACAACTAGTGGAATCAGATATAGGACAAGTGATTGTCCAAATTACCGTTATAATTGCATTAACTTCATTTTTAGTGATTTTTTATATTGGTACCTCTATTTCATTCATTTATTCCCTCTTTTTGGATTTTTTAAATATTAAAACTGAGATTATATCATATATGTTGGAGTTGGTAATGCAACAATTTAGAAGTAGGAGCAGGGATTCTTTTCTCCATCTTGTACACTCACTATGTTGGGGTTTGATCAGTAATGGTGTTTTATGGTTATTAAATAAGGCCAATTTGATTTGATCCTTGTTTTGTATTTGATAGATCATTTTTTAGAACACCAAAATTATTATATGCTGCAAGTTCATTTTGTTGAACCTGATAGAAATAACCATATAAAGGTGAATGGGATCCTCAGTCGGGATGTGTTGAAACTCCACCTCTAGTGTTATGAAATCTATTTTTTATATTTATTTTCCCATGTTATAGGATAATGATGATGATTATAAGGGTGTGTTACCTCCTATAGTGGATGATTTCCCAAAAATATTTTCCTAAGGATTTATCAGGATTACCTCTAGAGTGGTGGTGTGGTTCACTACTGATTTTACACCAGGAAAATAGATTTTATCCCTTCCCTCATCCCATATATCCCCCATAGAGTTGTGGGAATCAAAGTATCTTTTGAATAATTTGGTATCTAAAGGATCCATTCGCCTGATCATCCCACTCAGGGACACCACATTTTTGTTTTTAAAAAAGGATAATAGATTTCTCTATTGTGTATTAAAGAAATAATGTTGAATAAATTACAATAAATAACAAGTACATTGTTCCCTATATTGATGACATTTTTAATTATTTTATGGTGGGAAAGGCGGTTCTCCAGTATTAATTTCTGTTCCAGGTACCACCATGTCATATTTAGACAGGTGGATGCTAGGAAAATAAAATTTGGTAGTAATAATGACCATTTTGAGTACCTGGTCATCATTTTTGGGTTATCAAATGATCCATTAGTCTTCGTGGAACTCATAAATAGGGTATTTAAATAGTATCATGACTCTATTTAATGGTATTTGATGAAGACATTCTGGTCTATTCCTGGACTGAGGAGGATCATAATAGGCACATGAGAATTGTTTTAGTCACTATTTGTGACTATCTCCTCTATGAAAAGTTTTAAAAATACACCTTCTATATTAGAGAGTTGATTTTTTGGTCCAGGTGATCTTGGAAAAAGGGATTCTGGTGGACGAAAAGTAGATCAATGCAGTGATGTCATAAGAGCATCCAAAGAATTTTTTCGAGATAAGTATATTTTTGTGTCTGGAAGGATATTAAAAATAAATATTTTGAGATATCTATCATCTTTCATAATCCATGATAGTACTCACATGGATGTTTTGATGTTATATTGGAGGATATAGTGTAAATACTCATTTGACGTGCTTAAAAAGTGATTGAACACAACCCCAATTTTGAACATTCTCAAATCAGGAAAGTGATGTGTCGACTATTATAATGCCTCATGTATGATCCTTTTGTATGGGCTAATTTAAGATGAACTTGTGGTGGACTATGTTATCTCCATATCCGACCACAAGAAAATAAATACCCAACCCATAACCTGTGGCTAGCAGAATTGATTTCTTCTTTAACGAGATGTCATCATTATATTTTTTACGGAAAATTTTTTGGTTTATTTTGATCTTTATTTCATGGGATGCATTTTACCCCATGAAATTATATATATGATACAACCTTTTTGAAATTTGTACCATTTATTGGTTCAATTTTTATATAGTCTATATACATGGAAAGGGAAATGTTGTTGTAGATTCTTTGGTTAGGAAGTTTCTAATGCAATCCAAGATGAAGTCCAGGGAAGGGTGGACTATTATTGGACTCATTACTAAGAGTCACAAGGAGACCAAGGATAATAGTATAGGTATGTTCTTGGCCAATGTGAAACTAGAAGCTCATCCTCCAGTGTTGATTCAGAAATATCATTTTGGTGATTAGTTGTAAAAGTGTTCCATGTAGTTTCAATATGGTGGGGGGATTCCTTCTGAATGGTCATTATCTCTAAAGGGAATTTTGTGCCTCAACGGACGATTCTTTGTGTCATTATCATTAAGATAGGAGGTGATGTTGGATAGCCAACATTCACAATGGGTCGTTCATCTTGGTATTACCAAGATGTACTATGACATGCGTTAAAAGTTCTAGTGGCCATGTATGAAGAGATATGTAGTTGAATTTGTATCGTGGTGTTATACATGTCAGTAGTTTAATGGTGATAACCAAAGGCCCCCCCAGTTTTCTTCATCCTCTACCCATTATTTCCTAGAATTGGGATGACATAGAACTGGACTTTATTATTTTCTTTCCTCGTACACCCTGGGTGAGTTATTCCAATTGGGTTGTGATCGATCTTCTGACCAGATAACCCCATTTCATTCAATTTATATATTAACTCAAGGTAGATGATTTGGGATGGTAATAAAATCCTCTAGTTTTGAGGATTCATGGAGTGGAATCAGAAATTGTATCTCACAATGACCCACATTTTACCTCGAAATTTTGTGAAGGCCTTCCTAAGGTGATGTGGTCAGAGGTCAAGTTTAACATGTATTACCATCCTAAAACGAACGGAAAGATGGGGAGGGTGGCCAGATTTTAAAAGACATTGTCAAGGCATGTGTGATGTATTTCAGAGGTTCATGGGAAACCCATTTGGGGTTGGTTGAGTTTTTGTATGAATATAGTTACCAATCCTCAATTAAAACGACTTCTTCTGAGGAGCTTTATGATCATCGTATCAGTTGCCTCTGTATTGGGTTGAGTATGTTCAGACCATGTTACAGGGACTGATCCTTCTGTATCAGATGTGTATGAAATTCAAGCTGATAATGAAACTATTTTTGATATCTTAGAGTCATAACCTTTTTATAGCAAACAGAGGTGCCAAGATTTGATGTTTTTTTGGTTGACCGGGTGATTCTAAAATTTGAACCTATCATAGGTCATAATTATTTGGGTATGTAAGGGAAGATGGTATTGATGTATGTTAGAACTTATGAGATTATTGAGAGATTTAGTAACGTAGAATACAAAAGGGATTTTACAACTTAGTTTATTTCAACATAAGATATGTTCTAGGTATATCATCTACAAAAGTACAATCCAAATCATTTCCGTGTGTTGAATTGGGAAGAATTGGAATTAGAGAATGATTTTTCTATATTTGAATAGATTGTACATATTTTGGATTCATAGGAGAAAGATATTCATATCAATTTTTTTCTCTTAGTCTGAGTTATTTGGAAGCATGGAAATGACATACATTCATCTTTGAAGCATAAGTCTTCGGTTTAAGTGAGGAATCTATTTTTTTCTCTAATCAAGCATTAGGTTAACTATATGGGGATTAAAAAATTTTATGGTGCGGATAAATAACACATTAGTGATTTTATTTGGAGTAATTCCTTTGTTTATATTTGGTATTTATTTTTTTATTTAGATTCTCTATATGTTTATGGTTAAAATTTGAGAATTTGGACCTGAAATTAGCTAGCACAAGGTTGATTCTTGGAAAGGGGATAGTGTGCGCTCTTCTCCATTAAATCATGTGGAAATGTTATATTTTGGATAATGGAGACCACAAAGTTGGCACACGATTTGTCAAACTATTAAGGGTAACCATGTGGAATGTCTCTCATGGACAGTGAGGTGTGTATGGTTTGCTAATAGTTTGCGAAACTATTTGTGCTAACTGTGCGACTAATATAGATCCTTAAAAATAATAAACATACAATATATCTCTCTTTTTATTTAACCCTAAACCATCCATATTCCCACTGTTTGGTATTTTAATCCATGGGAGCCTCATCCATGGCTTCTTGAAGCCTTGCAACCTCAATCGTTGGGTGGTTTTCAGCCATATTTCTCAATGAAAGCTCATGTGAGTTTGTTTTTTCATTGTTTATACTAATTAATATGGTTTCACATCCCTCCTTCTTGAGTTATATTTTTCTAGCGGGATAGTTGACCAGGGGAGGCTTTGACATTGTGTTGTTGGGAAAAATATTTATGAATGTGGTTTAATAATTCCATTTTTAGTTCTTATTGTGATGTGGTTGTGGTTTCACATTGATTTCCAAATTATTCCATGTGTGCGGTAGGTGGTTCCATGATTTAACATTACAATATGATTTTGATATGAATAATTGGTTGTTTATGTATGTCCTATGGAATATATATGTGGTTAAAAACATGTTTTGAAATTGTTTGGACATTTATATTTGATGAAATGGATTTTATGAAGGAAAATTGTTGTGTTTTTTAGTGCTCCATTGTTATACTTAATGAAAATTTTATATGAATTGTGTAAAATTTTCAAAATGTGTTTTCATATTTCCTTGAGGTGGTATTGTGATGAATGATGGATTTTCAAGAGGAATACATTTTTGTGGTATATTTTATATCATGATGTTCACCTTTAATGTGATTTTTTAATTGTGAAAATGATGGAAATAATATTTTAAAAATTAATTTGGGTTATGTGCATATCTAAAAGGGGAATGGCCCATGTAGTGGTTAGATTATTTATGAGTTTTTATTTTTATATTCCAAAATGGATTTCTGGAATTGATTAGGTGTTGTGAAATTTATTTTCAAATGGCTTTAGGATGTGTGAAATGGAATGTTGTTTTGATTATGGAAAATGGTGGTTTCCATGTGATGATTTAAGAAAGTGGATATTTCCTTATAAGATTTCCATGATTTTCATATGTATGTATAAATGATAATTTTTGTTATATGTGAAATATAATTTAAACATAAAGGGAATCCTCAGTATCTTGCTGGGAGATCTAGAAATAGTATACAAGTTGATTCAGAACTAGTCGAGGCCTGAAGTCATTTAGAAAGATTAATTACTTCAACAGTAACTAAACATTTTATTTGATCATATACCACTATAATTTTGGATGGAATCATCCCTACTATATCATTCATCGTAATGTTGTTCAACAACTATAACTTTATAAGAGATCATCGTTAGTGTCACGTGCACGATAATGACGTGGGTAGTTATGTTTGATGATTTTAATCAATGAGGTATAATGATTATAGTGTCCAACTATTTATAGGTACCTATAAGGATTTACCCATGGATCTATTAGTGACATGATTTTTGTGAGATATGGTGCTAACCATTGTCATATAGTTGACCTTTTCTACAATTTTATTTCATGAACTCATATTTTTGAAATGGTTTTCTTAAAATAATCTAAAAATATTTCAGTTGTTCTTATGAAAATGTGAATGTTAATTTTTATTCTATAGTTATATCATAGAATATCAACATTTTTTGGAATACTACTGGGCTTTGGATCACACCATGCTTACACCATTGAGAGAATGTAGAATACATTATGTATAACCCAGGTGCTTGTGATATGTATCGTAGTTGAGATGGTGGATCTAGTTTCTATAGTTCCACTTCATGATGGTATTTTTGGTGGTGTATTGGGGGTGTTGAATCTCTTTTTAAAATATGTTTTTTAGGGATAGTTTTTTATTCCCATTCCATTATAGTGCATTCCAATTTTGGTTAAAGTTGTAAAACATTGACTTTAAAAATGGTTGTACCTTGTTTGGTTATGTTTATCTGTTATTAAAGATTTTATTTATGCTTTTCATTGATGATTATTTAAATGAGTGAAATAGTTCCGAAGTAATATTGTTGACACCCATACACTAGTGTCTAGCCCATGGGGACCAAGAATTCCCTTCGGGCCTTTCCTTGTATCAGGTCTCTTATTGGGTTGGATAGATTCCCGGTTTGGTTCATGACCAGAAACATGGAACTATATTCTAATCACATTTCATTGGATAATAAAAAAATTGAAATCCTTAATCCAAATACCACGACACCCAAAACAAAAAAAAATAGGGTTACTCCATGTGCCACAATTCTACCTATGAAAGGAAAACGTAATTTATATGGAATGAGAGGATTGACAAACCATATAAAAACTCCTCAATGAAAATAATAAAAGGGAATGATAATAAAAGGATTAAATTAGACAATTTTAGGAGGCCATGATATACTTCCCACCATATTATAATTCTAACTAGATTCATTAAATATAGTTATGTCATACACCAAACCTAAAAACAAAAAAATCACATAGAATCTCAAATGGGACAAAAAAATAGGAATAAGAAAAACACAAAAACTGTTTACCATTTTAAGATGAAAAAATTCAATATTTATTGAATGGAATTACCATTAGAACATAATTTAATAAAAATACAAAAAATAATACTTGATTCCAAGGAAAAGACAATGTGGCAAGAAAAAATTACAATAATTAAACATTTTCATCAAAACCCATATGAATAAACCACAGTAGTGCAACATTTATTTATTTAAAATAGGTGATTCTTCATGTGAGGGGGTCTGTCTTTGTTCTTCTTTAAAGTTACACCCTTGTAGAGTATTTTCAAGTGACACAATTATCCACAAGTATGACATGACAATATAGAATGTATACATGAAGGCTTCTTGTGAACCAACTCTTTACATTTATGATAAAACAGTGTCATTTTCCTTGAAGAATCAATTGAAGAATTGTAGATATCATAATTCCATAACCATCATAATCAACATCAAGATTTTTTCACAAATCATTAATGGAATTACCTTTATCACTTCTTGGTAATGAATGATGATTGAGTGGATCTAGAACCCCTGCTAACATGGACTCGAACCAAACCTCTTGCCTCACCAAATTGTAAAATGAGGCTATATATAATTCTGACACCCTTGAATAAAGATCATTAGAAATACCATTATCAAAATGTAAAGATTTCAGTGAATCTTTATTATCATTGTCCTATATATTGGTTACTAATTCATAAAACCACAATCAATATCCCTCAACAATCCATCACCTTGCTAAAAGCAGCACATCTGCATTACCCTCTCCACATTGAAAGCCATATATTAGTATTATATGATGAATGAGTCCTTAAAATTTTTTTAGCGGAGGTATTCTTGATGATTGGTCCAAATAATATACTTCCACCACATCCATCTCGGACCATCAAACATAGAAGTAGAAAACACAACAATTATAGTATTAGGAAACTCAAGGTAACTAAAGATTATTTTTATTTTCCAAATACACTATTTTTCATCAAGAGGATCCACATGACCGTATGTGTGAGAAGGGTTCATCTTCCAGAAATCAATAAGGATGTCATTTGATTGATCAAATGGAGTTTTCCCTAATGAAGAACCACCTATAAATGAACCCCAAATTTCAATGAAATCATTTATGGGGGCATAATCTTAAAAAACGAAATAAAAACCTGATCAAAACCCACTCACCATAATGAAAACTTTACATTAAATAACAAACACAAAATGAAACTAAACCACCAATTCCAAAAATCCTTTTCTTAATAAATCTCACTATTCACCACATTGAAGCAATTTTCCTATTCTATAGTCCAATCCAAATCATTAATCAAAAATACGGTGAATTCAATCATGTATCCTATCATATTTTTGATTAAATTCCTCTCAAATTTATAAAAACCCTCATTTAATCAAGGATATTTTAATTAAAAATATATTTATCCCAAATTCCTTTAAATAAATATTTAAACCCATTATTCTGTAACTTTTATGTACAAAGCATCACTATTTAAAATTCTATACTTATAATTTAAGATGTGGTTTTAAAAAAAATTAAAAATTATGAAACACCATAAATAAATTCCTAGAGGGTATGAATGATAATGGCTGACTTCGTCATATGGTCGGTGGTCATATGCCAATCACACTACCACCATTGAAAGTCATTTGGGACCACTTCGTAAATCAGGCATGGAATTTCATGCCCAACGTGCTCACAAACAACCATAGGGACAACTGTCATTTTGTAATACAAATATGGGAATACCCAAAAACCCCACTAAAGATAAATAAACAGAGCACCATCCACCACACCAAAAAAACTAAAAAATAATGGGAATAAACAAAATGGAAAAACTCAAAACCCAACATCTAGCGGTAAACCAATAATCTACATTAGAAATCTTGTCCAAACACTTCCTCATACCTAAACCCTATGTTTTTATAGTCCTAACCCTTCAAACATGAAAAAAAATATAATAAAGGGTTCTCAAAAAGATATTTCAAATAAATAAACTACACTCTGAAACCATTTTGTCACCAACCAACACAGCATATCCCCAAACTAGTCACTCGGGCCAGCTTGAGACTTCATTGAGGGACATTGTCGATAACCTGAAGAAGGAAACAAGAACTAGGGAATCATTGAGTAATTGTGGGAATTATTCTACCAAGATAAAGTAAATGAATAAGTTGAAAGAAAACAAGAATCCCAATATAAAATAAATGAAACAAAATTAATTATAAAAAATAAATTAAAAATAACAATATCCATACATGGTGACTAAATAGATATTTTTTTGACCTTGTGGTCACTCACTGAACCAAAAACTCAACATCTCTCTATGGAGATCAAAACCAACAAGGACCTATACCGAAAGATAAAGAAATTAATAGTAATGTAAGTTTGAATATTAAAACTCAGTAGGAATTCTAATGTAAACTATTACATTTTAATTTCATTTAAATAAATGATTCATTTACTATATGGTTGAAATAAATTGTATAAATTTTGGTTTTTAATATATATCATTTTTACAACAAATCACTATCCCTTTACCTTCTTATTTAAAACTTGTATTTCATTAAAGAATATGTTAGAGTATATTTCAATGGATAGGATAATTTGGATATAGAGGGGGTGTGTGAATAATTTTTCCTAAAAAAATTCATGAAAACATTTTCGAAAAAGCAAACATTCAAATTTTTAAATCAATAATCACCACCAATAAAAAATAGTCAATATACTAAATTGATGGAAATGAGAAATCAACACTCGTGTAACTATTCCAAACAAGAAACATAAATTATCCACCATAGATATTAAATTTCATATGTACATCTAAATTCTTTTAATATCATGGTAATGTTTAGAATATAATGAAAACTGATCTATCCCATCAGAACACCTGATGCAATCAAAAACCTAATGCTCTATCATACTATACCTAGCCTAATAGAGGGGCATCATCCCCAAAGAATATTTTCCCCATACTAGGGGCCAATATCAATAGTTTATTCATTAACTAGTGTATAAATAATTCTCATATAATCTTATATCTATGCTAGGATACCATGATATGACTAATGTGGGGGTGATCCGTGAAATTCCAATCAATCAACTATATACAAAGAGTATATATAAGTTACACAAATGCCACAGAAACAATAAATATACTAAAACATCACTCCAAATAATGAGACACCATTTTTTAACAGTATAAATTTATGATGGAATTCCCATACCAATGACATCCAATTTTTTTTAAACAAGAATAATGAAAGTTGGATATATCTTCAATAGCTTTTTCAATGGAAAATCCATTATTTTTAATGTTGCAACCTAGAAACACATATGCTTTAAATGAAAAACCATTTTAATTGGAGACAAAAAAACCACATTGAATTTCATGAAACATTTTAAACATTTTTTTGAAAGTATGAAAATTATTTAGAAACGACAACCCACATATTAATTTAAACATGTCATTTTAGAGAACACATGGTGTGACAATCACATAAAATAATTACACACAAGCTAATTTCATGTGGAAGAAAAATTAAATTTATTTTGAATAACTATTATATAATTCATATATAACTAGTTAATATTAAAAAATATGGGACCAATAATGAATTTTTGTTTCTTAAATTTAATGCATGGATGAAAATTAAAATAGACTTCGAACTCAATGATATTTTAGGATTGTAACTCCAAACAAATATATGAGGTTCCAAAGAGGAAAGAACACTCAAAAAGAACATTATGAAGTTAAACCCACAAATATAAAACCAATAGCACATGAAAATAATATTAACTGAATCAATATTGATGAATAATCATGAAGAAAATTGAAAGAGGAAGAGGGAGAAGAAAAGAGATGATTACTTTCATAATTCAACCAAAAAACATGAATAAATCACCTAAAAGCTTCCTTGGAAGAGTAGGGTAGGCATAAGGAAAATAGAGGGGCCTACCTAGGGGATTTGTAACCATTATTGTAAGAAATGGGTATTTAGGTTTAAAATTAAATGAGGGGAAATATTAAAGAAAATTAATGAATTTGGGAACTACATAGAGTTAGGAAACACTATTAAGAAAACTATGCAGTAACCGAGTACCCCTTACTTGAATCATAGGGGACTTGGAAGGGTTGGAAAACTCTTATCTAACCATGTAGTGGGGGGATATCAAAAATTATAGATATATGTGCAAGATGGTCTCACAGTATGGAATAACCATGATCAATTCATACTCCCCCAACCATAGTCACCGTAATACCCACATGGTTACATATATGAGTTGCAGAGTTTTAATTTATGAATGTGCTACTCATGAAACCCAACCCATGATATAAGAAAATGAACAAAACGGATACTCAAAATAAAGATTCAACACACTCTTTCCTTGATCATGGTGACAAACCAGGCAAAATAGAAATGGAATCTCAAATCTCAAAATTTCAATTCAAAACACCCAATCCCATATAGAAAAAACAAATACAAAAAGATAATCAAAACTAAATTAGAAAAACTAAGAATGTGGTATGATAATGAATAACCTACGATATGACTATAAATGAATAAAATATTGGTAATTAAGATTCACAAAACTAAAACCTCGAATTATCTAAATATAATGTCTATAATCACTCTAAAAAATTGATTTTAATATCTAAATATAATGTCTATAATCACTCTGACTCTAAATTATTTTGTATAATAATAAAAAAAAACATTATAAATCAACTATGAACATCTATTAATGAAAATAAATTTATAAATTATATATGAATAAATATTAATTATTGATATAGTCCATAATACATAGTTAAGATATGAATTACAATGAAATAGATAGAGAAAATATGTGTTTTCTAGTTCCCCCTATGATATTTTAGACTATATCTCATTAAAGATAATATCTTGAGGAGAGTAAATCTTTTGATTATATTTATCTATTATTTCAATTGAATTATAGTTAAATTTCAATGATGTAATTTTTTTTGAGAGGATATAATGTAACTACATGATGTATTAATTTTTTAAAAATACATATTATGTTCTATAACTTGTGTCACACACTAAACCTAATGTAAACAAACAAAATCATATTAAAGAGATATTATTAAAAAAATCTATAATAAACACTAAGATGGTGGAAAGTTAATACCAATTAAATTTTATAGATAAATAATTAATATGTGTTAATATTGAAAAATGTTATAAAAAATATTTGTTATTTATATTATTAATTCCTTCAAAAATAAAATTTTCAAATTTTAAATTGAAAATTTAATAAAATAAAATTTAGTTTTGAATCCCTATCATGAAAAATTACATAGTAGGAAATATTGATTATTTTAAAAAAATATTTTTAGCCAAAAATGTGTCTTTCTATAAATTTTAATTTTTATTATTTCAAAACTAAGTAATAATACCATATATTTTCTCAAAACCATTAATGCAATCAAATATGAAATTAATGAATAACATTTTGCATATTATTTTTATATAGAAAAGCTATAAAAAATATTTTTGAACTAATGTAAAAATATAAATTTATATAAAAAGAATTGTTTTTGTATCTTTAAATAAATTACATTCAAGGTGAAATTAGGTTAGGGTTTCCTTTAAATTTTCATTAATTTTATTTTATTTATAATTCATACCCCCTGATTTTTTATTTTTGTTCTTGGATCTAGTTGATTTAGGGGTCTCTATTATTCTCTTAGGAAATAGGTGTAGTGGGTTTGTTTTTTTAGGCAATATTTATATTTATATTTGGTTTGGAATTATCCTATTCGGTTTCCATGGAGTCTTGGAAAAAATGAGAAATTTTTCGCTAGAAGTATGTGGCATTGGGTTTGCTCGTTGTTTGGGGAATCAATGGGCCTTTAATAGGAAACTATGAAATATGGTTTCATTCATTGATTGATTTGAATCACATGGTTAGCACATGGTTTTTCAAATAGTGTTATTAATTGTGCAGCATGTCCCTTGTGTACGGTGGTGATCAGACAGTTAGCAAACTATTGGGAAAATCGTACGGGTAAATCATGCGACCAAACCGGATCATTAAAAATTTGAAATTCCATGTGCGTTGACTCAAGATTTATCCCCACATCCCTCCTTGATCACCCCATTCAAGATTATCAACCCTGGGCACCTCAATCTCTTTGTCTTGGATCCCTTGGGCTCTATTATTTTTGTGTATTTGGTGTGTATTTTTCAAAAAACGTCATGTAAGAAAGTATGTTCCTTGGTTTCCCGTCTTTTATAGGGTTAATCATTTTATTATTTGGGGTTTTATTTCTCCACTACATTGGGTTGTCTATTTAAGGTTGAATATGGTTATTTAGGGTTCAATATTGACATTTTTTTTGAAATATATCATTATTAGGGTCATCTTGTGGTTCAGTTTTGGTTTCACACACATTTTCAGAATTTTTTAAGATCGAGGTAGGTGGTTCCATTCCCTAACATTGATAGATGATTTTGATAAGCTTGAATGGTTATTTATTTGATTTTTATGGTTTATTTTGTGGTGAAAATTTTATTTTGAATGTATTTTGGCATTAATATGTGATAGAAATTGATTTTATAAGGGAAAATGGCCATGATTATTATTTGTTTTATTGGGGTGCTTCATAGAAGTGTTTCATGGGTGGTTTGAAAGGTATAAAATGTTTTTTCTAAGGAACATGTTGTATGAATGTATTTGAAATAGATTTTTTCAATTTAAATGGTTTTTGTATTTAAATATTACCTCCTTGTTGTACAAATATAATTTGACTTAATGTTGTAATGCATTGTTAAATTTAAATTTATTTATATGTGGATTTTGAAGGGTTTAGCACATATAAATAGTTGAATATATTATGTTGTTTTATTGCAATGTTACAAATTAATCTTAAGAGTTATATATGTGGTGTGAAATGTGATTTCAAATGTTTTTTTGGTTTTTAAAATGGATGGTGGGTTTTTTATGTAAAATGGTGCTTCTATTATAACTGTTTGTGAAAGAGGTTCTTTATCTAGTGTGTTTATAATTCATGGAATGTGCATATAAAAGTGGTGAATTGTGTGATATGTGAAATGTAAAATTGCGAAAAAAGGGAATCTAGTGTATCTAGTTGGGATAACTAGAACAAGTATTCTAGTGATACAGAATTGGAAATCCTTGGTTTCTTCTAGTGGATTTATAGTAGTTCATACGGTAGAGGAATGTATCAGTTTCACACAGCTATATTAACAATTACAATAATAACCAAATTATAATGTTTATTGGAGACCACTAGGACCATGGGGTGTCCCTTCTTGGTGGATCATATATGAAAACATTGATTGATTTAGTTTCTATACCTTGTTTCACCAAGAAATGAGGTTGTAGTTTCTCATTTGAGCTAGATTACTCATATGTGTTTACCCATAGTGAACTATTTTGACATGAGACCAATGTGATTTATTTTCATTAATCAACATATGGTCTAACTTTAGTTTATTTCATTTTAAATAATGTTTATCTTAGTGAAATTTTACTTTTCAAATGATACCTTGGAAAGTGTCGTGTAGAAAATTATTTTTCATAAATATTTTCATTAAAAATCATTCAATGACTTCAACATAATGGATCATGTTAAAACATATTATGTTGTTGTAGCATGGAATCTTTTTCATTTGGTGGAATTATACTCAGATTTTCATCAGACCCTACATAAACCCTTGGGTGTATGTATAATTTTCTTTGTATGAACCAGGTAAATGAAAAATGAGTCATGATGATGTTTGATGTTCTGGTTTCTAGTGTTCCTCATGTTAGAGGTTGGTGGTGCTGTCTTGAGGAGGATTATCCAATATTTAGATGGTGTTTTTAGGATAGTGTCTATGTTCCCATATTTTTTTATACCATTTGGGTTTTTTATTGTTGTAAACATTGAATCTGGATATTATTCTACATTGTTTGGTTATGGTTATTCAGTTATGACTTGTTTAATTTTCATGGATATTTATTATTTTCTAAATGGGTGAGATAATTTTGAATGAATAATGTTGATACCCAGGAACTATTATCCCTCCCATGGGAATTAGGAGCACCCTTCCGACCATCCATGGTTCGGGACGGAGGATGGGATGGATGGCATCACAGTTTGGTTGATGAAAAAATGGTATCAGAGGAAGACTTACAATTTTTGGGTCATGTTATTTGGGGAAGAGTTTAGATATTATGGAGTTAGGACTTTTTAGCCTTGAGGTTCTAGTAGTGAGTGGGGTTCATGGAAAGTACACCTTGTGATGTGACTCAAAACGCCATGGGACGTCTGTTTTGATTTAATTTGTTTATTTTGTTTGGAATTTTTTCTTATTTGGGAAATAAAATGTGAGTTGGGTAAATGGTCTAAGAAATCTAAAAGCGCCAAGAAATACTTGTGATTTTAGGTTCAGGTTCCAAGAATAATCTCTATGATAGTGGTTTGATTGGTGTGTGTCTACCAATAATATGGTCTAGTCACCCATTGACACTAGTTTCCCCATGAGAATTTATTGGTTATTCCTTAATTCTAAAAACTGGTTTGTGAACATTTTTTTAGAAACTGTGAAGACAAATTTTAAAGTGGAAATTATTTATATTTTTTTTAAAAAGAAAAATTAATTTTTAGATTTAACTATGAGGAATAAATTAAAAAAAATATTTTTTGAAATGAATTTTGGGGTAAAACATGAATGGATTAGTGAATTTAAACATTTTTAATCAAGATCTCGAGCTTAATAAAATTGGTTCATTGGAAATTAGAACTCTATTTTAATGAGGGTTTTCATTTTTTTAACCATATGATTTTTATTTAAATAGGTTTTTTGAATTTATGAATATTTTTTGAATGGAATTTTGTGATTTTTATTTTTGAAAGAAATCTAATGGAATGATGCATGGAGATTGGAAATTATTTTCAATTTGTTGCTTAGTGAATGTTTGGGAATGTTTTATGAATATTTTAAATGTAATGTTAATTGAGATTTTATATTCATGGGTTATGTGTTCTATCATGGAATGTGTAAAAATATTTTTTGAACTATTGTATTTCCATGAGTGTCCACATCCATTATACATATGGAATGTATAGATGGATAATGAAATGAGTTTTGGGGTGCCCAGTTTGTTATGATAATATTCTTGTGTGATAATTAATGAAATACCAATGTTGAGTGTGCAACCCACCAAGATATTTTTTATTCAAAATTCAATTTAAAATAAGCTATGATGATTTGATAATTAGTAGTTGTGTGTTGTATCTCCTTGTGATTTAAGAATGATTCCTACAGGGTGTTTTGAGAATGAGAACTATTCATTTCTGAATTGTTCTTTTGGTTTTTGTTCTTATCAATGAGTTACTTTTATGATAGTGGTTAGTTGGTTATTTTTTAAAATGATTTGGGAAGAATTTTGGATGGTTCCCTCTTGTATTAAGTGTATGGTTTTGGTGAATTCTAGAAGATGGATAATCTTTGATTGTGTTCATCATCTCCTAGTTTCAAAGTGCATGCCCCTATAATGTTTAGATGGGTCTTTTTCTGCAGCTACGAGTGGTTTATAATTAGTGGACCCCCTAGTTGATCAAATTATTGAACTACTTCTCATGTTTTAGAATATGAATCCACTCTTATTTTATTATCATGTGAATCCTGTGAATGAATAAGAGTGAATTTGGAAAATTGAAATAAACATTAGTTTCCTTGAGGTGTTTAAGTCATTAACATTGAATTTGAAAACCACTATTTTTGATGTTCCAGCCTAGAAATGGTGAAGGGAATTCCAGTAAAGGAAATTTTCCTGAAACTATTCGTATTAGTCATGGTTTTAGAATGAAATTTGAATATTTCCTCAGTTTCTTTCGAGTGTGGTATTATGATATGCCATTAGTGTCAAAATTTTTGTCGTAAGAATCCATCTTGTACGGATGATTCTAAAAAAATTAGTTTAAAGGATTCATGGACCACTTGTAACGTTTCTATCAGAGCAATTCCAGGAAGCTTATTTTCATATGAGAATTCCAAAATTATCCATTTTAGATGGAGGTTTTTTTCGTGTGTCTATGTTTCCATTTTTTTTCTCATTCGAGGTGAAAATGGATAATGTGTGCCAATATTCTAAGTCCAAGTATTGGTGTAGGCGCTATGATGAGGTTATGTATGTTATATAGATTGTTACAATCTCTTAGTTCTACAGGGAATTTTTTGTGGTCACACATTATACCAAATAATGAGTTCTGGTCAAGAACTACCACCTTCTGGATACAAGGAATGAGATGCTTCAAACAATATGGACCTCACCATATGCCCCAAAGTGACGCTCATGTGCAGTCAAGAACCCCATGGGTGTCCTCACAACCCCCTCCCCCTGATGATGCCCATCCTGAGCTGGAAATGGTGAAAGGGAGATAATAACCCCCGATTCTCGCCTCTAGTAGGCCCCGTAGTGGTTAATAACACCAAGGGTATGAGTTTTCACAAATATGGGAGGCATTTCCATATTTATTATTTAAGATCATGAAATAGGATGAGTCAAACACCAAAAGAAAAAGGAAAATTTAAATGAAAATAAACCCAAAACCAAACCCATATGCATGGTTTATACAATACTGAAACAAACGTACAAGTACAACAGAAGCTCCAAAGTACGATACTAAAAGAAAAGAATGAAAAATATACAACCAGCAAAACTCTGATGCCCAACTAGCAAGGTCCCGGATGGTCACTGAAGTCCTCCTGAAAACTTGAATGTAAATGTAGGGTGAGAATACAAGTATACATAGTAGGAAAACCTAAATATCTCAGGCACATGTGGGGAGACATCATAATGCCCCATCAGAAAAAAGAAGGAACCAAAGCATTGCATGGAATTTATCCACCCAACCTTACAAGCAACACTCACCAAATTGCGCAAGTCAATAGAGTAGTATAGAGATATTATAAAAATATTGGTACCCCGCACCACATTACCACTGAATAATTCTCAAGCCCTCACACCTAACGCTCTGATTCTTTCTCCTCTTCCTGAGCTAGTGTTGTAACCTGGACATACGAAGCTCGAGCTAGTTCTGCAACCTGGCCATACGAAGCTCGTAGTATCCTGCCGGCACTCAATCCTCGGCGATCATAGTATCCCACTGGAACTCAATCCTCAGTCATAACCACATCTCATCTTGAAGAAACCTGGGAACCACATCATATCTCATCATGAAGACACCTGGGAACATATCACATCATCATCCTGAAGACTCTTGGGAAACATCTGTCATAACCTTCTAAAAGGATCTTGGGCTATAAAACCTGGAAGAGGGAGCACATGGAAGAACAGTAACCAGCCATCCTTTAGATGATTGAGAATATCACCCTCCTATCCCATGGGTGTTCGGAATGTAGTGCTAAACATGGGTGGGGTGCGTAATTAAACATAAAATGTACATATTTTTATAATTATATCAACCACTCAGCCCATCCTAAGGATTCTACACAAATGATCTCAGCACATTCCTCGACACTACTACCTTGAAAGTATGCTCACAATAAATAGGCTCAAACCCCATTAATATTTTCATGTTTCAACAGTTTTAGTTTATCATTTTCTTAACTACCGATCAACTAAAAACAACCAAACCAGATCAATAGTTCGAAAAACTTCTCCCTGTTAACCACAAATATAGTTAGGGAAAACTCAATCAACACAATTCCATTTTCTTTTATCATCCAATCAATTACATTGATTTTATGTATTTAATCAACTAACATGCCCCACAATTCATTATATAACTCTTCTACATTTATTCATATGCACAACCCATCCCTACAACCCTACTACCAACCACCATAACCACAACACAGCGAAAAAATACCCATACCACATCATCATTTCTTTGATACAATTTACCGCAGCTCTGCTTCCCATCACAACCATATCATACATGCCAACCCACAAACTAGCCTACCACAACCCCTCTACTCACCCATTCCACAACAACCCATGAAACACCCCTTCACAAAATTAAACCACAACCAGCACACAAAAATTCATTATTTTATTTAGTTTAATCGGGGTGATCATACAAGTGTTCTAGGTATTCATTTAATCATCCAACATTACATGATTAACCAATTACCACATTCTATGAAATTCCATCCACAAAACGATACAAAAAACAGGGAAACATTTAATTGTGCAAGCAAAGGCCCCCAACGACCATGATTTTAAGTAGCAATAACACTATTCAATTCACAACATAATCCAAGGATAAGAATTGATTGAAATGAAACAGCAATAACAACAAAACTTCCCCAAACCCGTTCATTAACTAGTTATTATCATTATTTACTGGTTCAACCTTATATCACAAAATCAAGAGGATACCCACCCCACAGGATGCACACGAGAGAGAGAGAGACGAAGGTAAGATTCCTACCTGAACAGGTTTTGATGTCCTTCTACAAGAACAACCATCAAAAGGATTTCGATCACTCCTTCCGATGACTACGTCCTCCCGTGGATACTTCGGAACAACCGCACTAACAACCAAGAGAGACTCCATGAAGGTTTAAGGTGTCACTTGTCAAAGCATGGCAAGGAGGAACAGATAGAGGAGATCGAGGAAGGAATAAAAACGATCTAGAACGTAGCATTAAGATGACATTCATCGAATATCTGCGATCTCCTCGGTAGGAAACTGCAAATAGGAAGTCAAAAAAGAGGTAAAGGAATGAGGTGCAAGATGTTCGCCTCGTCGATACGATCCTATTGCCACCAATAGACTGATGATCGTAGTCCAGATGGAGAAGATAGGAGGAAGGATTCTGGATCATCTAGGAGCGTCGTTCTGCAGTGAAGAAGAGGGGTTTATAAATAACATGTGACCCTCTCTTATATAGGAAATGAAAAGGTAAAATGGTACGAAGCGTGTATTAATGAATACATGATGTGACCGTACAACTGTTGCGCTTTTTGACTAGTCCACACATGACACGTCACACAGTTTCAATGAATTTAATGATAATAATAACATCAATTAATAATAGGTGTTTTATGGACCCTAGAAATGAGTCATTAAAAGGTATTCATCATTGGTCTTAAAATGACCATCATAAATTCAAGGTTGCAACGTAACAAACAGTTCACTATTCCAACACCGTGTGAAGGAGATATGTTAGATGCAAGATCCAGTAATAATAACAATATTATTATTAATGGGTGTTTCGTGGACCCGAGCTACGAACCTTAATTTTTTTTCCAAAATTATACTTTAATCTACCATATTAATGATAGGATCCTATCACCACTGACGGTAAGTCAATCAGACATCACACGCATGAGTTATGGCGGGTCGAAGTTTTAATAATAATAATAAATCTATTATTTTCTGAGCACTTCGGGTACCCAATCCGAAAACAAAAAAACATCCAATATTGGACTCACAATTTCCCTCTCGTAGTCAGGGTCGCACTGCCACTGATGGTCTATGAAACCAAGGATGCATGAAGAAGTTATAGTGAAAACAGTGTTTTATCATCAAAATTAATAATAACAATATTTTATTATTATTATTATTAATTACTTATTTATTTGTTTTTCTAACCCCAAATCAATCAGAATTTGGTCTCTTTCACACTTGAAATTCTTCACCAATTCCCTCCTTTATCATTTATTTCACATTTAATTTTATCCCCACTAATATATTATAAATCATCCCTCTCTCCAATCCCATTAATCCTTCCATGATTTTCACTCACTCCCTAAAAGTGGCGCCTCCCCTTTCTTTAATCCATATGGCACGCACCAACCTCCATTTTAATCCTTTAACATTATTATTTTTAACACAATTATCATAAATAATAACATCTCGCATCTATCCTTATATCTCAAATCTCATTCCATTGTATTCAAAATTTTAACCTCATTAAATATTTATTAACAGATCATTCAAAATTTATTCCAACATAATTATTATAATTATTTAGTATAATAATAATGACAACTCTCCAATTAAAATTTATTATCTCATCACAAATAATTAATAATAATTATTATTATTATTGACGTTCTCCGTGTTGACCTTGTCCGACCACCATTACGTCAATTCCAAGCAGCCTCCCATTACATTCCCATTACACACATAATTTATTGTTTATTAAAATTTAAATAAATCAAAAAGAAACCATGCACCTCCCCTCATTGAATTAAACACATTCAATTTTATTTCTTTTATTTCACAATGATTAAATTAAAACCATTTAATCTAATTAACACCAAATAATTTCATGCCACCATTATCAATTATTATTATAAAAATAATTTGTTATAACACGCGCCGTGTTTGACCACATCAAATTTTTACAATGTAATGGACTGGAGAGATCTGGGTCATTACATCAGATACCTCTCAAAACATTCTCATCCTCGAGAATTAAAAACCAACCCATAAAAAGGGGAAAGGTCCGAACAACCACCCCACAAGATACCTCTTAGGGCTCTCATCATAACATAAATCCAACCACTATCCTAATTATATGAGTCAGGGAATTCCTTCCCCCATGTCGAGATATTATTCTCTTTAGGCGACACTAAATCGCCCGCATGGGTTTAATCACATCCACATTAATGCATCTCGATTAGGGATTAGATCCTCCTCTCCCCAGATGTTAGGACTGTTCACACACATTTAAATGAAAGAGGGAAAAAATCGTAGCATTATACACTCATGAAAAAAAGGCTCAGGCCCAAAGAGTGGGTGAGAATGAGTATCAACAAAGGAGTGTGATGCTCCTGAATTTTAAAAAACATAAATGAGATCATTTAAGTAAAATAGAAAACATATTTCTTGATCTATGGCCTTGCTAGGGTTGCCGCTTCTTTTGCGTGCAAATGTCTGCATCCCACACCGCTGCCTTTCTGTTGATTTCCACCTCCTCGACCACATTCCTTTTGGGGTACTTAAGGAACCCCCTGTGGTTGGAAACCACCTTCCCCAGCTCCCATTGGAGGGAATGGAGCCTATTGCTACTGGAAGGGTCAGGCTGGGAACTGCTACTGGGGTTGTGGATGAACCTGGCCAGTCCCTCCATACTGATTCTGAAAAGGGCAATGTCTGCCAATATGCCCACGATTCAAACATGTAATGCCCATCGGTCCCTAGCCCATAGAAAATGGGTGAAAATCATGAGATTGGTATGAGACCTGCTGAAGTATTCTCCCTGCCGGTTGAAACTTGGATGGTCCTGTTGTTGGGGATCTACTGCTAAATGCCTCCTTCTTGGACGAACATGGGTGACTCCTCTATCGCAGTGGACCTACTTTTGAGTTCATCCTCTAGATTATCAGTTCCTTCTTCTGTACTTCCAGGTACGTTGTTAAGGTGAAAGGGGTCACCATGCACCGAATAGAGGGTTGAAGTGCCTCCTCTAAATTTCTGGCTCGAGAATCCTAATTTGGAAAGAGATTCGGGGAAAACGGAGGAGATCCTTGAAATTGACCCCTAGTTCCTGCACAAACATGCTTCTTTGTTTGAGAGAAAAAAACTCTTTCCTCTTCTCGGCCTTCCTTGTCGAGGGAAGAAATTCCTCGCAGAACTCCTTCTCAAAGTTGTCCTATAGAACTTTTGTCTCCTTCCCCTCCCCATGGTAAAGTATCCACCACTGTCATGGTGCTCCTCGCAGCTAGCATACTGCTAGAGGAACTCAGAACTCTGATGGAGCCTTGATCATCCCAAAGGCGATCATGAGTTCCTCTAAACAACTATCTGATTCCATATCCGATGTCATGCCTTCATACTTCTTCAAGCTCAGTCGATGGACAACACAAATCGTGTGCTGCCACAAGTCGTCTTCCATATCTCGGTCAATCCTCAGCTGATCAACCGTCTGAATTTGCTGGTCCTCGACTGCCCTAGTCACCCAGGAACAACGTCCAGGTGCCATAGCTATACGGTAAACAATGAACACATAAGCCCAAGTATCAAGGAAATTTTCTCAATGTTTCATTTTATCATTTTATTTTGATTTATGTCCCAGAACACCCAAATCATGAAAAAAAATCATGATGATGCATGTACCCTTCCTAGGGTCTCTACCCTGCAATCAATGTACTCTTACTTGGTTGTTCGGTATGCTCAGAGTCCTTGCATCGGATCACAGGGGGCCCTAAAATCACGTGTCCTAGCCGGTCTTCCCTGGCCTATGTCACACAACATGATCATCCAACACTGTTTCCCTACCATCCGATGCAATCCTCACTGTGCCTAACTACAAAATCCATCATATCTCTCAACCATCAGCCTCTAATACCTTTATGTCACGACCCCTTCACCCCAAAATATGCCCCTCCTGAGCTGGAAATGGTGAAAGGGAGATAATGACCCCCCGAGTCCAATCTCCAGTAGGCCCTGAAGTGGCGAATAGCACCAAGGATGTGAGTTTTCACAAATATAGGAGGCATTACCCTTTTGATTATTTTAGATTGGTAAATAGGATGAGTCAAAAACCAAAAGAAAAAGGAACATGTAAATAAAAATAAACACAAAACCAAACCCATATGCATGTTTTATACAATAATGAAACAAAATTACAAGTACAAGAGAAGCTACAAAGTACGATACCAAAAGAAAAGAAACCAAAAACTGCAACCATAAAAACTCCAACACCCAATTAGCAAGGTCTCGCATGGTCCCTGAAGTCCTCCTGAAAACATGAAAGTAAACATAGGGTGAGTATACAAGTATATTCAGTAAGAAAGCCTAAACTCTTGTGCATAGGTGGGGAGACATCCTAATGCCCCATGAGAAAATATAAGGAACCAAAACCAAGAAAGGAATTTATCCACCCAACCTTACAAGCCACACTCACCAAATATCGCAAGTCAATAGAGTTGTATAGTAATATTATCAAAGTGTGGGTACCCCGCACAATAATCCCACTAAATAATGCTTAGGTCCTCATGCCTACCTCTCTGATGCTTCCCCCTCTTTTTGATATAGAGCCACAACTTGGCCATAGGAATCTAAAGATTGTTCCGAAACCAATCCATATGAAGCTCATAGTATCCCGCCTTCACTCAATCATCAAACATCATAGTATCCTGTCGGCACTCAATCCTCGGCCCTAACCACATCTCATCCTGATGATACCAGGGAACCACATCACATCTCATCCCAAAGAAAGTTGTGAATATATCACATTTTCATCTCGAAGACTCTTGGAAAACATCTGTCATAACCTGCCCGAAGGATCTTGGGTTATAGAACCTGGAAGAGGGAGCACAGGGAAGAACAGTAACCATCCATCCTTTAGATTTTTGAGAATATCACCCTACCATCCCATGGGTGTTCATCACATAGTTCTCAATATGGTTGGGGTGAGTAAATAAACATAAAATGTACAGATTTAAATAATTATATCAACCACTCCTTCCATCCTAACGCTTCTATACAAAATATATGAGCACATACCTCGACACTGATACCTCGAAAGTATGCACACAATAAACAGACCCAAACCCCATTAAGATTTTCATGTTTCAACATTTTTAGTTTATCAGTTCCATAACTACCAAGATACTAACAACAGGCAAACCAAATCAGTCATTCAAAAAACATATCCCTGCCAACCACAAATAAATTTAGGTAAAACACAAGCAACACAATACCATTTTCTTTTATCAGCCAATCAATTCCATTGATTTTCCAAATTTTATCATCTACCAGTCCCCACAATTCAGTAGTTAACTCTTCCACTATTATTCATATGTAGAACCCATCCATATAACCCTGCTACCAACCCTTATAACCAAAACCCATCAAAAACAATACCCATACCACATCATCATTCATTTGATACCATTTAACACAGCTCCGCTTCCCATCACCACCATATCATACACACCAACCCACAACCAATCCAACCACAGCTCCGCTACTCACTTGTTCCAATACTACCCAAAAAACACCCCTTCACATAATTGAAACCCAACCAGCACCCAAAAATTCATTCTTTCATTTAGTTTAACTGGGGTGATCAGACAATGGTTCCAGGTATTCATTTAATT
This sequence comes from Viscum album, assembly GCA_963277665.1. Classification (NCBI taxonomy): domain Eukaryota; kingdom Viridiplantae; phylum Streptophyta; class Magnoliopsida; order Santalales; family Viscaceae; genus Viscum; species Viscum album. Next base: position 2,106,738,021 of record OY728165.1, read on the forward strand.
AGCCAGCTTTACATGATTAACCAATTTCTACATTCTTGGAAATTTCATCCACAAAACAAAAGAGACAACTAGGGAAAAATTTAATTACACATGAAAAATCCCCCAACGACCATGATTTCCAGTAGAAATAATCCTATTCAATTCACAACATAATCAATGGGTAAGCATTGATGGAAATGAAACAACAATATAAAAAACATCCCCAAAACCGTTCTTTAAGCTGTTATTTTCTTTATTTATTTGTTCAATCGTATCTCACTTAACAAGAGGATACCCACCTCGCTTGATGCACAAAAGAGAGAGAGGAGAAGGTAATATCCCTACCTAAAAAGGTTTTGATGTCCTTCTGCAAGAACAACCACTACAAGGATTTTGATCACTCCTTCTGATGAATATTTCCTCCCGTGGACGTTGTGGCACAACCGCACTAACAATCAATAGAGACTCTATTAAGGTATAAGGTGTCACATTTCATTGCATGGCAAGGAGGAACAAAAAGAGGAGATCGAGGAAGGAATACGAACGGGGTAGAACGTACCATTAAGATGAAGTTCTTCAAATATCAGCAATCTCATCAGTAAGAAGATGTGAAGAGGAAGTCGAAGAAGAGGTAAAGGAACTAGGTGCGCGATGTTCGTCTCGTCGACATGATCCCGTAGCCACCGCCATATCGACGATTAAAGTCCGGATGGAGAAGATAAGAGGAATGATTCTAAATCATCCGAGAGAATCGTCGTGCAGAGAAGAAGAGGGGTCTATAAATAACCCATGACCCACTCTTACATAGTAAATGAAAAGGTAAAACAGTATGCAATGTGTATTAATGAATACGCGATGTGACCATACAACTGTTGCGTTGTTTGACTGGTCAACACACAACACGTCACCCGGTTTCAATGTGTTTAATGATAATAATAACGTCGATAAATAATAGATGTTTTATTGACCTGAGACATGGGTCATAAAAAGGTATTCATCATTGGTCTTAAAATTACCGTCATAAATTTTGGGTTGCAACGTCACAGACGGTTCGTGATTCCAACACTGTGTGAAGGAGATATATTAGATACAAGATCCAGTAATAATAAAAATATTATTATGATTGGTTGTTTTGTGGTCCCAAGACACAAACCAGAATTTCATATCCAACCTTAGACTTGAATCGACCATATTAATTATAGGATCCTATCACCACTAACTACAAGTCAATCGGACATCACACGCATGAGTTATGGAGGGTTGAAGATTTAATAATAATATTAAATCTATTATTTTATGAGTGCTTTGGGTACCAGATTCGAAAACCCAGAAAACATACAATATTGGAATCATAATTTTCGTCTCGTAGTTAGGTTTACACTGTTGCTGACGGTTCGTGAAACTGAGGTCGCACGAAGAATTTATAGTGAAAACAGTGTTTTATCATCAAATTAAAAATGAAAATTTATTATTTTTATTATTATTAATTTCTTATTTATATATTTTTCTAACTCCAAATAAATCACGATTTGGTCTCTTTCACACTATAAATTCATCACAAATTCCCTCCTTTATCATTGATTTCACATTAAATTTTATCCAGACTAATATCTTATAAATCCTCCCTCTCTCTAATCTCATTAATCCTTCCATGATTTTCACTCACTCCCCAAATGTGGTGCCTCCCCTTCCATTACTCCATGTGGAATGCCCCAACCTCCATTTTAAACCTTTATAATTATTTTTTAACACAATTATCCTAAATAATAACATCTCTCATCTATCCTCATATCTAAAATCTCATTAAATTGAATTCAAAATCACAATCTCATTAAATATTTATTACCTTATCATTTCAATATTTTAGCCAACATTATAATTATAATTATTTAGTATAATAATAATAACAAATCTCCAATTAAAATTTATTAAATCGTCACCAATTTTGGTTAATAATAGTTATTATTTTTGACGTTCGCCGCGTTGACCATTTCCGACCACCATTACGTCAATGTCGAGTAGCCTCCCATTACATTCCCATTACACACATAATTTATTGTTTTTTAAAATTTAAATAAATCAAAAAGAAACCATGCACCTCCCCTCATTGAAATGAATAAATTAATTTTTATTTCTTTTATTTCACAATGATTAAAATAAATCCATTTAATCTAATTAACACCAAATATTTTCATGCCACCATTATCAACTATTATTATAAAAATTATCCTTATAACATGAGTAGTGTTTCACCACATCAAATTTTTAAAAAGTAATGGACAGCAGAGATCTAGGCCATTACAGGTGTTAGGTACAATAGTCTATCTTTCGTCTTCTGTGAGGGAAATGGAGTAAATTAGTCTATTTTTGTGGCTATTTCATCTTGAATGGTCTTGTTTTATGAGAATAGATATAGAGGAATCATATTCATGTTAAAACCCACATTGTTTTAAAGTTCCTCTATGCTTTTGAGAGGATAGGGTGGTATCGAATCATTGATATTCTGGTGATTAATTTTTGGGATTTTGATTCCTAAACTACTGGGAAAACGGCCTATACCCACATTTCAAAACCGTGTGTATAGCCCCCAAAACCGTAGGTATAGCCTATACCCATGGTTTTGGGAACCGTGGGCTGGAACGACGTCGGTATAGGTCCCCAGACTATACCCATGGTTTTCCAAAACCGTGGGTATAGATGTTCTGCCACCGTGTCACCGAAACATAGCCAATTGCCAGTGTCAACGGCTATTACCCATGGTTTCAAAACCATGGGTATAAGTCCTAAAATAATGCAGGCGCCGAGTTTCGATCCCGTAACCTCATCGCTGCAAACACCGCGTCTAACCACTACCCTAACATTACCTATATGTATATATATATATATAGTTAAATATAGTAATAAAAATTGTGTGTATAGCGGGAAGAACCGTTGGAATAGGGTTCCCACCAAAAAAAATTTCCTTCCCGCGGAAAAAAAAATTTCCCGCGCACACAAAAGTGACCTATACCCATGGTTTTGCATAACCGTTGGAATATATATTTTAGCCTAGACCTATCCCCATGTTTTTCCCCAAAACCATGGTGATAGCTACCCCTATACCCACGGTTTTGGGAATCTGTGGTTATATGTCACTTTTCAGTACCTATCCCCACAGTTTTCCAAAACCATGGGGAATGACCCCCCCCCCCTATACCCACATTTTTGGAAAACTGTGGGTATAGGTCTTCAAAAGTCACCTATTCCCACGGATTTCCAATACCGTGGGTATAGGGGGGGGTCTATCCCCACGGTTTTGGGGAAAACCGTGGGGATAGGTCCATTTTCCAGTAGTGAATTTTTTATCCCTGTGCAGTTGGAATTTGTGAATAGGTTTTAGTTATAGACAATCGTATACGTTTTTCTTTCCCTCGCCATGTTTTATACCCCTAGAAGAGTGTTGTGTTGGATCGTTTGTGTAGGTGTATTCAACAAGGTTATGTTGGATGGTTCCTATGGTGAAGTGAGCTGCTGCATGAGTCATTGAGATTTCTTCTGGAGTAAGTTAGTGGTATTTCATTTTAAATGGTGGGGTGCTTATTTGTGCCTCCATATGGTGATAAAAAATTTTAGTTTATATGTTTTTATTGGTAGTGGTTAGTCTCATTGGAGATATCTTTTCTTGATACCCATCATTTATTAAGAATTGTGTGTGGGAGTGTTTCCACCCATTTTGTAGAAGCATGTTTGTTATGGTATTTTATGAAAAGTTTTTTGGGTTTGTTTGTATGTTTCTGGTTACAATTATGAGATTTTGTTGTAAATTTTTTTAGATATATTTCTTTTAGAGGATGGATAATAATGTTTTAGGTATTAATTTTCTTTTAATCAATCAATTGGAGGTGTTTTATATTTCTGGGCGAAGAAGGCGTATGGTGGGGAGCCCTATCTGGCCCCTTGAGGTCAAACTTGTGAACCAATTTTTTTATTCATGGTGATCTTATTTTCATCTCGTTTGATGTTTTTTGGGATTCTCCTTGATATTTATTGGACTATTGGTTTTTTTTCATATCGAGAATTATTGTGTCTTTCTGGGGGAGGAAAGCATTGCGGGGGGGGGGGGGGAGAACTATCAAAACATGATTTTAATTTCTAATCTTGGATCCATTTCATTTATGGGTCTTAGTTTTTCACTCAGGAAGAGGGTGTGGTGGTTCTGTTTTTTATGTATTTTTTTATATTTTATTTGTTTTGGATTTTTCCCCTTGAGATTCTTTTTCATTTTTGAGAAAATGAGAATTTTTTCCATGGTAGCCGGTGGCTCACAATTTGCGCATAGTTAAAGGAAATTGTACCCCTTTCATAGGAAACCGTACAATAATGTTTCATTTGTTGACTAGGATGAATTACTAGGGTTGTGCCTGTTTTGGGAAACCATTAAACTAAGCATGTGAAATAACCCTTTGAGATAGTTTCGGCTGCATGGTTGCTACATAGGATCAAACATTATGTGGGTAAACAGTGTGACTTATCCTTGTCATTAAAAATTTGTAAATTCTAGTTTTGTCCACTCGTGATTTATCCCCAAATCCATCCATGACCACCCCATTGGAGCTAATCAACCCTAGGTTCCTCTATCTATTCATGTAATCTTCCATGGGACCCAACCTTTTGGTCGATTTGGTGTGGATTCATCAAAGAAACATTAATTAATTTTCCTCCTGGGTTTGTCATCTTCTCCAGGGTTTCAGCTATTATTCTGTCGGGTTTTGTTTCACTATGGGGTTAGGTGGTCTATTAAAGAAACAATATAGTACTTCAGGGTACAATATTGATGTATATTGGTAAATATTGTCCTGTTAGTTCCTTACAGGGGTGAAATTGTAGTTTTGAAACCATTTTGGAAGTTTCCAACCATGATCAAGGTGGTTAAAGGCCCTAAAATTGTTGGATGATTTTAATATGCTTAATTGGTTATTTATATGCCTTGTAATGTTTATTCATGTGGTATTAAATGTATTTTGAAAGTGTTTTGTCATGAATATATGTTTTAAATAGATTTTATAAACGAAAATGGATATGTTTTTGTATTTTTTTTTGTGGTGATTCATGGAAGTGTTTCATGGGTTTTTTGAACAGTTTCAAGTGTGTCTTCAAGGGCACTTGATGTAAAAAATTATTTGAAATAGATTTTTTCAATGAAAAATGATTTTTGATGGAATGATAAATTCACATTAGTACAGTTTTAATTTCACTTGTGAATTGTTTATTATTCATGTGTGTGGTGTGAAATGAGTTCTAAAAAGGTTTCACTATGTGTAAAATGTTATGTGGGTTGTTTATGGAAAATGGAGGTTTTAATATGATGGTTTGTGAATGTGGAAATTTTTCTGATGTGTTTATAATTTTTGGATTATGTATCCAAAATTGTTGAATTTTTTTGTATGTGAAATTGGGGACACAAGGAATCTCAGATATCTAAGAACTCTGACTAGATCTATTGTTCTAGTGACATAGAGGTGGAAATTCCTGATTTATTTTAGTGGATAGAAAATAGTTGATACATAATTGGAAATTCCTAGTTTCACATTACTATATTAAAGAATAAAACTATAACTAAATTATTAATATAATTAGAGACCCCTTGTACCCTGGGGTGTCCCCTACAAGAGGCTTTAAAAATAATTATTTTGATACCTAGAGACTAGTTTCCAGCCTGTGGGGATCAATAATGACCTTTAGGCTCTGCCATAGACTGGGTTGGGTAATGAGTGTGATGACACCCTTGTTTGAATTGTGATAGTAATAAATCAATTTATTTCATTATATTTAGAAATATTGTGTATTTTATCGTATATATGAATTTAATGTTTAAAACAATCATTTTTGAGAAAGAGTTTTTACATGATTAGGTGTGTTTATTTTAAAATTATAATATCACAATTTTAGAAATTTGAACTGATAAAAGTATCTTAAAATGTAATTGATTGATGTTAAAATGCATTCATAAGGAAAATTTTATTTTTAGTAATAAAAATTAATTACCTTGGTAAATATTAAAACTAATCAAAATTATTTTCCTATAGGGTAATAGAGAATACGTGATAATAACATGATGTAAAATAATCGTTGTTGCTAAGTTTCAACTTTATCTTGTCCCAAACATCACTTGTTACCACATTTAATCCATTTACTAATAAACCCTGTAACATCCCAGGTAAACAAAGAATAAAGAATTTTCATATTTATTAATATTTATGAATTAAATATTAATTTTACTTTAAAGGGGTTGCAATGTTCGATAGCGTACCCGATACGCAACAAAGAGTTTCTTTGAAATCTTATGTTGCACACTTATAATAAAATAATATTATTTTAAATTGTAGTTAACACGTAGCCATTGTATTGGCGGGAATGGATAGAAAAAACTAAAATATTATTGTATATGTTTCTTAAATGTTTTTAAATTTATCCAATAAAGGATAAAGGCTTAAAATACGAAAAGATTTCAATTTTAAGCATATATACCCAAATATTCACTAAAGGTTCACTTATGTCCTTTTGATGGAGAACCGTCATTAAATATAGTTTCGGTCACTTTTATACTTTATATTGGACCAAATAAAACACTTCTTTAGAATCAGGACATCAAAATTAACTTTGTGTAATTTTTTTTATATTTTTTCGATAAAGTTCATTTTTTAATGAATAGTGAAAATGTTGTATTTTAATTCAAAACCGCTTTCTAATCTAATTTATTTATATGATTAGATTATCTTTTTAATTGGTTTTAAAGTGAAATTATAATAGATTTTTAAAATTTAATCTAATAGTGGTCGTTGGAATTAATTTCACTTTGATATTGGACTTAAACTAGTGTCAGTCTTTTGATACTTATTGTTTAATAAAAACACGCTATTTGCTCTGACAGCAAGAATTAATTATTCAATTAATTAATGAAACTTATATGTTTTAAATTTTGAAAAATAGACATCATTTTTTAATTTGTAATATCAAATATTTCTTAGAGTGATGTTTTGTTATTTTTCAGAAAAACTTGAATTTTGGATGAATTGTGAAACCACTAAGTGGAACTTAAAAAAACTGATTTTTCGTTTAAATGAAATTTTACCACCGTTTTGTTTTGAATTTCAAAAATCCAACATAAATGGTTGTCGTTAGGATGTAAAATGTGGTTCAATGGGATTAAAATAATTTTTTGGTGAATAGTAACTTTTATGTTTTTAATCACGATTAGAGGTAATTAGTGTAATTTAAGTTATGAATAATGTTTTAATAATCTGAAATGATCATGACACATGTTCTACCCTTATTGGATGTGTCATGGACGACCAATAAAATACATGGGTCAACTTGGGGACCCCATGGAGCCACTTTGGAAGGAAAATGACATTAATATCATTTTATTTAATGTTAAAGTTAAAATATCACAAACATGAGTTGTTTTACTAAAACAATTTTTAAATGGGGATATACAAGTCAGATTATTTTCTATAAATATTCATTATAAATATAAAATTATTTCCTACATCATGATATTTTTTTATAATTTTTAGACAATAAATTAGTTAAAATATTTATGACACCATGATGATGCAGCGATTATCTCATTATTTAACGATTTAAATAAAATGAACTGATAATGTAAAATTTAGACCTACACATGTCAAAAACCTATTTGATGGGTGTATTTAGAACTCTTATCACCTTATCCTCTAAATATATAATTGGGGGACCCTTTTTATCCGAAAGTCATTTTATAATAAAGTATCTTTTCTTAACTTTCCAAGAGTGCCCCTCCTCTCCTCTTATAAATGGACCGCACCTCTACCTCCTTACCCTACCTCTCAAGCCTTTGTTTCGGACAATATCTATACTTTTTGTCTCTCCACATCCCTCTATTACTTCTAGAAGCCTCACTTTGGGTAGAAGACTTTCCAAGGAAGCCTTTGAGCTCAAATCAAAAAGATTTACCCATTTTTAAGGTGGTGTCTTCTCTTGTGTTCTTCTGTTTTATTTTTCTTCTCCAACACCCTAAACTATTTTTATTAATTTCTTTTGTAACCACACCAGTATCTTCCATATACTAGGATGTTGTTATAAGAAGGATTCTAGCTACACTTACACACAACTACATCTAATGGTTAAAGAACATACTGTTTCCGTGGATGGAGAATTTCTGCCTCACGAATGATTGTTCAATATTCTTTTAACACCTTAAAAGGTGTCCATAATGATGTCAATATATTTATATATGGTATATTATATGTATTTATTTTACTTAAGCTTCTGTATTTTTCATTCATGGCATATCTTTATGGTTTCTATTATGGGTAAACGCGATATCTTCATTTTAGGAAGTGTGGACTACCGCCCCCTCAAAGTGATTTGATTCGTTAATACCATATGTGGGACGTATAAAGGTTGTAATTAATGATATTATATATTATATTATACTGGAATTATAATATATCTTTATATCATTATGATTGCATTCCATAAAATATGAAATAGAAATGAAAGTAGTGTTCATGCGTACGTACGGCTTACCGTCTCCATGAGCGGTGCATTTCATTTATTACCTCTAAACATTATGTAATATTATAAATGCATGTATATACTGGATCTATATGATATATATGATATATACATCATGATTATAACTCTGGATATAATGGATACATGAACAACTTGTAATTATAAAGAGCATATTTTTTACTCAAGTACCAATGATCGTTAAAATGATCGTTATTAACATAAATAATTACATAGTGTTCATGACATGGTAATAAGTGATATAAAAGGAATAATGAACTTGAAAAAGGTTCTTAAGCAAGTATAAATTAACTCAAGTTTATTATTCAGGACATTAAATAACGATCGAGTCACGTCGGACCCGAGGTAAGGGACTTCGTCTCAATCTCCTTTCATTGAGGCATATTTTGTTTTATACAAAACTTTCTTTTATACGGTGTATAAACCCCTTTCATTTTTAATTTTATTTAAAAATAATCTTTTTATAAGGAGCGTTTTACTAAATGATGAAAAGGAATGTTTCTTTTAACGTATGCGGTGACAATGACCTTTTCCGCCACCGCGAGTATTATTTGGTCTTTGGCTTCCTCAACAAGCCGTAATGTTTTCTTAAAATGAAATAAATACCATATAATATTTTATGAATTTTGGTATTGAAAATGGTTTTTATAGTAGATTTTTTATGTCAATATATTTAAGTGATATATTGTGATGAAAGTGTGGAAATGTTTTCTTTCCATTATATTTGTTTTATGTCTTATGATTTTATAATGGTACTTGGAAATTTGATGGGTGGTTACGTGATAAACCATATGACGGGTGGTGTTGTGAATACCAGGATGGGTGGTTACGTTATAGCCTCCAATGCATTGGGTATCGAAGTTGGCCATATGGCTATTCCATTAAGTGATATGTTTGGAAGATGACCGTATGGTTATACCATTTAAGTATGTTTATGTCCTAAGTTACCTTTATATGTTATGTGATCTTTATATGGGTTTTATGGTAATCTTTTGGGTACAAAAGGGTAAGTAATGATCTTTTATTCAGTGAAGAGTTTTTACTACTTCATAAAGGTGAAAATTATTAATTTGATAATGTATACATGGTTTACTTGTTGTTTTGATAAACTAACAGTTTTCATTCTTTGTGAATCCCTTACTGAGCTTTTTACGCTCACCCCAAGTTTTATGAAATGTTTTTCACAGGACTTAATGTGGAATAGGGTCAAGGATGGGATCAAGGGAAAGTCATGCTATATAAAACATGGAACTAGACATTTTTCTTTTTAAGAGTTTTTATTCTATGGAAACTTAGTAGAATGTATACTTTGTAATCTTTTGAGATGTAATAGTTATGTCCCAATTCTATAAATCTCTAAACCTAAAAAGATCCTCAATGTGATTTATTCATTTAATTTAATATTAAGTAAGGTTTAAGGCTAGGGCCTTATAGTTGGTATGAGAGTATGGTTTAGACAACTTTAGGAGTTAAAAATTGTTAAACTATATGTTACTTTATTGTATGATTGAAATGATATAGAATTTGAAGATTACCATGTTGCTTCACCTATGATACTTCTGTGTTCAGAACCCTTTTCCACAGAGGAAACAAAGAAGCTCTATTGGGATGACATCTGGAGGAAGACGACCTTCCAAATCAGCAAACTGAGATGGTTGGAATCGGAACTGAATAGTTTGTTGCAGTGATGACACAATTGACTTAGGCTATAAATGGTGGTGGTATCCATGCATGAGATCATCCAGATCAACCGCAGAGGAACATGTTAGTGGTGGATCATTTCATGAGGCAACATCCCCCATCATTCAGAGGATCATCTGACCCTGTGCTAGCTTAAGGGTAGATTAAATAACTGGAGAAGATTTTTGATGTCATGGGGTCTTTAGAACATCAAAAGGTTAGTCTTTCTGTTTACCATTTTGAAGGTGAAGAAGATCAGTGGTGGCCGATGATGAAAAATATCAGGGATAGTGATGAGATTGATGATCTTCACTGAGATGAATTCAAAGTTATGTTTCTTGAGAAATATTTTCCTAAGGTGGTTCGTCTTAGGATGAAAAATGTATTTCTATAATTGAGGTAGGAGGATGACTCAGTGGCTGCTTATGAAGCAATTTTCACTCGACTAGAAAAGTATACTCCAAACTTTATACGAGATCTTGATATTAAAATCAACCATTTTTACTCAGGGTTAAAGCCATAGAATCAAAGGGCATTAGCTTCTAGTGAGTTCAAATGTTATGAAAAACTTGTTTGATGTGCGGAGAAGGAGGAAGTGGAGTTTGCCGATGATCAGGTGTTCTTTGAAAAAAAAAACAGAATAAGAGGTCCAGTTGGCAGGAAAAGGGGAAGAATTCATCAAAGAAGAAAGGGGTAATAAAACAAAATATTCATCCCGTGCGAAGTGTGGTAAAATGCATCCTGGGGAATGTTTATCCTAGTATGGAAAGTGCTTTCGGTGTGGTAAGTCTAGTCATATTGCTCGTAACTGTAAGGAAGATGATCAAGTAGGCAATGAAAATTCAGCGGTAAGATGTTTTAAGTGTAATGAAATGGGTCATTATGCAAATTAGTGTCTAACAATGATTTCAACTAGGGGAAAGCAGCCAGACTACAAGTAGAAATGGGGCGTGAATTACTTTGAAACTACTTCAACATATGTTGGGCCATCAAATGAAGTAGTATCAGGTACACTTTTTGTTTGTTTGGATTATGCCAATGTGTTGTTTGATTCAGGGTCTACACATTCTTTCATTTCTGAGAAGTTTTCTAGTAAATTGGAAATTCCATCTCAAGATATGAATCCAGAACTTATGGTAGAAACACCTGGAGGAAATGTTGAGACAAAAATAAATTATAATAACCTTCCTATCCTTGTGTGCTGAAATAATCTACCTGAAAACCTTATTGTTTTTCCTCTATTAGAGTTTGATGTTATTTTGGGAATGTATTGGTATTCTGTTTATCATGCTAAGATTGACAGCAGAGATGAAATGGTTTCTTTTCAGAAATATTTTCTATTTGTGTACAAGAATGAACCCCTGTTTTTGATAACAAATCAGGAAGTTGAGAAACTAGTAAATGATGGAAATGAATGTTACCTTGCACATGTTGTTGAAAATAAAGGAACTGTACAGATTAATCATGTGCCAGTGGTAAATGAGAATCTTGAGGTATTTCTTGATGAGTTTCCTGGTATTATTCATGATCGGGATGTTGAATTTACTGTTGACTTGGTTCCGGATTCTAAGCCAATTTCAAAACCCCCTTATCGAATGGCTCAAGTTAAACTTTTAGAGTTATAGAAACAATTACAGGAGTTATTAGATAAAGGTTTCATTCGGCCTAAAACATCACAATGGGGTTCTCATGTCTTGTTTGTTAAAAAGAATGATGGTTAAATGAGACTTTCCATTGATGATAGAGCCTTGAATAACATTACTGTTAAGAACAAGTATCCTTTTTCTCATATCGAGGATTTGTTTGATCCGGTCCAGGGAGCTTAGTATTTTTCGAAGATTGACTTGAGGTCGGGGTACCACCAGTTGAAAGTAAAAGAAGCAGACATTCCGAAGACCGTGTTCCGTACTAGATATGGCCATTATGAATTTGAAGTTATGCCTTTTTGGTAAACCAATGCACTTACTATATTCATGGACCTTATGAATAGAATTTTCCATGAGTTCTTGGACATGTTTGTGGTTGTTTTCATTGATGATATTTTGGTGTTTTCTATAAGTAAAGTGGAGCATGAATGTCATTTAAGGGTTATCTTGAAAACCATAACAGAAAATAAACTGTATGGAAAATTTAGCAAGTGTGAGTTTTGGTTACAACAAATTTCTTTCCTGGGTCACATTGTTTCAAAAGATGGCATAACCGTTGATCCTGCTAAAACAAAAGTTGTTGAAGAATGGCCAAGTCGCACAAATGTAACGGAGATCCGTAGTTTTGTAGTTTGGCAGGTTACTACCAAAGGTTTGTTGAAAAATTTTCACGGTTATCTAGTCCAATGACAAATCTAACTCGGAAGGGTGTTAAGTTTATCTGGAAAAAAGAATGTGATGATTGTTTTCAGGAGTTGAAAAGAAGATTGGTGAATGCTCCAGTTTTGGAACTTCCTTCCAGGAATGGTGAGTTTTTTATATATAGTGATGCTTCATTGAAAGGACTTGGTTGTTTCCTTATGAAGAATGATCAGGTAATTGAATATGGTTCACGTCAGTTGAAAACTCATGAGGTAAATTACCCTACACATGATTTGGAATTAGCTACTGTTGTTTTTGCTCTAAAAATTTGGAGGCATCATTTGTATGGAGTAAAGTGTGAAATATATACTGATCGCAAAAGTTTAAAGTATATATTCACTCAGAAAGAATTCAATATGAGACAGAGTAGATGGATGGAATTAATCAAGGATTATGATTTTACAATTCATTACCATCTGGGAAAAGCAAATAAACTGGCTGATGCTTTGAGTCGAAAAAGTAATGCTTAATTAACCATGCTACGATTGGAATGTGATCCTTTGGTTTTTGATTTGATGAACTTTGGCATTGAAGTTGTTTGTGCTGGAATTCCTTCTGTTTTGTTTTAGGGATCAGTGAAATCTTCTCTATCAGACAGAATCAAGCAAGCACAGAAGCAAGATAGTGAGTTCCAGAAAAAGGTAGAGTTGGTTCATAAGGGTAAGTTGCCTGAATTCATCATTGATAATGATTGTGTTTTGAGATTTGGGAAGAGATTGTGTGTGCCTTATGATTATAGTTGAAGCGAGAGTTTTTATGTGAAGCTCATTGTTCTCCATTTTCAGTTCATCCTGGCAGTACTAAGATTTACAGAGATCTGCGGGGGTATTACTTGTGGGATGGAATGAAAAGAGATATTGCTGATTTTACTGTGATGTGTTTGACTTGTCAGCAGGTTAAAGCAGATCGGGAGTTACTGAAAGGGATGTTGTAGCCTTTACCAGTACCAGAGTGGAAATGGGAGAATATATCCATGGAATTCATTGTGGGATTGCCGAAGACACCTTGAGGTAATAATGCAATCTAGTTTATTATTTATCGCTTGACTAAATCATCTCATTTCCTTTCTATACGAGATACTTTTTCCCTAGATAAACTTTCCCATTTGTATCTTAAAGAGATAGTCAAGTTACATGGAGTTCCCCTCTCCATTGTGTCCGATCGTGATCCCAGGTTTACTTCTAACTTTTGGAAATCCCTTCAGAAGTCGATGGGTACTGAATTAAATTTTAGTATAGATTTTAATCCTCAATCAGACAGTTATTCAGAACGAACAATTCAGATATTTGAGGATATGCTATGTGCTTCTTCAATGGATTATTAGGGATGTTGGGACCAACATCATTCTTTGGTAGAGTTTTCCTATAATAACAGTTTTCATTCCATTATACAGATGGCACCATTTGAGGCATTATATAGGAAGCGGTGCCGAACTCCAGCTTTTTGGGATGAAGTGGGTGAAAAGAAGTTGATGGGACCAGAACTGGTGGAAGAGATGGCAGAAAAAGTTCAGTTGATTCAGAAACACATGAGAACAGCTTAGAGCAGACAGAAAAGTTATGCGGATAACCAGAGGAAGGATCTACCTTTCAAGGTAGGTGATCATTTTTTTCTCAAGGTTTCTCCATGGAAAAGTGTGATGCGATTTGGTATGAAAGTAAAGCTGAGTCCAAGGTTCATTGGACCATATGAAATTCTGGAGAGAGTTGGATCAGTTGCATACCAAGTGGCTTTACCTCCATGTTTATCTTAGCTACACAATGTTTTTCATGTTTCGATGTTGAGAAATAATATGGCAGATCCATCTCATATTTTGAGCCCAGAGGTAGTTTAGTTGGAAGAGAATCTCTCTTATGAAGAACAACCAGTCCATATTCTTGACCGAAGAGAGCAGGTGTTGAGAAATAATGTAATTCACTAGGTAATGGTTTTGTGGAAAAACCATATGGTTGAAGAGGCAATGTGGAAATTTAAAAATTATTTGAGGGATAAATACCCCCACTTATTTTGATAAGTGAATGAAATTGTGAGGACGCAATTCCCAAAAGGGTGGAAGGATGTAACATCCCAAGTAAATAAAGAATAAATCATTTTTATATTTATTAATATATGTGAATTCAATATTAATTTTACTTTAAAGGGGTTTCTATGTTCGATAGAGTACCTGATACGCAACAAAGAGTTTCTTTGAAATCTTACGTTGCACACTAGTAATAAAATAATATTATTTTAAATGGTAGTTAACACGTAGCCGCTGTATTGGAGGGAAGGGATAGAAATAATTAAAATATGATTATATATGTTTTTTAAATGTTTTTACATTTATCCAAAAAGGATAAAGGATTAAAATATGAAAATAATTCAAATTTAGGCATATATACCCTAATTTTCACTAAAAGTTCATTTATCGCCTTTTGATGGCGAACCGTCATTAAATATAGTTTTGGTCACTTTTATACATTCTATTGGACCAAATAAAACTCATCTTTATAATCAAGACATCAAAATATACTTTCTATAAATTTTTTTTATTTTTTCGATAAAGTTCCTTTTTTATTGAATAGTGAAAAATGTTGTATTTTAATTCAAACCCACTTTTTAATATAATTTATTTATATGATTAGTTTATCTTTTGAATTTGTTTTAAAGTGAAATTATAATATATTTTTACCATTTAATCCAATAGTGGTCATTGTAATTAATTTCACTTTGATATTGGACTTAAACTAGTGTCATTCTTTTGATACTTATTGTTTCAAAAAAACACGCTATTTTCTCTGACAGCGGGAATTAATTATTAAATTAATTAATGCAACTTATATGTTTTGAATTTTTTAAAATAGACATCATTTTTTAATTTGTAATATCAAATATATCTTAGCATGAAGTTTTGGTATTTTTCTGAAAAACATCAATTTTTGATGAATAGTGAAACCATTAAGTGGTACTTAAAAAAATTGATTTTTTGTTTAAATGATATTTTACCACCTATGTGTTTTGAATTTCAAAAATACGACATACATGGTTTTCATTAATAATTAAAATTTTGTTCAATGGGATTAAAATAATTTTTTTTTGTGAATAATAACTTTTATGTTTTTAATCGCGATTAGAGGTAATTAGTGTAATTTAAGGTAAGAATAATGTTTTAATAATCTGAAATGAACATGACACATGTTCTACCCTTATTGGATGTGTCATTTCCGACCAATAAAATACATTGGTCAACTTGGGGACCCCATGGATCTACTTTGGAAGGAAAGTGACTTTAATATCATTTTATTTAATGCTAAAGTAAAAATGTCACAAACATGAGTTTTTTACTAAAACAATTTTAAAATGGGGTTATACAAGTCATATTTTTTACTATAAATATTCATTATAAATATAAAAATATTTCCTACATCATGAAGTTTTTTTATAATTTTTAGACATTAAATAAATTTAATTATTTATGACACCATGATGATGCAGTGATTACCTCATTATTTCACGATTTAAATAAAATGAAAAGATAATGTAAAATATAAGCCCTAAACATGACAAAAACCTATTGTATGGGTGTATTTAGAACTTTTATCACCTTATAATCTAAATATATAATTTTGGGTCCCTTTTTATCAGAAAGTCATTTTATAATAAAGTATCGTTTCTTAACTTTCCAAGAGTGCCCCTCCTCTCCTCTTATAAAAGGCCCCCACCTCTACCTCCTTACCCACACCTCTCAATCCTTTGGTTCGGCCAAGATCTGTTCTTTTTGTCTCTACACATCCCTCTATTACTGTTAGAAGCCTCACTTTGGGCAGAAGTCTTCCCAAGTAAGCCTTTGAGCTCAAATCAAAAAGAGTTTCCCATTTTTAAGGTAGTGTCTTCTCTTGTGTTCTAATGTTTTATTTTGCTTATCACACCCCCTAAAATCTTTTTATTAATTTAATTTGTAAAAACTTATGTATAATCCATATACTAGGATGTTGTTATAATAAGGATTCGAGCTACACATACTCACACAAAAATCTAATGGTTACAAAACATACTGTTTCCGTGGATGGAGAATTTCTGGCTCAGGAAATGATGATGGTTCAATATTCTTTTAACACCTTCAAAGGTGTCCATTAAGATGTCACAATATTTATAAATGGTATATAATATTTTTATGTTTTACTTAAGCTTCTGTATTTTTCATTCATGGCATACCTTTATGGTTTCCATTATGGGTAGACGCGATATCTTCATTTTAGGAAGTGTGGACTACCGCCCCCTCTAAGTGATTTGATTGGTTAATGCCATATGTGGGATGTATAAAGGTTGTAATTAATTATATTATATATTATATTATACTAGAAATATAATATATCTTTATATCATTATGAATCCATTCCATAAAATACAAAATAGTAATGAAAGTAGCGTTCATGCGTACATACGGCTTACCATCTCCATGAACGGTGCATTTCCTTTCTTACCACTAAATGTTATGTAATATTATAAAGGCATGTATATACTGAATATATATGATATATATGATATATACATAATGAGTATAACTCTGGATATAATGGATACATGAACAACTTGTAATTATAAAGAGAATATTTTTGACTCAAGTACCATTGATCGTTAAAATGACCGTTATTAACTTAAATAATTACATAGTGTTAATGACAGGGTAATAAGTGATATAAAAAGAATAATGAACATGAAAAAGGTTCTTAAGAAATTAGAAATTAACTCAAGTTTATTATTCAGGACATTAAAGAACGATCGAGTCAAGTCGGACCTGAGGTAAGGGACTTCGTCTCAATATCCTTTCATTGAGGAATATTTTGTTTTATACACAACTTTCATTTATATGGTGTATAAACCCCATTGAAATTTAATTTTATTGAAAAATAATATTTTTATACGAAGCATTTTACTAAACGACAATAAGGAATGTTTCTTTTAACGTACGCGGTGACAACGACCATTTCTGCCGCTGCGAGTATTATTTGGTCTTTGGCTTCCTCAACAAGCCGTAATGTTTTTTAAAATGAAATAAATACCATATACTCTTTTATGTATTTTGGTATTTAAAATGGTTTTTATAATAGATTTTTTATGTCAATATATTTAAGTGATATATTGGGATCAAAGTGTGGAAATGTTTTCTTTCCATTTTATTTGTTTTATGTCTTATGATTTTATAATGGTACTTGGACATTTGATGGGTGGTTACATGATAAACCATATGACGGGTGGTTTCATGAATACCGGGATGGGTGGTTACGTTATAACATCCAATGCATTGGGAATGGAAGTTAGTCGTGTGGCTATTCCATTAAGTGACATGTGTGGATGTCGACCGTATGGTTATTCCATTTAAGTATGTTTATGTCCCAAGTTACCTTTATATGTTTTGTGATCTTTATATGGGTTTTATAGTAATCTATTGGTTACAAAAGGGTATGTAATGATCTTTTATTCAGTGAAGAGTTTTTACTAATCATAAAGGTGAAAATTATTACTTTGATAAAGTATACATGGTTTACTTGTTGTTTTGATAAACTAACAGTTTTCATTCTTTGTGTATCCCTTACTGAGCTTTTTACGCTCACCCCAAGTTTTTTGAAATGTTTTTCACGGGACTTAATGTGCAACAGGGTCAAGGATGTGATCAAGGTAAAGTCATGCTATATAAATCATGGAACTAGACATATTTATTTTTAAGAGTTTTTATTCTATGGAAACTTAGTAGAAGTGTCTACATTGTGTTCTTTTGAGATGTAATAGTTATGTCCTAATTCTCTAAAACTCAAACATGAAAAGATCCTCTATGTGAATTATTCATTTAATTAAATATTAAGTAAGGTTTAAGGTCGGGGCCTTATAAACCCATTCAATATAATTAATTAAAATTGATGATTATTTCAAAAAGTGATATTTTCTACTCTTATAGTAGAATACAATTTAAATTATTTCAAAGATACACTCATACTTTGAATTTATACATTATCATATTCAATTATAATCTCCCTACAACCCACTTCCATTAATATCAGACAATGTCCATTCATATTTAAGCAAATCCCTTCCATTTGAAGTGTACTTACATGGAACAATAAAATCGATAACATTAGTATTGTCTCCATCTTATGGTTTTCTTATTAATATCACACATAAAAATATCTTATCACAATAATAATTTGATGGATTTAGTCTCAATATTAAATTTATATTTATATTATGGGTACAACACATATTTATTCTTGTTTATCCACTTATAATCATATAGTAACAACATTTGTGTGTGTGCAGGGCTACCACCTCAACAATGAATCATATTTTCCTTTAATTGTTTCATTATTTATCTAAAAATCATAAAATATAGTCCACAGGAATAAAAAATAATTAAAATATCATTTTTTACATTTTCATAATGTTATTATTTCAAATGAGTCTTTTATTTAACCATACCCACCAATCAAGTTAATGTGGATTCAAATTCAGTTCTATTTAACAACTTATATGAAAAATGATAAAAAAATTATATTAATTGTAACTATGGTAACATGAAAATAACTAATGTTAATATATATTAATAAAATAATTATATGTATAAGGTTTTGTAAATATTTAATTAACTTGTTAACATACTTTTAATGTAACATTTTCAGATATATAAATTACCTAAATAATCCATTTTCAATTCATGTTTTGTATAACATATAAAAAACAAATATGGAATAAAATAAGATCATTTTTAGTAAATATAATCTATATATTACCAAATTATAAATGAAATTTTAATATGTAACATGGTACCATATTATGGGTAAGGATATCAAAATTATTAAACATACATAAAACTGTAAATGTTATTAACACCTGATGGTCATAATATACTCTTACTAATTCATATATTAATGATAATGAATAATAATAGAAATTATATAAGGGTTATATTTATGATTAAGGTTATTAAATAATATATTATGTTTGTTAATTTTGTTTGATATAAGGTTATAGTGTGGCCAATTAATAAAGAAAACAAGTTATGGTTTTTTCACAACTCATTTTCCATTTTTTAGTTATAATTTTTATTATTGAAATGAATTAATCTATCTTGAATTATTTTACAAAATTATTTCAAAACAATTCCAACCTATTTATTTCTCTGGATTTAAAATTTTTTCCCTAAAATTTTTATAATGGATTGTTACTTAAATGTTTATAATATTTGTAATTGTTTCTTTTTCTCAAATTTGAATCCCGTGAGATGTTTTTAAGCTATACGCCTTATTAAATTTTCAATGGTGGAAATAATTCAATATTTTATATTTTTTTTTATCATTTTATATTCATAATATTAATTATTTTATTTAAATTTATATCTCTCATTGGGTTTTTATTCAAATGGTACATAGATTATAAGTACATTCCCTCAAAACATCCTTCTTTGACACAAAATTTCTTTTATGCACATAATTAATTTTTAATGGTTGACATATGATCATTTGGATATTTAGTGTCATTTATTATTCTGATTAATTTTATTTTAACGTCAAATTATATATCACTTTTTTACATGGGTTTTATTAATGAGTTTCTTAAGTCCGAAGTGTATTTTATCTCAACATCCCTCTATTGATTCATTATTATTATTATTATAAACCAATTTATTATTTATCTAGTGTATATGCATCAGAATAATTTTATTTGAAATAATACATGATTTAAGGTATGGTATTTATAGAACCATATGATTTTAAATCAACCAATTACATTTTATATAAAAATTACAAATGTTGTATGGGGTTTTTGGGACTAAATTCTCGTACATGGGATATAATAACCCATTTATTATTATTATAATTAAAATTTTATCTATTCAAACGTATTATTATTTTAAAATTTTTTTAGACCTTAATCTCAATAGAAATCATGTTCTAGAAGAAATTCATCTTCCTATATGATTTTATTTTTATTTTCACGGAATTTCTGTTAAGAATAATTAATATTACATCTAATAGATTTATACTTTATGTCTATATTTATAGATACCACAAATGTTTACATTTCCCATACAGAAACTAAAATTTGTTTTTATTATCTAATGGCCTTTTTATTTCATGTGATTCATTTTAATGAAAAATTTCTCAAAATTTTATCAATGATGTGTGTTTTCAAACAAATGAAATTTTAAAATGTTCAATTGAATTTTCCATCTATTCAATATAAATATCTTTTTCAGACAATATATTTTTTTTGGTAAATGTTGTGAATTTTTAATGTTCTATTTTAAATTATATTTATTTTGAAATAAAAATTCATTCAAATAATTTTCACTTCACTTTTTGTTAAAAAAAAATTCTTTTTCAAATTTTTATTATCAAAGTTGTTCATAACGGGGAGAAAAGTGGAAGCTAGTGGCAAGAGGATATAATATTTTTTATCACAAAATTAAAAAAACATCATCATATATGGAATTACATTTCCTGATAGTGGTTTAAAGATCTGATGACAATTTACAAAATCTAATAATTAAATGAATACTTACCTTATTTGATTCGTTGTTACATTATACTATAAACTTTCACTAGTAATCGTAGCTTGAAGGATTTTTGATCAATCCTTTATAGATCATTCATGAAAACATTAATAATATACATATATTCCAATAATTTAATTTATAATTCTAGCAAGGAGTTCTAATGAGTCATTTTATGATGAGTTGATCACAAAGATATTGTGCCTTCAATCTGCAAAGGTGTTCTTCAGAAAATTTCATAGATAAAGCCTTTATAACTCTAGGATATATTAGAAGAGATATGATCTCATATCGGATTGATTTTATATCCCTAAAATTATTCTGTCTTTACTTTATATAATGGTATGCTCGAATAACTGGAATGGGTTCCCAGACCATCATATATTCAACACCCACTAAATAAAAAAAACGAAACATTATAAAAAACTAAATATGAGATAAATGTCATTTATTTTGTATCCCATAGTTATTATATATAATATATATATTATGTTATTAACATGAGTCATTAACATTACTTGAAAACCGTGATAAAATTAAATGAACCTCAATTATGTTGATAAATTTTTTCACATAATATATTTCTACATATTTAATTATTACCTTGAATATACTTTTAATAAATAACTTTATCCCAATTATTATATACCTAAATGAGATTTAATTTATTTATTTGTTGTTTATTGTTGAATCATTTACAACTCATGGCCCCCTTTATAGGTCCCACCATTTTCTATACACATGTTCACTATAATAGGATGGACTCTTGAATATGCTATTTTGTTTGGACCTCTATGAACTTTTCTATATAGTAGTGAATACTATTCATAGATCTAGAGTGGATTCTAGTAACTAATATTGTCCCCTAAGGATATAAGGAAAAATATTAAAAATGAAAATTTTTCCGAAAAACACACATGGTGTAATATAATCTCTTTGTCTCATGATATCACATATAGAAAGATGAACCCTTCACTTATCATCATATATTTATTTATTATTTACTGAAATATCCTGATATATATACCTTCTAATTCCTTGGAAAAATATTTATGAAGGTACTAATATTCAGATTAACTATGCCTAGGAAATGATATCCTCAACGTGGAAGAAAAAAAAATTCTATCTTAATCATCCAACCAATATCATACTGCCAATAACATACCCAAATAAATCATCCTAAACAAAAAATAAATTTCACAGTTTTTCCCTTTCACTAATTTATGAGATAAAATGGTACACACAAATAATGATCACAATTCACGAGAACAATAAACATGTTCACATAAAAGAACAAGTAACGACACCTGAATCATTTGGTGTTCCTATTCATGGTTTGGTCCTCATGATATCATCTAAAAATAATCCCTAAATTAAAGATTCATGAGATGCAGTCTTAAGGTTCATCACCTCCCAAAAAAAATACCCATACCTTAACTGTTTCTAGTACGAATGATTTATCTATATTATAAGACATATATTTTAGATTAATGTCATAGAATCTCATGGTTTTCATTCTATCATGGGAAATGGTATAACCTTTTCATATGACAAATAATTTATATAAATAACTATATAAATAGTTACTAAATAAATATCAACATTATTAGGATACATGTAAATTTGGCACAACTCATTGTATACATGATATGGTAATCTAAAATTATAGATAATGGTGGTATTATGACACTACCAATTGTATGAGATCCTAAAATCCCAACCATCCTAGATATCTCTGACATGATTATATCATGTATCTGTTGAGTTATGGATTTAGTCATTGGTTGACCACATCTCCATTACATTTTCATTCTACTAACTATGTCCTTAACTATATTTAATAAGACACCACAAGAGATGTAATCCCCGAGTATATCCCATTTTCCATTATTAAAAATTATCATATTGGCCCGTACTGGTATTAGAATTATCATAATGATAAAATGTTACATACTATGTCTAATTTCAAGAACTGTAAAAAATATTTACACAGTTAACACTGCCTCTTTTGCTACCTTAGAAGCTGCAATGATCTTAGTATTTGTTGTAATGGATAATATTGGATTGAACAAGATTGTCTTTCTTATTATAATATCCTAAATATGATACTAGATCATATTAACATATAAGAATACTATTATATGGCTCCTTGTATAGATTACCATGTCTACTCAACACACCATATACATATCCTATGTAAATCATTAAATACCCTTAGACAATTATAACTACTTCCCTTACAGTTCTCCTAGATACTACATCTATTTTTCAAAAAAATAATATTTCTTAAAAATATCATGGAATATGTTATTGATCCATCAATGAATATTATAGAATTCAACTATCCACATTAATTCCCTCCTTTACCATATACATGTTTTACATGATAGATTTATTCCATGTAACATTGGTATACAATTTTTCTAGAATTGTTAGAACTTGTAATTTTAAATACCTAGTAAGTATATGTATGATTGAATAGGAATAAGTATACATCTGATATACCTCAATATATCTTCTTCCCTAGAATATTGTATTCCAATTATGTTAATCTTGAGAGTATGGAATTCATTGTGGTCGTAGATAATGGTACGACTAATATCTATTTTCCATATGTTTTTAAAAATAATTACAATGGAAAACAATATATCTATCACTAAAATATTGTCTAAATATGGAAGAAATTAATTAAAATTATTATTATACGATCATGTTTATTAATTTAATCCTAAATTATATTTCAATAACATTAACCCCTTAATGATATTCTATAGTTTCAAATACCCTTTATGGTTGCATCATAGTGAAACCTTCCACAATTTGTGGTAATGAAACCCAAATCTAAAATAATGATCATAAAATTTTTCCATGATGTGTGAAATTTCAATTGATTTAATCATAATGATCCTATATAAATAGTAGATTCTTATTGTTAAAACACTTATACTTATAATCTAACATGAATATCCATTGCAACATTAAAAAAAATAATCCATTGCACATTATTATATGGAATCCATTATTAAAATTTAATTTAATTTATAAATATTATATGGTTTCCATATAATACACACAATATATACAATTTTTAATGAATAATGTATCACATAATGTGGACGATGATTGTGTAGCGATTCACTATTCATTTTCACCCTTATATCATATGTTAATATGGTTTTGAATAGTAAATTCACATTATTATAACAAAATTCACATCATGTTTGATTCAATAAATTAACTTTTATCACTATTAAAATGGAAATTTTCATATTATTTTATATTTTCAATGTTACTATAGGTGTTTTAGAGTTCTTCGGATGAAGTTGGAGAAAAATGGGGAAAACATTACATGATTTTTAGAACCCCATTGGACTCAACCGCCCACTGCTACTAATATATGCATCCAATTGGGATGATATTTTTCGGAATGATATAAATTTAGTGGGATAAAAATTTACGAAGGAATCAAATCCTAATTCTTCAATATAATGGCCTAACCAAACTGATCTATCAAAGCCACTAAATCTACAAGATTTCAAATCATGTGTTATGTATTTCATTTATATCTAAGGCTATAGATGTCCAAATGATTCCTAATTTTTGTGGAGATATTCAATATGTGGTTATTAGAAGGTTTATCATTCTACAATGTGATATAAGTCCTTTTATTTTTCAAAAACCATCAGCCAAGTGATTTTACAACGTATATGTTCTCAAAACCACCTTCCACTATTCCCTTTAAATTAGAACCTTCATCAACTAATTTTTATGTTCTACCAAGAGAAAAATATATGGTATTTTAGAGTCCAAAATGTGACCTCTTATCATCCAAAATGTTCTATAATCCCCTATTCTTATAGAGTGATTAAGGATGAAGGAGAAAATGTTCAACCCGAGCCTCCTCATCCCCTTGATGACGAGCTAAATTATGGATAGTCATTTTGAGAAACATAGTGACCCAAAAATAGAATTAATATACATATAATCACTTCAAAGAAATTATTTATACATTACACAAAAACATCATTGTATATCATTTTAGTTTAGTGCCTTTGGAAACTGGGAAAACATTCTTCCAATTTGGCGAAAGATCTTCAATAGCTACAATAAATACATTCCCCTTTATACCACCAACTAAACAATTATTTTTAACCATGGGAAAATAAAAAATTAGAAAATGGGTGATCCCAGATGCTCAGAAAGGGTAAAAAATATAGACATATGATCATAATCATTAGCATAATGGTATGATAACATGATCATAAAAATAGACGATTATACCATGCATATCAATGATAATAAAAATGAATCCTGGAATACATATTGGTAGTTAATAAAATTTGAATTGTAATGAAATAAAAAACATGATACATTCAAGAATAACATAGGAATTAAACTTTCATTTCTGTTAGAAATACAGTAATATAATAATTATTTCCATAAAAGTCAAGGCATCATTTCCCAGACCATATTAGTTGTATGGGTTCACATCACATACCATAGTAATCATGATTAACTCCCATAAACATAATATTAGTCATGATTCACTCCCATAAAAATAATTTGAATTCATGGTTCACTACTAAGACTATCATAGAAGAGAAGTTCATTCATGTCTATCTTGTGAGATATTAATCTTTACCAAATGCATCAGAGGGAGATAAAGTTTCCACCCATCTCTTAATAAAATCATACATACATGTGTCACAATATCATAATAAATCACTTCATAACCCATGAAATGAAATTGGAATCATAAAAATTTAATCAGATAATAACCTTTGGAAAAGACACCACTTTCCTGATCATTTCATCAAAATCATCACCAATGAAAAAAGTGGGTTTCTTAAAAATGATTCCATCAAAATATAATCCATTAGAAGAAAATATATTAATGGAATTCTGGATATATAATTAAGTATGTCATCGTATATGAGGATGGATTTCTAAAGATCACTTAGAACATTAAATTTCCTTAAAATGACTTCATAATACATGAAACACTATCAAAAAACATTTCTTTGAAAATAAACTTGAAAATCTGTGAGGAGATATTGAAAACATTGGAAAACCATTTTTACCTTGAGATCATATGAATAAAGCATTGGAAAAAAATTTAAAAAAATTTACATAAGAAAAATATATTTTAAAACATATAAATGAATCCTTTAAAAACACTTTAAAACCTAAAACATTTCTTTAAAATCCTTTTCATTGAAAATGAGATTAATAGATATTTTAAAAAATTCATTGAGGATATTAATATTTAAACATAACACTTTGAAAAATTTGAATAATAATCAAAATAATATTTCATGAAGCATATAATGTCACTAAAATAATTACATTACTAATATAACATATCAAATGGCATTATATAAACCTCGTAAAAGAACATAAGTGCAAAACAAAACATGGGTATCAAAGGGGGAAAATCAAGGAAAAACTACCTTACTCCATAGGTGTCTTTTGAACCATAAAACCACATGTAATAGAGATCATCAAATGGAAAAGTAAATACACATAAATTAAATATTAAAATTCCCTGAATTCATTCATGTGTTTTATATAAACCACAAAAAATAAATAGGTGCTGAATAAGGCATGTATCTCAAGGAAATGAAAATTAAGATGAAATTCCCTTATAACATTATAATATGTAGAATAGTATACCCCATTAAAGAAATAAAATTATATAAATTTGAAAAATACCATAATCTTATGTGTAAGACTCATAAAATACAATCATGTTAATTTAATACAACTTATAAAAAGAACAAGTAGTGTTTCATGCTTATGACTCACAGAAGTAAAGGTGAGGCAAAATTGTATTACCACCAGTCTGATTCCCTCTGTACGTGTCCAAAAATCATGTATAATGTTCTAAAAATATTTCTAACTTATTTTATAATTATATTATGATTAATGATATTATATAGGATTCATTTATGTCATTATATTACCCGTTTATTAACAATTCTATTTTAAAGAAACGTTAGGGGTAACAAGGACCTTGTTAATCATACATGATTTTATATGGTATTCTTGATTATCATACATAGATATTTTCATACAAATTAAAATAATATAAAACATGATATAAATATCTTACATTTTTACTATATAAGTTTTTATAATAATCATTAATGTGAAATGAAATTCTCCTTTCATAGAGATGGTAGGTCATAGGTACTTATGAATGTTGTTTTCATTTTCTTGTCAGGTTAAAAGAAAATAAATAATATGATTTATTGTTTTTAAATAATAATTTTAATTTCATATATAATATATATATTCATAAAATTCAACCTTATTACAAACCATGTGATATATAATTGAATAAAGAGTTACATCGCATTGTGGAGATGGTAAGTCATACGTACGCACGAGCAACAGTATCATTTTACAAAAATATATATTTGGTAAAAATTATAAATTGTATTATTATTAAATAAGTATAATAATATTATAAATATAATATATAATCATTAAACTCATCATAATTAACTTTCATAAAATATGGTGATGAAAAAAAGTTCACCCCACTGTGTGGGGTTGGTATGTGCTACTAACACATGAATATTGATATTATTATTCATAGGATCGATAAAATGAGGGTTATGGTTATCCCATAATCATAATAACATATAATTCTATATAAGAAACTATATTTATTATTTTATTATAGAAAAAACTTAAAAATAGTATGTAAAAGAAGAAAATAAATTGAATTTTGTTGTTAAATCAATTACCTCTTCTGTGGTGGACAAGCATTGGATCGCCTCTTAACAATAGAAGGGATGGTCTTTTTGAATTACCAGGACCTCTATAACATACCTAAGAATTATTATAATATAATTGGGTATATGGGGGTTGATATAAATGTCACAAGGTGGGGATAATAAATGACAGATGATGTGATCTTTCATAAAAGAGGGGAGGGGTACACTAGATAATTTTTAAAATATTAAATAAATAAATATATATATTTTAATATAGATCCAAAGTGAGTTATATTGAATCTAATATGTGTATAGTTCAAGAATATCTCCAATAATGATTTTTAAATTTTTTTAGGAAACATTATTAACTTTAACATTTGGCTTTAAGAATTAGTTAAAATGTTCAACTCTTACCACAGAAACATTGTTTTTTTACTCTTTGTTGTTAACTTAGTCATTATAAAATAAAAAAATAACACCAATTGGATAATTTATGAAATATTTAACATTATTATATATGTTTTTAAAAATTATATATTTTTATGGATTTTATATCATTTAATAAATTTTTTTTAAAGTATCATTTTTGTCAATTTTGATACAATTTATATTTACTTTTTCCGAATATCATAACAACATGATAACAACATACTTACACTTACAATATGTCTATAACATTTATAATTTATCAATGATATTATTTTTTTCTCTAATTATGTAAAATTCCACCTATTTTAAAATTTTAGTATCATTTACATGATATTTCCATTAATTAAACAATTAATACATCATTATTGTACAAGACTTTAATTAAATTATTTGTTCTATAAAAATTTAAAAAGAATAATCATGAAGATAAATTTATTTTCATTCATATGTATAATTATTTTATAATTTATCTTATGTATTACATTATATTAAAAATGAATTCGTTTTTAAAATTATGAGTATGGAATTTTTACCTTGTATGTTAATAAAATATAATAAATATCTTATTATTACACAAGTGAAATAAAATATAATAATTTCTACCTAAGGATTATTTTGGTTGAAGCCCACTCATCCAATTAAATGATGATAAGTGTTTGGGTAGCTTTATAATATGATAATAATATTTTGAACTTTAAATAGTGGTTTTACCATTTACAATGGAAAATAAAAATAAAAGTTTTGTAAAGTAAATTTTACAAAAAATTTAATTAATTTAAATTAGAATGTAAATATCATTTTTTTGTCAACCATTTATTTCTGAATTTCAATATTTAGTTCAAAAAATGTGAAAAAAATTATGTTTAATGCTAGTCGCACTAATGTGGCAAGAAGGCCGGTAAAATGAACGTTCAAATGATCAGTATGTTTTGAAATATAATTTTAATATAAAAAATTACAATGACCTAAAATGGATTAACAAATTTATATTTGATATATTTTTACTTTAAAAAAAATTAAATATATAATTATTAATTAAACCAAAGACACATTTTCTAACTACGATTCAATATTTTTCACTATTCATCAAAAAATAAAACATCATAGAAAAATACTAAAAATTCAACCGAAGTAAATTTTTACATTTTGAGTTAATTTTTTTTACATTATCAAATTAATTATATATGAGTGTCTAAAATTAATTTTATTTTCATTCAAAAAAGGAAATAAAATTAGTTCAATCAAGAAAATAATATTACAGACCATATAAAGGCCATACCAGATATTATAAAATTTATTTTCAATCTGTTTTATTTAGGTGAAAACATTAAAAAAATTATTACTATTAAAATTACATTGTTTAATTGATACATTACAACTATATAATTTAAATAATTTTAATATTAAAGTGTTGCGTTGCAGAAACTCAGTGTTTCCTGTAACATAAGCCATGTTGGTGTTGCTTGTAGTGAATGCATCCCATGGTGTTGCGTATAACATAATTCAAACATTGTGATTTTATATAATAAAAAAAATCTATATTCAGTGTTTTGTGAAGTATAAATATGAAAATATTAAATTAATTGAAAAAAATAAATTCACAAAATCATAGTGTATTTCATATTCCCCCTTTAAAATGAATTTCACCCTCTAAATTCTTCATGGTTATAAAACGATTAAATATTGAATGATACATTTATAGAAAATGAAACATAAAAAATGAATACGAATACTTCCATTTAAAAAGGAATTTTAGAAACAATACGTTTACCCAAAGTAACTCATAACTTTCATCCCGCATAGGAGAAGAGAGGTGTCAAGTGAAAACATTGACAGAGAAGGGTAATATAAATATCAATTTCTAATGGAGAGTTATAGATACCATGGTCATGATAAAGACAAAAAAACCTATAGTATGAGGATACATGAAATAGGCCATTGATATCATCAATAATAATGATAACGAGAAATCCTTTTATATCATGACTCTTTTCCTAATATTGAAGTATTTTCAAAGAAGATATAATTACTTGATATCATCATAACATAACCTCTTTGTGATTTAATGATAAATTTAAACTTCATATCATATTCTAAAAAAGCAAATTGAATTTTTCATTCTTGTAGCATTAGTAGATCACAAAAATAATGATACATAATTCTATTTATCTTAAAAAAAATTAAAACAAATTATAAAATATGTACAAATAATCCAATGATGAGATTATACTTTAATCTCACAATAATAAATTTTATTTAACATAAACATTAAAAAATTGATAATCCTATAATATTTATAAATAAAGAAACTCCAAAACATTATAAATTGGTGCAATAAATCGGATTAACATTTATATACCATATATCATAAGGAAGATCAAGGTTCTCACATTCCAATCATGTGAATACCTTAATATTATACTCTATTGAAACATAAAAATATCCCAAATTAACATGCATACATATTAATAAAAAGAAATATTTATTTATTCCAGTGTTTATTGGATATTTTACTAATGTATCCAAGGTATATAAACTTCTACCATGATAGCATAATCCACTATTCAATAAATCCTTAATCAATTCCAAGGAAATCATTTCCATCCAATTTAATTATTTATATCCAATACGTTTTTATCTGAATAACGTTATCTCATCATCATGCACATATTAAGGCTTATCCTTACCTTATTCATGTTTTTTCTAAAAATTTCACATTATTTCCTCAATTTCATTTCATGGTTTCTGATACCATTCATCATATGATCTTAAATAATTATGAAAAAAAATAAGTGATCCATTCATTAGATATTCCCTTATTCTATAAAACAATAAGTTAAATTCTACAACATTATACTTGAATACCATTACATAAACACTGCAATAATAAAAAATTATTCTTAAATCTTTTCCCATGATTCATTATCATATTCATTCCTAAAATAGAAAAATATAAATCTTGTATTAAGGTTTATCAACCTCAATCTTACCATGATTATTATTTTTAAAATAAATAATAATTTAAGAAAATAACATAACATTAAAATGTCTCTTGTCATCTCTTTATCCTATATTGTATAACCAATACTCATACCACATTACAAATTCTCTTCATGATATTCAATATTAAGGCTTATAATACCCATGCTTTCCCCATCTGAAACATCCAATGTTAACTATGTATTATTTAGTTCTGGCTATTGAATAGAAAAAATAAGAAAAGTGTGATAAATACTTATCATAATGAAAAATATATAATTTTCAATAATTACTCATAGGATACATAAATCATGGAACCTACATTTAAATCTATTACAACTCACTCTTATTAATTAATAAATCCTTAGAAAAATATTTAAAAATATCACTATGGATATCACTATGTTTTTTATCCCATTTTCCAAATGTGAACTGACATTTTTCAGTAATACTAACTATATAGAACTTTTATTTTTATTCAAAGATATTACACTACTTTTTTAGAATAATTAATACATTACACAAACACACACAAACCCAAATACCATATTAGTTTAGTGCCCATGGAAACATATATCACAATATACTAATTTGGTGAAAGATCATATACATATCCCATAAAAATATTCCCCATTAGTACCAAAAAACCATTCTTTAAAGCCTAGGGAAAAGAATACAATATAAAATTGGGGAGATCTGATGCTCATTCAGCAAAAATAATGGAGACATGTTAACATAATCATGAGCATAAGGGTATGAGAGCATGATCATGAAAATATAATATCATACCCAACATATCAAAGATCCTAAACATGAATCCTGGAATAATTATTGGTATTTCATAAACTATGATTCATAATTAAATAAAGAACGTCTTCCATAGATGCGTGACATATGAATAAAACATGGATTTTTGGCTGACACCTAAGTATATAATAAAGATTTTTATAGTAGTCAAGGCAGCACTGCCAAGGACTTCTTTTTAGAATGGGTTCACATCCCATACCATCTTGGTTGTCAGGGTTCACTCTGATAACAATCAAAGTAATCATGGTTCACTCACATAACCATAATTGGTATTCAAGGCTTACTCCCAAGGCCATCATAGCAGAAAAGGTCCTTTTTTCTTATCTCATGATAAATCAATCTTTTCCCAATGCATCAGAGGGAGATATAGGTCCCACCCATCTCATAATAAAATCATATATACATATTCCAAAATATTAAAAAATTAATATCACAACCCATGAAATGAAATAGGAATCATAAACATGTAATTATGTCATAACCTATGGAAAATATATAAATTTTATAATCATTTCCTCAAAATCATATCCCATGAAAAGAAGTTGGTTTCTTAAACATCATTCCATCATAGGAATTATATTTAGAGAGACAATATGAATGGAATTATTGAACTATAAAATTTTATGTCATCATAGATGGGTACTGATTTTTAAATACAACTTGTAACATGTAATTTCTATAAAATCAATTTTTAAAACAAAAAACACTTTCAACCACATTTTCATTGAAAATAAACATGAAAACATGTAATGAATCATATGGAAATACTATTATATAGCTCAATATAAGATGATTATAGTAATAAATTCTCTATATAAATGATTTCTAGATAGCTTTAGGTTAAATTATTAAATATATATTTTGGTATTATCCCTTAATTTTTCCTTTTATCTCTTACCTTAACAACATATATTTTTACTTTTTAGGATTGATATAATTACTATAAAATGTAAAACGATCCCCAAGTGAATAATTTATCGCATATTTGACTTTATTATAGTTATTTATCATAATTATATATTTATATGAATTTAATATCATTTAATAAAATATTATTTATTTTTAACAATCATTTATGACAATTTTGATATTATTCATTATTTTCGTTTATAAAACTATATTAACAGCATGATAAAATCAAACTACAAATAAAAAATATATATATAATGTATAATTTATATACAAATTTAGTTTTTTTCATTAATTATGTTAAATTATATTTATTTTAATAATTTTAATATGATTTACTTGATATTTCCATTAATTAAACAATTGTTGCATCATTATTATACAAGCCATTAATTAAATTATTTATTATATAAAAATTATAAATAAAATATCATAATTAACATATGTTTATTATATATAATTTGAATATTTTTTGTAGAATTTATCTAATTTATTACCCTATATTTTAAATTATTTTCTTATTAAAATTATGAGTATCACATTTTTAACTTATTATTAAATAAAATATAAAAAATATCTTAATCTTACTATGATGTCTTAAGAAGATTATAACATCAAACTCTATCTTAATTTGGTCAAAAAAAACCCATTCAATGAAATAAATAAATGAGTTATTTTAACATTATAATATAATAATATTATTTTTACCTTTAATTACTATATTAACCCTTAACCTCGATAAATAGAAATATAAATTTACATAATTTATTATTCCAAAAAAATTAATTTGAACACAATATACTATAAATATATTAATTATTTAAACTAAATATATATTTATTCTGATATTCAATTTAAAAAAGTGGCAATATTATGTTTAATGTTAATCCTGCAGCCATAGGAAAAAGGCAGGTAAAATGAACGTTTAAATTTTCAAAAAGTTATTATATAAACATTTAATATAAAATTGATTCCAATGACCTAAATTGGATTAATATATATTTAATTTATATATTTTGACATAAAAATAAATTTTATTGATATTAATTATTAAAATGAAAAATGCAGTTTTTAACTACGATGTATTATTTTTAATTATTATTCAATAAATGAAACCTCACAAAAAACTAAAAAATCATGCTACTTTAATTTTTATAATTTAAATTCCAAAATGATATTTATTTTATCAAATTAAATTTATATGAGTGTAAAAAATTAATTTTATTATTGTCCACAAAAGGTCATAAAAAGTAGTAACATTAATAAAATAGTTCATCAAAATATATAAATTCTTTACCAAAATTTTTAAAATTTATCGTCAATATGTTTTATTTACATGAAAACATTAAAAATTAGTCGTTACTATTAATATTACGATGTTTAGTTACTATGATATAACTATCTCATCTAAATAATTTTAATAGTAAATTATTGTTTTATAGAAACTTAATTTTTTTTCTAACACAATGCAAGTTAGTGTTTCGCATAATGAAAGCTTCCAATGGTGTAATTTATTACATCATACAAACATAGTGAATTTATATGATAAAAAAATCTATATTCAGTGTTTCATAATTATAAAATTTTTAATGATTAAATTAATTCTTAAAATATAAATTCACAAAATCTCATGGTGTTAAAATGTTATGTTTGAATAGTTTCATTTTTGGTTTATCTTAACATTCTTCTTCCTTAAATTCACTGTTTTTTAATCACACGAATCAATTTGTTTCTCAACATTGATTCGGTTGGGATATCACGTGGTAATGTTGGGCTGACCCGATTGGACTACACAGACATCCCTTTTCACATTTATATAAATGATGTTTCATTATTATTTGGTATCCATTTTTCTATTATCAAGGTCCAAAGGTCAAAAACAAAATTTTTGTTTCATGTTTTTCTTTATTTTACACCATTTTAAGAGGCAAAAGTATAATCATCTTCATTATAACCCTCAACCCAATAATTCCATTAAATGAAATGAAATTTTCAAAACAATTAACTATCCATGATGTGTGGGAAACATGAAATGAACTTCTTCTTTAATAATTATAAATCCACCACCATCCCTTTTCAACTATTATACTCATTAATTAGGTCATTTTATTTTTAAATTTTTTTCAAACCCCTCCCCCTTTTTGTAAATTTTATTAAAAATGCACTCTTTAAACCGTGAGAGGACATTGAGGGACAACCATGAGTATGACCTAAACTACAAATAAACATTAAAAACATAATAAATCTTTCCAATCATGACTATGAGTTCAAATTTCAGCATAATTTCTGAGGATTATCTTTGTTTTTTGTGTGAATTTTTCACGAAGAATTTTCAATTTTTTTGTTTCTTTACAACATTCCTTCTTTATATTTTTAGTTGATTTCTAAAATACTTCCTTTTTCATCCTTTTTCAGGATGTGATCTTCACCAGAGGAACTAATTACTTTGAATTAATAACTATATAGTATATTACTTAGTCAACAATATGAGTCACCAAAAGACCCGTTGAAGGGCGACACATAAGACATTGACACACTTCTTGATCCTTATTCTTCTTCTGAAACCAACAATAATAATGAAAAAACAGGCATTATATGGATGAAAATAACTGAATATTAAAACAATAAATATCACATTCTATAGATATCTAACCCACCTATATTCAAATGCAATAAGATCTATCTAATTTTGAACATAAATCTTGTTTTTTATTTATTAAAAAGATTCCATGGACTAGTGAGAGAAGATCCACAAAAGCATTTAAAATAATTTCATATTTAAATTTCTTCATTAAAAACAAATAATGTGAATGAAGAAAAAGTAAACCATAATGAATTTCCTTTATATTAAAAGAAACTACAATGAATTGGAAATAATATGTTATTTCAGCTATCAGAGGCTGCGCAGACATGAAAAACATTCAAATTTTGGGGTCATTTCTAGAGAGTATTACCTTACCAATGCTATAATGGATTTGTGTGTTTCTATAAATTTGAATACACACTCCATTTTCTCTACAATGATGGTCAACTAACTTAAGACAACAATAATTATTGTTCAACAAGCCAACTAGAGTACAACATGCCCCGTTTGTGTGTTAGAGGATGTTCTTGTGGCAATGAATATTTTTTTCATAACAATTTTTATGTTCTTCAAATGGAAGATGATAAGATGATTAGAAATTAAATGATTATATTTAAGAGGAATTTATTGAAAAACAGTAATACCATAATTAGTATCTATAATGGTACATTATATTGGGATTTTGGTGGTGACATAGTCCACTTCCACATTCTTGATGTCAGGAATCGCCCCATAGAAGAACATTCCTCACTTTTAGTTAATTATATTGACGAATCATGTCCCTAGAAAAAATTTATTTTATTTCCCCTAAACCCCTTTATAGTTTTCTTAATACATAGACATGATAGGTAATGAATCATGAATACAATGTTGTTGTGGTCTAGAAAAATGGAATTTATGTTGGATAATTTATAATATCCTGAAAATAGAGGATCCCATGACCACAAATGATATATATATGATTTTAAAAGAACATTCATTTTTGACGAGTTTACCAATTAGAAATTAGGTGATATTCGAGACCTCCAACCATCAAAATCACTCCCAAAATTCCAAAATTCCTTAAATTTTAACATAATCCACTTTATAAAAATTTACAATATTAATATATTGAGAATGGAAACAAGATGAAAATCATAATTTCTTGTTCACTCCCTTTAGAGCATCAATTGCACCTTCTAGGCCTTTTAAGAGAGTATATGTAGGCATTGGGATGGATACTTTCCTATATTCTTAGTATTAGCCCCTCAATTTTCAAACATCACATATTCATAAATGAGGAGGATAAAATTTTGAGGCAGCAAAAACATCGACTAAACCCAAACCTCCTAGATGTTGAAAAATAAAAGGTTAAAAAATTAATTGATATTGGACTCATTTAACCTGTCTTAGAAAACAAATGGTTCAATATTGTAATGAACTGAATCTGGAGCCCCTCCACTAGTGCCCCGTAACCGGTTCACCACATGACCTCAAGCGCATTTCCCCTAATGCCAGATGCTGCTGACTAGCAGCGAGGGCCTTTGTATGTTATTGGGGAAACTATACCCTCCTTTGGTAAGGTATACAAGGTAAGGAAAACAATAGTCTAGAAGAACCAGTAACAACATAAATAATTGTAACCAAATAACGGAAGAATAAATACTTATCAATGATGATAATGATGCAGAAAGTACAAGCAACCCCCTGAGAGACACACACAGTCTCACCCCTCTAGTTCAGCTAAATAATAGAATCCCTCAAGAAGAACTCACTGTCAATTCCCCCTATAGTCTCGTTTCGTACTAAAGGCTCTCTGGGGAAGCACTCAATGTCAATTCCACTTGTTTCATGTATCGAGGAACTACAGACTCATTGAGGAAGTACTCTATGTCAATTCCCCCTATGGTATAGAAACGTAAATTAAAGACACTTTGTAGAACCCCTTACATCCATTCCCCCTTTGGTCCATACACTAGGCTCTCTCATCCCTGTGTAATATAAACATGAATAATGCGTGTTTATCTCCCATATAATCCCCAACAAATACATGGCTATCATTCTAAGGATCAACAGAAAAACAACACAACAGTTCCACTATCCTACAATTAGGCATGGAAACTGGCATAACGCCTAACAGTCAAAACAAGTATGCCAGACATCCAGAGTACAGAAAAAAATACTCTATTCACAAAGGTAAACATCTACTATAGCAATCATGCAATCATCCGATCAATCAAGGTAAAAACAAGAAAACACACAGTTATCGTTCAAGGGAATTTGTGAAATTGCACAATATATTCAAAGACATTCTACAGAAAGGCACAAACCACCTACCTCGATCCTAGGAGATCAATATACGTGAACTAAGATAACAAATTCTCCTTAGAACGTCGTAGATATGAGTAAATGTCTGAAACACATAAACCACGATAACATGAGAAAGAGGAGTAATTGGAAAACAAGGCTCAAGAAAAAGGGAGAACTCACCACTGTGATTCCAACGCAATCAATGGTGCTCTAATTCTAGAACAGACAGATAGGCGGGGGATTGATGAAGAATCGCAGATCCTCGTTGCTCTCGGACAAATGGGACCTAGTAGAAGACCTTTCTATGCCTCAGGCATGACCCCGGTCTATTTAATGAAAAAAAAAGTAAGTAAAAGGAGTGTAATTTTAGAGTACACAGCGTGCACTAGGTTTTTCTGTACTCTACCAAAAATGGCCTCAACATCATCCCTACACAACGTGTGTGTGGCCCAGACATGGTCAGCATATGGATTTGAGCGGGAAAAGAGTACACGACGTGTACTCATAAAGTACACGGTGTGTACTTTGAAAATTTCCAGAAACTCCATTTTTCTCAAAAATAATAAAAAAAGGAAAGGCGTACCTGAAACGATGATCCAGGTTCTTACAAACTTCCACCCTTAAAGAAATTTATCCCCAAATTTCCCAAGCGAAGCGTAGAAGAAGAATCCCTGAACAACTCCAGCCACTGCGATTGTACATCGGCCTCCCTCTCCTAGGTCTCGTCCTGTACTCGCCCACGAAGCCATAACACCAATACAAGAGGGGCATACCACCAACATAGAACCTTCGTACTGCGATTGAAAATCTGGATGGGATGCTCCTCAAATGATGCATTCGCTTCAAGCTCAACCTCCTTGGGATGAAAGACATGAGATGGGTCAGAAAAGTAATGTCGGAGCTGATAGATGTGGAAGACATCATGCATGGCCCGATACCTCTAGGGTAGATACAGCCGATATGCGACCGACCCAACTCTCTCCAAAACCTCAAACAGCCCGACGTACTGCGGTGAAATCTTTCGCTACCTATGAATCCTCTTGTGTCCCAACCTCGGTGCAACATACAAGAAAACATGATCCCCGACCTTGAACTCCAGTGGTCGTCTCCACTGATCAGCATAAGACTTCTGCTGAGACTGTGCTGTAACCATCCTCTTCCGAATCAGATCTATCTGCTCTGAAGTCTCCTGAACAAGACGAGGTCCCAGCAAAGCTGCCTCTCCTACCTCCAGCCAGCATAAGGGTAATCAGCATGGCCTACCGTACAATGCCTCGTATGGTGCCATCTGAATGGTCTCCTGGAAACTGTTGTTGTAGGAAAAAATCCACAATATGGACATGCTTCTCCCAAGAACCTCCAAAGTCTAGGATGCAAGTTCAGATCATATCCTCAAGCACCTAGATCGTTCGCTCGGACTGGCCATCAGTCTGGGTATGGTATGTTTTAATAAAAAGTACTTGTGTACCCAAGGCCTTCTGAAGTCCCTACCAGAACCGATAGGTAAGGCACATGTACATTTCTGAAACAATAGCGTGTGGAACTCCATGCAGATGAACGATCTCTTCGATTTAAAGTCATCCCAGATCATCGACACTGAATTTCTCCTTGAACGGCAAGAAGTGAGCAACCTTCGTGAGCCTGTTGACGATAACCCAAACAACATCGTTCCCCCAAGGTGAGCTTGGAAACCCTATCATGAAGTCTATCGCATCATCTTTCCACTTCCACTCTTGAATTGGTAACTACTGTAAAAGTCATGCTGGTAACTGATCCTCTGCCTTCACCTAATGACTAGTAGAGAATCACATGAAAAAATCAGAAACAACCTTCTCCATACCTGGCCACCAGTACTGGCGATGAAGATCCTGATACATCTTGGTGATGCTATGATGGACTGCCCAAACCGAGGAATGAAAATCCCGCATCAGCTCCTCGCGTATGTCTTCTGGCACGCATACGCGTCCCAGGAAATGCAATATCTCATCCTCACCCATTGTCCATCCAAGAACAGGGTCCTCTCCTAAAACACAGTCCCGCAGTACCAAGCCATCTGAGTCTGATAGATGCCTCATCTTTACCCGATCATGTAGTGTAGAGGTAACAGCTACATATGATAGGAAGGTATATCCCTATCTGTAGTGCACCTCTAGATGCATCTCAGAAAACATAGCCATATGATGCCACTCACTTCTGGAATTTTGAACATCTTAATTTTGAGTTCTCCTGCGCAATGCATCTGCCACTGTGTTGCCCTTTCCCGGTGTATAAGAATGCTCAAAATCAAAAGATTTAAGATTCTCAACCCACCTGCACTACCTCAGATTCAAATCATTCTGAGTTAAGATATACTTGAGACTCTTGTGGTCGGTGAGGACCACAAAGTGCTCTCCCAGAAGATAATGTCTCCAACAGTGTAAGGTAGGAACAGAAGCCGCCAACTCCAGATCATGCGTTGGGTGGTTCCTCTCACGTGGCCTCAAATGTCGAGACCCATATGCAACGAATCCATCTCCCTGCATAAGCACAGTGCATAGTCCGATACCTAAAGCATAAGAATAGGCAGTATAGCTATTCCCTAGCTCTGGAAAGAATAGTATTAGTTCCAACATGAATCTTACCTTCAGCTCCAGAAAGGCTGACATACAATAATCTGAACATAAGAACATCACCCCCTTCTTGGCCATACCAGTCAATGGATCTGTTAGGCATGAGAAGTCCTGAATGAAGCATATGCAGTGTCCAACCAGTCCTAGGAAACTCTGTACCTCAAAAACATTCTTTGGCTGCTCCCAGGAGACTATAGCTCTCACATTCTCTGGGTCCACAGATACTCTTACCTCTGAGATGACGTGACCCATGAAGTGAATATGTTCCATAAAAAAGTGGCACTTCAAGAGTTTATCATAGAGCCGATGCTCTCTCAGTGTACATCGAACGATCTTAAGATGTGTGGCATGGTCGTGTCGAGTGTGAGAGTACACGAAGATATCATCCACGAAGACCATGAAGAAGGAGTCTAAGTAAGGATGGAACACTTGGTTCATCAGTGCAATGAAAAATGCAGGTGCGTTCGTGAGACAGAACGGCATGACTGTATACTCGTATAGAACATACCTACTCTTGAAGGCTGTCAGAGGTATATCTGATGGTCTAACGCACAACTGATGATAACCAGACCTCAAGTTGATCTTCGAGAACACCTGGCCTCCTTGAAGCTGGTCAAAGAGGACATAGATCCTCGACAAGGGATATCGGTTCTGGACCGTCAACTGGTTCAGCTTCCGATAATCCACACAAAGTCGAAGGCTACCATCTACCTTCTTCGCAAATAGGACATGGGAACCCCAAGGATAAGTACTGGGTTGGATGAAACCCTTTGCCTGCAACACCTCCATCTACTTCTTGAGCTCCTGCAACTCAGGTGTAGCCATCCTATACGGAGGAATGAACACCCGTACTGCTCCTGGAACAAGATCAATAGAAAAGTCTACCTCACTCTCTGGAGGAAAACCCAAAAATTCCTCTAGAAATACATCCCTGAAATGATCCACCACTGGAGGAATGTCCAACTGTGAAGTCCCATGATCATCCAGATAAAGAGTAAAAATCTGGGTTGTCACCCTTCCTAGCCCATGATGCTTGAGTCCACCTCGACTCGCCTGAACATCCCATTCACCTCTATGAAGAAAATATTCACCCTCTGGTGATACAAAACTCACTCTACGGCGATAAAATTCGACGACTTTCTGGAAGGGAACCAACTAGTCCATCCCGAGGATGACATCATAGCATGTCATCTCTAGGACATAGAGATCTCAAAAGAAATTATACCATGCAATATCGAGAGGGAACTCTCTACAATGGCGTACACTAGATGTCCTCGTCCACAATGGTGTGTCCATTGTCAACAAGTCGGCAGAAGAAAATACACAGAGCCCAAGGATCTCCACAATAGCAACAGAGACAAAGCTATGTGTAGCACCAGTATCGAAAAGAGCTGAAGATAGAACTGAGGCTACTAAAATTGTAACTCAAACTGTAGAAGGTCCGGGATCCTGCTCCTGATAGGTCTGCTCCACCATAATGGTTTGGCCTGCCCCACGCCCATGTGACCATGCGTGACCACTCTGAGATGAAACTCCCTCTTGGAACTGAAGGACCGGTGACTGAGTGCCACGACCTCAACCTCCAACATTGCCCGAATAGCCGGATGAAATCCAGTTCCCCGACTTGTGTGAAACCAGTCGTGCTGCTCCTGAACGAGTAGACATGGAAGAACCCCCGTCACCAGTAACTAGTGAGAAAACCTGGCAGAAACACTGAAGGTGACCCATCGTGTCGTAGGATCAGCACTCCACTGGGTCCCTCTGGAACTGAGGCCTCATATGCCCACTCCTACCGAACTGGTAGCATACAACCTGGCTTCCAGAAGATGTATCTCACCTCCTCGGGTCACCGCGCGAAGACTCCCTATGACGTTTCCTGCTATCAACTGGGGGAACACTAGTTTAGAAGCAGAACCACATGGGCTCGCAACTCCAAAGTCTCTCAAATTGTGCTCAGCAATCAGTGCCTTGATGAAGATGGAAGAGATAGAAGTCAACTGGAAGAGATTCACCTACAAACGGATCTCCCGTTTGAGACCATCCTCAAACATCTATGCCAAGAACATCCCATATCCATTCCGGAAGGGTGTGAAACTCTGAAGCTCAGTAAAACAAGAGGAATAATCCATAACAGATAGAGTACACTGCACTAGACTTATGAACACCAGGGCTCGATCATCCCTCAGAGTCTCTGGGTAGAAGTAGTTGTATAACACGTGCTGGAACTCCTCCCAAGCCATAACCAACTGATGAACCACCTATGATATCACATCCCACCACCTCTTGGAAGAGTATCAGAGCATATAGGTAGTGAGCTTGACCCGCCTCTCTGGAGGCATCTCCAGATGCTCGAAGATTGTCAGCATGGCTTCCAGCCATGACTGTGCAGCCCGTGGTCCTCCTGCCCCCAAGAAAGTAATAGGATGTTGCTGCTGGAAAACCTGCCTCAAGTCTTCCATAGTCATATTAGGAGGCGGTTCTCCCTGTAAGTTCTACATCATCCTCATAAACCTTCCCTGAACTGTGCATCAGCACCTGCAACTGGTATGATAGCTGGTGCTAAGGGTGGCCCGACTTGAGGATCGGCAGGAAGTCCCTGATCAGCCATATCTGGCGTCTGATCACTGCCTAACGACTGACGTACAATCGGAGGACGTATCAGAGGAATAGATTTGAAAGAACAAAAGCACACCTTAGATCAGAATTAACATAGACAGAGAACGCATGAGTATGAAACGGGAACATGGGAATGAAAACACCCAGATTTTCAAAACATGACTACATGGTGTGTATAAAAACTACACGGTGTGTCTTCTTAATCCACTAACATGGGCATGTACCCCTTCCCTACAGGTCCTATAACACCTCAAACTTCATGGCGTGTTTACCCCACACAACGTGTACTTGAAAATTATTCCCCTACCCGAGTCTCTTTACATGACAAACCCACACGACCCGACTTAACCCGAGACTACACGGCGTGTTCTTGAACAAACACGGTGTGTACTAGACAAGGCTTCAGTGGCCCATGTTGTGAAATACACAACCATCTACATGATGTGTTCCGAACAAACATGGCGTGTATAGGTGAAGGTGACATCGTCCCAAGTTGTTCGTGACACGGTCGGGTACCTGAACAAGACTACACGGTGTGTTCCGAAAACAACACGGCGTGTCTAAGAGAAGGTAACGCCTACCCGTGTTGTTCGTTACATGGTCAGGTACCTAGACATGACTACAAGGCGTGTTCCTTTACAACACGGCGTGTTCTACTCTAGA
This sequence comes from Viscum album, assembly GCA_963277665.1. NCBI lineage: Eukaryota > Viridiplantae > Streptophyta > Magnoliopsida > Santalales > Viscaceae > Viscum > Viscum album. Next base: position 2,106,781,718 of record OY728165.1, read on the forward strand.
TTCCCTGGCCTGTGTTGTTAGTGACATGGCTGGGTACATAGCTCATAACTACACGGCGTGTACCAACTATACACAGCATGTTCCTGAAGTTATTTCTACAAAAGCGTGTCCCTGCTCACACAGTCAGTGACATGGTCTAAAAACTACACAGCATGTAGTAAAAATTTACACACCCTGTATTCTAGGATTTTCTGGGTAGTAGCTCAGAAACTGCACAGAAGCCCAAGAAACACAGAAAAAAAAGTCAAAGAGGTGCCAAGTTCTGATCCGTCAGGGAACATACTCCTCGCAATTCAAAACATGGCATTCATTTAGAAAAAGTAGAATACAAAAAAACCTCTAACAAGGAAGTATAGATTCTATCAAGAATCTATCACAACAACATTAATAATCTAAATAATGTCTATCACAACAACATGAAATCGCTAATGCACCCCATATGGCATGACAAGAGTGCATGGAATGTGATTTCTATAAGTGCCTATGTGATGCATGAGATGGAAAACCCTCATCTCATCGGGTTGCGACAGAAATAGAACCATAATATTCAAGACAATAACAATGAAAATCATATGAATTACTCTAGGTGAAATCATATCAACCATAAAATCTCAAAAATAGTAAACTGCAACTAATGAGGTAGTATGGATTTTCCCTGTACATGGGTAAGCTACTCCAGATCACAACTTAATACCAAGTACTGAATCCATCTTATCCCTGGCTAATGTCCTAAAAAATTAATTTACTAGAAACTAAACTCCTCTGATACCACTTTGTAATGACCCGAATCTGGAGCCCCTCTAATGGTGCCCCGTACACGGTTCGCCACCTAAAGCGCATGTCCCCAAACTCTAGATGCTGCCGAATAGCAGTGAGGGATTTTGTATGTTATTGGGGAAACCATGCCCCCATTTGATAAGGTATACAAGGTAATGAAAAACAATAGTAAATAGAAGAAGCAATAAAAACATACATAACTGTAATGAAACAACGGAAGAATAAATACATAACAATGATGATAATGATGCGGTAGGTACATGTATCTGAGGAAAGAAGAAAACAAAAAAACGTGCTGAAATACAACTGAACACAAAGTAATAAGTAAACACCAACTCCAGCAGCATCCCAAGCCGTATCTTGGTACCATGATCTCCATCTCCATAGAAAATAAAACACCTAAAGTAAAAGGGTGCTTTCCCTTTTCTATACCTGCAACAACATAGTCTTCTTGGGCCCAAAAGAATGACCCAAACAGGGTGTGAGAAAAATTACCAGTAGAAAACCACCCAATGATATGTGCCTAATAGTCAATGAATACATGGCATGTAAAGTATAGGAACAATAAGCAGGAAATACACAGCAACTACAATTTACAGTCCAGCATATAAAATACACATGTAAAAAATAATCAACAACTAAAATGAAGGTAACCACCCCCCTGGGTAGTTCTCACATCCTAACCCTTATGGATCAACCTATACGTACTAGTAACCCCCTGGGAGGCACACATAGTCTCACCCCTTTGGTTATGCTAACGAATAGACTCCCTGGAGAAGCAGTCACTGTCAATTCCCTTTATAGTCTCGTATCATACTAAAGGCTCTCTAGGGAAGCTCTCAATGTCAATTCCCCCTGTGACACGGGTTGAGGAACTACAGACTCTCTGAGTAAGTACTCAACGTTAATTCCCCTTTGGCCTTGCAACGTAAATTAAAGACACTTTGGAGAACCCCTTATATCCATTCTCCCTTTGGTCCATACACTAGGTTGTCTCATCCCTGTGTAATGTAAGCAATCATAATGCTCATGTATCTCCAAAGTAAACCTCAAGAACTACTTGGCTATCATTCTAAGGCTTAGCAGCAAAACAACACAACAGTTCCAGTATCCTACAACTACAAATGGAAACTGGCATAACACCTAACAGGAAAAGTAAGCACATAAAACTTCCAGAGCATAGCAAAAACTACTCTATTCACAATGGAAAACCTCTACTATAACAATCAAACAAGAAGGTAATTAATCAAGGGAAAAAGAGGAAAACAAACAATTCACATTCATGGGAATTGGGGAAATTGCACAAAATATTCAAAAGACGTTCTACCGAAAGGCACAAACCACCTAACTCAATCCTAGGAGATCGATATATGTGATCAACGGCTATAGATTCTCTTTAGAACATCGTAGATCAGAGAAAATATTTGAAAAAAATAAACCACTATAACATGAGAAAGAGGAGGAATTGGAAAACAATGCTCAAGCAGAAGGGAGAACTCACTAATGCGATTCCAACACAATCAACAGTGCTCGAATCGGAGAATGAACAGAGAGGTCGGGGCTTGTCAATGATTCATGGATCCTCAGTGCTCTCGGATGAATGGAACCTAGAAGAAGGCCTTTTTGTGTGTCAGGCGCGATCCCAATCCGTTTGATGAAAAAAAATAATGTACACAGCATTGTAATTTTAGAGTATATGGCGTGTACTAGGATTTTCCATACTCAGCTAAAACTGGCCTCCACATCTTCCCTACACACCGTCTGTGTGGCGCGTACATGGCCATCATATAGCTTTGAGCTGGAAAATAGTACACGGTGTGTACTCATAAAGTACCAGGAATGTACTTTGAAAATTTTAGAAACTCCATTTTTCTCAAAAACTCTATAAAAAGGAAAGGCTTACCTGAAACGATGATCCGAGTTCTTACAAATATAGTATAGGTAGTTCCAAAAAACTGGTAAATATTAATAAAAAAATTAAAACATTGAATTTGTTCTGAATCAAGTGAAGAAAAGTTTATGTGTCTATATAGACTTTTTCTGAAGAAACACATACACTCAGAAAGACCATTTACCATTACAATTCATTGACTAAATGTCATAGAGGCTAGTGAGGATGTATACTATAGTTTCCAAAATGGTTATTTATGATATTTTCAGATTCATATTTCTCATGAGGATTAGAAAACAACCATCCTCCACTTTCCCCTTTGACACATTTGCATATAGGTGGATTCCATTTGGTTTTTCCGTTTCTCCAGGTACTTTCCAGTGATGCATTGTTAGTATTTTTTAGTTTACCTATGAAATTTCATGGATGTATTTGTAGATGATTTCAGAATTTGTGGCTTCATTTTTTATGAATGTTTAAATATTATTGGTTCATTCCTACATCGTTGTATTGAATGGAATCTCATATTAAATTATGATAAATGGCATTTTATTGTGAGACTAGGTATAATATTGGGAAATGTCATTTCTGAGGATTATATACAAGGAAATAAATCAAAAGTGGATGTCATATATTCCCTAAAATTCCACAAAAAATGTGCGGGATGTGTGGTCATACCTAGGTCAGGAAAGATTTTACCATCATTTAGTTCATGAATTTAATAAGATTCCACTTCCCCTCTCCTTATTACTCAAAAAATAAAATGAATTTGTTTTTTATAAATAATGTGATGAATATTTTTATAAATTTAAATAGAGCTTGACATCACCCCTAGAAGTCAAACCATCTCGGTGGTATTTACAAATTTATTTCACGTGTGATGCCTATAACTATGTATTTGTGGCCACCTTTTCACAATGGGTTGATCAATCATCACATGTCATTGTCTATGCCTCACACACAGTAGACCCTACCCATGAATACACCACAACTAAAAAATAATTCCTTCACATTGTGTATTCCTTGGTTAAATTTAGGTAATACTTTTTAGGTTAAAAATTCATTATATTCTTAGGCCATGCATCACTATATTATCCCCTTATGAAACTATAATCCAAACCACATCTCATTCACTATATTCTCCCCCTTAAAGAATTTAACATAGATATTAGAGAAAAAAAGAAGAAGATAATTTGGTGGTTGGCCATATATGTAGGATCCTCAAATCATTTTACATTGACTAATACCCCCTTATTTACATACATGCCATGTTTTTTAATTAGAAAATTTACTGAGTGTAGGATGTTTTTCCTTGGTATCCTGAAATTGTAAAATATTTTATTGCATCACTAATTCCATAAAATTTTTTTAGAAACAAAATCGTTCAACTAATTCATGAATCTCATTGTTAAATTTGGAGCAATCCCTAACTTTGTAACACATGTTGCAATCAAATCCTCATCTATTGTGTTCCTAATAGTGACTTTAAGTCTATCCTTGAGAAATATCGCACGCTTTCTAATGGGGGACACTTTGGTCCCCAACAGACTACTCAAAAGGTCCTCTATTCTATTCTCTTTTTGGAAAAAAATATTTTAGGATGCCCATGATATCTATAATTATTCTCCTCACATTCAACGAGTGTGGAATATCTCTAGAAGAAATTAAATACATCAAAAACATTTGATCACCCATGAGATTTTTTATGTTTGGGGCCTTGACATTATGGGTCTATTTCATAATTACATTCATGAGTTGTACATTTTTATGGAAGCTGATTAAATGTCAAAATGGGTAGAGGCCCAATCCACAAGATCAAATATTTCAAATACAGTTGAAATTTTTTGAGAACCCCAATTTTTTATGGATTGGATTTCTTAGGTTCATTATTAGTGACCAGGGTTCCCATTTCAGCAACCAAACAATTTAATCACTTGTTCACTAGTTTGGGGTTGGGAATCAAGTGTCTATTTATTATCACCCACAAGACAATGGTCAAGAGGACGTTTCAAATAGAGTGGTCAGACAGTTTCATGAAAAGTTGTTCAACCAAATAGAAAATAATGGATTTCTATTATCAATGATTCATTATGGGCTTACTGTACTTCCTTACAAACTATCATTACCATGTCACCATATTGAATAGTTTTTTGAAGGAATTGTCACCTCCCAATTGAGATATAGAAGTTAAACTGCTAGGTGGTTAAATAATGAAATTCTAATATTTAGGGTGAAGGTTTTCAAAAGAAGCTTTAGAAATCATGATTTGGAAGAAATTAATAGTGATTCATATGATACTTCCTTGATTTATAATCAATGAACCAAGGCAACACATGTCCATCTCATCCTTCATCATCAATTCCACCATGGGTAGAAGGTCCTCCTTTTCAAATCAAGGACAATGTTTCATCCAGGTAAGCTTCATTCCCATTGGTATAACCCATACATATTTTTTATTTTTTATTAATTTCATATTATTCAGGTTCAAAATAAATAAAGAAGCATTCATAATCAATGGGTAGCGGCTAAATCACATTAATTAATCCTTTCAGGATTCCCTAGTAGAGAAAATCCATGTTCATGAAGAAACATATGAAATACACCCACTTGGTTTTACCCATCCTGCAAAAATTCTCTAATATTACAGTGAGGAAATTACATGATCAAGGTGTGGTGATGGGTATATTCCTTGGTTAGTTTTTAATTTTCATCATCATTCTTGTTTTTCTGTTTTTTTTTCATACTATATTGTTAGTCCCCCCCATTTACCCCCCCCCCCCCACATTTTTGTGTCAGAATATTGGTTTTTGATCACCTATAAACACATGAAAGTGATTCCCTCTAAATCTTGGAATTTATTGATAATCCGTAAATAAATAATCTATTTCATGACTTTCTAACATTAATAAAATAATATAGATTGAATTTCTGTTTTATAATAAATTTATCATTGAGGTGTGACTTTATCTTGAAAATTGGGGTTTTAATTATATTAATAGATGTATCATTTTGAAACCTTTGAGAAGACTGGTCCCTTTTTGTGAGTAGTTTTTGGGAAAATTGGGTCACTTAATATCTACACACATCTTCTGACCCATCCATGAATTTTGAATTTTTTCTACTCAATAGAAGGTGAATATAAGTTAGTATTATATTTATCAGCTCCGCATAGTGTTTTTTATATATGTTTTTTCCTTATCTAATAATTTTTATTATTGTACTATACTGATCATTGGATGTACACAACTTATCCTACTATTTTACACTATAAAAAAACTACACATAAAAAAATATCAGAAACACAAAATTATAGGTTTTTGCATGGGAGGTCAATACCCACTACTCTTTATCTGTTGATATTATTATAACTACTAAAATTATCATTGTATAGAGATCGAACAAGGGATGAGTGATGAGTATGATAATTTTTGCAATTTTCACTTTTTGAAATAAAAATGTAATAATAAATTAGGGCAGTGATGAAATGTACACCATGTGGGGATATCTAGGTCAGGATCATAATGTTGGACATCCAGGAATTCATAAGTGAGTTGGTCTTGAATTTTTTTTAAATGGTGTAGGGTAGGTTAAGTGGACATAATCAATTAAGCATTAAAAAAATTATATTTACTGGATAGAAAGTGGAAATAATAGAATGAAATAGTTGTCATGCCCACACATGGAGAATTAGAAACATGGATAAATTTTAATGTATTTTCATTGAGTAGTATAATATATATCTTATAATTTTGTTCTGATATAATTTATAAGCAATATTATTCCATGATCACTAGTAATAAATCATGGCGTGATGTTTTCTTTGATCACATTGTTAACACATATTAAATATTCATTTAAGGATAGATATTCATGAAGGTAGGAATTTATTTATTAATAATTTTTGGAAATGTGAATTTTACCAGGAGCGAAAATGTTTTGTTGTTGGGATGTGATCGTGTAGTGATTCACTATTCATTTTCACCCTTACACCATTGTTTTAAACTATTTTTCTGTTGGAAATTCCAATTTTTATAACAATTGTGTCATAATTTTTTATTCAATCATTAATTTGAATCTGTTAAATAATTGAAATTTCACTTGTTTGGTTGTTTTCATTATTATTGGAGGTTATTTGGAGGTCTTCAGATGATGTTGAATAAAAATGGGAAATGCTATGCAAGATTTCAACAACCCTAGTGAACTTTACTGCCCATCTATACTATTCCAGGCATCTAAATAGGCTGAAATTTTATGGGATGATCCAAAAATCAGATAGATGAAACATTTTTTAAGGAACAAAATCCTCATTCTACTATCTATTGGCACAACCGAAGAGATTTGTCCAGGACACTGATTCTACACAATGTCAAAAAATATTTTATATATTTGATACACACATCATGTTGTAGTTATCTAATTTTTGTAAGTTTTTATGTGTAGATATTCAACATGTCTTGAAAAAACATTTTACCTTTTTCCAAAGTGATATAAGACCTTCTGGATGTCAAAAATAGTGGTTCAATTTGTTTTACAAAAACTATGTTCGCAAAACTGCCTTCCACTTTACCTATAAATTGGTGTATTGATAACCCAATTTTTTTGTTCGACCTGTAGGAAAAGATCTAGTATATTGGAGACCAAAATAATTCCTCTTATCATCCAAGATGTTTTAGGATGAACCTATCCTCGTTGTGGGGTCATGGATGAAGGAAAAGTTCCACTATATCCTCCATGTCTTGATTGTGAGCAAAACAGTGGATGGTAATTTCGAGATAGCAACACATACTTGAGAGGGAGTTCTAAAAAATATTATATAAATTATTTTGTGTAATTTAGGTGTGAAATTTTTTATTTAGGTTTTTTATTAATATGACTCTTAATTAAATTCATTGTTTTGTTTTAACCAAGTTGAAACAATTTTTTCTCAACAGTGATTTGGTTATGATTTCATTGTGTAATCTTGGGTTAATTTAATTGGAAAATAGAAGTTTGTTTTTTCACATTCACACACATGATATTTCATTATTCATTAATAGAAATTTTTTTATGCTTGAGGTCCAAACACTGACAACAAAATTTTAGTGTAAAGGGTTGTTTATTTGTATGTCCTTTTAAGAGGCATGGGGTGAGTCAAGATCATTACCATCCTTGAAATAAGAATCCCATTAAACCAATAGATTTTTTCAGAACAATGAACTCTATAATATGCGTAGTAAGCTTAAAATGACCTACATATCTCATCATTCTAAAAACACAACTTTTCATTGTGAATTATTAAACACTTTATTTAAGATAATTTATTTTTTATATTATTTTAAAACACCCCACCGCCCTATTTTTGTAATTTTTTTCAAATACAGACTTTAATCATACAACATGCCTTAAGAGAAAACCTAGTTTCTTCCCTAAACTATATATCACCTTTAAAAACATAATCATTTTGGTAGGTCATGACAATGATGTGAGTGAAATATAAACCATTACCATCATTCTATCCTTCTTACATAGTATCCATCTCTAGGGAATTTTCTTTCCACATGCTCTTGTTGAACATGTTCTGATGTCAACTATTTTTTAATCATCAACATTGACTAAAGCCCATTAAATAGTTCTCCCACTTTCTCAAATTGGGATATAAATCCTTTTAAATAAATATAAGATATTAGATAACTATAAATTTTCTATCTCAATATTTTCTAAAATTTCCTTAGAAATCTATCAGATAATTTATATATATGAATATATTGTTTTTCATCACACAAATTTTTTTATATCCTAGAAAATTCATATAAACACATTTTATAATAATATAGTGTATTAATGTCATATTGTTACCCATATGTCTTACATTTTTCATTATAGTTTTTATATGGTTATTGGATAACATAACTATTTGAAAAGAATGTGTTAGAAATAATTGATATATAATCAAGGGATCGTAGATTTATCATTGAATCTCCCTCTTCTAACATCATGACTCTAATGTGTATAAGGAAATATTAATTTAAGAATGACGTCATGAAACATTTTAATAATCAATGTTAACATGTAATACTCATCATGAGTCCTCTTTAATACCATTATTTCATTGATGTATATAAGGAATTGTGTGTTTATAAATTACCAACACAACATTATAATGATCGATGAAATATTTGCCTATTTATTCCATAAAAAACCAACATAAACCTACTCATATATTCTAATCATGAATATAACATAAAGCACTTTCTCATTACTTAGTAAATAACTAATGGGATCTTATGAATTATATTTTCCACTAAAATACCCTTGAAATATGTCACACTCTCTAGATAAACTAATTCCAAAATCCCTATATCATTTATTTATTTTAAATATGATTCTTTTTCCAAAATTAAATACATATGTATGCCGAAAATCCATTAGGTCTTTACCATCAAGTTTTCTAAAACCAAACTGTGTATATCCATAAAAAACAAATAGGTTATCTTGAAAAAGTACAGTATTTCCACAAATGGGTATACAAGTCTTTGATTTAATATTCACCATTTATTGGATATTATATATGTGCCACTAAATAATTATTTGAGAATAAAAGACCAAAAAATATTTATTCTGGAATAGGAAAAATTTCACGTTATTTCTATAGGACATAATAGATAAATATTTTGGAAGTAATAAATAATGTTCAAATAGAATCCAAAAATTTGAAATTAGTAGATGTGAACTTCTCACCACTAACATATAAAGACTCTTTTCTCAGATACTTAGATATGTTATTTTAATTTTTAAAATATGTATATAGTTATATTCTTACTATATTTAAATAAAAATATGTTATTGGAATATTTTTATTTTATATCTAATAAATAAATAATTAAAATAATTAAAATTTATGAATATACATTGTTGAGAAATTATTACGTGCTTCTCTGATTCAGTTCATTATATCTGAATTTTTTTTTTGAAATATTTCATGACATATGATTCAAATAACCTCATGTTTAATACATCTTTTAATTTAATGATTTTGTGACGCTCACTTTGATTTCATATTTTCCATTTCCATTTTCACCTTTTATATCAATTGTTCCTCCTTAAGAAATAATGATAAATATATCTTTATTTTTCTTATTTCATATAGAACCTTACCCAAAAGGCAGTAAAGTGCATTCTCTACTATTCACATCTTTTAATCTTAAATGGAACTGGAATAAATTGGTTAAGATAATATGATAATGGATGCATTGAAATAACGTGATCATAATTTCATATTTATATTTATTTATTGTAGTCTCATATTATTCACATCATTCCTTGCATTCTCTTTTCATGTTTCTCAATGATTTGACAACATGTGAAATCATCCATTTCATAATGTTATATATATATAACTCACATCAAAAATTAATGATAGAATAATGACATAACCATTATTTGTGTCATTCATGAGTCTCCATTCTGATTTTTTCCACCTTCAGTTAAATAGATGGCTCAACATGTATTGGAGATAATACATTAGGAATTTATAATATCATAATAACTTACATATGTTCTTATAATACGATTTAGAAATTAAAAATGTTTTGGACATGTTCTTTGTAAAGTTGTTATAATTGTGTAATTTTGGTATAAATTTTCTTTTTCTATAAAAAACAAAATCAATAAAATTAATAGCTTGTCCTAGTTACTGATTAAACACAATTTGATACTTAAGTAATTATATATTTATCCCTCAATTATCTAACTCTATAAACCCTTGAGAGTGGAATATAAATAGTTTATTGGTTGATTATTATAGTTGGAAGGATCCTTGAAACCACTGCTCATTTTTTAAAAGCTACAGCTAAGACACTACTTAGAGAGTTTCATGGTTGGTATTTGACTAGAAGACAAAATTAACTCGCTACACTTGGATCTATTGAGGGATGTTCCTGCTTATAAAATTATAAAAATCATTTACTAAATAAATTCCTCGAAAGATGAAATAATATAGATATAGATACTACTTCATTTTCTTAATTAGTTAAGTGAAATCATCACTCTCATAAGAAATCTCCAGTAGTAGCAGGCACCCCCAACAAGGTATTATAAGAACACAAACACCTGGTTTTGTTAAAATTCAAATGATGTAAGGTTTTTGAAACTTAATATTTATTTGAATTTTTTTATTTTCGATGAATGAAATCCTTTTTTATATCTATTTTCATATTATGTTTTCATTATCACAACGAACATGAATTAATAGAAAAAACATGCATCATATATTTATGTATTTTTTTATTTTTGTTTGTATTCCCTTATAAAAATGAATATGTAGAAAATATTAACAATTTATAATGGATATAAATTAAATAAACAGTATTTTGATCCAATATTTGTTGATCGATTTAAACATAATGGATCAACCGTGACCTTGGGAAATCATACATGTGTTGGGTCATAACACATAATGATGTTTACCACCAATCTTGTGTTTTCACTTCTCTTCTGGTATATTGTCTTTCCTTGACATGATCTATGACTTGATTCATCATTTTCGATAGAATAAATGTACTCTCATAGAGGTGAGAGGGTCTCAGGATGTGAAATGTACTTATAGATAAGAATCGATTTGTACGCCCTTATACATATTAAAATGAACGATATTATGTGTAGATATTCAATAAACTTCCTTAAATATTACAATCATCTCACACATGTGATAAATAATTAAATAAAATAACCTAGACGTGTTAGGGTTAGATCAATGTTCACGAGAATCCTGTAGGTAAATTAAATATATGATAAAACTGAAATGAAATAAATTTATGTACAAGGTAAATTAAAAAATATATAAATTATTTTAAATTAAATAATATTTTTAGTTGTTCCTAGGATTATTTAATTTTTATTTCAAAATTAAATTAAATTATCTATTTAATTTTATGAAAAAATAAAATATATATTATAGATTAATAAAAAATATATTTACATAATCCAAAATATAATGAATTAATATTTTGGATATATTAAAATTTCATGTTCCTTATAACCCTCTCCAAAGTCATTACCGATCAGGATGACCTTGCTAAGACTGATACTAGTCTAGGTAAAATCCATGCAGGGGTGTTCTGGGCAATGTAGGCATTCCCTGAACCATTTATGGTAGGGTATACCCCCAAAGTCCCATTGTTGTGTGGGCTGGTTCTTCTAATATTCATGAAAATATATCTGGTTAGATGAACGGGAAAGCGTAGCTCGACAGTGGGATTATATGTGACTACGATCGATCATGGATCGATAAAGGGCACCACCAGAGGGTGTTCACATGGTAGGGGAAGCTACAATGTGATCTGAAACCTATGATGGGGGAGGTTGAATCTAGGTTATTATAGATATCGAAACAAATTTCCTAAAAAACATGACATTTGTGGGGACTGATGTAGGTAGTGGAGGCTTGGGATGTGTTAGTTGACTGGTGATAGTGTTGTATTAGGACTATTAGGCATGACAGTGACCACTCGACTTGGAATTTTCATAGTGTAAAGAGGTGTCATGGAGAGGGATATTATAGGGATTATAGGTGGTGAAGGCATATAGAGAGGGGAAAATGGTATATGGATTCGTATAAAGAGATCAATAAGACATACAATGTCACTGTCAGGGAGGTGGGTGTGCTTTAGGTGGCGACCAACTATAATGGCACTATTGTAGAGGGAGGTATGACATGAAAATTAATCTTATCCCATAAGCATAGTTTTTTATTTTATCCTTTTAAATTTATATGGCATCAAATTTTTTGTAATTTATTTTCTATTTGTTAAATTTGATGACCCAAACAGGTCATGCCCACCCTTTCTCCTGAATGAATTCATTGTTTATTTATGGAAGTATTCATACACTATTCCACCACTTAAGAAATGAATCCTATTTTTATTCAAAAAATCTTCTTATTTTACATTCTTAAAATTTTTTAATGATAGATTCAAAATCTTGTGTAATTTTACATATCGGTTGGAGGGGTTCCATCCATCTAAATAAAATCATCGCATGGCCAAAAATGGGTTTTCATAGGAATCACATCCAGATATTACTAAAATCCATATATTAAAACATTTGATCTTTTAATTATAATACCTTTAGAATTTCCAATGACCAAAATAACGTTTTTTGATTAATTTGATGTCCAAATAATTGGTACCAAAATAATTAAATATAATTAATTTAAGGATATATATTTTTTTATGGAATGTAAAATTTATGCAGTCCCTCTGATATAAATTGATTGTACTTGGTTTCCCATCATAAGTTGGTGGGTTATGGATTTAAAAATATTTATCACTAAATCAATGAAACGTCATTGGTTTGTTCTTATTTGATCGATAATAGAGGTAAAATAATCTCACGTTAATATAATAAGTACATAAATTTAATGAAATTTTATGTGATTAAAATTAGTGGCATGTTTGACTACAGATTGTCACCAATGATTCTTTCTTGAAGGACACGATCTGGGGGAAATCAGGATCATCCAAAAAAATTCATCAATGAATACATATGCTAATTTTCAAATCCATTATGCTATCAAAGTGCTCTGATGATTATTATAACATCATGATGATCACCTTAATCTAGTGCAAAAGATCCATGAAGTAATTTTTATATCTTTCACATTGAAAATTAATTTCACTCTCTAGTATTTTGATTATGAGAGAATATATCAAATCCTATTGAATGAATAATCCTCTAATGAGATTCTATCTTGTATTTATATTGTCTAGGGATAAAATATCATGAAATTTTTCATCAGCCCCTTTATATTCGACCAACACTAAAAACGAAATAAATGACATGTTAAAGACAAGTTACCACAACATAAATATCATTTATTTTATATCACATAATTGAAATATATAAAAAAATATTTTTTGTTATAATCCTAAGTCTTTCAATCAACTAAAATTCCCACTAATACTATATACACCTTGAATATTACAATAATATTCATTCATATAATATTTTACCACCTATTAACTTTACCTTTTGAATAATTTTTAGAAATAAATTCAACACAATTATTATATACATTAATAATAATTTATTTATTTATAATTTGTAATGAGTAGATATTGTATGACTATTGGACCATGTTGTGGGGTCCACCATATCTTATATAGATACTCACCATAATAGGGAAGATTATTAAATACACTCTTCTATATAAATATCTACGACCTTATCTCTATTATAGTGAATAATATTCATAGAGTAGTAGTGTAGTCTTGAAACCCATCAAGGCCCCTATGGAGTTGAGGAATACATAAAACAATGACAACATTTTATAAAAACATACACTTTGTAATATAATATTCTTGTGTCATGATATATCATAATGAAATATAAACTCTGGAATCATAATCCTTTCATGATTTTATATTTTTTCATATTACAATAAAGAAAAACCTTTGACTACCTTGTCCAATGATTTATGAAGGTACTACCATCTTGATCAACTATTCCATTGATATGACTTCCTCAAAATTGAAGCGACACATTCTATCTAGATCATTAAACTAATGTTATATAAATAGTCAAACAACTAACTCAATCTACCTCACCATAACCTTAATGGAATTATTTATTACTTACATCATTTTACATGATTAGATGGTACAAACTGATAATGATCTCAATTCAGGAGACCAATATAGATTTTTGTAGATTGGAAAATGAAATGACAATTGAAACTTGTGGTTTTCCTATAAAGTGGTGTATACTCATGATATCAACTAAAATATATCACCATTTGAAATTCATGATACAAATTCTCATTGATTATGGGGCCCCATCACCTCATAGTGATTCATAAACTATGTCAAGTCAGTATGATGTGTCTAGACAATAAAAAATATGTTTAATATTAATGTCATAGTATTTCTAGGTTCTCCATAAATCAAGGAATGTACTATAACCATTTTACATGAAAAATAATTTATGTAATTATTATTTAACCATTGGATACAAACATATAAATTTTTTTTAAGAGTACATGAGGCATAATTCACTATACCCATGATTTGGTAATCTCAATGTATTGATAATATTGAGTCTAGGTCACCTAGTTTTACAACAAAATATTCCTTTTAATAGAAATTTTTTTAATGAATTTAAACATTATAATATTTTTTTAGGGAAAAGCGTTTTGAACCAAATACATTTTCATGAACTATTTTATATTCAATTTTCCTAAAAAATTGATAATTTTATTGAAACTATACATGTAACTATGAATTCAATAACATTGAAAACAAAATGTTTTAAAAAATAAATTTTCCTTAAGAGTGTTTCATTGTGATATATCTATAATGGAGTTATGTCTTATATTCACCATGTACTATTGTTTTATAATTTGATGATTTTTGGAGACTAGGTTATCAGTATCAAATGATTTATTTCATGAGGTAATATCAACCATATTTTTTGTTTTAGGAATCATATTTTTTTTCATATGTTTCGTAAGAAAAATATATTGTTTTTTTGTGATGAATTTTTTTTTATAGATTATGATTTTAGTTGATTATATATATATCTCCAATTTAATTGGGTAAATGAATATATCTCATGAAATTGAAATGTTATGTGAATAAATTATTGAGTATCTAGGTTCACAAAGGGTAGTTGTGATGGAATTTTTCTCTACTCAAAATATTACACGTGGAATGGTTATTGAGTAACTATGTTAACAAACGGTGAGTGTGATGAAATTTAAATATACTTGGAATTTTTATTGTGAATAGGTTAGAGGGTAAATATGTTCATAATGGGTGAGGGTAATTGAATTCATATCCAATAATGATTTACATGTGAATAGGTTAGAAAGTAGTTATGTTCACAATGAGTGAGTATGATTGATTTTTCCTCTAGACAAAATTTTATATGTGAATGTGTTGGTGGGTAACCAACATGAAAATGATAAAAAATACTATATTTATGATTATTCCACATTCATTTCAATATTCAGGTCTCATGTTATATGCTTTAGGATTTATTTTCTCATGATTTAGTAAAAGTGTTACCATTTGAGATATAATGTATATAGTTCATTATTATGGTTAAATTATATAAAATCATGTTCTCATAAATTATATATTTTCCCTTATTCACGCTTATCCACATGATTATAATTATGTATTTATGGAAATTTTTATGTAATCCCTTAATGAGCATTCAATATTACCCCTTTCTTTTATTTCTTATCCTAAGGGTATGATTATGATTATATCCTTTGATATATATAGAAAGTGTATATAGGAGAATGATTGTCGGGAAATTTTTTTAAAATTTTGTTAAATAAGGTTTTTATATAGCTAATATCAATGAAACTAAACCTTTTAGACTTTGTATTGTGTGATTGTTTTTTAGATGTGTTATAAAAATCATGTGATTAATGTATTATTTATTCCTTGTTTAGCTAGGATTTCGATGTATACTCTACATTTTATGAATATGGATAACAATTATTTTCTTTTCATTAAAATGAGACTATCAAACCCTAAAAAAATATTTTTATCTGCTTTAATTCATATGGAATAGTTTCCAACTCATTGTGTCTAATTATACACAAAATAATTTGTTGGACCTCCTCTGAACAACCTATCTAAAAATTTTCAACATCAACATATCACCTGTAATCAACCTTCTCAATCATGATACCTTAACCCCCAAGGATATCGAGGTTAATCAATTCCCACACTAAAGCATAAATTACGCATCTAGAGAATTTCTATGGTGGATTTATCACCGTACCTAATTAATTCCATTTTCTCATTCAGAGAATTGGAATACCATAAATACAATTCTCCCTCATATCACATCTTAATTCACTAGCCTAATTACAACTCTCATTATCCATCCATAATCAAAATTAATCATGAATATTGTACTAACGTATAACCATATTAGTAAATTTCACCTATCCAATATATTCTAAATTTTAATTCACCATTCCAATAACTACAATCATTAACTCAGTGGCACTTAAAACATGTGGTTCATGCTCTAATGATTTATTAAATGCTTCCCACCATGGGATTATATCCCATTTATCTCTATAAGAAATAAATTCTTAATCACTATATCCCTTTATCCATTCCTCACCAACCCTAAGATATAGACATGGTTGTCCTTATGAAACCTATTTTTCCAAAAAAACAAAAAATAATCCCTGTTTTCCTCCCTTATAACATTTTCATTAGAATCCTCAACAAATTTATCTTCAATTATTCTCACACCCTGATGTGGATAAATGTATAATCACCACCATAAAGGTTACATATACTTATCCTCGATTAATAACATCTCATGTTAAATTGATACATTTGTTTTTCACGTCCTGATCGATTCTTATTCATCCCTGATCCTCACATCGCATCATAACCATTTTCATCACTATTGAAGAGGTGAAGTATCCCTTTCAATAATTCCCAAATCAATTCTAGAGAGAAACCATACACCATGGAAATTTTTATTTCCATAAATGATCCCTTGGGAAATCATGGTCCCTGTGAGTCAAAGTATTATCATTGGATCTCGTTCAGTACACTTCCAATCATTTATTCACAACTCAATAGGTATTGTATGTCGACAATGTGATCTAACTATATTTCATCCAAACACATTAAGTATTATCCGGTCCCATCCTATCACACCAACTGATTCACCCTACTAAGAGACACATGTTATTTAAATGTAGATCATCTTCTAAGTCCACTAACCACATCCAATGGTATCTCAATCTAATCAAGAGATAATCACTTATGTAAATCCCCTTAAAAGCTAGCAATTTAAAATATTCCATGCCTATAATTTGATTATCCATCAATCATGGAACCATTTAATAAATCAAAATCACATGCATGTTCATATATCATTATCTTTAAGGTGAATTTGATGTGCATTATTTCTTTTATCCTACCAGTCCATCCAATGAATTATTATTTCATCACATAAAGAACAAACAATGAAGGTGATACACCATTTCAAAAAAAAAATCGGTATCATTTCCATGTTCTATATAAATGGTAGCACTCCACATGTACAATTATTATATCCCAAATAAAATCTTTATGATCCCCATTTATATGTCACACACATTTTCATTCCAACCATTATGTTAGGTTTCCATTGAATATCACATCTCAAAAATACCAGATAAGAATATCTTTTTCTGTAATTATAACTCTTATATCTCCAAAGTCATGACCCTTACTTAAAGCATTGGGTTCTTTAACCTAACCAATGGGTAACCAATCATGTAGGTAAAAACATGTATGTAACTATTGGTTCTCATATTTAATATGAAACAAAATATCATGGCCACAATACCCATTACATGTACTCTTGTATCATATCAAGCATCACATTCCTCATCATCAACCTATTGAATGAGATGATTCTAACTTGGAATCCACAAACGTGACAACCCCTTAATTTTTTGACATCATATATCAGTGAACATATATATTTATAACCACACCATCATAGATTATTCATGTTAATGAATCACAACACATGGTTTATAAAAGATGAATTTACATACCAAACAATAAAGTAAAAACACCATATATAGTGTCACTAACACATTATGTAATCAAACATGTTGTGTAACCACCGTTAATTGGATTTTTACTAAGGAATAAATTGGGTGTACTAATATACTAGAGCTTCTATTCATTTATTCATGGAATTAATTCATGTTCTTCCCCATCCAACATATCACCATACAATCCCCATAACATATCGTAAAAATCATATGGGCTATAAAAATCATATAAAAGAATATTTCATGTGAGTCCTAAATATTTAATATGATTCATGATATTCATATTTCAAATGGTAAAATATAAAGATGTTTTTTAACTATCCTCCTACCATTGGACTAAAATCAAAAAAATTATAATTAATCATAAATAGGAGCATCATGTGCATCACATGAGATGAAAAGAATTATATGTAACAATGAAAATCATGATCATGAACCCAAACCCCTTGTAACCTAGACATATCACTAAGATAGGTTTTCTCAATGAACTATTATTATATCAATCATATAATTTGAAACAATCTTATATCACATATATAAAAACATAAAAAATATTAATAAACTGGATGGAATTATCTAATAACATTTAGTGAAGTCCCCATCTTAGTTAACTATAATAATTACCTTGATGTGGTCATTAAATAACCTGATGTCTAAAACCACATATTCTAGAGGTCAACAACTAGAAAAGATAGCCTAAATTGATATAGTTGTAAGAATTCACCCTCATATATGATTAGTAATAATTGTCAAAATAACCAAATATCATCCACAATAAAAATTAAATATATTAATGAAAAATAAAAATAACACATAAATAAAAAATCAATTTAGTCATAGATATAATACAATCATAATTAATTTTCTAGGAATAAAGGAATAGTGCAATGAGCCATAGCCTCCATTGGGTTTTGTCATTATCGATGATCAATTAGTTATTTACATGATGATTAATGCCACAATCAAGAAAAATTAAATACCTGGAAACATATAAGAAATATAATGTCAGAACCTAGAACATGATAATAAAATATACTTTTTATAAACCTGGGGTTATTTAAACCAAATTATAATTTTTTTCTTGGAAGGCAATTAATTTTTTTGTGCACAATTATAGAAGGAAATAATCCACTCAGGACCTAGAGATAACCCTCTCCAAGAACCCTATGAATAACAGTGGGAGTTCTTCCTCTACAATCCAATATCTCTTATATAGTTATCATGAAGAAAAAATTGAATGTGATTCTTGTGGTGTTGAATGGATAACGATTTTAGTGATAGAATCAACTTTTCTAGCACTCGGAGATTCCTACATTGGTGTTATGAGATTTGTCGTACATGTGTGGATCAACGCTAGTGGGAATCTGCTATTGATTCCTATAATAAAATGACAGTTCACTATAGATCTATTTTAGAATGCATCAGAGAAGAATGAATTCAGAAAATAAAATTTTTTAGTTGATAAAATTAATTATACATAATATGTGATGATCTTTTTCTTGGACATGTAATTCTATCCATTTTATTTTTTCGTATATTCAATTCCATTCATTACAGATTTCATCATCTTGTAAATCATAGATAGATCATCGATCATGAAGAAAATTAATGTTTGGTATGACGAAACACAAGCTTCTATAGTGTCTGAATACTTCATGTGGTATCATAGCGGCCGAATAATTTTTTAAATATCAACAAATGATTTAATAATTTCTTATTAACTTTAAATTTATATTTAATTGTTTTTCAAACTAAATTTTCTGATCTACTACTACCTATTTCATTTATCATATATCTAATAAAAACAATTAATGGTACTAACTAAATAAAATCAAAGAACTCATTTGGTGATACAAATGAATTTGGATGGACAAAACATGAGTGAATGCCTTTTTACAAGAGTTGGAAACCATAAAATAGTGTTGAATACCCCATTAATTAATGCATAATTAATTCAAAATTCATGCATTGAATACACATGGTTAATTTAATTCTATAAACTACAAGTTTATTGGGCAACCTGAGACAAAGTCAGCTAGTGTACACCCTGTCTATCCTAAATACATAGTGTGTAGTCCCTTAATTATTATATAGTCAATGTATTTTCAAACAAGGAATTCATCACTAGTGACTATGTAACTCAAATACCACATTCCAAATACTTCAATTTTTAGGAGGCATGGTTTACACACGATGTCCATTAGAATTTACCTCAGATTTACTGTGATATATGTACCTGATATGTTGCTCATTTTACACATTGTGTACTTATAACAATATACATAGTATTAAAATTAATTTATTATCTAGGGTAATCATTATATATATTTTCTTTTTTTTGGTCATTAAGTTGATAGTAAATTCCATGAATTGGATTTTAATATATATATATATATATATGTTTTTAATTAATTTCCATAATTGTTAGATATGCATATTTTGTGCGAATATTATGATAGATATTACTCTATAAGAATTGAATCATAACAAAAAGGCAATGAATTGCGCATTTAATTTATTATTAAATTTAATTATTATCCTTTGTGCATCCTATAATCTTATAATATAAGGGCCAGTGTGACCATGGTTTCATTTATGTAAACCATTTTACCCTCACATGTGTGTGATTAAAATAATATGTAATGCATGGAGCTCCCAAGATTGTGTATGTAATTCAAATTTGGATGTGAGGAAAAATAAATCCAAGAGAGACACATTATGGGATCGGTGGAAAGATATTACAAAAAACGTAATTGAATCAACATTTTTTACCCTAATTCAATGTTTAGAATATCAACCACTAAATAAACTAACCATTAGTAAAATATCTTGATCATACAGCTTTATTATTTTATTTCTATCATGTTTCATTGTTATTTATTTACGGATGTTTGGTCGTGATCACACGAATTAAAGAACTAACAAGCATGAAATATAGAACTAAAATAAACAAGAATTATGAATAAATATTATCTATAATTGGGTCAATCGCTTATGTAAAACCACTTAATATTAAAAATAATGTGATAAAGATACTAATTTTAAATTTATGCATAAAATATAAAATCCTGAAATTATATATTACGTTATCATAACCTCCCACTTCTTAATTTAAAATCAAACCATAGTTCAAAGTTGTTAACCATTAAATTTTATAGTGGTTTCATTTATCATGTAATTCATACATGATGTTTTGGTATGAATTATGTTATTATATATAAAGGGTTTGCTTCTAAATCAAGACATCTTGTAACTAGATGCAAGGGATGAGGAAATCAAATTCATGTATTTCTATATTGGGGGGGGGGGGGTTCTCAATAGATCAAATAAATGTGAGTTAATGATGTTGTAATTTATTTAGACTAACAAAAACCATTATATTTTCTTGACCACTCAATTTTGTGGTATTGAGAATGGGAATTTTTATGAATTCCATTAGAATTCATTAAAAACATGATATTGTGAAGCCAATGGTGATGGATTTTGGGTTTTGATAAAATGGTGGGAAATTAATAATTATAAAATTTATTTATTTATATAAATTTTATCACATAATGTAATAAATGATATACTAAATATACAAATAGAAACAATAATATAAATGACATCCAAAATATCACAATGATCTATACTTGAAAATGATAAACTTATCACTAGAAAAAATTTCAAAAAATAGAAAAGGTGCTTAGTTTTTATCCTTCACTATGGCATCCCTCCCTTTTATAACATAACTTTTCATTACATTTTTTAAAACTGAGGATCTTGAAGGTTTAGTGTCTTGAAAAAAAAGAACTTCAAACATGAAAACATAAAACATTCTTCTTAAACACATGAAAGGCTTCTCCTTATTTTCATCCTAGGCTCATTACTACATCTCATAACTTGGGAGCATACATCAAAGAAAAGGGTGAGTAGAAGGCCCAGTAAGGGAAACAAGAGAATCATTTTACATGTGAACATGAGATACATAAATAAAGTCATGAAAAAATAACATTAAGGCATGCAAAAAAAAATCATGAGGCATATCATAATAAAAATAACGTATTTCATTACTTGAATATGTGTCTATAACATTTAACATAGAAAACCATTTCTTTTTCACCAATGTCCATCCCCAAGGTGCCATTAAAAATTACCAATTTATTCACCAAGGCGTCGTTAAAAATGGTCATCTCTAAAGATTAAGTCTTTCCCAATGCATTGGATCCATATCCGGGCGCACCCTTAAATTTTACTTTATTATCATGTGAGCCACATATATAATCATAAAACATTTCATAAATAACCTATATAGTATAAAAGAAATGGGTTTCCTTTCATAATCATAACGTTTTAAAAACATCTTTAAAGACATGATCTTTATGTCACTTTAAACCCACGTATAAAGGAAATACGGTTTCATGTATGTATATACCAGAATTTAAAATAGAAAACATTGATATATATGGGAATACCCCTATAGAAGAAAGATATTTGAGAATTCAGTTAATAAAATAAATGAATTTGAGAAAAACAAAGAGGCATTTTGAGAGGAAAATTCTCCACCACAACTTCTATGTTATAGGGTTTTAAAAAATACTGAAAAGAGAGGGGAAATGGGTCACCAACTCATAAATGATCCGTAAAATAGTAGAGGGACAGAATATAATGGATATAATGACATTTTAATGAAATTTAAAAGACATAACATATGAAATGAAAAACATTGAAGGAAGACAAAATTAAGATTTCTATTATGAAAATTCACCAGCCTAACGACGTCACTTAAAACATTAAAAAAATGTATTTCCAAGATCAAATAGGTTCTCTCATCATATTAACATAAAAGATCAGTATGATAGATATAGAGATAATAACCCAACATAATAAAAAGGAACTTTAAAGACTTGACATGAAAATAGATCTTGAAAACGAGAAGGGTGAAAGAATCCCATAAATATTCAGCAGCCTAACGACACCACTTAAACATTATTAAAATGAATTGATGAGAGAAAGAGTGAGTATCTCATAAGATGAACATGAAAATTAAATTATGATGAATATAAAAGAAAATCCTCCAACATAAGAACATGGAGCATAAAAGATATGACATAAAAGAGAGTACTTGGAATGAAAAGGAGAGGTAGGATCCCTTACCTTAAAACGTAACTCTTAAAACTAAATGGTTGGGACCTTGAGGGATTGGGGGAACCTTGGGAGGACTCCTTGGGAGGTTAGGAGACCATTACTTCGTTGAGGATGATTTTGGAGTCGAAATGATGAGATAATTCCTTGGTATTTATAGGGAAAGTGAGGGGACAAGGCATTAACGGCCAAGGGACACATCATTGGTGGTATTGGGAAAACCATGGGCTTTCCCATGGTATTTTCCCATCGTATTGGCCACTTGGGACACCTCATACTTTACCTTACTATTCATAAGTAGACCATATTGATTAAAAACTTAACACATCATTTACTGATGTCATTAAACAACAGTAACTTAAAAACTTATTTTCACTATTAATAAAAAATTCAACTTTTTCAGAAAAATCCCAAAATTTCACCTTAACCAATAATCAATGCTCTGATTTCAAAAATGAACTCCATTTTATAAAAATAATTTTCTAAATACTTTTAATTTAATTTTTTAATAAATACACTATTCACCAATAATTACTTTTTTTTTCAGTAAAAATCCCCAAAAATTACCTTAACATAATATCGATGCACTGAGTTCAAAAATAAAGTCCATTTCATAAAAATAATTTTCTAAATATTTTGATTTTGATTTTTATTAAAAAAACACTAATCACCCAAAAAACCTAATACCTGACTAATAATTTCTGAAACAGTTATTTACCTATTTTATTGAATCACATTACTTAATAAAGGTGCCTAGATTGTATTAATACTTTCTTTAAGTGAGATTACTAATCCATTTGGTCACATTACTAATCCTAAGCGAAAAATCACTATTCATAAATTACAATTCATCAAAAAATAAGTTTATCTTTTTAGACTCTAAATTTCATACTGAACATAACTGTAGAAGACCATTTTTTGAAAATCATTACACATTTTTAATTATTTAAGGTTTACATAAATATTTTAAAATATCCTTTTCCCAAAAATTAATCAATAATATGCATACAATATTTATCCGGAAATTTGAAAATTCACAAACTTCACCACAAAAAGAAATCACAGTTTTTATTTAAATCAAAAGATTACACAAAGCAGTTACGGTCTCGTTACATAACCCCTTATAACACCAGCATGGGACCTATGTGTAAGGTGTGCTAGGGTGGTAGAATTTTGCGGAGGCTCAACCAACATTTCCCGAGTAGTGATTTCTATCCGCTTGAACTTCTCGCGAAGGTGATTCTATTCCATATTTACACGATTAAGTTCAACTTGGGTTTGGTCTAGAGCAAAGCCTAGTGGTGCTACCTCCATCCCAAGTTCTGTTAGATGGGCTTAGATTGGACCGAGATTACTGGATGAGGCCATCAAATTTTCTTTCTATACTAATTAACCAAGATCACTTGTATTTAGAGACAACAATTGCCACATTTAGTTTCCAACGGTCATTTTGACTAATGGCCATATAACAGTCGAAACCCAACGGTCTCATTTTAATTATACAAATGTTATCAAATGAAACAATTTATTTGAGCATAAAAAATAAAATAACACATAAAATTAAGAAGCAATATTTATTCAAAATTTCGGGCCGTTAAAATCTTCCCCCTTAAGAAATTGCGTCCTCGGAATTTAAAAAAAATCATCCTTGGAAATTTCATTGAAAGTCCCACACCAGAAAAGTGTCAGTAAAAATATTTCTTTAAAAGAAAGAAAGGAAAGTACAAAGGACATGTGAGTTAACCCATACTAGGATTCCATGTAAAAAACATGTATATGGAGGAGAAAACAAATGATCATGTTCTGAGGGAGAGTGATAGAAAACATGATTAGGAGAAAGATAACCTCAAGAAAATCACAAACTTATGATGTGTGTAAACGGTCTTTGATTACCCAGCAGGAAACGTAAACCAACAATATTTTTCTTTTACGTTACTTTTCATAATTTTGAGGAATTCATTTACTATATAGAATAAAAACATATGGAAATATATTTACCTTCAAGTAGAGTTTCATCCTTTAATAAGTATCTACCAAAACTAATCTTCTCTCCAAATGATGAGATTTCAAAAAAACTTGGTCTCATCAAAAGAAAAAGAATCGTCTTCTAGATAATCACATAATCCAAAAAATAATAACAATCTATTTCTTCTATCTTTAAACATTATCACAAAAAAAGAAAGGGTAAGATAAAACAACTTTTCAAAAAAACCCCCATAGGAAGGGAAACTACTTTAAATTTTCAAAGTTCCATGGTACTACCAAAAGTTCATCATAGACCATTTCATAAATAAATGTCCTTAAAATTCCTCAAAATAAACCAAATTAATATTGAAACACAAATATAAGATGGATTTGATAACATAGTCTTCCAAGATAAACATTATATTTCCTCTCTAAACAACATCAACCACCCCTAACATCGTTTAACAAAAGTAAATAAACTAACCGGATTTTCACCAAGATATTTTAATAATTTCCTAAATTACTATAATTTAACCTTAAATTCATCAATTATTCAAAATATAATTCAACCATTAATCCTCAATGAAAATAATGTAGTAATCTATTTACCTCGATCATATGAACATCTTCCAAAATAATAATCATCTTTTAATCCCATAATCACCTCTTTTTTTCAGGAAGAACAGCTTCACAACAACACCATGTGGTACATAACAATAGATTTTTTCCTAAATGATATAGAACCATCTATGATAGTGACTCAATGGTCATAGAAAAAATTAATGATATGCTCATTGAGCACGAACTAAAATAAAACATGGCATAGACAATTATTGTGAAGAAGTTGCATGTACATTAGTCATCATGATCCATCTCAGCATAGGACTTGCATCGTTCCCTTGTGTAATGACCCAATGTTTTTCAATGGAAATTCCCTTCTTATAAATATGTCATAAAATATCAAGAAAACACAACAAAATGAACTATTATGTGATAAGTAACCTTTAATCATAAGTTTGTCACTTCTATGTTTGGAATTTTGAAAATCTGACATACACGGTTGTATTCAATATAGTTTTTGGAGTCTAATTAAACAAAAATAATTATAGGTGAATAGTAACCTACCCTTATGAATAGTAATATGACCCTTAAGAGTAGTAAAGAAGAGTAACCTTACCTATGAATAAAAAAATAAAATTTAGACATCTTAAAAAGTGACAATTTGACCTTAGTAAATGTTTTTGGTATTTAATAAGTCACAAATAATTAATTATAATTAATTAATTAATTTAAAAGAATATTTATTTCCCGGAAATGTATTCATAAATTATTGAATCAATTTCTAATAGTTTTTATATAATTTTATGAGACCCTATGTAATTTTTGAAAGAACTATAAAATCAGTTTTAATCTTAAAACCTATTTCTAAGTAAATCATGATTTTAATTGAATATTAAATTAACAATATTTAGAAAATTATTTTTTGAAAAATGGACTTCATTTTTGGATTCAACACATCGAAAAATGGTTGGGGTAAATTTTTGAGAATTTTCTAAGATACTTGAATTTTTTATGAATAGTTGAATCCGATAATTCACAATAAATGCTAAATAATTTATTAATTGAGTCATCGATGATGTTATGCTGATGTAAGACCATTTGGTTCGGGATTACATTATTAAATTACTATTCTTGGTCTTTCAAGACTCACAATTCTTTTTATTAGGTGATGTTAATAAACTAATCAATTTTATATTAAGGAAACCCCTCTCCCCTCCACTATAAAAGCCACCCTTCCCTACCTTTTTTCCTCACACCTCTCAAGATCCAATCCTTCACTAAACTCTGACCAAACATCTTTCATAGAACCTCCTCCATGTCCAAAAGCTACTGGTCTCATCAAAAGACCAATACTAGCTTCTTTAATGAGGATCTTAAGAGGAAGATTTAAGAGGTAATTTCTTTCCCTCTTCTCCTTAAATTTCCTTTCAAGTTCATGTTCCTTTCGTGATCTATCCCCACCTTTATTCATCCAAATTGTTTTTTAACTCCATTATTATACATATACTATAATTTTATGATTCTAATGGGATATTATATCACCCCAAAACTGTTCCCTCTTCCTTTTATTTCATTAAAGGGAACGTTGTTCATGAGGTGTTAATTTGTCACCTTCAAAAACGACATGCTCCCTTCTTCCATTTCTACCTTCATATCTAGTCATGAAACCATTTTTATGGTTGAAAGAGAATATTTTATATGTATTATGTTCTATTTTATGTTTGGTAAATAACCTATGTCCATATTAATAAGTTAAAATTTAAAACAAGTTTGTTGTGATCCAAAAACCGCTCAAATTAACCCAAATAACCATCATTAAATTCTTATATAATGATTCACCCACATGGATCTTATATAATTAAGTATAAAATTATTAAAGATACTGTAATATAATTAATAAAATGTAATATCAGTTCTGTATGTTTACCCATGTTCTACCCAAACATCAATTTAAGAATACAAGTGAACCACCCAAGAAAAACCATATAAACGAACATCCGCGAACAATGTTTTTAAACTCTATAAGTCATCCAAAGGAACATAATATGACATAATGAAACCAGAATGAACCCTATTAACATAAACATGGTTCTGTATTTCTAAGTAATGAATATAATGTCATTATACAGGACATTAAAGAGAAGGAAGCATTCAGGTACAAGGTAAGGGGAAATCTTGAAACCAATTTTCTTCCTTCGGGTTCTCCCATTTTCACTACATTTTTTATATGGTTACTTCTCAAAGATCATTTTTTCATAATTGCCTTTACTTTTCTGGGATATACATTTTTGTCACTGGTTTTTATTCCCATCAAAATTTCTTCCAAAATAACTCTTCTTTCAAGATCTCACCTTTTACCTCTCATTCAAGGATGATGGTTCTTGTATCAAGTATGTTGTTCCCTCATTCTTTTGGGAACCCAAAGCTTATGAATGTGTTATTATGAGATGAAACCCATTCCTTTCCATGGGATATTTATGTACATGTTTGATATGTGTTCTATGTGGCAATCATGATAATGTTAATGTTATGATGTGACGGGTGCGCCAGGAATTATATAGCACAATATGAATGTTTAAATGTGACGGGTGCGCCTACAATTATATAGTGCTCCAATGCATTGGGTAATGTGATTAATCCTAGGAGTAAATGTGAAATGATGTGCGAAAAATTTTCTATCTTGGTTCACAAGTATGTTTGGTGGTTAACCACTAAGACATGATGTTTCATTTTTATGCATTGCCACATTTCAAGTATTTTATTTATGCTCCTCTCATGTTCATGATCATTTGACTATGTAATGATTATGATCACCCCATGCTATATTGTTCTTATCTATCCTCTTACTGGGCTTCTAGATCAGCCCTTTTTGATGTATATCCTTAGGTGGCTACATGTACTAAGGAGAGGACAAGTTCCACTAAGAAGCTGGTGAAGAAGAAATTAAATAAAAGTTCATGGTTAATGTTGTATTTGTTATGTGTGGTCCTAGTTTGCCCAAGACTATAAAAATTTGGATCCTCTATGTGTAATAAAATTATGTTGTTTATCTTTGAAATGATGTAATAGTAATGTAATAATAGTCTGGGTCACTATAGTTGGTATCAGATGAAATGTTTAGTTAATTTAGGGATTAGGATTAGTGAACCCTAGAGAAAACCTACTACATGAGACTAAGTACGAATATGCACACAAGGATATTTTCCTAGGGATCCCATAAGTTATGTTTTTGGTATAATTTTATAAATGAATAAGTTATTCATGACTACTTTACTTATGTTTTGTTCTAACCATTTCTATTTTAGAAAATGGTGAGAACTAGGAGAAATCTGGCCAACAACTCATGCGAGGGACAATGCAACGATTTACCGAACGACATCCCTAATGATTTCGGGGGTGGAGTTAAAAACTTCATGGAGATGCTTACCTAATTATCTCAGGTTATGAATAATAACCATAATTATTAGGAACATCCTCCTTCAC
Source organism: Viscum album (assembly GCA_963277665.1). NCBI lineage: Eukaryota > Viridiplantae > Streptophyta > Magnoliopsida > Santalales > Viscaceae > Viscum > Viscum album. Next base: position 2,106,811,084 of record OY728165.1, read on the forward strand.
CAAAGAGGGAGCAACTAGATATCGAATGTTTTATGTAGCAACGACCACCAACGTTTTGTGGATCTTCTGATCCACTAGTTGCGGAATAGTGGGTCAACTCAATGGAGAAGATCTTTTCTGTACTTCACTGTTCTGAGACAGAGAAGCTGAATCTATCCATCTATCTTCTGGATGGAGAAGCTGATAAGTGGTAGGATTTTATGAAGAACACCAAGCCAAGAGAGGAAATTGAAGAGAGGGAATGGGAAGACTTTAAGATAATGTTTCTTAATAAGTACTTCCCACGAACTCTTCACACTAATATGGAGAGGGAATTTATAGAGCTCAAGCAAAAAACAAGGAGAATCTCTCACAAACTATGAAGAGAATTTCACAGGGATCTCAAGGTATGATTCCAGTTTTGTTATTGACAATGATAGAAAAATTGATAGATTCTATAGTGGATTAAGACCACACATTCGAAAGGCTCTTGCGATTCGAATATTTGGGAGTTATGAAGAAGTTTTTTGGTGTGCTCTCAATGTGGAGATGGAGTTTGTAGAATGGTCCCATGGATATGGAGATAAGAAAAGAAAGATGGATTTTCAAGATGGTGGATCTAATGACAAAGGTGGGAAGAAAAATCAAGGACCCACATGCCAAAAAAGTGGAAAGTAGCACAATGGGAACTACATTAATGGAAAGGGGAAATGCTTCAAGTCTGGGAAAAAAGGACACCATGCTCAAGAGTGTCGAAATGACATGAAAAGGAAGGATAATGTAGCTGATTAAAGGAGAGAACCACTCATGGTTCAATGCTACAAATGTAGGGAGCTAGGGCACTATTCAAACCAGTGCACTAAACCTCGAGCTATAGAGGGTAATCAGCGCCAGCAACCACCAAAGCCAACAGAACAAGGGAAGGCTTATGCCATCACTACTACGGAAGTGGAGCATGATAATAAAGTCTTACAAGGTACACTTCCTATTCACTCAAGAATTGAAAATGTCTTATTTGATTCTAGTTCTACGCTTTCCTTTATATATTGCATGTTTTCTAGAACTATATAATTAAAGCCCCGAAACCTTGAAGTAGATATATCTGTAAAAACAAAATGTGGTGAAATCAATGCAACCCAAGTGTTTGACTCTTCTCCTGTTGATGTATGTGGGAAGATTCTTCCGGAAAATCTCATAATACTTCCCTTGGTGGAATTCAATGTTATAATGGGAATGGATTGGATCTCGTTATATGAAGAACATATCAACTGTCGAGAAAAGGAAATATATTTTCATATTTCGAACAATCCCAGGATCCTATACAAATGCAAGGAAGATCATGAATCTCCTTTGAAAAATCCTTCAATGGTGTGGGTGTTTATTCCCTATGAAAAGGCACACCTAACCCAAATGGTTGAGTCGAAGGAAAGTTCCAACCTTGAGGAAATACCCATCATAATAGAATACAGCGATGTATTTCCCAAAAATTTACCTAGAATTACTACGGATCGTGAGGTAGAGTTCTCAATTGAACTCATATCTTGAGCTAATCCTATCTCGAAGTGTCCCAATAGGATGGCTCCTATCGAACTGTAGGAATTAAAGAAGTAGCTGTAAGAGGATCTGGACAAAGGGTTCATACGGCCTAGTGCATCACCTTGGGGTGCACTAGTGCTCTTTGTGAAGAAGAAGGATGGAACCATGCGGCTGTGTATCGATTATCGGGAACTCAACAAGATCACCATAAAGAACAAGTATCCTCATCCAAGGACTGATGACTTGTTCGATCAGTTAAGAGAAGCTCAATACATCTCAAAGTTGGATCTTCATTCTGGATATCACCACGTAAAGGTGAAGAATGAAGATATTCAGAATACATCCTTCTATACAAGGAATGGTCACTATGTTTTTTTGGTGATGCCCTTTAGACTTACTAATGCCCCTGAAATCTTCATGGATTTGATGAAAAGTGTCTTTAGACATTACATCGACAAATTTGTGGTTGTGTTTATCGATGATATTATCATCTACACCAAGAGTGAGGAGGAACATGAAGAACATCTAAGACTTGTGTTGGCAACATTGAGAAAGGAAAGGTTGTTCACCAAGTTCAGCAAGTGTGACTTTAGGATGAATTATTCACGTTCTTGGGACATGTGATCACAAGTGAGGGAATTTCTGTGGATCCTTCAAAGGCAAATGCGATTGAGGAATGGCCCAGGCCCTCTAGTGTCACAGAAACTCGTAGTTTTCATGGATTAGCTGGGTACTACCGACATTTTGTGAGAAACTTCTCCCGATTGTCAAGCCCTCTAACTAAGTTAACAAGGAAAGGGCTAAAGTATGTATGGACAGAAGAATGTGAGGGAAGCTTCAAGGAGATAAAGCGAAGGCTGATCACTGCACCTGTACTCACACTACCAAAAAGTGGAGACAGTTTTGTGATATACAGTGATGCTTCAAAGAAAGGCTTGGGTTGTGTAATCATGAAAAATGATAATGTGATAGCCTACGCCTCACGATATTTGAAGATCCATGAGAAGAACTACCCGACGCATGATCTAGAGCTGGTAGCCGTGATTGTTTCCTTGAAAATCTGGTGGCACTACCTTTATGGTGAGAAGTGTGACATATTCACCGACCACAAGAGCCTAATGTATATATTCACACCAAAGGAGCTCATCATGCGTCAAAAGAGATGGTTAGAGCGAATCAAGGATTACGATTGCTCTATTCACTATCATCCTGGAAAGGCGAACTAGGTAGCTAATTCTCTAAGCAAAAAAGAACCTGCTACTCTATCCATGTTGCGGATTGAGAAAGACCATATCTTCATGGATATGCAGTGAATGGATTTGGAAATCATAAGGGCAGGGGATACATCCTACCTTACCCAAATGATTGTGCAACCATCCATCCAAGAGAAGATTAAGGAAGCAAAAAAGGGATGATGTGGAGATACAAAAGAGGGTGAATGCAGTAAAGGAAGGGAAGCTACAAGAGTTCCATATAGACAATGTTGGTGTGATTCGGTTTGGAACGCAGCTTTGTGTGCCTTCATCACCCGGGATAAAGAAGGAGTTATTGGATAATGCACATAGCTCAACTTTCTCTATCCATCCTGGGAGTTCCAAGATGTACTGTGACCTCCGAGAAATCTTCTGGTGGGATAACATGAAGAAGGAGATTGTGGAATATATATCAAGGTGCTTGGTATGTCAGTAAGTTAATGCTTAGGGACAAAAGTCCAAGGGTATGATGCATCCATTTCCTATACCCATGTGGAAATGGTAAAATGTTACTATGGGCTTTGTCACCGGTCTCCTGAATACGATGAAGAAAAATAATGCAATATGGGTTGTGGTTGATCGACTCACTAAGACTGCCCATTTTATCTATATTCGGGAAGACCTCTCACTTGAAAAACATGCAAGGATATATGTGAAGGAATTGGTGAGACTGAACGGTGTTCCACTCTCAATTTTCTCCGACCGTGACCCATGGTTCACATCTAAATTCTGGAGGAGCCTTCAACGTGCTTTGAGTACTGAATTAAATTTTAGCATGGCCTATCACCCCCAAACCGATGGCCAGTCTGAAAGTACTATTCAGACGCTTGAAGATATTCTAAGAGCCTACTCTCTTGAATTCAAATGTTGTTGGGATCATCATCTCCCATTGGTTGAGTTCTCATACGACAATAGCTTCAACTCGAGCATTCAGATTGCTCTGTATGAAGCTCTTTATGTGAAGAGATGTAGAACTCCAACCTGTTGGGATGAAGTTGGAGGAAGAAAGCTTCTTGGGCCCGATCTTGTTCAAGAGATGACAGAGAAGGTTCAAGTCATCCAAAAACACATCAAAGCTTCTCAAAGTCAGCAAAAGAGCTATTCTAACAACCGTCGAAGAGACTTTGAGTTCAATGATGGAGATAAAGTCTTCCTTCAAATATTTCCATGGAAGAGAGTCATGTGATTCGGGAAGAAAGGGAAGATAAGCCCAAGGTACATTGGCCCCTTTTAGATCCTTGACCGCATAGGAGCCGTGGCCTATCGTCTGGAACTTCCACTGAATATGGCTCAAGTGCATGATGTGTTTCATGTATCATTACTGAGGAAGTACATACCAGACCCCTCACATGTACTAAACTCAGAGGTGGTGCAGCTGGAAGATGATCTCTTCTATGAGGAGAAGCCAGTAAATATTCTGGATCAGAGAGATAAGGTTCTATGCAACAAGACAACCCATCTTGTCAAAGTGTTGTGGAGGAACCATAAGTTTGTGGAAGCAACATGGGAACCAGAAGAGGAAATGAAGGAGAAGTACCCTCACCTTTTTGTGTAAAGTAAAATTTCGGGGGCGCAATTTCTTAAGGGGTGAAGAATGTAATGACCCAAGGTTTTTCTATAGAAATTCCCTTCTTATAAATATGTCGTAAAATAACATGAAAACACAAAAAAATGAACTACTAAGTGATAATAAACCTTTAAACATAAGTTTGTCACGTGTATGTTTGGAATTTTAAAAATCTGATATACATGGTTGTGTTAAAGATAGTTTTTGGAGTCTAATGAAACGAAAATAATTTTTGGTGAATAGTAAGCTACCCTTATGAATAGTAACCTAACCTTTGAATAGTAACCTACCCTTACGAATAGTAATATGACCATAATGAATATTAAATAAGAGTAACATTACCTATGAATAATAAAATAAAATTTAGACATCTTAGAAAGTGACAATTTGACCTTAGTAAACGTTTTTGTTATTTTATAAGTCATAAATAAATAATTATAATTAATTAATTAATTTAAAATAATATTTATTTCACTGAATTGTCTTCATAAATTATTTAACCAATGTCTAATAGTTTTTAGATAATGTTTTGAGACCCTATGTAATTTTTGAAAGAAATATAAAATCAGTTTTAATCTTAAAAACTGTTTTTTAAGTAAAATATGATTTTAATTGAATATTAAATTAATAATATGTAAAAACTTATTTTTGGAAAAATGGATTTCATTTTTTGATTATACATGTTGAAAAATGGATGGGGTAAATTTTTTTAATTTTTCTGAGAAACTTGTATTTTTGATGAATAGTGGAATTTGATAATTCAAAATAAATGCTAAATAATGTATTAATTGAGTAATCGATGATGTTATTCTGATTTAAGCCCACGTGGTTCGGTATTACATTATATAATTACTATTATTAGTTGTTCACGACTCACAAGTACTTGTCTTAGGTGAAATTAATAAACTAATCTATTTTATATTAAGGAAACCCCTCTCCCCTCCACTATAAAAGCCACCCTTCACTCCATCTTTTCCTCACACCTCTCAAGTTACAAAACATCTCTAAACTCTGTCCAAACAGATTCCCTATCACCTCCCCCAAGTCCAAAATATTCTGTTCTCATCAAAAGTCCAATACTAGCTTTTTTAAGGAGGATCTTAAGAAGAAGATTTAAGAGGGAATTTCTCTCCCTCTTCTCCTTTAATTTCCTTTCATGTTCGACTTCCTTTCTTGATCTCTCCCCACCTTTATTTATCCAAATTGTTTTGTAACTCCTGTATTATACATATAATGTAATCTAATGATTCTAATTCGATATTATATCACCCCACACCCTTTCCCTCTTCCTTTTATTTCATTACATAGAACATTGTTCATGTGGTGTTAATTTGTCACCTTCAAACACAACATGCTCTCTTCTTCCATTTCTACCTTCATATCTGGTCATGAAACCATTGTTATGTGTGAACCATAATATTTTATATGTATTATGTTCTGTTTTAAGTTCTGTAAATAAACTATGTCCATATTACTACGTTAAAAGTTAAAACAAGTTCGTTGTGAACCAAAAACCGCTCAAATTAACCAAAATAACCATCATTAAATTCTTATCTAATGATTAGTCCACATGGATATATTATAATTCATTATAAAATTATTAAATCTATTTTAATATAATTAATATCATGTAATATCAGTTCTGGATGTTACCCATGTTATACCCAAACGTCAATTTAAGAATACAAGTGAACCACCCAAGAAAACCCATAAAAACGAACATACCCGAACAATGTTTTTAAACTCTATAAGTCATCCAAAGGAACATAATATGACATAATGAAACCATAATGAACCCTATTAACGTACACATGGTTTTGGATTTATAATTAATAAATATAATTTCATTATACAGGACATTAAAGAGAAGTAATCATTCGGGTACAAGGTAAGGGGAAATCTCGAACCAAATATTCTTCCTTTGGGTTATCCCTCTTTCACTCCATTTTTGATATGGTTAATCTTCAAAGATCATTTATTCCTCATTGAAATTAATTTTATGGGATATACATGTTTTTCACTAGTTTTTTGGCCCATCAAAAATTCTTCCAAAAGAACTCTTCTTTCAAGATCTCACCTTTTACCTCTCATTCAAGGATGATGGTTCTTATATCAAGTATGTTGTTCCCTCTTTCTTTTGGAAACCCAAAGATTATGAATGTTTTACTATTATATGAAACCCATTCCTTTACATGGGATATTTATGTACAGGTTTTATAGGTGTTCCATGTGGAAATCATGATAATGATAATGTTATGATGTGACGGGTGCGCCCAGAATTATATAGCGCAATATGAATGTTTAAATGTGACAGGTGCACCCGTAATTATTTAGAGCTCCAATGAATTGGGTAAAGTGATGAATTTCATGAGTAAATTTGAAATGATGTGTGAACAAGATGCTAGCTTGGTTCACATGTATGTGTGGTAGTTATCCACTAAGACGTGATGTTTCATTTTTTTGCATTGCAACATTTCAAGTCTTTTATTTATGCTCCTCTCATGTTCATGATCTTTTGCCTATGTTATGATTATGCTCACCCCATGCTATATTGTTCTTATCTATCCACTTATTGGGCTTCTAGATGACAAATGTTTGATGAATATCCTCATGTGGCTACATGTACGAAGGAGAGGACAAGTGCCACTAAGAATTTAGTGAATAAGAAATTAAATAAATGTTTATCGTGGATGTTGTATTTCTTATGTGTGCTCCATATTTTCCCAAGACACTAAACCTTTGGATCCTCTATGTGTAATAATATTATTTTGTTTATCTTTGAAATCATGTAATAGTAATGTAAGAAAAGGCCGGGTCTCTATAGTTGGTATCAGAAGAAAGGTTTTGTTAATTTGGGGATCAGGATTAGTGAACCCTAAAGAAAACCTACAACATGAGACTAAGTTCAAATATGCACACAAGTATATTTACCTAGGGATCCCCTATGTTATGTTTTTTGAATAATTTTATAAATTAATAAGTTATTCATGACTTTTTACTTATGTTTTGTTCTAGCCTTTTTTTTAGAAAATGGTGGGAACTAGGAGAAATCAGGCCATCAACTCATGCGTGGGACAATGCAACGGTTACCCGAACGACATCCCTAATGATTTGGGAGGTGGATTTAAAAACTACATGGTGATGCTTACCCAATTATCTCAGGTTATGAATAATAACCATAATAATCGGGAACTTCCTCCTTCACCAAAGAGGGAGCAACTAGCTATCAAATGTTTTATGTGGCAATGACCACCACCGTTTTGTGGATCTTCTGATCCAATAGTTGCGGAATAGTGGGTCGACTCAATGGAGAAGATCTTTTCTATACATCACTGTTCTGAGACGGAGAAGGTGACTCTAGCCGTCTATCGTCTGGATGTAGAATCTGATCAATGGTGGGCTTTTATTAAGAACACCCACCAAAGAGATGATATTGAAGAGATGGAAGGGGAATACTTTAAGATAATGTTTCTTAACATGTAATTCCCACAAACTCTTCGCACAAAGAGGGAGAGGGAATTTATAGATCTCATGCAAAAAGAAGGAGAATCTTTCACAACCTATGAAGAGAATTTCACAAGGTTCTCAAGGTATGATTTGGGTTTTGTTATGAACAATGATAGAAAAATTGATAGATTCTTTAGTGTATTAAAACCAAACCTTCTAAAGGATCTTGAGATTCGAGACTTTGGGAGTTATGAAGAAGTTGTTCGGTGTGCTCTCAATGTGGAGATGGAGTTTGGGGAATGGTCCCATGGCTATGGAGATAAGAAAAGAAAGATGGATTTTCCAGTTGGTGGATCTAATGACAATGATGGGAAGAAAAATCAATGACCTACATGCCAAAAATGTGGGATGTTGCACAATGGGAACTGCCTCAAAGGGACGAGGAAATGCTTCATGTGTGGGAAATAAGGACACCATTCTCAAGAGTGTCTAAAAGACATGAAAAGTAAGGATAATGTAGCCAATGAAAGGAGATTACCACTCATGGTTCAATGCTACAACTTTAGGGAGCTAGGGCACTATTCAAATCAGTGCACTCAACCTCAAGCTCTCGAGGGTAATCATCACCAAAAAACACCAAAGCCAACAGAACAAGGGAAGGATTATTCCAATACTACTGTGGAGGTGGAGCATGATAATGAAGTCGTACAAGGTACACTTCCTATTCAATCAAGAATGGAAAAAGTCTTATTTGTTTCTGGTTCAACGCATTCTTTTATATCATTAAAGTTTGCTAGAAATATAGAATCGAAGCCCCGAAACCTTGAAGTAGAGATATCTTTAAAAACCCAAAGTGGTGCAATCATTACAACCCAAGTGTTTGACTCTTCTCCTGTTGACGTATGTGGGAATATTCTTCCAGAAAATCTCGTAATACTTTCCATGGTGTAATTCGATGCTATAATGGGAATGGATTGGCTCTAGTTATATAGAGAACATATCAACTATCAAGAAAAGGAAATATATTTTCATATTCCTAACAATACCATGTTCCTCTGCAAATGCAAGGAAGATCATGAATCTCCTTTGAAAAATCCCTCAATGGTGTGGGTGTTGATTCCCTATGAAGAAGCATACCTCGCCCAAATGGTTGAGTCGAAGGAATGTTACAACCTTGAGGAAATGCCCATCATGGGGTAATATGACGATGTATTTCCTGAAGAGTTACCCGGAATTCCCCTGGATCGTGAGGTAGGGTTGTTGATTGAACTTATACCTGGAGCCACTTCTATCTCAAAGTGTCCCTATAGGATGTCTCCTATCGAACTGGAGGAGTTAAATAAGTAGCTTTAAGAGCATCTAGACAAAGGGTTCATACACCCTAGTGCATCACCTTGGGGTGAACTAGTGCTCTTTGTGAAGAAGAAGGATTGAACCATGCGGCTATGTATTGATTATCGGGAACTCAACAAGATCACCATAAAGAAAAAGTATCATCTTCCAAGGATTGGTGAATTGTTCGATCAGTTAAGAGGAGCTCAATAATTCTCAAAGGTGGATCTTCGTTCTGGATATCATCAAGTAAAGGTGGAGAAGGAAGATATTCAGAAGACTGACTTCTATACATGGTATGGGCACTATGAGTTTTTGGTGATTCCCTTTGGACTTACTAATGCCCCTGCAATCTTCATGGATTTGATGAAAAGAGTCTTTAGACATTACCTCGACAAATTTGTGTTAGTGTTTATTGATGATATTCTCATATACTCTAAGAAAAAGGGGGAACATGAAGAACACCTAAGACTTGTGTTGGCGACATTGAGAAAGGAGAAATTGTTCTCCATGTTCAGCAAGTGTGGATTTTGGATGAATCAAGTCACGTTCTTGGGACATGTGATCACAAGTGAGGGAATATCTGTGGATCCTTCAAAGACAAAGTCGATAGAGGAATGGAAAAGGCCCTCAAGTGTCACAGAAATCCGTAGTTTTCTTGGATTAGCTGGGTACTACTGACGTTTTGTGAGAAACGTCTCATGATTTTCAATCCCGCTAACTAAGATAACAAGGAAAGGGGTAATGTATGTCTGGACGGAAGAATGTGAGGGAAGCATCAAGGAGTTAAAGAGAAGGCCGATCACTGCACCTACACTCACACTACCAAAAAGTGGAGAAAGTTTTGTGATATACAGTGATTCTTCAATGAAAGGCTTGGGTTGTGTACTCATGCAAAATGATAATGTGATATCCTACGCCTCATGACAGTTGAAGATCCATGAGAATAACTACCCAAAACATGATCTAGAGCTGGCAGCCATGAGTGTTTCCTTGAAAATCTTTTGGCACTACCTTTAAGGTGAGAAGTGTGACATATACATCGACCAGAAGAGCCTAAAGTATATATTCACACAAAAGGAGCTCAACATGCGTCAAAGGAGATGTTTAAATCTAATCAATGATTATTATTGCTCTATTCACTATCATCCAGGAAAAGAGAACAGGGTAGCTGATGCTCTAAGCAAAAAAGAACCTGCTACTCTATCCATGTTGCGGATTGAGAATGACCCTATCTTCTTGGATATGCAATGAATGGATTTGGAACTCATAAGAGAAGGGGATACATCCTACCTTGCCCAAATTATTGCACAACCATCCATCCAAGAGAATATTAAGGAAGCACAAAGGGATGATGTGGAGATACAAAAGAGGGTGAATACAGTAAAGGAAGGGAAGCTGCAAGAGTTCCATATTGAGAATGATGGTGTGATTCTGTTTGGAACAGGGCTTTGTGTGACTTCATCACCCGGGATAAAGAAGGAGGTATTGGATAATGCACATAGATAAACTTTCTCTATCCATCATGGGAGTACCAAGATGTACCATGACCTCCGAGAACACTTCGGGTGGGATAACATGCAGAAGGAGATTGAGGAATTTATATCAAGGTTCTTGGTATGTCGGAAAGTTAAAGTGGAGCAACAAAATTCCGAGGGTATGATGCATCCATTGCCTATACCCATGTGAAAATTGGAAAATGTTACTATGGACTTTGTCACGGGTCTCCTGAAGTCGTCAAAGGGAAATAATGCAATATGTGTTGTGGTTGATCAACTCTCCAAGACATACCATTTAATCTCTATTCGGGAAAACCTCTCACTAGAAAAACTTGAAAGGATATATGTGAAGGAAGTGGTGAGACTGCATGGTGTTCCACTCTCAATTGTCTCCGACCATGACCCAAGGTTAACATCATAATTCTGGAGGAGCCTTCGACGTGCTTTGACTACTGAATTTAATTTCAGCACGACCTATCACCCCCAAAATGATGGCTTGTCTAAAAAGACTATTCAGACGCTTGAAGATATGCTAAGAGCCTGCACTATTGAATTCATAGGTGGTTGGGATCATCATCTCCCATTTGTTGAGTTCACATACAACAATAGATTTAACTCGAGCATTCAGATGGCTCTGTATGAATCTATTTATGGGAAGAGATTTAGAACTCCAACATATTGGGATTAAGTTGGAGAAAGAAAGCTTCTTGGACCCGATCATGTTCAAGAGATTATAGAGCAGGTTCAAGTCATCCAGAAATACATCAATGCTGCTCAAAGTCGGAAAAAGAGCTATGATGACAACCATCGAAGGGATTTGGAATTCGACGTCGGAGTTAATATCTTCCTTCGAATATCTCCATGAAAGAGAGTCATGTGATTCGGGAAGAAAGGGAAGCTAAACCCAAGGTAGATTGGCCCCTTTGAGATCCTTGACCGCATAGGAGTCATGGCCTATCGCCTGGAACTTCCACCGAATATGGATCAAGTGCATGATGTGTTTCATGTATCACTGCCGAGGATGTACATACCAGACCCCTCACATGTACTAAACTCAGAGGTGGTGCAGCTGGAAGATGATCTCTCCTATGAGGAGCAGCCAATAAATATTCTGGATCTGAGAGATAAGGTTCTACGCAACAAGACAACCCATGTTTTCAATGTTCTGTGGAGGAACCATAAGTTTGAGGAAGCAACATGGGAACCAGAAGAGGCAATGAAGGAGAAGTACCCTCACCTTTTTGTGTAAAGTAAAATTTCTGGGTGAAATTGTTTAAGGGGGGAAGAATATAATGACCTAATGTATTTCAATGGAAATTACCTTCTTATAAATATGTGGTAAAATAACATGAAAACAAAACAAAATGAACTACTATGTGATAAGTATCCTTTAAACATAAGTTTGTCACTTCTATGTTTGGAAATTTGAAAATCCAACATACACGGTTGTGTTCAAGATAGTTTTTGGAGTCTAATGAAGCAAAAATAATTTTTTGTGAATAGTAACCTACCCTTATGAATTGTAACCTACCCTTATGAATAGTAATATGACACTTATGAATAGTAAATAAGAGTAACATTACCTATTAATAATAAAATAAAATTTAGACATCTTAGAAAGTGACAATTTGACATTAGTAAACGTTTTTTGTATTTTATAAGTCATAAATAATTAATTATAATTAATTAATTAATTTAAAACAATATTTATTTCCCTGAAATGTATTCATAAATTATTTAATCAATGTCTAATAGGTTTTAGATAATGTTATGAGACCCTATGTAATTTTTAAAATAACTATAAAATTAGTTTTAATCATAAAAACTGTTTTTAAGTAAATTTTGAATTTAATTGAATACTAAATTAATAATATTTAGATTTTTTAAAAAAAATGTACTTCATTTTTGGATTCTACTCGTTGAAAAATTATTGGGGTATGTTTTTGGGATTTTTCTGATATACTTGAATTTTTGATGAATAGTTGAATCCGATAATTCACAATAAATGCTAAATAATGTATTAATTGAGTCATCAATGATGTTATGCTGATGTAATCCCACTTGGTTAGGGATTACATTATAAAATTACTATTTTGGGTCGTTCAAGATTCACAATTCCTTGTCTTAGGTGAAATTTATAAACTAATCAATTTTATATTAAGGAAACCCCTCTCCCTCCACTATAAAAGCCACCCTTGACTGCCTCTTTTCCTCACACCTCTCACACTCCAAGCCATCTATATACTCGGCCCAAAAATCTTCCCTAGCACCTCCCCCACATCCAAAAGCTTCTGGTGTCATCAAAATACCATGACTAGATTTTTTAAGGAGGATCTCAAGAGGATGATTTAAGAGGTAATTTCTCTCCCTCTTCTCCTTTAATTTCCTTTCAAGTTCAAGTTCCTTTCTTGATCTCTCCCCATCATTATTCATCCAAATTGTTTTGTAACCCCAGTATTATACATATAATGTAATTCTATGATTCTATTGGGATATTATATCACCCCACACCCTTTCCCTCTTCCTTTTATTTCATTAAAGAGAACGTTGTTCATGAGGTGTTAATTTGGCACCTTCAAAAACGACATGCTCTCTTCTTCCATTTCTACCTTAAGATCAGGTCATGAAATAATTTTTATTGTTGAACCAGAATATATTATATGTATTATGTTCTATTTTAAGTTCTGGAAGTAACCTATGTCCATATTAATTAGTTAAAAGTTAAAACAATTTCGTTGTGATCCAAAAACCTCTCAAATTAACCCAAATAACCATCATTAAATTCTTATATAATGATTTGTCCACATGGATATAATATAATTCATTATCAAATTATTAAAGCTACTGTAATATAATTAATAACATGTAATACTAGTTCTGGATGTTTACCCATGTTCTACCTAAACGTCAATTTAAGAATTCAAGTGAACCACACAAGAAAAACCATAAAAACGAACATCCTCAAACAATGTTTTTAAACTCTATAAGTCCTCCAAAGGAACATAATATGACATAATGAAACCAGAATTAACCCTATTAACGTACACATGGTTATGTATTTTTAATTAATTAATGTAATGTAACTATACAAGACATTAAAGAGAAGTAAGCATTTAGGTACAAGGTAAGGGGAAATCTCGAACCCAATTTTTTTCCTTTGGGTTCTCCCTCTTTCACTCCATTTTTGATATTGTTACTCCTAAAAGATCAATTGTTAATAATTGAATATACTTTTCAGGGATATACTTGTTTGTCACTAGTTTTCATTCCCATCAAAATATCTTCCAAAAGAACTATTCTTCCAAGATCTCACCCTTTACCTCTCATTCAAGGTTGATGGTTCTTGTATCAAGTATGTTGTTCCCTGTTTCTTTTGGGAACCCAAAGCTTATGAATGTGATATTATGAGATGAAACCCATTCCATTCCATGGGTTATTTATGTACATGTTTTATATGTGTTCTATGTTGCAATCATGATAATTATAATGTTATGATGTGACGGGTGCACCCGAAATTATATAGCACAATATGAATGTTTAAATGTGATGGGTGCAACCGGAATTATTTAGCGCTCCAATACATTGGGTAAAGTGATGAATCTCATGAGTAAATGTGAAATTAAGTGTGAACATGTTGCTAGCTTGGATCACAAGTATATGTGGTATTTAACCACTAAGACATGATGTTTCATTTTTATGCATTGCCACATTTCAAGTATTTTATTTATGCTCTTATCATCTTCATGATCTTTTTCCTATGTTATGATTATGCTCAACCCATGCTATATTGTTCTTATCTATTATCTTACTGGGCTTCTATCTCACCCCTTTTTGATGTATATCCTCAGGTGGCTACATGTACTAAGGAGAGGATAAGTTCCACTAAGAATCTAGTGAAGAAGAAATTGAATAAATGTTTATGGTTGATGTTGTATTTGTTATGAGTGGTCCTAGTTTTCCCAAGACACTAAACCTTTAGATCCTCTATGTGTAATACTATTATGTTGTTTATCTTTGAAATGATGTAATAGTAATGTAATAAAAGGGAGGGTCGATATAGTTGGTATCAAGGGAAAGGTTTAGTTAATTTTGGGATTCGGATTAGTGAACCCTAGAGAAAACCTACAACATGAGACTAAGTACAAATATGAAAACAAGGATATTTACCTAGGGATCCCATATGTTATTTTTTTGGTATAATTTTCTAAATGAATAAGTTATTCATGTCTTTTTATACTTATGTTTTATTCTAACCTTTTCTATTTTAGAAAATGGTGGGAACTAGGATAAATTAGGCCAACAAATCATGCGAGGGACAATGCAACGATTGCCTGAACGACATCCCTAATGATTTGGGAGGTGGAGTTAAAAACATCATGGCAATGCTTACCCAATTATCTCCGGTTATGAATAATAACCATAATAATGGGGAACGTCCTCCTTTTCCAAAGAGGGAGAAACCAGATATTGAATGTTTTATGCGGAAATGACCGCCGCCGTTTTGTGGATCTTTCGTTCCACTAGTTGAGGAACAGTGGGTCAACTCAATGGAGAAGATCTTTTCTGTACATCACTGTTTTGAGACGGAGAATGTGACTCTAGCCGTCTATCGTCTAGATGGAGAAGCTGATCAATGGTGGGCTTTGATTAATAACACCAAGCCACGAGAGGAAATTAAAGAGATGGAATGGGAAGACTCTAAGATAATGTTTCTTAATAAGTACTTCCCACGAACTCTTCGCACGAAAAAGGAGAGGAAATTTATAGAGATCATGAAAAAAGTAGGAGAATCTGCCACAACCTATGAAGTGAATTTCACAAGGCTCACAATGTATGCTTTGGGTTTTTTATCAATGATGATAGAAAAATTGATAGATTATTTAGTGGATTAAAACCACACCTTCAAAAGGATCTTGTGATTCGAGACTTTGAGAGTTATGAAGAAGTTGTTCGGTGTGATCTCAATGTGGAGATGGAGTTTGGATAATGGTCCCATGGATATGGAGATAAGAAATGAAAGATGGATTTTCAAGATGGTGGATCTAATGAAAAAGGTGGGAAGAAAAATCAACGACCCACATGCCAAAAATGTGGGAAGTTGTACAATGGGAACTGCCTCAAAGGGACGGGGAAATGCTTCAAGTGTGGGAAAGAAGAACACCATGATCAAGAGTGTCGAAAATACATGAAAAGGAAGGATAATGTAGCCGATGAAAGGATAGAACCACTCGTGGTTCACTACTATAACTGTAGGGAGCTACGACACTATTCAAACCAGTGCACTAAACCTCGAGATCTCGAGGGTAATCAGTGCTAGAAACCACCAAAGCCAATGGAACAATGGAAGGATTATTCAATCACTACTATGGAGGTTGAGCATGATAATGAAGTCGTAAAAGGTACACTTCCTATTCATTCAAGAATGGAAAAATTATTATTTGATTCTGGTTCTATGCATTCCTTTATATCTTGCAAGTTTCCTAGAAATATAGAATCGAAGCCCCGAAACCTTGAAGTAGAGATATCTATAAAAATAAAAAGTGGTGGAATTATTGCAACCCAAGTGTATGACTCTTCTCATGTTGCCGTATGTGGGAATATTCTTCCGAAAAATGTCGTAATACTTCCCTTGGTGGAATTCGACTCTATAATGGGAATGGATTGGCTCTCGTTATATAGAGCACATATCAACTGTCGGGAAAAGGAAATATATTTTCATATTCCGAACCATCCCATGCTCCTTTACAAATTCAAGGAAGATCATGAATCTCCTTTGAAAAATCTTTCAATTGTGTGGGTGTTGATTCCTTATGAAGAAGCATAACTCGCCCAAGTGGTTGAGTCGAATGAAAGTTCCAACCTTGAGGAAATTACCATCATGAGGGATACAATGATGTATTTCCCGAAGATTTACCCGGAATTCCCCCGGATCGTGAGGTAGAGTTCTCAATTGAACTCATACCAGGAGCTACTCCTTTCTCGAAGTGTCCCTATATGATGGATCCTATCTAACTGGAGGAGTTAAAGAAGCAGCTGCAATAGCATCTGGAGAAAGGTTTCATATTCCCTAGTGCATCACCTTGGGGTGCGCCAGTGCTCTTTGTGAAGAAGAAGGACGGAACCATGCGGTTGTGTATCGATTATCGGTAACTCAACAAGATCATCATAAAGAACAAGTATCCTCTTCCAAGGACTGATGACTTGTTCGATCAGTTAAGAGGAGATCAATACTTATCAAAGGTGGATCTTCAATCTGGATATCATCATGTAAAGGTGAAGAAGGAAGATATTCAAATGACTGCCTTCCATACAAGGTATGGACAATATGAGTTTTTGGTGATGCCCTTCGGACTTACCAATGCCCCTGCAATCTTCATGGATTTGATGAATAAAGTCATTAGACATTACCTCGACAAATTTGTGGTAGTTTTTATCGATTATATTCTCATCTACTCCAAGAGCAAGGAGGAACATTAAAAATATCTAAGACTTGTGTTGGCGACATTGAGAAAGGAGAAGTTGTTCGCCAAGTTCAGCAAGTGTGACTTTTGGATGAATCAAGTCACGTTCTTGGGACATGTGATCACAAGTGAGGGAATTTTTGTGGATCCTTCAAAGACAAAGGCGATTGAGGAATGGCCCAGTCCCTCTAGTGTCACAGATATCCGTAGTTTTATTGGATTAGCTGGGTACTACCGACGTTTTGTGAGAAACTTCTCACGATTTTCAAGCCCGCTGACTAAGTTAACAAGGAAAGGGGTAAAGTATGCCTGGACAGAAGAATGTGAGGGATGCTTCAAGGAGCTAAAGAGAAGGCTGATCACTGCACCTGTACTCACACTACCAAAAAGTGGAGATTGTTTTGTGATATACAGTGATGCTTCAAAGAAAGGCTTGGGTTGTGTACTCATGAAAAATGATAATGTGATAGCCTACGCCTCACGACAGTTGATTATCTATGAGAATAAATACCCAACACATGATCTAGAGCTACCAGCCATTATTTTTGCCTTGAAATTCTTGCATAACTAACTTTTTGGTGAGAAGTGTGACATATACACTGACCACAAGATCCAAAAGTATATATTGACACAAAAGGAGCTCAACATATGTCAAAGGAGATGGTTAGAGCTAATCACGTATTATGATTGCTCTATTCACTATCATCCTGGAAAGGCGAACAAGGTAGCTGATGCTCTAAGCAGAAAAGAACCTGCTACTCTATCCATGTTTCGGATTGAGAAGGACCTTATCTTCATGGATATGCAAAGAATGGATTTGGAAATCATAAGGGCAGTGAATATATCCTACCTTTCCCAAGTGATTACGCAACAATCCATCCAAGAGATGATTAAGGAAGCACAAAGGGATGATGTGGAGATACAAAATAGGGTGAATGCAGTAAAGGAAGGGAAGCTGCAAGAGTTCCATATCGACAATGATGGTGTTATTTTGTTTGGAACACAACACTGTGTGACTTCATAACCCGGGATAAAGAAGGAGCTATTGGGTAATGCACGTAGCTCAACTTTCTCTATCCATCATCGGAGTACCAAGATGTACCGTGTCCTCCGAGAACACTTCTGGTGGGATAACATGAATAAGGAGATTGCAGAATATATATCAAGGTTCTTGGTATGTCAGCAAGTTAATGCTGAGCGACAAAAGTCCAAGGGTATGATTTAGCCATTGCCTATACCCATATGGAAATGGGATAATGTTACTATGGACTTTGTCACGGGTCTCCTGAAGACTTCAAAGGGAAATAATACAACATGGGTTGTGGTTGATCAACACACCAAGACTGCCCATTTTATCGCTATTCAGGAAGACCTCTCGCTTGAACACCTTGCAAGGATATATGTGAAGGAAGTGGTGAGACTGCACGGTGTTCTAATCTCAATTGTCTCCGACCGTGACCCAAGGTTGACATTTAAATTCTGGAGGAGCCTTCAACATGGTTTGAGTACTGAATTAAATTTCAGCACAGACTATCACCCCCAAACCGATGGCTAGTCAAAAAGTACTATTCAGACACTTGAATTTATGCTAAGAGCCTGAACTCATGAATTCAAGGGTGGTTGGGATCAGCATCTCCCATTGTCTGAGTTCTCATACAACAATAGCTTCCACTTGAGCACAACAATTGATCTGTATAAATCTCTTTATGGGAAGAGATGTAGATCACCAACCTGTTGGGATGAAGTTGTAGAAAAAAAGCTGCATGGACCCAATCTTGTTCAAGAGATGATAGAGATGGTTCAAGTCATCCAGAAACACATCATAGCTGCTCAAATTCGGCAAAAGAGCTATGCTGACAACCATCGAAGGGACTTGGATTTCGACGTTGAAGATAAATTCTTCCTTCGAATATCTCTATGGAAGAGTGTCATGCAATTCAGGAAGAAAGGGAAGCTAATCCCAAGGTACATTGGCCCTTTTGAGATCGTTGACCGCATAGGAGCCGTGGCATATTGTCTGGAACTGCCACCGAATATGGCTCAAGTGCATGATGTGTTCCATGTATCACTACTAAGGAAGTACATACCAGACCCCTCACATGTACTAAACTCAGAGGTGGTGTAGCTGGAAGATGATCTCTCCTATGAGGAGCAGCCGGTAAAGATTCTGGATTGGAGATATAAGGTTCTACGCAACAAGACAACCCATCTTGTCAAAGTGTTGTGGAGGAACCATACGTTTGAGGAAGCAACTTGGGAACCAGAAGAGGCAATGAAGGAGAAGTACCCTCACCTTTTTGTGTAAAGTAAAATTTTAGGGGCGAAATTTCTTAGTGGGGGAAGAATGTAAAGACCCAAAGATTTTCAATGGAAATTCCATTCTTATAAATATGTCATAAAACAACAAGAAAACACAACAAAATGAACTACTAAGTGATAAGTAACCTTTAAACATAATTTTTTCACTTCTATGTTTGGAGTTTTGAAAATCCGACATACACAGTTGTGTTCAAGATAGTTTTTAGAGACTAATGAAACAAAAATAATTTTTCTAGAATAGTAACCTACCCTTATGAATACTTATATGACCCTTATTAATAGTAAATAATAGTAACATTACCTATGAATTATAAAATAAAATTTAGACATCTTAGAAAGTGAAAATTTGACCTTAGTAAACATTTTCGGTATTTTATAAGTCATAAATAATTAATTATAATTAATTAATTAATTTAAAAGAATATTTATTTCCATGAAATGTATTTATAAATTATTGAATCAATGTCTAATAGTTTTTAGATAATTTTCAGAGAACCTATGTAATTTTTGAAAGAACTATAAATTTAGTTTTAATCTTAAAAACTGTTTTTTATGTAAATTTTGATTTTAATTGAATATTAAATTAATAATATTAATGAAATTATTTTTTGAAAAATGGAAATCATTTTTGGATCCTACATGTCGAGAAATGGTTGGGGTAAATTTTTGGGATTTTTCTGAGACACTTGAATTTTTGATGAATAGTTGAATATGATAACTCACAATAAATGCTAAATAATGTATTAATTGATTCATCAATGATGTTCTGCTGATGTAAGCACACTTTCATAGGGATTAAATTATAAAATTACAATTATTCGTCATTAAAGAATCACAATTCCCTGTCTTAGGTGATATTAATAAACTAATCAATTTTATATTAAGGAAACCCCTCTCCCCTCCACTATAAAAGCCACCCTTCACTCCCTCTTTTCCTCAAACCTCTCAAGCTCCAATCCTTCTCTAAACTCTTCCCAAACTACTTCCCTAGCACCTCCCCCACTTTAAAAATCTTCTGGTATCATCAAGATACCAAGACTAGCATCCGTAAGGAGGATCTCAAGAGGAAGATTTAAGAGGTAATTTCTCTCCCTCTTCTCATTTAATTTCCTTTCAAGTTCAAGATCCTTTCTTGATCTCTCACCACCTTTATTCATCCAAATTGTTTTGTAAATCCAGTATTATTAATATAATGTAATTTTATTATTCTAATCAGATATTATATCAACCCACACCCTTTCCCTCTTCCTTTTATTTCATTAATGAGAACGTTGTTCATGAGGTGTTAATTTGTCACCTTCAAAAACGACATGCTCTCTTCTTCCATTTATTCCTTCAGATCTGGTCATGAAACCATTTTTTTGGTTGAAACATAATATTTTATATGTATTATGTTCTATTTTATGTTCTATAAATAACCTATGGCTATATTACTAAGTTAAAATTTAAAACAAGTTCGTTGTGATCCAAAAACCACTCAAATTAACCCCAATAACCATCATTAAATTATTATCTAATGATTCCTCCACATGGATGTAATATAATTCATTATAAAATTATTTATGATACTTTAATATCCTTAATAACATGTAATATCACTTCTGGATGTTTACCCATGTTCTACCCAAACGTCAATTTAGGAATACTAGTGAACTACCCAAGAAAAACCATAAAAACGAAAATCCCCGATCAATGTTTTTAAACTCTATAAGTCATCCAAAGGAACATAATATGACAAATGAAACCATAATGAACCCTATTAATGTAAAGATGGTTCTGGATTTCTAATTAATGAATATAATTTCATTATACAGGTCATTAATGAGAAGGAAGCATTCAGGTACATGGTAAGGGGAAATCTCAAACCCAATTTTCTTCCATCAGGTTCTCCCTCTTTCACTCCATTTTTGATATGTTTACTCCTCAAAGATCATTTTTTAATCATTTACGTTACTTTTATGGGATGTACATGTTTGTCACTGGTATTTATTCCCATCAAAATTTCTTCCAAAAGAACTCTTCTTTATAGATCTCACCTTTTACATCTCATTCAAGGTTGATGGTTCTTGTATCATGTATGTTGTTCCCTATTTCTTTTGGGAACCCAAAGCTTATGAATGTATTATTATGAGACGAAACCCATTCCTTTACATGGGTTATTTATGTTCATGTTTCATATGTGTTCTATGTTTCAAGCATGATATTGATAATGTTATGATGTGACAGGTGTGCCCGAAATTATATAGCGCAATATGAATGTTTAAATGTGATGGGTTCGCTCGGAATTATATAGCGCTCCAATGCGTTGGATAAAGTGATGAATCTCATGATTAAATGTGAAATGATGTGTGAACATGATTCTAGCTTCGTTCACAAGTATGTGTGGTAGTTAACCACTAAGACATGATGCTTCATTTTTATGCATTTCCACATTTCAAGTCTTTTATTTATGATCCTGTCGTGTTCATGATATTTTTCCTTTGTTATGATTATGCTCACCCCATGCTATATTGTTATTATATATCCTCTTACTGGGATTCTAGCTCACCCCTTTTTGATGTATATCCTCAGGTGGCTACATTTACTAAGGAGAGGACAAGTGCCACTAAGAAGCCAGTGAAGAAGAAATTAAAGAAATGTTTTTGGTTGATATTGTATTTGTTTTGTGTGGTCCTAGTATTCCCAAGACACTAAAACTTTGGATCCTCTATGTGTAATACTATTATGTTGTTTATCTTTGAAACGATGTAATAGTAATGTATGAAAAGGCCGGGTCGCTATTCCTTGTCCTTGAAGATTGTTGATTCTCATCATGCTTCTCATCCATTCCAAGAGAGCATTGCCTTGGATAATGTCCAACATCTCCACATTTACGACATTGAAAAGTAGAAGGTAAATTAGATCGAAACATATCTCTATTCATCACATTATATATTTTTTTGAGGCAATTGGCTACTTTAGGCCCTATCACCCCAGACATAAAACATCTCCTGGTTCCATTGTGACATCCTCCTTAGTGCCCCATTCCACACTTTTTCATAAAGGAAATTGGGTCTTCTTTCCCTTATGAACATTATCAGATGAACATCCTTGAGACTTAGTCTTGTTCTTCCTTGATGAATTTGGGCATTCGACTAGGTATCAATTATTAATTGTGATTTTTGATATCTAGTTTGGCAAAATCAAAATATGTTCAACTTGATCTATCATCATCTCTGTCACATTAATAGAGAAATCATCACATTTCCCATCACATTGGTTGTTGGGACATGTTCTTCTATTTCACGCCATTAACTAAGAAAAGAATGTATAATTAGGGGCTTAAATACTTATCCAATAATCATGAAAAGGAAACTATATGAATAGAAGGATAAAATTATAGAAGAAAAGTATATCCTAACTTGTGATCCCCTAAGTTCCAATATAGGTTATCCATGATCATATCATCTTATGTGAATATTTATTTTATTTTATCATTTTTCTTTTATAATGGTTCGTACTAAGCTTATTAATTTACCAAATAATATCCCTCGAGTTTGTCGTTACCAAGAGTGCAGAAAGGACCATTGTCATGTACTAGTTCCCATTCAAATCAAGCTCAAGCAGTGTTTTTGGGTTTTACCCATATTTACATTTGTGCCAGAGCCACCTCAACCTGCGCGTATCAAGACAGGGATACATTTCCTTGATAAACCACTTACTCAATACTCACCAAAATACCAGGAAGATTTCTTATATTTAAACTTTTTTATAGGGTTCTTACGAATGTTTTCATATCCTAATTTTCAAAAATAACTAATCCATCCTTTGATACAAACTATGGCATCCCTCCCTTTTATAACATAACTTTTCATTATATTTTAAAAAACCGATGGTCTTTAAGGTTTAGTGTCTTGGAAACCAAAAACATAAAAACATGAAAACAAAAAACATTATTCTTAAACACTTGAAATGCTTCTATTTATGTTCATCCTATGTTCATTACTACATATCATAACATGGTAGAATACATCAAAGAAAAGGGTGAGTGGAAGGCCTAGTAAGGGAAATAAGAGAAACATTTTACATGTGAACATGAGATACATCAATAAAGTCACGAAAAAATAACTTTAAGGTTTGAGAAAGAAATCATGAGGAATATCATAATAAAAATAACATATTTCATATGTTGAATATGTGGCTAAAACATTTAACATATAAAATCATTTCCATTTCACCAAGGTCCATACCCAAGGTGTCATTAAAAATTACCATGGTTATTCACCAAGGTGTCTTTAAAAATGGTCTTCTCTAGAGATTAAGTCTTTACCCAATCAATTGGAGCGCTATCATGGAGAACCCTTAAATTTGACTTTATTATAATTTGAGACACATAGATAATCATCAAATATTTCATAAATAACTCATATAGCATAAAATAAATGGGTTTCCTTTCATAATCATAACATTTTAAAAACTGCTTTAAAGACATGAGCTTTATGTCATGTTAGACGCACAGAAAAAGGAAAGCGGGTTTCATGTATGTAAATCCCATAAATTAAAATAGAAAAAATTGATATATATGTGAATACCTTTGTAGAAGAAAGGGCTTTGAGTATTCACTTAATAAAATAAATTAATTTGAGAAAAAGAGAGAGGCATTTTGAGAGGAAAATTCTACAGCATAACATCTATGTTACAGGGTTTTAGAAAATACTGAAAAGAGAAGGGACATGGGTCATCCACTACTAAATGATCCATAAAACAGTATATGGATAGAATATAATTGATATAAGAACATGGTAATGAAATTTTAAATACATACCATATGAAATGAAAAACATTGAAGGAAGACAAAAATAAGATTTCTCTTATGAAAATTCGATAGCCTAACGACGTCACTTAATACATCAAAAAAATGAATTGACGATATCAAATAGGGTCTCTCATCATATGAAAATAAATGATCAGTATGATAGATATAGATATCGTACCCCAACATAATAAAAATTAACTTGAATGACTTGAATAAAAATAGATCTTGAAAACGAGAAGGGTGAAAGAATCCCTTAATAATTCTGTAGCCTAACAGCACAACTTAAACATTCATAAAATGAATTGATGAGATCAAGAGGGGGTATCTCATCATATAAACATGAAAAGTAATGTAGTCTGAATATAAAAGAACATCATCCAACATAAGAACATGGAGCTTAAAAGATATGACATAAAAGGGGGTACTTGGAAAGAAAGAGAGAGGTAAGATCCCTTATCTTAAAATGTAACTCTTAAAACTCAATGGTTCGGACCATGAGGGCTTGGGGAACCTTGGGAGGACTCCTTTGTAGGTAATAAGACTTGAACATCGTTGAGGATGATTTTGTAGTCGAAAAGATGAGATAATTTCTTGATATTTACAGGGAACGTTAGGGTACAAGACATTAATGGCTAAGGGACACCTCATTGGTGGTATTGGCAAAACCATGGGCTTGCCCATGGTATTTTCCCATGGTATGGGCCACTTAGAACCCTCATACCTTACCATACTATTCATTAGTCGACCATATTAATTTCATACTTAATACATCATTTAATTATGTCATTAAACACCCGTAACTTAAAAACAGTATTTTCACTATTCATCGAAAATTCATCTTTCATAGAAAAATCCCAAAATTTCACCTTAACTAAATATCAATGCTCTGATTTCAAAAATGAACTCAATTTAAAAAAAATTCTAAATATTTTTAATTTATTTTTTAAATAAATAAACTATTCACCAAAAATTCATTTTTTTCCGAAAAATCCCCAAAAATTACCTTAACATAATATCGATGCTCTGAGTTCAAAAATAAAATCCATTTTATAAATAAAATCTCAATATTTTTAATTTAATTTTTAATTAAAAACACTATTCACCTAAAATACCTAATACTTGACTAATAACTTTGAAAATATTTATTTATCTATTTTATTGAATCATGTTACTTAATCAAGGTTCCATGATTGTATTAATACTATCTTTAAGTGAGATTACTAATCCATTTGGTCACATTACTAATCCTAAGCGAAAAATCACTATTCATAAATTATAATTCATCAAAAAATAAGTTTATCTTATTAGACTCTAAATTTCATACTGAAAATAACTGTAAAATACCCTTTTTTGAAAATCATTACACATTTTTAATTATTGATGGTTTACATAAATATTATAAAATATCCTTTTTCCAAAAATTTATCAATAATATGCATACTATATTTATCCGGACATTTGAAATTTCACAAACTTCACCATAAGAATAATTCACAATTTTTATTTAAATCAAAGGATTACACAAGGCGGTTATGGTCTCATTACATAACCCCTTATAACACATCCATAGGACCTATGAGTAAGGTGTGCTAGGGTGATAAAATCTTGGGTTCCTCAGCCAGAATTGCCCGAGTAGTGATCTCTATTATCTTGAACTTCTCACGAAGGAGATTCTGTTCCATCTTCACACGATGAAGTTTGGATTGGGTCTGGTCTAGAGAAAATCCCTGTAGTGCTACATTCTTCCCATGTTCTGTTAGATGGGCTTCGATTGGCCCAAGACTAGTAGATGAGGCCATCGAATCTTCTTTCTATATTATTTAACCAAGATAACTTGTATTTAGAGGCAATAATCGCAACATTTAGTTTCCAACGGTCATATTGACTAATGGTCATATAACAGTCGAACCCCAATGGTCTCATTTTAGTTATACTCATGTTATCAAATGACACAGTTTTGTTGATTATTAAAAATAAAATAACACACAAAATTACGAAACATGATTTATTCAAAATTTTGGGTCATTACATTCACCATGAAAGTCACATGTACATACTAGAAGAACATATTCCAAAAGTTCCTCGAAATGAGGCTACTAAGTAAGATTTGTCTTTATATGAGGATTATTTTGATGACTCTAATGATGTTCATTTTCTCATTCCATCTTCCATGACACATTATATTTTAATGAAACATGAGGACATGGATACATATTTGATGATGTATCCCCTCAATTATATCTATCCAGATAAGGCGAGATATGGGAGATATTTGAACTCCAATGTAACGCCCCGACCCCAGTTACCCAGAGTCGGTGCATTATTACATAACATTGG
Organism: Viscum album; assembly: GCA_963277665.1. Classification (NCBI taxonomy): domain Eukaryota; kingdom Viridiplantae; phylum Streptophyta; class Magnoliopsida; order Santalales; family Viscaceae; genus Viscum; species Viscum album. The sequence goes on from OY728165.1 coordinate 2,106,837,609, forward strand.
CATGATCACAAGAAAGATCAAATCTCGAAAGACCGATTGGTTTAGTAGACTTGGAATCACTAGATATATTCATAAGTTTTACATTACATCATAAAATAAAAAACTACTACAACAACATAATGTTTCCACAGTCCACACTATAATCCCCTCATAATATCCCTACAGGTCATTCATAACTTACATCTTCACATCCTGGGAAAAATAAAACATAGAAAAGGGGTGAGCTCAAATGCCCAGTAAGGATAACAATATACCAGAACATTCAAAAATAAGCATAAACATTTAAGGCAATGAATTACTAAAACAAAAGCCTTTTAAACTTGAACTTCAACATAGTATGGCAAAAGTAAAATGAAATAATGCAATTTATTTGTTCACATGGATATTTTACTAATCGAATAATCACATGCAATATCAATAACCACTTTCATAATGTTGGAATGCATAATGCTAGACTATCATAACCACATAGCCAAGGCCTCGTGCCGAGACTACAAATAAGATTTTTCAAAGGCCTTGTGCCAAGACAATAGTTTGTCTCATGAGACCTACCGATGCATCGAGGAGCTATAGCGGGCTCCACCCGTCACATATTAAGTCCAATGCATTCCCATATGAAAAGGTTTAAACATAACATAAACATTAGTATTAAAACTAGCATACGAAATGTCAATAATTTCACCATAAACTATGAATGGTATAAAAATAGCACATCCACAGTCAAACATATCACAAAACCTTCAATACAATATAGAAGTTTTGTATCATAATAAATCAACTTTAAATAAGCGTAAAATCCGTCAAAGGATGTTGACATAGATGAAATCAAAACACTTTTTAGAGAAATATCTCTTTCTATTTTGAAATCATTTAAGAGCCATAAAAAATAAAACATTTTCTTGAAAATATTCTTATAAGCTTGTAAGGGAAGCTTTGACGATTTTATAACGGCGGAAAATAACCGCACCCGCTGTATAAGTTAAAAAAAACATTCTTATCTTAATTATGTCGAAAAGGTTAAAAAGCACCTTGTTTGGAAAACGACGGAACGATTCCCTTATAAACCTCTTATAAAAAGTCAAACAAGGGTATAAATGACTTTAACCCATATTTTTTTAAATATTAAAAATGTTTTGAAATACATTTTGAAGAAACATGGACGTGGATGATAAAGAAATCCCAGTAGATTATTACGTATAAACAACCTCGGATAATGAAGAGATTTTGAAATAAACCTTACCTTGTACTTTTCCTTTGTTGGGGTAGGTTAACCTCCTGTATAATGGTGAAATAATTGTTATTAAATTATACAAGAATCATATACATTAATACGATATCATATATGATCTTTTGACATTGCTTTATTAATAATATCTTAGTATTATCGTCGTTTCGGGTGATAATCGATTTGTTCTTCTTAAATGTTTGGTTACGTAAGACATGTTTGTAATGGATATATTATATCTTATTCATAATCAGAATGATATTAAAAGTATTTTTAACCCTAAAATGAGAATAAGACTTGAATGGATACGATGGAGAATGAATCTCATCGCGTTTGTGGAGACGGTAGTCCGTACGTACGTACGAACGCTACTTCCATTTAATTTTTATTTTAAAAGAATAGAATCCAAATGATACATAGGTATATTACTATTCCAGTATAATATAATATTTTATATATGTTACTTAAGTTCATTAACACCATCCTTTATATGTTCCATGTGTGGTATGAACGAGTCATATCATTTTAAGGGGGCGGTAGTCCGCACTTCCTCAAATGAAATTATCGTATGTATATACAACATGAAACGAATAATGATATGAAATAAAATGGAATTACAGAAGCTTATATATAAAATATATATCATTAATATCATATTTAATTACAGTTCCATCATAATGGCCACCATGAGAGGCGGTAAGATGTATTTGAACAATCATCGTTTCGTGAGGCGTTAGTTTTCCATCCACAGAAACATTATGTTCATCATCCATTAGATGGAGTTGTGTGTATGTGTAGTTTGAATACTTCTTATAACAAAATACTAGTATATTTTGGATACTGGTGTTGTTACAAAAGAAAGGAAATAAAAAGAGTTTGGGGGTTGGAGAAGCAAAATAAATGAAAATAATTTAAGAGAAATCGTTACCTTTAATTTAGGTAACTCACTTTGGTTGGAACCAAAGGACTTCTTTAAATGATTTCTGCCTAAGGGGAAGCTTCAAGGAGGAGGAGAGGGATGTGGAGAGCTTATTTGGGCAGGGTTTGGACGAGCCAAGTGGCTTGAGAGGTGTGAGGAATGAGTATAAGTGGTCTCCTTTTATAAGGGAGAGGAGGGGCTCTTTAGGAAAGAGTGAAAGTATTACTTTATAATATAATTATATTCGGTTTATAATGGTCCAAAAATCATTGAGGTCAAAGCTAAGATGACTAATTTTCTATATAAAATCAACCAATAAGAATTGGACAGGTTTTAGATAATATTTAAATCATTATAATCTTATTTATTTAAATGATTTATTAATGAGGTAAACATTGCATCATTATTGTTTCATTAATCATTTAACTTATTTAATGTCTAAAAATTATAAATAAAATATCATTATGTAGGAAATCTTTTTATCTTTCTAATGAATATTTATAATCGAAAATCCAACATGTATAACCCTATGTAAAAATTGTTCTTCTAAAAGATGTAAGTTTATGCCATTTTTATTTTTATTTTAACTTTTTTAATATAATGTGTCCCTACCACATACAAGTGGCTCTAAGGGGTACCCAAATCGACCCAAGGATGCCCATGGTCGGGTATGTGTCCACCAATAAGGTTAGGACACGTTTTAGGGTAATTATGTATTATTATAATATTATTTTTTAACCCTTATTTACCGGATTTACCCTTTAACCATGGTAAATAAAATATTTACTGCAGTAATTATTCAAAATGTGTAAAAATAAAAGTTACCTATTTACATAATTTGGAAATCCTGATTCCAAATATGTAATCCATTTTTCCAAATTCAAAACACAGAAGTGGCAAAAATTAATTTAAAATTAATTCCCGTTGTTAAAATAAAAAGCGTGTTTTTAGGAGATAATAACTATCAAAAGATTGACACTTGTTTATATATGATTTAATTGTGAAATTATGTCCAATGACAAACATTAAATTAAATGGTAAAAATATATTCTAAATATACTTTAAAAGCACTCAAATTCATAATTTATCAATATTAATTATTTTGATTAAAAAAGTTGTTTTTAATCAAAATTTAGTAATTTTCACTATTCATCAAAATATAAAAGTTATCTGAAAAGTACCAAAATTTCACCCTAGGCGAATTTCAATATTCCGAATCCAAAAATGAAGTCCATTTTGAAATATAAAATATATATTATTTCAAAAAGTAGGTATTACTATTCACAACAGCTAGTTTAATTAGTTGTGGTGTGTGTTAGAACTCGAGGTTGCGTACAACACACGCTATCGCATTAATCGAAGGGAAACATACCGTGGAAGCATGGGGTGTTACATTCTCCCCTCCTTCAAATAATTGCGTCCTCGCAATTTCTAGGGTATTACTGCATAAAAAGACTCGGGTGGTTCTTTATCATAAGTTCCTCGGGTTCCCACGTTGCCTCTTCCATCTTATGGTTTCTCCACAAAACTTTTACCAGACGCGTCGTCCGGTTTCTCAGCACTTGTTCTCTCGTATCAAGAATCTTGACGGGATCTTCGCAATAAGACAGATCGGGTTCCAGTTCTAATTCATCATAGGTGAGTACATGCGTTGGGTCAGGCATGTATTTCCTCAACAGAGATACGTGGAACACATCGTGAACTTTGGAGAGACTTGGCGGCATTGCCAATCGGTAAGCTACAACCCCAATTCGTTCTAGAATTTCAAAAGGTCCGATGTACCTGGGACTCAATTTACATTTCTTACCAAAACTTATGACTCCCTTCCATGGAGATACCTTCAGGAAAACATGATCACTGACTTGAAATTCCAAATCCTTCCTTCGATTATCGGCATAGCTCTTCTGCCTACTTTGAGCTGCTTTGATGTGATTTTGGATTACCTTCACCTTTTCCACCGTTTCCTCCACCAGTTCTGGGCCTACAAGTTTTCTTTCACCAACCTCATCCCAACAGGTTGGTGTACGACATCTCTTTCCGTATAATGCTTCATATGGTGCCATCTGAATACTCGAATGGAAGCTATTGTTATAGGAAAATTCTACCAGTGGTAAATATTGATCCCATATACCCTGAAAGTCAAGTGAGAAAGATCTCAACATGTCTTCTAGGGTTTGAATAGTCCGTTCTGATTGTCCATCTGTCTGAGGGTGGTAAGCAGTGCTCAAATGAAGTTCAGTATCCAGATATTTCTGAAGACTTTTCCAAAATCTTGAAGTAAAACGGGGATCACGATCAGAAACAATCGATAGGGGTACTCCATGAAGTCTCACAACTTCATTAATATATAGTCTTGCTAGACATTCCAGGGGTAGATCTTCTCTTATAGAAAGAAAATGTGCTGACATGGTAAGATGATCAACAATAACCCATATTGCATCATTCCTTCTAGGAGTCTTTGGTAGCCCCATGACAATGTCCATCGTAATATTGTCCTATTTCCACTCCGGTATGGGAAGAGGTTGCATGACTCCTCCAGGTTGTGGCCTTCCAGCTTTCACTTGTTGACAAACCATACATCTTGACACAAAATCAGCAATCTCCCTCTTCATGTTGTCCCACCAAAAATTTTCCTTCAAATCTCTATCCATTTTGGTGCTCCCAGGGTGTATAGAGAAATTGGAACTATGAGCATCATCCAGCAATTCCCTTTTCAGATCAGGTAAATCGGGAACACAAGGTCTCTTCCCGAATTTCAAAATTCCATCTTCATACACAAAGTCTCTCAATCTCCCATCATTCACAGCTTTAATCTTCTTCTGAAATTCTTCATCATCGGTCTGAGAACTCTTAATCCTTTATAGTAAAGATGGTTTGGCAACCATTTGAAAAAGCATTGATGTTTCACCTTCCCTGGTTATTCCCATGTCTATCTTCACTAGATTCATGAAAATTGGATCCCTTTCCATTCTCATCATGTTAAAAATACCATGGTATTTTCTTCTCAAAGCATCTTCCACCTTGTTTGCTTTCCCCGTGTGGTAGTGTATCGTGCAATCATAATCCTTGAGTAATTCAAGCCATCTCCTTTGCCTCATGTTGAGTTCTTTTTGTGAGAAAATATACTTCAAACTCTTGTGATCAGTATAAATCTCACATTTTTCACCATAGAGGTAGTGACTCCATATCTTCAAAGCAAAGATCACAGATTCTAACTCAAGATCATGAGTAGGATAGTTTTGTTCATGAATTTTCAACTGTCGTGATGCATAGTCAATAACTCTATCATTCTGCATAAGGACACAACCAAGTCCTTTCTTCGATGCATCACTATAAATAACGAACCCATCATTCCCCGATGGTAGAGTCAATATAGGAGCATTGACTAATCTTCTCTTCAGTTCTTCGAAACATTCTTCACACTCTTTTGTCCAAACAAATTTAACCCCTTTACGTGTGAGCTTCGTTAATGGGTTAGCCAATCGGGCAAAATTCTGGACGAAACGTCTATAATAACCTGCCAAACCAATAAAACTGTGTACCTCAGTTATACTCGTAGGTGCTGGCCAATCTTGGATTGCCTTGGTCTTATAAGGATCAACAAGGATTCCATCTTTAGAGACAATATGGCCAAGAAAAGCAATATCCTGAAGCCAGAATTCACACTTGCTAAACTTCCCATATAATTCATTCCTCCTCAGAGTCTTCAAGATAATGCACAAGTGATTTTCATGATCTTCGTAGGTTTTGGAGTATACCAAGATATCATCAATAAATACCACCAAAAATTCATCGAGATACTCCTTGAAAACTCTATTCATCAGATCCATGAATACAGAGGGTGCATTAGTCAATCCAAACGGCATTACAGTAAACTCGTAATGCCCGTACCTGGTTCGAAATGCTGTCTTCGGAATGTATTCCTTCTTCACACACAACTGATGGTATCCAGATCGAAGGTCAATCTTTGAAAAGTATTGAGCTCCATGCAGTTGGTCAAATAAATCATCAATACGAGGTAAGGGATACTTGTTCATTATCGTTATAGCATTGATCTCCCTGTAGTCGATACATAAACTCATAGATCCATCTTTCTTTTTAACAAAAAGAACAGGGGCTCCCCATGGAGAAACACTAGGGCGAATAAATCCTTTATTACTCAATTCCTCTAGTTGTTTCTTTAGTTCAACTAACTCTACAGTAGCCATTCTATAAGGGGTCTTCGATATAGGCCTTGATCCAGGAATCAAATCAATGGAAAACTCAACTTCTCGTTCTGGAGGATGTCGAGGTAAATCTTCCGGAAATACATATACAAATTCTTTCACAATAGGTACATCCTTTATTTGAACATTCCTTTCCTCACCGATAGTTATTTCATTCTCTTCCTCCCCAATAATTGAATTAAGTTGAGCTACTGGGGGTGGATCTAAATAAGAACTAGGTGGTGACGATTCTGCTCTAAAAATAAGGTGTTCCTTATCATTATAATCAAGAATCGTAACCTATTTCTTCTTACAATAAATCGTCACATAATAGTCCGAAAGCCAGTCCATACCGGGGATTATATCAAACTCAATCATAGGTATGACGATGAGATCAGCAGATAAAGAAAATTTATGTGCTCTAATGGGGACTGATTCACAAAACTTTGTTGCAGCGATACATCCCTTAGGAGTTTTAACTGACAACTCCCTTATTAAATAAAATTGGAAATATCTAATTTTCTTAGCAAACTGGGAAGATATGAAACAATGCGATGATCCAGAAACAAATAATGCATTTGCTAAACTTGAAAAAACCATTAAATTACCTGCCACCACGTCTTTCGGAGCTTCTACCTCAGTAGTAGTGATAGCATAAGCCTGGCCTTGATCCCTTGGCCTTTTCTGAGGTATGTTCTCCTGATGCTTAGGACATTCATTTGCATAATGCCCCATATCCCTGCTATTGTAGCACTGAACGTTGGTAGCTTCCTTCTTCCCCTTGCAATCACAAGCTTGGTGGCCTTTTTCACCACACTTGTAACAGACTCCCATTCCCTTCAAGCAAGTACCAGGATGTTTCTTCCCGCATTTATCACAAGATGGATATTCAACCATTCCCTTCTTCCCCTTATTTCCATTCCCATATTGATCAGCAGGTCTCTTCTTCTCTTGCTTTGCTTTAAAGTCATAAGACTTAGAGAATTCCTTTTCGGTCTTGATAGCACATGAGACAATGTCTTCGTACGATGAAAAGGATTGTGAGACTAATGCTCGACGGAAAAATGGTTTTAACCAATCAAAGAAACGATCAATCTTACTTCTTGGGTTGCGTATATAATCACCAGCGTACCTTGCTAACATTGTAAAGTTAGCCTCATACTTTGCGACATTCTCATCCTCCTTCTGTCTCAGACATAGAAATTGCCTTTCCATATCTGCTCGATGGTCGCGAGGGAAGTATTTTTCTAAAAAGAGATCTTTGAACTCCCTCCATTCCATATTTGATACTTCATCATCTTCCTTTATGTTTTGAATCAATGACCACCATTGATCAGCATCTCCAGTGAGGTGGTAAACTGCCATGATAACTTTTTCCCTTTCTCTGCTTCCCAAAGCCTGAAATATTTTCTCTAGGGAATTTATCCATTGCTCAGCTACTAAAGGATTTGTACTCCCATTGAACGTTGGTGGTTGTTGCCTCATGAATGGATCTAACATTGATCCTCCACGCTGCGGATCAGGGTGCTCCATACGGGTAAGGTTATTATTCATAACCTGAGTATGTTGTCCCAGTATGGTGATTAGCTGATCGGCACCAGTTGCATCACCAGCCCCACTATAATTATCTTGAGCAGGATGGCAATCCCTACATGGAGTGCGTGCATTGATACGGTTTCCATTTCTTCCACTAGGTGCCATTTCTAAACAATGGCATAAACTAGATCAGTTTATGAATCAAAATACATAATCCCATACTTATAAAACACTTAACATAAATTGAACTATTTATGGATATAATCCCTAATCATAAAAATGTTTTCTTTGAGGAAGTATATACTCATAAACCCTTCATAATGATTTGTAAAGAAAATGAGAGTTATCCTAAGCATATCCCCCGGGAGTGTCGTAACCAAAAGTGCAGCAAGGCCCGTTGTCGTGCACCAGTTCCCATTCGAGTCTAGCTCAAAGAGGTGTTTTTGGGTTTTACCCCTAGGTACATCTGTGCTAGATCCACCTCTACCTGCTCGTATCCAGACAGGTATGTATTTGTCGGAAAACTCACAAAATCTCTACAATACCAAAATTCTAGGAAGTTCTTCTATACTAATCCTAAAAGTTCATCTTAGGTCTACGTGCTCTAATCAGAGTTTATCTAAATCTAGCTTCCAAGGTTTGTACTAAACTTTCTCTGATACCAACTGTAACGCCCCGACCACAGTTACCCAGAGTCGGTGCATTATTACATAACATTGACATGATCACAAGAAAGATCAAATCTCGAAAGACCGATTGGTTTAGTAGCCTTCGAAACACTAGATATATTCATAAGTTTTACATTACATCATAAAATGAAAAACTACTACAACAACATAATGTTTCCACAGTCCACACTATAATCCCCTCATAATATCCCTGCAGGTCATTCATAACTTACATCTTCACATCCTGGGAAAAATAAAACATAGAAAAGGGGTGAGATCAAATGCCCAGTAAGGATAACAATATAGCGGAACATTCAAAAATAATCATAAACATTTAAGGCAATGAATTACTAAAACAAAAGCATTTTAAACTTGAACTTAAACATAGTATGGAAAACGTAAAATGAAATAATGCCATTTACTTGTTCACATGGATATTCTACTAATCTAATAATCACATGCAATATCAATAACCACTTTCATAATGTTGGAATGCATAATGCCAGACTATCATAACCACATTGCCAAGGCCTCGTGCCGAGACTACAAATAAGATTTTTCCAAGGCCTTGTGCCAAGACACTAGTTTGTCTCATTAGACCTACCGATGCATCGAGGAGATTTAGCGGGCTCCACCCGTCACATATTAAGTCCAATGCATTCCCATATGAAAAGGTTTAAACATAACATAAACATTCGTATTAAAACTAGCATACGAAATGTCAATAATTTCACCATAAACTATGAATGGTGTAAAAATAGCACATCCACATTCAAACATATCACAAAACCTTCAATACAATATAGAAGTTTTGTATCATAATAAATCAACTTCAAATAAGCGTAAAATCCGTCAAAGGATGTTGACATAGATGAAATCAAACCAATTTTTAGAGAAATATATCTTTCTATTTTGAAATCATTTAAGAGCCATATAAAATAAACCATTTTCTTGAAAATATTATTATAAGCTTGTAAGGTAAGCTTTGATGATTTTATAACGGCGGAAAATAACTGCACCCGCCGTATAAGTTAAAAAAAACATTCTTATCTTAATTCTGTCGAAAAGGTTAAAAAGCACCATGTTTGGAAAATGACGGAAAGATTCCCTTATAAACCTCTTATAAAAAGTCAAACAAGGGTATAAATGACTTTAACCCATATTTTTTTTAAATATTAAAAATGTTTTGAAATACATTTTGATGAAACATGGACGTGGATGATAAAGAAATCCCAGTAGATTATTACGTATAAACATCCTCTGATAATGAAGAGATTGTGAAATAACCCTTACCTTGTACTTTTCATTTGTTGGGGTAGGTTAACCTCCTATATAATGGTGAAATAATTGTTATTAAATTATACAAGAATCATATACATTAATATGATATCATATATGATCTTTTAACATTGCTTTATTAATAATATCTTAGTATTATCGTCGTTTCGGGTGATAATCGATTCGTTCTTCTTAAATGTTTGGTTACGTAAGACATGTTTGTAATGGATTGATTATATCTTATTCATAATCAGAATGATATTAAAATTATTTTTAACCCTAAAATGAGAATAAGACTTGAATGGATACGATGGAGAATGAATCTCATCGCGTTCGTGGAGACGGTAGTCCGTACGTACGCACGAACGCTACTTCCATTTAATTTTTATTTTAAAATAATCGAATCCAAATGATACATAGGTATATTACTATTCCAGTATAATATAATATTTTATATATGTTACTTAAGTTCATTAACACCATCCTTTATACGTTCCATGTGTGGTATGAACGAGTCATATCATTTTAAAGGGGCGGTAGTCCGCACTTCCTCAAATGAAATTATCGTATGTATATACAACATGAAACGAATAATGATATGAAATAAATTGGAATTACAGAAGCTTATATATAAAATATATATCATTAATATCATATTTAATTATAGTGGCATCATAATGGCCACCATGAGAGGCGGTAAGATGTATTTGAACAATCATCGTTTCGTGAGGCGTTAGTTTTCCATCCACAGAAACATTATGTTCATCATACATTAGATGGAGTTGTGTGTATGTGTAGTTTGAATCATTCTTAAAACAACATCCTAGTTTATTTTGTATACTGGTGTTGTAACAAAAGAAAGGAAATAAAAAGATTTTGGGGGTTGGAGAAGCAAAATAAATGAAAATAATTTAAGAGAAATCTTTACCTTTAATTTAGTTAACTCACTTTGGTTGGAACCAAAGGACTTCTTGAAATGATTTCTGCCTAAGGGGAAGCTTCAAGGAGGAGGAGAGGGATGTGGGGAGCTTATTTGGGCAGGTTTTGGACGAGCCAAGTGGCTTTAGAGGTGTGAGGAATGAGTATAAGTGGTCTCCTTTTATAAGGGAGAGGAGGGGCTCTTTAGGAAAGAGTGAAAGTATTACTTTATAATATAATTATATTCGGTTTATAATGGTCCAAAAATCATTGAGGTCGAAGATAAGATGACTCATTTTCTAAATAACATCAACCAATAATAATTGTACAGGTATTAGATAATATTTTAATCATTATAATCTTATTTATTTAAATGATTTATTAATGAGGTAAACATTGCATCATTATTGTGTCATTAATAATTTAACTTATTTGATGTCTAAAAATTGTAAATAAAATATCATTATGTAGGAAATCGTTTTAGCTTTCTAATGAATATTTATAATCGAAAATCCAACATGTATAACCCTTTGTAAAAATTGTTCTTCTAAAAGATGTATGTTTATGCCATTTTTATTTTTATTTTAACTTTTTTAATATAATGTGTCCCTACCACATAGAAGTGGCTCTACGGGGTCCCCAAATCGACCCAAGGATGCCCATGGTCGGGTAGGTGTCCACCAATAAGGTTAGGACACGTTTTAGGGTAATTTTGTATTATTATAATATTATTTTTTAACCCTTATTTACAGGATTTACCTTTTAACCATGGTAAATAAAATATTTACCGCAGTAATTATTCAAAATGTGTAAAAATAAAAGTTACCTATTTACATAATTTGGAAATCCTGATTCCAAATATGTAATCCATTTTTCCAAATTCAAAACCTAGAAGTGGCAGAAATTAATTTAAAATTATTTCCCGTTGTTAAAATAAAAAGCGTGTTTTTAAGAGATAATAACTATCAAAAGATTGACACTTGTTTATGTCTGATTTAATTGTGAAATTATGTCCAATGACAAACATTAAATTAAATGGTAAAAATATATTCTAAATATTCTTTTAAACCACTCAAATTCATAATTTATAAATATTAATTATTTTGATTAAAAAAGTTGTTTTTAATTAAAATTTAGTAATTTTCACTATTCATCAAAATATAAAAGTTATCCGAAAAGTACCACAATTTCACCCTAGGCTAATTTCAATATTCCGAATCCAAAAAAGAAGTCCATTTTGAAATATAAAATATATATGATTTCAAAAAGTAGGTATAACTATTCACAACGGCTAGTTTAATTAGTTGTTGTGTGTGTTAGAACTCGAGGTTGCGTACAACACACGCTATCGCATTATTCGAAGGGAAACGTATCGTGGAAGCATGGGGTGTTACACCAATGCATTATTTATAACTATTATTATTGATTCTAATCCATCTGGGCATCATGCATCCAAGCTTATTGTCTATATAGAATACTTAGATGTATTTGGGATTAAATTCCCAAATGGGCTGAGTATAGATCTCATACATTCCTCACTCCCCAAGACCATCTTTAGATTTATTTTAATTACACTATGATAATAATGAGAAGTGTCTTTCAGAACATATTATGTTGAATCACCAAGTGTATAAGGACATGGTGTGAGATAATCATACATTCCTTTTAGTGAATAATAAAAGGATGAATAAGGAAAAAGTTAACAAGACTCACAAAAATTATAAATATCTTGAGCATACACCATCCAAGAAGATATTGATCCCAAGGTAGGGTATGGAAAAGGAAAAAATTTGTTTTCTATATAGTAGGACAAGACACAAAAAAAGAACTTCAACTAAAAGGAAATGGATGTTAACTGTTCTTGTGTTATTGAGTATATTCATTTAGTATCTAAACATTTGAATGAGATAAAGATTTTGGTTCTCAAATCTATATCCAAAAGAAGGAACCATGTATATTCTGAAATATTGTTAGAGTATAAGTTGTTTTAATACATTCTAATGGTGTGAATCTGGATTCTTTATCCATTTTTGACTACCACCTTTCGTTTCAAATGGAAAAATTTTTGATTAAAAATATTCTAATAATGTAACAATGGTTACTATGAACGGAATTTATATATCCCTCTAAGATTAGGATATGATTATTTTCATGATTGGAAATAGTTTTTTATATTCTATATAGACAATATATTTTATATTGTGGAACATTTAAATAACAATATTTATGTATTAAATTATGAAAAGAAATTATTGGTAATAGATAACGAATCAAGTTCACAAGACTCATATAACACTCTGTTATGGCATCACCATCTTAGTCAAGTAAAGAAGAATCATTTGAAAAATATCTATCTAGATTATTATTTAGACTCATTTGATCTAAAGTCATATGAATTACGTGATTCTTGTTTATAAGGATTAATGAACAAACCATGATTCAGTGGAAAGGGTGAAAGGTCCACATTCATTCATGGATACGTAAACACTAATGTGTATGGACTATTTCTAGTAGAATATAGAGGTGGGTATTCATACATCATAACTTATAATGATGACTTGAATATATATGGTTAGGTCTACATGTGATATATTAGTCTGAGTGTTTTGATTAATTCAATGAATTCAAGAATGAAGTACAGAATTAATTTGGGAAGATGAGAAAGAATCATAGATCAGATTGAGGTGTTGATTATCTTAACCAATATTTTATCGAAATTTTATTGGGGATTGGGATTATATCTCAACTAAATCCACTATATATTCAACCATGGAATGGTTTTAGTGAATGGAGTATTCGTACCATGTTAGACATTATATGGTCGATGAGGAGTCTCACATGACTTCCATTATACTTTTAAGAAAATTCATTAAAAACTATAGAATACATGTCATACTGAGTACCACATAATGCGGAATATAGAATTCCCATAAATATATAAATTGGAAAAAACATGTCTTATCATATACACATGTATGGGGTTTCAAGGAATTTTTTAATGCCTTCGTAGGAAACAAACTGGCACACCAGAGCACACTATATATCTATATAGTGTATCCCAAAGTAAAAAATAGTTACTTTTTATACAAACCCTCAAAAAATAAAGTGAGTGTCACTTGGAAATCCGTATTTCATTAGAGGGACCACATCCTCAAAAATTACAATGGGTTACGGATTACCAATGATGAAGTTAATCCTCATGATATACAATATTTGGAGTATCTATATATTACATAAGTCCCTGTGGAAGATGTAGTTCTTGAAACATAGATACTATATAGGATCACAAAATAGGTATGATAATTAGAGAGATATGGCTTTCTTGTCACCAAATAAGGTGACTCATTATTGGTTGACAATGATGAACTTATATCCTATAATGAGAAGGTAGAGATCTTAGAAGCTACTAGATGGAATGATGCCATGAGTTTTGAAAATTACTCCATGTATCAAAGGCATGTATGGGTTTTGGTTGATGCACCAATTATTGTAATTTCAGAAGATTAAATTGGTTATTATAGAAAAAAAGTATAAATATAAGGTATAGTAAACCCCTATAAGAAAAGGAATGCAGATAAAGGGTTTTAAAAATATCAAGGAATTGACTATAATGAATCTTTTTCACTATTTTCCTTGTTTAAATCTATCAGAATTATATTTTCTATAGCATCTGACCATGAGTATGAGATTTGGGAGATGGATTAAAAAACTAAATTCCTTAATGGTAACATTGAAGAAGCTATATATATGAAACAACCAAAAGGGTCTATGAATCTAGGTGACTCAAAAAGGATTTCAATGTTTTAGAGATCCATTTATAGATTGATTCAAGCATCCTGGTCATGGAATATTTAATTTGATGGAGCATTAAAAAATTTGATTCATTAAGAAAAAATGTGATATATGTGGTTAAAATAATTTTAGTGGAAATGAAATTTGCATTTTTATAGTATATGATGATGACATATTTTTAATTTAAAATGACATACCTGTCTTACATTCTGTTAAGGATTATTTAATAAAATGATTTTCCATGAAGTAATTAAGTTATTTAGCCTATTTTCTAGGGATTAATATCATTCATGATATATCCAAGAAGATACTAGGTCTAAATCAATGTATATATATTGACTAGACACTAATTAGTATGGAACATTTTAATTTGGGATGGGTTTCAGTGTCACGTGGTTTAAATAATTCTACGAAAATGTTTCTTCATACAAAATATGAGAATTATAGAATGAGTAAGATCCCATATTCTTATATGATAGGATCAATCATTTATTCCATGTTATGTAATAGACTTGATGTTACCTATGAATTTAGCATGTGAGAAAGATATCAATATTATCCAAGAGAACAAAATTGGCCTATTGTTAAGGATATCCATATGTATCTGAGAAAAACTAAGGATTTGTTTCTGGTAAAAGAGGAGGAGACGGTCAGCATGGGATATACTAGTGCTATTTTTCAGATAGATCAGATTGGTCTGATGTAGCAGACCATATATGTTTTCTATCTCAATGGAAGAGATGTGAGCAGGAAAATTTCAATGTAGCCAATTTTTTTTATTATATCATGATGTATGAGTATACAGTGGCATTCAGTGTAGCCATGTATACATTTTCATATAAACTATTTTTCATAAGATTTATGTGGTATATAAGATTAAATTCGCATTTTCATTGTACTGTTTTAATAATTTGTTTTTAAATTAGGAAAAAGATCCACAATCACACCAACATAAGAATAATGTACTCTAGAAGTATCAGATCATGAGTTATTTTTTATCAGATTGGTGAAGATGTAGTAAGATGATTACACATGGTAGAAAATGTGGTGGAACCCTTGACTAAAGAAATATCTATATAGAAGCATGAGTATCATGTCAAATCTAGAGTACATAAGGTCATTAACATTTTCATCTACTGAATGTGGGAGTCTGTTGGTGTTAGTTCCCTTGAACCAACTTCTATGTACATTTTGATGATCAAAATTTATATTTTTGAGAATTAATGAACATCTTGTCACATCATAATTGTTACACTATGTATCATTTTATGTGATAATTTCATATGAGTAGTTTTCACCCTAAACAGTCATAGAAATTCTTTGATACGATGTGATCATATAAGTTCTACAACATTATTCCTAATTATAAGTTATATATCTAGATGATATTATTTGAGGGACATAAATGATACTAGATATTCTTGGTGTAGAATAATAAGATATTGAGGCACCATCTCAGGTTTACACCATTGGTAATATCCTTGGGCGTAGAGCAGGAGAAGGTTCCTCAATGTCAAGTGAGTCTCCACACCTGATATCTTTTATCATTTGTCTCACTCAAAATTTACCATCATGCTATATAACACTCATATAAAAATGGGGTTTTATAACATATGGTTTCTCATAATAGTGGGGAACTGTTATAACCTTTTAGCATGACAAGTACTATACAAACATTATCAAATACAATTCTACATAGAAGAAAAATCATGATGTGAGAAAGATTTTATAAAAATTTAAAACTATGAATACATGGTGTTTTAATAATCAATGAACTGGGTTCATGTAAAAAAACTCCAACAAAATAGGCCTCCCACTCCTATAAAAATAATTTTATATAAAATATAACAAAATGGATTAAAATACAATAGTGTCATATTACATGCCCATGCCTCACCTCATTATAGTCATCAGTCCTATCTGAGTTATCCAACTTGGTAAAGCTAATATTGTCCTCTACCTAAATTGAACCTGTGAAGAGGAATGCTTATCAGGTACCCATGTACAACGACCACCATGATTGGGTGTGATAATAAAACTAAATGTGATTCCATACAAATATTGTAAATATTATTGAATGTTTCGGTGATATTATTAAAAGAATAAATAAATGAACAACTATATTTAGGTAAAGAGATACGACATACGATCTTTAGAATCTAAAATCATACTCGAGATCAACCATACCTACTTCAAATGGTGTTGGATGTCTCAATCGATAGTACCATTTCCATTTATATAAATTTATACATAGACATGATCCATGGACTATGACCAAGGACCCCCAATAGTATAATAATAATAATAATTGGCACAAAAGATCCTTGAAATCACATAAATTTCACCAAAAAATAAAATAATAAAAATTTTCATACATGCAACTTGGAATTACATCAAGGTCCCTAAAAATATATTATTGATAATCGGACCAAAAAAGCATTGGAATCACATCATGGTCTAATAATAATATAATAACAATAATTGGAACACCATATGCTTGAATTCACCTCAAGGTATCCCACTAATATAATAATAATGACGGGAACACCTTTTCATTGTAATGACATAAAGGACACCCAATAATATAATAATTTTAATGAAACACCAGATCATTGGATTCACATCATCATCCCCCCGAATATATAATAAAAATAATATCCATTATCATATTTAATCAATATGTCACATTAATAAACATTTAGTAATTATATTTCATTAATAATACAATTAATCAATATCTTCCAACAATAAACCATTTAATAAATTTCATTAATTGAGAACTAAACATTCAACTTATGTCTTTGATATTATCATATGTTTTAAGGAACATTAGTAAACCAATTAATAATTACACAAATTTTTTTCAAATAGTTTGGAAATCATAATAATAAAATATATGAAGAATAATCACAAAGATCCTACAATAAATTTCAATTTTCATATTAATGTTTAGTCCTTTAAAATAGAATCAATTTTCAATTCAATTATTAATACCCTTTATCCAATTTTATAAAAAACTCCAAAAACATCAATCATTGATATATCTATAAAATATAAGTGGAATATATTCAATGAAATTGAAATGACATTATAAATGAATAAATAATCATAGATTCAATTTTAAATATAGACGAATGATATAAATACCAGGTCCACTATGTTCTTATAATTATTTAAATAACACTTATCAATGGTTCAAATATCACAATGTACATTTTTTTTCAATTATCTTAAGAATATGTACAATTGGTGTCTGTCTAGAGCACAAGGGTCCTTCATGGAGCTTTAAAACATTGTGCATTCCATACTATAGAAATTATCATTAATTTATTTAAAAATAATTTTTAGTAAAAAATCTGTTAATTCATGGTTGAATCACAACTAGTTGAATGTCCATATATAAAATTCCATAATAAATTAAAAATAATAGCATAATACATAAGGAAAATCTTATGGATACCTCCCTCACACATGTTGAAATTCCACCAACCATATAGAATATAAAAAATTAAGACAATAAGGGAACAAAAATGGTGTGATAAGATACTAAATGAATCCAAAAGTAGTGTACAATGAAAAAGCAATAACTATTCCTTATCTCCCATAAAGTAACCTCTATTCATGGTCTAATAGTACTATGTCCAAGGGGGTCAAGATAACACTATGAAATAAAATGAAGGAAAATTTGTTGACCAATTCTCTATTTCAATCCATTTATGCCTAGTATACCCTCTATGTGGATTGAAAAAGAGAGGTTTTATAGTGGTAAAATGAGATTAAAAAAACAAATGATCAATTATTAATGATCACATGTACCCTTGTATATGGGAGTAACTACCCCATGAATATCATGTAGCCAATTCAGCAGTTTCATAAATTTAAACATCTACTACCACCATGTAGTGATGTCCACTATGATCATGGTTTCCTTAACATTTCCAAGCATAGGAGTTTGACTGTGGGGACACAACAAGGTAATATTGAAAAACCATGGTCATTTTAAAAACACAATGCCTTACAAAATTATGGGTTAATGCCATCTTGGTCATGGTAGGAAGACTTTTAGAACTCCATACATTTGACCACAACCATTTCAGATAGGGAGGTATCTGTGTTTCTCATTGGGTTACTGCAGGTACATCACTACATCCACTACAATATGGTCCTACACAATATTCACTTTAAAATACCAAAAAAATATAAATTTCATTTTGAGATATGTTTCTCAATAACAAACCATCCATTGTATCTAAAATTAAAATCCCTTATGAATTTTTTAAACTTATCTAGATAAAATGTGTTACATGATACCACTAAAGGAATGTTTCATTTATTACCATTATTTGAAATTGTTTGTGTAGATTATATCCCATTATTTAATTGTTATAGTATAACAGTGAACATATTTCTATAGGTTGTGAGATTTTATCTAGATATAGGCATAAAAATATATGCATCACCATACATGAGTATAATACAGGACATGATTCTTTTATCTATGGAACTCAAAATTAAATACTTTTATTTTACATAGTTTCCACATAATTTATTCTATTTACCATATCCAATAATTCAAATCCACAAAAGGAAAGAATATTGTATACATAACCCATCGTCGACCTCAATATGTCCTACAGTGTGTTGTTATTCCTTTCACTAACAACATTCCATTAAGGTCATAAGGAGGGAGAAAGGGAATAGTATCTCAAACACCCTCAGATAAAAATTTATGTTTTAGTTAAGATACTCTCTACTATATTCTAAGAGGAGTTTATTTATAATCATACCAATTATATTCTCGACTTCCTTATCGAACACCTTAAATTTCTTAATGGATTCATTCTTATACCTCATTTAGTAGACATATCTATCTTTATTTATGATATTTTTATATATGTTATAATGATATAGTATCCACCACTATCTTAAAATAGAAATTCTTAAAAAATATCTTTGTAAAATAATTAAAAAAAATTGGTTCCATTTTCTCCTTTACCACTAAATAATTTATTAATAAGTATAAATTTTCAAAGAACAATGAAACATTATCAGTGGCTTTATTGAAAAATAATATAAATACTATTACTAATATAGTTATTTAATGAGTATTTCATTTACATGACTATGTTAGTGATCCCATAACTATATGTGATATGAGTCATGTGAAATTTATTCATTATCCATTTCTAACACATAGTTTTCATATTATAGTATATAAGTCCATTATTAATATGTTCCATACCATATCATATTTTATATTTATAAAAGTAATAGATATTATTCCCAAAAAGGAATTCAAACACATCCATATTTGAACAAGATATACATATAATGTTCTTAGTAAAGTTAATCACATATAACAATTCCTTACAACTAAAATTATCCAAGTTGGAAAATTAAGGTGTAGTCTTAAATATATAGTGTAGCCAGTATTTCAACATCGGTATCTGGAAGATCCACTTCACCACTTCTAACCATACTAAATGTACATGGTTCCTATAATTTGATTTAAATTTGAGCCCCAAAATTTTTATCTAATATGAAAACAAGAAAAAATTGAATTGTTCCATTTGATATCTAATATAACTAATGCTTCCTTGTTCTTCTTTTTCAAGGCTATTTTCTCTTCTAGTGGAACTTATTTCATTATAAAAATAATTTTTCATCTTATTACATAACTTGATTTTGTATCCACGTCTTCTTAGTCAACCGGTTTGAAGGACAATTAGACATGGAACTATTTTTGGTTCCATCTCTTAAATAACTATTTTCCAATAAAAGGAATTTTTTTCTCATGCCTTATGCCCTTATGTCATTGGATAATTAGATTGTGGAGTTCATTGAGAGACTTTTCAATATATTCCACATAATATTTTATTAATAAAACAAGAGATTAACTTCTGTAGTGAGCATAGATTATGGTTGGTGAACTACTCATTGGTCAACATAATATACAATAACATGAAAGGATTAATATAAAAAAATATCTTTCACTATTGGATTTAAATCTGGAACATGTTCTATAATATTATGCATAAAATGCTCTATAGAGATATCATACCTCTCCTATCTATATTTCTTCAAATAAAGATTATTGTGCTCGTAAATCGTGGTATATAAAATCAAGTCCTCATGAATAATCTAGAGATCAATTAAAATTGATGATAACATTAGGAACTTGGAATCCAATGAATCATCAGTATATTTTTATAATAGATTGTGTTCTACATCATTGGACTCTTTATAAGGATCTTTCCCTATAATAGTTGACTATTATATATAGATTTACCTATTTGGGAGTAATATAATATGCACAAACATGTAATACTGATGTAAATTCAAGATGCTGAGGATATTATAATACTCTAATATCAATCTAAGGGATGATTTAATGGAGTTATATTTTGAAATTTTATATAAAAAATATAATCATCCTTTATCTGAATTACCAAAAAGGTGGAATATTAAATTATATTTATTAGCCATTTACAATTTAGGTATATCCCAATTTCCCTCACCATTGGGTTTTGAATACCTCATCATATGGTTATTTTTGTTTCCATGTTCTATATTTTTCTCTTCATAACCCAGACATGGTTTCAAAATTGAAGTGCCCAGATTAGTGTGAATCACTGAGAGGGGGAGGGGGTGAATCAGTGATCCCTTAAAACTTTTTACTAATTGATTCTTATCAATTAAACCTCTATGGCTGGTTAAAGCCTCGATCCACTCTTCTTGTATCTCTCAACCTTTCCCGGATAATGCAGTAATGAAAAGTCACAGGACACAAGGATTTACAAGGTTCGGCACCAAAGGCCTACATCCTTGCCATGCTTTCCCAGCATGGATTCTCCATTATAACCTGTTAAAATTACAATGGTCGATACAGAGTCCCACTGTATCTCTCCTGAGTCCCATAGGAGGGTCTTTATACTGCGTCCCACAGTGTTACCAGAGTCCCACTGGCCTGCTCCAGAATCCCACTGAAGACTTCTTCTCCCTGAGTCCCACAGGGTATTCTCTTGGCTCCTCGAGTCACACGAGTAGCTCTTCTTCACTTTAAGTTCTTCAAGTATCCTCAACAGTCTGGGATAAAGACTGCTGGCCTTGCTCTGTACCTCTGATCACTTGTGATGATCAGGGTCTTCTCAATCTACTGAAAACTCAGACAACCAATCTCTTTAACTTCAGTCTGGCTCAGTCTCAGATGCACACCACTGATTTAGCTCTGTTCACGTGTGCACGTGCATGCATGCATGCATGCACTTCTCCTGTCCTCTTCTTGGTACAGTAGACCCACAAAGGGTGTAGTCACTTTAAGCACACACCATCACTGAACTTCACACACTTTATCCAATTTGTTTACACACTTAGAGTGTGTTCTACTTTAGTGTGGGTCTTTCACTTCTTTCTCCTTCTAAGTGTGAACACACT
Organism: Viscum album; assembly: GCA_963277665.1. Classification (NCBI taxonomy): domain Eukaryota; kingdom Viridiplantae; phylum Streptophyta; class Magnoliopsida; order Santalales; family Viscaceae; genus Viscum; species Viscum album. The sequence continues at coordinate 2,106,859,584 of OY728165.1, forward strand.
TTTAGTGCACACACTAGGTTCGGCCAACTTGTCTCTTTGCACACACTTGTTTCATTTTGCACACACTTGAATCTTGGCCTTCACTTCTTCTTGCACATAAATGGCTACGGCCTCTTCACTTGTTGCACACACACAAGAGATGTGGTAGCCTTCCTTCTTTACTATGCACACACAAGAGGCAAGGCCTCGGCCTTCTTTGGCACACACACAAAGTGTGGTCTTCCACTTCACTTGGCACACAAGGCACTAAGGCTCGGCCTTCTCTTCCCTTCTTGCACACACACCCGAACACCTACTGCCCTTCTTTGCACTTAGCACACACACGATGTGTTCTTCAATATGGGCACACACACAAGGGCTACGGCCACTTGTTTTCCTTTTGCACACACCAATGTTTAGGGCCTCCTTCTCTTTTTGCACACCCCAAAGGCTACGGCATCTTCTTCAAATGCACACACAAGAGGTGGCCTTCTTAGCACATGGAACACACACAAGTGGTCTTCCACTACACTTGGCACACACACGAGGCCTCGGGTTCTTCTTCTCCTCTTAGCACACACACACGAGGCAAGGCCTCGGTCTTCACCTAGCCTTTGGGCGCGCAAGGTGCACGGCACAGGGGCGCGAAAGACCTCCTACCCGCGGGGCGCGCAAGTGCAACACCCGCGGGGTCTTCCTCTTGCCGCGCAAGGGTGCGGGCAGAGAGGGAACAATCCTCGGGCGCGCAAGAATGCTGCGACCACGAGATCTTCCTGCCGCGCAAGGGATTAGCGCGCAGGGGACTTCAGCCGTGCAAATATAATTTGCGCGGGGCTTCAACTTCGCGAGGCAGAGGCACACGCGGGACGACAGGTCTTCAACACTTCAGCGTATCAGCAGCTTAATGAGAGCCTCAGCCTCTCTTTTTATAGGCAGAGAAACGCCTCGGATCATCCGCGTGAAATAACTTCAAACACCCGAGATCTTCGGATCTTTAAAAAAAATCTTTTCAAATCTTGTTTTTCATTCTCGGTTTGACGCGGGTTCTTCCTTTATTTTTCTCCTTCACGTGCATGCGATTTATAACGCATGCACGACCTCTGTTGAAACCCAATCCATGCAAAACATGAACACCTCATGGCCTCGGCAACTACGTTTGCCTCGGCTTACATCGAAAATCTTCATTTGTTGCATGCACATCCATTTTATAGCATGGCTGTGTTCAGTGTGGCCAGACGAGCACGAGGGAGCCTTCGGCTTCGAAAATGGTGGCCGGGAACTCGAATTTTGTCTTCGGGGAGGCTCTGGTTTAGCGGCTGCTCGCGGGTGGTCTTCGTTCGAGCTCGAGGATGAAGATAAGCCGGGAGCCGTTCGATCGAGCGAATGAAGGACATCGGACGACCGGATTAAATCGGGGGCGCGGCGGATCAGATGAGCGGTCCAGATCGAGCGCGCGATTGCTCGGACGGCGGAGATTTGCTCCCGGTGAAAAATACGCGTCCCACATCGAAACGGCGCGGGATTTTGCCGCGGCTTATAACCCTGGCGCTGCCTCAACCCGCCAGTTGAATCTTCTCCCTCCACGGTGCCTCCCCGCACCGTGTTCTCCCTGCGGGCGCGCTCTTCGCCCACTGTCTGCTCCTGCGGGCGCGCTCCTAGCGCCCCCTATGCTCCTCCGACGCGCGGGTTTCACCACCGCGTGCCCTCGGGGGCTTATACACGGCCCCCTGCGCTCCTCCGGGCGTGCCCTAGGCGCCCATGCGTGTCTGCGGGTGCGCCCCTGCCGCCCTGAGCTCGCCCCACGGGTTCCCCCTTGGGCGTGGCGCCTTAGGCCCACATGAGCCTTGGGGTTGAACCCACAATGTGCTCACGGGCTGGCCATATTTTTTGGCAAAGCAACAAATAGGACTTTGTCAAAAACAAAGTCCTCCATGAAAAATACCAATTCTAAATGCCAAATGCCTCCTCCTCTTCTTCTAAGCCATTATTTCCATTTCTTCTTCATCCTTCTTCCACAAACATCCTCAACTGCTTTCAATCATGTATTCTAGACTTATGAGACATTTGTAGAAGGTTCTTCATCAGCCGAATCACTTGATCAATTATTTCTTCTTCATTAGAATTCCTTCATTCTTCTTCAACATTTATTCATCACTTTGTAATGGAATTCACGAAGGGTCTTCATCTTCAACTGAGCTCCTGAATCACTTAAATTCTTCAATGTGCTTCATTGATCTAATCAGAGATCAATTGGATCAACTTCAAATTCACATGCACTATGTGATAGTGCATGGACTTCATTAATGCACATCATCCACTTAGTAGTTGTGGATGGAACTCCTTTCAACTCCTCATGCATTGTCACTACAATGCATGGTCTTATAATCATGTTGTGACTTTGTATCATCAGGATACAAGTTCTATGAACTTATAGAGCAGCTCAACAATCGTCAGATGTAACTAGAGAATGTTTCAACCATCATCTCCTATGTCACTTAGTGAATCTCCTAAGTGACATGCATCTTAGTACTATGGCCATTATCTCTTCATCACCAACACCATCACAACCTTTGGCATTCACATCTTGACAATTCTTGACATCCATTCATTCTAAGACAACATCATGCCTCATTGACAACAAATGCAACACAATGCACTTCAATCTCCCCCTTTGTATTTGTTGTCAATACACTCCTTCAGCACATATGAATGGGTCAATATGTGTGCCCAATCTTTTCTCCCCCTTATTGGCAATCAAATGCAAAGGTGTGGTGTGGTTCACTTTCAAAAATATCTTCCTCCCTTTGAATAGAATCTTCTTGAAAATCACTAAGAGATGGATGATGCCACATGTTCTCTTGAGCAAGGAACCTTTAGTAAATCAACTCTAAGTCTACTTGGGCTAACCCGGTGTAGAAAACAAGAGTGATGTGACCAAGGAATTCAAAGCTGTCCATAATTCTCTACACATGTGAGATCATGCTTAGGGGTTTGAAATTTTTCAGATATATCAATGAATTGCTAAATCCTGCACAACTTCACAAAACTCATTAGAAAGTTCAGTGCAATGATAAAGCTCCCCCTTTCATCCATTTGTCTTCAATCCATACTCCCCCTTAATTGACAAGATAAACTCAATTAAGAAACAAGGGATGAAAGTATGATTGGAATACCTTCAGCTTTTCTCAAGATAGTATTAAATCTTAGAATACCATCTTCTCCAGATTGGCTCCCCCTCAAGGGGTGCACTCCATTCTGTCCAAACCATCCTCCAGATGAGAATGATCATCATCTTCAATTCCCTGAAATGTTAGCACATGTATATACCAAGAGTATAAGGGAATAAGATGGAACCTTCTTGGTTCATTAATGTGAACAACAAGGTTGAGAAGATTCTCTCAACCGAGATGTCCTATTTTCACCATTCTTCACATTTGCACATTTGATCTTCAATGATGTTTGTGCTGGTGTGGATCTCAACCCATCTTCATGTGAAATCTTTTTCTTCCCTTTTGCTTTAGCAAATGCCAGAGCTTCATCTTAATCTCTTTGTAGTTCTCTGGCAAGTTGCAACTGATGTGGCCATATGACAAGTAAATCATTTGGAAGAGTGGTCTCAGTTTTGGAAGTTCCACATGGTTCTTTGGATGCTGCTAAGATACCTCTCTTAGGCAACTTATTTTCAATCAATCCCTTCTTCTTCTGGATTGATTGTCTTTTGGAGTTCAGTCTGCTTCTATTTAGTTTCATGGATTCTTTACAAAGGTCCATGATGTGTCCTTTCTTTCCACAGTAGAAGCATTTCTTGGTGGTCCTTCTGGATGCATCACCCTTCTTGGACTCAGACTCCAAGGACTTCTCTTCATTTCTCAAACACTTCTTGGGAGCATTCTCTACTTTCTTCTTGCTTCCCAAGGAATCTTTTTGAGCCAGGTTCTGTGATCTTTTCATGTTTTGAGCTCTGGATACAGTTGGAGATTGACATGTATCTTCTTGACCACTTTTGCAATCATCCCAGATGTTGTCAAGTAATCCAAATCAGTTAGCAGTAAACAGATGTCTCTGGACCTGTGGATGTTGCTTCTTTTCCTCTGGCTTGCTCCCCCTTGGCATGGGCTTCCTCTGTGCTTTGGCATTCAGTGGATTGTACCAACAATCCTTTGCACAATGCCCATACTTGTTACAACACCAACATTGACCCACAAATCTTGACTTCTTCAGTCCTTCTGATTTTAGGGTACTTGTCTTGAATTGTTGTGCTGCTTCAGGAGAGCTTTCTTTCTTCATTGTCTTCATCCATACTTGTTTAGAATTATTCTTCCATCCTGCACTTTTTGTGGAAACACAATTAGAAACATGAGTACAAGATGGGATGGATGGTACCTTCTTTCTAGAAGTTGTTGCACTTTCACTAGAGGATGTCTTGATTTTAGAATCATCCTTCTCAAAGCTCACTTGAGTAGCAACATTTCTTCTTTCAGCTGACTGGGAGGCTTTAGCTTTGGGTGATTGCTGATTTTTCAATATCACCTCCAGTTCTAAGCATTTCATATTGAGGGAGTTCTTCTCATCCTCAATAGTTCTTAGCCTTCCTTCCCATTTCTCTTCCAGCTGCTTTATCTGGTCTTCATGCACCTTTTTCATTTCAAGCAATGAGTTGTCCAGCTCCTTCACCCTTTTGACATTGTCTTCTAGTTGAGCATCTTTGACAACCATTGACACTTTGTGCCTCTTTTCCAGTGCATGGAAAACTTCTTTGACCATTACTTTAAAGAATTCTTTCTCAGAAAGACTTCTTTGCAATTCATTAGTAGTGTCTTCATATCTTTCATTGCAAAGAGATACTGTTTCATCTTTGGCATTTACCAGCTTTCTGAGAGTGTTGGTGATGCCAACCCTTTTAGCCAGCTGATCTTCCATAGCATTGGCTTCTTCTTCTAACTGTGATTTTTCTTCTTGAAGGTCATGGATGCCTATAGCTATACACTTTGCCACTTCCATGGGAACTGTCTTCTGAAGATATTTGAGTGCACTCTGAAGATCATTCATTATTTCAACTTCATCACAGCTAGGACAGGCTTTCTTCATCTTCTTGGCCTGTTTCTTCTTTCTATTTTTCTGAGTCTTGGCAGATATCTCCATTTGAGGCTGGTCACTCATTTCCTCAAATCTGCACTTCATAAAGACTCCCTTGGATCTTTTTAGAGGTAACCTCCCTCTGAAACCAATTGAAGTGCCCAGATCAGTGTGAATCACTGAGAGGGGGAGGGGGTGAATCAGTGATCCCTTAAAACTTTTTACTAATTGATTCTTATCAATTAAACCTCTATGGCTGGTTAAAGCCTCGATCCACTCTTCTTGTATCTCTCAACCTTTCCCGGATAATGCAGTAATGAAAAGGCACAGGACACAAGGATTTACAAGGTTCGGCACCAAAGGCCTACATCCTTGCCATGCTTTCCCAGCATGGATTCTCCATTATAACCTGTTAAAATTACAATGGTTGATACAGAGTCCCACTGTATCTCTCCTGAGTCCCACAGGAGGGTCTTTATACTGCGTCCCACAGTGTTACCAGAGTCCCACTGGCCTGCTCCAGAATCCCACTGAAGACTTCTTCGCCCTGAGTCCCACAGGGTCTTCTCTTGGCTCCTCGAGTCACACGAGTAGCTCTTATTCACTTTAAGTTCTTCAAGTATCCTCAGTAGTCTGGGATAAAGACTGCTGGCCTTGCTCTGTACCTCTGATCACTTGTGATGATCAGGGTCTTCTCAATCTACTGAAAACTCAGACAACCAATCTCTTTAACTTCAGTCTGGCTCAGTCTCAGATGCAGACCACTGATTTAGCTCTGTTCACGTGTGCACGTTCATGCATGCATGCATGCACTTCTCCTGTCCTCTTCTTGGTGCAGTAGACCCACAAAGGGTGTAGTCACTTTAAGCACACACCTTCACTGAACTTCACACACTTTATCCAATTTGTTTACACACTTAGAGTGTGTTTTACTTTAGTGTGGGTCTTTCACTTCTTTCTCCTTCTAAGTGTGAACACACTTTTAGTGCACACACTAGGTTCGGCCAACTTGTCTCTTTGCACACACTTGTTTCATTTTTCACACACTTGAAACTTGGCCTTCACTTCTTCTTGCACATAAATGGCTACGGCCTCTTCACTTGTTGCACACACACAAGAGATGTGGTAGCCTTCCTTCTTTACTATGCACACACAAGAGGAAAGGCCTCGGCCTTCTTTGGAACACACACAAAGTGTGGTCTTCCACTTCACTTGGCACACAAGGCACTAAGGCTCGGCCTTCTCTTCCCTTCTTGCACACACACCCGAACACCTACTGCCCTTCTTTGCACTTAGCACACACACGATGTGTTCTTCATTATGGGCACACACACAAGGGCTACGGCCACTTGTTTTCCTTTTGCACACACCAATGTTTAGGGCCTCCTTCTCTTTTTGCACACCCCAAAGGCTACGGCCTCTTCTTCAAATGCACACACATGAGGTGGCCTTATTAGCACATGGCACACACACAAGTGGTCTTCCACTACACTTGGCACACACACGAGGCCTCGGGTTATTCTTCTCCTCTTAGCACACACACGAGGCAAGGCCTCGGTCTTCACCTAGCCTTCGGGCGCGCAAGGTGCACGGAACAGGGGCGCGCAAGACCTCCTACCCGCGGGGCGCGCAAGTGCAACACCCGCGGGGTCTTCCTCATGCCGCGCAAGGGTGCGGGCAGAGAGGGAACAATCCTCGGGCGCGCAAGAATGCTGCGGCCACGAGCTCTTCCTGCCGCGCAAGGGATTAGCGCGCAGGGGACTTCAGCCGCGCAAATATAATTTGCGCGGGGCTTCAACTTCGCGAGGCAGAGGCACACGTGGGACGACAGGTCTTCAACACTTCAGCGTAGCAGCAGCTTAATGAGAGCCTCGGCCTCTCATTTTATAGGCAGAGAAACGCCTCGGATCATCCGCGTGAAATAACTTCAAACACCCGAGATCTTCGGATCTTTAAAAAAAATCATTTCAAATCTTGTTTTTCATTCTCGGTTTGACGCGGGTTCTTCCTTTATTTTTCTCGTTCACGTGCATGCGATTTATAACGCATGCACGTCCTCTGTTGAAACCCAATCCATGCAAAACATGAACACCTCATGGCCTCGGCAACTCCGTTTGCCTCGGCTTACGTCGAAAATCTTCATTTGTTGCATGCACATCCATTTTATAGCATGGTTGTGTTCAGTGTGGCCAGACGAGCACGAGGGAGCCTTCGGCTTCGAAAATGGTGGCCGGGAACTCGAATTTTGTCTTCGGGGAGGCTCTGGTTCAGCGGCTGCTCGCGGGTGGTCTTCGTTCGAGCTCGAGGATGAAGATAATCCGGGAGCCGTTCGATCGAGCGAATGAAGGACATCGGACGGCCGGATTAAATCGGGGGCGCGGAAGATCAGATGAGCGGTCCAGATCGAGCGCGCGATTGCTCGGACGGCGGAGATTTGCTCCCGGTGAAAAATACGCGTCCCACATCGAAACGGCGCGGGATTTTGCCGCGGCTTATAACCCTGGCGCTGCCTCAACCCGCCAGTTGAATCTTCTCCCTCCACGGTGCCTCCCCGCACCATGTTCTCCCTGCGGGCGCGCTCTGCGCCCCCTGTCTGCTCCTGCGGGCGCGCTCCTAGCGCCCACTATGCTCCTCCGGCGCGCGGGTTTCACCACCGCGTGCCCTCGGGGGCTTATACACGGCCCCCTGCGCTCCTCCGGGCGTGCCCTAGGCGCCCATGCGTGTCTGCGGGTGCGCCCCTGCCGCCCTGAGCTCGCCCCACGGGTTCCCCCTTGGGCGTGGCGCCTTAGGCCCACATGAGCCTTGGGGTTGAACCCACAAGGTGCTCACGGTCTGGCCATATTTTTTGGCAAAGCAACAAATAGGACTTTGTCAAAAACAAAGTCCTCCATGAAAAATACCAATTCTAAATGCCAAATGCCTCCTCCTCTTCTTCTAAGCCATTCTTTCCATTTCTTCTTCATCCTTCTTCCACAAACATCCTCAACTCCTTTCAATCATGTATTCTAGACATATGAGACATTTGTAGAAGGTTCTTCATCATCCGAATCACTTGATCAATTATTTCTTCTTCATTAGAATTCCTTCATTCTTCTTCAACATTTATTCATCACTTTGTAATGGAATTCACGAAGGGTCTTCAACTTCAACTGAGCTCCTGAATCACTTAAATTCTTCAATGTGCTTCATTGATCTAATCAGAGATCAATTGGATCAACTTAAAATTCACATGCACTAAGTGATAGTGCATGGACTTCATTAAGGCACATCATCCACTTAGTAGTTGTGGATGGAACTCCTTTCAACTCCTCATGCATTGTCACTACAATGCATGGTCTTCTAATCATGTTGTGACTTTGTATCATCAGGATACAAGTTCTATGAACTTATAGAGCATCTCAACAATCGTCAGATGTAACTAGAGAATGTTTCAACCATCATCTCCTATGTCACTTAGTGAATCTCCTAAGTGACATGCATCTTAGTACTATGGCCATTCTCTCTTCATCACCAACACCATCACAACCTTTGGCATTCACATCTTGACAATTCTTGACATCCATTCATTCTAAGACAACATCATCCCTCATTGACAACAAATGCAACACAATGCACTTCAAAAATGTTAATCAATTATATTTACGCAGATGGTTTGGATAACTATATTAACTCATAAATCCACTATATGTTGATAAGACACCCTAATCTTAAATCATTGGACTAGTATTTCCTGAAAATTTAACTCTTAATTTCACCATTTCATGTTATGACAATTAAAACGTGATGTTAACTATGATTCCTTGAGCCATAAAATTTGTCGCAACACCCAAATAACTTGAATCACCCTAAAAGAGGCCAGATAAGTACTTTGAACTATTTTTATATTTTTTTACTTAAATAATAGACGGTGTTATCAAACATAATTCTTTAATGAAAATTATATTTATATTATTCTTAAATAATATTAACATAATCCATTTACGTGAATTATTAATATTTTAAGAATTTTAAATAATTAATTAATCATGTATTGATAAGAAATTTATATATAATCAATTTATTTTATTTTATATTCCATGGTTGTTAATTATTTTTATGTGATCATTTTTAACATCAAATTATGATGAATCACATATAAAATAATTAACCATGAAATATATATATATATATATATATATAATTATCATAAACATTTTATATGGTTTATTTTATCGAAAAATAACAAAAAACCCTTCACCCAAGGGTAATAACTCCTCTAAATTAACTTAGTTCAAGTTTTTTTGTTACCATTATAAATTTTGCATCTAATTTTTTGATTTCACCTCAACTCCATCATTATCTATCTATTCTCACCAGATATCCCAATATTGTATATATGAGAACTCACATATATCTGAGGGAAATGAGGTCAATATAACAAACCAAGTATTTATTTTACCCTAATAATTGATTTGTTACATAAGACTACACATATTATAGTCCATTTGATCAATAAATAAAGTGTCTTTTAAATTTAGGTACATTAAATGAAAACATAAAACTGGGAATAAAATATCTTTATTAAAATCATCTTTAACATTCTCAAAATAATCCTTCAAACTTAAAACAACACGGGAGAACCTAGGGACATGCATGAGAAAGGGGTGGGATATAAAGCCTAGTAAGGGAATAAATGTGGAATAACATGAAGATAAAAATACATGTTACGCAATAGAAATTTCAATGGTGTATAACAAGAGTAGAAATAATAAACATGGTCAATGAGACACTAAATAACATGATAATAATAAGATGGGAAATGTGGAATCAACTTAAAACATTGAATCATAAATATTGGTCAATGATAAACCCCCAATAAATTATTGTGTAAAAAGTCACATAAATGAATCAGGTTCACTCTCTATCCCAACATGATGTATCATGATACAAAATATTACCTAATGCATTGGAGCTCAGACTGGGTGAAACCATCATATTCATTTCATTATCATAATTATTTATTCCACATATATAATAAAGAAATAGAATAAATCATCATCTTAATTTATTCCATGATCAACAAGTGTGTAATACGTATATGTATGTCCCTGGTCGAAATGTATATGTTTCTAAAGGTGAACACCCTTAATAGGAAATGAGTATTTATAGCGACCCATAATCTACATACATTGTTATTAATTTAAAATGGAAGCATTATTATTAAAACATATAACAAAACCATGAAAGGATTGTATATGTATAGTGTATTTAGAAACTGGGAAACATAAACAACTGGTTCATAAATCATCTACATTGCCTCCCAATTATTTCAACATAGCTAGAGTCCCTTTTGGAATATTCTACTTAACACCTTTCATCCAGACCTGGGGAAAAGAAAACATACAATAGGGTGAGATCAAATGCTCAGTAAGGGGTAAACAAACGAAATATCATTCATATCATATCCGTAAGAACATAACATTTTGAAAATCATAACCTGCAAAAGAGATCATAATATCATGACAATTGATAAATCATAGTAGTGAAAAGTAATCCAAAATAATAATAACATAAAACATGATACTTTGTGACATACACACATAATCATATAAAATTATTTCATATTACTCAAGGCTCATTGCTAAGACGATCATAGCGGACAAAGTCCATTACTGAACCGAGTTTACTCCTCGTTCCAGTCCTGTATCACTGAACCGGATTAGCTTGTCATTCCCGCCATGTCTATCTCATGAGATATAAATATTACCCAATGCATTGGATGGAGATATAGGTCCCACCCATCTCATAATGAATCCATTATTATGTGTACAAAAAAATAATAATTCATACATCATAGCATAACCCATGTAATAAAAATGAGATTCTTAAACATCGTGACATCATAAAATAATTAATATAAGATAAAGGACTTAATAAAAATAATTCTATCACAACATAATAAAATCAATGTAACAATATTCATAGAAATAGAACCCTATATTTTCTTAGATAGAAAATAATTTTGATAAAACAATAGAACTCCATTCTTGATGAAAATATCATTTCTACTTCAAAAAACACTTTTCTTTTCTTAAAATGTCAAATACTTGTAAAAGAAGTTAATTAGAAATAAAAATTATAACTAGTAAAGGAAGATTCATTGAAATAATGTTCTATGAAATCATAAAAGTCCATTCATTTAGTATTAGTAAAAAAACATTATTCTCATACTTTGGCCGGAAAAGTCAAAAAGTATATTATACAAAAAACGACAAAAGATTCTTTAATATATTTTACTAAAAACTCACCAAAGGGTAAAATTTGATTTAAAAAATTGTACGAGGATAGAAATAATATTTCATATTGTTGAAACATGGATTTTAATGACAAATATTACCCAGTAAATTATGAAGTATAAACATTCTCAGATAAAAATGAGATTGTAAGATTTTTACTTACCTTAGGTTGGATATGATTTGTACATGTTCGAACCTCCTGTATAATTATTTAAATAATGTCATTGACTTATTCCATAATCATTCTCATTGTTATTATATCATATATGGTCATATTCTTAGCTTCTTATTTGTAGTAGTTCATTGCTACTTGTTATTCGTGTGTTTATTGCTTTATGTTCTTATGCGTGTTTTGTCGAATAAATACTTATTATTCTTTCTAAGTTATAGATAAATCATTTCTATAATGTCATTAGTGTAATATATATCATATTTACTCATTCAATTCATTTATATAATCATTATTCAATGATGATCATGGAGAATGAGTCACATCACATCCTGGAGACGGTAGGTTGTACATACGCACGGGTGATGATATTGTTCCCATGATAGTGGAATTGTATTGAAGTGTGTGTATACTATTTTAGAATCAATATAAATTTATAATAATCATATATAGTTATTATTTACACCATTATACCCATCCATGTAAGGTGGTGGTGGAAAACAGATTACAGCACGACGTGGAGACGTTATTCCGTACGTACGCATGCACAGTTATTTCCGTAGGATGGATAGAAGGTGAAATAGGGTTGTTTCATATTTATAATAACATATAATTATATGAGTGATACTGATGTTATTACTTCATAATGAAAAAAATAAAGAATAAGAAGTAGAAGAAGGAATAAAGTTGAATGAATCGGTAATGGATATTACCTCTTCTTCGACACGCCTCTTTGAAACCTCCTCTTAGGGAACTACGATTGGTCTTTGAAGAAGTTCGGGACCTCTAGTATGTTTCTAGGAAAGTTGAGAAGGGAAATGGGTAGGGTTTGGCCGAGATTGAATTCTCTAAATTGAGTAAATAAGAGAGGGAGGTGGTGCCCTTTTATAAGGGAGGAGAGGGGCACCTTTGAAATTATAAGAAATATTAATTTATAATAAATTACAAACCCACTTAAAAACCTCCAAAAATGACTCAAATCCGAATCTTATATAAGATAGGGTTGTAATATCATAATACAATAAAATTTAGACAGGTTTGGAATTTATTTTAAACATTATCAACATGATTTATCCTTATATAATCTATTTAATTTTATTTGTGGTAATAATATTATAAATTTTAAATCATTAATAATAATTACTTATATGTTGTTAATTGTCCGGAATTATATACTTTATTAAATTTTCTACCATATAAATTTTAATTTATAATTTTTAAATATTTTTGTGATTTTTAAACAATTTTATAATATGTAATTTTTATAAAACAGCAATAGAGTCAATTTTGATACTATGAATTTATTTGAATTTAAATAAAATATACACAGAATATATGTTCAAAATAATAGATTTTACGGATTCTTAACATGTAATATTTATCTAGAAAATTAGTGGTGAACATTAAATAGTTCATATAATATTTATTTTAATACTTTTAAAATCATTTATTTGATAATTCCATCAATAAAATAATTTCAACATTACTATTGTGTCATAATTAATGTTAATTATTTAATTCCTAAAAATTAAAAATAATAAACATGATGTATATAATTTTACATTCATTCCGGAGACTAATCATGTTCGAAGTTTAATGAAATTTATCACGAAATTAAAATTATTATACTTATAAGATTTAAGAGAGTTACATATTGTCACTTTCTTTGGATTGAATAATAATTAAATTATTTTGATAGTCTAATGTCCATGAAATGAATTTATTCCGACCCTTAGGTGATAAGGGTCTAATTTTAGTCATACAATAGAATTTTGGCAGACGTTAGGCTAATTTTATAATCATATATTGGCCCTTAATTACCTGATTTATCTTTAACTGTAGTAAATAAAAATTACCGTAGTTACTATTCATTAAATCAATCAAAATAAATGTAACCTATTAACATAATTTGGATCCATTTAATTAAAATATTGAATACATTTTTAAAAATTCAAAATATAGAAGTTGCAGTAATTAATTTAAAATTAATCCCATTGTTAAGAAAATGGGTTTTAAAAGTTAAAACATTTCCAAAGATTGAAATGTTTTTACCTATGAATTCAATGTAAAATTAATGGTAATGACATAAATTATATTAAATGGTAAAAATATAGTCTATTTTTTCTTTAAAACCATTAAATAATATAATTTAACTATATAAATTTTTGCGATGAAAAAAGTTGTTTTTAATTAAAATACACCATGTTTTTACAATTCATTGAAATATAAAAGTTATCAGAATAATATGAAAAATTTATCCAAAGTGAATTTTTATATCAATATTCAAAATAAGAATTATGTTTTGTCCTATTTAACTTATAAACTTTTCAAAAACTAGATTTAACTTTGGTACTCCAACAAAAGGTGGCAAAACTGCAATTTTTGAAAAATACTTATTTTACCTGAAAAATATATTTTGGTCTCATACCATGTTCTAGAAAATTTGTAAGATGATTAATAATGTTATAAAATTCAAAATTTAGTTAATACTAATCATAACGGCTAGTCCATAATAATATTAAAAAAAAATATCGTTGTTTAGTGAAACCCGGTATGGCGTACAACATACGCTAGCGAGGAAGGTCGTGATTGCGTGTAATGCAAGGCAAGCCAGTGTTGTGTGTAGTGAAAGATTCATTTGATGTTGAGTATAACTGAAGACATAAAAAATTATACTTCTCATAAAATATCAGAGTGTTAATGTATTTTATTCTCTACACAATTGATTTGGCATGGAATATCGAGATGATATTTGGGTTACATAACAACATCACTTAAAGATTCATAAAAATGAGTTTATAAAATATAAATGGGTATATCGTAATACAGAAATAATGGTAAGTAATAGGAACATGGAGAAACATATACCAAAATTATTTATTGGAAATATAAGGCATAACATATTGAATAAATGTGAATAATGAAAATAATCATAACTATATTCTAACATGGAAATAGGCATTCCAGAATGATATTGGAACACATAATGAGAGTGAAAGGGAGATATCATAATTTATAAATTAAATTGATAAAATTTTAAATATGGAAGAATATATCCCAACATATGAAAATGGAAATAAATAGACATCACAAAAAATAAGATCGTTAATGGAAATGATAAGAGAGGAATACCTTATGAAATTTCGACATAGTAACAGATTCAATAAGGTTAAAATGAGAGAGGATAAATAATATATCATTAAAATAACATCAATTAGTCATTAAAGAAATTTTTTAAAATTAATTACATTATAATCTTTTTAAATTAAGAAGAAAAATTTCAATGTTGGTGCTTGAATTGAAAAGAGGAGAGGAAGGTGAGGATCCCTTAATTGCGTGTGTGACTCCAAATTCTTGGGAGCATATTCATGAGAGCTTGCGGGCACCTGGTAGTAATATATATAGGTGAGGTTAGATAATGGATATGCTTTATAATTTTTGGGTGAAGAGAAATGGGGTCTTGTGTGGGTCTATATATAAAACGATGGGGATTTATTTGTTATTTATGTTTTTCACTCTACATAATAAAATATCCAAAATCACAAACCATACCTTGGAATTTGGCCGTGGTTTATTCTTTAATGGGAATTTTTTTATTATTTTATATGGGCATGTTATGAAATTATTAAAATAATTCTCTTTCTTATATGGAGGTTTGTCACAATCTTAACGAAATGATTATAAAACTATAAAATATGTTATAGGTTTGGAAGGTTCATAATGGCTTATAAAATCAGTCAAATTAACCTAACATCAAAATATTTTAATGGAAAATTTTATTTGTTCGTCTACCCAATATATTATAATTATTACACCACTTAAAGGTCATTATGATTTCATAAAACACGATTTTTATTTATAGGATATTTAATTTTTACCCAAAATTAGACTATATCAAAATATTCAGAAAAATTAAACATTATATAATTTTGACTTTATGATTCCAAAAAAATATTTATTTTATCTAAAACATTTTCCAAATATGTGAATTTTCTCTTTGAAAATAAAATTTACATTTATTAATATATGCTGGGTTTTTTACTATAACTCTTTTCAAACCCTTATAAAAACTAAATTTGACTAAATCAAAAATATGTGATCATTTATATTTAATAAATATTAGTAAAAAATAATGTTTCAATAAAATATTATTTATTTAGAAAAATAAATAATTTATCAAAAGTCTTTTACTAATTGAAATTTCGTATTAAATAAAAATATAAATTGTGTTTTATCATATCAAAATATAATTTTATCAAAATTATTTCTTAATTATTTATAGAGTAATAAAAAGGAGGAATAAATATAATAAAAAATTATTTAAAATGTAAATATAAATATTCTTAATTTTGTGGTTATAATTTTATTGTTACATTAATTAAAATGTAAATTTATCATGTTTATTGATATTTAGTAAAATTACTATTAATATTGTTTAAAAATTAATTTTAATATATTACATAATATTAATTATGATGATTAAAAATATTTAATACATTTTATAAAAATATATCATCATTATTGGATCAATTTAATTTAATAAAAACCCACAAGCATGAGGGAAGGAGGCTTTCCGAAAAATACATTTTTTCAAAGGAACAAATGATTTTGATTTAACTATATGAGTACTAATATTTATTATATTAATTTAATTTAGTCATGATAGTTATTTAATATAAAAAATTATTTTAAATAATATATCCTTAGCTTTTTTTTCATTAATTATATTGTAGAATCATTATGCATTTCAAAATATTTTTCTGAAAATTGTGTTTTTAATAATTAAAATAAACATATATTAAAATCCAGTATAATGATGATTTACTGGTAATTAAATAAAAATAAATAATAAAAAATTATATTAAATTTAAATAAAATTAAAATAATCATTAGACATTTAAATAAATTCATTTATAAAAAAATTATAATTTTACATAAAATGGTATTTTTCATTATTCACTGAAATTCTATATTTTAAAAAAACTCCAAACAATTCACCATAAGTTAATATTGATATATTTATGAAGAATTAGAGTTTTTTTCAAATAAATATCATAGATGTTCTCAAAAATATTTATATTGTTTTTTTTGTAAAAATAAATTAAAATAATTTTTAACAAAACATATTTTCTAGAAGAAAAATACATTTGAAAAAATGATTGATTATTTACTTAGAATTTATCAATATAATTAGGATATATATATATATATATCATAAATTATTTAAGCCTAATCATATATTAAAATTTAATGTACTATTTAAAATGGTCAAATTCAAAGACACATTTTTTGTTTGGGTTTTTTGTTGCGTATCACATATGTTATCGAAAATAATTTTCTCATTTAAAACACTCAAGGCATTACATTATTCCCCCATTTAATAAATTATTTTCCCATAAAATAATCTTGAACTTAGTTATTCATATTTCAAGTTATTTACTTTAATAATGTTAAAATTAGTGGTGAGTACCTTTAAACTATCAAACACATAAAGGGAGATCAAATTTCATTAAAAGGATAACTTATAAATTACATTTATTTCAGTTAATTAGGAATTTAAAGGATTAAATATATGTTATCCATGATATATTTACAAACAGATATTCTTAGTGAATTTTTTTGTTCTCTTAATAATGGATTATAATGAAGTTGTGAATTTCCTAGACCATATACCCAAAGAGTGTCAAACCAGGGGGTAGTAAGGCCTGTTTTCTGCTACCAAGTTACATAGAGTTTGCCCTAGGACACTATGTAAAATTTATTACCCATCAGTACATCTATGATAGAACCACATCCACTTGTACTATCCAGAAAATGTTTTATTTTCTTGATAAAAAACATACTCTATACTTACCAAAATTTTGGGATGATTTCTTTTACATAGACTTATCAGTGAGTATTTTTCTTGATTTTTCTAAAATTAATCCCATGAATGACTAAATACTTCTCTGATACCAACTATGAAAACCAGGCTCGTTTTGTCACATTAATACATAATTTATAATATAATACTACTCTTAATATAATATGGATAATGAATAATTAACGTGTATTTGTTAATTGGGTACAGTAAATATCAACATAAATTAAGGAATACAATATATTTATTAAAAACATCTTTATCATAGTCAAAATACTCAATCGAACATAAATCAGCAAGGGATAACCTGGGAAAAACATAAAAAGTGGGAGATATAGAGCCTTATAGTGGAATAAACATTTAATAGTTTGAAGATAATAAAACATGTTACATAATAGGATTATCAATAGGTCATAACAAGAGCAAGAATCATTATCATGAATAATAAAACATGATATAAAATGATAATCATGACATGAGAATTGTATAAACAACTTAAATCACTAAATCATATCCATTGTTCCAGGATAAATCCACAGAGACATCATGGTGGACAATGTACCATAATTGAATTGGGTTCACTCCATGTCCCAACATGATGTATAACGCTACCTAAAATTACCCAATTCTTTGAAGAAATATCTTGGAGAACTCATTATATTCATTTCATTCTCATGATTAAGTGTGACACATAAATCATAAAGAAGAGATTCACTCATCCTCATATTTTATTAAATGATTTGGGACTATGTAATACATTCATGAAAGTCCCTAATCAATATTATAAGTTTATAATGGTGAACACCCATGATAAAAATTGTGTTTGATATTTAATAACAATTGGTTTGCCATGGAAAATTGAGGTGTTATTTCAATAGCATAACGATGTCACATAATTATTCATAAAAATTTCTTTATGAGAGATAAATGGGACTCTAATAACACACATATATATAATGTGAAGTAATTGGTACATTTAGAAACATATCCCAAATTTAGAAATTTTTAAATAGATGTCATAAGGTAATAAAAAACATAAATTATGAAATAAATCCTAACTATATTTCAGGATAGTAACAGGTGTACATAAAGAAACATGGATGGATTAATGATAGTTAAAGTTAGATATCATAATTTATACATTTAATGAACATTAATTGGAATATAGAGAACATATTGCAACATAAGATAACTGAATTAAAGAGACATCACATAAAAGAAGATCTTGAATAGAAATTAGATGAGAGAAATCCATTATGAAAATTCGTCCTAGAAATAGACTAGATAAAGGATAAAATGATATAGGATAAGTAATATATCATTAAAATAACATCAATGTAATATTAATGTGAATATTTATAAATTAATTACATTATTTAAATTTTTAATAAAGAAAAAAATTCCAAAGACGGTGCTCGAATTGAAAAGAGGAGTGGAAGGTGAGGATCTCTTATTTAAGTGTGTGACATCAAATTCATGGTACGGGATTAATGAGAGCATGGGATAACCTTGTGAGTACTCTATAAAGGGTTTTTAAGATCATAGATCTGCTATAAGGATTTTTATGGAAGAGAAATGGAGTCATCATTATTTTTTATAGGAAAAGGGTGTTTCATTATCATTTTGGTTTTGGAATCTACATAAAAAATATCCAAAACAACCATCCATTCCATGGATTGTTCCCATATTTTCTAAAAAATGGGAATTTTTATTTTATTTTATAATTCCATGGTGAGAAAAAGATAAAATAATTCCCTTTCTTATATTGATTTGAGTCACAATCTTAAAGAAATGATTTTAAAACTGTAAAATATATTATAGGTTATGTAGGATTAAAATTTCTTTAAAAAATATATAAAATAAACATAAAATCACATTATTTTAAATTGAAAACGTTTATTTGGTCTTTCACCAATTTATAGTAATTATCCCACCACTTTTGGGTCATTAGGATGTCATAAAACAGAAAGTATATTTATATGATATTAAATTTTTAGCATAAAATTCAACAATCATAGAAAGTTTTGAAAAATTTACCATTGTATAATTTCAACATCAGGATTCCAAATATAATATTCAATTACCTTAAATAATATTATAAATATTTCAATTTTAACTTTTAAAATAAAATCGGTATTTATTATGAAATGTTAGGTTTTTAGACAATAATAGTTTTCAAACCCTTATCAATATTACATTTGACTTCATCAAAAATATGATGTCATTTATATTTAATAATAATTATTAAATAATAATATATAATTAAAATAATATTTATTTCAATAATATATTAATACATAAAAATTAATATCTTAATTGAAATTGCATATTACATAAAAATAAAATTTTCGGTATATCATATCAGAATTTAATTTTATCAAACTGATTAATTAATCATTTATAAATTAAAAAACAATAATGAATATATATAATAATAATTTAATTGAAAATGACATAAAAATATTCAAACTATTAGGATTACTTTGTCGCATGTTTTTGTTAAATTATATTCATCCTTAATTTATTTATTTTCTTTTTAATATTGATATTGATATTTACTAGTTTTTATATAAATATTTTTCAATCATTAAGTAGACTATATTAAAAAATATTAATTATTATTATTCCAAATGTGAATTCCATTTTATAAAAATCATTTCTCACAGGTGGAGTAATTTAATATAATATAAAACCCAAAAGCATGATGGAAAGTGGTTCTCCCAAAAATACTTTTGTTTTAGGAAGAGATGTTTTTAATTTAACTATATAACCTGTAATATTCATGTTCTGAAATTATTTTAATAAAATATATCTTTTAATAAAATCATTTAATTTAAATTGTTTCTACTTAATGTTTGTTTTAATTAATTATAATGGAGAATTATAAAGGACTTTAAAATAGTTTTAAAAAAAAATTCATTTTTAATCCTAAAAATAAACATGTATTAAAATAAGGTATAAATAAGATTTTAATGTAATTAATTTTTTATAATTAATGAATAAGTATGTTACCTTTAAATCAAATTAATATTATAATTTGGATTTTGAATGAAATCATTTATCAATATAAATGGCAATTTTACATATAAGTAAATTTTTACTATTCACTAAAAATCAAAATTTCCTTAAAAATCAAATAAATAATCACATTAAAATAATTTTGATATATTGACACAATAAATGGAGTTTTTTTATCACAAAAAGTTTCTATATTTTCTGAAAAATAATTTTAATATTTTTTCAAAAAAAGAAATTAAAATCATTTTTATGAAAACTCATTTTGAAGAACAAAAATACATTACTAACAAATCATTAGTTATTTATAAAGAATATATCAATATAATTAAGGAATATATATATTAAATCAATTATTTAATCCTACACATATCAACATAATTAATGTAATATTAAAATCTTCATATTCAAATACACATTTTTTATTTGGTTTTGGGTTTGTGTTTCACAAACGCTATCTAACATAATTTTATCATTAAAAAAACTAAAGGAGTAATTGTGTATATAGTTGTGTATATGATATAGTAGACACAAAGGACCATATATAATAATAGTTGAGTTTGATACAAAGAACATTGTTTTAATTTAATAATAATAATCACAAATAATTTCAATTCATAATTTAATTGAACAAAACACAACTCTTCCCTATGCCAATGATGATAATAATAATTCATGCATCCAATGCATATGTGATTAAAAATTTATATCATTCACATAAATTCAAATTTAAATATTATAAATATATAATGGTAATACTACATTAATAGTATTAATTATTTAAATTTATTAAATTAATTTTCTATCCAAACTATCCTAGAGATCCCCTACTTCTTTATTAAAAAATAAATATACATCTAAATTAATTTATAGATGACATGTAATTATTGTAAAACAACATATACCTATACATCATGTCTATAAAACTTTCTATAATTTAACATGACACTTAAATTTACAATCAAAATGTGTACCACTTCTAACTACAAAATATGTATTTTCACGGTTATTACAAGTGGCTACTTATTATAATGAAGTTTTAATGTATTGTGCTCTTAAAAGATATGTATTCCTACAACATTTAGCATTAAATTACATGATTTATAGTTAAACAAGTCAATGCACATAGTCAGAAATATGTTTCTGTCTAAACAAAAAGACATTAATATGTTGAGCATGTGTTGTTTCAACAATAATATATATTTTTATGATGACTTTGATGCTAAAGAATACTCTTATTTGTTATTTTAATGATTTTACATTATTTATATTTCAGGAAATTAATATTTTCTATATTCCAAAATTTGGAATAATATTAAATAATATGATTTGCGTGAAATATTTGTGCAAATGTTCGGGATGCTATTCAACATGTTTTGGAAACACTATTAATATCATATGTTGGAGAGCATAGAGTAACGATTATATCTAACATTTATTATATTGGTGTTTAGAAAAGTATGGTTCATTAATAGTATTATTGGAAGTAACCTTACCTTTTTTATATGAGAAAATTATGGATGAAGAACCTTACATAAGTATGGAACCTTAGATTTTCATCACAAAAGTTTGGATCATCAACCATACTTTTGTATTGAACATTAGATTTTATTAAAAACTAAGGATCACATACCTTACATTTTTAATATGAGAAAAGTATGTATCTTTATCCTTAAATTTGTAATCATCCTTTATTTTGGAACCCTGTGTTTGACTTCATCAAGAGTTGGATAATTGAATTTGTGACTCTATAATTCAATGATCATATGCAGAATATCAAGGTGATTTCTAGCCAAAGACGAAGCCCAATTTTAAAGCACATATTTGACGGATTTAATGTCATATATATGTCATTCAAAAGATCAATTTAAGAGATGGATTTTGTGACATTTATTAAGTGATGTTACAAATTCTCTGTTATTCATATATTTCAATATTGAAATTTCTCAGGCGACTTTTAGGGATACGAATTTATGAAAAAGGTGCTCTTATTTATTTAATATATTTAGAGAATATGAATTATGTAGATTAAACGGGTGACATGATATCTCGTGAATTCATGGTTTTAAAAAAAATTCAAATCTGGATATATATCAGTTTGATTAAAATAGAGATTCACTGATTCAATGAAAATAACTTTTACAGATCTATTGCTACAAAGAAAGAATAGATTTTTTTTCTTTTATCAAAAATCCAAATGTTGAAGAATTACTTGTTCTACAATAGAGATATTTTAATAATCTACATTTTATTTGTTGATGAATATATTTCAAGATTATATTACTACAGTATCAATTCCAAAATACACTTACCTGATGAACAAAATTTCGAAAGACAAAGATCCATTTACTGTTATTTGTGTACTGCTGCAACTGTGAAGTTCAATTGGAATGTATTTATCAAATCAATACTCTTATATATTGAGTATTGTCTTCTCATGCTGTGTTGTTTGATTAGTTTTTTTATAACCAGAAGGCTCAGTTTTAGCATTCATTTGTAATGGATTCAACTACCAGCACTCAATTATGAATGGTCTTGAGAAAAGTGGACCAACTAGTGAAAATCCCCAAGCTCATGGAGAAGAGAATTGCGGGAGTGGAATAGGGGATCTTCATGCTCGAACTACTATAAATCCTTGAATACAAATATATTTTTTAATTTATTTTTCTAAAATAATTTCATAAAGATAATAGTATAGAAATTATTATCATTAGTATTTATAGATAAGTTTTAAAAGACACAATTCACCCCCATATTCTGTATATTTTTTATAACCCGATCCAAAAATTATTATCAAATGATGGAATTCTTTTAAACCTATAACAAGATGAAATTAAATGATTATATAGAAAACACAATGGATGATACACGAGAGGTAATATCAATGATTTAAGCATCGTACATCAATGGTTAAATATATGGATGTTGGAAATCTAGGACGATCATCTACTTAAAAAATCATGGATACATTGTCAAGTAAAAAATTCATAATCCTTATGAAATTCATGAGAAACCTGAAAAATGAAGTGATGCAACTGAAGCAGTGTAGGTCATAAATTCAAAAGCTATGAATTATATCATCTTTGGTCTTGAAATAGATGTATTTTATAATGTATCTCAGTTCTCGATTTCTTATGAGATGTGGCAGCCAATTATAGTTTCTTTTGAAGTAACTAAAAATGTCATACAAATGAGGTATCCTATAGTAAAGCTAAAATTTGATACATTTATAATGCTTGGTGGAAAAATCATCACTAATATGAAAGGAAGGCTCACAGAGATAGTCAAAAACATCACTTCCTTGGTATATCCTATCAACCATGAAGATCAAGCCTTAAATGTATGGAGAGTACTACCAACCCAATTGAATGGGATATCAGCAGCTATTGGGAAATCATCACCTGTTAAAAATCTAACTATAAAATAATTTTTTAGAACCATAATGATTTTTGATTTTGAGATGGATTATTAAACTAATGATCATAATGAATTGATTAAATGTGAAAATATTTCTCTAAAAGAAACATCTCAAAAGTAGAGTTGAAAGATAAAACAAACGATCAAAGAGGGAGAATGTTCAGACTCATCTGATTCAGAAATGGAACTGGAACAAATGGCCAGAAAATTCAGAATATTTTATATGATGAAGAATGGATTTTTAATGTCCTTAAATAAATATGAGAAAGTTTTAAAGGAAGTCAGATGCTACGAATCTAAGAAAATGGGTCCCATAAGACCACACTGTCCTTTTCTAACATAAGAAAAGAAAAAGATGTTTTTCAAAAACACTAATAATGATCAAAAAGATAAAAGAGCAATGAATGATATATGGAATGTTTCTAAAGACTCCAGAATCTCATTAAATTCTGTCTTAGAAAAACAAGAATGAAATATAAAATCAAACGTGTGCATCATTGAGATAGATAATGAGTTAAAATCTAATAACTCTTCAAATTTATATTTGGAGACTAGTTATTCATATGTAAAACATGTCGCCTATAGAAACATGATAGAATAATGATTTGATTCCATATCAAAAAATAATAAATCACTAAAAAATATTCATAATGAAATTTTAGGAGAAAGAAACAATTTTAAAAAAACACAAGAGTTAATTGTGAAATGTAACTCATCTAACACAAATAGTGCAGATCATGAAACTACGATCAAAACACTACAAGAAGAAGTAGAAACCTACAAAATTGAATCTCTATTTTTTACAAAAGGAGAAAATACAATAAATAAAATTATTTTTATGAATGTAATTAAGAAAGAAAGATATGGAATATGAATTAAATGAGAGAAACCTAATCTATACAAAAACTATTTTGTTCAAAATATAAAAGGAGTACTTTGAAACTATTATAGAACAAAAGGACCAAAAAATAGAAATTATTATTTAATAAATCCCAAAATTAGTGGAATTAAAAAGGACATTTTTTCAATTAGTGTTTTTAACTAAAATGCTTATAAAAAATTCTGGATTCCCAGATTTCTGTATCTAAAACTGCTAGACCCAAGAGAATATGGGTACCAAAAAAACCATTGTTCCAATGAATTTTGAAGAAGCATGTCATAGAAACAAAAAATAAATTTGTTACATGGATAGTGGATGTTATAGGCATATGAGCGGAACCTCATCAATCATGAAAACCTAAACTCAAAATGATGGTGGATTAGTCACATTCGGTGACAATTCTAATGAAAAAATCATTGGTATTGGAACTGTTAGAGATCTAAAAGTAGTCTCAATCAATGAAGTAATTTATGTACAAGGATTAAAACATAACATGATAATTATTTCTCAACATTATGATGATGGTTATTGGGATAATTTTTATAAAATTGAAGTAATTTTTTTAATGATAAATTTCTTAAATTTATAGCACCCAGAACTGACAATGTTGATACCATAGATTTAAAATCCTTGGGTAAACAAAAAATTAATTTCTTAACTACTAAAATAAATGATTCCTAGATCTTGAATAGAAGACCTGGACATTGTAATGTTTATGATCTACCTGAGTTGTCTATGAAATAATTAGTATTTGAATTACCTCATCTTAAATTTGACAGTGAGTTATTATATGATGCTTGTCAAATTGGAAAGAAACATAAATCATCCTTCAAATCAATTAACAAAATTGCTACATCTAAACCTTTATAACTTATAGATATGGATTTGTCTGGACCTTCAAGAGTAGAATGTTTGGCTGGTAAATTATATCTATAGGTTTAAATTGTTGACTATTCTATATTTACTTGGATATATTTTATAAAATATAAAAATGTAGCTTTTATAATATTTGAATGTTTTTTCAAAGATGTTCAAAATGAAAAGTATTTTGAAATAATTTCACCAAGAAGTGATCATGGTGGATAATTTGAAAATCATAAATTTGATTCCTTATTCTCGAATATAGGTATTAAAAACACCTCCTCTACACCAAAAAAACCTCAACATAATAGAATTATTGAAATAAGAAATAGAATTATTAGTGAAATGGATAATACTATGCTAAATAAATACAGTATTTTTACCTATTTCTGGGAAGAATCTGTAAGTACATCCTATTATATAATGAATAGAGTTTTAATCAATACAATTTCAAAAAGACACCCTACGAACATGGGAATAAGAGAGAACCTAAAGAAAAATACATTAATGTTATTGGTTACAAGGTTTATATCTTGAACACCATGAAAAATATTGGTATGATTGATTGAAAATCTGATGGAGGAAATTTCATAGGATATTCTGATACCTCCAAATCATATATTGTTTTTTATAAAATGTTAAGGATTGTTGATGAATCAGTTCATGTCAAATTGGTGAATCTAACCATTTTGAAAAAGGAAAGATCAAATTGATCTACCTGACCCTGACGATAACATGATAATTGAAAACCTAAAAGATGGTTTTGAAATGATTTAAACAAAATTAATCCTTGTTAAAAAAGAACATGTCACTAATGAACCAAATTGTGTTTATCCAAGAAAATCTAGAACTCTAATTAATCACCCTTTAGATACAGTTATAGGAAAACTAGACATAGGAATTAAAACTAGAAGAAACATAGGAAATCTAGTTGATTTTTTTGCTTTTCTATCTCAATTAGAACCTATGTCAATAGATGAAGCCTTAGTTGTTGAATGTTGTATGATCTCAATTCAAGAATAACTAAACCAATTCCAAACAAATGACATTTGGAAAATTGTTAAATGACTGAAGAACATTCATGTTATTGGAACCAACTGGGTCTTTAGAAATAAACAAGATGATTAGTGAGTTATAACTAGAAATAAATAAATATATGTAATGAAAAGATATAATTAGGAAGAATTTATAGGTTATGATGAGAACTATTCAACTATTGCTAGATTAGAATCCATTAGAATACTTTTTTCATATGCCTCTCATATGAACTTTAAATAATTTTAGATGTATGTTAAGTCTACCTTTTTAAGTGGTTATTTAATGGAGGAATTGTATGATGAGTAACCTCATGGTTCTATAAACTCTCAAAACCCAACCATTGTTTTTAACCTTACTAAAGCTCTTTATTACCTCAAACAATAACCTAGATCTTGGAATGAATGATTATATTATTTTCATTTGAAAAAATTATTTTATTTTTGTTATGGAAGATCCAACACTTTTTAAGAAATCAATAGATTCTAATAATTTATTGGTTCAAATTTTTCTTGATCATGTATTTTCGGATCAACGAATAAAACAAATTGTCATGAGTTTTAAAACTTATTGCAAAAAGAATTTGAAATAATTATGATGGGAGAACTAAATTTCTTATTAGGACTTCAAATCAATCAAAATGATTTCAGAAATTTTTTGAATCAATGTCACTACATTACTGATTTACTAATGAAATTTGTACTTGAAAACAACAGGACATATAAAACTTTTATGTGTACAAATATAAAAGTTGATTTGGTTGAACTAGGAAAACCAGTAGACCAAAAGTTACATAGAGGTATGATTGAGAGTTTATTATATCATACTCCTAGAAGGCCAGATATTATGTACACAGTATGTTTTTGTGAAAAGTTTCTTTCAAATCCTAAATAATATCATCTTACATCAATCAATATAATTTTTAGATATTAAAAAACATTTTTTCAATATCTTATTTATCAAAAAACATCATATTTTAATTTAATTTCATACTCGGATACTGATTTTGGATGCTATAGATTAAATTGAAAAATAACCTCAGGTAGCAATCACTTTTTAGGAAAATATTTAGAGTCACAGTCTAGTAAGAAAAAACACTCAATATCATTGTCAACTACTGAGGAAGAATACGTTTCTGCAAGAAGTTATTATGCATATGTTTTGTGGATAAAAACAATATTACAGACTTTGGACTACATTTTGATGATAGACCTATTTTATGTGACAATACCAGTGCTATCAATATTTCATAAAACCCATTAAGTCGTTCTAGAACTAATCATATTGATAGTAGACATAATTTTCTAAGAAACCATATTCCTAAAAAGGATATATTTTTTGAATTAATAAGTAAAAAAATTCAATTAACACATATTTTTACAAAACCACTTCCCACAGCAGGATTTGACTTTATTAAGGGGAGTTAGGATAATTTTATTTTAAATATTATTTAATTTAAATTCAATTTATTTTTTAAATAAATTATATTTAATATTAATTTTATTTGATAATATTTTTTCATTTTCAAAATTTTCACTATTTAATGATTTAGTTATTCGTCTTTTGAATAGGTTATAGTTTTTATTTTTTATTATGTAATAAATTTTAAATAAGACACATATGGTTTAATTTAATTTAAATTCTACAAGGATTATTATGTACATAATAACATGGGATGCAAGGCTCAGTGGGATCCCATTTTGAATTCCAATACCAATCATTTTCTCAAAATTGTTCGAACTACAGAAACACATCACCTATTTCATCGTCATTTGCTCACACAAAAAAAACCATAGAACCTGAAACTATTATATATTTTCGATAGAAATGTAAAAAATATTGATAATTAAATAAGTCGAACCTAATGATGTGAAGCATCAGCGTTCATCTAGATGAAAAACACTTCACGGAAAATTCATTGATATGGAATAGTTTTATAAGATGAATCTGATTCAGAAGTATGCATTATACATTCATGGTATTGAAATGAAATTCAGTGAAGACTACAAAAAAATTGTATGATGTTGAGTTGAGATGATTCTTTGAAATTGTTCAATTATATCATTGTGATATAGAAAATTCTATTATTGTGATGATCGAATATAGGTAGTTATCAATCTATTCTTTTAAAATAGATAATATATTGAACTAGCCTCATGAGGGAGTTTTTAATTTTTATCTAAATTCCATTGGGGATAGCAATCATATATCTGAATATATCATGTCTTTTTTAGTTGGTTCTACTAACATAAGGGAAATTTTTGTAAAATATTTATAAATAGATCAGAAATTATTAGTTATGTTTATTCAGACCAGGATATCCCCAAGTATGTTTGAGATAGTGAATATTCTCTTTCCATATATGTATATAATGATTTTGTTTTTAAGTAACATAAATCTGAAATTTCCATGATACATGATTAGATATTTGAATTATTTTGGTCATCCTGGGGATCAAATGAGTTTCTTTCATAATGGAATATTTATTTCAACATTGTTATTTAAGAATGATATAATAAGACTTATTGATGCAATAGTTAGATGCGATAATATAATTGTGTTGAATGATGGAACATTGAGAATGATTAAAATTTCTCTAGTGCACTGTAAAATGTAAAATCTTTCCTGTTGGTGCTAAATATGATCATGAATCTCCTCATGGGGAGCTACATGAAAAATCTAAATAAGATATGGTTGAATCCAGAACTAGGGAAATTTCAAAGACATCAAGAATACTCAAATTTTAAATAGAAGATGAACCTACTAATGAATAAAGTAAGGTAGGACTTCATTATTCAAGGAAAATAATATTTGGTCAGAATCCTACTATAGATGCTCTTTTTAAAACAATATATCGTTTATGTTATAAGTATGTGTGAGAATTATTTCAAGAAGAAAGACAAGATGAAGAATCTTCTCAAGAAGAAGTTGACGTTTTTCTATAGGATACGGTAGATACAAGAACTGAGGAGGTACCATATATTGAAAAAACTCCAGAAATGTAAATTATAGATCAATTTGGGGATCAGATTGACTCTTTAGATCAAATTCGTGAAATGATCCCAAAAGAAACTTCTCGGGAAGAGCACTTGTAACTAGAAGTTGATGAAATTCGTGAAATGATCCCAAAAGAAACTGCTCGGGAAGAGCACTTGTATCTGGATGTTTATATGGAAGATCAACATATTCGTGAACATTTCTCTGAAATTCATACAGAAGTTATGAATGAATCTTTCTCAGTTGATATTTCTAGAGAAATTTATTTTGAACAACCAGGGAAGCAGGATGAAGAAGAAAAAGCATATGATAAATATTTACCACTAATCTTGGTAAATCTAGTTATGAATCAAGAACTGGGTGCCTCTAATTATATGGTCGGTCATATAGAGAAACATGGGAAATCATTTAATAGAAAAAAATCATAGAATGATACTTTATGAATAGAATTTGCGAAAGGGAAATTGAGATTTCAACATATGAAGGAAAGTTCTATTTCAAAGAAAGAAGTTGATGTTTTTAAATAGGAATTTCTAGAATAAGTTTCAAAATTAAAATCTGAAGATGTATTGAAATTAGATTTGGTATAACTAAAAAGTTTTATGAAGCAACATTTTTCAACTATCACATGGATTCAAGAAAGTACAGCAGGTACATCTCTTGATTTTATCAAAAGATTCAAAGGAATTACAAATGTAATGAGAAACATGAATCATATGTTCCAAGATTTATAGTGTAATAGCACTCGTTTTTTTATTCTATTGGACAACTGGAAACCTTTTTTTGATTAACTTATATATGTGAACCCGGTATTAAAGAATTACTGATTAGATTCATGAAGAAACTCAATCAATTTATGGAGATGAAAGAAATATTGCATGATTTTTTAAGATTTAACCACATAGATGATATTCATTAGACTCAAGAATGAAGACATATGATGATTCAACTAGGAGATGGTTTTATTAAGAGATTAAGGTTAAAATTGGTAGAGTTAAATGATGCAATTCAGAATCATTGAGAAACCCTTATTCCATCCTTTAGGCCCACAATATTGATTCATGATCATTCATGTACTTGTATATCTATTGGTCAATGAAATTTCTTATTTTTAATATTTTATGTTTTAGTAATATGTTTATATTAAGACTACCTAAATAACCCAGATTATTTTATTGATAAAAAATTTATCATAACATTTTCTTACAAGTTCAGTACAACATTACATGTGTTATATTCTATATTCTATCATTCTTTTTGATATCACAAAAGTGGTAGAACATTTGATAAATAGAAGATAAACACAAGATAAACACAACATTTTATAAGGGAAGAGAAATTTGATTTTTAACCTTTGGAGAGAAATTTGGATAAACTAGTCCTTTATATTTTTAAAGAGGTACTTGGATGTAAAAATTAAATATTTTTTTTATCATTACAAAATTATAAATTATATGTAAATACTTTTATGGGTTCTGTGATCATCAAAATGGGATATTGTTGGACATGTGTTGTTTCAACAATTCTCTATATTTTTATGACGATTTTGATGCTCACAAATACTCTTATTTGTTATACTAATGATTTTAAATAAAGTATATTACAAAAAATTATTATTATTTATGTTGAAAATAAATGAATAATATTAAATCATATGATTCATGTGAATTTGTTTCAAAATGTTCGGGAAGCTATTCAACATGTTTTATAAACACTTCTTATAGAAAACATTAGAGAGTGAAGCATAAGGATTATAGCCTACATTTATTTTAAGGGAGTTCAAGAATGTATGGTTCATCAATCTTACATTTGGATGTAACCTTATGTTTTTAATATAAGAAAAGTATGGAGGAAGTACCTTATGTATGTATGGAACTTTTACATTTTCTTCAAAAAAGTATAGATCATCAACCTTACTTTTGTTATGAACCTTACATTTTATCAAAAAGTATATAGCATATACCATGTGTTTGTTATATGAGAAAAGTATGAATCATAAACCTTGAATTTGAAATCAACATTATGTTTGTAATCAACCTTACGTTTGGAAAACTACATTTGGATTCTTTAAGCATCGTAGATTTAAATTTGCCACTCTCTCGTACAACGGTATTTTGAGGAATATCAGGCTGATTTCATGATGGATTTTAAGCCCAATTATAAAGATCATTTTTCACTTATTTAATGAAATTTATATGTAATTAAAAGTATCTATTTAGGATGAATATTTCGTGTCATTTATTAAGGGATGTTATGACTGCACTATTATTCAAATATTTGAATATCACAGTCTATCATGCGACTTTTGTGGGTTTGAATTTAGGAATAATTTTCTCATCTTTTCGCTATAAATTCTATGTATCTAAATTATGTAGAGTACATAGGGGACATGATATCTCTTTAATTTACAGTGTTTACAAAATCTAAATATAGAGATATTCGATTTTCACCCAAATAGAGAGTCACTGATTCCTTAAAAAGATCTTTTATATATCTGTTGCTACAAAGAATGACTATATTTTTTCTTTTATTAGAAAGAGAAACGTCGAAGAATTACTTTCTATAAATTGTAGATCTATCATGAATCAAAAACTGATTTTTTGATGAATATATTTCCAGATCAAATCGCAATTAGATTGATTCAGAAATACTCTTACCGGAAGAACAACCTTTCTTAAGACGACGATCCATTTAGTATCAGTTGTGTACTGCTGCAACAATGATGTTAAATTGAATATATTTAACAAAACAAAAGTTTTCTAATTTATGTACTGGCTTATCATGATAACTCATTTTATTGGTTCTATGTTTAGAACCATACGGATTTGTTTTAGCCATAATTTGTAAAGGTGGCAACGACCTGCACTTTGTTGTGGATGGTCTTGTGAAAAGAGGACCGACTTGTGAAAGTCACTATGCTGGTGGAGAAGAGCATTGGTGGAGTAGATTAGGAGATCTTTGTGCCCTTAACCACTATAAATCTTTGCATCTAGATAATTTTTAATTTCCACTACATAAAAATATGATAAAGATAAAAGAATAAAATTGATTATCATCAAGATTTCTTGAGAATATTTTAAATACATAATTCACCCCCTCTTGTGTATATTTGGAATAATCGGATCCATCATAATATACCTAGTGTGTACCATTGGAACAAATCATGAATTACACAACAAATATGGTGACCATACATATGAAGAAGTTATAGAATAATTTCAAAATACTTATTTCATATATTTCTTTACACTTGACCAACTAAAAATGATTCATCATGTAATTCATAGGAGAAACCATATCACAAGATATATACACTAACTGCATGTATTGGATATTAGTTTTAGTGTAATAATTATTATTTTTTCTATAAAAAATTAACATTCTACATCATTTCATATAATGTACTATGTGTGTGTAAGATTCAGTTTTTTTCATGTATATTTTCCTTTGAGTCTTTTTTTATAGATTATAAATATTTTATCTGAATAATATAATAAATTATTATTAGAGAAACAAATTAATATATTTTTAATGGAAATACATAAGAAATAACGTCTAGTTAAAAAATTATAATATTTTAATGGAATGTTTTCAATGATCGTTACTGAGTAGTGTATGATTCGGAGGACCAAAATGCCTTGGGGAAGACGATTTAAACATAATAGTTAAATTATTTAAAATGTGGAAGATTTGTGAAAAATATTATGACAACACCAAAATGGTGCATCATATGGGAAATCTAAGATTAAGGTTGTATCATGAATAGGGGGTTTACCCTAGTCAGAGTTTGAAATATGTTTGCATAAGATGTTTGGATGCCCTTCTAGTAAGTTAAAGTTATTAAATATAATTTAATCTTTTATTTTCATAAAATTATTTAAATTTCTATCAAACGGTGCATCCTATGGAAAATTTGATACTAATAATGGGTCCAGAATAAGATGTTTATCCTCTAAATGGTATAACATGTGTATGCATCGAGCACCCTTTTATTTTAATTATTTATTTCTTAATGATTTTACATAATATATCATTTATAAATCACAAACTATGTGTCTAAAGAGAAATCTGAGAACACCAATGTTTCTGAAACGGTGGTTTTACCCAAGATGAGGTACTACATTAGTCAACGACGAGCGTTTGGACACCTCCCTAGCAAAAATATATTTTTTAAATTATTATTATTTATTTATTCTGTCTTCTAAGTATTAAATCATTAAAATCTCTCAAATGGTTATCATTTGAGAAATTTGACACCATTGGGTTTGGAATTGAGTGTTTACCCTAGTCAGGGAAAAAAATTTATTCTTAACGTACATGTGATATTATTTTATATTAATGTTAAATAATTACATTTTCTATTTAATTAAAATCGAAAAACATTGTTCATCTTCTACATTTAATGATTTTCCTCCATTCTTATTGTCGGATGAATTCTAAACCATAAAATTTCAACAATTTTTTGGGTTTTAAATATGGAAATGACTTAATGAGATGAAATTAATGATTCCTAATTAATTGTTTTAGTCTAAGGAGTAGATAAATGGGGATTTTGGTGTTTGAGAGGAGACAAGCAAATGGGGTTTATAAATAGGTGTGACCGTAATTGGTTCTTGTGGGATTAGTCCATTAGAATCTGGTTAATCTTGAAACTCTCTTTGCGCATCCTTACATGGGTAGGTCGGGACACCCCCTCTTCCTCCGTGGAAACCTGGTGCGCTACCCCCTTGAAGCGCCTCCTTGGTGTGCACCAAAACATGTTGTGGTAACCAGGTGTGTTTTATTTTGATATTATTTTATTAAATTTATTTTAATAACTATATATTTATATCCATTTATAATAATTCTTTTTTAAAAAAATAGATGAAAAATGGGGGAAAAGATGATTGTTTTATAAATGATAAATTTTTTTTCAAATAAGGATTTATTTATTTAACAAAAAAAATTATAAATGTAGGATTATATAAAATAATATTTCAACAACTATCATTTTTTATATTTGGATAATAATATCAATTAAATTTATTGAGAAATAATACAGAATTATTACATGACAAATAAATACGATATTATCCGAAGATATTTTTCAGCTATTGACATGCATTTTTTTAGGGTGTTCATCCTTGCTTTTCTGCTTGAACCATATTTAACCATACCTTGAATTTTTATGTGTGAATTGTGTTTAACATAAGGTTGGTTTTTTAAAATCAAATCCCATAGTATCGTCTTGTTATGTGTATTCCATTTTTTAAATATCAGGGTGTAAATAATAATTAATTTTTTTAATTAATTAATTTGGTAAATTAAATAATTTTGGAAATGTGAAATTTGTATTTGAATTGGTCAGCATAAATAAAAAATTATTAAATTTTCTAAGAGTATTTCGTGATTATGGATACGGTTAATAAAAATAATAATTAATTGAATATCATAATGTGATTAATTAGTTGGTAATTATAAATAATTAATTTTTGGATTAGTTATGCATATTTTCGTTATATGGATTTTGTTAAATAATTTTATTTGAATTAATGGAACAATTTTTTTGATAAATGGTTGAATTAATTAATAAATATTTTTAATGATAATTGTGATGGAATGATAAGGATGATTAAAAATTGAATGATATGGTATATGTGAAATAGAAATTTTATCGGGAATTGGTTGTGGTACATGGACAAACGCTCCAAATACCAACATGGGTTCTAGACGTGGCCCTCTAGAAATATTAACTTGCATGAAATTATTATTTTATCGGACAAGGACTGATTCTCCAATTATTCATGGGGGTTGTGAGACATGGACAGATGCTCCAAATATTGACAAGTGTGGGTGACATGAAGTTCTACACTCCATTTATTTTGTCATGTGATTTATTTTGGATATTTATAAATTGGGTATTGTGACATAATGGTTTTGAATTGAAAAAGGGAAATGATTCAGACTCCGGCTTGGTCCAAAGCAGGTATTGGGGTTTGGGTGTCCTCAGGAACCCAGATGCTTAAGTTACTAAATAATGGTTTATTGGATAAATATAAATTGTTTCCCTTATTGCCTTATTTTATTATTAATAAAACTGCATATAAAACATTTCATTGGATTTGTTTTTGACACTATTGGTGGTGACCTAATGATTCGTACACACACCACAATCAGGCTACCTGATCAGTACTAGAATAGATTTTTTTTACGGGATAGGGAAAGGGAATGATCCCTTGTTTAGATTATTGATGGGGGATGGAGCATGGTGGACTTAACCAAACATGGTTCAGAACCCCTCTAGGGAGTCTCTAGCCTCTTAGATTATGTTCACTTTATTTATACAGTTGATACATATATAAATACATCACATTTTTAACTTTATGTTGGGTATGGTGGTCCTATCATGGTTATTCTTGTTAAATTTGTAATGTAATAATTATTTATTCTTCTTTTATTTCTTGTTTACATCTTCTGATATTTTACTCTCATAAAAGAGGGTATAGTATTCCTACGACTGACATACCTAACCCTCGTTGCTTGTTGACAGCCTCCAGCGTACGGAGAAACGTGCTTAATGTCTTATGCTTAACCGGATCAGGGCACCATTTCCTGGCACTAGGGTCAGGACCATAATATGTGCTATAAAATGAGCCTATCTTTCTTCTTAATTTTTCATACTATTTGGGGAATGGTGGACATGAATCTATGGAAAGTTGGTAATTGGTAAATATCTCGTGCATGGGAGTTGCAAACCCATGTAAGGGGGAAAACCCAAGTTCTCTATGTGGGATTGTTGTTGTTGTTATTTTTCATTATAGATGAATATTATTTCACATTGAGTGATTCAATTGTTTAGTATTGTGAATATTTTTTCTATAATTTATTGAATATTGATTCGTGGCATAGAATGACATGAGTTTTTACTCTTCATGAATCATTCTAGGCAATTAGGATTATTATGACCTGAAAAATTTTAGGCAGGAAAGAGAAAACAGATTATGGGTATGTTGATGAACTTCAACTATTTTACATGCCTGTGAAATCAAAATGAAAATAGTTTCTAACATGAAATTGAAAAAAAAATAACATGATATAAATAAATTGTTTTTTTTGTAAATGTGATAACATTGTGAATTGTTCCCTAAGGTTCACATTTGGCATTGTAGAAACATGCCTCCACAACACTTGTTGAGGGGATGACCAACGGGAATAGCTGGGAATGGTCCTCTAGTAGTTGGACATGAGGCACCAATAGTACTGGATGAGGATGTGGGGGAACAGTTCGAGATAACATTACATGATTCATAAAAATTATAGAAAGCGACCTGGGGAACTTTGTGAAAAGAATGTATAGTCTGACGAGGGAGTTTCAGTTGCAACACCCAATGACTTTTACTTGAGAGGGTGATATAGAGAATTCTATGTTATAGATTTAATCTATCCTGACTATAATTGAAAACCTAGAGACACCTATTTAGAAGAGTTTGAAGAAGATAGATTACAATTTTTGTGGTTTCGTGAAATGTTGGGGGGACATCCAGACTCGGGATGCAATGCTATAAGCTATGGAGTTGAAGGAATTTTGGGAGAATTTCATTTAGAACTTTTTATCTAGAGATACTCAAGCAGGGGAATGCAGCTAAGTTCATGAGCCTAACTCAAGGGAATATGTATATGATGGACTATGTTGGAAACATTATATTCATGTAATGTTTTGCACCAGCATTGGCAGCAGATGATGCCACTTCAGCAAAACAAATTCAAGATGGAATTAAATGGGAAATTAAGTATCACATGAATATTTTCTGGCTGTAGAAGTTTTCAGAAGTGGTAAATCAAGTTGTCATCCTTGATGGGAAGTTGAAAGGGGTTTCTAGTGGTGTGAATGTGGTTTCTATTAGAAAGTCAGGTGGTGCATCTTTCGAGTCCAGGAAGCGGCGTTATGAGAATTTCAGCAAGAGAAGTGGAATGAAAAGTAACCAAATATAGCGGTCGGTTGCACAAGACCTTACCATTGCGTTTTTTACTCCAGTGCGGTAAGATGGGACACTATTGTAATCAATGTCTCCAAACCCCTATGGAATTAAAATCCTATGGTAGGATGGGACATCTCATGTGGTTATTCAGGAACCAAAGGCGGTCATGTAGTGATGGAATAGCTAAATAGAGTCAAAGTGTGGGAAGGGTATCTTCTACACCTTATCAGTCCAAGAGTTAGAGTTCTACTGGTTGTGGAAGTACAAATAATGGATGTGGTGCTTCTTTGAAACAACGACCATATCAGTAGATTGAAACATGATAGGGGAGTAATATGGAACTACAAGGAAGAGGCACATCACTCTTTCATTTTGTACAACCTTCAAGTGTGGATAACGAGGCTAGACCATAAAAAGTGATAGGTAATTTTATTGTGGCTTCTATCACAACTATTGAATTATTTGATATTTGTTGTTCTCAATGATTTATATATAAATAACATTTTAATGGTTTGTGTTTGGTGGTGGAGTTTTTGAGAGGAGTTATGATGATAGATACGCCATTGTGAGTAAGTTATAGTGACATCTGTATGTGAAAGGGATAGTCTATTGAGATCGGGGAGTACTATTTTATATGTGATCACTATAACCTTGACATGTTTGGCTTCAACCTAATTCTTGGTATTGATTGGATAGTCACATACCGAGATGACATTGAATGTTATCAACTTATTGTGACATATACATCTCTTGTGGGTGACCATTACTTTCACCATGGGGAGTGGGATATCTAGGCAGGCCGAGCAAGGCCAATTAGTCAACAACTGGGAGAGCTGACAACACATGTTTTTAGTCTTTTACTGGATGATGAAGGTGTTTGGAAAGATTTACTTCCACCAGTGGTGGATTAGTTTCAGAATGTCTTTTCAAAATAATTCTCAAGGATTCCACCTAAGAGAGATGTTGAATTTACTTTTGAGCTCATTCTAGGAGATGTGATAGTTTCTATTTCACCATACAGAATAACACCAAAATAGCTCCAAGAACTCAAATATCACCTAGAAGACATCAAGGATAATGGACTTATACATCCAATTAAGTCACCGTGAGGATCACCTGTGATTTTTTCAAATAAGGCCGATGGGAGTTTGCATTTTTTTATCGATTACTAAAGTTTGAACAAGATGACTATGAAGAACTAAAATCATCTTCCTTTTATTGTTTATTTGTTTGACCAATTCAAGGGATATTGTGTTTTCTCAAACATCGACATAAGATCAGGGTATCATCAGTTGAGAGTTCAGACTTCTAATATACAGAGGACTACTTCCAAGAGTAGTTAAGTGCTTTAGGACTTTGAATTAATGCCATTATGGTTTATAAATTCACCACCAGTGTTTATGGCCATGATAAATAGGATCTTCCATCTGTACCTAGATCCGTTTGTAGTGGTACTTGTTGAAGAAATCTTGGATTACAACAATACTCATGTAGATCATGCCCAATATCTTGAAATTTTCTACAGATCAATGAGATATAATTGTTTATATGCTATGCTATGAATGTGTTAGTTCTGGATTGATAAGGTACACCTCCAGGGACACATCATCTTGACGGATGGAGCCTTAGTGAATCATGAGAATGTGTATGCAATGGTTTATTGGGAGAATCCTCAGAATATTTTTGATATGTAATGTTTTTTGGAGTTAACTAGATATTACAAGAGATTCAACCAAGACTTTACCCATTTGACAGAGCCACTTTCGGGCTTTACCAAAAAGTAAGTAATGTTTGAATGGTTAGAGGCATGTGATAATTTATTTTCAGGATTTAAATAATCATTTGACATTTGCACCAATTTTTGTCATACATGAGTCATGTAAAGAGTAAACGGTGTGTTGTGATGCTTCTGGGATAGGACTCGGAAGTGTGTTCATGCAATGGGGTAAATTTTTGGCTTATATGTCTCGACAGCTAAGGCCGCATGAACAATATTACGCTACGCACAACCATGAGTTTAAAGTGGTGGTATATGCTTTGAAGTGTTGGAGACACCACCTCTTAGGTGAAAGGATTACAACTTATACTAACCATAAGGGGTTAAAGTATATCTTTTCACAGCATGATTAGAATCTTCGACTGTAGAGATGGGATGCGTATATACATTTTTATGATTTTGAGCTAGAATATACACACGAGAAATGAAACAACGTGACTAATTCTTGGAGTAGAAAAACTCAGACTCAGTTGTTCAGGATTCTTTTGCTTAGTGGAGGTTGATGTCATTGATAGCTATGATAAACGTTCTGGTTCAGGATAGATATGATAAGATGACACTCATGTCAGTTTTAGTGGAGAATACACTATTGAGACAGACCATGGACATGCATTATGAGGATAAAAATTGTTTTTTCCTTGAGGGAAAAAATTGAAGGTGGGGAGACACATTCATGCTGGAAGATAATTTAGGATGATATCATTTATCTAAAGAATTAGTTTGTTGTTCCTACAAGCATTCGAGATGAGCTTATGGGGGAATTCCATGCCTCAAAATGGGTGGTGCATCCTTGTGTGACCAAAATGTACTGTGACATAAAATGACAGTTTTGGTGGCTAGGCAAGAAGATTGAGAAAGCAGGGTTTGTGACATGATGCTTCCCCTATCAGCAGGTTAAGGGAGAGCATAAACGAACTAGAGGTTTACAACAACCATTTCTCATTCTAGAATGGAAGTGGGATGATGTGACCTTGGAAATTATGGTAGGTCTTACAAAAACACTTTGGAAGAGAGATTTTATTTGGGTCACTATAGATTGATGGACAATGGTAGCACATTTTTTTACAATAAGGGAAACTTTTATAGTTGACCAGTTGGGAGAGCTTCATTTATAGGAGATAGTTCGGTTGCACGGGGTTCCATGAACTATAGTATCAGATCTTGATTCACAATTTACTTCCTGCTTCCAAAAGGTTTTGTAAAAATAACATGGTACCCATGTTTTATTGTGTATGGATTTCCATCCACAAATAGATGTATAGTCAAAATGTACTATAAAAGTTCTTGAGGATATGTTGAGGGTGTGTGTTCTTGACTCTGGTGGCTCATGGGAGAAACACCTAGATTTTGTGGAGTTTTCCTGTAACAACTACTATAATAAAACTATACAAATGATACCATATGAGGCTCTTTACGGTAGGCCATGAAGATCA
The DNA here is from genome assembly GCA_963277665.1 of Viscum album. NCBI lineage: Eukaryota > Viridiplantae > Streptophyta > Magnoliopsida > Santalales > Viscaceae > Viscum > Viscum album. The sequence goes on from OY728165.1 coordinate 2,106,900,316, forward strand.
CCACTATGCTGGATTGAAGAAGGTGAGTCAGAGATGTAGGGACCGAGGCTCGCATAGAAGATGACAGAGATTGTTCAATTTATTTAGAAACGAATGCCTACAACACATAGTAGGTATAAGTCCAATACTAATAGACAGAGATGACCCCTGGAGTTTTAAATGGTGATTGCGTATTTCTTATTGTGTGGCCTAGGTTGGGTAATCACTGGATACAATGTCCGGGAATGTTGAAGCCCAAATTTGTTGGACCTTTTCATATCGTGAAGCGAATTGGGCTAGTAACACACAAATTTTCACTTCCACAGAAATATAGTGCTATGCATGTGTTTTCAATGTATCACAACTATGACGGTATCACTTTGACCCTTCACAAGTGATAGAAATGTATGAATTCGATCATGAGATAGATTCATCTTTTGAAGAGCATCAGATATGTGTATTGGATCAAAGTGACAAGGTGTTGAGGAGAAGGATTGTACCAATAGTTTCTATATTATGGAATCATGGATGTGTTCAAGAAAAGACATAGGAAATGGAGGCAAATATGCAGGGGCAGTGGCCCAAACATTTTATCACCAAAAGATAGAGAGTCATAGGGGTACAGCTTGAGGATGATCTCTTATATGTTGGGAAGAATGTAAGATTCCATATTTTAGGTATGTTTTCCTTGGATTCATTTCTTTTTATAGACTATGAACATTGTATCTGAATAATATAATAATTTTTTTATCGGTGAAACTACTTAATAAATTTTTAAATAATTTATGTATGAATTAATGTCTATGAAACAATTTATAATATTTTAATGGAATGTTCACAAAGTTAGTCATTGTGTATTATGAGATCATGAGGCCTGAAAGGCCTTAATGTAGATGTATTAAATATATTAATAACATTATTTAAAACATGAAATATTTTTTGGAAATATTTGAATAAATACAAAATGGTGTGTCATATGAGAAATCCGATATCACTACTATATATGGAACATGTTGTTTCTCCTAGGAAGAGTATGACATATGTTGGCGTCAGACATTTGGATGCCTCGCTCATAAATATAATTTATTAATTAATATTTAATGGATTATTTTCATAAAAATAATTAAATATCTCTCAAACAGTGCATCCTATGGAAAATTTAAGACCCCCAATGGATCCAGAATGAGGGGTTTATCCTAGACAAGGTATACCATTTGCATGCATCAATTGTTTGGATGCCTCACGCGAAAAAAAATCAATTTTATTTTAATTAATTACTTTTCCATTTTAAAAAAATAAATCATTAATAAATCACAAATTGTTCTTCGTATGAGAAATTAAATACCATAGATGTGTATATAATGGGGGTTTTACCCTAGATGAGGTATTATATTGGTACATGATGAGTGTTTGGATAGCCGCTCGCAAAAATATTTTTTTATTTTTATAAATAATTTAATCCACTTTTTTACGTATTAAATCTTTAATATATCCCACACGATTCATTGTTTTAGAATTCTGAGACAACTGTTGGGTCTGAAATTTGGTTTTTACCATATTTGGGGCATAATTTTTATTCATAACGGACATTTGAGATTATTTTATTTTCATGTTAAATAATTAAATAATCTATTTAATTAAAATTGACAAACACAGTTCATCTTCTACATTTAATGGGTTTCATCAATTCTTAACATGAGATGAATTCTAAAAAGGACATTTCAACCATTTTTTATGTTTCAAAAGTGAAAATGTCTTAATTAGGTTAAATTAAACACTATTTATTATTTTTTACTCTAATAAGTTGATTAATGGGGCCTTTGGTTCTCTAGCAGAGGCATGTCAGTGTAGTTTATAAATAGGTGTGACCTTCATTTGGTCTTGTGGGATTAGTCCTTTAGAATCCAGTTAAACATGAAACTCTCCTCACGCAACCTTACTTGGTTAGGCTGAGACATACCCTCTTCCTCTGTGGAACCCTAGTGGGTTACCCCCTTGAGCGCCTCCTTGTTGTACGCCAAAACCTAATGCGCCAACCATTTGTGTTTTATTTTGATTTTATTAATTTCATTTATTAAATCTGTGTTTCTATCCTTTTATAATAAATATTTTTAAAAGAAATGGTTTGAATAAAGGGAAAAAGAGGATTGATTTATAAATTATAATTTTTTTTATAAAATAGTGATTTCATGGGTTTTTTAAAAAGAATTTTTACTGTATGAATAAATAAAATAATCATTCAACAATTATAATTTTGTTGTCTTAGCTTAATAATATCAAGTAAATTTATAATGAAATAATATGGAATTATTACATGATAAATAAATATGATACTATCATAAGATATTTATCACTAGTTGACATGCTTTTTTAGGGTGTTCATACGTTCTTTTCCACTCAGACCAGATCAAACCATACCTTTAATATTGACATGTGAATTATCTTTGACATATCGTAGGTGGTTTAAAATCCAATTTAACAGTATCCTTTTTTAATGTGTATGCAGTTGTACGAATATCATGGCGTAAATAATAATTGATTTTTTTAATTAATTAATTGGGTAAAAAAATAATTTCGGAAATGTGAAATTTGAAATTGAATTGGATGACATATGTAATTAATTAATAAATTAATTATGTTTATTTTTTGATGAGGGATCTGATTACCCAATTTTAGAATTAATTGATGGTTATAATATGTATAATTCATTGGTTATTTTAAATATTTAATTGTTCGATTAGTTATGTGGATTTTGTGATTGTTGATTTATGTAAATAATTTTATTTTAATTAATGGAATAATTGAAGAAATTAATGTTTGAATTGATTAATAATAATTTTGAATGAGGACTATGATGGAAAGTTATGGTTGATTAAACATTGAATGTTGATGTATATGTGAGATAGATATTTGATCAGGAATGTGTTGTGGGACACATAATGACTTTTAAAATACCCACAGCAGTTCCAGACATGGTGCTCTAGAACAAATGACATGCATGAAATTATTATTTTATGGGACAAGGACTGATGCTCCAAATTCCCATGGGGTTGTGGGGCATGGACCGAGGCTCCACATACTCAGAAGAGTGCTATACGTGATGTTCTACACTCCTTCATTTATTTTTTACTATGGATTGTTTTGGTTATTAATAAATTGAATTTTAGGACATAATGATTTTGAATTGAACAAGAGAAATGGTTTAGACTAGGGCATGGGGTGAAGCGGATATTATGGTTTGGGTGTCCTTGAGAACATGAAAGTTTAAGTTATTAAATAAAGGTTATTTTGATAAATATGAAGTTTTTCCTCTACTTCCTTATTTTATTATTAATACAACTACATACAGTGCTTCTGACTAGATTTATTTTTGACACTGTTGGTGGTAACCTACTGAGTTGTAGTCACACCCTACTCAGGCTGGCTGAATGGTACCTGAATAGATTTGTTGTTCTCAACGATTTCAAGGGAAATAGGCCTTGTTTATATTGTTTATTGGGTATGGATCTTGGTTAAGGGAACCACACATTTTTCAGAACCCTCTTGGTAGTTGCTAGCCTCATACATAGAATTTTTTTAGAAACTTGATACAAATATATAGACAATGCATCTTTAACTTTCAGTTGATTATTGTATTTCATATCTTGGATATTCTTGTGAAATTTGTTCTTTTATAATTATATATGCTTATACTATTTCATGTTTACTTCCGCTGGTATTTTACCATGATAAAATTGGTTATGTCTCCACACAACTGGCTTACCAGACCCTCACTGCTTGTCGGTATCCTCTGGCGTATGGGGATACACACCTGTGGTTATGTGGCCAACAGGCTTAGGGCACTGTTGTGTTGCACTCAGGTTGGGACATTATAGAGTGACTACGTTTGAGTTACACAACGTTTAAAACTGATCACACACTATTCAGTCCATTCTATGACCACTCCCAAAACATTACTAGGGACTAGGAATGTAATACACATAGTTATTAAGGATACATGGAGAATCATTATCAAAAAAATTATGTAATAACAACTATCACATGTTTCTTGTCTAGAATTTAAATCACAATGTGTATTAATAAAATTTAACATAATTTTTCCATACAGATTTCATAATTCATACATGGCCAGACACTTTGGATCTAAAAAGAGTGTACAATGTCTATATTCCAAGGAATACTATAAGTTTATATGAAAACTAGAGGCCATTATATTGAATGTTATGATATCACATAAATTTCTCCTTCATAATGTGACATGATCTTCATGAATCATCCTTCTTTGATTTACCATTAGTGAACAATATGTGATTTTCTATGACACATTCTGTATCTATGTCAAAAGACCACAATCTATAGAACCTCCAAATAGGATATTTAAATTTTGTTAATTTGTTATGGGATTCATCAATGTCATATAAAATATAATGATTATATTATATTTACCTTCATATTAAGAGAAAACTGAATAATAAATGCCTAACAAAACTAATTTATAATTAATACAAAAAATAATATGTATTTATAAATTTAAATTTTCTTGTTGTGAAACCTCTAGATGGTTCCAAGGTATAGTGAACATGGTTCATCCTATTCCCAATAATACTATTTAATATATTTCAACATGAAAATGCTTGGAACTAGATGAAGATATCCTTGAAAATTTTGAAAGATGATATTTTCACATATAATTTATAATTTATTTATTTAAATAAGAGTTACCAATACGTGAAAGTATTTCATTATTATCAAATAACAGGACCATTTTTATTGAACCATCATTATGAAGAATGATGCAAGGATTCAGTATCTCGGTTGATATCCATATATGATCCACAAACCTCAAAACATCATTCTTTGATATATGTGTTCTATAAAAGAAGAATAGAACCTCTTGAATAATTATCTATTGATTGTAACATGAATTACGTAAATTAATGAAGGATTTCATCTAGTTTTCTTAGTCATAAGTGGGATGATGTGGATCGATATACACTATTTTTGTGCAGAATTGTGAGATGTTTTATCTATGGATGGAGAGAAAACTATCGATATAAAAACCCTTAACATATCTCACAAATCCCCCTAAAATTTGGTCAAACCTTTAATAATAAATATTTATATGTTAAATAAATTTCACTATATTTTTCTGAGTAACAAATATTATATTCATTAATTTTAGAATAAATATTTCTATAATGTTCAACTCACATATATATTATTAGGTATAGATAATATTTGAATATTTCTAATCAATATGACTGGAATAATTACTGTTTCTAAAAAATATTGAATAATACTTATTATAATAATAAATTTAATTATATTTTAACATAGATTAGTGAAACACATTGTGTGTGACCCTCTGGGCTATTATTTCAGATGTTTTAGGTAAACTATCCTAAAATCCTAGTATGGTTTCCAGAAATGTGTCTTAGAAAAGATAAAGAAGAAATATAATTTTAAATTATAAAAAATTTCTAATGACACTAAAATATAAATGTCATCAATTTTTCTCAATATCTCATCGGGGAGGTTGTGTTAATTTTTACATCAACATATATGATTGATATATCTTTTTATGACGTTCTTAAAGAAAACTCATTGGTTAAATTACCATGGACAAGAAATCAATCACATTGTACCATTATAATAATTAAGAATGTGATATCCAATTCCATTAAAATAGAAGGGAAAAGTACTTATTTAACTTACTCATTAATTTCATATCACATATGATGCAACCAATGTATACAATCTTTTTGTGAAAATTTGTTATCTTATTTTTTATCAATAATTCTATGTACACAATTTGTGATATAAATTAATAATAATCTCATGTCTAAGAACCAATAACCTTGTCTGTATATATTAATATCCAATGAAACATATAAAATTAGAAATACCTATACACAAATTTATTATCATAACCTCCCCTCAGAGTGAAAAACTAGTGTGAACATTATTAAAAAGAAGTATCAATGTCTTATGAGCCCCAAATACATGTTAAACAAAAATAAAATAAGTCACATTAGATAGTTTTTTTTGATACATTGAATTCATATGTAATAATATCCTTATAAAAAATCATGTTTCTGATTATAATGGGAACATTTTATTACCATTCAATATAAGAGATACTCTAAATAAATTATCTCATTAATGTTATGAAGACCAACAATAAACATGTGAAAAAATATTTAAAAATATTCATATATTTAAATATATTCGTAATCAAAAGTAATAAGTAGTTGGTTCTACTGAAAAAAATTCAATGGACATTCTTAACCATAAGGGTATTCTCATGCAACGGTAATGGCTTTCCTCATACATAATGTATTACTTTTATATTTCATCATTTAGAATCTATCACCTCTACTTCTAATGATTACAAAAAATTGATCATTTATATTTCCTTGAATATAGTTTTGTATGTATTTTTGGAAGTGTCTCCCTGTTTGAAGCTACAAAAATTATAAAGTAGATTCTCACAAAACAATGAATATCAATATGAAACAACATAATAATTTTTAGGCCTAAAAAACAAGTCCTTGAGGTCACTTGAACCTTGTATTGAATCATCCCTTATTTATATACTTCTTTAATTAAATTATAGATTATGATATCTCATGAACTAAAATTTATGAAAGCCACACTAAAGCAAAAAACATCTCTAAAAATTCTGGATATATATCTTTATTTAGTATACCAACTTGATTTTGGTTCCATTTTGGCCTTCCATATTTCAATGACTCTATATTCTATGATCTTCTGGAAGAAATGTAACTTGATTTTATGTTTATTCATCTTTGAGTGAAACTATATGTTCTTAGAATAGTAAATTAATATTTGGCTAACACATTAAAGAGTATATTTTACTTCCTCCTTATGATGTTCTTTAGAATTCACTTCTTCTACACCAATCCTTTCATTACTTCTGTAATTAAAATTTACTCATATTTCATGGTTGATAGTGTTATTATAGGATTATTTATAGCCTTTAATCTAATATACATACGTAAAAAATAAAACAGTAATACCAATGGTGCGATTATATGAATACCTATCTCCAAAAAACTCATCATATATGAATCCTTTTAATGGGTAATCTATTTTGAATTAGATTGGTAGATTTATTATCAAATTGAGATACTAGAACATTTAGTAAACATCTTCTCAGTTCTTATTTAAATGATTTCCCATAAAACTATTTACCACACCAACTTATTTAGTGACATAAATCCTTATAAAAATACTAGTATGCATAAAAATACCTACAACTAGTGATAATAAAAATCTCACCGAATACATTCTTACTTTTTATATTTCAGGTGTCTTTTCATTTTAAGAATGATGGTAATAGCTTGTGGAGTTCTCACTATATATTATTCACACATTCATAATATCACCAACACTAAATAAATACACACTAACTAAAAAAGATACAATGTTCTTGATATAATGTCTCATCCATATCCTTATCTATAACATTGAAATTTTGAAACCATGGTCCTTTATCTATAAATTACAAAAAAGTCAAAATTTATGTCTTCAGCATTAACATCACAGGTTCTTTCTAAGAGGAATTCATCTACATAGAGAATAACAATTATATATCACACATAAAAATATTTCATTCAATGGAAGAAATGATTTATATTTCTCTAGAAAATCCTTTATTTGATTAGTTTTTTGTCAAAAATCAAATTCCAATACATCGTAACCTTATTAATCACATACAATCGTTTCTTGATCTTGTATAGTCGTCCCTCATTACATTTTTGTAAGAAACCATTGATTTTGTCTATGAATATTTCTTCCTCTATTTCATAATGATTGAAAATATTCTTTGAATCATGTTTTCTATGAAACTAAACTCCCATTAAAACCAGGATGATAAATTTTTTACTTTTATTGTTCTTAACAACAAGTGAAATATATTCCCGGAAGTACATAACTTTCTATGATCCTATTATCACTCATGTTTCAGCTTCATAAAAAATTGAACTCTTACACAATGTTTAAATCTCAAAATAATTATTCACATAAACATCTCTCCATATAAAGAATTTATTTTCATCATGATTCAAAAATAGTTAATACTATATCCTAGAATTAAACCATCACACTAGACATTAGGCCTTTGAAGATCACTTCGACCCCTATGTTTTATTTCCTTCTGGATTTCATGCTTTTAGCACACTACTCGGAGACTCTATAGTATAGTAATATTCTAGTGAAATGAATAATGGTACTTAACTATTTCAACAATTATCTTTTATATTATACTTAGTTTTAAAACTTAATGTTCTTCTTCTATTCTATCTAAATAACTTGGAAGTACACATAATCTACTAAAACCTGTCATGGACCATCAATACTGGTTATTTTCTCATAATTATATATTTTTTTGAGATCCAATAATTACATATGATATCCTAATTGATGAATATATATTCTTATAGCACTCTAATATTTTTTATTTAGGATTCCAATACAAAAGCTTTTATCACCATCAAAAATTATAACCCATGTTTGGTAATTAGAATCATACTTATCCCTTTCATTGTATCAATATAGGTTTACCTAATGAATTTAAAATAATTTAGTTTATTATGTCCATATTTATTCTAGAAAAAAAATTGTTACATAACTATTGTTCATAAGGAGTCTTGTTCTTGAGATATACTGGAAAATTATCTACTTCTTCCAAAACTCCACTAGGAAACCAAATAATAACTGCACACTCCCATATCCCTCATTGAGTATTCAATTAATTATATAATTTCATTTTTTTGGTTATCCCATGTATATAAAACTCCATTTTAATCTCACTCACCCTAAGGTACTCCACAAATTATCCTCTTTTACACTAACAATCAATATTAGACTTGAAGAATTTCATCTTCGGTTCATTATTAGCTATCACCATGTACCTCAATAAAATATATGTTAAAATGAAATTGGCCTTGTTTTTGAGAAAAACACCAAAACATTAGTTATATAATCCTAATTAATGGTAAAATAGTATAGTGTACTTACTTGATATTGAATCAATATTGGTTCCCAAACATCTATACAAACATTTATGAGATTCAAATTTGTTGGTGGGTTTCTGTCAGTGTTGAACAACACATTCTACTACTTCCATTACATTGAACACTCATACATTCCATAATCTAATGGTTAATGATTCAACAATCCAATTGTAGACATTAGAAATAAACCATTATCACTAATGTGGCAGAGATGATAATTCCTAAAAACTGTTTTTTGAATGTTTTTATATTGTAAACCTAATACCTTTTGAATCTCATGTCATGTACAATGTTCTGTCTTTTTGGGACACTACCCTAAATCCTCATGTGATATCCCACAAGATATATTAAATTTCAAATTAAATTACTACATCCTAAATATAAAAAATAAAAATCACAGTCATCTATACCCTTAAGACATAAAAGTGTTACATATTCTTGGGCCTTTATCTTATATGGATCTTTTTGAACTTGTTATAATGATAATCCTCTGAACATCCTTATGATATCCTCTGAATGAAAAGTCATCTTGATATGAAAAATTTTTAACATACGGAAGGCCTCTAATATATTTTCAAAAGATTATTCATAAAATTGTAATTGTTTTTACACAATGGATGGTGAACTCTATGTTATGGGCTAGTATCATAATGAATTTCCAATAATCCTTCCTATAGAAACTTTCTCAATTTCCCAATTTCCATTATTTCCCAATCCATCCCAATTAATGATAGATGAAGGTTATTATATAATAGGTAGTACAAATCATTTATCATATAGAAAAAAAATTCTAATGCACTACAATTCCCCAGCTACAAAGTACACTATTCAATAGACATATTCTTAAATTTAATTCTCCCACTATTTCACAGGATAATAAATTATTGTTAGAACATGATTTTACAGAAGATGTTTTATGAGAATAAATTCATAATTCAAAAATATTATATGATTCAACTTGTTACTATAAAATTAAACATTTAGAGAAATATAACCTATATTCTTTTAAAATAAGGGATAAGAAAATCTAGATGTTCTATGTTCATAGTGACAAATATAATTGTCTAGAAATAATATGTTCAATAGCACTAGCCATAAAAATATCAAAAATACGTACACATTAATAACACACAACCCAAATAGAATAGGAAAATAAGGAATTACATCAAATAAGGAAAAAATAAATAAATTTATATGGTTAATAAAATATTCAAATTAATAGGAAAAATTCCATCATTAATAGAAGACACGTGATATTAATAAAAAAACAAACACTCTAAAACTTATGATAAAAAATATCATATTTGAAAATTTTTATTTTTTTGAAAGTGATCACACACTATCATTTAATAGATGAATACTACAGTTAATCCATCCATTTAATCATTGTCACTACCAATGTACTAAAATATCACCATTCTAAATTATTAATAGAGAAAAAATCTAAATACCCATATGATTAAGAAATATATAGGCCTCTGCAAAGCATAATAAGTATTTTGGTAGTCATCATGTTATTCTTATGAAACATGAAAATTCTTAATCATATATAGATTATTTATATTTCGCATTATTACTAATACTTGGTCACAATTTCTTCCATAGGCCCATGATATGATATTCCTTAGGGTTATCATGTATCCTATTCCATATTTACTTCAAAAATATTATTATATCAAAATGATACAACACGTTATGAAAAATATTTTATCATATAAAAAATCGTAATATACCACCCCTCTTTAGTTGTTACTAAATATTACATATCCATATCACATTTATTAAAGGTAATTAATTTTTTTTATATAATTTCAAATTTCTTGAGAATCCAGAAATTGTATACAATGTTTCATGATTGATTCTTCCAAGGTATTGTTCCATAAATGATCAAACATGATTTGGATTTGGTAGGAGTAAATATTTGGTCAACAAAGGATTTGTAATTGATAATTTATTCACTTACCCATTATATCCAGTTCCATTTCTATCGTTATATATTTTTAAAAATCCTTCATATTATAATGATTTTATCACTCATTGATAATCTTTTATGAGGTCTCCTGAAAAATTTTATTCTAATTAAATAGGATTTCCAAATAAAACTATTTATTTTTCTTTCTAGATAAATAATTATTCATCATCCTAAAATATTATATAGTAAAATGGGTTCTCTCATTCATAATTATTTTGTGTCTCTCTTTTAGTTTCTTTATAATGGGGTAACATGTTTTTCATCATAGTGAATTTTATAATATATTTTATTCAATTCTTTAATAGAGTGTTTGTTGGACAAAATACATATTTATGACAGTTAACTTGATTCAAAATTTCTCTTCAGAATAAATTTGAATGATCTTTATCATTCTTAGAGTCATGAATTGATCTATTACATTATCTACAACACTTATAAGGAGTGATGAATTTTTTATTTCTTATCGGAATTCTTAATTTTCATCTAATTTTAAATAGTGGTAAATAAGAATTAATGTGTCATATCTTCATATTTATATATAATTTAAATTATTTTAAATAAAATATAGAATAATTGATATTACATTTCTTATATTTCACTATTTTATATAATCAGGACTTATTTTTAAATCCCATTATTTTTATGAATATCATTTCCATACTGTTTAAATATTGATAAATCTCATCATTACTATTTCACACATATATATCTTCAATGAATTCAGTGGATAAATAATTTCATGATATAATCATAAATCATTTCTTTCATATAGTTCTAAAAATATTTATGATATATTATTCAAAATAATTTTGTTTTAGGGATCCAATAAGCTTATCCATTTAGTAATCTAAATTTATTTTTCATTACACACATCTTATTAGGGCGTAATTCATCTGGTAAATATATATCTATCCTTTTATCATGATAGATGTAATTTTTTTTATAATTATATATATTTTATTGATATTTTTAGTAAGCATAAGACATGTTCTATTTATTTTTCATTCATTCCCATTCAAATAATTTGAATCATATCTTGAAGAATTCTCATCAAGGATATTCAATATTTTCAAGTCCTATGGTGAGTAAACTTTAGGATTCGTAAAATAATGTGAACATTTTTATAATTAAAACATATATAAATATGTTTCTATTAAATAAATATAATAAGGTATTCATAACATGATAATTATATTCATATTTGGAAGCCAAAAAATCCATTAGAGTATCAAGATCATAATTCGATGATTTTCAGGTAATATAATGATAGTATAGGTTAGAATAAAATGATTCTTTGGGATAAAATATTTTAAAATTATCAAATATAAATAATTTAAACTATCAAACAATACAGGTCTCATGTATATTCATCCATTTTACCACAACTTTTCAACTTGTGTAGTCATTCCCTAACACGTTTTTTAGTCTATAAAAACCCAAAAAAATTCAGGGTTACCAATTCATTACCTTTTGTCTCTATGTAGTCATCATGTGTAGTCATTACTTAACACAGTTTTCTGTTGATTTTTTTTTAAAAAAAGGTTCAAATAATATATCCAAAAATAAAATTATAGTTCGAATTATATGAAGAACTGTAATGGCCAAAAAGTTTCATATAAAGGTATTATATGTTTTTTGAGGAATAAAAATATAATTCATGACATAACTATAAAGGGTTATAATCATTAGAGATTAGATATACTATCTTCTTAATTTATAAAATATTTTCAATATCTGCCATATATATCTTCCAATTTACTACTCTTCATTTGAATACCTACTATAAACATTATTCATATGATGGTGATAACAAAAATAACATTTCAAAATAATACCCTATATAATATATATTATAATATCGATTCATTGAATAATTAATTGTTTTTCATAAGAAATACAACATAAAGGATCATGAGCCATGAGAAAATAGCTTTAGCATAAAAACAATGAATTACAGAAAAATATAATCATAGAAAATAATTTCATTTGTAGTAAAGGCTCTTTTCCTAGAAAATCATAGTGGAATGGGTTCACTCCCTGAGTCATCATAGTAGTGAAGGTCCACTCCTAAGACTATCGTTGTGGGAAATGTCCAATATTAATGCAAGTTCACTCCATATTCTTGTTCTGTCTATATCATAAGATATAAATAATTACCCAATGAATTGGAGAGATATATAAGTCCCGTATGTCACATAATAAACACCATATATATGTTTTACAGATAATAATAAACTATTCATCATATCATAACCTATGAAATGAAATGGATTTTATATATAATCAAACATAAAATTAACTAATGGAAAAGAAATGGGTTTTCAAAATTCCATTGAATCATTTAAATAAACCAACTATTAAATGAATATGGATAGTATTGATGAATCATAAACCTCATAAATAATATGTCAAATAAAATAATGATATTTTATATGAATTTTTTTCAAATATAAATTGAAATAATTCTTGAAAATAACATTTTATTTTTTCAAATCATGTATTTCTAAATACCCACACACATATAAAATAAAAAATTTCCCTTTATTATAACCTTGAAATATTGTAAACGATAACTCATGTTAATAAATAATCATAATGGTGGTAAAATATTCTTCATTATTTAAATGTTAATAACCATCCCTTCCATATTTTTAGCAAAAAATTAAAAAAGTACATTACTTAGAAAATGAAAAAATAGATTCCATCAACACCATTTTGTAAAAAGTGAAACATTGGTAAAATTGAAATTAAAAATTAATTAAATTATATTATAAATCAGTTTGAGTGTTTTTTCAGAAAAAATGTTAATTTAAGATAAATATTTTCTAATAATAGCATAAATATAAACAATCTCTAATGATAATGTGAAATAAAACCTTACAACTTTTAATCAATTAAATATTATCCCCCGTGAAAGAATGAATATTTTAAGAATATATAAATACAATAATATTTTGGAAAATACACATTAAATTAATTCATGGTTTTTTTATATACAATAAATTGTAAATAATTATCGTATAAATAATTTTTCTAATAGAAATAAAAGTATTAAAAAATACCTTACCTCAAGTACTGAATTTGGTTGTTTGTGATGAAACCTCCTCTATAATTAATAATAATTCATTATAAACATATTAAATAACCACATATATATCATATCATCTTTGATTTTTTATATCATTTCATCACACTTTTATTAATGATTTGTTGTTATAATAACTGTTATGAGTGGTATCTTCTTCATTTTACAAACATATATTGTTTCAGAAGTCTTGGTTATTATAATTTTGTTATGGTATAATCATATATACAATGTAAATAATTTTATAAAAATAATAAATAATAATTATGTTCATTTTTATAATCATTCATATAAATTATATATAGACAAATGAATTAATGTTTTCATGGATACGATATGTTATACGTACGCATGAATGTTGTTTCAATTTCCCAACTAATGAATGAAAGATAAGTCAACAATAATAAACCTTTTTAGTATAATTTTTATGGTCTATATATATTATATGTTCTAGAAAACTATAATTTTTAACATCAATGTAAAATATAATTGAAAACAAATGACATCACATTGTAGAGATGGTAGTCCATATGTATGAACGAGATACATTATAATTTCCCTAATGATTAGATTATGATGAGGTAGATATAATATTATCATTAAAATGATTCCATAATAATTTAAATATCCAATATAATAACTAATCCCATCATAATACCCATCCATATAATATGTTTATTGAAAATTAATTGCATCTCTATGTGGAGATGCTAAGTAGTATGTAAAGATGAGGGATACTTTCATTTCAAGTTTGATGGGAAAGATGGTGTATAATAGTGTTTTAAAAATCAAAATAAAATTTATGAATATTTATGATACTAATTTTATAATTTTATAATAACAAAATCATAATTATAGGAGTTAAGGAGTAGTTGAAAAAGAAATTGATTAGTCAGAGTGATTGCCTCTTCTTCGAAACATCTCATATGGATCTCCACAAGAGGTATGTAGGTTTGTGCTTTTGAAAATACCATAACATATAGATTTTGTATAGGAAAGCTTAGAAGATATATTTTAAAGATATATTATAGATAGATAGCTCAAAATTATGTGAACAATTGAGGGAGGAGGCAATGTTTTATAAATTTGGTATAAGGCACTTTTGAAATTTCTCAAAAGATTAATTAACAATAAATTAAATGTCAACTCAAATTCATCCAAAATGGAATTTATTAGAATATATGGTAATATATTCTTCTAATATAATCATAAAATATATTACAGATTAGTTTTTGTGTTATTTGAATCCTTACCATTTTTATTAACCCTTAGTTAATATTTTTTAAATTTAACTACATTGACAACTTATTCAATATTAAATTCATATAATTTTTACTTATGTGATGCCAATTGGGCTATCAATGAATCATTAATGAAATTTTGTATCATAAAGTAATAAATTATTACTTTTAATGATTTTATCGAGTTTGAATAATTTAATAAAATATTATTTTGATATTATATCATTATTGTTAATTTTTACTCTATTTATTACATTCACATAAATGTAATTATGAAAATAAGATGACTTCAAAAAAATTAATACCCCCCAAATATGTCATTATATCAGATAAAATTCATGTGGGACTCTAATTAATTCAAATTATATATATATATATATTAATATCTACAGTATCCTTTATTTGATTGCTTTAATTTTTGATTTATTACTTCATCAAAGTTTTATAATTAATTTATATAATTATTTCTTCACTAATAAAAAAATGTTGCACGAGGTAGATAAAAATATAAAATTTAATGTAACATATATAGTAAAAGAAATATTCTAAAAAACATATTGAAAATGATATAGATCTTAATAACATGATTTGTATACCATTTACCTTCTATTAAATAAAATATTATAAACTTTATAATCACAAAAAAATTTCCCACAATATAATAAATAAATAAATATCCTGAAAATATATTTATTATGTTAGAAGTGGAGACATAAATTCATTCATAAACAATCGTTTTCCCAATGTGAACACATAAGAGATATTTTAGACAATGAAAGAGATTTTTTTTGATTTTTGGATATAAATAATATATAAGTCATTTTCAGGGAAAATTTTCCACTTAAAATATAAATATAGATTTTTAGGTGAAATGGGTTGAATTAAAATTATCCAATAAATATGGGGTAAGTGTTAGGTTCATTTTAACGTTTTTATCATTTTATTTGCAACCTAAATTACCGAATTTATGCTTAACGATGGTAGTTTTATTATCCAATGTTACAAATCATATTGGAAAAAATTAAACTGTAAGTATTTACTAAATTTGGAAATTATAAATACAAATATGGTATTACTTGTTTAAATTTTGGAACACAGATATTTCATAGTTTAATTTTAAAATGTGAAAAACATGATGAAAATTAATTTTTAAGAAAAAATCCCCTTTCAAACATAAAATTTTTTGTATTAAATTAATGTAAAAAATATTTTTAAATACAAAAATTGGATTATTTAGAATGAAAATGAACAAATTAAAATTTAAAATACATCCAAAAATAATTTTATCTTTTATATTCTTTTCAATGTAAATACAGTTTTCAATAAAAATCAGTAATTTACATATTCATTGAAAAATTAATTTTTTCAGAAAATTATCAAAAAAATATTTTTTAGATAATATTTTAAAGATGAATTAAAAAATTAAATTCATATTTTGAAATAAATTTTATAGAACAAATATGAATTAATATTCACTCCTGAAATGAATAAAAACTCTTTTTTGATGAAAATGTATTTTTGAATAATAAAGTGACTTTACTATAACTTTTTTAACCATTTATCTTAGACATTACCAATGAATTCATATTTAGTTATTACTTTATATTAATCTTATAAATTAGTTATTCATATTCATTCTCTCTGATTTAATAGATACGTTATGACATACATATAATATTTTAATAATCTTTCTTGTTTTTTATACACATTTCATTGAGTGAAACCGAAGCGGTATAAGAAATAATATTATTTAAAAATATATTTTCTGATTAAATCACGATGTCACATTCCACCCCCATTGAAATAATTTTTTCACATGAAATTCTTCCTAATCATCGAATATATTATCATTATAAAATTTATTCATAGAAACCCACATTGTAAAACTAAATAATAAAATGTACCTTAAAAATGGAAAGGAGAAAACATAAAGGATACCCAAAATAATGCATAACAAGGTTTCATCATTAAAAATACATTAAAATATGGATTTTTAGGGAATAAAATCCCTAAAAACTAATAAATAATGAAAGAGAACTATGCTAAGATATGGTTAATGACAAAAAACCGTAAACCAAATAGGTTTAAACAAAGTCATTAATATCATTAGAGATGATGATAATAAGAAAAAAATTTTATTTTAGAATTATTTTATAATATTTAATTACATGATTTTAATTCCTAAGTATAGTATCACTCTTTGGTTATACCTGGATCAATTTATGCTTCACCTCTTAACGCATGAAATGGTGCTAAAATGTAAATTCTTGAAGAAATAATAGATCATAAGATCCATAATGGGATGATAATTCATTCCTTATATCTATAGTTATCATTATTTAAAAATGGTTTTCAAAGGTTATCCAATAAGAATAAATATTCAAAGAGTGATGTCATAAATTACTATCTAAAATATCATCCAAAATTTTACAATTTGATAAATAGTTACACTAATTAACATTCAAGAAGATTAAATTCCCAAACATTCAAAATAGGGTCACTAAATATCCGTAATCAACTCATCAATAACCCCCTAAGAAACATTGTATATTTTTTGATTATCACACACGAAATATGTTAAGACCATTATCAGGTATTCCCTTGAAATATGGTAATAATAATAATTACCACAAAACCATAGTGAAAACATTAATACATTCAAAAATTAACTCTTTACTGATACCATAAATTCATAAATTATAAAAATAATTCCATTATATCATAAACCGCATTTTATTTATATTACTAATTAGTTCCAATGTCATAAATACTAGTTCAATTATTTTATCACAATGAAACATCATATTATGTAATTATCCAAACATCAAGAATAAATTAAGTGTTCTCCATACATTAGTCATGTATTCTATAAAAACACAACCTCAATCAAAATTCAGGGTTACTATTACTATCCAATATATGATATAAAATCCCTTGAAAAAATAGTGGATCAATCTGTAGATGTTTATTTTGTCCATAATATCATACAATTACATCTATAACAGGATTCTGAGATTATAATACATTAACACACAATCATTTAACCATTTTATTTTCATTCTCCATAAGGAAAATATTGACAATAAGATATTTTAATTCATCTTTGGATTTAAGTGGTTTTTGATGTCAATCATAATTATGATCCCTCATATTTTCAAATGTATTATAATAATACTCATTTTACATACACAAAAATCCTTGATTTTGGGGTGTGTATTTCATAAATCCTTCTCTCTATTAATATTTTTATCCAACTACATCGTATTATATTGGAATTAATTTTACAAATGACCTCCCCTTCCATATTTTCAATATTTACCAGTACCCTTAATATAATTTCCTCTATCCTTCATCCAAATATATTAACATAAAGGGGAACTAATTATCATTTCACAACAGTTTCTATATTTTTTGTTAAAACCCATCATACATTTCTTATAAAAACCATGATATTGATATATAAATCCATAATCCATTTCCACCATGATGGCACATCAAATTATTTCTTCTTTACTACAAAATTCTATTAAATATAAAACCCTATAGAAACATGTTTTTAATCCATTGAATGATATATCAACCTTACGTTAGGGTGGGATGATAATTCCATAATCATACATTACATGTCCTGTAATGTTTTCATCATAGGTTCCAATAAAAAAAATTTCCTTTTTTTATTATCTATAGGATGTCCTCATCCACTTTCATATAAATAATACAAAGAATATAATTATTGAAAATTATGTTCGGGAAATAATCTCACTACATGGTGTCAATTGCTTCTTGAATTATTATATTTTAATAATATTCAACCATTTATCCACGCCATCATCCCAATTATTGACATCAAAAACGTATTTCTCATTTTCTAAACATTGGGGCATCAATAATATTTTTGTAGTGTTACTCATGAATTGTTCTACCACTATTAGATCAGATGATCCATTGAAAGAATGTGGGCATTGCCTCAATAATTACTTATATTAATGTTGTCACCTTCTTTGTTCACGTAAAATTCCATCATAATTTAAATGTTGATAACGTTGTGTCAGTGTAGAGATAATAATTAACATTACTTATCCCAATTTTTTTTACCATAATTAGAATCGTTGCATTGACCGTCACATAATTACAAATGAGGTTCCTTTCAATCTCTACCACTGAGTGGATCAAAATTTTTTACTTTGAGAAATAGTAATAATAGTGGGTAAATCATATAATCATGACAGTTTATTTCTAAATCTTTACACCTTTTGTTTAATAAATGACACTTTAGATTTAAAATAGGTCATTCAAAATCATTATGAAAATATTAGTATTTTATCTTATACATATTTCTTTTCCCATGTATTTTATAAATGTTTTCAAACCCTATTCTTCAAAAATTTTCTAAACCTTTCAATAATAACAACAATAATGTCCCATGATTTTAATACATAGATTTTTCATATTATTATATTAATAATATAATCTATTCCAAAACTGAAAAAATTTCGAGTACTTATCAATTAGATTTACATTATTCTTATTTAATAAATGTTCTTCATAATCCCATATAGTGATCTTCCCACATAGTACTCTTTATATTAATACTAACTAAAAAACTTATTCATATATTTGAGAGAATAAAAAAAAGAAAACAGTGAGCTTAGAAGTATATTTTGGGTAAAAAAGTCGATATCAACCATAACATGAGCATAATGACATAAAAACATGAAGACATGTCATTAAAATCATACCCTATATAATATATATAACAATCATGAGTAATGGAATATATCCCGGCAGTTCATATGATATAAATCAAATAATTACATGATCTAAAATAAACTATCATTAGCATGAAATCTTGGAATTATAGTAAACACCTAAGCGTGGAAAATAATTTCCATAATAGTCAGGTATCATATCCAATACAATCATATTAGAGTGGATTCACTCCCCAAAAAATTTTAGTAGTCAAGGTTCACTCTCAATACTATCCTGGTTCACAAATTCTCTTACCGAACCGAGTTCACACCCCATTACATTCCTTTATTTATAATGATATATAAATCATTACCTAATTCATGGGAGGGATATATTGTTCACATAGATCACATATTGAAAACAATACAACAAAAATAAGAAATCCTATATTAACCCATGGAACAAAATGTGTTTCATATACATTTCATCATAACATTACCCATGGGAGAGAAATGGGTTTCATAAATATCATTCAATCATAAATTTGACCCAATATATAAATAATAAGGATTTTATAATTGAATCATACCCCTATTGAATCATAATTAACATCAAATAATTTTATCGTAGATGTAAAACAATATTTATAGATTATTTGAAATAATTATTGAAAACTAACATATTCTTTAAAAAAATTAAAGAGACACACAATTCTTAATGAAATTAATTTATTTTAAAATAGAATTTTTATATTGTAATATAAAATCCATTGAATTAAGGATTCATTAAGGTGGGAATATTTTCCTACACCATATAATTTAGAAAAATATTTATTCATATTTTGTTTCTAGAAAAGTCAGAAGGTTCCTTGTTTAGAAAATGAAAAAAATATATATTCTTTTATAACCATCTTGTAAAAATTAATACATATGAAAAAATTAATTTATAAATTAATATAATACTATTAAGAATAGTTTTTGAAACATTTTTATAAAATATAAAACTGGAATATAAATATTCACCAATAGATACATAAACATAAACAATCTTAAAAGAGATTGTGAAATAAACCCTTACTACTTTGTAATTAGAAAATTAATATTCCCAATTAAATAAATAAACTTATATTCCTATGTAAATAAAATAATATTTAGGATAATACTCATGAAATATAATCATGTTAACTATATATACCACACAATAAAAAAATATTGTATAAAGCATGTGTCCTGTAGAAATAAAATTGATACAAAAATCCCTTACATCAAGTCATGAATTTCATTATTCACAATGAATC
The DNA here is from genome assembly GCA_963277665.1 of Viscum album. Lineage (NCBI taxonomy): Eukaryota > Viridiplantae > Streptophyta > Magnoliopsida > Santalales > Viscaceae > Viscum > Viscum album. The sequence continues at coordinate 2,106,921,617 of OY728165.1, forward strand.
ATATTGTGAAATAAATATGATTTTATTTTTATTTTATTCCGTAACTATATACCTATAATATTGTGTGTTAATTTTCATGTCATTGTATCACCAAATTAATAATAATTTCATAATAAAATAATTACTCTATGTCACAACTTCCTCTTTTTCCAAACATTTTCAGTTCGGCAGTTTTGGTTATAAAACATGAACATTCATATAATGAATTCTATAATTTTAATAATTTTATAAAAATATTATTTAATAAATATATAAATATTCATAATCATTCATATATCATATATAGAGAAAAATGAATTACATAGTTCATGGAGATAGTTGGTCATATGTACGCATGGACATTGTTTCCATTTTTCATCTACAATAATTAAACAAAGGTAAATATTAATGAAACTTTATATTCTGATTATTATGTAATATATATCATATATTTTCATAAAAAATTATCCATAATAATATAAATATAGAATTTTAGTCAAAAAAATCACATTGCACCGTGGAGATGATAGTCCATACATATGCACGAGCAATGTTATTGTCTCTCAAAAGATTAGATGATGATATGGTATAAGTAATATTATCATTACAGTGGTATAATAATATTATATATATATATATAATATATAATCACTATTACAATCATAGTTCCCATCTATATAATATTTGGATGAAGAATGAATCGTATCGCTATGTGGATATGGTAATCCATACGAACACATGTGCAATACTTTCACTTATTAATTGATTAGAAATATGGTGTATAATATTGTTTTCATATTCATAATAATTTTTTGTCATATTTATGATACTTATACTATTATTATATGACAAAAATATATTTAGACTAGTTAAGGAAGATTATAAAATGAAATTGATCTGTTATAGCGATTACATCTTATTCCAAACATTTATGTTCGATCTCCAATAGAGGGCTCTATGAATGTTATTTTGAATTTACGTACACATATAAAATGTGTATAAAGATTTTGTTATGATAAATTGGAAAGGTATTTTAAATCCATAAGGCTCAATGTTATGTGATTAAGTGAGGGAATGTGTTTCCTTTATAATTGAGGTGATTTTTTTTTTGGAATTTATAAAATGATTAGTTCATAATAAATTCAATGCCATTCTAAATTCCTCTAAAAAAATGTAGACTTGAATTTAATATATGATATCTTTGTAAAATAATCAAACAATATATTTTTTAAAAATTATCAATTTTATTTAAAATTATATCAATTGGATTAAACCTTTGTTAGGAAATTTTAATTTAAAATGTTATCAATATTTTTTCAATATTAAAATGTTGTAATTTTTACTTATGTGATGTAAATTCGACCATAAATGAAAAAATATTGAATTCTTTTACCATATCATAATAAATTTGTATTTTAAAATATGTTTCATTATTTTTAAATCGTTTAAAAATATATTATTTTGATAAGATATCATTAGTGTCAGTTGTGACACTATTTATTACATTTTTTTAAACGTAGAAAGAAATAACTTACAAAAATTAATTTAATACACCCCTAATATGTTATAATAATATATAAAATTCAATAATGACCACAATTAATTCATGTTATGTATATTTTAAAATTTTTATATCATTTATTTGATTATTTCATTAATGTAATAATTATGGTATCATCATTGTGCAATTATTTAAGAGACTTTTTTCATCACTAAAAAGTAAAATTAAAATACCATGATATAGAAAAATATTTTATATTTAAAAATAATATATATATATATATATATTCTAAATAACATCATAATATAAATATAATACTTATTAATAATATGAATGATATATCATTGATTTTTCATTAAATAAAATAATATAAACATTATAATCCCATATAAGTGGCCCCAAAAGCCAAAAAGAATTTTATATCAGGAAAATAAGATTATAAAGTTAAAAATTTTCACTAATACTTTTCCAAAACCTAATTCTTTCCCACATGTACGCATAAGATATATTTTAGAAAAAGAAAGTAACATTTTGTGACTTTAGATGATTTATGTAATATATTAGATATTTTCTTTGAAAAGTGTCCATTAAACAACAAAAATTAGATCCATTAATCTTAAGGTTATAATTAAATTCATCTAATTAAAAAAATTAAGTGTTATTTCCATTTTCTATCCATTATCATTTGATCTTAAACCTAAATTACCAAATTATCCCTTTGTCCTCATAACCAAATTTTTCTAAAGTTACTATTAATATTGGCCATAAATAAAATGGACATATTAATTAAATTGGAAAATTTTGAATCCAAACATGGTATATATATTTATATATTCAAAACATTGTAGTTGATTAATTTAATAAAAAATTAATTTTTTACAACACCATGAAAAACTATTTTTAGGGAAAATACCATTTTCAAACATAAAATGATTTTAGAATAAATATATTAATAAAATAATTTTAAAACACCATATTTGGATTATTATAAATAAAAGATAACTATTGAAAAATTAAAACTAATACATAACATAATTTTACATTTAAAATAATTTAAATTGAAAATATAAATTTTAATAACAATCAGCATATTTCTTCTTCCAAGAAATATAAATGTTTCCAAATTATAATAAATAATTATGATAATTTTGAAATTATTAATCTAATAATTAAATTTATTTTTTCATGTAAATTTTATAGAAATTCTATACATTAATATTCAATCATCAAATGAATAAAAATACTTTTTTGAAGAAAACAAATATTTGATGAATAATGTGTTTTTACTAAAAATTGTACCACCTTTTTCTATGAACATAACTATAAATTAATTGTTTGTCAGAAAATTATATTTAATTCATATATCATTTTTTTATCTCCATTCCTGCAAATTTAATAGTTATTTTATAAGAGACATATATCATTTCAATAATATTTTGTTTTTTTCAAATCTTTCTATTGCATGGAACACATGCTATAAAAAATAAAATTATTTTAAAATATAATTAATAAAAATATAGAAAAAATCATATTACCTATAACATTACATGTGTAATAAGGTATGTAGTATATATTTAAACTCATCAATGTTAATTGTGGGTTTCCGTCACCTATCCTTCATGAATATAGATTAAAAGATTTCTAATAATGGGTATGTGGGGCATGGGACTTTTGTGATCAAATGGATGCGTTCTATCAAATGTTAACATTGTGTGTATCAAGTACCAAAAATTTTATACTAATACATAATGTGTAGTTAATATGAATAATATTATATATTATTTAATCAAACAGATTTAATAGAAAATTAAAAATATTCTTTTTCATACTACAATACATATTGTGAATATTTAATGTACACAGAGTGTGGGTCCTTCCATGTAGACTATAAATTTATTTGGGGAACACTATAAGATGCTTCATCTGTAAATACAATTTCTGTGAACTAGATTCATAAAACATCTGATCATAAAAATACCATGTCCAATAACTATATGTTACATGATGATTCATGTGGTGGGTATATCATATATTCTTTTTCGTGAAATACATTTCCAATATACACTGAAATTTGGAAACATATACAACATGTGACATGGAACTATAGGATTTGTGGTGGTAAATTCCCAAAATACCAAAACATCAATTTTTTCTACAAACATCTATATAACCATCACATCTAAAACTGCCTCCACTACCAGTTAAACTCATCACCTATAAACTCTTCAACACACCTCATTAATGTAGTTTTTTTAAATTGATTTTCATGCACTCATTTAAATTAATCTATTCATCCAAACATGATCAAAACCTATAATTGTTTTAGATTTCCTATATTATTGCTTCATAAAACAACTCAAGAACCCATTTGAGAAGACCAAAGTACAATAATGAAGATGTTGGTAGTCGGTGGAATACCTAAAATCCCAATAATAAGCTCTTGTTAATGTTTATCAAATAACATGAGTATATATAAAGAGCAAATATGTTGTTTATTATTTAAGACCACTAAATGGAATACAAATATATTATTGAATTTCTATGTCTCAAATAATTAAAATAATCTAATCAAAATATTAATTAAATTATTTATCAACCCTTTGAAAAACATCATAATAAAATTGAAAGAAGATTTTTCTGGAAAAAAATGATTTTCAATAAACATGGTTGCTTCATAAAGATATTTATCCATTTCTATGTAATAAATTATTTAACAATTGTTTATTACATGGAGACATAATAAATTATAGTTGATGTTTAAATATTTATTTAATCAGGAAAAAAATTATTAATTTAAAATATTTATTTGTGACATTATTCTATAATACACACCATTTAGATTCTCTAATAATTCCCAGACATATTAGAGAAACAACATGAATAAATTTCAAATAAAAAATATCATGTGTCATGAAGTGAATAATATTATTAATATTATTCTTTATGTTTATCCAAATAGTATCATTTAAATATTTTATCTTGATCATCATAGGTTGAATAAAAATTATCATTGTGGTTTGAGAGGACAATTCCTTTGGTTTGAGGAATAAAAATTGAATAATATATAAGTTCAACATCTTTAGTGATAATAAAAATCATTAATGATCATCCTATAATGCTCATTCATCAATGAAACCACTATAACAAAGACCATAAAAATTTTCAAGGGTATTTTTTCATCATTCTGAAATGATAGAGAGAAGGGGAAAAGTATATAATTATTTATTTATTTCAACCAATTTATAAAAATAGATGAGATTGGGTAGAAAATTTTAAGACATAATAATCTTAACATAATTTATATAATAAATGGTATGAATTAATTTTTCTCAATAACCAAAAATATACTCCCCCTTAAACTCAATGAATTTTTATTTTTCCTTAATGGTTAAGGAATAAATAATTTAGAGTGTTTTAGAATATCTTATGCCACATTATCACTATATTGTTATGTAACATACATTTCATGATAACACTTCAATTACTTATCAATGGACACAATTAATATGAATAATATTTAATTTTTATTTTAATTTTTATTTGTTCATATAAATTATCTATCCATTATTTTCAACACGTTCCATATATATTATACCAGTCCTAGATCAGTACCCCCAATTGAGACACAACCATGATGTCTTAATTATGATTTAGAACTCTATTTAAGATTTATTCCATATTTAAAAAATGTGGATGAAAATAAAACGTATTATAAATTATATATTTTTGAAATGGGTAAATTCTAAAATATAAGTGAACCAATATTGAAACCACCCCCAAAATATATTTTCAAAAAAAAATAATTCTTTTTCATAAGAATCAGGTCACTACATTTTCACCACATAAAAAGATTTTAATCTAGAAAATAATAACTCATGTAATGATATGGGAGTACTAATATCACATACATCTCTCAAACTTTAACTAGATAACCTATATATTCTCATAATACTATGAAAATAATACCCTGAAAAATGACCACCATTAAAATTTCTTCTTCATAAGATCAATGAAATCCATAGGGTATTCCAAATAGGTAGTGTCTTCATTGAAATACATTTCTCCCTAGTCGATAATGTATGATGGGAATTGATATAATGACTTAATTGTGAAAAGAGTGAATTTTTTTCTTACTTGTAGATCTACAAGGAAATTATATCACACCCATGATTTTGAATTTATATATCATTAAATATATTTAACTTTTTGATAGCTTTTGATGTGTGCAACCCTGTGTTTAAGCGAAACCCAATACACTTTTAAAATATTATTATTTAAACATGAATAGTATATAAACTTTGTTAAGATAGTGTATATGTATAGGAATAACAAAATTAAGAAAATTATATGGATTAAAATTTTATAATATAAATTAAATTGTTATATTTTTATATGAAATAAAATTAGATCCATTTAAAAGAAAAATAATTTTTTTTATGCAAAACTAATTTTTTTTAAATGTTATTTAATTAATTTTTTCACACGAATTTAAAAATTAAATGTTAAAATTTTTATAATATATAATTGATAAAAACAGTTTCATAAATCATTATATCTATATCTACATGTGGTAAAATTTTGGGATTTTTTGGAAATTTTACTTTTTATCTAGAGAGTAAAAATACTTCTTTTTATAAACGTGTCATTTATTTTAAATTAATAATGACACATTAATTTTTAATTTGATTTAAAATTAATATAATAATTACTTTTTGTATTAAATAAAATTTATGACATTTAAATCATCATTATAATCATTTTTAGTATAATTTTTTCTTTTGGTTTTAAATTCATTTTTACCTTTTTCAAGGTGTCCAATGTTTCCTTAATTTAAATAATTAGAAAAATATAATTAGGAATGATTTAAATAAGATTAATACTTTATATCTATAAATATGAATTTTTATTCATGTAATTATAATTACTTGACATTGAGTAAATATGATATCATATTTTCCCCAAAATAAATTGATTTCATGACAGACAATCTTTTCAACAAGGTCGTGTGTTTAATTTTAAGTTGAATTCTTCCAGTTATTTGATTTTATCATGAAAAAATGGGTTTTCAATTTTGAATTATCTTAATTAATATTATCTAATATTTTCAACTTAATTATTACCATAATTCATACTAAAACCCTTAAAAATAATTTAATGCGATTAATGTAAAAACTGGTTTTCCTGTGGTGATACTAAAAAGATATGGATTATAAATGACCTGAAACATGGATAATTTCTATTTTATTGTAATTTTAAAAAAATTATATGTAACACCCCAAGATTTCATAGTACGTTATTTCTTCAAAGTAATGCAATAACTGTCACTACACACTACACTAAGTTCAAGTGCATCACGATATACCAAGCTAGCCGTTCAAAAGCAGTTATGAATAGTATTAAATGAATTTTCAACTTTATATAATCCTTATAATTTATGAATCCATATTATGAGTTTCTTAAACATAATGTAAGAAAAAATTAATTTTTTTCAGATAAAAGAATTATTTTTTAAAAAATCAATTTTACCACCTATTAATGGCGAACCCTTTTTGAATCCAATATTCGAAACTTTTATATATTCAATTTGACAAAATAAACTTCTTATTTAGAATCGGCACATAAGAATTTAGTTTCAATAAATTTTTTCTGTTCTTCTGATAACATTTATATTTGGGTCAATAGTGAGAAATTCTATATTTTAACTGAAACATCATTTTTTAGTCATAAATAATTTATACTGTTGATTTATAAATTTTAATGGTTTTAATGTATAATTAGATTATATTTGTACCCTTTAATCCAATCTTGGTCATTGCAATTAATTTCACTTTGAAATTATACATAAACGAGTGTCAATCTTTTGATAGTTATTGTTTCTTAAAAATACGCTATTTGTTTTGACAACAGAAATTATTTTTAAATTAATAAATGAAACATCTATGATTTGAATATGGAAAATGGACTTACTTTTTAAATTCATAATATCAATATTATCATAAGATGAAATTTTGATATTTTTTTGAAAACATTAAATTTTTGATGAATAGTTAAAAACACTGAGTTATAATTTAAAACCGAATTTTTATTTAAATAATTATTTATTTTGTTTAAATTTATTATAGGAAAAATATATAATTAATAACTATATAGGTTAAATGTAAATCATTGGAGTTGGATTATAATAATTTAAGATATATAAATGTTTTATTGAACTTTTTACCGCCTTTTACCCACATCTTAGGAGCATTTACAAATTTACATAAAATGTAGGTTTACCGCTTCTGTGAGTTGAATTTCAAAAATCCAAGAGACACGGTTGATATATGTATGTAAAATTTGGTTCAATAAGATGAAAATATTTTTTGGTAAATAGTAATTTTTTACTTTTATTTACAACGGTTAAAATTAGATAGGAGAATTAAGGGTAAATATGATATTATTATTACCCTAAAACATGTCCATATTCTATTGGATAAGTGTAATTCGACCAAAAACAACCTTAGGAATAAAATATCATCCTTAAGGTCCACTTGGATTAGATTAGGACATTTATTATCATTTAATTCAAAAAAGAGTTAAAAGTTTTAAATTCAATGTTTATCAACTAAACCCTTTTTAATATACATTTAATAAAAATATAAATTCTACTATAAATATTTATTAGAAATATAAAATGATTTCCTAAATAATGGAATTTTATTTATATGTTTTAGAAATTAAATAACTTAATTTATCTATGAAATAATTATGATGCAGTAATTACCTAATTAATGAAATATTAAAATAATTGATATTATAAATTTCCAAAAAAAATGTAATTTGAAACTTTTTAGGAACTAAAATAATTTTCTAGGTTAATATGACATGTTCGGGTTGGTTAGATGGATTATTTTAGATGTAATAATGTTGTTATAAATTTTTGAAAAACAAAATATCAAATAGTGTCAAAATTGACATAATAGTGATTTTAGAACAAATATTATATTATTAATTTATATTCTACTCCTAAAAATATATGGCTCATACAAAGGACTTATATAATGATATTTTTGTCATTAATTAACCACTTGGGGTTCTCTTGGAATAATGTAGTTTTTTTTAACCATATAATATAAAAATACCGAGAGACTTCGTAAATGTGAAACTATTTAACTAAGAGTTAAATCTAATTGATAAAGTTAATATAGTTACCCAAACCTATCTAAAACCAATTAGTTTAGTGGTTTTGACCCATACCCACCTTAGAATTTAACTAATTCATTTTTGTGACATTTGAAACCGAAAATTATTTTATTATAAAATAATATTTCTAGCTTTTCATAAGGTTCTTCTCACCCCTCTTAATCAAGGGCACCACCCCTTCTCTCTAATTCACATCATTAGAGCCATTTAGCTCTGGAAAAATCTACCCAAATACCCTTTAAACTATCCTCCCTTCATCATGGAGTCTATCCTTTAGTAAGAAAGCCATCCTAAGGAGCCCTTTTGATCAAATCAAAAGGAAGAACCTGAAAAAGAGGTAAATATTTCGTCATATCTTTCAAGTTCTATTCTTCTTCCACTTAGTCTTTCATTGTTGTTTAGATTATAAAAAAATAAATCCACTATCATCTATATACTATGATGTCATTAAAAATATGGTATAACCATATTAATTATTCTATCCATCCTTTGAATGACATGTCACCATACGTGCGTACGTAGGGAATACCGTCTCCACGTCGTGGTGTAATTTTCTATTCAATACATTATTATTTGGATCGTTATAATAATGATTTTAAATTGATGTAAATAATAAATAAAACATGATAATGAATTTTTATATATGATATACCATCCAAATATATTTTATTTTAATATCAAAATAATGGTATTTTTGCTCGTGCGTACGTATGGATTACCGTCTCCACGAACGCGATGAGATTCATTCCCCATCGTATACATTCAAGAATAATTTTCATTTTATGATTAAAAATAATTTTTAAAGACTTTATATAATTCATGATATGAATAATATAAATCCAATCCATAAAAAATATGACTCACATAACAATGAATATAATGGAAAACAAATCTGTTAACACCCAAAACAATTATAATAATAAGATATTATTAACAAAGGAATGTTAAATGATCATTTATCATAACATATTAACCTATAAGACTCTTGTATAATTTAATAAAAATTATTTCACCATTATAAAGGAGCTTAACCTACCCTAAACCAATGAAAAATAAAAGGTATGGGTTAATTTCAGAATCTCTTTATTATTCGAGGTTGTTTTTACGTAATAATCTACTGAGACATATTTATTATCCATGTACATGTTTCATAAAATAGTTTTCAAAGGGATTATTATTAAGTTAATTTTTAGTAAATTATCATTTTAAATGTTTTAAAGATTTATTCTTCTAATCCAATCTCATTAATGTCCATTTTTTCAAAATATTTTTAAGGATTTATTTTAATGTACATGAATGTTTTAAAATGTTATTTACTTTTAGAAAGTTTCAAAGTGGTATGGGACACTTTGATTCAAAAATGTGTTAAAATGTATTCCATTCTAAATTATGCAACATTTAATTGTTTTCATTAATAAGGGATATTTCCCTCAAAGAGTTTCACAAATCATTTTAATCTATGTCAAAATCCTTTAATGGATTTTAATATTCTTTGAAGTTTATTTGTTATGATACAAATATTCCATATTGTATTGAAGGTTTTGTGATAGGTTTTATTGTGGATGTGTTATTTTTATACCATTATTTGTTTATGGATAATGTATTGACATTTAGTATGCTAGTTTTATTACGAATGTTTATATTATGTTTAAACTTGTTCATATGAGAAATGCATTGGACTTAGTAAGTGACTGTTGGAGTCCGCTATAGCTTCTCGATGCAACAGTAGGTCTCCTGAGACAAACTTGTGTCTTGGCACAAGGCTTTGACAAAATCTTATTTGTAGTCTTTGCACAAGGCCTTGACTACGTGGTTATGAAGTCTGGCATTATGCATATCATCATTATGAAAACAGATATTGATATTTCATGTGATTATTTGACTAGAATAATATCCATGTGAATAATTAAATTGAATTATTTGATTTTATCTTTTCTATATTATACTGATATTCATGTTTAAAAGGATTTTGTTTTAGTTGTATACATTTTCTTTAATTATAATGCTTATTTATGAAATCTTTCGCTATATTATAATCCTTACTGAGCATCTGAGATCACTCATTCCTATGTTTTATTTTTCCCAGGATGTGAAATGTTTATTATGACTGACCTATAGAGATAGTGTACGAGATCTCAGTGTTGTATATGGATACAATGTTGTTGTAGTTTTCTATTTTATGATGTAATGTAAACCTTGTGAATGTATCATGTACTTACAAGGCTACAAATATAATCATTCTTCTATGACTTGGTATTTTGTGATCATGCTAATGATACATAATAATGCACCGACAATAGGTAACTGGGGTTGGGGAATTACAGTTGGTATCATATGAAGTTTAGTACAAACCTCGGAAAACTATATTTAGATAAAATATGATTAGAGAACATATCCCTAAGATAGACTTTGAGGATTAGTATAGAAAAAGTTACTAGAATTTTGGTATTGGAGAGATTTTGTGAGACATCAAAGTAATACATCCATGTCTGGATACAAGTAGGTATATGAGGCTCTGAAAAATATTTACCTAGGGGGAAACCCTGAAAACACCGCTTTGAGCTAGACTCAAATGGGAACCGGTGCATGATAGTGGGCTTGATGCACTCTTGTTTACGACACTTCCGGGGGATATTCTTGTGATAATTTTCATTTTCCTAACAAATCATTATGAAGGATTTACGAGTATATACCTCCTCAATGAAAATATTTTTAGGATTCTGGATTATATCCATTAACTATTCAATTTATGTTAAGTATTTTACAAGTTTGTAATTATTCATTTAAATTCATAAACTAATGTAGTGTATGACATTGTATAAAAATGGTGCCCAGTAGAAGGAATTATAACTCTAGCAATACATTTGATACAAAGAGTAAGAAGAATCATATAATTCACGGTATTAAGAAGACACATAGAAGAGGAATAGTCTTCCATGTATTCTCAACATTTGATGAAATAGTATCATATTTTAATAAGATAAGTAATAAATTTTCTAAAAAATATGGCCTTGAAGGGAAGAAAGATAAGAAAAGGATGGAGGAGAGATAGAAGGATAAATAGAAAAGGGGAACGAAGGATTTTCCCATATGTGATAACTGTGGAAAGAATCCCCATGGTAAATTTTTGAAGGGAATGGGAGTTTGTTATAAGTGTGTAGAAATAGAACACCAAGTATATGGTTGAAAGGGTAATCAAAACGTTTTCAATGTACAATGCTTAATCTGCAAGGAGTTGGGAAACTACATGAATGAATGTAAAAATCATCAGAGTATAACCAAAATGCTTTTATTGGATAATAATCAAGTTGTGATAATACTTAAGATGAAGATGAATGATTAGACATCTTATGTTGTTATTAATGTATTATGTCATTTGAGTATTGTATTAATGATGTACATGTTATAATAATTATAGATTATATAAGGATTGTACTATAGTACTATTTCATTAAGGACATGAGATTGTTTGGAACCATGAAAAGTGACTCAATATCAGGTCAATTTTTTTGAAAATATATGGTTGAGAGAAATATAAATCATAATATTTTTTAAATACCGTGTTAGTTAATTTGGAATAATACATGGTTGATTTGGATAAATTATATTGGATATTCTTTACTACATTGAAATTGATTAATGATTTGTACATTATTTCATTGATAGAGTTTACATCATTTTTGGATAAAAGGATTGTATCAAGTATTCTATAAGGAATAAGGGAGCATGAATATAATCAAAAAGTTTTAATGGTAATTCAGAATGTTGCAATGTTTCAAAAGAATACATGATTAAGGTGTTCACATGTTATTACATAGAAAAAATGATCTTCATTGTGTTTAACTTCCTTACAAGTTTTGGATTGTGAGTTTGGAAAGAAGTATTTTGATTAATTCATGTTTTAGATTATTTTGGGATTGCCATAAAAAGGACATCCCGGAGGTCGGGTGGTAACCTATCACATCTGGAATGGCCGTGAGACATGAACCCACAACCGAAGAGTGACAAGGGTGTATCACCTACCACAAGCCCACATGATGTCCTCGATTGATTATGTAGTTTTTTAAAAGTTATGTTAGATAAATTATAAATTAATTTTCTTGGAACCCTATACAAATAGGATAAATATAATTTTTTTATGTTCTGTTATGTTTTAGAGTAAAAGATGAGTTTGTGGTAGAAATTAGTTAAATGATGGAACTATACTTTTCAAGTATATATTTGTTTTCATTCTATTATTATATAAATAAATTAATTCATAAACATTAGGTAAGGTATCTTAAAACTAAAAATGTGTTATCCTAATACCTTAGTTTTTGTTGAACCGATGATATTTTAAATCATCATAGTTTGATGGCTTTGAGGGCCTCAATTCTACAATTGTTTGTGACTGATAACCTAAATTACTCCGTATAAATATTTATGTTTTTCTCTAATTCTCTAATTTCCATCAATGTTCTCCTAATCGAGATCATAATTTATTGGTGACTTTTTCAATCCCCTTTTCATCTTATTATGATTAAATTTTATTAACCCAATTTCCGATGTGGGTTTTCCCATAATGGTATTTTGTATTTTCAACGTTTTATATTTGATAAAAAATTACAAATTAGGAGGACACAATTTATTGGAGGAGGGAATAATGTAACACCCCAATATTTCATAGAACGTTATTTCTTCAAAGTAATGCAACAACATGCACTACACATAACACTGAGTTCAAGCACATCACAACTTACCAAACATGTTGTTCAAAAGCAGTTATGAATAGTATTAACTGAATTTTGAAATTTATATAATCCTTATAATTTTAGAATCCATATTATGAGTTTTATAGATATAATGTATGAAAAAATTCATTTATTTTAGATATAATAATTATTTTTCTAAAAATTCAATTTTACCGCCATTTAATGGAAAACCCTTTTTGAATCCAATATTTGAAACTTTTATATATTAAATTTGACAAAATAAACTTCTTATTTATAATCAGGCCAGAAGAATTTAGTTTTAATAAATTTTTGGTGTTTTTATGATAACATGTATATTTGGGTGAATAGTGCAAATTACTATATTTTAACTGAAAACTACTTTTATTAATCAAAATAATTTATAGTGTTAAATTATAAATTTTAATGGGTTGTACGTATAATTAGATCACATTTTTACCCTTTAATCAAATGTTGGTCATTGGAGTTGAGTTCACTTTGAAATTATACATATACATGTGTCAATCTTTTGATAATTATTGTTTCTTAAAAGCACACTATTTATTTTGACAATGAGAATTAATTTTAAATTAATAAATTCAAATTATTTTTTTTTCAAATTTGTAAAATGAAATTAATTTTTGAATTCAGAATATCATAATTATCTTAGGGTGAAATTTTGGTATTTTTCTGAAAAATTTCAATTTTTGATGAATAGTGAAAACACTAAGTTATAGTTTAAAACCGAATTTTTATTTAAATATTTATTTAATTTAAATTAATTTTAGGTAAAAATATATACATAATACTTATATAAGTTCAATTTAATTAATTGCAGTTGGTTTATAAGAATTTTAGATATATAAAATTTTTATTTAGCTTTTTACCGTCTTTTACCCACATCCTAGGAGCATTTACAATTTTACATAAAACGTTATTTTACCAAATATGTGAGTTTAATTTCAAAAATATGAAAGACAAAGTTGACATATATAAGTAAAATGTGGTTCAATAAGAAGAAAATAATTTTTTTTAAATAATTGCTTCTTACTTTTATTTACAACGGTTAAAAGTAAATAGGGTAATTCAGGGTAAAAATTATATTATTATTAGCCTAAAACATATAATAATTATATTGGATAAGTTTAATTCGAACTAAAAAAACGTTAGGAATAAAATATGATCCTTTAGGTCCACATGAATTTGATTGAGACATTTATTATTATTTAATTCAAAGAAGAGTTAAAAGTGTTAATTCAATGTTTAATAACTAAACCATTTTTAATATCGGGTTACACCTAAGATAAATTCGACTATAAATATTAATTATAAGGATAAAATTATCTCATAAATAATGGTATTTTATTTATATTTACTAGATGTTAAATAATTTAATTTATTTATGACACAATGATGATGCAGTAATTACCTACATAATGAAATATTAAAATAATTGATATTATAAATATACAAATAAATGTAATTTGAATCTTTTTATGAATTACCCTAATTTTATAGGATAATATGACTTGATAGGGTTGGTTAGATGAATATTTTTTGAAGTAATAATTCTGTTATAAATTTAGCAAAAACAAAATACCAAATAGTGTCAAAATTGACATAAAAGTGTTTTTAAAAAACATATTATATTATTAATTGATATTCTATTCCTAAAAAACTATGGATAGGTCAAAGTAATTATATAATGATATTTGTATCATTAATGAACCATTTGGGGTTCACTTGGAAGTATATAGTATGTTTATTTTCCATATAATATAAAAATACAAAGAGACATGGTAAATGTCCAACTATTTAACTAAGAGTTAAATCTAAACAATAATGATTATATATTTACCCAAACTTATATAAAACCTATTATATGAGTGTTTTTAGACCCATCCCCACCTTAGACGTTAACTAATTCATTTTGGAGCCATTAGAAACCGAAAGTTATTTTATTATAAAATAATATTTCTAGTTTTTTCTAAGGTGCCTCCCACCCATCTTGTAAAAGGGCACTACCCCTTCTCTATAATTCACACATTCAAATCCATTTGGCTCGTCCAAACCCTACCCAAATACCATATAAATTGTCCTATATTCATCCTAGAGGCCTTCCATTAGTCCGAAAGCCGACCTTATGAGCCCTTTTTATCAAATCAAAAGTAAGAACCCGAAGAAGTGGTAAATATTTCATCACCTCTTTCAAGTTCCATTTTTCTTCTACTTCCACTTTCATTGATGTTTACATTATAAAATAACAAATAATGTATATTATATATACTATGATGTTTTTATAATCATGGGACCACCATATTCACTATTCAATCAATAGTATGAATTAAATTTCACCATACGTGCGTACGTACGACTTACCATCTCCACGTCGTGGTGTAAATATTATTCAATACATTATTATTTTGATGGGTATAATAATGATTTTTAATTGATCCAAATAAAAAATATCACCTGATAATGATTCTGTATATATGATATACCATACAATTATATATTATTTTAATATAAAAAAGAATTATATTGTCGCTCGTGCTTACGTACGGATTATCGTCTCCCCGAATGCGATGAGATTCATTCCTTATCCTATCCATTGAAGACTAATTTCCATTTAATGAGTAAAAATAAAATTTAAAGACATTATATCATTTTGGATATAAATAATATAAATCCCATCCATAAAAAATATGAATCACATAATAACGAATATAAAGTAACAGGAATCCATTAACACCCAAAACAATTATAATACTAAGATATTTTTAAGAATGAAATGTTAAATGATCATATATGATATCATATTAATGCATATGATTATTTTTTAATTTAATAACAATTATTTCACCATTATAAAATAGTTTAACCTACCCTCGACAAAGGTAAAATACAAGGTAAGGGTTAATTTCACAATCTCTTTATTAATCGTGGTTGTTTTTACGTAAGTTTCTACTGGGACATCTTTATTATCCATGTCCATGTTACATAAAATAGTTTTCAATAGGATTATTTTTAAGGTACTTTTTACTAAAACATAATTTTAAATGTTTTAATGATTTATTCTTCTAAACCATTCTCATTAATTTCCATGTTTTCAAAATGGTTTTAGTGACTTATTTAAATGGACATGAATTTTTTAAAATGGCAATTAATTTTCAAAAGTATAAAAGTGGTATGGGACACATTGATTAAAAAATGACTTAGAATATCTTCCTTTCAAAATTTTGTGACTTTTAAATGATTTCATGAAAAATAGATATTTCTCTCAAGGAGTTTTAAAAAACATTTTCAACTATGTAAAAATTCATTAATGGAATTAAAACTTGTTTGAAGTTGATTTATTATGATACAAATATTCCATATTGTATAGAAGGTTTTTTGATATGGTTGATTTTGGATGTGTTATTTTTATACCATTCATGGTTTATGGATATATTATAGACATTTCGTACGGTAGTTTTAATACAAATGTTTTTGTCATGTTTAAACATGTTCATATGAGCAATGAATTTGACTAAGTAAGTGACGGGTGGAGCCCTCTATAGCTCCTCGACGCATCAGTTGGTCTCATTTGACAAATTAGTGCCTTGGCCCAAGGCCTTGAAAAAATGTTATTTGTTGTCTTGGAATAAGTCCTTGACTATTTGGTTATGAAGTCTGGCATTATGCATTCCATCATTATAAAAGTGGATATTGATATTGCATGTGATTATTCGACTAGTAGAATATACATGTGAATAAGTAAATGGAATTATTGGATTTTATCATTGCCATGTTATATTAAAGTTCAATTTTCAAAGTCTTTTGTTTTAATTTACTACACTGCCTTAAATGTTTTTGCTTATTTATGAAATATTCCTCTATATTATTATCCTTACTGAGCATCTGACCTCACCCATTTTTATGTTTTATTTTTCCCAGGATGCGAAAAAGTATATTATGACTGAACTGTAGGGATAGTCTATGGGATCTCAGTGCTATCTATAGAAATAGTGTTGTTGTAGTTTTCGATTTTTTTTATTTAATGTAAACCTTAGTAATGTATCTAGTACCTCCAAGGCTACTAAACTAATTGGTCTTTCGAACTTGATCTTTTGTGATAATGCCAATGATAAGTAATAATGCACTTACTATAGGTAACTGGGGTCTGGTGTTACAGTATATCATTTAATTTTATAACATATTCTTTTTTTAACCACAGATAAAGAGGAAAACATTGTTTGAATTCATTCTTTTCAAAAATTCAAAGTGTGTCCTCTCTCCAACTTATAAAAGGCCACCCCTACCCTCTCCTTTACATACTTCGGAAGCCCATTTTTTTGGATGATCCATAAAAATATCAATTCCATAATTCCCTCCACTAATTTTATAATACTTATCATTTTCATGAAGCTATCCATGTAAGGATATTAGGGAAATCCAAAAAAAAATTTCTGAAATGAGTTAATGTCCTTAACCAAGCCTTTTATTTTATTTCTTCATCATCCTACATAAAATATTAAAAATCCATAATGATATAATAACCATATAATGTTATATTTACCGAGTTTTTTTCTACATCTTTAATGACCTATGGTCATCTAATGCCCCCTAAAATGAGAAATGAAATTTTTGATCAAGTGTAAGGAGGACTACCTTTTCATGACCAAACATATTTTTTTCCGTCATCGCTTCTCAAAGATGAATATAATGATTTTTTTGATTTTTATACATGATATTATTAATATAATTATACCTAATTAAATAAAATTTCACATATTCTTTCATACTTTATATTTCATATAGAATACAATAATGTGGCTACAGACAACCTCCTCATGAAGTAATATGATTCATTTTTCACAAACGATTTACATATAAGATAATAATGGATAAATATATAGAATATATCAGATATATGTATATATAGATACATATGAAATTATATTAATATATAATAAAATTTATTCCCCTTTAACTATTTAATGAATTGGTAACATCAATTGTGCATACATACAATCTGATGTCTCCATGAAATGATGTGATTCATTCTCCAGGTTAAAAATTAAATAATAATTTTAAAGATGTATCTAATGATAATTTTTTTATAAAAATAATATAATTATATATATTATAGAACTATATCCATTATTCCTGATATGTAACATTTATAACAACACATGCAAGAGAAAACAAGGCAATTAACACCCAAAATAATTGTGATAATGAATGATTGTTAATGAACAATTGATAGGATTTTATAAAAGGGGACATACCTCATATTATAAGAAATTTTTTTTATAAGTAACTAACATTTTTAAAACAACTAAATAAGATGATAATGTTCACCCAACTAATATGGAGTGATTGTTAGGGGTTTCTTAAATAAACTACATTTATTGGGATATATAAAAACAACATTGATTATATTATGAAAAAATTAAGTGTGATATGAATTTTAATTTATTAATGTTTTATTTAAACATATTTTCTTGTGAATATGAATTTGTTACGCATAATGAAACCATGTATTAACGCTATCCCCAATGAAACAAACTTTTTATGGTTCTTGTCTCAAAATTCTTATTCGAGACACATGTTAACTTATGCACACAATTTCATTTGAATAGTGTATATAATCCCGCTATATAAACTGCATAATTATTCATTCATATATTATGATATTTTAAGATAAAACTCATTCACATCATTCATTGTAAATATTGATTCAATGTTACCAAACATGTAAGGTTTTATGTTAAAATATAATTTTAATATGTATTCATATTCCTTGAGATTCTATTAAAAGAAATTTTTGGATAATTGTATAATAATAACCTTTATGTTTCTTCCTATATGTATATTCAAGTTGTTTTGAAGAAATTTTACCATTTCACTCAATTTTTTACTTAAAATGAGGGAGTATTTTTAAATATTAAACCTGACATCATTTATTACTTCAGCTGAAAATCCATTTTCAATAGATTCAATATTTCATAAAAAAATATAAAATGTTTTACTACGATTTTTAAATTTCATTTGTCGCATTAATTTTATTTTAAAAAATATTATAGTAATTGTCCATTAGTTATGTTAATAGGGTACTATTTTACTTTTCTTGACAAAATTTTAATGGAATCTTTTTTCTCTTAACATATTAAGAGTAAATAGAAATCTAATATCTGCATGACCACTAAATGTTTGAAATATTTATTTATAATTTAAAAAGAAAGGTTTACAAAAATAATTCATTAATGTTTGATAATTTTTTATATTTTAAATAATGGTTTTCAAAATGTAGTAGATATATTAATTAATAAATGTTTAATATGATCTTTCAAAATCATTTTTTGTATACAATGGAATCCTTTGATATCACTCAATGTAAAATGGTTATTTTTATCAGTAATATTTCTAATCATTTTAATTGTATTTTCATCAACTAATACAACAATTTATGTTATGTATTTCATATAAATTATTTATATATGACTCTCAATATATAAATATAATATTATCCCATGCATTTATGGGATAATACCCTCCTTAGAATCATTTCTCAAATTCAATCATTAGGAAATTTCTAATTAATGTTACGAATAAATATAATGAAACACATTTTATTTCCATGTTTAAATATTACATTATAACTTATGATTAATTTATTTCTATTTTGTAACACATAAATAATAAACATGTTATGATGGGTGTGTTAAGATGGTTCACTAATGAATTGGTTAAAAATTCACTCTAATTAGATTTTATGTATGGGATTAGGGAGTAAACATAACCCATTATGGGGATTTTTTCCCTTGTAATATTATATAGGAAGTTATCCTTTACTCTTGTTTATGTTATGTTATATATTGCTTACACATTTCCTAGGATGTGATAATCTTATGCTATAATGTTATTTAGGATATTCTTCTATGAAATTAATCATAATACTTATCGTTTATGATATCATGTCATACCTTTTACCTCATGTCATGTTTCTTTATCATATATTCATATTTACTACGATTTTTTTCTAACACCTTTCGTTATGTATTCCCATTGTTATGAAATATGTATTTTGGATCTTGATTGATATTTAGGATCTCATTATGGAAAAAAATATATAGATTCCATTTTTTATGTATTATGAACATAGTATTAGAAAAACACTAGGAATAAGTTATCCTTCTATTGTATTAATGGATATTTATGATTAAGAATATCATAATAACATGTATAAAATTAATGGATCAAAATTGAAATTTTATTAAATATGCACCGTTTAATACCGAACTCGGTATCTAAAATGGTCTAATGAATCTTGGGGGTAAATTTCAACCCCATCTTAACATCAAACAACATTATGTTGAAATAATGTAGAACACAAGGTCTCCTTACTCAATCTCCAAATGCCTCCATTTATAATATGAAAAGACATATGATGACATTGACATATCATCAGGTCCTCATAGATCAACTACACCATAATTTGTGTCAACATCACTAGAATATTCCACATAAGAGATGAATGAACTATCTCAATTAAAAAAAGTGGTGAATTTCATGGTCTCTCTTACAATGACTCAAGATTTTATATTCAAATATTATAGTGATAGTTTTTATACAAAAAAAATAACTAATGGTTGCTAATTGGAATAAATAATTTCCAAATCTATCACCCACATTTGAAATAGATCCTTGATTACCTGGATGTTTATTCTAGTATATCTATATTTTTGGGTGGTAATTGTTTACTCAAACAATAATGGGTCCCAAAATCCTCCGGCAAAATCCTCAAAAAATAGTACATGAAGTGATCATCAGGGTCAAAATAATTATTCATGGGTACTCCATGAAATTAAAAAATATTATTTTCAAAAAAAAACCATTGCCTTCCGTAAAACATTATTACAAAATGGGAATAATGTGAAATTACATGGTTAGAAAAAATCAATAATTACCTGAGTATCATCATGACCCTTTTCTAATCAAAGATGTTCAATTATTTAATAAATCAATAGTTTTTCCACTTTTAATCCAAAACATATAATGTTTTCACTAAACATGTGGGAACTAAATTCTTTTCCTTTACCTACACATAGTTGAGTATCCTTTAAATGAACTTAGTAACAGTCTTCTTTGTTCATGTCCACTAAAACTGAAACATATTATATTTATCCATTATCATCATTACTGGTTATTCCAAAAAATACACCACATAGATAGAGGTAAAATCAATTTTCCTACATATTATATGGATGAAGATCTACATTCCTTCCAAAAATACCATTGGTGAATAATTAGAAATAATATTATCTCATTTAACCCCATTGTCAATATAGTTAAATTGGGCCACCTTTACTTAGTGATTAAGTGGAGTAGAAAACACCATAAACAAGTGGTTTTAATTTATATCTTTTTTCCACATAGTCTAACCACAACAAATCATGCTAATATAAATCTCCGACATTTTTTTATAATGGGATATAGTATGTAAATAATCTATAACATTTATCTCCAAAAGAATATAATATTTCTTAAAAATCATAGTCCAAAAGACAATACATATTTTACCTCTACCAAAAATTGGGATCTCTCTATGAAATTATATACTTGAAAGTATTTTTATCTTATTTGGAAATAAATTCCATATTTATAAGATAATTTATCCACATATTAATGGAAAACACACTCTCTACAAACTCCAAGCATGGGTCACATAGGTCTCCTCATGCTTTAATAACTCTAAAGACCTATAAGGAATCACAACATGCATTTTCATCAAAAATAAATCAATCCCAGAACTATTTGAATCACAATAAACCTTATACTTCACACTTTCCCTAAAAACTACAACAATTTGGAATTATTCAATATTCACAATAAATCCTTATAATAATTATGAATTCTTTTTAAACAAGCTAATAGACACCACCTTTTGTTAATATAATTCACATGAATTGAGATATGGTATAATCCCACCAAAATAATATGGTATGATCCTATTATCTTAAGAAAACTGCACAAATGAAACTCCATATTAATTAGATACCATTTATGCACAAGCTTAATATTCATAGGATATTCTAAATCAAGGAAATATTAAACAATGTCCCAATGGGAATTAAATTCCTACTTAGATACTATAAACATATAGATGTTTCTATATAAATGAAGCACATAAATTATTTCTAATAAAATCCCTAAATTCTCAGCATGATTTTTCTTTATCTAAGAGTAAATAAGGATGTATTTAAGGAAAATATCAACGAATAAATCCATATAGATAAAGAAATTATATTCCAATGTCTTATTAACACTACTAGATTGTTTATCATTGTAAAATAAGTCACTAATATTTCATAGTTTCTATAAAGACACAAGAACATCATGATTTGGATATCCAACACTTATTCTTGATGTGGATTATTTCTCTACCTAAGATCAGTCTTCTTCAAACAACCATCCCCTTTCATATCGTTGAAGATATCCTAAATTCCTAAAACATGTTAATTTATCTTATCCAACAAATAATTTTTGTGATTATTGTGAATAAAAATTATCAATATACCATATACCATTAAATAAAACCAAACAATTCTTATCCAAGGGGACACACTAGGCCTAAAAAAATCATTTTTACATATTTTATATAAACTACAATTTAAACTCTATTAGATAGTACAATTATTTTTAATATTTTTCTAAGGATATCAGTGTAGTCCAAATATAAAAATAAATACTATAATTAGCCTTATTCTATGGGGAAAACGTTCGAACATCTATGTAGAAATCATCCCCAAACTCATAAATACTATTGATAACCACACCTCTATATAATTAATGGAACATGGTGAAAGAATCTATTTAGTTTGATTAGTAATATATAATATCTTGGACATTGGATTTTGTTGTCTAATAATAGGGTATAATTCCTCAATAAAGTGGAAAATTTATCCTTTTACATAATGATATATAACTCAACACAAATAGGAATATACTTATGGAAGTATTGAAAATAACCAATCAATACCATGTTTGATTTCATATGGTCACATCTTTTTAATGATGAGGTATAATATAATTTCTCTATTTCAAACATAAACTCACACTGAAAAATTATTTTAGAGAACAAATAATCATAGGAAGAAGGATTCTCAAGAAACATTTTCCTATCTAGAAGTTCAAAAAAATCACTATCTCATGAAAAAATATATTGACAAAAATTGATAACTAACACTTGTATTGATGACTGTAAATTAAAAGTTAAAATGGAAAAAGATTGTACATAAAACCTATTGGAAATGAATTTAAAAAGATATTATAGATTAAAACATCCATAAAGTCATACCATGTGATACTTTTGAGATTAAAATTAACTATAATGGTAAACTCATTTTATAAAGATTCATGTGATTCTACGGACTCTTTGTATCATAGTGTATGACAAGATTTTAGATTTCAGATGCATGGGATGAGAGTATATGTTCCCTAGTATATCATCCCACAAGTTTTCAATGGCCAAAAATCAATAAGATTAATTAATTCATTTCATGATAAACCAATTGAATCATTCCTACGGTAACATGAAGTAATGATCAATAACATGTGGGGAATACAGTGAAATGGTTTTTGGAACTCCAATGCATCCACTCTCTTCTTTACATAAATATATTAGATAAAATAAATGTGATACCTCTTATAGACTTCAATCAATGTGTTCATAGAGAAATCAAAAGGTATTTTCATCCTAAATAATCATTTTTATTTGAGAATATAGATATGGAACTCCTTTATTGATTTAAGTTCCTCTCTTTATGAAAAAGCTTCTACATCCTATTATAATCCCTCAAGGACATGATTCATTTTTTGAAATATACATTGTTCCACATATATATTACTACGTGATATTTTAAAGGATAGTGTTATCTACTATTAAGGAATACATGTACTTATTTTCTTAGATTACAGGTGTTGATAGTGTGAATGAATAATCGAGAATATTATGGGGTTTTTTCAATATCATTATATGATCGCCCAAAACTAATCAGTGGTATCAAATATTGGATCTTCAATGGATTATTATTTATTAACTAGTTTTATATATAATTGGAATATAATTCAAGTGTGTCTGTATCATAGAATATAATATAATATAATTACTTTTTTCTTAGTAGCAGCATGAGAATACCTTATTTCATATGTTAGGATATATAGAAATTCCATGTTATTTTGTACTATGTATTAGAATATGTTATACAATATCATTAACTAAAATTTAATACAAGAATCATCTAACACAAAAAATTGAGTTTTATTGGAAATATAGGTGATTTCCTCATATATAATATGAATTTTAAGACACATCTTATCATAAGTGATGATATCGATTATATCTCACATTATATACTTCTTCATTTTAAATAATAAAATATGATATTGGTTAAAATTTTAAAATTTTAAAATTTTATTGAATTTATAATTGTTTATAAATTATTTTGAAATGATAAGTGTTTGGAATTGTAAAATGTTATATTAAATTCATAAATTAATAATGTTAAAGTTCATATTTGTATTCCATGTTTGAGAAAATTAATAGAATTTATTTTTTAACATATTCCTTTATAATATTAATTCTCATTAATGTTTTGTGAAATATAAATATTTTTTATTCATTAATTTAATTGATATATTTATTCTTAAAAAACGTTCTAGATATTCATTAAATTATTATGTTAAAACAAATTATTTAGCTTTCATATACATTAAACTCAATATTCAAAAAAAAATTATTATCTTGAATGTAGATGTTAAATATAATTTATACATATTATAATTCATTAATTTAACACTGTAATGAGTAATGTATCCCTTGAGAGATGGACATAGGGTCTAAATCCCCACTAGCCTTGATGGATATGCCATATTCTAGAAAAAATGTTGTTGGAATTTTGTCATTCCGAGCTTACTCATATGAAGATTTTAAATCACATGTAGTAATAAATAGTTACATGAGGATTCCTTCTTCCCTATAAAAAGGATCCTTTGTATGTTTATTAATATGTTTGGATTATATTTTTGGATGATTAATATAAAATATGAGTTGTGTAAATTGATATAAATTAATATGGGTTGAACATATTAATTTCATGGTAGGAATATAGATACCTAAACAAAATTGATAGATGAATGAATATAGAAAACAATAAAACAACTGATACTAATGATTTATTATGATGAAATATGTATGAATATAATTTCCATTTTATGTCTATTATTCTATTGAGACTTATAAATGAATCCCCCATGAATACTATGTGTGAGATTCCTTCCAAAGTAGTACTTTTAAAAACCATGATAGTCCAACTATGTAGGAAAAAATATGGGTTCCCATGTATTATATCATGTAGTGTAATAATGTAATTAGAAACCATAATAGGGCTATTATCTCATTATTATAGTTTACTTTATAATAATTTTTTTATGAAGAATATAATAATATTGTCTTACATGAGGAATATAGTTCTGTTTTTCCATATGTTGGACTGGGAAAAGAATTTTACTCAAACAAATCAATTAATTATAGCGCTTATTAATGATATTGTTTCTTACCTTCATATTTAAGGGATAAGTGAAATTCTAAAGAACCCAATAACTTAGTGAAATATTAATCTTATCCCACTAAGTTGATATAATGTTTAAAGTTATTATTTTTAGTTATACCACCCTCATTAAAAGATCTTGAAGAAAATATATAAAAAATGATACTCAACCATTAATGTATCATTATTTTATGTTATAAAATTATTTATTTATATTAATATCATATATAATTTAGTGTATATGAATATAACACTTCTATATAGGTATAAAAGGTTATGAAGTGTTCTAAAAGAGAGGAATTATGAGCATCTAAATTTGAATATAGAAAATATTAATTTATCAATATCTCATCCATCGGTATTGGATTCTATGTTTATATCATAAAATGATTTTAGATATACACATTATTATAGATATGAGGTAATTGAAGAATTATAGTTTAAATATTTTAGTATGAAGAATATAAAGACATTCTACCAAAGAAATGGATACCGATGATCTAATTATACCTAGTGGATTAGTTCATGAAATGTAGACTCATTATTATAATCACTCTTTTTCCAAAAATAATATAATAGGATAAAATATATTTATTTTATGATATAAGTATCATGTAATTCCCCCATCCAAAATTAAAACATAAAGAATCTCGAATAAGTTTGAGATTGTTTAATAAGCCCTTAATTTTGGTCTAAATTTCATTGTTTGTTAATTTAAAATCATGTATAATAAATTTAAAATTTTTATTCTTATAAGAATTAATAATACGCATACTTATATTACCAATATTATTTTACTTAAAACACCTTATCATTCGTTCACTAACAATCATTCGTTGTCAACATTATTTTTTGTGTTAGTTGATTCATTTTTTATGAATGGATTGATTTGGTAGTTTGGTTACCCAAATATTAACTATGGAACAATTATATATATATAAATTTAATAATTAAATTAAAATAATATATTTAAATTAATACATTTTTATATACATCTAGAGAAGGAGTACATGAATAATTAATCACCTCACTTCATGGAGGTGGTGTTAACATGTGCTCGTGGGTGACATCTACATTTTTAAACGGGTGGATGTATAATAATGCAGATAAAATTGTATTTTATAGTTTTATAATAATTTTATAAATATTATATATATTAATTGTTTATATATTTATGACTATTCTTATAAAATTATGATGAAAAATGAATTGCACCGCTTCATGGAGGCGGTATGTCTCTTGTATGTACTAGCAATGTTTTCATTTTTCATAGGATGTAAAGGATATTAATAAGGGTTTTATGAATAGAATAATAAAATTTAATTATATTCAAAAAAACCAATGTTATTATATTATAATGATTATATATTATTTGACTATGGTATAAGAGGAAATAAAATGAAAACACTCGGTTAAGTGTTTTCTATATTATTTAGTATACTACCTTTGGAACACACCTTAATACCTTTATGTTGTTTCTTTGATGATAATAGAATATATATGTCATGCGAAGGAAGATTGGGAAGGTATTTGGCCACCTATTTGTCAATACAACTATCATAAGATGTTTGAATAAGAGTGGAGATGTGGTTTCCTTTTATAAATGATTGATAATAAACACTTGGAAGAACCTAAAATACTTTAATACTTTAATGGGAATATATTGTGATTGTTGATCAAAATTGTAATATATTATGATATTACAAGGTCAAGGTTAAAATAAAAAAAACAAATTTAGTTTAATAAAGTATTTTTTGATATCCTGAAGTATCATCCCATTATTTTTAACCCCTTAAACCAATTTTACTCTTAATCGAGATGATTATCATTTTCCATGATTAAATTTCATTTTGACAAAAAAATGAAAGTATTACCAAATATTAATAATTACTTTTCTATTTATAGAATACATTTTAAAATATTTAATTTGATGAATATTATGTAATGAGTTTTAATATAGTTGTTCAAATTGAAATGAAAATGGTTTTCTGAAAAAAAAAAACTTATTATATGTATGGAAATGATTTTATAGAAAAACAAAGTATAATGTTTATCATAATTTAATTAATTGGATTATTGAAAATAAATTGTTACTTTCTTGTACTTAAAAACTAACCAAAACAGAAAGGATAAATTCATATTCATCATTAAGAGAAAAAAAATAAAAGTAGTTTTATTTGAAAAAAACCATTACAAAGATTTATAAAATAATAAACATATATTTTAATGTTCAAATTTATATTTTTATATTAATTATATTAATTATTATATATTTATTTTTTCATGAATTTTTTTTTATAAACATGAAATGTATTATTTAAGAATTATAATTTTTCAAAAATTAAATACTTATAAAATTAGTATGTTTCACTATTGACCTTAAATGAACTAATTCAAAAGCATTAAATACAACCACCCTTAAACATTTGGCATGATAAATTCAATCATGGAATTAATTTTTTAAAATTATGTTAATAAAATTCATAAATTTATGTTTTAATAACATTTTTGTATAATGTTAAATTAATTGTTTTTTAAATTATCAAGAAAGAAAATCTTACTATAATTGAAGCTCTCATGATACATTCTTCCCTACATTAACAAAATTTCAACCATAAAATTTTCATAATTTACCTAATGAATAGATTTGGGTATTTCATCATCAAACCATTTTAGGATCCCATATCTCCACCTTTATATTATGATTTCAATGAAGTATATTAACCATCTAAGCTATATAAGTCTACAATACCTATTCTCTATTGAAAAATAATGTAAGATGGATTGTCATAGTAATATATAAAAGGATCCAATTAGGCTTCCTCAATGTTGAAAACATGCATTGGGTTTGGAATGTAGTTTATCAACCATGAGATATAAAGCACTTCATGAAATTAAGGTAGGGTAGTTCTAATTTCTAAACGACAAGGCATCTATTCCACTATTTCAATAATCTCAGAAGGACTGATGTACCAAGGACATTGTTTTCCATTTATTATAATTCTTATAACACCATTCCAATGAGATAACTTTAATAAAACATGATCTCTCACTTTTAAATTATAAATACACATTAAATTACCTATATTTTTTTTTATACTTTGATCAATCATAACATGATATTGAATAGTCATCACATTCACCATTTTATCTTCCAAATAATCTTGTCCTATAAGATTCCTTGAACCAACATTTTCCCAAAAAGTTGGAGCATATCAACTATTTCTATACAACTCATCATATGGAGCCACATGAATTGTTGAATATAAGTTATTAATATATTTAAATTCTTAAAATGGTAAATACTAATACAACATACCTTTATAGTCAAACTAGAATAACCTAAAAATATCATATAATGTTTTAATTATCTTTTTATAATTCCAATAATTTTACGGATTATAGGGATTTAAAAAATATAGCTCATTGTTGAGAGCCTTCTGAAGACTATTTATGAATTTTAATTTAAATCACAAATCATTATCATATAAAATAGAATGAGGATCACCATGAAGTATCATATAAAAATTAATACATATTTATTTGATTTGATCAAGATTTAGAACATCCCCCAAAGAAAGGAAATGTAATGTTTGGGTAAAACTGTTAATAACTACACATAAATAATAATTTTTTTGGTGTCTTATATGATCTAGTAACCGTGTCCAATGTAATATCATCCCATTTCCACATATGAATTTGGCATATTATTCAAGAATCCATTATGATGTTTAATTTCAGTCATTTCTAATGGAAAAATAAAGATCCCTAATATGTAGTATATAATATCAAATTTCATATTATCCCACCAAAATTGATCCTACAACTATTGATACATTTTGGTGATATCATGAGGTATAGAGATATTAACTATAAGAATCATCAAGTAATTATATTTTTAGCATTGTAGTAGTTGAAACATATAGAATCATTCCAAATTTTATTATACTATATTCACTGATGAATAGATTTTTTTCTTTTTTAATATTATTATCATAAAGGTGGGAATATTTTAATTTTTTCTAATAAGGATTGTATGCAAGTCATTTGGAATAGAAGATATGTTTCCCCTTATTTAATGTCTCCCATATCAAAATTTACTAAATAATATAATATGGGATCATTTAGAATTCTAAATTTACTAAAACAATACCTAGTGATAATTCCTAATCAATTCATCAAACACCTTATTTTCCTTAACAGATCGGTAGTGTATTTAGTAATCATAATCCTTGAGTATTTATAACCAAAAAAGCTTCCTCATGATGGCATATTTCTATAAGAATATGCATTTAAATATTTTATTCTCCTTATATATTTCACATCCATCACAATTAGTGTAATGCCTCAATATCACTAACATAATGATTATGATGGAAAATTATGATCATGGGATAGAAAAAATTATTCATGAGTATTTAATTAACATGATCTGTAGAAAATAACCCAATCATTCGACATAAAGAGATGTTTATGTCCTTTCTATCTTGAACCGCTATATATCACATTTGAATCCCTTACTTTTGATAAATTTTATATCAATGGATTGACTAATATCCTCATTATTTCACCAAAACGTTTTTTATATTATTATTCATATATGTACACTACCCCTTTTGGGTAATACTGGTCAACAAATTAGCTAATAATGATATTTTTTGAAAAATAAAATCAATAGTCACATGATAATACAAGGAAATAATATACCTTGGTTATATTAATTGAAATTGATTATTATATCAATACTATTATCTTTAAAGGGTAAACATGTATTCAATATTTAAAGACTATATGGACATGAAATTAAATCTTTTAAATCAAGAATTCATATTTTTTTTAAAAATCATATAATTAATTTTCTATAATATATTTAAATATGATTAAAAAATTTATCTTTTCTCATCTTATATTTTAGAGTATTAGAATATTTCATAATTAAATACCATAATGAAATCATTAATATAATCATCGAATTATAGGTTCATTTGAAAAATAAAAATAGAGGGTGTATTAGTCAATTCAAATGGAATTAATATAAATATTGAATTTTAATGCCGCATATGAAATGTTCTATTTATAAAATCATCCATCATTACTTGATGTTAATGAAACCCAAAATGTAGAAAAATATCTGATTTGAAAAATATTAATCTCCCTGATGTTGATCAAATAATTCCTCAATGTAAGGAAGATGATACATTTTCATTATAGTAATGGATTTTATTTCCCTATAATTGATTCAGAACCACAAAGAGGCATATTTCTTCTTAATAATAATATTTGGGGATCCCCATGATGAAACACCAGGGAATATAAATCCCTTATCACACATCCCCTAAAGTTATTTCCTTAGTTCCACGAATTACACTATATCAATCCAATTAGTAATATTAAAAGTAGGTTTTCCATCAAGTAGGAGATTAACAAAAAATAAAACATCATGCTCATTTGTTTATTAGTGCAGTTTTTTAGGAAACAAATAAATGTAATCCTTCAAAAATGTTACACACACTATTTTAATATTTCATTTCCCATTTATATGTTGTGTCGTATCTTCTACTCCATTAATTTTATTATGGAAAGATTTTAGAAGTGACTCTTGACATGATTCTGATTATGTAGTTTCAACTTAAACGAGAATGGATTCTATATCTCCATCAGTAATATTTATATCATTCACTCAAAAATAAATTTAAACATTTTATTTTAAAATTTTATCCTTAAAAAAAATTAAAAAAAATAAAATCATATATATAATAATTATTTTTACAAATTGGGTTTCTCTATGTGTTATAATGGGGATAGATTGGCATATCCTTTTTGTAATAATTTCTAAACCAAGCATCATTATTGATAACTCCCTTTAAAAATTTATAATGAAATATCTATTTTTCATGCAAAATATAGAGGGTAAAAAAGAGTAAAAATATCTATAATACAATTAATCATTAGCTAAAATTGAGAATATGATCATATTACCCACCAATATATAATTTATATTGTAAACTTCATTTGTAGTGGTCACATTTGATTTTCCAGGATCCCATGGCAATTTCAAAGTAAAATTCCTTTTTAACTTGCGTAATTCATTCAAATAATTCCACATATCTATGTTGTTTATGTATTGTCACACGGAAAAATTTTCTTCACATAGAAATCATGTTCATTGTGTACTTTCTCTCTATAAATAGAGAAAAACCCCAATCCCATTAAAAATGTTCCATGATGTTTCTTTCCACAATTATTAATAGTTTTAAATTTCACCCCTACCTTCTTCACTTTTTACATATTTCCTTTTCCAGAGTGGTCATCCACCCACTTATATTATTATTTTCCTTTGAAAACATAAATATTATAGAAATAATTTTAAATCATTATGTAAAGTGATATTATATCCTCTTGTAATAATAATTTATAAGACAGTAATACCCTTCTAATGAAATAAATAATACTGAAAATTTAATGATCAATCCTTAATTTCAATTACATAACTAATTCAATTAATGAGTATCTAGCCTTGTACTATTAACTACATATTCAGAAATATTTTCTTCATCCATTTCAATTAGTTTAAGGAATTTTATTTTAATATCAGTTGTTTTCTCATTAGGAATGTATTTTTCAATTAACACCTCCTTGATATTATTTAACATGATGTTATTTATTTACATTAACCACATATTGTTCTGGATCAATTTCAACCATTTACCATCATTCCCCTTAAGATGTAAAATTACATTGATAACATTATCTCTTTCATTACATCCCAATGATAGAAATATCTTCTCCAAGGACATGATCCTTTACCCACCTACTAATGGTTTAGAAGTCCCATTGTATAATGGATGTTCTTATCACATGAACAGGTCCAACATTATAGAACTTTATTGGGGTTACAAATGGTTCTCTATATGCGCAAGTTTATTGTTAAAATCATGAGTTATCTCCCCCCAAATGATGTTATAGTTTGTTCATCAACCACTCCAGATCCATCTCGAAATTAATTTTCTTTACTGAGAAGGAATTTTGTATATATTTAAATTTATTATGTACATTAAAATGGATTTCATTACTCCATATAGATTATATTTCTAAATAATGGAATATATTTAATTATCCCATAATATTATGAATTTCAAGTTACTATTTATAAATTTAAATCATATATAAGATTTAACATAAATTATAATTTAAACACAACTATTCTATCAATAATTATCTTAGTCTCTTGTGGAATATCTCAGTATAATAAAAATAATTTAAAAACTATCATAATTTCTTATAATGTTCTTGTGACCAAATAATATCCCCTAGGAGTGTCTATCGTGGTGGGTAGCCTATGCACACTAATGGTGTAGTTGAGATAATAAATTTAATCCTCATTCCTCTATTTATGAGTTATTACACCTAGAATAATTTGTGGAATAGTTGAATAAACATAATAGTATTTATACAGGGATTTATTTTCCTATAAAAACACACAATATCCACTTAAACAAAGAAATTAATATATTGTTTTATATTTGGGCTTATCCTCAGAGTATGCCACTGTGTTATGTTCAGTAGTTAATGTTTTTATGAATTGATTCCATATGGATTATATAAAACTTCCTTCAATACCAATAATAACATCAAGACTCATGTATCATAATGAATATAGTTTTTTACTACAAATTAATAAAATACAAGGGATCTCATATAGAAGGATTAAATAGTTTATTAGTTTTTATAGAATAGATACATACATGATTCAGAAAATATATTTCAAAAAATTAAATAAAACATAAATATTATAGGGATAACATTATAATTTCTTCTATTAAATCCAATGAATCATTTATAGATCCATTTTGGGAATCATGTAGAAAGTAAAATATAATAAAGGGTGATTTTATAAGACTATTAAGGGAAAGCATATGAAAGAATATATATTAGGATAAATAATTCATAAATAATATATTAGAGATAAGTAATAATAAATGATTCCATATATCTAATATTATAAAACAGAAGTAAATCCATTGATCAAATAACAATATAAATAGTCATATGGATACCAAAAACTAGATTCATAAAGATATGATTAACAATATTGTAAATCATAATATTATCTCCAACATCATATGAAATGACATCATACAAAAATAGTTGTGGTATATTCCAAATACTCAGACAAGATTGTCTTGTGATACCTAATGATGAATCAATAGTATATAATGGGCCCAACTATAGCATAATGTATCAAATAAATTCAATATATGAATGTGGTGAATAAAAACTCAATATATAATTATTATAATCATTCACACAAAAAACAAACATATGAATTGTTAATTTGTTCAACACAAAATTAATAAAACAATATGATCACAATTCATCCTAAGAAGTAAGGTATATGGTTTAATTATAGCTTAACCCCAGTAAAGAATAATATTAATCAAAGGATATTGAAATAGTTTAATATAATCTTAAAATATTTTTTGAATATTTTTTTATAAAATACAATTTTTATTTTTGAAATAAATATTTAAAATCTAAAAATATGCATAATATTGGAAATAAAATTCTTTGTGATAAACCATAGAATCTTGTAAAGGAAGCATAATGTAATTGAATAGTAATGATTATGGTAAAAATCATTCTTATTGTATTTTTTAAAATAATGATTTTGATTATACCATCAGAAAAAAGTGAATAATTTTTAAAATGAAAATAATATTCTTTTAAAACCACTACATAAAAAGTAAAAAATCGGTAAAAATAACATTAATAATTTATATGAGAATATTAAAAAAATTAAAATCATATTAATTAAAAAAATGTACATGGATTAAAAATCATCCTCACATAATTAAAAAATAAATTCATTTCCCTTAAATTATATTTTATGAAAATATGTGTACCTTTGGATAAGACAATAAAAGGAAACCCCATAATTTATAAAAATAACTAAATTAAAATAAAATATGTTGAATTTATAATATAAATGTTATATAATTTCCTAATGAAAACATAATTATAAATAATTTTGAATAATGGTGGGATTTTGAAATTAATCCTTATGTCATGTATGACTTTATTTATAAGTATTTAAAAACTCAAATAAAATAAAATAAATTTATTATAATTATATACCAATAAAATATTAAAAATTATTTTACTATAAATGGTTTACATATAACATTTATGACATATTCATTAATAGTCTTTCATTATAATTATCATTTTGCATGTTATATACTCATTTTGCTCTATGTTTTGATTCATCAATTATTGTCTCTGCATCTTAATCATTTTATTATCATCTATAACATGTTAATCATGATATGAATATAATATATATTCATTTTATAGTTATTTATTATCACTAATGAAATTCATCTGTGAAAAATGAATCATATTTCTTTATAAAGGTGGTAGTCCATATGTTGGCATAAAAGAATTTATCATTTATTATCAAGTGGAAGGGAAAAGGTTAGAATATATATTATATTTTTATTATTAGAAACATTTCTTAGATATCATATATATTCCTTAATTTCATCTAGGTGTCCATCTATGTATATTAGTGTTGAAAACTAAATTACATCGGAATAAGGAGGTGGTAGGTCTTATATATAAATTTTTTCATTTTTATAAGATGTGAAATAGATGAATAAGGTTTAAAAATAAAATAATAAAATTTTAGTATATTTTAAGAACTGATGATATTATATGCTCATGGTTATACACTATTTTTTGGAGGTAGGATAAGAAATAAAATGAAAATAATCAACTAATAATTAAATATCTTCATTGGAAAACAAAAATTTTCATGCACCTTAAGACTTCTTGGTTTTTAATTTGATGATAAAATAGAATATTGACTATAGATAGGAAGGTATGGAAGGAATTTATATATGTATTAATCTATATAGGTCGGAAAATATGTGTGAAAAAAGTGGATAATTAGTGAAATTTTATAAGTGAGGGAAATGATATGTTTGGAATTACAGAAGATATTTTAAATAATATAGTTTCATTTTGTTATGAAAGTGGAAGCTAACTTTCATATATTATAGTATAATAAGTTTTTTGTCGAAATCAAACAAACTAATTTGGTTTAATAAAGTGTTTTATGTAATAGTGTAAAAATATCTCTTTATTTTCAACTCTTTAACCAATTTTACCCTTAACCAAAGTAATCAATATTTACCATGGTCATTATTTATTATGAAAAAAATTATGTAGAAATTATTTAAATATTATTAATTATTGTAATTCCATATATTGAATCAAATTTATAGCATTCGATTTTATGAAATGGTAGAAATTAATTTTAATATAAGTTAGAAAACCAAAACAAAATATGTTTTTTCAAAAAATTTTGTTTCAAGTATAAAAATGATTTTACAAAAAAATTTATAATTATTATTAAAATGTAATTAATTTTACTACATTAAATCAAATGTGACTTATATTTATTTTAAAACCAACAAAAATTGAATCTAAATATATATATATAATTCATTAATCTAAAATACTTAAAATAATATTTATTTGAAGTAAATTTTTTTATAGATTTAAAAAATGTTAACCAAATATTTCTACATTCAAAATTATATTTTTATATTAATTATATTAGTTCTAATGTATATATTTTTTGTAGTAAAAAAGGTTTCATAAACATTAATTATATTATCATATCATTATATTGTCATAAAAGTTAAATTTTAAGTAAAATAATTATTTATCATTGTTCATCCAAAATCAAAAAATTTATGAAGATTGTTTTGATATTATAAATTAAATATTGACAGTCAATTAATAAAATTAAATATAAAAATTTATTTAATTTACATTTAAATATAATTTTTTCATAACCTTGGGCATGTTTTTCTATAGTTTCTCTAGAAGGAAATACATAATATAATTTAAGCTCGGTCAGGTAGGAATCATATAAGTTTAGGAAATGTTTTCCAAAGAGGAGTTCTTCGGTCATTATTATTGAATTTTAGTGTTATTCATGAGAAATTAAATCATTATTACTTAACCATGGTCCATATAAAATATTCATATGGAGACAATTTGATATATTGATTATGAAACATCTAATTAATTTATAAATATTGGATGTTTTGAAGAAGTCATGTTATGAATGGTTTTAGTTAAAATTAACCCAAAATTAGATAAATGAATATTTATTCGATATCCAAATGAAACTATTAGATATGTTTTATATAATACTACAGAACACAAAGTGTTTGTATCACAAATTAGTATATTTATTTATATGGAATATATATATATATATATAATAGTTAGTAGGATGAAATTTATACATTGATAAGTTTGTAATCAATAGATAGAAATTGTTCCTATTATATAATACGACCAATTTCCAAAAATATATTTGGAAGAAGGAAAAAAATTATATTACAAAAGAAACTCCAAGGCCTGGTAGGATTCATTAGAATATAGATAGGTGTGGAATTCTTATGAAAAAAATGATGATATAATTTTTTTTGGAAATTAAAAAACTTCCAATGAGGAGGAAATTGATAGTTTTGATTCTAATAAATGGGTAAAATTTACAGAATCATAAATCAAATTAATATACAATATTCACGATTGGAACTCGGTGGATGCAATTTAATGGAGAGATAGAAATTGTTCAAGAGGGGTTTGTACCAGAAACATGATATTGATGGTATACTATATATATATATATATAAATATTTCAAAGTGGTACCTAGTTATAAAAAATCATGGTATTGACTATGAAGAGGAATTTTTTTATGATGATAATGTACATTAATATATTTCTTGTCATAAAATATAATTTTAGTTAATATATATATGAAATTGATGTCAAAACCACATTCCATAATATCAATTAATTCATGTAAGTTATATGAAAAAAACTAAATTATTTCTTGTTATAAATAAAAAATCTATAGTGTAAAAGATTCAAAAATATATTTTTATTTTTAATCATGCTTCATGGAGTTGGAATATGTGAATTTTTATATGATTAAAAAAATTTACATCTATTAAATATTATATATATGTCTTTATTTTAAGAGGTCTAGTAGGCGTGTGATGTTATTTCTGTTATTTTATGGGGATTTAAAAAGTCGTATCAGAAATTATGTCCCTAATTTAAACCCTATATTTATATGGTTGAAAACAATTATTATCATTAGAAGACATGGTTAATTAAAGAATAGGCTAATCTCCAACACCCTAATGCTCATGGTAATTTTTATATATTGGCACATAGATCAAAATATATATGATCTAATTAATTAGTAGCTATAGGAAACTAGATTCAAAAACTAATTTTACATTTCTGTGAAACAAACATTACATCATTTGAAAAAAATAAAAATATTATTATTCTCTTTCTGAAAAAATTTTCATATACACTATTCATATTCATTCCTTATAAAATTAAATAAAATAAATAGTAAGCTTCGATGCATAGTAAAGAATTTCTGTACAATGTATGTAAGTATTAATAATATATAATGGAATGAATAAGTAGAAGGAGTTATTGGATAGAAAATAAAAAAGTGTGAATAAATAAATATATGAATAATATAATAATTAATTGATTACATGGTATAAAAACTGAGGGTATAAATAAATCCATGGACAACATTAAAATGATTTCACGTTAAGATATCAATATATGAGGGTATATACAAATCATTTAAAAACATACCGTTGAATATATTTCAGGATATCAATAACTGAGAGTATAAAAAAATCCATAGACAATATACTAATGAATATAATACATGATATAAATAACTAATAATATAAAAAAATTCCATTGGAATAGGTAATATATTCTAGGATATTAATACTTTAACATGTACTGAATGTATTACATATTCTGAGAAATCATAATCATTACATTAATTCCTTGTGCTAATAAATCTTATTAAAAATGTAATGATGCTCTAATTTCCATATCTTTATAGTCTCATGAGACCTACCAGTCCACTAAGTGGCTATATACTTTCATGCCCCACCCATCATTAAAAAATCCAATGTGATCCATTACAAATAGTAAAAATTCATGGATGGTTTTTAAAAGAATGATCAAAATAAATACATAGAAAAAATTATCCTTGAGGCATATGTTACATGATTTTCCCATATCAAAAAATGATTTATATGGTAAAAAATTATTTTACAAAATCAGATAATAAAAAATGATATCTCATTTTAATACCTTAATGAATAACGAGGGATTCCACAATTCTATAGGTATACACATATAACAAGTTAAGTATATGAGATTGTAATCATTGGGTGTTCAGAAGGAATATGGTTTCAATGTGTCAATGTAGATAGATATATGAATTTTTATTTGTAGGCTATTTATTAAATGATAGATAAATTATTTATATTTTTTTTAATGAGAATAAAAATTATCCATATCATGTCCGTTAAGAATGTCAAACTTAGTGTGTTGTAAGGATGATTTTCATGCATCCGGATATGATCATGTCAAATCCAAATGCACTCATTTCAAGGATATTAAAGATAGGTTGAACTGTGTTATATTAATGTCCACTTTTAGTATATATGTTTGAATTTCATTTCCTGGAAACAATGCATGTTATACTTTACAAAATTCATCCAAGGGATATTTGGTAATGTGATTGTTTGAGTACTATAACGACTTTTCAAATGTCATAATAAGAGGTAATAAATAAACTACCTTTTATAAAAAATAAAATTAAATATATTAATATGGAATAAGAATCATGGTAGTATAAGAAATGAAATTAAAAAAACAATAATAAATAGGTAATGTACATGAAAAGAAAAGAGGATTATTGAGGACCCCTTCTATAGTAGAATCCTTCTAAAAATAATAGAGGGATTTCATATAAACATTGAACCATATTGGAGAGAATATTTAGTAGGGAATTGAGAGATAAATCAAGATCATAAGATTTGATGTCGATTGTGGGGAAAGAATGTGGGTATTAAAAAATGAGTAGGGAAGTTTTTAATGTTAAAATATTGGTTATTTTATTATATAATCCAAACCACATGTGGGTGAAATCAAATTCAAAAAACATAATGAATAAATGTATTAGTGTGAGTTTTATTCTCAATTATTCCCAAACATTAAAATCACCTTCGAACAATCCCATTTAAAGAACACACAAAACATTTCTCTAATATCGAGTTTCTAGTTCTAAAAAAGTAAAATATTAATTTATAAATTAAAATTTACATTTTAAAATTTATTATTAAACTTATTAAATAAAATTTATATCTAATAAAATTTCTTATAAATTTTTTAATTGTACTTATATGATAAAGATATCATAAATTTAGTGTGATATAAAATCAAAATTGTTCACTTCTTCTCTAAAAAAACAACACAATTAGAAAATTTACAAAAAATCTTCCAAATATAATTTTCACTGCTCAGCCCAAAAATGTAACTTATTTTATACAAATTTATCATAAAATTTGAATTTTTAAACTTCTAAATAAAAACATTATTGGTCGAAAATTAAAACTTTTTATAGATTAATAACCATTCTAGACATTATAAATATTACTAAGGGATTCGTTAATATATTTTTTAATTTAAAAATTGTTTTATAAGATTATTTTGGTAAAATAACCCTTATTTAAAATATTCAATTGATATTATCTCCAAATGTTATATGATTTTATTTTTTGATTATAAAAACATGAATCATACTTTTTTTAATTAAATTAAAATGAAATAATTACAAAGATAATATGAAAATAAATGTATTAACAAAATTGACGTTTTTATCAAATAAAACTATATGTTTAAAAATAATCATGTATGTAATAAATTATATTTAAATATAAAAATGAGGCAATGTTCCCTTTTCAACCATCATTAATGGGTTTGATCCCTATGGTAGTGCCAAACATGATGGGTTGTCACTCGGCCTGTGAGCCTTTCTTTTTCGAAAACATTTTTAACAAATATGTTTCAATTTTCATCAATGAATTTTTATATAGATATACCTAGTGAAAAATCATTTTTTTAATAAAATAAATGTATCCATTTAGAATTTAGTGTTTCATTTATAAGAAAAACATTCATTGGAAATTCAGGATGTTACATTCTACCACCTGAAAGATATTATGTCCTTATAATTTCACACATTGATAAACAGTTAATAAAACAAAAAATTATCAAAATTATTATCTATTGAAATTACACATTATGGATATCCCATCTATGATAATCATATGGGGTCATAAAAGTTATACTTAACACACTAATCTTTAAAAACAAGATTTCTTCTTAAGGCTTTATAACCAAATATTTTGAATCATAATTCCCAAAAATAGTGAGAGTGTACTTTAATATAATCACTTGTCTTATTATCAGGATTATGTGGTTAGATACAATATTAATTTAATATTTTTACATGGTTGATCGATCCATTAGGTTCTATTTTTAGATAATGTTGCAAACAATATTAGTGAATAAATAACACTATGATTATAGTTTCATCGAATTAGAAATTTTTCTATAATATCCTAAGTGTTTGTTACATGGGTTTTGATTTCTAATTATGTTATTATAAATCTCGTTATAAAGGTTTCTATTAAGCTATTCTCTGATTCCAACTTTAGCATCCTTGACCCCAACACCATGACTCTAATAGTTATTTTATTACATTTAGATATTGACCATACTACAGAGGGTCCGAAAATATAGTAGCCATAGAGAATAAGATTAATAAATAAGTTTTTCATTACATTGAAACAAAAATTACATCATCAAAAAAAGTTGAAAACGTTATTATTCTCCTTAAGACCCTTTTACCGTACGTAAAACACTATTTGGTCCCCCAGGGAAAATAAAAAAAAATAAAGGGTGATCTCATGTTCTTAGTAATGGGAGTAAGTATAGTCTAATAAAATACAAGTAAAACAAAATTGAATTTGAAACCAAATAAGATATTTCATATAAAATGTTACTGAGGTCCTAAACAAAATCATGGACAAATAATAATTAATAAACTCAAGGATATAAATAATTGAGAGTATGGATAAATCCATGGATAAAAACATAATGATTATATTATATTCTATCAATAAAAAAGGGTACAAAAAGATCAATTTCCAATATAATAATTTTTATATTCTAATATATAAATAACTAAGAGTACAAGTAAGCCCATGGAAAACATACAATGTATAGATTCTAGGATATCCATAACATAGACGATACATTAATCCATGGACAATAAATCAATTAATAAATGTAAGAATTTTAATAAATAAACATTTATATAATGGATTACACAGTGATCAACATCTTAAGAATTCTATTAAGAACTTGTTCCAAGTAATATTACAAAAAGATGTATGGATACTATAATTTCATTATAATAGTTGTCTTATGAAATGTACCAGTTCACTTACGAGATATATAATTTTGGGTCCCATATATCTCATAAATATCCTATGAAATCCTTCACAAATGATATAATTTCATAGCATAATATTCAATTAATGTATAAAATAAATACATAGCACAACTTATCAGTGAGGCATATATTACATCATTTTAAAAAATAAATGGAATAAATAAATGGAATGAAATTATTTTCCAAAATCCCAGAAATATTAATATCATCTTGGGTAAATACCTTAATGAATAACAAGGGATTCTGTAATTATACAATTGAACGAACCTAACAAAGTAAATGATATCAGACTATAAACATTGGGGTTTTTCAAGGAATAATTTTTAAATGTGCCTATACATCTAGATACATTAATTTTCAATGTTATGAGACCAATGAAATTGTAGATAAATAATTTTTAATCATTTCATAAGGATAATGTAAATTATCCTAAGAATATATGCTTAGAGTGTAAAATCAGGTGGATAGTAAGTCTTGTTGTCGTGCACCAGGTGATGATCAAGTCCAAGACCAATATTCACTTTTCATAGTTATTAACCCCAAGTTATATTTTTCAATATCCACATACACTATCACTATATATGTATTGATTTCAATTATTGGAAAACCACTTAATTTTTATATTACCAAAAATATAGGTTGGTTTTAGGTCCACATGATAGTTCATGTATTATAATAAAATTTAATAAGATAATATGATATTTTATAAAATGAATCATTTAAAATATATATAATTAGATATAATACCATGGAATAAAAATCATTATATAAAAATGATGTATTTTTAAGAAATCATCATTTTAATGTACTTGAAAATGAAAGAGGTGGATTGATGACCCTTACATTAGATGGAGACTTATTATGGATAAATAGGGACTTATAACAACCTTTGAACCCCCTAGGAGAGACTCTTCAGAGGATAGTCAAAATAGAAATCATGATGATAAGCTTTTTAGGGAGAGTGTATATGGAATTGGGATATTTATACATGAGGTGGGTTGGTTAAAAGGGTTAAAAGATATGTTATTTTGTTATATTATCCAAACAATTGAGGGTGAAATCAATTACAGAAAATTATGGCTTATTTGTGAGTGAGGAAGAGGGGGTGGATGTCCCAAGCCTTTCAAAAATGAATCTCACCTTCCAACCAACTCACTTATTTTACATCAACCAAATTTTTTTTTTTCTGAACTATCCATTTTTTGATATCAAAAGTGATTTATAAATTTATAAAATTAACTTAATATTAGTTAAATCATTTATTTATTTAATTATCTTAATTTTTATTTAATAAAATGATTCATTAATTGTTTTACTCATGATAACATTATTGTGATGTCATATGTTTTA
Organism: Viscum album; assembly: GCA_963277665.1. Taxonomy (NCBI): domain Eukaryota; kingdom Viridiplantae; phylum Streptophyta; class Magnoliopsida; order Santalales; family Viscaceae; genus Viscum; species Viscum album. Next base: position 2,106,965,367 of record OY728165.1, read on the forward strand.
TGAACTCATAATTTTATAACATTCACTTTTTCAGAAAATAATCAAAATTGCACGAATAATCCCCAAAAAACATTATCCTGAGATATTTTTTATTTATTGAGTACAAAAATTTCAATTATTTTATAAAAAATTTCTAAACCTGAAAATTCAGTAAACTAAAATAAAATATTTAATGAAAATTAAAATATTTTATAGCATCATTTACCTTCGATCCATCATAAAAAGTAGTTAGAAAATCATTAAAATAGATTATAATTTAAAATTTATTTTATAAGATTATTTTTGGAAATATAATTTATTTAAATCATCTATATTTAATATGAAACATATTTTTTGAAATATATGTTAATTGTATCTCAAAATAATACAAATTAGGTTCTATTATAAAATATTCATAATGATCACTTAATTGTATCGATATAAAAAATAATAATAATTAAATATATAATTATTGACTAAGGGTCATAATTATGATCATATATATTGGTTGATAATCATAAAGGCAAACAATCATATTTCCCTATAAATTCACTATCACTCTCATTTCCCTATAAAATATATCACTTATAATGGTACGTAGAAATCCATCGATAGATTCTGTTACTTTCTATACATTTCAACTTATATTTACGTTATTTATACTTAGGTTGATCTTACTAGGGGAATTCAGACATATGGAGTATGTTTTTGTTAATTAATTTTCCTTCATAGTTTATATAAATTTATTTTTTTAGTATTACTATTCCCTATTTAAGTATTTGGTGTAATGTTCTTATTAAATGAAATATTCCTTATATGTGCCTACTGGTTTTATAGTGGGTGTTTTTATTGGATACAATCCTAAAATAAATATATTGTTTTCAATTTAAAAAAAATAATTACTATATTTTTAATATAAAAAATGTTACATAATATTTTAAATTTAATATTTTAAATTAATAAAACATATAATCATAATAAAATAAAATATATACATTTTTATATTATATTAACTATATTATAAATTTGAAATTAATAATGAATCATTATTTACATTTATCCATTAATTTTATCATGTTTCAAATAAAATTTCAAATGATAGTACCTCTAGTAGTTAAATATTTTAATTTTATAATAATGAAATAATGAACCACAATTTATTAATAATAAAATAAAAATGACTTATTTTCCAAGATTATGTGAAAATAATACTATTAAAACAAGAAATGTGTTTATCATATAAATCTATATATTTGAAAAATCATATATATAATAAATTATATGTATGTATATAATGTGGATAGAATATAGAAAAAGAGAATCTTGTTTGATTATAGGAGATGATGCACATTCCTCTCCATTAAGTCATGGGTTTGAGCCCTATGGCCATTCTAGTCACTACGGATTATAACTTGGAATATACGATTCTTTATTTCTATGAAAAATTGAACAAATTTAAATATTTATTTTCCTATAAAAATATAAAAATGAATATCATATGTGAAAAATATTGTTTTTTTAAAATAAAGTATTTCATATATAATTTATATTTATATTTATGAAAGAAACTATTTATTAAAAATCTGGGATCATGCTGAAACACCCAAAAAACTGGGTATGAAGATCACTAGATATAGATATAAGAGGTTTCATGGAAAAATTATTAAGAAATATATTAATGTTTTTTTAAATAGTTTAATCTTGGAGAACCCTAAAATTGTTATTTACTAGTGTTTAATGGAATGAATGCTATGAATATTCTTCATCCATATAATGAGTTATAAGTGATACATAAGTTATTTGTGTGTCTGCTATAGGATATATCATTTATTCCTTGATGTCTACTTGTCCCTATATTTCTTATAATCTAGTCATAAGTAGTATATAATAATAAAATCCTATTGAGATTCATTATATTTTTGTAAATGATAACTTAATATTTTAATGAATAAACAATAAAATATTATTGGTCTTTGGAAGTGAGGGTGAGCTCTGTGTAAGGGGTTACACTTATGTAGGATTATATCAGAAAAATATGACATAATATATTAATAAGGTTTCATGTTTTTTCTTGAATAATATATATATAAATTTAATCAATACAAAAAATCCAATGTATCATATAAAATAGTGGTAAATAACAACACTACATCAGATACTAAAAAGGAAGACATTTTGATCAATAAGTTCATTTAAAAACTTGTTCAGGTTGCTACTTTTGCGAGCGAAATCAAGATTTACTATGATACTATTGTAGATATTGCTCAGAATAGGGAATGACAGACTTATTTAATTACTAATCAAATCCATTTGAAATACAATCTTTAATGAGATATCATTAATAGGGTAAATGTTAATATTGATTGGTTAGCTAGAGAGGAAAACATAAAAGATACACTATTAAAACCATTATAATAGAAGAATTATGAAGTATGTATAGAATCTCTAAGTATATGATACACAAGAGATAGAATGTAATGGTAATAAATGTATTATGATTTTATTATAATATACATTTTAATATAACCATCCTTGATGTGTGCTAGAATTCCTCATACATAGAAATTCAAAAGATAGTATTGCCTCAATGTTTGACATTATGTTGTCCCTAGTCAATGATTCTCCTAAAGTATTATAGGTTATGATGATACGTTATGGTTAATATGTTCAATAGAGTTATGATATAATTACTGGAGAGTTTTTATTTGGATTTACCCACTATAATATATCTCATTGATTACTATAAAGTATTCGATAATCATTTTGGTGTAGCAATGTTTCGGATTACTTTCTCTATTTTCTTTTGAGATACCGAGTATGAAAACATTCATTCTATAATACTATTCTTTCAAAATACTTTAGTAATAACTAATTTTGGAGTGGTTGGGTATATTTTTAATCATTTCATAGATGTCAGATCAACCATGATATGATTTATCCACTAATATGATTAGAAAATGAATTTGATCCTTGACTTAATTAAACTGGGTAAAATTTTTTCCATGTATTATATTCATAGCTAATTAGAAGTGGTACATTTCATATACTTATCTATTAAAAAAATTAAATGTGATATATTTATTAGCTTGGTAAAATATTTTTATAGAATAATGAATATTTGAGACAACATAAACTATATTTACTTGTTCCATATCTTTTTGCCACATCATATCATCGAAAATGGTATTATATATTAAAAAATATGTTATATATATACATATTTTTGTGGGCATGTTCATATGAATATATAAGTATGTTTGATTGATATCACATTATACCTATTTATAGGTTGAGTATAATTGATCTTTAGGACTTTAGAAAATGACTAAATTTTTTACATTGTGTTTCTTAAAAATTGATGATATTTTTGATAAACCATATCCAAAATATTTTTGGATGGACTCATAAGGTGATTTTATTTGTGAAAAATTCCCCTATGAGATTGTATTCAGTGTGGGAGATTGTTAGATTCAGACTAAATTATGTGGTATTATATCTTATGTTTCCCATGAATCTAACACGCGATTTCATGTGATTTAACCCTTAGGCTATAATATACTCATATCCTAAAGAGATATGGAATTAAATTGTTTTCCAATATCGAATTACATAATTAATGTTCATATATGGGAAGTATGGGATACGAATGTGTGGTTACAAAAGCAACTTCTTGTATTGTTTCAACACATATAAAACAATAATATACGTATATTCACGGCATGATAAGCAATTTGAATCATCCAAATTGAAATCTAAACAAACATGCATTAACTAATGGTGGCCTCCACAAGATACTGCTAGAGTGATTAATGCGTCAAATCTATTTATCAAATAAATAAACAATATAATAGAGATACAATCCCACTTTTTGATGTCACTAGATGATTGATATCATAAAAAAATATATATTTGTATAGAATCATCATTTTTATTTTAAAAAAAAGGTGAAAGAACACCTTTTTTATATAGATTTCTCTTGTCAGAAACGAGGGTCCAAGGGTTGGTGTAATCTTTTAGGGGTCAGTGTCATTAAGTTGATCCAATGTTGATTCCCATCAATAATAATATCTTAATGATTAAAGCATGAATCAGTATTTTATCAAAACAATAAAAAATTTATTTTCATTATTTCATATGTTATAATTTAAAAAAAATTATGATTATTATTATTGGAATTTTTCTACATCCCATATCACTAAAAGATCTCCCAAAAACCATCAGAACCATGGAAGGCATTGGTAACTCATATCCCTTCATCACATTTATTAATAATCTACCCTATAATCCTACAGGCTAATTTAAATATGGTCCACCTAGGGTAAGTTGTGGGAGGAGGGGATCAAAGAATCATTAACCCCAAGTTGATCATCTACCATTTTTTCCCATTGGAAGGATACCATATACACCTATAGTAGTTCCATGTTCTATGAAAAAACATTGTTTATGAGGTCCATAAATGATATAAAAATATATATTCCCTAGAACTAATAATATTTTCTGATAATATTAATCATAAAAAAATTTATGTGATTGTATGTAGGTGATTCCAGGATATGCATCAAAATATAATTGGTCATATTTCATAATGATAATAATAGTGGTTTATGATATTTAATTTGTTTTCATTATACTACCAATAACTAATAATATTGCGCAATTGAGGCTATAAAATATTTTATATTCTAATGATAAAATTTCATTGCAGGTCATATATAGTATGCTAGAATTCATTTAGAAATGTCACAACACTCATTTGGAATCCAAACATTAATAGTTAACATTATAATCAACCTTCCAACATAGATATCATTTAAATTAGCATTACATGAGATGTAATTGAAAATATTAGAAGTATTCAAGCATTTGAGAATGAGTTATTTTATATATAAAATCAAACGATAAAATTCATGAGTTAATTCAAACCAACAAGGATAATCCTTGAGGACCAATAAAATCCAGTAGTCATATGTTGCCAGTACATTAGATGTTTCATTCATGATAAGACAAGTATCCATAAACCTAGATGGTTACATCATCTAGCTTATTTATCTTAGATGTACTATCATTTTATAATTATTGTAAGGAACCCACATGTATATTTTGTGGTCCAACTTCGATTGGGGATAAACTAAAAATATATGATTCCTATGATTACACTTTGGATATATTTATAAATCCTATGAAGATATGGATAGATAATGATGCATTAGTATGAAGATTACATGGTGTGTGGTACACATTTTAGTATTTCATTTCAAGAAAATCTGTTTTTAATTATTAAATTAATTCATGTATTTATATTTGTATATTTTAATTACTTTCACTTACTATAATAATAATTATTAGATCTTAATGAATCCCATTAGTGGTAACAAATAATCACATTTTTCTTTTTTTTTTGAAATCATACTTGTAATAAAGATTAATGATGATGTATTACATATCTTAAATCTTGTCAAACAATATGAAAATATTTTTATATTATGGATGATTATATGATATCGTAAGATGAGTTTGTTCAATACACTATGATATGGGATATCATAGGTATAGAAATTATATACATCATTGGATTTCAAATATCTAGCACAAAATTTCTAGATGATAAATCTTATAATAGTTGTGATGTATATTATAAAAACAAAATATCATAACACAAATATTATATTACATTATATCCTAAAATATTATTTATGACATCGTAGTAATAATTGGGAATAACATTCATAAAACGTAGTCGATAATTTCACCACATTCAATCAATTTTTGTGCTATTATTTTCATTTATAATGTAAAAATGATACATAATTAAAAAATATTCTATCAATCATATTACATGAAACAATTATAATAATAAATTAAAATTTTGTGAAATAATTTATTTTTTAAAAAATAAAATTATGTATTTAATAATATTATTTATGATTTGTTTTTAAATAATGTAAAAAGTTTAATCAAGTGATATTTAAAAATTTATAGATGGTTTATAAATTAACTATTTATAATGGGTTCATAATTATTCAATTAATGTTTATGAAATGTTTACTATTAAATATTATTTAATATTAAATGTTAATATTAGAAATACATTTCATAAAATTCACTTTCATGTCTTATAGATTAGAAATATTTTTTTTATTTAGTAATCTCAATGGAAATTTCATAAAGTGTTTACACATTAATAATATAAATCAAAATATATAGTTTATACTTTAAAATTATGTGTTTTTATAATCAATTAATATGAACTATTAAAAATAAATACATAATTTGAGAAATATTTTTAAAAAAATAAATATAGATCTGATTAATGGTTTAAATAATAATATTTATGTGATATTAATATACAGTTGAGATCTTACCCAATTAGTAAACTCATTTTTATCCTATATAATACTATGGTTCAAATCTATGTAGAGGATAGTTGTTTCTAAATGTTAGAGTATCGTAGAACTGTAGTAGTGTTGGTATAGTAGTAGGTGCTATAGAAGGGTACTATTTGAATGGTAATACTCATCTAGAAGGGGATTTTGGGACATATGTCAAGGACTACATGCCACTAGGCCTATGGAAAATTCATTCAGGGCATGTGAGATAGAAATATAAGAACTTCAGCCTAGAAAAAAAAGACTCATATATAGGATTTAATGAAGTGAATGTGGTCACTTTAGAGATTTATGTGTAGCATAATAATCATTTTGACTAGTCCTTGACAATGGTGATCAAATTCCTAGATCATGGTTTGGCCCAAGGTAGTCATCATTGGGTTGATATGTCATGATGAGAGAGAAACATTGAGGATGTGAGAAAAAAAGTTAAAAAGATGGGAGATGATGCTCCAACATGTCGTGCTTCCTATTGTAATTTTCATGTATATTGGGTCCTTTAGGCTTTGTATCAAGGGTTTACATAATTTCTAATGGTTACCAGTCCACACAATTATTAAAGTTGTTATAAAAAATTTGATTAAAAATTGATTTTTTGGGATAATGATATTTATATAATGTAATGGTTTTTTATATTAAAAATTTGAAAATAAAAAATTTATAATTCTTGAGAATATCATATATATATTTAAATTAAAATAAAAAATAATGAATAAAATGAAAATTTTATATTATTTAATGAATGTAAATTATAAATATTTATAATTAAGGAATTCTAAGATTTATTTGAAAAATATTATAATTTTTTTATAATTATGTTTTATTTATAAATTTATTATAAATGATTATCTCATGTTCAATTAAATGAATTATTCATTTATTTAAAATCAATTCCCCTCTTTATTATTCATTGATATAAATTTTTATATATCGTGAATAATTTTTTCATCAGTAAAATCTATTAAACTACTTATTATAAATTTTCAATCAATGTGTCAAATTCTAGGTATGATTACATAATATTTACTTGTAATCTACCTTAATAGAAGTTTATAGTAATTGTTATTTTATTAAATTTAGTGGTTCAATATATTTTATAAATATTTGCTGTTAGAGTTGTGATAAAATTGATTCTATCATGAGTAAAATATTCTCCCCAAGGGGGACTTGGGGTACTACTTCCAACTGTCCTAGAGGCTTATTCTTTATTTTAGTAAGGTGGGGGTTACATATATATGGATCTAAGAATAAAATTTTGGATAATTTAATTTTAATATATATCTATATAGTTTCATGAAGACTTCATATAATTTATTAATGATATGTTTATCGATATATTTAAAAAATCTATTCTATTTTTGGTTGAGTAACAAAAACTAAGGGTTGTGTAAAGACTTTCACATCAATTTGGTTTCCACATATTAGACTAGTGGGTGGAATAAAATTATAAACCAAATCATTAGAAAAATTTATACTCAATGTGAATGACCTATGATAAGAAGTTGATATTAATACCCCTTCTAATTACAGATTAAGATTCAGTAAAAAGAAATAATTGTTAACACGTCAATCACTCCTTAAAAGTGACCATAACCAATTGGTTCACATGGATTTTCTTGTATGATTCCAAAAAGAAAGTTAACCTAACTATTAGGTTCCATATTTGTGGAATTTTACCTTTTCTAAACATATCTAGGAAACTGAATTCCTTTGGATTTTAAAGGAATGGATTTTTATTGTATATCAATTAAGTGTATTTGAAAAAAATTGTTACCCACATAGATACCAAATAGTCATATATGATATGATTAAAAATGTTATATTGAATGATATATTTTGACATTATTTACATGTAATAATTAGTTAATATAATGATAAAATATGGATCTTGTCCTAGTAAGAAATATAATGAATTTAAAATGGGTCATCATGTTAATGTGTCCATATTTAATTATGTGGCCATTGAATGGCAATAAGACAATATACACATCTAAAAATAATATTTTATTATATATAAAATATATCATAATCATCATACATGGTAACGATACCAATATTAAAAGAAGTGCAACCTTAATGTAAGAAACACCATCGAATAATAACATAATAAGAACTAATAATTAATGATAAATTATCTGTGTTAGAGAAATTCCTTAATGAGTAATGATGTGTGGAAATTGTTTAAGAGGAGAATATAGATGATTGATTTTGGGTTTCAAAGTCATTGGATTTAAAATTTCCTAGAAAATATTTTTTTCATTGAAAAATTTATATTTTGAATAAATATAGAAAACTACTACAAATAATGTAATGTGTGCCAAAAATAATAAATTATAAGGGATTCCCCATATACAGTTTCTCTATAATTCAATAGAAGAGAGAAATTGTTTTCAAAAAGGATTATCCTATCAACGTGATCACATTCAGATGTGAGGATATCATATTACCTAATAACCTCCATCCAAATTTGTATAATAAACATGTCCAGATGAACAAAAATTCTATTGGATTTAATAAAAAAATTATGTTTTAGGGCTGTTTGATATATCCAATAGATTATTGATCTGAGAGTAAAAGTATATTTAAATAGAATAAAAGAAAATATTTTGTAACATACATAGGATAATACCTGATATCATTTCAGTTGATTCATATTTATTGGATATTATAATTCAATAGAATATAGGGAAAGATGTAAAATAAATCCATTAACATCACAAACATAAACTCCACCTCGAATAATCCCTGTAGTATAAGAAAAATCATTATTATTGTTGATCCCAATTTTCAAATCCATCTAGTGCACCCAGTTGCCTTAGCCTATAGATTAGTCATTGGTTGCTATATTTTCATTCCTTGAAAATTTACCCTATATGATTGAAGGGACAACATCCTTCATGAAAACTAAACTGTACATTGAGTTTAGATAAATAACAAACAATTGTAGAGATGAATCTACTTGATTTAATCATTGATGTCGAACTATATTATTAAATTCCCAAAGAAACCCAAAGTACTACTGCTAATAAAATAATTATTCCAAGAATAATGGACTACCCTATGAATATACATCAAATCAGTCCATGATTAGATTATTTCCAAATTAAAACTAGCATTTAGTCATGAGCTACCACAATGAGATAACTATAAATGAATCACCCAGTCACAATCAATGAAAAATTTATCCTTTGGTTTGTTATGAGAATCCCTCAACAAACGCCTTTGATAAAAATTTGAATACCTATCTTTCGAAAAGTGGTATTTAATAGCATGTCTTAGTTCTAAATCCTCAAGATTATGATGTTAATTTTTTTACGTATGTATTTATAGAAGAGCTTATATTTAATACTTATAACTTCATAACCTGTACGTATCATGTTTTGAATGTTATTTAAATTATATTTACCAAGTAAATCATATAAAAAGAGTCGGTCCACAACATCTTCAATGAAAATTATTTGACATTTTTATTTCTATTCATCATTAAGATTTATTTCAATGATGTGTGGATAGGCTTAAGACATCATGATAGTGATATCAAGAAATGGTCATCCTATTAATAATAGAGAATCATCAATATAATTATCCTTATAGAATGAAATATCATCACATCTAAATACCCAACAAGATTTATCAATAATTTTATTTGAATACCCTTCCACTTTTCATAAAATGTTAGAGTTATATGAATAGTGAGATCACTCGGTTGGAATCATTACATAATTATACCTATAAAATGAAAAACATTGAACTTATTGAAATGGATTACCAAATGATCTTCACCTATATACATTCTATTTTATCATCCATGTCTATATGGACAATGTATCGTTCCTCGACTAATTTGTATGGTCTTTTCTAGTTTTCCCAATTATGATGGATTTCATTGTGATAGTCTAAAAATAAAACATTTTAAAATATTTTATAAATTTATTATAACCTCTTAAGTGATAAATAAATAAAGGTAAAATCAAAGTAATATAAGTGTTCATTATATTAACCAATGAAATAATTCCCTTAAATGATAAAAAATAACATTTCAAGTTCAAAATTTACTATTTATTATAGTTATGATACCATCAAAATGTTAGATATAGACTATCACATTAGATAAGCGTTATCCCATGTATTATATATGGAAAATCATTCTATAGATTCTAAGCCTCACCTCAATAATATTATCTCACATTGTTAGGATTCTATTAGAAATAAATACACTTATTTTGTAATATTGAAGGATTTAACACTTTTATGGAAATAATAACTCAAGACAGACATTAAATTTGGTAAATAAATAGTACATACATTAACGAAAAAACATGTACATACAGGAATTAAATTATGTATTAAAAAAATCCATAATGATCCTTGAAATAGAGAATCAAACCCTCTAAGATTCCTTTGTCTAAATTATAACTATAATAATCCTCTAAAAGAACAAATAGACTCTATGAGAAAGGATCCCATTGACAAAATACCATAAAAAATTTGAGTAACTTGATCCATTTTCACACTAGGGACATAATAAACCATGGTGATAAGAAGAATCAGAACAAGTGATCAAATACGAACTTAGATAAACCATATTTCCTCATGGATCTGAGAACGGAACTCAACTCTATCATGTCCAAATCCTTCTACATATCAATTTTGATCATGATTTTGGAACCCAACAAACATATTTTGAAGTTAGAGATCATCTTGTCTGCAATACAAATAATTCCCTAAATTCTCCACCGCTTATTAAATTTATTTTTTTCATTTGATACCTAGGTAGGATGGTTGTTTTATTATATCATATTCAAAATAGTTTATATAAATTTGACTAAAGTGAAACACATATTAGAATGCAAAAACCAGAAAACCCCATTGGGTTGATTAAATATTGGGATGAGGACAAGGATGGTGGTTTTGTTGATTCTAGGAAGAGTTCAAACCTTGAATTTATCTTCAATAACATTAATGAATTATTTTTTATGATATTCCGATGAAAGAGTAACATGACCCAGGGATACCATCTGGACTCAGGGAATTATATAAAGTAATGATTTTTATGGACTAATGAATTTATTCTTATTCTATGATTGTTGTTATGCATGAGTTAAGATGGTCCCTAACACATCTATAAATATAATTAAACATAGAATCGTCAACCACTTCACCTAGTCCCCCTCATGAATTTTTTTTTGACCCGGGATAAAATGACTGATGAAATACACTTCAAGAGTGATGATGATATCAACATCACTATAAAATTACTTATCCTCATGATGAATGTCAATGATTCCATTTGAAATTATAATTATTATGTATTATTTATATAAATGAATTCTGTTGTTTGAGATATGGAAATGTTATGATAAAAATCTTGTGTTTAAATAAAAATTAATTATGTATTATCAAACATTGATAATAAATAAATTGGTTAAATGATATTTACGTTTAGCTGTTGTACAGTCTGTATAAGTGGATAAATTTTTAAACCATAAGAAAATATATATTTTGATAGCTCAAATATAATTCCATATGTATCCATTTGTGCTCATTAATTCATAATGATGTTAACCGGAAGGAGGAATGATTCCATATGATTGTGTAGTTTCTTATACCTAAAGTTGTTTGGATTCTCCTTGATATGAAATTGTAGGGAATATTTTTCATCATTATATTTTTTCTAGTAGGTTACCATTATTTTTGAAATAAAATACAATCCCAATTTTTTGGAATATATTTCCTAGTCTAATAATGTTTTATCATTGGAATCAATTTAAGTTTCTATGAGAGTTAATGACAATCATAGGAGACAATGTTTGTTGTAAAATATCAGGACCCATGAGGAAAATTATGTAACCCATATAAGATGAGTTAAGATATATATGAGATAAATAAAGGATATTTATAGTAAAAGATATTATTGTTGATCGTTTAGGGAATGTTTAAGGATGTAATATAGCATAAGATTATGAAAAGGATGAAATGTATAAATTTTTTATCTTTTAATATGTGTATATAGGTAAACAAGTTTCTAGAGACTTTGGGGGATATATAGATTCTACTAAGTGGATAACTACATATTGGATGGAGTAATATAATATTTTAAACCCTAATATGGATAGATAAGTGGGGAAGTTCATTACTCATACGAATTTAGTAGATTGGGGTCCAAAAGTAATTTTATACATTTTTATAGGTTAGCTTTAGAGGTAACAGATTTTATACCAAGGAAATATACCCCAATATGGTGGGTTAAAAAATGAAATTATACTATGAGGTGTGATTTATAGTTACCATAATTCTCATTTATATGTTTGAAATATAATATATTAACTATCAAAAAGCAATACTGGAGGATATATATAAGGGTAAATAATTTGTGTTCATGTTCTCTATTGTTGACTGGGAGAGAATTGTTTATGTAATGTATAAAAAAGATATCAGTAATGAGAATAATATGTTGTATATATCACAACATTATATTACATTACATGATTTCGTACCTTTACCATTTGACCTTGATAGTAATACATATTTAAAAAGATTTAATTTTTTTCAAGGTTGAGGGATACATCTAGTATCATCTATAATATGATAGTATTTACATTTTATTGGCAAAGTGGGGTGGCCCTATCATGAAGTGAATACTATTATGGTTTGTCTCATGGTATATTATAGTGTGAAGTATATTGTTTTTATTTTATTCATAGTGAAGATATTTTAGGCATTTATGTTGATGCAATATTCTTATATCAAATATTTCAAATGGTGGGAAATATTATTAATTTTTTTAATTTTTATTATATAATGGTGTAGATTTTCAATAATTGTAGTGTATTAGTTTTCAAGAAAACATAGTGTAGTTATATGTTTGAATTATACTGATGGTGTGATTTTTAGGTGACCCTTAGACAGTTCCCACCAAACCATAATTTTTTTTCAAAATAATTAAAATACAATTTTTTTATAGAAAATAGATGGATCCATGAAATTTCATTTTTTGGTATTCATGTCATATAAATCAATTTACAGGTTTTTAAAATTATAAGTGATAAATGTATAATTTATGAGTATTATAAATATATAGGTGTGTAAAATGAAGGTAATAATTGATTTAGATTATATTATGGATTCAAGTGATGAATTAAAGATTTTTCTACTTTTATGATTTGAATGTTAATGATTTTTAGAAGGATTTAATGAGATTAAATAAACCTAAAAACTTTAATATGGTGTGAAAAAATACATTAAACACTTGATTTGATGAAAAATCATGCAACAAAAAAAATCCATTGTTAAAATGTTAATAAAAAATATTGAGTCACATACACACCCAATACCTTTCAGGTTTATAGTTGTGATTCAATAGAAGACATTAACTAACAAAACCCATATCATTGCCATCAAAATTATATTATTAAATTCAAATTTCTTATTTCTTATTTTAACATAAGTCTTCCACGTATCCCTAAAACTATATATACAATTGATACCATTATATTCATTTCATATGTAATACTCTTATTCATAACATGGATAATGTAATGCATAAGAAGGTTTAACTAAAATTCTCATAAAGGGATAGAAAACAAAAATGTTTTCATAGAATAAAATAAGGAATTAATTATAATGTTGAAATATATAATAACAATAATTTCATATATCTGATAACATAATCATGTGTTATGTCTAGGGAAAACAAAATACTAAAATAATAAGAAGGAAAAATTAACATATTTCATAGTTATTTATTATTTAATGTAACACATCATAAAATACTATCAAGGTATTAGGATAGGATATCAAATGTAAATAGGTTAGGTTTACACCAAATGCTCATGTCAGTTAGTTTGGTGAAACCTACAAATTCATCAAAGAGATATATAGTTTTGGTCCCACCCATATCTAACTAAGTTAACTAAATTTATTATATTAATTCATGAATTATAAACAAAACATATTATTAATAATACATATATTTAATAAATCATTTTTATTGAAGTAACAATTACATTAATTTTTATTATTCCCCAATCAATAAATGGAAGCAAATTCATGGAAATAACAAAGAAAACAAACATCTTATTGAGTAATGGGTATACAATTATGTTAATACAGAGAATAAAATATTTAAATATAGTAAGTAATATATATTATAATCCTGATTTTATGAAATATTTTCTTAAAGTGAAAAAATAATGTCGGGATTGAAGGAGGTAAAACACGAGAGATAATAAAACTTATAATCATAAGAAGTTAATATCTATAAATTAATATTGGTATTTATATGGTAATATGTGAAACAAAAGAAAAAAGTGATTTATATATTACAGTTTGAGATTAAAATGGAATTTACATTATAAAAATAAAATTTCTAATGATTTTGTAATTGGGTTGTAAAAAAATTTATGTCTCTTTCAAAATATTTTTCAGGGGATGAAAATAAAACATAAAACCCCATAATATTAATAAAATTAGAATATTTAAATCATAATTAAATGATTTTATAAATAATAAATTTGGAGTGGAGGACAAAAATATTCTTACGGGGAATAAAAACCCTTTATTTATGAACTACTATTTTTAGAAAAAAAAAGAGAAAACTATATTCATTGAAATCCCAGAGAAACATGGAACGTATGATTTAAAATTAATAATGAACCAAAATTTGTTCCAAAATTATTTTTATACCATCAATAAATAATATGATTTCCACATTTTTTATTAAAATTCAAAAATGATCCATATAAAAAAAGTTAAACACATTTATTAATTTTTTATAAAAATCAAATTCAAGGATTGTATAATATAACTTTAATAATAATATAATTATAAATAATAATATTCTTGATAGAATTTAAGGAATATTGAAATTGAAAATAATGATTCATGGCTATAACACCAAGTTGTTTTTATGAAATATATTTTTTTTAAAAATTTATTCTTCAATAGATTGCTTTGCACGTAATTGTGAGTATAAGTGAACCACATGATGTCCCTAATATTAAAATTACTATTATAGCCAAGATTTTAGGTAAACAGGAATAATGATAACAAACTTATGAAAATGTATTGTGAATTCATTGGATATTAATTATTTCTAAAAAATATAAATAGATATTGGTATTTTTTAGTGAATTACATTTGGTAATGAAATTAATGAGATATATATGTGTTATATACTTAATTAATTATTTTTGTATATTCATCCAATGTATATTTCTTATCATAGGGCATGAATAAAACCCTACTTGATATATAACAGTATATTTTATTTATAAAATGTTAATTTTATTCCATTGAGTGGAGAACCCCTTTTAAAATAAAATTTTGAAAAATTAAATATAAGTTATGAAAAATGAATCATGTTATCTTGAATCAGGATATACAATGTTATTAGATGAATATATGATATTTTTGTGATATCTTTCATGTTTTGATAAATAGAAAAAAATTGCAAAATTTTAATTGAAAATAACTAATTTTCATTGAAATAATTTATATGGTTAACTTATATTATTTAATGGTTTTAAATTATAAATAGAAAATATTTTTACTATTTAATATAATGTCGGTCATATGAATTAATTTTATATTAAATTACTATGTAAAACCATTTCAATCTTTGGTAATAGTTTAACTTTTAAACATGGTTTCTCATTTCAATAATAGGATTTATTTTAAATTAATTACTAAAAATATTTTTTTAAAATTATGAATAATGGATAAAATATTGTGAATAAATATTTCAAAATTATGTAAATAGATTTATTTATTATTGGGAAACATATATAGTAAATTTAGTAAATTTTAATAATAGGTTAAAAGGGTATATCAAGTAATTAAGGATAAAAATAATATTATAAAATTACCCTAACAGATTCCTTAAAATAATTGGATAAATTTAATTTTCCATAAAACATACTTGTGTCAAAATTATATCCCCTGAAACCCACTTAGATGAGATTAGGACATTTAATTTGTATTTATTTAAAGAAAAGTGAAATATGTCTCTCTAAAACTTTAATAGTAAAGTTATTTTTAATATAATGTTATACAAAATATATATTTGACTATAAATACTCATCAGAAATCTAAATTTTTTTTATTTATCATGAAAATTTATTTTAAATTTTTAGGAAATAAATAATTACCTTAAAGACTTATACTTGGATGATGTAAAAAAATTAATTAATGAAAATTCAATAAAATAAATTTTATGAAAATTTTAATAACATTCCAAAGGCCCAAAACCTTGACCAATCTTTATTTTTCGAGTATATCTCAACAATAATCATTCATGGGTAAAATTATTGGCCATTTGGAGGCATTTAGATGATATTATGATGCTTATATTATTTCACTTAATTTTAAGATAAATTTTTCAATTTCATGTTTTAAAAAAGTATAAAATTTTTAATGTTGGGGTTTTTAGAAGATAAATCTAACTAAAATTATTCTAAAGATATAAAATGGATTCATATTCGTCATATTATTTTATTTTGAATTTTTATTCAACAAATAAGTATATTAAATAATTACACAAAATTGAGGTAGTATTTATTTTATTAATGAAGAGATTAAATAAAATTTAATTATTTTTTTAATAAATATTATTTGGGATAAGTATTTTGTAATATAAATTTTATATATTACTTTAAATCCATAGGGATATAATAATATATTTTTATTTAGGTTCAAAGCATTTTTTATATTTTTAAAAGTTATAGAAATAAATATTTTCAAAATTGGCACTATTGAAATTTTGTCAAAATAAGGTTTATTTATATTATTTAAAAATCATAAAACATTTATAAAAGAAGAATAATTATGATATGTTCTAAAATGTTCTAAATTATTCATTTATTGTTTAATTGAATTCAAATAAGTAAATATTTCACCCTTTTAATATTGAAATATTTGTTAGCATAGTTAAAAATGAAATAAAATAACTAAGTGTTAATTTAAATTATAATTCTTATATTGACATAAAATCATGTCTAAAATTTATTGGTCGATGATATAATAACCCCATGTCATTGTATCTTTGAAATTGAGACATTTTGAAAGTTTTTATGTGGCGTTTGATTTTATTATAAATTAATATTTTGGAGGATTCCAAATGTGTCTCTCACCAAAATTATAAATGGGCACTTCCTCCATCAAATATTAACTTAATTTTTTGCCTTCATGCACAACCATAACATGAAAATTTCCCTTCTCAGCTTCTATATCAACATTCTATTGGTTCTGGTCTTATTCAAAAACTAACTCTAGTGATATTAGAGGAAGTTTGGAGGAGGCACGTCGAAGAAGAGTTAGTATCATTTACCGAATCATTCTGACTTCTTTATTCTTATACTTCCACCTCATGAGTTGTTTCATTATAAATTAACAACTCAAGTAGTAATTATATAACGAGAGGTTATTATTATTATGAAACAACTATATTATTTCTTCTACCCATCCTTTAAAAAATGAAATCACGTTCCGTGTGTACATACGTCTTACCGTATCTCCTTCATGGTGTAATCTGTTTTTCACCACCACCATACATGGATGGGTATAATGATTTAATATATATATATATATATGATTAACATACTTTTTTTGATTATGAGATACTATACACCATCCACTTCAATACCCACTACTGAAAATATAGGATTTCCCAACGGTTCTGCAAACCGTAGGGAAGTAAGCCATTGGAAAATATATTTTCCAACGATTTATAATGAACCATTGGGATAGGGTGTAGAAAAATTACCATATCCCAATGGTTCTAGAAAACTTTTGGGAAAACATTATCCCAACGATTGTAAACTGTTGGGATAAAGTGCTAAAAATTACCATGTTTTTCCCAACGGTTTTCAAAACCGTTGTAAAAAACCCAACATCTCCTCTTTCCCAACGGTTTAGAACAGTTGGTAAAAGTTTTTTACAAACGGTTTTATGAACCTTTGTTAAAACAAAACCTATAAATTCTATGCCAATGGTTTCGAACCGTTGGCATAGCCTCTTCTGGGAAAATTGCACAGTAGCTCTACAATTTTCCCAGCAGCTCCCCAATTTGTATCCATCTCTCCAATTTTCCCACCAGGTCACATTTTGTTGGTTCCCTCTCATTTTCAATCTAATTATTATACCTACAATAAACTAACACATACATATACAATTATTGTAACTGTAATAACCAACTAACACTTACATATAGAGAAACAATTCATAAACATTTAACATATAATGGTGGAACTATACAAATCCATAATTAAATTATAATTCATAACATAATTATAAACATACATAATTCATTTAGAATTCAATTTAAAATTTAGATGACAATTATATGTGGAATCTGATAGTCAATTCATAATTTGATCGGTTTTTTGTAAACCATATATTTTTACCTGAAATAATGTCAATTTTAAACATAATACATAAACCTGGAGTGCTACTAGCCACAACGCACCTCGGATTGAGGCGGGGTTGACTCGTATATGTCACATATGACCCTTGGATCGTTGTCATAATGTATCGACACAATCTGAATGCGTTTGGTCGGTTTTCCGTATGCCAGTTGATGTTTTTGAATTAAAATGACGTAATTTTGAAACAAAAGGCAGACACATTGAGTGGTGCCAGCCACACCGCGCCTCAGATTGAGGCGGCGTTGACTCGTACACGTCAAATATGACCCATGGATAATTCTCCTAAAGTTTCAATGGAAACTGAATGCGTTTGGTCAGTTTTACATATGTTCTTAAATTGTTGTCCATTTTAAGCAAAGGAGACCCACTTAGAGTGATTCCAGCCACACCATGCCTCATATTAAGGAGGGGTTGACTCTTACACGTCACATATTACCCATGGATCGTTTTGATAAAGTATCGACACAATCTGAATGCGTTTGGTCAGTTTTCCATTGCCAGTTGATTTTTTCACTTCAAATTATGTACTTTTGAAACAAAAGACAGACACTTTGAGTGGTGGCGGCCACACCGTGCCTCGGATTGAGGCAGGGTTGACTCGTAAAAGTCAAATATGACCCATGGATCGTTTTGTTAATGTATCGACACAATCCAAATGTGTTTGGTCAGTTTTCCATATGCCAGTTGATGTTTTTCAATTAAAATGATGTACTTTTGAAACAAAAGGCAGACACATTGAGTGGTGCCGGCCACACCGCACCTCAGATTGAGGCGGAGTTGACTCGTACACGTTACATTTGACCCATGAATCGTTCTCCTAATGTTTCAATGGAAACGGAATGCTTTTGGTCGGTTTTCCGTATGTACTTAAATTGTTGTCCATTTTAAGAAAAATAGAGCCACTTAGAGTAATTCATGCCACACCGTGCCTCAGATTAAGGTGGGGTTAAATCATACATGTCAAATATGTCCCATGGATTTTTGAGCTAAATTATCGACACAATCCGAATGCATTTGGTCACTTTTCTGTATTCCAGTTGATGTTTTTCATTTCATATGATGTCCTTTTGAAACAAAAGACAGACACTTTGAGTGGTGGCGGCCACACCGCGCCTCATATTGAGCTGAGGCTGACTCGTACACGTCACATATGACCAATGGATCGTTGTTCTAATTTATCGACACAATAAGAATGTGTTTGGTCGGTTTTCTGTTTTCCAGTTGATGTTTTTCAATTAAAATAACGTACTTTTGAAACAAAAGGCAGACACTTCGAGTGGTACCGGCCACACTACGCCTCCGATTGAGGCGGAGTTGACTCTTACATGTCACATATGACCCATGAATCATTATCCTAATGTTTCAATGGAATGTGAATTCGTTTGGTCGGTTTTCCATATGTACTTAAATTGTTGTCCATTTTAAGCAAAAGAGAGACACTTAGAGTGATTCCGGCCACACTGTGCCTCAGATTAAGGCGGGGTTGACTCTTACATGTCACATATGACCCATGGATCATTGTTCTAAAGTATCAACACAATCAGAATGCGTTTGGTCAGTTTTCTGTAATCCAGTTGATTTTTTTCACTTCAAATGACGTCCTTTTGAAACAAAAGACAGACACTTTGAGTGGTGGTGGCCACACCGTGCCTCGTATTGAGGCGGGGTTGACTCGTACATGTCACATATGACCCATGGATCGTTGTGCTAATGTATCGACACAATCCTAATGCTTTTGGTCAGTTTTTTGTATGCCAGTTGATGTTTTTCAATTAAAATGACGTCCTTTTGAAACAAAAGGAAGCCACATTGAGTGGTGGCGGCCACACCACACCTCGTATTGAGGCGGGGTTGACTTGTACGCATCACATAATACCCATGGATCCTTTTCATAATGTAATTACACAATCTAAATGTGTTTGGTTGGTTTTCCATCTGCCAGTTGATGTTTTTCAAATAAAATGGCGTACTTTTGAAACAAAAGGCAGACAGTTTGAGTGGTGCCGGCCACACCGTGCCTCGTATTGAGGCGGATTTGACTTGTACACGTCACATATGACCCATGGATCATTCTCCTAATGTTTAAATGGAAACCGAATGCGTTGGTCAGTTTTCCGTATGTACCTAAATTGTTGTCCATTTTACGAAAAAGATAGCCACTTAGAGTGATTCCAGCCACACCGTGCCTCAGATTAAGGAGGGTTTGACTCGTACACGTCACAAATGTCCCATGGAATTTTGTGCTAATGTATCAACACAATATGAATGCGGTTGGTTGGATTTCCTTATGCAAGTTGATGTTTTTCAATTAAAATGACATCCTTCTGAAACAAAAGGGAAACACATTGATTGGTGGCGGCCACACCGTGCCTCGGATTGAGACGGGGTCGACTTGTACCCATCACATATGACCCATGGATCATTGTTCTGATGTATCGACACAATCTGAATGCATTTGGTCAGTTTTCCATATGCCAGTTGATGTTTTTCAATTAAAATGACCTACTTTTGAAAAAAAGGCAGACACTTTGAGTGGTGACGGCCACACCGTGCCTCGGATTGAGGCAGAGTTGACTCTTACCCGTCACATATGACCCATGGATCGTTCTACTAATGTTTCACTGGAAACTGAATGAATATGGGCAGTTTTCTATATGTACTTAAATTGTTGTCCATTTTATGCAAAAGAGATCCACTTAGAGTGATTCTGACCACATCGTGCCTCAGATTAAGGCAGGGTTGAATCGTACACGTCACATATGACCCATGTATCGTTGTGCTAAATTATCGACACAATACGAATGTCTTTGGTCGGTTTTACGTATGCCAGTTGATGTTTTTCACTTCAAATGATGTCCTTTTGAATCAAAAGACAGAAACTTTGAGTGGTGGCAGCCACACCGCACCTCAGATTGAGGTGGGGTTGACTATTACACATCACATATGACCCATGGATCGTTGTTCTAATGTATCGACACAATATGAATGTGTTTGGTCAGTTTTCCATATTCCAGTTGATGTTTTTCAATTAAAATGACTTTTTTTGAAACAAAAGGCAGACACTTTGATTGGTGGTGGTCACACCGCCCCTCGAATTGAGGCGGGGTTGACTCTTACATGTCACATATGACACATGGTTCATTCTCCTAATGTTTCAATGGAAACCAAATTAGTTTGGTCAGTTTTCCCTATGTACTTAAATTGTTGTCCATTTCAAGAAAAAGAGAGCCACTTAGAGTGATTCCGACCACACCATGCCTCAGATTAAGGCGGGGTTGAATCGTACACGTCACATATGACCCATGTATTGTTGTTCTAAAGTATAGACACAATCCGAATGTGTTTGGTTGGTTTTCTGTATGGCAGTTGATGTTTTTCACTTCAAATGATGCCCTTTTGAAACAAAAGACAGACACTTCGAGTGGTGGCGGCCACACTGCGCCTCAGATTGAGGCGGTGTTGACTCTTACACATCACATATGACCCATGGATCATTGTGCTAATGTATCGATGCAATCTGAATGCGTTTGGTCAGTTTTTCGTATGCCAGATGATGTTTTTCAATTAAAATGGCGTCCTATTGAAACAAAAGGCAGACACTTTTAGTGGTGGTGGCCACACCATGCCTTAGATTGAGGTAGGGTTGACTCATACATGTCACATATGACCCATGGATCGTTTTGCTAATGTATCGACACAATCCGAATGCGTTTGGTAGGTTTTCGGTATGCCAGTTTATTTTTTCAATTAAAATGACGTCCTTTTGAAACAAAAGGCAAGCACTTTGAGTGGTTCCAGCCACACCGCACCTCGGATTTAGGAGAAGTTCACTTTTACACGTCACATATGACCCATGGATCGTTCTCCTAATGATTCAATAGAAACCGAATGTGTTTGGTTGGTTTTCCGTATGTACTTAAAATGTTGTCCATTTTAAACAAAGGAGTGCCACTTAGAGTGATTCCAGCCACACCTTGCCTCAGATTAAGGCAGGGTTGACTCGTACATGTCACATATGACCCATGGATCGTTGTACTAAAATATCGACACAATCCGATTGCATTTGGTAACTTTTCCATATGTCAGTTGGTATTTTTCACTTAAAATGATGTCCTTTTGAAAAAAGACAGACAGACACTTTGATTGGTGCCTGCCATACCGCGCCTCAGATTGAGGCAAGGTTGATTCGTACACGTCACATATTACCCATGGATCGTTCTTCTAAAGATTCAATGGAAACCAAATGCGTTTGGTCAGTTTTCCGTATGTACTTATAATGTTTTCCATTTTATGAGAATCCTCATGTGTCTATTAGTTGAATGGTATTTACATAAAATCTTGTGGATATTTATATAAAATATATTTATATCATTCATAGTATGGATTAGATTTTATTTTATAATGCTATGAAACATTTCTGGAGGAGGGTGGAGGGGCTATCTGGGTGGCTGTCCGGGGGGCTGTCCGGGAGCTATCCGGGGCTGTTCAGGGGGCTGTCCGGGGTCCAAGGAAGAGGGTGGGGGGGGGGGGGGGGCTGTCCAGGGGGCTATCTGGGGGGGGCTGTCTGGGGGGTTGTCCGGGGTCCAGGGAGGAGGGTGGAGGATGTCCGAGAAGCTGTTCAGGGGGCTATCAGGGGGCTGTTCGGGGGGGGGGGGTGGGGGTTGTCCGGGGTCCAGGGAGGAGGGTGGTGGGATATTCGGGGGCTTTCAGGGGGATGACTGTGGGGTGTTCGGGGGGTTGTCCGGGGTCTAAGGAAGAGGGTGGGGGGTTGTCCGGGGGGCTGTCAGGGGGGCTGTCTGGCGGGGCTGTCCGGTGACCAGGGAGGAGGGTGGGGGGTTGTCCAGGGTCTAGGAAGGAGGGTGTTCCCAAACACACAACCACTAAAAGACATCGACATCCATAAAAATAGATAATATATAAAAATAACTCAACTCCAATACTATACTATGAGTCTAGATAAAACCAAAAACTAGAATAGATTAAATATAATATCTCAGTAATATCGGTAAAAAATATAATGGATCAACTTATACCACATCACCATCATCACCATCATCATCATCACCCTCGTCCTCATCCCCATCATCATCCTCTCCCTCCTCGCCCTCGCCCTCCTTGTCGTCCTCGCCCTCGCCACCCGCTTCGCCCTCCTCCTATCCCTCCTCTTCCGTATCAAACTCCTCGCCATCATCATCGTCAAGCGGGACATCGTCCTGACCACCACTAGAACTTCCACCTGGTGCACCATATATAGAATGTATCGATGACATATACTCATCAAAAGCTGGGCTGGCCTCTGCTAGAAGTGTAGGACATAGAACTTTAATAAATTTCATAAACGCATTGTTTGCCCTAGAAGACTGTTTTACCGTCTCTATGGCCCTTTTCTCAACCTGTTCTGCCTGTGCCCTAACTTGCTGCAGCTCGGTGGCACTACAACTCGTACCTGAGTAGGGCCAATACCTCGTCGGTGCTATCCTAGGTCGGCAGCGTACTCTGCAAGAATGCTCTTCTCCCAACACCTGATGTAAGTGATCTGTTGGCCCAAAATTGCCTGCTTCTTGGGCATCAAGGGCCTCTAAATCAGACTATTACAAATATAAATATATCATTAAATTACAAAATATATATTAAAAAATAAATTCAACAGATTAAAACTTACAATATGCGGCTGAGTCGCTTCGTTGACGGCACTTCCATCCTTTTATGTCTACTCGAGCAAAACAGTTTCTCTCGAGGCACACATCCTTCAATATTTTTTATTTTCCTCTACAATGATATTGAAAACTAATTATATATGAAAACTTTAGAAAAATATTAAATAATTATATAAACAAAAGAAACTGTAAGTCGTAAAGATAACTTATACAAAATTTTCATACCTGCTTCCTCTCATGATCAGGCATCGTAGTGTGTCCCAGTGTGTGGAGGTATTTTTTTGCATCAATGTTTTTTTTATATTTTCCAGATGATTCCTAAATAAAATTCGCAAATGAAACAGATATTATTAATGAAAAACATGAAAGTTATTATTTAAATACCTCAAATGTTATTAATACCTTAAACTGGGTACTCGTCCAGTGAGTAATCATCTGACAATACTGCTCTATAAGACAATCATCCACCACTAGTACCGCCTCTAATTCAGTGCCAACTCTAGAAACCCAGCCAATATACAACTCATGCTTGTAGGCTATCCAAAGCTCGTATAAATACTTTATATGTTCCGGTCATGCACCCTCACCATCGGGAAAATTAAATCGAAGCTGAAATCAAAATATTAATTCATATAAATACAAAAATAAATCATGGCATTAAATAGAACAGAGTTTTTTACCCATATCTCTAAACAAGCTCTATCCTTGACCTCATGTGGAAAATTTATCCATGATAGCGGGCTGACGAGAATGATGTCATATTATTTGGCAAGCGTCGCCAAAAAACTCCGACATTGCTGCCCTGTTTTCTCAACCATTTTGTTGTATTCATTATAATCCACCATAACCTGTGTGCGGCGGTTCCACCCCAAACGCATGCATGTATGCCCCCGCACACACCTCCTATCAGTAGATGTTTTTGTCATGAAATAAAAACAAATATTTTATCAAAACATGTAATAATGAAAATAAATATTGCTATAAATATTTGTTAGGGTTCTATAAATATACATGTGTCGGTCTGATCGCTGAGCACCGCTGGATCCACAGAAACTGATGGAACACCCTGTGGTGGAACAGGAGTCAAAGACGATGGAATATAGATGCTCGGAGTGATAGAAGTATAAGGGAAAAAAGATGGGAGAACCGTCTAACCGAATGCTGACTAGGGAGTGGGAATCATCATGGGATGTGAAAATGATGGGCCAGAAGATACAAAAGGTTGAGAAAACATGGGAGGCCTAAATATCCCATGTGTCTCTAACGACACACTAGGATCAAAATGTGGGAAGGATGACATGTTAGTGGGAGGGGCATGGTCTAGTCGGGTACGCGCAGCTGCTCGTCCACCTCTGGTATGAACCCTCCTCGTACCACCAGCTTGAGTACTAGGACCAGTACTAGGCTCCTCGTCGAATAATTGTCAACTTATAGGTGGATCCTTCAAAAATGTTTACAAAAAAATTATTCACATGACATTATATATTGTTTAAATAAAAATATATATATTTGAAATAAAGTGCTCACTGTAGGCACTAATGGCGGAACGCCTATCTCCATCATTCGATGATTGTTCTCCATCATTTTTCCCTTCATCTCTCTTCAATTGGATCCATTTCCTACTTTTGAAAACAAATATGTTATTAATTAGAAAAATAAAACTAATGTGTAACCCAAAAAACTAAATATTTGATGGAATAGGGGGATTCATAGGTAATTTACCTATCAATTGTTTTAGAAGAGCTTGAATGGATTTAATAAGTCATACAAGTTGTAATGTTCAGTATGTTAGAAATATTGTTTGACTATGATTGAATACAGTTCAATTCCAAATTAGAAAATGAAATTCAAATAAAACTGCAACCAATAAACATTGAAAATTCACATAACGGTCAAGTCATCTATCAATTGTTTTAAAGGATCATGAATGGATTTAATAAATCATACAAGTTTTAATGTTCACCAAGTTAGGAAAATTGTTTGACTATATTTGAATAAAGTTCAATTCCAAATTATAAAATTCAATTCAAATAAAACTACTACCAATAGACATTGAAAATTCACATAACGGTCAAGTCAGCTATCAATTGTTTTAGAAGAGCTTTAATGGATTTAATAAATCATAAAAGTTGTAACATTCACCCTGTTAGAAATATTGTTTGACTATGTTTGAATACAGATCAATTCCAAATTAGAAAATGAAATTCAAATAAAACTGCAACCAATAAACATTGAAAATTCGAATGATGGTCATGTCAGCTAAAACATATTTGTGATCAATACTAAATCAATTTGAATATTACCAACCTTAACAACCCAACTCGAGTTAAACCAAAATAATTGAGAACATGGATGAATGATTCTATATATTTTCAAACACAACTTCAGGTTCACAATCAACATTGAAAATTGATCTATTTGATTCATCAAAATAAATAAATGGATTGGTTCTAATGGAA
The DNA here is from genome assembly GCA_963277665.1 of Viscum album. Taxonomy (NCBI): domain Eukaryota; kingdom Viridiplantae; phylum Streptophyta; class Magnoliopsida; order Santalales; family Viscaceae; genus Viscum; species Viscum album. The sequence goes on from OY728165.1 coordinate 2,106,992,270, forward strand.
CTAGGGACAGTGTCAATTCCATCATCACTATCATCAGAAATATGTCTTGTAATTACTTCAACTATGACACCAAATTCAGGTCGAAGTTGGTCTTTGACATAAAAAACGTGTTTAGCCATTGATGCCAACACATATGGTTCTTTGGTAGCAAGAGTGCGAGTCATATTAATTACTCGAAATCCACAGTCATCAATAAATGTTCCAAGTCTCATCATTGAATCAAACCAATGGCATTTCATCATTGTGAATCGTCCATGAGAGTAATAATCCAATATTATTATTTTCTCATCAACTCCATAATAACCCACATTTTCAAATCATGGTCTACTATCTGATGCACTTGCATAACAATCTGTTGTGGCAGTAACCATGACACCATCATGTTGTGTTCTTATGTTCTTTTCTAGTTCAGTGACAATAAATTTGTACCCATTGATAATAATTGATTTATAGTCACGAACCACGATATTAGAACCAAAAGCCAAAGCTCTTATTTCCTCAGAGATAGAGTCAGCAGAAAAACTCAATACCTACAATATAAATGACTATTAATCTTAATTAAATATTGATATAATTATTTTAAACATTAATTTTTTAATACCTTCAATTTTAACCAAGAAGAAAACTCTTTGCTATGCAAAGTCTCTCTCCTTCTCAAAGAAAAAGAACGATGATTCTTATTTATCATTGTTTTATATTCCCTGTACATAAAAAATATGAATAGTTTAACAGATATATATGTAAGATATACATAATAAATTTAGTTACCTGATATAGTCATCGAACAAATCATAATTGAACAAAACTGTGCGATGTGCCATCTCCTGCTCTTCATGGATTAATGCCTTCAATGTATATGATCGAGGAATTCCTCCTGTTTGAGTAAGTGATGGAAAACTGGGTTCAATTTTCTCATACTGTTCTTCTTCATTTCTCATTGGTCTATTCAATCTTGTAGTAAGATCAGAAAAATACATCAAGCAGAAATCCATACATTCTTGTGCCATGTAACCGTTCACGATAGAACCTTCGGGATGATTTCTGTTTCGGTCATAAGAATTTAATGTGAACATATTTCTTTCAGTTGGATACATCCAATGAAAATAAACAGGTCCTCTGAGAAGTATTTCAGTGGGAATATGGACAGTCAGATGCAGCATGCATGTGAAAAATGATGGAGGAAATATTTTCTCCAACTCACACAAAATTAATGGAGCATCTATCAACATTTTTTTCAAGATTGAAATGGAGAACTTATTAGCACAAAGATCTCTAAAAAATTGCATAATTGAATAACAGCCACCCTTAAATTATTGGAAAAAATATGACAGATTGCTATTGGAAGCAACTCATCCAGTAGAACATGATAATCATAAGTCTTCAAAGATTTTAGCTTCTACTCTCTTATGTTGACCCGTTTGGATATGTTGCTTGAATAGCCATCAGGAACTCTAATAGTCTCCAATACTTCCAGAAATTGTTTTTTTCTTAAGTTTCATCACATAAGAAGCACATGGATGTTTCCATTTATTTTCACTGATACGCACAAGATGCAATTTTGGTCTGATTCCCCAATCCATCATGTCACGCCGAGATCGTAAATCATGTTTTTTTCCCTTGACATTTAGAAGAACCGAAAGCAATATTTCGCATATATTATTTTGAATATGAATTACGTCTAAGCAATGACGTAACAAATTGGTTGAACAATAAGGCAAATCAAAAAAGATACTCTTCTTCCTCCAATTGTAACAGGTTTCAGTGGAAACATTCTTTCTCTTTCCAGATTTAATTTGACCCTTCCCGAACGAAAAACTGAATTCATTCAATTCATTAAGAATGTCAGTTCCAGACATACGCTGAGGTGGATCATCGGTCTCTATGGTATTATCAAATCTTCGACGATTCATTCAATATGGATTATCCTTTGGCAAGAATAATCGATGTCACATAAAATTGAAACTACAACGATGTTTCCGTCTTCTGGATCATGTATTCTTCATACAAACTGGACATGACAGTTTTCCCTTCGTGCTCCATCCAGACATCACTACATAAGCCAGAAAATCATTGATCATCCACATAAGCGCAGCACGCATCTGAAATATGTCTTTCGAACATGCATCGTATGTGTGCACATGCACAAACCAAAGAAGTTTCAACTCGTTTATTAAAGGTTTCATGTATACTTCAATATCAATGTCGGGATCAGAAGGACCAGATATGAGTATACTCATGAAAGAGAAAGGTTTTTTCATACACAACCATGGGGGAAGATTATAAATGTGTATAAAAACTAGCCATGTGTTTTGCGAAGTAAGCATCTTCCCAAATGGATTAAAACCGTTTCATGAAAGACCCAACCTCACATTACACACGTCAGCTGAAAAATTAGGATGTCGAGCATCAAATCTCTGCCATGAAAATCCATCTGCAGGATGAACCAACTCATCCTTAGTCTTCTTTCTCTCGGTATCATTCCATCTCATTTTTATTGATATGTCATCAGACATAAAAAGATTATGGAGTCTGGGGATCAATGGAAAGTACCACATTACTTTTTGTGGAATGAAAAATGGTGTTCCATCAGATTTTGACTTCCAACGGGATGTGCCACATTTTATACAATCATTTCGTTCAGCGGTTTCCTCCCAGAATAAACTGAAATCTTTCAGGTAAGCATGAATTTTGTTTCTTGAAAATCCAAGTTCCTCAACTAACTTCCATTCCATGTAGTGGTTTGGGGGAATATTTGCATCATCTGGAAGTAAATCCTTGAAGATAGTAAGAATGTAATCGATTTCTATATTAGAAATCCCATATATAGTTTTCCCGTGAAACAATTGGATTAAAAATTCCATCCTATTCATTTTATCGCAGTGTCGATATACTGGAGTCGTGGCAGCATCATTAAATTTTTTCACCCTATCAATATCATCATTTTCACTAGATGCATCAGTTGTCCTCATATTGAAGTCGTCTTGGGTCAAAATCCTCTCTTTTTCATGATGACGAATAAAAGGAAACCGGTCATCTAAAAAATTCTCCATTCCAGTCCTTTCATTTCGATCATCACCAATTTGATATTTCATTTTCTCCCCATTGTAACGCCAAACAAAGTAGTTTTCTTGAAAACCATATTTGGTTATGTGGTAGCAGACTTCTTCACGGCTCAACCAAGGTCTACCAACCCAATTGGAACATGGGTAGCGTAGGCGACCACAATCTGTAGCATTGTGAAATGAAAAATCTATAAATCTCTCCAAATAGTTTTGAAAATCGCTTGAGATCCGATCGGTTTCATATATCCAACATCTGTTCATTCTGTAAAAATAATTTATATAAGTCATTTTGTCCTAAACAATTCAATAGAATTGAACTTTAATAGAGAATATATTTAGAAATCTATTTTAAATAATAAAATCCCTTTGATCATTTTTAAAAAATATTTGGAGTATTCTCAAGGCACCCCCATTTGGAAAAGTCACATTAAATTACCAATTTCCATGCCAAACCATTGAAAACAATTAACATGAGACAATCATCGACCACAAATAACTTAACTGGAAATTAAAAAACAGAAACCAAATGTGATATATAATTTAATGATATGTTAGGGGAAATGAGATTAAATAGAGACAACAACATCATAAATTGTTCCAAAATAATAACTTTTTATTAAAACCACCCATAATAGGAATGAAAATTCCTCATAGATCTAATCCATAAAAAAACAAAATCTCCAATTAATACATTGAATTTAGGGTTTCCACCGCACTTGGACAGCCCCCCCCCCACCCCCCCCCCCCACTTAGACAGCCCTACCCCCACCCCACATGGACACCCCATCACCCCCACCCCACGTGGATTGCCCTACCAACAACCCACTTAGAAAACCCAGCCCCCCCCCCCCCCCCCACCATACGTGGACACCCGTACCCCCCAAAACCCACTTGGATAACCCAGCCACCCCCCCCCCCCTCGCACCCCACCTGGACAGCCCAACCATCACCCCACTTGTACAACCCATCCCCCCATCCTACCTAGACAGCCCCTCCCCCACCCCACCTGCACACCCTCCCCACCCCACTTGGACAACCCTGCCAGGACACCCTCCCCCACATAACCACCACACCCTCCCCCACCCCAAACATCCCTACCCCCACCCCATTTAGACAACACAGCCCCCTCCCCCACCCTACCTAGACAGCCCCCTCCCCCACCCTACCTAGACAGCCCCTCCCCCACCCCAGACATCCCAACCCCCACCCCATTTGGACAACCCAACCCACTCCCCCACCCTACCTAGACAGCCCCTCCCCCACCCTACCTAGATAGCCGCCCTCCCCCACCCTACATAGACAGCCCCTCCCCCACCCTAAATAGCCCTACCCACACCCCATTTAGACAACCCTACCCCCTCCCCCACCCTACATAGACAGCCCCTCCCCCACCCTACCTAGATAGCCCCTCCCCCACCCCAAACAGCACTACCCCCACCCCATTTGGACAACACAACCACCTCCCCCACCCTACCTTGACATCCCCCTCCCCCACCCTACCTAGACAACCCCTCCCCTGCCCCAAACAGCCCCACCCACACCCCATTTGGACAACACATCCCCCTCCCCCACCCTACCTAGACAGCCCCCTCCCCCAACCTACCTAGAAAGCCCCTCCCCCACCCCAAACAGCCCCTCCCCCACCCCATTTGGACAACCCAGCCCCCTCCCCCACCCTACCTAGACAGCCCCTCCCCCACCCCAAACAACCCTACCCCCACCCCATTTGGACAACCCAGCCCCCTCCCCCACCCTACCTAGACAGCCCCCTCCCCCACCCGACCTAGACAGCCCCCTCCCCCACCCCACCTAGATAGCCCCTCCTCCACCCCAAACAGCCCTACCCCAACCCCATTTGGTCAACCCAGCCCCCTCCCCCGCCCTACCTAGACAGCCCCCCCCCCACCCTACCTAGACAGCCCCTCCCCCACCCCAAACAGCCCTACCCCCACCCCATTTGGACAACCCAGCCCCTTCTCCACCCTACCTAGATAGGCCCTCCCCCACCCCACTTGGATAGCCCTCGACATCCTCCCCCACCCCATCTGCACACCCTCCCCCACCTCAAATTGAAACATAAATTCATCCAAATCAAAATCCAATTTTGAACTAAAATAAATTCCACCAAAAGTACCATATGACCCCACTAAACAAACCCTTTACCATGTTTGATGTTTAGAACAAAAAAAACATAAAACAAATCAAGGGTTTCGTAGACAGAAACCATAATTTAGCCTAAATCAAAACATCAAACACCAAAAAAATAGAGAAATAATGCTACAAATAAGGTAACACTTACTAATTTGAAGTGTGAAATAATATTTTTTTTGATTGAAGATGGATCTTGGGTGGAAGGAGTGTCGCGGCCGAGAAGAATTCTGGAGCTGGGTTCTATCTGCAATTTTCAATCGGGCTGGGTGGGGGTTCAGCTGTATTTGGGGGAAATCTTTCCCAATGGTTTGTAAAAACTATTGGTAATGATAATGCTTTCCCGATGGTTTCATTAAACCATTGGGAAAACTGATATTTTCCCCATCTTCCCCATTGGTTTGATGAAACCGTTGGGAAAACTAATTTTCTTCCAATCTTTCCCAACGGTTTCATCAAACCATTGGGAAAAATCACTTATACAAATGGTTCAGTAGAACCGTTGGTATACTACTATTGGGAAAACTATGACTTCCAGTACTGACCATTAAACAATTTTGGGAATGATATCGTTGTTTGTGCATACATACATCTTATCATCTCCACAGTGCGATGTGATTCGTTCTACATAATATTTATTAAAGAATAATTATATAAATTAACTGAATGAATAAATATGAAATATATAATACTAATACCATGATTTAAATGATATAAATATAACCTAAAAAGCAGATTAAGAACTTATTCGACCAAACATGCATAAGAACATAAAGCAGTTAATACCTGAATATCCAGTTACAATGAAATAAAACCAAAAAAAGATAAAAAATAGATTAGAAATGTTATCATAATAAATTATTATGATTAGAGAATAAATCAGTAACATTATTTAAATTATTATATAGTAGGTTCAGATACGTACAAATCATATCAGACTTCAGGTAAGGGATAACTTTGCAAATATCATTTTTATCCAAGATTGTTTATTACTAAGTATTTAATTTGGTATATTTATCAACCATCTCCATGTTTCCTAAATATGTATTTCCAAATATTATTTATATCCTTCTATATTTTTACCCATTGGGGTATTTTTACTAAATGGAATGAATGGAATCTTTTTCCATTTTCATTATGAGGTACGTTTTGACTTTTATGGAAATAGTATGAGAAATGTTTTTGACTTGTATGACATGAATAGATTTATATTCTTGTATAATAACATATTTTATTCAAAATTCCACAAAAAGATTAAAATTTTGTTTTCACATAAAATTATTTCTTCTAAAATCATTTGGCATTTTGAGGAAGAATTTTTTTTTTGAAATGTTATTTTACTCATGAATTAATTTCATGTGTTTTCTCAAAAAAAATTCCTATATAAGATGACATTATTTCAATATGGTCATACGTATATCCATGTTGTTACTAATATTTTATTTTGTTTATTAATGAATGTTATTTAGGAAATCAAATTGATTTATATAAATTTTGATGGAATGATGTTTTGGAAAGCCATTTTATTTTACGGGTTATGCTATGGTGAATGTTTTTATGCTATCATGGAACACATAATAATGTTTTCATTATGTGATTTGTGGGACCTATGCCTCCCTCCAATGCATTATGTAACCATTTATATCTCATGAGATAGAAATGACCATTATGGAATGTAAATCTGTTTCAGTAATACATTAATTGAATGATGAGTGAACTCTATTCAGAAATGGAATTTTTCTGCTATGATGGTCTCCAAAAAGGGACTTGACTAATATGAAATGATTCTATATGATTATGTGCATATTATATGAAATTTAGTGTCTTATTCTATGACTATTGTGATTCAATTTCACATTTATGATTTGTCCCATGACATGATATTATGATATTTTATATGCAGGATAATATTTTCAAATATTATATTCTTATGATTATGATATGATGTACATTTCCCTTGTTAACCATTACTGAGAATTTGATCACAACCTTTTATATGTTTATTTTCCCTGGGTAATGATAAAGGGTATTAATTATTATAGGTCAAAAAGGATTCTACTTATGAAGAAATAAGGGGGAGATAATGTGGATGTTTTAAGAACCAGTTGTTTATGTTTCCCAGTTTCTAAAGACACTTAACCCATATGGTCGTGGAGTGGTTTTTTATGATATCTAATAAATATTCTTCAATGTCAAAGTAAAATGTCTGTGTATGGTATGGGCCATTTTAATTGGTATCAGATCAAAGTTATAGTTAAACATTGCAATCTAGGATGAGAGAACCTTATTAAGAACCCAAAGGACATGTATAAGTATAGGCTAAAATCACATCCTGTTATTTTTTATATGTTCATGAATAACATATGATAAAACCTAATGTTTTCTAAACTGAAATGTTATTTTTGAATTATTTGGTTATGCCATTATGAGTAGTGTTTCTCCCACTATGCTTCTCTATTTTAGTCAATGGTTAGAATCCAATGGAACTATGTTAACGTTGAATGAAACATGAAATGTAATGATTCCCCCCCCCCCCCCCCCGAGAAATAAAATGTTATGGTAGTTGGAATGAAAAATCTTATAAGAATAATCATTAATCATTCTTAAGCTATAAATCATTTAAGACTTACAAATGAGAAAAGGAGGGAGCAACATTTGTTGAATCCTTCAGTAGGCATCATCCACCTTCATGAGGCGGTTACTCTGATCCATTAGTTTCTGAAAAATGGATTAATACCATAGAAAAGATATTTTAGTTCTGCAATGTTATGAACTTGTTAAAGTTATCTTATCATTAAATCATTTGAAAGGGGAATTTGTTAAATGGTGTAATATTATCATGAATATGTAGCAAAGATACTAAATTGAGTCCTTTGAATGTGATGATTTCAATAACTTATTTTTCAATATGTATATTCCTCATATTCTTTGAAAAAAATATAGAAGGGGTTACATGATCTTATGAAAAATGATGATGAATCTATTGGTACCTATGGTGAAAATTTTACAAAACTGGCAATGTATGAATCATGAATTATTATCCAACCTGAGAGTAAAATTGATTTATTCATTAGTGGATTAAAACCAAGTTTTTGATGGGCATAATCCATCAAGGACTTAAATATCTATGAACAGTTTTTTCAATGTGATGTCAAGGTTGAGATGTATATTTAACTAACCCATAATTCATATGGTTTTGATAAGAAGAGAAAAATGGAATTCAATGGAACATATAAACACCACACTGAAATGAAGATGAGATTTCCCTTATTCTCATTTTGTGGAAAGAAACATGGAGGGAATTTTCATGAAGGGACTAGTAAATGTTTTATGTGTGGAAAATAAGGTCATCATGTAGTTGAATGCCGATGAGATGGGAAAAAGATGTCTGTTGATGCGAATATTGAAAAGTATCAACATAATAAACCTTATAAACATTAATGTTACATGTGTATGTAAATGGTTCATTATTCCAATTAATGTCCAATTCCATGGGTTATTAATGATTATCGATGTCAAGAAACTCTTAAGGATAAATACAAAAAAAAACTTCATATAAAATCACTATCAGTGAGGTGGAGTGCAATAATGAAGTGATGAAAGGTACACTTATCATCCACTATAATTTAGAAAATCTTTTTTTATTCTGGATCCACCCACACGTTTATTTCTGATGATTTTTTCTAAGGTTATCGCCATATTACCTGAAGAATTAGATTTTGAGTTAGTTATGGAAACTATTAATGGAACAATGATCGCATCAAAAGTTGATAATTCTTATCCAGTTGATTTTTGTGGATAAGTGAAACATAAATATATTGAGATACATCCTATAGTGGAATTTGATGTGTTTTTGGGCATGGAATTCATTTCTCTATATGGATATCATAATATATTCCAAGGAAGGGAAGTCACATTTCATATTCCAACTCAATCAATGATAACATATCGATAGAAGGATGAATATAAATTTCTAGTAGAAATTTATTCCATCTTATGGGTCTTGATTCCTATAAATGATGTTTATTTATCTCATATAGTTTCAGAGAAACCCATGATTAAGAATACCACCATTTTATGAGTGTTTGATGATGTCTTTCTAGAGAAATTTCTAGGCCTTCCACCAAACCGTGATTTTGAATTTTCAATAGAACTCATATCAGGTGTTATGCCTATTTCAATGAAACCATATAGAATTTTTCTTATTGATTTATAAGAACTGAAGAAGAAACTCTAAGAGAATATTGATAATGGATTCATACATCGAGTGCGTCATCATGGGGTGTACCTGTTCTGTTTTTAAGAAGAAATATATATCAATGAGACTCTGTATTTATTTTCGATAACTTAACAAGATCACTATCAAGATCCAATATCCTCTTCCACAAATTGATGAATTATTTGATCAACAATGTAGAGGTCAATATTTTCCCAAGATTTTTCTTCGTTTAGTATATCATTAGTTAAGGGTAAAAATGAAGGATATACCAAAAAGGAATTTCTTATAGGGTATGGAAAATATGTATTTATAGTGATGATTTTTGGCCTTACCAATTCCCCAACTATCTGCATTGATCAATAAAATATAGTATTTAGTGACTATCTTGATTTGTTTATTGTAGTGTTTATAGAAGACATTCATATCTATTCAATGATAAAGAAAGCACATGAATATCAATTGAGAATTGTACTAAAAAACCTGTGAAAGGAGATGCTTTATGCCAAATTTACCAAGTGTGATTTTTTGCATCTGAAAGATTCAATTTTTTTCACATAACCTTAATAGAGGTGATATTTTTTGATGCAGAAAAAATATAGATTATTAAAAGATGGGTGAGACCAACAATGGTAACTGAGATCTAATTTTTTCTTGTTTTAAACAGATATTATCAACATTTTGTGAATTATTTTTCATGATTATCTAATCCACTGAACATTTGACTTGAAAAATGAGTCATGTTTGTTTGGACAGAGGATTTTGAAGATAATTTCAAGGAGAGAAAAATATGTTTATTTAGTGAACATGTTCTCACATAACCTTGTATTATAGAAATGTTTGTGATCTATAGCGATGTATCCAAGAAGTGTTCGGGATGTGTTCTCATGAAAATTGAAATGGTGATTGATTTTTCCATAAGATAGTTGAAAATCCATGATTAAAATGGCGTATCTTTAGATTTCGAGTTAGATGCGGTAATATTGGAATTAATGATATGGATGCATTATCACTATTGTGAATGGTGTTATATTTATACCAATAATAAATGATTAAAGTATATTTTCACCTCAAAGAATCTGGATATGTGCTAATGAAGATGGTGGGATGTGATTAATGGTTACAAATACTCAATACATTACCACCCTATGGATGAGAACAAGGTGGATGATTCTTTGAGTCGATAATACCATGCATTCTTATCCATGATGAAGATCACAAAAGATTAAATATTAATGGATTTGCAAAGGATGGATCCTAAAATTTTAATGGAAGGAAAGTAATATTATCTTTCCTAATGAGTTCACAACCATCTATACAAGTGATGATTAAGGAGGCATAGATGGTGGATGTAGAGATACAAAAGAAGGTGAAAATTGTTCCTGAATTTAACCAATATTGTGATGAAAAAATAAGGTTCAGGTATACGGTTTTTATTCCTCCCATTCCATAATTAAAGACGGAGTTATTGAATGAGTCTCATAACTCTTCACTCTCTCTTAAATCCTAAATCACAATGATGTACGTAGACCTTAAATAGTATTTATGAAGGGATGGCATGAAAAGAGATGTTTCTGAATATGTCTCATGGTGCGTGGATTGTCTGCAAGTTGAGGTTAAGAGGAAGAAGTCTAAGGGAATGTTACAACCATTTCCCGTATAAGAATTTTAATGGGAAAACATCACTATAGAATTTATTTTAGGACTTCCCAAAAAATATAAAGATCATAATTCTATACAAGTAATACTTGATCACATATGAATTAAGAAGACTTGATTATTATTAGAGAGCACTCCTCTCTTGATAAAACATCGAGACTATATGTAAAGGATGTGGTAAGATTTCATAGAGTACCACTTTTAATTATACCTAACTAGGATCCAGGGTTTACCTTGATGTTCTAGTGAAGTCTTCAGCATGATTTGAATATAGTGTTATATTTTATCACTGCAGATCATCCTTAGATAGAAGGTCAGTCTAATAGGACAATCGAAACTCTTGAAGACATGTTGAGTTCTTTATCATTGGATTTAAAAGGTTGTTAGGATGAACACCTACCTTTGGGGGAATTTTCATACAATAATATATTTCACTATAGTATCCAGATGCATCCTTATGAATCCCCCTATGGAAAGAAGTGCATAACTCTAACTTTCTAGGATGAAGTTGGGGAAAGAAATATATTAGGACTTAATCATGTTAATAAAATGGAATAAATAGTTAGATCTATTCTACAAAAAATATGTACAACTGAGAGTTGACAAAACGTTTATGCGAACAACCAAATAAAATTCCTAGAGTTTGATGTGGGTAATAATGTGTTCCTACGAATATCTCCATAGAAGATAGTAATGGAATTTGGAATGGAGGGAAAGTAGAGCCCTATGTATATCAGTCCTTTTGATATTCCAGATCATGTAAGGAAGGTAACTTACTGATTAGATCTTCTAAAAAATCTCTTTCAAGTACATGTTGTGTTCGATGGATCTCTCCTAAGAAAGTGTATACATGATCATTAACATTAAATTTTCTCAAAAGACATGCTATTGGGAAAATATCTTTCTTAGGAATAACAACCGATAATGATTTTGGATCATATCAAAAAAATCATGGAAATAGGACCACTCGCTTGGTCAAAGTTCTATGGAGGAACCCCCAATTTGATGAAGCAACATGGGATCTTGATGATATGATGATGGAGTGGTGTTCCAACAGTTTGTTTCCAAGTGATGAATTTTGATGGTAGCATTTAGTATAAGGGGGTAGAATTTGACACCTAAAGGTTTTTATGAAATATTTTATTTTAATAATTTTTATTCTTCAATAGCTTTCTCTGAACGCAATTGCCATTTTAAATTAACTGAAGGAGACCCTAATTATAAAATTACCACTATAGCCTAGTTTTTATGTTAACAAGATTATTTATAACTAACATAAGAAAATACATTGGGAATTAATTGGATATCAATTATAAATGAAAAATATAAATAGATATTTTTATTTTAGAGGGAATTACATTTGATAATGTAATTAATGAGATATATATGTGTCATATATTTAATAAAATATTTTTGATATTCATCAAATGGATATGTTAGTCATAGGGTATGAATAAGACCCTATTTGGAATATGCAAAACTATTTATTAAAAAAGGATAATTTTACACCATTGAATAGAAAACCAATTTTAAATTAATATTCAGGCACATTAATAATTTTTAGATGAAATCGTAAACATTTTATTTTGAAATGGGGAATAAAAAATTTCTTTGATGGAATTTCTCATATTTTTTCGATACCTTTCATGTTTTTATAAATAGTAAAAATATGGTAAATTTAAATGAAAATATTTTTTTTTCATTAAATTAATTAATATGGTTGTATTTTAAAATTTAATGCTTTTAAATTATGAATAAAACATATTTTTCCCATTTTATATAAAGTGTGTCATTTGAATTAATTTTACATTAAATTTAGATGTGAAAATATTTCTATTTTTTACAATATTTTATCTTCTAAAACGTGTTTTCTCTTTTCAACAACATGATTTATTTAAAATTAATTAATAAAAGTTATATGTTTTGAATTTTAAAAAATAGAATCCATATTTGGAAAATGTAGGCACAAATTATGTTAATATCATTATTTTATTTTTGGGCAACATGAATAGTAACATCGGTAAATTTTATTTACACTGTAAAAGGATAAATCATGTAATTAAGGTAAAAATAATATTATAAAATTACTCTAACAGTTGAATTAATATAATTGGATGATTTTAATTTTCCCTAAAACATACTCGGGTCGAAATCGTATCTATTAGAACCCTCAAGGATGATATTAGAGAATTTTAATTATTTTATTTAATGAAAAAAGAAATATATATCATTCAAACTTTAAAAATTAATTTATTTATAATATATGGTTATACCAAAGATAAATTAGATTATAAATTATAATCGGAAATAAAATTATTTTCATTTATCATGAAAATTAATTTATAATTTTTTGTAAATAAATAATTATCTTAATGACTTATACATGGATGATGATGAAATTAATTAAATGATGAGATATCAATAAAACAATTTTTATTAATTATTAAATACAATAAAAGGCCTAAAACCTTGACCAAACATTATTGGTATAGTATATCTAGACCATAAGAATCTAAGGGTTGACTTATCGACCAGTTGGAGGCATATAGAAGAGATTATGAATTTTTAATTATTTTATTTAAATTGAAGATAAATTTGACACATTCATGTTTTAAAAGAGTATAGCATTTTAAATGTAGGGTTTTTCATAATATAAATTCAACTAACATTATTATTATGAATTGATTTATAATCATCATATTATTTTTTTAAATTTTTTTTAAAAATAAGTATATTAAATAATTAAACAAAATTTTAGTAGTAATTATTTTATTAATCGAAAGACCAAATAAATGTTATTAGAAATATATTAATAAATATAATATAGGATAATTATTATTTAAAATTAATTTTATCTATTTTATTGACCCCTTAGGGATATAATAATATATTTTGATCGAGTATCACTTCTTTTCTATATTTTAAAAAATACATGAATTAATATTGTCAAAATTGACATTGTTGATTTTTTGTCAGAATAAGGTTTTCCTAAATTATATAAAAATCACAAAACATTTTAAAAATATAGGATAATTATGATGTGGTAAATAATATCTAATTTATACATTTATGGTATACTTTACTTCAAATAATTAAATATTTCACCGTTTTAATATTGAAATGTTTGTTACCCTTGTTAAAAATTAAATAGAATAACTAAGTGTTAATCAAAATGATAATGATTAAATTGACAAATAAATGTATAAAATATATTGTATGATGATATTAAAACCCCATATCATCTAATATTCTAAATTGGGATATTTTTTGTGGTTTTTACGTGTGGTTTTATTTTACTATAAATTAATAATTTTGAGGTTTCCAAAACTGCCCCTCGACTCAATTATAAAAAATAACTTCATCCCTCAACTCTTAACATACTTTTGAGCCTTAATTCTTGACCATATTCTATATAAAGTCCTTATAAACTTCCTTTACAACTTTATATAGGTGCTTGTATTCGTATAAAACAAACACAAGTGCTCTAAGAGGATTCTTTTAGGACGCACGCCAAAGAAGAGGTAATATCATTTACTAGTTATTTTGAACTTATTTCTTCTTATACTACGAAATCATGTGTTATTTGGTTATAAAATAACAATTATAGTATTACATATATAATAAGTTGTTATTATGATTATTAAACAATCATATTCCACCTTCTACCTATCTGATGAAAAATGAAATCACCACAGGTTCGTACGTATGGCTTACTGTCTCCACATTGTGATGTAATCCGTTTTTTGCCTCCAATTTACATAGATGGGTATAATTATTAAATTAATATATATATATATATATGATTAATATAAAATGATAATTATTTTGAGATACTATACACCATCCACTTCAATACCATTCAACAATTATGTGACCGATATCATCGCTCATGCATACGTACAGCTTGCCGTCTCCACGATGCTGTGTGATTTGTTATATATAATATTCAGTAAATAAGGATTATATAAATTAATTTAATGCATAAATGTGATATATATTATATTAATACTATTATTTTAATGATATATCTATAACCTAAAAAGTGGAATAAGTAATTATCTAACAAAATATGCATAAGAACATAAAGTAGTTTCTACTCGAATAACGAGTAAATATGAAATGTTCCTAAAAAATGGATAAAAATATTCTCAGAAATGTTTTCATAAATGATTATTATTATTATGTAATAAAACATAAACATTATTTAAATTACTATAAAGTATTTTTGGATAGATACGAATCATATCGGACCTAAGGTAGGAGATAACATTGCAACTCTCATTTTTATCTCATATTGTTTATTCATTAGTATTTACTGAGGTATATTTATCATCCACTTAAATGTTTCATAAATATTTATTTCAACATATTCTTTATATCATTATATAATTTTACCCAATGGTTAATTTTTACAAAATGGTTGGAATTGAATATTATCACTTTTTCGATACAAGGTACTTTTTGACTTTTCCCGAAAAAGTACGAGAAGAATAATTTTTTATCATGTCTGGGATGAATGGATTTTTATTATTTATTAATATATTATTTAACTAAAGATTCCCCAGAAATAATAAAATATTATTTTCACATAAATTGATTTCTTCAAAAAAAATCCTGCATTTTGAGGAATGAAAACGTTTTTGAAAGGACATTTTCCATATGAATTAATTTCAAGTCTTTTCTCAAAATTATTTTCCATATATGATTACACTATTTAAATACGGTTAATATTATATCCATATTATTACTAATATTTTATTGTATTTATGATGTAATGTTTTTTAGTATATCTATTGGTTTTATATAAATTATGATTGGGTGTTGTTTAAGAAACCCATTATTCCATGGGCTATTCTATGGTGGATGTTTTTAATTTTATTGTGGGACTCATAAGAATGCTTTCATTATGAGATGGGTGAGACCTATATCTCCATCCAATGAATTGTTTAATGATTTATATCTAATGATATATACATGAATGGTTGGTATGTGAATTTTGTTTAGTAATACCAGGCTTGAACATGGAATTAACTCGGTTTAGTAATGAACATTGGCAACTATGATGGTCTCCAAAATGAGCCTTGACTAATATGAAATGATTATCTATGCTTATGTATGTATTCCATGAAATTGAATTTCTTATTATTTTTCTAATGTGATTAAATTTTAATTTTATTATTTATCACATGACATGGTATTATGATCTTTTATATGTAGGATAATATATTCAAATGATACGGTCTTATGATTATGATATTATTGATATTTCACGTTATTACCCTTTCCTAGAATTTTATCTCACCATTTCATATGTTTCTTTTCCCCAGGTCATGAAGAATGGTATTTAGTATGATATCTTAAAAAGGATTCTAGTAATGAATAAATAAGCAGGAGACAATGAGGTTGTTTTATGAACCCGTTTTTTAAGTTTCCTAGTTTCTAAAGACAGTAAACAAATATGGTCTTAGTGTGTATTTTTTTATGTTATATAATATATATTATTCAATGTTGAAGAAAAATCTGTATGTAATGTATAGAATGTTATTTTGTCCACCAAGAAGTGATAATACCATTTATATTCAAAAATATGTTTTTTTAATTTTGATATAAATGGTGATGATATGTAAAGAAGACTTGTAAAATCCAATAAAGAAATAGAGAGTATAATATAATATGATAATAGAATATAAGAATTTAAACATATGAGTATAAAGTTCAAGTATAATTGTTATAACTTATTAAAAGTAAATTATGTTTACAATAACTCTTCTAACTTAGGTAATGTATTAATCAAATAAAAATGAATAGGGGAGAAAAATGGTATTTAAACTCCAAATAGTAAAATATTATTGAATATATAATTATTTATTATGGTATTATTCAATAAATATAAAATTCTATTACTAAATGGAAGGAAACATGTCTAATGTAATCAAAAGTGAGACCAAGAACACTTACCTTATGTTTGGATTAGTTTGGTAAAATTGAATATCCTAAAAAATAACAAAATTAATTTTAATAAATAATTAATTCAAAACCTATTTTAGGAATATATTATTTTTATATTTCAGTATGTATCTTATCTCAATTATTTATTATATAGTTTTTCCCTCATCGAATAGTTTATTTTGTTTGGTCAGTTTCTCGAAATCTATATCGGTAAGTTGATCATGGTAAAAGTGGTTCTAAAGTAGTTTGGTAGTCTCAAGAATAAAATTTAAATATTTAATTTCACATTTTAGTTGCACAAAATCATATATTCAAACATTTTTTTTAAAAATATATTCAAATTAAGAAACGTGTTTAGGGTATTTCTTTTAGAAAGTTAATATTCACAATTACAATTTATTGTTATTATTATTATTTATATCTTGATTAATTTATCATTAAATTATCATAATAATCATGTATGTATCATATTAATTAATTGAATAAACTTTTAGAAAAATAAAATTTTCATTGATATAAAAATGGTATATATCATTCATGGTTGCAATGAAGCTACCAAAACACATGCATGTTTTTGTTCTCTAATTATTGGGAGGATGGTGGATAATTGTTATGACATAAAGAATTAAAAATTTCAGTATAATAATAATAATAATTTCATTATATTATAATAGTTATAATATATATAAGGAGTAGGACGAAGAAAGACACATTAAATATTTAGTTAAAATACATACCTCCCCCTTAGATATCCACATTTAGACCACTCATTAGGTCTTCCTGAATTTGAGTTTTGGTGTGATAAAAACCATCATGACATTAGAAATTTGGTATTAAAGGGTTATTTTATTATTTATTTTTATATTGGAAGCTTTAGGTGTGAGGAAAATTAATGTGGTGATTGTTTCCTTTTATATATGATAAGGGTGAGATTTTTGTCAATATTAATTTAACAATATAAAATTTGATGAATTATTCAAGTAAAGTTGATCAAAAGATGATAAATATTGATGAAAATATATTTTATGGTTGATAAATCCCTCATATGAAAATTTATAAGTGATGTGTTATGATATTTTCAGACCATACCTCTTGACATATCATTTTCAACTCATTTTAACCATTACCATAGTGACTAATTTTTTCCATGGTAACTTATTTTTTGACAAAAAATGAAGTTTACATTATTAAATATCTATTACATTATTAATCAAAATATAAAATAGAGTTTTCTAGATTCAAATTATTTTATTAAAAATTAATTTAATATAAAAAAATTAAAATGTAGTTTTAATATTGACAACAAATCAACCTTTTTTATAAACCCCTATCATGAATCAACAAGGCTCGACCCTGAACTGGTCACCCGATTCAGTCCATCACATAGGACGAAGATATTTCTTCATCCCCAAGGGATGACAACTATTTTTAAGCATTGAGATAAACTAGTTGGGAATGATATGGTCCATAAAGAAGATAGATAAATTATCATAAACTAAACAAACAGATAAAAAAAATAAAATAAACCAAACAAACTAACAGTAGAAAAGGAATAAACAATGAAATGATACATACCTCAAGTGACCTTCTGGGTGACCACAGAACATAAACTACACTCGCTCCAATGCGGATCCAAAACAAGAAAAAACTAAAACTAAAAAGAAAATTATGCAGGATCATTGAGATTCCCCATAGGTATGCCAAGATACAACCATGTTTTATTCAATCTCCTTTTATATGAAATCCAAAAATGCATTTTTTAATAGGATATAGTAAAATAATGTTTTTCATTCTTTTAAATTTCAAGAAACAAGTCTTCTTTTTCATGTTAAGTATTTATCTCATACTAAATTTTCAAAATTGGTTCTAAGCATGCATTAATATTTCAAATTAAAAGAAACCATTTTATATTAAAAAATGGTTTTCACAAATGAGGCATTAATTATGAAAGACTGAAATGGAAATCAAATTATAATCATCATGTCACAAGAGATCTTCATGGGAAATCCCTATAGGTAACTAGCGTAATTGGGACCCTAGAAACATCAAACCTGAATGAAACATGTAATAGTAACCACACTGATCATCATTCACATGCATGAGCCACTAGTTTGGAACACACCCACAACCTAGTGGTCTCCAAACATTATCATTTTTTGTTAGTGATGTGGTATTCATTTATAATAGATGGAACCGGGATGAACCACTTCTGTATCATCTAGCGTACTAGTCCAATTCCACCCACCTAGGTATGCAAGGTTTCCCATGAGCTCTATATCAATGGGTGTTGAGGTTTTATCAAAAGAACATAAATGAACATAAAATTTCCTTTATATAAAATCCATTCAAACATTCACCACCACTTTCCCTCCTTATGAGAATTCCCCTTTTTATGTCATATAACATCACACAAGACTCTTCACTAGGCACATATAAAGAAATCACACATTTAACATACACATCATGTTACTAAAATAATTGGGAATGACTTAATAGGGTTTTCACATTCACAATTCATTTCAAAGGTGCCAAACGAGACTCATTACTCTACAATAATGACATTTATTTAGAAAACATATTCACCCAAAAACCCATTTTCGAAATTACTCTAGAACTCTCTGGAAATCAAATAGGTCATTTCCCTTTTTAAACTAATCAGTTGAAAGGACACACATCTTTGGAAATAAATGCTTCACATTCAAAACATCTAAAAAATAAAACACTTTTCATGAACCACATCCATTAATATATATACATGGATATATAACATATTCATTTCATATATAATCATAAAACACACTTTCAAAATAACACAATGATGTAATGGAAAATCTAAATAAAGATCGGGGGATAGGGAACCTACCTCAAGGTCGAACCCAACTTTCTACTTCAGCTCTTGGATCATTCTAACTAAAATATAATGCTCCCCCACCAAGCATATGCAATTTTACATTAATGTAATGAAACCTAGACCCATACACACATTTTCATGGTCATGAACATATGAAAGGGGATCCTTACATATATGCTTATATACATACACTAGTATCCACTCACCTACACATGAATTTTAATATATATACATAGGCACACCTATCCCCATATAAGTATATTCAATGCCATGGATGAATATATGTGTAACTTGGGATCCTAAATATATAAAAATATTTACTTATGCATACGTAGGAAAGTCTCCCTTGACTCGATGAGTCGAAATCACCATGTGAGGACAACAGAAATCACATATAATTTAATAAATCAATAAAAAAGTTATTAAAAACATCAAAATTAGCACCATAAAAAATTTACACAAAAAAACTCAATAAAATGAAACACACACTAAATCATTTAAAAACACATTTCACACCAATTAAATAACTCATAAAACCCATTGAAAATATTAAAAGAAAATACCATGATCAATTTAACCATTTCCAATGGCCTTTTCAAGTAGTCACATAATCTATAACCAAATTCAAAACATGCATTTGGAAGTTTAATCCTTTTATAATTTACATTTATAAGTACACAACAACCCAAACATTCTATATTATTCATTTCCCTTAAAAACACTACACCCAAACCCATTTTCACCATAATATTCCTTGAAAACATGATATGCACATCTTGAAAAATTAAATAAACCATTTTTACATTTTCTAAATCACCTAAAAGAAGCACAATAAGGTTTTACATGAAAATTACAACAAAATTAACATTAAGAAACCAATTCCAATGAAAACAAAAATCAAATCTTTAAAAAACTAGTTTCACATCACCTGGGCCATGAAATGAGTCATTTGAATAATTTATATAACACTGATAAGGATCACAATAAGGCTTAAAACATATACCATACCCAAATTACACATAAAAATCACATTAAAATTAAATATTTGTTTGATTTTTATTAGATACCTACATCGCACCATGAACAATAGTAAAAGAACAACTGAAAAAATTAAAAAAATAAAATCAATAAATACTATTATTTACATATTAATCCACACAATTTCATGTGAGAAAATTTATATTTAAAACCAAATTCATAATGAAACATTTTTAAAACCAATTCATCCCTATCAAATTAACACAATTTAACCCCAAATACATCAATAGAACCAAAATTATCAATTATGTTCACTAAATTTAACATCATACCCACTTGAAACCAAAAACTCCAAATAAAAATGAACCAAAACCTAGGGAAGGAGGGATAAGGGCTTATCATGGGGAATAAGAGAGTGCGACTGGTGGAAGGTCGCTCGTCGATGGTAGCACAACTCGTTGGAAGGAAAGGGTGGCATGATGGTGAGAGAACCATTTAGAAGGAGGGCGGTCGCGCCAGACTCCTAAGAGGAGGGTAGGGGTGCCATCAGATGGATTCCAACTATTGATAGGCAGCATGGCTGATGGGAGGGTGCACCAAAGAAGTGTACGTAAGGAAGTGAGGATGGTGACATCATGAGGAAAGGGGGGAGGGAAGTGGCATTGCATTGTGAGGGTTAGAGGGGGGGATGCATGAAGGAGATAGATGGGGAATAGAGGAAATAAAGTCTGATAATAAAATAGAATAGAATAAAATAAAATAAAATAAATGAATCCTTCATAAATAAAAATTATAAAAATAATATTATTATTATTAATAACCATAATACTAATATTACTAATAAAAATAAAATTCCATTAATTTTTTATATTTCATTTTTTTTAATTTAATACTTTTTTAACATTGTGAAACATAAAAACAAAATTATAAATAAAATAAAATAAATATATAACTGTGGCCACAAGATGCCAGGTCTATGTGTGAAAATTCTTCCCACCAGAAAAACATTTCCCCCAAGAAATTCAATCACCCAAATGAGGAAACAATCTCGAGTTTGAAACAGAAAGAAGACAACAAAATGAAAAACTCAGGGTGAATTTTCACTCCATCAACCAAAACCGACCAAAACTATGGGAAAATACATTAAAAGGGCCATTGGTAAATGAGGAGGGTTCTACCCTTCACAAGAACCCAACTAGCACAACCAACCTCGAGACTCTCAACATGGGCTAACTCTAGAACTGATAACTTGAGCCAAAGAGGAAACCACCAACACAAACCAGAACTCCCACACAAACCAACTCTTGAAAAATGCATAATGTGATTCATGGAGGGTATCCAGACCATCTAAGAACCCACCAGCTTAAGCTAGTAAAAATGGACTGATACGAGCCCAAAAAAACTGACCCCAAAAACTCTTTGCACAAAAAAACCCCCCACCACCTGGGGTCCTTGACAAATTACCCCAAACTAAATTGAAGACCAAATCCCTTTTCATTATTTCCAAAGACTAATGTGTCTCTAAAATGAGCACATCCAAAACAAGAACAAGTCATCGAAGGAGCTAGCCATATAATAGAGACAATCATCTTGAGACTCACAGCCGAAAAGAGACAACCTTAAAATCTCACATTTAATGAGGCAAAAATACTAGAAGTACAAGAAAACAGGATCACAATTCATTCTTACAACCAATGTGGGGTATAAAATGAACAAATACCAATATGTGAAAATGAAACCTCTATGCCTCTTACATCAAAATAGAACCATTAGAGATGAGGGAGTTGCAGAAGGGAAATTTAAAATGTCGCTATATCATCACTGGGGAAAAATGTTATACCATGGTTCCCCACACCCAACTATTACAAACTGCGAGGAAAGATTCACTTTGAGACCTATGGCTAGAGCTCTAATTTCTCAAAGCATATACTGCACCGTAGTCAAGATCTATCATCCTACTTTTGTGACTCCTTCAAACATTGTCTCTAGATGAACCTATGTTGATTTCCCAAATAACCACACAAACGACAAGCCTTCAGAGGATGATGACAAGGCAGCTTGAAGAACCCAAAGAAACTACACCAGAAGAAAACTAAAGAGTGGTATGACTAATAGAAGATGGTATTGATGAGAATATTGGTCTGAGATAGGCTCCTCTAGTTCACTCTCCTCATCAGATGGTGAACCTTCTTGAACAGAAAAAAAAATCACTTCTGGAACACTAGACAAAGACCCCACACAAGAGAAACATTAAATGATTCTACGATGCTACCTCTGATGAAAATGGAACCAACTGCTTAAAATTACCAACACAATAATTTACCATTAATTTCCGTTGCTGAACACGCACAATCTCTACCACTTTCCTCACCTTCACTTAATCAGGTAAAATACAGTGGATGAGAGTGGCCTTAAATACCTTGCAAGACATCCCATCAAGCAACAATTCTATTATTACCTCCTCCACCAATCCAAAGTTGAAACCTCAAATAAAATCGATCCATCACGAACACTTATAACTTTGGCAGTTTCGAGTAACCTGAAAACACCAATGATTTCACAAAGCAAGTATAAAACCTTTAATATATCTTGATACCTATGGAAGATAGAAAAAAACGGAAAAGAATTCAAATCCACCACTCAACTATGAATCTAGGTAGAACCAACAACTACAAGAGACTCACTAGAACTTTCTAGGACATTTTTGTGCAGTATACTCAAAAACAGGGGTCATAAATCCAAAACAAAACTCATCATAAATACAAATTACACACATAAATCAATAGATTAAACTTAAACTCAAATCACTATTCCAATAACAATTTAGTATTTCAAAACCATGAACCCAGGAAAAAGGATAATAAACACAAAAATAGAACACTAAACAATTGGTCACTCACATTTCAAAACATTTAAATTGCCTTTTTGAGAACCATTTTTTCAACAAAAAAACAACATAAATATCCATCATTGGTATCCCATGAAGTATCACATATACATATACCCTTGTTCTAGCTCATATACCCATCCAAACATACCACATATTATCCATGTTCCACATGCATAACTTTATAAATATGATCCAATATTGGAATACCAAGGGTTAATTCAAAACACATCCCATTTTGAAGAAATGATAATTCAACGTAAAGCAAAAATTCTCAACCAATTTGAAAATTTCACTTATCATTATTGAAATAAATTTCGAAATTCTAAAAAAAATTCCAATTAACATTCCAAAAGAGTAAGCAAGATCTGACAACAACATCTTACACACCACCCATTAATTTCTATTAAAACCACACATTCCATTAAATGCAAACAATTTCTATTTCAAAACATCTTTTACACTAGAAAACCACATTCCTTTTTGAAAAACCCTTTTCTATAAACTATTTACATATTTCATATCCACTCAAGTGAGTCAAAACTAATCCTAAACATAACTCACATCAAAACATCAATAAATAAGGGACTAGTGATTATGCCAACCTAGTAACATGTTTTAGCAGACCATGGTCAGAGTGAGAATTATCCATATGATGCATCTTGGACCCTGTGCTCAGGCATTACGTGGGTCACTACTCCATGCAAGCCCACCGCATAACACTGGCTCACATCTTTTGTTAGCACTCATCCACATGGACCAAGAAAAATATAATTTTAAATCCCGGACAACCCCTGGAAACTCAAGTATCAGGACATGCAAGGCTTAATGACGTCCTTCCTACACATAACTCTTGATTCCAAACACACACAATCACCAAGATACCTAAATCCCAAAATAAAAAGAACTTCCCAATGATGCCATTTTGTCACGAACCAACCCGGTTCAACCCTGAACCAGTCATCTGAGTCGGTTCATGACATGGCCTGATGGGCATTCCTGATCCCCAGAGGCTTGCAACTCATTCCATACATCATCATAAAATAGTTGGGAATGATTTGACCCCCAAAAAAGATAAAAAAATAATCATAAACTGAAAAAATATAAAAAATTGAAAATTAACCAAACAAACTGGCAGTGGAAAAGGGATAAAAGAAGCAAAGAGATATACCTCAAGTGACCTCGTGGGTCACCACAGAACATAAACTACACTCACTCCAAGAGAGATAAAAAAACTAAAGGAACCTAATACTGAAATGAAAACTTGGCTTGAGCACTGATATGCCCAGTAAGAATGCCAAGATACAACAACTCTTTATGCCCTTTCCTTTTAAAAGAAATCCAAAACAAGCTAGTTTGAAATATGACATATTAAAATAATGTTTTTCATTCCTTTCAAAATTAAGTAACACGTTTTCATTTTCATGTAATGAATTTCTCTCCCACTAAATTTTAAAAATTGATTCCAAGAATGAATTAACATTTTAAATGAATGGAAACCAATTTAGATTAACATATGGTTTTCACAAAAAAATCATTAATTATGAAATTACCAAAATTGAAATCACATCAGAAGAAACATGTCGCCAGCGAGAATCACGGGAAATCCTTATAGGTATCTAGAATAAGTGGGACCGTAGAGACATCGTACCTCAGTGAAACAAAAAATAGTAACCACAATGAACATCGTTCCCATACACAAGCCACGAGTAGGTAACACACCCATTATCTAGTGGTCTCCAAACATCATAATGTTTAGTTAGTGTTGTATTTGTCAATACAACTAGAAGAAACAGAGACAAAACACATATGTATCATCTAGCGTACTAGTCCTAGTCCACCCACCAACGTACCCTGGGTTTCTCATGTGATCTATATCAAAGGGTGGCATGGTTTTATCAAAAGCACATAAATGAAAATAAAATTTTCAAAATCCAAAATCCACTCAACCTCTCACCACCATTATCCCTCCTTAATATCATTCCCCATTTTCTTTCACATAACATCTCATAAGCCTCCTCATTTGGAACATATCAGAGAACACACATTTGACAAACACATCATTTTTCTAAAATAATTGGGCATGCCTTATGAGTGTTTTTTCACATTCGCAACTCATTTTCAAGGTGAAAAACATACCTAATTAGTCTACAAGAATGAATTGTAGTTAGAAAACATGTTCACAAAAAACCCATTTGGGAAATCACTCTGGAACGTTTTAGAAATCAAATATTTCATTAGCCTTTTAAAACAAAATCCTCTTAAAGGCCACACGTCTTTAAAAATACCTGTTTCACATTTAAAACAACTATAAAACGAAAGACTTCTCAAGAACCACAACCATTTATATATACATACAGATATATATCATATGCATTTCATATAAAATAATAAAATACACATTCAAAAAAAACTATGCAGTAATGGAAATTCTAAATAATGATTAGGGCAAAGCGAACCAACCTCAAGGTGGAATCTAGCCATCCACTACGACTCTTGGCTCTTTCAAACTAAAATCCGCTTAACTTCTACCAATAATATTCACTTTCACAAACATGTAAGGAAACCTAGCCCCTATACACAATTCTGCATGGTCATGACCATGTGAAGGGGGATCCTTACATATATTATTATATACCTATACTAGTCGTCACTCACCTACGCATGCATTTTCATATATATACAGTGGCCCACCTAGCCGCATACATGTATATTCACTACCATGGATGAATATACATGTAATTTTGGAACCTAAATATATGCATATACTTAGCTATGCATACGTAGGTGAGTCACCCTTGACTCGTCCACTCGAAACCACCATGTGGGGACCACATACTACACATATAATTTAATAAATCATTAATAAAATTTATTAAACACATCAAAATTATCCCCATAAATAATTACACCAAAACCATCTTTAAACCCAAACACACACTAAAGCATTTAAAAATACATATCACATATCGTACATAACTTATAAAACCCATTGAAAATGTTAAAAGAAAATCACATAATCAATTTAACCATTTCCAAAGGCCTTTTAAAATCATCACACAAACAGGAACCAAATCCAAAACATGAATTTCGTTATTTAAACCATTTACAAGTCACATTTAGAAATAAACAACAACCCAAACACGCCAAATTTTGAATTTGCATTTAAAAACCTACACTAAAACCCATTTCCACCATAAGTGCCCTTGAAAAACAGTTTGTCACCACTTTAAAACATAAATAAACCATTTGTACAATTTTTAAAGCACCTAAAATATACACAATAATGTTTTAGATAAAATGTACACATACATTCACATTAAGAAACCAATTCCCATACAAAATCATATCAAATTATTTCAGAAACTAGTTTCGCATCAAATTCACAATGAATTAAGTCGTTTGAATAATTTATAAAACATTAACAAGTTGCACACCAAGTCTTAACACATGGAGCATTCCCAAATTTCACACAAAAAATGTCACTTTTAAATTAAAAAGAGGTTTGATTTTCCTCAAATAACAATATTTTTCCACGTGAAATATTAAAATAACATTTAAAAATAAAAAAAATAGACTCAATAAAACAATTATTTTCATGTGACGTCAGCAAATTTCAAGTGAGGAAAATTATTTTTAAAACGAAATGTGTAATTTACCTTTGATAAAACCAATTCTACAACATCTAATTAACCTAATTAAACCCCAGATGAAATAATTGAACAAAATTTTCAAGATTTAACCCTAAATAATACATCTTACCCTCTTAAAACATAATATTTCAAATAAAATTGAACCCAAACCTAGGGCAAGAGGGAGAGGGGATTACCGGGGGGATGAAGTGGGTACTGCCAGAGGAAGGCCACTTGTCGGTGGGAGCGCTACTCGCCGGAGGGAGAGGGTGCCATGTCGATGAGAGGACATGCTTGATGGAGTTTGGTCGCACCGGAATCCCATGAGCAAGGCAGGGGCGCCATCAGAGGGATACAGGCCCAAGGCAGGCAGCACAGTTGAAGGGAGGGCTCGCCAAAGAAGGGAATATAGGTGAGGGAGGGTGGCAGAGTCGTGAGGCAAGGGGGAGGGGAGTGGCGTCGTGAGGTGTAGGTTAGAGATAGAGGCAGTGTGTGAGGGGGATTTTGGGAATGATTGAAATGATGGTGGGAAATAAAATATAAAATAATAAAATAAAATAAATTATATAAAACTATAATAAATAATAAAAATAAAATTAATAATAATATAATTAATAACAATAATAGTAATATTATTAATAATAATAAAAATTTCCATTTATTTTATTCTATTTATTCATTTATTTTAATTTAATATTTTTTAAAACATTAAGAAACCAAAACACACAAATACAAATAAAAAATAACAAAAATTGCGACCGTTAGAAGTCAGTTCGGGGTATGACAACCCCAAAATTCACTCTATTCTAATTTTGAAACATTGAATCCAAAAATTAAGAGAATTTTATCAAACAAAAATAATGAAATTTATAAATTTATCATTTAAATGGGAACATAAAATATAAAAGAAATCAATATTATAGGAAAATGAGTTTAATCATTTATTGTTATTGATATTATTTCATATCAATTAACAATGAAATTAGTGATAATTTATTTATATGTAAATAGAAATATTTTATCCAAATAAGAAAATAATACTTTTAATATTTATTTATATATATAAAACATCAAATTTATATAAGAATATAAATCATCGAATAATAGCCCATCAACTCTAAATAATTTTAATCACATCCCATTAATTTTTTATCTTGGAGAAAATTAATGTATTCAATTCATTATTATTAGAACACATAGAATAATTCATAAAAATAACAATAATAATATTTTAAAGAAATATTTTTTTATCTTTTTATTTACATTAGGTTTTACTTTTCATGTAACATACATAATGATATTTCAAATTTTAATTTCATAATATATAAATTTTTAAATATAGTTTTAAAATATTTAACAATTCATTTTAGTTTACTTTTATGTGTGATGAATTCTATTGATCATCATATTTATTTATAGGAAACACTAAATGGTATCCTTTGGAGTTACAATTAATCAGTCTATATATATCTTCATCTCAAATCTATTATTTGATAATATACGTTTCTCATTAACAAATAGTTTTTATAAAAAATGAGATGATTAGTTTTTTACACTTTTTTTATGATCCATCAAATATAAAAACGTGTTGGGGAATAAGATAAGTATAAAACTGTTTTATCTGGGCTAAAATGTTTATCCGGATTGTTAAAATATGATAGATGGTTTTCTCACCACCCATTATTTGAATATTTTAAATAATAAAGTATTTTTAATGAAATAGTATTCAAACACCTAGAATACCATATATGAAATGGAAATAAATGTTTACTTGTAAAATATTACTAAAAAATAGAAATAAGTACTAATTTCCAAAAAATATGTTTTTATTATTTGTATGATATTTCAAATATGATATAATGCCTAATTGACTAGCATGAGTTTGTTTTATCTATGAGAAGTACAATTATGACAAAACAAAAACAGTATAGTAGTGTATAATGAATGTTATATAATCTTAATATCCTAAATAGGTATGGATATTTAGTGTTAAAAATGTTAAATGTTGAAATTAAATAAGATTATAAATTGAATATCATTATGTTATAGAGTGTTGTGTTGATCAAACTAAAGTCAATTTAAGATGATATCCAAAACGCGTTTTAGGGTATTAAAATAAAGATAAATCCAAAGTGTTTAATTTATTTACCATGCAATGTTAATTTCACTTAATATTAAAAGTTTTTTTATATCCATGTAAAAAATAATCTAAATATTTGAATTTATAACAAAATATTTTCCGGGGATTTTTTTTATGGAAAGGGATTTGTGGATGACGATGGTAAACATTGAATGAGTTAAAAGTATATAATATAAGATATCTTCATAACATGTTATATAGTACTCTTGAATAGTTTGAATATGTTCATGGAGTTGAGAATTAAGAATATGGTACCTAAAAATCCCGATTATTCAAAAAAATATAATTTATTTTCCTCACTGAAGAGTTATGTATGTAAATTTTATCTAATGGTCACATATAGAGGTCAAGGAAATTATATATAGAAATATTAATTTTTAAAAAATCATAAAAAATTTAAAAAACAAAGGAGATATTTATATGTTTAACATATATGATATGTTAGATAGGTTCTTATGTAGATATTTATTATGCATTGATAATAGGGTTTTGTTAATATAAAATTTTTCCTCTAAAATGAAGCCTCTACTTTATCATTAATTTATGACAGATATATATATATATATATTTAAATTGATATATATTACCTAAAATTTAATTATAATTACCCTAAAAAATTATGAACATTAGTAAACACTATCTGATGTTCCTGGTGGATTATTATTGGTTACAATGAATGCTTGTGGTCAGTATGAGTATGATTCATTTTTTAGATACAGAATATTCTTAAGAGGCACAAAAATTATTCTTCTATGATGAATAACCCACTATTTATTCCATATGGATTGTTATACACTATGCCTTTGGCATAGTCTGGGTGTATATATCATATAAAAGTCCCCATTACTAGTGCTTTGAGAGATACCTATCAAGGGAACCATCCTACATTGATACCTTATATACAAGATATTTTATCAATTTAGTTAATTTGGGTGTGATTGGGTATGTTTATCATCATATTGGAAGTTGGATATGTACAATGTTGAAATTTTTCCTCTAATATATTGAGAATAACATCTATTCCATCAATTTAGATATTTTGGAAAGAGTACAAAGACGCAAATATAGTACATATTATGTTATTATGTACAACTCTTTTTTCCATATAGTTTTTATAATATTAATAGATTATATTATGAGATTGGATTGGATACATAGAAAAATTACAGGGCCTGGGGTTCCTAGAAATAATTTTGGATATATAATAGATATAATAAACGCATGCTCACATATTTTTCCTACAAAAAGTGAAATACTTCTAACCATATGCTTAGATCGGAAATCTATGTTCATTATTGAGTCCAGGGTATATGTTTTATAGTATATGTCACATACCCAAAGAACATGTATGATATTTGTGTTGAGGAGTTATTGTTTGCAAACATTTAAAATAAATTTGTTGAATAAATTTATTTATTTATTTATTTACCGAACACAATATAATTTCAATTTAAACATTATTATGGAAGATTTTTTAGGATAGTTTCACAACCCTATAAATCAGGATAATTTATTAGAGGGCATTGGAGGAGCTTCTACTGGCTGGAGATGACCAGATCATGCATCACTGATCCGTGTGTGAGGGAGATTGAGGATATTTCTGAGTACAATGCTATGGAACTATTATTTTCCAGAAATTGATCCAAATCAAGGTTGTATGGAGTATTATTAGAATTATTTACTAATTTATTATTTCTATGATGAACTCAAATCAATTGGCCAACAGATTGGTTTTTGGATCGGTATTATTGTGGGTATCAGATTTATCTTCTTAGGTTATTTTGAGAATTTATTATTTTTATTTGATATTCATACATCATTCTAATCGAAATGGATTGAGACCAATAAAACATAGCTAATTTTTGTTCCACTTTGTGTGTTTCATATATTTATCCTATGTTTCTTCATCATTCATCATTGGTATTCGTTTTAATCATCCATTTGAAAATACAAATAAATCAATCATTAAACACCTTTTATATGGAACAATGGCTTGATATCACATACATGGATTTAGATAATGGATGGGATTGAGCAATGATGATGGAAATATTGGATTGAAGATAAAGTTCAGACCTTGACTCATGTGAGATGTACCCTGGTGAGAGGGATGGATGATGCTATTTTCCTATGATTTTGGTTACCAGATTTTATTGAGTAGAGATGAGAAGGTTTTTCCAAGACTAAATCCACCCTTACTAATAGTAATGATGGCATGTTTTGAAGAAATGGTGGAATGGGAACACACTGAGGAATAACACACATGTATCAAGAAAAACCCATAGTACATAGTCTATATTTTGAAAACACACACCATGTTGAACCCCCCTGTGTTACTCTAGGGTTCCACAGAAAAGAAAAATATAACATTGTGTGTATCCACTATAATATAGAGTGAGATCCTAATTGCTGTTTCGTTATGTACTTGGTAGGGAACAAGGGTACAAGTACATGAATGGCTATCTTCAAGTGGACATTACTAACTAAACACTGGGCTCATCAGGAGTACACGGGCTCAGAAATGATATGTACTCAGTCACAATAATTGACATGGGAAGAGTCCATGATACATGGGTAGGACCTAATGATGGATGGAAAATCCATGTACATCTAGTACTTGTTGTATACACTTTTCAAGGTTTTTTAGAGCCCTTGTACTTTTAAACATGGACTAGTTTAATTAGGGATAATTTCGTTGATCCATTCTTTTAGAGTTAATGTGGAATCAAATAGTACACATAGGATGGTGTTACCTTCAGAGGGAAATATTCTATAGAGTTGTTAGAATCCTTCCATGAGGCCATGAATGATATCATCTATCAACATCTCATCCTATATTGAATTCTTAGTATCATAATGAATAGAACTATGTAGGAATTAATCCTCTACTTAGATGGTTATTATAGATTGAGTTTGTGGTATACCACATGAACCTCGGTGTAATTATCATCTCTGTATCACTATGTTCATACTGCTAGTAGATTAATAGTTCAGAGAGATCTGATGAGAAGAACAACTCATGTGGTTAAATAATTGTTAAGTGAGTAATGGGGTGTGTTCTCTTGGATGAGTGTTATGGGGAATCATTGAGCATAATTCGGTGATAGGAGCTATGGTTTTGACATTATCATGATAGAATGTTTCCTTCTTGAGTATATCATGATATTATTATTTTACATTTTGTATGCTTATACTTTTGTTGATTTTACGGTTATTTTTGTTGTCATATGAATATTGATTTCGGGGTGTCCTACTGTGTATTGTTATACTCATCACTGCATGGGATTTTCTAGCATGTGTCATGTTTTAAAAATATGATCAGCCATTTGATAGAGTTATATAGGTACTAGGACTAGGAAGATCATAGTGAGTCTTACTGACCGAGGTGTATTCTAGAAATTACCTTAATAGCATTCCTCTTCAAAACATTTAGGTTGGATTTTTTCTAGACACATTGTTGTGGGATTTTATTTTTCTATATTTTCATTTTAGTAATTATTTTCAATCACTGATAGTTGGAATAAAATTTGTCGATTTAAATTTTAGTAGTTTTTTACATTTTAGCATTGTAAGGGTTTGGATTGTGTGTTTGTAAAGGTATATAAGGATAAGGCTTACCATGTGAGTGATATTTCTATTCATTTTTTTGACATTCCCTAGGATATTGGAGATGGACTTAGGTTTTTTGCAATATGGGTCCCACTAGGATAGGTCATGGTGGGGTGGTATTAGAGAATTTGGTTATAACATTTTACATAAGATTTTTATTTTAGTTTGGGGAAATAGTGATAAGTGTTTGGTGTTTTTATTTCAGGCTAGGGACTCTCATGTTGATACGACATCTGATGTATCCACACACCCAGACCCTAATCACCTTCCTTTCAATATTTTAAATGTGGAAACTAGTTGTTGGGGAAAATCATTACATTCATCATTTAAGGATATGTTGTGGTTTCCATGAACATCATAAGTCATCTCCTAAAATAAACTCATTTATGGGGGTACATCATATAGATTTAATGATACATATACAATGTATTCTATCTATGAATCAACATCAATATAACATGGATGTTCCCTTATGTGACGAGGAAACAATATAGGGGAATGTTATATAGTTTTTACCTCCTCGTGGTGCACTTGTTATACCACCACCTATCGAGGAGTCGACGGTACACTTAGTCCAAATAGACGAGGTGAACAGACTGAGCTCACTTCATGAGTTTCTATAATAGTTTCCCCTTAGGTTCTAAGGTGAGGCTGACCCATAGATGGTACAGGGATGGCTTGATGCAGTGATGTGATATTTATATTTTTTCAGGACACTAGAATATCAGATGGTTTTCTTAATAGAGAACCTTATACATTTATCTATAGGATAATGGTATAGATTAATGACTCATTTGAAGGATAAGGAAAC
This sequence comes from Viscum album, assembly GCA_963277665.1. NCBI lineage: Eukaryota > Viridiplantae > Streptophyta > Magnoliopsida > Santalales > Viscaceae > Viscum > Viscum album. Next base: position 2,107,026,212 of record OY728165.1, read on the forward strand.
TCTTACAATGATAATGTTATTTATCCTTTTCCAAGAGGATTTTTCTCTAGCTACTTTGAGGATTTATTATATCTATGATCTTTTATAGCTTCATCATGGTAGTATGGTTGAGGGTGAACATTCATCTAGGTCCACCAAAATCTCTAGATAATCAACTTATATGGTTGTTTAGCAGTTTTTTCTGGGCTCTTAACATTAATAAAGCTGTATTTAGAGGCATAATATCTATATTTAAACCTCGAAGTATTCTAACCTATATTGGGGGTACAATAGTGAGTTTTGGTGGTCTAATGGGTCTTAGATAAGATAAAGAAGGTAGTATTTTTAGGAAGTGGGAACATTGGAGTTGATACTTTGGTATTAGGAAGTCGATGTCTGTGTTAGGGATTTGATTGTGTGATATGTTTTTGGAGGAAATTGTAGGACAGAGGGTCTGTGGTTAAGGGATCATGAGATGGGTCATGTCAACCCAAAGAGTTATGGTGATACTCTTTTTATGGTAGTGTACATTGTTCATTATATTTTATATCCCTTCATATATTTAAAATGGAGAAAGATAATAGGTTTCTTAGGATGAATTAGTGATAAGAAAAACAAGTATGGTGGGTGGTGGAAATGGAAGAGGAGGTGGGAGATCAGATGGAGGTGGTAGTCACTTTGACTTGTTACCACCTCCACCCATGGTGTTCTATGATTGGATCATGGATGTAGGGGATAGTGACAAGGGAATTTATGGATAGTTAAGGCTTATTACCTAGAGGCATCATGAAGGATACGACAAATGATCATTAAATTTTTTTCCTTTTCTATAGTACAGATAGACATAGTTAAGAATCATTAATTTATTTCCATATACATAGTTTGAGATATAGATATTCTGGTTGAGTCCAGGGCTTGACCCTTGCGCTTGGAGACTCTTACTAGAGGTGAATTAGCAATCACACACTTATATCTTTGGTGCGACCAAACTCTTAGAGGTGAGAGTACCTGTTGGGATCTCTTTATAGAGGTGATGAAGAATTTTAACATCAACTTAGGTATATACTGGTTATCTAAAGTTCATGCCCATATTTAATATTTCAAGAGGAGGATGTGTTGTGTGTGTAGTGACGGTAGAAGGAATTCCTTTATTGGTCGATATGAATCCCATATAGTGAAGGATGAAAGCATGCATATGAGTGTGTTGTTGATTACCCATCAGTTGGCTAGAATGACCCTTAGAGCACTATTATACGCCCCATTATGACCCCAATATCTACACTGCCATATCAGATGTCACTTATAGTTATTCACATGTTGGGGATGTCATTGGGGGAATTTCATACAAATGGATTTGTTAGACCCAGTTGTCCATGGTAGGAAGCCCAAATATTCATCACTAAGAAAGAAAATATGATCTTGGGGTTCTGTGTGAAATATCATCACATTAACATGGTGAGTATAATGAATAAGTATCTACTAATGAGGATCTATGGCCAATTTCATAATTTTAGAGGATAACAATGGTTCTAAATTAATTTATTTGGATTGTGCAATCTCTAATTTCATGTACTAGATGATGATATTATGAAGATGGAATTTGGGAGCCGCTAAAGTCACAATGGGTACATGGAGATTACCTTTAAATGAATAAATCCCCAATAATTTTCATGTGACTCATGAACTGAATCGTTCTACCTTTCTTAGAATGGAACATAGTAGTCTTCATCAACAATATCCAAGTGTACACAACATCATAAGAGGATCATGTCATACATTTGAGGATGGTATTAGACATACGATAAGATAAATAATTTTATCGTAATATATCTATGTTCCATTTGGTGGGTTTAGGAGTTCCACTTTTTGTGACATGTAATCTCATCAGATGGGGTGGTAGTGGACCCAGCGATGGTCAAGGCAGTGTTAGTTTAGGATCCACCCTAAAGTGTGATGTAGGTCTAATGGTTCCTTATAATGGAATATTACTATTATATATTCATTCATGAATTATCCATGATATAAAATCTATTGATTGTGTGAACTTGAAATGGAAAGCCTTCCATGTGGACAGAGAGGTTCTAACTAACATTCATCATGAGATGTCCATAGTTGGGTGTTGAGTAAGTAGTGTTATGTGATGCATCAATAACTAGGATTGATTGTGTTATTATGTAGAGGAAAATAGTGACTTAATATGGTTCATGTTAGTTGGGATCACATGAGAAGAACTACCTAACCCATTATTTTGAGTTAGCAATAATAGTATTCGCACTGAAGATATGGCGACACTATCTTATGGATGAGCGGTTTATGATCTATTCTAACCACAAAAGTATCATGTATATCTTCTCTTAGAAGTATCTTATCTTTATAAAGTGGATATGGATAGAGTTACATCATAATTATGATTCTGATATTGTTTACAATTTTGGGAAGGAGAACATGGTATCTGATGCTCTTAGAAAAATATTTTGTTTAAAATTTCTAAGTGAGGTGTCTGAGTTGTTGTCCTTATTTCTGATATCATGTGTGGATAGGGATGGAGCATCTAACCTCCAGCATATGGTTGTTTCCTCTATTATTCTATAGCAGGGACAGAAGGCATAGCTTGGGGATACCAACTATGCGACCCCATGTATGGGTGACAATCTAGGTCACAATTATGCAGGACCAACCAAAGAGAGTCAAAACTTATGGGACCAGTGTTGGTTTGATCCACTATGAAGAAGGTGTATATTGTTGAGGATAATATCATTACTATATAGAGTTTTCAAATGTCCTATGATGACCAACAACTTTGGTCTTTTCATTTCGAAGACGGATTCCATGTCTTCATATGGGTTTCACCTTAATGTATATTATAATGTGTTTTCAGGGGATTTAAGTTGTCATTGAGAATCATTTTCCCCTTCCAAAATAATACATAGAGATGGAATGGTAAAATAACTCATAACTCTGCTACCATGGTTAGTGTGGGTGCACGACATCTTCCACATGTTGCAGTTGATGATCTATATGCATGCTTATCCCATTATAATGACTAGTGAGTTTTAACCAACAATGATATAGTTATATTTGTTAAGTACATGGTAGATATTGAGAATTGATTATATATGATCATTTATGGGAGGGAGATTCCTTTTTTTTGTCTTGTGGATGCACATGAATCTTTAAGTGAGCACCTGGGGGAGGGAGACATAGATGTGTGATCAATACTGAAACCTTTTTTTATTCTTTTTATTTTTTATTTCTAAATGTATGTCCACATTTTGGGGGAAATACAATGAAACTTATGTTTAATTTTTTATGAATATTATATAGATTATTTTCAGATATAAGAATGTATATGGAATGATATTCTGAGCCCAATGTGTTTGGGATTAATTTTTTAAAAATATTAAATATTTTAAATGAATGTGTGCATATTTTTCTTCAAAAAGTTGGATAACATCTAAAAAGAGGCTCTGGTCTAAAATATATATTCATTTTTGAGTTCATATCATGGTTTTTACTATATGTGTCACATGAAATTTAAATTCATCAGTTGTTCAAGTTGAGGAAAGGCCATGGGAGAATGTTGAAACTATTTTAATTGAATAAATTACTTTATTTAATTAATTACCCAACCCAAATTTATTTATTTTTAAATGATGTTAGGGAATATTTTTACAATTATCCAAATAACACATGAAATCATGATAATCCATTGGATAGTGTTGGAAGAGATTCGTTTGGCGGGCGATGATCGAATCTAGGATCATCAATTGGTGTGTGATGAAGCTTGAGGATCGTTCATATGACAACCAAACTGAAACATTTTTCTCAAGTGATTGAACCACATCAATGTTGGATGAAATTTTATTTTTATTATTTACTTATTACTTTCTTATAAATTGAACATTAATTAATCAAACAATATATTTATTCACTAATAAGTCGTATTATGGAATGTGATTTATCTACGAGGATTATTTGGAGAATTTATTGTTTTTATTGGATATTAATTCATTGTTATAATGGAAAAAAAATGAGGAAATTGAACACTCCTAAGGGTTGATTCTATTTTTTTATATTTCTCCCATTTTTATTTGGAATAAATTATTAATATTTATTTTAATTGGATGTTTTTAATATACCAATAAAATAATTCATGCGCACCTGTATCATGGCGTAATAGATAGATATAGCATATTTGGGTTTAGACGAATGATGGGATGGTGATTTTATTATTTGAATGATGTATTGAATATAGATTGGAGACCCCCATATTTGATCATTATGTGTGACAGTGATAGAATGTAAATACAATGGTTTCTCATGTGTTTGGTAGCTAATTTCTGGCGACTGGTGATACCAAGGATTAGTTGTGACTAGATTCATGCTTACTGATGACATTGGAGATATATTTTGATGTAATGGAATAACCAGATTCTGTGACAGATGATCCTCTGGGGTTTGTAAAATACCACATAACACGATATTTATTTTGTAAGAACATTCCATTTAGGACCCCCTATGACTCACTAGGGTTCCACGGAGAAGATACATATTACACAACATCTGACCCTTATCACACGGAGTGAGACCATTGTTTAGAGTCTCTATGTATACCATGGATTGTACATGGATATAGTTTTGGTCAAGGTTATGGAATTTCACACATGGAAAAGTCTAGTCAAACATATACATGACCAGGAGTACATAGTCTTAGAAAAACAATGTACTTAGCCATTAGCATAGACATGGTAATAGGCATGGGAACATTCTGGGGAAAAATTTGTCACACATGGACATACCCATCCATAAAAAACATGACCGAGAGTACATAGGCTCGGAAATGATGTGTACCCAGTCACATACATAGAAACATGCACCATCCATGATACACATGTATGATATTGGGGGCAATAGGCACACGATGAACACTTTTCACGATGTATTAGTGCATTTTTTGTCATTATTCTAGACAAGATTTTGTTGTGATTTCCCATGAACCATTCATTGAGGGATATTATATAAAAATGTCCTACCCATAAGTTGGTGATTTTATTAGTGGTAATTCTTGGATAGAGTTATTGAAATCCATCATTATTCCTATAGTTAGATCATATATCATCATCATTCCCATGTGTGTTGTTTTGTGTATTTTCTTGTCCAACACGATAGAGACATGAATCCTCCACTTATCAGGTTATTCCATATTCAATTTTTGGTATACCCCATGGAATTATGTGTGATCCTGGATGACACCTCAAATAGAATCCATGAATGTTGGGTGGCTAATTGAATCAGTTCTCCTGGATGGGTTCTATGTAAAACATTCATGTAATATTCTGTGGCTTGAATTATATATGTTGATTTACCTTATGAATTGGTTTCTTTATTCAATATGTTTGGATATTCTTGTTATATCTGTTGGATATATGTACAGATGTTGAGATGATGGTTGTTCTAGTTGTTATATTCTTAATAATTTCAATTTTCCACTAGGTATGGTTATAATCATCTTTTCATGGGATTCACTAGCTTGGGTCATGTCACCGGAGGATGATCAAAATTTTGATTGAGTTATAGAGAGACCAAGACCAGGAAGAGTATAGTGAGATGGACTGATGGATGTATAGTAGTCTCTTTCTATATTCTCATGAAATTTTTTATACACTCTCTTTGGAAATATAGTATTTGTCCCTTTTTTATTGTAATTTTTGTCATACAATCATAGTTGCATATATATATATATATATAAATGTTTTATTAGATGGTTTATATTTCAGTATTGTATGGTCATGAGTATGTGTGTTCCTGTTTATAACTTAGTCTAAGGCCTTCCATGTGAGTGATATGTCAACTCATGGCACATTTTCATCCCCAAGACAATTATGGGTGGGAATGCGGTAGTTCTAAAATTCACCTCATTTGTATGGGAATGATATTTTATCTATTTGGGTGTGAGAAATATTATGTGTTCATCCTTATGGATATATAAAATGTAAAGTATCCATCAATCAATTAACTCAATACTCCAATAGTCATTAATGGATAAGTTGGATAAAAAGAATTGACATAAACTCTTCCCCATGGTCACTCTATATATTAAATAAAGTGTAAATATGATAATTCTTGTTGGCATGATATAAGGGTAGTGGACATGGGTATAGAGATATATTTTTTATAGAGATCATGGTAAGTAACTTTGTATATTGGGTATTGTTAATGACCGTTGAGGAGATTCTTCCTTTTTTATATCTGGATATAATTATTCATATTTTTTACTGATTTTATAATGGTATGTGTGATTAAACATTTTGGTAGAATGGATAGGGATTTAATTTTATGCAATCATATATTAAAACAAATTATATATAGTTAATGAATAGGGATTTTTGATTGGTTTATCAAATCAATTTCAATTTGATTTTATACACAGTGATTTTAATGGTAGATTTCAAAAAATTATTTAGATGATATCAAAAATGATTTTATTATGATTTAAAAGGTAATAATATATTTAATTACATAAGGTGTAGGGAAAAATAATTATTTACGCTTTAGTGCAAGTGGTATGATGTATCACCCCGAGATTTTACGAGAAATATAATTTTTAATTTTTTTGATGTCTTTTGTTGTACGTTTCACCAATATTAGCTTTCACTCTATTCAATACAGTATTATCTTGTAGTATACACAAACACTATTCTTGGCTGGTGTTGCATGCAAGAGTGACCTTACTCAATATCTTGTGTTGTACGCAATACCGAGTTTCACTATACAATGGTATATTGTTATGAACTGGACGTTATGAATAGTATTAACAGAAATTTGAATTATATTACATAATAATTCATCTTACACATATTATAGTACATGTTATGAGAACAAAATAAATTTTCTGGGTAAAATAAGTATTTTTCAAAAAATGCAATTTTCCCGCCTTTTGATGGCGCACAGATTTAAAATCTAATTTTTAACAAGTTTACAAGTTCAATATTACAAAATAAACTTCTTCTTATGAATTAGGATATAAAAATTAACGTTGGATAATGTTTTGATATTTTTCTAATAATGTTCATATTTTGATGAATAGTAAAAATACGCTAAATTTTAATTAAAAACAAATTTTTCATCAAGATAATTTGTAAGGTTAAATTATAATATTAAATGGTTTTATAGTATAAATAGAATGTATTTTTACCATTTAATATAATTTATGTTTTTATCATTAATTTTACATTGAATTCATAGATAAATAATATTTCAATCTTTTTCAATGTTTTAAATAAAAACCCAATTTTTTCAACAATGTGATTAATTTTAAATTAATTACTGCGTCTTATTTATCTTGAATTGGGAAAAATTGATTCTATATTTGGAATCATTTTGTTCAAATTATGTTAATAGGCTACTTTTTATTTGTGGGCATCATGAATAGTAACTATAGTAAATTTTATTTACCACAGTTAAAGATAAATCAAGAAATTAAGTAACAATAATATTATAAAATTACCCTAACACCAGCCAAAATTCTATTGGATTAATAATATATGACCTATATCACAAATGGGTCGGAATAGATTCATTTCATGGACTTTTGACCATGAAAATGATGTAATTATTATTAAAACCAAAGAATCTGTCAACAGGTCACCCTCTTATATCTTATAAGTGTAATAATTTTAATTTGGTGATAAACTTCATAAAACATCGAACATAAATAGTCTCTAGAAATCCATTAAAATTATCTACATGATGTGAATTTATTTATAATTTTTAGGGAATAAATAATCATCATTAATGGTGACATAATAGTGATGTAGAAATTGTTTATTTAGTGAAAAATCAGTAATACAGTTTTTATTAAACTAATAGTGACCATAAAAGGCCAAAAACCTGACCAAAACATATTGGTACTATACATGTAACCAATAACCATCCAATGGTCTAATATTTGACCATTTGGATCCTCATAAAATCGACTATCATAATTATATTATTTTATTTTAAATGATTTCAAAGTTCTCACCTTCATGATTTATTAAATATAACCATTTACATTTCGGGATTTTAAGATGATAAATTCAACTAAAAGTTTTATTAATGAAGATATTGGATTTTTAATCATTATAGTATTTTATTTTTAATTTTTATCCAACAAATTAGTATATTAAATAATTATACCAAAATGCTATAGTAATTATTTTATGAAGTGAAATATCAAAGAAATGTTTTTAAAAATATTAAAATAAATGTTATATGAACAAATTAATGTGATTAATGAATTTTTTAGATGAATATGACAAGTTTGGAATCTATTAAATATTTTTGTTTGAATATATCTTTTATGTGAATTAAAATTAAATTCAAATAATTGAATAGTGTCAAAATTGACACTATTGATATTTTATAAAAATAACTTATTATTAAATTGTTTAAAAATCACAAAAATATTTAAAAATTAAAAATTAAAAATTATATGGTCGAAAATTTATTATTGAGTCAAATTATATAAAATTAAAAAAACATAATAAAGTATTTATCACAATTTAGAAATTAGAATATTATTACTGCAAATAAAATTAAAAGGATTAAATAAGGATAAATCAAGTTGATAAGGTTTAAAATACATTCCCAACATGTCTAAATAGTATTGTTTGATGAAATTACCACCCTATATAATCTCATATTCTAATTTATTCATTTTTGGATGTTTTTATGTGGGGTTTGAATTTATTTTAAATTAATATTATAGAGGTTTCCAAAAGTGCCCATCTCTTCTCTTATAAAAGGAATCCTCCTCCCCCACCTCTTCACGATATTTTGAGCTTTAAATCTCGGAAAACCCTTTCCATTTATTTTCTAAAATTCCCTAGAAACATTATAGAGGTCCTAATTTTATTCAAAGACCAACTTTAGTTCCCTAAGAGGAAGTTTAGAAGAGGCGTGTCGAAGAATAATTAATATCCTTTACCAACTCTTTCAAATATATTTCTTCTTCTAATTTCTCTTCATTATTTGTTTTATTATAAAGTAATAAAATCAGTTTCACTAATATACTGATATTTTATTATAAATAAGAAACAACGGCATATCACATTCTATCCATTCTACGGAAAAAAAATCATCGCTTGTTCAAAGGTACATAATATCGTCTCCACGACGTGGTGTAATCTTTTTTCCACCACCACCTTACGTGGATGGGTATAATGGTGTAAAGAATAGATATATATGATTATTATAACATTATATTAATTCTATGATATTATATCATCCACTCTAATTCCATTCAATAATTATGGGAATGATATCATCACCCGTGCATACGTACGGATTACCGTCTCCACGATGTGATGATATTCATTCTCCATTTTAACCATTAAAATATAATTATAAAATATATATAATAAGTATTCATGAAATATATGCCATAATAATGCTACTGTATTTATGTATATATATATTTCACATACTTACATTCAATTTGATAAGGAAATTAAAACAACATTCATGCGTACGTATGGCCAACCGTCTCCATGAATGGTGTATTTCATTCCATTTATCGATCTATTATATATATAGGCTAAATATATATTATATATAAAACATTTTTTACATTCTGGAAGTAATTAATCATGATATAATTAATCATATGAATAATTACAAGTCAAAACACAGATGATAAATGAAACGATTTTACCCAAAATGCTGCTTTAATATGGAGTTGAAAGATGAAAGTGTAATATAAAGTGGTAAGTGAATCATATATGATATCATAAATATTATTATGGTTATGTTATAAGTCTATAATAGGTTTAAACCCACTATATAAGAGTCTCTGACACATAAGGAAGAAATTGTACATAAGGTAAGGGATAATTATTCCAATCTCGTTCTTATCCGGGATTTTATATTCATATGTATTTACTGGGGTTATATTTATCATCCATGTACATGTTTTCTAAATTTTTTTTCATAAAATGCTTATTATTATTCCATGTATTTTAAATGTCATTTTTACACTTTTTTGACTTTTACCACATGGTTTAACGGAATATTTCTTTTGTTTACCATACAAGGTTCTTTTTGACTTTTCTGGAAAAAGTACGAGAATAATGTTTTTTACGTTATATGGAATGACATAATTTTTATAGTTTCCTAATTCCTTATTTCAATAAAGCATCCACTATAATATTTAATTATTATTTTCAACAAAATCCTTTTTTTAAAATTTCATGGAATTTTGATAAAAGAAAAATATTTTGAAGAAGATAGTATATTTTCCTCAAGAATCCAATTCATGTGTTTTATCAAAACTATTTTCCATCTCGGATGACATTATTTAGTATGTTTATGTTTCAAGTATAATCCCTCTAATATTTACATGGTTTTATTTTTCTTATTATGTAATGATATCTATTTGTGTTATATGGATTATGTCACGATGGGATGATGTTTATGAAACCCTTTTTATTATTTGCTTTATGATGAATGATTTATGATAGTTTTGTGGCACATATAAGAATGATTTAAATATGAGATGGTTGGGACCTATATCTCCCTCTAATGGATTGGGTAAAAATTTATATCTCATGAGATAGACATGGATGGAATGGAATGTGAATCTTGTTCAGTAATATAGGGCTGGAACGGCAAGTAAACCCGGTTCAGAAATGGAATTTGTCCACTATGATGGTCTTGGAAGCAATTCCTTGGCTACTATGGAAATCATATCATGTTCTTATTGTTTTTCCAAAATCCCATGTTTTATTCCCATGCCATTTTATCATGATTTATGTTCATTATGATCTATGCCTTATGTACTACCAAGATTTTTGTCATTGGTCATTATTTTGATGTTTTATGTTCATGTTTTTATGTTCAAATGTATATGGATGGTTTTTATGTTCTGCATGTTTACCCTTAATGAGCATTTGAGCTCCCCCTTTTTATGTTTTCTTTTCCTCGGGATATGAATAAAGGTTTTAGGTAAGAAAAAAAGGGGGAAGATCATTATGGGATATGTTGAAGATCTTTCACCATGATTAGAAGATCATGTTCCATGTTTCCAAAGACACTAAACTAACATGGTCTTTGGGTGTCTGTTTTTTTCATGTATTAAGTATTCCGTAAATTTAATGTAATGTCTATGTACATCAATATACGAGTCTCTATAGTTGTCATCAAAGTGAAGGTTTCGTTAACCTTTGTAAACTAGGATGTTAAAACTTTAGTGAGATCCCTAGTGATATTTATATGGCATGTCTAGGGATGTCCCTATGGTTTAGTATAAAAATAATTTATAGTCCTAGAATCATGTTGAGGATCGTGAATATTCTAGAGAAAACAAAAGATTTCATGGATTAAAGAATGTGTGATAAGTTAGTCTTTTTATGATTATGTGGTTCCTCGAAATTTTAATTATTTCTTACACCATGGTTTTATGTTTTAGTCAATGGAGGGAACCATAAAAAATTGTGTCAAAATTAAATACTATGGAAAAATTGGTGACTATGAGAAATGAAATTTCATAATTCCTAGAAAGAAATATTTTGTGATTATGCAGAATCAGTCATCGTGATATTTGATTAACAAGGTGAACTTTAGTGGTATTTATAATTCATCAAATAAGAGGAATATGGACTTTTATACATGTTCGCATGGTTAGGAGCATAGGTGATGTAATATTGATATTTCTAAATAAGGGATGAATAAAATTGATGAATACATCCAATGTAGGGTAAGATGTTATGTGTGTGGGGAGAAGGGTCATAGAGTGACAGACTGTTATGGAGTTCAATGTCTTATCTATGGAGAACATGGGCATTACCCAACTCAATGACCTGACCTAAGAGGTTACTTCTAAATCAAGGAAGGACTTATTCCATGATAATCATTGAAGAGGATGGATTTAAGTGTTACTATATTGGTATTCAAGAATAATGTCTTTTAGGTACTTTTATGGTATATTGGAATATCTATGTATTGGTCTATTGTGGTTTTCCATAAGAATATGGTACTCGTAACCATGAAAAGAAATTGAAATATTTTTGTACAGAAGATAATTAGAACATAATGAAGGGATAATGAGAAAATATTATGTTTGATAGTATTCATGAGTTCATGACTGATATATGGGCAAAGTGATATCATGGTTTGAGTATATATAAATTTTACGATTTTGGTATGTGGAATGAGTGAACTTTCGCCAACATTCATGTTTTCACTAAGGTTTTATGGTAATTCATGTTTCCCTAGAATACATGAATAAGGTATTTATATATTTGGAGTTTGACCAACAAGATATATCTTATGATATATGGGGGATAAATGATTGTACTCACATACTTGGTCGATGACCTTTAATGTAATCGTTTTCATTATAATATGAGATTGGATAGAAGTATTTTGAATAAGCATAATGATTGAAATGGATTAAGTTGAACATAAAATATAATCATTTAAGGATAGAAATTTTTTTCGATATTATTTCTAGAATTTGATAATGGTTAAGTTTTAGAAAATGGACAACCAGAAGGACATGTGACAACCCGTCGCGTCAGACAAGGATGCAAGAATCGAACCCCCAACTGAAGTGAGACATGCCTTTATCACCTACCAATGGCATATAAGAAGTCCTTGGTCTGTTGAAATTAGTTTTATTTTATTAAGTGGTATGATAGATCAAGTATAAGTATATTTTAAGAACCATATACGATTAATCTCACCATAGAGGGATTTGTGTATAATTAATAACTTTTTATAAACTTATTTTTGAGAGAGATGGAATGACCTATAATTCTATCACATGATCTGCTCACCCATCATGAATGACAAATTCAACTTCATTTCTATTTTATTTGAAGTGTAAATTGTTAAAGGAATTACCAACGGTGAGATTTTACCAAAATCAAGAAAGTATTTCATCAAATTCAAATTCTTCAACTTTAGGGAAATGATCTTCAAAACCAAAAATGATTTCCTTGTACTCTCACATCCATTTAATTAGATAGTACCTTAGATCATCACAAATTTATGGCTTTCTGATTGTTGGATTTTTCATAGCCATGTTCTCTACCACTCTCCATCAAAACATGATAGTTAGATTTCTCTCCCATATCCATATTTTCACCTATGTTCTCTTATGTGGAAACCTAGTGATGAGTTAATTACGGTAACTAATATGTTTCATAATTTAGTTATTAAAATTAAGCTTTATTTTTCTTTTTTACAATGTGGGTTTCTATGAAAGAATCATTCCATTAGTAAAACATTTATAACCCCAACGATTTTTTATGGTGAAATTCAATTTAAGGGGGGTACAATGTAACACCGTAAGATTTTACGGGAAATATCATTTTTAATTTCTTCGATGGCTTGTGTTGTATGCTTAAACAATATTAGATTTCTCTAGATGAAACATCGTATTAGATTGTAGTATACGCAAACACTATTCAGGGCTTGTGTTGCATGCAAGAGCGACCTTCCTCAATAGCTTGTGTTGTACATAATACTGATTTTAACAAAACAACGATACATTGTTATGAACTAGCTGTTATGAAAATTATTAACTACATTTTGAATTTTATTAAATAATAATTCATCTTACACATATTCTAAAACATGGTATGAGAACAATATAATTTTTTTGGTAAAATAAGTATTTTTTAAAAAATGAAAATTTTCCGCCTTTTGGTGGTGAAACCATTTTAAATATAATTTTTAATAATTTTATAAATTAAAATTTAAAAAATAATATTCTTCTTGTGAATATGGATATAAAAATTTATGTTCGATATGGTTTTTATATTTTTCTGATAACGTTCCTATTTTGATGAATAGTAAAAATACGCTAAATTTTAATTAAAAAACAATTTTCATCAAGATATTTTATATGGTTAAATTAAAATATTGAATTGTTTTAATTTATAAATAGAATATATTTTTACCATTTATTATAATTTATGTCATTATCATTATGTTTACATTGAATTCATGGGGGAAGAACATTTCAATCTTTTTCAATGTTTTAAATAAAAACATGTTTTTTTCGAAAATAGGATTAATTGAAATTAACTATTGAATCTTCTATGTCTTGAATTTGAAGAAATTGATTCCATATTTGAAATCAATAGGTTCAAATTATTTTAATAGACTACTTTTTATTTTTGGACATTATGAATAGTAATTACGGTAAATTTTATTTACCACAGTTAAAGGTAAATCAGGACATTATGGGTAACAATAAAATTATAAAAATATCCTAACACCTTCCAAAATTCTATTGGATGAATGAATGTCAACCCATATTAGCTAATTGTTGTAATAAATTCATTTCATGGTCTTTTGACCATGATAAAGATGTAATTATTATTAAAACCAATGAAAGTTACACCTTGTCACTCTCTTAAATCTTATAAGTGTAATAATTTTAATTTGGTGATAATATTCATAAAACATCGAACATAAATTGTCTCCTAAAATCCAAGAAAATTATATAAATCATGTGAATTTATTTATAATTTCTACGAAATAAATAATTATCATTAATGGTGACACGATAGTGATGTATAAATTGTTTATTTAGTAAAAAATCTACTATAATGTTATTATTAAAATAATAATGACCATAATAGGCATAAAAAACTAACCAAAAATTATTGGTAATCTACATGTAAACCATAATCATCCAATGGTCTAATATTTTACCATTTGGGGCCTTATAAATGCGATTATGACACTTATATTAATTTATTTTAAATTATGTCAAAGTTGTCACCTTCATGATTTAATAAATATAATGATTTAAATTTTATTATTTTAATGTGATAAATTTGAGTAAAATTATTATTATGGAAGTTATTAGATTTATCTAAAATATAGTATTTTATTTTTAATTTCTATTCAAAAAATAAGTATATTAAATAATTATACTAAAATGTTGTAGTTATTATTTTATTAAGGGAAATATCAAATTAATGGTTTTAAAAATATTAAAATAAATTTTATATGAACAAATTAATGTTCTACATGAATTTTTTTGATGAATATGAAAATATAGGAATCTATTAAATATTTTGGTCCAAATATATCTTCTTTGTGAATTTAATTTAAATTTAAATAATTGAATACTGTCAATATTGACACTATTGATATTTTATAAAAATAACATATTATTAAATTGTTTAAAAATAACAAAAAAATTTAAAAATAACAAATTCAAAATTATATGGTCGAGAATGAAATAATGTATCTAATTATTGAAAATTCTCAAAATATAAGTATGTATTTTAAAAAATTGAAAAATTAGAATATTATTACCACAAATAAAATTAAATACATTAAATAAAGATAAATCAAGTTGATAAGGATTAAAATAAATTACCAACTTGTCTAAATTTTATTGGTTGATGATATTACAGACCTATCTCATCTTATATTCGAATTGGTTAATTTTTTGTGGTTTTTAAATTGGTTTTAAATTTATTATAAATTATTATTTTAGAGGTTTCCAAAAGTTCCCCTCTGACATCTTATAAAAGGGATCCTCCTCCCTCTCCTCTTCACAACATTTTGAGCGTTCAATCTCAGTAAAACCCTATCCATTTATTTTATCCTCTTCCCTATCAACATAATATAGGTCTTTATCCTCATCAAAGTCCATCTTTAGTGCCTTAAGAGGAGATTTAGAAGAGGCGCGTCGAAGAAGAGGTAATATCCTTTACTGATTCTTCAAATTTATTTCCTCTTCTAAATCCTATTATTTATTTGTTTCATTATAAAGTAATAAAATCCGTATCACTAATATATTTATATGTTATTATAAATATGAAACAACCCCATTTAACCTTCTATCCATCCTACGGAATACTAAATCACCATGCGTGCGTACGTACGGAATACCGTCTCCACGTCGTGGTGTAATCTGTTTTCCACCACCACCTTACATGGATGGGTATAATGTTGTAAAGAATAACTATATATTATTATTATACAATGATACTAATTCTGAGATATTATATCATCCACTCCAATTCCATTCAGTAATTATGAAAATGATATCATCGCTCATGCGTACGTACGGATTACCGTCTCCACGATGTGATGAGATTCATTATCCTTGTTAAACATTCAAGAATGATTATAATGTATATATAATAAGTAATCATGAAATATATGACATAATAATGCTACTGGATTTATGTTTATATATATATTCCATTTACTTCCATTCAATTTAATAAGGAAACGAAAACTGTGTTCATGCGTACATATGACCAACCGTCTTCATAAACATTGTATTTCATTCATTTTATCGATCTATTATATATATATATATATATATATATATTCTGAATATATATTCAATATAAATCATGATTTACATTTTTTATGTAATTAATCATTATCTATGTAATCATATGAATAATTACAAGTCAAATCACATACGATAAATGAAACGATTTTACCGCAAACGCTGCTTTAACCTGGAATTTCCAAATGAAAGGGTAATATAAAGTCATAAGTGAAAAATATATGTTATCATAAAAATTATTATGGTTCTTTTATAAAATAATAGTATGTCTAAACCCACTATACAATAATCTCGGGAACATACAAAAGAAATTGGACTTAAGATAAGGGATAATTAATCCAATCTCGTTCTTATCGGGGATTGTTTATTCTTAAGTATTTACTGGGGTTACGTTTATCATCCATGTCCATGTTTTCTAAAAAAAATTTCATAAAATGTTTACAATTCATTCATGTATATTTCATGTTATTTTTTCCCTTTTTTAATTTTACCACATGGTATTAATGAAATCATTTTTTGTTTACCATACGAGTTACTTTTTGACTTTCCAAAAAAAGTATGAGAATAATAATTTTTAACTTATAAGACAAGAAAAAATTATTATAGTTCCATAACGCCTTAATTATATGAATCTTCATATACAATTTTTCATGATTATTTTCAACAAAATACTTTTCCTTTAAAATTTCAGGGAATTTTGGGAAAATAAAATGTTTTTGAAGAAGAAAGGATATTTTCCTCAAGAATTCATTTCAAGTGTTTTATCAAAACTATTTTCTATATAATATTATATTATTTAGTATGTTAATGTTTCAAGTATAATTTATCTAATATTTATGTGGTTTGATTGTTCTAATTATGAAATGATATCCATTTATTTTCTATGGATTATTTCATGATGGGATGATGTTTACGAAACCCATTTTATTCTTTGTGTTATAATGAATGATTTATGATTGTTTTGTGGAACATGTAATAATGATTTCAATATTAGATGGTGGAACCTATATTTACCTCAAATTAATTTGTTAATTACTTATATCTTATGAGAGAGACATGGCTGGAATGGATAGTGAATCTGGTTCAGTATTTCACGGTTGGAACGACATGTAAACCCAGTTCAGTAATGGAGGTTGTCCACTATAATGGTCTTGGAAACATTTACTTGGTTAATATGGAAATCATATCATCTGATTAATGGTTTTCCACAATTCCATGTTTTATTCCCATTCCATTTGTTCATGATTAATCTTCCTTGATGATCTATGCCTTATGTGCTACCAAGATTTATGTCATTGCTCAAGATTTTGATGTTTTTTGTTCATGTTTTTACGTTCAAATGTTTATGGATTGTTTTTAAGTTCTCCATGTTTAACCTTACTAAGCATTTGAGCTCACCCTTTTTATGTTTTCTTTTCCCCAGGATATAAATAATGGTTTTAGATATGAAAAAAGGGAAGATCTTTATGGGATATTTTTAAGATCTTTCACCATGATTAGAAGATTATGTTGTTACTTTCCAAAGACACTAAACTAACACGGTCTATGGGAGTCTATTTTTTTCATGTATTAAGTATTCCATAAAATTAATGTAATGACTATCTACATCAAGCTTCGTGTCTCTACAATTGGTATCAGAGTGAAGGTTTAGTTACCCTTTGGAAACTAGGATGCAAAAACTTTAGTGATATCTCTAGAGATATTTCTATTGTATGTCTAGGGATGACCCTATGGTTTAGTATAACTATATGTTATAGTACTAGAATTTTTTTGACGAACATGAACAACCTAGGGTGAACCTATGGTTTCATGGATTAATGAATGTGAGATAATTTAAACATTTTATGATTATGTGGTTTGTCGTAATTTTAACTATTTCTTACACCATGGCTTTTGGTTTTAGTCAATGGAGGAAACCATAATGAATTGGGTCAACATTGAATCTAATGGGAAAATTGGTGAGTATGAGTAATGAAAATTCGTAATGCCTAGAAAGAAATATTTTATCATTATGCCAAATCAGTGATCGCGATATATGATTAACAAGGTGAACTTTACTGGTATTCCTAATTCATCAAATATGAGGAAGATGGAATTTTATGCATGTTTTCATGTTGAGGAGAATAAACAAAGGAAGATTTATATTTCTAAAGAAGGGAATAAGAACCTTGATGAATACATAAAATGGAGGGGACAATGTTATGTTTGTGGGGAGAAGGGTCATAGAGTGACAAATTGTTATGGAGTTCAATGTATTATCTGTGGATAACATGGGCATTACCCAACTGAATGCCCTAACCTAAGAGGTTACTTTTAAATCAAGGAAGGACTTATTCCATGACAATCATTGATGAGGATAAATTGAAGTGTTTATGTATTCTTATTCAAGAATAATTTTTTTAAGATACTTTTATGGTATATTGGAATATCTATGTATTGGTACATTGTGGTTTTCCATAAGAATATGGTATCGATAACCATGAAAATTGATTGAAATATTTTTGGATAGTAGTTGATATTCGCATAATGAAGGGACAATGAGAAATAACATGTTTGATAGTATTCATGATCTTATTATTGATATAAGGACAAAGTGATATCATGGTTTGCGTATTTAGAAATTTTAGGATTTTGGTATATTGAAAGAGTTAACTTTTGATAGAATTCATGTTTTCACTAAGGTTCTATAGTAATTTATGTTTCAAGTGAATACATGATTAAGGTATTCACATGATTGTAACTTAACCAACAAGATATATTTTATGATATATGTGGGATAAATGATGGTATTCACATTCTTGGTAGATGACCTTTCAAGTAATCGTCTTCTTTATACTATGAGATTGGACAGATGTATTTTGGATAATCTTAAAGATTTAAATCGATTAAGTGAGACATTAGAACGTATTGTTTAAGGCTAGAAAATTTTTTTGATCTTATTTCTGGAATCTTGTAATGGTAAAGATTTAGAAAAAGAAAAACCTGAAGAACATGTGACAACCCATCGCGTCGGACAAGGATGCAACAATCGAACCCACAACTGAATTGCGATAGGCCATTATCACATACCACTAGCCTACAAGAAGTCCCTAGTTTGTAGAAATTAGTTTTATTTTATTAAGGTTTATTATAGATAATGTATAAGTCTATTTTGATAACCATATATGATTATTCTCAGCATAGATAGACATATATATATTTACTGACATTTTCTAACATTATGTTTAAGATAGATGGAATAACCTATCTGTCTATTGCATGATATGTTCACACTTCACGAATGACAAATTCAACATCATTTCATTATGATATGAAGAGGAAATTCTTTAATGAAGGACCATCAGTGATATTTTACCAAAATCATGTAAGTATTTCATTAAATTTAAATTCTTTAACATTAGGGAATTGTCCTTGAAAACCAATTTTTTTTCTTGTACTCTCATATCCGATTAATCAGATGGTACCTTAGATCATCACAAATATATATATTTGTTATTTTTGTACTTTTCATAGCCATGTTCTCTACCACTCTCCATCAGAACATGATGGTTATATTTCTCTTCCATATCAATATTTTCACCTATGTTATCCTATGTGGAAACAAAATAATGAGTTAATTTGGGTAACCATTACATTTCATAATTTTGTTATTAAAATTAAGTTTTAGTATTATTTTTTACGATGTGGGTTTCTATGAAAGGAACTTTCCAGTAGAAAATCACTTATAAACCTGATCAATTTCGAGGGTGAAATTAATTTTAAGGATGGTAGAATGTAACACACTGATATTTTATGAGAAATATAATTATTAATTTCTTTTATGTCTTGTGTTGTATGGTTCACCAAGATTAGGTCGCACTATACGCAATACGTTATTATCTTTTAGTATACACAAACACTATTCTTGGCCTCTATTACACGCAAAATCGACCTTCCTTAATAGAATGTGTTGTACGCAATATCGAGTTTCACAAAACAACGATATATTGTTATGAACTAGCCATTATGAATATTATTAACTACATTTTGAATTTTATTACATAATAATGAATCTTAAAAATATTTTAAAACATGGTATGGGAACAAAATATATTTTGTGGGTAAAATAATTATTTCTAAAAAAATATATTTTTTCCTCTTTTTGATGGAACACCCATTTTAAATATAATTTATATCATGTTTATAAGTTAAATTTTACAAAATGATATTCTTCTTGTCAATCATGATATAAAAATATACGTTGGATAAATTTGGGATATTTTTCGGATAACGTTCATATTTTGATAAATAGTAAAAATACCCTAAATTTTAATAAAAAACAACTTCTTTCATCAAGAGGATTTATGTTGTTAAATTATATTATTGATTGGTTTTAATGAATAAATAGAATATATTTTTACCATTTAATATAATATATGTCATTATAATTAATTTAACATTTAATTAATAGTCAAAAACATTTCAATCTTTTGCATTGTTTTAAATAAAAACACATTTTTTTCAAACGAATAAATTTTAAATTAATTATGACATCTTTTGTGTCTTGAATTTGGAAAAATTAATTCCATATTTTCAATCAGTTTGTCCAAATAAAAGGGCACCTAATCCCTCTCCTATTCACTACATTTTGAGCCTTCATGCTCAACCAAACCCTATCCTTTTATTTTCTCCACTTCCCTAGAAACATACTAGAGGTCTTGATCTTCTTTAAAGACAATCTTTAGTGCCTTAAGAGGAGGTTTAGAAGAGGCGTGTTGAATAAGATGTAATATCCTTTACTGATTCAATCAAAATTATTTTTTATTCAACTTCATATTCTTTATTTGTGACATTATAAAGTAATAACATTAGTATTAATAATATACCGTTATTTTATTATAAATATGAAACAACCCCATTTCACCTTCTATCCATCTTACAGCAAAATAAATCACCGCACGCGCGTACGTATGGAATACCGTCTCCATGTCGAGGTGTAATCGATTTTCCACCACAACCATACATGGATGGGTATAATGGTGTAAAGAATAACTATATATGATTATTAGAATATGGTACTAATTCTGCGATATTATATTATCTACTCCAATTCCATTCAATAATTATTGGAACGGTATCATCGCTCATGTGTACGTATAGATTACTGTCTCCAGGATGTGATGAGATTCATTCACCATGTTAACCATTGAAGAATGATTATAAATTATATATAATAAGTAATAATGAAATAAATAATAAAATAATTATGATGTATTTATGTATATATATATGTAATTTACATCCATTCAATTTAATAAGAAAATGAAAACCGCGTTCATGTGTACGTACGGCCAACCGTCTCCATGAATGGTATATTTCATTCCATTTATCGATCTATTATATATATATATATATTCTGAATATATCTTATATATAAATCATGTTTTACATTTTAGAAGTAATTAATCATGATCTATGTAATCATATGAATAATTACAAGTTAAAACACGTATGATAAATGAAACTATTTTACCCAAAATGCTACATTAACATAGAATTGACAAATGAAAGGGTAATATAACCTCATAAGTGAATCATATATGATATCATAAATATTGTTATGGTTATATTATAAGTTTATAATATGTTTAAGCCCACAATACAGAAGACTCAGACACATGTGGAATAAATTTGACAAATAGTAAGGGATAATTATTGCAATCGTGTTCTTATCCGGGATTATTTATTTGTAAGTATTTACTGGGGTTATGTTTTTCATCCATTTCCATGTTTTCTAAAAATGTTTTCATAAAATGTTTAATATTGTTCCATGTATATTTGAAGTCATTTTTACCCTTTTTTTTACTTTTACAAAATGGAATTAAAGGAATCTTTATTTTATTTACCATACGAGATACTTTTTGACTTGTTTTGAAAAAGTTCGATAAGAATTTTTTTTAACATATAGGGAATGAATAGATGTTTACAGTTTCATAATTCCTTATTTCCATGAAGCTTCCTCTATAATATTTCATGGTTATTTTCGACAAAATTATTATTTTTCTAATATCATGGCATTTTGAGAAAAGAAATTGATTTTGAAGAAGAAAGGATATTTTCATCAAAAATTCATTTCAAGTGTTATATGAAAACGATTTTCCATATAAGATGAAATTATTTAATTTTTTTATGTTTCAATTATAATGTCTCTATTATTTACATGGTTCGATTTTTATTATGATTAAATGATATCCATTTGTTTTATAAGGATTATGTCATGATGGGATAATGTTTATGAAACCCATTTTATTCTTTTGGTTATGATGAATGATTTATGATTGTTTCATGGCACATGTAATAATGATTTAAAAATGAGATGGGTGGGACCTATATATCCCTCCAATTCATTGGTTAAAGATTTATATCTCATGAGATAGACATGGCTAGAACGAAAAGTGAATCCAGTTTAGTAATACAGGGATGGAATGGTAAGTAAACCCGGTTCAGTAATGGACATTGTCCAGTATGATGGTCTTGGTAGCAATGCCTCTGCTACTATCAAAATCATTTTATGTGCTTAATGGTTTTCTACAAGTCCATGTTTTATTCCCATGCCATTTTTTCATGATTAATATTCGATTATGATCTACGCTTTATGTACTTCCATGATTTATGTCATTGATCAAGATTTTGATGTGTTATGATCTTGTTTTTATGTTCAAATGTTTATGGATTGTTTTTCAGTTCTCCATGTTTACCCGTACTGTGCATTTGAGCTCACCCTTTTTATGGTTTATTTTCCCCAGGATATAAAGATAGTTTTTAGGTAAGAATATAAAAGGGGAAGATATTTATTGGAGATGTAGAAGATCCTTCACCATGAATAGAAGATAATGTTCTGTGTTTCCAAAGACACTAAATTAACACGGTCTTTTGGCGTCTATTTTTGTCATGTATTAAGTATTCTGCAGAAGTAATGTAATTTCTATGTATGTTAATCTTAGGTTATATACATAGGATAAATGAAATTTATATATATGTTCTATAAATTGAATCATAATTTAATGATTGTGAAATCAAAAAACGCAATTTAATTTGTATTCGTTATGTGATTTGTTGATGTGATATATAAAAAAATGTTTGTATTCCTTAAGAATGTTATTTTTTTGTATTACTACATATATCCATTCATAGGTTATGATTGGGGTTATTTTATAAGTTATATTATTACGAAAACATTACATATCCTTTCCATGAATCGAATAAAATGATTCATATGTAAGGCTTACAATACTAATTTGGAAACCAAAAATTTTAAGTTAATATTTAAATAGACATTCAATGATAGATAATATTTAATGTACTATTAAGTGAGATGTAATTTATTGGATTAAATTCATTTATGAATTCATGCATATGTATTTCAAGATATCAACCAGTGTGTTATGACTTAATATTTAATGCATACATATTAGAATAGTAATTGGGGGTCTCTAAATTCCATATTCCATATTATGGATGTATAATAGAATATTCATTCATGTTAGGATGAGAGTCCATGATTATGATGATTTATTACTTTACATTTTATATGTCTAAGGCACTATTATTCCATGGAGTTTGGAACTATCCTAAACATATGAAATGTTATTTATTTTATCCTATTGATACACTATTGAGGGAATATTATAATTATTTCCCCATGTAAATCATTATTAAAATTTTATGAAATTAGATAACTAATGACGTAATAATAGGAATTATATTTGTTGTAAAATACTTGTTTCAATTTTTCTTTTCCCAAACTCATTTTTCATTATTTTAAACATAGGGATCTTACGCTTGGGATTTTTGTTATTTACTATTATTATAAATATTTTTATTAGATCCTAATGAACATAAAAAGTACATATCTCCATATATACCTTCTACTTTCATCGAATATAGAAAAACAAGAGCTAGATTACCTCTAATTAAAATATAACTCATGTCGTATTTTTTGGATAGTTTGAACCAAACATGGAACCCTTAGTTACCTAACATTGATACCTGAATTGTGATGATATAAACCTATAATGGATAGAACATATTAATTTTTTACAAAAATACACTATTTATGGCCCTATTCTAATGCCTATATGTGATTCCTTATGGAAACAATCAATCCAAAATTCAAAAATTATAACATCAATAGAGGTGTGGAATCATGATGATTTAGACATATCATGGATTTCGTTATAAAAATCATGCCTGAAATTATTATCACATATGAATTTAGTTTGAATTATGTCCATTAAATACCTCATGAGTTTCATGATCTTACAATGTTCTTGAATAACAACATGGTACCTTACTAAATGGTTAACATCGCTATCACTTCAATTAAATACAATGAAATTCTATAGTAGTCCTATTCAAACATACATTCAAACCGTTCCCAGGGTAGAGTATCTTTTTCCAGAGTTTACATGATCATGGACCACCAGTTCCCTACTACATAATAAATAATAGACATTATAAAAAAAATTCATCTTGTTGGTAAGTTTCCTAACTAGATAGAAGAATCCAAAAACTACTTACATTCAATTCATTATCTCCTAAGTATCTATGTCTTCTTAAAACAATGTAGTCTACTATCTCTAGAACTCATTAAGCATGCACATTTCATGTATTCTATTATTATTCTCTATTGGGAACACCATATGTTTTGGCGAGTGGGACTTGTCTATGAATATCTAGTGGGAGATTGACTCTCTTCTCCACTGGTAGAGAAAAAATCACCTTATTAGAACCATAAACAAAAACCACTTCTCTCATCGGGTTACTGTATACTCAATAAATGAATGTCATGGGATAAAAAAATCCTGATATTTGAGGCTATCATGTTATCCATGTAGGGGAATCATATGTATGAAAAGTTGAACCCATGGTTATTATTTAATATCTAGAAGACATGACTAATGGAATTTGTGAATGTTTCTACAACTAAAAATATATATCATGAATGTACTATAATTAAATCCCAAAATCAATTCCAAGAATATTGGAGTTGAATAAGTAATTACATTATCCTTGGTAAAAATTTACATCAACAGCCTATACCAAACATTAGGATCCCTGTCCAGTCATCTAAACATAAGACCCCTTAACATCATTTCCAAAAGAATTAAAAACTAATCCTCACAATATTCTGAACTACCAAATCTAACCCTATGAGTAAAACATCAAAAATATCATTATGACTCAATATGACCCACAAAAAAACCACCTTAGACAGTACTAAGGAAAGTGTTCCACCCCTATCCCTCCTCTAATAAGCTAGGTTCATATTATAGAAACCATGATTTTAGAATGGACATACATGAAGATTCATTATATAAACTTTTAAACATCAATATCCATCCATGTCAAGGTAAATAATTATATAAGGCCAAATATATAAATAAAAAAATAATGTAAAACATTTATGTGACTATAAAAAATATCTCAACGATAAAATAAAATCTAAATCTATATCCATAAAAATGTAAAAAAATATATATATCATTATAACAACCAACTTAGAAGATAGGAAAACAAAATATAGATTTGATAAAATTACTAACACGAGAATTTTAATCAATGAGAACTATAATTCTTTTATATGCAATAGCACCACCAGAAAGACATCCTACAAAACAACCATTTAAATATGCATCATATATATAAACATAACATGTTTGGGAATGATTCCAATTAATGGGTGAGTATATAAATTAATTGTATAACACTATAAACTTATAAATGAAATGAATGATAAAATTTCATATCATTTAGATATTTCTATATATATATTTAAGATAATATGTAGAAATATATCTTTTGTTACCACATAACCCTATATAATTATTTCCCAAGAATAAACCTAGAAAAAAGATCATGGCCTAACTCAAAAAATATGACCATATCACAATATTTTCTTCACAATAATAATTTGTAAGGAAAATAACGGGGACTCATTTCTTGTAGTAAGACACCATAGTAAATAGGATCATAAACCTCTATTGAGGACATGTACCTGAGCAAGTGTAGTGTATATAATTCGAGCGCTATACCATTTTCATGAGTAGAGGATTGTTACCCCATCTCTATAAGAGGTTTACCACTTAGCCATTGAACAAAATAAATTAAATATTTATAAAACTATTTTAATTGAGAATAGTTGTAAACATGGTTGAAATCACGAATAGTAAATTTTAAGTAAACTCTAAAATGAAAAAAGTATTGTCGTAGTGATAAAGAGATGGGCTGAAAATAATTGTGGTGAAATAGAGAAATGGTTAATGATGATACATGCAAGAAGAAGTTTTTAAAAATTTTAAAGTAAAGGAATTAAAAATTATTTCAAATACAAATATTTAGGGACGTCAAAATGATTTAAATTAATAAAATGATCCAGTCATAGACTTAATTTCAATCAATATTTCCACAAATTTGTTAAGAAAGGCATTTAACACATATCATTTTTTCTCTGTTATCAATATTATCATGTTACCTCACTCTAATGAATGGATTTATCTCCAAGATTTGAGAGAAGATTAAAATTTATAAAATATAAGTATTAAACACACTTAAATTAAGTAATTTAGTAAATAATTTGAATGATACATTGTTCTCCACATATCAATTTAACAAATATTGTAGTGAATATGATAATGAAGTACATTGAAAAAATAGTTGAACCAAGAAGGTAAAAATACCAGACTCTTATAAAATCCAACTACTATATATTATATTTCTTTTTTAAATATAAATTGATTTACCACTAAAATAAAACCATATTGTCTAATTTAAAACCTATTGGATCATTATGAGAAAATGAACATAAGTATTAGGAAAAAGAATACCCAATATATTAATCTAGATAATCATGTAGAACAATATCCAAAAATAATTATGACATTAATTTCATCTCAATCAGATCGTGAAAATGAATTTAGTTTTTTATATATAAAAAATATACATTAAAATAATAAATATCGAATAACTGTAAATGAAAAATTTTGAAGTAATAGATTGTGAGTCTTCTCAATTATGATCTCTCACTTCTCTACCTCTATTTGGACTATAAAACCCAAAATTTTCCCCATCCCCCATATGATATCTGCTAAATCCTCCATGATTGCTCTCTTTTTTTCAACCCCAAATAAAATGATTCATCTTTAAATAAATGAGGAAAAAAAATTCCATCACTTACTCTTATTATCTTCATGATTACAATTGGTATCATCACAAGATATCCTATCACTATTTATCGTCTTCTCTAGGTGGCTCTAGCTGAATTCCTTTTCAAATTATGCTCCTCCAACATGTTCATGTATTGACTCCATTAAAATAGAATCATGATTGATTTCAATGTGGTATTCATTAAAGAATATACTCTATTAATACTCCTAGTGCCTTTCCAATGACATTATAGGTACACTAATGTATCCCAATATCCCCTCCTTGAGATTTTATTTTCATGATTTCAGTGTTCCAATAGTATTATTTTCGCATTTAAGTCATCATAGATCTAGTCAATTCCTAAAATTTTCAAAGTAAAATATGTTATATATTCTCCACCATAAGAAAAAAATAAGAAATATTAGGATACCTTGAATTTGGTTAACTGTATAATATTACTAATGTACATATATAGGGATACTTTAGAGTACATATCACTAAACTCATGACTCTAATTTCAAAATATTACGTATTAAATTCCCCTTGATTAAAATATAATGTGTATTAAATTTCAATGTGAATACCTATATATGTAAAAATAATTATTTATATTTTAATAATTAAAGAATATAATACACTATACTTCCTCTTTAAAAAATAATTGTATTATCTCAATATAAAAAATATAGCATTGTTTATCCTTTTATCCCCAAAATATGTCATGTATGAAACTTATCGTAATGAAATATCAATCATATGATCTCTTTTTTAAAATATTTTTCATCAACTATATCAATTAAAAAAATCTCAACATCAATCATCCTTATCCAAAAATATATTATATATCAACTCTAATTGGTTGAATTCTCATATGTAAAAATTAATTTCTAATTATATTTAATCATAGAAATTTCAAATTTTAAAAATGAAATAATGTGTTTTATAAAAATTCACTTCCAGAATATAGACCTTGAATATTTGAAATATAAAAATGTAAATCCCAAAATCTTTTACAAATACAAGAAAAATATCATTTTCATCAGAGTTTCATGAAATTAAACCAATGTATTTGATCATAAAATATATAAAAATTGAAAAATTATAATTTAATCAGTTTATCTCTAAAACTTCTCATTTTGGTAAATATCGAGAAAGAATAATATTTTCTATAAAACATTATCGCAACACTATAGTTTACAAATTATAAAATATTTTAGAATATTATTATCTAGAGTTCAAGAAAATGATGTAGTTAACTTGTATCAAATTATGGCTACCCCAAATTTCCCCACACATAAAGCATTTCTTGTCATCGTGAAATAAATTAAATAATTTAAATGGATTAAAATTTTTCTCAAATATTAAATGACTATAATTCTATGAAAATGGTTATTTTCAAAAAAAAATTCCCCCATTAAAAAATTGGAGTAAAAATTAATTAATTTTATCTCGATGAATGTATTTCTTTTTTAAATACAGTTTTTTATTTTTTTATATTTTAACCAAATTTTAATATTTTTAATGGACTTTAATTAAATTATTTTCCCATTAATTTATATGTAGAAACATTTCATCTTCACTAGGGTTAATAAATATTCATATTTTAGTAGTTAATCATAGTTCGGAACAATTGATGGATGAGGGAGATTAATACATAATAGTATAATATAATTTAGTCATATAATAATATTAAACATTACAAAAGAAAACTAAAATTCAGAGATCATTTAATGACCACTTAGATGAAAAATCGATCAATTTACATCTAATCGTGAAATTAAAATTTGGATTAAAATTTAATTCTTACGACCAAAGCATCACTGTAAACCACGGTTTGAAATAGTGTAAATGAAAATATGTTATCCAGTTGAAACAACAAATAATTAGAAAACATTGAAAATTAAAAAGATATATTAAAACATTGACCCTAGGAAATCATTCTCGCACTAAATGTGAAAACTGATGTTCAAAAATAGTAAATTTTGAAAATAATGTAGATTACTTTGTAGTGTACATCATGAAATATATTTCATCATAACTGAACACCAGTACCTCATATTTAATGATCAAAATTAACCCAAATATTGAACCTCAAGGTTGGTGATATAACAAAAAAAATTCAATTTAAAAAACATTTGAAATTATATAATTTAAAATTGTGTTCAAGGGACATATGAAGATTAAAATAACATATGGTCCTCAAATTTCAGCACTTCTAAAATATAAATTTAAATATACAAGTAATTTTCCCTTTGTAAATAATAAATAAACATTCATGAAAACTCATAAAAATGAAATTGTAGAAATTTTTTCTATATACAAGAACTGATTTCAATCCAAATAAGATTTTATTTTGATAAAATAATATTCCAATTCTGTTTCATAATGATTTTCAATAAAATATATTAATGTAGTCTAAAAACCCCTAATATTTATTCTAAATTTAGTATTAAACAGATTGGAACAATCTCCCCCCACCAACACAGAATCACATAGATTCTAGTGTAACACATACATTTAAACAAATTTACATCTTTTAATTTGTATTTTAGGGAATCATGCAACAACTTAACCATATTAAAAATTAAAAAATATATTAATTTTTTTTAAATTAGACGCCCTTAATAGTTCATTGTTATTCTATTTTTGTTCTATAAAAATATCACCTTCATTGAGCACTATAATCTTTACTTCATTATTTTTATTAATATTCATACAAGTAGAAAAATAGATCAACAATTATATATAATATCATAGAAAAACATTAACCAACTAATAAAGTGATAGGATGTTGAAATTAAACTCCCTTATATTGATAATATTTTTTATGTTCTCTAATAGATCAAATAATGAAAAACTAATCTTTAAGAATATTTTAATATGAGATACTCATTTTTTGAAAACATTTTTAGATATAATAAATCACATGAGTGATGTAGATTTATTTGAAATATAAAATAGCGTATATTTATAAAACCATGTGTTTCCACCCATGTAATGTTATGTTTATAGTCCTATGCTAGTATTTCTCCCAAAAATTGATCCACGATAACTAAGGGAGCGTGATATCATAATGATTTTTATTTTTACTATTTTTTTGGAAACTTCCTCATAATCTGATAAAATTTCTAAAGCACAGGCATCTATAATTATTTTTCTTTCAATCTTCCATGTTCTTAAAACTATATGTTCTTATTAAACCAATTTTTATTAAAAAAATCAAACAAGT
Organism: Viscum album; assembly: GCA_963277665.1. Classification (NCBI taxonomy): domain Eukaryota; kingdom Viridiplantae; phylum Streptophyta; class Magnoliopsida; order Santalales; family Viscaceae; genus Viscum; species Viscum album. Next base: position 2,107,056,913 of record OY728165.1, read on the forward strand.
AGGAAAATAAATTGTATACATAAACCTAGAAAAAAGCCCATGATGACTAGAATCAATCTCATAATTATCCCTCACACATGAGGTATCCAAAAATTCACAAACATGTCTAAGAATATTTGTAACATATTGACAACCAACCATAGAATTAAAGTGATTGGATTTTTACCTAAACAAAAAAGGAAACCATCCTCTTGATCTCTCAATAATTATATATGTTCATATACTAAATACACACATTTGGAATATATTTTTTTGTAAGAACAAAAAATATATTCTTACCCATGATTATATATTATTTATAACCTATGTCAAACTCAATAGATTTGGAAAACTAATTTTTAACTTCTAAAGGAGTAGAACTAACCTTATACTTTTACTCATCTATAAAACACTCATTTTTGTGTATCATTCGTACTATAATAGTATCATATATATCAATATGATATATATCAGGATTCTAATCCATTTTGGGCATAGCGAAGGGTATTTTATAAAAAATAGAGAGTTATGATTGTTCACCAACAACATAAGAAGGAAAATCGAGAATAAATATTTGTTTATGTTGATGAAAATCTTGATTTATATATATTATCCACTTAATATTATTCACAATATTCTATAATGATTCCTATTCATTAGCAGATTAAAATTCAAAAAATTTGACTTTAAAATGTTCACTCACTAGAGGTTGAATTATTTCTTTAAAATGTCCATAAATATCCTTCCTAATCTCATTTCTAAAAACATATTAAGAAACATATATTATCATAAATATCCATTACAGTATAATGTTTATAAAAAAATTATTTCCCAATTTTTATCCATACTATGTAATGTTATTTTTTCTTATAATTCAATTATAATATCCCCAATAGTAGAACAAATAACATTTAAAACATAATCATAAACTTCTTGCCACACACTATTTACAAAAAATATATCAATTGGTAATGTGAGCATCCCTCATATAATAATAGGTTATCCTCCAATAAAATAGGTTTAATGATGGAAATATTTTTGAATTTTAAAAAAATTGAAGTGGATTTACACTCACCGAGAACCAAATTTATAAACAATGAGCAATGCAACAGGATTTCAGTCTATCTTATTTCCCAGAAGTTGTTTTTATCATTAATTATTACTATTTTACAAGGCAAAAAATATTCAAGGTTATTTCTATTTTACAGGATACATTATTTAAAGGAAAAAACTATATTATTTAGTAATAAAAATCATTTAGTTTTCCACAAAATTAATCTGATTAGAAAAAAACATTGGATAAATTTGACATATGATATAATTTGGGTGAATGAATCCAAAAATTTCAGGTTCAGCTTCAATGTTATTAACGTATCATGTAATTTGATATATTAATCTTAACCATTTTCTTTTTTAACATTTTGAGGAAAAATAAATGGGGAGTGTATAAATGAAAAATATATGGTTCTTTTCTTTTACTTATATCCCAACATTCTCATTATCTTCCTTAATTATCCACCATTTCAAATTAATTTATTATTTGATTCTTTAGTACATGGATTAATGATCCAAATCATTTTGGACATGTGTTTCCACTTTAATTGATTTTTTAGTATCTATATTTTATTTTAAAGATTCATGAAAACCATTTCTCTTTTCTACTATAGGTTTTATCATATCATAGTACTATGATTTTTAGAAAATTATTTTTATAATATCCATGAAATAATCTCTAGTATTGGACTGTATAATAATGTGACACACACTTTTATCTCTCCCAACAAAATTATCCTATAATTTTTCCCATTGTAAACTCTTGGTTGGGAATGATAGTGTATGTCTCAGCCGTTTGAGATTAACACTTACTTATCATATCCAACATAAAACCACATAGTTCCACTTAATAATTAGAGGACTCAAACCAGGTTTAATTTATAAAATTTTGATACAAATGATTTTAGAAAACAGGGGAAACCGGTTTTCTAAGAATATATTGTTGTTTTTTTGGGAACATTTGGATTTTTCTAATAGCCAATTTTGTAGGTATTTGACAAGGGATAATTATTGGACTTTTCCCTTGGACTGTATTTTGAATAAAATATATTTTCATTTATTTGGGATGTAATTATACTATTGAGATAGTAATTTTCATTTTACCTAAGTGTATGAAACTAGTAACATTGTTCTCTATAGGGATAGATCTATTTTTTAAAAACAAAGTTACTAAATTCTTTTTGAAATTCTGGTTCATTGAGTTTTAGAGTTATCCATTCATTTTAGAAATTTTTTAATTCATTTATGCTTTTAAACTAGTATTTTTCCTCCCATGTTGATTATTATTCTCATAGTAGTTTTATAATGTAAATATATAGTAAGGGTGTTTTAAATTTGTATCAGATTGACATGAATCCTACCATCCTATTTACAATTAGGTGAGTATTCTACTATGTTTCAACCTAACAGTGAAAATCCACCATTCAATGATTCCATTTTTAGATGATTTTGGTTCTATTTTTTAAAATATTTATTAATAGGGTCCTTAAACATATCTCATACATCAAAAAGACTTCCCTTACTCATCACAAAACCAAGATATTTTACTTATCATCTCTCTCTTCAACCTCCAAAGATGAAATTTTATCTATAAAAAATTTTATACGTGATCATATTTTTGAAAAATATTATTATCTAATGATTAAAAGAATTAATAAGAATATCTCTTTAATGTTAATTGGAAAAATCTCATTTATATGTAATTCAAACTTAACCCATTCCATGAATTTTGTTACAATAAATTATATATTTCATAATGAAGGTTAATGAGTCTCAATTTTGTAGACAATGGAACGAATGTAGAAATGAAATGTTGGAAACATTTACCTCATATTTCACTTTTATCCCTATTAAAATAATGAAATATGAATTTATTAAAACATGGTGTAGTTGAATATCCCTCATCATTTGAATTTTTATAATCACTTTCCTAATGATAGTTTGAAAATTTTTCTCCCTATTAATTGGGGCCCCCGTCTTCAGATTATCCCCTCCAATATTTTCATTCCCTATAGCTCGAATATTTTTATTAATCTATTGTATTAATGGATCTTGGTTCTCTTGTCTGATATAATAAACAAGCAAAAAAATAGATATAAACAAAATAACACTATAGGAAAAAACACCAACATAAAAAAAGTATTAAATATCCTTGATTTTTTTATTATTTCATACTTATCATTCCCCCAAAATGGTGCTAAATGTTTTTAGGACATTTCAGTAATAATCTATTTTTTATATAAACTAAATAAAATATATAATAGATTTATAAAGTGTTAAACCCGAGAGAATGAAATTTTGTTTGAAATACTAAATGATAGAAAAAAATCATTGATATCAACAACTATTATTGACATAGTGATAGAATGATGGGGTGAAACAATTGGTTGAAACGAATATATTATGAATTAAAATAGATGAATGAATGAATGTGTGATAATTTTAATTTATGGGAAATAACAATGATTGAATAATTTTTGAAGTAGGGTGATACAATTGATTTGAATTAATATAATGATCTTATTCACCCATTAATTTAAATCATAATTTGGAAAAATACAAGAGGAAAAGAGGTTAATTCACTTAAATTTCACATATAAATCATGTTTACAATGTAAAATCACTCTAAAGAATGGGGTTTTCAACATGAATTCATAGAAGATACGATTCAAACACAAAATATAGAATCGTCAACTATTTCACAATTAAGTACATTACATAATAATTTTTGGGAAAATATTATAATTTCCATCACCTAATGGTTCATGGAATGGTATAGTGGAGATTCTCATAAAGAATACGAAATGAATAATGAAATGGATAATTTAAAAACCCCATAATCTAATAACATTCTACAGCAATCTATAGATTTTTTGGTGTAAAATGAAGTCGGTTTTTACTAAATTAAAACCCTATTCTATAATTTAAACCTTTAAACTCATCAATATATAATTAAACAAACGATATAGCAAGATAAAATATTAGAGGATAAGGATGGAAATCATGCATAATATGATTCAAAAAAAATTAGAAATTCAATTAATTTTAATCTAATCCTATAATGTTTTTTAATCATACATGTTTGAAATAATTGGAAAAACAATATTCAAAAAATAAAACTTATACAAATATTAGAGAAGGTGAATGAAAGTATAGAGTGATACTATTCTCAATAATGATTTCTCACATCTTTTTCTCCCTCTACACATTCATCCTCGAACCATACACCCATACCCTAGTGATACCAGTTAAATCCCCCGAGATACCTCCCCTAATTTTCAACCTCCTTATCTGGTGCTTTTTCATAAAAATAGAAGAGGAATATATATTAATTAACTCAAATATAGTGTCTTAAAAGTAAAATCTCATATACTATTATAATAATTAGTTTCCATATTAGTATTATCAAATTTTATAGTTTTTTTCATTATGTTCTAAAATTCATAAAATAAACAATTTCTCTTAAATACAAGAATTTATTAAAATAATTTCTTATACTTTCACATTTTATTGATTAATTTTAAAATTATTTAGTTTCTATTTAACAAAACTAGTATCATTTTAAAATTAATCATGTTGAAATTTTCGTAGAATGTATTTTTTATAATGTTGTAAATAAATATTTTTTTGAATACAAAATGATACATTAAAAAACATTATTTTTGTGACATTGTTAAAATGTAATGATGATTTAAAATTTATTATAATTATAGAATAGATAAAATATGAAAAAATAATATAAATATAGTAAAAAAATAATTTATAATAATTAAATTAAAAATTATATAATGATAACTATAAAAAACATTTTCAGTGACCATGTAGTGTCTACATTGAATTGAAAAGATCAAAATTGGTGACGTATAGATTATAATTTAGTGATGAAAATAATTTTCAGGAATTTATTATTCATTATTATATATAATTTATGTTTTTGGCTAATAATTTATAATTTTAAGGTTGTATTACTAACGAGGATAATATTTTCACATATTTAACTATATACTTCAATGTTTTAAAAAAACCAGAGTATTTTCTTTAGGGGTTACTAGCACACCTTTTTTAGTGGAATTTTGAGAATAATTATAAAATGGATTAATTTTAGAATTTAACTATTTTAGTTTAATTATGAATTTTTATAATGTCCTTTACCATACTAAATAAAATTATGAAATTAATTATTTTATAATTCCTGATATACTGGTCTACATCTCATTCTTCTGGACCCAATAAACATTCCATCATTTGGAGGTCAAAACTAGCTCAAATTCTAGGACTTGAAAACTATGCATAGATATAATGATTTTTTATCATCCAATGTATCATAAATCGAAAAAACTAAATTACACACATTTCAACATTTAATCAGGGGAAATTTGGAGGGACTACATATATCAATGTTTCCATGCATTATTCATTCATTTTCAAGGAAATAAATGCACTAGAATATGGAGTTGTGGAATATGATGAGTCACATGGCCTAAATAAAGGTCTTTGAAGAGAACAGACATATCATTATTTACACATATCAAAATAAGTTGTGATCTTATAGTTCAAATGAAAGGAAATAATTGAAAAACTTTCATTTTGACACCCTATCCATATTAGGTCATTAATGAGGGATAACACTTGAAATTTTCATACTGATTAATTTGGAGACAAAATTTTCACCCTCCCACAATATAAAAATATGTTTCTTCTTAATTTCATGTGTTTGGAAACCTGGTGGAAGACTTTTTTGTCTATTATCAAAATAATTTTATTGTTTTATTTTTTATAATTTTATTTTACTTTTAATATTTGTTATTTCATCATCATTTCCATCTTCTTCAATTTCTTTTATTTTATGTGTTATTCTATTACTTCCTTCTATACTATAATAAAAAGGGAGAAATAACTACAGTGGTTGTTCAAGGGGCAGAATAGTGGGTTGAATGAGTTTTTTTTCATTAGATTCTATTTCTTTATTCAATTCTGAGAATTTTAGAGACGATTATACTGATTATGGCACATGTTCAACCCGATTTCTCTATCATCTAAAATTTACTTCTCGTTTAACAATCATTCTTCCATTTACTATATAAGTAGTCCATGTAGTGGATTATGGCATGGGTAGTGATTCTCAATGAAAAGGAAAACTAGATAATGTTTATAAGAGGACTACAAAGTATATAAAGGTCTCGGTATGGGGTAATCAAAATTAAAATGATAAGGTATGGTGTGATAGGTCTTGATCACCTCATTGAGTTGAATATTGAGATCATTTTTTAACAGTGATTTCAATCTCCATGAACTTATAAGAACATTCATCATATTTTATTCTATCTATCTACATTATGTATTTAATTGATTATATATATATAATTTTATTTTTCATGTATTTTGACGTGTCTTTAATATTTATATATTTTGCACATATTGTTTATGTTTTTATTTATTTATTTTATTAATTTTTTATGTGTTTTTAATTTATTTAATTTTTTATATTTTACAATCTAATTTATTAAATAACAAATTTTTATAAATAATTTTTCGTTTTTATCCTTGTAAATTTTTAGTTCAATCTGACTTTATTTTTTGGTTCCTTATATTTCATTTTACCTCTTTAGTATTGTGTTGGAATGTCAATTTTATTATTTTTTATTCATAATAATTTATCAATAAATCAATTTTTCTAAATTAACTCAATCATTAATTTAAAATTTAATAGTTTAATGTTTTTAATTAAATAAATAAACTTTAATAATTAATTAAATAACATTATTTAATTTATGAATTTTTAAATTTAATATTTCGCTTCTATTTATAATTATTGTTTTAATTAATCAGTTCAAAAACATTAATTATTTTATAATCATATTATAGTTTTTATGTATTAGTTTTTTGGTTTATATTTATTTTCCAGTTCCAGTAATGAGACATTGTCACTCATCATAACTCTGAGATACCACCATGCTGTAATGAAGTCTAAGAGACATCGAGACACATCTTGCCTCCAAAAACACCTCGTGGTGAGTCACAACAATGGTGTATCATTTACACCCCGTATAGTGATATTTTAGTAAAATAAAATAAAAGAAATGATTTGATATGTTATAAAAGAAAAGAAATGAAAAGCGATGATTGTGATTTCTCTCATTGTGTTTGGATTAAAAACATAGTAAATGAAAACACTTAAATTGGATTTCACTCCATCATGTTTGGTGCAAATTTTTAAAAGAAACGAAACAAAATTTTTGTGGTAGAAATGATACAAATAAACGTTATTAATAAAATAACACATAAACACAAGATTAAAGGGTATACTTGCCCAAGAAAAAAATCATATATTAAATCTCCATGGACACCACAACTCCAACCATGTCTTCCTAAAATCAATAATTTATATTACATGAAACAAATAACCTTTTAAAAAAATTATTTTAATTACCTTTTTTATAAAAAACAAAAAAAATAATAATTTGAATTTTTTTATCAATCATTATCTTTTAGATCACTAAAATCAGGTAGTCATTAAACTAAAAATATATATTAATAAAAATTTTACAATTTTTATAAATAAATTAACGACAATCGAAAGTCTTTACATAGTTTATTAATTCAATATTATTAAATCAAGGTAATAAAAATAATAAATTAAAATTTATTAAATAAAAATATTTATTAATACAAAATAATTATTAATTCAAAATAATTTCTAATTAAAAATAGTTTTATATTCAATGTTATTTATTAGAAATATTTAATAATTCAAATTTTTTTAATAATTATTTATATTAACTATTAATTCCAGATAATTGTAATTATTTATAATCAAAATTATCTATAATCAAAATTAATTATAAAATATTTTTGATTTTTTATATATGCACAATTAGTTATATTCAAAATTATTTATATAGACACTATCAAAATTATTTATATTTGATTATTATTATTATTTATAAATCATGTTAAATATATAAAAATACTTATTTGTAAACTACGTTGTGAAAAATGTTTAGATAACCAGGAAAATATTGTTTGTTATTATTAATAATTAAAATTATGTTCATTTATATAAATATTAATTCAAGAAAATAATACCAGGATGAATAAGTAAAAAAAATTTTTATGAAATTTAACACACTAAAACATTAAATTAGAATATTATGATCAAAGGCACAAGGTAAACGACACCGCAACATTCAATGGGAATACAGAGGACTACTGCACAGACAGAGGAACTAGACAATGTCGATTTGATGGGGAATGTCACGACGGTGTGTTGAAAAAAATGACATTAACTAGATACTTATATAGGGATAATATGGTAAATATAAAAAATATATGAAGGAGGATTACTATTTCTCTCTGAATAGTCATAATTTTCTAACAATGCCAAAACGGAAGAAACACAAGGTGGGAGTAAAATATGTTTCTCTTCATTTTGGAAGCTCACGTTTAACTATGTCCCTTCTTCCTCATTGAACGTGGGTAATTATTTAATTAACTTTAAATATTTTATTTTCTTCTCAATTTTGCACTACCAAATGAAGCATGAGACCACGCCAACATTTATTCAACCCTCGACAAACTGTTCACCAAGACAATGGATCTTCTAGTAGAAATTAGTGACACAACACCAGCATAGTGGTCCTCTATCTTCAGACCACTACATACCAATCATCACTCTGAGATACTTTCATCCCACTTTTTCCTTGATCCATGATCCACCACCACTGTTGTACCGTTCTTCACACTATCTTCTTCACAAAAAAATGTAACACTGTGAGTCACACCTGATGCCACTATTTGAACCTTCTTATCCCTCATCTGACTCCATCGATTTAGATCTACAAATGACTAGCTTCTAGAACACCTTTCCACCATAATCGAACCTCCACTATACCCCTTTTTCATATTTGATGACCCATGAGCTCGCACCATTGATGAATTTTTTATCAGACACTATTTAAAGCTTTATCTAGGCCTTTATTCGAAGACCATCAATGGATCTGTGAACCTCTATAATGAATCCACCATAGTAAACCTTTATTGAGATTGATCGAACCATCAATATCCTGATCAGATCCACTCCTTCGATCCATATGGGTTGAAGAAGGATTTGGTTAATCTGAACCCACATCATCGCTGTTATCACTATGAGCAGGTGGAGGAGTGAAAGATACTATATTTGGAGGAAGACAAACCCTCCCATTATTTGGATTTGTACATTGGGTTATAGAGGAAAAAAAACTAAATTAATAAAATAAAAAAACAAAACAATGAAACATAATATTGAATAAAATAAATAATACTAATTTTTTTTATTAATAATAATTAAAAATTAAAACTAATAAATTAAATACAATAATTTAATTAATTTACTAAATATAAATTATTAACCTTATTAAATTATTATTCATAGAAAGATAATTAATAATAAAAATTAAATTATCATAATTAATAACATTATAATGGTAACATTAATAGCAATATTTAATAAAATAAATAAATGATAAATAAAAATTAACATTTAATAATAAAATAAAGAAATATTAACAGTAGTAATAATTATCTTTTATAGATTAATTAGAACATTAATAATGTTAATTAAATATGTTAATTAATAATAATAACATTACTCATTAAACTAACAAATTTAATAACTAATTGAATAAAATTAATAAATTTATTATTTTAATGTAAACATAATTTCTCTAATTAATTCAATTATTTATCTTCCTTTTTCATTCATATTTGAATGAGGAAAAATAATTAGTCCATGTTTGTGAACTCCAATCAAATGTTTTATAATTATAAGAGTATTTTTAATTTGTTATGATGTGTAGAAACCAAGGGAAGGCATTAGGTTTATTAAAATAGACCATGATGGGTCGGTGTGTGTAGTGTTGACCAACTTGAAACCAATAGAAAATTAAAAGATCAAAGAAGAAGATGTTGATGGGATAATCAATCATTCAAATATCATTCACCAAATCCTATCTATACCTTTGATGTTTTCATGGATATCTAGTGATGCAGATATGAACCAACATATTCGTATAAGGAGAGATCTCTTTTCCCATTTTCCGTCATTCCTTTCAATTATAACTGTAATAGATTAAATCTGGGTTCAATATGATTGTGGGGTGATTCATTTATTTAGGGAATTAAAGAGTGTAAAGTAAAATCTGTTATATCCTCTTAACTTATTTTTCAATATTTAGAAATGATAGGCATGATCAATTCTAGAGTCACAATATTTTTTTCACCCATCTTTTTCAAATTTGAAAAATCAAAAACTATTGGTGAGATCTTTTTTAATGATCAATTCCCCAATGTTTTTGTTATTAATGTTTCTTCAAGTGGGGAACATAAATAACCATCAATATAATATTATAATCCCTTTGAGAGGGAGAATATTCAAGCCCTAATTTTAGATCATAAGATAATTAAAAATTTTTATAATTGAAGATTCCAACTAAACATCGAATTGTTTAAATACCTTGAAAATTCTTTCTATTGCGACTTCTTTATATCTATTCTTGATTCTTCATCATATTTTTTGAATTTTTTTGTTAATTCATCATCACATTTTAGATTTAATTCTATAAAAATAATTATTTCAGCTTGCTAGTTACATCAAAAAAAATTTAAAAAGAAAACCAACCCACTTTTAATGTCAATGGGATATATTTGAAAAATTTGTCACTCAATATAATAGTTATCCTTCCCTTGTGTCTTACCATATATACCAATAAAGTTATGTTAGTAGGATAATATAAATAATTATTCATTGGAATTGTTTAACGTTGATTGGATCTTGTTTTATCATCCATTGTGGGGGAATGATTCAAGAGACCACCTTTCAAATAAAAAAAACCCAATAAAGAAAATTAAAATTTTGAAATTTGTAAAATGTTGTAATGTTTTTCTATAAATCTGTTTTGATATTCTATTATTTTTTCCTACATTTTTTACTATTTGTACTGAATTAATGCTTTTAGTGTTTGTGTTCTAGTTTGAGCTATTTAATCATTTATCATTTTGAAAATGGTTACTATATGATCACAATAAAATCTACTAAAAGGTTAGAGATTTTTAACAAATAAATTTACAAATACTTAACTACTCTAAAAAAAATTAAAATGGAAAATTTAAAAGATAGTATTCCTTTCAGAAATATATAGACCCTTCAACCTAATCTCATAGAACAAATTGAGGGGCCTAGGATGAGAGAGTTTAAACTACCTTATGTTTCAAGAAACTAATATTCTATTAGAATGTCTCATAGATCTGGGAATTAATAACACCAATAGACTCACTTGTCACTATTTGCATCATTCAATGGAATATCTAATCATCACTCTTTAGACTTCACTGGAAATTTTTATAACACAATGCACCAACAACTTATTCTAGGATTAATAGAAAATAAGATAATAATAAGTGTATTTCCCCTTTTCCTTAAACAGATTTCAATGAAATGGATTCTGAGTATATATGAAAACACTTATAAAATGTGGGATAAACTGTGCAACAAATTCATCAAGAAATTTTATCCCCAAATATAAATGTTAAATTATTAAGTAAAACAAAAAAAATTTACCAAGTGGATGGTCCAACCATTCATGATGTCTATGATATATTTAGGGACCTTATTAGATAGTGTCCCCATAAACAACTCACATCCCATGTTCTCATGGTTACTTTCTATGAAGGATAATCCTCTTATAGTCAAAACATTGATGATCAATATGTTGGTGGTAACTATAATAACAAAATTTATGATGAGTTAATACCAATTTTTAAGAACCATTCCATGAACTCTTATCATAAAAATTCAATTAGCCAGAAAGTGAATATAAATATTAACTAAAATGGGTCAAAAGTAGATAATCAAACCCATCATTCTTAAACCACAAATCTACTTCAAAAATTAATGATGAAAACTGGAAAAAATATGTAAACATATTTCTCTATCAAAACCCAAATAAATAACTTAGGGATGAATGCTCCTAATGTGGGATGTTCGTTCATAATGAAATTTTTCTCCCAAAACATTGACATGCCATCCCAAAAATAAAATTCAAATTTTATTGTCAATAGTCTTAGGATTCATGCCACATATGACCAATTTTCAAACATTTACAATCAAGTATATAGGATCAATCCCATCCCCTAATGAAATATGAAATACATGATTAAGCAACACACAACCCCTTCATACCAAAACAAACAACAAAAATAATTCAAAACAAATAGATGGTTGAATATACTATTTCACAAGGAAACAATGAGCATCAATTGATTTCTATGCGAGATCAAATAAAAAATAGAAAGGAATCTCAAGATGAAAAATTCAAAACTCAACTAAATAAACAACAAGACCAATATGATTTAGATAAAATAAAATATGATGCAATAATAAAAAACATTGAAGCACAATTTGTCCAACTAGCTATAGATGTCACATATAACGATAGGGGAAGGTTTCCGAGCATAATTGAAATCAACCCTAAGAATAATTTTACAGTTTTTGTAATAAAAAGTGGGCTTAACACTTAAAATAACCCTAAAACACTCTAAAAATTCCCAAAATGAAAAACAATATGATTCTCAAAATAAAAACCCACTTCCCTCAAAATCTAGAAATCAACAGAATAGTGATGAAAACAAATAAATACTAATTTCAGTAAATATTAATCAATATGAATTTGTTTCTTAAAATTAGAATAAAACTTATAAGAAAATGTGTATAAGAATTATGGGACATTCCTACAATTCTTATGAAATTTTCCCCACCTGTAACATTATCATATAAACTAATCCCTGAAAAATAAAGTTGAGCTTCTTAAAATCATTGTGATTTTGACCATGTTCTCAATATGCATACCTTTATTCAAGCCTTAATCCAAATTAAACCTTATCTAAAAGATCAAAAAAAATTATTTCCCAAAAAATACACTTGAATTAATTTCGACATATAGCCTCACTAATGAATATAGTGTTCTTATATAAAAAATACCACCAATGATAAAAAAACCTTTTAGTTTTGTCATAACCCTACACTTCAAGAACTTATAGCCAACTCAAATGTATGTGGGATTAGGTACTAGTATCAACCTCCTCTCATATTCACTATTTCAATAGTTGAAGTTTTATGCTATAAAACTGAACACTATCATCATCTGACACTACATTCATATATTATATATGGAGGATTGATGAAAATTTACTTGTATTAGGCAGACTTTTTTAGCCTACTTGATTCTTAGTCCCAGACTTGTAGAGTGACCAGATTGTGACCATCATTCTCAGAAGGCCCTTGATGGCCACTGGAGGAGCCCTCATTGATGTGTCTAAGCATTAATTAATATTTAAAAATACATAGAAACAAGAATAGTTCAATGTATTTAAAATTTCAATTGACCAAAATTATGTAAAGAACTTTATCTGGTAGAGTCCTTATAAGATCATCACTCATTTGAAAATTTTGGAGCATTTGAAAATTCTAATTCTTTTTGCAGAAATAAATCTAGAAGCTATGATTGATCTTTCTCATGATTCTATGTTTGATCCAACTGAGAAACTAGAAAATTTTCCAAAATTGGAAAACTATCACGATCATTCTATTAATGGAGATGTGTGAGATGCTTTTGAACGTAAAAACATTGTATGTAATCTGTAGTTTGATCATATTGCCACCAACACCTCTAATATATTTTATATATTAGAAAGAGATCTGATAAAATAACTTTAAGACTTATCTTTAAGAAATGTATTGAATTCGGATCTAGAGAATTATGAGAGTGAGATTTCTATTTTGGAAAGTAGTAAAGGAAACCTTAATTTTTTTTCAGGAAATTTAAAATCTATCCTCTTTTTTTTAAACTCCATATAAGAGATATATTGAATTCCTTCATTCTACTAGGCCTAATATACTTTATTTTTTTGAAGAACCACCCATTTTTTGAGCTAAACCCACTTTTTACACATTTTAACTATTCATATTTATGAGATAATTTGATACTTCCTATCACCATTCGTTATCAACTAGAAAATAAAAAACAAGAACAATTTTTTGTGTTGGAATGAAAAAAATTTCTTCCATAGTTTAGACCATTTCTATTATTAAAGGTATTATCCATTCATATTTTATACACTAAATTCCTATAGAACTTGAAAAAAAAACCCATAGCTGAGTGTTAGAGTAGAATAATTACTAACATGAAAAAGGTTGTGAGAGAGAAAGTAATTACACTATTGAACACTGTGATTATCAATCCAATCTTAGATAGTACGTGGGTAAGTATTTTCCATGTTGTTCCAAAAAAGGAGGTTTCACTATTATAAAAAATTATAAAATTACGAAATTCATGTGATAAATGAATCCAAATTGAAAGTCTCTATTAATTATAGGAATTGTAATTTATCCACTAGGAACGACTATTTTCCAATGCCCTTCCATGATCAAATGCTCGATGGGCTTATTTCAAACGAGTTCATCTATTTTTTGGATGGATATTCTCATTACAACTAGACTCATGTAGCTCTATGGAATCAAGAAAAAACAACTTTCACATGCCACTTTAGGAAATTATCCTAGCGACCCTTTGGTTTATGTGGTGCTCCATTATCCTTTTAAAGTTGTATAATGGATATATTTTATGAGAAGACTGAGAGAATCATTGAAGATTTCATGGATGATTTCTCAATCATTGGTATCACATTTGATACATGTCTTATAAATTTGAAGTTATTATTATAAAGATGTTTAGAGGACAACCTTGTTCTTAACTAGAAAAAATGACAATATATGGTCACTGAAGCGATATTTTTGTTACATAAGGTGTCAAATATAGATTTAGAGGTTGACACTTCCAATGTTGATGTTAATACAAAATTACCCCCTCTGGAAGATGTTATTGGTGGTAGAGGTTTCCTAGGGAATTCCATTTTTTATTGGTGTTTTATCAAATATTTAACCAAAATAACAATTAACTTGTTTTTCTTTCTTGTCAGGGATGCCCCATTCCAGTTTGACAAAAACAGTTTGTAATCATTTATTTTTTTAAAGCAAAAACTATAACACCCTTTGTTTTTATGGACCTTTTTTTTCAAATAATGTAAATATTTATTTATGTTTTTCAATGCATAAAGTAACTCATTTATTTCTCATGGAACCAAATTGGTGTACATTACATGCAACAACGACATGGCAGACATTATACTCACACACTAAATTATCGTATGATACATGAAACAATAACATAATATACATCAAACGCAACATAGAGCTTATACGAAACATCACATTAATTATATAATTATTGAAATGATATATTTATAACCTACCCATTAAAATTATTACTATGAATTTTAATAAATTATATTAAATAATTATTTATAATTATTTTATATTAATAAAATATATTGATATCAAACGATATGATTTTGGGTAAAGACCTTTTCTGTGTTGAATTACAGTTAGCTTGAATGAAGTATTTTTAATAAAAAAATTAATTTAGACACGTTTAGAAATTTAATTTGTTAAAATAATCATCATTTTTTTAATTCAGAATGTTGAAATTAGATTATGGTGAATTTCCGTATTTTTTTGGAGAAACATCATTTTTTCAATAGAGAAAATTAATACATTTTAATTAAAATTGCCTTATTTTAATTCATTTTTAATTTTCAATGATATAATAATTTTTATGGGAAAATTGGATAAATATTAAATATATTTATACAATTTAATTTACTAGAGTCAATTTAACATAGAAAGTTAATATAAATTTTTACCAAACCATTGAACATTTTTCTACTTTAAAAACTCGTTATTCTGTCCTGCATTTGGGATTAGAACTAATATTAATTATTTCATATCTATTATTTTAATTTTTTAAATCTAACATAAACCATTGTATATAGTATAATATTTATAATCTAATTAGTCCAGGTAATGTTTTGACCAAAATGTTAAGTAAAGGTGATTAAAAATAATCACATCGATTAAAGGCAAATTTAGCTTAATTGGGGACTAATCCTTTAAATTAAGGGACCAAATGATGTGTCCACATGTACAACCCCCCATGGATGTCCAAAGTTTGGCCATAAAACTTCCAAAATTTATATTGTTGGGTTTTTATGTCTTTTTTATGTAATAACATGTGTAAACCTAACTTGTTTATAAAAAATCATTTTGAGTCATTTTCCTTCCCTATAAAAAGAGACCTCTTATCCCACATCCAACACATCTCAAACCTCTTATGCTCATCCAAACCCTTCCTAATACACTTCCCAACATCCCACCAATCCTCCAAGAAATTTTCCTTTTTCTAGAAGGTAATCCAAGGAATCCTTTTGGCATAAACCAAAAGGAGTTTCTCGGTCATGATGTTGTTTGAGCGTGTATGATGAGAGTTATGATACATTGTAAGAAGATTTATAGTCTCTTTTTATTTCCATGAGATACATTATATGTTCACCACTCTTTCCTTTTGTGTGGTTTATGTACATCCGTGATTGTATTCTATGTATCTTTTACTTAAATATATGGGTATTAACATATTGATTTTATGCACCTTCATTCTCGGGGTTTATGTTTTAAAAAATTATCAAATCGATAAAAAAATATTTTTCCTCAAATATCATTATTTGAGACTCATGTATTTTTATACACCAAAACACCATTTAGAGGTGTATATGCTTCCAGGATATATCATGAATGTCCTTCACTTCATGATATTTTATGCTTTGTGTAAATTCCTTTTACAACTTGATGAGTATGGTCCCATGTAACTAAGTGGTAAGAGTTTATTGAAGCAATCTCAGTGCTTCTCAAGATTGTTAACGATGAAGTGTCACTAATGAAATCATAGGATCCATATCTCAATAAATAAAATGTTGAGTTTCAATCTCCTCTATTTATTATAGATATCCCCATGTTCTATAAATTGTATTTCCACTCGTGGATACTATAGATAATTTTTTTATGCAAAATTCCATCACCTCTCTTTTTGGCCATAAATCTATTATAATAAAAAACCATGTTTCTAAAAAAAATTAAAAAATGTTATAAAATGATCCTTGGAATGCATTTTCAAGGAAAAATGATTTAATTTTCTTGAAAATATTCCTTAATATGTTCTCAAATATATTTTTAATGAAAAAATTTTTCCAATTTTTTTTTGTTATAATAAGAATTTTTTCAATGTTGAATGGTTATTTTCCTAAATAAATGTTTTTAAAACATTTTTTCAAATTATATCCCATCTAAGATATCATCATTTTATGTTACTAAAGAATTTATGGATAATTTATTCAATGATTCCATTCATATTATTTCTTTTAATGCATATGATTCGATAGAATGATGTTTATGGAAATCATTTCATAGCATGAGATATATGATTTTGAAACCTGATTCTTTTCACGGGTTATGATCATGGTGAAATTGTAAGAACCCGACCACAGTTTCCCAGAGCCGGTGCCTTATTTGATTATGTTGGAATATATATAAGGAATAAGAATCCCAAAGGACTGAGTAGTTTAGTATTATTGAAAACAATTTACATACATAAGTTAAACTTTACATATGTAAAGGGAAAATGACACTAAATTATTCCACTTGCAACATCAAGTCTCCTAGATTATGCTTGCATGTAACTCATAATTTACTTCTTCATGTACTGAAAAATAAAACATAATAATGGGGTGAGCTAAAATGCTCAGTAAGAGTATGCAATATAATGGGAGATAATATAAACTTTAGACATGGTGAATAATTTTAAACACATGCCTTTAACAATGAACATAAACACATTATGGAAGAAATATGAGCTGAATAAATAATGCCATAATAAAACATAATCATGGGTATTATATTAGTCGGATAACCACATGAACATCAAATACTAGCATCATAATGAGGGAAGTGCATATGCTGGACATTCTGAATCATTTTTTCATGGCCTCGTCCAAGACATATAGTTATTAAGTCCCCGACCAAAATCTATATCACATTGGGAAAAGCCTTAGCCAATTACACATCTATTTGTCTCATGAGACCTACCAATGCATCGAGGGGATATAGCAGGCCCTAACCATAAAATAATAAGTCCAATGAATTCCTCATATGACCGAGGATAAACATAAACATCATATTTATTCATATTGAAACTATCATATGAAATGTTACTATCTTTCCCCAATCATTAAACATAAAACACTAACCATTCAGAATAATATGTTGAATGGTTTTAGGATAGATCAACCACAATAGAGTTATTCATAGACCATTATATCAATCATGGTAGATGACCTCATAAATTATTAAACCCAATAATACAATGGAATCAACAAGAGCATTGAACGAAAATACTCGTATAAAATCATTAAACAATTTTGAGATAAATAATCATTTATTTTGAAAAGAAGAGTTCTTTTGGAAAATCATTTTATACAACCATCAGTTAAGTAATATAGTATTTATATAATAAAATTATTATTTTATGAAATATAATGGTTTCTAAAAATAGATTATAGAGTGCCCTTGTAAATAGATATGAATTGGTGAAATCCCCGTGAATCGGGCTTCTATTTCGGAAACAATTTTGAATGTTCCTTTTGAAACATGTAACTTTCCATAAAATAAGGAAGGATTATGGTTTGTAGAAATATATATGATACTCACAAAGAATATATTATTACTACATAACAATACATAATAATTTCATTGAGGTAATTAGACAATGAAAGTAACTTGAATGAAAATGGAAGTTTGGGTGAAAAACCTTTACCTTAACTCCAAATGTGTTGTTATCTTGAACATAAGCTCCTGGAATATGTAATTATACTTGTTAATAACTTATTTTAGAACCTATTAGACATGTATTTAGTTTACCCTAAATCTGGCTATTTCATTTACATTTTTATTGATAAGTTATTTTATTGAATTTTGTCGTTCTGGAGTGTTTGATTCCTTTATTTTCATATTCGGTTCACTTGATTTTATGTGATGAAGCACATGTGGAATGGTTATAAATCTGAAGAATTGAAATTACACATTATTTATAAACATAATGGTTATTAATTTAATTTGGTTACATGGAATGAGGAAGAATCATTAGATATCAACCACTTCGAATATTTGGCGTTATTTGGATTATTATGAACTAGTTTTGTCATATAACTAATTTATATGTATATATTCTGATTACTGAATATTGATTAGGTTATAATACATATATTATAGTCTGGTTCAACCATAAATATGGTTTCATGACATGTAATGAAGAATAAATTGTAGAATGAACCATTGTCGTCCATGAAAGCTATAAATTGGAACCTCATGGACGTTGATTTTGTTTATAAAAATAAACGGGAGGGATTAAGAATATTTATTATGGTTCTTCCATTCACATGATATAATTCCAGTATATAAATGATACTGGAGTTATCATGATAATTTGGATAGAGGAGGTGAGTAGGGAAAAATAATAGAGATGATCTTGAAAATAAGAGAAAAGGTTAGAGATCCCTTATGAAAATTCGGCAGCCTAACGACATCGCTTAATATTTCATAAAATGAAATGATGATATCAAGAGGGAACCTTATCATATTGAAATCAAAATTATAGTAAAAATAATACATAAAATCAAACCCCAACATAATATATTTGGAAAATCAAAAAGATAACATAAAAGAACTGTCTACTTAAAGAAGAGAATGGAGGATTCCCTTACCTTGTAGAATAACTCATAGATCATGAAGGTTGGAACCTTGGGGGATTAAGAACACCATGGGGCGGACTATTAGAGATGTAAAAACACCATATCTTGGAGTATTAAGGATTTTTATTGAATGAAAACGAATGGATGAGTGGGTATTTATAGAAAAAAGAGGAAATGTTTTAATAATTTCAAAGGGACACCTTATTAGTGGTTTTTGCCAAACCATGGGATTGGCCATGGTATTTTCCCATGGTTTAATCCACATGGGACACCTCATGTCATATGTTACTATACATATGTCTACCAGCATTTTATTTTAATTATTATTTCATTATGATGTCATTAAACAACTGAATACTCCAAACTGTATTTTTTTTACTATTCACAAAAAATTCAAGTATTTTAGAAAAATCCCAACAATTCACCCCTACTGTTTTTAGAACTGTAGAATTCAAAAGTGAAATCCATTTTTCAAAAATATGTTTCTAAATGTTATTAATTTAATTTTTAAATAATGTCATAGTTAATTTAAAAAATAACAATCTTGAAGTGCAATTAGTTTTATGTGGCGTTGGGAAATTAATTAAGATCCAATTATCCTATTTCTTTAAGAAAATAAACTCATATTATTATTAAATATTCACGAGGTCATATTACTATTCATATTACTATTCAAATTACTATTCATAAGGGTATGTTACTATTCATCAAAAATCATGTTTGTTCTATCAGACTCCAAATGACTTACTAAACACAACTCTAGATGACCATTTAATGAAATTCAAAACATATAAGAGGATAGATTATAAAATTGAATTCTATATTTATTTTCAAAACCTTGGGGTGTTACAGAAATGATTATGAAACTTCGGACTTTCCATGGGTTATAATATGATTACATGTTTATAATACATATTTCATATCATGGGTTATTATATGATTATATATGATCTTGGGGAACATGTATGTATTATTTTATTATCAGATGTGTGGGACCAATATCTCCCTCTAATTCACTCTATGATGATTTATATTTCCTGAGATAGATTGA
The DNA here is from genome assembly GCA_963277665.1 of Viscum album. NCBI lineage: Eukaryota > Viridiplantae > Streptophyta > Magnoliopsida > Santalales > Viscaceae > Viscum > Viscum album. Next base: position 2,107,077,722 of record OY728165.1, read on the forward strand.
GATGGTCTTGGGAATGATAATTAACTACTAAGATGGCCATGGGCATTAAACATGACTACCAAGATGATGTGATGAGTGAACTCATGCTACCAAGATGGCCATGGGGAGTGAAACTATACTACCAAGATAGTCTTTCCAGTGATTCCTTTTATACTATGGAAATTATATTATATGATTATGTTTCTTCCAAAATTACATGTTTCATCCAAATGTTACACTTTCATGGATTTTTTCTTTATTTATTTATTATTCATTTCATACGAACTATTATTCCTTATGTAATGATTCATGTATATAATATTTTATTTTCAGGGTAGGATCTTATCTTTTCATGATCGTGTTCTCATAACCTCATGCTCATGATTATGCTTTCATGTCTCCCTTGTTTACCCTTACTGAGCATTTGAGTACACCTATTTTTCCTTTTCCCAGTTAATGATGATATATATTATGTTTGATGTGTCAAAGAAAGGTTCCTTTCAAGAATAACCTATTAGAATATAATGTAGCTCATTTATGAACATTTTTTATGCTTCCTTGTTCATTTAAGAACTATAATACTACAATCATTAAGCATATATTTCTGTAATGTTGTATGTATTCCAAAAATGACATATAATGATCATATATGTGAAGTCTAGGTTGTTATAAAAACACACAACATAACCTATCATCACTACACCTGATTGGAAACATCATTTTGAATTAATGTGTGATGCTAGTGAATTGGTTGTTGTATGTATCTTAGGAAAGAGGATGGATAAGAGGTTGTATGCGGTTTATTATTGTAGCATGTTGCACGATGAGGCATAATGAAATTACACCACTACTAAAAAGGAGTTGTTAGCTATTTTTTTTTATCTAGTGAAATTTAGGAAGTATCTATTAGGTTCAAAAGTCATCATCTTCATTTTTTATTATGACTAAAATACATACATTCTAAAATGGAATCCAAAACCATATTTTTTTAGTCAATTATTTTTTGCATGTGTTTGTCAAGGAAATTAGAGATAATTAGGGAGTTGAATTTTTTTCGTAGATCATATGTTTATTATTCATAATACCCGATATGAAGATCCAAGGGGTATTATATCTTGTGTTCCTAATGAAAATCACTTCACTATTTAAATAATGTATTCTTACTGGATTGTAAACTTTTCAAACTTTCTGTCATCCTTTTTCATTCCCAAATATTTATCTAATAACTAACAAAATAAATTAATTCTATAAATTAATTATTTCATTTGGGATGATCGTTCTTTGTTAAGAAGATGTGATAATGAAATCCATAGTAGTTGTGTACCATAGAAAGATGTGATTCCGTTACTGAAGAGTTTTCACTCCTCACCTTTGGGATGACATAATGGTGGAGAGAGGATAACTAAAAAATTCCTTGAAGGTATATTTAATTAGAACACCTTATTCAAGGATGATAGAAGTTTTGTAGTTGGCTGCGATAGATGTCAGAGACTGGGAGATTTTAAGAGAAAGTAAAAGTTTCCAAAAAAATTGTATTTTAGAAGATCAAATAATTGATGTTTGGGGTTTATACTTCATGGGACCATTTCCATCATATCATTGGAATTAATAAATTATTAGTTTTTTTATAATGTATTGAATGCATTGTGGCACTAGAACTACCGACAATCAATCAAATGATGTCATAATGTTTGTTAAAAAGAATATCTTTACAAGATTTTGATTTACAGAATCTTTTATTACTGATAATGGAAACCACATTAAAAAACATAAATTTATGGTCTTATTGAGAAAATATGGTTTCACTCATAGGACTAAAACTTATTAAAATTTTCAGTCTAGTGGGAAAGTAGAAATCTCAATCAGGGAGCTAAAATAGATTCTGGAAATAAATAGTCCCAGACTCTAGGAATGATTGGTATCTTAAGATTAATGAGGATTTATTGGCCTATAGAATAGCTTTTAAATCCCTAATAGGATAGTCACCAAACAATATTCTATTTGAGAAATGTTTTCATTTTCTTGTGAAGATGCATCACTAGTCATATTGGGAAGTTAAAGCATTAAATTTTAACATTAAGACTGCTGAAGAAAGTATATTTCTTGAGTTATGGGAGATTGATGAGATAAGTAGAGAGTCTTATGTTTACTATAGAATATATAAAAAGTTATATAAAATTTCCATGATTACTTAATACAAAACATCCAGTTTAAACATGGATACAAGGCTTTTCTCTTTAATTCAATACATAATATATTTCATAGTAAGTTTAAATCTAAGTGGTCTGGAACATTCATAATTTTTAGTGTGCATAAAAATAGAGTTTTATATATTATAGGGATTGAAAAAAAATCTAATTCTTATTAATGGACCAATATTAAAACTCTATTCTTGAAGGGAAGCTGAAGGGATTGGATGCCTTCAATATATCAGAAAACTAAACATAAATAAAGTCTAAATAATGAATTAAAATGTAGTGCTTCATTGGAGTCAACCCATTAATTCTATTAGTATTTATTTTAGTTTTTTCATTCATTTGGAAAAATATGTTTCTTACGATGTCTATTCAATATCTCTTTTTACTGTATATATGTTCTTGGTCTTGCAGATTCTTGATTTTCTTAATGCTGCTATTTGTTTCATTAGAGGAGCATTATTTTCATCAAATTACGTTGTACCACTAGTAAATCATCTCTAGATAAAATTAATCTATGATGTACCTATTGTTTTACTTCTATATTCATTTTCTCTTATACTATATTAATTTCAGAAAAAATTCATTTCAGTCACAATTCCTCTATACAATGGTGTGACTTTGACTCACTGTTTCACATGAGTCATTATTCCCCTACCGGTCGTGAGTCATGGCAATGAAGACTCACTAGTGTGGTAGTGGTGATGAGTCATGAGGATTAGTAGTTTCTAGAAATAATTATATTATAGGTGCTTATTTTATAGAAATTTTTACTGCATGGGTTGGATTACTGAAAATTTATTTCTAAAATTCTTTTAAAATTGATAACTTTTAGAAAATAAGTGTGTGGGGTAAATTAAAAATAATTTTTTTAATTGAATCAACTTTTATTATTGGTGTCTTTATAATATCTTTAACTGTGTTGTTGAAAATATATTAAATATTATTTTTTAACATAGTCCACACTACTCACTATTATAACCTATTTATCATGTAATTTTTTGAGCTTAATAGAAAATTTTGTTTCAATGAACACAATGATAATTCATGTACATTGGTGAGAATCTGTTGTAAAATAATATTTTTATTGTGTTGAACATTATATTTTTTGAACTATAATGTGACCTTTGAACATGTCATCAATCTACAAAGTTCAAAATCTATTTTATCTTAAAATGAAATTTTTTTTTCTCCCCCTCAGTATTAAACGTTGGTGGAAAAGATGGTTTTTACATGAGGGGGAGGGGGTTAATGTATAATGTTCTAATCCTTGATTTAATATAAGCCTATAAAATTCATGTGCCTCTTAAAATTGTGGTTTACAATAGAAAAAAAGATTCAAAAAATATTTCTCATTTTGAGTATCTTTAAGCTTTGTTATGCATTTAAATTGAGTATTTAATATGGATAATAAAATATAGGTAGTTCATAATTGTTTTGAATTTGATTTTTTTATGATGAATGATTGATGAGTGAATGATATTAGTTTTTTTATAAATTTTATTTTTAAAAGATATGTTTGAGAGTGATATAGGATACATTCTTGTGGAGTTATTATGTAAACATTAAGAAAATGAATGTATGAACGTCATCTTAGAGGACTCTATTTTTATTTATTAAAAAAATAATCACTTTATTGAGCCAATTTCAATAGTATTCATATAATTATTGTGAAACTGGTGTAAAATGTGTATTTTAATGTCCACATGGAACCTTTGAGACACATGGCATAGTTTTAATGAGTAAGGCCTCAGAACAATATAATATAAGTGCATATTCACAGTGCCAAGCACATGTTACATGGTTGGGAAAAATTAAAAAAAATAAAGTGACAAGTTTTAAAACAAGTTCATTAGAGTGAGAAGAATTATGAGCAGCTGAAGAAGATGTGAACAATCAATTTATATGAAATAATTTAAATTTTATCAATAATGTGATTAAAAAATTTTAATTTAGATTTTAATTTTAGTTATGTAACTATGGATAATGTCGAAGTATAAGGTACATTCCATGAATTTCATAAATCCACTTATTTTGAACCCATTATAACTCAAAGATGTAGAACATTAATTTGAATTAAATTAGTTCATTAGTCATTTTCATAAATGAGGGATGGCACCCTTTAAAGTAGATTATTTTCTACTTTCTTGATCACCCACTAAGTATTTGATGTTGGGAAAGGAAATCATTTGATGATTTAATCTGAAAATAATTATTCATAATTTTTGGTCCTATAGTTCTAAACTGCTAAACATGATTCCACTTGAGCTATTTAATAAAAACATATTTCTATTTTCCAAAATATAATAATGCATGAAATTCGTTGAGGACAATCAATTATTATATGTCAGGGAAATTGATGTTTCTATAAAATCAATCGATTTTCCATAGATTTTTGTTATGTTTCTAATAATTTATTCAGTTAATTTATTTTCAAAAATTAATTTAAATATTTTTAAATTTAATAATATAATTCAATTTACAATTTCTATATTAATAACTATCTTCAATAACCTTAATTATTTTATAATTTATTTTAGTTTTTAATTATTCATTTTCCATTTTAAATTTATTTTTTAGTTGGAGAAATGATACTCAATCACTCTTCCATAACTACTATAACATAAGGCTAAGCTGCAATGGTTCCTGGTGCCTGGCAGACACTGCCACACATCTTGTTTCTGCCAGCACTTGATTGTGAGTTACAATTGTGGCATCTCATTTAGACACCACCACTTCCACAGATTCAAACCTGGTCACAACATCCACTAATATGTTGGCACTACTAGTATCAAATTAGTGAGACACCACTAGCATATTGGTCCCTCCATCTTCATTCCTCTATGAAATAAAATTCCCCACGAGACACTGACATCCCACCTTATGCCTTCTACATGACACACCACCACTATTTTACCATTAGTCACACAATCTTCTTCACAGGTAGATATAATTTTTGACCAACCAGACCATCAGTGTCCCAACCCAATCAACTCATTTAGCTATGTGGGTTGGAGAAGTATTTTGTCAATATGAAGCCCCACCACGATCATCGTCACTATTTGTAGGGGGAGCAGCGGATGTTACAACATGTAGAGGAAGACAACCCCTCTTCTTACTATACACTACACAGGGGGTTTAGAGTATACAAATAAATAAATAAAACCAATAAATCAAACACAAAACTAATTAATATAAAATAAAATAAAATAAATAAATATTTTATAAGAATAATTATTGTTATTATAAAATAAAACCAATAATTTAAATTTTTTAAATTTTTTAATTAAATAAATATAAATTCATAACCATTATAAATTAATATATATATAAATAAATATAATAATAGAAATATAATTATCATAATTAATGAATGAATAATAATAACTTTAATACTAATATTTAATAATAATAAAAATTATTAAATAAAAAATAAAATTTAATAATATAAATATAACAATAATGATGAACTTATTTTTTAATGTTATTTTAACATTAAAAAATTTAATTAAATATGATAATTAATAATAACAACTTTATTTCGTAAATTATTAAGTTTAATAATTAAATGAAATAAAATTAATAATTTTATTATTTTTAAATAATTATAATTTATCTAATTAAATTAATTTTTTATCATGATTTTCATGTAGATTTTAATCTTGAAAAATATTTACTCCATATTCATGAACTCTAACCGACTGTTTTACAATTACGATAGTTTATCTAATTTGGATTAAAGTGTAGAAAGGGAGGCCAAACGTTCGGTGAATTCCGGAATACCAAATTGATTTAGTGCCTTCAGTGGTGACCAACTAGAAAATGACATTGGATTAACAGATTCAAATCATTTGCAATATATGGGGGAATCAATAATTCACTTCTCATTCATGACATATTATTCCATAACATCAATGTTTTCTTTGAGACCTATAGATACTAAAAATAAGCACTATAAGAGTAGAAGCAGTGATCTCTTTTCCCATGTTTTTCATTACTCCTTTAAATTGCAATGGTTTTAGTTTAAATACGAGTAAAATATGAATTTGGGGTGATTAATTTGTTATGGTAATTAAATAGTTCTATTTATAATCATTCATATCCTCTTTACATCATTTAAAAACATTATAATTGATTACTGAGATCAATTTTGGAATCGAAAGGATTGTTTCTCATCCATCATTTCAAATATCTAACTTAAAAAATAATCGGTGAGATAATTTTTGATGTCTTTTTCTTAAAATGATTTTTCTAATTAATGCCTCTTAATGTGGTGAACTTCCAGAACCATCAATATGAATTTACAAATTCTTGGTGAGTGATATTATTCAAACCCTATTTTGAGATCACTAAAAAATTAACAATTTTTTGTTATGTAAATATACCCATTAAACCCATCCTTGTTTAAATACCTTGAATATTATTTTTATTGCGTCTTCTTAATCTATGTAAATGATTTTTCATCATCTTTTTTGAGTTTTTCTATTGTATAATCATTATATTACCAATTTAGTTGAAAAATAATAATTTCTTCATATTTACTATTTAATTCAAAAAAAAACAAAAAATATAAAAAGTAAAATAGAATACCAACCCATTGTTGACAATTGTTTGATATTTTTTTTAAATTTGGTTACACAACATACTGTTTAATCTTTCACTAGCTCACACCCTACATACCACTAAAATTTAGTTAGTAGGAAAACATAAATAATAAAGCCTTGACATTGTATGAAAATGATATGTTCACATTTCAAATCCCTATCATATATATTAGTTAAGTTAGTTTTATATATGTTTTATTAAAATTGTGATAATAGAAAAATATTGTGTAGTATGTGATATCCTATTGATGTTAACCCTAGTGTGTTCTATATTTCATGATTAGGTACGTAAAATATCAACTAGGGTATGTTGACTAATTCAGTATATTATTATTGGTGATGTTTTATGGGAGGACAAGAGATTAGACACCGTTTATTCATAAAAAATCATAAAATTAAAAAATTCCACAAACTAAAAAAAGATATTTATAGAAAAAAAAATTAACTCATATATAAAAATGGATTATTTCAGGGATTATTATAATTCATATATTATTAATGAATTTTCTTGCCAAGAAGAGAGATTTATGTTTTAGATAGAACAAGATTCCATGATGATTGAAAATAATTTCAAAATCCATCAAAAAGCAACCAAGATGTTAACATCTATGGAAAAGAAGTTTGAGAAGGTAAAGTATTTTAGAAGGAATGAAATCAAAGAAAATTTGAAGAGAATGAAAATAAAATTCCACATACCTTTCGATAAGATATTATTAATTTGAAACCAAAACATTAATATCAAATTTGCTCTCTAGTAAATTAATTCCCATATTCCCTACACGATGAAAAAGAATTTGGAGCCAAATGTTTTGAGGGAGATTTAATTATCAAGTATTTATTTAATTCACATATTATTAATTATGAATTAAAAATTGATCTCTTTTATTCTGATTATTTAGATTCATCACCTTTATTATATGGCCTAGAAAGAGAATATCAAAAAGTTATCTACATTGAGGATAAAATGGGGGATCTTGTCGAGCGGTATACAGGTGCATATGAGAATAATGGTTGAAAATTTGAAATACTTATCGAATCATTTGATGAAGCTAAAATATAAGATAATCCACATACCATTATACCATCTTCATCACCGGTGGACTCTACTTCTCTAGATGTACCAAATGGAGGGAACCCTATATTCTTTTCCACCCCCTCTTGATATGAAATTTTCTCATTCACTTATTCTAGGGGTTGGGGAAATTTTTATTGTGGGTTATCACTCCTATCATCTACTGATGTATTTTGGTAGAAATAATATGTATTTTTTTCTAAAAAACATAGATACTATCGAATTGTTGTTATACCATTACATCTTCCTGACCATGGAATGTAAAAAACACAGCATCCACGTGGGGATTCAAACCACGATCTGTCCTATTTTTTGGTTTCCCTTTATTTTACCTTATCATTCATATTATTTTATTTTTTAATGATTTCTTGGTTTACTGTATGTATATAGGATCTTTAATCATGGATTATGGTTCAATAATAATGGTATTTTGTATCCTTACTTACCTTTTTTCAGCCCTTATACTTATTTTTTATTGAGATGAAATGATGGGTATTGAAACCTATGTTTGTGGGAGTGTAAACATGATCTATGGTTTTTGGGTGTGATTTTATCTTTATTTTTTTCATTTTAGGAACCTTTATCTTCAATTAATATTTTAAAAAAAAATTCACACATCAATTGATTTTGAGAAAATTGAAATAATTTTTGAAAATAGGATTTTTAATGATTGATGATATGAAAAATATTTCCATGATTTGGATTTTCAATAATTAATATGATTTTGATCAGTTTTTGAAAGACAGTCCCATGAAACACTATATGAATATATTTTCAATGTTCGATGAGGTATTTTATGCCACTTTTACATACTATTTTTAATTCCCATAGTTTCATTACACAAACAAAGATTTCGTGTGAGAACTAGAACCTGTTACTTTTCTCTTTGAATGATTTGGATTTCAAGTAATTTTTTTAATATACTTTAGGAACATATTTGGATATTAAAATTACCTATTGAGGCCCAAATTTATATATATCCTTATTTATCTATTAGATTCTTTTAATTTACTTATATATTTAAGCCAAATTACAATCCTATTTTCCCTTATCTACATAGACTCTTAGAATTTTTACATGGATATTTCAAATTTGGGTGTGGGGGAAGGGCTATTCATTTGTGTTCCGTAGGATGTGTTTCATTTTTGGATGGTGTTACGTGTGTGTCAACATTTTGGGTAAGTAAAATGATATAACTTGGGATTTCTAAACAAACTCATTGCGCTTTGTTTTCTTTATCTTGTTCTAATTTTAAAATAGAAAACATTTGAAAAAATCATGATGAGATTGAATTTTTCATTTTACTTGTTTTAAAAATCTTGTACATATATAAAATCAATGGAAATATTTTCATCCATTCATTTCATTAAATTTTTAGTTAATTCTCAATGATTTATTTAAAAAAAATACATTTTTAACATTTAGGAGTTTTAAAAAAGAAAAATGAAAAAAGTGAAAACATTGATTAAATAATTCATTAAAATATTTTATCCACTCATGTCCCAATTAATATAAAAGGGGTGGTGTTCTATTTTACATTTCAATGGGGACTGAGTGAGGTTCATCCAAATTTTTTACTTGAATATTTCGGCATTCTACTTAAGAGTCTAACCTCCCATTTTTTGCCTTAAAATTTTCAATCATTTTCTCTCCAACACTAAGCCACAATATTGACTTGAAAAAAGTCCCCATGATTTAATTAATTTTCATTTCTATTATTATGGTTAAATTTCAGAACTCATAAGACTATGATGAAGCATGAATTTTCCATGTATGAGCATAACTCGAGATTTAATTTATCTTCAGTGAAGAGCGACAAAAAATTGAATTTGATGTAGGTTGTGATTGGTTTATAGATGGAATAATGAGTTTTGAAAAAATTTAATTTGAATAATGAGATGAAAAGGAAATGTTTACCATATAGCTGGCATGACATAATTCTAATTTTGAAATGATCATTGATCTTTTCTCATTTTTTATTATTGTTTGGATTTATATTTTAATGTAAGATGATTTCATGAGAGTGAAATAGTTATGTTTAGGGGAGTGATGAAGATAAAATTTTAACATATTTTAATCTGTAATTCAATATTTTAAATTCCAACATAGTATTCTTTTGTGTCCATTTTCACATTTTTTTGTTTTAATGTAATTTTCATCAATGTTGTTAAAATAGCCTAATTTTGATATTTAAATGTTTTATTTCTACGATGAAATTAGATCATATATTTTACAACACTTTATAAAATTGTTAAATAATTTTTTAGGATTTCTGGAATATTGGGATACATTTCATTCTGCTATACCTAAATATGATTCAATAATTTGGAGGCCTTAAACTAGCTCACATTCTTATCCTCAAAAAATGTGCCCAAATTTATAGATTTTTTTGTAATAGGCCCATATCTATTAAATAGAAAAACTAATTTATATAAATTTCCCCATAAAGATATATGAAATTTTTAATAACTACATTTATTAAGTTTTCTATGTGTTATTCCGTCATTTTCAAGGCAAAAATTGCATTGAAATTTAGATTTTTGGAATATAAAGAGTCATAAAATCAAATTACATGTGTCAGAGTAAGAAATTCATATCTATCTTAAAACATAAAAAGTAAATATTATATTTTATAGGTATAATGATACAAAATAAAAGAACATGTTTTGTGAAGCCACCCGATCCAAATTTTATCACTAATATGGGATAACACACGAAAATATCTAAAAGATGATTTTGGAGGAAAAATTTTCAACCCCTATCCCTATAAAAATCCGTTTCTTCTTAATTTATACGGGTTTTGAAAATTGGCGTAGCCTTTGTTGGAAATTATCATTATATTTCTAGTATTTCAATTTTTTTATTTTCAGTTTACTTTTAATATATTAGATTCCTTTTTTCATACACCGCTTCGTTAATTTGATTTATTTTAAGTGTTCTTCCAATAATTAATGTAAATATGGACTTTATTATTGATATAAAAAGGCACTAACAGTGATAGAAAATAACTATTAATCGAGGTGAAGATACGAGTGGTGGTCCCTGTTATCTTCTCTCAAAAAAGAGCTAATAAATCCCCCTTTTATATGAAATTAAAAAACTACTAAAAGGTGACTTTTATCAGTGTTTAAAAAAAGCACAGATAAAAAGGTCCTCTATCAGCGCTTTTTTTAGTGCTGATAAAATTCAAAATAAGAATAAAAAAAGTTAAAAAATATAGTAATTTAGAACTAATGAAGGAGTTTTTGTGAACTACTTTATGGTCATTGGTCAGCCAGTTTTCTCTATCATATAAATTATGCTTCTAATTTATCAATCATTATTCCCATTAAAATCTATGTTATGGATATAGTGGAGTATGACATGGGTAGTGGTGGTCAGTTATGTGGAATTATAGGATACATTCAGAAAATGATTTCCCTATAGGAAGTGGCCTCATTATGGGTTAATCATAGTTAATCTGAGAAGTTGATGTGTGATAGGTCTTGATAATCTCATTTAGTTGAATATAGAGATCTTTTTTAACAATGATGTTAGTCTCAAGGAACTCCCTAGAAAAGTTTTCTTATTTCGTTCAATCAAACAAAATTATGTATATAATATAATATATATATATATATATGTATATTTAAATTTCATGAATTTTAAATACCCTTATATAAATTATTTATGTATGTTGTATATTAGTTCGATTAAAATAGTGACAATTGAAAAATTGTGGGTTGTGAGCAGCCTCATTTAGAGATAGACCCTAATGTGAACAATATATCTTACTTAGGTAAATAAAATATTTACTAGGGTAAAATTAATAAATCCATGTCATCAATAAAATGATTCTTATCTATATTTATTGGAAATGCTAGCGTAAGGCAAGAAAAAACAAATTAAAAAATTAATGATGCTTTCATATCATAGATACAATTAAATATATATAATTAAGGAATATAAAAGTTAATATTGAACATAATTGATTTTTTTGGATATTTATATGTTATAAATTGTTATATTTTAAATAATTAAATTTATTTATTATAAAGTTCAAATAGAGTTATTATTCAAGAAGAATAAATGTTAATGATATGATTTTAATTAAAATTATAATAACCAATAATTGTCTTAAATATTTGTTTTAATATATTTTTTTGTTATATGTTGAATTTTGTTTTCTATGGGACAAATTAATGAAAATTTGGACCTATAGGGATAATATTATGACCCTTATAATATTTCATTTAAAATTGTGTCAAATTGGTTGCACTCTAGTTTTTAATTACTTTAATATTTTAATATATGGTTCTCTAGAAAATGATTTCAACCATAAAAAGTAACTTAAATTTTAAGAAATATATTTTATTCCTGAAAATTTATTTTAAATTTTTATGAAACAAGTAAATACCGTAAATGTTTTTACAATGATGAAAAAATAATTATCAATTTTTCAAAATAAATTAAATAAATTATATTAAATTATTTTATATAAATAAAATATGATATTTTTATTTTAATTAATGAATTCTACTGATTAATGTGATATGTATAAGAATTAATAATTTTTTTCCTATTTTTAAATTTTTTTATGCTTTATACTCATAGTTTTGAATAGTTTTTACGTTGGAATAAATATTTTCAATGAATAAAATATTTTATTAAATTATTAAAAAATCACAAAAATATTGAATTATTACTAAAGGGATAATAATTTTTTGAAATTGTTATAATATTTAATTATTTACTCTTTTGAAATATTTACCCCAATATTAGACTTATTTTATTTTATGTAATTACAAAATTGGCCCTCACCTGAATTATAAAAATGGATTTATTCATTCACTTATTTAAAGAAACATGATTCTTCTAGATCAATAATAAACATATAAATTACCTTATCCACTTCAATACCCACATTCTATAGGTATTATTTTTGGATTAAAATCAACTTTTTGTGGTCTTAAGGTGTTAAGCATAATGAATTTCTAAAAAAGAGAAAGATAAAGAAATGTTTGTGATGAGACAGACTGAATGTAAGGAGACTGTTTTGAGAGCATCATTTTTATTAGTATAATATTATTTTTTCATGGAAAATATATTATTTTTATTTATTATTGGAGATATGGTCATCATATGTAATTCTTATTAACATTTATTTCATTTTATAAAAGCTTTTATTTTAATTTAAAATCATTTATGCTTATGTATTTTAGATGTATGTAATTATTTTTTGGAAAATGGATTTCTCTTAAAAATTATATTTTCATCAATATTATAGGTTATTAAAATATATTATTGTATTAAAATAATTTATGTTTGGTTCTTAATTGTTTTGTGTATATATGTGATAAATGTAAGACCATTTACCCCACATGAGATAAATACATGTAACCATTTGGTTTTCTTATGCCATATGAGTATCATTATTAATCCATAAAAATTATTATTTCCAAATAAGGAAATCCAATGTTGTATTACAAAAGATTTATTATTTTGAGTATATGTGGTTTTCAAAGAAATATAAACTATTTAAGGATATTTATAAAATGTTTCAAAACCCTTTTCTATGTATATTATTATCTATTAATTTAATTGATAAAAATACTCAATGATATTTATAGTTTTAAAATAATAGCATTTATAAAATAATTTAAAATCCCATTCTAGGTAAATTAATGTTTATATTGGGTTTCAAATTAGTCTTGCATTGGTTTAGTATAATTATCTGAAGGTTTTATATTTTCTTATAGAGTTAATGAATGTAAATAAATGTAGTTAATTTTTTACAGTGATGTTAATTTTAATGTAAATGTCTAATTGTTCAAATCCAATATCAGAAAATATCCACAGTTGTATAATCTACTGTGTAGTTTTTAGTTTTATTTTTTAAAAATATATTGAATGATTTATTAATGATCCTAGATGTGTGGCTTTGGGGATCCACATTTTGAATTAAAATAATGGTCTAGAAAAATTTTGAAATTATTTTTTTTATTTTAAAAAACCTTTCTTAGTAATTAAGTTCTCTAATAAGGTATAACTTTTCTTAATATGATAGATTCAAATTTTGAATTTTATCTATAAAGAATTAACTATGAGGGAAAACTCATTTAATGGGCTAATGTAACATCACATGAAAAATTATAATAAATTTTAATATTATTATTATCAAATTAAATAGTTAAATTTGTTATATTATATAAATTTTAAAATAAATAATTTATTTTAAACTATATAATTTATAAAAATAATTTCTTATATTGTCATATTTAAATGATTAATTATAAAATTTTAAACTTTTTATTTGAAAAGAAGAATTTAATATTTTAATTTAGAATTATAAAATTATATAATTATGAATTTCTGAGTGATTGTTTTTAAAAAACAATGTTGAATATTAAAAAATATCATTTTTATAGAGTATTTTTGTTAAATATTCAAGATATAATTAAGACTTAAAATTTATTAAACATGTTTAATGACTCAATTATTAAATTAGAATATAAAAATTGTACATAAATATTCATAACGTGTAAATTAATAATTATTTCATGATAAAAGTAAAAATCATTTTTAGTGACAACATAGTATCTTCACATCTCAAACACGATAAAAATTTGTGACATTTAGATAAAAAAAGACTGTTAAATATTTATTGCAAGAATTTTTTTTACTTAATAAGTATAATTTAATTTTTTTATATAATTTATAATTTGAGAGTTATATAACATGAGGCTTATACAAATGCATGTGTGTTGCTTGCATAAGGCATGGAAATACAAATTAAAAAATTGAAGAAGATGTCCATACATGGATACTAGTAAATATATATAATTAATGAATATAAAATTGTTTATTTCACATAATTACGTTATTTTTATGATAGTAATATATTTTTTATCTTTTATATTAAATACTTTTTTAATGCTTAGGAAATGATGATGTAGTGCTTGTGCAAGTAGAAGAAAATTAAATAAAATGTTTTTAATTAAAATTATATTATTCTTTAAAAGACATAAATATTCCTGTAAGTATTTTTTATTGGTTATATATTAACCATTAGTTTTCAAGGGTTGAATTAATAACCATTTGGGGCCACATGGATATGATTAACACTATTGTAATATTTTATTTAAATGGAAGTCAAGTCGTTAACATAATAGTTTATACTTCGTATAATATTTCACTATATTGGTTTCCAAAAAAAATTTAACCATAGAATGTAATTTAAAATATCTAAAATTAATCTTTTTAAGGAAAATATATTTTAATTTTTTTTGAAAAAAATAAGTACATCAAAGACATTCACATGCTTTAGTTATTAATTTAATGAAAAAATTGAATAAATGTTATTGAAATTTTAAAATAAATACAATTTATATTTTAAAGGTAAATCAAAAAATATATAGATGAATTTGATACGTCAGATATATAATAAAAAAATTATAATTTGAATATTTTTTGTTGTTCTAATGTCATAGTTTTTAATGGAGTTTAGTTTGACAAAATTTATTTTCCTTGAATAAAATATTTTGTTAAATTATTTTAATATAAAAAATATTGAATATCGAAAAGTGTGAAAATATTGTGTCTACATTTTAATTCTATTATGTTTATTTTTCCTTTGGAGTTTTTTACACCAAATATTTGATTTATTCTATTTTAATATTTTAACTAATTCTAAAAATCACCCACACCACAGTTATAAAAAGAGACTTATTCCTTCACATTTATTCACCACCATGAGCCTTCATTCATGACCACAAACTGCCAAAGTATATTCTACACTTCAATAAACACATTATAGAGGTCTTATTTTCGGAAAAACATAATATTTTTTTCTTATGTTGTAAAGCAAAGAAACTTTCCGAATATGAGGAGGATAATGAAGCATATGGGATAATTCGAGCTCAATGTAAGAGGATTGTTT
This sequence comes from Viscum album, assembly GCA_963277665.1. Lineage (NCBI taxonomy): Eukaryota > Viridiplantae > Streptophyta > Magnoliopsida > Santalales > Viscaceae > Viscum > Viscum album. The sequence goes on from OY728165.1 coordinate 2,107,093,490, forward strand.
TGAAATAATTATTTTTCTTAATAAAAAATTATATTTTAAAGGAATGTATTTTAATTTAAATTCGTGATTATATATATATGTCCATCCTATCTATTTGTGAATGACATTTTATGCATTCTATATATGCCTTTGTTTTAATATCCAATCATTTATATTGATGAATTTTAAATGTAAATAATTGTTTTTGGGAAATTGTATTTCAGATAAAAATGAGATTTTTTTAGTATTATAGTTTATTATTTTTCTTTATTTTATTTAAATAATTTATTAATGGTTTTGAATTTTTTGTGTTTATGAATATGAAAGGAAGGAGCATTTATAATTTTTTCAAAAAATTATGGAACTATAGTATTGAATTGTAAGTAATGTATGCGGAGTGAACCCATGGCATATACGGGGTTTTCCCCTCATGAGATATAGCTATATATACTTATGGGTTTATTATGGATTTCTAATTATAATGATTAATCCATAAAATAAATTATTTTTTAAGAGACAAATCCAATGTATAATTTTCAAAAAATTATTACTTTGAGTTATAGGATTTTCAATATAATATAAATTATTTAAAGATATTTAGAAAATGTGTCAAAACCCTTTTCTATATATTTTTAAACAAATAATTTATATGATAAAAGCTTTCAAGTATATTTATAGTATTCATTTAAAGGTATTTACAATTTATTTTAAAACCCCTTACTGAGAAAAGTAATGCTCACCCAATTTTAAAATTAATTTTTCACAGTTATGATAAAATTATCTGAAGGAATTATCATCACTTATGGAGTTAGAAAACATAAATAAATTTAATTATTTTTTTACAGCTCGATTAATTTTTAATGTATTTTTCTAAATCTCCAAAACCTAGAACAGAAAAGACCCTCATTTGTATAATGTACTGTGTTTTTTTCATTTTTTTAAAAAATATAAAAAACATGTTTTATAACTGAATATAGATATGTTGGTCTGGGGATTGAAATTTAACGTCAAATTTTTGTTTTTAATGTGGAAATTATTTACATTTTTCATCTTGTTAAGGTGACTGCTTAAAAACTATTATAGAAATTGTGTTTATCACAACGGAAAATGAATCATGTCCATAAAATAATTACCAAGAAGAATTTACATGTTTTATTACTTCTTCAAAAGCATATATTGATATCCCCAGTGTCTTCCTAGTAGTTTATGAAGTATACTTATTATCAATATTGAGGCCATTTCCCTATGTTTTCATTTTCAATAGTTTATGAAGTAAGGTATTACAATTCATATCAATGAATTCAAAGAAGTGGTAAATTTCTAGTATAAAAGTATAACATTATATGTATTATCCACATAGGAGAGAAAATATTACATATTAGGCTAACCAGAATTTAGATTAAATAATAATATTTCATATGAAATTCACTTGGGATAATTTATATTTCTTATTACTTAACTCAAAATTCTACTATTAGAATATTACATATAAAATTCCCCTTGGAAAAATTTTTATGAATGAGCATGTAGTGGTAATAATTACTTATATATTATGCTTTCATAATATTTAAAAATATAATGAATATTATATACTCTCTTCTTTTCAATAGACAAGTACATGTGATATTTTCTTCAAAAATATATTATATATGATTATTTTCTCTTAAAAATATATTATGAATGAAACCTGTAGTAATTAAAATTCATACATGTAAACTACTTTTCAAAAAACTAATTATTCTAAACTAATTTGGGAAAGAATCATATTCATGATTCTCCTTTGGTAATAATATATTACATATCAACTACAATGGAGAAATTATCTTCATATCACTTAAATTTATATCATATTTAAGTAAATTAAATAAAAAAATAAAAATAAAAACTAATGTTTTTTGATAAACTGATATTAAAAATTTAAAAATGGAATATTTTAAACATAACCCTCATAATAAAAACCCATTTTAAAAAACCTCAAAAATATTATTTCTATCAAATTATACAAAACATAAACAAAATTATTTGATCCTATAGACTTAAAAAATTATTTAATAAATTTATAAATATAAACATCATTTTCATTCATATAATGAATGCATTAAATTTTATACCTAAATGTTCTAAATTAAATTATTTATTATATAAATCAAAATTTGGTAATAAAATAATAGAGTGTACATGAAAAATTTATGGAAAACATGTTTTGCAATAAAGACACAATAGTTTTAATGTTAAATATATATATATAATGGACACATATTATTTAGACAGGTAAGATTTATAGGGTTTGAACCCCCATAGTTTATCAAGTCATCTACCCACAATTTCCATTATCTCTATAAAGCTATAAAACTTGATTTTTATTGAATAAAAACCTTAGATTAAGAATATATATGTATCATCATATTCTATAAATAAAAGAATCAACAAAATAGACTAATCACATTTCCAAAATTGGATTCTCAATGGAATGATACGTTGAATAATACATACTGCCTAATACATTGTGTTTCTAGTTGGATTCATGAAAATTCATGTAGATACGCATGTACCACCACCATCCAACCCATGTGAATATAAGTTACACAGTGTGTCATTATGGGTCCAGGGTCTGTGGGTATTCACAGTGATCTGGGGAGTCTTTTTTTCGGCCAAGGCCATGTTGTGTATCAGGTACACAACTTGTTCTCCTTATACATGTCCTCTAGTATACAATAAAAATATTATGTATGATTAAAAATTATTTACAAAAATAAACATCAAAAATTTCTTCTACTTATGAGGATAGATGTCATGAAAAATTGGTGTACATGTAATGTGATTCCTGACTTATAAATGGGGTATATATATTGGATATACACCTACAAACAAGGTTTGGTGATAAATGGAATATAACCCCGAGTCACATAGATTGTGATTTTAAAAATACCACTTCTATTAATTCATAGTAAAAAATTATATCATATGATGTGTATCTCAGAGGAAAATATAAAGTAATATCAAATACAAACGGATACTTAAAGATGGATAAATATATAGAAGGTGAATTAAGACTACATGTTTTTTAGTCATAAATATCTAGAATACAAAAACACCATCTCCATTTCACATATGACTATTATGACTTATCATTTGATTATGGATCCTATTATGATTGAAAATTTGACCACTAAATCCATTAATACTCCCCATTGGGGTGGTTTTTATATATTGTTCATTATCAACATGTTGTTGTTTATCCTTTCATAAAACTATACCAAAAGCACAAAATTTTCATCTTTTAAACTACTTTAACATAAAAAATCCACCAGTGAACTCATGGAAGAAATATGGATAAAAATAATCAAGAAGCTACTATTTGGTGGAATACCCAAAAACACAAAAACAGGACCACATTCGGGTTCATCAGTGAACATGAGTATAATACCACAATAAATTAAATTTTTTTAGTGGAAATTATGTTTCCATATTTCAATTATATTATTTATAGTTTATTTCTCATGTAAATAATATTAAAATAACAAAATATTTATTATATTATTAATTAACACCATATCAAACTTAGTTAGTAAATAAACTAATGATTATTCTTGAATTAAAATTTTCTTGAGAAACAAGGAATCCCCATACAGATATTCATCCCAACAAAGGATGTTAATGATTTAAACAATTATGTCAACTTGGTTATTTAATAAAATATAATTTATTTTATACAATATTATATTTATTCAAAAACATTTATCTAATTTAATTATTAAGACCATTATCTCATCATCAAATTCAACTTTTAAAAAAAAATTTAAAATAAAATTTAGACATGCGGAAAGAAGGTCTAATTAAAAAAAAGAACATTTTCCATGTCAAGAAATTAATAATGTTAATGAATATTAGTCTTTATATTTCTCAATTTAAGACCCCTTAAATATTATATAATGATCATCATAGGTGGTATCCTCATTTATTTCAAGGATAGGGATTATGAAAAATTATTTCAAAGGAATGATTAAATATAAAAATTAATTCCTACAAAGTTGGTAATATTCCAAATCATTGATGATCATTATTTGGTCCACATTGAATGTTAACACCACCATCATGATGACTACTGAGAAAATAAGGGATTTTTGTTGTGCAATGGTAAGTGGAGAGGGAGAAAGAGTAGGGGTCTTCTTTTGATTCCATCAATAGATGAATTTGTTGGAAGATATTGGAGGATTATAATATAGTATTATCTTTCCATAATTCAAATCGTAAAAGGCCATAATTAATTACACTAATTAAAAAAATAAACCAAAACCCCATATATTCATTGATTTTACCATTTTCTTGATTGAAAAGTCCTATAAAATTATGTATATATATAATATTCATTTTAACGTCATCGACATCATGGCATGTATAAACACATCATCATTACCCATCCAAAACAAATAAATATAATAAATTTAATGTTATTAAGATTAATGCTCCTAAATTCACACCACTAGGTTATGGAGACTTTCCATAAAATTTATTCCACTCCTTTGAAAATACCCTTGACCATTACACAATCCTGGTGTTAAAATATAGATTATGTTCATTGTTTCATATTTATAAAATTTTTACATGTACTTGTAAAAAATAATATATTAAATTTATTTTATATTTTCTTAGTCGTAAAAAAATAAAATTTAAATAAAACGATGTTTGGAGAACCTCTAAAATATACTATTTTAAATTTACAAAATAAAATTTTATAAAAAAACTATGTCACTACAATGTAAATATTAACTGGGACATTTTGATGGATAATAGTTATCCATTAAAAAAATTTACATAACTTGTATCACAAACACTTACCCACTCTATAATATTTCACATTAACAATTCATCACTTACTAAATGTGGTGTCCATATATCAATGTTGGGAACATTTAATTTATATAGTGATAGTTTTTTTATCACAAATCATGTATTTTTTCCATCTAGTATTATCCTTGTTTTATTTCTCATGTCCAAATCTCATCATATATTGTTGTGACTTCGAATCGTAACTTTTGTTATAGTCATTATATATTTGTATCGTAACATGTGACAGTACATAATAACATTTAACATAAAGAAATACTTTTCAAATTTTCCCCATGTTCAATTAATAAAATAGTTTAATATTATACTTATAAAGTGATAGATCGTATCCTACTACAGTTTACATCATTTCTAGTGATTCAAACATTTCATTGTATGTAAATTATTTCGCAAATTCTGGATGATAATTCCCAAATAAACTATTGTGATATTAATCAAATCATTTATTATAAATAATTAATAGAAGATTACATTTTTACCACAATGATAATGAATAATTCAATAAATATTCATTACATAAATCAAAATATACAAAAGAATGATTTAAAAAATCAAAAAATAGGGGAGTATTACATGAATATTTTTATGTATATCTTGCTTTTTGTGTTTTAGAATAATAATAAAAACATATTCTTATCATGAATAGAAATTGGGGGTATTGAACAAGGTGATGGAAAATGATAATTTGGTACACATCACATAAATCGTTAAAACCATATCTCTTCATAATTGTAAATTATACAATGTCACACATGACATTTCACCATTTATCATAGAGTATTTGAAATAGAAAATAATATACTTTTTTTAAACCAATTAAAAATAATTTGAAAAATATTAATTTGAATTTATACTTCTTAGAAAAAACTTCAACAATATACTATTGGAATATTGATCCAACAATTCAAATAACTAATGTAATTGTTTTATTATTGTACAATATTATACTAACATAATATTTTATTTTATAAATCGACTATTAATGATGATTTCTTGATTCAAAAAAGTTGTCTGTGATGGGGATGCATTATGGAAAATCAGATTGTATGTACTAGTATTTTGATGGAAAATAGATCTTCACCAGTGAAAGATAATATTGTTCATAAAAGTTATCATTCCTAAAAAATACTACTTGTGATGGATTATAAATATCGCAAAAAATAATTTCATGCAAATTAATTTATAACTGATTCTTGATTTTCTTAATAACAATAATTTTTATAGATTTAGACTACTGTTTTGAATAATTAATTTGACCAGAATTTCACTTCTTTTCCAAATAGTATCTTGAAACTTATTTGTTATGGTTTTAATTTTTTCAATATTGTATTTCTGAATAGCCTATATATTCGTCATTTATTTCTAAGATTTGAAAAACTAATAATCAAATTGAATTGAACAATCAAAACTAAAAAAATATTATAAAATTAAAACATATATAAAAAAAATAATCTTTTAAAATTAATATATTAATAATTTCATTGATTGGTGTGTTATTTGTTCCATTAGGTAGTGATAATTAGATCTCTAAATATAGTATAATTAAACACATATAATAAATCATCTTATAATGTTGCTATACCTATTACAAACTTTATTGCTTTTATCATTGTTTCTTCTCTTCTTGCTCTTTGATTACTCTCAGTCTAGTATTTCATTAATCTCGTAGTATCACCTCATAGACTATAGTAGTGAAGGATGAAAATATCATATTTTCTAATATTGGGTTAATTATAGGAAAACTATAGTACCACTTTGACAGACTGGATTTCACCATGAACTAAAATTGATCATACAACCTGATTGAATATATATCATTGTCACTTGTTGCCATGAAGCCTCATCTAAACATCACTCACAAGAGGACTCATCTCCATCGCCTTTATTTGTATAAATTTCATACATATGTATAATAATTATCTCATATGTCTACTACAACCAAATAAATAGAAATAAAAAATTTAAATATTTTAAATTTCAAAAAAAAATCACAATATCTTGTTTTCTCACCTGAAATCTATCGAGTACTACTATTAGTGTACATTATCATATACACATAATCCTTTATAGTAGTTATATACAAAAACTGAATTAGTTTATAATAGATATTTAGTATTAAAAAATAAATATATTACTAAATAATATTACTATCAAATTATAGATGATGTATACTAGATGTTTGACTGTTAACACTTTTTGTGACATTATGGTTCCCATAATTTTGTTGACCATATGGTTATCTCCCCTTGAATGTCTTATATATCCAGTAAGTGTGAAATCCCTCACAATATTGGGAAGGTACATATTAAGGTATATGAGGCACACGAAATTCAAAGAATATATACAAAAATTCTCTCTCTAAGGCTCTTATATGAAGTTTTTTTAAAAACTAATCAAAATAATCACACATGCATTCATATAATGAGTCCAAAATAGAGGGAATAATGTTATCATCAACAAGATACTGTTAACCATGAAAATATTCAATAATATAATAAATTTTAGTTTATATATATTTAAAATAATATACATATATCATTTAAATATTCCATATAGTGGTTGAACATAATATGATCTACATAGGTAAGAACTTGATCCCATGACATCCACAAAGTAGAAAAATAGTTCCTCCAAATTACAAAATCCCTTCAAAATGATAGATGTGAAAAATTATGAAAATATAAATTATTAATATCTCAACTGATAAGAAATTAATATTAAATACATTTAAATAAAATTCTTATTAAAACATTATTCACCCATAGAGACTAAAAATTAAGGGATTGATGTCTCTCTGTTATAAGATATGGAATCACTAACCATGAAATGCCAAAAACCTTCCCAGTATCGGGTGCCACATTATCACACTTAAAATATGAAACATTAGGCTCATCAACAAGTATCTCATCCTTTTTTCAAGAAACACTATATCTTATCTAACTATTCTTTAGACATCTGAAATAATTAAATAATGTTATCTTGAATAAGAAATTGGATTTTTAAAAAACAAAAATCCTATTAATAATGAATTATAAGATATTTTATGTATTAGGATTAGAAATACAGTTTATAGAAAATTATTAATATTTGGATAAGTCTAGAATTTTTCTCAAAACAAATCAATCATTAATATGTTGAATCGATCAAAATTCACATTTTTCAGAATGGATTCACTATATAGTCATGTTTTTTTGACCAAAAATTCATATTGTATTGATTGAATGTCATGTTGAATTGTCGGAATGTCAATTTATGCCAAGAACACTAGAAATATTAAATTGAAAAAAATTCAAAGAAACTATAAAACTATTTGAAATATCTAAAAGTAAAACAATTATCATATGAAAAAATGATGTGACCATAATAAAAAAACTATAATATGACAAAGTATTATATTGAACAAAAGAATAAATTAGTCATATGTAAGATCAAAAAAATGATTTTAAGAATAATAAATCGACAATATAAAATATTATATAGTATAAGTATATAAGAATTTGTCAATTATGTTGTAGAAAACCCAAAAGAGACTACCCCAATGGATAGTCACAAATAAAACCTTAATCAACCATATGTAAAAGGTAAGTATTAAACTGTAAAATCCTTATATATATTAGTATATTCTCTTTTCAATAAGGAATTAAATTTCAATATAAGATAATAAATGGGATATATCTTGAATCTAAAAATAAGAGGAACTTTATGATATTTTCTCAATTACTTGTTTTTTTGGAGAAATACTATTGATGTCGTTTAAAAAATTAACAAAAATATAGACTATAGAATAATTTCCAAACAAAAAATGTCATTCACTTTATTTTGAATGTCCATGAATAAAATATTATCACCAAAAATTTAATTATGAATTTAAGAACAACTGAACATATTCATGAATCCAATCCAAATCAAAAGATGAAAATGAGTGGAGAATAATAGTCTATATAAAAATAAAATAAAATATTCTACAACACAACCCATTTTATTTCTTCAAATGTGTTCATTAAATTTTTGTCATTGTTTGGTTTTAACATATCAATCTATAAAAAAGTCTCATGTACTCAACTATAGAGTGATATGAATTATCTTCTATTTTTTTTATTTTTACTCCCACATATAATAGTAAACATGTTTTATTTTCCATTAACTCTCTTTATCTCTCATTGAATAGTGGAAGAAGCTTTTTCATAGCATGTAATATATTCATATAGTTTTTTTAAACCAAATCAATATTGTGGACCATCATAACATATAATTAAATACTTTCCATAGTTTGATTTATAAGTGTGGGGATTAGGATTTGTCGTGAGAGTGAACACCTTATTTATTATCATGAATATTTTAAATATTTTTTAATCTATTTCCAAATACTATATATATCTTTTTTCTGAAATATATTACAGAATATTATCATTATAGTTTTAATTAATTATCATTTTATATATTTTATGATATTTTAGAAAAATCTTTCTAAAATTAAAAATTGTTTTAAACTTATTTTAGGTGATTCTTACTCTTGCTTCCAAGAAAAATTTTATATTGGTCAAATTATATAAATCTACCCTATTAGTTAAAAACAATTTTTATCAAATTTTTTTATTTATGATTAAAATTTTTAAACAGACGATTTTAATTGGAAACACAATTAACAACCCCAATTGTTCCACATTATCCAACAATTTATTATCACAATAATTTCAAAATACTTTTTATAATGATCTACATTAATCAAAATATCAATATTTATTATAGAAATAAATATATATTTTTATGGATAATAATAATACTAAGGGAGAATCCACTAACTAGCCTCATTATTTTAATGGAACCAGGTAATATCAACGGAATATCAAAATTTAAATATGTATTGAAACAATGGTATTTGATATCTGGATAATAATTAATGAAAATTAAAAAATAACTAAAATTAAAAAAATGTGATTATACAATAAAAAGGACATTTGATTCTAATTTTAAGTAAATTAATGAATTATATTGTAATTTAATTTAATATATACGTAAAAATATCTTCTTATACTACAACATTTGAAATATTGGATACAATGGTTCTTTCACATCAAAGAACTTACAATGCGAAACAGATGAGTTTATATTTGATACGATTATATATAAAAAATGAATATTAAACATGATGAAACAATATCAAATATGTATCAAAGATTTAAAGATATTTCAAACATAATGAATTCAAATAGAAATATTTCTTAGAATAATGACCAAGTATTGTGGCTGTCGAGATTTTTACGTTGTTGGTGGAGAGGAACATCGATTTTAATTAGGGAATCTAGTGGCATAAGTAAGTTTCTATTTAATGATTTGATTTCAATTATTATGATCTAAGAAAAATAAATTCATCATGAAATTGAATTATAGACATAATTATGTGAATAAGGTAAATGGAAAAAGATTGGAAAAATGATAATTCCACTAATTATATAACATGATATGTTTCGAAAACTAAATGAAATATCCATGCATATTATCCAAATATAAAATATATGAAGAAAATGCATCAGGAAAAAATCTAACAGTATAAAAATTCTATAAATTCCACCAGGAGAACCTATGATGAAAACTCAAGTGAATCAGACTCCAATATAGAAGAAAAGAATGAAATTGAAAATCTATATTTTATGGAAAACACATATGTTGTATCAAGTATTTTTCTATCATACCATTTTCATATTTAAAATATTTATTTGAATGAAAAATGATTAGATTTTGAGAATTACTAATTTATTTTAGTATTGTAACATGATTGAGGATATGATTAATGATATAAAGGATAAATAAAAATGTTTAAAGAATCGTGATACTTTAACAATTCTATTTACAACTAATATTACTAGATAAAATGATGAAAATTATCAACTATTAATGGAAAATAAATAACTTAAAAAAGATATTTGAAATATAAATAATGATATTGAATGAATTAAAATTGGAGAAAAAATATAACTCTCATTTTTGGTAAGAAAACAATCTAAAATCAACTACTATAATTGGTTACCATCCAAGATAGAGGAAGGCATATATGAAAAAAAATCATATTCATTGTTCTGCTATTTCAACAAAAAAATTATTATTCTTATTGTCTAACAAATATTTTAATCTCTAGTATTTTAAAATTTACATATAGGAAACTATATAAAAACCATTTGATTCCTAAATCTCATATTAATACTATATCTTGATCTATGAAAAAACATCACCAAAATCATTTCTTGTTTAATTTTTTATTGTAGGATTGCTACATAAAGAGTAATATAAAAACATATTATACCTCGATAGTAGATGTTCCTAAAACATTATAGGTGATTACACTAGTTATAAGAACCTTATTAAAGTAAATTTGGTCTTATCAATTTTGCTAACAATTCCAAAGGAAAAACAACTCAATATAGAAAAATGGGTAACTCTAGTAATGTTTTCATTTCCATAAATTTATTTGTATATGGTCTAAAATATACTCATCTTACTGTGTCCCATTTATTCAATGATAGATATCATCTTAAATTTGATAATAATTTATTAAAGATTTATGATTCTAATCATGATTTAGATTTTACTACATTGCGTATTGAATTTTTTTTTGTTTTCAAAAAACATATACAGTGAAATTATATAAGAATAATTAATTTGGAATAGGATTTTTTGCCATTTCAATAAATACACACATAAAATTCTAACAAATAATCTATTAGTTAACTATTTTTCTTAAAACAAATTTGAATACACAAATCCTCTAATCCCAATCAAAATGGAAAGTATTATAAAATATCATTAAAAAAATAAGTTCAATCTTCTCAACCATATAGTTGGTGGAAATGGATTTGTTTAGAACATCTAAATTTTCTTCTTTAGTAAAAAAATATTCATTTGATATAGTGGATAATTATTTATGATATACATGGGTTTTTTCTTTTCTATTAAAAGTGAATATAATTCATATTTTTCCAACTATAATTTTTTATGAAAATTAGGTGGACTTACCATAAATACCCTAAAAAGTGTCCATGGTTTTGTGTACAAAAATAAGGATCTTGAATATTTATTCTCACAATAATGCAATATTTAGAAATTATATTTCTATTATAGACTATAGCATAATGGTGTAGTATAAATTTTAAATTGAGCATTTAATGAAATTTAAAGAATAATGACGAAGAAATATGATTTAACTATTTATTTTTGGTAAGGGGATATGAATATAACTTGATATATTGAAAATTGATTTTTATATAGAGAACATTTAATGAAAACTCTAAATAAATTGAATAATTGATTAAAAAATCAATTTAATTGTGTTATTGTTTTTGGAAATAATTTCTTATAATAAATAAAACTGAAATTTTAAATAAATATACATCTAAAAGTGATGAATGAATATTTTGTCTATATTAAACATCCAAAAAATTATTTAGAGTATTTAAAAAGAGAACTATGAATATAAAAAAATTTACATATAGAATTTGATGAAACAAATCCACATAGACCAATGACCCCTTTATAAATCCAAAATGTTGAAATTTAAAATTTAGACATCCATGACTAACATAGTGATTATCATTTGAATCATGGTTCAGTGAAATAACCTAATTCAAATAATTTTAAACAAAAAACTACATAAGATAATGAAGTGTCAAAAATTCATATTCCTAGATCTATTATGATTCATAAAGACCATACATGATATATTGTTTTTTGGTAACTTTATAATGGAAGAAGGACTAGTTATTCACATAGAAACCAGGTTGAATGTGAATCTTTATTATCATATACTGAAATATTAGACATTAGTTAAGAAATAGATGATGAATTATAGTTAATCGACCTAGAAGAATAATTAAACTAGATTGAGAGAAAAAAATTTGGAACTAGTAGAATGACCTATGGTATTCATGATCGTTGTCAAAAAATGGTTGTTTATAAAACAATATATATTAGTAATGGACTAGAATTATAAAAAGTTCGTGATTGGTTACATAATGATATATTTAAGGGGTAGGTATTGACTATAAGGATGTATTTACACGCATAGATATACATGAAGCTATAAAAATGTTTCATTCCTATGAAGAAAATTTGTATTTAAAATTATATTAAATTGGTGTCAAGAGTGAATTCTTATGTGCTTATATTATTGAAGATGTTTTTTTAGAATAATCCCCTAGATTTATAAACCCTAATTTTCAGAATCATGTATTTTAATTAGAAAAATAATTTTATGGATTAAGACAATATCTTAGATATTTGTATGATAGTAATATCTCATTTTTATTAATACATTTTTTAATAAAGGAATAGAAGACCATTTTTTTATTTAGTAAATTTAAAAATATTTTTACTAGAAAAAAATTATATTGATGATATTATTTTGGAATCATCCAAAAAATACATATGTACAAAATATTCAAACATGATTCTTAATTCATTTGATATTTATTTAATGGGTGGAAAAAAATAGTTCTTGGGAATATATATTTTTTTAAATAAGGAGAGAAATATTTCTAATCAAAGAAAGTACAATAGGGATATATTAAAATGTTTTGGTATGGATAGAATAAAAGGTAGTTATAATCCTATTTTTAGAAGCTGAAATATGGATCCTGATGAAACTGTGAAACTGGTAGATCAAGAAAGATATATAGGTATGATTGGAAGTTTATTATATGTAACTATTAGCCATAATGTTATTATGTTTAGTTTGTGTATGTGTGGACTTTTTCAATAAAATAAAATAGAAGGACATTTTATTTTTGTGAAAAGAATCATTAAATACCTACAAAATACAATTCATAAAAGATTTTATTACACTAATAAATATTAATTTATTTAGAGAGTTATTTGTAAGTTTGATTTGGTGGTTTCAATGTATATAAGAAAATTACATCTAGAATATTTCATCATTTGAAAAGTATCTACAATTATGGTATACAAAGAATATGAATTATATTGTATTATCCCCTAATATAGTATACTACATATATGAATATAGTTGTTGTAAATGGATTCTATAGATTAATCACACAATATTGGAATATGGGTATGAATTTAGATATAGCTCTATAAATTTTAATAATTCATTTTTTATAATCATTTCTAATAATCCATTCTCACATTCTAAAAAAATTATATTGATACAAAACATCACCATTTGAGATATCATTTTAAAATGGGGGATATCACACTTGAATATTAGGGAACTGAACATTATCCTAGAGGTATTTTCCCATTGATATTAAACTATGATAGAATGAGATATATCAAATATAAATTAGATATGATTAACTATTTTTATATTGTTTTTAAAAATATTTTGTTAACACAATATAAAAATATGTGTTATAACCCTATAGAGTAATTTATTTCATTATTTATTTAGATATATCAAAATAATTTTATAAATATATAAAATGTATTTTATAATCATTTCATGCATCACTGTATAAGAAAAAGAATTAAATGATTAATCTGTCTAATTATAAATGAATCATCGTGCATTTTTTAATAAAAAACAAAACACTATTCTCAAAGCTACTCTCTATAATATCATTGATATAGTAGCTCTCATCTTGTTTTTATTTATCTACTCAATTGGGGTAAATAAAATTCTTATAGATAATACTTCGTATTCATACAATAAATGAAAATATTGTTCAATAATGTCTATAAATATCTATATGATTCACCTAATTTCATTGAATGTTAAAGAGAAATGATAAATTGATGTGGAATGGTTTATATTGAATAAAACATTTCTATGGAGAGTCATTCTATGATAAAATAATAAAGGTTTTGATTAATTAAGATCAACTATTTTTTCCAAATAGTGTTAGAGTGATTTATCAAAACCTGGTTCTCAATGCCATTTAATATGAGTATGTGATTCAAATAGTCCTCAGTGGTCTAAAAAGTGGATTTAATTTCTCTTGTTGGGATTACTGTCTAATAATTCCTCATATTTGTTGAATATGATCACTACTAAGTCTCATATACAACAAACCATCATCAGATTGAAATTATTAATAAACTGCTGTAACAAAATAATGAAAAAATAGAAGACCATTTTTAAATGAGATTAGTTCATAGTACAAGGTCATATTGATGTTTATTTAGAATTATACCTTTATAAGGAAAGGATAATCCAATTCTGTAATGTATCGGGACTTTTTATTCATATGTCTAATGTTTCATGTTATTCAGATTAATCTTACTTATTTCTTGATGATACGTATGGAGGATTTGACTAAACTGTATTCTATATTAAACACACTTCCTTTAACTATTTTTCTGTAATAGAAAATATTCTTTTCTTTAGGAGTTTAAATGACTATTATCGAGTGTGTTATCTTCTTGAATAAGAAAAATAGTAAAATTTAAAAAAATATATACTAGAATTATGGGGAAAGTTTGTGGATACCTGATTACAGGATAATTTATGAATGATTAAATCTAGTTACTCATACCTCTAGGATAAGATATTTAATTTTCCAATGTTTTAAATAATATGAAATAATTTAAGAATTAAATTATTCTAATGAAGAATAATTTCAAACACCTATTTATTTTTTTGAAGAAGATGAAAAATATTTTTATCATAGATTATAAATATAATCTGTTGTTGATGTTTCTATAATGTTAGAATCAGTGAGAGAATATGTAACTTCTTCTAATGATGTTAAAATGTTTCTTGGATTTTGGGTTTGAGATGAAAAAGGCCCAAATTTACCTTCAATGGAAAAATTATTAAGAGAATATGTATCACTTTAGGGAAGATATTTCCAAGGTCAATGTTTTTTTGGATATTATCTTATATATTTTGAATGTGATAAGGTTATAAGTCCTATTTTATCAAAGAGTCCACTTATGTTTGAAATAGGAGGATCTTCTAATTTTTACTCTTATTCTTTAGATGCTAAAATCCATCTAGATAATTAATTCATTGATATGGAAGTGTCTTCTCATATTGTTTATTAAAAGAAAGATGACGGAGAAGATAATAAAGATAATAATGATTCTAAGGGTTTTAAGGCTTGAAATTATTATCATGATAATGATAACACCCATAAACCATATGGTAATCCTGGAAGATTTTTTTATGTTTTTGTATCATGGAATGAAGAATTATTAATTTCAATAGAGCCAAAGCTTCTTTTGACTCCCATTTCCTAGTGACTTGTGAGACATGAATCTACTAAAGATCTACTGAAATTTTTTGTATCCCCTTAATCTCAAAATGATGTTTATGAGAATATATATCCTGAAGAACCTATATATGAACCTACTTATTGAACTAGGGTTGTCGTTGTGAATAATATCAGTGCAAAAATTGAATCTTATATAAAATAGATTGAAAAATATTGTGGAATATTTTCTCCAAAAGAACAATATTGGGGAAAGAAACATGATATTGGTGCTTATTATAATGATATATTTGATGATTTATTATATGAATAAGCTCATTATTCAGATCAATATGCTATATCACAATAGCATAGTCCATCATTTATCACTCTTCAAGACCCCACCTCAAAATATCTCAATCCAATTTAGAACAAACTTCTAAATTTGTTAATTATAATTTTATTGAGTATTGGTTCTAATAATAATATTGACCAAAAGAAATATAATTCATTTACTATTAATAAAAATTCGTCATATTTAGAATATTTTAACCTCTTGATATATCATTTAAACCATGAATTTCAATGTTTCTTAATAGGAATTGAATGTTTTAGAAGCCACATTGTAGCATTATAGGTATACTGATATGATATATGATGGTTACAATGGATATAAGGTATCTATCATTGATACAAAATCCATTAAAAACCCTCATCCTCAGTTTAAGTATCATCGACACAACCTATTTAATTTTTAGTTTATGAATAACGAACTCAGCGGATTTTCTTTGATAAAACTCATAATTTTCTTGACATTGTAAAGGATGTAATAAATCATTTTCAATTAAATATTGCAACTCCTGTTGAGAAGAAATTTAATTTTATTAAAAAGAATGAAACCAATTATTCTAAATATGCACATTTAATCAAGAGTGTGATAATTTTTTATATAAAAAATAATTCATAAAATTCATTCCTTTGGGCATGTTTTCTATCACTGGTAATAAATTTTAAAATTCATCCTTTGAATGCTACATTCAAAGCCAAAGTAGAGAGGTTATTGGTATTGAATCCTCAAATAAATCAATTAAATTTAGAAAAAAAATAATTTTTTTCTGTTTTGACCATGAAACAAGGGATATCACATGCATAAAAAGGATTGTTTAGCACTATATGTATTTTTCCAATACTCTTATATTGGCACTTCTAGGCCAACTTATACCCAGACCTTCTTAAATTTCTATCAGTACCTCATCATCTGTTGTTGAATCAAACTTTACCATTATTATTCCTCTAAAATGGTTTTTGGTACTTACTCTATCCTAGAAACATAACACACAAATATTTTTACATAAAACTATGTTCAATAGATTATAAAATGCGTACCAATGATAGTAAAATAACCACGATAAGTTATTAAAATATTATTATTTTTATATGACTCTTATAACCTATCTATTAATTTGGATGGAATAAAAATGATTTACTAAATTAATAAATAGATATACATATTATAATAAAATTAAATTTATTTATAAATTAATAATAAATAAGCACTCAATTTTAAAGGGCCATTTATTCTTAATGAATTCAGTTTTCATCCAAAATGATGTTTATTATATTTTTTTATGAAATATTTTATTTAATTTCTGGATATTTCTTAAAGTTTATTTTATAAAATGTATATAATTCATTAAATAATAATATTAATTTAAAAATAATTTGATATTTTTGTATTTTTATCGAAAATAATTATTTTTTTATTGAATAGTGAAAATACCAACATTTTTTAAATTGTCATTTTTTGATTTTTTTATTAATTAATTTTTTGGAACCAATATAATTATAATTTTATTTGAATATACCATAAGTATTATATAGTTTTATATAATCTAATTAATAACACTAATATAATTTATATACTTTATTTTCATATATGTTTATTTTTATGCATAAAATCCCGTTTTTATGAAAACAATTTCAAAGTGAATAATGTTCCTCCATTTTCAAAATTTAAAATAACTCATATTTTTGAATGATGAAAATTATATTAATCGATTATATATCTATAAATATTTATTGATATTAATTTAATTATGATCAATAGCCATATAGTTAATGCAAGATCATCTTATCCATGAAAAATATATTTCATGAAAACCTGTATTTTTGACAAATTTTAGGAATAATTTTAAATTAAAATATTCTACTAATATGAAAACAATTTGATAAAATTGATTAGATATTTGGAATATTAATAATTAATATTATATAATTTGGTCAGTTTATTTTTTTAGTCATAAATAATAGTAAAAACAGTGAATAAACTCGTCATCATGGTGAACAATTAAAATGTTAAAAATTGAGTAACCATAATGGTAAATGGAATAACATATTTAAAACATAGTAATTTTTTTATGTTATATGTTTTATATTTTCCATGTCACCCCTAAAATCAATTATTTAATTATTTTGTAGGCCCCTGTCATGAGATTGAATTCACATTATTAAATAGTTTACACTTTTAAAAAATACCACTCTTCCACATTTATTTATAAAACCAATCCCCCCACATATACACAGCTATAAATAAATTTGTCTTGAAAATTCCCTATTAAAATATATCACAAACTCCTTATCAAAACTATATATCTTTTAGTCCACCATAAAGGCCAACCATGTAGTCATAATAGGACATCCAACAAAGGATCTTCTAAGTGATGGTAATCATCAACACCGAGGTCCTTCTTTTTTACTTATTCTTTCCGCACATAAAACTGTGTCATAAAAATTCCAATATAATAAAAAATTATCTCATATATATTAACACAGTATTATTTTTATGGATTAATATTTATCTATCTCATCTTCCATCATATGGGAAATGACAACATTGTTTGTGTTGGTGTGTTAGACTACCACCTTTTGAACCGATGTAATTCATTTCCAATCATATCATCTAATGGTTATTCAGGATAATGGATTTAATATTTATATATTATATTCAAGAAATATTAATCATTATATATTTTTAACATATCTTATAAATTACTACCTTACCATCCATTTATTAATTATAACATCATTCATGTCTATGGGAGACTACCGCCGCACCAATTGATGTGATTCATTTTTTATTACAATATATCATGGATGGTACATGTATGTTTGATTTAAAAAGTAATATTATATTTAATATTTAATTATAAATATGAAGATACAATATAATATTTACCTTCCTTCCATCATGATCATTGGAAAATGGAAATGTTATTCTCATGTAAGTATAGCCTACCATTTCCCTGATCGTAACGTAGTTTATTTATTATAATTATATTTAATGATTGGTTTTAAAAGATTATTTTATGTATAAAAATGTTAAATATTTTGTTATTATTATTATTATTTATATTATGGTATAATAATATTTTTGACCTTAGTCTACTTTGAAAAGTGGATTTGGGCATATAAACTGAATGTCATCAAAAAATCTAACATGAACATGGATGCCGATATAATAGAATAAAAAAGGACAATATAGAAAAGAAAATAATATTAATCATGATTAAAATTTGAAATTAATTAAATATTTAATGTGTTCTCGTTTTTTAGATGATATAGAATGCATGTGACATGTCTTGCTTGAGGTATGTGTTTCAATGTCAAAACATCCCAATTTGATAAACATATTTTTCGACACCTAATTTATTTAATATATTTCATATACTACCACTTTAAATATTATATCATTAAAACATCATACATAACATACTTTTATATTATAATTCACTTAATTTTTTCATTGAGGTTATGCTACAAAGCATAACATTATGGTAAATGTTTTTTCATTCTCATTTTAATCTGAATTATAATTATTGAATTTCAATTGATGGAAATTATTTTAAAATTTTCTATTAAAAACATTAATTTTTTTTCTCCAGAGGTTATTCATTACAGTTCAACGTAATTTTACTATTTATATCTCTTGGATAAATCAAATTTTTGAGTAATTTATTTTTAAGTAAAATCAATTTCATTTCTATCTTCAATCAAAAACCCATTCTATTCCATGTATATCTTTTATTCGAAATGTTACCAAAAATATTTATTAATATAATTCTAAGATTAATTATATTTATTTTAAACTTTTTTACCTTTTATTGAATTCCATAAATGTAATCATCTTTCAATTTTCCAAATAAGGACCTTTTTGATGTTTTACCCAAGTGTGAGAGGAATGTTTCTTTTAAATTATACATCTTCTATAGAATTACCTACCATAATGAACAATATTTTCATTATAGATTCATATATAATATTCCAAGTATAATTTCAATGTGATTTATTTCCAAAATATTTTGGGAATTTCATATTTTTCAAAAGATATTTTCAATGTGGAAAGGTTATTTTCCACTTGTTTTTAATATCTTTAAAAGTATCTATATTCATTATTGACAACTAAATTTAATGTTATTGAATGATTAAAAATTGTGTCTATATTTATATTAAATATATATCCCTCTCTCTCTCCTATCATTTTATAGGGAAATTCATTCATTATAATGAATTCTAAAATATAATTTTAAATAAATCTTTTTATATAATGATATGAATAGTGATTATGGAATCCATTTTCATTCATTGGGAAACTATTATGATTATTCCTTATGAATTCCTTATATGTAACACATATTCATGATCATAAAATTAATATAATGGATGGTCTAGGAATTATATATCTCTACAATGCCTTCAGAAATGTTTTAGTATTATGGGACATCATGTATATGATTAGGGAGTGAACCTAATCCATTATGGGTTTAGGTCTACCATGATATGTCATCTCAGAAGTCAGACGTGACTTAAAATTATATCATGTTATATGTTTCTTCCACTTTTCCTACAATTCTATGATCTTTTAATATGATTTTTATTACACTGTTCTTCTATATGATTTCCCATAGGCCTTCATTTTTATGATATCATGTTATACCTCTATCTGAGGTATTACATTTCACTAGCACTTTTATCATCTTACTAAGATTTTTAGATCACATGTTCATTATATATATTCTATAAGTTATCTAATTCTGTTTTAGGAGTTCACATAATTTATAAGCTCATTATATAGATTAAAGTAATGATGTTTTATTTTAGTTTTATTAATCACCTATTATTCAAAAGTGACTATTCCCTTTTCACCCTCAGTTTTTATTAAATGGATATATAAGAAAGAAATAATGTAATTATATATGTAAAAGGATTGGCTTACTATAGTTGGTACCAAAGGAAATATTTGGATAAGCATTGAAGAATAATTGATGGAACATTGGTAAGAACCCCAGGGATATGTATGAGGATAAGTCAATGTATAGGAAACCCCACTAAATTTTGTTGAAGGATAGAGTAAGTGGTTTCCAAGAAAATACATCACTATATATATATATACTACAAGTGGATGTGGATATGTTACACTTGTACCTAGGGATAATTACTCTAAAAAGGGGACATTGAGTAAGACTTGATATTCACCTAGAGAATAACAATACACATTGTTGCACACTGAGTTTCACACTCATGGGAAATATGTTTTGTATATTCACATACTCATTATAAACCATTATGTGGTACTTGAAAAAATTGTTAGGTTATAAAACCTAATAAGAAATTTTACACTAGATAATAAATATTGAATCCTAATGATTCATAAGTTATGATATACTTATCCTTATTGATATTCATGTCCCCATTTTTTTGTTAATTCATTTTCATCTTGTTTAATTTATTATTTTTAGTTAATATATGAAAATAAGATAAAGCATTCCAGTAACCCATATTATGAACAATGTAATGAGATACCTAACCTAATGAGAATGGTATATCAACATCTTATTATAATTATAAATGAGATATATCAAATTATGTTAATAAATATTAAATATTTTAATTCCCAAGAATATCAAAGTAGAATATGAGGGTGTCTCTGGTAAGATGAAGTTTTAAAGATGACAAATAAAAATATTAAAAATATTATATGTTAAAAATGTGTGAAGTTACACCCTGGAAAATTCAATAAAAAACTAGTTGATGATTCTTGTGGAGGAATAGAGGCCATAATGCAACAAATATCTAAAAAAACTAAGATTATAGTTAGAATTAAATAGGAAAACAAAGTTCATCATAAGGAAGTACTAAAAATTCATGGTCATTGATATGGGGAACTTGTTTAATATATAATTAAATTCCATAATACAATGATTAATTATAAATGGGTTATGTTATGAAACTTATTTAGTTGTTTTTATTAAAGTGTTTAGGTGATTGAATTCCAGAATGATGTGACTGAAGTATTTTTAATAATGATATTCTAGTTATATGCATTAGGAAACTTATGAGGATCGTTCTGCACCTATTTTTCTTTAAGTGTTTGTAAGAATATGTTGAATGGTATTAATGAAAAATAATGGGTATTTAATGGTAAGGTGATATATTATGGAAAACACATGATTATAGAAGATATAATCATTAATATTTGATTGATATTGGGCTAATTATATTCTATTATATTTATTTTATTTTTTGGAAAGGAATGAGTTTGATATGAAACCATTACAGTTAAAAAGGAGATGGTATTTTTGAATATATTAATTATATTCTTGATAATATTATGGGTTCAATGTGAATTATTAATATGATCTTAAATTTTGGTTCCTATAGTTTTAGAAAATGTAAAATATGGAATGCAGGAGGCAGCTCATCCCATCTGGTAGGGTCACAAACCATAAACCCACAATTTAAGTGAAAAAGGGAGTAGTAATGACCATATCTAATGTGATATACTAGTTAGTATTCCATTTCTTTAAAACGCATATTTAGTGGAATATAAAATACTATATAAGTGTATATCATGGTGTTCTATATATAGATATTAAAAGAATATCTAAAATCAATGAAAATTAAATTGAAACAAAAATATTATCTTATTACATTTATATATAATGAATAATGGTATTTTTTGCTCATCAGATATTTATGGTTTTTTTATTTTAAACATTATATTGATCATTCACATTCATTTCATAACAGATCTCTATAACTATGTATAATAATTTTATAATTTAATCAACATCCATATTTTTACACCCAACCTCTGTTCTACTAATTATAAACCTGGTTATGTTTTCTTTCAAATGACCTTTTTATTTCCCTTACTATCTCTTAAGGTGAATTTTTATTAACACTTTTTGTGATATGCGTTTTACAGAAATGAAATTTAAATTGTAAAAACATGGATTACAAATAAAATTCAATTTTTAAGGAAACAATTAAATTAATTGGTGGGATGCAACACCCTGAGGATAGAAAATAATATTATGTTCAATAGAATATAAGACACACAACTCTGATATTAATCTTTCTATATTATATTATTAAAAAGTTATTATTTAAATTTTTCTAATATAAACATATTTTTAAATTTGTTGGTATTAATATAATTAAGTACATTATGAAATATATATAATTTTTATAATATATATAAATATACAATAAAATTATTTTTGAATATGAAATCAATTTTTAAAAATGTCATTTATTCTTAAAAAATATGATTTCTCCAAAATATATTTTTTATTAATTTATATGAAAAAATGCTATATTTTTTTTGATATTTAATAAATTTTATTTTATAAAATAAAAAGATATTAATATTAATAGACAATTGGATTTTGGGTTTTTTATAATATATTTACCTTTGAGTAAATAATGAAAAATAAGGATTTCTGTAAAACTATCATTTTTAAGTTAGGTAATTTTATATTAATATTATTATTTTAATTTTATGTCAATGTAACATACGTATTATTATGTTAAAAATAATATAACAAATTTCATTTAAATCAACAATATAATGGATTTTTGTATAAGTATATTTTGAGGAATAAAAACACATTTTTATGAATATTCTTTTAAAGATCATAATTTTCCCTATTTTATATAATTAAAATAACAAATAATGAGAAATTATAAAATTGAAACTTATATACTATATATCTATAAGTTTATATATATATATTAATTTATTTATTATTAATTTCTTTATATTTAATGCAAGGCCATGTTATGGTTGAAAAATATATTTCTAAAAAATAGTTTTTTTAACATGTTTTCATGTTTTATTTTAAATTAAATTCTTGCAATTACATAAACGGTATTTGATAAAATTTATTAAATATATTTAATAATAATAAATAAAAATTTATAATAATGTTAACATAAATTTGTAATTATAATTAATAGTAAAAATACTAGAAAAACAAGTTTCTTTGGTGAATAATAAAAATTGTAAAAATTAAGTAACCGTAAAGTAAAATTGAATACCATGTTGAAAGGATTATTATTTGTAAATTTTGGAGGTCTGGATTAGTCATATAACCCCAAAAATAAATAATTTTTAATATTTTTAGGCAATTTTCAGGCGAATGACATTCCATTTTTGAATAGTTTTTGGTATTTTAAAAAAATGGTACTTCGTAATTTTAAAAGGTATCCTCATCCCCTCACTTATTTAGACCTCTAAAGATATTTGGCTCATCCAAACCATAAAAATTATCTAAAATACAGACTAATCCACCCAACATTTCGTTTGTTCTTATGAAAATACAAACCTAACTATTCTTAATAATAGATCCCAAAGAGGATCTTATAAGATACTGTAATCATCTTCACCAGGCTCCTTCTGTTTTACTTATATTTTTTCTAACATAAATTATTTCTTTTAAATTAAATTATAATAAAAATTTATCCTTTATATAAAATGATGTTATTTTATTTTTTTATCAATATTTATTCATCTCCTCTTTCATCAAATTGGAAATTAATCCATCATTAATGTGTGTGGAGGACTACCACCTCGCAAACTGATGCTATTTTTTTCCTTTGTCACCTCTAACAAATGTTCATAATGACTTTTTATTATTTATATATTATATTTATGCAATATTAATCATTTTATGAAAGTTAATTTGTCACATATATTCTTACTGTACCATCAAGTAAAAAATGATAACATCTTTCATGTGTTTGGCGGTTTACTACCTCGCAAAGGGATGCAGTTTTTTTATTTCTGCATAACATTAATGGAATTTTTATATGAATTTAAAGAAATAATATGATATTTATTATATTTATGATATAATGGTAATAATATAATTATAATTTAATAATTTAGATTCATCCATCATGATCATTGAAAAATGGAAAGGTCAGTCATCCATACATATGTCTTACAGTCACTATGATCATAACATTGTTCATTTTTCATAAAAGTAATTCGTCATTGCTTTTAAAAGATTGAATATTTTATAAAAATGATAATTAATTAATGATTATTATTTTGAATAAGATGAAATAATAATATTTTTTAATTTTTCTAACTTACTAAATAGATTTTTATTCTATATATCGCTGAAACATCCAGTAAGAACCTAAATGATTAACAAATTGAACACTAAATTTTAATAAATAAAATAAAATAAATAATAAACATGAAAAGGTTTATATCTTAATACTATAATTATACAGAATATATTATTCTGGAATATAAATAATGCACATGTCATGTCGAGCTCGAGGTAAGGATTTCAATAATAAAACATCTATTATTTGAGTCATGTGTTCTTTTATTCACCAAATTTTTTTATGTAGTGTCACAAACCGAATCTGGTCACCACCAATACTGGAAATAATCCCGGCCCATGTCAAATTCCAAATGGAGTTTAATATCTCCATAGGCTTGAAAAAGTTTCTGGTTATCAGTCAAATAGTTTTGGGAATGATTTACAGGAGTATGAAGGAATAAAACCTTAAAAATAATCCAAAATATAAATCTGAAACATCCAGCCAATCAAATATTAAAAATAAACCCAAAATGAATAAATTTCATGGAATATAGTATGAGAGGTCCATATACAAATAAATAAAGCATTAATATATCCACATGTAATCCACACAACAAGATTGTGGTCACCCCTGGGACGTCTCTACAACATCGCACTGCAGGAGGGGTCTAACAGCCTGAAGCACCTTCACCTGAGGCTTTACCTTTTCCTGAGTCAAAAATAACCATTTATACTGACACCAAAGGAATTTAAAATGGTTTTAATCCTAATAAAAATAGTATACCACCAAATTATTTCAAAAATCACGCAATACATGTTGAAAAAGAAAAGAGTTTTAAAATGCCAAGGAAAGCGGTGAAATTTTCAATGAATTGCAACTTTCAATTTAAATCAATTTTCAGGATAAAACATTCATAATTTTAACACATTTAAATATATATATTTTATAATTTCTTTTACTTCCATTCACACTCTTTGAAATTGATAAATACCATAAATCCATTGAGCAACAAAATCGAGAATACCCCTAGGCAGTAGATTGTTTCAGGCCCTATATACCTCGTACCATTGTGTAAAGTTTCCATAAGAAAAATCCATTATCATGCATGAGCCACTTGTTGGGAATATAACCGTAATCTAGTGGTCCCTAATCATCATCCAAATAATTTATTTAGAGTTGTCATTATCCAAATTCTCTGTGAAACTAGGACAAACACACCATGTTCATTAGTCGTACTACTATAAATCCGCCCACCTATCTAACCAGGCTTCCCCCTTTGTGATCAAACAATTTCATCATGATACATAAATCCATTTTTCATCTCAAACACCACTAGTGTTCACATAAAATTATTATATTATCTATACAGATTTTAAACCACTTAAGACATTCAACAAAACACTTTGATTTTTAATGAACCAATTTCTCAAATTCCCAAATTTTTTCCACCCAAAACTCCTTGAAAACCCCACTTTTAAAACTATATTCCCACTTATAATTTACAAAACAAAAGTGAGGCAAGTACATTACAATTAAACCAACCAATACATTTCATGGCAGCCCCTTGTGGATGAATAAATAATAACTTTGTAAAACCTCTAGTTTCACACAAACATGGCACTTAAAGTTCACATGTTCCACAAACACCATTAAAATATACTTTCTCAGCCACAAAAAAATGGGATAAACATTCAAAAAATTATTGGAATCCCAATTACAATTCTATAATATAAAATAAGTATTTATAGCAAAGCGCCAAAAAAACCAAAAAAACTTTTCCATGAAAACACCCCAATTTCACATGAAATTTTCATTTAAAATTAATTTGAAAATACAAACACCACTAAAACTAATTTTTTCGGAAATTAATAAATGAGATAAATCATTATATATGATAAATAAAACATTATAAGACACAAATATTGCATGAACATGGATTCACCTACCAAATTAATGAAAAACCTTGAATCCTTTGTGCGAAAATTCAATCACACCACTACCACACCTCAAAGAAAGTAGATCGAGCCTAAAAACAAAAGATTGGACCAAAAACCCCATATTTAAACCAGCTATTAGAAACCCTATTTACTGGACATTAGGAAACAAATCGATAAGGTATAAAACCCTTTGAAAATTGAATTAAACCCTAAGGAAACAAAATGAAGAATGTAGGAGACCCACATTCTTGGGGTATCTTGAGGAAATATCCCTAAATATACTAGTAGATGAATTGAAAAAAAATCCATAATTAAATTTGGTTTTGAATAAGGAATAAAAGTTCATTTATTAACATGAATGTTAGGAACATAGTGACAAATAAAGGAGTTAAGAACGAAGAAGTTACCTCTTCCAATCTTGATGATTTGGGAACCCCTATAACGTTATTGTCTAATTAGCGATTCATACGAGATCCAAAGTGGGTGAAAATGAAATGGGGGCATGCGTACGAATGTTATGTTAGAGTGGGATGTGGAATCACCAAACAATAGTTAAAAAAAATATTTTATTAAATAAATAAAAGTTATTTTTAAAACACTAAATGGGATTCAATGCGAGCCCAATTCATTAAATAAAAACCAAAATCCAACTGGATTATTGATTCCTAAATAGTCCAAATTAATACTGCGGTGTTAAAAGGTTAGGTAAGGTCATGTAGGATTTAGAATGGAAGAAAATTATTGAAAAAATTAAAGAGTTTTAAAAGAATAAAAATTGGTTTTAAAATATCGAAATGGGCTCATAGTTTGGCCAAAATCATGAAAACTCATCCATTCCTCCAAAAATGAATGGGAAACCCCCAAAAAAAGCAAGAATTTAAATTAAATGAAAAATAAATTTAACATAATTTATGGATGTGACAATTCTCCCCACCATGAATGACTTTCCACCCCAGAAAGTCAACATGATGCTTGATCGGAAAATAATAATGGGTACTCTTTTTCAATGAATACTTCTGCTCCCAGGTCTCACGTGTATCAATATCATTCTTCCAATGAACCCAGACAAGAAAAATAGGCTTCTGTCAAAGCACCTTTTCTAGGGAGTCCACTATTTACACTGGTTGCGCAAACACTGAAAATTTAGGCTCTATCTTTAGTTCTTCCCAACTTAACACAAGGGACAGACCTAGGTTGTAATTCCTCAGCTGGGAGACATGGAAGACATAAAAGATGGATGTAAACTGAGAAGGTAAATCTAACTTGTATGAAACCTTTCCAACATAGTAGGTGATCTCAAAAGGTCTAACATATCACAGTGTCAGCTTCCCTTTCATTTATAATCTAAAATGGCCCAAATGAGGGGCCACTTTTAAGAATACCTTATTACCCACAAAAAACACTAGGTCTCGATGCCTCCAATTAGAATATGATTTATGACAACTATGAGATGTCAATAAGCATAGCCTGATCAACTTGACCTTCTGGGAACTCACTTTCATAAGGCTTGGCCCCAATAGTGATGTCTCGCCTACCTCAGCCCAATATAGGGGGACCGACAAGGCGGACCATAGAGACCCTCAAAAAGATCCATTAAAATCGAGGATTGGTAACTGTTATTATAAGAAAACAAAACCAATCTCAAATTTCTATCCCATGAACCTCAAAATTCCAGAACACATGCACTGAGCATGTCCTCCAAAATCTGATTTTCATGTTCTGCCTGACCATCCGTTTGTGGATGGCATGCCGTTTTCTTCTTAATCTGAGACCTCAAAGCCTTATGAAGGCCTTCCCAGAATCGAGAAGAGAAATTGGGGTCTCTATTTGAGAGTACCGGTAATGGTAGACCATAGAGTCTCACCACCACCAGAAAATACTAATGGTCGAACCCATCCACATTAGCATTATCTTTGATCAGAATGAAGTGGGACGATTTGGTCAGACTATCTATCACCACCAAATTGGCATTATTTCCCCAATGTGTATGAGGAAATCATACAATGTAGTCCATGGAGAGCTTGTCCCACTTCTAGGTATGAATGGGTAATGGCTGGATAAAAATTGAGGGTCTCTAATGCTATGATTTCACATGTTGGCACATGTTACAACTTGACACAAAGTCCGCTATGTCCCTTAGCATACCTGGTCACTAGAAATATCATTTCACATCATAATATATCTTGATGGAACATGGATTGAAAGACCACTGAGATTGTTGGCTATCCTGCATCACCACCTTATATAGAGATGATGGAACAACTGAGTTGACCTTGAAGCATAAGATTCCCTTTGGGTATGACGGTCAATCAGAGAACGTCTTCCCACCAGAAATAAACTACCTCGAATGCTAAAAAATCGTATCCCCAAGTTTTTTATGCTGAATCAATTCCCATAGAAAATGATTCAAGTAGACGCTCACCATGAATGAACCTCCACTATGCTCCCTAGTCTTCACATTCATATAATAAAAGATCCCCATCAATTCCCCCTCATTACTGTACTACCTCAAACCCTACGCTGTAAGCCTTCTGATCAATGTGTCGGCTACCGCATTACACTTGACTGGCGTATAGACAATCTCAATGTTGAACCCATGCAAGTACTCGATTCAGCGATGCAGCCACATGTTGAGGTCCTTCTACAAGAAGATATAGGCCTAGATTTTTTTATCAAAGTAGACAACAAACTTTTTCCCAATGAGATAATGACTCTATGTCTTCAAAGAATGCCACATTACTGCCAACTCTTAGTCATTGGTTCAGAAGTTATTTTCGTTTGGTCGTAGTTTGTGAAAGCTATACATGATCATCCTAAAAAATAACTCACCCAATACCCATACATCAAGCATCACAATAAACCACATTCCCCTTTCTAGCATCTGAAAAGATCTGAATGGGGGTAGTATTCAACCTCCTCTTCAGCTCCTCTAAGGATGCCTAACATTTTGAGGCTCATACAAACTTCCCCCATTTCCAGGTGAGTGGGGTCATCAGTTAATAAAGTTGATAGAAATATCAAACGAACAACATGTAATAACAAGTCATGACAAATAAACTTATGATCTCAGACACATTCTTCCGTTTCTCCCATGAAATGACTACACAAATCTTTTTAGGGTCCACTAAAACCACCTTAGTAAAGATAACATGCCATAGAAATTTCACTTCCCTAACCCAAAAAGAGAATTTTGATAACTTTTCATAGAGGCGGTGATCCTAAAAAGTGCCCAATACGATCCTCAAGTGATGTTCATGTTCCCACTCAGATCCATAGTATAATAGAATGTTATCTAAAAACTCCACAACAAAGGAATTGAGGTACTTATGGAACACCCTATTCATTAATTCCACAAAAACTAATTTAGAATTGGTCAATCTGAAGGGCACGACCAAATACCCAAAGTGTCTATACCTGCTTTAGAAGACTGTCTTTGGGATACCAGCTTCTTTAACCTTGAGTTGATGGTATCCCGAACGCAAGTCTATTTTTGAAAACCAAATGGTAACCTTCAACTAATTGAAAAAATCATCTATTATCTGGAAAGGGTATTTTTCCTAATGGTTTCCTTATTCAGATTTTTTAATAAATACCCAACCGGAGGGATCCGTTAGCCATCTTCATGAACAACACAAGAACTTCCCAAGGATAGATGCTCGGGTGAATGAATACTTTTGATTCTAAGCCATCCAGCTATATCATTAATTCCCGCAGCTCTATAGGGGCCCTGTGATATGAGGGGGGAGATCTAGGTTGTGTTCTCTATTCCAAATTAATTTAAAAATATGCATCCCTCTCCGGGGGGAAATAGAAAAAATCATCCAGGAATACCTCATGAAACACTTCTACTACAAGAGGTAGTGCACCTTTAGGGGCAAGGACATTGTCTTATAATGCAAGTAATGATAAATGGAAGATAAGACGTCCCGAATCTGGGAGTTGAGGTCCTGTGCAACCTGACTGAGGATCTCATTCTCCACGAAAAACATGATGACTCTAATCAGGTTCCATGAAACTTACTCACCGCCTATAGTAATCAATGTGTGCCTAGAAGTGTACTAGCCAATCCATACCGAGTATTATGTCCAATAGTTCCATATATAAGACATATATGTCACATTACATATCTATTCTAGACACTAATAACACAGATGACGGGTACAAGAGAACATGTTCCATCTTCTTTCCCAGCGGCTTTGAGTACTCCAGCGCAAAAGACAACAACTCTATTTGTAAATTCAGCATGATCACACTACCTCAGAATGTAAGAGGCTTATTTTTCTGGAACTTCTTGTCCTCTTCCTTCCTATGACTAGTCTCATCTTTCCAAATAAGATCTGTAACAGGATCCAATCCATGTCATAGTTCTTGGATAGCCAAAACTGCATCCTCTATTATCCTCTAATAAAGCGGTGATGGAGAATTCCCTCCATATTCCTTTCGTGGGTGCATGAGAGATTTTTGTGGAGGTATGTTGCAAGAAAAAGGCCATAGACACTAGAGAAAAAATCAGTACAAATGTTCTGAAATATTCCATCAATATCATCAAATATAATGAATCCAAAAAAATCACAAAAATAAAATAAACCACTATTTCACCCCCCCCCCCCCCCCGATGTCCACATGCAGTCTGTAGCCTACACATCTCAACAAGAGGTGATGTCAAAAAAAATCATCGTCCCATGGTAAATCATAGTATGACAAGAGAGGTGTGGGCTAGGAACTATACTCATGACCAAAACACAAAATCTAGACACTCCTAGATCATGTCTATCCTGACTCGTCCCACAGTAATACTATAACCCAAAAACCTTAACCTCCATCTGATACCATTTTGTCACAAACTGAATCTGGTCACCATCATTACCGGCACCAAACCAGGCATGTGTAAAGGCTTAATGACCATTCCTTATCCCCATAGGCTACCACAAGTGATCAGCTACCAAACAATTGGTTTTTGGAATGCTTTACCCATGTTCAAAAGCATAAAACCTTTAAAACAATACAGAATATAAATATGAAATTTCCAGACAAAAAATTATTAAGAAAAAACCAAAATTGAATAAATAGAATTAAATATAGAAAAATGGGTCCAAATAAAAATAAATA
The DNA here is from genome assembly GCA_963277665.1 of Viscum album. Taxonomy (NCBI): domain Eukaryota; kingdom Viridiplantae; phylum Streptophyta; class Magnoliopsida; order Santalales; family Viscaceae; genus Viscum; species Viscum album. The sequence goes on from OY728165.1 coordinate 2,107,125,906, forward strand.
AATCACTAAGACTTCCACATGGACTCCACACATCAAAGGGGGTGGTCACCCCTGAGTCTTCTCCACAACACCACAACGCAGGAGGGGTCTAACATCACAAACCGCCCTCACCTGAGGCTTTAACTTTTATTTAGTCAATCATAACCATGTATACATAAACACAAGGGATGTAAGTAGGGTTTTATCTTAATCCCAATATAATACCACCCAATGGTTCCAAAATTCACTCAATACCTTGTGAAAATAAAAGATGTTTTAAAATTCAAAGGAAAGCAGTGTTAAATTCCAAGAAATACAACTTTTAATTGAAAAAATTTTTCAAGCTGAACATTTCAAAATGATATAAATTATAAATATAAATGTTATATACTATATTGTAAAAATGAACACACACTATGAAAAGGGTAAATACCATAATTCCATTGAGAAAAAAAATCGGGAACACCCCCTGGCGCTAGATTGTTTCCAGCCAAATTTACCTCATACATCGGTGTAAAGTAACCTCAAAAAGTACATTCATGTGTATGAGACACTAGTATGGAACATGCACATAACCTAGTGGTCCCCAATAATCATCCAAATAGTTCTTTTATAGTTTTCATTATCCAAATTCATTGTGAAATAGGTACAATGCCCATCTAGTTCACTAGCCGTACTAGTACAAATCTGCCCCACCTAGGTATCCAGTTCTCGCATATCTGTTGATTTCTATAAATAAAATTTCAATATTTATAAATATTACTTCATAATGGGTTTGGTAATTTTTTTATTTAACATGTATTTAAAATAATTTCATATAATACAAAAAAAGCCTTTTATCATAAATTTATTGATTCATTAGGTGATTTCTATAACTTCCATCCAACAAATTTTCATTTCATGGATTATTTGGAATGAATTATGACATATCCTATTCTTCCATAGTAAAAGTAGATTATCCATTTTGGTTTTACATACTTCTTGATACTCTCAGGTCTTCTTGATTTAATATTTTTCTTCTTCTTATATCCTAATTATAATTCACAATACTTATTTAAAAAAATATTGGGAATATTATTTCAATAGTTGTCTTATGATTATTTTCTTATGCAGACTTATCTATTGTATTTTGATAATTTAGTATTCTATTAACATTTGTTTCAGTAATATTTTGGAATGATTTATAGTCGAATATGTATTCACTATGAACACAACCAATCCAACCTTCATTGAGATGTCTGGTGCTTTCAAATATATTTGAGGTATACAAAACATTTTCAATCCCCTATTATTTTTACATCAACTCAACCATTAACCTCCTAATTTATGATATTTAATTATCCGAAATGTGAATACATTGTACAAAAAATACAATTCTTTGTGACTGAACCTCTTGAAACACCAATAATTCATTGAAAATAAAGTTTTATTTTTATGATCTTCATTTGGTCAATAATTTCCAGAAAACTGGTAGATTTTGGGATATTAGAGTTTATATTAGCAGGTTGGGCTTCATTCAGTAAACCATCTCTCATATAAATTATTCTACCTGTACATGATATTATAGTATATTTTTCATCACTTTTCTTCATCTATCTATATAAAAAATTTATATTTATATCCTCACACTTTTCAAAAGTTTTTTCAACGAAAATTGATTTTAAATATAATAGTACCTTTTATTTATAGTTTTTTATTCATAAGATTGATCATTGGGTGATCTCAAGATATTTTATCTAGTATATATTTGTATTTATATGTAAGAATCATCAAAATTATTTTCTTTGGAAGTGGATTAAATCTTAGTGTTTCTGTATGACTTAACTTGAAGTCTCTTAACATTTTAAATCATGATATCATGATTATGGAAATTCATATTAAGGATGTTTTCTCATACTCTATTGATTTTACATTATCTTAAAGCACTTTCTCATTTAACCAACTAGAACTTATTGTAAATGTGTTCTAATTTTTTGTAGATAATAAATCTTTTCAAATTTATCTACATTCATCATTCTTTTCGGGTTACTGGGAGTTGTTAATTATTATATTTAATGGATCTTTTCCCCATGAATTTTAATGGATTTTTAATCATCATTGATTTTGTTTTGCCATTAATTTTTAAATATGTAGAATATTTCCTCATGTTCCATATTCATTGAATATGTGATCACAAATTTTATAAATAGCATAACTCATATTTTTACTTTTTCATTTTAAATATTTTTCATCAATTAATTCTCACTATCTACATAGGTGAAATGATTCTTACTATCATTAAATTGCCATGTATTTAGAAGACTATTTAAATGGGGAGAAATACATTATTTCAATCAATAAACCAATTTATTTAAATGTAAATCCTGATAAATGTGGTCATTCACAAAGATGATTTGTTAATTTCGAGTAAATATTTGATATGACATTTTGGTTATCCATTATTCATCGAATGATGAGGTAATTAATGTTTCAGAGTAATTATCCTTAATTTTTGTGGTATAGTGCACCACTATATCTTCTCAAATCACTGTTTATTTCTCTTAATCAGTAAGGGAATACTGATTTTTCATCCTCATTACATCAGGGAGAAAAATTCTGAAAAAAATGATTTGTTAAGAGACAGATTATAAAAAATTAATTGAATGAACTCTAATTTGATTTCCTTCAATTATTAGAGATTCAATGTTTATTCCTATCTTATAGGATTGATTTTTCAACTTATTCCATTCTCTCTTATTCGTATTATTTAGTGTCTCTTTATGATTCCCTTCAATGATTTGTTAGATAAAAATTCACATGATTTTTCAAACAATATATTTGATATTTTCGTCAATAAATAAACTCTATTAACTAAATTAAACAACATAGAAGAGAATCCAAATTGTTGTGTGACGTACTATGATACCAATTGTTATGATTACAAAGGGATGATCCAATTCAGAGATGGGGTGAATTACTATTGGTAAAAATTATATAAATATTAACATTAATCCACTATTATCACTTAATATATTTCGTGAATAAATTTATCTTTCACTTTATTAATTTAATTTTTGGGATGCATCCTTATATAAATATGAAACTTTCAGAACAATAAAAATAGGGGTTTTGATGAGGTTCACAATCATTTGGATGACTAAATCCCATGATTTTCATAGTTATTATCTCATAATAATATGTTCCTTCATATTTTCAGTGAAATTATTATCAAGGATATGGAATTAAAATAGGTATCTTATCACTGAACAAGTAAAAATAATGAAATGTCTTGTTATTGTATAACTCCATTCAAAATTCATTAGTTGGATTAACTATGTGAATTGGATATGCAAAGAGAATATTCTAATACTTATGGATTATCATGGAACTACCTCAAGATCTTTAGACTTCTATAGTGGGATGTCATAGGCTGGGTTCTCTCTTCTTCAAATCTTATAATATAGTCTATATATTAATGGAAACCCCAATTCATCCATAGAATTCAACATTATTAAAACTATTTGGTAAATTTAAAATTTTCTTTACATTCAAAATAATCAATGGTAGTCAAGAATGAATAATCCTATCATTTTATTATTTTCATACTTCAATAATAATGGAATGGATTCATGTCAGAATACTATAAAATTAACTTTGTCTTATTTATATTTCTATGAATTAAATCGACAATGAAGATTTTTTTCTTATATTGTTTCTTATTTTTACTTGTATAGTATTTCCAGTAAATACACAATTATGAATCCACACAACTCTTTCTTATCATTATCATCTTTTTTATTAAAATTATCGTGATAATATGGAGTACATTAATTTTTATAACATTAAGAATTAGATTTTATTTAATATAATAATTATAATAACATGGTATATTTGATCTATGTTCCTTAAAATTCTTAAAATAAATCCATTTGCAGACTCTTATCTTTCCTTTATATGATATTTCAAATATCATTTCCCTCTTCTATATTTAACTCCTCTAAAAAATCTACACATTATAATATATATAAAAATTTTATCTGTAACGACCCGAAATTTTGAATAAATCTTGTTTCCTAATTTCATGTGTTATTTTTTATACTCAAAAAATTTTTTTATTTGATAAACATGATTATAAATAAAATGAGACCATTGGTTTTTGAGTGTGATATGACCATCGGTCAATATGACCACCGTGAACAAAATGTTTTGATTATTGTCTCTAAATTTAAGTAATCTTGGTTAATTATTATAGAAAGAAGATTTAATGGCCTCACCTAGTAGCCTTGGGCCGATCGAAGCCCATCTAACAGAGATTGGGAAGGAGGTAGCACCATTGGGCTTTGCTCTGGACCAAATCCAAGCCGAACTTCATCATGTGAAGCTAGAACGGAATCGCCTTCGTGAGAAGTTCAAACTGATAGAAATTACTACTCGGGCAATGTTGACTGAGCCGCCCCAAAATTCTATCACCCTAGCACACCTTACTCTTAGGTCCTATGCTGGTATTATAAGGGGTTATGTAACGAGACCGTAATTGCCTTGTGTAATCTTTTTTTTAAATAAAAATTTGGATTTCTTCTTATGATGATGTTTATGAATTTTCAAATGACCGGATAAATATTGTATTCATATTTTTGATGAATTTTAGAAAAAGGATATTTTAAAAATGGTTGTGTAAACCTTAAATAATTAAAAATGTGTAATGATTTTCAAAAAATGGTCTTCTACAATTATGTTCAGTACGAAATTTAGAGTCTAATAAGATCAACTTGATTTTTGATGAATAGTAAATTATGAATAGTGATTTTATGATTAGGATTATTAATATGACCAAATGGATTAGTAATCTCACTTAAAGAAAGTTTTAAAATAATCTAGGCACCTTGATTAAGTAATGTGATTCAATAAAATAGTTAAATAACGGTTTCATTAATTATTATTCAAGTATTAGTTTTTTCGGGTGAATAGTGTTTTTTAATTAAAAATTTAATTAAAAATAATTAGAAAATTATTTTTATAAAAATGACTTTATTTTTGAACTCAGAGCATCGATATAATGTTATGGTAATTTTTGAGGTTTTTTCTGAAAAAATGAATTTTCGATGAATAGTGTTTTTATTTAAAAATTAAATTAAAAATATTTAGAAAATTATTTTTATAAAATTGAGTTCATATTTGTAATCAGAGCGTTGATATTTGGTTAAGGTGAAATTTTGGGATTATTCTGAGAAAGTTCAATTTTTGATGAATAGTGAAAATACAGTTTTTAAGTTACGGGTGTTTAATGACATCATTAAATGATGTATTAAGTTTGTAATCAATATGTTCGAATTATGAATAGTGAGATAAGTTATGAGGTGTCCCAAGTGGCCAATACCATGGGCAAATACCATGGGCAAGCCCATGGTTTTGCCAAAACCACTAATGAGGTGTCCCTTTGCCATTAATGCCTTGTCCCCTCACTTTCCCTATAAAAACCAAGCCATCCTCTCATCCATTCGACTCCCCACTCTTCCCCAACGAAGTTCTGGTCTCATTACCTCCCAAGGAGTCCTCCCAAGGTGCCCCAAGCCCTCAAGGTCCCAACCATTGAGGTTTAAGAGTTACATTTTAAGGTAAGGGATCCGACCCCTCTCTTTCTTTTCAAGTGATCTCTTTTATGTCATTCCTTTTATGATCCATGTTCTTATTTTGTAGGATGTTCTTTTATACTCCTCTTACTTCCCTTTTTATGTTCATATGATGAAAGACCCCCTCTTACTCTCATCATTTCGTTTTAAGAATGTTTAAGTGGCGCCGTTAGGCTGCCGAATTTTCAAGGGATTCATTCACCTTTCTCTTTTTCAAAGTTCTACTTTCATGTCAAGTCTTTCAAGTTCATTTTAATTATGTTGGGGTATGATCTCTAAATTTATCATACTGATCTTTTATGATCATATGATGAGAGACCCCATTTGATCTCTTCAATTCAGTATTTTTAAGTTTTAAGTGGCGCCGTTAGGCTGCCGAATTTTTAAGTGGTTCTTCACCCTTCTCGTTTTGAAGTTCTACTTTCATGTCAATTCTTTCAAGTTCCTTTCTATTATGTTGGGGTATGATCTCTATATATATCATACTGGACTCTTATGTTCATATGATGAGAGACCCCATTTGATCTCTTCAATTCAGTATTTTGATGTTTTAAGTGGCGCCGTTAGGCTGCCGAATTTTTAAGTGGTTCTTCACCCTTCTCGTTTTGAAGTTCTACTTTCATGTCAATTCTTTCAAGTTCCTTTCTATTATGTTGGGGTATGATCTCTATATCTATCATACTGGACTCTTATGTTCATATGATGAGAGACCCTATTTGACCTTGTCAATTCAATTTTGTTGAAGTTTAAGTGACGTCGTTAGGCTGCCGAATTTTCACAAGAGAAATCTTGTTTTTTTTCTTCCTTTCATGTTCTTCATTTCATATGGTATATTTTCAAATTTCAGTACCATGTTCTTAAATCCCTTATATTTCGTCCCTCTACTGTTTTATGGGTCATTTATGAATGTTTGACCCATGTCCCCTCTTTTCTCAATGTTTTCTAAAACCTTGTAACATAGTCGTTATGCTGCAGAATTTTCCCCTCAAAATGCCTCTCTCTTTTCTCAAAAATTATTTTATGTTATAAATTGAATACTAAAAGCTCTTATTTCTACAAGGGTATTCACATATATATCAAAATGTTCCATTTTAAATTCTGGGATTTACATACATGAGACCCGCTTCCCTTTCCGTGTGTTTAAAGTGCCGTAAAGATCATGTCATTAAAGCAGTTTTTAAAATGTTGTGATTATGAAATGAAACCCATTTATTTTATGCTATATGGGTTATTTATGAAATGTTTGATGATGATATATGTGGCTCACATGATAATAAAGGAAAATTTAAGGGTGCGCCCTGATAGCGCTCCAATGCATTGGGTAAAGACTTAATCTCTAAAGATGACCATTTTAACGACGCCTTGGTGAATAACCTTGGTAATTTTTTTAACGACACCTTGGGGATGGACCTTGGTGAAACGAAACGATTGCCAATATTAAATGTTGCAGCCACATATTCAAGTTATGAAAAAGTTTTATTTTTATTATGATATGCCTCATGATTTCATTTTCATGCCTTAAAGTTCTTTTCATGACTTTATTGATGTATCCTAAGTTCATATGTAAAATGTTTCACTTGTTTCCCTTGCTGGGCCTTCTGCTCACCCTTTCTTTTGATGTATGTCCCCAGGTTATGAGATTCAGTAATGAGCCTAGGGTTAACATGAGGAGAAGCCTTTCAAGTGTTTAAGAAGAATTCTTTATGTTGTTTTCATGTTTTAAGTTCCTGGTTTCCAAGACACTAAACCTTAAAGATCCTCGGTTTTGTAAAATGTAATTAAAGTTTATGTGATAAAAAGGTGGGATGCTATAGTTGGTATCAAAGGATGGTTTAGTTATTTGTGGAAATTAGGATATGAAAACTCTAGGAGGAACCCTATAGAAAAGTTTAATATAGGAAATCTTCCTGGTATTTTGGTGAGTATTGAGTAAGGGGTTGCCAAGAAAATACATCCCTGTCTGGATACGAGCAGGTAGAGGTGGCTCTGGCACAGATGTACATAGGGGTAAAACCCGAAAACACCGCTTTGAGCTAGACTCGAACGGGAACTGGTACACGACAACGGGCCTTGCTGCACTCTTGGTTACGACACTCCCGGGGGATATGCTTTGGTAAATTCATAAGCTTGGTATGAACCATTATTAAAGGAACAAAGATAAAATAAAATAAAGATTCACATAAGAATATATGATCATGGATAACCTAGATGGGAACCTAGGGGATCACAAGTTAGGGTATACTTTTCTTCTACAAGTTATCCTTATATGCTTTAAGTTCCTTTTCATGATTATTGGTTAAGTATTTAAGCCTCTAATTATACTTTATCTTCTTAGTTAATGGTGGGAAATGGAATAATGTGTCCCAACAACCAATGTGATAGGAAATGCGACAATTTCCGTATTAATATGTCAGAGATGATGAGGGGATTAAAAGATGATTATTATTTTGGAAGGCGTTCACTATTTTGGGGACCCTATATGATCGAGGTAAATAGATTACTATAGTATTTTCATTGAGGAGTAAGGTTGACTTATATTTTGAAGAATTGATGAATTTAAGGTGGACATATAGTAATTTAGGTTACTTTTGGGAATGATTAACCTATCTTGGGTAAAATATGTTTAGGTTAGCTACTTTTGTTATAAGATGTTAAGAGTGGTTGATGTTGTCTGGAGATGAACAATGAAGTTGTTTTGGAAGACTATGTTATCAAATTATTCTTGTATTTGGGTTTCAATCTTAGTTTGGTTTATTTTGAGGAATTTTAAGGACCGTTATTTATGGAGTGGTCTATGATGAACGTTGGGTAGTACCATGGAACTTTGAAGATTTAAAAGTAGGTTCTATTCTTATGGGATTCTTTCTTTTTGAAGAGTTGTTTTACCTTAACCTTTCTGTTTTTGGGATAATGTTTAAAGATAGAAGAAATAGATAGTTAATCTTTTGTAGATTATGTGATTCTATAGAAGATGGTTCTTGTGCTTTTATGACACCAAGTGTTTTTGAATTCTCATCATTTGGCGAAAGGATTAGTGTTGGTAGGGACTTTTTAAAGGATGAAACTCTACTTGAAGGTAGGTATATTTTCTTATGTTTTTGTTCTATGTAGTAAATGAAATCCTCAAAATTATGAAAAGAAACATAAAACAAAATTGTTGTTGGTTTACGTTTCCTACTAGGTAATCAAAGACCGTTTACACACATCATAAGTTTGGGATTTTCTCATGGTTAACGTTCTCCTAATCATGTTCTCTATCACTCTCTCTCAGAACTGACCCTTTGTTTTTTCCTCCATGTCCAGGTTTTCCTACATGGAACCCGAGTGTGGGTTAACTCGGGTGGCCTTTGTACTTCCTTTTCTTTCTTTTAAAGTAATGGTGTTACTGACTCTTTTTCCGATGTGGGACTTTCAATGAAATTTCAAAACCCAATTTAAAAAAATTGCGAGGACGCAATTTCTTAAGGGGGGAAGATTGTAACGACCCAAAATTTTGAATAAATCTTGTTTCCTAATTTCATGTGTTATTTTTTATACTCAAAAAAAAAATTTATTTGATAAACATGATTATAAATAAAATGAGACCATTGGTTTTTGAGTGTTATATGACCATCGGTCAATATGACCACCGTGAACAAAATGTTTTGATTATTGTCTCTAAATTTAAGTAATCTTGGTTAATTATTATAGAAAGAAGATTTGATGGCCTCACCTAGTAGCCTTGGGCCGATCGAAGCCCATCTAACAGAGATTGGGAAGGAGGTAGCACCATTGGGCTTTGCTCTGGACCAAATCCAAGCCGAACTTCATCATGTGAAGCTAGAACGGAATCGCCTTCGCGAGAAGTTCAAACTGATAGAAATTACTACTCGGGCAATGTTGACTGAGCCGCCCCAAAATTCTATCACCCTAGCACACCTTACTCTTAGGTCCTATGCTGGTATTATAAGGGGTTATGTAACGAGACCGTAATTGCATTGTGTAATCTTTTTTTTAAATAAAAATTTGGATTTCTTCTTATGATGATGTTTATGAATTTTCAAATGACCGGATAAATATTGTATTCATATTTTTGATGAATTTTAGAAAAAGGATATTTTAAAAATGGTTGTGTAAACCTTAAATAATTAAAAATGTGTAATGATTTTCGAAAAATGGTCTTCTACAATTATGTTCAGTACGAAATTTAGAGTCTAATAAGATCAACTTGATTTTTAATGAATAGTAAATTATGAATAGTGATTTTATGATTAGGATTATTAATATGACCAAATGGATTAGTAATCTCACTTAAAGAAAGTTTTAAAATAATCTAGGCACCTTGATTAAGTAATGTGATTCAATAAAATAGTTAAATAACAGTTTCATTAATTATTATTCAAGTATTAGTTTTTTCGGGTGAATAGTGTTTTTTAATTAAAAATTTAATTAAAAATAATTAGAAAATTATTTTTATAAAAATGACTTTATTTTTGAACTCAGAGCATCAATATTATGTTATGGTAATTTTTGGGGTTTTTTCTGAAAAAATGAATTTTCGATGAATAGTGTTTTTATTTAAAAATTAAATTAAAAATATTTAGAAAATTATTTTTATAAAATTGAGTTCATATTTGTAATCAGAGCGTTGATATTTGGTTAAGGTGAAATTTTGGGATTATTCTGAGAAAGTTGAATTTTTGATGAATAGTGAAAATACAGTTTTTAAGTTACGGGTGTTTAATGACATCATTAAATGATGTATTAAGTTTGTAATCAATATGTTCGAATTATGAATAGTGAGATAAGGTATGAGGTGTCCCAAGTGGCCAATACCATGGGCAAATACCATGGGCAAGCCCATTGTTTTGCCAAAACCACTAATGAGGTGTCCCTTTGCCATTAATGCCTTGTCCCCTCACTTTCCCTATAAAAACCAAGCCATCCTCTCATCCATTCGACTCCCCACTCTTCCCCAACGAAGTTCTGGTCTCATTACCTCCCAAGGAGTCCTCCCAAGGTTCCCCAAGCCCTCAAGGTCCCAACCTTTGAGGTTTAAGAGTTACATTTTAAGGTAAGGGATCCGACCCCTCTCTTTCTTTTCAAGTGATCTCTTTTATGTCATTCCTTTTATGATCCATGTTCTTATTTTGGAGGATGTTCTTTTATACTCCTCTTACTTCCCTTTTTATGTTCATATGATGAAATACCCCCTCTTACTCTCATCATTTCGTTTTAAGAATGTTTAAGTGGTGCCGTTAGGCTGCCGAATTTTCAAGGGATTCATTCACCTTTCCCTTTTTCAAAGTTCTACTTTCATGTCAAGTCTTTCAAGTTCATTTTAATTATGTTGGGTTATGATCTCTATATTTATCATACTGATCTTTTATGATCATATGATGAGAGACCCCATTTGATCTCTTCAATTCAGTATTTTTAAGTTTTAAGTGGCGCCGTTAGGCTGCCGAATTTTTAAGTGGTTCTTCACCCTTCTCGTTTTGAAGTTCTACTTTCATGTCAATTCTTTCAAGTTCCTTTCTATTATGTTGGGGTATGATCTCTATATATATCATACTGGACTCTTATGTTCATATGATGAGAGACCCCATTTGATCTCTTCAATTCAGTATTTTGATGTTTTAAGTGGCGCCGTTAGGCTGCCGAATTTTTAAGTGGTTCTTCACCCTTCTCGTTTTGAAGTTCTACTTTCATGTCAATTCTTTCAAGTTCCTTTCTATTATGTTGGGGTATGATCTCTATATCTATCATACTGGACTCTTATGTTCATATGATGAGAGACCCTATTTGACCTTGTCAATTCAATTTTGTTGAAGTTTAAGTGACGCCGTTAGGCTGCCGAATTTTCACAAGAGAAATCTTGTTTTTTTTCTTCCTTTCATGTTCTTCATTTCATATGGTATATTTTCAAATTTCAGTACCATGTTCTTAAATCCCTTATATTTCGTCCCTCTACTGTTTTATGGGTCATTTATGAATGTTTGACCCATGTCCCCTCTTTTCTCAATGTTTTCTAAAACCTTGTAACATAGTCGTTATGCTGCAGAATTTTCCCCTCAAAATGCCTCTCTCTTTTCTCAAAAATTATTTTATGTTATAAAGTGAATACTAAAAGCTCTTATTTCTACAAGGGTATTCACATATATATCAAAATGTTCCATTTTAAATTCTGGGATTTACATACATGAGACCCGCTTCCCTTTCCGTGTGTTTAAAGTGCCGTAAAGATCATGTCATTAAAGCAGTTTTTAAAATGTTATGATTATGAAATGAAACCCATTTATTTTATGCTATATGGGTTATTTATGAAATGTTTGATGATGATATATGTGGCTCACATGATAATAATGGAAAATTTAAGGGTGCGCCCTGATAGCGCTCCAATGCATTGGGTAAAGACTTAATCTCTAGAGATGACCATTTTAACGACGCCTTGGTGAATAACCTTGGTAATTTATTTAACGACACCTTGGGGATGGACCTTGGTGAAACGAAACGATTGCCAATATTAAATGTTGCAGCCACATCTTCAAGTTATGAAATAGTTTTATTTTTATTATGATATGCCTCATGATTTCATTTTCATGCCTTAAAGTTCTTTTCATGACTTTATTGATGTATCCTAAGTTCATATGTAAAATGTTTCACATGTTTCCCTTGCTGGGCCTTCTGCTCACCCTTTCTTTTGATGTATGTCCCCAGGTTATGAGATTCAGTAATGAGCCTAGGGTGAACATGAGGATAAGCCTTTCAAGTGTTTAAGAAGAATTCTTTATGTTGTTTTCATGTTTTAAGTTCCTGGTTTCCAAGACACTAAACCTTAAAGATCCTCGGTTTTGTAAAATGTAATTAAAGTTTATGTGATAAAAAGGTGGGATGCTATATTATCCATATGTGTAAGGCTTAAAACAGAATGAATTTTGACCACTTCTTGTAGCATGTATCATATCTCAGTATCCCTATAACTTCCCTGACCATTACACCTTTTATCATTACATGAATGAAGATACATTTGTGATAATATATTGGGAGAATCCCAAATATTTTATTTTCTTCTTAGATGTTATTAGATATTCCTAGAATGTCATAAATGTATTGAAAATGACTTAAGAACATGGTATTTCACTTTCAAAAGAGAAAATCTGTTGAAATATCGTTTGATCCAGCATAAAAATATTATAAGTTCAAAATATATTGTAAAAAATCAATTCACATAATATTTAATTAAATTTCATATGGTCTCTAAATTATCCTAGAGTTTTTTGGATTTCCTTGTCAAAAATTCATTAATAACATTGCATATATAATCCTCTCATTTGAATATCATCGAATACTATTTCTTGATAACTCACATTTTTAGTACCCCTCTTGATATTTTACCATGTAACGAAGTCCTAATGAATATATAAAAAATATAATATCTTCCAAAATTTTCTATTTTAGGAAAACTCTAAATTTTAATGGAGAAGTCTTGTGATGAATAATTATAATAAATCGTGATGATAGAAGTTATGGAATTATAATAATTTCTTATAATCGTCTTCAGAAGTAGTATGATAGAGTCTTATGATAGGGTAATGTTATATTTTTAGATCAAAAGTATGTTCTTATGATCTCAAATAAATCATATGATGAAGACATGTGATTAGTAAGAAAATACATATAACTAAGGAAATTATTATATTTCCAGTTTCATATCTATATTTCTATCTTATTGCAACCATATCAAAGCCTCTTCCATTATAATTTTCCACTATTAAATTAATCTCCCCAAGAATCATAGATAATTAGTACTATGATATATCAACCTAGATCACAGTACATTTTCTTCATCATATTTATCTCTCATTTTTTAAAATCATTCATATTCTGAAAACTCGTATTTTTCATACATTAAAATTCACAAAAATTACAAATTATTTATGTTATATAGTGTTTGATGAAGTCCTATTTAACCCATTTCTTATGACATAGAATTAATATGGTGAATTAATTAGAAATTAATTCAATTCATATGGAAACATTACTGGTCTTAAAAATATATGTGAGGTCAAACAAAACTCAAGGTGTCTTTGGAACTTAGGTGTATTAAGATCCATTAGAAAGTTATTGACTTCAAACATGAAATGAAAAACATCTTAAAATGAACCTAGGGATATTTCAATGAAACTATACACATCTAAACCCATAATCCAATACCTTAAAAATAATAAGTACAATATAATTCATATATAGAAAAAATTGGATCGTATCCACTTTCTTTAATAGGTATCATAACAACCATGTAATCTAATGTAAATTTCCACACCAACATCATTTTTATAACTATTATAAAATCATATATTAGATCCATATTTCATTTAATTACACATAATAATTAGTGAAATAATCATTCATCCATGATTCATGATGAACCACCGATTTTCTCAACATTAACCATCTTCTTCAGTAACTCAATGATTTTCTTTAAAATTCATAGAAACATCCAAATTCCTTCAAATATGTTTAATAATTTGGAGCTCCATGCCACAATCAAACAAAAAATTTTACTCATATTGAAATGAAATGAATTCCATTAAATAATTTTATTTTTAATCAAATTAAATACATCAAAAATATAATGTACGTTCATTATTGTAAGGTCTGTCCAAGAATGTATAAAAAAATTTCAAAACATTTTTTCGTAATAATCATTACATATATCATATGATAAACTAATATATTAGACCCCTATATTAAAGATAAAAAAATAACATTTTATCCAATTGTGATCTCTTCTAAAACAATATATATTTTTTATTTATATGTTCTATAAAAGTAATAAGATTTAATGAAGAGATTATATATTTTATATGAATTCCTGATAATAGTATTAGAGGTCTAAATTTTTTAATTCCACCTTACTTCAATTTATATCGGTTCAATCAAAATGGATAAGCTATAGAATGAAATATCATACGACTATTGAAAGGAAAGGATTTCTTAAATAAATAATTATAACAAATTATTTATCATTTATAAAGTACATATAATATTTTAGACCATGTGTATTCCATCTAGATAACAAATTATACATTGAAAGTCTCAATTTATTCATTTTAATGAAAATTATTGTGAAAAAGTATATTATGTAACAAAATCATATATAGTTATATCATCAAACCAAAATGAAACTAATCAAAAAAAAATTTCAAATAGACATCAATATTATATTTTTTATTTCTTGGATTGCATAATTCTATATAAATATATGATTCCTTCATCAATATTTGAGGTGCTAAGTTGTATGAAATTTCAAAAAATGATTCAACAAGAATAATAACTATCATAATCAGTAAATAGAAAGAAACCTTTTGTAGAATGACTGAAATATAAATTAAATAGTTCCAAATATAATAGAAGACATACATAGAAAAGTGTTTACAAGAATCACCATTACAAGGATGATTTAGTATTTTACTTATAAAAATATCGAAACTATTCCATATAATTATTATAGATATATAGAAAAATAAAAATAAACATTGTATTCTCTATATAATCATAAATTACGTTAACTATTTAATCTAATAAATATTCAATTCTTTATTTTACATCATTATACATTGATTTTCAACATACATGATAATTAAAAAACAAACCATATTAACTATAAGTTATGATATAATCAATTGAACATGCATTGATATTTTATACCAAACAAACAAATTATATACCAACTTATTTATTTCATAGAAATTTTCATGCTATTTATTTCCCTCTTGAAGCTATGGGTTAATGAAATATAATATATTATCAAAAGAACTATTTAACATTCCAAAATATAATTTAATCAGTATAAATTTTGAAAAATATTATAATTTTTTCCTACAATCAGGATATATTGCCAACATTGAAGAATTGGAAAAAAATTAAAATTGAGATAATTCCAAATCATGATTATAATTACCATTCAATGTTTCTATTTCTTGAAAAGGTGGGCCAACAACCTCATATATAAAATACTGGATCTAGAACCAAAAATTGTATTCTTTCTAAAATACATTCACCATGTTGATACCATAAAACAAAATCTTTCCAAAGATTAAATTATAATTGAAGAACCCTAAGTATATCAAAATTTTCAAATCTCTGGAGAACACATTCCATACACAAACACTTAATTGTCCATTCTGAGAGAAATTATCAATGTAATGATGAGAATGATATAAATATTCTGATATCAATAATATAGATTTGATTTATACTAGAACTTTGTGGATTTATATAAATATTTATCCAATATTAATTGAATAAACAAAATTATTTAATATTTTTCCCATCAATATTTTTAAAAAAATTTAACTTAAATTAATTTATTATAGAATATGTTAATAAATTATTATACAATTTAGTTCCATTAAATGAACTAATACTATAGATCTACGATAATAATTTTAATCATCATAAATATGTATCAAAATTTTATTGATTTAAAATAATATTTATGATCTAATTATATTTTTACATAATTAAAATAACAATTATAAAAAATTTGATTCAATATAACATCATTTTTAATAATTTATTATAATATTGTTATTTATTAGATAATGTAAATTTATAATAGTTACGAATATTATTTTTCATTTATCCTAATTAACAAATTTGTATTAAATTATCTTTATATTTACTATTCATTAAAGTAAATTTATTTTAGATTTTTTTTAATAACTTATAATATGTAATAACTATTTATTTTTTATTCATTAATTTTTTTTATTTTTTTTAATTTTTCATACTTGTAAAAAATATTTATTAATTTTTATTAATTTTATTAATTTATAATAGTTTATAAATAATAATTACTATTTATAATTTTATTTACTTTTTTTATATTATATTATTTATATATTTTTCATCATTCCAGAATTGAATCTGACAAATATTATTAAATATTAATTTAATTTATACTAATTTATAATAACTCATGAATTTTTTTTTAATTTATCATTATTTCAATTACATTATAATTATTTTTATTATATTTTCCTAATTGAAATTATATGTAATAATGATTTTGTATTTAAGATTGTTTCTAATAATTTTTAATAATCTATAATGATTAATGACTATTCATTTTTATTTATTATTACATATATTAAAATATTTATATTTTTGTTATTGTTTTATAATTAAAACTAAAATATTATTATATTAGAGTATGTATTCATATTCTTAAAGTGCATTTTGACAGCACCATAAGCCTTTGGTTATTGCAAAAGGCATTGACAGTCATAAACCATGTATGTATCCCCAAAATCCATTAACAGTCACAAAGGGCATTGAAAGTCAAAAAATACATTGGCTATTATAAAATTATAATTTTTTAGAAAGTAATATATTACAATAATTGATCATTATTTAACAGAAATATTAAATTTGATTTATAATTAAGTAAAATTCTAAATATTTATATTTTTTATATAAAAACACATTCTAAATTGTATTTAATAAATTATTTATTTCATTATTAGTTTACAAATTGTAACTAACATTTAGTATCTTAAAATAATATTAACAATTTATAACAATTAATAACAACTGATTACTATTAATTTTTGTATTATTACTTATTTTAAATTATTTAAACTATTATTATTTTTTCTTTATTTTAATAATTTTTTTATTTTTGATTTACTTTTTTATTTCAAAACAATATTATGGATTTCACAATATAATTAGAAACTCGTTAAAGAATAGTTTTTTTAAAAAAACCATTTTTCATGAAATTCTTCAGTTATTAAAATATTATAGATTTGTAAATTATAATTTATAATAATAAAACTATTACAGTCTAAATAAAAATCTTATAAAGAATTTATTATTAACAATATTTTTAAAATGTAGACTATTTTTATATTAAATATCCTAATAAAATAAATTAAAATTAAAATATTAATTATAAAAAATTTAATAACCCCTAATTGAAACATATCTAAATTATATTAAATTAATTGAACTATCAAATTTTATAATATTATGTTAAATTAGTAAATTGAATTGAATAATATTTTAAAATCTATTTAATAAAATATAATTACACTAATGTTTGCATCCAAAATAATAGTTTTGTAAACTCGAAATACATTCTTGTAAAATTTGAATTATTTGAGATAAAAAATTGAGAGTTTCAGTTTTTTTAATAATAGGTGGATGTGTTTGTGTGACATTTATAGCGATATTTTTTATGAAATGATATCTTTGATGTACTATACATCACAAAGACCACCATTTATACTATTTGTGATGTGTATTTGTGATAAAAATAATTATTTCTTATGGGTTTCTATATCATACTCAAAAATTATCTCAATGGGTATAAAAAATAACAAATTTCCTACGTATTTGAAAATTATTTCTGATAAAATCCATCAAAAAAACCTATATTCATACAATTTATAGAATACCAGCATGCCCATCACAAATAATTCTTTCACAAAAAAGTTTTTTTAAAAGAAAATATAAATCCTATAGAAAATAAATATTTTTCGTCAAATGCATTAAATTCCCCAAAAATTATTTGTAACAAGCAATTGGTCCGTCAAAAATATTATTCATCAGAAAATTATCTATGATAGAAATATTGTTGAATTTAATAAAAAAAGTTCATAGTGACTATTTGCCTTCAAATTATGGATAATAGAAAATATTCCCAATTTTGGTACAAATTTGGATTCATTATGGGGAAAATTGATCGCCCAAGATTATTTATTTATATATTAAATGTTTATTACCATACTCTAGAATACATGACAACTAACATAAGGTTTTGTAATAAACTAGTCAAAGAATCATGAGTTTTGGTCCATAACAAGACATATGATAGGTGATGTTGTGGAATACTATTATATGACTTTATATATAGTATTAATCTTAGAGAAAGATTATAAATAACTAATGAAGTAACATTTGAATTAATCTTGTTTTTAAGGGAATAAAAAAAACTTTACATAGATATATTATTTATTAAAAGAGAAAATTAGTTATTCTCTTAATAAAGTTATATGTAGAAGAGAAATTTAAGCGTATATATTTAAAATTGAAAATTTATATGAATATTTACTTGAATGAACTATATCTAAATGGATTCTAATTAAATTTTTTATGATATAGTGCCCAATGGAATGATTCCTTGTACTTCAACATCGGGAATATCTCATCCTTCTCTATTAGAATTTTCTCACCCATCCCCCTCTATTGATGTTTTCATTCACAGTTAGTCGTCTGATCTCAAACCCGCCTTAATGGTTAATATTATAAGTATATTCCCAAATTGTATCACACAAAAATCAATCCACTATCACAATGAACCAAAATTTCTCATACTTTCCGAGCCATCCTATTTTCACTTCCAACCAAAATATATCTTTAACTTTCCTCCTTGTTCTGTAATTAGTGTATCCTTAAATATAAATACATATAATATGAGTAGATATTGATGGTTTAATTAAAATTGAAAATATAAACATCTAAAAAGAATAATCAGGGATAATTTTAAAGATCTCAAAGAAGAATTTTTTGGGATTTAGGGGGGATTAGTTTATATTAATCAAGATAAACAACATCAAATATGCGATTTAGGTGTATAAGAATTGGACTTTATAAGAGATAAAAAAAGTGTTGATGTTGTGACTGCCACAAAACTATGGCTCATTTTACTAGTTCTAAAACATATAATTGATAAATATATCTTCCTCATATGTAATAAAAAGAACTGATAAATTTTGACCTTTATAAGTAGTTTTTTAGTACTCATCAAGGACCCCATTATCAATTGTGTTTTTTCTTGTTCATTAATGGAACATTAATCACAATTATTAATAGCACTAGTAACATCGAAATTATATTAGTGTGCTACAAAAAATTATAGCACAGTAAAAAATATAGTTTAATTCTATTAAATTTAGAGTACAATATAATAAGGATATTGTACAATGCATATAAACATTTAAATAATTGCTATGTAAAATTACATTAGTTGGTACTATTTATATTAAACATAAAAAAATAAAAAACATAAATGTTCCACTACCTTTAGACCCCTCCTAAAATATCTGGAGCATGATAAAAGTTCCCATAAAAAACTCCCCAACTTGAATTAATTTTTATTAAAAATATATCTTATGTTAGTAATACAATATTGAAATTAATTAAACATAAATATGATATAATATATTAACAAAATGCCACCATTAAACTAAAAATACAAGATACTAGTGAAACTAAGAACCATATGTGATAGATTTATGTTATTTTTTTACTACATGTCCTAAATGATTTATGGATCATTATCTTAATGTATCTAGATAGACTAAGTGAATTTATTCAGTTTTGGGTCATTGATGTGAGTTTTGAACTAATATGTAGATTTTAAATAAAATATTCACATTGAGTAATACCATTCATAATATTTCTCATATTGATGTGCAATTATTTTAATAAATCTAAAATATTTTATGGATCATTTCTCCAATAATATCAACAAAATCTGAGTGTTTTTTCTTTGTTTTCAGTGGGTGGAACCAGTTTTTTTTACTAAAAACACACACTTTGAGTCATACCAGTCACATCATGTATCATATTGATGTGTTGATTATTACTATGCATAAAAATGACTAATGGAAAAATTTACATAAGTGTAAAGACCATAAAATTTTGATTTATTCGGATTCTGTGAGTGAGAATTTTTTTAACTAATTTACACTTTTAAAAAGAAAACCCACATTTCCAGTCATTCCGATTACACCATGTATTAGACTGAGACTTGGTTGAATAAAACATGTCAAAAAATACCTTATAGATCCTTTTACAAAACAATTAAAACAATATAAATTTTTGCCCTCATTTTGGAGTATCTCACACATCTTTCATACAAAAATATCAATTTTGTATAGAAAAATACACTTTGAGTCATATCGACCACAACTTTTATCTGATTGATATATATGTGATTCCTACAAATCAAAAAATGACTAATGGCCAATTTTCTGGAAGTACAAATACATTAAAAGTTTGTTTTCATGGTTATTAGTGTGTGACACATTTTTTTAACTATAATTTCATCTTTAATGTGAAAACACATACTTTGAGTCATACAAGACACATCATGTATCTAATTTATATATGGATAATTCTTACTCATAAAAAAATATTTATTGATAATATTCAAAAGAATTAAATACAATACTATTATTTTGTAATATTTTTCAGTGAGTGGAATACCTGTGAATAGAATAACATTTTGAAACTGAAAGTGTTCACTTTGAGTCATACTAGTCACATCATGTATTTGATTAACATGTGTTTAATTCTCAAACATCATAAATGTAATAGTAACCACTCTTTTAAACTATAAATACCATAAGTTTTTCCTTATATACATGATATAGTGAACCAAAATTTTAACTAAAATTTCCCTTTTGAAACTACAAATATACATTTTGAGTCATACTAGTAAAAAATTGTATCAGATTATGGCACGACAGATTAATACATGTGAAAAAGATGTATAGATATTTTTACTAATGTATTAAAAAATATAATTTTGTTTGATCATTTTTTGTATGTCACACGTCATTTTAACTAATATATATTTTTTATCCAGAACAAACACTTTTAGTCATACCATGATCAAAGTTTGTACTATTTATTTGATTTTGATTATAACATTTAAAATTTTACAAATGGGACACTATCTTAATAAATTAGTAAAATATGAGTGTTTTTTTATTTTTTATTTATTGATGTATGTTATTAAATAAAATGTGTTTTAAAATTGAAAAAACACATTTACAGTCATATCTTTTACATTATGAGTTATATTGAAATAATGATATTTATGAACTATCAAAAATTATTTACAGAACATATTCCTAAAATATTAAATGAATCATTATTTTTTCTTATTTTTTTAGGGAGTGGAATGTTTTTATTTAAAATAAAAATTTAATTTGAACAAATTCACTATATGTCATATCATTAAGAAAATATAATTGATGGATGTGAGACTTATTGATAAACATATAAAATGACCTATGGATCATCTTTCTAGATTATTAAAAAAATTGAATGTTTTTTTTTCAATTTTTATTGAGTTTGACATGTTTAAATAATCACATTTAAAATAATAACACAATGTTCAATTCATACAGGTTACACTATAAATTGGATTAAGGAAAGGCTAATTCTTAGAAGTCAGAAATTAATTAAGGATCATTTTCATAAAGCATTAAAACAATATAATTTTTTTTGTACTGAGTATGTCACAAGCCTTTTTAACTAAAATATAAATGTTAAATAAAAATATGTACATTGATTCATATCAGACAGACCTTGTGTCTAATTGAGGTAAATATAATTTTTACACATCAAGATAGACTTTTGAATCAATTTTCTTATGCATCAAGACAATCCAAGTATTTTTTTAATCTATTTGCAGAAATAGATACACATTCTTGACTAGAAAGTCAATTTTAAAATAAAACTGTGATTATTTGAGTCATATAGATCATATCATGTATAATATTAATGTATCGAATATTCATACAAAAAATAACTTCTGGATCATTTTCCTAAAAAAAGCGGAATGTATGAATTTCTTTCTCATTATTTAGTTAGTGACATTTTTTTAAATAAATGAAATTTGAAACAGAAAATATGCACTTTTAGGGATATGGGACACATCGTCTATCAGATTTATGTGAAACTAATTAATAAATATAAAAAATAAATTATTGACTATTTTTCAAAATCAATTAAAAAAATTAATGTATTCTTTTTTTTATTATGGAGTGACACAAGTTTAAAACTAAAATGTCATTTCTCTATAGAAAATATGCTCTTCGAATCCTATCTGCAACACCCTTTATCAAATTGTGATATGATCAATTACTAAATATAAAAATTGAATTATTGATCATTTAAATGACATATTAATACATTTTGAGTGAGTATTCTTAGTTTTTTTTTATTTTATGAAACTCATAAACATAAATTTCAATTTTATAATTAAAACACACACATTCTGTCAACCGGCCACACCATGTATTTGGTTGAGAAACAAAAGATTCACACATATCAAATATTTATTATGGATCATTTTATAAAGGTATTAATAAACTTTATTTTCATTTAATATTTTTTTAATATGAAGTGTGTTTTGTAATAAAATTTCAATTTTAATTAAAAACACACACTTTCAATAATTTATTCCAAATCATGTTCTAGATGGATGTCTGACTGTTTAATAGACATCAATGATGACTTATGTCTAATTTTACAGAATTATCAAGATAATATGAGTTTTTTTCATTGTTTTATATTAGATATATTTTATTTAAATAAAATGTTAATTTCATAATATAGACTTTGAGTTCTACTATGCACATAAATTTTCAAATTGACATGTAGTTGATTTCTATATGTACTAAATTACTTATGGATCATTTTGAAGCTATATCCAGACAATATGAGTGTTTTTGATAATTTTTTTATATTATTTTTATTTTTTACTAAAAATTATATTTTCAATTAAAATTTTCAATTATAGTCACATCAAAAACATTGTATGTAAAATTGATGTCTGAAATACTCATAAATGTCAAAATGAATTATAGATCTTTTTTAAAAAGATTTTAAAAATATGAGTTATTTTTCTTTGTTTTTAGTATGTGATTCATGTTTTTCACTAACATGTGGCTCTTAAAATAAAAATAATCACTTGGATTCATACCATGAACTTCGTATTTCAGATTGATATGTTGTTTATTTATACATGTCAAAAAATTATTTATTGAACATTTTCTGAAAGTATCAAAACAACATGATCACTTTTTTTAGTTTCAAGTATGTGACATGTGTTTTATATTTAAATTTAACTTTTAAATAAAAACCTATACATTCAATCAGACCTAGTTTATGTTTTATCAAATTGATGTGTAATAAGTTATTATAAGAAAAATATAAAATTTGGAAAATTATAATAAATTATCGATAAATTTTATAAATTATTTCTTAGTTTGATATGTGAAACATGTTTCAACTAACTGTTAAATTTTATATAGAAAATGAATGATTTCATTTTTATATAGAAAAAATGTGTTAGATTAATAAGTGGTGAATAACCATAAGAATATATATATCATTATTCAAAAATATCATTATTTTATGTGTGTGTTTTTGTCACACTCTGACTTTGGAAAAAAATTATTTAATTTTTCTTCATATCATTGGATCCTTTGTTTGAGGTTCTGGTTGAGTTAATAGTTTAGATTTTTGAGTTTTAGAAGTTCTCAAGTAATAATTTGGTGGAAAATGGAGTTTTGGGGTTGATAGTAAGTGGTTAATGACTGGTGGATGATTAGAGGAAATCGTGCGGATTTCCTTAGAAAATTGTTTGGCATGAGATTTTCATCCTATATCTTTACACACAACAATCACATGGTTAGAGAAACTATCTATGAACCTTGTGACAAGGTTATGGATTTTGATAGTTTCATTTTGCATGGTTGGCCCATGGTTTGAGAAACTAATCTTCTAGCCCTTATAAGGATACCTCTTCTCATGTATTGTGTGCACAGTTGTCATGTGGTTTTTAAAAATGTGCATAAAAACCATGAGAGCTTCCTAGATCATTAAAAGTGTGGAATTCATCTTTTTACCTTCTAGGGTTATAACCTGAATTCTTTATTTTCCACCCCATCCAACCTAGGCGCACCAAAATGTCCTCCTTGGTATTTCTCACATTCTCTTCTTCCACCATTTAATCTTATTGAAAGGTCTATGGTGAGATTCATTGGATTTTTTGTCTCTTTACTCATCCTTTCACATTTTATATTGGTACTTGGATATTCCCTGGTGGTGTTTCATTATTTTATGAATCCTAAGAGATATGGATTTTTTGGGTTAATTCTATCAGTTTTAGGGTGTTTTTATTGTTTCTATGGCTTGGTTATAACTTCTCTAAAAATTTGGTTGCATTCGAAAATCATTGTGGTAGGTACCTCCATCCATTTCTTTTTTGGAACCTCTATTTGATTCTTGGGGTTTCCTTTCATTATGTAAAAATATTATAGTCATTATTGTGATGTGATATTATTAATTTTTATGGTATCATTATGATGAAAGGTGGGTGAGAACTTGTTTTCGAAAGCGTTTTTTAAAATTATACTTTATTAAAATTCATGTAAGGTGTTTAATGAAATTTAAATTAATCTTTTAAAATGGGATTGGGGTATTTGGGTGGTGTTGTCCATTGGATTGGTTTTGAAATGTCATTGGTTTGTGAGCTAGGAAATTCATATTGAAATTAGTGACTTTAAAGGGGTGATGCCTATGTGTGTCATGTTTTTTTGGTTTAAAATTGAGTATTATTTAAAAAGGTTGATTTCATAGTGGATTAAATTTATCATGCATTCGATGGTGGTTTTCTAAAATGAATTTATTTTTTCATATATTATTCTTTAATGTTACTTATAAATGTGTTTTTTGTCCTATATGAAAAGTGATAACTCTATTTTCAAAGTGACTTTTGGTGAAAATGTGCTTAAATTTGGGTTTTCAAAATGTATGGAATTTTTTCTAGTGTTATTATTTATTACTAACATTAGGCAGGGTTTGTGAATTAAACAAGTGCGGATAAATGTGAATCTAATAAAATCCTTTGTGATTTGATTGAATTTAATTGTGTTTCAAATGGGTTTCATGAAACATAAACTTTTTTTATTTTATGACGTGTTTGGGTGAATGATTGGAATAAAATAATTTTGGGTATTTCTAGATTTAGATTGGTTTCTAAATGATGTAAATTCCTTTTTATCATTTTGTATGTGAAATTGGTTTTTTATATTCAATATGTAAAATGATTTGGATAGATATTTGTGAATATATTTGGATTATAATTGTTAATTGTCTGATTGGAACTTTGTGTTCTCTTGGAAAGTGGGTTTTGATGTGAAGTGATGTGAATTATTAATTGGTACCTTGTGATTTATGGAGAAATTTTATTTGTATGACATGTGATTTGTTGGCCCCATGGGCATCATTGAATGTTTTGTAAAATAGATTGAATGCATGAGTAAGGTGAAGGCCGAGTTGGTATTTTTAAATTGATCACGAAAGTGGTTATGCTTTTTCAAAATACAGGGTTCCATGCGAGGTTTAATTTTTGAATAAATGTGTTTGTTAATGAAATTATTTTCATGTGTGTTCATGATACCTATCCTATGTTTGGAAAACCACTAGACCGTGGTATACATTCATATCTAGTGGATCGTGCATGGGAATGTTATTGGTATTGAGTCCATTAGACCTTAGGGTGGGATTCCATCTAATGGATCATGCGTGACGATGTTATTGGTTATGGTTGCTATACCATTGGTTTCCCTTTATTATTTTTAATATTGTCATGGGATTCATGGGCTTTGACAAGAGATTCGCATGATGGTTTCATGTCAGCCCTAATAATATGGGTGGGTACACAATTGATGTGATATGGATAGGTGTTATATTCCACCATATTGACTTGGTTAGAGTTTCTAGTTGGTTATTAACTATAGATATTCACCATAACTTGATAGGTGATTCTAGACATAGTACATCTTGGGATTAACTTTTGAGATGTTTATGAAATTACAATGAATAACTATATATATGTTCAGTTTACTTTTTTCATTTTGGTTATTATATCTACTAATTTGTACCTTATTTTGTATTCCCTTTTTTAATTTTGTAATGAATCTTTTTACATTCTGGTATGTAAATTTGATTGGTATTGGTGTTTGATATTGAATTTTAAGATGGATAACATGTTAAAAGAAACGTTATATGTGATGTTTTAAAAAACATAACATGTAGAAATACGTGTTTCTTTAGTTATGATATATTATATGATTTACTAAATATTCAATATACTTTGTTTGTTTTTATTGGTTTCGTTTTTTAATTGGGTTTGGTTATGAAACTAGCATGTTTTAGTGTGGAAGCATGTTCTAAAAATTCAATTTTTTCTGTGTACATTTATTCTTATAAAGGGAATTTTTTCAACAGTGTTTCTTGTTTGTTCAAAATGATTTAAAAAAAAATCTACATGTATTTTTAAACTATTATTTAGAGATTATTTTGAGAAAGTAAATTGATGTACTCTTTGGTTACTACAGACTGAGTTTTGGTTATCTCAAATCTATATTGTACCATTTGGTGTTGGATGAGTTGAGATAATTATCTCGTTCAGGTTTTGGATTCTAGTTTTTAGATTAGTTTTTTTAGGGAAAGCGGTCTAGTGGATGGTGGTGACTAAGTGGTCATATGGAGATAAACTTAGTGTGGTTCAGACTTAGTTTCATATTCATTATTGTTTTTTTAAAACTTTTTGTATTTAGATTAGTGTTTTATTTATTTACACTAAATTATTATTTGTTCTGTTTAATAAAAACTTTTTCATGTTATCATTGTTTTTTGAAAAAATCATTCCCAATTTGATTACAATTATGTCAGGAACTAGTTACAAGACCATGGGGATCAAGAATTCCCTTCATGCAAAGTCAAAGATCTGGTTAGGTGTTTGGTTGCATGACATATGATCCTAGTTTGTCAAAAATGGGTTTTATAGTAGGACTTTGTTATTTGGGGTGTTTGATATATCATAGATTAAGACTATAAAGACACAATAGGTAGGTATGGGGAGATCATCATAAACCGTTTCTCATTCTTATACATGCGTTTCTAGTGGTTGTACATTATATGATTCTTTGTTTTCTTTTGGTTTTTGTCAATGAGTATTGAAAATGGAGGAGAGATTGTGTTATGTTGTGTTCTCCCATGGAGTAGTGACCCATGTGGAGTCTAAGTACACTATTCAATGTCCCCCTTTGTTGTTAATTAGTACATGGGTAAGGGACCACAAACCAAGTCTGCAGGTTAGGCATGACCAAAAGTTCTTCATTCTTATAATTTATAGTGAGTGGTATTTTGTTTATTTTTCTATTGATTTTAGTTCTATTTTAATATAAAAATGGTTTTTAAAATGGAAATTATTTCATTTCAAGTTATTTGGATTGCAAATTTGGTAACTTATTTAGCATGATGATAAAGTGCTATGTGTGCACTTTGGAATTGATTATAGACGTTAATATATGTGTAAGAATGTGTGTAATTTTCATCTGGGAACATGTGCAAGGATGATATATGTGGATGTGGAATGAACACCAATGCGATAGTTCAAAGGATTCCATGGGTGAGTACATGAAATCAATGTTTTGTCTCGTTTTTGTTTCCAAAATGTTTTCCAAAATGAAAATTATTTTGATGTTAGTTTTTCTTTAAAATAGAGTTATTTATTAGTGAAAATGGGTTTTAGGATTTTGGATAATTGTTTTGGATGAAAGAAATTTTGAAATTAAAATGAAATGAGTGATTTTTTAAACAAGCATTTTTGTGTTCTTCTTGTATGTGTTTGTTTTGTGAACCTATTGATTTATTTTGATATGTTCTTCTTGGTTGTATTTCATGATGATATTGAATCTGTTATCTTTCTTTTTTATAATATTACCACTAAAATGTCCTTATGGTTTTTGGTGGGTCTTATCTTGAATCTACTTCTGTGTCGTTGATGCATATCATTAATGGTGATCAAGGTCTGTTAGGGGATGTGGAATGATTTTAGGATGTTGATAGTGTCCTCATAATGTTGGGAACTATAAAAGCTACGATAGTGCATGATTTTTTGGGTTTTTTTTGATTTTATCTCTTTTTAGAAATGGAAGGTGATTTCCCTATTATCGATGCACATTTGGATGGCATGCGAGGAATATAATATCACATTGTTTTGATGGTTTTTACTTGATGAGGTAATGGTGATGATAGTTGAAGATCTCATGTGTTTTTAGCAGGGCTAGAGTAGAGACTCGAAGCTTGACATACATAGATATTACATTACTTTTTCAGAATACATAATACATAACAAAAACAGACACACAAGGACCGTAATAGTTTAGTGTCTTCAGAAACATTGAATGTAATATTCTAATTGTGGTGAAATATCTTCATCATCTCCCATAAAATTCTTCCACTTATTGTTTCCTTACCTAAAACCTTTCTTTTAATCCTGTGGGAAAATAAAACATAAAAAGGGTGAGCTCAAATGCTCAGTAAGGGTAAGCATGGATAAAATAAAACATATCGTCTACATTTGAACCTAAAAACATGAACATAATGTTTAAACATCAAAATCATGAGCAATGACTTAAAACATGGAAGTATATAAGTCATAGATCATAATGGAACATAAATAATGATAACATAGCATGGGAATAAAACATGTAATTTTGGCATCCATTAAGCACATGTAATGATTTCCATAGTACCCAAGGCATTGCTTCCAAGACCATCTTAGTGGACAAAGTCCCATTCAGAATCGAGTTCACTCCTCGTTTAAGTCCTTTAACACTAAACTGGATTAACTTACCGTTCTAGCCATGTCTATCTCATGATATATAAAATCCTTACCCAATGCATTGGAGGGAGATATAAATCTCACCCATCTCATAACGAAATCATTCTTACTTGTGCCACAAAATAAACTTAAAACATTCACTATAACCGAAAGAATAAAATGGGTTTCATAAACATCACCCCATCATCTCATAATCCATATAAAACAAATGGATATTTCATCATAAGAAAAGTGAAACCATTTAAATCATAGAGACATTAAACTAGAAACATACACATATTAAAAAATGTCATCTTAGATGGAAAATGGTTTTGATAAAACATTTGAAATGAATTCTTTTGGAAAATATCCTTTCTTCTTCAAAATCAATTTCTTTTCACAAAACATCATGCAATTTTAAAAGAAGGATATTTTATTGAAAATATTCATGAAATATTTTTGATTATGAATCATGAAAATAAGGCTTCATAAAATCGTAAAAATTCGTTTGTGCCGTATAAGTTAAAAAAAACATTCTTCTCGTACTTTTGCTGAAAAAGTCAAAAAGTACTTCATACGAAAAACGACAAAATATTCCTTTCATATCCTTTACTAAAAACTCACCGAAGGGTAAAATAGGATTTAAACTATTGTAGAAAGATATAAATATTACATATTGAGAAAACATGGATGTGGATGATAAAATACACCCCAGTAAATACCAGAGTATAAACAATCACGGATAAAAATGAGATTGTGATATTTTCCCTAACCTTAGGTCCGATTTGCTTCATAAGTGTCTGATCCTCCTGTATAATGATTTAAATAAGGTTATTTACTTATTCCAGTATCATAATTATTTTTATCATATCATATATGGTCATATTATTATCTTCCTATTAGTAATATTTCATTACTACTTGTTATTCGGGTGTTTATTACTTTTTGTTCTTATGCGCGTTTTGTCGAATAAATTCTTATTTTTATTTTTAGGTTATAGATAACTCATTTCAAAAAAATTATTAGTGTATTATATATCATATTAATTCACTCAATTCATTTATATAATCATTATTCAATGAAGATCATGTATAATGAGTCGCATCACATCGCGGAGACAATATTCCGTACGTACACACGAGCGATGATATCGTTTCCATGATCGTGGAATTGTATTGAAGTGTATGTATACTATTTCAGAATCAATATAACATTATAATATTCATATATAGTTATTATTTACACCATTATACCCATCTGAGTAAGGTGGTGGTGGAAAATAGATTACACTACGGTGTGGAGACGGTATTTCCGTACTTACGCACGCGTGGTGATTTCATTTTCTGTAGGATGGATAGATGGTGAAATAGGGTTGTTTCATACTTATAATAAAATATCAGTATATTATTGATACTGATGTTATTACTTAATAATGAAACAACTAAAGAAGAAGAATTGGAAGAAGAAATAAAGATGAAAGAATCGGTAACTGGCATTACCTCTTCTTTGAAGCGCCTCTTTGAGACCTCCTCTTAGGGAACCAAAATTGCTCTACCAGGACCTCTAGTATGTTTCTAAGGAAGTGGAGAGGATATATTGGCAGGGGTTGGATGTGATTGAAGGCTCAAAGTGGTGTGAGGAAGAGAGGGAGTAGGTGCCCTTTTATAAGGGATGAGAGGGGCACCTTTAGAATAACTAAAAATATTATTTTATTATAAAGTCAAATTCGGTTTTTAATAGCTCCAAATTGATTTATTTCAAAGATAAGGTGGGGATAGGTAGAAATACGCTCATCCAATATAATTTATACAAGTTTAGGTATCAATTTTAACCTTATAATTTAGATTTAACTTTAAGTTAGATAATTTAACTTTTATCGTGTCTTCTTTCTTTTCTTACACTATAAGGTTAATAAACTCACTATATCAAGCCAAACGAACTCCAAGTTGTAAAATATTAATATATATATCCTTATATAAGTAATTTGGCTGAACCTTATATTTTTAGAAAGAAAATAAATATTAATAATATAGTATTTGTTTTAAAATCTATTTTATGTCAATTTTGACACTATTTGGTAATTGATTTTTGTGAAAATCATAACAATTATTAGTTATAAAAAATTTAATTAAATCATTACTAAAATGTCATATTAAAATATAAAATTATTTTAATTCATAAAAAGTATCAAATTACACTTATTTGGGTATTTATAACATCAATTATGTTAATATTTCATTAATAACATAATTACTCTATCATCATTGTATCATAAATAAATTATATTATTTTAAGTCTAAAAATTACAAATAAAATACCATTATTTAGGTAATATTTTTATCTTTCTAATGAATATTTATAGTAGAATTTATCTTATGTATAACCCTATATTAAAAATTCATTAGTTATTAAAATTTGATTTTAACTATTTTAACCCTTCTTTAAATAAATTGATAATGAATGTCCTAATCTAATCCATGTGGGACTAAATGGTCATATTTTATTCCTAAGGTTGTTTTTGGTCGAATTTCAGTTATCCAATAGAATTATGACATGTTTTAGGGTAATAATAATATCATTTTTACCATTAACTACCCTATTTACTTTTAAGCGTGAAAAAAAGTAAAAAGTTATTATTCACCAAAAATTATTTTCATCTCATTGAATCACATTTTATTCCTTGATATTATCCTTGTCTCTTAGATTTTCTAAATTCCACTCACAGAAGCGGTAAAATTATGTTTTATGAAAAAATTCAGTTTTTTAACTACAACTTAGTGGTTTCACTATTCATCAAAAAATGAATGTTTCCAGAAAAATACCAAATATTAGGCCTAAGCTATATTAGATATTATAAATTCAAAAATGATGTTTATTTTACCAAATTAAAAACATATCAGTTACATTAACTAATATAAAAATTAATCCCCATCGTCAAGTCAAATAGCGTGTTTTTAAGGGATAATAACTATCAAAAGATTGCCACTTGTTTATGTCTGGTTTAAATGTGAAATTACATCTAATGAAAAAAATTGTATTAAAATGTAAAAATTTATTCTAAATATACTTTAAAACCACTCAAATTTATAATTTATCACTATTAATTTTTTCAATTAAAAATGTTGTTTTTAATTAAAATTTATTAATTTTCACTATTCATCAGAATATGAAAGTTATCCGAAAAGTACCAAAATTTCACCCTAAGTTAATTTAGATATTCCGAATCCAAAAATGAATTCCATTTTGAAAAATAAAATTTACAAAATTTCAAGAAGTGGTTATTACTATTCATAACGGCTAGTTTTAATAATATTTTAATAGCATATCGCTGTTTAGTGAAACTCGTTATTGCGTACGATGCAAGCTATCGAGGAAGGCCGTGGTTGTGTTTAATGAAAGCCAAGATAGTTTTGTGTGTAGTGAAAGATTCATTTGATGATTTATATAACATAAAAACAAAATATTTCTCATAAAAGTATCAGGTGTTACATTCTACCCCCCTTAAAATGAATTTCGCCCTCGAAATTCGTCACTTTGTTACAAAAAGATGAGGATACCTATCCCTCATCATATCCTCAAGCTCCCATGTAGATTCTTCTAATTGGTGGTTCATCCATAAAACTTTCCCCAAGCGAGTGGTCTTGTTCCGTGGGAATTTTTTACTACGATCTAGAATCTCTATCAGTTGTTCTTCATAAGAAAGATCTTGCTCCAGCGGTACAACTTCTGAGCTGAGTACATGTGAAGGATCAGGTATATACTTTCTCAAGAGAGATACATGGAACACATCGTGAACTTGAGAGAGATTCAGTGGTAGTGCCAATCAGTAAGCTACCTTTCCAACACGCTCCAGTATTTCGAAAGGACCGATATATCTAGGGCTCAACTTCCCCTTCTTTTTAAATTTCATGACCCACTTCCAGGGAGATATTCGTAAGAACACTTTATCACCCACATAAAACTCTAGGTTATTTCTTTGGTTTTCGGCATAACTTTTTTGTCGACTCTGAGCTTCTTTTATGTGTTTTTTAATAGATCATACCTTTTCTACCATCTCATCAACAAGATCAGGTCCTAGTAGCACTCTTTCCCCAACATCATCCCAGCAAGTTGGAGTCCTGCATTTCCTTCCATAGAGAGCTTCATAAGGAGTCATATGAATACTGGAATTCAAGCTATTATTATAAGAAAATTCCACCAATGGTAGGTGATGATCCCAACCACCTTTGAAATCAATAGAGCAAGCTCTCAACATATCTTCTAGAGTTTGAATTGTTCTCTCAGACTGACCGTCTATCTGAGGATGATAAGAAATACTGAAACTCAACTCTGTATATAGAGTATGCTGAAGAATTCGCCAGAACATCGAGGTAAATTTTTGATCCCGATCAGATATAATATAAAGTGGTACTCCATGAAATCTTACCACTTCCTTTACATATATCCTGGAAAGTTGATCCAGAGAAAAATCCTCTCTAATAGTAATGAAGTGTGTAGACTTTGTAAGATGATCAACTATGACCCAGATAGCATTATTGCCTTTGGATGTTTTAGGATGTCCTGTGACAAAGTCCATAGTGATGTTTTCCCATTTCCATTCGGGTATGGGTAATGGTTGTAACATCCCCTTAGACTTCTGTCTCTCAGTATTAACTTGCTAACAAACTAAGAATCAAGAGACATATTCAACAACATTTCTTTTCATGCCATACCACCAGAAATATTCTTTCATGTCCCTATACATCTTCGTGCTTCCAGGA
This sequence comes from Viscum album, assembly GCA_963277665.1. NCBI lineage: Eukaryota > Viridiplantae > Streptophyta > Magnoliopsida > Santalales > Viscaceae > Viscum > Viscum album. Next base: position 2,107,159,721 of record OY728165.1, read on the forward strand.
TGAATAGAGAATGAAGAATTATGAGCCTCATCCAGCAGCTCCTTCTTTAATTGTTGAATGGGAGGAACACAAACCTGATTCCTGAACATTATTATCCCATCACAATAAAGGTTGAATTCATGAATATTGCTCACCTTCTTTTGTAACTCTACATATTCTTTCTGTGCCTCTTTAATCTTCACATGTATAGATGGTTGAACATTCATTTGAGAAAGATATGATTTTCCCCCTCCTATTAAAATTCCAAGATCCATCCTTTGTAAATCCATAAATATTGGATCTTTTGTGATCCTCATCATGGATAAGCTAGCATAGTCTTGTCGACTTAATGCATCTACCACCTTGTTTGCTTTCCCAGGGTGGTAATGAATTGAGCAGTCGTAATCCATAATCAGTTCCAACCATCTTCTTTGGAGATTATTCAGCTCCTTTTGTGTGAAAATATACTTTAAACTTTTATGATCAGTATAAATATCACGCTGTTCTCCATAAAGATAATGCCTCCTAATATTTAATGCAAAGATTATCGCAGATAACTCCAAATCATGTGTTGGGTAATTTTTCTCATGTATTTTCAACTGTTGTGAGGCATAAGCTATCACCATATCATTTTGCATAAGAACACACCCCAGACCCTTCTTGGATGCATCATTGTAGATCACAAACATTTCTCCACTACATGGCAGTGTGAGCACAGGTGACTTGATAACCTTCTTTTCAACTCCTTGAAATTCTCTTCACATTCCTCCTTCCAAACAAACGTAACTCCTTTCTGAGTCAACCTGGTGAGTGGATTTGTTAATCGTGAAAAATATTTCACAAAACGTCGATAATATCCAGCCAAACCAAGAAAACTTTGGATCTCAGTTACTGTTGTTGGTCTCAACCATCTTTTGATAACCTCTGTTTTTGCTAGATCCCCAGATATCCCCTCTTTTGAGATTATGTGACCCAAAAATGAAACTTTTTGAAGCCAAAATTCACACTTGGTAAATTTGGAATAAAGCTTCTCCTTTCTCAGGGTCTTCAATATAATTCTCAAGTGATATTCATGTTCTTCCTTTCTCATTGAATAGACAAGCATATCGTCTATAATGACAACCACAAATTGATCAAGATAGTCTCTAAAGACTCTATTCATCAGATCCATGAAGATAGCAGGGGCATTAGTAAGACCAAATGGCATCACTATAAATTCATAGTGTCCATACCATGTACGGAAATCCATCTTTGGTATATCCTCCCTTTTGACCCTTAATTGATCATACCCTGAACAAAGATCAATCTTGGAAAAGTATTGAGCTCCGCGTAGTTGGTCAAATAAGTCATCAATACATGGGAGATGATATTTGTTATTGATAGTGATCTTGTGAAGTTCTCGATAATCAATGCAGAGTCTCATTGATCTATCTTTCTTCTTAACAAATAAAACAGGTGCTCCCCAAGGTGACGCACTAGGTCGTATGAATCCCTTATCAAGATTCTCATGGAGTTGCTTCTTCATTTCCTTCAACTCAATTGGGGCCATTCTATAAGGAGTCTTTGAAATAGGCAAAGCACCCGGTAGGAGTTATATTGAAAACTCAACTTTAGGATTTGGTGGAAGACCTGGAAATTCCTCTGGAATGACATCATCAAACTCCCGTACAATGGGAATATTCTTAATTGTGAGATTATCACCAACCATTTGAGATAAATAACCTTCATTCAGTGGAATCAAGACCCCTAAGATGGAAGAAATTTCCACCGGAAGGTTATGTTCATCCTTGCATCGATAGACGATCAAAGATTTATCTGGAATATAAAATGTGACTTCTCTTCTTTGGAAATTGATATGAACTCCATATAAAGGAATCCAATCCATGCCATGAATCACATCAAATTCCACTATAGGAAGGATCACAATATTTGCAGGAAGCACTTTCCCAAAAACTTCAGTTGAGGAAGAATTATAAACTTTTGATGCAACTTTTGTTCCATTAGGGGTTGTCACAGCTAACTTAACATCTAATTGTTGAGGTAATACGGTGAAACCCTTTGAAAAATCATCAGAAATAAAAGAGTGGGTGGATCCAGAATCAAATAAAACATTTTCTACTTTATATTTGATGGTACGTGTACCTTTCAACACAACATTATCGTTCTCCACATCACTGATAGAAATTGCATGTGACATTCCTTTGACTTTAGCCTTAAGATTTTGTTGATGTCGATCATCATCAAAAACCCTTGGATTAGGGGATTTATTGGCATAATTCCCCATCTCCTTGCACAAGAAACATTGAAGTGTAGTAGGTTCATTATGTGTGTCCCTTCCTTTGTTTGCATCATTAGACATCTTCTTCCCATCATTGCGGCATTCAAATGCCCGATGTCCTTCCTTTCCACATTTGAAACATTTACTTGTCCCTTTAAGACAACTTCCTCCATGTTTCTTTCCACACTCTGAGCATAAGTAAATTCTCAGCTTCTTTTCTATATTCTCTTTATACTTTCCTTTGAATTCCATTTTCCTCTTCTTATCAAACCCATATGACTGGTTGGTTACTCCAATCTCCGTCTCAACTTTGAGAGCACATCGAACAATTTCCTCATAGCTATTGAAGTCCCGTATGGCTAAGTCCCTTCGAAGACTTGGTTTTAAGACACTAAATAATCGATCGATCTTACTCTCAGGTTGGATAATAATACCAGAAGCGTACCTTGCAAGACTTGAAAAATTTTATTCATAGGTACCAACAGATTCATCATACATTTTCTTCAGTTCAAGAAACTCTTTCTCCATATTTTTTAGGAGTATAAGAGGGAAGTACTTATTGAAAAATATGTTCTTGAACTCGTCTCATTACATGGACACAATTTCATCCCTTTGCCTCATATTATTAATAAGATTCCACCATTTATCAGTATCTCCTTCCAAACGATACACTGCTAGGATGACTTTATCATGTTCAGAACATTGAAGAACTGAAAATATTTCTTCAGTATTACTAATCCACTGTTCAGAAACTAATGGATCAGTAGACCCGCTAAAAGAAGGTGGATGCTGCATCATGAAGGATTCAATAGAATGTTTCTCCTTCCTTTGCTCGTTTGGAAGTCCTGTATGATTCATAGCTTGAGAAATATGTGTGAGCATGGCTACAAGATTATGCATTATAGCTCCCATAATGTTTGGTTTCTCAGGATGACAATCATTGCATTTCCCATCGCATTCCGCATTAACACAGTTCCTTCGGGTTCCATCCATTGACTAAAACCAAGATGAATAGTGTGAGAAACACTAATTATAATAGATAAACCACGTAATCAAGAATAAAATGTCACACTTAAGGTCTTATCCTAGGTTATTCATGGTCATTTCTAAAACACTAAGATTGTGTTCTATGCTTAGAATTATCCTTAGGTTTCTTAATATGGCTTTCACATCATAGTTTCCAAAGGTTGACTATACCTTTCCTCTGATGCCAACTATAACGACCCATACTTTACATAAATTGTTATTACTTCAAAATTGAAGCATACTTCATACAACATATAACAAAACCCCGAAAGGAATGTATAGGTATAGTGTCTTTAGAAACTGGGAAACATAAAAAATTGGTTCATAAAGCGTCTAGACTGTCTCCCATTTATTTCATCATATCTATAGTCCCTTATGGCATATCATACTTAATAACATCTTCCTGACCTGGGAAAAATAAAACACACAAAAGGGTGAGCTCAAATGCTCAGTAAGGGTATGCATGGAAAAAACAAAACATACCGTCTACATTTGAACCTAAAAAAAATGAACATAATGTTTAAACATCAAAATCTTGAGCAATGACATAAAACATGGAAATACATAAGGCATAAATCATAATGGAACATAAATAATGATAACAAAGAATGGGAATAAAACATGTAATTGTGGAATCCATTATGCACATGTAATGATTTCTATAGTAGCCAAGGCATTACTGCCAAGACCATCTTAGTGGACAAAGTCCCATTCTGAATCAAGTTCACTCCTTGTTTCAGTCCTGTAATACTGAACCGGATTAACTTACCGTTTCAGCCATGTCTATCTCATGAGATATAAAATCTTTACCAAATGAATTGTAGGTATATATAGGTCCCACCCATCTCATAATTAAATCATTCTTACTTGTGCCACAAAATAAACATAAAAAATTCACCACAACCCAAAGAATAAAATAGGTTTCATAAACATCATCCCTACATCTCATAATCCATATAAAAAAATGGACATTTCATCATAAGAAAAGTGAAACCATTTAAATAATATAAATATTAAACTTGAAACATACACATATTAAATAGTTTCATCTTAGATGGAAAATGGTTTTGATAAAACATTTGAAATTAATTCTTGAGGAAAATATCCTTTCTTCTTCAAAATCAATTTCTTTTCACAAAACATCATGAAATTTTAAAAGAAGGATATTTTGTTGAAAATATTCATGAAATATTTTATATTATGCTTCATGAAAATAAGGCTTTATAAAATCGTAAAAATTCGTTTGTTCCGTATAAGTTAAAAAACGTTCTTCTCGTACTTTTGCCGAAAAAGTCAAAAAGTACTTCATACGAAAAATAACAAAAGATTCCTTTCATATCCCTTACTAAAAACTCACCAAAGGGTAAAATTGGATTTAAACTATTTTAGAAGGATATAAATATTAAATATTGAGGAAACGTGGATGTGGATGATAAAATACACCCAGTAAATACGAATGTATAAACAATATCAGATAAAAATGAGATTGTGATATTTTCCCTTAGCTTAGGACCGATTTTCATTGTAAGTTTCCAAACCTCCTGTATAATGATTTAAATAATGTTATTTACTTATTCCAGAATCATACTTATTTTTGTGATATCATATATAGTCATATTCATAGCTTCTTATTAGTAATATTTCATTACTACTTGTTATTCTGGTGTTTATTACTTTTTGTTCTTATGCGCATTTTGTCGAATAAATTATTATTTTTCTTTTTAGGTTATAGATACCTCATTTCCAGAATGGTATTAGTTTAATATATATCATATTCATTCACTAAATTCTTTTATATAATCATTATGAAATTAAGATCATGTATAACGAGTCGTATCACATCGTGGAGACGGTATTCCGTACGTATGCACGAGTGATGATATCATTCCCATGATCGTGGAATTGTATCTGAGTGTATGTATATGGTTTCAGAATAAATATCACTTTAAAATAATCTTATATAGTTATAATTTACACCATTATACCTATCTGAGTATGGTGGTGGTGGAAAATAGATTACACCACGGCGTGGAGATGGTATTCCGTATGTACGCGCGTGTGGTGATTTCGTTTTCCGTAGGATAGATTGATGATGAAATAGGGTTGTTTCATACTTATAATAACATATCTGTATATGATTGATACTGTTGTTATTAATTCATAATGAAACAACTAAATAAGAAGAAGTGGAAGAAAAATAAAGATGAAAGAATCGGTAATGGGCATTACCTCTTCTTTGAAGCGCCTCTTTGAGACCTCCTCTTAGGGCACTAAAATTGGACTTTGAAAAAGACCAGGACCTCTAGGATGTTTCTAGGGAAGTGGAGAGGATATATTGGCAGGGGTTGGCCGTGCTTTAAGGCTCAATGTGGTGTGAGGAAGAGAGAGAGGATGTGCCCTTTTATAAGGGGGGAGAGGGGCACCTTTGGAATAACTAAAAATATTATTTTATTATAAAGTCAAATTCGGTTTTTAATTGCTCAAAAATTAATATATTTCGAAGCTAAGGTGGGGATGGGTCTCAATCCTCTCATAAAATATAATTTAGTCTATTTTAGGTATCAATTTTAACTTTATCATTTAGATTTAACTTTAAGTTAGATAATTTAACCTTTACCGTGTCTTTTTGTTTTCTTACACTATAAGGTTAATAAACTTACTATATCAAGCCAAACGAACACAAAGTTTTTTATTATTAATATATATATATAATTATCTAAGTCATTTGGCCAAACCTTAGTTTTTGGGAATAATATAACAATTAATAATATAGTATTTGTTTATAAAACTATTTTATGTCAATTTTGACACTATTTGGTAATTGATTTTTTTGAAACTTATTACAGAATGATTAGTTCGAAAAAATTTAATTGAATCAATAATAAAATGTCATATTAACATATAAAAATATTTTAATGCATAAAAAGTCTCAAATTACATTTATTTTGGTATTTATAACATTAATTATGTCAATATTTCATTAATAAGATAATTACTGCATCATCATTGTATCATAAATAAATTAAATTATTTTAAGTCTAAAAATTACAAATAAAATACCATTATGTAGTAAATCTTTTTATCTTTCTAATGAATAATTATAGACGAATTTATCTTATGTATATCCCTATATTAAAAATTCTTAATTATTAAACTATGATTTTAACTATTTTAACCCTTCTTTAAATAAATTGATAATAAATGTCCTAATCTAATCAAAGTGGGCCTAAATGGTCATATTTTATTCCTAAGGTTGTTTTTGGTCGAATTAAACTTATTTAATAGAATTAGGACACGTGTTAGGGTAATAATAATATCATTTTTACCCTTGACTACCCTATTTACTTTTAACCGTGGTAAAAAAAGTAAAAAGTTAATTTTCACCAAAAATTATTTTCTACTCATTGAACCAAATTTTAGCCATTTATTATAACTGTGTCTATCTGATTTTCTAAATTCCACTCACAGAAGTGGTAAAAAAAGTATTATGAAAAAATTCAGTTTTTTAACGACCACTTAGTGGTTTCACTATTCATCAAAAAAATGAATGTTTCAAGAAAAATACAAAAAATTAGGCCTAAGATATATTTGATATTATGAATTCAAAAATGATGTTTATTTTACCAAATTCAAAACATATCAATTACATTAACTAATTGAAAAATTAATTCTCGTCATCAAGATAAATAGCGTGTTTTTAAGAGATAATAACTATCAAAAGATTAACACTTGTTTATGTCTGGTTTAAATGTGAAATTAAATCCAATGAACAAAATTGTATTAAATTGTAAAAATATATTCTAAATATACTTTAAAACCACTCAAATTAATAATTTATCACTATTAATTATTTCAATTAAAAAAGTTGTTTTTAATTAAAATTTAATAATTTTCACTATTCATCAGAGTATGAAAGTTATCCGAAAATTACCAAAATTTCACCCTAAGATAATTTCGATATTCCGAATCCAAAAATGAATTCCATTTGGAAAAATAAAATTTACAAAATTTCAGAAAGTGGTTATTACTATTCATAATGGCTAGTTTTAATAATATTTTAATAGCATATCGTTGTTTTGTGAAACTCGATATTGCGTACGACACAAGCTATCGAGGAAGGCCGCAGTTGCGTTTAAAGAAAGTCAAGATAGTGTTGTGTGTAGTTAAAGAATCCTTTGAAGATTTATATAACATAAAAAAAAATATTTCTCATAAAAGTCTCAGGTGTTACAGCTAGTAGATAGTTAAAGTCTATGTTGATCACATTAGGGAGTTGGTTTCCATTTCCCCAGAGGTAGTTTCTAATTATCAGATAAAATGTTCTACATTCTCATGGGGTCTTCATAAAGAGATCAAGAGAATGTCCTTTTATCCAGTGATGTTTAGTTTGATAAAATGGTAGATGAGGCATTCATAAGTGACATACATATCAAGGTGTAGTCGGTGGTGGGTGATAAACATATTTTTCATGACTCCCAAGAGTTTTTCCCCTATAGAGGGTGTTGCATTAGAGAGGAACATATTCATGAGAAGTCTCCTTCACTTGTTCTAGATTATCATACATCAGACTATTCACTCGTATGTTTTTAGTGCAGTCAGTTTGGGAATTCAAATTTTCTGGTCAGAATCCTTTAAAGACATGCCATCATTGTGGATGTTTGGGTCATCTGGATATATTTTATAATAATAATTTATGAAATAACATTTATAGACTTAATCATGTTAGATTCTGTCTGTATGGTAGTGGATTCTTTATACATCAGTGTTGTAGCCGTAGGCCATAGAGTGAAGCTTTCACACAGTCGGGAATCTCTAGGAGTGTTGGGAACTGAGGACCATTTATTTTTTCCAGTGTCAAAGTAGATACTGGTTAATTTTCTTGTTAGAGTTTCTCACTTATTGTGAGTTCTTGGTAAGATACACAGTGGTCCTATTTTATTATAGTCTCATTTTTGATCCTTGGATATGGATGTTTAAATGTTTATCCATTCGTGAATCGGTTTTATTTTTCTATTTTTATTTTTTGGAGATATGTGTACTTGTGTAAATAAATTATTGTAACTTCTATTTAGGTTCTCTTCTTAGTTCAGGTTCTTTTTAGGGGTTTCCCCTTATACATGGGATTTTGTTTTTTTGGAGAGTTTATGGTTCTTGGGTCAGTGTTGTATATATTGAGTAGAGAATTTTGTTTAGTTCTTGTTAAGAGTTCCCATATTGGCAAACATGGGATGGTGTCATCGGAATTTCACACAGTTGGCCGATCCTAAGTCATTTCAGGGTACAAATGAAGTTATTGTTGTTTAGAGAATACTATTGGGTTCTCAAATTGTTCTTGGGGTTGTGGTTTACACTATAAATGGCCAGCTGTGACTTGTTAAATAAATGTTCATCTCGAGGTTCATGGTTTTGTTTGGTTTTATTCAGTTTTGGGATTGAGTTTTGTTTATCATTTGAATGGGTTACTTTATGGAGGAATAAATTATTTTTGGTGGGGATTACTGTCACACCCTTACCTTTTATGTCATTTTATTTCATTTTCTTCTTTTCCATGGATCATTTGGTGGATGTTTTTTTAGAGTTCCCTGTTAGAATATTTGTGTTTTGGATATTTTTGGTTGTGTATTTTGTGGAAAATGTTATTTCTAGCATGACAGTAGGTGGTGAACGGTTAGCGCACGGTTAGGGGAAACCATAGTTCTTCTCCCAAGAAACCATACTACTTGACTGTTGCTGCATGAGGCTTGGCCCACAACCATTGCATGGTTAGGTAAACTGTATGGTAAACATGGGGTGAGGATATAGATTTTATAATTATAATTTGGTATGGTTGGTGAATGGTTGGGGAAACCATGTGGCCAATGCATGTGGGTGCCCTATTATACAGCTGGTCTTGAACAGTTGGTTCTTGGTTTGGAAAAACATGCATCTAAACTATGCGAGCCTCCCAGATCATTAATGTCCTCCCATTCCCATCCTGTGTTATTACCCCATTTCATAATTTTCCTCCCCCATTCTACGTAAGTTCTTCATGGGGTCCTTCAAGCTCCTCTTCCCCTTCCATCTTTCGTCCATTGAAGCTTCTTGATGGTTCTATGGGGAGATTCATTGGATTTTGGTCAATTTACTCATCTTCTTTTACTTCCCTCTTGGTTCTTTGTTCTTCCATGGTGGGGTTTCTTTAGTTGGATGAGTCCTAACAGTTAGGGTAGTTTTTGGGTTGTTTCTCTTGGTTTTTAGGTTTTGTATAGTGGGTATCATGATTGGTTCTTCCTTCTCCCTATGTTTTTTTATGTTCTCGCATCTTTGACCTATGTTTTTCCATCAACATCTTCTCTAACACATTACGTTGATTCTTGATATTTTCTTTATTTCATTCAAAATATAATAATCCTGACTGTGATGTGATAATATTAATTATTTTGGTAATTATATGATGTTAAATTTGTGTGAAATTGTTTTCTGAAGGGTTTCTTTAAATGAGTCATTACTTAAATACAAGACCAATGTTTGATGAAATGTAATTTGATATCATAATATGAGATTCGGTGATTTGGGAGATGTTATACCTTAGTTATGTTTTTGAAATGTGTTTAGGATCTGAGTTAGACAATGCATATTGAAATTTTTGACATTAATGGGGTGATGCATGTGTTTGGAATGATGTGATTGTTCAAAAGAAAGTGATGTTTCATTAAAAAGGGGTTTTTAGATTTTCATATAGTGAACATGAATGTGAATAATGTTTTATAAAAGTAAATAATTATTATTCATGTATTCTTCTTAATTGTTCTTTATAAATATATTTTATGTCTTGTATGAAATGTTTGAAATGTGTTTTCCAATAGATTTGAGGTGAAAATGTGTTTAATGTTGGTTTTTCAAACGGTATAGACATTCATGATTGTGGGGTTATTTATTTTTCACCCTAAGTATAGTTTTTGAAAGGTTCATCTACTAAAATGTGTTCTTCTAAAATATCCCTGGTGATTTGAGTATCTTTAAATTTGATTAATATGAGGTTATTGAAATAGATTTGGTTTGACATTTTATGATATTTTTGGGTGAGTGATTCACATAAAGGCGTATTTGTTATTTTGAGATATATCTTGGTATCTGTTTCTGACACTTTCGCCGAGGCGCGCGCGCCTGTCTACCTGGACGCGATAGGTGCAGATTTTTTGTTGCCCCGCATTCCCTCTTCCCAAAGGCGGGCGACATCTGCTCCTTATTCAGGGACGTCTGCTCCTTAATCGAAACCGAAATGATGGGATGTCGGTTCTTCCTTCCGTGGATTCCTCCTTAGAACTCGTCACCTAGTTCGGGTCTCCCTCATAGATTTAATATGTTGTTTGTGAAACTCTTCCCAGTGCCATATTTCCTTGGATGCTGGTTAATTACACGGCTTCTATCCGGACATTCTAAAGGGTCCGGTCAGGTCAGCAACCTTCAGTCGGGGGAGTATTCACGTCGAGGCATCAGTAACGTGTATGAACACTGAAGAATTTGTGTGTCTGTCTTTTTTCCATTATTATAAGGCTTCTCAAGGGCGTGGAATCCTGAGGAATCCCACATCGAGCATGGGGAATCATATTCCATAAGCATGTATATGAGGTTTTCCTCAGCTTCTTATGTTTAATACAGGGTATGTCGCAAGTTTAACGTCCAACAGAGATGGATCAGCCTGATCAAAACACTAGCTGGAGTGGATTAGATTGATGAATCCCCCTTGAGGGAATGCTGATATTGGGGCGGCCCATGGGAGGCTTCCCAAATGCTGTGGAGGGGAATGGGGTGGCATGATCTCACCGAGATGTGGCGGGCCGAGTAATAATCAGGGTGGATGAAGGAGAATTGCATGGATGCGGTCGAAACGACCAGGTGGTGGGCTTGAACCTCGTGAGGCTTCCTACGTACCATGCCTTGACATGGATCATAGTCCATGTAGTTCGGGAAGAGGGGTGTTATACTAACACAAAGGGGTGTCAGAACAACTAGATGGTAGGGTCACAACGACATACCGCTGGATTGGGATGTGGTTTAACGTCATGAGGGATGGGTCGCGTTGGAGAACCGACGTGAAGAAGGACCATGGCCCAGATGGATGGTGGGATTGAACCTCAGGAAGGCTTCCTACGTACCATGCCTTGACATGGACCAAAGACCACATACTTCAAAATGGTGTGTCAGCGAACTGACGCGAGTGAGGAACATGGTCCAGATGGTGTGGGGCTGACACACTAGGTTGCCCAGGTGTTGGTGAACCGACGCAAAGAGGGGGTTGGAATGACCAACGGGTGGTGGACTAGAACCTCATGAGGCTTCCTACATACCATGCCTTGGCAAGGTCCAAGGTCCACGTAGTTCAGGTGGAAAAGGGGGGGGGGGGTGGCACACCGACAAGGGGATGATCTGGGCCAATGATTGTTGGGCTTGAACCACAGGGAGGCTTCCTACATACCATGCCATGACATGGATCAAAGTCCTCGTATTTCAAGTGGTGATGGTGGGTGTCGACGAACCGACGTTCCGAAAGGACCTTGGTCCGATGTGTGATGGGATTGAACCTCATGGAGGCTTCTTACGTACCATGCCATGACATGGATCAAAGTCCTCATAGTTCAGGAAGGGTTTTGTCAGCGAACTGACATGAAGGTGAACCCGTGGGTCCACTGGTGGTTGGATTGAACCTCGTGAGGATTCCTATATACCGTGGCTTGACGTGGATCAAAGTCCTCATAGTTTGAGATGGTCACAACGGATTTCCGCTGGACTGGAATATAGTTTAACGTCATGCAGGACTAGGGTTAACCCTAACGTCAATAAAAGACGGGAAGTGGGCTTGAACCACATGGAGGATTCCTATGTACCATGCCTTAACATGGATTAAAGACCTCGTAGATCAAATGGATGTACAGTTTAATGTCATGTGGGACATGGATAAGCAGTTTAACGTCATGCTGGACGAGGGCATACAGTTTAACGTCATGCAGGACAGGGGTATTTCCATGGTCCATTCTTACTCGAAGCCCACGTGAGTCGTGCTCGGTGTGAGAAACAAGAGGCAGCAGAGACTTGGCGATCACATCGTGAAGGGTGCGTCCGTGAGAAGTGGAGAGGGGCATACGCTTTAGGTGGCCCATGGTGATGGGACATACTTCAGGATGGAGGCCCAATGTGCGGAAAAGCATAGAAGGAGAGGGATTTGGGACCAAAGATGGAAGGTTCCTCGTTCCCTATCGCGCCCTCCATATGCCTTGGTAGTGGGGGAGTATGGAGGCGCATGAGTGATACCTTCCACAAGAGGGGCTGGGAGGATTTACACCAAGGTGGTTTCCCTTCTCCCGTGGATATACACCACTCTGACAAAGAGGATATCATCCCATGTGTGGGTGATTCCATTCCCATGGGGACGAGCGGCGTAAAGAATGTCTGAGCTAGGGGACCCTACGTGTGAGGCATGGGGTCTGGTCACAGTTTAACGTCATGTGCTGAGGATGAGGTTCTTGGCAGTTTAATGTCATGCAGCTCGGACGAGGTGGGTTTACTCTGCACCCCTAGGACATACATGATTAGTAACCTCTGCCCCTTAGGGAAGGGAAGGTACCAGTAATGCCATAGTGAAGGGGGTCGTAGAGTGAACCCTCAAGGGGTCTATGTTAGCATGGCTATGCGAAGAAGAAATAGCTGTTCGCATGCCTATACAAAGAATCATTAGGCGATGCAACGCTACGAGTGTTTTCGTCCATGGGACTTTGAAATCACATCATGCAAACTTTGAGGGTCGCACGGGAAGAGGAATTTCCAAGCAATGGGGTCCACAGGCAAGGACTTTGTAGAGCTTGGTTGCTTTGCATAGTGGGGAGAACATGAAATGGGGTGTGCATCGCGATGTGGAGTGCCTTGTCCTTAGCATGGGGAAGAGTTACGAGTGGGAGGTGCATTGCGATGTGGAAGGTGTTCGCAGAGCACTACCTCGCGAAGTAGAGGTGCCTAGCGAAGCAAGGTGATGTGAATCGGTGTTCTTTGCGAAATAAAGTGACCCTACCTTGGCATGTGGATCACTTGTACATGATGGGTGTTTTGCAGAGCATAAACACTCTGTGGCTGCCCGGGTTCCCTTGGGAATCCACCTTCCTTCATGTAGGCCCTTTGCCTTCGCGAAGGGCATCCCATTTGAAAGAGGGGCTCAAAACGAGACAAGGACGAGGCATCTCGCGAATAAAAAATACCTCGCAGGGCTCATGATTCCTGGGGCGAAGGGTGCTTCGCAATTCGGGAGTGTAGAATCTGAAAGGTCGGATTGTCCTTCTCGAGGGATCCGTGGGAGCCCTGTATTTATAGGAAAGGGGCGCCGCGAAGCAGGGGGTTACCTCCTCCTCTGCTTCGCGGCGGGTCGTGGACGTCAGGCCGTTCGCGGAGCATTACTGCCTCTGGTTCGTTTCAGTGGGCTCGGGAACGTCAGGATACTCGCAGAGTGTTACCGCCTCTGGGGCTTCGTGGCGGCCGCATTGCTCGGGGTTCCTCTGCGTCTGAGCTTCGCAAGGTAGCACACAGGCTTCTTTTTCTTCTTCTCTTTGCGTCCAATATTTTGGCGCCAACAACTCCCCCCCCCCCCTCAGACTTGGAGCCGTAGAGGGACCAAGGGTCAGAGTCTGATGGAAAATTTCAAAAATTATCAGCAGTTCGTGATGCTGACTCACGAAGAACGCGCGGGGTAGATAGCGGTTGCACGGTCCGGACGCACCACGATGCTCTGCACGGGCAGGATGTGCCGCGAAGCTCCGAGGTCACTACCTATAAATAGGGGGGATGAACTATCTTTTTTCCTCACATGACTTTTTTCCTTTTGCACTCTCGACATTGAGAAGCTCCACGTACTCCACGTCTGCTCACCGCGAATCGAGATTCGCGGAAAACCGCGAGTCTCCGACTCTGCGACTACGCCAAACGAACTTCTTCTTGCCATCCGAGGCCAGGCTCCACATCTTGGCTTTGCTCGTGAGCTTCACGAGCGACCTTCGTGAACAACCTCCGCGACCCGATCCGAAATTTTTTCTGAGTTCTGAAACCTTAATGGTTCATCAAGAAGCTGTGTTGTGGGTGCTTGGAGACGCCACCCAGATGGATGAGATGGCCAACCATCTGTGTCTTAGAGAGATGGTCTGAAGTCACTCAGATCATAATTCTATGACAGAACTCCTATCAAAAAGCCAAAAGAACTATCTGTTGTGCAAGAAGCTACCCTTGTATGGCTTCGGGCTGAGGGATGATGTCTTCATTCCTGAGGCGAGTAGGGACGAACCAGCTAGCTGGTTCAGGAGCACGCCATGCCAACGCCAATGGTTCATGGCAGCCAATGTTCATGCTTGGGAGGACTTCATACCCGTCACTGAAGACTATCTGTAAAACCATCTGAACAACATCGACTGGGAGCCACTACAACCAGAGACGTCCCCTCCCATGTACCGCACCATACTGAAGGCGGCTCAGCAGGATCCAAAAAAGGGGTGGTCCGATGAGTGGGACCTATTCCAGGGTGGTAACTTCCCCAAAGACTGGGAATGGGCCTACTTGGTAAGTGCCTCATGCGGGGAGTTTGGTGCAGAGCTGAGGAGAGTGGGTTTCTATGAGGTGTCATGGGCCTCGCAATTCCACATTTATCAACCGAAACAGCTAATGCAGGAGTTGCTGAGCAGATGGTCGTCTAGGACCAATACTTTTCACCTGCACCATGCAGAGGTTGGAATTAGTCTGTGGGATGTCCATCATATCTCATGGGTCCCGATCTTGGGGGCCATGTATGATGGGTTCCTCCACGTCATGAGTTCATGGGAGGATCCAGAGCAGTTTTTACGACTGGCGTCGGCACGGATGGCACTGGTCCTTGGAGAGGACAAGGAGGCATTGAGAGATGTCCACTTTAAGAATTCATTCGAGCGGTTCCTGAACTTCCTGAAGAATCGAGACTTCCCTCCGAGGCCTTGAACTTGTCCGAAAGGGGCTCAACGGGTCAAGGAGCACTCTTATTGGCATCTCTTGGAGGACATCCAATGGAAGACTTGGGGTTTAAGTGTTCGCATTGAACAACACCTGGTAGTCAGGCTGGCGGTGTACATCGGGGCCCTTATCTGTGGTTGGATCCTATCGGTGAGGGATACCAACATGGGGGGTGTGGCCCAGCTTGTTCATCATGGCATCCATTCCAGCCATGGGAAGGCGGGTCAATCTAGGGATTCTGATGCTTGCCAGATTGTACAGGATGATGCGACATGTTAGAGAGGGCAAGAAGCCTCCAAGGATATGCGAGCCCTTCCAAATTTTGTATGGGTGGATTGCGGAGCACATCTGGGGGGTTTATGAGTATCCAAACCCTATCTCGCCAACGGGATAAAACATCCTCCCTTCCATTATAAACACATTCGGGAGCTTCCCATTCAAATTAACCGTACCGATGGTGCTGAACAGGGTGTGGAGGGCAGATGAGTTTAACTTCCAACCATTTCCATTACCTACGGGGGTACTCACTGACGACGGGTAGAGAACGGAAGAGCAACGGGCATATCTCCTAGCCTTTCGAGGTGGAGTTTTGGTTGCCCAAGTGGATTGTGAGACACTTTGTGAGTCGTACACCCCGCATTAGTTTGCGAGGCAGTTCTGGTTACTACAGCAGCTGACCCCGCAGGTCTACTGGGAGGTGCGTCATGAGGAGTACCCGTGTGTAATGAGGCATCTGAGGCTCATGTTCACACGGGAGTACGGGAATATGCGAATGTCTTTTCCTCCACCAATTGTTGCCTTTGTACTAGTGAAGTAGTATTCCATCAGCTGGGAGGTAGCTTATCCTGGGGAAATGTTGAAGTAGCCAACCATTCGGGCTGGTGATGGAAGGCCTCCCATGTCTCGTGGTTAGGGTTAGAGGGAAAAAAGGTCCTCTCGCAGTGGCGGTGCTGCCGTGGCGGCGAGACCTGCACCTATTGAAGGTGCGACAACAACGGAGGATCCAACTGTGGTAGTGGACCTGGTGGTTCTAGAAGAGCAGTGCCATCTGGGGGGTGGCCACCGAGGGGGTTTCGAAGGATATCCACTCAGGCTCATCGGAAGCGGGTGCGTCATATCGACATGCCAGAGAATGTTGTTTTCCTGGATGCCTGGGACATTTTGGATGTCAACCATCAGTTTCTCAGCACGTCCGAGATGTGGTCACAATTGAATCATCTCGGGATGGAGTTACCAGGCATAGGACTAGTCTGGGCTGGATTCACAGCGTCCTCGGCAGAGGCGGAGCAATTCATGGACGAGCTGGAGGACTACGTTCACTCCAGTGGTGCCCCGCATCTGATGACAGACCGGGTAAGGGTGCTTATGGATCGGACGGTTCCCCCATAT
The DNA here is from genome assembly GCA_963277665.1 of Viscum album. Classification (NCBI taxonomy): domain Eukaryota; kingdom Viridiplantae; phylum Streptophyta; class Magnoliopsida; order Santalales; family Viscaceae; genus Viscum; species Viscum album. The sequence continues at coordinate 2,107,176,390 of OY728165.1, forward strand.
CTATTGGCCACCGATTTGAAAGAGTTCTTCCCTCTTCCAGAAGAATCAGACAAATCCTCTGGGGAGGATGAGGCCGGCGAAGGGAGCCCTTTGGAGGAAGGCGATGTCGGAGATCAAGACTCATATTCCGACGATTTCACGGAGGTTCTCGAGGTAGAATTACAAATATATTTCCTTAGGGTCCTCTTTCAGGTCATTATGGACCTCTTACGAATATATAAACTATGCAAGAGGATCTTATATGTAGACCTCACTCCCGCCCCTTGGAAGGTGATGATGCAGGACCTTCAGAACCCGTTCCTACGGTTGCATCCAATTCTGTGTCTGGCGGGGCTAGAGTACCCGAGGTGGCTCCTCCAGAATCTCCAAACCTTCTGACAGTATATGGATGGCCACACCGTGGGTTCGCGTCATCATCGACTCCAGAGCAGCACCAGGAGATCGACCTCTGTATGTTTTCTCCACTAGATTCATTGCTGCCATATGTAGATGATGCCAACTGACATTCATGCTCTTATCTATTATACAGTTCTCCGACTGGAATGGGTTGCTGTGACAAGGCTGGTCGAGATATCTGGTGGCATCCCTCCTTAGGGCATGCCGGTGATGGTGGAGATAGTTCACCCATCTACCCGAGCTGCCGCAGTCCCTATCATTGGCGGGACCACCAGCAGGGTCGTGCATGAGGTTATTGAGGTAGATTCCAATGATGAGGATCAACCGGATGACCCAAGTCCCGCCATGCCTACCCCGGCACTAGATGTCGCACTGAGTTCAACGCTAGACACAGATCCAGCCGAAGATTTCCTACGGGCATATCCTACATACAAGGCTACCAATTGCGCAGACTTGGAAGAGATGGCCTTTGATGAAGAGGACAACAAAATAGTCTGTTGCCGATCATGGAAGCTAATCACGTGCTTTATCAATGACACCCCCAAGCTCTATGGCTGAATGAAATGGATAGACTTCGCTCGCGGTTGCGCAAACTGTGTACTGGGGGAGTGGATTCCCAACTTCCTCATGCGCTCATCCGAGATCACATGGAGGAGAAGATCCAGGAGTATGATTTTGGGCTCAGTGTTGGTTGGAAGTGGAGGAAAGAGACAAACAAAAGGAAGCATCAGGAGGCTGAAAGCGAGGTCTAGAAACCGTAGATCCAGGCAGACGAGCATTCATCCTCTCTCAATGCACAATCTGAGATGATCATGCGATTGAAGGCCCAGCTGGCAGAGGTGGAAGAGTACATGAGACAGGATTCCAAAGAGATGGCCATCAACCCGGCTAGCACAGAGTGGGCCCGAACTGAGGCTGATTGATTGTGCCCCATCGCTACTGAGGAGGAGCGAGAGCTAAGTCGATGACAGCAATCCCTGGACACCACAAGTCAAAGGGTGGCAGATCTGTAACGCTCTATTGATGAGGTCAATCCGTCCATGGGGGTAGTTGACCCCCAGGTATTGTAATAATTACAAACCCTTGAACGTACTTTCTTTCTTTAAAACTTTTTCGAATGCCATAGGATGCACGAGTTCCGTTATTTCCACTAGTTCATTTTTCATCCTTACAATGATTGCGGGACGTTCGTGATAATTTCCTAAGCTCACGTAGGTCAGGCCCGATGTGAGAAACAAGAGATAGTCACCTCATCGTCCAACCCAAACACAGTATTGGAAACCAAGCATCTGGCATCTGGGGTTTGGATAACCAGTCCAGATTTCTGGAAAATAGAAGAGACCTGGACTGTGGAGGAAGTTCTAAAAATAGCCGAATTACCGTTTTTTCAGCATTCTCTTATGCACGAACGGTGCAACTCCAGGGGCACTAAAATCGGTTCTAACAGATGGAGATGGGAATTTTGAATCGTGATACCCAAGATTTGGAACACTATGGGGGTGGCGTGATACTAAAGGACAACCATTAACCATGGTGGAGAAATGGTATCCTTACTGTGTTTGCCTAAAATTGGGACAACAAATGAGGGTCCACCGTTAATCATGTTCGAAACGCGGGACCGTGTCACAAATTTTGTTGATCAACCTGTTGGGATGTTCGCCCAAGACAGTAGGCGGACCATACGTCGAGCATCCATACTGGTAGGGGGTCCCTCGAAACATGACAGGTTTTCCGGAACATTGGCCAATGACAGTAGGTAAACCATAGGTCAGGCATCCATACTATTATGGGGTTAATCTAGACATGAAAGGGGACGAGGGTCCAAATAAGGGGCATGCAAAGCGTGGTATATGGATCGATGGTTTGTCCAAACAAAATCCAACACCCATGTAATTACACCACTACTATTGGAGTACGCTAGATGGGTGAATTGGTTTGATCATGGATCATTCCTTCTTTGAGACAGGGGGTCTGTCGCTTCCCAATGTAATCTTGGGGAATCCTAAACTTCTGTAGGGTAGAGTCATAGTTACACGGTCCTCTACGAGGGGTCCGACCAGGGGGCTAGATAGGGGAAGAACATGATTAATGATTCATGTGGGCTGGACCCTAAGAAAAATACCAGGGTGTCCCAACATTTCCCAAAAGGAAGGGAATCAAGACACACGTAGTTCTGGAGGGGATGATGAGAATCCTGGACGTGTTGGTACACATCCTTCCAAAACTACTAAGCCCACATGAGTCATGATCAGTTTGGAAAACAAGAAGTAGTGTTGGGAATTTCCCGACAGAGAAAGTGGTAGGTTAGGGCGAGGGGATGCTCAGTGAATACCGACCCCATGATACTAACACGACCATGTGGAACACCTAGATGCGCAGAAAGATATAGCTGAGTATGCTGGAATTACACATGAACATGAGGAAGTATAAATGTGTGAATCATGACTCTCGATATTTGGATCACAATGATGGTGGCGTAACGATAGAGGATAATCGTTAACTGTGGAACAAACGCAACATCCATATCGCGTTAGCCTAGAACGGGGACAAACAAATGAGGGTCGACCTTTGACCATGTTCAAAACATAGTACCATGTCACAAATATCGTAAGAGATCCTTAGGGATGTTGGCCTGAAACGATAGGAGAGACCATATTCCCAACATCCATGTAGAACCCTTAATCCTAGTATCCATGTCGTCCGAGGGTCCTTTTGGATGTGGAAGAGGATGATGATCCAAATATCGAGCTCTCGATTCTTGGTCATGGGATGAGGGGAATGTCCCCATAAAAATACCACACTCTGAGATCTTTGTCAAAACGAATCTGAATATTACAGCGAGAAGTATTATATAGAAGGATCAGAGTCCTTTCCCATATGGAGATCTTAGTTTAGGGTCGTAGAATTCGGACCATGGGTGGGAGAAAACACAAGAGGCATGTGACAAGTATTTACAAAAACCCGACATGGATGGGAACCGGGGGTGTGTACGGTGCGGTGAACAGCCCGACATGAACGTGGAAATAATCCCATACCACACCGTACAACCCCCCTTGAGATAGGTTTTTGTTCAAGGGACCGAAAGTTGAAGTTGAGCTAGTCCTGAAGCAATGTGCAAAGGTGTTCCTACATACCCCATGGGGATAGGGATCAAGATGCACATAGTTCTGAAGGGTGGAACGGTAAGGTACCAGTGCCAGGGAAGAAGGGGAGTGTGGGTGTGGCCCATGCACCAAAAGAAGCGGAATTTGATAAATCATGTTTGTTCCTTTTTGGTGAGTGGTTTTTTTGTGAAGAAATATGCCTAGGGTAACAAGCCCTGGTGTTGCCACAAGAATCAAGACGTGATAGGCATTGACAAATGGCATGGCACATGACCAATACACAACGTGATGTCTCCTACAACGAGGTCATCACAATGCAGTGTTGTTTTTCGTCGTCCTTCCAGGATGATAATTTCATAATTTAGGGTCATGTGATAGGACCAAGAATGAATTTTAACGTCATGCAATGTAGACGTAGCAGAGACGATGCTCGAAGGGGGATGTGTACGGTGTCGTGTGACATGACCAACATGAATGGAGACATAATCCAACACTATACTATACGCAATCCTGAGAAAGGAACCTCAGGCTGAGGTGCCCACATAGAGTTGAGAGGTAAAGGGGGATAGATTATCTCCCAAAAGAGCTTGACCCGAAAACGAGATGTCCGGGTGGTCCTACATATCCCATGAGGATGGGAATCAATCCAGACGTAGTTCTTAGGAGATCTTAGTTTATGGTCTTAGATCTCGGACCATGGGAGCCCCGAAGGATGCCGTATTTCAGCTTAGTCCCCCTGATATGCAAAGGTGCAATGAGGGGTTGCACCAAGAGTGTCGAGATTCCACCTAGACATGATGGAGTGGAACATAATATGAATCGCGTAACTAATATTCAAGGTTGGGAAGGGATGGTGTGACGATAGAGGATTACTGATGACCATGTTTTCAACACAGCATCCTGTCGCGTTAGCCTGAAATGGGGACAAACAAATGAGCATCAACCGCTGACCATGTTCGCGACATAGGATTTGTATCAATTTGTTGTCTAAAACCCTCGGGGGCATTGGCCCGTAATAGTAGGAGAGCCCTTGGGTGTGGTATCCAGGCCATTCTTGGGGGTCCCTCTGGGTGAAAAGGATGATGAAAGCCCTGATGAAGGGAAACATGAAGCTTGAAAAGTGTAAGGAACTTGACCAAGTCAAATCTGACACTCTTGGTTCTATACATGAGTATTCTTGACACATGGTCGAATCACTGCAAGTAGTCGAGGGACTCATCTTGATGGAATTCGAGAGAGGTCGGATTTCGGGGAAAGGGGGCATAGTGCCAAAAACCCTGTATCATTCCTAAATATCCATCCTCTTAGAGAGAGACAGGCCAAGGGGCTTAAGTGACTGTGAGATCGGGGGATCTCTATGAAGTGGGGCTGGACCCGAAGTCTATACATTCGGGTGGTCCTACGTATCCCATGAAGATGAGAATCAAGCCACACGTAATTCTAGAAGGTTCCTTTTAATGTCGTGCAGGACAGAATATAGGAGGGATAATTTTGAGAAAAGGATTCGCGTTTTACGGCTATATAAAACCCAACGTGAATGAGGACATAATCCCACATCACACCACGGAGTCCTATAGTCGGGGTCCCGAAGGCAGGACAGAAGAGAAAAATTAGCTGAACTCAAGCTGGATCCAAAGATAGGAGGTCTGGGCGTTCCTAAGTATCCCACAAGGATGGGAATCAAGACAGACGTAGTTCTTAGGAGATCTTAGTTTAGGGTCTTAGAGATCGGACCATGGGTGGATGAAACTTTCTAGGTAAGTGTTGAACTCGACCTGATCACTAAGCCCATGTGGGTTAAACTTGGTGTGGGAAACAAGGGGGGAAGATCCTTATTGCAATACCCGAAATATCCATCGAGGGGAAGTCAGTGAAGAGCCCTGAAGGACACCTCTAACACGGCTTTGTTCCCCTAACACACAGATGTGCACTGAGGAATAGTACCAAGAGTTTCGATACTCTACTTGGACATGGTAAAAATGGAGAAGGATGTGAATCGTGTAATTGACATTTTGGGATTAATGGGGTTGGCATGAAGATGGAGGATAATTGTTAACCATGGTGGAAAAATAGTCTTTATATCGTGTTATGTTGAGGTGGGAACAAGAAATGAGCATCGACTATGGACCATATTCGTAACGTGGGATTTTTATCGATTTGTTGTCTGAAACCCTTGGGGGAGTTGGCCCATAACGGTAGGAGAGCCCTTGGGCGTGGTATATAGGCCGTTCATGGGGATCCCACTAGGTGTGAAAGGTGATGAAATCCTTGATTACGGGAGACACGAAGCCTGAAAAGAGGGTGCAGACGTGTCCGATTAGAATCTGACATTCCAGGTAACTTAAACCGGATTACCCTTAGGCATATCGGCGAACCACCGCAAAGGGTCGGCAAAGTGGCTTGGAAGCGTCGGCCAAGGGGCCAAGGTGGGACGGAGATTTTCAAAAGATAGGGCTGGACCCAAAGCATAGACATTCTTGTGGTCTTACGTATCCCATGAGTATGGGAATCAAGACACACGTAGTTCTAGAAGATACTATGGGGGCAGGATACCCTAACGAGGACATGTGTGGTGGGACACGTAACCCGACGTGAATGGGGACATAATCCAGCACCACCCCGCACAGTCTTATAAGAACGAACCTAGGCCATGGGGCCCAAAAAGGCCAAGGGGCCTGATATTTGGGTTTTGGTCTGGAAGGCCTGGCCTACTCGCAGTTTAACGTCTTGCAGTAAGGACGATGGTTGGGGAATAGGAGTCCCTGGAGTGAGGAGGTGTCTGGTACGGTGAACAAACCAACGTGAATGTGGACATAATCCCTCACCACACCATACAATCCGGGTAAGAACATGGGATAGGGCCCGAAAAGGCCAAGAGGCCTGAGGCCCGGCCTCGTTAAGGGAATGTGTATGGCATGGAAAGTATCCCAACGTGAATGAGGATGTAATCCCACACTATGTCATACACTCCCTAAAAAGGAATCAGGGTTGTGCGCCCGACCGTTGACACCACCCAGAGGGAAGTTTGTCACTTAGGGATGGTGTAGAACAAATCCATGCACTCGATGTTTTGGAAATCTTGGGGTGGACCTGAAGATCTGATATGGTGACTGACATGGGAGTAACAAATGAGTGTCGACCACTGACCACGTTCAAAACACAGGACATGTATTGGCTTGTTGCTCGACATCCTTGAGGGTGTTGGCCCGAAGTGGTAAGAGGACCCTCAGGACAAGCATCCATACCATTCAGGGGCCCTTCCAGATGAGGAAAGTGATGGAATCCCAGTCAAGGAGTTGGTGAAGCATAGATGTACCCATCCCCGAAAGAGGAGAACATCTCCGGGGGGGGCGTACAGCCTGGTCGAGGCTTGCTCGACCTGAGTTGGGGAAAAAGTGTGCATCCTACTATATGTCTTAACCTGAGGGGAAGATTTTGGATTTTGGGCTGGGTCAATAGATGAAATGTATGGGCGTTACTACATATCCCATGAGGATGGGAATCAAGCCATATATAGTTCTTGAAGGCCATGCAGTTTAACGTCATGCGGTGAGGATGAGGGAGGATAGAAGAACGAGAGTGGGAACATGGCGCCACCATTATAATCCTCGTATGAGTGGGGATAAGGAATCCTACTCCTCATCATGCAAGGACCCTCCGAGGAAACTATACCCAGGGGGGATAGTCAAAAGAGAAGAGCATGGGGATGGGCTCAAGACGAGACGTCTGAGCGTTCCTACGTATCCCTTTAGGATGGGAATTAAGCCATACGTAGTTATTGAAGCACAGTTTAATGTCGTGCTGGATGAGAGATGTGTCTCATATGGGGAATGTACGGTACTGTGAGTAACCCGATGTGAATGAGGACATAATTCCACACCACACTGTACGATCTCATAAGAGATCCTGTTTCGACGAAGGCCAAGGGGCATGAGGCTAAGACTTGGTCAGGAAGGCCTGTCCGGCTTGCAGTTTAACGTCTTATAGAAAGGTCAGGGGCCAGGGGCCCGAAGAGGCCAAAAGGCGTGAGGTTGAGCCTCGGTCAGGAAGGCCTGACTAGCTTACAGTTTAACATCTTATAGTAAGGATGGGGGAGATCGTAGTTTAAGGTCATAGAGCTCGGACCATTTTGTAGTTTATCATCTTGCAGGACGATATCGTACTTTTAATGTCATACAGGACAGCGGTGCAGTTTATGGTCATGCGGGACCGTACATGTACTGTAGGGTCGTGTGGGACCGTAATGTGTAGTTTAGGGTCATGCGGAACCATACAGATTAAGGTCATGTAGGACCCTATAGTTTAAGGTCGTGCAGGAACAAGGGGCTCAGGCAAAGAACTGCTTGAGGGACATGGCATTGGTTGGAGGAGTTATGCACTCACCATCCATAGTCACTAAGGAGTATTCTTTGTTTGGGTAAACCTTATGGATGATGTAAGGTCCTTCCCATTTGGGCTCCAGCTTGGGCGGTTTCTTACCAGGAATCATTGGCGCTCGAAGGGCCAACACTAGGTCGCCTTGCAGAAAAGAGCGAAGGCGATTCTTCTTGTTGAAGGCTCTGGCTATCTTATTTTGATGTCTTTCCAGATTGTGCAGGGCACGAATCATGTTCTTCTCCAGTGCTTCCAATTCAGCTAGATGGATTTCGGCCACCTTATCTTGCACCTTCTGGTCATAGACTACAGTGTGTAATGATGGCAGTTGGATCTCAATGGGCAGGACATCCTAAGCCCCATACACAAGGGAATATGGGGTCACTTGCGTGGAATTGTGAGTCATCTTTCAATAATCCCAGAGTGCGTTGGGGAGCTTGTTTGGCCAAATTTTCTTGTTCGGACCATCCATTTTCTGCAGAATGTTAGAGAGGGTTTTTTTGAATGCCTTGATCTATCTATTCGCCTGCTCATGATAGTGAGAGGTATGGTTCGAACAGATATTGTACCTGGCATACAATTTCTTCAGCTCGACTACTCAGAAGTTGGTGCTGTTATTAGAGAGGACAAGATGAGGGACTCCAATCTGATGGATGATATTTGAGATCACGAAGTCAACGATAGAACGGGCCTTGACCTCATTGAGTGGAACTACCTCTACACACCTAGAGAATAAATCTGTAGCAGTTAGGATGAAACTACACTGGTCAGCTGTCACCAGTGGATCTGGTCCAACGACATCGAGTCTCCACACTGCAAATAGCCAAGAGTACATGGTGGAGTAGAGAGGCTTTCTCGGTTGATGCTGGAAGTTAGCGTGAACTTGGAACACGTTGAATCTCTTGGAAAACTCGATACAATCATGGATCATAGAGGGCCAAAAGTACCCCAACCTCCGAACCTGATTGGACAGCTTGGTCCCAGCCTGGTGGGCACCGCAGGAACCGGCATGAACCTGTTGCATGGCCTGTGAAATATCGATTACTTGAATGCAACAGAGGAGAACACCAGCGAAGCTCTGCTTATAGAGGATCTCCTCAAGACTGGGACCACTCTGGAGGGTAATTTGCAATGCGCAGTGTCGGATTCGCTCGCGCTCAGCCTGATCTTTCGGGAGGAAACCATTTTGGAGATACTCGACAATAGGTGTTCTCCATTTGGGAGTGGCCTCAACCACTGTGTCTGACGAACCTAGGACCCCTGACGTAGAAGGTCCAGCGGTAAAATGACTTACCCGTAGGCCGTCGTTGTCCTCTGGGGTGACGGTGGTAATGACTCTCCATTGTGCCACATGTATGATTAAATCATCTTTCTCGGGTTCTGCAAGCGATGCATCTATGCCAGACAGAGCGTCTGCTTGACCGTTCTGTGACCTAGGGACATGGCTAACCTCTGGTCGAGAAGAGAAATGGGCCATTAGACGGAGGGTGCACTCCAGCAATGGCACAAGCTCCGGCTTCCTGATGACATAGTCTCCATTGACCTGCTTGATGACCAGTTCGGAATCCCCTTTCACATGTAGATGGGGCACATCGATCACAAGGGCCAACATGAGACTAGTGATGAGAGCCTGATACTCTGCCTCATTGTTGGTGTAGACTTCTGACAACAATAATGAGTATAGCAGGACGGCTTGCGCCGGGGTGATGAAGACGATACCCAAACCCACTCTGTTGAGCTTATTATTGTTAACCCTCTTACCGGTGGGGCCCTGGGAGGCACCGTCGAATTGCATTTTCCAACATGATACGGCCTGACCGACTGAGAGGATCACCTCATCGTGAAAATCCAAATCCAGGGATTGATCCATGGAGGTTTGAGGAGAAGCTAAGATGTCTGCCAATGATTTTCCCTTGATGGCCTTCTGAGGCATGAAACTGATGTCAAACTGCTGGAGGATCACCGCCCACTGTGCTAGTCAGCCAGTTAATATAGGGCGGTTCATGATGTACATCAGTGGGTCTACCCGAGAGACCAACTATACCACATGATGCTGCAAGTAATGCCACATCTTCTATACGGTGAACATGAGCACAAGGTATCTCTTTTTGATAGGGGATTATCTGATCTCTGTATCGAGGAGCATGCAGTTGAGATAATAGAGGCTGTTCTCTATCCCCTCATTGGTCTTCTTAGCGAGAAGCGCATCGAGAGACCATTCCATGGTGGTTACGTAAAGGACCAGCGAATTTTTGAAGATGGGTGGAATCATGACCGGAGGTTGGAGCAGATACTGCTTGATTTCCTTGAAGGCGGTCCGAAACTCTTCATAACATTCATAGGTGGCACCTTTCTTCATGAGCCGGTAGAAGGGCTTACACTTTCCATCCGAATTCGCAATGAATCGGTGTATATAGGCTAGGTGGCCTTGGAGACCTCAATGTTCTTGAATATTGCTCAGTGGAGGCATTTGGCTGATGGTCTTGATCTTCTCTGGGTCGATCACAATGCCTTGGTTTCTAACAAAAAATCCAAGAAACTTCTCTGAGGTGACCCAGAAGGCACACTTTAACAGGTTCATATTCATGTGGCGTGAACAGAGGAAGCCAAACACTTTCTAAAGGTCCTTGAGTTGGTTCTGGCACTGTCGATACTTGTCCACTAGATCATCCATGTAGCATTCCACTAGCGTCCTGAGAATCATCTCGAATATGTGATGCATGGCCTGCTGATAGGTAGCACCTGCATTTTTCAGGCTGAAGGGCATAACATGGTAACAAAAAGTACATTGGGGAGCCTTGAAGGCAGTGGACTCCTCATCCTCAGGGGTCATCCAGATCTGTTTGTACACGGAATACCCATCCATGAAGGAGAGGGCTTGGAACCCGGCCATGGAATCAATCAACAACTCTGTCACTGGGAGGGAAAAATCATCCTTTGGGCAGTGGCGATTGAGATCATGGAAGACGATGTAGGATCTGATCTACCCGTACTTCATCCTAACTGGCGCAATGTTGGCAAGCCACCTAGGGTACAAGACTTCCTTGATGAAGATGGATTTGGTAATCTTGTCAACTTCGAGCTCAACCATGACACTGTGAGAAGGGTGCATCTTTCTGGGAGGCTGCTTAAACCCATGATGTTTTGTCGGGAGAACAAGACGGTGGACGACTACCTGGGGATCTAGTCCTGGTATTTCGTCATAACTCCAGGAACACCCATCACGGTGTTGTTTGAGAAAGTCCATGTACTGTTGCTGCTCCTCGAGGGGCATTAATGCACTGATCAATGTGGGTCTCAGATCTGCCTCGCTACCAAGGTTCACCTGTACCAGTTCATCAACAGTGGTAGAGACGCCTTCTTCAAAGGTGGGGGGATCATCCTCCATATCCTCTTCTCCACCAGTGGAGGTATTTCCTACAGGGTGAGATACTTCTGAGTTATCAAACCCTAATGGGCAGCTAGTGCCAGCTTGGGAAGCAGTGGTCATCATCTTAGGAGACCCAGGCTCCACTGAGACCATAGCGATTAAGGAAGTCGATCGTATCCCATCTGGCCTTCGGACCAAGTTTCCACGTTTGATGACATCAATGCAGTAGTGATAATTCATCCCGAGCCAGTTGATTCCATCATGGCGGAAGAGACACATATGACATACCGCTATTTCCATAATCCTGACATTCCGATACCACAAAGGGGTAGGAGGTTCCGGGACCACCCGAGCCTGGTTGGTGTAGGAGTATGACGTGATTTTCCACTATCGCTTGGACATGGGAACATGCCCTTCTCTTGTACCTGAAACAATAAAACACTACCCCATGTCAGGGGTAGTGGCCTCCAACCGATGTATTGGGAAGACGTAGGCATCATCTAGGCCTGCCTAGGGATCACTTGTGACTGGGGCGGGTTCATCCTCTCTTGCTAGGATTTTTTTATCCTTTCTCTTGTAATAGTCAGCGTCCAGATAGCGGGTTTCACAAGAGGCGAAAGGAGATGCATCTTCATAGAGCACGACTAATCGACCATTGAGGGAGTACTTGAGTCATTGGTGATTTGACAAAAGGACCGCTACATGCAGATGGAGCCATGACCTGACCATTAATGCGTTGTATGCGGTGTCTTGGGAGACAACCATGAACTCGGTGCTGGTAATTAGGCCACCAAACTGGGTCGTCAAGCAGTTCGTGATGACTAGAAATTGTTCAGTCCTGTCGTATCTCTGGATTCTGAGGGCAGAGGGAGTTCAATCATCCTCAGACTAACCCAGCTTTCGCATCGTCCTAGTCGAGGTTAGGTTAATCCCAGAACCCATGTCAACAAGACAGCGACGGACTTCTATGCCATTAAACTGGCTAGTGATGTACAGTGGGTGAATATGCCCATGTATGGGAGGGTCTTTGTCTTCACCGGAGAATGAGATAACTACCTGGAATTCAGTGCTCTCAATTGCGTCAGCATGGGAGGCTTCTACAGATGCTACATCCGTCTCAAACTGGAGGGGGATACTTAGGGCCTCGGCAAGTGCATCATGCATTTCAGATGACAAACAAAGATCATCTAGGATATAAATCCTTTATAGAATTCCGGCCAGGTGATTCAAGATATCATACATTCATGAAAAATGTGAACCTCTGCTTACAAGAGGTTGTTCTGCAGTTGGAGGCAAAGGGGGACCAGCTGGCTGGACCGGTGGCTGGCTGGTACTAGGTACATCCTACTGCCCACTAGTTGATGCCTGAAGAGTAGATGCTGGATGAGGAACAGACAAATAAAATTGGCATGTAGCCAGGCAAAACTGTCCATGGTATGGACGAGGCAGCTCTGCCTGATCTAGTAGCACAAACCATGGAGGAGTTATAACTAAGGGCGCTATATGAGGTTTTGTGTGCTGAGATGTATGGTGGGCCTACGGTCTAGTTTCAGTAGAGTGCATGGCCTGACTAAAAGCGCCCGCTGATGTGCCTCGACGACCCATGTAGTTTCGGTTCCGCTGACGTTGAGGTCGGCAGGGGACATTGGGGAGGTTCACCTTGCGTTCCCCCTCGTCGGGAGTCATATATGGATTTACCAGCTCCATGGTATTAACCGAAGCGTTCCCCTGACTGTCGCTCGAAGAGTCATCCACCACTGGGAAGATTCTGGGAGAATTGTATATCTCATGGGGAATGAAATAACCTAGAGTACGGGATGGAGATGACAGTGGTGGAGTGCGTTGCTTCTTCTTGCGCCGTCACTACTTGCCCTTTTGGGAATAGGTCGGATGTGATGACGATGTATTAGTACTGGTCGCATCTTCTGAAGGCTCCGGATGATTCAGGCATGCCTTAATGATTCCATGGGCATGAGCGACTGTTTTATGGTCTATCTAGTCATCGTACTTCTGGGACCCACTGCTGGGAACCTGCAGCTACTCGCCTTCGTTGTCACTACCGATTTCTGACCCTACGAAGACACCCACTAATTTTTTCGGGGTCGGTCCCAACCGGACTATGTAGTTGTCGACATGGTCTTGAATCCATTCTTTAAACACATATCACTGCTAGAGGGTGTTCCCTAGAATCCGATGATATGTGAAGTAGTTGGGGAGATCGGTGAGATTCACCTTTTCCATCATTCTACACTTAGGAAAGCGCACAATCCCTTTCCCTAGAGCACTTCGTAAGTAGCTAGGGGCTTGATTATCATTGAACGAGTAATTCATGTGCCTTATTTCTGGATAGGGAGCCCTAGAATCCTGTCCCTAATTAACGGACACATGGGACTACTGAGGAGGTGGGGCCTGATTGTCCCACCTAGGTGGTGGTGACGCGTTGCGCGGGGGATCCTGTCGGTTCTGAGTCGGTCGATTCTGGGCAGGAGCCTACGCTTGAGGAGGAGAGCCTCTGCGAGGTTGTGGGGCTGGTGCCACCGGTAGTAATTCTATCTACCTAGGGGATTCTATTTGAGCCACCGAGGTGGGTTCGACTCTGGCAGCCCTCCTGGATGAGATCACAGGGGGCAGAAGACGTGCCTGACTAGCCTATTGCAGAGATTCCTCAAGGCGCTGAGCGTTATCTAAAAAATCCCAGAACCCTCTGGGGTTCTTCTGGGTGATCAGGTAAGGAACCAGTTCTGTTTTAACATTCCCTACACACATCGTCAGTAATTTCTCCTGATTCAGTAGAATGTCGATGGATTATGTAATCCCCTTCCACCGAGCAATGAAGTCCGCGACTCACACATGAGGCCTTTGTTTGCACTTGAAGAGGTATGCGATGTTGGTCTTTCGTGTGGTGGAGCTGAACTTGTATAGGAACTAACGACAGAGATCCTCCCAGCTGGTAACCGATCCAATAAGGATCTAGTTGTACCAAACGAATGTAGGGCCCATCAATGTCAGCACAAAACATCGGATCAAGGAGGCTTCCTACTATGCCGGGTTCCCCAACATGGGGCCACACCTGGAGGAAAAATGAGTCACGTGCTGCAGTGGGTCCCCAGTCCCATTAAAGGGTGAGAAAGTGGGATTCCCAAAACCCAGGGGGTGTGGGAAAATCATCCACCCATGCCAGATATGGATTTCCATCTGTTGGGACTTCCACTTGCCTTATTTCCAACGCCTCGAGGAGGGAGATGAGTGACTCCATAGGATCATCCGGGTGGTGGTCCCTATCTTGACTGGGATCCATAACTACGAGTGCGTTTCCAGGAACTTCGACATGGTAAACGGCTTCAATGGCTCGTGGAGTGATTTGCGGAATGGCCGTTGGGGCGGCTGGGGGAACCCATGCTGGATTCCTCGGATTGCCTCGCTATTCAGGAGGCTTTGGAGAAACGTATCGCGCCCTATTGCTGTGTGTTCCGGCCACTTCCCTATCTGCATGAGTATCATGATCAGGGTTGCTCGGAGGCACCTCGCCGAGGGGGGGGGGGGACTTGTTCCTTCCCCTGCTGCCCCGACTTATGATCACCATAGTCGGGTCGCATCTCGATAGCACGTTCGGCTAAGATTTTTTCAACAAGCCACTTCTTCTCAGCAAGCTGCTGGCGCAACACGGCCTTCTCAGTGTCTTCATCTATCTTCTTTACATATGAGGATGGGTTGGAGTGCTTGACGGTTTCGACATTCTCCTTACCATTACCAGCATTTCGGTTGAGTACTAACAACTTGGTGGGCGCATGGAGGCATAGAAGGTTCCTATGCTGACAAGTAATCCTCCCTGATGGGTCCAACAATGGTGTTACATCCCCAAGAGGTATGTCTCCATCGAGAAACTCCAGCTCATCCTCTATGTCCACTATATCAGCCCTGTGGACCACAACCCTTTTTGGGGGCATGTCCTTAATGTCGCATAACGAATCGGGCTGCCATTGGATAGGACTGAAGAGGAGGGCGGCATACTGTCCCCAGCCACGAACTTGCACATGGGGGGTAGCTTCCCTGATGATTTTGCGGAGTACCCTGAAACTCTGAATGCATTTTTGTTAGAGGTAACTCTAGTGACAAGGTGACTAAGGGTGCTAGGACAAAGGGAGTGCAGCCAAATCGACCAAATGTCATTGATCACTGATTTCCTCGAAGTGCACTTAGCTCCTAGGGTAGAGTACTTTCTGATAGTGAAGACGAAAGTGCATTTACCATAGGTTTTGAAGGAAGCACTTGACTTCCCCAGAGTGAAGGTTTCTGGTGCGCAGATGTTCGGCGTTGCCACCAGCCAGAACTTCTCCAGGAAGTGGTCCACTGTGAGAATGTTATAGAAACTCCTGGGCTCAGATTCAGGGTCTGGCCCCATATAGACTAACCTATCAACCGGGGGTGGCTGAGGTACTGGTAGTGGTAATGTGGGAGACCACTGGGATAGTAAACTGGGTGGTGGAGAATATGGTGAACGTGTTGACTGGCCGCTGAATTTCGGGCCATCCTCCAAAGAGTGTGGTGACCTGACCACAATGTCACGATACGATGGGCTGATAGCCACAGCCTCTAGCGCAGAAATTGCGCTTACCAGTTATAGGTCCCCTTGTCACTCAATCGTTATCGTTCCCCAAAATAGCTCTAGAGGATCTCTGGTTGAGGTAGAGGGTTCTTCTGGTGATGACGGTGGTGATTGTACGGTCGGAACCTCCGAGATTCCCACAATTTCTTCCTCCTGGATGTATCTGTGAAGAGAAATGGGAATCCAGTGGACCTCGCATTCTGGAAGGATGATGCTGCCACACATTGTTCTTTCCCCGGTGCTTGACACAGAGGAGCGTGGAGAAGGATCCATCGCTGAGTCGCATTCTTCTTCAGAATTTGAGAAGCGAGCCGGTTTGATCTCCACCCGGGCCTTCCCAGGATTCTTCTTGAGGCAGCGGCGACCTGCTCTCCTACCCTCCGATGGATCCTCAGAACCAGGATGATTCCGGACATGTAGTTTCGGGGCGACACTGGTGCTAGGACAGAGAGGACTTCCGCTTGAGACGGCCGGGGTGCAAGGGGAACTAGGGAAGATGTCGAAGGGTAGATGGGGAGGACCTCCATGGACAGCACCTGAGCGGGCAAAACCTCTGTTTGAACATGCAAGAGCATGTGGAGGACCTCCATGCTTGGTGCGGGTGGAGTGAGGATGACCTTCACCACTATGGTTGCCAGGGCAAGGAGGACCATTGCCAGTTGCAGAATGAATGTAGGGAGGATCCCCACGTTGAAGAGGGACCATATGGGCAATGGCTTCACATCGACGGTCGGGGGCAGGAGGAGGATCTCCATAACCGGTATGGTGGGCACGAGAAAGAATTCTACGTCGAGTATCACCTGATGCGAGGCAGGTCTTCATTTGGGTTGGGGGTAGCCCGGGGCATACCTTCATGACGAACTTCGTAGTGGGGAAGGCACATGCTCTGTGGAGTGGTGGTATGGGGAGGACCTCCGTACAGAGTGACACTATTGCGGTTTGGTTCGCAGTGATCACCACTCAGGCCTACGACATGGAGAGTCGAGCCAGCCTGCTCGTGGGGCTGCCGGGGCCTCAGCCCCGGTAGTGCGTAGGGGTGTTACAACTCACTGCATGCAGGGGATTCTTGATATACGTCGGTGGTGGCTTGGGCCATAGTAGCTATCGAAGTCGATGCCCCTTGATGGGTTCCCTTAGCTATGGCCCAACGCTGTCGTCGGGTCAGGCGAGCTGGTGTAGGTGGTGCAGGAGCATAGCCTACCTGCTCCTCTAGAAAGGCCGGATGGCGGCGCTGATGCGGCCAGGTAGGGGTCCTTTCTAGGAGTCCATGGATTGAGAATCTGACCGGGCTGATCCGGACATCACCCACCTCATTAGTGTAATACGAGGAGTTGTCGAGGCGTTCCAGGGACAGGCTCCCAAAACGATTGAACATTGGGGTGGGGAGCAGGGGCTCCTTGGGCGGACCTCGGGGCGGCATTGACGGAGGGGCCTGGACGCCTCCAGGAACAGGCATGCCATATCCAGGGTTGGGATGACCCCATCCTCCTCATACCTACGCACAAGGTCGTTGATCTCCCTTTTTTGGATGACTTCTGATGGGGAGAGGGGGCGTGGGCGCCCCACGCTTGTGGATGTAGATGGAATTGTGGCGGTAGTGGATCCACACAGAGCAGCTGCGCTGGTATTGCCCATGACCCAGTATAGGCGGGTGGGCGGTGATCATGCCCCTGTAGTAGAAAACTGATTCCTGAGAATCATGGAGATTAACTCATCAGCACTGCAAGGAAAAGAAACCGACAACCAGCACCCCAACACCATTCCGTCTTCCGTGACTGGTAAGAGGGACCCACACCGACAAAATTGCAGAATGGAATGCCCCATGTTCTACTACCCCAACATCCGGTGAGTTTCATGCCAGGCCCGCTATTTGCGTGGCGGGACCCGGCGCCAGATATCTTGATCACGTGACACGTCAATATACTGATGTCTCGAGCGCACTAATCTCCACATTGAGGAGGATAATTTCACGTTGGGTTTACCGTTTCTGTTTCTGAAGATTTCGCCGGGGCACATGCACCCGTCTGCATGGACGCGATAGGCGCGACTTTTGTGTTGCCCCACATTCCCACTTTCATAAGGCGGGAAGCATCCGCTACTTATTCAGGGACGTGTTCTCATTTATTGAAACCAGGATGATGGGATATTAGTTCATCCTTCTGTGGATTCCACCTCGGAACTCTTCACCTAGTCCGGGTCTCCCTCATAGATTTAATACGTTGTTCGTGAAACTCTTCCCAGTGCCATGTTTCCATGGACGCCGGTTAATTACACTGCTTCTGTCAGGACATTCCAAAGGGTCCGGTGAGGATAGCAACCTTCAGTTGGTGGAGTTTTCACGTCAAGGCATCAGTAACATGTCTGAACACTGGGGAATTGGCGTGTCTGTCTTTTGTACCTTATTATAGGGCTTCTTGATGGCACAGAAGCCCGATGCATCCCACATAAAGCGCGGCGAATCGTATTCCATAGGCATGTATATGAGGTTTTCCTCAGCTTCATATATTTAACATAGGGTATTCCTCATGTTTATCATCTAGCAGAGACGGATCGGCCTGATCAGAACACCAGATGGAGTGGATCAGATTGAGTAATCCCCCTTGAGGGAATGCCGATATCGGAGCCAGCC
Organism: Viscum album; assembly: GCA_963277665.1. Classification (NCBI taxonomy): domain Eukaryota; kingdom Viridiplantae; phylum Streptophyta; class Magnoliopsida; order Santalales; family Viscaceae; genus Viscum; species Viscum album. The sequence goes on from OY728165.1 coordinate 2,107,194,869, forward strand.
CATGGGCGGCTTCCCAAATGAGGTGGAGTGGAATGGGGTGGCATGATCTCACCGGGATGTGGCGGCCCTTGTAAGAATGATGGTGGATGATGGAGAATTACATGGATGCGGTCGAAACGACCAGGTGGTGGGCATGAAACTCATGAGACTTACTATGTACCATGCCTTTACGTGGATCAAAGGCTGCGTAGTTCGAGAAGAGGGGTGTTATACTGACATGAAGGGGTGTCAGAACAACTGGATGGTAGGGTCACAACGTCTTACCGCTGGATTGGGATGTAGTTTAACGTCATTGGGGATGGGGGCACATTGGAGAACCGACATGAGGAAGGACCTTGGTCTAGATGGATGGTGGGATTAAAACTATGGAAGGCTTCCTATGTACCATACCTTGACATGGATCAAAGAACACGTAGTTCAAAATGGTGTGTCGACGAACTGATGCGAGTGAGGACCTTGGTCCTAATGGTGTGGGTCTTACAAACTAGGCTACCCAGATGTTGGCGAAGCAATGTAAAGAGGGGGTTGGAATAACCAACAGGTGGTGGGCTTGAACTTCGTGAGGATTCCTATGTACCATTCCTTGGCAAGGATCAAAGTCCACATAGTTCAAGTGGAAATGGGGGGGGGCTTGGCACACCGACTAGGGGACGGTCTGGGACAATGATTATTGGGCTTGAACATCAGGTAGGATTCCTACGTACCATGCCTTGACATGGATCAAAGTCCTCATAGTTCGAGTGGCGATGGTGGGCGTCGACAAACCGATGTGTAGAAAGGACCTTAGTCCGATGAGTAATGGGATTGAACCTCAGGGAGGCTTCCTACGTACCATGCCATGACATAAATCAATGTCCTCGTAGTTCAGGATGAGTTTTGTCAGCGAACCGATGTGAAGGTGAACCTGTGGGGCCACTAGTTGTGGGCTTGAACCTCATGAGTATTCCTACGTACCATGCCTTGACATAGATCAATGTACTCGTAGTTTGGGATGGTCACAACGGCTTGCCGCTGGACCAGAACGCAGCTTAACGTCATGCATGAGGAGTGTGAACCCTAACGTGAATAAATGATGGGTGGTGGGCTTGAACCTCATGGAGGCTTCCTACGTACCATGCCTTGACAACGATCAGAGACCTCATAGTAAAAATTGGATTTACAATTTAATGTCATGCGGGACAGGGATATGCAGTTTAACATCATGCAGGACGAGGGAATACAGTTTAACATCATGATGGATCGTGCAATTTCCATGGTCGATGCTTACTCTAAACCCATGTGAGTCATGCTCGATGTGAGAAACAAGAGGTAGTAGAGGCCTGACGATCATGTCGTGAAGGGTGCGTCCATGAGAAGCGGAGACGGCCTTACTCGTTAGGCATCCCATTGTTCTGGGACTTACTTCAGGATGGAGGCCCAAAGTGCGGAAAAGTGCAGCAGGAGTGGGATTTGGGACCAATGATGGAAGGTGCCTCGTTCCCTATCACGCCCTCCACTGGCCTTGGAAGTGGGGGAGTACGACAGTGCATGGGTGCTACCTTCCGCACGACAGACTAGGAGGGCTTACACCAAGGTGGTTTCCCTTCTCCCACGGACATACACCACTCCGACAAGGAGGATATCATCCAATGTGTGGGTGATTCCATTCCTGTGGAGATGAGCGATGTAAAGAATGTCTGAGCTGGGGGGGGGCTGCATGTGAGGAACGGGGTTGGGTCACATTTTAACGTCATGTGCTGAGGATGGGGTGCTTGGTAGTTTAACATCCTGCATCTCAGACAAGGTGGGTTTATTCCACACCCCTAGGACTGACATGACTAGTACCTTCTGCCCCTTAGGGGAGGGAAGGTACTGGCAATGCCATGGTGAAGGGGGGTCGCAGAGCGAACCATCGAGGAGTCCACATTATCGTGGCTATGCGAAGAAGAAATAGTCGTTAGTGTGCCTATGCAAAGAAGAATTAGGAGAAGCAATACTATGAGTTGTGTCATCCATGGGACTTTGAAATCACATCGTGTAAACCTGGAGGGTCGCACATGATGAGGAATTTCCAAGCAAAGTGGTCCATAGGCAGGGACCTTGTGGAGCTTTGTTTCTTTGATTAGTGGGGAGAACTTGCAAAGGGGTGTGCTTCACGAAGTGGAGTTCCTTGGAATTAGCATGAGGCAGAGGTGCGAGTGTTAGGTGCTTCGTGAAGTGGAAGGGTGTTCGTAGAGCACTGCCTTGTGAAGAAGAGGTGCCTTACGAAGCAAGGTGCTGTGAAGCTGTGTGCTTTGCAAAGTACAGTGACCCTGCCTTGGCATGTGGATCACTTTTACAGGATGGGTGTTTCGCGGAGCATAAACACTCCACGGCTACTTGGGGTCCATTGGAAATCCCCCTTACAATGCGTAGGCCCCTAGGCTTTGCAAAGGGCATCCCTCTCGGAAGAGGGGCTTAAAATGAGACAAGGCGGAGGAATCTCGCGTAGCAAAAATACCTCACGGAGCTCATCATTCCCAGGGCGAAGGGTGCTTTGTGATTCGGGAGTGTAAAATCCAAAAGGTCGGATTGTACATATCTAGGGCTCATGGGGAGCTCAGTATTTATAGGTAAGGGGCACCGCGAAGCAGGGCTCACACAACATGAAGGGGCTGTGGTTGCTTCGCGGCGGGATGAAAACGTCAACCGGGTTCGTAGAGGGTTACGGCCTCCACTGCTTCGCGGAGGGTCGCAAACGTCTGGACATTCGAAGAGCATTACCTCCTCTGGTTCTTCGCGGTGGGCTCACGAACGTCAGGCCACTCGCGGAGCATTACCACCTCTGGGGCTTCGCGGCGGCTGCATTGCTCGGGTATCCTCCACATCTGAGCTTCGCGAGGCAGCGCGCATGCTTCTTTTTCTTCTTCCCTCTGCATCCAATATTTTGGTGCCAATAGTATCTAAATGAATTAAAGGATTGTTTAGAATTGTTTTTATGAATTTGTTTTTATGATGACATTGGAATATGATATGGAGACATATTTTTATATATATTTGGATTTGAAATGTTATGGGCCCGATTGGAAATTTTTTTCTCTTGAAATGTGGTTTTTGATGTGAAGTTATGTGAATGATAGATTGGAACCTTTTGATGTTTTGAGAAATTAGTTTTCAAACACATGTAAAGAATGTGCTTGATTTGAATATTTACATGGTTTGGAAAATGGATTTAAAATATATGTAACTTGAAGGCCCATTTGTTATTTTTAAAACTATTTCTAAAGTGGTTGTGTTTTTTTGGAAAATAGAGGGTTCCATCTATTATTTAATTGTTGAATAAATTTGTTTTTGGAAGTAATTTCATTTCATGTGTTCCTTGATGATTTTACAATCATTGGAAAACAACTATAGCTTGGGATGTGTTCCCCCCTAGTGGCTCATGCATTGGAACAATATTGGTTTTGAGTTTGTAAGACCTTGGTATGGGATCTCCTCAAATAGATCATTAATGAGGATGTTGTGGATTATGGTTTCTATATCTTATGATTCCATGTATTATTATTACTATAATCATGGGATTCATTGAAATAATCTGGAGGTTTGGTTAAATTTTACTTGTCATCCCCGATTAGATAGGTTCATACCCCCATGACTTGGTGGGGGTTAGGTGGGAATGCCACTGGAATTGAAAATTTTTACTTGATATTTGGTAATTGACTATGGAGATGCACAATATACTGATATTTGAGTCCATATGAACTAAATCTAGGGATTTTATCTAGATATGTATTAGAAATTATTATGAGTTACTATTGGTATGTTATATTTACTTTTTCTACATGTTGGTTATTACACAGGTTGAATCATACTTTCTTGTTTGTTACATTTTTTTGGTATGGCTCATTTTACCCTATGGTATGTAATTATTCTTGATATTTTAGGTTTTAGAGGTAAATTTAAAATTGGAATCCAATTTAATGAAAATATTTATGTGGTTTTTAAAAATATATATATTGTCGAAGGTTGTGTTTTTCTAGTTATCACTACATGTTTGGTTTCCTCTATATTCCATAGATCATTTTTGGTATCTCGAGGATTGAATTATTATTGGGTTTCGGTTTGTAAAACTAGAATGTTTTAAAGTGGAAGAATGTTTTCAAAAAGGAAACTTGTCAATTTCTGTTTATTCTAGGAAAGGGATGTTTTTATAAAGTTATGATTTTTTTAAAATAGTCTAAAATAATATTTTATAAATCTATTGTCAGAATAGTATTTATATACTTCTTTGGGGAAGGAGTTTCATGGAATATATTTTGATTACCTATTTATAAATTTAATCTCAAACCCTAATTATACCATTTGTCGTTAGTAGACAAATGATGTTTTGTTTATTTAGGTATAAGGTTTTGATTTATATTTTAGTTTCCTTAAATAATGTTGTTCTTTTGGATAGTGGTAACCTAGAGGTTTCTTGAAGATCATGTTAGTGTGCTTCAATCTCAATTTTTCATTCATTTTTTTTCAGTAGTTCATGTGTATAGATCAGTATTGTGTTTCTTTACACTCAGTTATTTCTAGTGATTTTGTGTTCCTTATTTGTTTATTTGATTCTGTTTTGTTTTTGAAAAACTATTACCATTATGACTACTTAAATGTATGAAATGTTTTTCCATCCCATGGGGATCTTGAACAACATTATATTAATTTCTCAGATCAGGTCAGGAGTTGGGTTTAATGACATCCAAGACTGGTTCATGAAAAGTTTCCTTATTTTTATTGACAAAAACATGTTATACCGGTGTGGTTAATATTTTTCAAAGTCATTATCATCAATTAATTTTTGTATAATATTTTATTGATATTTATATAGAAAAAAATGGTTATAGACAAATCATTTCTCAATGAATCCATCCTACAACATATATGGGGAAATTAACTAAATATGTACATGATAAAAATCATAAAAATTATCTAAAAGAAAACTGATAATATGATGGGAGATTTAACTAAATAAGTAGTATAAATACACATTCTCATTATGTCTATAAGAATTCTGACATAATTTATTATGCCCATAGATTTATGAAAAAATAAATTTCCACTTTAGAATATATAGACTATTTACAGTCCTGGTTGTCCTAGAGAAATATAAATTAAGAATAAATTAATATATATTTAAAATAAAATTGTAATTATCAAAAAAATATCTCTTTTGGGATGGTCAATTGTCGAATTAATTGGATTGGATTCATTAATTTGAAAATAAAATAACCACAACCATTACAATTAGTTTGATTCACGCAGAACAGAAACATTGAGAAAAATTATTAAATTTTTGGATAATTTTTTTGATATTGAAATTTTATAATTTATTGTCAAATAAATATCATTTTTTATTATTATATAGGATTATTCTGCTCATGGTTTATCCTTATCCCATTATTTTTATTATCGTTAAATACCTACCTCCAAAAATAAAATTCATAACAACATAATATAAAATTTTAAACATAAATTTAATTTATAAAATTTTGATAGTATGTAATTTAGAATCGATAAATGTTATCATATATTTTCTATTTCATGATAATGAAATCATTTTTTCCAAAAAATATATCTTTAGATATTTAAATTTATTCTAATGAGAAAACAATTCTTCTTAAAACAAATAAAGGAATATGTAATAATAATAAAAATATATATTAGACATAATTTGATTATTGATTATTACTTATATATTGTTGGTATTAAGAATATTTATTTCATCTATATGTATATATTAAACTATTACATCCATTTCATCAACTATATTTAAATAGTCACCTTCTTCCGAAGATTTTTTTGTGGAAGTATTGTGAGGGCTACTGAGTAAAAAAAATTGAACTGGGATTTCCCTACACATGGTACTCATATATGCACCTAAAATATATATGAATATTATTTTAATATAATTTTCATAGTATATCAACTATTGGGAAAAAATTTCGGGAAACAAACCTCAAGAATACATATTAAACTGAGACTTCATAAGATCCATTCTTAAGAATTTAATTTACATTATAAAGACTAACAATGTCTATAATGGACTATGAATATGTTTATTATTTAATATCAATAACAGTTATATTATGATCTAATAATTTTTTATCTTCATGAACTATTAATATAAGTAAATGTAGACATTGAATTGGTGGGATAAATGTACTCTCTAATGGTATTTGATATTGAATAGTTTATCTTTTAGATTGATTTTATTCCACCTTGTGTTTCGCCATCCATTTCTCCATCTATAATGAAATGCATTGGTTTATTCATTTTTAAATTAGTTGTTAAATATTTTTCATAAAATTTTTGAAACAAAATACCTTTTTTTATATTTAGTCTTACATGATCATGTGTACAGGATATAAAAGTTCAAATAGAATGTTAGACCGTGTGAATATCTAAATCAACAAGGGGAACAAGTATCTCATTTCTCAACACATGATAAAAATGAATCCATAATCTCACATGATAATTTATAAGTTGTTTGTTATATAATTAAATAATTGTATATGGTAAACTATACCACTCATAAAAACATGATGGATGGGTGTTGATAGATAGAAATCACAATTAATTTTACCATGTATGGTAATGATGCTGGAAAGATATTTGAATCTTCCCAATTCACATTTCATTGAATCAAATATGAATATTTCACTAATATATGGCTATGTAGAACAATAATGGGAATATACTACCTCAAATCTAGAGGTGTGGTTCTTCATATAGTGTTAATTATTTTTTGGTTTTCTATCATTAATTTGTTAAAAAAATAATCTCTATAAACTTATAAAACATATTATGTTTTTTCCCCTACAACATTTATTATTTATGAAATCTCATAAATTTTCATATCTTTATACGCTTGTGATATTATTCTCTCAAAATATTTTGCTAGTGAAACCCCTAACCACATACATTTGAAGTGACTATATTGTTCCCACCACATCAGTGACACTGAAATTAGGTATTTATTGAGTAAAACCAATTATATTTATTATTTCTAAACAAGAATAAATATATTAGAAAAATAGTAGTAATTATTATGTAATAATGATTTAGTGTAAAACAAATTTTAATATTTTATAATTACATATGATTCCCATTCTCCTTTTATCACCTAATATTATTATTTTATTATTTATTGGATCCCCATTCCATATTATAAGAAATTTGAAGGAAGGTTCTTTAGATTATTATTCATTATTTTTTATATAAAAAATGGCATACTTTAGCTGTTATTCTATTCCATAAAAATTTACTATTATAGATTAAAATTACATTAAATATTTTCATGTATAGCATCATGTATCCCTTATTTATGATTGGGGTATTTTGGTTATAGTGCATATTAATTACATTAAACACTAAATTGTTATTTTATAAATTAAAAATTTGTAATCAAACTGATTAATACAAGTATTTCTAAGTAATGTATTACAAATCACAACATACCAGAAATGATGCCTCTGTACGAAGACCAATATATAAATTTCATGTTTATTGGTTTATCATGTTTATATATATCTATGGTGGGTGCATGTTTAAATTCTCTTTAATATCGCAAATATTATTCTTTCTAATAATTGTTTGAAATTTTCCACATTCCCTTCTAGTAAACATTAATAAAAATTTCATTCAACATTCATCATATAAAATTTCGGTATTCCATGGGATTATAAATATTAAATCAGTATTTTTTATTTTTTTTTAATAAAATATAGAATGTGCATTAACATCTCACCCTTATTACGTCCCAAATCATTGAGTTAACCATAAGGAAAAAATTCCACATTTCTACATCAACATGCACATGAATTTGATTGGTAACCCTAATGTAACTTCTGATTTTGGACATGATGGGGTTGACCTGCTATCCATGTATATTATAGTTGACCATTAATTTTATTTCTACACTTCCAACATTAATTTTTTTTATAAATATTGTTTTATAAAATTCAAGATATTTCTCATAAATATTTCATTCACCTTATACCATTTCATTGGATACAACATTTTCAAAATGGTGTACCTATAGATTGGTTACATCAGATTATTGAGAAAACTATTATTCCTCTAGATTGGGGGAATAAACCATGATAGAAAACTATTGTTCCTCAAGATGGGGAGATTAGGCATGTGGAGAATATAATTTCTTCAATAGTAGTTTAAAATTTTATTTTAATTATGTTAATGTAAAACCGAACATATAATAAAATGATTTCGATTATTTATACATATTAAAAAATTCACCTAATTATTGGAATCTTTATTATTTATAAAAATGTTTATGGGATTTAACTCTATTATAAAGTATCCAAATTCAATAATTTGGGTTTCCAATTACTTAAGAGACCTTATATACATTTGGACCACATTGTAATAATCTTGATATCTAAATGAATTGGTCATCCATGATTGAATTAAAATCTAACCCCTAGTGGTTTTGGACAATAACAGAATAATTGGACACATTCTGTTTACTATATCTATGATATAAAAAACTATTACTTCCTATGATTTCATTATTCTGGGTTATTCCATATACACTTCAATACAATAATACACTTTCATGATTACTAATTGATTTATATTAACCTCACTCCTTTTATAAACCCACTTACATTGAGATTTTATCACATCAAAAAATTTATAATCCAACTGAAATATTTTTTTCAATGCTTCCAATGTATGACATGTTTAAATTAATTGAATTTTCCCTTGGTGAAAATTACATGTTTTACATCTAAAATAAGGGTAACTCCACTATTTTTCATGGTAATAAATCCATCATGTTCCTTTGTATTAAATTTACAACCATTAATTACATAACTATTATATTATAAGATGTAAACACTTTGTCCTATGGACATCCATCAAAGTAATTCTAGAATTGAAATAGGATTTTTTGTTTACAACTTTAAAATATAGTCTTAAAACCATCCTATAATCATTCAATGACATGTATTTGAAATCCATAGAGTATTGTTAATTGATAATATTATTGTTTTTTATAGAATAATCATATATTAATATATGAAATTTAATATAAAATTATCATTGGTTGTACTACGTTTATTTTTTTCTTTTATCACTCATTTTATTTTGGTATTTACAAATTATTTTGTTACGATACAATACCACACACCATATAATAGTTAGTGAACTCTTCAGTTATCTAATATGTCCCTCAATTTCATTAAAACAATTTAATAGCATTTTAAATATTATTTTTCTACATTGTTATTGTATATTTTGGACAATTTTAGAGATTCAATATTTGTCTTCCATTGTATGTGCATATTTATATATACTAAAATGTTCCATAAAGGTAACAAAAGAAACCAAAAGAACCACCTTAATGGAATGTTTTTAGCGTATACACATTTAATATTTGGGTGAAAATAATTAACAATATCTATTTATCTTTTCTAAAATTAATTTTAGTCAATTCTTCCAATTAAAATATTTCATACAATTCAGATGATTTATAATAAAATAATTGACAAAATTTATATTTATGGGGAAATTGGTTGTATTTTTCTTCATTATATTATGTGTGGAAATGATAAAAGTGATATTTATTTCTTAACTTTGAATGCCTTATTTCATCCACTATAAGAATATTTTAAATTATAAGATATATAAAAATTTAAAATCATATATAAAAATGTGAAACATTTTTTTATATTAATGGACACTTTTTTATTAATCCTTATATGAAATTTAATATTCAATAAAGGAGTAAAAATAAAATTATTTTTGGTAGAAAATTACTATTAATAGTATAATTATAGAACCAATACACATTGAAATGGTATATGTTGGATTCCATAAAATACCATACCCTACTTCCCATAAGAAGATAAATTTTTACATTAACCAATCCAATTTTTCTTCCCAAATAGTGAACATCGAAAAAATGAATGACATGCATATAACTTCATATATTCTAGAAATATAATAAAAATGATTAATATCCATAACAAATATATCTTAAAAACTATTTTTTTGGTTTCTCACTAATTTATTTGATCATATTGAATTTATTCATGTTTCCACTTTGACATAGAGTTTATAATACATTGAGTGTAATGTAAGACATCTTATGTTAAAAAAAATATAATAATAAAAGGAATATTCTAATGAGATTTTTATAAAATTTATTGGATGAAAAAAATTACTTTTATCTAAATTAGTCAATATAAATAAAAAAATTAACAAAATGCGTTGAACTAAAAATATGGAAAATTGGGCCCAAACATCGGTCATAAGACAAACAACAAACAATCATGAAAATAATAGAAAAATAATCATTAATAAGATAAGAACCAAGGAGAATAACAAAAAATTATTGTAAAGTATTCAAAAAAATCCCAATGAAAAAAGAACCTAGCGAGAATAAGAAAAAATAGAATAATGATGACAGATCGATTAAAAATGAGTTAGATATAACATACCTTCTATCAAAGGTTTTATTCAATTGAAAGACTAGATGTAGGTGATTATAAAATTCAACTTCCACTAGAGCATGAATGGTGCATGGTTAGGAGATCTCATTATGGGTTCTTTTAAAATAGGGAGTGCATTTATTATCACTTTTACTAGCACTAATAACTGATGCTTTTAATAGTACCTTATATAGGGCTGAAAAATTCTAGGTGAAGATAAACAATTAAATTTAAATTTCAAAATTATAATTAATTCATATGTATAGAAAATTGAATTTTTAAATTACCTTATCATAAAAAATAATAGATATTAAAAATAAATAAATTATAGAAATATTAAAAAAAATAAACATTATTGTTTTTTTATAATAATAAATGTTATAAAAGTAAGATAAATGAATTATTATTATGGAATGTGAATAAATAAAATTAATTATAAAAGTCACATAAATATTAAAAATGAGTAAATTATATAAATTATATATATTAGAAAAATAATATAAATGAATCATATTAAAATAAAAACAAATAAAATATAAAAAAATTTAAATTAAAAAGACTTAAATTTATTATTTTTTTAAAATGTTGGTTCGATGTCACTTTTTTATTGAAACAGATGGCATATTTTCTTTGTGTAGGAGAGACCCATTACATGAAATAAAGGCCGAATGGGAATTACATCCCATTAAATGGCCTTGAAGGCCCATATTTGTTGTCCAAATACCATCCAGTGAAGTATACTACTATAGTACTCTAGATACTATGGTACTTGCTGCTGTACTATTTTCACTACTGTTCCAGCTATAATGCCCACCACCGGTACAATGTTTCCATGGATACAGTTTCACCACTAGAATATTTACGATATAGTAATAATAGAAATTGTTCTCAATGGGTTTTAAAACTCAAACCAAGCATTAATATTATATGGTGCTTCCCATTAAAATAAACCGCAACTTAAAAAATTTCTAAATTAAAAATGAAGAGACTATAATTATACCAATATTTTAATACAAAATGTGATATACTAATGAAATATTGTTATTTTTTATATTACAAACATGTTACATATAATTGATATTAACAACTAAACATTTGAAAAAATATTTTACATAAAATAATTATAGAAGTATCAATTAAATAAATTGTAAAAATGAATAAATTATAGAGGAATTAAAAGTGAACATGTTTAAAAATTTAATATATATTTTTACATGAATATATAATAAATATTAATACAATAAATTAATTTTAAATGAATAAAATTAAATAATATTTAAAAAATATCTATTAATTTTAATTTTAAAAATTATGAAAGTGTTAAAAAACTAAATATTAAAAAAATTAATAAATTTTAAATTTTAACATAATATATTTATAATGATGTATGAATTATTAATGAATAAATAATGATTATATATCATTTTAAACCAAATTATAATAAAATAAATTTTATTAAATTTTAATTATATAAATAACATACATATTAAAATTATTGAATATTAAAATTAAAAAATATATAAATAACTATCATAATGGAATGTATTAGAAAAAATATTAAATGAATAAATATTAAAAATGACCAAATTTTAAAAAACTAGCACATCGCATGTGCATACGCACGGTGTCATAAATGAAGTATGAACTACAAAATACATTTGAAAAATGATAACTGAACAATGGAAAATAATAAATATTTTATTGAAATTATAAATCTATTCATAGAATCAAATTTTGAAAATCTAATATCTAGATACTTGAAATATGAAAACATTGAAAAAAAACATGGTAAGAGAAGATTGTATTCAAAACAAACATCAGTTGTCACATTCATGTCACCATTGAAAAATAACTATGGAATGTTTTTTAACCATGATAAGAGAACATAAATACACTATAAGTAGCAGATACATTTTTGACAAAAAAAATACAGGAACCATTATATTCAACAACAACAGCTGTGCATATCATATTACAATTCATGTCATCAGAATGTGCAGTCAACATCCTCCAAGTACTACAATGTATCATTGATGTAGAGTATCAATTTGTATTTTTTGTGGACAGTTATATTGATCCCTACAATATATAATTAGACATTAATGTGAGTTAATGAGACATATTAATATGAAAAAAACTGGGTAATGTAGTGAGGTGAAACCAAACAATTAATAATATGAAAAGGAAAAATCAGTACTATTTGAAATAATAGAAAAATCAGTACATATTGAAAAACAACGGTGGTTAATATGGAAGCCAGTCACCCCCCCCCCCCCAATTTTTTAGAAGCTCCTGTAACCCCTCCCACCTCTACCTCCCCCCTGCCCAGCCAATTCCCTTCCCGTGGCCAAATTGTTGCATATGCAGCCCCCTACCATTGCCCAAATAGTTCCCTGTGTCGCCCCCTCCTAACTTCCCAGTCCCTCCCCTATGATACGCTCCCAACACGCATCCCCAACCACCCTCCCTTTCCAAATCCTTCCCCCCAGCAGCCCCCTCCCACCTTTTCCCCCTGCCCAGCCAATTCCCCCCGGCTATACTGTTACGTTTGCATAGCCCCCTCCCCCTAGCCAAACTGTATTCTAGGTAGCCCCCTCCAACATTCCCAGTCCCTCCCCTCTGATTCGATCCTCAACCACTTCCCCCACTACCCTCCCTGGCAAAGCCTTCCCCTAGTAGCCCCCTCTAGCCTACCCCATCCTCCCCTACCTCCCCTCCAACCTGGCCAGTCCCTCCCCTCCATTTCCCTGTCCAGCTGCTTCCCCAACCACCTCCCCTGGACATAGTATTCCCCCAGAAGCCCCCTCCCCACTTCCCTCTCCTATAGATTTCCCATCCCATCCCCTCCATTCCACTACCCACTAACCAGAATGTCCCCCCGATCTATTCCTCCCTCCTCCTCTCCCTCCTCATCACTTACCTTTGGACCTGCTCCTGTCACCCCCACCATCCTGCCCAAGTTCCCCCCCCCCCAAAAAAAATTCCCAGCACCTCCTTCTACCCCCTACCCAGCTCCACCCCTCCCCATTTCCCAGCCCCTTCCTCGACCACTCCCCCTGCCCAACCTCTTCCCACACTAGGCCCCTCCCCCCTGCCCTCATTTTCCCCTGCCCTCCCCTCTTCTCCAACCTGCCCAGACCATTTATATTTATATGTAAAAAAATGGAAACCATATATTGTAGCACAGATTACTGAATTGTTTAGAAGTTTTTAACTTTTAATAACATTAACACACTACAATACCTTATTTCAGATATGAAATATGAATAAATAGAAAATCAGAAATAACCTCAAAGGATTGGTTTTTGTAGTCACACAATCAAGTTGTTTGACAACCAATATTCATGTCTTGTGTAATGTAATTCATATAGACCATTCAATGAGGAAAAAAAACATAATGCATAACATTAAAAAAGCACACACCTTGAATATGCGTATGGAGTTCCTTGAATAACACCCCACCCCAAGTTGCTATCGAACCTGTACACAAAAGTTACAATTAGAGAATACTAAAATTAATTAATAAGTGAACATATTTCACTATAAATGGTCAAAAAACCTGTATATATTAAGCAAAAACATAATTAAAATACATTACACAAGCCCGTCCCCCATGCCCAGCTGAACCCCCCACCAGGACCGTCCCCTCCACCAACTCTTCATCCCTCTTTCCCATCACCACCCCCACCCATGCCCAGGCCCTCCTGTCCACCCCCTGCCCAACCCCTTGACTCCCCTCCCCCCATAGCAGACTCTGCTGGCACTACATCCCATCACCTCCCCCTTCCAACTCACCCCCCTCTTGTCCAGCACCAACCGAACCAGCCCCCTCATCCCTACCCAACCCCTTTCCCAGTTGCCCCCATCAGGCCCCCTTCCCCACCATCCCCCACTAGGCCCCCCTCCCTGCCCTGCCCCTCCACCTACCCTTGCCCAGCCCCTCCCCTCCTCCCCCTACCCAACTCCCTGCCTCCCCTCCCCACCGAGCAGCATCTGTTTCCACTACATCCCATCACCTTCCCCTTCCAACTAACCCCCCTCCTGCCCAGCACTAACCCATCTAAGCCCCTCCTCCCTGGTTATCCCCTTTCCCATCAGCCCCATGCCCTTTCCCTTCTCCCACCAGCACTAAAATACTTCATTTTATAGTTGATTTATAATATAAGAAGAATAAAATAAATCACATTACAACAAAGAAATTAGAAGATAAAATCACCTGAATATGTATTACCTTTCATATCTGAAGAACATATCAGTCATTCTTTTCTGCCTTGTCTTTTAATTTATCCTTCATTAGGATTGCCATGTTTTTTGCATGACTTTGACCACCAAAACATACAGGTGGGATATTTTTAGATTTATCAATAACATCTTCATTAATAAATTCTGTCAGTATGTTTTTCTACATATATAACATAGTTAAAAGTAGCATCCGATATTGGAGAAATTTCAATGTAGGAATAAAATAAAGGCTAGAAAATCATATTTAAAAAGTGGGAAAAATATATACATACCTGAATAGAGTATGATACTGTAGATGGTGTTTCAAATATAGAGTCATTATTTTTCATTAAGTCGAATTGATTTAACATTTGGATGTTCCTATCATAGAACAATAAAGCATTAATCTCGTTGCATGTTATTTACACGCATGGAAGTAAAAATAATGATAATGGATTATATTGTACCTAACTATGTTCATTCACACTACTTACATTTGTACAACCACTGATTTGACGATGTTGTATATAATAAATAAAAGAAATTACTATTTGCAATCTATCCATTTTAATGAAAATAGGAATATATAGTATAATCTACCTGAATTTATGTGATGCTATCATTGAACATGGTAATGTAGTTTTCTTTGCCGGTAATGAATATTAGCTTAAACGAGTATTGTTCCACTGAACGGTGATGATTTTGAATATTATAATTTGACACATTAATTGACAGGAGAACCTCTTTTTATTTGAAAAGAGGCAATTCAGTAAGAAAAATATACTCATCATCAGCCTTATTTAAGAATAAATACTAAATGTTAGTTTAATTGAAGCAAACATATTTTGTAATCATGATAGTTTATTATCTAATATTACCTGAATGAAATAATCTCGCAACTCTGAAGTAGTTTTCTTCAATAATTGCATTACATGTGTATCAAATAGTAAAACTGAATAGGAGTATGTGGAATCACTCACAAGCATCTGCACTCTAAATCTGTTGATTTATAAATCTGATTACAAAGGGATTTAAGATAATTAAAACTATCTAATATGGATATATATATAATAATTAATAAAATATTAAGAAGAAGAATAAATAATAACCTGAGAACGGTGCAAGTTATAGATATCTTGCAGTTGTTGCACAAATTTTTGCCGTCAATATTATGTACTTTTTCATGCAAGAATTTCATGAATCATAGAACCAATTGTGAGTTGTTGGAATTTTTTTATGGTCACAGAAATCAAGCACTTTGTAGGCTGTCCTACATTTACATTAGTGTAGATAATGACATAGTAAAGTACTATTCTCGTATAGCCAGATCTTTAAGGTGCATAAATTAAATTGTAAATTAGTCTTATACTACATACCTGACCAAAATTCGTGACCTCAGAAATGGTTTTCATATTTTCCCAATACAGAAATGGTGTATAGGAAGAATATGGGTTTGTTGGTGCTGTACTTCGATAATCCGATGCC
Source organism: Viscum album (assembly GCA_963277665.1). Taxonomy (NCBI): domain Eukaryota; kingdom Viridiplantae; phylum Streptophyta; class Magnoliopsida; order Santalales; family Viscaceae; genus Viscum; species Viscum album. The sequence goes on from OY728165.1 coordinate 2,107,211,032, forward strand.
ATTATAAATGTACATTTGAATATTGAAACATCCCAGTCAAATGTCAAACATAACCTGTACATCTATCATATAGTAAACATTGGACAACATATATGAAAATCACAATTAAATAAAGTATCTAAAGCTCCATTTTCAGAATGATTCAACATCTTCAATATCAGGATTGAAAATAATTTTCATCGCATTTATGGTAGTTTTAAGTATAAGAGATTCAGAAAGTAATTTTAAAAGCAATTCAGTTCGAGTAGTGGCTTAAAACTATTAAAAGCGTTGAATAGACGAAAGGGAAATATGGAATTGGGTTATTACAGAGATTACTATTTAATTTCATAACTCTGAACAGTTTCAATATTAAAACATTTAAGAACATACATTTTCTTTTAAGTACGATGACATCTGATTAACATAGTCACCCCATAAACTGCATTTATGTTGCAACCCTCTGCAGAAAAATATGCACCACATAATGTTAAATATAAACTGTATGGAAAAGATAATGAAAGGCTTTAATGACTAACCAATCATCTTGTAAGACAATATGCATCTTGGAATTGGAGTAACCCAATGCTTCAAGAGGATGTGAGCAATGTAAATATCCAATAATTTCTAACACATATTATAAAGAAGAAATGTTTGTGAATTGTAAGGTACAAAAAGTTGAAACTAATCCATAAAATTATATATTGAATAGTAGAGATACTTTAGAAACATTCATAAACTGTTAAAGAAATGTCAATAAACGTTTACCTATTAAATGTTGCTCTGGAATCCTTCTCAGAATTATGTCTTCAATGGAAGTAAAATCAAAACAGAAATGTGGTAGTGGAGAATCACATGGTCGAACATACGTTGTTTATGTGAAAATTAATCGACATTCATGTCTAGTTTCTATGTAGGTACCTTGATTAGCAGCTATCTTCAAGTTCTGTATGAAATATAAAATCCCTTCACGAAATATATTTTGGAAAATAGATAGAATTTGACGCCCTGTAACAGTACATTGTATCTTTACATTCTGCAGAAATCAATATAAAATAATATCAAATTATGAAACACGTTTTATTGATGTTGACAATTATTTGGTGTAATTTCAAGGAAAGGAGAAATAAAATAGAATATAGATAATATGAAGTAAAATTTAATTCTGAATTCACCTATAAATCACCAAAAATCATATCAATCGTGACAACATCATTGGAGTAACTGGATGATGTGTTGCACCACAAATTCAAAATAAGCACTTGTATTTTCAATGTCTCGTAGGTCTCAGGTGTGATATCATTCAATGGGGAAATTGATTGCAACATATTTTCAAAATTCTGTTGTTTTAATTTCAATACTAATAGAACATTATCATAAACATAGTGTTTCATGAAATTAGACATAAATAAGCTGAGCAGAACCAAACATTCACAATTTAACACATAATTTGATGTATAACTATCACAATCTATGAAATATTTCTTTGTAGCCAATATTTTGTGTTGATTCACGAGATGTGGTATTATTATCACCAACTACTATTTTCAATCTTAATGGTGATGTGATTCTAGATAGAGAAACATATAATTCACCATGACAGAAAATAGGTTTTCGAAGATACATCCCAACAAAAGATAGTGATTTTCCTTGACTTTTGTTAATAGTCATAGCATAATAAAAAGTCAAAGGATATTATCTTCATTGTAGTTTGAAAGGCCATCAAAATTCTGAGTGTGCCATATTTAATCTTGGAATGAAAGTAAGATATCCTGAATTACATCCACAGAGAATTATTTATCTGATTACATGGTCACCCATGTGGGTAACAATCAAGCAAGTCCCATTACATAATCCAATAGATTGGTCTACATTTCGAAGAAACATGAAAGGAACCCCAATTATGAGTTTAATTTTATGGGCAACCATCCGTTATATATTAATCCCATTTAACATATCAGATGTGTAAATGTTTTCTGGCCTGTCTATATCAAAACATGCATCACAAACTGAATATGACCTCAAATAATCATTCCATTCATAACACATGAGGGACATCATGTATGCATTTAATTCATCAACAATATCTCGAGATGGAGCTAAGATGGCACAATCATTAAGATAATTAACATCAACATGGTTACTAAAGAATTTGGTATAAGGATGTTCAACAATTTCAGAAATAGGATCTTTATTTCAACCAAGAAGATATGCGGCTGGAATTGAAATTGGTGTTTCACCATCATTTGGTTCTGCAAAGCGACTTTCACCAATATCTAAAGTCCCTTTGGAAAATTCAACAACCTCATCTGAAATTGTAGAAGAATTGGAATGCAATCTCATGTTCCTTGTCAGCGTTAAAACACGAAAACGTTTCCACAAGTATGAATAAGATATACTTGAAGAAACTATTTCATTTCTATTACCACCTGGTACAACAGGTAGAATTTTCCTGAAATCCCCACCCAACACAACAGTTATTCCACCGAATGGAAAGTTTGCAGCATTATCATTTTTTACCGACATGATATATTTTAAATTATTATCATGAGATTCAAAACAATGATTATAAATCATTATTGCCTCATCCTAAATAATAATCTTTGTTAACTGTAGAAGATTTGTTACATCACTGCATTGTTGAATATTGAAAATAGAGTTTTCATAAATAGAAATCGAGATTCAAAATTTGGAATGCGCTATTCTCCCACCAAGTAGCAGTAATGAAGCAATTCCACTAGATGCAACTGCTAGAAAAATTTCTCCTTCTGACCATAGTAAAGATGTCAATACCTTCCAAATATGAGTTTTACCTATGCCTCGGAGACGATGCAAGAAAAAGAATCCTCCAGCAGATGCAGTTAACAAATACATAATAGTATTCATCACCTCATTTTGTTCATCCATTAGTTTACCTTATAAAGTCATATACTCATTCCGAAAATCCTCTATGCCATGATTAAGTTCATCAGCTACCAATTGATTTTGTTGAGAGACAATTTCAGAATCAGGTACTGGCATTGGTGGAAAAGAATGAAGATATCTACCATTACTCTATAATAGCTTCTCTATTTCACAAAAAAAATACATCTGTTTTTGATGATCCATGAGTGAAAAATCTATATGTAATAATGAAATATTGTTATTTAATTAGTACTTAGAATTAATTGAATAAGAAAAATAGTCTGAAATAGAAACTGTGTAGGTCACACTATATGTTTTCTGCAATTTGAAATCATATACCTGGCATTTGTAGCCTATTTTTTCTGCATAGAGAATTTCTTTGTGGAGGAGCTGCCATGTATCATGCCACACAGTGTTTGGGCGAGACAGATTGTTTGAGAACAGAATACTGGCAAAAAGTCTGTGCATAGACTGGCTTGTTTCCCAAGTTAGAACCTTATTGATTGCTTCAATAAATTCTCTGTCATCAGTCAGATTTCTCAATGTAGAACATGCTTCACAAAAAGTTCCATAAATAATGTTATTCACAGCTTTAACAATGTCAAAAGAAGTTTCAACTCTAATCTTTGTGATCATTAATAGAAGGTAATATAGCTCTCCTGTTGTCGGTGGCACATAATAAATTCTACCAATACTGAACCCCTGATTTCTTGGAAACCATATTTTTTCACTTTGGTGGAATTCAAATCTAATTGGAAATTCTAAAAATGTGGGACGTCTTCCTTCATGGTAAGCAACATTAGCCTAAAACCATGAATTAATCATTGATTGAAAAATGTTACCCTTATGCAACACATCCTCAATATGATTAGTGTCAGTGTACGTAACACTATTTTGGCCTGGTAAATGAAAATGTAATCTTTCAACCAGAGGATATCTATAATGGATATCATAGGAAAATATCCTCCAAGAGGCCTCACAAGGAGAGATGTATCGGCAATCATAAAACATTTTAATCTCATCGACATTATTGCCTGACAGTGCTGTAGTGTTGGTTTCATACAAAGCTGCTTTTACACAATCATTACCCTTGCTAATATACTTGAACAGATATTTGATGGAAGTAGATTGATTGCAGACTTAAATAATCAAATGATCTTAATACTTTATTAGCATGAAAGGATTATATGTTTCAATAAACCGATTATCCAGTGGGACAACATTTTTGAGGATTGTGTTTACATCATCTCTTCATCGGTATAGAACATACCCATCATCATCAACTGTTGTACTTTCAAGAAATTTTTCTGGGAAAAATTTAGTACATTTTCCATTTTTCATACAAGGTGATCTACGATTTTCATTACCATGATGTCCATGAATCATAAACTTCTTAACAGCCTCTTGATGTTTTGGGAAATCACCATTATTTGGAATTTCAGCTGAAACACATTTTTCAATGCAAGCTGGACTACCTGTTTGTCTCTCTCTACATAAAAATAGTAAAATGTGTATATGAGGCAGTCCATGTTTCTGAAATTCCACTATACGAACAACTGCACAAAAATTAATGATATAGATGACAAAATTCAACATAAGATTCATTAAATAATATAAAGTATGTCTCATAAAATATTTTTTATTAATGTAGGTACCTGCACGTGACATTCCAAAGAAACATCAGTCTCGTAAATCCTTCATTAACTGATAAACCTTAATATTGAAAATTCTGGATACAATGTGAAGACAATACGAAGAACGAAGATAGATACGTGATACAAATCTAGTGATTTTAGGCCAAAAGGGATTGCATGTAAACATTAAAAACAGATCCGGATATTCTGCCCAATTTCAGATTGACATTAAATCTTAGTAATATAGAATCATATAACTGGGACCACCAGAAAATGTAGATTTTAAAATGATTCACTTCCCGCATGCATACCCATCATGGTCACCTCAAAGAAAAGAAACTTTCAGGCCACTGTACAACTCATCTCTAAAGAGTTTTTGACTGAAGCAAATAAAGGATAGTCTCTGAGGCTCTATCATTGTGTAAGTATCAAAAATAAATTGTTGCAACAGTCTTATTGAATATTGTAATATTGACGTATCACTAGAATGACACTACAAGTGATAGGAGAATTATTCACGCATTGTTACTTTCCAAACCTTTCAACAAGTACTCAGAGATGTATATCGATGAAAAATGTGGTCAACATATCCATCTTTACCATTTGTGAAAATAAGTGAATATTGTAATGGAAGGTACAAGGGATGATGCTCATCAGTCCGTTGCAAATAACCACTTTTTATTTGAATGATAATATCTCCTTCACAGTTGAGATCTTCAATGTCCCTGACAATAAGCATCATAATCTCAAAAGTAGTAGGCATGTTGTATGTCGTTGAATATCTTTGTCTTCTTTTAAGAAGGCACAAATTTAATTTTGCATGGTCTTGACGATCAAGAACATACTTTGAGATTCTGAAATGACAAGCTAAAACATTTTTTTCATGAAGCATATTTTGTTAGTTGACAACAATATTATAATCGACCACCATGTTTGAATTTTCTCCATCATAACTGCAAAGAGAATTAAATTTAGAGTGATGTGAAAATATGATTGTCCCGTAAATTTGTAAAACTACATGTTAAATATTACCTGACGTTCATAATCCAGTTTTGAGACTTGTTCGCATAATCATCAACATATAGTTGGGAAAACCTAGGTGGTTTTCCCTCAGGAGGACACATACTACCTATGCGATGGTAGTTTTGTCCATTCAATCTGAATATAGTTGGAGATCTTCCATTATTGAATGATCTGTCAACCTTACCACTCATTGACGTAAATGCAAACATATAATTGTAAATATGCATATATTCCTAGAATGCTCTTGCCTCCATAGATTTTTGATTGAAGACTAATGTTTGAAGGTATGGAGGATAGGAAGGTAGTAATTCTAAAGAGACTTTACCAAGCGCACAACATATACCAAATTGTCGGTTTTCATTAGTGCTACATATTATATTTATCTCATAAAACCAAAAGATAGAACCACAATATTGGAAAACATTAGTGGGATCTCCACTATTCAAATATTCTGCAGGTGAGTAATGGTTAAATGAATGGTGTTAATAAACGTGGCATTATAAATTACATAAAACTATGATGACTTGAACAACATTTTTTCAGAAGCTTTAAAGAATACATTGAACTTCATTTTCCACAATGTGATGTAGTTGCATTATTTCTACAGCAGTATTGTCTTTTAGTTTGTAAGGATTTTCATATAAAATACCAGTAAAGTAACCAATGATTATGTAGTAGGTCAAACATGAATAGTCTCTTCGATGAGTAATTCCAGCATTGATTTCACTAGTTGTTACATCTCTTTCTGAAATGACATGACTCAATGTAGATGACACATATTTTCTAGTGTTAATTATGGAATCAAATGTGATTGAAATACCAAAAGAATGGATATTTATATCTTTGTATAAAAAAGAAGAATACAGAATGATTAGAATATAGATTACACCTGTGTCAGGAATATAAGCATCATTTCCAGTAGTTGAAGAAGTAAAACAGTATCTATTTTTAAATAATAATTAAAAAATTACACTATGTGACAATTCAAAATCATTGGAAGGAATGATTTGTGCTTACTCTGTTAATGAGTCACGCGAAGGGTAAGTGGGTATATTTCCCTCAGTCGTTACATATCGCAACAGTAATGAAAATTTATGTTAAATGTTAAATACACATGAGAGAATACGTGTGTGTTTTTTAGAACTATATGATGATGGAGTACATACCAGAGGGGTCATAATTTTCATAATTAATTACTAATATACGTTTTCTCTTGCTACCGAGCGCAGATCTTGTCGATGAAGATCCACAACCATGATGATCTTTCAATGAAATTTAATAGTTGAGAAACAATACAATGTTACCACATAGTATTGACTGTGTAATATGACTCCCTATTTGAAGATAAATATGAAATTGATAAGCATGATCCTCCTTTGGTGAGTAGACAATACATGAACATAGTTATAATGATTAGATATAAATTAATATTGAAATGCTAAGATACATACAATTAATACTTTTACTACACCATTTAATAATTTTGTTCTAACTCTAATTGGTGAAGAAGATCTCGAATCTAGGGCCATTGTCAATTGAAATGTAGCATGAGTAAATTAGAATACATTATATACAATTAATATATTGAGTATATCTGAAAATGTTGGTAAAATGAACATATACTTACCATTGGTAGGTATAGGAAAATGTGGTAAGTGTGCTCCTCTGACCAAATTGGAATCCAATTACAATGAATCAGATGTAGTAGCAGAACATAGTTGATGGCCCTCCAGGGGTGATTTTACTATGAAGTTAGGAACCTGTAAATCAGTAAGTAAGTTTATGGAATGGTTTCAAGGAAGTACAATAATGTTGTACCGATTTTTCTTTCTCTCATACGAAGTCTCCTTTGCAACCTTACATCAGTCGATGCTGACAGTGTTTGCATCTTTTTTTTTCTTGTATTTATGTTGAATTGTCATGTTTTAGAATGAAACCAAAACATGTTTTTGTGTACGTAGATTCAATTTATAATATACTGATAAGACAATTGACAGGAAATGCATGTTTGAATTATAGCGATCCACATTTATAATATTATTCAAATGAACCAAACTTATACTAACCTCAATGAAACATATAAAGATTATAGAGAAAATATAAATTCAAATATTCAAATATTTAAGTTGATTGTCACATAATGCAAGAAAATGTACTCATAGATAAGAACCGCATAGTTATTGCACTAATCGACTCTTATACCAAAGTTATAGCAACATTAAATAAATAGAAACATCTGTCTAACATATCTAAAATAGACAGATACAAGAGTTGGACTAAAATTTGGAATAATGTAGGAATCTCTATAGTAAAGCAGTAGAAGGTACCATAGATAAGAAGTGTATTTTTTTACGCATACATGGACTATAGTTGCATACTGATGTGAAGAATTACACCAAATAGAGGAGAAATAATGTACTAGAATTTTTCATTCAAACAACAAATGTTAGAAGAGAGAAATATGTGCATATATTCATCACGGAGAGCTCGTGTTGAGAGAAACCAAACATAGACAATGCAATACCGATGGCCAAAGGAAGATGATTAGTAATGTTAGACCTGCATCAAATCCACCTGGATGGAAGAAACCCTTATTTGGAGGTACCAGTATAGACGTTGCTAGACACCGAATGTCGTCGCGGGAGTTGCCACAGGAATTGGAATATTGTGTCGTAGATATATTCCCAAGAATCCCGGTAGCTCGAAACCCTGCATTGATTTTCAATAGGGGAGACCGTGCAACCGAGAATAGCAGATGTCATCGACAGTGGTGTAAATGAATAGCGGAATACTGTGTAGGGCCGGAGAGTAGATGATTGGTGGTAGCTGACGGTGTCGCAAGAAGGAAGTTGGAATAGTCGTGAGACCCTATTTGAGAATGGTGGTAGCTGCAGAACCTTATTCGAGAGGGAGCTGGAGGATAGCGCGTGCGGGGTAGAAGACGATGTCGTGTGAAGATTATTGGAATAGTCGAGGAGAAAAAAATTTGAGAGTTACGTGGAGGAGTGAGGGAGTGACACGTAGGGTAGGAAGAAGCCTGCATTAGTATAGATAATTGATATTATAAATATAGATTTATTAAAAATTAATAAATAATATTAATTGGATGAACACACATACACATTATATACATAATCATACATACATACATTGGAAATACATACATATACAAATAAATGATCAGGCACACTAACACATAATCATATACAAACACATAAAAATACACATACATATGCATACATGCACGTACATGCATATACACATACATACACTAAAACACACACATGCACATAATATAATAATAATTATATACACATACATACACATATATATGAATACATAAACATACAACAAAAACATGAACATGTACACAAATGTGCATATACATACATACATGTACATAAAAATATATACACATATACATACAGATACACATTTACGAACACATACACAAAAACATATATGAACATACATCTATATGCATACATATAGACATACAGAAACATATATACATGTACATACACGCAAAAAAATACATACAAGTATACATAAATAAAAATCATTAAAAAAGTACAACTACATATATACATACACACAACACATATATACACATACTAATACATACATTCACACACTTACATACACATACATACATGCACGTACAAATGTGCACCTACATCCACATTCATACATATTAATACAAATACATAAAACAATATGTGAATATTTTATATTATTATATAAGAATATCAATATATAAATTCAATTATGAACTATATTTAAATTAATATATATTCAATTAGATATCTATATAATTGTTAAATAAAATACCAATATATTATATTTATATTTACATTATTTTAATTAATATATATTACTGTATTATTAATATTTTTTTGATTAATATGAATATTAAATTATTTTATATGAAATTATGAAAATGATAATGATGGTAATTTATTTATTATATTATAGTTATATAAATCATATTTATATATTATATTTATTTATATATATAGTTATTTTTAAATAAATAATTTTTTAAAAAATATAAATACATATATATAAATGAATTTATTCTTGTTTCCCTTTATTATCTCACTTTATGTAATGTTAAAGGATGAATTTATCTGTGCTATGAAAATCACTAATGAATGGGTACATTTATGAACAAAAAAAGAAGTAAAAAGTAGAAAATTTTATAAGTGATTTTATTATATCTCATTATGGTTAACTTTATCTTCTCTTTTCATTAACACGGATAAAATATCCCCCTTTATCATCACTTTTTGTTCTGTGTTGATATTGATTATTTCTTAATATTGGTGATTTTGAATTAGTGAAAATTTTGAAGAGAAGTATAATCAATAAAAAATGTGTGATTTTTCATCAAAAATTGATAATTAATCTTTATATTCATTAATATGGAATAATAAGGAAGAAAATTTATATTTGTGCATATAAAAAAAGAAAATATTTGCGAGGATATGATCTAAGTTGGGATATAATAACTATTCCTCATTTCTTCTCATGAAAAAATTACAAACTATGAATTTATGTATTTTTAACCATATGGAATTTCATTAAAATATATAGTTAAAATAATTCAAGAAAAAAAGGACCCTTGATATTAGTAGTGAATACACTTAAAATCTAGTAATTATACAAATAACAAGTTTGGTGATTTATGAACCAAAAAATTTGGGTCGTACTTTGTCTAGAAAATATATTATTAATTATATTAAAATATAATGAAAATATACATATAAGATAAAATATAACTAAAAAGAGACAAATATTATAAAAATTACACATATCGTCACACATTGAGGAACATTTTCTCACTAGGGACATAACCCAACATATATTATCCTCATGAATGATTAAATTGATCTATTTAAGAATATGTTTTAATTTATAACAAATTAAAATAAAAATTAAGATTAATTTTTTTTAAATGTACCAGACACATAATTATAAAAAATATATGTTTTTTGGATTGTTTGTTTCAAATTAATGTTATCAATGTTAAAAAATGATTTTTATGGAAATTATTAAAAAAAATCAATCTCCTTGTTGATTTTATAAAATTATAATTTTAAATTCCTTTATTTCATAGAGAATAATTATGTTGATTAATTATAGTTTTAATATTTATGTTGGAAAATGCAATAAAATATATTTAGTATATGATAAATAGAAGTATAGAGTCAATGTAATATATAATTATCACTTACATAAATTATTCTCTATAATAAGATGTTTTATTAGTGTCACTATGTCATATTTCTTATCTTTTTATCGACCAAATGATTCTAACCTATAACTTATCTACCCCACTTAAAGTAATATTATTGTTTAGTTAATTTTATATCATAGTAAGTAATGATATATTTTTCATAAAAAATTGTGAGAGAATTTTCAGTACATGAATATGATTTCTATAATATATATCCGATTATATAAATTTGTCAAAAAATTTATTTCTAAATGATAAGTTATAAGAATCAAATAAAAAAGAATATTGTGGCACCCATTATGTCTCTATTTAGTTTGTAATCTATTATTTTTCATATATATTGTTTATTTTTGGAAATTTGATTAAAAATACTAAAAATTTCATTCCATTTCTAGATAAGATATATTAGGATTATGAAGTCTCTTCATGTTTCTAAGGCCACTTTACCGAATGTTGGGGATTAAATTCAAAAATAGATAGAAAATGTAATTATATTTATATATTATGTCAAATGATCCAGAAGGATTTGTCATGGAAGTGATGAGTTTAGATAAAGTTGGATCATATTGGTGATGATTATATAGGAGAATGGTGATGTTCTCAGTTTACAAGAAGTATCTAGTTAATCTGAGTGTCGATATAAGATATCCATTGTCATTATTGAAAATTTAAGGATGCCTACATTTTTATAATGATTTTTCAACCGAGTTATCATTATAACCCCTCTATATATGGGGGTAGGGAAATTTCCTTAACTATGAATGAAACTTGTAATAGGATCATTTTATATAGTAATAAACCTCACTAGAAATTCACTTTCTGTAGTATTAATGTTTTTAGATAAATAAAAAAAATTCTTTTTTATCCTTTGGATGTAGGATGAAAATCCAAACCACATAAAACTAAGGGGTTTGTTACATTGATACATTCAATTTCTTGTATGGATGTATGTGTTTAATTTTATAATGTGAATTTGTGTATGGTTTTTTAGGTCTATCTAAACATCCTATATTCCAATGAAAATAATTGAGAAGTTTTTCTAGACTAATTTTCCTAAAGACATGTAGGGGATCATATAGGGGACGAAAAATTATTCTCTGGGACGTTTAGCTTCTAGGGAAGTAAATATTTTCACCACATCTTATTTAATAAATGTTATCACATATTGGTTCCCAAAAAAGATTTTACTGGAAAAAATATTATGTCTTTATTTCATTTAAACTCTTTAGTGTTCCAAGGATTATTAAGAGTTATATTATTGGTATAATAGTGATAAAATATAGAATAATTGGGAATAATTAGTTTAATAGATGTGAAATTGGTCAAGTGGTTGTAGAGTGAATATTATCTCATCCATATGTACCTCGATATTCTATTAATTGAAGAAAACCATTGTATACAAAGAAATACAAATGGTAATGGATGGATATTAAGGAACATAGTGTGATAATGATTTCATTTAGGAGAATTTCCTATTTTTGTAATCAGTAGAGAAAACAATATTTTAACTAACTATAACACACACACACACACATATATATATATAAACATGATATATTTAAAAAAATTATTTTTGCTGTATAGAATTTCTGGTTGGATATTTTTTGAAGGAAGACAATTTGTAGACTGTGTCAATTAAAACAACATTACCTAGAGTCATCTCAAGTATGTGAAAGTTTCATTAACTTATGATTTCTAGTTATTTCTTTTACTATCTTATTTAGTATTGATTTGGAATGATATTGTGTCAATCATAAGTAATTAATCATTAATATTAAACTTATACATTGAAAATATAAATAAATAAATCAATAAGGAGGATCTCAAGTGGTTGTATATCTAGATATCTTCTTGAAATACATTGCATATGATGATTGAGGATGTTAACCTTTATGTAATTTGATTCAAATAAAATATAAAATGTCTAAATATATTATTAAAGGTAAATCTACTGGAATTGGAATAATTTACTAGAACTATTGTAAGAAGGTTTAACTCAATAAAGGATGCGAAAATCTTATATAGAGTTCTATAATGTCTGATTTATGATGTTTTAGTTCCCCAAATTCAGCAGAAGATATTGATTTTTTAATATTGAGTTATGATACACTAAGAACATATTCATTCATTAATTATGGTTCATTATTCATTTCCACATATGAGTACGGGTTCATAATTAATTATGCATCTATAATATTGAATTGGGTATATTAAGGAGATGAATATTTCATGATGTTTTTGGGAAATGTTGATATGGATATCTTGATATAAATGAAAGCCGTATTAAGTTTATGGAAGTATCATTCTTCCCATGAATATGGAATAATATTATTTTTTGGGGGATTAATTGTTGAAAAAAGAATATGGGGAATGTTTTTTTATAATGGTTTATGAAAAACAACCTTTGGATTAATGGTTTATTACAGTGTATTTAATCAAGGGACCTTGTATTGAACTGGTAGTTCATATGAATATTTGATGTCTGGAACTGCAACTACAAAATATTTGGCGTTTTGGTGCAATTTAGATGGATATATCTATTATAACAACATGAATTGTATGGAAATAAATGGGGCATGGAAGATCAATCATATTGATATCAGATCTTATAAGAGTAGTATACTTATAAATTTGAGGAAACCTTCATTTAATTTAAATAGAAGGAGGCCTCGCAACTAGTTGCTTAAATTTTTTCAACCTCATGTTTGAAAACCATCCCAGTTCAATATTTTGAGGGTTCGTTAAATTTTTTCACATTTATTATTGATTCTTCAAGAATGTTCTGGGTCTATTTCATAAATCCCAAGTCTATTTTTTATCATATTCCTACAATGGGTATACATTATTGAAATATAGACTAGAATATGGATGAAATGTATTTTATTAGATAATAGTGGTCAATAAAGTAGAAGTGATTTCAACAATAGCTATCAAAAGAATGGATTCAGACATGAGAAACCCATTCCTTGTATACCATTATTTTTGTTGATGGAAAATAAGAACAAAACATTATATGATAAAAGAATATAGAATGTGGTTTCATTTAAATATTTCTAAAGGTATTTGGGTTCAATCATTAAATTTAAAGACATAATTTCTTGAATGAATTCCATCTAGACCAGTTGGAAAAGAAATTAACAGGCATTTATTATCATAGAAACTATAAAAAATATATTATCTATATATTTTATAAAGTATAGATTATATTCGCATTGAAAATAAATAGAGGTATAATATCAAGGAAAAATCCAAAATATGATTATTTATAGACTATGGAAATGAATATTTAGGGTTTCGAATCTGGAATAATAATAATTAGGAGATCATAAAATTCTAAAAAAGTTCAATTTAGTGATTAAGTCTTTCAAAATAATTATAACATTGAGTAATATTAATATGAGGTCATAGAATCAATAATCTATATTCAGACTAATCTATATGAATTCACCAGAAGTTCTCCCTTTCATGTGAATCTCGATGAAGGCATGAATGTCAAGAAAATAGACCAATATAGGATATACCAAGATGATTAAGGGACACATAGTCTCAAAGAAGGACTCTACAAATTTTGACACTAGAAGTTAGAGATTTTAAAAATGTTACACTATATGGAGAAAAACACATATTATATTTTGAAGGCCATTTAGATTCATAAGAATTGTATAATGATATGGTAATAACTTGTACAATCCAATTAAAAAAGACGAGTTACAACCTGATTGTTGAAAATTTGTGGAATAAATAAATTATTTCAAGTATTTATAGTTTGGATATTAATGAAAAATGAATTATTTATATTCAAATGATACCATGGAACTTACACCACTACAATTATTAAAGAAATCATAGGATAATAAGTGGGTGATTTCGGTTTGAGGAAGACATTGATAGGATTAAAAGGTATAAATATATGATGGTGGAGAAAGGATTTCAACAAAAATAGATAGTGGACATCTCTAATTTATTTTAACCAATAGTAAAATATAGTTCCATTTTAATTATCTTGAGTATCATTTCAATAGATAATTTTTTCAGAACAAACTGTTGTAAAAACCGTCATCATTCACCATGATTTATAGAAACAAATTTACATTAAATAACAAACAATTTTCAAATTTAATTATAATAAGGGATAAGTTTATTATATTAGTGATATTTAATTTTTATTAAAACAATACCCATACTAGTATAACCTTAAATTCCATTATTTTATAGTAGAAATTTGTTTCATGAGGAGAAAATAAATCACTATTTATATCATAAGAGTTATCATCCAAAAATATATTTTAATGAAGTGCTTCTAGTGGGATCATGCATTCCATGGGGGAAGGATTTTAGGATTAAGTTTTTTAGAACATTTTAATTGAAGGATCATGATTTTTCTAAGAATAATCATTGTACAAGGTTTAAAATAGATATAATAATTTGGATTTTACAATTCACTCAATTGGAGTACACTCGAAAGGTCATCGATGTGTTTTAAATGAATGAATATAACTGAGTTTCAACTCATGTATATTGGAACATTATGTTATAAAAGGTAAATCCACCTCAAAAGAAATAAGATGTGAGAATCATGGATAATGTTCTATTTTAGTCCACTTTTAGAAGATTAATGTGTGGTATCATTTTCATTTACCCGAACATAGCATTATTATTAGGATCTATTAGATTGTATACGGTAAGCCCTAGAAAAGAATATTCAAAAGTAATGAAATATATTATCAGATGTCTCAGATAAATTTATGATACTAAATTAAGTTCTGGTACTATTGAACAATTACAAGGGTATGTAAACATGAAATTTAGGGGTGATTCTAATGCTCCCAATAGTATAATTCGATTTTTTTACCTTTATTAGAAAGGAAATATGATAGAGGTATGTCTTAGTCAGTAGTTTCACTATCTAAAATGGAGTTTCAATGAGTTGTTATAATTGAATCAGTATAATAACTTGTTCAGTTAGGGAATATTTTATCAATACATAGAATGGTCCATGATTTTGGGCTACACTATTAAAAAAGTTGTAGAGAAATACACATTTATATGAAATATGTTTTTACTTCAAAGACTAAAAATATTGAAACAATATACAATTAGAATCACCATTTTCATTAGTATATAGATTTATTTATTTAGAAGATTTATATAATGATAAATTTTTTAGATATGGTCACTAAAACTCCAGACCAATTATTTTTTAGGTAACAAGGTGCCTCAATGAGATTTGGGTGGATAAAATGTGGAATAGAACATTGTATGTATATATAAAGAATGATGTAAAATTCTAATTTTTTTATGTTTTGATGTTATCCAATGGATAATCATAGAATAATTATTTAAGTATGATATTTTTATGCTCATGAATCCTCTTTATGTGAATGTAGTTATTTAACTATATGTTCATGGACTAATTGATAGCCCGTGAGGCATTGTTAATTCCTATAGTGTTGCATAATTTATAAATTTATTAAATGAATCAAAAAACAGCTAAACTATAATGTATTATAAGATATGTAAGTCTAAGGTATAACCCACAAATATAGAGTTGTTGAAAATAATATTTAAATAAAAAATACATAAACTAATTTCAATTCATATAAATTGAATCTATGATATTGATGATATGATTTGCTAAGATGTTTTGAGAAGAAAATAAAAAAAATTGTTTTGGGAAACAATGAATCCAAGTTTATGGGATGAAAATGATTGAAATAATTAATTAAAAATTATGAAATCATTCAAGTCTGGTTATATAATGTATAATTGTTATCTTAAATTATCTCTTTTATAAACTAACATTTAATTATGGTGAGGTACATCAGATTTAAAAAAATGTGTAACAATATTTCTTATTTAATTATAGGGTAAGAAACCCCAATTGTGATGGTGGATGTCTGAAACCTATATCACAACAATCAAAAATATTCAATCAAATTTATAAATGGTCATTCTCAATGATGGAAATAAATTAAATACTTTTTTTAACCTCTCTCTCAATTTTCTTGTAAGAAGAATCAAGAAATATTTCAATATTATGAAAAAAATATGAAATCCTAACATTAATTGAAATTCAAAAAAATTCTTTAAATAATCAATACACATTCATAATACATGATCTGTTATAAAGAAATCACCCCATCATTCTAACTATTAGAAATTAAGACAAAGATATTCATGAAAAACATAGAGAGAAGTAGTATCAGGGATTTTTAGTGGCACACCATGGGTTGCCTTCATCCGTAACACTCCAAGATCACTCTATTATATTAAAAAGGAATTAATAAATTATTTTTTTCTAACTACCAACTTTATAAAAATCATTATTTTTTGTTTTACTGACATATTAATAATGTGTTAATTTAATAGATATGTGGTATGTAGTTTTAGTGAATTCATCAGGTGTCTATTTAGTTCATAACATTCATGTATTTTATAGTGTAAACCATGTGTAACAGATTCTCATTGAATATAAAATATGACCACTTGAAATGGAGGGAGTGGATCTTTTAGATGAACTCACATCATGTATTTAAATAAATATCAATTAATTTCCTTCTCCCATGTTCTCATCTCTATTTTATCATAAATGTTTTTGAAACATGCCAATAACTTCCCTTGTAGCGTGATATTTCCACTAATATCTATCGAAAAATATCTCTTCTCTCCTTCCATAAAATATAATATAGGTCAACCAGCAAATTAATTGGAAATATTAATCATTTATTTAAAAAAAAATGTATTAAAATAACATAAAACAAATAGTTTAAATACAAATATCCCGAATTCATCGAAAGAGTGTTGAGGTAGTGAGACTTCAGCTAATGACAACCAAAAAAGGATATTTAAGATATAAATATTGAGAATAGATGAATTAGGATTTTAGTTATGATCGTTATTTGGTATAAAGGGGATGCACTTGGTTTAGTAGATGTATCTAGTCACATTTAGGATTTATATAAGAGATCATTAGTTACTATTATGAATGGATGGAGGCTCATGTTTGAATGTGGTTAGTGTAATCATGTTATTCATTGAACTCCCCTATATATGGTTGTGGGACCACCAACTGATTTGTGAAAATGGATGGTAACTACATAATTTTCTACAATGATATATATGGATGAAAATTCGATCAGTATAATCATTTTAAATTTTGAGAAATAAAAATATTGTAGAGTTCTCCTGTGGATACGGGATAAAAATTTGAACCACGTAAAACCAAATAATTTTTTACACTATAAATTTTCATTCTTTGTTTACACATGTTTATGTTTTTTAAACAATGTGTTTTGTGATTTAGGGTGTATTAAAACATAATATGCTCCACAGAATCATGTCATGGAGGGTGGTGTGATCAATACACGTGAAGAATAAAGGACGTGAAATTTTGGTGGATGTAACATTTGGCTCATATTTGTTCAAATTATGAATATATAGTAAGTTCCACTAGTATTATCCCAACATAATGGTCACATTAACTGCACTAAAATACAATTTTTTTATTTTTTTAAATATATAGTGGTTTTAATAGTTTTTTGAATTTTTAAGGAAACTTTGTAACCTTATCATACTAATAACCATGGATTTAAAATATTATATTTCCTCAAAAAATTTCTGTTAGAGGTCTGGTTTATTTATCCATTATTAATATATAATGTTTTTAGGGGTTCAAGTTGACTCCCCTCTCCATATATCATCCTTGGTGTTATTTTTTTAATCATTAAGTGGTTTTCAAGGTCAATCTACCATTTTATCATACATTATTCATATATATATATTGTCTTCTATTATTATTTTCCATTATTTCTAAAAATATCAAAGTGGTAACCCTATGACTGTGGTTTATCTAAAAACTTATCTTTTGGATATCATGGGGGTAAATATTACATCCCCTATCTCATTTACATAATTAATGGATTCTTATTATTCACATTAGTTTGAGTTATATGTTTCTATAACATTATTTTTTATTTTAATAAAACATGGTTGATTGGTATTCTAAAATTATTTTCTAACAAAATAAGAATGAAATATGTTATTTATGTTTTATTTTTCTAGTAACCATCATGGTTTCAAATGATTAACATGTGATTTAATGTGTTAATTTCATAAAAAAAAAATTTCAATGTAATAATTTTTTTATGCACAACAAAAGATTAAAAAAATGCATGTGAAGATATATTAAAAATTTAAGTAAATCATAAATTGTGTTTTATCATAAAATTGGGGTTTAAAATTTAGGTATTAATGATTTTTATTTTCAATAAATTAAATAAGTGTGGGTTTGGTTTATAAAATGATGTTATTAATTTTATGATCTAAATGATTATGACTTTTTATAATTGATGTTTTTATAAAATTACACATTAGTTAAAATGATATATATTTAATGATTTAATTCTTAATTGATAATTCATTGATATTATTATGGTCGTGATTTATTTTATAAAACTAAAAGACCATTTTTCAAATGAAAAAAGGTTTCTATTATGTAAATAACACATTTGAGGTGGAGTAACTTCTTGTTTTGAATTTTTTTGTTATGGATAGTTATATGATATTGATTGTTTGTTATCGGATATAAATTTGGAATGTTGATTTTTCTTTGAAAGGTGTTTAAAAGTGATACGTAGGTTACTTATTCAACTATATTGGTGTTATATAATAATATATTGATTACTTTCTCACATCACTTTAAAAAAATAAATTGATTCCTTATGTATTTATATGGGAAATTAATACACAGTAGTGATTTACATTGAAATTACATGCTGGTTAGAATCTTAATTTTTAGATTATACGATGGACAAGGGGACTGAAAATCAAAGAGGGAAGATGGGGAAAATTAGACTGTTAGTTTTATAAATTCATTATATGCTAATAGATAAGTCGACCTAATCATGTATAGGATTTTCCTAAATGATCCTAACTTATTATAGTAAGATAAAAATTATTTGATGACTCTTATGTATTAATACTCTTGAGATGTTAGCCACCCATTTTTATGAAATAATTATGTTCATTAACTAATACATGTCTATGTTCATGTTTTGATGATATTCATCGAGTATATATTTTTACGGTAATTATTTATTGTTATTTTGTAGTGGATCCCAAAATGTTTTTCTAATGTTTCTTACATCAGTATAATTTTTTTTGAATTGTAAAATCATAAAAAAGTTAAATAAAACCATTGAGTTTTTCTCTAGTCTAGTATATTCAAAATCAGGTACACCATTTTTATAAATACAATTGTATATAATTATATATTCCTTTTATAAATCATATATTTTTCCAATGTCAGTTAGAAAACATAAGAGGAAGTTAATATTTTGTTTTTATCAATGAAATTTTTTAGGAATTTATATAATGGTTTGTGAAAAATTTATTTTTTTTATAACAAATATATATAGTACATTTTATATCGTTTACATTATTTAGTTATAAACATTTCCAAATGGATGTGAAGTGTTCCTTATTTAGTATATATGTTTATGTGGATGTTTATGTTTTAAAAACTCTTAGTTTTGAAGACACAGAACATCCTAAACATGTTTAATCATTTAACAAAGCTATATATGGACTTAAAAAAGCGCCTAGAGCCTAGTATGAGAGACTTACATGATTATTTTTAAAAAACTACTATGTTAAGTGAAATGATGATCAAATAATTTTTATAAATAATGATAATAAAAATGTTGTGATTTTAAGAATTTTTTGATTATAACATTATATTTGGATCAACTCAGCAATCTATAACTGATTCTTTTGTGAATCTAATGAAATCGGAATTTGATATGAGTATGATGGGTGAGTTAACATTTTTCCTAAATTTAAAATTTCTCAAAAACCAAAAGAAGATTATATATCTCAACATGGATATTAATGATCTTCTTAATAAGTATGGATATGAAAAATCTAAAAGGATAAGTACTCCAAATAGTACCTCAAACAATCTTGATCTTGATAATGTTGGGAAACTAGTAGATTTAGAGGTATGATAAGAAGTCTAATATATATAATATCTAGTCATCTAGACATAATGTGTTCAAAATTTTTATGTGTTAGATATAAATATAATCCAAATTAATATAATTTAATATCAGTGAATAAAATAACTATTTAATCAGACCCATGGATTTATGAATTTTCATTTCTTCTGGAAATGATTTTGTATTAAAAACTTTTTCAGATGCTGATTTTCGTTGATGTAGAATAAATAGGAAAAGTAAATCCTGAAATTTTAATTTATTTGGTGATTCATTATTATCTTCGTCATGCAAGATGTAGCACTCATTAGAACATTCCATTGATGAATCTAATTATGTAGCAGCTGGAAGTTGTCGTGCTCATGTTCTGTGAATGCAACACACACTCACAAACTATGTCATGAGTTTTACAAAAACACAGATAATTTTTCATATTACTAGTGTAAGTTTTTTAATTAATGACTCTAAAAATTACTCTCGGGTAAAGAACATAGATATTTGGCATCACTTTCTTAAGGATCACACACTTAAAGGAGATATCATTTTACAATTTTTCGGAATACAATTCCAACTTGCTGAAATTTTTACATAATCATTACCCATTAATATATTTGAATACATTAAAAAAAATAGGAATAAAAACTATATGTTAATAATCTATGTTAACTATTTTGTTAAAACTATATCTTTATATAAAGACACACATTTTCATAAGTGGAGTACATATGTTTATTCTTTTATATTTTTGTTTCAAAATATTTTTTTCAGAAGATAAAAATTTTCATTTCTCGTATAAAAAATTCAAGAACCTATTTTCATCATGAATAACCATACAAATTTTTAAAAATAATTATGAGAAATCTAGAAGGTATGCTTCATTACATAAATCTAGGTAATTTCATATTTTTCATGTTGGGATCTCTATCTTGTTTTGGGAAAACAGTATCAGATTGACATTAATTAAATCAAGTTTTTACATAAATCCATAAAATATCCAAACCTATAAATCATCATCTGTTTTGATATAAACCATCATATCAGATAAAATTAATCTCAATAATTGAATCAATTCAATAATATGAACCGACATCTTGAATCCTATATAAAGGACCCCTTTTTTCATGTCCCACATCAGTTATTTTAGTGTTTTTTATGAATCAATGCTTCACTTCAAAGTCACCATTTCGTTTTCCCTATTTCCTTAAGACAAAGAATGAATATTTATGTTTCTTTAAAAATATGATGTCCTACAACAAGGAATTCAAGGATTGATAAATTTATAGAGAGGATATTTTTTTTATTTATGATAATCTGATTTCAAAAATCATAAATAAGAATAGTTGGGAAAGTCTCTCTGTATCCAAGATGAAGAATCCAGATCCTTTTTATGCTAATATTATTATATAATTCTATGATTCAGTTCAATTTTATAGACAAGGAGGAAGTTATATGTTTTCATTCAAGACATATATAAAGTCATATTCTCGGTATTTCAACAAGGTCTCTAGTATCCAGGATATTCATTATGAAAGAGAAGTTATCTTTTTCTCACAAAAAATGTCTACATACGGAAGGATATTATGAGAAGGTTATGTCAATTGAATACCTTGGTCTTAATGGATTTAATTCATCTAGGATTTCAAATCTTTCAACCAATTATAGATTGTTAGCACTGGGGAAGAAATGATTTCTATTTCCGAGAATGGGAGACAAGGATTCTTTTAAGAAATGTGATATTTTTATGATGCAGTTTTTGGTAAATATAAGGAAGATATACCATATCAATCATAATCTATTGAAATTCATCAATATTAATAAGATTACCATTAAGTCTCAGACAATCATGTATCTTGAAATCTTGTTGAAAATTATTGTCTTCTGTATAGAATCTTTCAAAATCCCATGCATCAAAAATGACAAAATATTCATGACGATGTTTTTGAGTGGTGATACATTGAGATATATGAATGTTTGTTTAATTATTATGATAAAATAGTTATTTTAATTTCTTGATAAAGATTATTAGCTTGAATCTATGAAAGATGATGTTATTAACCTTTTATGAAAAGAAAAGATAAGGATATAAAAGCTTAGTCAATCGAACCTATTCAAAAAAACAAATATTTCTGACCTAATGCGAAGAAAAAAATACATTTTCTAATGATGTGGTAGCCATGTGGAGAGAGGAAAAGAAGAAAATTAATAAAGTAGATGATTTCATCAGGTTAGACCCTACTGAGGATGTGGAATTAATGATTCAAGTAACTCAAGAGATTGAGAAGAAATATAAAGAGTATAAGTAAATGAATAATTTTCTAAAAGAAAATATTATTCATGATTTTCATATAGATACAGAGAAGTCATCCATACAAGTTTTTGTACCATAATCCTTCTTACAATAATCAGTTCAAAATAAATCTCTCTTAAAGAGAGTTATTTCCATTATAGACCCCTTTGATCAATAATAAGTTTTTTGGAAGGAACAAGATGAAGAAGAAGAGAAAGAGGAAAGTGATGATGTGATAAAGATAGTGGAAAAATAAAATGAAAATTAAATTCCTTCAAACATGATATCTATAAGAATATACCAAGTTGTATCCACTAAGATAACTTTAGAAGAATAATTAGTTCTAAAAAACGATAATGCTCAGGATGAGGTTGATAAATATTCAGATGATTAATGTAGTAATCATGATTTCATTCATCCTAATGGTGATGAAGAAAATGATTATAATGGTTATAATAATAAAGCTAATGTTGATGAAAATAAAATTATCAATGTTTATGATAGTGATCATGAGAATCAAAAACATTAGAATAATATTTCTATAGAAGAGAAATAAAAGGAAATTTTTGTTGAAACACCAAAGAAATATAAAGTTTAAAAATAAAATTAGGATGTTTTTGAAATTTCAAATGAAAATGTAGATGAACAAGTTAAAATTACCTCACTAAAAAATGAATCTACTTAATAATCCTCATCTTCTTTATGTCTATATTTTGTTGTTTAGTCATTGAAGAATCTTGTGAATTCCATTCTCTTATTTCCATGTAATGATTCTAGCTACCATCTTCTTCAAAAAAATCAATAATAATTAATATTCATCAAGAATTATTATTGGAGAGATTATCAAACACGAAGTCGAGTTCAAAACATTTCACATAGATTATGATGATCATAATAGATTTTTCAATGAAATAACATAGTGGTCAAAATTAGTGATTGATGTATCTGAAAATTATTGATGATTTCAACAATTTGGTCATGGATTCATTTGATAAGTCAGATGAATCAATAAAGAACCTTTCAAAAAGTCTTTCAGAGAAGCTAAACCAAGAGAAATCAACCTGGATAAAAGAGGATAAAGACATAAACAGAAAGATGAATTTGGTTTACCTCAATCTAAAGAGGCAAAGGGAACTAATGGAAGTGATGCAAGAAAAATGAAAAGATAAATTATAAGTGATAAAGTCTCAGGGTAGATTTCATAAATCTCATGAAGAAATTATCAATGTTATCGAAAGGAAACATAAATACTAGGATCAGTTGATCAAGATGTATGAAGAAGATTATAAAGAGTTTAAAAAGTAGAAGGCAACTCTAGGAAAATATAAAGCCAAATGAGAAGAAGGGTGAATGACTTTCATAATCTCTGATCATTTGTTGTATTTTATTTGTATCAAATATTTCTATATAAATGAATTGTGATATCTTTATATTTTTTTGTTTTATATATTATTAATGTTTCAGCAACCATTTTTTCATCTTCATTCCCTCGATTACTTTTTGAAAATCACAACGGGTGTGAAAACATTGATCAAAATAACATTATGCTAAAATAATACTATTCCCTATGGTAAAGATTATATAATAGGGAGATTACGTAAATATTAAATTCATATGTATAAAAGAGTATCTTCTCTATGAATGACACTAATAAAATTTGTTGGGATTTCATGACCTAAGGTGGAGTTAGTTGTATTAATTATGGAATATAAGTAATGAGAGATTCGTATTTCTTTTATGTCTATAATGAACAACTTAGTTCTTTATATTATTTTACAAAAAAATTCACTTTCCAAAAAGGGGGATATTGTTGAGTCAATAAGATTCCTTATGAATTTTTCATTCATTTATGTTTTCAAAAACACAAAATAATTTTTTATAGAAAATTACATTTCTATATGAAATATTTTCTTCCGGAAAATTTAATTTATATAAAAATGTTTTTCTATATTAATTATGGTTTTCATTTTATTATATAGTGTCTTCTTAAACAAAGACTGAATATATTTTTCTTAGTTCAAAAATTTGGATCATTATGTAACGTAGAATCTTACAGTTATTTCGAATAAAATTTCCATAAAATCAGGAATATTATTTCCCTGGATATTAGACAACGATTTCTGTAGAAATAAAATTATGATTTCTCCTAAAATCAAACACCTATTTCTCCTGAAATTAGACTCTAATTTCTTCTGAAATGAGACTTTGATTTCTGTGGAAATAAGACTCTAATTTCTCATTAAAACAGATTCTAATTTCTCTGGAAATCAGACTCCAATTTATCCTAAAATCAAACTCCAATTTCTCTTTAAATTAGTCCATAATTTCTCTAGAAATGCGATTTTGATTTATCCTAAAATCATATTTCTATTTCATCTGAAAGAATAATTCAATTTATTTTTAATTTAGACTATGATTTCCTCTTAAATTAGAATCATATTTCTTTTGAAAATAGACTCTGATTTCATCTAAAATAAGACTTCGGTTTCATCAAAAATCATATTCCGAATTCATTATATTTCCCACTCTGATTATCTAATATTTCATAATCTGATTTTTATCATTTATAGACACTGATTCTCACATTATTTACTTTCTAATTAAATTCTCTTCTTATACTTACCTTATTTCCATAAATTAACATTTCATTTTATCTAAACCTAAACATGTTCTGGTTTCTTAAACAAAGTAATGTTTCTTAATCATGATAATGTTTCCCATATTTACTAACATAAAACTATGTCGTACTATATGTTTCTAACTAACTGTTGGTTGAGTGACACATGTACATGAATGTCAAAGATTTATAAAAAAAATTGACTGTTAGAGATGGGAGCTGACCATTGGAACCTTTTCTTATAAATACCCCAACCATTTGAAGAGTTTGATATACACACACACATTGTGAAGTGTTGGATATACTGAATTCAAGAGAGGGAATTTTTGATGCAAGGTATTTTATCAACCTCCAATGTGTGTATATTGTGAACAACTTGTTCAATCTATGAATAACATGTTTATCCATCCTAATGATATACTAATTATTTCTAATCAATTGAGTGCTTCATGCGATAGGAAGAGAGAGGTAATGATCACCTTATAGATTGATGTCTTGTGGGGATACCATGACAGAATCTGATATTCTTATCAAGGTATTACACTTGTGTGGGTAATACAGACTTTCAAGAAAGTATAAATCAATGGACCTTTATCCAAGGTTGTTAGATACACTTCTCTTTGGTTTAAAATATTTCTTACCTTTTTACTTGTTGTTGTTAGAAGTTTTATTTCCACAGTATGTTGTTGAAAAAAGAAAGTATAGCTTTCTTATAATTTCTTATACTTGTATAATATGATATAAATAAGATTATATATGCTTCGAGGTAGAATATCTTCCTATGTAAACTTTTTTTAAGTCTCTTTATCTGATACATAATTTCGGATCCTAAACAATATTCTTTCTTAGATAATAAAATAAGAGGTTTTGTCAGTCCATATCATTTTACATTGTTAAAAATAGTTTTTGAAATGATAAAAACAAATGTTTTCAATCGTACAATTCACCCAACCGCCTATTGTAATTGATCATCTATATCTATATTTTGATCAACCATTAGTGTGTCTTATCCTCACTGAATGACTCAATGAGAAATCATACCATGACTTTATCCATACTGAAATAAAAAAAAATTATAATTATTTTTTTAATTAGTATTAGATAACTCCAAAAATAAAGTTGAACCATGTTGAAATTTTTATAAATAATTAATTTTCAACTCTATTTCTGATTAGTGTTACAATTCCCCTCACCTCCATAAAATAATATTCTTCTTATTATAAACCCCAAACATGAATCTCAAGTAGCATCTCTATTATTCAAATTGGTTATTTCCTATAAATCCATTTTTAATAACTGTATGTTTTTAGACTTAAATACCACATTATAATTGGTTTTTCACCCTTAGTAATATCTCTAATAAAGGCGGTCCATAGAAACACATGTCACCCCAATGAAAAATCGATATGACTGAACAAGTTATATAATGTCCCCCAATATTTTGGGTCAATTATCATATTAATTTATATCCCAAATTACAAATATATATTCCTTTCATATGTTTTTCACAATCAAAAAATTTCAGAAAAAACATTTCAACATATCATCAATAGAGAATGTAATACATGTAAAACATTTTTATCTATGGATTTATTAAGAGATAGAATCCAAAAAATAACGGTGCATTTTTTGATATGGGAATTATTAATTATTTATTTTATATCCTTTTTCCAGTGATGTAACATGGAAGATGTATTATGATAGTAAAAATGATTATCCGGTTAATATACCAACATACATCATTATGCAAGACATTTAAGTGTGTGATTACCCTTTTAGGTAGATTTTTCTAGGATATAGAAAATCACAATGGCATTTAATATCATCAAATTACATTTTCCATCAAATACATTGTTGTCTTAGGGGTTATTAGATGCTCAATTCATGAATTACATGTTGTGTTGGGAAACAGTTTCTTATTATGTATTGATCTATATACATAGTGAGTTATCAATATATATATTATGTGTTTATTTTGATTATGGTGTAAAAATATAACAGTAAGGAGATATATAGTGTCCCCATTCCCAAAAAGATCATATAATTTTCTTAAATATAGATAAAATAATTCTCATGCAATATTAAGATTGGGTTTTAACAGAAATTTGACCTTATTTCAACTAAAATTACTTATTTGTTGATATATATATATATATTTATATATATGATAAATGATGGAATTAAAATCAATATAATAAGAGAAGAAACATACCATATGTATATTCCATGTCACTCTCGTATATGTGTTTTTATAAAATTTTACTTTATACAGGGATGAAAATCAAATCATTGGATAAGTTATATTTTATTCACATTATATTGGATGTGATTTTGTTAAGTTAATACTTTAATTTAGGTTTTTATCTTATGGTTGGGGGATTTCATGTGATGGAATTTTGTTTATGGTTCGAGAAATAATGGTCATATAGTGATAAAGTAGACAAATATTTTTCATGGAGGATTAGATGGATTCAATGACCATGAAAGAAGGAAATTTTTATTCCACACACAATGTGGAATGAGAAATATGATTGGAGAAATAATAAAAACATGTATTTCTGGTATCTATAACACCATTTTATAGAATTTAATGATATGAATTACATTTATGAGAATAAAATGGGAGATATATGTCATAAATTTGCGAGATCATATCTAGAATTTTGTGATACGTATATAAATATCATAGTGGTGGTATTTCATTTCATAGTATGGCTAAACTAAATAATGATTATAAATTAATGAATTTAATTTTTGTTTGGGGTTTTTTTAATTTATATCTTAGAGGATAATTTTTTGGGTTTATAGGAAGTACAGTGTGAAATTTTCAAATGATTATATGTTTTATAAAGAGAAATATACTATATTATCCATATATATATATATACATATGTTATTTTTATATGTAATTAACAATTTATTGCGGTTTATTTAACAAATGCTAATGAAATATAGACCAAAAAATTTCTATCATGGTGTACATAAAACTATCAAGGTTAAATTAGTAATTTTACTTCTAATGTTTCAAATCATTTTTTAACTTTTCATAGAATATAATTATGAGCACAAAATTATCCATGAAAACTAATGTTTAACTCGAGATTTAAATTTTTTAAAAGAAATGTGATTTCGTTAATTTTTAATATATTTGGATTTAGTGGGAATTATTTTATAATCATTTTAATAAGTGATTGTTATGGAATATTAATCAAAAAAATCAAAATTAATATTATGGTATAGAATAACTATAATAGATGTGGAAGTAATTTATTTATTATCAGACTTATATTATGATTAATATTATAGTGGAAAATTTTAGTGTTTTATGGATTTCATGAAGTTCCCTAATGAATAAATATGAACATGTTGGTTATATATGTTGTCAATATACCATATTAAGTAAAGTTAATAAATTATTAAGTGAATAAGTTATTGGGAACCATCTTGTAATTATATTTTGAACATATAATCATGAGTTTTCAATGGTGGTGAATCAATAGGTTTAGTTGTCAACATACAATTGAAGTATAAGAGGAAGATGATGTCCCTTTTATTTTTTTGAAAACTATTTTAGTAAATATAATTAATTTTATATAATGATAATAGTGTAATTATTAAGGAAAATTAAATGTACTATTTTTTTATCATATGTATTCTATTCCACTTTATGTATACTAGTGGAGAAGTTGAGTCGTTGAGTACAAGGGATATTAAATTTAAAACAATTAAGTAAATAAATATATATTGTACAACTATTATGAAAATGGAGAAATTTTGGCTAAAAAAAATATATCCAATTGCTCACAAGGCTTTACAGTATGAATGAGATAGATGATAACTCATGTTTATTTGATGTAAATATATATTAAGTATAGAAAACAATAGAAAGGATACTAAAAATTAAATCTACTGAATATAGTGAGGCATATATCTAGTATGATGGTTTTTGAATAAAATATTTAGGCTAAAATAGAAAGGTGGGGAATCTATTATAAATACTCAAAATTGATTATATAGTCTGATTTATTTAAAAAGAAATTATTTTAAGAGGTTTCAGAATGTTTAATAAATTCACAGTTATTTTGTGTTTTTAATGATATTGGGAGTGATTATTGATGGTTAGAAGTGATTATGAACTAATTTAGTAAATTTTGAAAGTTATGAGTGAGTCTATCTATTTATTTTTTTATGAACATGATATTTCGTCATACATATTTTTTTTAGTGGCATACAAAAATTGACTGTGATTTAGTACTATGATATTTATGATCAACCACAATATTTTTCATGAATCATTCTAAAAATGGAAAATTACACTAGAATCTCTATCATGAAAATGTTTTTTGTATGAATAAGTGATAAAAAAATATAAATGGAAGAAATGGATATGATTTTCTATCATGTGTACCAATTTTTGAAATCCCTCTGAGAAAATTCAAAAAGGTATTAAATATGTTTTGTTTTTAGTAGAAGCATTTGGATAGGTTAAACATTCTTCAAGGAATTAAGTTAAATAAGATAATATTTCGTCATAAAATAATTCATATAATATTTTTCAATATGTATAACATTTTTCAATGATGTGTAATATACATTATTGTTCAAGGTTCTTTGTGTAACCTAATTGTTGAGTTTGAGGTAGCATATAAATAATAGAATTTATATATAATATATTTCTCAAAATATATATGATATTTTTTCAATGGAATGATCATTTATATAACATTTTCTTCAATAAGAGAATATATCTATGATAATTTTATAATAATTATGGTATAACATGGAAAATTCATGAAAGGTTTTTATGTTATTTGTCTCTTGGAATGTGACATGTAAGAAATTAAATATCCCACATATGTTTCAACACATAGAGAAACATGAAATTTTTAAAGACTAAAAGATCATAATTAATAATCTAATGGAAATAATGATTATATGGTGTCTGGTTATGTGATATTAAATTAATTAAAATCAATGTAACTGGATTGTTATTCAAGAATATGTTCAACAATTCTATACCATAATGGGCATGTTCCATATTTTGTTCAACATTTCAATACATACCAAGAAGAAAAATAACAAGTTTAACCTATTCTATATTTTTGGAAATATTTTTTAAAAATAATCTGATTTTGAAATGTTTTGAATAATTATAGGTGAAATTAATTATTGAAAATAAAGTGAATTTAAAATTAAAGCATATAAAATTCAATACTATTAGAAGAGTAAGGAATAATTAGAAATAGTTTAATTGAGTTATGTAGAATTCATATTCTCATAAGAGATTCCATAATTTAATTAATAAAATTATATTCAAAAAATAAAATGAATATACCATGAGAAGGATAAGACCATAATTTGTTGCAATCGAGAATAAGAAGAATAATTGATATTACACTGTATCAATGAAAAACAATAAGATAATATTGACACTTATTTGTGAAGATACATCACCTATGTATCAAAGTAGAAGAAAAAATTTCTATGATAATAAATATTTGGTTATATATCATCATGTGAAATAATCACTTTACCATTGGTCATGAAAATCACATTTCAATTAGGTATGAATTTTATTTTATCTCGTGTAACTATTTTTGGAGTTTATTTTTGTGTAAAATGAAATTTTGATGAATAGGTATTTATATATTGATTAATTTTAATATAAAATTGATCATTTAAGTGGAATATATTTTTATCCTCAAAATATGAATAAAATTCTTTCATTATTTTTAAGATTAAGTGGTAGATTTTGATCTCATTATGACAGAACTAGAGGTTTTAGGAATTTTTTCTTTAGATTAGAGCGTATAAATTAAAAATGATACATTTTGGAATGAATGTCACACCAATATATTAAATATATACTATATTTATTATTTACCAAGTTTTTTTGGGTATTCAGATAGTAATTTTTACATTGTTTTTTTTCAATCCTATGCGATTGTTGATATTCGAATATATAAAATATGTTTTTATAATTTGATCATTTGGATATAAGGAATTTCCATATTTGATGAAATAGATCCCTTCTGATAAGGTGATATTCGATAGATGCCAGTCTGCTTGAGCTTGGTAAAGACTCGGAAATTCGGTTTAATTTTTTTTAAAATACATTATATTCTTTTCGAGTCTGAGAAAATTTATAGCGCATGATTCCGAGGACCGGTGTGGCCGGAATCAATTTCTGAAGATTTTGTTGGGTACGTTCTGTAAACGTATGAGCAGGATTTTATAACATTTGAACCGGTGCTCGGAACTGAAATCTGAGGGAACCATTGAACTCATAGTGCCAGTATTTTCTTAAGAAGACTTTATCTTCGATGGGAGTGAGTCGAGGATAAAATTTAGTTTATGGATTTTTATAATAAAAATAATAAAATTAAGTACAACACTTTATTTTATTTTTATGATTCCTTGTGTTGAGTGTGTTGGTTGAAACCTCCCCTTGGGAGTGGGTGGTGGGACCGCCACACCCTAACCTCCCATGAGACGTTATGGTGGTGGTGCCCACCCGAGCATAACATCGATATTAAATGATAGGGGTGGGTAGCTCCCACCCCCTATTGATAGTGGGGGATGAAACCTCAACACTCCCCCTCATTAATGATAGAGGACCTCTTGACCTCCTCTATGTAATTAATTGTGCCAACACACGTGCCAATTAATTGTGCCAATGCACGTTCCAGATAATTGTGCCAATAGATGTTCTAATTAATTGTGCGAACGCACGTGCCAATTAATTATGCCAACGCACGTGCCAATTAACTGTGCCTACGCGTGTAAATTTATTAAGGGGATTTTCATTCACCATTTGAATTGTGTACCAAAAATAAAATAATCGGACAACTGTTATTATTATTTGGTTGGCATTCTCTTTTGGTGGAACATAGTTTGAGAAGAGGCAGGGAGAACAATTTTCCCAATGAAGAACATGAGGAACACGAAGAACGCCGATGACGCTCTTTCTTCTTTGACTTCTTCCCAGGCCACCTACAGATCAACCCTCAGGAACATCATCAATGAACTGACGTAGCTCGGAATTGAGGATGTGTGGTAGACGCGACGAATGACAGTCTCCTCCGCCATCCATTCGTGAATCCATCATCAAACAACGAGCATCGACCGACGAACCAAAAAGTAGGGGTTGAATTATGTATGATTTTTTATCCTCTGTTCTTCATCGTTTTGTTGTGCTTCTTGTTTCCGATTGATATCATCTTAAAAAGGAGGGTTCATACTGCATGAAAATGGTCCGACCCTCCCCCTGGTTATTGTTCTCATTGTGTTGACGGTGGAGGTGGAGCAATGTCGTTTGGTTCATCGCCCGACGGTCGTCGTTTGATTATGGAGTCATAAAATCTTGATGGAAGACACTGTCATTCGTCACATCTGCCGGACATCCACAATTCCGAGATGCGTTGGTTTGTCGACAACGTTGTGGAGGGTTGATTGGTAGGTGGATGTTGAAGAAGTCGTAGATGCGGCCCACCCTGGCCATAGCTCTCCTTCCGCGTGGCATGGTGGTTTCGTGCACTCTTGGTGACCCGACGGGCTTGCGTTGCGGTTTTCTTCACGGTCAGATTGATGTCGGCCACCATTGCCCTGCAACCGCCATCAACAGAACAAGAACAACAACAAGGTTGGAGGTTCAAACAATGTTCATGCGGTCTGAACCCTCTTCATTAAGATGGTATCAATTGGAAAATAGAATCACGACAAAACGATAATGAACAAAAGTAAAAAACTCATACATAATTGAACCCATACATTTTGGTTCGTCGTTCGACGCTCATCATTTGATGATGGAGTCACTAAAGGATGACATAGGAGACCGTCGTTTGTTGTGTCCACTGCACATCCTCAATTCTGCGCTGTGTCGGTCCGTTGACGACGTTGCAGAGGGTTGATTAGTTGGTGGACGAGGAAGAAGTCAAAGAAGAAAGAGCGTCGCCGGTGTTCTTTTTTTTTTTATTCACATTCTTCATTCGGATAATAGATATCCCTAGCTCTCCTCTCCTCCATTCCAAAAAAATAGAATGCCAACCAAATAGTAGTAATAAGTTGCCTATTATTTTATTGTTGGAATGCAATTCAAATGGAGAAAGAAAATCTCCTTAATAAATTTACATGCGTTGGCACAGTTAATTGGCATGCGCATTGGCACAATTAATTGGCATGTGCATTGGAACACTTAATTGGAACGTGCATTGGCACAATTAATTTCGTAGAGGAGGTCAACAGGTCCTCCCTCATTAAGGAGGGGGAGTGGAGATGTTTCATCCCCCACCATCAATAGGGCCAGGCGGTCCCCACCCCTAATATTTAATAGGGAGGTTATGCTCTGGTGGGCCCCACCACCATAACCTGTAATGGAAGGTTAGGATGTGGCGGTCCCACCACCAACTTCCAAGAGGAGGTTTCAACCAACACACTCAACACAAGGTAGCTTAAAAATAAAATAAAGTGTGGTACTTTATTTTATTATTTTTTTTATAAACCCAAAACTAACTTTTATCCTCGACTCACTACCGTTGAATTAAAAGACTTATTAAGAGAATACCAGTGCTGCGAGTTCAACGGTGCCCTTAGATTTTAGTTTTGTACACCAGTTCAAAATTTATACAATCCCACTCATACGTTTGTTGAACCTACCTGAACATAACGTCAGAAATTGATTCCGGGCACACCAGGCCTTGGAATCATGAGCCCTAAATTTTTGCAGACTCATAAAAATACAGTGTATTTTAAAAAAACCTCCTCAGAATTTCTGGGTTTTTATATTCTCCCCGCCTCATGGATTTATGTCCCCATAAGCTACAACTCACACTATGGGAACAAATCGGGATACTGAGCACGCATCTGAGCATCCCATTCCCATGTGCTCTCTTGGAGGTTCTCCTGTTGCCAGCAAATGAGTACCAGAGGTATTGACCATCCATATAGAACCCAATCCTGTCGATACTCAATCTTCACTGGAACCTCCGTAAAATTTGGCCTGTCATCGATGTCCAGCTCCCCATGGTCGATGATGTGGAATGGGTCATGCACGTATCTCTTAGGCTGTGATACGTGGAATACGTCATCCACCTGGAGAAACTGATATAGAAGAGATAAGTGGTAAGCCACCTCTCCTACTCTAATAAGGACCTAGAAGGGTCCGATGAATCCTGGAGATAACTTTTCGCCTCGGCTAAATCTCCGTAGACCACGTTGAGGTGAGTCCCGTAGAAAGGCGTGGTCACCATCCTCGAACTCTAGTGGTATACGTCTTCTGTTAGCATATGAATTATAACTACTCTATGTATTCTTCATCTGCTATTGGATGATCTAAACCTTCTCCATGGTAGCCCATACCATCTCTAGTCCCACTAGTGCTGACTCCCCTAGGTCTGTCTAGCACAGTGGGGATCTACAAGGCCGACCATACAAATCCTCAAAAGGTTCCATACCGATGGTGGAGTGATAGATGTTGTTGTAGGAAAACTCCACAAATTGTATATAGTCCTCCCAAATGCGACCAAAGTCAAGGAAACAAGCATGGAGCATGTCCTTGAGGGTCTATATGGTCTGATCAGTTTGGCCATCTGTCTGAGGATGGAAGGTGGTGCTCAGATGTAATTGTGTCCCCAAAGCCTCTTTCAACTCCTTCCATAGACAGGAACTAAACTATGTGTCATGATCAGATACTATATAAGAAGGTACTCCATGTAAAAGATAATACCTTGCACATAGAAGTGTCTTATGATCTCTACTGAGCACTGCTCTCTGATTGGTAGGAAGTGGGCTGACTTGGTGAGTCGGTCGACGATCACCCAAATTGATTCATGACTCCTGGATGTATGTGGAAAACCTGTCACGAAGTCCATGGATTTCCCATTCCACTTCCACTCTGGGACCTATAAGGGTTGAACCAACCGTTCTGGTACCTGGTTCTCCGCCTCCAATTGCTGAAAAGTGAGGCATCGTGAGACAAACATAGCTACTGCCTTCTTCATAACTGGCTACCAGTGTTACGGTCTAAGGTCCTGGTACATTTTCGCCACTCCTGGAAGTACCGCTATAGTGGATTTGTGGAAATCCCTCACCACATCCTCCTGAAGTGCTTCTAGTACCATAGTACATCCTCTGAAGAGGATGACAAGCTCACCAACTTCGGAAAATCCATCAGGTCCCTTCCCTATTGATATCTTAGTATGTTGTGTATCGCAGTCAGTGTCCCCATGCTGCGCCTCCATGACTTGCTGAAGAAGTGGAGGAGTGGCTGTAAGAGACTATAGATTGGCTACTCCATCCCTATCCACAAAGGATATTTGTAAGGTATCTAGATGCTCTGTCACCTTGCCTAACAGCTGTATATGAGATCTCTTACTAAGAGCATCCACAACAACGTTCCCATTCCCAAGAATATAGACTATCTCGAAGTCATAGTCTTGGAAGATTCAAGGCATCACCCATGTCATAGGTTCAGGTCCTTCTACGAGAAGATATACCTGATACTCTTATGATCAATGTACATGGTAAAATGTTCTCCCATTAGATAGTGCCACAACATATTCAAGGATAAAACCACTGCTACTAACTACAAGTCATGGGTAGCATAGTTATACTAATGTTGTCTCATATACTAAGAACCATAAGTGATCACAGCTCGCTACTCCATCAGGACACACCCAATTCTGTTCCCTGATGCATCATAGTAAAATACGTACCCTACACCCTCATATAGAATCCTCATGATAGGGGAACTAGTCAGCCTCTGCCTCAGCTCATGAAAGCTTTGATAGCATATCTCTGACCACACGAAAGGTTTCCCCTTCTTTTTCAAGGCTGATAGTGGTGCTGCAACTCTAGAGAAATCATGAACAAACCACCGATAGTATCCATCCATTCCCAAGAAACTCCGTACCTCCATCACACTCCTCAGTGGCTCCCAAAAAAGTACCACCTCAATCTTCATTAGATCTACAGCAACTCCAGTCTCTGAGATGACATGTCGCAGGAAGTGAACCTCTCAAATCCAAAACTGGCACTTCAAGAGATTAACATAATGCTAGTGCTCTCAGAGTGTGTCCAATACTATCTGAAAATGATAGGCATGCTCCTCCTTAGTAGTCAAGTAAATCAGAATGTCGTCGATGAAGACTACGGCAAAGTGATCATGGTAAGGCTAGAAGATCATGTTCATGAGACTCATGGAAACTGCTAGAGAATTGGTTACGCCGAAGGTCATAACCAAGAAGTCATAGTGACCATAATGACACATGAAGGTCATCTTTTGAACATACTCGCCTCGAACTCGGAGCTGGTGATGGCCTAATATGAGGTCTATCATGGAGAACCACTGATCTCCCTTTAGTTGATCAAAGAGATCGTTAATCCTTGGGAGTGGGTACTTGTTCTTCACAGTCACTTGGTTAATGAGACAATAGTCGACATAGAGCCTCAACCTCTTGTCCGCCTTCATGGTGAACAGAATTAGGGCTGCCCAGGGGGAAACACTGGGTTGAATAAATCCCTTCTCTGGCAAGTCCTCTAGTTGTACCAGCAGCTCACGAAGCTCGGCGAGATCCATTAGATATGCTGGAGTAGATATCAGTTTCATCCTGGGGTATAGTTTAATGTAGAAATCCGCATCTCAACAAGGAGGTAGTCCTAGGACATCGTCAAGGAAAACATTTGCGTAATGGTCCACCATGACAGGATAAGTCAGACTCTCCACATATACTGCTCCGAGGGTGAGGCAAGCCAACTGGTGAGTGATCGGTCGTACCCTCCTCCAGGCAGTCCATCCTGCACTGGAATGGCTCCCTTATCACCATTTAAGGTAAACCGGGTCCCATCCGTGTAGACACACCACACTTTGCACCTAATACAGTCAATATGAGGATTAACTGTAGATAACCAATCTATATCCAAGATGATGTCGTAAGGCCTAAATGCCACTACAAGGATATCCCAGCCGAAGCTCTCTCCTCCTAGAGTAATCTCACACTGTCGGAACCAGTGTGTAATCATTGAGTCTGCTCCCGTAGAAGTATCTAGTCGTAAGGATCGATCCAACGGCTCTGACAGAATCTCCGAGCTCCGAATGAGGGTAGTGGCTATGAAAGAATGACTGGAAACTGTGTCAATAAGAACTACCCCTATGGTGGGGTAGACACAAATCGTACCTCATATCATCTTCATAATTCCATGGTCATGGGCCTCAGCTGCCTAAAGATGTGCTCTCCCCTGTCCACCTGCTTTGTGAGGTTGGGGTGGACCTCCTGGTGGTGGTGGCAGAAACACCTCGAAACGTCATCCTCCTCCAGCTCCTCGACCAGCTACACTACCATGTCTATCAGTGCCCTAAGTAACGCCTCGATCAAACCTCTACCTCTACCTGGGAGGTCCCTCAGTGGACTGTTGATTGTCTGTTTGGAGGGTCAGACAATCACGTGCCATGTGACCTTGACCACCACATGACTAGCATTGTCTACTCCTAGAATAAGTGTATCTACGCTGGGTACCTCGCACAAGAAATCCTGAGTCATGCGGTCGACCACCTATGGGTATGGTCCTCTTGGACCTCTAAGTCATTTGTCTACTGCCAGATGTAGAAGACTCCGCTACATGTCGACCAGTAGTGGGACTCATTGCTGGTGACTGCTAAAAAAAACATTCCACTATGAGGGCTCTCTCTAACACCCCTGCCTATGTCGGGATGTTGAGGGAGATCATGGAGGATCTGATATCTCTCATGAGCCCCTACTCGATGGTTCAGACCCTGAATAATGGGTCCCGCACTATATCTATGGAGTGGCGTGAGAGGTTGGTGAACATCGCCGTGTACAGTGCTATTGTCAGGCTTCCCTGCTGCAGATGTAGTAGCTCATGTACCCGTACCGCGTGAAAGGTGACTGGGAAAAACTCCACCTGTAATAGGCTCTCAAAGTCTATTGAGAGTAATGTCACCTCGTCGTGGACCTCAATCATCATGCTCCACCATATACCTATTGCTGCCTGAATGAGACTAGTAGCAAGGATCATCATGAGGTCTGATGGTGTCCCTACCAGCCTAAAGACTCTCACCATAGCCTCCAGCCAATCCTCAGCCGGCTGTGGGTCTATCTCTTCCTGAAACCTAGGTAGCCTCTAGAGATAGAACTCTTGCAATGCACTCATGCGGCGTGCATCGTCTGCTGCTGGGGCTGGTGGCATCGGTGTCCCAACAGGAAGTGGTACCACTAGTGCCTTTGCTAGTAAAGGGCCCTGCACTGAGGCCTTGATGCTCGAGGGGCTGTCAGAGAGTACGACTCTCGGGGCTCTAACTAGTCGTTCATGGGGAGGAATAATGAAAGAAACAGATGCGATATGATCCAAAGTTTGTACAAGGTGATATGACCTAGTAGATCTGACTTAAGAAAATTTTTAAAGACACACACACAATCAGTGTTTTTGTGCTCTAAGTCATAAATCAGTAGTCAGGGTCCTGGTGTATGGATACGACAGTCGCCACACAGACACTGGACTCCTTGAAATGAAAACCACACATAGTACCCTTAACATTTTTTCTTCACAGAAAATAAATATCAGAGTCTTATGTTCTGATGTAGAACCGAATCCTCTGATACCAATTTGTCCTGAACCGCCCCCCAGGGCCCGAATCGTGACTACCCCAATCCCTCCTTCGATAGGCCAGGGGCTGGCAACATGAACCAATGGTGTAAATCCCTAAACTGGGAAAGCATTTCGTTTAAAATAGTAAACAAACACAACAAAGTACACAACTGGAACTATAACACTAACTAAAACTATATACAAAAGAGTGTGCTGAACGTAAAGGGGCCAGAAACACAAGCCCAATAGTAAAGTACAATACAAATGAAATGCTAGTACATTTGATGAAGGGAAGTAAATCAGCAACAGGGTCATCCTCTGGGTTTCCCACCTAAAGGGTAGGTACTGATGGCCTCCACAGCACCCCAAGTCCATTCATCTGCTCCGTGAACGTCTCGCCGAGTGGTCCACCTCCGATACTGTCTTGTTCTGCTACTCTCTACCCCGATCATTGCTGTCTATTTTCTGCAACCAAAACAATGTGGTGCTATCATAGCCCATGCAAGGATAATTATAACGATACTCATTATGGACCCCAAGACCCTCAATGTCTCACAAAATCCAATAAGGATGACCACAAAGAATGAAATCAACTGATAACCCTTACATAGGTATATTCCTATACATATACCTATGTTATTTAGTGACCCATATAGATCATGAAGAAAACATGAAATTCATTGACTCAACTCGAATAGAGTCTCAGCCCAAACCCAGAATTTAGTGGAGTATAGAAGTTTAGATGATCTAGCTTCGCGCCTAATCATCTAAACATCTATATACCACTGAAATCCTCATTTGGGCTGAGACTCTCTTCAAGCTGAGTCAATGAATTTTGTGTTTTCTTCATGATCGAGATGGGTTACTAAATATCTTAGGTATATGTATGGGCATATACATAAGTAAGGGTTATTCGTTGATTTCATTCTTTGTGGTTATCCTTTTTGGATTTTGTGGGACCTTGAGGGTCTTGGGATCTCTACAGAGTATCGTTATACTCACCCCTGCAGAGGCTATGCCTGCACCATGTTGTGTTGGTTGTACACAACATAAAACTCTGATCGTGGAAAAGAGTAGCAGAACCGGACGGTACCAGAGGAGGACCACTCTACGAGACAAACACGGAGCGGACGGACGGACTTGGGGTGCTGAGGAGGCCATCAGTACCTACCCTTCTGGTGGGAACCCTAGAGGATGACCCTATATCTTTTTTACTTATCTTCATCAGTTGTACTAGCATTTCAGTTGTATTGTACTTTACTATTGGGATTGTATTTCCGACCCCTTTACTTTTAGCACACTCTTTTGTATACAGTTTTATTTAGTGTTTTACTTCCATTTGCATACTCTATAGTGTTTTTTTATTGTTATAAAGGCTATTCCTTCCCGGTTTTGGTATTTACACCTTTGGCGCTAGTCGCCAGCCCGTGGCCTATGGATGGAAGGCTTGGGGTAGTCCAGATACGGGCCCCAGGAGATGGGTAAGGACAAGCATGCTTATTCTGATTAGGCTAATTGATATCATTCATTGTTTAGAAGAAATAATTTCTTATGAATGGTTTTAATTCTAGGGAATTCTAGGAAACATTAAGGATACATAGAGCTAGGTCAAATAACCACTTTTGTATTTGGATAATAGTTTAGGTCTTCATGATATAATGGTGTTTTTATTTATAATATCCATTTATGAGATTCCTCTTTATCTATCCAAGACACTATGAATTATTTCTATTGTTTTACTTATCCTTTTATTTTATGATTTTCTATTTATATTGATCATGGATTTTATATTTTCCAACTACTTGTATATCTGTTATTAGATTAAGAATTTATAACATCCATAGAATTTATATTCCATTATATATTGTTAATTTTTTTATACCTTGTAATATATTTATTCATTAAGACTCTTTATAGTTCAAAACATATTATCTTCCAATCAACTAAATATTTAAATGAGTGACTCATTTCTATATTCTACTAGATAATAGTTCACCCAATCCGCAACATATATTATTTCAATATCATAACCATTGGGTCTTATATATAGTATCAAATAAATAATCTAATAAGAATATTCCTCTTATTATTTTCTATTTGATAATTAGAAATTATCTTCTTTTTTATACTAGTAGTGTTATAGGGGAAATATTTCTCCTATATTTGATTTGGATAGAATTTCTTCTAGATAAATTGAAAAAATGAATAATAATAGACCATAATATATGGAGTAGATTATGACTATTGGGGACATAACATGAAGACATTTATTGCCAATATTGGTGTAGAGATTTCTCCTTTGATGACCAGAAATTTTAATATTCTAGATATTGAGGGTTTGTATATTACTCATAATAAAAAACATGAATATCATCTCAATTATAGGTTTATAAATAATCTAAAATTTTTTATGATGAGAATAATTTATATCCAAATATCTTATTGTGATACAAAAAATTGAATAAGGATAAAGATTCTAGTTACACACAATAGAATCTCTATGGTTCTGAAAACCGAATTAGAAATCATAAGGGGTTGTTTACAATATTTTTGTTTCTTTCTAGTGAATATTTATCATAAATTAATTGACGATTCATTACAATTGTAAAAGTATTATTGTTTTTGGGTGATACATGCATAATATATGAAAAACTTGTTGATAAAGGTATAAAAATTCTTATGAATGAATGGGAATCAAAGGGAAATTCTATAAATGAGTTTAGTAATTCAACTAATGTATGTATTCATGATCCCATAAAATCCATAATTAAATATGATAACTGACATAAGAGAGATAATGAGGTGAAAATAAAGAATAAAATTTATTTCTATCCAATGTTTGGCACTATGAAATATCATTCTAGACATTATAACTCATATATCATATATATAAATTCCAAACAACACATAGATGTTACTCATTATAAATCAAGTGAAAGATATAATTTACAACTCTCTAGATGAATAAATTTAATCCTTGAAAATAATACTTTTTCATGATAAAAGAAAACATATACAACACAAATTTTAATAAAAATAATCTTATTTTTCAAATTTCATTAAATTTTAGAAAAACAAGGGAATATAATATCTAACTCTCTAGGGTTAAAAAAGAATAGTAGAGATGGAAATTCTAATAAGATATAAAGTAACACTTTTCATTTAACTTATGATACCATCAATTATTATTAGGAAACACCCTTCGATAACAATAGTGATTCTAAAAGTTATGGATTGTGAATGATTTATATATTTTATTCTAATATTACATAGAGTAATAAGTACTAGATATGAATGGTATTTCCTAATAAAATTGGTAAAATGATGATAAATTTTAACTTTACATTGAAATAAAATAATGAAAATGGTTAATCTTCATTGGAATGTGAATGACATGTCACATAATTTGATGAAATGGTTGATTATATGACATTCCTTCATAAAATTAATAAAGGGTTAGAAAATATCTTGTTTATGTTATGGATAATGTTTCAATTAGATATAAAATATTTTCTAATGTTGTGTTAGAAATTAAAAAACAGAACAATTAAGCAGAATGATAAAAATAGTTTAATTTTAAATAAAGATGATTATTTATTGATTATTAAATTGAAATATGAGGATTCAAATTTGAATTAATTATTATAAAAATTTATGTATAATGGGTTTGATTTCTATAAACTCATCAGATAGTTAAAAATGAGAAGACCATCTACCATAGTGGGTTTAACTATCAAAAAATCTCATTTTCAATCAAATTACATTTTTATAAAAATGGGTCCTTTTATAGTAAATATTGAATAGTAATTAAATATAAGATATTTTATTCATTAAATAAATTACATTCATTTGGATTTCAAAAATATGGAATTTATATGGAATTTGAATCTATAATATATAGATTAGTTTAACAAATGTGAGATTTTAAAATTATTT
The DNA here is from genome assembly GCA_963277665.1 of Viscum album. Lineage (NCBI taxonomy): Eukaryota > Viridiplantae > Streptophyta > Magnoliopsida > Santalales > Viscaceae > Viscum > Viscum album. The sequence goes on from OY728165.1 coordinate 2,107,254,245, forward strand.
TTTATTATATTTCTAGACCCAAGTAATTCTTTATACTAAAATATTTTTCATTATTAATTTTCAATGAAATAACCAAATTAACACATATCTGAACATATGGTACATGGGTAGTTTAATTTCTTGACAAATAAATTGTGATAAGACAAATTTTCGAAGCATAGAAAATTCAAATGGTGGATGAGTCAGTTTGGAGACAATTCTCAATGACTGATAAAATGTATTACAAATCGGGTAGTTCATGGTAACAATCTTATATCTAATTTTTTATATATCATATTATTTTCTAACAATATTATAAAAATATTTCAATTAGGTTATAAATTAATCTAATGAAATTATCAGAATAAAAAATTTACCATTATATTTTTTCGATGGAGTTCACATTTTATATTCCAATTAGAAAGGTAATGTTTACACATTTAACATATAAGTCCATCGAAATAATAATTTACGTAATTTATTTTCTATTGATAATTATTCATCAATTTAGTATAGTCTTCTAGATCACTTAAATTTATTAACATTCACTGATATTTAAATGAAAGGAAAGGAAAAGGAGTTCCCAAAAAAGTTTATTTTTACCAATTTTGGTGATCCTTGAAACTATAGAAAAAATAACTATAAATTTAAATGAAAATTTTAGGTCCTAGCATCAATTGATTAAAATAATGTAAACATGGATATTTTTGTCCTATTATAACTCTAATTATATGGTTGAATGATAAAATGTATGTTATGTTTGATGAATACACTAGATTTACATGAATATATTTTTTAAAAATCAAATATGAGGTACTAATTTCATTCAAAAATATTCAATTAAAAAATGAAAAATCAAAATGTTGTAACTATTTAAAATGATATATGTGGATTGAATTTAAAATATTATTTGAAAAAAATATATTTAATGTGGATTTACTAAAAAAATTATTAATAAGGAGCACCACGCAGTAATTGTTTTTTTCAATTAAGAAATAAAAATATTCCTAGAATTATTCATTTTAAAAAAATATTCAATAGAATAATTTTTCTGTAGGATTTGTAATTATAGAATTTTATATGATAAATCATTTTTTATACTAACCTAATTTTAAAAAACAACATTTCAAATTGGGACTAGAAGAAACCCTAATGTTTAATATTTCAATGTTTTTTGATATAAAATATACCTATAGAATACTAATGATCCTCTTAATATATTCGATCCAAAATATGATGAAATTTTTTTCTTTGTATGTTCCATAAATAAAAAGGCATATAATTTTTTAACAAACGATCTAACTCGATTGAAGAATCTATAAATGTTAAATTTCATAAAATTGATCCATATTTGTCTTCAAAACATTCCTATGTAAGTTTTTTCTATATCATTTTAAAAAAATATGATTTTCTACGTTGACTATTAAAATTTTATATTCCCAAACTAACACCAATGAAATATAATCTTTGAAAACATATTTTAATGGAATTCAATACAATAAGAGACTAAAAACATAATTACTTTTTCATTATAAAACTTTTTTAACATAAATAATAATCCAGGTGATAATATCATTGGTTATGATACCTAATTAGTTAATACTCATAGTTCCCCAAGAAAAGAGTGTGAAAATCTTAAATTACTATCTAATATTAAACCTAAATTGACTTATTAATCCTTAGGTGATGAATTATGAATAGTTTATATACATGAAAAAACATAATAATTAGAGATGAATAAGGATTGAATATTTTATATGACAAAATATCTTCTATTAATAATATTTAAATGGGTATTTGGGGTTAAATGTGACGGAAATGGTGTTATTTAAATAAATTTATACTTTTTATTTGTAAATTAATATAATAAAAAATATATCATTGATTATGCTGAAATTTTTTCACCCATAGATATTCCTGATTCCTCCCAATATTATTGTCCTCTATGTAACAATTTAATATTATTTTCATTAAAAATTATTACAAATTTTTATTCATTAGAAAATATGAATAGGACGAGGTCTACATAGAGCATCAACCAATTTTTTGATTTTACATTTTCAAGAACATATTGATAAACATACCAAATCACATTATAGAATTAAACATTTCCCAATAGATTTTTATGAATTTTTATTTGTATTGTTACTCATGGTAATTTAGTTATATAAAATGTATCCCCAATACATATTATAAATAATATATTTGAGGACATAAACATTGTTAAAATTAATTTTTATTGCATTTTTTTTGTCAAATAACATGAAAATTTATTTCTAATAGTTTTTAAAAAACATATATAGTGTGATATTTATATGATCATGATGGGTCAACTAAATTATTTTCATTATTTTCATATTTAAAAAATGCATAAAGGAAATAATTTAACTCAAAATAAGTATTTACATGACATACTCAATCATGTTTTTTTTATAATACTACTTTTATGAGTATACATGTTGGATCCTCTAGAAAATTTGATCCGAATGAACTTTGGATTTTGGTAGATCCGAAATATATATAGGGATAATAAGTTGTATATAATACCTAACTGTAGTTCAACTAGAAATTATGTATTTCATTTGCTTTTGTGTGACATTTAATCTAATATGAAGGAATATCAACTTATTACAGTAAATCATATTTTCAATTACCTTAATGTTACGTCATATCATTGATTATATTATTCATGTTGAAAAAACAATTTCTCCTAAATGTTATGTTAATGATTAATTTATAGGATCTATAATATATTGGAAGATAACTTCTATAAAATTTCATTTACTATGAGAGTCTCTAATAACATGGACTAGTAATAAGCAACATGCAGTTTCCATCATGTAGGTTAAATATGTTATAGACATGAATTATTTGTTCATGTGATTTAAATGTAGCCCAAACATACATATTTTGGTTTTTGATTTCATCAATGTTCAATTATTAAGGATATAAAAGGTTTCATTTAACATTATAGGAACCCATCACATCAATCACATGAAAATAATATAGATAATATGTAGTAATTCCATAAAGTTCACACAGAAAAATTAGATATTAATCTCATGTTCATCAAAACTGGAAATCATCTTGCAAAAAATTTCACTAAACCCTTAACTACTAATAGATCTACATTCATTGAATAAAAATACACTTATAATTAATGTCAATTGATTATAAATTCCATTTTCTATTTTTTCAATCAGATCACATGGATGAGTTCTTTAATAATTAGGGAGTATATTATCATCCTATAGATAATGTATTGACTTTTACTTATAGGATATACTTAATTTCATTCTAAATGATAAGAACTTATTTTTTTAAATTCTATTATCATTAATTAGAAACTAAATCATTTGGAGTTACATCACTTCATGAGTTTAACAATAAATATACTTCTAAAGTGATGTTTTTCATTTTTAGAATAAAATAAAAAAATAATCATCTTACTATTTTATACTACGATGATATAATTCTATAACATTATATTTATAATAATAATTAAGAATTAAATCACATTATTAATTAATTTTTATTCTTTCCCTACATTCCATCATTCATCTTACTTATCTCTACCAATTTTCCTAGCTGATAAAACAAAATTCCTAGAATTTATTCTTGGAAAAAAATTGAAATAAAAAATATCCCTTGTATGTAATGGGTGATAAAATTCGGGAGGTTCATTATTTCTAATCCAATATTCTATTAATTAATTTTTTGAAAATCATTTATAATTAATATTAATTTTTGAAGAACCTAGATCTTTATTTCAGGTATGGATATTGATGTTTGGTTGGTGTGAGGAAAAAAACGAAGAAATTGGGTTATTCTAAGAACACATTATGTACAGATGAGTACACTCCATGTACCTAGAATGACATGTACAACACTATTCTGGCCATCTAATAACCGAATACATGGTGTGTGGTGACTTGGAAGACCGCATAAGTAAGGGACCGGTTAAGGCCACTACATGGAGTATAGTTTTAAAGAACACATAATATACTTTTAATTTTAATTGATATATTAGATCAGGGTCACGTCTCATGCCCAGATTTGTCTTCGTCTTCATGTATTTTGTACATGATTGTGAAGGAAGGTTCGACGAACTCTGAACCCCTTTTGATTGTCCGTCTGAGATCCGATTGAGACATTGTCGGGTGCGTTGGAATCCCACCGGTGAGATCTCATAACCCCTAGAGCCTTTCTTCCTAATTCCTCATCTATTTTTTGTTATTAATGGTTGAGAAATATTTTACCATTATTTTATATCGACAAAAATTTACGTTAACTTATGGGATGATGTTAAAGTATACCGATTGTGAGACATCAAGGAAGGTGGTTTGTGCCTTTCATGGTTCATCTTTGGATAATATATGATAAAATTGTAGTATAACCTTGTTTGGGGTATTTCTTGATTTGGAATTTAACAATATTTTTTACCTGATATTGTTTGATTTATTGATAAAGGGTAGTTTCTTATGTATAAGGTTGGATTCCATGTATATAGAACACCCCCTGGGTGTGTTTCCCTTAATTGATAGTTTGTTGATTTTTGGTCTAGGATGTCTATTAGGATTGCCTTGTTTTTAATGCCTTGGTTGAATATGATGATGTTTGATTTATTATATGATATAAATGGTATATGATTGTATATTAATACCCCTTTAGTAGTTTTAGATGACATATGTTGTTTTGGTATTATATCTGCACTGTTTTCACACAGGACTGTGTGAGCCTTAGGGTAGATGATGGACCCAGTGGTATTGACCCTAATATCTAACCAAGTGGTATTTTATAATTAATTGATGCCATGTTGACCCATGGGTACTGACCATGACATCTACCCATGTGGATGTTTGTAAATGTTTAGTTCTAGGTTAGACCAAAGGCAATAGACCGTGATAGTTTCCCAGAGGGTTGTTATTTAATTGATTGTGGTTGTGTCAACCATAGGGAATAAATATTGAGAGCTTACAGAGATTCTTTATCTAATAAATTGATGTTATGTTAGACCAGAAGGGGAAGACTTTGATATCATTCCCAATGGGTTCTTTATGAATAATTGTATAATTCTAACGAGTCTATCATGCCAATGCGTATGCTTCGACCTTGTATTACATGATTTTTAAGAGGGTCTTTTGAGACAACTATTTTGTTACTCTTGTGCGGGGGTATATAGATAATATGCGAGATCCCTATATTACATGATTTAATTAATGAATAATAAATTTAAACGAATTTAATTGAATACATTAGGATTATTTACTTGTGTGCACTTGCTAGTTTATTGCATCGTTTTTCCTATTACCTATAGTATATATTAAATGATTGTTATGAAGAGATCTATTGATGGATGCCTAATGGGATTCGTCTAACACCCTGTTTGGGTCATTCTTCTTGACCCAAATAGATTATATGATTGTTGGTATAAATAATTGATGGAACCCATCTTTATCGGGTACTTGATTGGTGTTGGAGATGGAGAGAATGTGACCTAGATAAGGCTTGCAATGATACTAGATTTTACTTTATTTTCTGTACATTGGTTTATGTATTATATTCTATCATTGTGAATATATTGTCATCTTTCCTAGACACATGTGACATACATCATTTACATATATATTCTCCAGTTGTTTTATTACTATCAGTATTCCGCTGCTTATTTCTATTGTATGGTGTTACTTCTTCCTCTATTGTTTATTATTTTCTTTCAGCTATGTTTACTCATAAAATTAGAGTATAGTTTCCAAAACAATAACACCCTAGGACCTCACTACTATTCGGTAGCCTATGGAGTTTGGTAAAATGCACTTGAGGCCATGTGGCCAACCTGGTATGAGGCAACTTTTGGCGGCACCTAGATCTAGGACATTATAAAGTGGTATTAGAGGAATTTTAATTCACGAGTTACCTTGAAATTTGGAGCCTAAAAACTGGGATAGGAAAGAAATATGTATTTGGAAATAATCTTTTCTCATGAGTAGCTACCTCGTGTACAGCTAAAATCCAAGTTACCTCAAATATAGAAATTGTTCTAGATTTTAAATTATTAAAGTTTATTTGATTTCACTATTTAGTGATACACATATTTTTTGTTTTTATAGTTGATATTATTTATGTTCTACTATCTTTAATCCCAATAAGATAATGGTATTCCATCTCATGCATCATATAGGTACTTTTTAGATATCACATTCCATTCCTTCTTTTCACTCCATGTAGGGTTCATTACTGATCGTATGCTATCATGATAGATGTTGTAATAGATATGGATATTTTTTTGTAGATGTTAGGATATGAATACATGATTTTTTATAGGGTACTGGTATGTGTAAATATTCTTTTGTATGGAAACCTTTCTTTCGTCCCTAAGGTGTTATGGTCCCTTTAGGATCAGAATTTGGTGGACCATGTTTGAATTATAATTGAATTATATTAATATGACATGAAAATGTATGCCAAAATTTTATTGTCAAGGTGTATGGGATCTCAAGGATCAAAATATTTCATGCCTTTGATAAATTTTATGGTTTTGGGGGTTCCACAGATGTTTCATAGGATTACTGTCAAGAAAACCAAGACAACACAACCTATGATGTTATGAACAAAATCCATGTGTTCTTATGTTCTAGAAGAAATGAAATTTCTCAAGTACATGATTTGAAACATACACACATGACTTTATGTTGTTACCCATGTAAAAAACTATGTGAAATGAGACACGGGGTTGGGAAACCATAGGTAAAACACGTCGTGTACTAGGAGTGCACACAGTGCTGTAGTCAACCGTGTATACGACTGTGTGTCTAAAGACACGGGTGGATAATACCTAAGTAGTACATGTCATATCATGGGTTAACACATCGTGTAGTGTTAAACTAACATAACTGTGTACATCAATCCATGTAGAATTACTTGGCTTGGAGGGAACATTCAAGCACACATTGTGCCTCGGGAGGAACACGTCGTGTGTAACATCCCAGGTAAATGAAGAATAAGAGATTTTCATTTTTTTAATATTATTGAATTAAATATTAATTTTACTTGAAAGGGGTTTCTATGTTCGATATCTTACCAGATACGCAACAACCAGTTTCTTTGAAATCTTACGTTGCACACTAATAAAATAATAATATTATTTTAAATAGAAGTTAACCCCTAGCTATTGTATTGGTGAGAATGAACCAAAATAACTACAATATTATTATACATGTTTTTTAAATGTATTTACATTTAGCCAATTAAAATTTAGAGGATTAAAATTTGAATGAATCTAATTTTAAGCAAAATTAAAATTATAAGGTTGATTTACGACATTTTAATGGAAAACCCACTTAATATATAATTTTTGTCACATTAATACATTCTATTTTAAAAAATAAAATTATTCATTAGAATGGGGAAATCGAAATTTTATTTGGTTAAATTTTTGGTATATTTTTTATATAGTTCATTTTATATGAATAGTGGATAATATTGTACTTTAATTCAAAACTGCATTTTAATAAAATTTATATATATGGTTAGACTATATTTATAGTTTATTTAAAGTGTAATTAGAATATATTTTTACCATTTAATCCAATTTTTTTCATTGGAATTAATTTCACTTTGAATTTGGACATAAACACGTGTCAATCTTTTGACAGTTATTATTATTTTTAAACACTTTATTTGTTTTACAAACAGGAATTAATTTTAAATTAATTAATGAAACTTCTATGTTTAAAATTTTGTAAAATAGATATCATTTTTTAAATAAGAATATCAAATATAGATTAGGATGAATTTTTGGTATTTTTCTAAAAAACATCAAATTTTGATGAATAGTGAAACAACCTAGTAGAAGGTAAATAACTAACTTTTTCATTTTAATGGAATTTTACACCTTCTGTGAATTGAAGTTAGAAACTCTGACATTCCTGGTTGTTATTTGTAAGTAAAATTTTGTTCAATAAGCTAAAAATACTTTTTCTTGAAGAGTAACTTTTGACTTTAATTTACTGTGGTTAAAGGTAAATATGGGAAATCAAGGTAAAAAAGATATTATAACTATTAAAAATTACTTTTCCACATGTCCTATCATTATTTAATGGGTAATGGTCGACCATGGGAAACCTTGTTTCTATTTTTGGACCCCGTTAAGTCACATATGAATGATAATGACACTTTAGATTAGTTAATTTAAAGTAAAGGCAAAAATGACCTAAAAAAATCTTTTAGTAAATTATTTTTTCTATGTTGTTATATAACTTATATTCTTGACTATAAATATTCATTTTAAATATTAAATGATTTCCTACATCCTGGTAGTTTTTTTATAATTTTTAGTCATCGAATAAATTAAATTATTTATGACATAGTAATGATGTCGTGTTTACCTCATTAATAAATCATTTAAATAAATAAGATTATAAATATTAATATAACATCCAAGAACTATCCAATTAATATTGGATAATTTTATTTCGACCATGAGTCATCTAATCTTTGACTCTAATTATTTTTGGACCTCTAGAGACCAAATATAATTATATAATAAAATAATATTTTCACATATTCCTAAAGATCCCCACCTTCCCCTTATAAAAGGAGACTATTTCTAACCAATTCATCACACCACTAAAGCATTTTCGCTCATCCAAACTCATACCAATTAAGCTCCCTAAATCCCTCTATTTTACCTAGAAGTCTTACCTTATGTATAAGGAACATCAAGAATTCCTTTTGCTTCAAACCAAAGGGCGTTAGCCGAATTAATGGTAATAGTTGCTCCTAAATTGTTATCTTTTATTTTACTTCTCCAACCCCATAAACCATATTTATTCCATTGTTTTATAACAATAGAATTATCATCAATATACTAGGATGTTTTTATGAGAATTATTAGAACTAGACTTACACACACCTCCATCTAATGGGTGAAGAACATAATGTTTCTGTGGATGGAAAACTAATGCCTCACGAAACGATGATCGTTCAATTACCTCCTACCGCATCTCATGGTGGCCATTATGATGGAACTATATTTATATAAGATATTTGTTATGTTTATATTTTCTTTAAAGTTATTTATTTTATATTTATATCATACCATTATGGTTTCCATTATGGGAAAACAGATAATTTCATTTGAGGAAGTGCGGACTACCACCCCATCAAAGTGATATGACTCGTTCATGAAATATGTGGGACATATAAAGGACGGATTTAGTGATATTATATACGATATTATACTGTAATTATAATATAACTATGTATCATTATGTTTTAATTCTATTAAAATGCTAAATAGAAATGAAAGTAGCATTCATGCGTACGTATGGCTTACCGTCTCCAGGAATGGTGCATTTCATTTCTTACCTAAAAATGTTATGTACCATTATAAATAAATATACATAGTGAATATAAATGATATATATGATAACTAAATCATGAATATAATTCTTGATAAAATGAAATTTTGACCATATGAACAACATGTAATTATAATATTTCCATTTTTGACTCAACTACCAAATATCGACAAAACGAATGTTATTAACTTAAATGATTACATAATTTTTATAACATTGTAATAAGTGATATAAAAGGGATAATAAACATGTAAAATGTTCTTAATCAAGTATAAATTAACTTTAGTTTATTATTCATGAGATTCAAAAATGATCGAGTCAAGCCGGACACGAGGTAAGGGACTTCGTCTCAATATCCTTTCATTGAGTCATATTTTGTTTTAATAAAAAAACATTCATTTATATGGTGTATAAACCCCTTTGACTATTACATTTATTCAATAGTAATATTTTTCAATGATTCATTTTTCTAAATTACAAAATGAATGTTACTTTTAACGTAAGCGGTGACCATGACCGTTTCTGCCGTCATGAGTATTATTTGATATTTGGATTTCTAAACAAGACGTAATGTTTTTAAAATATAATAAATAACATACACCCTTTTACATATTTTGGTATTGAAATTTTTTTTGATAAAGGATTCTTTTATTCCAATATATTTAAATGATAATTTTTGATTGAAATATGTAAATGTTATCATTCCTTTATTTTGGTTTTTTGTGTTATGATTTTATAATGGTACTTGAACATTTGACGGGTGGTTATGTGATAAACCAAATGACAAGTGGTGCCGTGAAAACCAGGATGGGTGGTTACGTTATAACCTTCAATGAATTTGGTATGGAATTTGACCGTATATCTATTATATTTAGTGATATGTGTGGATGTCAGCTGTATAGATATTCCATTTCAGTATGTTTATGTCCCAAATTACATTTATATGTTATGTGTTCTTTATAATGGTTTTATGGTAATATTTTGGTATCAAAATGGTATGTAATGATCTTTTATTCAGTGAAGAGTATATAATACTTCATCAATGTGAAACATATTAATTTTGATAAAGTATTCGTGGTTTACTTATTCTTTTGAAAAACTAACAGTTTTCCTTCTTTGTGTATCCCTTACTGAGATTTTTATGCCCATCTTTAGTTTTGAAATGTTTTTCACCAGACATAAAGAATAATAAGGTCATGGATGGGATCAAGGAAAATTAATTATTTCTTAAACATGGAACTAGACATGAATCATTTTTTCTAGAGTTTTTGTATTGTGAAAAAATTTAAAATAGAGTAGAAGTTTCTATTTTGTAATTTTTGAAAAGAAAGTTAATATTTATGTCCTAATTCCCTAAAACTCTAAACCTGAAAAGATCCTAAATGATAATTATTAGCCTAATTCATGATAATTTATGTTTTAAGGTCAGGTCCTTATAGTCTGTATCAGAGGTCGGTTTAGACAACTTTAGGAGTTATGGTATTGTTAAATAAATGTCCATAAATTAATTTATGGTAATATTGAAATTATATAGCATTTACAGATTATAATGTTTCCTCGCCTAAGATATTTCTATGTTCAGAATGGTTTTCATTGGAGAAAAAGGGAAGTTGTGATGGGAAGTCATACTGAGGGAAATGACCTTCCAGATCAGCATCCTTGGATGGTCAAAATTAGAATTAAACAGTTTACTTCAGTGATGGATCAGTTGATTAAGTTGATAAATGGTGGTTGTGTTTATTGGAGTAATTTTGGTTTATCCTAACTGTAAATAGGAGCATGAAAGTCATTTAAGGGTTTTCTTGCAAACCTTAAAAGATGAAAAACTATTTGGGAAATTCTGCATGTGTAAATTTTGGTTACATTAAATTTCATTGCTTGGTCACATTATTTAAAAAAATGGAATAACTATTGATCCTGTTAAAACAAAAGTTGTTAAAGAATGTCCATGACCCACAAATATAACTGAGATCTGTAGTTCTCTTGTTGTGGTAGTTTATTATCGGAAGATTGTTGATAACTTTTAATAGTTATCTAGTCCAATGACAATGTTAACTCGAAAAGGTGTTAAGATCATTTGGGAAAAAGAATGTAATGATTATTTTCAGGAATTGAAAAGAAGATTGGTGAATTCTTCAGTTTTGGAATTGTCTTCCAGAAATGGTGTGTTTTTTATTTACTTTCATGCTTCCTTGAAAGGACATGGACTTGTCCTTTTGCAGAATGATCATGTAATTTCATTTTCTTCACATCAGTTGAAGCCTCAGGAGTTAAATTACCCTACACATGATTTGGAATTAGATAATGTTGTTTTTGCTTAAAAAAAAATTAGGCATCATTTTTATGGAGTAAAATGTGAAATATATACTGACCATAATATTTTAAAGTATAAGAGACGTTGCGGATTTTACTACCAAGTGTTCGAATTTCCAGCAGGTTAAAGTAGAGTGGAATTTACTACAAGGGATTCTTCGGTATATACTAGTGCTAGAGTGGAAATGGGAATAAATATCCATGGACTTTGTTGTGTGATTACCAAAGACATCTCTAGGTAATAAAGAAATCTAGGTTATAGTTGATCGATTGACTAAATCTTCTCATTTCGTTCCTATTCAAGAAAATTTTTCTTTAGATCAACTTGTTTAGTTGTATGTTAAAGAGATAGTCAGTTTTCATGGTGTGCCCCTCTCCATTGTATCTGATCGTGATCCTAGGTTTACTTTTAACTTTTGGAAAGGCCTTCAGAAGTCATTAGGTTCTGAATTAAATTTTTGTGCATCTTTTCATCCTCAATCGATGGGAAGTCAGAATGAACAACATAGACCATGGAGGATATGCTACGTGCTTGTTCACTAGATTATCAGAGAAGTTAGTACAAAAATCTTTCTTTGGTTGATTTTTTCATATAATAACAGTCTTCATTCCATTATACAGATGGCTCCATTTGAGGCAATATATGGAAATCATTGTCAAACTCTAGATTTTTATGATGAAATAGGTGAATGAAAGCTTATGGGACAAGAATTGGTAGAATATATGCCATAGAAAGTTTTTTTGATTTAGAAGCACATGAGAACAACTCAGAGTAGCCAAAAAAGTTTTGTGGATAACCGGAGGAAGGATCTTTTTTTGAGCTAGGTGATAATGTCTTTCTCAAAGTTTCTCCATGGAAAATTGTGATGTGTCTTGGTAATAAGAGAAATTTGAGTCCGAGGTTCATTTGACCTCATGAAATTTGTGAGAAAGTTGAATCAGTTTCATAAAGAGCGGCTTTACCTCCATGTTTATCCCAAGTACACAATGATTTTTAAATTTCAATGTTGATAATGTATATGCCAGATCCATCTCATGTTTTTAGCCCAGAGGAAGTTCAGTTTGAAGAGAATCTCTCTTATGAAGAACAACCAGTCCAGATTCTTGACCATAGAGAAAAATTGTTGCGAAATAAGGTAATTCACTAGGTAATGGTTTTGTGGAAAAAACAATATGTTTGAAGAGGCAACATGGGAATTTGAAAATGCTATGGGGGATAAGTACCCCCACATATTTGGATAAGTGACTAAACATTGCGAGGATGAAATTTCCAAAAGGGGGGAAGGAAGTAACATCCCAGGTAAAGGAAAATAAGAAAATTTCATAATTATAAATATTTTTGAATTAAATAATAATTTTACTTCAAGGGGGATTCTATGTTCGATGGCATACCTGATACGCAACAATGTGTTTCTTTGAAATAATACATTGCACTCTAATATTGTAATATTATTATTTTAAATGGTAGTTAACTCCTAGATATTATATTGGTGATAATGAAAAAAACTAACTACAATATGATTATACCTGTTTGTTAAATGTATGTACATTTATCCAATGAAATGTTAGAGGATTAAAATGTGAATGAATCTAATTTTAAGCATAATTTACATTAAAACGTCTATTTACCACTTTTTAATGGCAAAACCTCCTTAAATATAGTTTTATTCACCATAATACATTCTATTTGACCATATAAAATCCTTCTTTAGAATGGTGACCTCAAAATTTACATTGTGTACATTTTTGGAATTTTTCAGATAAAGTTCATTTTTTATCAATAGTGTAAAATATTGTATTTTAATTCAAAACTACATTTTAATATAATCTATTTATATGGTTAGATAATCTTTTTAATTGCTTTTAAATTTTAATTATAATATATTTTTACCATTAAATCCAATTTTGGTCATTGGAATTAATTTCACATTGAATTTGGACATAAACAAGTGTTAATCTTTTGATAGTTATTGTTTCTTAAAAACACGCTATTTTTTAACAACACGAATTAATTTTAAATCAATTAATGAAACTTATATGTTCAAATTTGGTAAAATAGAAATCATTCTTGAATTCATAATATCAAATATATCTTAGGCTGAATATTTTTTATTTTTCTGAAAAACATCAATTTTTGATGAATAGTGAAACCACATAGTAGTAGTTAAAAGAACTGCCTTTTTCATTTAAATTAAATTTTACTACATCTATGAATTGAATTTCAAAAATCTAACATACATGGTTATTATTATTAAGTAAAATGTGGTTCAATAAGATGAAAATAATTGTTGGTGAATGGTAACTTTTGACTGTTATTTACTATGGTTAAAGGTAAATATGGTAATTCAAGGTAAAAAGGATATTATAATTACTCAAAATTTTATTAACACTTTTCATAAACATATTGGACGAGTAATGGCTGACCATTTTCATCCATGGGTCGATTTTGGGACCCCATGGAGCAACTTATTAATGATAATGACACTTAAGATTAATTAATTTAATGTAAAGGCTAAAATGACATTAACAAAAATATTTTAGTAAATAAATATATATATAGTGTTATATAAGTAATATTTTGATTATTAATATTAATTTGAAAGATAAAAAGATTTCCTACAACATTATATTTTTTTATAATTTTTAGACATTGAATAAAAAAATTATTTATGTCACATTAATGATGCAGTGTTTACATCATTAATAAATCACTTAAATAAATATGATTATAAATATTAAAATAACATCCAAAACCTATCCAATTATAATTGGGTGATTTTATTTCGACCATGAGTAATCTTATATTCAACTGTAATGGTTTTTGGGCATTGAGAATCTGAATATCATTATATAATAAACTTATATTTTGACACTTTCTTAAAGAGACCCTCCTCCCCCTTATAAAAGGATACCATTTCTAACCAATTCTTCACACCTCTCAAGCCTTTTTGTCTTGCCCAAACTATTCCCAATAAATATCCCTACATCCCTCTCTTCCATATATAAGCCTTACCTTAGGTAGAAGGTACATCAAGAAGTCCTTTTGTTCAATCTAAAGGGAGTTACCCAAATTAAAGGTAACCGTTTTTCTTAAATTGTATTCTTTTATTTTACTTCTCCAACACCCTAAACTATTTTTATTACTTCTTTTATTACAAAACCAGCATCCTAAATAAACCAGGATGTTGTTATGAGATGTATTAAAACTACACTTACAAACACCTTCATCTAATGTGTGACGAACAAAATGTTTCTATGGATATAAAACTAACGCCTGACGAAATGATGATTGTTCAATTGTCTCCTACCACCTCTCATGGTGGCCATTATGATGAAATTGTATTAATTTATGATATATATTATGTTTATATTTCATTATGATTTTGTATTTTTAAATTATATCATACCTTTATGGTTTCCAATATGGGTAAACTGATAATTTCATTTGAGGAAGTGCGGACTACCGCCCCCTCAAAGTGATATGACTCGTTCATTCCATAAGTAGGACATATATTATATGGAGTAAATGATATAATATATGATATTATACTGTAATTATAATATTACAATATATAATTATGTTTTAATTCTACTAAAATGCGAAATAGAGATGAAAGTAGTGTTCATGCATTCGTATGACTTCCCGTCTCTATGAACTATAGATTTCATTTCTTATCTACAAATATTATGTACTATTATAAATAAATATATATACTGACTTTATATGATATATATGATATTCAAATCATGAATATCATTCTGGATATAATGAAATTTTGACCACATGAACAACATGTAATTATAATAAGTCCATTTTTGACTCAGGTACTAAATATCGACAAAACTAACGTTATTAACATAAATGATTAAATAATGTTTATAATATGGTAATAACTGATATAAAAATAATAATAAACTTGAAAAAGATTCCTAATAACGTATAAATTAACATTATTTTATTATTCAGTAGATTTGAAAACGACCTAGTTAAGTCGGACACGAGGTAAGGGACTTCGTCTCAATCTCCTTTCATTGATGCATTTTTGTTTTAATACCCAAAATTTATTTATAAAGTGTATAAACCAATTTTACTTTGAATTTTATTCAAAATTAATCTTTTTCTATGATTCATTTTACTAAATGACAAAAAGAATGTTTCTTTTAACGTAATCAGTGACAACAACGTTTTCCTCCACCACGAGTATTATTTGATCTTTGGCTTCCTCAATAAACTGTAATGTTTTTAAAAGAAAATAAATACCATACACTCTATTACATATTTTTGTATTGAAAATGGTAGGATTTTTTTATGTCCATATATTTAAATGATATTTTGTGTTTCAAATGAGGAAATGTTATCATTCCTTTATATTCGTTTTATGTGTTATGATTTTATAATGGTACTTGGACATTTAACGGGTGGTTACATGATAAACCAAATGAAGGGTGGTGCCATGAAAACCAGGATGGGTGGTTACGTTATAACCTCCAATTCATCGGTTATGGAAGTCGGCCGTATGGCTATTCAATTTAGTAATATGTGTGGAAGTCGACTGTATGGTCATTCCATTTATATATGTTTATGTCCCAAGTTACATCTATATGTTATGTGTGATTTATATCGGTTTTATGGTAATATTTTTGGTAAAAAAGGGTATGTAATGATTTTTTATTCAATGAAGAGTATTTACTACTTCATAAAGGTGAAAAATATTACATATGATAAAGTATTTATGGTTTTTTTTGTTTTGAAAAACTAAAAGTTTTCCTTCTTTGTGTATCCCTTACTGATATTTTTATTCTCATCCCATGTTTTGAAATGTTTTTCACAGGACATAGAGAAGAGTAAGGCCAAGGATGGGATCAAGGAAATGTCATGATATCTTAAACATGGAACTATACATGACCCTTTTTTCATGAGTTTTTGTTTTGTAAAAAAATAGAAACAATGTATAAGATTCTACTTTGTAACTTTTCAAATGAAATGTCATATTTATGACCTAATTATCTAAAACTGTAAACCTGAAAAGATACTCAATGTAAATTATTAACCTAATTCATTATTATGCATTTTTTAAGGTCGGGAACATATATCATGTGTATGGGGTGTTACACGACAAGGTTGGCTTGGATTCAAGCCCT
This sequence comes from Viscum album, assembly GCA_963277665.1. NCBI lineage: Eukaryota > Viridiplantae > Streptophyta > Magnoliopsida > Santalales > Viscaceae > Viscum > Viscum album. The sequence goes on from OY728165.1 coordinate 2,107,271,041, forward strand.
TGATAATGAATAAAGGAACACACTGTATAGACTTTTTTATAACATGAATTTTGTCCTTATCCTATTTCTTTCTATAATTTCTTTGTTTATATAATTGATAATCATTATGAGATTTGTGCACTTGACCTTGTAGAGTTATGACACAAAGACGTCCTCTAGTCGTAAGCCAGGTAAAAGGTGATGTCCAGACAATGAAAATGGTAGATCGAGGACTAAATGTTGATTATCCTATCATCCCCATCTAGTTACCTTCTATTAAACCAGACACATGTTTTGATGTATAGTTCCATGATGGATTTATGTGGATGGAACATACTTTTCAGGGAACAAAACATCCTTCTCTGACTATGGCAGAGTAGACATGGGTTTTCCAGCAACACCATATTCCCACGTTTTCAGGGGATAGAGGACCACAGTCCACAGAGAAATGGTTGCAGTCCATGGTTTCTATATTTGACCACTATGAGATGCCTCTATAGAGTAGGTTTAATCCCACGACTTACATGCCACATGGACAAGAAGTACATGAATTGGTTACCCAATTCTTGACCCAAGGAATTTATTAAAATAAAGAAGGGGGTACAAGTAATGCTCAAGGTTTAATGCATTTACACCAGCATAATGTCTGAGACAAGAACAAGAACAAGAATAATGCAAAAAAAAGTAAAAGATCAGAGAAGAGAAGGGCATTATTTGTGAATGATATCCTCAAGTAACGAAGCATAGATGTAAATCAGTCCATCTTCTTATCAAGATGATGCAGAGTGACATCCCCATACTCTCAAAAATGATGAAGAAAGAAAATGATTTCAAACAAAGAGAAACCCCAGGAGTAGAAAGAAAGTCTTCAATATTTGGGAATGAAAGATCAAATTCATTCTTCCGCATCAATGTTTTGAACTTGCTTTAAAGAAAACACAAGCCAGCAGAATAGTGAATGAAACAAATTGTTCTGTTTAAAAAAATACAAATAAAAACTAAATAGTAGGAGGCATAAGTCATGAAGAGCAGAACACATTGCATTCCATAGCAACATATCAGAAAATTCCCAAAGGCCAGCATAATAAAACAAAACAAATCCATTAGTAGCTGCCCCACTGATCTTCATCCAAACAGCTTAAAGAAATCAATAACTAAAAGTCATTTCCATGGTATGTCCTTGAAATCAAAGTTTGGATCTTTCTTAAATTCCTCAACCACTCTAATAAACATCCTCTTTCATATATTAAGATAAGAATCAATAGTTATTTTACCATTTTTGTATTTTGGAAAGTTAGTTGAATCATTTTCTTCAAACTATGAGTCAATTTTCATTAGGAAATCAATTCCTATTCATACTGGTAGTTATCCTGATATGAAGGATCATTTTCATCATCTTCACTTGAGGAAGAATCTGAATCGGAACAATCAGAATATTGTGAGGATTTAGGTAGCGGTTCAATAGGGACTGGCTATGGAGGAACGTCAAAATCAGTACTTTTGGCAGCTAATGATCTTGTGATAATAGTTCATCCATAATTGACTTTATCTTTATGTTTCCTAGTTTTCATGGGATTTGGTGTGATGAAACCATCAGAGTAAACTATGGGTTTTTTCCTTTTCCGATCCATTAGATTAAAATCCTCCGTCACTTGAGAGATCTTGTCAACATCCTCCTGAAAAGAATCATCATATTACAGTTGTAAGACCTCATTATTCTAATGACCAACATCGTTAATCACATGACCCTTAGGTATGGAGACCTCCCCCATAGTATGAGGGCTGACATTTTTCCCTGGGATTATCCGATTGAACATTTCTGGAGTAGTCTTTTCAACCCACATTGATTTAAAATGTGTCCGTGGGTGAGGTGGATATATTTAAATCCCACATCTTTTAGTAGAATAACCAATTTTAAATAATTTCTTACTATAATATGGAGTATTCTCAAACACTACATTCTATATAAATCCATACTCCTCATTTTGTATCCAAAATCTCGAAGTAATTTCGTGAGAAATATCAATTTCTATGCGTATCCTCGCAACCGAGGGGCATGTCAAGTTTAGTTTAGCATGATTTAGTTTGAGAGGCTGACCAAATAGCTGAGAAATAGAGAATAGAGCATTCTGTTTGAGTAGTTGAAAAGGCAGACCCAGGAATCCATTCCAAATAGGGACGATGGGGGGTTCAACATCAAAATCAAAATCAGGTGACCATTTGAATACTTTCGTGAAAGAACCCCTAAAAGACCACAAACCTCAGGTCCAAAATCTATAGTAGTCATTATCCAGGGAAAAACGAAATAGAACACGTAATGAATTCAAAATCCTGATATGAAAGATTGTAAATCCAATGCTTTCCAATGTTTTGCGATGGTAATCCAATGAGGTCCGACGTTTTGTGAATTTACCAACTAATGAAAAACAAAGGTCTGCAGAAAGGAGATTTACCTCTTCTGGAGAGAATGAAATTGTTGTTAAACCACGATGCTTTTTTGCTTTTGGAAATATGGATTTGGTGGTCTTGGTTTCTTTAGGAGGAGGTCGACAGCCATCAACATCTACAAAGGATCTCAATTAGTGGTTCCCAGCGCGTGCACTAGGGTTTCGTCCTAGATTTCTCGTAGGCGGCAAATCTTGTGTGGAATCCATAATTTCCTACATCCATGCTACATGATTTCACCAAGAGATGGTGGGATGTTATCTCACAGGAGGGATGTCATTGGTATATGTCTTGGGAAGAGTTTTTGAGGACCTTTTATGATTACTTCTACCCAGAGAAATTGAGGGACAATTGATCCTGGGAGTTCTTGAATTTAGAGAATGGAACAATTTCTGTGATAGATTATTATTCTCAAATTATAGAGCTTCAGTGTGTCACAACTGTTTTTGGAGGTGATAAGTTATCACTGGCTAGGTGATATTAGGATTTTCTCAAGTAAACTATTTGATTTTAGGGAGATTTTATCAAGTTGACTTTGGTGATTGATATATTAAACCAGGTTCTAATTATTGAGCACGATCTGAGAGAATTTGGATCTATGATCTAGGATAGTTTATCATCCATAGTTGGTACTCTTTTGAATGATAATAGGAAGCGACACTGGGATCTTATACATAGTGGTTCTTCCAGTAGCTGGGATGTATCTTCAGGTAGCCAGGTGGCATGCTACCTGTGCAGAAGAAGTGGGAATATGAGACCATAATGCCCATGAGACATAGTTGAGTGTCGATATTACAGAAAGATGGATCATATTTATCATTTTTGAAGGATGTTATCACTATCATCTAGTGGGAGGGGATCTGTTTTGAATCTATAGTCAAGATAAGGACCACTAGTTTATCATCAATTTATAAACTAGAGTTCATCAGGTCATTCAGGCTGAGGCGATGGTCATGGATGTGGTAGCCAAATGATAGGTTTTCAGCAACAACAGGGTAGATCAGCCCAAGGTTGCCAAGTAGGGTTGCAGGGTTGCGGTATAGGTCAGTCTTTTGCGATGGAAGAAACCCAGGAAAAGGAGGATATCAGAATATGTACATTGATAGGTATAATTATAGGTTTGTCAATTTTAAATTATGATAAATTCGATACAAGGTCTTCCCATAGTTTTATATATGTTTCCATTATGGAGATCCTTCACATCAATATATATACTTATGATGATGTTATGATTATAGACTATATATGGGATTAAGATTTCTAGTGTATGTCAGTTCAAGGAGTTCCATCTTGAGGCTGTTGGGTGTCACTTATTATGAGTCCTCTGTGTCTTAGAGATGACATTATTCGATGTCATTATTGGAATGGATTGGTCGGCCTGCATTCAAGAATATCATTATTACTATCGACACATGTTATGTTTCACACCACCAGAGGGAGGGTCTTTTCTACAAAAAGGAAAATGTGATGTCTAGGAGAGAAGAGCTATTCTTGAGCATCATGGGTTGGGAGGATTCATAGCCCAGATTTATATTTTATATCAAAATTACCTGGGGACTTCACAGATAGAAATTCCTCTTGTGGTGGATCATTTCATAGATGTATTTCTAGAAGTATCTTTATATTTACCTCTAGAGTGATTGGTGGATTTCTCTATTGATCTTTTGTCAGAAGTGACACCGGTGTACATTACTCTTTATAGAATGGTTGTACCAGAATTACAGGATCTCAAGAAGTAGTTAGAGGAGTTGCAGGAAAAAGGTATCATCTAACCTTGTACTTTTTTTTGGGGTTCGCCTGTCCTTTTTGCGAAGAAGGCGGACAGTACCCTCAGACATTGTGTGGATTATCAGAAGTTGAACCAGTTGACAGTTGAGAACCGATATACCTTACTGAGGATTTATGATCTCTTTGATCATCTTGGAGGAGCCCGAGTGTTCTCAATGATTTTCATGAGATACAGTTATCATCAGTTGTGCATTAGACCATGAGATATAACTCTTACAACATTTTGGTGTAGGTATAGTCTATATGAGTGTTTTGTTATGTCATTCGGTGTCACAAAGGCTCTGAAAGTTTTCCTAAAACTGATGAACTGAGTGTTCCATCCTTACTTGGATTATTTTTTACTAGTATTCATTGATGATATCTTGGTGTACTCTCCCACTCGACACAACCATAACACCAATCTTTGAGATTTTATTAAGTACACTAAGATAGCATTAGTTACATAATTAGATCTCAATGTGCTGTTTTTTGGATGGAATAGATTCATTTATTGGATCATGTTATCTCTATGATAGAAGTATCAATAGACCCATTGAAGGTGAGAGTGGTAGTCTCCTAGGAGCATCTGAAGAACTTCTTTGAGGTAATGAGTTTTATGGGGTTGGTTGGTTTCTTTAGACCCATTATTCCGCATTTTTAATTATTAGAAACACTATTTAAGGGCATAAATAAAAAGGGTGTGAAGTAATTGCTGAAGTATTATTTTCATTTAGCCTTTCCAGAGATAAAAGGGATATTGACTTCTACTCTAATACTGATTTTGTTATAGTCTGGTAAGAATTACAACATTTACTTCGACACATCAGTTATTAGTATAGGAGTAATGCATTAGCATGGGGAAGGAGTCGTTGAATATAGTTCTAGGAATTTGAGGCCACATGATAGGAACTACCATACACAAGATCTCGAGTTATCTATATTTGTGCATGCCTTGAACTGTTGGAAAAATATTCTTTTGGGATAGAAATTTGTGGTGTACACTGACCCAAAAAACCTCAAGCATATATTTACCAAACATGATCTAAATTTGATATAGTGAATGTTGGTTGAGTATCATCAGTATATTTAATTTTAGCTTGTATAAATGCCTGGGAATGGCAATGTAGTGGCTGATGTATTGAGCAGGAGACCTCAGATACAGATAGTTCAGGTGGATAGCAGTGAAGGGATGCTTATTTCACTATTCTCAGAGATTCATTTGCTGGTTCATGATATATAGGGAATACATTTCATTAATCTATATTCTTTACCTATACTCTTATGAATTTAGTGAGAATGAGGAATCTATAATATTCTAATGGCCTAGTCCTACGGGTGGGTGTGTCATACAAGGACCGTACTCCTAGGTGGACCATAAAAAAGGATGATGTTTTTCATTTTCATGGTCATGTATGGGTGTCAAAAAACATACATGAGGAGTAGTTTCATGATTTTCATTACTCTGTAGGGGCAGTTTATCATAGTGTAACCATGATGTATCAAGATCTTCATCGTCAATATTGATAGCCAGGTATGAAGAGGGATGTAGCTGGTTTTGTTATGAGATGTTCCACCAATCAGTTGGTGAAGGTAGAGCGTCCGCAATTAGTTGGGATTTCACAGAAGATACCCATTCTTTAGTTGAGGTGGAATGATATCAAGGTGTATTTCATGACAGGTTTACTGAGGTCACCACAATGGAATGATTCAGTTTGGGTTTTTCTCGACAGACACACAAATGATGCTCATTTCCTACCGATCAAGGAAACCGTAAGTGTTGATCAGCTTCAAAAGCTATACATCTGAGATATAGAAAATTTGCACATGGTTCTACACTATATAACTTTATAATGGCATTATAGGTTTACTTCTCATGCCTAGAAGGGACTACCGAGGGATTAGGGTACAAATGTAATTCTGAGTATAACTTACCATCCGCAGACAGGAGGTAATTTCGAAAGCATAATTCAGGTTTTAAAGGACATTCTTAGAGCATGCATCCTCAACGTTGGGGGATCTAGGGAGATACACATACCCTTGGTGGATTTTTCCTATAATAATAATTTTCAGGAAATGATTTTGATGGTACATTATGAGGTTTTAATGGCTGGCCATGCCATTCACCCATATGTTGGCTGGAGGTAGGAGAGGTAGCTATGTTGGGAACTCATCTTGTCCAGGAGACCACTGAGAAGGTGGAGTTGATTCAGAAGGGGATTTCTACTTTATAGTCTCACTAGAAATCTTATGCCAATCGACGGAGAAAACCTCTAGAGTTCAAGGTCGGTGATGAGGTTTTCTAGCCTGTCCCACTGAGGATGGGACACAAGAGTATTATTATACATGGGAAACATTCATTGAGATACATTGGGATGTTTGAGGTTTTGGAGAGAGTCGGGCTGGTTTCCTATCGGTTGTAGTTACCTTAGTGGTATCAGGCTATGCACGATGTCTTTCATGATTCTCATATACAAAATTAATTTTCATACACCTCTCATATTTTTCAACCTAAGAAGGTTGACTTAGATGTGGATGCATCCTTCAAGGAGAACCATATTTAGATTGTGGATTACAAGATGAAGGTTCTTAATGGATGGTATGTTTCTCTGGTATGGGTGATGTGGTAGCACTTGCAAGAATAGGATGAGACTTGGGAGAGGGAGGCCGATGTGTGATTGTAGGGCCTGATGTTTGTCATAGATTCTTCTTCACACCATTGGAAGGGAAATTTTAGGATGAATTTTTTTAAGGGGAAGTGTTATTAAGAACTTGAATCTTCATTTTAGGTATAGATCATTATTTCTAGTATTTTTTTAGGAAAAAGGAAGAAATAAGGATTTTTTGAGTACACGTTGTGTACTTATGAATACAGGTCGTGTACCTAGCTTTTTGTGTATAGTCGTGTTCTAGCCATGTAATGGGCGAATACATGGCTGTTTGGTGGCCTAACAGACTACTTATGTCAAGGGCCTGTTAAGGCCACCACATAGTGTGTAGTTTTAATAACACCAAATGTACTTTTATTTTTAATTGATAAATCAGAGTAGGGTCTTGTTTCATGTCTAGAACCATCTTTTTCTTCCCGTATTTTGTACAGGTGCATTTCAGAATGGCCGAAGAACTCCGAACACCACCCAATTCTTAGTCTGATCTCTAATTGAGACACTTTTTGGTGTGTTGGAATCTCATCAGTTATTTATGAAATTCCCTAGATCATTTCTTCTTGATTCCTCCTCTCTCATCTGTTATTTAAGGTAGACCATTTTTCATCTTTTTGTAGATCTACACCTATTTAGACGAATTCAAGGGACAATGGTCAATTATATCATTAATGAGACGTCGAGGTAGCTAGTTTTTTTCTCGTTCAAGGTTTTTCTTTTGATTATATATGCTAAAAGCATTGCATACCCACATTTGGGGTATTTCTAAATTAGGAATTTAACGCTATTTATTACCTACTAGGATTTTACCGATTGATAATGTAATGTTAAATGTATCTTACCTTTATTTTTTCACATAGGGGTTCATTTAAATAAATTTAAAACATTTAACATTACCCTCACTATTTTTTATTATCAATAAAGATATAGTTTTATTAAATCATTAATTTTTTATTATATGTTACATAAAATTCCATTTTACATGGATTTTACTCCCTCATATTTCATTTTGAAAATGACAATGTAGATGAATTTTGGGAATACAATGTTTTCTACTAATATTTTTTTCATTTTTGGGAAGTTTTATTTATTTTCATTACATGGATGGCCGTTTTTTAGTGTAAAAAGTTGTACACTTCTTATATATTGCAAATAAAAAATGATATTTAGAGGTTATTTTCTTTTATACCGTAATATAAAAAATAATATTATTAGTAATTGTGAAATGAAAATAGAGGAGGGATCAATTTTATTTTAAAAATTAATATAATTAATGTAGAGTAAATTTGTAAAATGATATTTAGATGATTAATAATATTATTTAATGAAATAGATAGGGAGATAAATGATAAATTCGATTCCTTTTAAAAGGATAATATCCAAACTAATTATGAAATTAAGAATAAAGAAGAGAATATGAATAAAATACATGTGTATCAAGAGTGGATGTCGTAATTAAAAATAGTAATGAAATGAGTAACACATCTTGATAAAGAGTAAAATTTTAGCACATAAGGTGACCCCATATCTCAACCCCTTGATTTGAGAGATATTTTTTATTAGAACATTATTTGGTTTTATCAAAAACTTGAGATCCAAATTCACTTATTTTTAATAGAATCCTTAGAAATAAAGGTAGATTCTAAAATAAGAAAAGATGATTTTATAATTGAAAATATAATACAATTATAGTTTTTAATATCTCAATAATATTTGAACAAGTTGAGAGAGAGATAGAAAAAAAGGTGAGAGCGTTTAAGAGATTTAGGAATGAATGTTGTATCATTGAAATATGTCATGGATAATGAAAGATAATGGAGATTGATCTAACTTAGGAATGTTATAATTCTTAATATTATGTGTGTTATGATCCTTGCACATATAGACTCTAATTTTAGGCTTCACAGTATATGAAGAGATATTGGGATGAGTTATATAATTGATGATATGAGACATATATTTTATTACCATCATTAAAACCATCTTGGAAAATGTTTCTTGAAGCCATTGGAAACCTAGTTGACTATATCATGATTCTAGTGGAATACCAGTGGCCTTATGATGTTATTTAATATCCACCAACTTGCTAGTGTACCTATAATATGTGCCAAATCAATTTTTACTAGAAGAGGAAGGATATGTACAAACTAAAATTTTGTTAGTGCATCCTACACATTATCACATTTAACTAGTTCCTCATATTCATCATTTCATTCTCTAAAAAATATTTTTGAACTTCATTCCATGATCATTAATTATTAAAAGATATGGTCTAAGATATTAGTTTACTTATCATGTATATTTTGAATTAAGGAAAATATCTCAATATGGATCATTTATAAAATTAAATAATTTATAATTAAGGATTCTTAAAATCAATCAAATGATATATTAGATAAAAAAGAGAGTGTTTGTTTTCATGAAGATGCCCAGGATGAGAGAGAGGTACCTAAATCTCCCCGTTTTGATGTTTACATGCACATAATATAAAAACATAAAATATTTGTAAATTTAAAGTAGTATATATATATCAATGATATCAATGATTATATATCAGTAGAGTCAATATTACCCTTAGATAAATGTAAATATAATAAAATTTAATATGGTCAACACTTCAACCAAAATCTCCTAAAAACCATATAAAAAATTCCAGTTTAAAATAACGCATATTCATCACCAATTTTCAAAAATGTCTCCCCCTTTTAATTTAAAAAAATGAAAAGGATATTAAATATAAAATAAATTTAACTGAATAAGGTAATATAACAAAATGTAAAAAATATAGACATTAAAAACATTATCTCCCTAAATGAATTCAAAAAACATAAAAACCCTAGAATATAGGATATGGAATGAAAATTATGGAGTATTAATAAAATATAAAACACTAAGTTTCCCATTATCATAAAAATTTATTCATTCATATAAAACAAAATGTATAAGAAAATTATTTATTTTTTTAAAATATTAAATAAATTTTTTGAAATAACTTGAAAAATTAATGAAAATATAGGAGAAAATGAAAATTGTAAAATTGATAATATTGACTTGGAAATAATTTTATTATAAATTTTGGAAGAAAAAAATATTTGAGAATGAAAAAAATTAGAAGATAACATATCATTTTTTTTGAAATTATAGATAGGAGATAGGGAGGAGGGATCATTAAAGAAGATTCAAGTGGTAATTACATATTAAAGAGATTGAAAAACACATTACCATGTTGATCATCTCAAAACAATTTTGGAACAAAAAGATATTAGAGGCACCTAAATTAGATAATTTAACAGTGAGCTCATGGAAGAATGACTTGGTCCATTATTTCAAGAGTTAAAATACCACTTAATTATATAAATTCCCAATATGATAGGTCCATAAATTTATGTGTTGTAGACCTAAAAAATCATAACAGGAAGAGAATTTTGGTACACAATATTGTCTAGAAGTGTTATAAAATTAAAATTGGGAAGTGAAATAAATATTTTCCCAAATAGATTAGATAATTTATATTGAATAATCCCATATTTTTAAATAGGAAATTTAATTTGTTTTTAATGTTGACAAGAATGATAAATATTTTTTTCTATACCATATCTATCATTTTTCAATTACATTTTTAAATAAAATTCCTATTTTTTCAACAATATGATTAAAAATAAATTATTGAAAAACCATTCAAAAAATATGATTTTCAAAGAGGTTTAATTATTTTAAAAACCAAATCTATGAGTATTTATAATAAAAATTTGAAAACCCGACATAATGTTAATATTTTTTTCAACTTCATTTACTTTTGAATGATGGATTTTGAGATCCTTGATTTATATTCTAATAATAAAATCTAAATTGGGTTGGTTTTTTTTGATTTTAAACCAAATTATATTTTTCGTTTTAAAAAAGATCGTTTTCCTTTTAAATTTTATTTTTCATTAATAAAATGCGTGAATTTATTATCAAGTTTGTTATATAGGAAATAAAGTCAATGAAACCCATTTGATGTTGATAAAGAGAATTTTTTTTAGAATTTTGATCGTAGAGTGATTGAGTAAAAATGTAGAAGTATGATAATAATATGATGTAGAGTGATACATTAGATTTTAAATGTCACTACCTTCCTCGCGATGTGTTATGAGGAATTTCAGACATAAGTCCATAAATGGTGTTATTTTTACTAAGTCATCACTAGAACTCCATGTTAAATTTTTAGGTTTCGGGACATTATTATATATTTTTCATTTTGTTGTAGATTGGTAAATAAAATTCTAATATAAACCTTTTATCATTCATATCAAATCACCAATGGTGTAAAAATTTTATCTTTCTTTTCATGATATCTAGATTATTCATTCTTTTTTAAAAGTGTGTTTACCTTTTTATATGTTTTCATGTTATCATTCATCATTAGTGACACTACCAGATAAATCATAAAATATTTTTTTAAAAGATATGTTCTTATTTATTTTCATTGGAATCAATTACTTGTTTTATTTAATTGAATTTCATGCATATTTAATACGTAATTTGAGATAAGATTTGTTTTTTAACAACCCTATTCTTTATATTTGTGGATTCTTAGATAACCATCACTTTAGGATCTAATAATCTAAGGAAAACCCATATTATTTTATCCATTTAAATTTCAATAAACATATCATCAGTAGGAGGATTTTAACTATTGTATGTTTTCATAAATAAAGTAAACATACTGGTCATGGATTATATTGGATGTTTAGAAAAAAAATTCATTATCCATAATAAGCACCAGAATCCTTGTATGATTAACTTATTTTATGCCTTCATGGGTATATTTTATATATTTAAATATTTAATGAGCTATTTTATATATTATTATACAATTGAATTCATTTTAGCATATCCTGTAGTGAATATTTTTCATGGATTTTATATTAAGTTCACAAGTAGTAATTTCATTGGGAGTCCATTTGTCTTTGGTTATTTAGTAATAATATATTAAGCTATAATAATTTATAGATAAGATATCTAAAAACGTAAAGAAAAAATTTTCATATGATTTTCCCAAAAGGGATAATTAGTGCCATAAAAAATTAGAGCTTGAAAATAAGATTCGATAATAAAAAATAATGATATTTGAAAATCATTACGATAAAAAAGATTATTTTTAAAAACAATTTTAAAAATATAATCAAACATCCTAAAAAAAATTTATTGAAAAAAATTATCTCCTCTCATACCAATTATTAGTTGGAGTAAAATTAATGAGGGTGACCTGAATTTTTAGAATTCAAATCCATTAAATCAAAGGATAATTTAATATGAAATAGGAATGATAATGAAATTAATGATATAAATTCTATAGAATGAAAAACAATAAATATTATTCATATTAAAAAGTAAATATTAATGTTCAATAATTTATTATGAATAATAAAATGAATCAAAATATAATTTACAAAATCCATGTGTACATAGATCAGACGAAGTAATGAATAATAGTAAAGAGAAGACAAACACAATTTGATAGGATGTTTTGATATATAAAACTAGATTCCCCCATCTATCCAACACTCGGTATAAGAGATACTTCTTATTACTACATTCCATGTTTTTAATGGAAAACCAAGAACCAAATGCCCATGGTTCTAAAAAATACCCATGATCTAATATCACATAGTTTTAATTGAAGCCCAAGAGAAAATGGTAGTTTTTTTGATAAGAAAAGATTATTTTATTGTGTTAAATCTATTACAATTCTAGTTTTAATTTATAATACATGATTTGAAAAATAATTATAGTGATGGTGAAATAGAAATAAATGTGAGAGCCTTTGAGATATGAAAAAGTGAAGGCTAACACTTCGAGATAGGTTTTGTATAATATAATAGAATGGATAATGGTTCTTCATTGATGAATTACAGTTCCCCTGGTGTTGTGTGCTGAGACCCAATCCACCCATGTACACTATTTATAGTCTTAAAAGGAGTCAAAGAGGTATTTTTTACATATAGAATCAAATATATGAGCAATATTTTTTAACAATAATAAATTAAAACTCATACTGGTTGCGTCAATGCTAGTGGATACTCAGCAGCCAATATTGTGTAGTCGGTGGACTACCTGGGGATTCATGTAGTTTTGGAACTACAACAAGCTAGCTGATGCACCTATGCTGGGTAGTTGTATGAATGTTTTATGAAGAGGAATGTTATATACCAAACACCATATAGCTAATGTAAATATAACTAGTTGAATGTTTTTTCATGAATTTCTTCACATTCAACTAGTTTCTGCTATACTTTCCTAGAATATATTTTACTGATATTTGAACAATCATTTTTTATGAATTAAATTATATTGGTCCAAATCATTTATACGATCATCATGTAACTTTTTAATTTATTTTAATACCTCTATTAACATCATTATTCAAATGAATTAAATTCAAACCAAGGAGTATGAAAATCACTCAAATGAAAATTATATACACAAAAGTGAGTGGTTTTTATCATTAAAACACACAAAGTGAGAGAGAGAGAGAGGTAGAAAAAATATGTCATTTCCTGATTGTGTTTCTAAAAAGTATAAATAATTTTTAGTTAGAGGCTCACATTATCCTTGTTCTTTAAATTATAATACACACATTTTTAATTTTATTCATTCTTAGGTTAGTTTTTTTATTGTCATGCTCTAAGGAAAGAAACTCAAGTAAAATATGTATTTGAGATTGATTTATTTTACTATAAGATTAAATTATGTAAAAAAATTATTATTATTGATATTATATATATATATATATATTAAATTAATTATTTGAACGTTGGAGTTAAAAAACATTATGTTGTAGCAATTGATCCTGATGGTTATGTACTCTCACCATTTGTGTTATGCTTATAAATTTAACCGGTTTCATCATGGAATGAATGAAATAACATGTTAATGAATCTCTAATGCATTTTTTTACACTGTATCATTAAATTTTTATTTTCATTATTTTTTCTTTATTTTCTATTTTTTATTTGTTCTGGTCATGTGTGGTTAATGAGATCTAAATATATAGAATTTGGGTAATTATTATGACTACCTGGATCAAAGGTTTTTGTTGTTTATAAGGAAGATATAACTTCTGATAGAGTGAAAGTCAATAGATATCAAGATTATTGATGATGTTTCTTCCAATAATGATAATATATAATGTCATTTAGGTGGAATATAGTTTAACTTCCCAAGTATTATAATCCCAGATGAGTCCGAACTGGGTTGTCTACATCACCTCTGGTGGGATTCCATGTAGACTGGAAGCTACTGATTAGTAATGAGTGTGTAACGAATATAGTTGGGAGACTATAACATTTAGAATATAGTTTTAATAAAAGAGGAAATCATATTAACAACAAAATATGTTACCACAACATAATGAAAGTTGAAATTGAATGATCCAATAATAATAAAAACCATTTAATTTCATGTTGAAATGTTAATGAAAGACATGATCGATGTCATAAAAATAAAACACTAAAAAAATATATAAAAGACTCTAAAACACCATTCATGATCCCCGTGTAAGTTCCATATCCATGTTCCAAACCATCCAGAATTTAATCACCCAATGTATGAAACATTTATGTCGTCCATACCCATTTCTAAGAAATCTACCTTGGTACCAAATAATGGTGGAAACAAGGTATGAATTTATCTTAGTAGGATACCACCAACATCGTATAAAAAATTTATTAGGATTATGAATTTCATGAAATAAATATTTTAATAATAGAATTAATTTAATAAAATAATAATTCATGAACTGCAAACTCTAGTATGGCACTTGAGGTTACTATAACCTACATCGACATGATGTTGAATATCACATTATGGTGGTGGATTCTTTTTCCTAGGATGAATCACCCATATTTCTATTATATTCTTCTATCATTGATTAATCGCACAAATTTCTTTGGGAAATACTGACAACCACCCTTATTCAGTAAACCATCTTTCCCTCAAGATTAAGCATCTCACCGAAATGCATCCAATAAATTTGCATCTTACCCTCGTGTATTTTATACCCTATGCATCATAACCTCATGTAGAATCAAATTACATGCATTTCACCACCATGTTGAGGTTTTTACCAATATCACTACCCCATAGAGTCACATTTGGTTCCTTCAAAACAATCACATGAATAATTCATAATGATATAGTACTCAATATATCATGTAACATCCAACCAGTCAGTACATATCAAAATATTTTAGTAATACTAAATAAGATATGTAAAAAATTCACATGGAGGCTTATCTATCATACTTGATATATCATTATAATCCAAAAGTTCAATTTCTATAATTAACACTTTTTATGCAATTATATTTCATAAGGGCAGGTTTCCGTTTAATTTTTCATTTTTTCCCAAAATCCAAATACATGAAAATAACTCCATAACTCTTCATGTAAGCATTCAAATATGATTAAATTTCCATTAAAAAATTTATTCAATGTGATTCTATTTCATCCAATCAAGAAAATTCACATGCTATGTTAGACTTCATGTTTCACTATCATCCTGCTCATCACTAGTCTAAGTGTAGTCTCACATATCAAGTGGTAAAAGTAGAGTCTCAATGCTAATTGATACAAAAAGAACAATGAAATTTATACATAATCTTATTATCATCAATCATGACATAAAAATTAGATAGGTTGAGTGCAAGACATGCTGAACTAATCATAATTACATTATACACTAGATGAAATGAAAGATAATTTTTGGGATTTTTTCCAAACCACCTCCCTAGAATGTAGAGATTATATGAATTATAATTAATATCCAAGATGACATAATGTTCATCCTTCCTTAAAAATATAGGCCCATAGCACAATGATTCAATGAAACTAGATTTAACTTCAAAGAGTACTCTCAATGGTTGTCATCAAAAGTCTAGGATTACCGCAGATCAATCACAAGAAGTTGAGGACTGAATTCAATAAACAATTTCATAAATGGACTTAAAAAGAATCTCTAGGGTTACTTGGGTTTGAGTAAAAGATATTGGAGAGGGAATGGGTAATAAGGGTTCCAAAAATTATAGAAAACCAGTAAAATAGATGACAATGACGCAACCATCTAGGAAACACTGTTGAATAGGATAACATGACCAGAACTATGGAATAGTGCAATGGGACCACACGATAGCCTTTCCTGTCAAACAATGTCATCAGATAGAAACTAAAACAATATTTTATGCCCCATAATCATGAAGAAGGACTACAGTTATTAATATAACCTACTATAGATACCATAAATGGCTATGATAAAATAGATCTTCACATCATTTGGGTGAAATAAATGTAAGAACCTACCAAATACCACAATGAGGCCCTTGTTTCCTTACTCTCTACAAAATATGCCTCTGGTAAAATGGGATGGGGCAGGATATAGCATGAATCACTGCTATAACTATTCCTCAAAAGGAAGTGACTCTTAACATCCCCCACCATAAACTCCATATGCTATAGTCTCAGCTTCCATTCAATAGTGACCATTCTTCTGGTGAATCCCATGGCTCAATGGTGTAGAATCCTCTGAAAAACATATTTTTCAGCTCAAATTTATACATTTCACCTATAATAACATAGGATATGGCTCAAAAACCAATGTTTAGATATTAAACAATAGGATCAAAGAGGAATGCCCACCCATTAAAAGGGGTGTACCTATAAAATGATGATATTATACAACATCAACAATATATAACATTCATAAATGATAAATGATTTAAATAATCACAATGGGTGTTGAAAAATAACTTCAAAAACAATTTTCACATATAAAACTACCTATCACATGTCTCCTCTTGCACACAACCATACTTGCATTGAACCTACACTAGAGGTATAATCTCCCCCTTGAGATTCTTCTCACTATGTTTTGTGATACATATCATCTTCTCCTAATACAATTCATTAATATTCTACTCAAAATCTTCAAATTCTATAATTTTCTATGATACCAGCCTAATGGTTCCCCCGATATAATCTATCACTAAGAGGTAATCCCTCATGATTCGACAACTCCATTATCATGATCCAGTAAATATTCAGGGGTAATAAATATATCAAAATATGAGGTACTCTCCCCGAGGAATCCTTGATAATTAAAATCATATTTATAAAGTGTTTCATCGGAGCCACTCTTAGAAAGACTCTAGAACTTCCTGTACTTGAGCCTTATGAATGAAGGAATTAGTAATTTTGTTACCTTTTCCTAGTGTGTAAGACCGATATTTTTTGAATGACTACATATGTTGTTCCCAAATAATTATTTAAAAGATCAAGTCTCATTGGGAAAAGATGTAATTGAGTCTCTTAGAGTCTGTGTACACCGCAATACAATCACCAAAACGATAGTGTCTCTCCCATATCTAGAAATATACCTATATTTCTTACTATAGATCATGAGTAGGTAAATTAATCTCATGTTATCTCGTATTATTGGATCCATAAGTAACCAATGGATCTTATAACATCAAAACATCAATTAATCAAACATTGTTTGTGTCACAATACATGGTGTACTCCGTACCTTGAACATTAATGAGAGAATTCTTATTAGGGTCCTCATACTCTTCAACTCCTAGAATAATCTCAAAAATTGATTTGAACAAACAAACATAACCTCCTTTTTGGACATCCTAGAAAATAGTGTTTCCAAATAATATAAGTCTAGGATAAACAACTGATAATAGTATGCTAGACTTAGAAATCTCTGAGTCTCAAAGAAATTATTTGGTCACTCAGAAGATACCACAGTTTAACCTTCTCTGGGTCCACTTATTCTTTAGAATTTAAGATAACATATACTAGTATGTGAAATATATCTATATAAAAGATTCATTTACATAAGTTATCATAAATCTAATTCATTCTTAGTGTACTAAGTATGATGTCAAAATTATGGGCATGGTCATCTATAGACTTCGAGTACACCATGATTTCCTTGAAAAAATATTAATAAATTGTACCATTAATTATTGAAAGTAACATTAATTTTTTATATGAATACTATTGATTTATTCATTATACATAATGACATCAACATAGATATATTTTATGCAAAAAAACCTTCTAAAAAAAGTTTGGGGTATGTCTGAAGGCCCCACACTAAATTGATGGTACCCTGACCTCATGTCGATCTTGGAGAAGATCCTATAAACTCCTAGTTGATCAATGATATTATCAATGCAAGATAGGGGATATTTTTTCTTGACATTCACCTAGTTTAATACCAGTTAGTACACACATAAATTAAAAATTCCATTATCCTTCTTAGTAAAAAAATAGGACAACCTCAAGCACAAGTACTAGGCCATATAAACCATTTAGTCTCACAAATATTCAAACTAAAATTTCCTAGCCACCACTCAAGTCCTCTCTTAGGTTCTCATCCAAGATTATAAACTGACTCATCATGTTTTCAATGCCTCTAAGTTGGAATATATTCTCCCACGATCATATCTCATAGTAAATACCATCATGGAAACACCTCTCACTATAGACCACATTAGCTACAAAGGATGCAGGAAAACAAAGAAAGTTAGTGAAGAATCTAGCATATTAAATCACTATAAATTCCTCATGTGTAAAATGTATGAGTTCCCAAACCCTCCCATCCCATAAAATATTTAGATAGATTTATCATAGGAACTTATCCTGGAATTACATCAATGATATATCCACTTTCTACCAATATTTCATGTTAATGTCCCACAAATTCATGGACTGTCCTCATAAAATGTAAGAAGTATGATTCACATTCCTATAAAGGGTTTTTTCATGGTTCTTAAAGATCATCTATTATTAATATATATTGAATTCATCTGAATGGGGTCCTTCCTCCCTAGTGAATATAGGACAATATAATAGAAAAAATTCACTGATCAACTCAGACATCAATGGATTGGTGAAAACATTCTCCTTTTCCATTGATCTCATGACCCTTAGGAAACTATCACAGAGCTAATCATCCCTCTATATATCAAGAGCTAAAAAATGTAACAAATGACCTAAATTGTTCGTGTGATGATTACCACTCTCCAATCTCATGATTTGAAGATGGCGAGGAGGAATTTTCTCTAGAACGGATAAGACACTCCTATGAAAAAAAGTTAGACAATAATGTCAATCTCAAAAGGTAAAAGCAAGAGAGAACCATTGGATCAATATTCCTCTACACATGTCTCAACAATTTAACATACATAACATAATAGTTTCTTTCATATAGTATATATGTTTTATTTCTATATATCGTTAATTGTTCATATGGTTGGATATGTCACATGTAATAAATATGATCCTAGAATTACTAACACATATCAACACATATCAATATATTCCTCTATTGATTCATATATGATCATATTTTTTCTTATCATCACACATGTAAAGAATAATTATATAATATTATAACACATCAAGTGAATCACATAAGGTGAAATTAGGCCAAAACTATGTCTGGAAAACATCATGAACATCAATACCATCCCTGTGCACTCATATTTCCTTCCATACATGGGATAACTACTGTCCTTCCTAAAACAATTAAGAAGTCCCAAAAAATCCATGTTTCATTTCTACTATTGAATAATTGTATAGAAACATCAAATAATTGTAGAACTATTATACAACCTTGTATCATCCTTCGCATGGTACTCCCCCACTTGACTTAATCGTGTCAGCTACGTGACATCAGGAAAACCCACCCATATGTTAATGGATACCAATTAGAATGGATAGTGAATGAAATATAGAAGGGAAAATATAATGTATCATATATAATTGATATAATTGAGTAAATAATATAAAAACTAAACATGAAATTATAATATAATTAGTTTCAAAATTGAACAGTCCTATAATAAAAAACCATGTATTGTCAAGCTAAAATGTAACTAAATTACATGATGAATGGCATAAAAATAACATACAAACAGACTCGAAAAAAGACTCCAATATCATAGTACTCATCCCCATGATTTTCATGTTTCAAATCCCTATCCCATCCCAAAATCGATTAACGAACATAGGGTCTTATTCCATTGTCCATACATGCATCCTTAAAATCGACCCGGGTACTAAGCAGTCGCCTGAATTAGGTGCGAGTAAAATATAGTAGGTCACCACTAATGGTTTCTAATAAAATATATTATTAGTATGTATTGAATGAAATAATATGATAAAATGTGGTATCAATTTAATAAATTAATTATACACATGATGTAAATACACTGAGGCTCAAACACTAGGAGGAAACCTAGGGATATCAAAAAAAACATTGACACAATTCAAGATATCTCTATTGGGTGGTGGATTATCAATCCAAGGTTGAATCCCACATATCACTAGCATATTATATTATCACTAATGATTCATCCATATTTTTTCATGAAATAGTGAAACCCACCATAAATTAGTAAGGTATCTTACCCTTAAGATCAAGTATCTCACCCTAAGGAATCCAATGACCATGACTCTTACCCTTAGATAGTTCATAATAAATGTATCTTACCCATATGTAGTATTTTACACTACGCATAACACCCTTAAGTATTGGTTATAATCTATCAAACTTCTCTTTAACATCACATACGGTGCATTTAATCACCAATCACAAGCTTAATTCATAAAAACGACAATACTCAACATTCATGGATATATCCCACCCTTAGGAACCAATACAAATAGTATCATATCACGAAAAAATATAATCTATCAATTCACATGATCAAGAATCAAGAACACTAGATATATCATGATAAACCAAAAGGCCATTCTTCTAACTTGCATTTGTCTAGGAGGTTACATTTTATAATGATGGGTTTGTAATTAATTTATCCATTTAGCAAAATATCCATTAAATGTCAATATATTCATTAATAATTATGTTAATACTCTAAGAATATTAAATTCCAGTTAACTGATTTTAGTCTACGTGATTCAATATCATAAAATAACCCCAATTCACATTATATTCCGAAATTCATTTTACTATGTCTTCCAGTTCTTCACCAGTCAAAGGGTAGGATCACCTCTCGATTAGCCAAAATTTTGGCCTTAATTAAAATTGGTCTAATAGGATCCATCGGAGGTCAATACATTGGGATACTCATCAATCATTACTTATTCAATTAGATAGGTCTCACACTTAGTGTTCTTCTGCAATCAATTATTTAGATACTGGAGAAAATGAAAACCGAATTTTTGTGAGTTTTTATAGACCACTTAACATAAATGTGGAGAATTATAGAACAGTAATCAATGTATAAAATGTAATCTAGTTCCTTAATTCTTTAATTTTTTTCCTACAAAACAATGATCCCAAAATCCTAGATTATTGTTTATATATGAATCCTATAGGTTTCTTTTGGAAGGATTGGATTACCATGGTTCAATAGTTAGTATATAGGGGTTGAATGAGATCAAAATATTCTTTAATGGAAATATAAATATTCTATGAGGTGCCTATTGTTCTAGTATAATATAAGGTAGATAGGATTGTTCATATATGTTTGGGGTATTTATTGAAATCTTGTAAAGAAAAAGTCCATGAAACGACCTTCTAGACCACAACATAAAACTATGTACTCATGTAGGAATTTAGTGTAGCACATGGGGTCATGTTACAACCTACATGGTCAAACCAAGTCTAAGGATCATGACTCAGACCACACAGAAGATCCTAAAATCCTTGTAAAGGCTATGATGCAGGCGAATAAACTACACCATAGAGCCCATAAATTGATATGACATAGCTTATATAAACACCATACAATTACTAGATTTGGAATAACAAACTGAATCCCAACATGGGCCCACTATGCTATAACCATCCACTCCACACCATAGAACTCAGCTTCTTAGGGTATGCCTCTACTATAATATGACACAATACCACAACTATTATTTAAAAGGTAGTGGAACTTGGAATCCTCCCTTGATAACCCTACATGTAACATGAGATTCCATGACACAATGATCTTGAGTACTTTGAATTCCATGTATCCATAGTGTATAATCCTTTTTTGTACTATATTTTTATCCTAAAATTTCTACTCCCCCTAGAATAAAAAAACATGGATAAGGCTCAACATCCAATGATCAAACCCCAAACTAAATGATCAAATAGTCATTTGAAAACCTGAAGGAGATGAAAAGAAAAATATGGGATCGTACTGGAAGAATATGTTCCAGTAGGATCATATTGGATGTAGTCATAAGTTTGGAATGAGGATACATAGTGTTAGGTAAAAGTCTCTTATGTCACTTTGGATAAGATAGAATAATATTATTATAGAAGAGATTTTTTATTTGTAATATCCTTTTCGGAGTTTCCCAAAATTATATCTAGAAAACCAAGGATCAATTCTACACATTTCCCTCCTCTTTTATTTTCTTTTGTTTTATATAAAAATATAGAAAGTCTATAAATTCTGATTAATACCTACAATATTATTAAGATAATATTCCTATCACTTTTATTGGATTTATATTAATTTATTTTATTTTAAAATCTATTGTGTATATTTATGAGTACATTTTAACTTCCTAGCATGGATAAAATAAAATCTCAATATGTTCTGATAAACAATATGTTTTAATGGGATAGAAATTTCTCATTACTACTAGACTATAATTCACCCACCCACCCCCAATAATATTATCATATCCTAATCCTCAAGACTTTCATGTTTTTTGATGAATTTTCAATAAGTGATAGATGAAATATATTCAGTGATATGTTCTTATAATTATCAATATTTAAAATTTTCTAGAATAAGAAGAAATATAATGATCTATAGAATATATTTGATTGTTTTTATTTATTAAATTTAGGGAGTGGAAACATGAAAAAATAGGAAGAACAATTTAAAATATCAATTCCTATACTATCTAGTGTTACATATATATATATATATATATTATGGATGATGTAGTAATTTCAAATTTCTATGTAATTGAAAAGAGAGGAAAATATGAAGCATCATGAAATCGTGAAAGTTGGTTAAGAAGCAATAGATCCATGGTAACTCAATTAAAGTCTTAACTGGTGGAATAATATAAATTTTTTTCAATGATCTATAAAAATATTCACACTATCGATATGTTGTAGAATGATATCATGGTATAATGTATTTCCATTAGGATAAAATATATCTTAAGGGTGCAATGAGATTCTTACCCCCTTCTTAATAGTAGAGAACATCATTTCAGGTCTTATGAAAAATTAACATCTAAACCATTTTTGAATTAGGTGATGGATATTTTTTAATAATCTATGATTTAGATGATTATATTACTACAAAATACTAGATACTTATATTGAGTAGCGAACCTTATAAGAATATTTTTTCTATCTTTACGATTTTTTTCATTAGGTATTAGTTTAAATATTAAAATAAGAATATAGGATCATATTAAAATCATTAAGAGATGTTTAAAATTATAATGTGGTTAAAAAGATAAATTTTTTTGAATTTGGAAAAAAACAATCACAATAAATTCACCACCCTCTTGAATTCCTTCACTGAACCTTAGGAATTATTATTTTTATAAAAGATGGGTTACCACTACTGTAACGAACCGAATCCGGAGCCAATCAACTATCGCCCTGTACCCGGTTCACCACATGACCTCAAGTGCATTTCCCTAAACACCAGAGGCTTCCGACTAGCAGCAAGGGCCTTGATGAGTCAG
This sequence comes from Viscum album, assembly GCA_963277665.1. Lineage (NCBI taxonomy): Eukaryota > Viridiplantae > Streptophyta > Magnoliopsida > Santalales > Viscaceae > Viscum > Viscum album. The sequence goes on from OY728165.1 coordinate 2,107,294,623, forward strand.
TGGGAAAACTATTCCCTCATTTGGTATTGTATGCATCTAAAGGAAATAATAAAAAATAGTTGAAGTAGTAAATAGCACACGAAAACTAAAACTAAACATCAGAAAAAATGTATAATATAATATTGATACAGCATGGAATATGTTTCAGTGGAATGTTGTAAACAAAACGACATGATGAAATAAAACATAAAACCCAAGTAGAAAAGTAAATAGTAAACTCCAAAAACATCGCAACCCTAAGCTCGGTCTGATGCTCTCTAGCTCTAACCTGCAATCGACCACCTGAGGTAGAAGGGCCACAATCCCTATCCACACCTGGAACCATTTAACTTATTTTGGCCAAAGAGCATGACCCAAAAAGGGTGTGAGACTAAACCCAGTAGGCAACCACCAAAAGATTTGTTCCCTACTATCATTGAGCAATATAGCAAAAGTAATGGAAACAAATGCAGCCGAGAAATGGGTACACTAAAGTAAACCATCCTGTAATTCTCCATTCACAACTATTTATTAATTTAATTCAACCATATAATAATCAATCAATGAATCTAGCAACAGCTCTATAGTCCAAAGTCATATCATGTAATACAATAGGTATCTCAACAGACTATATAAACTACAAGCCGTACAAACCCAAGATTGTTCTTTGGCTTGGTGGACTCGTCAATACCAACCAACTATATTAATTACAATGTCCCTCTGGGTGGCTCACGAGTGTGGGCCCTTATGGTAAAGAATTCAAACAAAGGAAAAGTCACTCATAAAAAGAACTAAATGTCAATTACCCATATGGTCTTGAAGCGATACTACAGACTCTCTAAGGAAGAACATACATCTAAATCCCTCTTATTATCGATTTTATAATTATCAAACCCTCTGAGAGTGCACAAATTCAATCCCCCTTATGGTCTCACAATGGTAATAATTAAACATGCACTCTGAGGAAGCACTCAACGTCAATCCCTATATGGTTTAACTACAGTAGGTTCCCAAAACCCTGGGTAAAATCAATCATACGTAAACGATTCATAGCAGCCCTAGGTATGTTAAACAAACAAATTTTCTAATAGATAAAATGAATTAAAAGAATATAAAATGTAGGCAATACAAGAAATCAAGTATATCGTGGCAAGCAAGAAAAGAAATAAGGTCTGCCTAAAATGCAACCTTTTCCAAACGGCAATAAACAGCCAAAACAAAAGAAACACCCATGGGGTGATCCTCAAACATGCTAACAAGCAATTATTAATCATCTAATAACCTCAAGAATACATGAAATCTAAGACAGATAACAAAAAAGGATCAGAACACTAACCTGAGATACAAGATACATGGATATCCGGTACTTTTGCACAAAAACTCAAGGAAATTCAGCATAGGGCATCAGACCACTTACCTCGATCCTCGTAGATTGATATACTTGATCCTCGACCTATGAGTTGGCCTAGAATGGAGTAGATCTACAAAAACTTCAAAAACGTTGATCCTCAGATAACTTACGTGAAAGGAAGAATTAGGAAACGAGGCCAAAGAAGAACCATGAACTCAGCACTGCGATTCTATTGCAACCGACAGTGATCGATTTGGATAGCTAGTGACGGATCGGTGGATCGAAGAAGATTCAGCATCCTCAGATGCGCTGGGCAGAATTAGGTGAAGAAGAAGATGAAAATAGGGTTAAGGTCCGACCCCGGTCCGATTAATGAAATAAAATGAAAAGTACACAACGTGTACTTCATGAGTACACGACGTGTACTCACCTTTTCCGTACACCACATTAAGCGGCCTCCTCATCACCGCTACACACCATGTTTGTGGAGCAGACACGGCCAGCACCCAGCCTTACGCGGGAGAAAAGTACACACTGTGTACTCATAAATTACACGGCGTGTACTTAGAAAATTTCCATATTTTCACCTTTTTCTCAAAAATGAAAACAGACAGAAAAACATACATGAAACACAGATCCGGGTTTTTACAAAATTCCCCCCTTAAAGAAATTTGTCCCCAAATATCCCTAAGGAGGCGTAGAAGAATAATCCTCGAACAACTCCAGCCACTGTGATCACATGTCGTCCTCCCTTTCCCAAGTCTCGTCCTGTACACGGTCGTGCTACCATAACACCTGTACCAGAGGGACAAACCGGCCACAGAGTACCTTTTCACTACGATCAAAAATCCTGATAGGATGATCCTCGAACGATGCATCCTGCTCCATCTCATCCTCCTTGGGTTGAAAAACATGAGACAGGTCTGAGAAATACCACTGAATCTGAGAAACATGGATGAAGACATGCATAGCCTGATACTTCTATGGAAACTGAAACCTATAAGCAACCAGCCTAACTCTCTCCAGGACCTCAAACGGCCTGACGTATCTCGGTGAAATCTTTCCCTGTCTCCTGATCCTCTTATGTCCCAACCTCTAGGTAACACGCATGAAAACTTGATCTCGGACCATGAACTCCAAAGGCCATCACTTCTGATCAACATAGGATTTCTACTGAGACTGTGCAGTAGACATCCTCCTCCAAATCAACTCCACCAACTCTGTGGTCTCCTGAACAAGACGAGTTCCCAGCACAGATGCATCTCCCACCTCCATCCAACTCACGGGTGATCAGTACGACCTACCGAACAAAGCCTCATAAGGTGCCATTTGAATTGTTTATTGAAAACTATTATTTTAGGAAACTCCACTAGAGGTATATGTTTCTCCCAAGAACCTCTAAATTAAAAGACGCATGCTTGTAGTATGTCCTCCAGTACCTGAATCGTGCACTCTGACTGGCCATCTATCTGGGGATGGTAAGATATACTCAAAAGTACCTATGTACCCAAAGCCCTCTATAGCCCCGACCAGAAATGTGATGTAATGTGGGAGTCCCTATGAAAAAAGATAGAACTCAAAACCCCATTCAAGCGTATAATCTCCCAGATTTACAACCTCCCAAGCTCATCCACACCAAAGGTCTTCTTGATTGGTAAGAAATGACCAACCATCATGGGCCTGTCAATGACAAACCATACTACATCATTCCCTCGAGGCGATCTCGGTAACCCTGTCACGAAGTCCATCGCTACATCATTCCATTTCCACTGAGGAATTGGTAACTTCTATAGAAGCTTAGATGGTCGCTGATGCTCTGCCTTCACCCGCTAACAGGTAGTACACCGCATAACAAACCAGCCACATCATTCTTCATACCTGGCCACCAATACTGATGACGTATTTCTTGATACATATTTGTGACACCAGGATGAACTTCCCAAGCTGAATCATGAATATCCCACATCAGATCCTCATGTATATATTCTCAAACCCATACACGACAATGAAAACGTAACACCTCATCATTTCCCACAGTCCACCCAAGAGTTGGGTCCCAATCTGACACACCATCTCATAGGAATAGGATTTTTTTGTTCTAATAGCCGTCTCATTCAAACTTGATCTAGAAGAGTTGAGGTAACAACTATAGAAGAAAGAACTGTATGTCCATGTCTATCGTGCACCTCCAAGTGCATCTCATAGTACAGATCCATAAGCTTCCACGCACTTCTGGCCTCCCAAACTGCTAGTAATTGAGTTCTCCTGCTCAGTGCGTCTGCCACATCATTGCCTTTCCCAGGCATATAAGAAAGATTGAAGTCAAAATACTGTAGGTACTTGACCCACCTCTGTTATCTCATATTTAGGTCACGCTGCATGAATATATAATTGTGGCTCTTGTGGTCAGTATATACCCCAAAATTCTCTCCTAGAAGATAGTGTCTCCTACAATGCCAAGAATGAACAACAGTAGCCGAATCCAGGTCATGCATAGGATAGATCTTCTCATGTGGACTCAACCGCCTGGATCCATATGCAACAACACGATCCTCATGCATAATCACTACTCCAAGACTGATGCCAGATGCATCACATAACAATATATAACTCTTTCCTGGTTCTGTTAGAACTAGAATCAATGTTGAAGTAAATCTCCCCTTCACCTCCGGAAAGGCTGAATTGCTGGATTCTGACCAAACTTACTTCACACATTTCTTAGTCAAGCCCATCAATAGCGTTGTCAAGCGTTAGAAGTCCTAAATAAACTTCCTATAGTAACCATCCAGTCCTAAGAAACTACATACCTCGAAGACATTTTTCGGTTGCTCCCAGGTAACTACCACTCTCACCTTCTCTGGGTCTATAGATACTCCTTTCACTGAGATGACATGACCAAGGATGTGAATCTCATCCATCCAGAAGTGAAACTTATAGAGCTTAGCATATAACTGATGCTCTCTCAGAATAATCAATATGATCTCAAGATGGGAAGCATGGTCGTGTCGAGTGTGAGAGTACACTAAGATATCATCCACAAAAAACCACCATGAAGGAATCCATTTAAGGATCAAAAACTCTGTTCATCAGTGCCATGAAGACTACAAGAACGTTCGTGAGACCAAATGGCATAACCAAATACTCGTACAGACCATACCTGCTCCAGAAGGCTGTAAGAGGTTTATCAGATGGTCTGACCAAAAACTGATGGTATCCGGATCTCATGTAAATCTTCGAGAACACACGTGCTCCTCGAAGCTGATAAAAAAGATCATGAATCCTCGGTAAGGGATATCAGTTATTTATTGTTTACTATTTCAGCTTTCGATAATCCACAAAAAGCTGTAAAGTACCATCTTCCTTCTTTGCAAACAAAACAGGTGTACCCCAATGGGAAGTATGGTGTCAGATAAAACCCTTTGCCTGAAACTCCTCCAACTGCTTCTTAAGATCTTGCAACTCAGGCATAGCCATCGTATAAGGAGGTATGTATACTGGTGCTACTCCTGGAACAATTTCAATATAGAAGTCTACCTCACACTCTGGAGGAAACCCTGAAAAGTCTTCTGGAATGACACTAGAAATTGTCAACCACTGGAGGATAATCTATATGAGAATCCCCTGATCGTCGAGATATAAACTAGCATCTTGGGCTGTAACACTGCCCAATGCATGGTGCTCTGGTCCAGCTCTACTTTCCTTGACATCCCATTCTCCCTTGTGAAGAAAATATATGCCCTCTGGGGACGTGAAACTCACCCTATAGTGATAGAAATCGACAAGTTCCTGAAAAGGAACTAGACAGTTCATTCTTAGAATGACATCATATCCTATCATATATAGGACCTAAAGATCCCATAATGAGTGACACCCACCAACCACAAGGGGTCACTCCTTGCACTGACACACACTAGCAGTTCTAAGTCCCAAGGGAGTGTGTAATTTCATCATATCCTCAGAAGTAAATATAGTAAGTCTAAGGCTCTCCAATGTGTGCACGAAAATAAATCTATGAGAATATCCTATATCAAAAAGTGCAGAAGACAAGACTGAGGCTACTAAGATCATACCTCACACTGTGGAAGGTCCAGGATTCTTCTCTTGATGAATCTGCTCTTCCACAAACGTCTGGCCAGTACCACGGCCCTGTGTAGTAGCCTGAGATCGCTGAGCTGATCCTTCCTGAGCCTGACAACCACGTCCAGGGCCTCTACCCTGTTGAGAACGTCCTGTAGAACTCCATCCCCCAGTCTGATGCGGAACTAGTAAACCTGCTCCAGTATGCGGAGTTGAAACTGATCATCCTTCGCTAGCCGCTGGAATAAGAACCTTGTAAAACCGCTGAAGGTGACCCATCTTGCCGTAAGCTCGGTACTCTACTAGGTCCCTCGGGCCCTATGGATTATTATTCCCATCCTTCCCACACAAGTAGTACACAACCTTGCTACCTGAAAGGAACATCTCGCTTCCTCGAGTCACCTCATATAGACTCTTGGTGGTGCTTCCTACTGTCAGTAGAAATATTAATGACTCTGGAAGCTGAACCACCCCAGATCACTGCTCCAGTATCCCTAAAATTCATCTTCGTGATCAACACCTTGTTGACTATCAAAGAAATATAAGTCAACTGGAATTCGTTTACCTGTGATCTGATCTCTAATCTGAGGCCCTCCTCAAACTTCCTCACTAAAAACAGCTTGTCATTCCCCAGAACTAGAGTGAAAGGCTGTAACTCAGTGAATAGGGAGGAATACTCCATAACTAATAGAGTACCCTATTGCAGGTTTATAAACTGTATTTCTCTCTCGGCCCTCAGTGTTTCCGAATAGAAGTAGCCGTAGAACATACACTGAAACTCGTCCCAAGAAACTATCTGTCGACGCCCTGCTTGAGACACTACGTCCCACCATATCCTGCTAGAATTTCGTAGCATGTAAGTCGAGAGATTCACCATTCTGTCTGGGGGTGTCTCAAGATGACCAAAGATAGAAACCATAGCTTCGATCCAGGATTCAGCAGCCTTAGTTCCTCCCTCCCCTGATAACATGGGAGGATGCTACTGTAGGAAGACTCGTGTAAGCTCTGCCATAGACTGGGTAGGTTGCTGAGCTCCCTGAAAGGTCTGTATGAACCTCATGAATCCCTCACGAAACTATGTGTCTGCACTAGTATTTGAAATAACTAACTGTGCCACATCCAGCGTACGATCATCGTCAGATCCCTGATGTGTAACGGGAAGACGTCTTGGCGGCAAGAAATTACAAGGTCAAAATCACATATATATTAACAACGAGCACAGTTGCAACTCAAAAGAGTGAAAATAGAACAGAAGAGGAAAACATTTAAAACTGGAAAAAATAGTTACATGGAATGTAGTCCCTATACACAGCGTGTTCCATAATTATTTAACTTGGGTGTGTACACTGGCCAAAAATGATATGTAAACCCAAACTACACGGCATGTTGTTACATATACATGGGGTGTACCATCCTTTTTCCTTCTGCCTGGTTACTCCTACACGACTATGTAACATGGACTGTCCCAACCGAGGACTACAAAACATGTCTATCCACTACAAAGTGTGTCTTTAAGGTTTTTCCCATGTCTGTGTCGTTAGTCACACGGACTGGTACACAAACCAAAACTACACAGTGTGTCGACAACGTACACGACGTTTTCATCATAAGATTTCCCAACCCATGTATTCAACTACACGGCTGGGTCATATGGACCATTACTACACAGCGTGTCAACATGGTACATGGCATGTTGTTCCTGATATTTTCCAGACCATGTATTCAACCACATGTCTGTGTCACACGGAGAAGAGTACATGGCGTGTACTTTAATGTACATGGCGTCTAACCGTGAAATGTAGTTCTTCCAAAACAGAAGAACACAAGGCATGTGTTCACAAGGCCACACACTATGTTGTCTGGGTTTCTGGGTAGTAGGCATAAAAAAATCCCCAAAACCATGGATAAACTCTAAAAACCACCATCTATGTGTCAAATTCCGATCTGCGGGGGCCTATACTCCCCGCGAATCAAAGTTTGACATCATAACAATGAATATAGAAAGAAAACAGTATGACAATCCCCTGATTCTCCAAATTTCGAACCCCAAGGGCCCATAACACCTCTAAGATCAAAGCATGTAATCCATTCTAAACAAGATGTAAAATAAACAATACCCTATCAGCATAGCAGGTATCACTATCACATCAACTATCACAACATCATGCATAATCTATCACAACATCTATATCAACATGATGAAATTTATAATGCCCCTAAGATGTCATGGTAAACTGCATGACATGTGATTTTATAACTAGTTCCTATATGTTCAATGAGATGGCATACCCTAATCTCATCAGGTTGCAAAAAAATAGAATCACAATCATATAAACTGTAACTACACAAAACGAGTGCATCAGCCAATTGTGAAATATAATCAACTGTAACACATAAAAAACTAAAAAGTGCATTTACTAGTTAATATAGATTTACCCTATACACAGCTTAATTACTCCTGGGAACAGTTAAGTACCAACTACCCATTCCTTCCTGTCCCTGTCTATTGTCACCAAACAGTAAGTAAAAAGAAAAGAAAGGATACTCCTTTGATACCACATTGTAACGACTCGAATCCGAAGCCACTCAACTGACACCCCATACCTGGTTCTCCACATGACCTCAAGCATGTTCCCCCAAACGCCAGAGGCTTCCGACTAGCCGAGAGGGCCTTGATGAGTCAGTAGGGAAACTATGCCCTCATTTGGTATAGTATGCAGTGGAAAGAAATAATAAACAATAGTGGAAGCAGTAAATAGTGCATGACAACTGAAACTAAACAACCAAAGCAATGTATAATATAATAATGATGCAGAATGGAATATGTTTCTATGGAAAGTTGTAAACTAAATAGTGTGCTGAAATACAACTGAAACCCATGTAGAAAAAGTAAACAGTAAACTCCACCAGCATCGCAAGCCTATGCTCGGTCCCATGCTCTCCAACTCTAACCAGTAATCATGCAGCTGAGGTAGAAGGGACACAATCCCTATCTTCACCTGAAACAGTTTAACCTGTTTGTGCCGACAAGCAGGACCCAAATAGGGTGTGAGACTAATCCCAATAGGCAACCACAAAAAGATCTGTGCCCTACAGTTAGTGAGAAATATAACAAAAGTAATAGAAATAAATGCTGCATAGAAACGGGGTACAATAAAGTAAACAATCCTACAATTCGCCATTCACATTTATTTATTAATTTAATTCAACCATTTAATCATCAACCAAAGAATCTGTAAATAACTCTATAGTCTGAAGGCATAGAATGTAAAATAATAAGTATCTCAATAGACTACCTATCTATAAGCAGTAAAAACCCAGGCTTGTTCAATGGCTTGGTGGAGTCATCACAACCAACCAAAAATATTTATTACACTGACCCTATGGGTGGATCCTGTGGGTAGGCCCTTATAGTCAAGAATTCGATCAAAGGAAAAGACACTCTGAGGAAGCACTCAACGTCAATTCCCCCTATGGTCTTATAGCGATACTACAGACTCTCTGAGGAAGAACTTACGTCTAATTCCCCCCTTAGTCTCGATTCGATAATTATCATACCCACTGAGGGAGCACAAAGTCAATAACCCTTATGTTCTCGCAACAGTAATTATTAAATAGGCCCTCTGAGGAAGAACTCAACGTCAATCCCCCTATGGTCTAACTACAATAAGTTCCCATAGCCATGAGAAAAAGAAATCATATGTAAACGATTCATAGCAGCCCTTTGTATGTTCAAAAAACTACATGGCTAATATCTACAATGCATAAAAAGCATATAAACAGTAGGAAATACTAGAAATAAACTATATCAAAGAAATAAATAAAATAAACATGGTTTTCCTCATAGGCAACCTAAGCCAAACGACGATAAACAACCAAAACAAGGGAAACAACAATGGGGTTATCCTCAAACATGTGAACAATAAATTATTAATCATCAAATAACCTCAAGAATACATGCAATATAATGTAGATAACAAAACTGGATCAGAACCCTAACCCGAGATACCCGATACATGGATATCCAGTACTTTTGCACAAAAACTCAAGGATATTCAACATAGGGCATCAAACCACCTACCTCGATCCTCATAGATTGAAATAATTTAACCTCGGCCTATGAATTGGCCTAGAATGTAGTAGATCTTCAAAAATTTCTAAAATGTTCAACCTCAGATATCTCACGTGAGTGGACGAATTAGGAAATGAGGCCAAAGAATAACCAATAAATCACCACTGAGATTCTATAGCAACCGAAGATGTTTGATTTGGATAGTTGGTGATAGATCAGTGGCTTGGAGAAGATTCAAACTACATGAATGCTCTGGGCAGAATTAAGTAGAGAAGAAGATGAAAACAGGGTTAAGGCGTGACCCCAGTCTGATTAATGAAATAAAATTAGAAGTACACAGCGTATACTTCATGAGTATAGGATATGTGATCACCCTTTCTGTAAACCACATTCAGCAGCCTCCACATCTCTGCTACTCACCCTGTGTGTGGCTCGGACACGGGAATCACCTGGCCTCGCACGGGAGAAAAGTACACAGCGTGTACTCATAAAGTACATGACATGTACATAGAAAATTTCTAGATTTTCCCCTTTTTCTCAAAAATGACCAGAAATGTAAAAACATACCTGAAACGAAGATCCGGGTTCTTACAACAAGAGGGACATATCATTATTTAATTCTAATTGATTTATTTGAAAATATACAAAATGAATAATTGAATAATTTTTAGAAAATATGTAGATAAATAAATTATTATGTATTCGTATTTATGTCAAAGTGATAGCCTTATTTAAGACATTATAGAACATAATGAAAATAGCTCCAATAATAAATGAAATAATTCTATTAAAAAGATTAATACACCAATACATTAATGTAACCAGATTATTTTTTCATCAATAAAAGAAATTTACAATTACTCTTATCATGAATCTATATCCTGTTGTGATGAATATATTGAGTCACTAATAATTCTGATTCTAAAATTAAGGATTCTGTTAATATGGTCTCTATAGAATTGATTTCATAAATAATGGAATATATCAAGGGGTATAATATGATAAAGCAATTTTGGAGTCAAAATCTAATGGAATATATGAATAATTAAATAAAAATTTATGTGGATGTATCACTCTATCAATATTTATTAAAGATAAGGTGCATATTGTAACACATTGTAATGGGAATTTGTCTCTACATGATGTTGAATTTAATATTGTAAAATCCATGGGGGAAATTATTAAATAACTTATTTGTGTACTGGAAAAATCTATTCAAAACCATTATATATATCAAAGAATCCTATTTATAGGTTATAACTAATAGAATTAATGAACATGATAATTCTACACTAGAGGATATTAAATTTTATGAAGATCAGAATCATAATTTGAAAAAGGAATGTAAATAAAGGTTCAAATATACTCAATACTATTATCATTATCTAAATATTAAATTTTTTGAGATATTAGTGAAATTGAGAAATAATTAAGTCACCCAAGTTGTATCTTCACCCATGGAAAAGAAAATAAGTTCAGTTTCCACAAAAATTGATGATGCGAGAATTAATTAAAAAAATACATAGTTTTGATTAAAAATAACTTGAATTCATCATTTTATTAATCCAATATAAGATCGTAGAGTAAGGTAACCGATTTTTCTAATAAATCTATTTAATATATTGTTATTTTAATAGTATCTATAGGTTTAAAATCACAATGTAGATAGTTCTAGTAAAAAAATTTAAAATCCCTAATCACATCAAGAGTGAATGTTATCATGAGTATAATGCATGTATTTATAAATAAAGATTCACATTTGAGTTTTATTTTAAAAAATATCTTCCATGAGATCTATCCAGGCTGCAACCAATAGTAAGAGGATGAGATTTATTGGACTATATTTGTGTTTTTGGAAGATTGGAAATAAGGAAATTGAATGTTGATTTAATATATCAACATATGTAAGCTGTATAAGAAATATATTCAAGCTTGGAATAAGATCTACTAGATAAATATGGAATTCATAGAACTGAAGGAATCTTTTTACAGCAATCGATTAAGTTGTATTAAATAATCTGTGACCACTGTAACTAAATTGGTCACAAAAAGAAGTTATTGTATATACCAAATGAGTTTAAATATCACACTAATTTGAGAATAAGGCCACAAAATAAGTTAAAATAGTCAAGGAATGAAAAATAAAAATAATTGGTAATATAACAAAATAAATCTACTAAATCAAGCTGTAATTAACTATTCCTAGTACCACATGAAGATGAATATGCCTTAGAAACCATGTGGCCTCAAATATGCCTCCCTATATGCTATTGGATTATAAATAGAAGTGAGGTCCAAATCCAGATAATTAATAGACTGTTACCTCATTATAGACTTCTATAAATAATTGGAAATAACCAATCATTATGTACAACCAAAATCATCTGAGTGCACATGATTAATGAATAATATAGTAACTAATAAAATAAATGATGTCGTCATATTATTGTAACATTGAGGACCCAATATCCCAATTTCTAAAAAATAATAATCAAATGAACCTAAATAATCACAATTTACCTACATACATCCCCTATAATCTTTTGAACATTTGATACACATCAAGATACACTAACTCAATCTAGGGTATAATCTATTCTCTAACATGAGAGTATACATAAGGTATACACATGCACCTGGGTTATAGTGTATAGTATGAGAATATAACCCAAAAAGGTCAAAACAAGACTCACTAATATACTATGTCATATTTGTGTGTATTCATTAGTAAAATAAAAATATAAATAAGAATTCTCATTTTTTCACCATTTATTGATCAGGCCATCGTGAAACCTGATGAGTTTCACAAACCAATCAGGACGCCATGTCAAACCATGACACCAAAAATAATAAACATACCTACTTTAGTTCCATTTCAGAATACAATTTTTCTTCATAAAATACAACATGTATCACATGCTAAGACATAGGGTATTACATCATCCATGTCTCGATCTCTACACTAATGGTCATGGTAGGTTCAGGTTTCTAAACACTAAACTCATCTTCCAAAAAAATGTTCTCCCATGTCAAAACTATAAACCATAACATCTCACTCATGGTAGGGTTCATACATCTAATCCCATATAAAACATATACTTTATATCCATTATAAAATTCTAATTTTCCAAATCCTGAGATGTTTCTCCCATTCCAATGCCTCTATATAGCTTATGATAAACCCTCCCCTAATATCTTTGTATCACATCTAGGACCTTGTATCACTTATGATATTCTTTCCAATGCTTTCTAAATCAGAGTGAGGAAAAACCTATCCCAAGATATACTATATTACTCATTATTGACCTAGACATAACATATTTATCATGGACTCGTACTCACCATGACAATGTCACTCGAATCATATCATGCATAGTAAATTATGACATGAGGATCCACCCCCACCCCAACGTTTTTAACTTATTAAAAGAACAAGAATACTCATGAAACAAAAAATAATATTATATAGGGGTATAAACCTATCTAATCTCTCACAATTTATTACCATAAATCTAGATTCTTTAGTCCTTCTACTTTATAGAAAACATTTCACCTTTCCATTCTGGTTTTCCCCTAGGTCCTCATGAATTTTCATAGTCATTTTTCATCAATACTACCTCAATCACATTACAAAAAAATTATAATGATTCATGAAGGATCATATTTAATTGAACCATACGGGGTCGGTTGTTATATGATAAAATATAGATCTTAAATCTTTATTTCACTACATAAGGTCCATCCCAATCCCTTTTGTTCTACATGACCCAGGCCTCAACAGGTGAGGTTTAATTCTCAAACAAAACCCCCTTATTATCCAAACTCCATGTCTTAGAAGATTTTTGTAACCCTTGAATGGATATCCTCACAAAAATTAAAAGGGAGATCCCTCATCCAACAACATAGAGGAAACCCCACTCTATCATGCACCTCAAATCCTAGAAGAAACTTTTTAGTCTCTACATACACTAGGACTATCCTCTATCAACTAGATAGAGATTATAGATACTTTTTATATGTACGACCATCCCACCCATCATCACTCCGCCCCTAGACTCTCACTTATTTCCACTAGCTATAGAAAACCAACCTAATACATTCTCATTTCATGTCACTTTCTATGACTTCATATTTTTCTCTATTTGGACCAAATAAATCCTCTTCCCCTAGATTAATTGTCATATGGGGATCTAAACTAACCAATGTGATAATGTGCACTTTTTTCAAGCATACAATGCCTAGTTTCATCGTATATCTTCTACTTATTGAACACTAAATCTCTAAATCACATGATAGAACTCAAGGTAGTTTGCTATAATAAACTCTATAAAAAATAGACATAAATATGAAATGGTATTTTCGGGTCCACCTACTTGGAACATGTACTTAAACCCTTGTGGCGATAATCCAAGACTCATAAATTCTCCTAATAACATTTCTCTTTCCAAACAACAATAATAATTAATTATAGCCTGTAATAATTAATTTTTAAAACATAAAAAATGAAATTTAAATTATTAAAAACTAGCGGCCATAATCTTCTTGTTAAAACCTCAAGAAAATGGGTGTGGTCCACTCATGAAATGCACCTAGAAAAAATCGATGAAAATAACCAAATGTATTTCCCTATTCTATTGATCAATCTAAATAAATAGAGGTAAAAAACCTAGTAAAAATCATACATAAACATTACCGCACTGAAATTAAATGTAATATTATGAAAACACTATTCAATATCCTTCTATACAAAATCCAAAAAAATCACCATTAATTGTGATGATTTAAATGATGATCTGGTGAAAAGAGTTAGGAACTCTGACCAAAATAATTGGGATAAATAATAATAAATAACTGAGGAATAAATGTATTCTCTACCTCTAATAAACCATGAAATACCAAAAAAACATCCCCTCTCAATGGGGAATTGGTCAGAGGGAAGACAAAATAATATTCCATACCACCAATTATCTTTAGATAAGAATAAAGAGTATTTCACCACCTTTTTAAAAATCCATTTTCACATTTCAAGGACTAAACCCTTGGTCATGGTGTAAAATTGTTAGTTAGTGGGTTACAACCCTTGATTATTCTCTTACAGAGTGTTGACCATTTTTCATAACATGAATAGTTATTCTTCTAAATTGCTTCCCTATCTTCCACTAAACCCTTCTTTAACACTTTACCAGAACTCAAAAACTAAAACACATCTATTTACACATCTAAAAAAATAATTTAAGGATACACAATCCCTTGGAATTTTGATTCAATTCTCAGTTCTCCATGTGAACCCTTTAACAACCAAAATATTCAAAATTCCACTAAAAATGACAACCTATAAATATTAGAGTCATTATAGATGTCATCATAAAAATGAAATAATAAGGATTTATAGGATTTTAAAACAAACAAAATTGTATCCTATTATTTAAAGCGATGTCAAATCACGGTCCATTTAGAATTGTTCATGGATATAATGATAGATGGAATAATATTAAAGAAATAGATTAAATGAAACTAATATATTAATATCATGATTTATTTAACTGAATAAATTAATGATGATGAAGCTTATGGGATTCTAAATAAGTATATCTAGATGTTTACTAAAGGGATATGTGGAAGGTAAAAAATGTGCGGTTACATTTCTAATGTGTCCTTGACTTAAAGGATTTAATAAGAGATGTAATTAATGAATATATAGAAATAAACAATGAATCTATGTGTTAAGGCTAGAGAAACTATAAAGAGATATAAAACACATGAATAAAACCAAGTATAGGTATTTGGAATTCTAGATCATATAGCTTGATCATATTGAAGATGCTAAAATGAATAGCATGTTGAATATAATTAATGTGATATAATCTTTAAGGTAAAAAAGCATTTTATTACTATATAGAATGAAAAAATAGGGGAAAACATGATTTCAAAATAATATAACATATGGAAAATAAATTGTTAAGATAATATAAGGTTCTCACAATATTTATGTTTTAAAAATAAAGGATTTTCTTAGTTTTGAGAAAATCCTCAACCATGTTGATCTCATTAAGGATCTAATGTAAATATACATTATTCACTATTCAATAATTTTTTATACATTATATTATTAATTAATAGTGAATAAAATGGATAAAACTAATTTGAAACTAAAAAGCATTATAAAAATACGATATTTATCAGTCATGTTGTAGTCAAACTTGTATCAATATCTCTCCCACTAATTTCACATTTAACATCAAGTGATTAAGCTAGGGTTTATCTCTAAATTTAACACCTCGTGATGATTAGTTTTGAAAATAATACATTGATAGGGAGGTACCAAAATATCATGATTTTATATATATTTTTCCCATTCTGTTATGAATTAAAGTTAATATTATAATTAATGAGGGTTATTGTTAAAGTAAAAAAGGTGAAAAAATTTGTACAATTGAATGTTTTTAGTATGATTATAAAAGATGACTGTATGTTAATGTTTATTTATAATGTTTTTTGATCATCTAGAAGGGAATTAATTATAATAATAATAATTTTTTATCAAATTATAAATAGTATATATTCAACTTTATTACATTGGTTGATCACCCTTGTGTTATGTATTGAGTTATCCAAGGTTGACATTGAGTTAATTTATTGATGAAATAATATTATTAAAAATGTGATATCATCCTTCACACGTGAAAAAAAAATTATTATCTTAAAAAAATTTGAATAAAAATTAAATGGGAAGAAAAGGGGGAAATTTTTTTTCTTTGAAATAGTCAGAGAGAAAATGTCCAATAAAGAAAAATGAATAATTATTTTTTGAATATAAATTGGTATCATAAAATTATATCAAGGGTTATCTTATATTTGGTATTAATTACACTAAATAGATTCCATACATTCACCTTTTCATTTAATATCAATATAGGGGGGAAAATCTAAATATCATAATTAATGTGAGTATTTAATTATACCATAATCTTTTTCTTTTATTATTTTTGGGATTCATGTGTCACAATAATATTTTAGTTATTTTTTACAATGCAAGAACATATAGATGAAAATAACATTCCATAGGGACATTAAACATCATGTAATAACAGTGAACATAATAGTAATGAATTTAATAGGTATATAAACACTAATAAATTTATATAGATGAGGATAAACTCCATAAGATTGACTTCTCCCAGGATGATCACACTTACAAAAAAACAATCAAATTAAAGGGAAGAATTATGAACAAGATATTCATTATCAATAGAAGTGTATAATCATTGAAATTTTGTATTTAATGATGATGTATGAGAATGTTGGAATATATATAGGGTGTAAGGGGAAATGTGACAGTTAGTATGTTATTGTTTCATGACATAACCTGACCATTCAAATTTGTCCATTATGTGATCATGGAAATAGTAAAAATACCCAAAAGAGTAGTAAAATATCATTTTAAGAAATAAATAAAAAATAATTATATATAATAATTTAATTTTTAATATGTTATTATTTTCCATTATACTCTTTTGGAATCAACATGAATGATGTTATAAAATTTAAAATTCATTAATGTAAAAAAATTATGTGATTATTTTTAAAAATAGTACTTAAAAAATTTTATGTTTTCTTATAAAATAATTCTATACATAATTATGTATTTAGTTTCATTAAATTAATTTTATATTTTAAATCATCACCTTAAAATTATGTTAGGGTTAATTTTTTAGTGTTTTAAAAACATATTTTTCAATAAATAATAAAAAAATAGTTTTCTATTTTTAGAATATTTTAGGGTTTTATAATTTTGAAATGAAAACATAATAATAGATATTAATTTTTAAGTTATAATAATTGTCATATTTATGTTCTTTTCTTTTTTATAAGTATTAAAATCTTTCAATTAATTTTTTTTTACTGAATAAATTTTTTTTGTTCAATTTAATATATAGTGTATGAATTTGTTTTTGGAATTATATTATGTTAAAACCAATGATAATAATTTCATAAAGAATGATCTAAGACAATCGGTGGCCAATTAAAAATGAATTTTCTAAAATGTATAATTCAAAACCCTATATCAAAAAAATTCTCCCCATTTTTCTATAAAACCAAACCTCTCCACCCCATTTAATTTTCTACGAAGATCATTAAAAAGTAAATCACAATATTAATATTTAATTTTATCAATTAATAAATCACTTATTAAACAATGGAATTACCCCTATAAGATTAGTAAGAAGTACATCAGGTACGGGTTTCTCTTTCTAAATTTTAGCTCAAGTACATCTTTCTATGTTAACTCATTAAATTCACAATTTGTTTTTCCTTTATTTATAATATTTCTCTTACTATAAAATTATTTTAAAATTAATTCATCTTTCTATCAATATTACCGATTCACAGTCCATTTCGTATACCTATTATGCTATTAAAATCAATATTTGATCTTCCAAGACTTGATATTATGTTTTGAATACCAACCATATTTTCATTCATGATAATTCATATAGATATAATTAAAATTAACATATTATTTATTTGCATTTATAAATCTTGTATTCCCAATTCATGGGTGGGAAATGATGAAACTTCTATGACATTAAACTCTTATAGACAAAGTAAATTTATACGGAATTTTTTCTTCATTCTCCATTGTTAATTGATGACATGATTTCTTATGATATCTGATTGATATATAACTCATAAATGTAATCATATTAATGGTACACCCTAATAGAGGCAAAATGTATTGGATAAATATTTTATCATTATGTATTACATGTTTATCATACCTTGTAATCACATCTTGGTAACGTTTCATTACACCTTATTAGATATCCTTGGTAACATGTTTTATGAAGCCTTATTGATGAACCAAGATGATTTTATTTTGAATTTTGGAATTTTTTTCCATATATCTATCTTTTTCCTTATTTATTTTCCATTTTCTTCATTTTTCACCTTACTAGGATTTATTCTCAACCATTCATTTTAATGTATATTCCTAGGATATTTTATGTTGTAGGTAACGTACCATAGATTTAAAAATGTCTATTTAAAGAGTATTAAATAACAATTTTATGTGATATATATATATATAATGTATTATAGAACTTGTTTCCATGAAAATAATCCTCAAAATATCATATGTAATTTATCAATGCAATACATTGTAAAAGAATTATGTTAAAACTCATATATGAATACTGTGGGAAATAATATTTTATATAAAATAAATATTTAGTTATTTATTGAAATTAGGAATAGAAAATCCAATTGAGAACCCTAAAGATATTTTTAAATATTATAATGATACAAAAGATTCCATAAAGTATAATGTCCATGGTTTTCTAAAAAATGAATTAATTTTTTCGACAAATAATGTTGATAGAGGATATGGCTCTTTTGAACACATGGGTAATAACCCAAAAAAAGATGTGTTAGTTATTATATTGATATTCAATCAGTTCACAAAAAGGGGCCTAACTGCACACCTTTTTTTGAAATCCCATTTGATAGGTTTTATCAGATCACATTCACTTTGTGATCCTTTATGAAGGATATATGACTGAATTAAATATTTATCCTTTTAGGTTATAAAATATTTTAATATATAATTCTAGAATAATGATATTAAAAAAAGTACCCATTATATTTATTATCATAATATTGTTAATAGTATTAATTATCTCATTTATGATTCCAAATAATACAAATATTTCTAGAAATAGATGGAATCATGTAAATAATTTATGTGATGGAAAATAAAATGATGGACTTCCAAATATTATGAAATTATGAGTTGAAAATATACTATTAATGTTGAGTTAGTTATCCCAATTTAAAAATAATACCCTAAACCACATTGATTATAAAAAATAACCAAGGAAGGAACAACTAGGTATTGAATCATTCCTATAAGAATGAGCAATGGATCTTAATAATATAGAAACCCTCAAAATTTATGAAATTTATTATATTATTTTAAATCATAAAAAACAATATGGTACAATAACAAAGATCATGAGGCCTGAATTCCTTTAAAGAATATAAGAATAATACAATAAAGGAAACTAAAACATGTCATCCTTGTTTTTTTTCATTTCCATAGTGAGCTACTAAATCCATTAGAGCTCCTAAAACTACATTGTATAACATGGGGAATATATATATTAAAGGGGTTATCTAGAAAGACTTGTAAGAGAATAAACATAATAAGGAAGCATAACTATAACGACCCGAACATTTTAAATTATTAATGATTAATTGGAGATGACAATGGTAGATGCCGAAAGAAGTGTCGATGGCCTCACCTAGTATACTAGAACCATATGAAGCCCACTTTTCTTGATCTTGGGAAGGAAGTGGCATCACTGGGCTTCGCTCTGGACCAAGACCAAGACGAACATCACCGTGTTAATCTTGAACAGAATCGCCTATGGTAGAAGTTCAAGTTGGTGGAGATTACCACTCGGGAAATGTTGTAAGAGCCTCCCCATGATTCTCTCACCATCTCACACCTTATCCTTAGGTCATATGCAGGTATTTTAAGGAGATATGTTTCAAAGACCAAATATGTAATCTCATAGTTTCAATAAATTTATTGTTTCATCATTTCTGGGATATAACTAGCATTTCATAATAAAATATAAGATTATTAAGACAATTTTGATAAATAGTTTTTAGAAGATAAAAAGGGTATTTAAAATATTTCCCTTACATACAAAGTTTTTATGGAAAAATAAACATCATTTTTGAATTGGAAATGTCAATATTAATATAGGCTTCTTTTATGGAAGTTTTCTAAATAGATTCATTTTTGATGAATAGTACTTGATGAATAGTGTTTTTATGAATAGTAAAAAGATGTTTTATTGTTAAATAACATTTTTTGTGAATTTGATTTTGAAAAATCTGACAGACATAGTTGTAATTAAGGTGAAAAATGTGAGTCATTGAAATCAAAATAATTTTTGGGGAATAGTAATTTTTACCCCTATGAATAGTAATATGAATAGTAATATGAATATTAATGTGAACATTAGAATTAGTAATACAAATTATTATTTTAATTTCACAAGGTTATGAGGTATTGGAATGTTGACTAAATTTCAAGGTGTTAAAAAAAGAGTTATAGATTTTAAATTATGATTATTTAATAAATTATTATTTTAATTAATAGTTATATTAAAAGTATTTATAAAAATGTTTTTAAAAAATGGAGATCATTTTTGGATTCTACACGTTGAGAAAGGGTTAGGGTGAATTTTTGGGATTTTTCTGAAACATTGAATTTTTCAGTGAATAGTAAAAATACAGTTTTATGGAATCTGTATGTTTAATGACATCAAGACTACATCATGATGATGTCAGAAAATTTTCAAAGGGATGCTCGACCAAAGGGGATTAATTATTTTATTAGGGGTCCCATGTGGCCAAACACCATGGGGAAATACCATGGGCAAGCCCATGGTTTTGTGAAAACCACTTGTGAGGTGTCCTTGGAAATTATTAAAGTATCCCCTCCCTTTCCATATAGGTACCAACCCTTTACTCATTTATTTTTTACTCTCAACCCTCCTTAAACGAATCTATGATCTCATTACCTCCCATGTATTCCTCCCAAGGTTCCCTAAATCTGACAAGGTCCCGACTTTCGTGTTTAAGGAGTTTCATTTTAAGGTAAGGGATCCTACCTCTCTCTTTTTTTTTCATGTACTCTCTCTTATGGCATTTCTTTTATGATCTATTTTCATATTTTCGTGGATGTTATTTTATATTCAACTTAATGTATTTTGTATATTCATATAATAAGATATTCCCTTTTACTCTCATCATTTATTTTTTATTTTATTTTTAAGTGGCGTCGTTAGGTTGCGGAATTTTCATAAGGGATTCTTTCACCCTTCTCATTTTCTAAGTTCTATTTTCATGTCAAGTATTTCATGTTCCTTTTTATTATGTTGGGGTATGATATATATATCCATCATAATTACCTTTTATGTTAATATTATGATATACCCTATTTTATCTCATCAATTCAATTTTTAGTGGTTTTAAGTGACATCATTAGGCTGCAGAATTTTCATAAGAGAAATCTTATTTTTGTCTTCCTTTCATGTTTTTTATTTCATATGTTATGTCATTAAAATTTCATTACCATGTTCTTATATCGTTTATATTCTTTCCATCTGCATTTTTATGGATCATTTATGAATGGGTGACCATGGCCCCTCTCTTTTCAATGTTTTCTAAAACCCTGCAACATAGCTGTTATGCTGTCGAATTTTCGTCTCAAAATATACTCTTTTTATCAAATTATTTTATTTTATAGGTGGATACTCATAGATCATTATTCTACAGGGGTATTCACATATATATCAAAATTTTCTATTTTAAATTCTGGTATTTACATACATAAATCCCGCTTTCCATTTCTATCGGTTTAAAGTGACATAAAGATCATTTCTTAAAAGAGGTTTTTTAAAATGTTATGATTATGAAATGAATCAAATTTATTTTATGATATATGGGTTATTTATGAAATTTTTTATGGTGATATATGTGGCTCACATTATAATAAAGAATAATTAAGGGTGCGCCCTGATAGAGCTCCAATGCATTGGGTAATGACTTAATATCTAGAGATGATCATTTTAATGATACCTTGTTGAATAACCATGGTAATGTTTTTTAATGACACCTTGGGGATGGACCATGGTGAAACAGAAATGATTGTTTATGATAAATTTTGTAGCCACATATTCAAGTTATGAAACACGTTATTTTTATTATGATATGCCTCATGATTTCTTTATCATACCTTAATGTTCTTTTTCATGACTTTAATGATGTATCTCAAGTTAACATGTTAAATTTTTCCCCTTGTTTCCCTTACTGGGACATCTGCTCACCCATTCCTTTGATGTATATCCCCAGGTTATGAGATGTTGTAATGAACCTAGGATGAATATAATGAAAATCCGTTCAAGTGTTTAAGAAAAATGTTCTATGTTTTCATGTATTAAGTTCTTGGTTTCCAAGACACTAAACCATAAAGATCCTTGGTTTTGTATAATGTAATGAATGTTAATGTGATAAAAACGAGGGATGCTATATTTGGTATCAAAATATGGATTAGTTATTTGTGTTAATTAGGATTTGAAAACTTTACAATGATTCTTAATTAAAGGATTAAATATAGGAAAACATCCTGGTATTTTGGTAATGTATTGAGTAATTGGTTTCCAAACAAATAAATCCTTGTCTGGATATGAACAATTAGAGGTGCCTCTAGAACAGATGTGACTAAGAGTAAAAACTATGACAAGGTTTTCCAGGCTTGACTCAGGGTAACCTGGTGCACGACAATGGGCCTTACAGCACTCTTGGTTTGACACTCCTGGGGGATACACTTTGGTAAATTCAAAAGCTTAGTATGAACCATTATCAAAGGAACAAAGATAAAATAAAATAAATAATCACATAAGAATATATGATCATGGATAACCTAGATTGGAAACTAGGGAATCAAAAGTTATGATATACTTTTTTTACATGTTTCTCTTTCTATTCTTAATGTTTCCTTTTCATGATTATTGGAAAGGTATTTAATACCCCCTAATTGTACATTATTTTTCTTACTTAAGGAAGAAAAATAGAAGCACATGGACCAACAACTAGTGTGCTAGGCAATGTGATGATTGACTTATTAATACAACAAAGATGATGAGATATCAGATTGATCATATGGTGAGTATGCCAAACCAGCTATCAAAAATTAAAATTAACAATTGGTACCTAGTTGAATGCCCAAATTCATCAAGGAAGATCAAAATGAAGTCTCAAGGGTGTTCATCTGATAAAGGTCATAAGGGAAAGAGGACCCAATTTCCATTGTGTAAAATATGTGGAAAGAGGCACCATGGAAAATGTCACAAAGGAACCAGGAGATGTTTTAAGTGTGGCAAGATAGGGAATAAAGTAGACAATTATTACAAAAGAATGGATAATGTGATGAATGGAGATAAGGTTCAATCTAATGAACCTTATATTGTCCAATGTCATAAATGTGGAGAAGATGGACGTTATCCAAGACAATTCTCTTTTGGAAGGGATGAGAAGCATGATGAGCATCAACAATCTCCATGGACAAGGGAACAATGAAGGCCTGATACTGATATGGATCATGATGACTGAAGTACATGTAACCTCTTCACAATAATTATGTATGTCATGTTGTATTTCAGTTCATGCTCTATAATCATGTATTTAATGTTTTCTTAGAATATCAGGTCACAACCAAACATGGTTTTATATCATTATGGGAAACATCTATTGTTATGTATCACATGCTGATGCTGTGAAGCTGTTCTTCTTGAAAAAAATGATTATTGGATTAAGAGATGAATATTATTTTGGAATACATTCAATTATTTGGGAACCCTATATGATCAAAGTAAATAGAGTACTATGGTATTTTCTTTTAGAAGTAAAGGATGACTTATATTTTGAAGATTTGATGAAGTTATTGTATACTTAGGGTAATTTACGTTACATATGGAAATGATTAACCTATCTTGGGGAAAATGTGATTTGGTTTGTTACTTTTGTTATAAGACATTAAGATTTGTTGGTGTTGTTTAGAGATTACTAATATAATTTATCATCAAAGACTAACTTATCAAATTGATCATATATTTGGGTTTCAATCTTAGAGTGGTTTATTTTGAGTAATTTTAATGATAGTTATTTATGGAATGGTCTAGGTTGAACTTTGGGTAGTACTATGGAATTTTGAATATTTAAAAGTAGATTCTCTTCTGATGGGGTTCTTTCTTTTTGAAGAGTTGTTTTATCTTACCCTTTTTGTTTTTATGATAATGAATAAAGTTAGAATAAATAGATAGTTAATCTATTGTAGATTATGTGATTCTCTAAAAGTTTTGTAGAATTTGATTCTAGTGCTTTAGGTACCAAAAACAAATTCATCTTGAACACTCATCATTTGGAGAAAAACATGAGTTTGTAGTGGAATATTATAAAGACGGTAACTCTACATATTATATAAGTAGGTATGTTTCATTATGATCTTTGTCTATAAAGTAACTTAATTTTTGTTTTCAAATCTAGGGAAAGGATCGTGAAACCAAAAGGAAAATAGTAATAACAATAATAAAGTACTATACTATTAATTTTTTTCGATAAATCAAATGGTAACTTAGATCATTGCAGATTTATGGCTCTATGGTTGTAAGCATTCTTTTAATCATGTTCTCTATCACACTACATCAGAAATTGATGGTGTGTCTTATCTTCCATGTCTAGGTTTTCCTAAATGGAACCCTATTAGGTGTTATCTCTAGTGACATTTGAACTAACTTTTCTGTGTTTTAAAATGGAGGTCTCATTGATCATTCATTAGATGTGGGATTTCAATAAAGATATTTTCAAAAATCAAACCCTTAGATTTCGACCACGAGTTCAAATTGTGAGGACACAATTTTTTTGAAGGTGGGGAGAATGTAACAACCCAAAAATTTTGATTTATTAATGATTAATTAGGGATGATAATGGTAAATGCAGAAAGAACAATCGATGGCCTCACCTGGTAGACTCGAACCATGTGAAGCTCATTTGTCTAAGCATGGGAATGAAGTGGCATCAATGGTCTTCGCTCTGGACCAAGCCCATAACGAACATCAGCATGTTAATATTGAATGAAATCACATACGGGATAAGTTCAAGTTGGTGGTAATTACCACTCGGTAAATGTTGTCTCAGCCTCCCCAAGATATTCTCACCATCGCACACCTTATCCATAGGTCATATGTAGGTGTTCTAAGGGGATATGTTTCAAATCCCTAATATGTAATCTCATAGTTTTAATAAAATTATTGTTTGATCATTTCAATGATATAACTAGAATTTCTTAATAAAATATATGTTTATAATTTTTTTTTGATAAATTGATTTTTGAAGTTAAAATTGGTATTTAAAATATTTCCCTTACATAGAATGTTTTTTATGGAAAAATAAACATCATTTTTTAATTGGAAATGTCGAAATTAATCGAGTCTGAATTTTTGGATGTTTTTTAAAGAGATTCATTTTTGATGAATAGTTCTAGATGAATAGTGTTTTATGAATAGAAAATTATGTTTAATTGTTAAATAACATTTTTTTAATTGATTTTCAAAAATATAACAGACATTGTTGTAATTAAGGTGAAAAATATGGTTCATTGAAATCAAAATAATTTATGGAGAATATTAATTTTTATCCCTATGAATTGTAATATGAATAGTAATATGAATAGTAATTTGAATATTAATATGAATATTAATGTGACCATTATAATTAGTAAAATATATTATTATTTTATTTTCATATGGTTATAAGTTATTGGAGTGTTGACTAAATTTCATGGTGTTAAAAAATGAGTTATAGAATTTAATTTATAATTATTGAATAAATTATGATTTGAATTAATAATTAAATTAAAAATATTTAGAAATTTGTTTTCAAAAAATGTCGTTCATTTATGTATTCTACACGTTGAAATGGGTTAGGGTGAATTTTTGGGATTTTATGAAATATTTAATTTTTCAGTGAATAGTAAAAATACAGTTGTAGGGTTTCTGTATATTTAATGACGTCATGACTGCATCATGATGATGTCAATATATTTTCTATTGTATGGTCGACCAAAGGGGATGAATTATTGTATGAGCGGTCCCACTTGGAAAAACACCATGGGGAAATACCATGGGCAGCCCCATGGTTTTCTAAAAACCACTTGTGAGGAGTCCTTTGAAATAAATAAAGTATCACCTCCATTTCTGTATAAATACCCATCCATTACTCCTTTAATTTTAACTCCCAACTCTACCTCGACTAATATCAGGTATCATTACCTCCCTATTAGTCCTCCCAAGGTTCCCTCAAGCACTCAAGGTCCCAACCTTCGAGTTTTAGGAGTTACGTTTTAAGGTAAGGGATCATACCTCTCTCTTTCTTTTCAAGTACTGTCTCATTTTTAATTTATTTTGTGATCCTTATTATTATGTTGGAGGATGTTATTTTATATTTACCATACTGTAATTTTTATTTTCATATAATGAGATACTCCCTTTTACTCTTATAATTTCGTTTTCTAAATATTTAAGTGGCGTCGTTAGGCTGCCGAATTTTTGTAAGGGATTCTTTCACCCTTCTCGTTTTCAATGTTCTATTTTCATGTCATGTATTTCATGTTTCATTTTATTATGTTGGGGTATGATCTCTATATCTATCATACTATCCTTTTATTTTAATATGATGATATACCCTATTTTATCTCATCAATTCATTTGATAGAAGTATTAAGTGACGCCGTTAGGCTGCCGAAGTTTCATAAAAGAAATCTTATTTTTATGTTCCTTCCATGTTTTTAATTTCATATAGTATATCATTAAAATTTCATTAACATGTTCTTATATCATTTATATTCTATCCCTCTACTATTTTATGGATCATTTAGGAATGGGTGACCGTGACCCCTCTCTTTTCAATGTTTTCTAAAACCCGGCAACATAGTCGTTATGCTGCCGAATATTCATCTCAAAATGTATCTCTCTTTTTATCAAATTCTTTTATTTTATTAAGTGGATACTCAAAGATAAACTTTATATTGTGGTATTAACATATATATATATATATCAAAACATTATATTCTGAATTCTGTTATTAACATACATGAAACCCGCTTTCCTTTTCTGTGGGTTTAAACTGACATAAAGATCATGTCATAAAAGCAGTTTCTTAAAACGTTATGATTATAAAATGAAACCCATTTCATTTCTTCTATATTGGTTATTTATGAAATTTTTTATGATGATATATGTGTCTCACATGATAATAAATAAAAATTAAGGGTGCTCCCTCATAGCACTCCAAAAAATTGGTTAAGGACTTAATCTCTAGAGATGATCATTTTAATGAGACCTTGGTGAATAAACTTGGTAATTTTTTTAATGACACCATGGGGTTGGACCTTGGTGAAACAGAAATGATATTATAATTTATATTTTTTAGGTAAATATTCATGTTATGAAACAATTTATTTTTATAATAATATTCCTCATGATTTCTTTCTCATGCCTTACAGTTCTTTTTCATGACTTTATTGATGTATCTCAAGTTCACATGTTAAATGTTTCCCATTGTTTCCCTTACAGGGCCTTCTGCTCCCCCTATTCATTTATTTATGTCCCCAGGTTATGAGATGTATTAATGAACCTAGGATTAACATAATGAGAAACCTTTCAAGTGTTCATGAAGTATATTTTATGTTTTCATGTATTAAGTTCCGGGTATCCCAGACAGTAAACCATAAAGATCCTCAGTTTTGTATAATGTAATGAAAGGTATGTGATAAAAAGGAGGGATGATATAATAAAATTTGAGTTAATATATTAAATGATATCAAATATGAGTAGACATATTAGTAATCTCATGGAAGAATAACATACTAAAATTGTAACATAATATCCTGGTAGAATTGGAAATTTAGAAGCGACATGAAACATAACATAATGTTGAGTAAATGATTAATGTGTAAATAATAACACATAGAGGAAAAGGTCCAATAGTGGACTATTTATACTCACTAATTCCATTCACGATTCCTCATTATACTAATGCAACCCATATGTATTAGAGTGCTATCTGGGCACACCTATCATACAAGCTATATAGTTCCCACCAAGTGCTATATCTTCTCACTTATCATAACACATTCTTGGTTTATGTGTACCATAAAAATAAAATCAACCATAAGGAGCAAATTTAAAAATTACCCCAAAATGGAAAATTTGTTTTATAATCTTGTTATATAGCATGAAAAATGTAAATTTTAAAATGAAGGAATTTTTTGGGAAGAACATATGGCATGTGTGGCATCATAAAATTAAAGGATAATATTTGGGATATTTTTGGTGATAAATATATATATAATTCAAAATAAATATGTAACATCAAGGTTTTTTCGTGGATGAAAATAATTTTAAATAGATTAAAAAATAAATTATTGAAAATAACCATTCAATTAAAAAAAAATCAATAAAAAAATTGAAAAAATATTTTTCAAATAAATTTCATTAAAAATTATATTTGGACACTTATAAAAAAAATATTTAAGTCTAATAATGTTTATAATGTCATAAAATATCATCCATAATTTATATATATAAATAAATATTCCTTCATCATTTTTTGTAAATGTTAAAAAGTGATTTGTTTGGAAAAAGATAAGATCGTCCATTTTAAATATTCTTCAAAAAGTAAAATGTGGGTAAAATGAATTTTAAAAATAATAGTATAACTGTAAAATAAGTTTTTGATATCATTTTTTAGAATTTTTTGAAAACAAGGATATTGATAAAAATTGATTTTCAACATAGAAGTTAAATGAAGTCATATTTTCTTAATGATATGTTATTAATAATTTTTGGTAAAAAATAGATGAAAGTAGAAATATTATTTGATAGTTTCCTGAATAATCAAAGGATAAGAAGATTAAATTTTTTTCATAGAAAATTATAATATGAATTTCTATAATATAAATCCATGAATAAAAAATCATTGATAAAAGTTGCAAGAAACAAATACCCTTACTTCCTTGGTAACTTTGGAATTATAACTATAACAAATGAAGTATATTAATTTTAAATTAAATAATAATTAATTTTGAAGGATTCATGATATAATATCTAATTTGGTATGTATATAAACCATTAAAAAGAAATTATCTGTATACAAGAACATATGTATCAAAGAATGAAATATTGAGTCGAAACCCTTAACCTGTTCCCAAATCATCACGTGAGTTCCCTATCTTCCATAAAATTAAAAATATGATATTTATTTCTATTGTTATATATCTATTTTATGTTTATTATTATTATATTTATTTATCACTATTTCATATTCAATTAATTAATAAATTAATTTCTCATCGGGTGTTTCAACGATAGATTTACCGTATTTCCAAAATTACATAGTTAAGTTGAATAAGTTAATTTTAGTATTATTTAATCACAATATAAATGGTAATATTGAAATAAATATAATTTTCATAAATTATTTATACTTTTTAAAAAACAATAAAATATTTCATGATCAATAAACTATGTTATAATCATAGAAAATACACGTTATATGTACGGATGGGTAAAATTTCTATTTCTTAAAGATCATGATGAAAAGAAGGTGAGTGTTTTTATCTTATTGGCATGAAAAATATTTCATAAATATCATATTATTTCCAAAATTATACTTAGATATACCATCAATTTTATTAATTAAAAAAAAATAATCACATCATTTCACAATGAGGTACTCTATCGTAAACAATAACAATGTATTCATTTAATAAATTGATGGTATGCTATGAAATTATGTGACAAATTACATTAAAAAATTGATTATTCTATAATATAATATATAAAAATAAAATTAGTCCTTATTATCATCAATTTAATGTGTAATTGAAAACTTAATCACACCGCTTTGTGAGGTGGTATTATAATATATTCTCATTCAATGATTTTGTTTTCCATCAGAGGGAGAATATGGTTGTTGTTGTTAATTACTTTAACATAAAATAATAGAATCATATAAAAGTTATTTAGGTTATTATATTATCATGTTTTAGTAAAATTTTATGGATGTGGAATAAAAAATAAAATAAGATACTCGGTTAAGGACATTACATATTCTTCAAACAACTTGTTTAGGTTTTCACCAAAGCTTGTGTAGAATCTTTTTAAAAAAAATCAAGTCATAGATATAGGGATAGAATTATTGAAGTTTTTTATGAAGGTATATTCATAAAAAATGGGTTTTGGAGGTGTGATGAGGAGATGATAGGGGGTGGCTTCTTATATTTGGGGGAGAAGCCAAATATAGAATTTTTAAAAAGAACAAATTTATGCTAATTTATTTCATAAAAAGGGATCCATAATGACCCATTTTGGAAACATATAAGAGATAATGTTGCAATATGACCAGTACATAGTAATTATACATGTTTTGGGACATTTCTAACCCTTATCATTTTTTATTATGATGTTAGTAAACTCATTATTTCCTTTATGATGGTGAATAATGTTTTCTATTTTAACAATTAATTATCAAAAAAAACTTTCTTGACCCTAATATATAATATAAATTATTATTATTCCTAATATGGAATACATTTTGTAAAATTCTAATCATATAATTTTAAGATTTTAATTTAAAATTATTCCCATAGATGGGTGGAAAAAATAGATTTTCAAGATATGCAATTTCTAAACATTAGATGAACTTATAAAATAATGTAACAACTAAAAATAATAAAATTAATTTCAATGAATATATAATGATATATAATAAGTATATTTAATTTAAATAAGTCCACATTAGGGGTTATATTAATTAATTAAAATGGAGAAATAGTATGATTTTTAAAATTATTTTCTTAAAAATAGATTTTTATACCTTCAGAATAACCATATTCTAAAAAAAGTCGATATATTAATTTAATATAACTAATTTGATTTAATATAACCAAGTAATAGTTATGTAAATTAGAAATATAATTAAAATAATAATGGGTACTTGGTTTATTTAAAAAAATATTTTTAAAAAAATCCAAAAAAATTATATTCACAAAAAAAAAATTTTGGAAAAATAAAAAACATTCAAAAAATTTTAATACAGATATGATATTTTTAAAAACTAATTCAACATTTTTAAATAAATTTTATTTTATTTGAATAATTTTATTTATATTAATTTCTCACAAAATGGTGAAAAATATTTTTTTGAACAAAACATATTTTATTTGAATAAAATAAATTTACATAAAATTGATAACCATGTTAATAAAAATTTATAAAAAAGTTAATATTTACAAGTTATTTTATTTAAATTTGAGAAATAGTTAATCCTATTATTAAACATCAACGTATAATGTTCATTAAAATGATAATATTTATATAATAATATTTACATATTATGTCATGGTTCGCTTCAAATTAGTGTTGTGTGTTGAATACACTATAGAATGTAGTTTTATTCTCCTAAAATATTTGGGTGTTAAAATATAACCCCCATAAATAAATTCAATCCTCATAATTTGAGATTCTTCTCTATAATCAAGGGTTTAATATTGTAAAATTTCTTTGTAAAAAAAACTCACCTTTTAAAAATAATTATTAAAAAATTCTCTTGAATATAGGGGAAGGTAAATAATAATATAAGCACATAACAATGATTCCATATAAAATAAAATTAATAGAATGTGAAGATATTTACATAGAGGATATGTGTAAATAATTATGGAATGTAATAAATATCATTGATCATAAGAATGTGAATGATCAAGAGAATGTCAAAAACCACAAACAATAAATTGGTGATTTATAAAAATACTAAAAATTCACTAGATATGAATTTAATAGGATACTCAAGTGGTATGCTTCGATAAATTTTGACTTCACCTCTTAATCTAAGGAATGAATATCGAAGATAATTTTTTAGTGTTGAAGCAATAAAATTACCTTTTAACACATAATAATATCTAATAAAGTGTAACAATATATTATTACGGTCCTTTTCAAAACCATCCTGGTTAGAAAAAGGTAGGATAGTGTTGTAAATGGATATTAATATAATAATCTGTAAAATTCAACAATAAAAATAAATGTTTATCCTTAAATAACTATCCATATATCCTAAATAATATCAATAACATCAACATGAAAGATGTTTTTATCCTAAATATTTATCTCATACCATTCAAGTTATATATCCAAAATCATAATAAATTCCATCACAAAAAATATATTAGTCCAAAAAGATATATAAATCTCATCCCAATAATATAATTCTTAAAATATCATATGTCCCATCAAAATTCTAAAAACTAAAAAGTATTTAATCCACTGACATGTTTCCCAAAATAAAATATAATACTTATCCACCAATATTATTATGTGAAAACATTTTCATACAAACTAGTGCATCATATAGGCTAGTGATAAGAATTTCACCCTTATTTCACTTCATATTTGATTCCTTGTCTGGTGGACTTTCTTAATGCGACAGGCTCTCGCATAGCTTATGGGGGTTTGATTTTTCAGAAAACAAGGAGATACTTATGTGATAATAAAATTGAAAATTTTTATTTATCTTATATCATTATCAAAAAAGTTATGATAACATATAAAAATAACATTAGTAGACAAATCACATATTTTTTAGTATATACTATTTTCTATCAAGTTCATTTTTTCTACAAAATCATCAAATTTTAACTGACTATATTTACATCAATATCAAACACTTTTCCAAGATTATATTTTCCTCAATAAAGTTTTTCACCCAAAGAATATTGCCTTACCACTAAATAAACATTCTAGGTCAGTATTACAATAAATATATTTTTTTATGTCCTTAAAGAAAAAATTTCTAGTGTAATCCTTAGAAGATTCATGATTATATTTTCCTGAATTCAATTGATAAAAATACATCAACAACATGATTCTTCAGTTCCAAAAATTAAACTCTATATTCATTCATTTTTTATTATTTTCATAGAATAATACCTTATGAATTAATCATTGCAATAGCTCATTGACTCTAATAATGACTATGTTTCCCACATTTCTGAAATTGAGATATTTTTGGTGCATTAGGTTGAACATTGTATACTAGAATCTTGTTAACCATGTAGATAATTTATCATCATTAATTATCTGAATTTCCCTATTTTCCACACAAAAATAATAATCTTGTTCCTTTATGGAATTTTCTAGGGTGTATTTTTCTATATTTTTGGAATATATAAAATTGAATCTTTTTTCTTTTTTATCTTTACCACATTTTATTAAATGAGATAACATCCTTTGATTTTTATATGTGTTTTTAAATTAAAAAATGTTCTAATTATTCATCATATTTTTATATATACCTTTTGGAATGATAAAAAATTTCTAACTATCATTCCCAGAATGATCGATATATCATTAAGGAAATCATTACATTTCTGATCAGATTTTTTGTTGGAATTCTTTCATCTATTTTATAGTATAAAAAATAGTTAAAAAGAATCATGATTAGAATGCAATAACATAAAAGAAGTAATTTATAATCCTACAAATAATAAATTATCGATGTTAATTTTCCCCGAATTATAGGAATATGTGATTAAATCGTAATTTCCCTTGGCAAAGATTCTTATTAGGTATTATAAACTAAAAATTCATTCATGTCCCTAAAAAAATTTATTAATGTGTTTTAAAATTTATTAAGAATATCCCCGAGGATTTTCAAACCAGGTGAAAAGTTTGGATTGTTTTTCTGTTCCAGATAATTCTCAAGTCAAGCCCAAATACATGTTTTCAATGTTATTACACGTAGTTACATATTTTCCAAAACCACATACAACTACAATATCTAGATAGGGATTTAATTACTCATAAACCACTCACAAAATACTTTACTATGATTCAAAGATATTTTAATACAAATATTATTATCTATAGAATCATTTTTTAGGTTATTACAAATGTTCTCTCATCCCTGATTCTAATAGTTAACTAAATATATTATAAAATACCCACTCTAATGAACCATTACATCTATAAATATTATTAAATGAATTTTGAAAATAAATATTCAGTATGTAATGTCCTGAAGATAATGAGACCTAGAGTATTAGGAATACTAGTATAAAAATAAATCTATTAAAAAAATGGAATGCTTATTTTTTCATTACCATAGTGATATCCTAAATTATTTTTTTCTCCTAAAACTTCACAACATAACATGTGGAATACCTAGAAGAATAGGGTTTGATAGAAATCCGTATAAAGGAAAAAACATGATAATTAAAAATAAGGTTTCAGTCAGAGTCAAAACATGACATCCAAAATCATAATTCACATGAGTGATCACTTGGAAGCATAAAATAAAGAACATGGTGCCATAAGATCATGGTAATATATGATATGTGGTATAAATTTATAACATGCATTAAACATTGGAAAAATATAATATCCAAGATAATATCACATATATGATAAATTCAGATAATTGATTAGGTTTACACCCTAATCCCACACACTATTCCATATGATATTAATGATTTACACAACATAGTGGAGTGCTATCAAGTCATACCCATTCTATAAGATATATCGATCTCATCATTCACTATCTGGGTGAACCCATCATAATATGATAATGATTGATGCATGAAACAAAAAATGAAATCAATCATAAGGAATAAACATATTAATTACCCATAGATAGAAAATTGGAGTCATATTCTTGTATCTTACCAAGATTAAAGGAAATTTTATTGTGAATGAATTTGTGCGATGAACATAAAGTACATATTGCCCCATAAAAGTGAGACAGAATAATATAGGTACATATGTGAGAGAATGATATACTTAATTTATAGTACATACAAAATGAAAAATGTTTTTTATAATGAAATAATTGTAAGATGATTTAAAACATTCTTTGAGGAAAATAACCATTCCACTTTGATAATCACA
This sequence comes from Viscum album, assembly GCA_963277665.1. Lineage (NCBI taxonomy): Eukaryota > Viridiplantae > Streptophyta > Magnoliopsida > Santalales > Viscaceae > Viscum > Viscum album. Next base: position 2,107,329,682 of record OY728165.1, read on the forward strand.
TTTTATACACTAATAATACAAAAAATATTATTAAATTCAATTTATTTTTAAATATAAATGGGAAACTATAATGGTATCCTCAACTAAAATAATATTCATGATTGAAAAAATATGTCTCATGATGTACACATTAAAACATATATTCATTTCACATCTTCGATAAAAGATAAAAAAAACACATTTTCTAAAAAAATATATGATGATTCATTTTAACCAATTCTGTAGAAATTAAAACATCAGTAAAAATAAAATTTATCAATTATAATAGAATAGTGAAAAAAATAAATGATTTTTTAGGAAACATGGATACTGATGAAGAAGAACTTTTGACTGTAGATAGAAATTAAGTCTGGTTTCATAAAAACATTTTATCAATAATTTTAAATAAAAAGTTGTGTAAAATGGTACCATTATGTGATAAATTTATTAATATCCATAAAATATGAAAATTTATGGGTTTTATTAGAAAATGATTAGATAATTGAAAATAATGGACATTCGGGGATAAATAATCCTGAAAAATGAGATTTAATCATAAAACAATACCACTTTGGAAACTATTGAATCACAAATAAAATGGCTGAATTAGATGAAATTTAACCTAAATTATCAATAATTGTGAAAATTTAATGAAGCAAAATGAAAATTTTTAGTATATACATCATTAAAAATAAATTTTCTGTATAATATTACATGTGTCATATAGAATGACATTTTTAGGTAAAACCCTTACCATGAGATTGAGTCATCACGTGTGTTACAAATTTTCATGAATAATATAATTATATTAATTATTTATTTTATTATTTAATTTTTTAATGTTTATTATTCCATTAAAATAATTTTTTACCATTTAATATTCAATTACTAATCCAAATAATTTCACATCTGACATTTTAATGCTAAATGGATCATATGCCAAAAATTACTTTGGTATGCTAACTATGTCTAAGAGATTATAATTTAATAATATTAAAATGGTAATAATAATATAATTATCATGTTTTCACATCAATTATTCTATTAATACTATCCATGAAATTTGGTTATGAAAAATTACCTATGTTACGATCATTGAGATTGTATGCCGTACGTACGAATAAGAAACATTTCCATTTCTTGAATATCTTTTTAGGAAGGAATTTAAGTTTTATTTTACCATTATTGGAAGATAATAATAAAAAAATTATCATGTTATTTCTTTATATAACCTTACATATATTATCCAGGTTATATGGTAATAAAAACTAATCCCATCACAACATGAGGTGGAAATATGACGTACACACGAACGACATTATAGTTTATTCAATGGATGATAAGGTAAGAAATTATATAACTAATTTATCCTCCATAACGATTACTATTTATTGAATATATAAAAATAATATCAATCCTTAATAAAATACATGTAACTTGTGATAGAAATAAATCACATTGATTCACATGGTGATAGTCCATCGTTAAAAGATCAACAATTTTGATTCCCATTTGAGGGAGGATGATATGGTTGTATGTAATTCCCTAAACATAACAACTTATAATTATAATTAATATAATGAGGTTTTTATATCATCATTTTTAAAAAAATTACAAAGGTTGAAGAAGAAATAATATAAAACACTCGGATAAGGACATTTCCTCTTTTTCGAACAACTTCATTACGTTTTCATAAAAACCCTTTATAGAGATGATTTCATACGAAACTAAATTTTCTATGATAAAGGAGTTGAATTATGTATGAGATTTGGGTAGGTATTGGTCAATTAAATGGGTTTTTTATGTTTTAATTTGGGTTAATAATGGGTCGAAATGTATAACTGGGGAAAAGGACACCGTTGGAATTTTTTAAATGACAGAATTAAACCCATTTTTTTATTATTCCACAAGGCACCAAAATGGATGATTTTAGATAAAAAAAGTTATAGTGTCGAAATATTTCATTATAATATTTATAACTCATGTTTTGTGTCATTTTAATCCCTTGCTATTTTAGTTTATCCTTCAATAAAAAAAATTTACATTTACTATAATGAAACAAATTTGTTTTCAGTATTCATTATGGTCAAAATTTATGTATTCCACATTAGATAATATAAATTATTATGAATAAAAAATATGGTGTTTGTATTTCCATATTGAAATCATAAAACTGAAAAAATTTAATATATAAATTAAACCTCCAGTTGTCTTGATTAAATAGTTTTTAAATAAAATATTTATTCATGTATACCATGGTCTTCTAATAGGAAAATCAATATTTTTTGATGTTTAGATGATGCTTTTTAAATGGAAGGTGTGAACCTAAAAAATTCCGAAAATTAAAACATACAGCAAGAAATTCAGATCAAACAACTAGGAACTACCCCTCTTCAGCGACTATATGAATATGTTAAACCTCCACCTTCACCCGATTTCTCAACTAGCTGTCTTGTGTAGTGTTTCATAGGCCCAGTACTGACGAAAAAGCCACACCCAGTAATCATCCAGATCCAAATGGAATGGTCGGGTGGATGAATCCTACTCTGAATCCTTACCTAGATCTAATCCATGTAGATTGCATGTATATTCCATAATCAAAATTCACAAACAACTCAAAAACCAATTAACTGGCCCATTTCAGAATTCAAAAACATCATATAATCTTATAATAATTATATATAAACTAATAATGATTAAATGAATATAAATTCATATTAAAATATGTATTAAATGTATTAATTTTATTTAAATCATTCCTGCAAATGGGCTATTTTCATTAATTGCATTGGATGAACAATATGCACTTAAAAATGATTTTTCAAATATTTTGTTTTTAGGCCTTTGAATAAACTTATATAAAATCTAGTATAATGATTATTTACATGTATATAATTAAATTTAATATAAATAAAATACTTATCATAATAATTTTAAATCAAATTAAAGTAATAGTTTCCCTTAATTTATTAAAAAGACAAGACAATTTTATACAAATCATTATTTTTATTATTCATTGAAAAATGAATTTTTTTTCAACAAATAAAAAAAATCATTCTATGTTAATATAAGTGTGATTATTTTAAAAGTACAGTCTATTGATCAAAAATATTTTCTAAAAAATTAAAATATAAATATAATATTTTATCATAGAAATGATTAATACAAGTTTTTAAGAAAACATATTTCTGATGAATAAAAGGAATTTTCATAAAATTAAGCGACTAAGTAATTTGATTTTATAAATAAATTTATATAGATTACTACCTTCATATAAAATTTTAAAATAATAAATCCTCTTCATAAATTTTGATTTAATGGAGTGGTTTAATGAATCATACTTAAAGAATAATATTTTAATAATACATCATTGTTTGTTTAAGTTCAATATAGTGTCTTGAATTTAATATCAAATATGGTGGATCTATTTTAAAATATTTGGGTGTTACAAGTGGAACCTCTGATCTATTTATCATAGGTAAAGTTTTCAATACAAACTAAAAGTAATTTTTTACTCTATTTTTCTGAGTAGAAAAAAGATACTTTGGTAGTATTCTTCTTAGAGGGATAAGTTGATTAGTTGTTGAAAATTATCTAAACCACAAAGATAGAGGATAAATCTGCAGCCATAGAGTATAATGTGGTAAAAAATCCATTCAATAATATATTTCTCATACACTCTACGTAAAAATGGAAAAGAAATTCCTCATTGATTAATAATAAGGAGAATAAGTAACTAAAAAATTATGAAATGAACATTATGTAATTTGATTGATATGATTTAAAAATTTAAATTAATTATGATGGATGGATCAATAAATTAGTTGTTCGATTAATACCTTGTATATGAAAATATCTTGAAATATTATAATTTGGGAGTTATAAGGATATAGTTTGTTGTGTCCTCAATATGGAAATGTAGTTTGTATATATATAGTTTTTGTATATTCTGATTTGTAGGAAGTGAGGGATAATATAAAATTTTTGGAAAAACATTTTAAATGAAAGTGAATGGAATAAATTACTACTACCCATGTGCAAAAAATGTGGGAAGAAGCATTTTAATAATTGACATCAATTAACTGTGATGTTTTAAAAGTGTGGAAATGATGACTATATAGCATGAGATTATCATGGGAAGGAAAACCACTACATATGAATTCAAATTAATAGGGAGATATGGTTCATGGAAAATATATAACACACTGCTTCAATTTTATATATCACATAAACTTTTCAAATAAGTTTTCATATCAGGATATAATGGAGGGAAATATTCATCAACCCTAGTAGGGTCAAGGGGTAAGGGTTGTGATTTTTCAATCAAGACAACTAAAATCAATTCTTTAATAGATTTATCTGTAGGTACAATCATTATAAACTTAAATATAGCATTTATATTATAATATTATGTTTCTATACTTTCATATATTTCATTAAATTGTTAAAATAACATAAAAATGATCCCCCAACTACTATAAGTGGAGTTATTAGTTAACACTTTTATAGGGTTTATTACATCATCATAGGTATATATACATATATTACCATATTAAATTTGGTGAGTGAAATTTTTTAACACTCCATGATTTTATAGTAAGTTATTTTTTTAAAGTAATTCAATAACTTATGATACACGCAACACCAAGTTCGAGCACACCACAACCTACCAAAGTATCAGTTCAAAAAATGATTAGGAATAGTATTAATTTCCTTTTTAATTTTATAAACTCCATATAATTTTAACATCTATAATATGATTTTCATATACATAATATAATAACAAATTAAATTTTTTGGATAAAAGAAGTATTTTAAAAAATTGCAATTTAAACGGCTTTTAATAGAGAACACTTTTTAAATTATATAATTGATACTTTTATATATCAGTTTTAAAAAATAATCTTCTTATTTAGAATGGGGACATAAAAATCTATTTTGTATAAATTTTTGGGTCTTTTCTAATAGCTTTCATTTTTTGATGAATAGTGAAAAATATTATAATTTAATTGAAAACAAATTCATTAATCAAAATTATTTATAGTGCTAAATTATACATTTAAATGTATTTGAATTATAATTAGATTACATTTTTATAATTTAATACAATTTTGGTCATTGGAAATAATTTTTCTTTTAAATTGGACATAAATACACATCAATCTTTTCATAACTTTTACTTCCCAAAAACCCGCTTTTGGGTTTGGACAACAAGAATATTTTTTAAAATTATTTAATACAATTTCTATGTTTTGAATTTGGTAAAATAGACAAAAAAATTTATTTTTTAATATCAAAATTATCTTTGGATGATTTTTTGGTATTTTTCTAAAGACATGTAATTTTTGATGAATAGTGAACAACAATGTGTTATTGTTTAAAGACTGATTTTTATCTAAATAAATTTTTCAATTTAATTTTATTTTAAAGTAAAAATAAATACATAATAACTATATTATTCCAATTTAATTCATTTAAGTCATTTAATAATAAGATTATATATGTAAAAGTTTGTTGAAATGATTGCCGCCTTTTACTCATCTTGTAGGTACATTTGCAAATCTTCATAAAAAATAATTTTACCACTTCTGTGAGTTGAATATCAAAAATCTGAGAGACAAGGTTGTTATCAGAAAGTATATTGTGGTTCAATATGCTGAAAATAATTTTCTGTGAATGGTAACTTTTGAATTTTATATATCACGGTTAAAAGTAAATAGGGTAATTAAAGGTAAAAATGATAATATAATTATACTAACACATGACTTAATTCTATCGAATAAGTGTATTTTGACCAAAAGAAACCTTAGGAATAAAAATATTAAATAAATCATTGTATTTTATTTATAATTTTTAGACCCTAAATAATTAAATTTATTAATGACACAATGATGATGAAGTAATTACCTTAGTAATTAATGATTGAAATAATTGATATTTTTAATATTAAAATAAATGTAAATTAAGACTTTTGATGTATTACAAGAATATTTTAGGTTAATATAAAATTTTAGGGTTGATTTAATATATAGTTTTTCTAAGTAATCTTGTTTTTTTACTTTCACGAAAACCAAATACTATATAGTGTTGAAATTGACAAAAACGAGTATTTAAAACAAATACAATATTGTTAAATGATTTAATATTCTGAAAAATGTGTGGTTCGACCAAAAGACATATATAATGATATATATGTTATTAATGAACCACTTGACATTTTCTTAGCATTTTATAGTAAATTTATTAACCATGTAATATAAAAATACTAGAAGACATGGTAAAAGATAAACAATTTAACTAAGAATTAAATCTATATGATATGGTTAATATGGTGACATAAAACAAGTATAAACCCTATTGGTTGATAGTATTTAGACCCATCCTCACCTAACATTGAAATAAATTCTTTTAGAGCCATTATAACCCAAAAATGATTTTATAATAAAATAATATTTCAAGCTTTTCCAAAAGTGACCCTCACCTCTCTTATAAAATGGTACTTCCCCTTCTCTCAAAATCACACCTACAAAGCCATTTGGCTCAGACAACCCCTACTCAAATATCTTTCCAACTACCCTCAATTGAACCTATAGGCCTTAATTTAATCATAAGGCCAGCCTAAGGAGCCTTGTCAATCAAATCAAAAGGAATCATCCAAAGAGGAGGAAATAATTTCATTACCTCTTTCAAAGTTATTTTATTCTTCAAATTCCTCTTTCATTGTTGTTTCCATACCAAAATAATAACTCTAGAACCTTCTACACACTGTGATGTTATTATAAATATTTTACAATCATATTCATTATTCTATCAATCCTATTAATAAAAAAGTCACTGTACGTGCATGTGTATGCCTTACCGTCTGCACGACATGATGAGATTTCATTCCTCATCATAAACATTCAAGAATATTTTTCATTTGATGATTAAATTTTTTTAAGAACTTAGTATCATTATATATATGAATCAAATACATCATATCCATAACAGACATTACTTACATAACAAAACATATAAAAGAAAATGAATCAGTTAACACCCAAAACAATGAAACTACCGAAATATCATTAACAAATAAATATTAGAAGATCATGTATTATTTCATATTTAGTTATGTGGTTATTGTATAATTTTATAATAATTATTTCACCATTATATATGTTCTTAACCTACCCTCTCTTATATAAAATTACATGGTAATGGGTTTTCATCTAACTTCTTATTCTTGTGAGATTCGTGTTATATTTCCATTATTTCCTTTAGTTTGATGTATTTAACTCCCATGATTTTATTATTTGTGTAATATACATTAACATTTTGCGTATTTACATATTTATTGTATGATCATTATTCCATTGGGTGTATTTTTTGTATGTTACCAAATTTGTAAGGGAAATTCTAATTTCTATTTACACTCTATGGGTTTTACGCAAACATTATTGATTATTTTACTCCAAGATTATTTGTTATATCACTATTTATTTATTTAATAATTTCCACTCACCGTTTTCTGGATATAATTTTTATAAACATAATAAATATATTGATAAATTCTCATTTCATTGATATAAACTCGATAAGTATAATTATAACTCAATTTCCATTCATTGAGTTAAATATCCATGTCATTGGTATTGTTTTTACAAGAATATGTGTGAATGTACTCTGATTTATTTACACTTAATATAAAATCATATTGAGAATGTTTAAATTTTTCACACATAATTACGTCATTGATTTATCTTTAACCTAAGGGTACAGTCTTTATAATTGATTTCAACTCAATTTACATTCCAATGAGACTTCACTCTTGTTACAAAACAATTCACTTTTATATGGTGTATACACTGTACTTTCACATATTATAGCAGCAATACCATTATTATCATGATATTATAATGTTTTTTATTACCTAAATTATCTGTAATAAGGCGTATCTCATTTGGTTAGGATCTCTAACAAAAATATCATATCAAATTTTTTAATGGTTTATTATTCTAAATCATTATCATTAATGTCCATGTATTAAAAAAATGGTGTTAAGGATTTTTTTTATATGGACACGAATTTTTTAACATTTAAATTCATTTTAAATGTTTAAAAGTTGCATGGGAAAATTTGATTGAAAAGTTTATTTTTAACAGCTTCTTGATAAATAGTTAGACTTTTAAATGTTTTCAAGAAAAAAGGGATATTTCTCTCAAATTTTTTACTAACTATTATCATATATGTGAATATCCTTCATTATTATTGATTGAGGTTAATTTATTATAACACAGTCTTTAATATTGTATTGAATGAGTTTTGTTTGACTGTGGATGTGCTATTTTTATACCATTCATGGTTTATAGTTAAAAGATTGAAATTTCCTAAGCTGGTTTTAATACATATGTTCAGATTATGTTTCAACCATTTCATATGAAGAATTAATTGTACTTCGTATGTGATGGATATATATCCCACTATAGATTCTCGATGCATCAGTAGGTCTTATGAGACAAACTAGGGTCTTGGTATAAGGCCTTGATAAAATCTTATTTGTTGTCTTAGAGCGAGGCCTTGACTATGTGGTTATGATGTCCAGCATTATGCATTCCATCATTATGAAATTATCTATTGATGTTAAATGTGATTATTCTACTATAATAATATCTATGTGAATTATTAAATGGAATTATTTGATTTATCTTTTCCATTTAATGCTAAATCTTATGTTTAAAAGGCTTGTGTTTTAGTATTATACATTTCCTTAAATGTTAATGCATATACATGATAGTTTCTGCTATATTGTCATCCCTATTGAGCATCAAAGAACACCCCTTTCTTATGTTTTATTTTTCTTAGGATGTATAGAAGTATATTATGATTAATGTGAAGGGATATGGAAATGGATATGAGTGTCTTAAAAGGGGACGCAGTGTTAATTTTCATTATTTCATGATGTAATGTAATACGTATGTGTGTATCTAGTACATCCACAGATACTAAATTAATCGGTCTTTCGATACATGATCTATTTTGATCATTCCAATTTTATGTAATAATGCACCGAATCTGGGTAATTAGTGTCAGGGCGTTACAATTGGTATCAGAGGAAGTTTAGTACAATCATCGGAAGCTGGATTTAGAAAAATTATGATTAGAAAACACTACCTTAAGATAGAATTTGAGGAGTAGTATAGAAAAACATCCAAAAATTTTGGTAATATAAATATTATTTCGGTTTTATAAACAACACATCCTTGTTTGGATACGAGCAGTTAGATGCAGATCTGGAACAGATGTACCTATGTGTAAAACCAGAAAACACCGCTTTGAGCTATACTCGAACAGAAACTAGTGTACTATAATGAGCCTTTCTTCACTTTTGGTTACAACACTACCGAGGGATATCATTAATATAATTCAAATTTTGTATACAAACCAATTAGAAGTATTTTAATATAAGATGAGAAAAAATTACATTCGTTAATCCTAAGGTGTTTTAGATTGAAAATAAGGTTCCATCATATTCATTAAATGATTTTATGAATATTTTTTCTCACACTACACCTTCTGGTTTTAGTCAGTGGATGGATTCCAAGAATTTCATAGTATCATCGAACACGATGTACAAGGTGGGAATGATGGTGGAAATTAAAAACTAAATCTAATTTTAATAGGCGTAAAATATATCATGTTAATGTCGAATCATGTTTCCAAAAATATGATCAACAACAAATACATTAATTAACTCCCAAAATCAACAAAAAAGATAGATGCAGTGAATGATTAGAGCTCCAGTAGTGGAGACCATGGAGAAAAGAAATGTCAATTTTCATCATGCTAGAAATGTGGAAGGAGACACCTAATCAGTGTCTCAATAGAACAATATAATTCTTTATGTGTGGGATAAAAGGATATAATGTAATGATTTTCTATGAAAAATGTAGTATAATATGGAAGAAAATAAAAATGATCCTAAGAATCCATTTACAGTAATTTTCCATAAATGTAACTGACCTTGGAATTACCTGAATCAATTCCCTATTCTATAGGATAAACACTAGGCCAAGTAAGAACCTATGTGTAAATAAATAGATAGAGAAATGATTAAAAGTATTAATGATCTTTGTTGATGCAATTAATTTAGTATACATTTCTCTTGTATGTGTAACCCTATAGTTTGTTATATAAAAATTCTATTTGAGGAAGAATTATCTTTTCTTTTGTGGATTTAGATATAATGAACTATTTGGGTTTATATGATCCTAGATTTTGAGACAATTATAGGTTATTAATTATTGGGATGATAATGTGAGGTATGAGATAAATTTTTTTGATAAATTATGTTATGGTTATTTTGAGGAATTTATGTCATTTTGGGAATGTAATAAAATATTTTTTTTGAAAAAGGACAACATGCATACTTTGTGACAACCCATCGAGTCGGAAAATGGTGCAGGAATCGAACCCACAACCAAAGTGGGACTGGGATTTGTTTCCTACCCCTAGACTACATGTAGTCCCTGGCTAGTGTGACTAATTTTTTTAGTTAAATGATTTTATTGAACAATAATAAGTTGATTTAGGATCATATTTTTTATCAAATGGATATCCTTAGTATAGTAAAATGATTTGGTGATTATGTGATAAATGTTATTTTGGAAGACGTTAACTCTTTTGGAAATAATATATGCCTATTGAAAATATAATAATTTGGGATTTTGTTAGAGGAGTAATTGTTGATTTTTTTATTTTGGAAGAATATGTATTTATATATAGATTCAGGTTATTAATGGAAATGATTAACCTATCATAGAGAATATGTGATTTGGTTAATTAAAATTATATAAGAGACATTAAAATTATATGATGTTATTTAGAGATAAATGTAAAGATTTATTTTCAATGACTATCTGATTAAATTCATCTGAGTTTTGGGTTTGAATCTTAGTTTGTCTTATATTTTATGATTTTAAGGACAATTGTCTATCGAATGGTTTTTATTAAACTTTGGGTATTGTTTGTTTAATTTATAAAGTAATATATTTATTTCTTTCTATAAAAGATTATCCATTCTGGGGATCATCTAATATTTTACTAACCATTTGGTTTTGGTTAATCTCTAATGAAAATTGAAATATATAGTTAATCCTTAGTGGATTATGTGATTGTCTTGAAGCTGATTCTAGCACTTCAGGTTTGACACATTCCTCTTAAATACTCATCATTTGGAGAAAAGATGAGTTAGTGGTATAAATTTATTAAAGGATGAAACTATACATAAAAAGAATTTTATCACATTATTTTCATAGTCAATATCATAAATAAATTCCTCAACTTTATGTAATGGAACATAAAATAAAAAAACACTGTATGTTTACTTTTCCTACTAGGAAAAAACTTACCAATCAACCTATCATAAGTTTGTGGTTTTGTTGTTGTTAAATTTTTTTAGACCAGGTTTTCTATCACTCTTTATCAAAACATGACACTTAGTTTATCTTCCACATCCATGTTTTCCTAAATGGATTCCTAGGGTGGGCTATCTCAGGTGACCTTTGTAATTCTCTTTCATTATTTTAAATTGATAGATTAATTGACTATTTTTCTGATGTTTTAATATCAATGGAGATCCTATTTCATAGTAAGTTATTCTCTTTAATGTAATTCAATATCTTGCGCAACATGCAATATTGAGTTCGAGCACCCCATTACTTACCAAAGGAGCCGTTCAAAAAAAGATTCTGAATAATATTAACTTAATTTTGAATTTTATGTACTCCATATTATTTTTACATCCATGTTATGTTTTTCTTAGACATAATATAAGAAAAAATTTAATTTTTCAGATAAAAAATGTATCTTTCAAAATTGCAATTTAAACAACTTTTAATGGAGAACCCTTTTTAAATAAAATATTTAACACGTTTATATATTTAATTTTACAATATAAACTTCTTCTTTATAATTGATACATAAAAATATAGTTTGGATAAAATAAATGTGATTTTCTGATAACATTAATATATTGATAAATAGTAAAAAAATTCAAAATTTTAATTGAAAAAAAATTCAATAAAAATAACTTTTAGTGTTAAATTATACATTTTATTGGTTTTTAAGTATAGTTAAATTATTTTTTATCATTTAATCAACTTTTGGTCATTGGAAGTAATTTTACGTTTAAGTTGGACATAAACACTTATGAATCGATTCTTAGTTTATCCTTTTCAAAAACCCTCTTTCTGGTTTGGAGAATGAAAATATTTTTTTAATTAATTAATACCGTTTATATGTTTTGAATTTGTTAAAATGGACATCATTTTTGAATTTTCAATATCAAAATTAACTTTGGGTGAATTTTTTGTATTTTTCTAAAAACATTCAATTTGTAATGAATAGTTAAAAACACCGTGTTAATTTTTAAATCCCACATTTTATTTAAATAATTATTATAAATTTAAATTTATTTTAATGTAAAAATATATACATAATATATATAATAGTCTAATATAATTCATTGAATCCGTTTTATATTACGATTATATGTATATAATTTTATTGGTCTTTTTACCATATTTTACTAACCATCTAGGAACATTTGTAAATTTTCCTAAAACATAATTTCACCACTACAATGAATTGAATTTGAAAAATTTAATGGATATGGATGACATTATTAATTAAAATGTGGTTAAATACGATGAAAAACTTTATAGTGAATAGAAACATTTGAATTTTATTTACCATGGTTAAAAAAAGAAGGTAATTAATGGTAAAAATTATATTATAATTACCCCAACACATCTCATAATTATATTTGATAAGTATATTTCGACCAAAAAAAACCTTAGGATTAAAATATGATTCTTTTTATCCACATTTATTAGATTAGGTCATTTATTATTATTTTATTTGAAGAATAGTTAAAAGTGTTAAATTCAATGTATGATAACTAAACCATTTTTAATACAGTGTTATACATAAGATAAATTAAACTACAAATATTAAATATAAATATAAAAATAATTTCATAAATCATGGTAATTTTTTTATAATTTTTAGACATTAAATAATTAACTTTATTTTTAACACAATAATGATGTTGTAATTACCATATTAATGAAAGATTACAATAATTGATATTAAAAATATAAAAATAAATGTAAATTGGGAATTTTTATGTGTTCCAAGAATTTTATAGGTTAATATAAAATTTTATAATTTATTTAATATATTTTTTTATATTATCAAGATATTTTTACTTTCACAAAAACCAAACACTAAATAGTGTCAAAATTGACATAAATGAGTATATAAAAACATTCCATATTATTAAAGGATATAATATTCCTAAAAATATATGCATCCAACAAAGGACTACTATAATGATAAATATGTCATTATAAACGAATTTAGGTTCCCTTGGAATTTTCTAGTATGTTTATTAACAATGTAATATAAAATTACATGAAGACATGGTAAAAGTTAAACTATTTAACTTAGAATTAAATATATAAGATAAGATTTATATGGTGACCAAAACCTGTCTAAAAATCTTGGTTTAGAGAATTTAAAATCATCCCCACCATATCCTAGAAATAAATCACCTTGGACCCATTATAAACTGAAAATTAGTTTATAATAATATAATCTTTTAATCTTTTATTTAAATGACCCTCACCTCTCTTATAAAATGGTACTTCCACTTCCCTCAAAATCACACTACCAAATCTGCTTTCCTCATCCAATCCATTCTCAAATATCATCCCAAATACAATAACTTTAACCTAGAGTCTTTATATTTATCGTGAATCCAAACTTAAGAGCCCTTTTGATCAAATTAAAAAGAATCACCTAAAGAAGAGTTAATAATTTCATAACCTATTTCAATGTTTTTTTCTTATTCCATTTCCTATTTCATTTTTTTCATACTAAAATAACAACTCTAGTAACTTCTACATACAATGATTTTATTCTAAATATGGTATAACAGTATTCATTTTTGTATCCATCCTATGAATGACATCGACACCATACGTGCGTACATACGGCTTACCGTCTCCATGACGCAATGACATTTCGTTCCCATTCATAACCATTCATGAATATTTTTCCTTCGATAATTAAAAATAATTTTAAAGAACATAATATAATTTGGGATATGAATCAAATACATCCTATCCATAAAAAACATGACTTACCTAAAAAAACATATTAAAGAAAATGAACCAGTTACCACCCAAATAAATGATACTTCTAAAATATCATTAAAAAGGAATATTAGATGATAATATATGATATCATATTTATGAATGACGTTATTTTATAATTTAATAATTATTATTTCACAATTATAAAAGAGGTTTACCTACCCTCTACTAAGAAACAGTACAAGGTAAGGGATTTTCATCTCACTTCTTATTCCCATGAGATTCATTCAAAATTACCACCATTTCCTTTTGTGTGGTGTATGTACTACCCATGATTGTATTCTATAGATAATATACTTTAATTTATGGATATTTAGTTCTTAATTGTATGATCTTTCTCTCATGTGGTTTATGTTTTTGATGTTATAAAATTGGTAAGGGACTCTCTAATTTCGATTCCACCTCCTTGGGTTTTATGCAAACTTCATTTATTATTTTACTCCAAGATTATTATTGAAATCACTATTTTTATATTTATGTAGAAATTTATACTCCCCTTTGTTTGGATATACTTTTGATACACATAATCACTCCATTTATAAATTCTCAAGTCGTTGATATGAACTTGATAAGAGTAATCTTAACTCAATTTCCATTTATTGAGTTTAACTTCCTTAGTCAATGATGTTGTTTTTACAAGAATATGTGTGAATTTCCTCTGATTGATTTAAACTGAATATCCAATCATATTTAGTGTATTTATTTTTTTCTCAAATAATTATTTCATTTATTTATCATTAACCTTAGGATACTTTATTTATAAGGGATTTTATCTCAATTTTCATTCCATCGAGATTTATTTGTTTTTATGCACCAATTCACTTTTATATGGAGTAAATATTATACTTAGAAAAATTATATCTTGAATCCCTTTATTCTCATGATTTTATATTGTTTATATTACCTCAATTTTCTATATTAAAGCATCTCTCATTTGTTTATGTTCTCTGACTAAAATATCATTGTAAATATTTTTAAGATTTATTCATCTATATCATTCTAAAATATTTCCATGTTTTAAAAATGGTGTTAAGGATTTATTTACATGGATATGAATGTTTTAAAATTAATATTTCTCTTAAATGTTTAAATTTGGTATGGTACACTTTGATTCAACAATATATTTTTACCATCTTCTTTATAAATAGTGATAATTTTACATGTTTTCAAGAAAAATGGTATATTTCTCTCAAATAATTTAACTAATTATTTTAATATTTGTCAATATCCATTATTATTATTTTTTGACATTGATTTATTATAATACAATATTCCATTTTGGATTGATGGTGTTATGTTTGACTATGGATGTACTATTTTAATACCATTCATGATTTATACTTAATAGATTGATATTTCGTATGCTAGATTTAATACGAATGTTTTGATTATGGTTCATAATTTTCACATAAGGGTTGCACTAGTCATAGTAAGTGATGTGTAACGACCCGAAATTTTTAAATAAATTTTGTTCCCTAATTTTATGTGTTATTGTTATACTCAACAAAAATGTTTTATTTGATAAACATGATTATAATTAAAATGAGATCAGTGGGTTTTGACTATTATATAACCATCGGTCAACATGACCGCTGTGAACAAAATGTTTTGATTATTGTCTCTAAATATAAGTAATCTTGGTTAATTATTATAGAAAGAAGATTCGATGGCCTCACCTAGTAGTCTTGGACCGATCGAAGCCCATCTAGCAGAGATTGGGAAGGAGGTAGCACCACTGGGCTTTGCTCTGGATCAAATCCAAGCCGAACTTCATCATGTGAAGCTGGAACGAAATCGCCTTCGTGAGAAGTTCAAACTGATAGAAATTACTACTCGGGCAATGTTGACTGAGCCGCCCCAAGCTTCTATCACCCTAGCACACCTTACTCTTAGGTCCTATGCTGGTATTATAAGGGGTTATGTAACGAGACCGTAACTACCTTGTGTAATCCTTATTTTAAATAAAAATTGGGATTTCTTCTTATGATGAAGTTTATGAATTTTGAAATGACCGGATAAATATAGTATGCATATTTTTGATGAATTTTAGAAAAAGGATATTTTAAATATGTTTATGTAAACCCTAAATAATTAAAAATGTGTAATGATTTTCAAAAAATGGTCTTCTACAATTATGTTCAGTACTAAATTTAGAGTCTAATAAGATCAACTTGATTTTTGATGAATAGTAAATTATGAATAGTGATTTTATGATTAGGATTAGTAATATGACCAAATGGATTAGTAATCTCACTTAATGAAAGTTTTAAAAAAATCTAGGCACCTTGATTAAGTAATGTGATTCAATAAAATAGTTAAATAACGGTTTCATTAATTATTATTCAAGTATTAGTTTTTTCGTGTGAATAATGTTTTTTAATTAAAAATTTAATTAAAAAAATAATTAGAAAATTATTTTTATAAAAATGACTTTATTTTTGAACTCAGAGCATCGATATTATGTTATGGTAATTTTTGGGGTTTTTTCTGAAAAAAATGAATTTTCGATGAATAGTGTTTTTATTTAAAAGTTAAATTAAAAATATTTAGAAAATTATTTTTATAAAATGGATTTCATTTTTGAAATCAGAGCATTGATATTTGGTTATTGTGAAATTTTGGGATTTTTCTGAGAAAGTTGAATTTTCAGTGAATAGTAAAAATACAGTTTTAGGGTTTCTGTATGTTTAATGACATCATAACGGTGTCATGATGATGTCATGAGATCTTTTGAGGGTTGGCCGGCCAAGGGTGATGAATTATTGTTTTGGGGGCCCCATGTGGCCTAACTCCATGATAAATGACAAGGGAGAGCACATGGGTTTGAGAAAAGCCCATGTGAGGTGTCCCTTGGCCATTAATGCCTTGTCCCCTAACTTTCCCTATAAATACCAAGCCCTCCTCTCATCCATTCGACTCCCCACTCATTCCCAACGAATTTATGGTCTCATTACCTCCCAAGGAGTCCTCCCAAGGTGCCCCCAAGCCCTCATGGTCCCAACCTTTGAGGTTTAAGAGTTACATTTTAAGGTAAGGGATCCGACCCCTCTCTTTCTTTTCAAGTAATCTCTTTTATGTCTTTTCTTTTATACTCCATGTTCTTATGTTGGAAGATGTTCTTTTATATTCATCCTACTGCCTATTTCATGTTCATATGATGAGAGACCCCCCCTTGCTCTCATCAATTCGTTTTAAGAATGTTTAAGTGGCGCCGTTAGGCTGCCGAATTTTTAAGGGATTCTTTCACCTTCCTCGTTTTCAAGTTCTATTTTCATTCAAGTCTTTCATGTTCCTTTTTGTTATATTGGGGTATGATATATATATATATCATACTGGACTCTTATTTTAATATGATGAGAGACCCCATTTGATCACTTCAATTCAGTATTTTGATGTTTTAAGTGGCGCTGTTAGGCTGCCGAATTTTTAAGTGGTTCTTCACCCTTCTCGTTTTGATGTTCTACTTTCATGTCAATTATTTCAAGTTCCTTTTGTTTATATTGGGGTATGATATCTATATATATCATACTGGAATATTATTTTCATATGATGAGAGACCCCATTTGATCTCTTCAATTCAGTATTTTGAAGTTTTAAGTGGCGCCGTTAGGCTGCCGAATTTTTAAGTGGTTCTTCACCCTTCTCGTTTTGAAGTTCTACTTTCATGTCAATTATTTCAAGTTCCTTTTTGTTATATTGGGGTATGATCTCTATATATATCATACTGGAATATTATGTTCATATGATGAGAGACCCCATTTGATCTCTTCAATTCAGTATTTTGAAGTTTTAAGTGGCGCCGTTAGGCTG
Organism: Viscum album; assembly: GCA_963277665.1. Taxonomy (NCBI): domain Eukaryota; kingdom Viridiplantae; phylum Streptophyta; class Magnoliopsida; order Santalales; family Viscaceae; genus Viscum; species Viscum album. The sequence goes on from OY728165.1 coordinate 2,107,347,669, forward strand.
CCGAATTTTTAAGTGGTTCTTCACCCTTCTCGTTTTGAAGTTCTACTTTCATGTCAATTATTTCAAGTCCCTTTTTGTTATATTGGGGTATGATCTCTATATATATCATACTGGAATCATATGTTCATATGATTAGAGACCCCATTTGATCGCTTCAATTCAGTATTTTGATGTTTTAAGTGGCGCCGTTAGGCTGCCGAATTTTTAAGTGGTTCTTCACCCTTCTCGTTTTGAAGTTCTACTTTCATGTCAATTCTTTCAAGTTCCTTTTTGTTATGTTGGGGAATTATCTCTATATCTATCATACTGAACTCTTATGTTCACATGATTATAGACCCTATTTTATCTTTTCAAATCATTTTTGTTGATGTTTAAGTAACGCCGTTAAGCTGCCGAACTTTCATAAGAGAAATCTAATTTTTTTTTCTTCCTTCCATGTTTTTCATTTCAAATGGTATGTACTTGAAATTTCATTACCATGATCATGTATCCTTCTTATTCAGTCCATGTACTATTTTATGGGTCATTTATGAATGTTTGACCCATTTTACCTCTCTTTTAATGTCTTCCAAAACCTCGGAACATTGTCGTTATGCTGCAGAATTTCTGTCTCAAAATGTCTCTCTCTTTTTCTAAAGTTATTTTATTTTATTAAGTGAATACTCAAATCTCTTTCTTCTAAAGGGGTATTCACATATAAACCAAAATGTTCTATTTTAAATTCTGGTATTTACATACATGAGACCCACCTTCCTTTTCTGTGGGTTTTAATGTGATATAAAAATCATGTCTTTAAAGCAGTTTTTAAAAAGTTATGATTATGAAATGAAACCCATTTTTTTTATGCTATATGGGTTATTTATGAAATGTTTGATGATGATATATGTGGCTCACATGATAATAAAGGCAAATTTAAGGGTGCGCCCTGATAGCGCTCTAATGCATTGGGTAATGATGTAACCACTAGAGATTACAATTTTAACGATGCCTTGGTGAAAAACCTTGGTAATTTTTAACGACACCTTGGGGATGGACCTTGGTGAAACGAAACGATTGTCAATATTAAATGTTGCAGCCACATCTTCAAGTTATGAAAAAGTTTTATTTTTATTATGATATGCCTCATGATTTCATTTTCATGCATTAAAGTTCTTTTCATGACTTTATTGATGTATCTCAAGTTCATATGTAAAATGTTTCACTTGTTTCCCTTGCTGGGCCTTCTGCTCACCCTTCCTTTTGATGTATGTCCCCAGGTTGAGATGCAGTAATGAGCCTAGGGTGAACATGAGGAGAAGCCTTTCAAGTGTTTAAGAAGAATGTTTTTTTTTGTTTCATGTTTTATGTTCCTTGTTTCCAAGACACTAATCCTTAAAGATCCTCAGTTCCGTGTAATGGAATGAAAAGTTATGTTATAAAAAGACGGGATGCTATAGTTGGTATCAAAGGATGGTTTAGTTATTTGTGGAAATTAGGATATGAAAACTCTAGGAGGAACCCTATAGAAAAGTTTAATATAGGAAATCGTCCTGGTATTTTTGTGAGTATTGAGTAAGGGGTTGCCAAGAAAATACATCCCTGTCTGGATACGAGCAGGTAGAGGTAGCTCTGGCACAGATGTACATAGGGGTAAAACCCGAAAACACCGCTTTGAGCTAGACTCGAACGGGAACTGGTACACGACAACGGGCCTTGTTGCACTCTTGGTTACGACACTCCCGGGGGATATGCCTTGGTAAATTCATAAGCTTGGTATGAACCATTGTTAAAGGAACAAAGATAAAATAAAATAAAGGTTCACATAAGAATATATGATCATTCATAACCTAGATGGGAACCTAGGAGATCACAAGTTAGGGTATACCTTTCATATACAAGTTATCCTTATATGCTTTCAGTTCCTTTTCATGATTATTAGCTAAGTACTTAAGCCCCTAATTATGATTTCTCTTCTTAGTTAATGGTGGGAAATGGAAGAACATGTTCCGACAACCAATGTGATAGGAAATGCGACGATTTTCGTATTAATATGACAGGGATGATTAGGGGATTAAAATATGATTATTATTTTGGAAGACGTTCATTATTTTGGGAACCATATTTGATCGAGGTAAATAGATTACTACGGTATTTTCATTGAGGAGTAAGTTTGACTTATATTTTGAAGAATCGATGAATTTAAGGTGAACTTATAGTAATTTAGGTTACTTATGGGAATGACTAACCTATCTTGGGTAAAATATGTTTAGGTTAGCTACTTTTTTATAAGATGTTAGGAGTGGTTGATGTTGTCTGGAGATGAACAATGAAGTTGTTTTGGAAGACTATGTTATCAAATCCTTATTGTATTTGGGTTTCAATCTTAGTTTGGTTTGTTTTGAGGAATTTTAAGGACCGTTATTTATGGAATGGTCTATGATGAACTTTGGGTAGTACCATGGAACTTTGATGATTTAAAAGTAGTTTCCATTCCTATGGGATTCTTTCTTTTTGAAGAGTTGTTTTACCTTAACCTTTCTATTTTTGGGATAATGTTTAAAGATATAAGAAATAGATGGTTAATCTTTTGTAGATTATGTGATTCTATAGAAGATGATTCTTGTGCTTTTATGAGACCAATTGTTTTTGAATTCTCATCAGTTGGAGAAAAGATTAGTGTTGTTAGGGACTTGTTAAAGGATGAAACTCTACTTGAAGGTAGGTATATTTTCTTATGTTTTTGTTCTATGTAGTAAATGAAATCCTCAAAATTATGAAAAGAAACGTAAAACAAAAATGTTGTTGGTTTACGTTTCCTACTAGGTAATCAAAGACCGTTTACACACATCACAGGTTTGGGATTTTCTCATGGTTAACTTTCTCCTAATCATTTCTCTATCACTCTCCCTCAGAACTTGACCCTTTGTTTTTTCCTCCATGTCCATGTTTTCCTACATGGAACCCTAGTGTGGGTTAACTCGGGTGACCATTGTACTTCCCTTTCTTTATTTTAAAGTAATAGTTTTACTGACTCCTTTTCCGATGTGGGACTTTCAATGAAATTTCAAAACCCAATTTTAAAATTGCGAGGACGCAATTTCTTAAGGGGGGAAGATTGTAACGACCCGTAATTTTTAAATAAATTTTGTTCCCTAATTTTATGTGTTATTGTTATACTCAACAAAAATGTTTTATTTGATAAACATGATTATAATTAAAATGAGATCAGTGGGTTTTGACTATTATATAACCATCGGTCAACATGACCGCTGTGAACAAAATGTTTTGATTATTGTCTCTAAATATAACTAATCTTGGTTAATTATTATAGAAAGAAGATTCGATGGCCTCACCTAGTAGTCTTGGACCGATCGAAGCCCATCTAACAGAGCTTGGGAAGGAGGTAGCACCACTGGGCTTTGCTCTGGATCAAATCCAAGCCGAACTTCATCATGTGAAGCTGGAACGAAATCGCCTTCGTGAGAAGTTCAAACTGATAGAAATTACTACTCGGGCAATGTTGACTGAGCCGCCCCAAGCTTCTATCACCCCAGCACACCTTACTCTTAGGTCCTATGCTGGTATTATAAGGGGTTATGTAACGAGACCGTAACTACCTTGTGTAATCCTTATTTTAAATAAAAATTGGGATTTCTTCTTATGATGAAGTTTATGAATTTTGAAATGACCGGATAAATATAGTATGCATATTTTTGATGAATTTTAGAAAAAGGATATTTTAAATATGTTTATGTAAACCCTAAATAATTAAAATTGTGTAATGATTTTCAAAAAATGGTCTTCTACAATTATGTTCAGTACTAAATTTAGAGTCTAATAAGATCAACTTGATTTTTGATGAATAGTAAATTATGAATAGTGATTTTATGATTAGGATTAGTAATATGACCAAATGGATTAGTAATCTCACTTAATGAAAGTTTTAAAAAAATCTAGGCACCTTGATTAAGTAATGTGATTCAATAAAATAGTTAAATAACGGTTTCATTAATTATTATTCAAGTATTAGTTTTTTCGGGTGAATAGTGTTTTTTAATTAAAAATTTAATTAAAAAAATAATTAGAAAATTATTTTTATAAAAATGACTTTATTTTTGAACTCAGAGCATCGATATTATGTTATGGTAATTTTTTGGGTTTTTTCTGAAAAAAATGAATTTTCGATGAATAGTGTTTTTTTTAAAGTTAAATTAAAAATAATTAGAAAATTATTTTTATAAAATGGATTTCATTTTTGAAATCAGAGCATTGATATTTGGTTATTGTGAAATTTTGGGATTTTTCTGAGAAAGTTGAATTTTCAGTGAATAGTAAAAATACAGTTTTAGGGTTTCGGTATGTTTAATGACATCATAACGGTGTCATGATGATGTCATGAGATATTTTGAGGGTTGGCCGGCCAAGGGTGATTAATTATTGTTTTGGGGGCCCCATGTGGCCTAACTCCATGATAAATGACAAGGGAGAGCACATGGGTTTGAGAAAAGCCCATGTGAGGTGTCCCTTGGCCATTAATGCCTTGTCCCCTAACTTTCCCTATAAATACCAAGCCCTCCTCTCATCCATTCGACTCCCCACTCATTCCCAACGAATTTCGGGTCTCATTACCTCCCAAGGAGTCCTCCCAAGGTTCCCCCAAGCCCTCATGGTCCCAACCTTTGAGGTTTAAGAGTTACATTTTAAGGTAAGGAATCCGACCCCTCTCTTTCTTTTCAAGTAATCTCTTTTATGTCTTTTCTTTTATACTCCATGTTCTTATGTTGGAATATGTTCTTTTATATTTATCCTACTGCCTATTTCATGTTCATATGATGAGAGACCCCCCCTTACTCTCATCAATTCGTTTTAAGAATGTTTAAGTGGCGCCGTTAGGCTGCCGAATTTTTAAGGGATTCTTTCACCTTCCTCGTTTTCAAGTTCTATTTTCATTCAAGTCTTTCATGTTCCTTTTTGTTATATTGGGGTATGATCTCTATATATATCATACTGGACTCTTATGTTCATATGATGAGATACCCCATTTGATCACTTCAATTCAGTATTTTGATGTTTTAAGTGGCGCCGTTAGGCTGCCGAATTTTTAAGTGGTTCTTCAACCTTCTCGTTTTGAAGTTCTACTTTCATGTCAATTATTTCAAGTTCCTTTTTGTTATATTGGGGTATGATCTCTATATATATCATACTGGAATCTTATGTTCGTATGATGAGAGACCCCATTTGATCTCTTCAATTCAGTATTTTGAAGTTTTAAGTGGCGCCGTTAGGCTGCCGAATTTTTAAGTGGTTCTTCACCCTTCTCGTTTTGAAGTTCTACTTTCATGTCAATTATTTCAAGTTCCTTTTTGTTATATTGGGGTATGATCTCTATATATATCATACTGGAATCTTATTTTCATATGATGAGAGACCCCATTTGATCTCTTCAATTCAGTATTTTGATGTTTTAAGTGGCGCCGTTAGGCTGCCGAATTTTTAAGTGGTTCTTCACCCTTCTCGTTTTGAAGTTCTACTTTCATGTCAATTATTTCAAGTCCCTTTTTGTTATATTGGGGTATGATCTCTATATATATCATACTGGAATCTTATGTTCATATGATGAGATACCCCATTTGATCTCTTCAATTCAGTATTTTGAAGTTTTAAGTGGCGCCGTTAGGCTGCCGAATTTTTAAGTGGTTCTTCACCCTTCTCGTTTTGAAGTTCTACTTTCATGTCAATTCTTTCAAGTTCCTATTTGTTATGTTGGGGAATTATCTCTATATCTATCATACTGAACTCTTATGTTCACATGATGATAGACCCTATTTTATCTTTTCAAATCATTTTTGTTGATGTTTAAGTAACGTCGTTAAGCTGCCGAACTTTCATAAGAGAAATCTAATTTTTTTTTCTTCCTTCCATGTTTTTCATTTCAAATGGTATGTCATTGAAATTTCATTACCATGATCATGTATCCTTCTTATTCTGTCCGTGTACTATTTTATGGGTCATTTATGAATGTTTGACCAATTTTACCTCTCTTTTAATGTCTTCCAAAACCTCAGAACATTGTCGTTATGCTGCAGAATTTCTGTCTCAAAATGTCTCTCTCTTTTTCTAAAGTTAGTTTATTTTATTAAGTGAATACTCAAATCTCTTTCTTATAAAGGGGTATTCACATATAAACCAAAATGTTCTATTTTAAATTATGGTATTTACATACATGAGACCCACCTTCCTTTTCTGTGGGTTTTAAAGTGATATAAAAATCATGTCTTTAAAGCAGTTTTTAAAAAGTTATGATTATGAAATGAAACCCATTTTTTTATGCTATATGGGTTATTTATGAAATGTTTGATGATGATATATGTGGCTCACATGATAATAAAGGCAAATTTAAGGGTGCGCCCTGATAGCGCTCCAATGCATTGGGTAATGATGTAACCACTAGAGATTACAATTTTAACGATGCCTTGGTGAAAAACCTTGGTAATTTTTAACGACACCTTGGGGATGGACCTTGGTGAAACGAAACGATTGTCAATATTAAATGTTGCAGCCACATCTTCAAGTTATGAAAAAGTTTTATTTTTATTATGATATGCCTCATTATTTCATTTTCATGCATTAAAGTTCTTTTCATGACTTTATTGATGTATCTCAAGTTCATATGTAAAATGTTTCACTTGTTTCCCTTGCTGGGCCTTCTGCTCACCCTTCCTTTTGATGTATGTCCCCAGGTTGAGATGCAGTAATGAGCCTAGGGTGAACATGAGGATAAGCCTTTCAAGTGTTTAAGAAGAATGTTTTTTTTGTTTCATGTTTTATGTTCCTTGTTTCCAAGACACTAAACCTTAAAGATCCTCAGTTCCGTGTAATGGAATGAAAAGTTATGTTATAAAAAGACGGGATGCTATATGATGGGTGGAGACCGCTATAGATCCTAAATGCATCGGAAGGTTTCAATAGACAAACTAGTGTCTTGGCACAAGACCATGAAAAAATATTATTTGTTGTCTTGTCACGAGGACTTGACTGTGTGGTTAGGATATCCGACATTGTGCATTCCATCGTTTGAAATTAGATAATGATATTACATGAGATTATTCAACTAATATAAAATCCATGTTAATATGTAAATAAATTATTTTATTTATTTATTCCATATTTGGCATAAGTGTATGTTTAAAGGTATTGTGTTTTAGTCTTATACATTTCCATAAATGGTTTTGCTTTTTTGACAGTTTCTTATATATAGTTATCCCTTCTGAGAATCTGAGCTCAATCATTTCTTATATTTTCTTTTTCCCAGGATTTGAAGAAGTATATTATGATTACCCTGTAGGGATAGGCCCAAAAATATTAGTGTTTTGAAAGGGGACACAATGTTGTTTTTATTTATTAAATGATGTAATGTAAACTTATCTATGTATATAGTACTTCCAAGGATACTAAACAAATCAGTCTTTCAATACTTGATCTGTCATTATCATGCTAATGTTATGTAATAATAAAATGAATCTAGGTATCTATGGTCGAGGCATTAAAAATATTATAAAAAATATGGTGGTGATGAGAATGATATAGTTGTAAATAATTCTAATGACTGATTAGATCTCAAATAATAATTTCAAGATTCACTGTAGAAGCAAGGATATTTTAGTTTTCATTATAGGAAACCTAAAATTATTTTTAAAGTAAATTTATCCATCCATGAGTATTTTCAAAAACCAACTCCTATATCATTATTTAAGGGAATGATTGGTGAATAATTAGAATAATTTGGATCATAAAGGTACAAATTATACCAATTATTTCGAAAAGTATTTATTTATTTCCATATGTATTTTTTGGACCTTCAGTAGAAAGAGAGGTAAGATTATCAATTATAATTAGATACGGATCCAAACCAATATAAAATAATCAATATATAATGGCATCCGTGGAGTTTTATGAATTTATGAAACAACTAAACAATATTCTAGATAATGTTTTTATATGACCAAGGGTGTCTCTTTATAGAGAAAATATTCAATTTATAAAGTAGAAGGATGTATCAATGTCATTATCCATTGATTATAGAGAAATTATTGAGATAATATAGAATAAATAATATAAAAATTTAATTATTGATGATTTATTGAACCAACTTGGTGGGGAAAAAATATTCTCAAAGTTTGAATAATGATCTGGGTATCATAACTTGAGGGTTAAAATATTTGATATCCCATAGACTAATTATTGAAAAAAATAAGGACATTATGAATTTTTTATACCATTTGTCATTGTAATAACCAAAATTTTACTTCAAAAGACTTTGGAATATTCTTGATTATATTCCAGAGCAGCGCTTTCAGACGGCGTGCGATTCCGAGCCCCGGTTTGGCCGGAATTAAATTTTCAGTGCGTTCAAACTTGAAATGCCAAATAAATGGGATAACTCCTAAACGGTGATCCGGATCAGAGATCAGAGTGTACAGATTGGTCTGTAATGGGGTGTTTACCCTAGGAACGACATAAAACTTGTCATTGCCGGATGTTTGGACACCTCGTTCGCCTTCAGAAAGTGAAACGGATAAATTAATTAATTAATTTATTCATTTCATGGTGATATGTGAGTATCTCTTAAACGGTGGCTTGGATTTGATAAAAGAGGGCACCGTTGAGTTTGGAATGTGCCGTTTACACTAGGAAGGGTATAAGTTTCGCGGGCGCGTGCCGTTTGTGAAAAATGGCCCCAGGGGCGTTTTCGTAATTTGGCGGCCTCGAGCGCTAAGTTTTATAACTTTTGAATGAGGTCTCGGATTAAAATTCTAATACCTCCATTGTGCTTAGGAGGTGGTTTTTGGCATAGAGGAGGCTTATCCTCGACCCCGTCGGGCGTTTCGGGTGCGGGTCAAAATTGAGGATTAAATTAATTAAAATTTAATTAATTTAAGTTTTTTCTTTTTAAACCCTAACCCCACCCCGCTCCTTCCCCTTCCCCCTGGCAGCCCCCTCCTATCCCTCTTCTCCTCCACCTCCGGTGAGACGGTCCGGCGAAGTGCGGCTCTGGCGGATCACGGCGATGCTTCGGGCGAAGGTCATCGAGGTAGGATTTGTCGTTTGCATTTTTCTATTCATGTACCTACTTCAAGATCAAATTTTTGTATAGAAACCCTATCGATTTATCAAGAAAATCCCATGGATGCAAATTAGATTTTATTCTCTTCTTGACGCTTGTTTCGGATTTGAAAATGGAGTTCGAAGGTGTTCGCAATCGTTCGCCGAAGTTTGCGGGTTTTGAAGATGATCTCGGTCGGTTTGGGTGCTCCGGCGATCCGAGGCGCGGCGGTAGGGGCTTCGGTGGTGGCGGAGGCGGCGCTCCTCAGCGTGGCGGCGCTCTTCGGCGGTGGCGGTGGGAGACGGCGCTATTCAGCGCGGCGGCCGAACTCGCCGGAACGGGGGTGGGGAGGGGGGGGGGGGGCGACCCGGGGTCGCGGTGCGGCGCGACTTCGGAGGACAGAGACCCGCGAACTGCGGGTCTCCGCGAGGGGGCAGTGAGACCGGTCGTCCGGGCCGGTCGGGTGTCAGCAGGCCACCGCCAGCTGGCCGCAAAGAAGTGAACCGGGCCCGGGCCGGGACGCGGGCCTTCTGTGGGCGGACCGGCCGGACCGGGCCGGTCAGGCCTAAGGGGGTCCCCCCTTTCTAACATCCAACGTTCGTAGCTTTCGCAACGTGCGTCCGTTCTGCGCACCGTCTGCAGTGGAGTGGGCCTAACACAGAGGCGAAACTTTCGAGATGGTTGTGAGAATTTTTAATTCCCAAAACGCGGGGCCTCGGAGGTGCGAAGTGTTTTTTAGAAGAAGAGTGTTTTTCCCGAGATCCTTGTTTTGGGCGGCGTGGATGCTTCCAACGTCTGATTTAAGCGCCTTTAGTGGCATTGGAACCCTGGCGTCGAGGTGAAGGTTTCCAGGGTTGTTCCGGGCATTGATGCCGGAGTTGAGGCATGGGCCCCACAACCCATTTTTTGAGCTGCATGCAGTTGTTAGTGACTTTTTCATCGGACGTCCGTTCGGGGCATGCGAGTAGTCGATGTTGGGTGTTTTTTCGAGGGCATCGCGTTGGCGGAGTCTGCCCGTTGTAACTTCGCATGATGGTGCAGGGCCCACGAGGGACGTTTGGGTGTCGACGGTGATTTTCCATCTTAATCACCGGGTGACCATTTTGGAAAGTGAATAGTCCATCTTGTGTACTTTTTCGAGAGGATCGCATTGGTGCTATCCGTTCGTTGTGTTTCAGGACTGGTTTGCGGGTCCCACGAAGCACCGCTCATGTGCGGTGTGCCGGAATGCATCTTTTTCTCCAGATATCCGTTGCACTCAAGTGAGTAGTGCTTTTGACGTGTTTTCCTAAGGGGATCGCAATGGTGCGATGCGCCCGACTGTTTTCGGGGCTGGGGCTCGGGATCACGGGGCGTCGTGTCAGGAGTGAGGTGGTGTTGGTGAATTTTCCATTAGATATCCTTTGAAGGCGAGTAAGTAATCGATCTCATGTGTTTTTCAGCGAGGATTACAACGGTGCGATCCATTTGGTTGTGCGGAGTCTCTTGCGCGATCTTGTTAAAAGTGGAAGCATGGAAGGTGCTCCAGTGGTGGTTCTCCCTACCTTGTTTGTAGCGGACACTTGGCGTGTGATCACGCACTCTTGGGAGAGCGATAAATGATTCACAAGATGTGGTTGGCCATGCCTGGGCCTTTGAGGTGGGGTTGTTACATCACGCCTTGTGCATGATAGCCTTCGGGCTAGAACGAGGTATACTCTGGGAGTATATGGGAGTGCATGGAGGTACGTGTGGTTTGTACATGGGACGTTCATTCATTGGTTGGGGTTGACTTGGGGCCACACGTCGTGTAGGCCCCATGTGCATGTTGTCTTCTGCTTTGCGTACTTTGACCTCTCGTGACGTAGAGGTTCCCTCTGCGTGATTTTTTGACCAGCAGGGTGGAGTTTTTCCCTTGGATATGTCCTCGTTTGTTGACCATCAGGGTTGAGTGGTCTCCCACTGGTTTCGTTCTCGATGGATCGGCCAGTAGCGGTGCTAGAGGCACCCCGTGACAGAACAGGCGCTGAAACACTTTTGGTAGAGTTTTTTTGGAGTAGGGTGGTTGTGTGATACCCATTCCATGTTCGGTTGGCCAGTGGTGTACCTTCAGGTAGAGATGGCCAGAGTAGTTCTGTGTTTTACCCTCCAGCGAGGCTGGGTAGTGGGTTACTCATCGACTTCTTCGGGTTTACCCACCAGCGGGGCTGGGAAGTGGGTTGCTCACTGAATTTTAGGGTTTACCCTCCAGGAGTGACTGGGCAGTGGGTCACCCGACTCTTTTAGGGTCTACCCTCTAGCAGAGACTGGGCAGTGGGTCACCCGACACTCTTAGGGTCTACCCTCCAGCAGAGACTGGGCAGTGGGTCACCCGACAACCTCTTAGGGTCTACCCTCCAGCAGAGACTAGGCAGTGGGTCACCCAACAACCTCTTATGATCTACCCTCCAACAGGGCTGGGCAGTGGGTCGCCCGTCATCTAGTTCCAGGTCTACCCCCTAGCAAGGCTGGGCAGTGGGTCACCTGTCGACTTATTCCAGGTCTACCCTCCAGCGAGGCTAGGTAGTGGGTCGCCTGATGATGTATTATGGTTTACACTCCAGCGGGGTTGGGCAGTGGGTCGCCCGATGATGTATTATGGTTTACCCTCCAGCGGGGCTGGGCAGTGGGTCCCCTGATATCATATTATGAATTACCCTCCAGTAGGGCTGGGCAGTGGGACACCTGTCGGCATTCCAGGATCAGTCCTTTCTACTAGGCTAGTTTGTGGCTTTCCTCCATGATCACTGAAGGGGGACCCTTGGTTATACGGGTCAGTGTTGTAACGACTTTTGACCGTGAGGAGACCTCTCGACTACAGGGCAACGACGAGTTGTGGTTTGATGTTCCCCCAGAACTCTCAAATCCGAGGGGCGCTTCCTCTACCGAGAGGTGTCCTTGAGACACAACCTAAAACCGTGCTGGAGATTCAGTTTCGCCCAATGTGGATAGTTTCGAGGTCTGGTGATTGAGACCCTTGGCATGTAGTTCGGGGCAGACATGCGGGATTCTGGGTATCGATGGAGTTTACTTCTGGGTTTTGGCTATTCTTTTCTTGGGCTGAGCTATGGGACAGAGATCCCCTTACGAGCTTGTTCAGGCTTCTTGACAGAGCATATATATATATATATGTATATACTTCGTAAAAGTACCCACTCCTTGGGTTTTGGAAACTCTCCTTACAGGAAAGGTGAAGACACGCAAGATATGCCATGTGCTTTCTGTGTCTAGCTTCTCGTGGTTGGACGAGTCTACTCTCCTGCTATAGGTAGCGAAGACTCGACGAGAATTTCATCTTCTCACCGTTTCCAACTCCTTGTTACTAGACGAGTCTACCTTCTTTTCTCTTGTTGGGTTGAGCCGGACTCTCTGTTGTTACTCTTTACTGCACCCTCGGTTGGACTCCATTACTTTCCCTATTCTCTCTACAGCTCACACTTCGGTACCTTCTTTATTTCTCCCTCGAGCCTTCGGGGTATCATACTGAGTATTTTTATACACACCCCTTCTTGGGCTTTGCCTAAACTTGGTGTTCCCTTGAAGACGACGGACAGGTTGGTTGTGAATTTAGTGGAGCATAGGAGTTTGGGAGCTTGGACTGCATGCGGTGGTCGTAGCCGGGTTCTAGGTGGGAGACCCGTCAACTGTCTTTTTTTTTACCTGTTGTTGGGTTGTGGCACTCTTCTGGTAGGGCACATGTTTTCCCCTTTTTCCTTTTCAGCACTATACTTGTACTATTTAGATGTCGATGCACATTTGTGGTATTTATACAGTAGGGTCCCTTTTCTCTACTTGTCTCTTCATTTACTCGGCACTTTTTCATTGAGTGGGCTGCGTGTGGGTGTGTATAGGTGATTAGGAAAAGGCCTCCCCGAGTTTTTGTGCCTTCGGCACTGGTCGCCAGCCCCTGGCCTATGGAGGCGGGCTTGGGGTAGTTGCGGAGCCTGGGTAGGGTAGGGTTGTAACAAAATGGTATCAGAGTTGGTTCATTCCTTGGGATGTTGTGTATACGTACTTAAAAAGGATTGGTTGGGATTTTGGGCAATAGTGTCAATTTTTCTCGAGAGTGGCTCTCAGGCCAGGGAGTCCAGTGATGGTGTGGCAGCAGACGTATCTGTTCACCAGGACCTTGACAACCCGCTTGTCGACTCGGCATGCTGAGACACTTGTTGTAGTGAAATTTGTTTGTGCATCACATAGGACTGAGTCTTGACTTTCCTTCTTGAGTCAGCTCTCCATCGTTGTTGTTGTTGGTATATACATTATTCTCATTTGACTGTGGCACTCCTTGATAATATTCAGGATGTCTCTGCGAAGACAGCCAGCCAGGATACCATCTTTGGTTCATGAAGACGACCCTGTGATCTATGAGGCCACAGTCCAGGACCCATCATGCGAGCCCCATTCTCTGGGTGGGCCGGTAGCAGTACCCCCACTTGTCGAGCAGCAGGCAGTTTCAGCGGAGCAGGATGAGTTTGAGTGCAGGATGAGTGCACTCCGTGAGTTCCAGCAGCAGAGACCATTGAGGTTTAGTGGTGAGCCATACCCTCAGGAAACAGAGGTTTGGCTCGAGGCAATGGTTATCCTTTTCAGGCTTGTGCAGACGCCGTTAGATCTTATGGTGGCTTTGGTAGCCAACCTTTTATGAGGAGCAGCTCGACGTTGGTGGAGTCTGGTGACTCGGTTCCTTGATGAGTCGTCGCTTTCGTGGGGTGACTTTCAGTTGTTGTTTCGTGAGGAGTTTTTCCACTCCTTCTTGCGCTTCGTTCGGATTCAATAGATCCAGCAGTTTCAGCCGGGAGGGATGACGGTGGTCGAGTACGCGGCTAGTTTTGCAGATCGTGCATGCTTTTACCCGGACCTGGTCCATGATGACAACATCGGAGGGTGGAAGTTTGAGTAGGGTCTCCGCAGAGAGATTTGTTCTATCATAGTACCCCTGGTCATTTCCACATATATCAGGATGCTAGAGCAGGCACTGGTGACAGAGGGCTTCCTATCACGTTCTAGTGTTGGAAGTGGTAGCAGGCACGTCAGAGCCGAGACGTCTGCCGTAGCTAGCAGGCGTCGGCAAGCAGAACCTTGACGCATGTGTCTTTCTGACAACCGGACGTAGGGGCATGGTCATACACCACAGTGGATCCGAAGGTCACTAGTGCATCCCAGAGTGGGTTGGTGCTATGCTTGTGACGGGCGAGGACACTTGGCACGAGACTGCCCGACCCGAGTTGCTGAGAGCTTCGTGCAGGCAGTAGGTGCACCACCACGACAGAGGCAGCGTCGTCATCGGAGTAGCACCTAGGGAGGTGGTGCTAGCAGAGGAGCGGTAGGAGTTGGAGGTGGGGGACGACGTTACGAGGTCTTCCCAACACCACTAGGCGGTCCACGTCCGGCTCTAGGAGCTGACAGTAGGGACCACAGATAGCCGCAAGTTTTGGATGTCTACGATCCTGCAGAGCATGGGATGGTGAGAGGTACCCCTTGCGACTCTTCTACTTCTTGATGTAGAATTGTTAGGCTCTCCATGTGAAATGCTTTTCTCCCTGCTCCTTGTTTGAGGTGTTACCAAGTTGACGCATGGCGTCGAGTGTAACCCTGTGTTAGTAAGGAAAAAGGCGTGATACCTTTTCCTTTAGTCAATGGTGTCGACTCCTTCGCTTCCGAGCGTGTAAGAGAGTCTTGGTTGAGAGAGACTCGACTGTGAAATCTTGCGTGACCGGATATCCTTGGGTGCTTCAACATATGGATATTCTGAAGGGGGGAATCACCGGGCCTTGTTCCAGGTGCGGGAAGTGATTCCAGTCGCGGCGTATGACGTGGAGGTTCGGTCGGGGAGGTGAGCTACCCCGAGGGCCTTCGGGCAGTTTGAGACCATGCAGAGGGATGGAGAGGTTCTCTACTGCCTTAACCTAACTCCAATGTCTAGAGTGGGTGCATGACGTCGACAAGGGTCGACCTCGCGTGAATGGATCGACTCTTTGGTATGTGTGTGGTAATGCAGAGCTGTGCGTGGGTTCTTCTGGGTATGGGAATGCTAGGTGTGGGCTTAGTACCCTGTGTTGTTCCCTGGTTTTTCTTTTCGAGGATGAAAATATTGAAGGAGGGAATGATTTAAGAACCCAGTTTTTGCTATTAAAGACTTTGGAAAATTCTTGATGATATTCCAGAGCAGCGCCTTCAGACGGCGTGCTATTCCGAGCCCCGGAGTTGCAAGAATTAAATTTTCAGTGTGTTCACACTGGAAACTCCAAATAAATGGGATAACTCCTAAAAAGTGGTTTGTATCTGAGATCCGAATGTACGGATGGGTCTGGAATGAGGTTCTAACCCTAGGAACGACATAAAACTTTTCGGCGCGGGTTGTTTGGACCCCTCGCTCGCTTTCGGAATGTTAAACGGATAAATTAATTAATTAATTTATTCGTTTAATGGTGAAACACGGTATATCTTAAACGATAGCTCAGATTGGATAAACGAGAGCACCATTGAGTTTGGAATGGGCCGTTTACCCTAGGAGGGGTATAAGTTTTGCGGGTGCGGGCCGTTTGTGAGAAGTGGCCCCAGGGGCGTTTTCGTAATTTGGAGGCCTCGGGAGCTAAGTTTTATAACATTTGAACGGGGTCTCAGATTAAAATTCCGAGACCACCGTTCTGCTCAGGAGGTGTTGTTTGTCCGAGAGGATGCTTAACCTCGACCCCGTCGGGCATTTCGGGTGCGTGTCAAAATTAAAGATTAAATTAATTAAAATATAATTAATTTTATTTGTTCTTTTTAAACCCTAACCCCACCCATATCCTTCACCATCCCCCTAACAACCCCTCCTATCCATCTCCTCTTCCACCTCCGGCGATATGGTCCGACGAAGCGCGGCTCCGACGGATCGCTGCGAAGCTTCGGGCGCTGCCCATCGAGGTAGTATTTGTCATTTGCATTTTTCTATTCTCGTACCTATTTCGAGATCAAATTTTTGTATCGAACCCCTTTCGATTTATCGAGAAAATCCCATGAATGCAAAGTAGATTCTATTCTCTTTCCGACAATTGTTTCGGATTTGAAATCGGAGTTCGGAGGCATTCGCAATCGTTCGTCGAAGTTTGAGGGTTTTGAAGGTGATCCCGGCCGGTTTGGGTGCTCCGACGGTCCGAGGCACAGCGGCAACTGGCGGTGGCGCTCCTCAACACAGTGGTGCGGTGGCGCTCTTCGGCGGTGGTGGTTAGCGGCGGTGCGGCAGCCGAACTCACCGGAACGGGGGGGGGGGGGGGGGGGGTGGGGGGGGGGACCTAGGGTCGCGGTGCGACACGACTTCGACGGGCAGAGACCCACGA
The DNA here is from genome assembly GCA_963277665.1 of Viscum album. Lineage (NCBI taxonomy): Eukaryota > Viridiplantae > Streptophyta > Magnoliopsida > Santalales > Viscaceae > Viscum > Viscum album. Next base: position 2,107,364,094 of record OY728165.1, read on the forward strand.
ACCGCGGGGTCTCCGCGTGGGGGAAGCGAGACCGGCCATCCGGGCCGGTCGGGTGTTGGCAGGCCGCGGCCAGCTGGCCGCGGCGAAGTGAGCCGGGCCCGCAGGCCGGTCCGGCCCAAGGGGGTTCCCCCCCCCCCCCATTTCAAACTTCCGACATCCATAGCTTTTTCTACGGATGTTCGTTTTGCGTGCTGTCTGCGGCGGCGTGGGCCTAACGCAGAGGCGGAACTTTTGAGATGGTTGCGGGAATTTTTAATTCCCAAAACGAGGGGTCGTGGAGGCGCGATGTGTCTTTATGTAGATGAGTGTTTTTTTCGAGATCCTTGTTTTGGGCGGCACGGACGCGTCCGACATCCGATTTAAGCATTGTCAGTGGCATTGGAACCCTGGCGTCGAGGTAGAGGTTTCTAGGGTGGTTTTGGGAGTTGATGCCGGAGTTGAGGTATGGGCCCCAAGGCCAGTCTTTTGAGCAGCATGTAGATTTTAACGACTTTTTCACTGGACGTTCGTTCGGGGAGTGTGAGTAGTCGATGTTGGGTGCTTTTCCAAGGGCATCGCCTTGGCGTAGTCTGCCCGCTATAACTTCGCACAATGGTGTGGGGCCCACGAGGGCCGTTTCAGCGTCGACGGTGATTTTCCATCTTAATCACCGGTCGACTGTTTTGGGAAAGTGAATAGTCCATCATGTGTACTTTTTCGAGAGGATCGCAATGGTGCTATCCGTTCGTTGTGTTTAGGGACCGGGTTGCGGGTCCCACAAAGCACCGGTCATGTGCGGTGCGCCAGAATGCATCTTTTTCTCCAGATATCCGTTGCACTCAAGTGAGTAGGGCTTTTGACGTGTTTTCCCAAGGGGATCGCAATGGTGCGATGCACCCGACTGTTTTCAGGGCTGGGGTTCGGGATCACCGGGCGTCGTGTCGGGTGTGAGGCGGTGTTGGTGACTTTTCCATCGGATATCCATTGGAGGTGAGTAAGTAGTCGATTTCACGTGTTTTTCCGCGAGGATTACAATGGTGTGATCCGTTTGGTTTTGTGGAGCCTCTTGAGCGATCTTGTTAAAAGAGGAAGCATGGAAGGTGCTCCAGTGGTGGTTCTCCCTACCTTTTTTGTAGTGGAACCTTGGCATGTGTTCGCGCACTCTTGGGAGAGAAATAAATGATTCACATAATGTGGTTGGTCGTGCCAGGGCCTTTGAGGTGGAGTTGTTACATCACGCCTTCGCATGGACGTTGGGTGCCATGTGTACGATAGCCTTTGGGCTTGAACGAGGTATACTCTGGGAGTATATGGGAGTGCTTGGAGGTACGTGTGGTTTGTACCTGAGACGTTCGTGCGCTTGGTTGGGGTTGAATTGGGGCCACAAGTCATGTGGGCCCCATGTGCGTGTCGTGTTCTTCTTTGCGTACTTTGACCTCCCACAACATAGAGGGTCCCTCTATGTGATTGTTTGACCAGCAGGGTGGAGTTTTTCCCCTAGCTCTGTGCTCGTTTGTTGACCAGCAGGGTAGAGTGGTCTCCCCCTGGTTTCGTTCACGATGGATCGGCCAGTTACGGTGCTAGTGGCACCCCATGATGTAACAGGTGATGAATCTCTTTTGGGAGAGTTTTTCTGGAGTAGGGTGGTTGCGCGATACCCATTCCGTGTTCGGTTGTCCAGTGGTGTACCCTACGGTTAAGATTGTTAGATCAGTTCTGAGTTTTATCCTCCAGTGAGGACGGGCAGTGGGTTACTCATCGACTTCATCAGGTTTACCCTCCAGTGGGGCTAGGCAGTGGGTTGCTATCTGAATTTTAGGGTTTACCCTCCAGTAGAGACTGGGAAGTGGGTCACCCGACTTTATTAGGGTCTACCCTCCAACAAAGACTGGGCAGTGGGTCACCCGACACTCTTACGGTCTACCCTCTAGCAGAGACTGGGCAGTGGGTCACCCGACAACCTCTTAAGGTATACCCTCCAGTAGAGACTGGGCAGTTGGTCACCCGACGACCTCTTAGTGTCTACCCTCCAACAGGGTTGGGCAGTGGGTTACCCGTCGTCTAGTTCTAGCTCTACCCTCCAGCATGGTTGGGCAGTGTGTCGCGTATCAACATATTCTAGGTCTACCCTCCAGCGGGGCTTGGCAGTGGGTCACCTGATGATGTATTATGGTTTACCCTCCAGTGGGGCTGGGCAGTGGGTTGCCCGATAATGTATTATGCTTTACCCTCCAGCGGGGCTGGGCAGTGGGTCACCTGATATCATATTATGAATTACCCTCCAGCAGGGCTTGGCAGTGGGACACCTGTTGGGATTCCAGGCTCAGTCCTTTCTACTAGGCTAGTCTGTGGCTTTCCTCCGTGATCACCGGAGTGGGACCCTTCGTTATATGGGTCAGTGTTATGATGGCTTTTGACCATGAGGAGACCTATCGACTGTGGGGAAGTGACGAGTTGTGGTTTGAAGTTCCCCCAGAACTCTCAAGTCTGAGGGGCGCTTTCCCCCACCGAGACGCGTCCTTGAGACACGACCTAAAACCGTGCAGGCGAGTCAGTGCCGCCTAAAGCAGATTGTGTCGAGGTGTGGGGATTGAGCCCCTTGGATTGTAGTTCGGGGCCGACATGCGGGATGCTGGGCATCGATGGAGTTTACATCTGGGTTTTGTCTATTCTTTTCTTGGGCTGAGCAAAGGTTTAGAGATCCCCTTACGAGCTTGTTCTGGCTTCTTGACATAGCATATATATATCTTAATACATCATAGGAGTACCCACTCCTAGGGTCTGGGCTACTCTCCTTCCAGGAAAGGCGAAGACGCACGGGGTATTCCATGTGATTTCCATGTCCAGATTCTCATGGTTGGACGAGTCTACTCTCCTGTTATAGGTAGAGAAGACTCGATGAGAAGTTCATCTTCTCACCATTTCCAGCTCCTTGTGTCTGGACGAGACTACCTTATTTTCTCTTATTGGGTTGAGCTGGACTCTCTGCTATTACTCATTACTGCACCCTCGGTTGTACTACTTTACTTTCCCAGATCGCTCTACTGCTCACCCTTCGGTACCTCCATTGTTTCTCCCTCGAGACTTCGGGGTATCCTACTGAGTATTTTTATACTCACCCATGCTTTGGAATTGCCCGCACTTGATGTGCCCTTGCAGAAGACGGACTGGTTGGTCGTGAATTTAGTGGATCATAGGAGTTCGGGAGGTTGGACCGCGTGCGGTTGTCGTAGCCGGGTTCCAGGTGGGAGACCCGTCAGCTATCTTTTTTTGTTTACCTGTTGTCGGGTTGTGGCAATTTTCTTTTTGGGCGCGGGTTTTCCCCTTTTTCCTTTTTAGCACGTTACTTGTATTGTTTAGAGGTCGATGCACATTTGTGGTATTTGTATAGCAGTTTCCATTTTCTCTACTTGTCTCTTATTTTACTCTCCACTTTTGCATTGAGTGTGCTGCGTGTGGGTGTGTACAGGTGCTTAGGCGAAGGCCTCCCCGAGTTATTGTGCCTTCTGTGCTGGTCGCCATCCCCTGGAAAATGGAGGCAGGCTTGGGGTAGTTGCGGCTCGAGCTCAGGAAGGGTCGGGTCATGACAGTCATGATTAATTCTCTTTCTATATTTTTCATTTAAGGAATAAAATATTTAAAGACTACGTCCATAAATTTTATATTGTGTTTATAATTATAGTATTATATGTTATTAAATTATAAAAGAACATGGGGATAATTTGAGGATTTTATAACAAACTCTGAAGAAGGAGATGATTTTTGATAAATTTATTAAATTTGAGTTTTGGATATAATAAGTATCATTTTTGTGAGACATTGTTCCAAGTAATGAAATCTTTATTGATATAGTTAATAAAAAATCACTAGAAGATTATCTAATTCATACAATAGTGACAAAGATTCATAGTTTTGTTAGTCTAATGGGATTCTATATTTTTTGGAAAAAATATTTATATATTTATAATATACAAACCTTGTTTATTAAAAATTAAATGAATTATATCAAGGAAAAATAATGTGGTTAATGTTTCCAACAACTAAATAAGTAGTTTATTGTGCACAAAAGCTAATATTATCTTATAGGGAGAACTATTTGTCATATATTATGATTCATCTTTGAATGGAAATGGATGTTTTATCATTAAATCTAAAAAGGTGATTACATATTCATCTTGATAATTGAATCCACTATAGTAGAATTATCATACAATTTATTTGGAGTAAACTACAGTTATTTTTGTATTATGGTTATAGAGCCATTGTATATATTGGAAATAAATTTGATATATTCATTTACCACAAATGTTTGATGAATATATTTATTAAAATGAAACTAAAATGAGATAAAAAATATGGTTGGATCATCTTAAGGTCTATAGATTTTTCAATTCATTATCACAATAGAAAGGAAACTAGATACACTAATATAATATGCATGAAAGACCCAGGTGTTATAAAAATCATGAGGATAATATGATATTAATTGATTAAGGACATTTTAATGATGTAAATGGACTATATAAGGTAAGAGAAATAATCAATTCTATACCAAATTATTTATCAAAAATAATTACTAGAGAAAAAAATAAATCAAAAATAAGTGATCTTATAATACAAAATAAAATGGAAAAAAAGAAAAATAGGAAGTTTAGGGAGTTTATTTTTTATCAAGTGAGATTAAATAGGTTAAGTATAAATCCACAAATCCTATATATTCTTAAGTTCAGGAGATATATTATGGATGAATATTACAGCTCATTAAAATCTAAAAATATCAGAAGCACCAATGTTTATATATATATAGATATGTGTGTGTGTGTGTAATAATTTTTTGAGGTATGATATGAATATTGTTATTGAATATTGTAATGAAGGATTATTTGTATGTCAATAAGTGAAATAATATTTAAAAATTCCCTATGGTTAACATTAACCACTAAACATACATATATGGATGTAGGACAATATCACTATTGACTTTGTTATTAGCCTTCATAAGAGATCCAAGGAAAAAAATTACATATGACTAATCATTAATATATTAATAAAGTATTACCGTTTACTACGATATGAGAGGATTAATCCATTGAGTGCCTTAATCATATATATATCCAATATGTTTTTAGACTTCATGGAGAACCATATCCAATTATTTCTGACTAAAATCCATGATTTACATCTATGTATTATAGGACTCTTCAAAAGGAAGTGAAAATGTAATTAATCAGCATAATATCCTACTGTCATCATATAAATGGGTATAATGTGAAGAATATTCAAACATAGAAAAATGTGTTAGGGGATATCTCAATTTATTTTCATGTGATTTGAGACTAATATATTCCACTTACTGAAACATCAAATAATAACAATTTCTATTAGATTATTCAAATGCCTCATAATGATTCACTCTAGGGAAAATGTGTATTACTCCAACTTATTGGGATGAAATTTGGGAAGGAAAAATTTTGTGGCAATATATTCTGAATGAGGCAATGGATATGAAAAAAAGTGATCAAGAATCATATCATGTTTTTTATAGTAAAAAATGTTAAAATGGATATCAAAGGATTTATTATTTCATGTATGGGATAATGTATTCCACAAAATACACAATTGATCTGTAAATAAGGGGAAAGAGATTCTATTGTACATTAGACTATTTAAAGATCTAGATTATGCCAGGGAAATTTCCTTTTACTTTTCACTATCTTGATGTCTTTTCAAGGTAGATGTTGTATTCAATGACTCCCAATTAGGAATGAATTTTCATGATCTACCATATATACTTAACACAATTTGTGTGGAATTGGAACATAACCTTTCATATGAAGAAGAACCAATATAGATTCTAGAGAGAATAGAACTACTATTGCGGAATAAGAAAATATGAATCCTAAAAGTCTGGTGGATTAATTAAACGATTAAAAAATATTTATTGGATATTAATGTAATGATGGAAGAAAAATATCCCAATTTATTTAGAGTCAATAAACATATTTTTAGAGAAGTGTATTAATGTTGGTAGTGTGAAACAATAATAATAATGTCAATATGTAATTATTAAAAAAATGTATCAAAATTAATATTTTTTAAAATATAGGACAAATAAATATTTTAATATTTCATAGAATCATTTCTCAACATTAATTAATATGAACCATAGCTATTAAGAATAATAATGGGTGATAGACACCAAGGAATTGTGTGAATAGAAATTTAAACTCCAAAGGCTTAAATTCTACCAAAGTGCCACTTATTAAATTAATGATTTCAAAAAATGGTATCATTAGGAATATGGTAGATATTATAATATCCAAGTCCCATATCCCTAGATTCGAGGCTAAAAACATAATATTTACATTTTAGCATTGATTCCAACCTAAGTGACCTGGTTTTTACCATCCATAATTACAAAATTAATGAATAATTGATTGACTTATATACCAATGAACATGTTATGTTTATATATTTAGAGAATTATAATTTTTTTTAATATCTCATTTCTTTCTATAGAAATGGATATTTTTCCCAATATACCAATTTTTTCTTATTTCATAATAAGTCTTCAACATCTCATAAAAATTTACCTACACAAGATACATTCCAATATATGCCATATGTATTAATCTTCTTAATATCCTAGGGAATTGGAAACATAATAGTGAAGTGATCAATTACTCAATAAGGGTATAATTCAATGGGAGATATCCTAGAGGAACAAACTAGTGTAATATGTAAGTGTAAATAAATAACAAATATGTCATACACTAAATAACCTAAGAATGTTATATATCCAAGGATGAAATTGAAATATAAATAACAACATGGAAAAAATAATTTATTTCATTGTGAAGGAATACATACTATTATGAATCATAAAAACACCGTTATGGCCTCACTCCATGACATCCTACATATTATCAGTGTGTCAACAAAGAAAATATAAATAACTATGTTAGAATAGACAAAATAATCAAGGATTTTGTTTTTTCATGACACCTCCTAATGCATAAAAAAGATTTATAATATCCAGATCCACCTATAACATACTAAATATAATGCAATCATCATACGAATGAAATGAATAGTAATATAATACATAATCAACATTCCATGATAATTAACAAATTTTAATATTTAATCGTGAATATAGAATCATAATATTTAACATTTTGAAATATAAATTCTTGTAAAACTGTAACCTTCTATATAGTATTAAAAATTATATAGATTTCAATGATTCCCCAATCAATAAATGATGTATCATTCTAGTTAAATTCCACAAATTGGGTTTATATTAAATAATGTGAAAACAATATATAGTGTAAAGGGTAGATGAATAAGTCAATAATAATGATGATGTAAAATAGAACAATGATAATAATAAACATAGAACAGAATGAGATAAAAATTAATTAGAAATTAAATATTTGATATAAATTCACTTGTTTAAGAATATAGAGAAGAAAATTTATGTGAAACATTGAAAATAAATTCATATAACTTTTTAAGCATAGTTAAAAATATATAATTGACTTTTTCTTATGAACCCATATTCATGATATGTTAATATTAATCATAATTTTTTAAAAAACATTATATTAATATAATTTTGAAAATATTCCCTACTTATGTATGAAAATATAGATTTTATGATAAAACTATAAAAAAATTTAATGAAATCCCTTTTCAAGGCACTTAAGAAACTAATATATATTCCTTCCTTAAAAATTAATTGAATAATGTGAATGGATTATAATTTATAATAATACATTAAAAAGGTAAATGGATTAAAAAAAATATTTATAGGCCTTGATTTTTAGAAAATATTATTATATAAAATGTTAAAAAAATATATTTTGATTAATAATTTTGTAAAGACAGATAGAAATAACTTATTCAAAAAATAAAATTATTCTAATGAAAATTATGAATATAAATTCCATCACCTCAAAAATAAAAATATTTATATCCTACTATTATTCAGTTAAAAAATTTATTATTCCCCTAAAAAATTCATCTATGTTTCTCCCCATAGTTATAGTATAATTGAACTTCGATCTTACTATTAAAATGGTTTTTAGATTTTTATTTGAACTCGTTTTTTATTTTCATTTATTAATCATGAGATTGATATATAACTCCATACTCTATTTAAACCTTCATTTTACAAAGCATGATCTCCTCATATAATCAAAATTATATTTTGTTTAATGACCTTATATGTCTTGGAATTATCCTAAAGAGAAAACCTATGAACATCACTTTTAGGTTGGATGATAATACCTAAATATTAACTCTAAAGTCATTAAAAATTATCTTCATTGGTAAAGATAGATTCAGTATCCCTTTTCATAAACTCATGGAAATCATTATACATATTTTTAAAAATAATATAATGAATGTACTTGTTGAATAATATGTTCTTCAACTAATCCAAATCCAAGGATTAAATTTCATCTTGTTGTATAAAATTCTAGATTAGAGTCCATCACTAGTCTTCTTCTCCTTCTAAACAGTAAACATACATCATGTATTTCACATTTTCTAAACTATAGGTAATGTAGATTATCTTTTTAGTGAATCTGAAAAAAAATTTGATCAACAAGTTGATCAAAATCACCATGGAATAAAGGGGTAAATTCCATCATTATGGAATCAAAAAAATGTTTTCCCCTTCTCTCATTTGTATTTATATCATGATTCATATCTTCTGAAATTTGGTTGAGCATAGAGATGATATTATTAATTAGAGATCCCATTGAATTAGGATTCTTAGTGGAATAATCACTTCATTTAATCTCATACTCTTCATTGTTGCAGTTCTTTTGGGTTACAGCCATTGGATAAAAAAATTTGAGTAGAACCACACGATCCTGAAAAATCACATATATGATATCTAAATTATGAAACATTCTTTAAACTATGACATATTAGATTTATCCTTGGTTATTAATAAAAAAAATATTAAAATATTTCATGAGGGATCATGAAATGTTTGAGAATTTCAAAAGCAATTCCCCCAAGAGTGTCAAACCAAGTGTGCATCAAGGTCCATTATCATGCACCATTTCCCAATCAAGTCTAGTTTAATATGAAGTTTTTGTGATTATTGTCCCTATTTACTTTTTCCCTAGAACAACATCCACATATATTATCTAGATATGGATGTATTTCAAGGATACCACACACTATATGGTTTACCAAAATTCCAGTACACATTACTAAACTTTAATTCATCCTTAAACATTTCCATATACATGTCCTTATGGAACTCACTAATGTTTTCACATCCTAGTATCCAATGGTTAACAAAAATTTTACTTTAATACTTATTATAGAAAACCTCTATAAACATAAATTATCATTACAACATTTTTTTGGAAAACATAACACATTACAAAAACATATTCCTAAAGACTGTATTATTTGGTTGCCTTTTTAAACACAAAAACCAAAACCTTGATACATATGTGAGCTAAATTATCTCCCACTAGGTTCTTCATGACTATCCCCATTCTTGGTCACATCATACCTAATACATATATTCAAAACCAATGGAAAGGAATTATATAATGGGTGAGGTCAGATGTTTAGTAAGCATAAAAGTAGAAGATATTTAAGTAAAGACATAAGGAGAATGGTATGATAATGTGATCATAACATTTGAATATCATTCTTTGAAAATAAAAGATAATAAAAACGACTCATGGCCTTTATATAGGTAGTTCCTATGACATTAATAATAAGGGGATCAAGAGCATAATCCATTAAATCATAAAAAGCTAATAAGACATGGAATTATGGAAGACCCAAAAGCATATAAAATGACATAAATAGTTGTAAAGGCTTAATTCCAAGTCCATATTAGTTGAATGTGTTCACTCCCAAACCCATATTGGTATATTTTTTCCACTCCCATGACCATCTTAATATTATATGTTTACTCCCAACACCATATTAGTTGAAAATTCATTTATTAAATCAACTTCACTCCCCATTATAAATATGTATATCTCATGATATATTTACATTTACCCAATGAGTTGGAATGATATAGAAGTCTCACCCATCTCCCAATGAAATCATACATATGTGTTCAACTAGATCATAATCATTTATCATACCATATACCATGAAATTAAATGGTTACTATAAACATGAAATCATATCATATCCTATGAAAAAGAGGCAATTATCATAGATTTTTCATCAAATAATAACCCATGAATAGAAGCATGTTTTATAAAAGTATTTCTCATGGATAGTAAATAGGTTTATTAATCTTATTACCCTTGAATGATAAATGAGATTAATAAACATCATTCCATCAAAACATAAACCATTCAACGAAATAATATGAATGAAACCATTGGATATTTTTACCTAAAAAGAATGAATAACACAAATTTATATATTTATCATATGGAAAATATTTTGGAAATATATTTTGAGAACATTTAAAGAGGAAAATATAATTTCTACTATGAAAACAACTTTTTACAACATAAAACGATTTTGAAAAAAAATACCTAGGAAATAAATATGAAAAAATATAAGGAAGATTTAAAACCGATATAACATTTAAAAAATCCAATTAAATAGAAAATAAAATAAAATTATATTTTAAAGGACAATTAGGACAAAATACAGAAATTGTTTTTTCCTAATTAAACAGTTCTCCCACCAAAGAGGGAAATGAGGTCTTATTTTCATAGAAATACATTCTTAATTAAATTAAGTACTAATGAGTGGAAAATGGTGAAAATACATGAATATATAATGAATTACAAGAGTATAAGAAAATTCACTGGGGTTCATGATATTTGGATAAAAGAATTCATCAATGTAATAATAATCATAAACAATCATGATAAATTATGGGAATGTAATAATAAACAATTACAACTTCAGTAACTTTTACACATAATACACATGAGTGAATAAAATATTATAAATCATGAAATTTCATTAAATAAAGAGATTCATTATATTACATGTAAATTCTATAGTATATATATCTCATGGAAGAATATAGGTCCATAGAATAACATGTGTCTCAAAAAAATCTAGACAAAATTAAATTACCAATTTCATATGTTTTGAATGGTAAAACACTATAAAATATAGATAAAAAATGGATATAAAATACCATAATTTTTAATTATAAGGGTAATATATTTCATTCATGGTCATTATATATAGCACAAAAACTAAATGAGTGGTGAACAAGTGATAAATCTTAGATAAATAAAAGTGAGACTAGAAAACCTATAACTTTATATATTAACTCTTATAACACTCACTAAAATAATCATTATGATAAATTTAGGTTTATTATAAATATATCATAGAACCATATTCACATATAATACCATATATTATTTAAATATGGCTTCATATTTATCATTTCTCATAAATTACTTGTTAAAGTTTCATTTCAAGTAATAACCACTATGTTTTTCATATGTGTTTTGATTTGTTATATTTTTTTTCTTCATACATATATAATGATATAAATAGAGTATTTAATGATATAAGTATCATTTATATTCAATATATGTGAATTTTTAATAATATATTAAATATATAAATAGAAAATCAAATACACCGTTCAGGGTGATGGTTGGTCATACTTGTGTAGAAACATTGTTTCCATTTTCTTATCGTATTGATGGAATGATTGTTAATGGTAAATATATTAGAATTTTAGTATAATTTCTATTTTATATTTATCATATAATTTAACTAAACCCATATTTAGTATATTCCATGTAAAATGTGATCAAATCACATAGCATTGACGATGAGATAGTCCATACGTCCACAAACGAAGTTATCATATTATACAAATATAGAAATAATGATGGTATGTATTATATAATAATTAAATAAGAATAAATATATCTTAAAAATAATATAAATAAAATAAATATAGAAATAATATCTTTATTTCCAACCATTAATGGTGGAAATGGATGAATAAGTGACATTAGTTCTCGAGGTGGTTGTCCTCCGTACATAGAGATGATGATTGTGTATCCCATTTGATGGAAGTGTGTTTGAGGGTAGGTATACCCATTAACATAAAAACATCAGTGTATATTTATTTTATTGTGGTTATAATATAATAATGGAATTAGAATAATATATGGGGTATTGAGTCAATTAAAACAAAAGAGCTTGTGGAAGGATATTATCTCTTCTTTGGGTAACTCTTTTTGGTTTTCACCGAAGGGATTACATGGATGGATTGCTTTTGAAAAGGAGGATAATAGTATTATGGGATGGAAGTTGGGAGGATATGTGGGTAGAGTTTGGTGGATCCATAGGGCCTGACAGGTTGGTTGATATTTGGGGGATGAGTTCCCATTTATAGTGGAGGAGAAGTGGAATTATTATAAATATTAAAATGTAAACACTATTGAGAGTTCTACCTTACAATTTGTAAAACCTATTATTTTTCATTTTATAAAAAATATTGTAATTAGTCTAAATATTTCCATAAAATTTATTTTGAACGTGTTTTTAGGTAACAGTATCTTTTAAATGAAATTCTTACCACTAATTAGTATTTTTGTGACCTTAATCGATGTAAATAATTTTAAATAATTTCAATAATAATTTTGTTAAAAATCTAATTTTACATTATTAAAAATTAAGAATTATTATTATTCAAAATATGGAATCCAATTTTCCATATTATAATGAGATAATTTGAAGAAATTATCATATAATTAATCCCTAATACATGTTACAAAAGTAGTTTTTTAAGCCAAAAAAGTTCAAAAGACTGAATTGTTTGTATATCTAATTTCACTGTGAAATTGGTTCTAAACACATAAATTTGAATCATTAATTTAAAATTTATCTAATTAAATTTTATAAAAAATAAAAAAATATTATAAAATATAAATAAATTATATGAAAAAATAATTTTGATTTAAAATTTTATATTTTTCACTATTTATCCAAAAAAAGGTTAGAAGAAAAATCTCAAAAAAACACTATAAGATAATTTTGAACATATGAATTAATAAATGAATGTTATTTTATCAAGTTAAAATTTTAAAAGTGTCTAGAATTAATTATTTCATTGTTCACAAAATGACATAAAAAGCATTACATTTGAAAAAATTGTATTTTAAATCATATAAATACTTTCCCAAATATTATATCTTTTATATCAATATATTTTACTTATATAAAAATATATAAATAATATTAAAAAAAGTTATCTCTATTCATATTACTATTTTTAAAGGATATTTTATAACTTTCTCACTAAAATAAATATAATAAAAAAATTTGTTTCCTAGAAAGTCAATATTGCATGTAAACAGAGATGGAATATCCCATAGCTCATCGACACTCCCTTGGGTTCCTCTAAAAACAGAATAGGTGAAATAGCAACTAATTCGCCCCCCCACCTTTTATTGGTGGGGAGTAATTTTCTAATCTTGCTCCCAAGACATCTCATTAAAGGAATTTGTACCCTTCCACCAATCCCAATCTCTTTCCCACATTTATCGGGATTAATGTTAGACCTAAAGTACCATCATGTGATGATGGAATCGAAAAGACTTTATATTCAATCTAATAATTCACAAATTCATATTATAAGGAAATAGTCCTAAAACATTAAATAATCGTGAATTAAATGGATAAATCACAATGTTGATATTTTCAGGTTTTGGGTTTTAGAGAATTAGGCCTTTACTATTACAACTAAAAAACTACAAAGTTGACACTTCTACTCAGTTTCCATTTTTTATAAAATAAAAATTCTTAAAAAAATGAGTCATGCCTAGTTCCTTGTTTTAGAAATCTTGACATTTTCTTGATCCCATCCTTGAACCTAATTATCTTTATGTCATGTGGAAACATTTCAAAAACATGGGATGAGCATAAAAAGCTCAGTAAGGGTTATAAAATAATGAAATAAAATCATTAGTCCATAAATATATACAAAACATAAGTTCATTTAATTACCTCATGAAATCATAAGATTTATGAATAACACATAGCAATCACTAATCGTAAAGGTAACTTGTGGCATCCATAACATACTTATGTTGTAGCTTTCACAACTATGTAGAGAGTTACATTTTGAATACCCGTCAAAGTATGTTCCCTAAATCTCTTAGGAGAAACATTCAATTTTACCTCGGTTACATTAACCAATTCATTGGAGAGCGATCTCAGGCTCACCTGCCCCTGGTTTATCATGGAACCACCTGTATACATAAACAATTCCCATGAACCATAACATATTCATACCACATAAAACAAGCACAAAGGAAACATAACAATTCCACATTCCAATCACAACATACCATTTAAATATACTGACATAACAAATCCACTATAGAAACCATTTTCAATACCAAAATACATAAAAGAGTATATTGTATTTATTTTCCTTTTAAAAACCTTAGGGCATGTTAAGGATGCCAAATATCAAATAATTCTCATGGCGGAGGAAATGTCATTTTCAGCGCATATGTTTAAAAGAAACATTTCTTTTTTGTCATTTAGTAATATTTTACATAGAAAAAATATTCCATTTTAATGAAATGAAAACTGAATGGGGTTTATACACCTAATAAAAGAATGTAATGTATAAAACCAAATATGCCTTAATGAAAGGAGATTGAGTTGTAGTCCCTTACCTCATGTCCGACTTGACCTTTTCATTCTTTAATATCCTAAATAATAAACTAATAAAAATTTATACATTCTTAAGAACCTTTTTAAAGTTTATTATTTTTTTATATCACTTATTTCCATCTTATAAACATTATGTAATCATTTAAGGTAATAATGGACATTTTGTCGATATTTGGTAATTGAGTCAAAAATGAACTTATATTTACCAGTTGTCCATGTGGTAAAAATTTCATTATATCTAGAATGATAATCAGGATTTAGATATCATATATATCATATATATCCAGTATTTATATTTATTTTTAATAGTGCATAACATTTGGAGGTAAGAAATGAAATTTATTATTCATGGAGATTGTAAGTCGTACGTACACTTGAACGCTACTTTCATTTCTATTTCATATTTATAATTGAATGAAAACATAATGATAAATAGTTATATTATAATTACATTATAATAACATATATATGTTCATTAACTCCATCCTTTATAATTTCCATGTGTGGCATGAACGAGTCATATCACATTGAGAGGGCTGTAGTCCGCACTTCCTCAAATGAAATTTTCGCATTTATGCATTATTGAAACCATAAAGGTATGCTATAAATAATGAATACAGAAGAATAAATAAAATATATATATTATATATATCACATATAAGTATACTTTCATAATAATGGCTACCATAATAGGTTGTACGAGAAGATTGAACAATCGTCGTTTCGTGAGGCAGTAGTTCAATGTCCGTAGAAACAATACATTCTTTACCCATTAGATAGAGGTGTGTGTAAGTGTAATTCAAATACTTCTCATAACAAAAACATTGTATATTTATAATACTAGTTTTGTTATAAAATATAGGAATAAAATTAATTTTGCGGGTTAGAGAAGTAAAATAAAAAAAAAGAACATAAAAGAAGATGTTACCTTTAAATCGGGTAACTCCCTTTGGATTGAACCAAAAGGATATCTTAAAGTGCCTTATGCATAATGTAAAGCTTCTTAGTAAAAGATAGGGATATTTAGAGCTTAATTAGGCAATGTTTGGATGAGACATCTGGCTTTAGAGGTGTAAGTAGTGGGTTAGAGATTAAAGATTTTTATTAGGGGGGCTCTTTTGAAAAGATTGAAAATATTATTTTATTATATAGTGATTTTGGGTTTCTAAGGGTAGAGTACATATTACAGTTCATGATACAATGAATATTGTTTGAAATAAATACATTCAATATTAATTGGACAGGTTTTGGATATTTTTTTAATTTTTATAATCTGATTTATTTAAATCACTCATTAATGAGGTAAACACTGCATCATTATTGTGTCATAAATAATTTTATTTATATGATTTCAAATAATAATAATAAAAATAACATGAAGTAGGAAATATTTTTATCTCTATAATGAGGACTTATAGTCCAATGTATCAATTATATAACCCTACATTAAATTTTTTTAGAAAAACAAAACATGTTTTTGATATTTTTTACATTAAATAAATAGATATTAATATCATTATATTACCCAAGTGGAATTAGAAGGCCAAAAGTCTGACCCAAGTATTTCCTTGGTCAGCCATTACATTTCCAATAAGTTTAGTAAAATTGTTAAAGTAATTTAATATTATTATAATACTGTTTTTACATTGAATTACCATATTTACCTTTAACCGCGGAAAATAAAAGTAAAAAGTTAATATTCCCCAAAAATTATTTTCAACTTATTGAACCAAAATTTACATACTAATAACAACAATGTATTTTTTATTTTTTAAATTCAATTCACAGAAGTAGTAGAATTTCATTTAAATGAAAAAGTCCGTTTTTTAACTACTACACTGTGTTTTCACTATATATCAAAAATTGATGTTTTTTAGAAAAAATATCAAATATTAAGACTAAGATATATGTGATATTAAAAATTCAAAAATGATGTCTATATTACCGTATTCAAAACATATAAGTTTCATTTATTAATTTAAAATTAATTCCCATTTTCAAAAAAACTTGTTTTTAAGGAATAATAAATATCAAAAGATTGGCACTTGTTTATATCTAATTTCAAAATGAAATTACTTTTAATAGCCATTATTTTTTAATAAATCGAAAAAATATAATCTAATTACACCTTAAAAATAAATAAAAAGATAATCTACTCATTAAAATAAATTAGATTAAAATGAAAATTTTAATTAAAATACAAAATTTTTCACTATTCATTAAAAAATAAATTTTATCTGAAAAATACCAAAAATTTACACAAGTAAATTTTGATGTCCCAATTATAAAGATGAATTTTATTTTTCCAAATAAGACATATAAAAGTGAAAAAAATATATTTAAAAAGGGTTCACCATTAAAAGGTGGTAAATTGACCTTTTAAAAAATATTAGACTATTTATGCTTAATATAAGAATATTTCTTGTTTTAAGCCTCTATAATTTATTAGATTAATGTACAAACATTTAACAAACAAGTATAATCATATTATAGTTAGTTATGTTTATTCTCACCATTACAACATCTATGTGTTAACTACCTTTTAAAATAAAAATATAATGATATTTTTTTCATTATGAGTCAACATTGAATGCAACATAAGATTTCAAAGAAATCCATTGTTGTGTATCCGGTATGGGATCGATACTAGCGTCCCCTTTAAAGTAAAATTAATATTTAATTTACAAATATTAATAAATATTAAAATTTCATATTATTTATTTACTCGGGATGTTACATCCTTCCCACCTTTTGGAAATTGCGTCCCTGCAATTCTATTCACTTATCAAATAAGTGGAGGTATTTATCCCTCATATCATTTTCAGATTACCACATTACCTCTTCAACCATATGGTTTTTTCTCAAAAAATTTACCAGATTAATTTTCTTATTCCGCAACACTTTCTCTCTTTGGTCAATAATCTTGACTGGTTGTTCCATATAAGAGAGATTCTATTCCAACTAAACTACCTCTATTCTAAAAACAGGAGATGAATTGGGCATATACTTTCTCAACATGGAAACATGAAAAAAAAATTGTGTACCTAGGATAAACATGAGTGTAATGCCACTCTGTAGGCAACTAATCCATATTTCTCTAGGATTTTGTAAGTTTTAATAAACTTCAGACTCAACTTTCCCTTCTTACCATAACACATCACACATTTCCATGGAGAAACGTCGAGAAAGACAAGATCACTTACCTCAAAATAAATATCCTTTCTCATATTATCTGCATTTCTTTTCTACATACTCTTAGCTGTTTTCATGTGCTTTTGAATCATCTGAACTTTTTCTACCGTCTATTCTACCAATTATGGTCCCATAAACTTCCTTTCACATAATCATCCGAAAAATATGTAGTTTCAAAACGCTTATCATATAATTCCTCAAAGGGATCCATCTGTATACTGGAATGGAAACTCTTATTACAAAAAAAAATCAACAAAAGAAATATTTTGGCACAAATTCCGTAGTAATCAGGTGAACAAGCATGTATCATATCATCCAATGTCTAAATTGTTCGTTCTAACTACTAATCTGATTAAGGATTGAAAGTTTTTCTAAAATTTAATTCAGTACCCAATGACTTCTGAAGGGCTTTCCAAAAGTTATAAGTAAACCTAGGATCATGATCATATACAATGGAGAGGGAAAATCTATCCAACCTGACTATCTCTTTAACATACAACCGAGAATGTTTATCTAGAGACAAAGTATTTCGAATATGAAGGTAATGAGTAGATATAGTCAATTAATCAACAATAACCTAGATTTCATTATTACATTGAGATGTATTTGGTAACCCCACAATGAATTCCAGGGATATATTTTTCCATTTCCACTCTGGCACAGGTAAATACTGAAGCATCCCTTTTGGTAACTGCCTCTTTGCATAAACCTATTTACACATAAAACACTTCACAATAAAGTCAGCAATATCTCTTTTCATTCCATCCCACAAGTAATACTCTCGAAGATCACTATACATCTTATTACTACTAGGATAAACTGGAAACATAGAACTATGAGCTACACACAATAACTATTTCCTCAACTTTGAATCACAAGTCAGATATAATCATTTACCAAACCACAAAACACAATCGTTTTCAATGTTAAAATCTGGAAACATACCCTTCTGAACCAACTCTACATTTTCCTTCAAATCACTATATTTTTTTCTACGATTGCATAATTGTATCTGATATAGATAATTAAACTAACACCTGAAAAAAAGAGTAATTCCCCGCACCAATATCTTTTATGAATAATTTTATCAAATCAAAAACCAAAGGATCTCGTTCGAAATGTAGCATGGTTAACGAAGTATTGAATTTTTGACTCAAAGCATCAACCCCTTTATTTTCTTTTCCTAGATGGTAAATTATCATGAAATCATATTCATTGAGTAATTACAGTTACATCATTTGTCTCCTGTTTAATTTTTTCTATGTGAATATATACTTCAATCCTTTGTGATCAGTATGAATTTCACATTTTACACCATATGATGCCTCCAAATAATTAATGAAAAAACAACAACAGCTAATTCCAAAACATATGTAGGACAATTTAACTCATGAGGTTTCAACTGATGTGAAACATAATCAATTACCTGATCATTATATATAAGGAAAACACCATGTCCTTTTAACGACGAATCACTATAGATAACAAACTCACCATTACTTGAAGGTAATTCCAAAACACGAGCATTCGCCAATCTTCTTTTCAATTTATGAAATCAATAATCACATTCTTTTTTCTAAATGAAATTTGAACCTTTTTGTGTTAACTTACTCAGTGGGCCAGTTAACCATGAAAAATTTCCATCAAACCATAGGTAATAACATGATAAACAATGAAAACTATGTATCTCAGTTATATATGTGGGTATTGAACATTCTTTAACAACTTTTGTTTTTTTAGGATCAACAGTTATGCCATTTTTGGAAACAATTTGACCATGAAATGAAATTTTTTGTAACAAAGACTCACACATCTTGAATTTCCCAAATAGTTTAATTTCATTTAGGGTTTTCAAGAAAACCCTTAAATGACTTTCTTGTTCCACTTTACTTTTAGAATATGCCAAAACATCATTAATTAAAACAACCAAAAACATATCCAAGTACTCAGGGAAAATTACATTCATAAGATCCATGATTAGATATGGTGCATTGGTTAATCAAAAATTCATAACCACAAATTCATAATGGCCATATATATTAAGAAACACAGTCTTTGGAATGTCTTCTTCTTTTACTTCCAACTAATGGTACCCAAACCTTAAGTAAATCTTCAAAAAATAATGGCCTCCCTGGATCTGATCAAACAAATCATTGATATGTGGAAAATGATACTTGTTATTAATAGTGATGTTATCCAATGCTCAATAATCAAATAATAGCCTCATTGAACTATATATTTTCCTCACAAACAAGACAGGATCACCCCATGGTGATGTGCTATGTCAAATAAACCTTTATCTAATAACTCCTGTAGTTTCTTATTTAACTCTTAAAGTTATATTTGAGCCATTCGATAAGGGAGTTTTGAAATTGGCATAGAATCATCAAATAAGTCAATAGTGAGTTTAACATCCAAATCAGGTATTATACCAGGAAACACATAAAAACATCAAGATACTCATTTACCACTATAACATCATTAATTTGGATTGTTCCATTGTTTTCAACAATATGTGCAAGGTAACATTCACTGAATGGAACAAAGCCCTTATTTTTTATTTATTTTCTCATAACCCCATTTCAAGGGATGAGGGGGAACCCTTAAAAGTCCCGTAGTCTTATGAATTACATTTCCCATATGGTTGGAGACAATACATTACCCATAGGTTTTAAGGAAATTATACAGACTATGACTACTTGAAACACCTCCTCTCTAAGCATCTGCATCGTCACTAGCTCTCCACCTTTTCATGAATGTTCTTCTAGCATGTCCATGTGTAGGGGTGCACAAGCGAGGTACCAATGGAAAATTCCATACACTCTCGTTCTTCCAAAGTCCTTTCATCCCTACTCTTTCCTCTTCTAGAGTGGTTCCTTGTAGAATCTATCTATGCAACTGCAAATCAGGTGGCCCTGAGATCCTTGAGGTGGCCCGAAAGCCTTACTGACCCGAAGGCCTTGGGTGGATCAAAGGCCTTAAGGACTCCAATCCCAAATCGGTGGCCCAAGGTGAATTGTTTCAGCAACTACAGTACCGAACAGTAACTGTTACATTTCCTGCAACAGTACTCCTACATTGTCTTCAATAGTAACTTCTACAGTTCCTGCTACAGTACCCCAAAATTATTCCTCAACAGGTTTTTTTACCTGGGTCTCATGGATTCACTTAGAGAGACCTCACCAACTGGGCTAAGGCTCATGTGCTTTGCAAGGTAACATTAATTTCCATCTTTTACTAGTTTCTATACTTCCTAATATGTTATCAAAATTGTGGGTTCATTCTTGTACACAAAGTTAAATATATTTCTATAATGAAACCTCTCTAGCTCTGCAGTCAATCTTAGCATGACAAACTGTAACACCAAAAGATTTCATAGTGTGTTACTTCTTCAAAATAATTCAATAACTTTCACTACATGCAACACCAAGTTCAAGCACACCATGACTTACCAAACAAGCCGTTAAAAAGAGGTTATGAATAGTATTAGATAAATTTTAATGTTTATATAATCTTTATAATTTTAGAATCCATATTATGAGTTTCTTAGATATAATGCAAGAACAAATTCATTTTCAGTATTGCACTTTTATCAACTTTAATAGTGAACCCTTTTTAAATATTATATTTTAAACTTTTTGACTAAATGGGGACATCAAAAATTTAAAATGAAACATCCCAAGCTTCTACGGTACGCTTCTCTTTGAATAATGTGATAGCGTGTGTTGTACGCAACACCGAGTTCTAACACACCATAACTAATCAAACTAGCCATTATGAATAGTAATACATACTTTTTGAAATTATATATATTTTATATTTGAAAATGGACTTCATTTTTGGATTCGTAATATCGAATTTAGCCTAAGGTGAAATTTTGGTACATTTCGGATAACTTTCATATTTTGATGAATAGTGAAAATTACTAAATTTTAATTAAAAACAACTTTTTTTAATCAAAATAATTAATAGTGATAAATTATGAATTTGAGTGGTTTTAAAGTATATTTAGAATATATTTTTACCATTTAATATAATGTTGGTCATTGGACATAATTTTACAATTAAACCGAACATAAACGAGTGTCAATCTTTTGATAGTTATTATCTCTTAAAAACACGCTTTTTGTTTTGACAGCGGGATTTAATTTTAAATTAATTTCTGCCACTTCTGTGTTTTTAATTTAGGAAAATGGATTCCATATTTGGAATCAGGATTTTCAAATTGTGTAAATAGGTAACTTTTATTTTTAGACATTTTGAATAATTACTGCGGTAAATATTTTATTTACCATGGTTAAGGGTAAATTCGGTAAATAAGGGTTAAAAAATAATATTATAATAATAATAAATTACCTTAAAACGTGTCTTAACCCTATTGGTTTATACATGGTCGACCATGGGAATCTTTGGGTCTATTTTGGGCCCCATGGATCCACTTGTAAGTGATAATGACACTTTATTTTAATTAAGTTAAAATGAATACAAAAATGACACAAGCATATATCTTTTAGAAAAACAATTGTTACATAGGGTTATATATGTTGGATTTTAGATTATAAATATTCATTAGAAAGCTAAAACGATTTCATACATAATGATATTTTATTTATAATTTTTAGACATTAAATAAGTTATTTTATTTATGACACAGTGATGATACAGTAATTACTATAATAGTGAAAAATTAAAATAATTGATAATATAAATACCCAGATAAATATAATATGAAACTTTTAATGAATTAAACTAATTTTCTAGGATAATATGATATATTAGTATTGATTTAATTGACTTTGTTCGAAGTAATAAATCTGTTATAAGTTTCACAAAAATCAACTATTGAATAGTGTCAAAATTGACTTAAAAGAGTTCTTAAAACAAAAATTATATTCTTAATTGATATTAAATTCCTAAAAATCTAAGGTTCGGCCAAGAGACTTATATCAGGATTGGTTCATCATTAATGGACCACTTGGGGGTCCCTTGGATGTATATAGTAAGTTTATTAACCACATTATATAAAAATACAAAGAGACATTGTAAAAGTGAAACTAATTAACTTAGAGTTAATACTTAAAGATAAGGTTAATATAAGTACCCAAACCTGTCTAAATTCTATTGGTTGAGTGGTTGTCGACCTATCCCCACCTTAGCCTTTGAATAGTCAACTTTGGAGCCATTGTAAACCGAATATTAATTTATTATAAATTAATATTTCTAGATTTTCCAAAGGTGCCCCTCACCCCTCTTATAAAAGGGCACTCCTCCTTCTCATTTCTTCACACCTTCAAAGCCTTTTGGTTCGGCCAAACTCTGCCCAAATACTCTACCAACATCCCTCACTACAACTTAGAGGCCTTAGTTTGATCATAAAGCCAACCTAAGGATCCCTTTTGATCAAATCAAAAGGAAGAACCCGAAGAAGAGGTAATGATTTCACCACCCTTCTCCAAGTTCATTTCTTATTCCACTTCTTCTTCCTTTGTTCTTACCATTCTAAAATAATAACTCCAGTATCTCACATATACTGTGATGTTATTATAAATATGGTACAACCATATTCAATATTCTATCCACCCTTTGAATAACATGTCACCATACGTGCGTACGTACGGACTACCGTCTCCACGTCGTGGTGTAATTGTTATTCAATATAATATTATTTGGATGGGTATAATAATGATGTGTAACTCATGTAAATAATAAATATAACATGTTAATGATTCTGTATATATGATATACCATCCATTTATATATTATTTTATCAAAATAATGACATTGTCGCTCGTGCGTACGTACGGACTAACGTCTCCACGAACGCGATGAGATTCATTCTCCATCGTATCCATTCAAGTATAATTATCATTTGATGATTTAAAAATGTTGTTTAAGGACTAGATATCATTCTGGATATGAATAAGATACAACAACCATGGCTTATGTAACAAAACATATAAAAGAAAATGAGTAAGTTAACTCCCGAAACGACGATAATTCTAAGATATTATTAACAAATCAATGTTAAAAGATCATATATGATATCATATTATTATATATGATTCTTGTATAATTTAATAACAACTATTTCACCATTATACAGGAGGTTAACCTACCCCAATCAAGGAAAAGTACAAGGTAAGGGTTATTTCACAATCTCTTCATTATCCGAGGTTGTTTATATGTAATAATCTACTGGGATCTCTTTATCATCCACATACATGTTTCTTAAAAATGTATTTCAAAACATTTTTACTATTTACTAGAATATGAGTTAAAGTTATTTATACCCTTTTTGACTTTTATAAGGGGTTTATAAAGGAATCTTTCCGTCGTTTTCAAAACAAGGTCCCTTTTTAACCTTTTCGACAGAATTAAGGTAAGAATGTTTTTTTAACTTATACGGCGGGTCCGGCTATTTACCGCCGTTATAAAATCTTCAAAGAATCCCTTACAAGCTTACAAGGACATTTTAAAAATAAAGGTTTTATATTATAATTATGTTATTTTTAAATGATTTCAAAAAAATAGATATTTCTCTCAAATATATGAAAATCCAGTGCAAATGTATACGTATTTAACGCAAGCTTAAAAATGTTTTCAGAAAACCTGACTCTCGAGTTTGGTAGACAGGAAGGGATTGGGAGTGGACCCATCATGGCCTGTAATTAGTCGAGCAGTCTCAGAATTAGTTATTTTGTTTTCAGAAGCTTGCATAATGTTTTCAGAAAAACACTGGAGTGTATTTTAGCAATTTTTAACGTAAGTATCTTCTTAAAAAAAATGGCATCGGTAGGTCTCATGAGACAAACTAGTGTCTTGGCACAAGGCCTTGACAAAATCTTATTTGTAGTCTTGGCACGAGGCCTTGGCTATGTGGTTATGATAGTCTGGCATTATGCATTCCAACATTATGAAAGTGGTTATTGATTTTTGCATGTGATTATTCGATTAGTAGAATATCCATGTGAATAAGTAAATGGCATTATTTCATTTTATTTATTCCATACCATGTTGAAAGTTCATATTTAAAAGTCTTTTGTTTTAGTTATACATTGCCTTAAATGTTTATTCTTATTTATGAAAGATTCCGCTATATTGTTATCCTTACTGGGCATTTGAGCTCACCCCTTTTCTATGTTTTATTTTTCCCAGGATGTGAAGAGGTAAGTTATGAATGACCTGTAGGGATTTTATGAGGGGTTAATAGTGTGGATTGTGGAAACATTATGTTGTTGTAGTAGTTTTTCATTTTATGATGTAATGTAAAACTTATGAATATATCTAGTGTTTCCAAGGCTACTAAACCAATCAGTCTTTTGAGATTTGATCTTTCTTGTGATCATGCCAATGTTATGTAATAATGCACCGACTCTGGGTAACTGGGGTCGGGGCGTTACAGTTGGTATCAGAGGAAGTTTAGTATAAACCTTGGAAGCTAGATTTAGATAAACTCTGATTAGAGAATGTATACCTAAGATGAAATTTGAGGATTAGTATAGAAGAACTTCCTAGAATTTTGGTATTGTAGAGATTTTGTGAGTTTTCCGAGCAATACATCCCTGTCTGGATACGAGCAGGTAGAGGCGGCTCTAGCACAGATGTACCTAGGGGTAAAACCCGAAAACACCGCTTTGAGCTAGACTCGAACGGGAACTGGTGCACGACAACGAGCCTTGTTGCACTCTTGGTTATGACAATCCCGGGGGATATGCTTAGGATAACTCTCATTTTCTTTACAAATCATTTTGAAGGGATTATGAGTATATACTTCCTCAAAGAAAACATTCTTATGATTATGGATTATATCCATAAATAGTTCAATTTATGTTAAGTGTTTTATAAGTTTGGGATTATGTATTTTGATTCATAAACTGATCTAGTTTATGCCATTGTTTAGAAATGGCGCCCAGTAGAAGGAATGAGAACTCCAGAAATGCACATGATTCAAAGAGAAGGAAGGATCATATCTTTCATGGTCTTAAGCTAGAATTTATAAGAGAAATAGTCTCCCATGTATTATCATCATATGAAGAAATAATATCATGTGTTGATAAGATAAGTAAAGAGTTTACTGAGTCCTATGGATTTGAAGGGAAGCAAGAGAAGAAAAGGATAGAAGAGAGAAAGATAGATAAAGTGAAGAGGGAAAAGACGAATTTTCCCATATGTGGTAACTGTGGAAAGAAACACCCTGGAACTTGCCTGAAAGGAATGGGAGTTTGTTATAAGTGTGGAGGAGAAGGGCACAAAGTACATGACTGCAAGGGTAAGAAAATGGTTTCAAATGTACAATGCTTCATTTGCAAGGAGTTTGGACACTACGCGAACCTATGTCCCAGTCATCAGACTATGCCGCAAATGATGCTATTGGATAATAATCAAGTTATGATACTACCACAGATGAATAAGAATGATTAGAGTTATTATGTTGATTATATCAATTGAGTGTTGTATCAACAATGTACTTGTTATAATAATTATGGAGTATATAAGGATTGTACTGCAGTACTATTTCATTAAGGACTTGAGATGGTGTGGAACAAAGAAAAGTGACTCAGTAGCAGGTTAAATGTTTGGAAAATATATGGTTGAGAGAAAGATAAACCATAATATGGTTCAGATACCGAGGTGGTGATTTTAGAATAATACATGATTGATTTGGATAAATTATATTGGATATTATTGACTACCTTGAATCTGATTAATGATTTGTATATTCCATCATTGTTGGGGTTTAAAACATTTTTGGATTAATGAAGTATATCCAGCATTCTATATGGAATAAGGGAACATGAATGTAATCAATAAGGAATATGGTAATACATGATGAATGTATTCATATGCTATTACGGGGTAAAAACGATCTATATTATGTTTACCTTCCTTATAAATGTTGGACTGTGAGTTTGGATAGAAGTATTTTTGATAGTTCTAGTTTGGATTATTTTGGATTTCCATAAAAGGACAACCCGGAGGTCGGGCGGCAACCCGTCGCGTCCAGCAAGGCTGCGAGACTTGAACCCGCAACCAAAGGGTGACAAGGGTGTATCACCTACCACTGGCCCACGAGATGTCCTGGATTAAATAATGTAGTTTTTATTAAAAGATCTTGTAGATGAATTATAAATTCTTTTATTTTGAAACCCTATACGAATAGTGTAAATAGAATTCTTTTACATTCTATTATCTTTTAGAGTGAAAGATGAGTTTGTGGTAGAAATTTATTAATGGATAAAACTATAATTATAAAGTAAGTATATCTCCTTATGATCTTAGCCAATCTCATAAATAAATTCCTCAATATTAATAAAAGCAACATAGAACAAAAATGTTTTCCTAGATGGTACCTTAAATCATCACTAATTTATGGATTTGGGATTGTTGGCCTTTTCATAGCCATGTTCTCTACCACTCTCTATCAGATAATTGATGGTTATATTTTTCTTCCATATCCATATTTTCCTACATGGAACCCTAGTATGAGTTATTTTCGGTAATCTTCATACTTTCAACTCTTTATTTTAAATAGAGGCCTCATTAATTCATTTTTCGATGTGGGATTTCAACTAAGATATTTTGAAACGTCAAAAATGTGTTATCCTAATATCCTATGTTTTGTTGAACCGATGGTATTTCAAATCATCATAGATTGATGAATTTAAGGACCTCAATTTTATACTTTTTTGTGATTGATGACCTCAATCACTACCTATAAATATTTACGTTTTTCCTCCAATTATATGTCTCAAATTTCCACCAATGTTCTCCTAATCGAGATCATAATTTGGTGGTGACCCTTTAATTTCTATTTTCCTCATATTAAGACTAAATTTTAGTAAACCAACTTCCGATGTGGGTTTTCCCACATATATATTATCTATTTTTAAACTTTTATTTTCGAAGAACAATTTCAAATTGCGAGGACGCAATTTATTGAAGGAGGGGAAAATGTAACACCCCAAGATTTCATAGTGTGTTACTTCTTCAAAATAATTAAATAACTTTCACTACATGCAACACCAAGTTCAAGCACACCATGACTTACCAAACAAGCCGTTCAAAAGAGGTTATGAATAGTATTAGATAAATTTTAATGTTTATATAATCCTTATAATTTTAGAATCCATATTATGAGTTTCTTAGATATAATGCAAGAACAAATTCATTTTAAGTATTGCACTTTTATCAAATTTAATAGTGAACCCTTTTTAAATACTATATTTTAAACTTTTCGACTAAATGGGGACATCAAAAATTTAAAATGAAACATCCCAAGATTCTACGGTACGCTTCTCTTTGAATAATGTGATAGCGTGTGTTGTACGCAACACCGAGTTCTAACACACCATAACTAATCAAACTAGCCGTTATGAATAGTAATACCTACTTTTTGAAATTATATATATTTTATATTTGAAAATGGACTTCATTTTTGGATTCAGAATATCGAATTTAGCCTAAGGTGAAATTTTGGTACATTTCGGATAACTTTCATATTTTGATGAATAGTGAAAATTACTAAATTTTAATTAAAAACAACTTTTTTAATCAAAATAATTAATAGTGATAAATTATGAATTTGAGTGGTTTTAAAGTATATTTAGAATATATTTTTACCATTTAATATAATGTTGGTCATTGGACATAATTTTACAATTAAACCGAACATAAACGAGTGTCAATCTTTTGATAGTTATTATCTCTTAAAAACACGCTTTTTGTTTTGACAGCGGGAATTAATTTTAAATTAATTTCTGCCACTTCTGTGTTTTGAATCTAGGAAAATGGATTCCATATTTGGAATCAGGATGTTCAAATTGTGTAAATAGGTAACTTTTATTTTTAGACATTTTGAATAATTACTGCGGTAAATATTTTATTTACCATGGTTAAGGGTAAATCCGGTAAATAAGGGTTAAAAAATAATATTATAATAATACTAAATTACCCTAAATCGTGTCTTAACCCTATTGGTTGATACATGGTCGACCATGGGAATCTTTGGGTCTATTTTGGGACCCCATTTATCCACTTGTAAGTGATAATGACACTTTATTTTAATGAAGTTAAAATGAATACAAAAATGACACAAGCATATATCTTTTAGAAAAACAATTGTTACATAGGGTTATATATGTTGGATTTTAGATTATAAATATTCATTATAAAGATAAAAAGATTTCCTACATAATGATATTTTATTTATAATTTTTAGACATTAAATAATTTATTTTATTTATGACACAATGACGATGCAGTAATTACTATAATAGTGAAAAATTAAAATAATTGATATTATAAATACCCAAATAAATATAATATGAAACTTTTAATGAATTAAACTAATTTTCTAGGATAATATGATATATTAGTATTGATTTAATTGACTTTTTTCGATGTAATCAATCTGTTATGAGTTTCACAAAAATCAACTATTGAATAGTGTCAAAATTGACATAAAAGAGTTCTTAAAACAAATATTATATTCTTAATTGATATTAAATTCCTAAAAATCTAAGGTTCGGCCAAGAGACTTATATCAGGATAGGTTCATCATTAAGGACCACTTGGGGGTCGCTTGGATGTATATAGTAAGTTTATTAACCATATTATATAAAAATACAAAGAGACATTGTAAAAGTGAAACTAATTAACTTAGAGTTAATACTTAAAGATAAGGTTAATATAAGTAACCAAACCTGTCTAAATTCAATTGGTTTAGTGGTTTTCGACCTATCCCCACCTTAGCCTTTGAATAGTCAACTTTGGAGCCATTGTAAACCGAATATGAATTTATTATAAATTAATATTTCTAGCTTTTCCAAAGGTGCCCCTCACCCCTCTTATAAAAGGGAACTCCTCCTTCTCATTTCTTCACACCTTCAAAGCCTTTTGGTTCGGCCAAACTCTGCCCAAATACTCTTACAACATCCCTCACTACAACCTAGAGGCCTTAGTTTGATCAGAAAGCCAACCTAAGGAGCCCTTTTGATCAAATCAAAAGGAAGAACCCGAAGAAGAGGTAATGATTTCACCACCCTTCTCCAAGTTCATTTCTTCTTCCACTTCTTCTTCCTTTGTTCTTTCCATTCTAAAATAATAACTCCAGTATCTCAAATATACTGTGATGTTATTATAAATATGGTACAACCATATTCAGTATTCTATCCACCCTTTGAATAACATGTCACCATACGTGCGTACGTACGGACTACCGTCTCCACGTCGTGGTGTAATTTTTTTTTAAAGGTGGGGCTAGGCCCCAAAATATTATATTAAAAGAAGATCAAAGGAGAACACCGAAGTCAACATGTAGGATAATACATCAAGTTCCCTGTCCCGGTGAACCAATCTTTTTCCTTATCTTGTCAGCAATTAATCTTTCTTTCTCTCTCCATTCGTTCCATGTTTTGGCACTGATATGCCTTCGACCTCTTCCTCTCGTATAGTGGCTTTCAAGATCCTTGGCTTGCTGTAGCAATGATTCTACATCTTCATCCGAGCTGTCACCTTGCACCTCCTCCTTCATCTTCAAGGCCTCCTTTCCTACCCTTTTTTGACTTTTGGTTCTGACTTGTTGCCATGTACCTTCATCATCTCCATCTTTTTGGTGACTTTTTCTTGGTTTATCTGTTTTCTGTTCTGTCTCATGCACATCCAGTGTAGAGATAAGAGATGATTCTTTCAAGGTGTTACTCACCTTCCCCGCTGGAGTGACCGAGGTGTTTTCCACCACTTCATTAGCCGGAGTGATTGAGTCTTCAACAGCCACTACAACATGTTCATAGATTGATGGAGCCAGAGAAAGAGAAGCAGAATCAGCCTTTTCAGAAAATCCAGGTCTTCAGTAGCTTCACAGTTTTTAAAACACCCACTCCAGTCAGAAGGTTTCTGTTGAATTTCCAGCAGTTTTTGTGGGTGCAAAGTCGTGGTTTCCACCTCTTTCCGAGGAGGATCAACAATTACAGCCTCTAACTGACCTGCAGCACTACATGGAAAATTAGAATTTCTCACATGCTCATGAGAAGAGGTCTGCCTATCATCCTTGCCAGTTGAGGGAAATGTGGGTGATGAAGCCCCAATATCCCCCTCAACTCCAGGAGGAACAGCCACAGTGGGATCAGAAGTTGGATACAAAGGCATTTTCCAGCTTTTTTATCATCAAAATAATGTGTGTCAGAGGAGGAAGAAACTACTTTCACCAAAAAAGAATCATCTTGAACCTTGGGCAGGGGGGTCTGGGAAACAGTGAGCCCCACCTTTGCCGGAACTTGAGTGAGGTCCATGGCAATATGAGTCTCACAATTCTCCTCGTGCTCAACAATATCAGCCCAAGACCGAGTGCCATGCTGGCCAGTGATCAACTGAGATTGATCATGCACAAAAGATGGATCCACAATATGATCTGCTGTGTTATCTGCCAAAGTATTATGCATAGAAATAGGCAGAGGTGAAACAACATTCTTTTGATTATTGTCAAGATCACATTGGACATAAGGAACAGACATCGTCTGAGCAGTATTAACAAAAATCAGGAGATCCCCATTAAAACCAGCAGTCTGTGTAGTTAAACCAGAACTATTGGTCTTCTGGTGATGTGATTTTTTGAAGCAGGAATGCATATCATGCCCACGTTTAGCACAGGAAGCGAAAACAATTGATCTTCTACAATTTGAAGACTCATGACCTATAGTCTTACAGTCTGAGCAAAACTTGGGGAGGTTTTCATATTCAATTTTCAGTTCCAATTCATCAACATCAGTAGAGAGAAAGACCTTATCAATTAATGTAGAACAAAGATCAATTTCAACTAAAAACCTGGCATAGTGTCCATACCTGGCAGCTTCCGTTTCCTTGTCCAATTTGATTGGAACTCCCTTTTCTAGGGCAATATCATATAGAATGCGAGGATTCCAAAGGATCCAATTTAAACCAAATACCTTCACCCAAGTCTGAACTGTCGTATTTCCTATTTCTAGGGGGTTAAAGCTTCTGTCCCATTCCCGGATATGCAATGCTCCAGGCTTGAAGGAGATAGAGCCGTGACCCCAGGCATGCATCTTAAGGTCTTCGGATGGAAATAAGATGTGGTAAAACCCTTTCCCTAAGGAGATACATTTCCAGGAATCGAAACCGCAGACATCCTTCAAGCGTTGTATTAGAAGTTCAAGCTTCCATGGCGTAGAGCCTTTCGGCAAGATGAGTCTGGAAATGATAGAGTGCGCACCAATCTCCAGTCTTTCCGATATAGAATCCATATCAGCTTTGACGTGAGCTACTGTGCCTTTCTTACGAATACCAGCATTCGAAGCTTTGAAGGAAGTAAAGTTGCGGTTATGAGAACTGACCTCATTTCTATTCGAATCCGAAGATTTTCGATTCATGAGCGCTGATGCTGCCTGGAGTTTATGAGAATCGAAACGCCCTTGTGCGAGAAATTCTGCCATTGATGTTGAAGACGGAGGATGCAAACCCTAATCGACATATCGAGAAGCCAGGGAGCGTTCCGCGCTGCTCGCCATCTCCGCTCCTCACCCTCCCCCACGTCGTGGTGTAATTGTTATTCCATATAATATTAATTGGATGGGTATAATAATGATGTGTAACTCATGTAAATAATAAATATAACATGTTAATGATTTCTTATATATGATATACCATCGATTTATATATTATTTTATCAAAAGAATGATATTGTCGCTCGTGCGTACGTACGGACTACCGTCTCCACGAACGCGATGAGATTCATTCTCCATCGTATCCATTCAAGTATAATTATCATTTGATGATTTAAAAATGATGTTTAAGGACTAGATATCATTCTGGACATGAATAAGATACAACAACTATGGCTTATGTAACAAAACATATAAAAGAAAATGAGTAAGTTAACTCCCGAAACGACGATAATTCTAAGATATTATTAACAAATCAATGTTAAAAGATCATATATGATATCATATTATTATATATGATTATTGTATAATTTAATAAAAACTATTTCACCATTATACAAGAGGTTAACCTACCCCAATCAAGGAAAAGTACAAGGTAAGGGTTATTTCACAACCTCTTCATTATCCGAGGTTGTTTATATGTAATAATCTACTGGGATCTCTTTATCATCCACATCCATGTTTCTTAAAATTGTATTTCAAAACATTTTTACTATTTACTAGAATATGAGTTAAAGTTATTTATACCCTTTTTGACTTTTATAAGTGGTTTATAAAGGAATCTTTCCGTCGTTTTCAAAACAAGGTCCCTTTTTAACCTTTTCGACAGAATTAAGGTAAGAATGTTTTTTTAACTTATACGGCGGGTCCGGCTATTTACCGCCGTTATAAAATCTTCAAAGCATCCCTTACAATCTTACAAGGACATTTTAAAAATAAAGGTTTTCTATTATAATTATGTTATTTTTAAATGATTTCAAAAAAAGAGATATTTCTCTCAAATATATGAAAATCCAGTGCAAATGTATACGTATTTAAAGCAAGCTTAAAAATGTTTTCAGAAAACCTGACTCTCGAGTTTGGTAGACAGGAAGGGATTGGGAGTAGACCCATCATGGCCTGTAATTAGTCGAGCAGTCTCAGAATTAGTTATTTTGTTTTCAGAAGCTTGCATAATGTTTTCAGAAAAACACTGGAGTGTATTTTAGCAATTTTTAACGTAAGTATCTTCTTAAAAAAAATGGCATCGGTAGGTCTCATGAGACAAACTAGTGTCTTGGCACAAGGCCTTGACAAAATCTTATTTGTAGTCTTGGCACGAGGTCTTGGCTATGTGGTTATGATAGTCTGGCATTATGCATTCCAACATTATGAAAGTGGTTATTGATTTTTGCATGTGATTATTCGATTAGTAGAATATCCATGTGAATAAGTAAATGGCATTATTTCATTTTATTTATGCCATACCATGTTGAAAGTTCATATTTAAAAGGCTTTTGTTTTAGTTATACATTGCCTTAAATGTTAATTCTTATTTGTGAAAGTTTCCGCTATATTGTTATCCTTACTGGGCATTTGAGCTCACCCCTTTTCTATGTTTTATTTTTCCCAGGATGTGAAGAAGTAAGTTATGAATGACCTGTAGGGATTTTATGAGGGGTTAATAGTGTGGATTGTGGAAACATTATGTTGTTGTAGTAGTTTTTCATTTTATGATGTAATGTAAAACTTATGAATATATCTAGTGTTTCCAAGGCTACTAAACCAATCGGTCTTTCGAGATTTGATCTTTCTTGTGATCATGCCAATGTTATGTAATAATGCACCGACTCTGGGTAACTGGGGTCAGGGCGTTACACAAACAGAAATCAAAAACATACCCAAAATAACATCAAACTCTACTGGAGGAAAAACAATATGGTTTGCAGGTAGATTCTTTCCACACACAAGGATAGGATGGTTTTTATAATTTCTTTTTGTGTCAACATTTCCACCTTGTGTTTTTACAATAATTTCAGGATTCATATCTAGATTTGGAATTCCAAATTTACTAGAAAAGTTCTTAGAAATGAAAAAATGTGTAAACATTTAATCAAATAACACATTGGAATAATCAGAAAAAATAAACAGTGTACCTAATACTACTTGATTTGATGGCCCAAAATCAACTGATGTAGTTTCAAAGGATTTCAAATCCCCTTTCTTCCTTTTGTTTGGTTTCTTTCCCTTAGTTGAGTTCTTCGTTGGACAATCATTTTCATAATGATCCATTTCGTTACACTTAAAACATATTTCTAATTGTAAATTAGATTTTGTATTACCACTAACTTGGTCTTTTTCAGTGCAAGTACGAGCCTTATGTCCCCTTTAACAACATCGGTGGTAGTTACAAGAATTCAAAAGACATTCCCCAACATGATTTTTAACACAAATTTCACAAACTGTAAACTTATGTTTCATATCATCTGACTTTTATGAAGATTTCTTCCATTTTGTGTGACACCTCAACCACATAATATGTTGTATGTCAAAGAACACCTGATCATTTACAATCTCCATTTCCACCTTCCCTGCACATCAAAAAAGTTTTTCATAACTTTTGAACTCACAAGAAGCTAAATCCCTTTGATACTTTAGCATTAATCCTAAGAAAAAATGGTAGATTTTACTATCAAGTTTTTGTATGAAATTTGGAGTATACCATGCCAGTCAAGTGAATTTTGCTTCATAAGTAGACATAGAGTCTTCCTCCTATATCAATTCCAAGAATGTTTTTTCTATCCTAAGACAATCTACCTTATGAAAATATTTCTCAAGAAAAATACCTTTGAATATATCCAAATCAAGAGCATAAATCTCCTCATTATCCTTGATATTTATTACCATCGACCACCAGTAATTTTCATCACCATAAAAACGGTAAATAGAAAGACTAACCTTGTGATGTTCTGAACATCCCATGACCTCAAAAATCTTCTGGAATGCTTTTATCCGCCCTTCAGCTATCACAGGGTCATATGATCCTCTCAATTATGGGGATATGACCTCATTAAATTCTCCACTACTGACATTTCCTCTATGGTTGATTTAGATGATCTCATTCATGGATACCACCATTATTTATTACCTGATTCAACAGTTCCATCACTACAACAAACTATTCATTTTTTATTCCAACCATATTAGGTTATTGATTTGGAAGATTTTCTTCCTCCTGATGTCATCATATCAGAGCTACCTTGTTTCCTTTGTGGAAAACCATTCTGAATAGAAAAATATCTTATGAGAAGCAATATGGTAATATGTAAATGATATATCATTTCAATATTAACATAAATTATGATATGTATAGTAAAAAAATTATCATAAATCCTATAACAATCTAAACTGACCTTTGAAACCAACTATAAGGACCCAACATTTAAATTATTGCATAATCATGAATTAAATGGATAATTCACATTGAGGATCTTTTCAGGGTCAGAGTTTTATAGAATCATGCCCTAACTATTAAATACCAAAAATTACCAAGTAGACACTTCTACTCAGTTTCCATTTTTTCATAAAAAAACTCATAAAAAAAAGAGTCACCTCTAGTTCGGTGTTTTAGACCACATGAATTTTCCTTGATCCCATCATTGACCCAATTCATCTTAAACTCCCCTGAAAAACATTTCAAAAACATGGGATTAGAATAAAATGCTCAGTAATGGTTATAAAATAATGAAATAAATTCATTAGCCCATAAATACATACAAAACATAAGCTCTTTTACATTACTCATAAAATCATAATATTTATGAATAAAACATAGTAATCACAAATCATAAAGGTGACTTCTGGCATCCGTAACACACTTACGTTGATGCTTTCAAAACTACGTAGGGAGTTACATTTGGAATACTCATCACAGTATGTTCCCAAAATCTCCTAAGAGAAGCATTCATGTTTACCTCTGTCATGTTACCCAATGCATTGGAGAGCTATCTAGGACTCACCCTCCCTAGGTTTATCCCAGAACCACCCATATACGTAAACAATTCCCATGAATCATAACATTATCATAACACATAAAACAATCATAATGGAAAGATAACATTTCAACATTTTAATCACAATAAATAATTTAAATATAATGACATAACAAATCAACTCTCAAATTCATTTTCAATAAAAAAATACATAAAATATTATATGGTATTTATTATTCTTTTAAAACATTATTTCTTGTTAAGGAATCCAAATATCAAACAACTCTTTTTGTGGTGGAAAGGTTGTTCTCACCACGTGCAATAAAACAACATTGCATTTTTGTTGATTAGTAAAATGATACAAAGAAAAACTATTCCCATTTAATGAAAAGAAATGTGAAAGGTATTTATACACTTTATAATAGAATGTCACGTATAAAAAAAATGTGCCTCAATGAATGGAGATTGAGATGAAGTCCCTTACCTCATGTCTGACATGACCTATTGATTCTATACTCTACAGAATAGTAAAATAATGTTAATTTGTACTTTCTTAATAACCTTTTCATGTTTATTATTCTTTTTATATCACTTATTTACATTATTGAAACATTATTTAATCATTTAAGTTAGTAATGTTCATTTTATCGATATTTGGTAATTGAGACAAAAATGGACTTCTTATATTTAAAAGTTGTCCATGTGGTCAAAAGTTCAATATCTACAGAATGATATTCATGATTTAGATATCATATATATCATATATATCTAGTATATATATGTATTTATAATAGTACATAACATTTGGAGGTATGAAATGAAATGTACCATTCATGGAGTTGGTAAGTCGTAGGTACGCATGAACAGTAGTTTCATTTCTATTTCGTATTTGTAATTGAATGAAAACTTAATGATAAAAATTTATATCATAATTATAGTATAATATCATATATAATTTCATAACTCTATCTTTTATACATTCCCTGTATGGAATGAACAAGTCATATCACTTTGAGGGGGCGGTAGTCCGCACTTCCTCAAATTAAATTATCGCATTTAACCATTATGAAAATCATAAAGGTTTTCTATAAATGAAAAATTAAGAAACATAGAGGAAATATAAATATAATATATATCATATATAAATATCTTTTCATCACATCAGCCACCATAGTAGGTGGTAGGAGAAATTGAACAATCATCGTTTCGTGAGGCAGTAGTTCGCTGTCAATAGAAACAGTATGTTCTATACCCATTAGATGGAGGTGTGTGTAAATGATGTTCGAATAAACCTAATAAAAAATCATAGCATATTTTCTATACTGGTGTTTTTTAAATGAATGTAATAAAAAGATTTTAGGGGACTAGAGAAATAAAATAAATGCAATGAAATTAAATGAAGACATTACCTTTAAATTGGGTAAGTCCCTTTGGTTTGAAACAAAAATAATTCTTAAAGTGCCTTTTGCCTAAAGTAAGGCTTCTAGGTGGAACATAGGTATCATGAGAGATTTTTTTGGTAGAGGTTGGATGATCTAAGGGACTTGAGAGGTGTGGGAAATGTGTTAGATGTGAAGGCATTTTATAAGGAGGATAAGGGGCTCTTTAGGAAATTTTGAAAATATAATTTTATTATATAATGATTTTCATTTTTTAAAGGTCCAAAACATATTAAAGTAGAATATAGAATGAATCTTGTTTGAAATAATTTCCTCCAATAAAAATTGGAAAGGTTTTGGATATTTTTGTAATTTTTATAATCTTATTTATTTAAATCATATATTTATGAGGTAAACACTACATCATTATTGTGTCATAAATAATTTTATTTATTTGGTGTCTAAAAATTATAAAAAATTCAATGATGTAGGAAATTGTTTTAGATTTATAATGAATATTTATAGTTAAGTATATCAATTATATAAACCCACATTAATATTTTTTTAGCAAAACAATACAATTTTACGATATTTTAATTTTTACATTATATAAAATGTTATTAATATCATTATCTTACCCAAGTGGATTTAGAGGCCAAAAGTCTCAACCAAGGATTTTATTGACTGACCATTACATATAAAATAAGGTTAGGCCAGATGTTAACGTAAATTTATAGTATTAAAATATTGTTTTTACCTTTAATTACCCTATTTACCTTTAACTGTGGTAAATAAATGTCAAAAGTTACTATTCAAAAAGAAAATTCATCTAATTCAACAAATTTTTTTTACTAATAACAACCATGTATGTCATATTTTTTAAATTTAATTTACCGAAGTGGTAAAAATTTATTTAAATGAAAATGTATATTTTTTTAACTACTTCTCGGTGTTTTCATTATTCATAAAAAATTATAGGTTTTCAAAAAAATACCAAAAATTCAGGATAATTTATATTTGATATTCTGAATTAAAAAATGATTCCAATTCTACCAAATTCAAAATATTGAAGTTGAATTAGTTATTTTAAATTTAATTCCCATTGTTAATACAAAATGCGTTTTTTAAGATATAATAACTATCAAAATATTGACACTTGTTTATGTCTAATTTCAAAGTGAAATTACTTCAACGACCAACATTGGATTAAATGGTAAAAATATAATCAAATTACACATTAAAACAAATTAAAAAGATAGTATAATCATATAAATAAATAAGATTAAATGTAAATTTTGATTTCAAATATAGTATTTTTCACTTTTCATTAAAAAATAATTTCTTTTTATAAAAATACAAAAAAATTACCCAAAGTGTATTTTGATGTCACTGTAATAAAGAAAAATATTATTTTTTTCAAATAAAACACATAAATGTGACCAAAACTAGTGTAACACCCCAAGCATCCATAATACATTTCCCTTTGAAGAATGTAATAGCTTGTGTTGTACACGACATCGAGATTCTAACACATCGCGACCAATAAAACTAGCTACTATGAACAGTAATACCCACTTTTTGTAATTTTATCAATTTTATCTTTCAATGTTTACTTATTTTTTTTGTTTGGAATATCTAAATTAGCTTAGGGTGATGTTTTGGATATTTTTCTGAAAACATTCATTTTTTGATGAATAGTGAAAAATACTAAATTTTAATTTTAAAACATTTTTTTAATCAAAATAATTTATATTGATTGTAGAGACCCAAAGCTTGACGTACATGAGCATTACATTAATTTTGTGGAATTCTTAGTACATAAAAAAAAGACACACACAAGGACCGTAATAGTTTAGTGTCTTTGGAAACTCGGAATATAATCTTCTAATCATGGTGAAAGATCTTCAAAATCTCCCATAAAGATCTTCTTTTTTTAATACATAAAACCATTCTTTATATCCTGGGGAAAAGAATACAAAAAAGGATGAGCTCAAATGCTCACTAAGGGTAAACAAAATAAATATCAATCACATCATATTCATAAGAATATAACATTTTGGAAATCATAACCTGCAAAAGAGATCGTAATATCATAACATGGGATAAATCATAGTAGTGAAATGTAATCCCAATAATCATAACATAAAACATGAAACTTTATGGCATACACACATAATAATAGAGAATCATTTCTTATTAGTCAAGACTCATTGCAAATACTATCTTAGCAGACAAAGTCCATTTCTGAACCGAGTTCACTCCTCGTTTCAGTCCTGTTTCACTGAACCGGTTTAACCTGTCGTTCCAGTCATGTCTATCTCATGAGATATAAAATCATTAACCAATTCATTGGAGGGAGATATAGGTCCCACCCTTCTCATAATGATACCATTCTTATGTGTGACACAAAATCACAAACCATACATCACAGCATAACCCATGAAATAAAAATGGGAATCCTAAACATTGTGACATCATAAAACAATTCATATAAGATAACGGAATTCATAAAAATAATTCCATCACAACATAATCAAATAAATGAAATAATAGGGATGAAATCAGAACCCTTTATTATCTTAGATTGAAAATAATTTTGATAAAACACTTGAACTCCATTCTTGAGGAAAATATCCTTTCTACTTCAAAAACAATTTTCCTTTCTTAACATGTTATACAATTATAAACTAAAAGAAGTTTATTCAAAATAAAAATTATAACTTGTAAAGGAAGATTCTTGTAAATAATGTTTTAAAAATCCATTCATGCCGTATAAGTTTAAAAAAACATTCTTCGTACTTTTGTCGGAAAAGTCAAAAAGTACCTCGTATGAAAAACGACCAAAGATTCCTTTTATATATTTTACAAAATACTAACCGAAGGGTAAAATTGGATTTAAAAATTTTTATGTGGATGGAAATAATATTACATATTTAGGAAACATGGATCTGGATGATAAAATACACCCCAGTGAATTTCAAAGTATAAACAATCTTGGATAAAAACGAAATTGTGATATTTTCCCTTACCTTAGGTCTGATTTGCTTTGTAAGTGTCCGAACCTCCTGTATAATGATTTAAATAATGTCATTGACTTATTCCATAATCATTATCAATGTTATGATATCATATACAGTTCACTTATGACTTTATGTTACCCGCTCTTTTGTAAATTCCATGTTAAAGAGCATTTTGGGAAAAATCGTTTCATTTGTCATCCGTGTTTTGACTTGTAATTATTAATATGATTACTTAGATCATGATTACATAATTCCAGAATGTAAAACATTATTTATATATAATATATATTCAGAATATACATATATATAATTGATCGATAAATGGAAAGAAATACACCAATCATGGAGACGGTAGGTCGTACGTACGCATGAACACTGTTTTTGTTTCCTTATTGAGTTGAATGGAATTAAGTAGATGAAATACATATATATACACATAAATACATTATCATTATTATGTCATATATTTCATGATTACTTATTATATATACATTATAATCATTCATGAATGGTTAACGTGGAGAATGAATCTCATCGCGTCGTGGAGACGGTAGTCCGTAGGTACGCACGAGCGATGATATCGTTCTCATGTTCGTTGAATTGTATTGGAGTGTATGTATACTATTTCAGAATCAATACCACTTTACAATAGTCATATATAGTAATTATTTACACCATTATACCCATCCAAGTAAGGTGGTGGTGGAAAATAGATTACACCACAGCGTGGAGACGGTATTCCGTACGTACGCACGCGCGGTGATTTCGTTTTCCGTAGGATGGATAGATGGTGAAATAGGGTTGTTTAATACATATAATAACATATCAGTATATGAGTGATACTGATTTTAATACTTCATAATGAAACAACCGAAGAAGAAGAAGTGGAAGAAGAAATAAAGTTGAAAGAATCGGTAACAGACATTTACCTCTTCTTTGAAGCGCCTCTTTGAGATCTCTTTTTAGGGCACTAAAATTGGTCTTTGAGGAGGACCAGAACCTCTAGAATGTTTCTAGGGAAGTGTAGAAGAGAATTTGGCCGGTGTTGGCCGATCTTGAAGGCTCAATGTGGTGTGAGTAAGAGAGGGAGGAGGTTCTCTTTTATAAGGGAGGAGAGGGGCACCTTTGGAATAACTAAAAATATTACTTTATTATAAAGCCAAATTCGGTTTTAAATAGCCTCTAAATTGATTTATTTTAAAGATAAGGTAGGGATGGGTCGAAATAATTTCATCCAATAGAATTTAGACGAGTTTATGTTCCTATTTTAACCTTATCATTTAGATTTAACATTAAGTTAAATAATTTTACTTTTACCATGTCTTCTTGTGTTCTTATACTATAAGGTTAATAAACTTAATATAAGCAGCCAAACGAACCAAACGTTGTTTATTATTAATATATATAACATTATCTAAGTCATTTGGCTGATCCATATATTTTTAGGAATAAAATAACTATTACTAATATAATATTTGTTTTAAAAACTATTTTATGTCAATTTTGACACTATTTAGTAATTAATTTTTGTGAAAATTATAACAGAATGATTATTTATAAAAACGTTAATTAAATCAATACTAACATGTCATACTAACGTATAAAATTAGTGGAATTCATAAAAAGTCTAAAATTATATTTATTTGGGTATTTATAATATCAATTATTCTAATTTTTCACTATTATGGTAATTACTGCATCATCATTGTGTCATAAATTATGTAATTAATTTAATGTCTAAAAATTATAAATAAAATATGATTATTTATTAAATTTTATTATATTTCTAATTAATATTTAAAA
The DNA here is from genome assembly GCA_963277665.1 of Viscum album. Classification (NCBI taxonomy): domain Eukaryota; kingdom Viridiplantae; phylum Streptophyta; class Magnoliopsida; order Santalales; family Viscaceae; genus Viscum; species Viscum album. Next base: position 2,107,406,573 of record OY728165.1, read on the forward strand.
TATAATTTATCTTATGTATAACCCTATATTACAAGTGTTGTAGTAAGTAAACTTTGATTTTAACTCTTTTAACACTTCTTTGAATTAAATAATAATAAATGTCCTAATCTATTCCAAGTGGGCCTAAATGGTCATATTTTATTCCTAAGGTTGTTTTTGGTCGAATTACACTTATCCAATAGAATTAGGACATGTTTTAGTGTAATAATAATATCATTTTTACCCTTAATTACCCTATTTTCTTTTAACCGTGGTAAAAAAGTAAAAAGTTAATATTCACCAAAAATTATGTTCATCTCATTGAACCAGATTTTACTTACTGAAATCAACCGTGTCTCTCGGATTTTTGAAATTCCACTCACAGAAGCGGTAAAATTAAGTTTTATGAAAAATTCATTTTTGTTAACTACCACTTAGTGGTTTCACTATTCATCAAAAAATGAAAGTTTCTAGAAAAATACCAAAAATTAAGCATAAACAATATTTGATATTATGAACTCACAAATGATGTATATTTTAACAAATTCAAAACATAGCAGTTGTATTAATTAATTTAAAAATTAATTCCCATCGTCAAAACAAATAGTGTGTTCTTAAGAGATAATAACTACCAAAAGATTGACACTTGTTTATGTCTGGTTTAAAGGTGAAATTACATCCAATGACCATCATTGTATTAAATTGTAAAAATATATTTTAAATATACTTTAAAACCACTCAAATTAATAATTTATCACTATTAATTATATCGATTAAAAAGGTTGTTTTTAAATAAAATTTAGTAATTTTCACTATTCATTAGAAAATGAAAGTTATCTAAAAAGTACAAATATTTCACCCTAATCTAATTTCGATATTCCGAATTGAAAAATGAAGTCCATTTTGAAAAATAAAATTTACAAAATTTAAAAAATTGGTTATTACTATTCATAATGACTAGTTTTAATAATATTTTAATAGTATATTGTTTTTTAGAGAAACTCTTTATTGCGTACTACACACGCTATCGAGGAAGGTCGCGATTGCGTATAATGCAAGGCAAGTCGAGGATGCATGTTGTGCAAGCTACTTTTGGTGTAACGTACAGCAGAAGAAAATAATGAAATTAAAAAGAATATTTTTCATAAAATCTCGGGGTGTTACAGTGATAATTTATATTAATGAGGGGTTTTTAGGGTTAATTAGATTATATTTTTACCATTTAATCCAATTTTGGTCATTGGATGTAATTTCACATTTAAACTAGATATAAGCAAGTGTTAATCTTTTTAAAATTTATTTCGTAAAAACACGCCTTTTTATTTTGACAATGGGAATTAATTTTAAATTAATTTCTGAACATTTTGTGTTCTGAATTTAGAAAAATTATTTCCATATTTAGAATCAGGAGTTCCAAATTTTATAAATGTGTAATTTTTTTTAACATTTTGAATAATTACTTCGAAAAAAATTTTATTTATAAAGGTTATAGTGTAAATCCGGTAAATAAGGGTAAAACAAAATAATATCATAATAATATCAAATTACCCAAACACATGTTATAACCCTAGTTACTGATACATTTCTGACCATGGTCATCATTGAGTCATTTTTGGGACCTCATGGAGCCACTTGTACGTGATAATGACACTTTATATTAATTAAGTTAATGTAAATACCAAAATGACAGAAGCATAAATAATTTAGTAAAAAAAATTTACATCGGGTTATATATGTTATCTCTTAGATAATAAATATTGATTATAAATCTAAAACGATTTCATATATAATGTTATTTTATTTATAATTTTTAGACATTGAATAATTAAATTTATTTATGACACAATGGTGATGCAGTATTTTCCTTATTAATGAAATAATCGAATAAATGGTACGATAGATGTTAAAATAAATATAATTTGAAAGGTTTGATGCCATACACAAATTTTATAAGTTAATATGAAATGTTAGGATTGATTAAATGAATATATTTCGAAGTAATAATTATTTTCGGAATTTAACAAAAACAAAATAAAAAATAGTGTCAAAACTGACATAAAATAGTTTTTAAAATAAATATTGTATTATTTATTGATATTCTATTCCGAAAAATCTCAGGTTCGGACAAAGGTCTTAAATAATATTATATATTTCATTAATTAACCCCTTGATATTCTCTAGGAATTTTATTGTATGATAATTAACTATATAATATAAAAATACAAAGATACATGGTAAATGTAAAACTAATTGACTAAGAGTTAAATCTAGAAGATAAGGTTTATATAGTGAACCAAACCTGTATAAAACCTATTGGATTAGTGGATTTTGACCCATAACCACCTTTTCCTCGAACTAGATCATTTTCGAGCAATTATAAAATGAAAATTATTTTATTATAAAATAATATTTCAATCTTTTCCCAAGGTGCCCCTCACCCATCTTATAAAGGGAACTTTCCCTTCTCTCAAATCCACACAATAAAAACCATTTGGCTCTATCAAACCCTGCCCAAATATCCTCTTAACTATCCTCCCTTCATCCGAGAGGCCTTCTTTTACTCAGGATTCCAACTTAAGGTTTCCTTTTGATCAAATCAAAAGAAAAAAACCCAAAAAAGAGGTAAATATTTCATCACCTCTTTCAAGTTCCTTTATTCTTCCACATCCTCTTTATTTGTTTTTTCCATTAGAAAATAATAAATCCAGTATCATTTATATGTTGCGATGTTATTATAAATATGGAACAACCATATTCATTATTCTCTCCATCCATTGAATGACATGTCACCATACGTGCGTAAGTACAGCTTACCGTCTCCACGTCATGGTGTAGTTGTTATTCAATACATTATTATTTGGATGGGTTTAATAATGATGTAGAATTGATGTAAATAAAAAATATAACATGATAATTATTTTTTATATATGTTATACCATCCAATTAAATATTATTTTAATATCAAAGTATTGATATTGTTACTTGTGCATACGTACGGATTGCCATCTCCATGAACGCGATGAGATTCATTCCGCATCGTATAAATTCAATACTTATTTTTATTTGATGATTTAAAATATTGTATAATGACTTAATATCATTCTGAATATGAATAGTATGCATTATATCCACAACAAATACTACTTACGTAACAAATCATATAATGTAAAATGAATCTGTTAACACCCGAAATAATGATACGAATGAAATATTGTTAATAAAGAAATATTAGAAGATCGTATATTATATCATATTAAGGTATATGGTTCTATTATAATTTAAAAACAATTATTTCAGAATTATACAGGAGGTGGAACTACCCTCGACCAAGGAAAATAAAAAGGTAAGGGTTAATTTCACAATCTCTTTATTATTCGAGGTTTTTTTACATAAGTATCTACTGGGACCACATTATCATACACATCCATGATTATTAAAAATGTATTCCAAAATATTTTTACTATTTACTACAATATGGGTTAAATTCATTTATACCCTTGTTTGACTTTTTATAAACTGGTCTGAAAGGAATCTTTCTGTCGTTTTCCAAACAAGGTACTTATGACCTTTTCGACAAAATTAAGGTAATAATGTTTTTTAACATATATGGAAGGTGCAGATATTTTCCTCTGTTATAACATCGTCAAAGCTTAACTTAAAATCATATAATAATATTTTTAAAATAAATGTTTTCTTTTATAATTATATGACCTTAATTATTTCAAAATAGAAAGAGACATTTCTCTAAAAAAGGTTTTTTTCATCTTTGCCATCATCTTTTGAAGGATTTTAAGCTTATTTGAAGTTAATTTATTATGATAAAAGTCTTATATAATGTATTGAATATTTTGTGATATGTTTGAATGTCGATGGGTTATTTTTAAACCATTCATGTTTTATGGATAAATTATGGACATTTCGTATGCTAGTTTTAATACAAATGTTTTTGTTATGTTTAAACCTTTTAATATGAGATATGAATTGGACATAGTAATTGACGGGTGGAGCCAGCTATGGCTCATCAATGCATTGGTAGGTGTCATGAGACAAACTAGTGTCTTGGAACAAGGTCTTGACAAAATCTTATTTGTAGTCTTGGCACAAGGCTTTGACTGTGTGGTTATAAGGTCTGGAATTATACATTCCATCATTACGATAGTGGCTATTGATATTGTATGTGATTATTTGACTAGTAGAATATCCATGCGAATAAGTAAATGTAATTATTTGATTTTATCTTTACCATATTATGCTGAAGTTCATGTTTAAAAGTCTTTTGTTTTAGTCTAATACATTGCATTAAATGTTTATGCTTATTTATGAAAGTTTCCACTATATTGTTGTCCTTACTGAGCATATGAGCTCACCACTATATATGATATATTTATCCCTCAATACAAAAAAGTATTTTATCACTGACCTTTAGGGATAGTATGATGGGATATGAGTGTGGTATATAAGAAAAATGTTTTTGTAGTTTTTCATTTTATAATGTAATGTAAAACTTATGAATATATCTAGTATTTACAAGGCTACTAAACTGATCGATCATTTGGGACATGATATACTTGTATCATTCCAATGTTATTTAATAATGCACTGACTCTGGGTAACTAGAGTTAGGGGCGTTACAATTGGTATCAAAGGTACAAATCATGGAATCTAGATTGAGATAAACTCTAATTAGAGAACATTACCCTAATATATACTTTAAAGATTGTTATAGAAGAACTTCCTAGAATTTTGGTATTGTATATATTTTGTGAGTTTTCCAAGAAAAACATCCATTTATAGATACAAGAAGGTAAAGGCGGCTCTGGCAGATATATACCAAGGTGTAAAACCCAAAAACACCGCTTCGAGAAAGACTCGAACGGGAACAGGTGCATGACAATGGGCCTTGCGGCACTATTGCTTACGACACTACCGGGGGATATGCTTTGAATAATTCTTATTTTCATTACAAACCCTTGTTAAAGGATTGTGTGTATATAGTTGATCAATGAAAACATTTTTTTGATTATGAATTATATCCACAAACTATTCAGTTTATGTTAAGTATTTCACATGTTTGGAATTATGTATTTCGACTCGTAAACTAATCTAGTTTATGCCATTATTTAGAAATGATACCAATTAGAAGGCATGAAAACCATATCAAAACACGTAATCTATGTAGGGATTTCTCTCTTACACAAGATAATTATAGTGGAGATGGTGAAGCAACCGGTGCTTACCAGCTTATCACCATACTGGGACAACTCACTTAGGTTATGAATAATTACCTAACCCGTATAGAACACCCTAATCAACAGCATGGAGGATAAATGATAGATCGCTTCATGAGGCAACAACCACAAATATTCAATGGGAGTAAAAAATCCATTAGTGCTGAGAAATGGATAAATTCATTAGAAAAACTATTCCATGCATTTGGAAGTAGTGAAAGGGAAAATGTTGTCATGGTAGTTTACCTCCTCACTAGAGAAGCTGATCAATAGTGGTCATTGATTCAAGACATAGATGAATATGATGAAGTATCAAATACAGAATGGAGTGAGTTTAATGAGTTTTTTTAGAAAAATACTTTCTTTGTGACCATCGAGCAGAAATGGAAAGGTAATTTATATGTCTGAGGCAAAAAGAGGTTGAGAATGTCGCAAAGTATGAAGCTAAATGTACAATGTTAGTGAGGAATGATACATATTAAATACCTAACCCATGAAGTAAGATTGATCATTTCATTGATGGGTTAAAAGTTTTTCTCCATCGAGCATTAGTCTCACAATCCTTCTCTTCATATAAAGACATTGTCTCATGTGCTATCAAGATTGAAAAGGAATTCCTTATGTATTGCGACTTTGAAGAAATGCAAGAGAATAAGACATCTTCTGAACACACTAGAAATGGAAATTAGGGGAAGAAGGGAAAATTTGAATATCCATCCTGTAGTAAATGTGGGAAGAAACACCGTAGTTCTTGCCTAAAGGGAATGAGAGTCTATTACTAGTGTGGTGAAAATAACCACCAAGCTCATGATTGCTCGGGGAAGAAAGAGGTTGTCAATGTTAAATGCTACAATTATAGAGAAAGGTGGAATTATGCAAATGAATGTCCTATGCTCCATGGAAACATATCTCAGAAAATTCCAAGGTATCAAGGACTCGCTTATGCTACCACTACTGCTGAGGTTGAAGCTCTGAAAGACGTGGTGGCAGGTAATTTAATGGTTTCTTAAAGTTTAGAAAATGATTTATTTGTTTCTGGATCATCACATTGTTTCATATATTCCCTGTATGCTACAATATTTAGATATTTCCAATTTGATTTAATACTGGATTTTTTAGTCAAAACTCATATGGGAAGTATCACTGCAACAAAGTTTTTCAAATTGTTCCCCATTAAAGAATATAAATGTTTTTTGTCTGCTGATCTCATCATCATACCCATGATTGAATTTGATATAATCCTCGGTATGGATTGGCTTTCATACCATGATGTAGAAAAAAATTTATGAAGAAGGAGATTACTATTTTTGATGACGATGATAAAGAACACCTTATCCTTAGAGCAAAATCATCACCACAGGATTCATATATAGATCCACCCCCAATAGCCCAAATAAATTCAATTATTGAGGTGGAAAAGAATGAAATATCTGTGGGTGGTGAAAATAATTTTCAAAAAGAAGATGTACCTATTGTGCAAGAATTTATTGATGTGTTTCCAAAAGATTTACCTGGACATCCTCCAGAATGAGAAATTGAATTTTCCATTGATTTAATTCTGGTTCAAGGCAAATATCGAAGACCCCTTAAAGAATGGCCATTGTGGAATTAGTGGAACTAAATAAACAATTAGATTAATTGAGTAACAAGGGATTTATTCACCCTAATGTTTCTCCATGTGGAGCCCCTTTCCATTTTGTTAAAAAGAAAGATCGATCGATGATGTTGTGTATTGACTACAGGGAGATCAATGATATAACGATAAAAAACAAGTATCCCTTACCTCACATTGATTATTCATGTGACCAACTTCATTGAGATAAGTATTTTTCAATGATTGACCACCGTTCTGGATACCATCAGTTGTGCGTGAAGAAGGAAGACATTCCAAAGACAGTATTTCAAACCAGGTACGGGCATTACAAGTTTACAGTAATGCCTTTTGGATTGACTAATTCACCCTTTTTTTTCATGGATCTAATGAATATGGGTTTTAATGAAAATATTGATGACTTTGTATTGGTATTTATTGATGATATCATGGTATACTCAAAAATCTATGAAGATCGTGAAAATCACTTGCGCATTATCCTGAAGACTATTAGATGAAATGAATTATATGGGATGTTTATGAAGTGGGAATTTTGGCTTCAAGAGATTTTTTTTCTTGGACATATCATCTATAATGATGGAATATCTGTTGATCCTTCCAATAACAATGCAATCCAAGAATGGACAGAACCAATGATTATTGTAACACCCCGACCTTCAACATTACGCTTCTCTTTGAATAATATAGAAGTGTGTGTTGTACGCAACTTCGAGTTCTAACACAGACCACGACCAATCAATGTAGCCGTTATGAATATTAATACCTACTTTTTAAAATTTTAGAAATTTTACCTCTCATAATGGACTACATTTTTGGATTCGGAGTATCAAATTTATCCTAATGTGAAATTTTAGTACTTTTAAAATAACATTAATATTTAGAGGAATAGTGAAAATTACTAAATTTTAATTAAAAACTACTTTTTTAATCAAAATAATTATTAGTGATAAACTCTGAATTTGAGTGGTTTTAAAGTATATTTAGAATATATTTTTACCATTTAATACAAATGTTGCTCATTGGACATAATTTCACATTTAAACTGGACATAAAAAAGTATCAATCTTTTGATAGTTATTATATCTTAAAAAGACGCTTTTTGTTTTGACAACGAGAATTAATTTTAAATTAATTTCTGCCACTTCTGTGTTTTGAATTTGTAAAAATGGATTCCATATTTTAAATCAGGAATTTGAAATTGTGTAAATAGGTATCTTTTATTTTTAGACATTTTGAATAATTACTTCGGTAAATATTTTATCTAACATGGTTAAAGGATAAATCTGGTAAATAAGGGTTAAAACATAATATTATAATAATACTAAATTACCCTAAAATGTGTCCTAACCTTATTGGTTGATACATTTCCGACCATGGGCATCTTTGGGTCGATTTTTGGACCTCATGGAGCCAATTGTAAGTGATAATGACACTTTATATTAATTAAGTTAAAATAAATATAAAAATGACATAAGTATATATATTTTAGAAAAACAATTTTTACATAGGGTTATGTATGTTGTAATTTCGACTATGAATATTAATTAGAATGATAAAATGATTTCCTACATAATGTTATTTTATTTATAATTTTTAGACATTAAATAGTTTAATTTAGTAATGACACAGTGATGATGCAGTAATTACAAAAATAGTGAAAAATAATATAATTGATTTATAAATACCCAAATAAATATAATTTGAGACTCTTAATGAATTAAACTAATTTTCTAGGATACTATGACATATTAGTATTGATTTAATTAACTTTTTTAGAATTATTCATTCTGTTATGATTTTTACAAAAGTCAATTATTCAATAGTGTCAAAATAGGCATAAAAGAATTTTTAAAACAAATATTATATTATTAATTTATATTAAATTCCTAAAAATCTAAGGTTCATACAAGATACTTATATCATGATATTTGTATCATTAATTGACCACTTGGGGGTATATTGGATGTATATTTTATGTTTATTAACTATATAATGTAAAAATACAAATTGACATGCTAAGTGTCAAACTAATTAACTAAGTGTTAAAAATAAAAGATAACGTTAATATAATGACCCAAACCTGTCTAAATTCTATGGGTTGAGTAGTTTCCAACCCATACCCACCTTAACGTTTAATAATCCACTTTGGAGCCATTATAAACCGAATATGAATTTATTATAAAATAATATTTCTAGCTTTTCCAAAGGTGCCCCTCACCCCTCTTATAAAAGGACACTCACCGTTCTCATTAATTCACACCATCAATGCCTTTTTGTTCGGCCAAACCCTGCCCAAATACTCTCTCAACTTCTGTAACTTCATCCTAGAGGCCTTCCTTTAGTCTAAAAGCTATCCTATGGAGATCTTTTGATCAAATCAAAAGGAAGAACCCGAAGAAGAGGTAATGATTTCACCACCCTTTTTCAACTTCCTTTCATCTTGCACTTCTTCTTTCATTGTTATTACCATTATAAAATAATTAATACAGTATCTCCTTTATACTTTAATAGTAATATAAATATGGTACATCCATATTCAGTATTCTATCCATCCTATGAATGACATGTCACCATACGTGCGTACGTACGGCTTACCGTCTCCACGTCGTGGTGTAATTGTTATTCAATATATTATTATTTGGATGTATATAATAATGATTTGTAATTCACGTAAATAATAAATATAACATGATAATGATTCTGTATATATTATATACCATCCAATTATATTTTATTTTAATATCAAAAGAATGATATTTTCTCTCGTGCGTATGTACGGATTACCGTCTCCACAATGCGATGAGATTCATTTCCAAGTTCGCCATTCATCGACGATTATAAAAATATATATTACTAAAAAGTATGTAATATATGACATAATAATGCTACTGGAGATATATATATATATATATATATATATATATAAGGATTTATGTACTTACATATATCTTATTCAATTACTTCTGTTCAATACTATATGAAAACAGAAACAACGTTTATGCGTACGTACGGACTACCGTCTCCATAAACGGTGTTTTCCATTTCATATATATGTCAATTATACATATTTATATTATAAATATATATGATATATTTATCATGTTTTATATTTTGGAAGTATTTAAATCACGATCTAGGTGATACAACCAAGAGTGACAAGGTAAAACACGTACGAAAAAGAAAGTGATTATTACCTGAAATGTTATCTTAACATGGAAATTATTATTAAATAGGTAATATAAAGTCATAAATGAATCATGTATGATATCATAAATATTAATATGGTTCTTGTATAATTTAATAATATACTACGATCTTCGTACAGGAGGTTAAACGTACCCTTGACTAAAGGAAAGTTCAAGGTAAGGGGTTTTCATCTCCCTCTTTATTCCCGCGAGATTCCTGCCGTATTGCCACCATTACTTTTTGTGTGGTGTATATACTGCTGATAATTATATTCTTTGTGTAATACACTTTAATTTATGTTTATTTACATATTCATTGTACGATACCTCTTTCATGGGTTGTATGTTTCATAAGTTACCAAATTGGTAAGGGTTTATTTCGCAATCACTTAATTATCTGAGATTTTATATACGTAATAATCTACTGGGATCTATTTATCATCCACATCCATGTTTCTTAAAAATTTATTTCAAAACATTTTTACTATTTACAAGAATACGGGTTAAAGACATTTATAACCTTGTTTGACTTTTTATAAGAGTTTTATAAAGGAATATTTCTGTTATTTTCCAAAAAAGGTCCTTTTTAACCTTTTGACAAAATTAAGGTAAGAATGTTTTTTTAACTTATATGGTGGGTGCGGTTATTCTCCGCTGTTATTACACCATTGAAGCTTCCTTCACAAGCTTATAAATATATTTTCAAAATAAAGGTTTTCTCTATAATTATGCGACTTTTAAATGATTTCAAAAAAGAGATATTTCTCTCAAATAGTATTGATTTCATCTATGTCAACAACCTTTGATAAATTTGAAACTTGTTTCAAGTTGATTTATTATGATACAAATCATCCGTATTTTATTTAAGTTTTTGTGATATTTTTTTACTATAGATGAGTTATTTTTATTCCAATAATGATTTATGATTTAAGTTTTGTCATTTTGTATGTTAGTTTTAATACGAATGTTTATGTTATATTTCATCCTCTTCTTAAGATTAATGTGTTGTACTAGTATGTTCCAGGTTGGGGATTCGTAAATGTAAGCCCTCCGGGTTGGTGTCCGGTTATTAGAGGCACACCGGGTTGGTGTCCGGTTTTTAGAGGCACTCCGAGTTGGTTTCCGGTTATTAGAGCCACTCTGGGTTGGTGTCCGGTTATTAGAGGCACTCCTGGTTGGTGTCTGGTTATTAGAGGCACTCCGGGATAGAGTCCAGTTACAAAGGCTCTCCGGGTTGGGTTCTGGATACAGTTATCCCTTAGGTCTTGGCATGAGGCCTTGACACTGAAATTAATGTTCGGCATCATGCATTCCATCATTATGAAAGTGGTTAGAGATATTTCATGTCATTATTCGATTAGTAGAATATCCATGTGAATAAGTAAATGGAATTACTTCATATCATTTCTGCCATATTATGCTAAAGTTCAAGTTTAAAAGGCATTTTTTTAGTTTTATACATTACCTTAAATGTTTATGCTAATTTTTTTGAATGTTTTCGCTGTATTGATTACCCTTATCCGCATTTGACCTCACCCCTTTCAATGTTTTATTTTTCCCAGGATTCCAAGAAATGTAATGTGATTGATGTAAAGGGTTATGCCAAGGGAAAAATGGCATTCATAAAGATTATTTATGTTGTTTTGTACGTCAAAAAGTGCAAATGTAACAATCATGTATGTGATCTATTTTTCCAAGACTACAAAACTGATCGGTCCTTCGGGACATGATTCCTTGTAATCATGCCAATGTATTAAAATAATGCACTGACTCTGGGTAACTGGGGTCGGGGCGTTACAGTTTGTATCATAGGATGTTTAGCAATAACCATGGAAACTAGATTTAGATAAACTCTGATTAGAGCACATAGCCCTAAGATAGACTTTGAGGATCAGTATAGAAGAACATCCTAGAATTTTGGTATTGTAGGGATTTTGTGAGTTTTCCAATCAATTCATCCCTGTCTAGATACGAGCAGGTAGAGGCGGCTCTGGCACAGATGTACCTAGGGGTAAAACCCGAAAAAACACCACATTGAGCTAGACTCGAATGGGAACTGGTGCACGACAACAGGCCTTGCTGCACTCTTGGTTACGACACTCCTTGGGGATATTCTTAGGATAATTCTCATTTTTTTTACAAATTATTATGAAGGGCTTATGAGTATATACTTACTCAAAGAAATTTTTTTTATGATTATGGATTATATCCATAAACTGTTCAATTTGTGTTAGGTATTTTACAAGTTTTGTAATTATTCATTGCCATTAATAAACTTAACTAGTTTATGCTATTGTATATAAATGGCGCCCATTAGAAGGAATGTGAACTCCCGTATTATGTATGATCCAAAGAGTAAGAAGGATCATATATTTTGTGGTCCTAAGCTAGAATTTAGGTGTGAAATAGTTTCCCACGTATTATCATCATATGAATAAATAGTATCATGTGTTGATAAGATGAGTAAAAATTTCTCGGAGTCCTATGGCTTTGAAGGGAAACAAGAGAAGAAAATGATGGAAGAGGGAAAGATGGATAATGGGAAGAGGGAAAAGAAGAATTTTCCCATTTGTGATAACTGTGGGAAGAAACACACTGGAACTTGCCTGAAAGGAATGAGATTTTGTTATAAATGAGGAGGAAAATGGAAAAACTTACCTGACTACAAGGGTAAGAAAATGGTTTCAAATGTACAATGCCTCACTTGAGAGGAGTTTGGACACTATGCGAACCAATGTCCCAGTCATCAGACTATGCCGTAAATGATTCTATTGGATAATAATCATGTTATGATACTACCACAGATGAAGAGGAATGACTAGTGTTCTTATGTTGTTGTTTTAGTATTATTTCATTTATGTGTTGTATCAATGATGTTCTGGAAATAAATAAGTATTGTACGGTAGTACTATTTAATTAAGGATTTGATATTTTATGGTACTAAGAAAATTGACTCTACAACGAGTTAATTTTTTTTGGAAATTACATGGTTGAAGGAAAGATAAACCTTAATATGGTCCTAATACTGAGGTAGTGATTTTGGAATATGAGATGGTTGATTTTGGTAATTCAGGATGTTGCGGTATTTTAAAAGAATATACGAGGAACGCGTTCACATGTTATTACCTTAAAAAAAAGAATCCTCATTATGTTTAACTTCCTTGTAAATTTTGGACTGTGAGTTTGGAAAATATGATTTTGGATATGTCTAATTGTTGGAATGGATTAAGTTTGAAAGGTTAGTTTTTTGGATTTTTATAAAAGGACAACACGCATATTTTGTGACGACCCATCATGTCAGAAAAAGATACGGGAATCGAACCCAAAACCATAGTGAAATTGGGATTTATCACCTACCATTGTGCTACATGAAGTTCCTGGATGGTATAATGTAGTTTCTTTACAAAAAGGGTCTAATATGTGAAATATAAATTCATTATATTTGGAACCCTATACGATTAGGATAAATAGAGTATTTTTGAGTTGTATTATGTTTTGGGGTGAAAGATGAGTTTGTGGTAGAAATTTATTAATGGATTAAACTCTAATTATAAAGTAACTATATCTCTTTATGATCTTATCAAATCTCATAAATAATTTCCTCAAAATTAAGAAAAGGAACTTAGAAAAAAAATGTTATCATTGATGGTATCTTAGATCATCACTAATTTATGGCTTTGGATTGTTGGCCTTTTCATATCCATGTTCTCTACCACCCTCCATCAGATAATTGACGGTTAGATTTCTCTTCCATATCTATATTTTCCTACATGGAACCCTAGTATGTGTTATTTTTGGTAATCTTCATACTTTCCACTATTTATTTTAAATAGAGGCCTCATTAATAAATTTTTCTATGGTGGATTTCAACCATGATATTTTGAAACGTCAAAATTTTTTTTATCCTAATACCTTATGTTTTGTTGAACTGATAGTATTTTAAATCATCATATATTGATGAATTTAAGGACCTCAATTTTAAACTTGTTTGCGATTGATGACCTCAATCACTACCTATAAATATTTACATTTTTTCTCTAGTTATATTCTATAATTTCCAACAATTTTCTCCTAATAGAGATCATAATTTTGTGGTGACCCTTTCATTTCTCTTTTCATCTTGTTAAGACTAAAATTTTATTAACCAAATTTCTGATGTTGGTTTTTTTACACAAAGATATTTTCTATTTTCAACCTTTATTTTCAAAGAACAATATCAAATTCCAAGGACAAAATTTGTTGAAGGAGGGGAGAATGTAACACCCCCGAGCTTCCATGTTATGCTTCTCTTTGAATAATACTGTAGCGTGTGTTGTACGCAACTTAGAGTTCTAACACACACCACGACCAATCAAAGTTGCCGTTATGAATATTAATACCTACTTTTTAAAATTTTAGAAATTTTATCTCTCAAAATGCACTTCATTTTTGGATTCGGAGTATCGAATTTAGCCTAAGGTGAAATTTTGGTACTTTTCGAATAACATTTATATTTTGATGAATAGTGAAAATTACTAAATTTTAAATAAAAACAATTTTTTTAATCAAGATAATTATTAGTGATAAAATCTGAATTTGAGTGGTTTTAAAGTATATTTAGAATATATTTTTACCATTTAATTCAATTTTTTTCATTAGACATAATTTCACAATTAAACTGGACATAAACAAGTATCAATCTGTTGATAGTTATTATATCTTAAAAACACGCTTTTTGTTTTGACAACGGAAATTAATTTTAAATTAATTTATGCCACTTATGTGTTTTGAATTTGGAAAAATGGATTCCGTATTTGGAATCATGAAGTTCAAATTGTTTAAATAGGTAACATTTTTTTATACATTTTTAATAATTACTTCGGTAAATATTTTATTTACCATGGTTAAAGGATAAATCTAGTAAATAAGGGTTAAAAAATAATATTATAATAATAATAAATTACCCTAAAACGTGTCCTAACCTTATTGGTTGATACATGCCTGACCATGGGCATCTTTGGGTAGATTTTTGGACCCCATGGAGCCACTTGTAAGTGATAATTACACTTTATATTAATTAAGTTAAAATAAATAAAAAAATGACATAAGCATATATCTTTTAGAAAAACAATTTTTACATAGGGTTATATATGTTGGAATTTCGACTATAAATATTTATTAGAAAGATAAACTGATTCTAAACATAATTGTATTTTATTTATAATTTTTAGACATTCAATAATTTAATTTATTTATTACACAATGATGATGCAATAATTACCATAACAGTGAAAAATTAAAATAATTGATATTATAAATATCCAAATAAATATAATTTGAGACTTTTAATTAATTAAACTAATTTTATAAGATAATATGACATATTTAGATTGATTTAATTCAATGTTTTCAAATTAATAATTCTGTTATGATTTTTAAAAAAGTAAATTATTCAATAGTGTCAAAATTGACATAAAAGAGTTTTTAAAACAAATATTATATTATTAATTGATATTAAATTCCTAAAAATATATGGTTAGTCCAAGATACTTATATCATGATATTGTTATCATTAATGGACCACTTGGGGGTCTCTGGGATGTATATTGTATGTTTATTAACTATATAATAAAAAAATACAAAGTTACATGGTAACTGTCAAACTAATTAACTAAGTGTTAAAACTAAAAGATAAGGTTAATATAATGACCCAAACCTATCCAAATTATATTGGTTGAGTAGTTTCCGACCCATATCCACCATAACTTTTAAATAATCTACTTTGGACCCATTATAAACCGAATATTAATTTATTATAAAATAATATTTCTATCTTTTCCAAAGGTGCCCCTCATCCCTCTTATAAAAGGACACTCACCCTTATCATTAATTCACAACTTCAAAGCCTTTTTTATCGGCCAAAACCTACCCAAATACTCTCTCAACTTCCCTCACTTCATCCTAGAGACCATCCTTTAGTCTTAAATCCATCCTATGGATCCCTTTTGATCAAATCAAAAGAAAGAACCCGAAGAAGAGGTAATGATTTCACCACCCTTTTTCATGTTCCTTTCTTCTTCCACTTATTCTTTCTTTGTTATTACCATTATAAAATAATAAATCCAGTATCTCCTATATACTGTAATGTTATTATAAATATGGTACAACCATATTTATTATTCTATCCATCCTTTGAATGACATGACACCATACGTGCGTACGTACGACTTGCCGTCTCCACGTCGTGGTGTAATTGTTATTCAATATATTATTATTTGGATGGATATAATAATGATTTTTAATTAATTTAAATAATAAATATAACATGATAATGATTTTATATATATGATATAAAATCCAATTATATATTATTTTAATATCAAAATAATGATATTTTCTCTCCTGCATATATACGGATTACCGTCTCCATGACGCGATGAGATTCATTTCCAAGTACACCATTCATCGACGATTATAAAAATATATATTACTAAAAATTATGTAATATATGACATAATAATTCTACTGGACATATATATATATATATAAGGATTTATTTACTTACATATATCTTATTCACTTACTTCCGTTCAATACTATATGAAAACAGAAACAGCGTTTATGCGTACGTACGGACTACCGTCTCCATAAACGGTGTTTTCCATTTCATATATATGTCTATTATACATATTTATATTATAAATATATATGATATATTTATCATGTTTTATATTTTGGAAGTATTTAAATCACTATCTAAGTGATACAACCAAGAGTGACAAGTTAAAACAAGTACGATAAAGAAAGTGATTATTACACGAAATGTTAACTTAACATGGAAATTATTATTAAATGGGTAATATAAAGTCATAAATGAATCATGTATGATATCATAAATATTAATATGGTTCTGTTATAATTTAATAACATACTATGATCTTCGTATAGGATGTTAAACGTACCCTCGACTAAAGGAAAGTGCAAGGTATGGGGTTTTCATCTCACTCTTTATTCCCGTGAGATTCATGCCATATTGACACCATTACATTTTGTGTGGTGTATGTACTGCCCATAATTATATTCTTTGTGTAATACACTTTAATTTATGTGTATTTAAATATTCATTTTATGATACCTCTTTCATGGGTTGAACATTTCGTAAGTTACCAAATTGGTAAGGGTTTATTTCGCAATCTCTTCATTATCCGAGGTTTTATAAACGTAATAATATACTGGGATCTATTTATCATCCACATCCATGTTTCATAAAAATACATTTCAAAACATTTTTACTATTTACAAGAATATGGGTTAAAGACATTTATACCCTTTTTTGACTTATTATAAGAGGTTTATAAAGGGATCTTTCCGTCATTTTCCAAACAAGGTCCTTTTTAACCTTTTGACAAAATTAATGTAAGAATGTCTTTTTTTATCTTATACAGTGGGTGCGGTTATTCTCCGCTGTTATTACACCATTGAAGCTTCCTTCACAAGATTATAAAGATATTTTCAAAATAAAGGTTTTCTCTATAATTATGAGACTTTTAAATGATTTCAAAAAAAGAGATATTTCTCGCAAATAGTATTGATTTCATCTATGTCAACATCCTTTGATAAATTTTAAACTTATTTCAAGTTGATTTATTATGATACAAATCATCCATATTTTATATAAGTTTTTGTTATATTTTTTACTATGGATGAGTTATTTTTATGCCATTAATGGTTTATGATTAAAGTTTTGACATTTTGTATTTTAGTTTTAATACGAATGTTTATGTTATATTTCATCCTCTTCTTAAGATGAATGTGTTGGACTAGTATGTTACGGGTTGGGGACCGGTAAAAGTAAGCCCTCTGGGTTGGTGTCTGGTTATTAGAGGCACTCCAGGTTGGTGTCCGGTTATTATAGGCACTCCGGGTTGGTTTCCGGTTATTAGAGGCACTCCGGGTTGGTGTCCGGTAATTAGAGGAACTCCGGGATAGAGTCCGGTTAAAGAGGCTCTCCGGGTTGGGTTCCTGTTACAGTTATCCCTTAGGTCTTGTCACGAGGCCTTGACACAGAAATTAATGTTCGGCATCATGCATTCCATCATTATGAAAGTGGTTAGTGATATTGCATGTGATTATTCGATTAGTAGAATATCCATGTGAATAAGTAAATGGAATTATTTCATTCTATTTCTGCCATATTATGCTGAAGTTCTTGTTTAAAAGGCTTTTTTTAGTTTTATACATTACCTTAAATGTTTATGCTTATTTTTTTGAAATTTTCCGCTGTATTGCTTACCCTTACTGGGCATTTGAGCTCACCCATTTTAATGATTTATTTTTCACAGGATTCCAAGAAGTGTAATGTGATTGATGTGCAGGGTTAAGCCAAGGGAATAACGGCGTTCATAAAGATTATTTATGTTGTTTTGTAAATCATAAAGTGCAAATGTAACATTCATGTATGTGATCTATTTTTCCAAGACTGCAAAACTGATAGGTCCTTCGGGACTTGATTCCTTATAATCATGCCAATGTATTAAAATAATACACCGACCCAAGGTAACTAGGGTCGGGGCGTTACAATTATAACCAGGTATGCCGTTTTATTGGTTTAGCAAGTTATTATCATCATTTCTCCCAGATTTTTTCCCTATTGGAAAACACATTAACCATGCTCACATGTAAAGGGGTTAAATTTGTAAGGAAAATAGAGTGTGAAGAATGTTTTTAATAATTGAATTGAATATTATTCAATACTCCTATGTTGAATCTACCATCGGGGAATGACGAGTTTGTTATTTATAGTGATACTTCAAATAAAGGACTTTGTTGTGACCTTATGTAGAATGATAGGTTTATTTCATATGCATCACGAAGTCTAAAAATTAATGAACATAACTATCCTACTCATGATATAGATTTAGCATCTATAGTATTTGCTTTGTAGATATGGAGACACTATCTATATGGTTTGAAATTTGAGATTTATACTGATCACAAGAGTTTTATGTATATTTTCTAATAAAAAGAACTCTACATGAGGCGAAGGAAATGGCTTGAACTACTCAAGGATTATGATTTCACTATACACTTCCACCTGGGGAAGGAAAATAAGGTGGAAGACACTTTGAGTAGAAATGATCTTGGAGTTTTGAACAATATGAGAGTTTAAAATGATCATATATACATGTATCTAGTAAAGATGTATATGGGAATAACCATAGAAGATGAAACATCAATTCTTATTCAAATGGTTGCGAAACCATCTTTACTAGAAAGGATAAAAAGTTCTCAGGCAGATGATGAAGTGTTTCAAAAGAAGATTAATGCTGTGAATAATGAAAGATAGAGTGACTTCATGTATGAATATGGAATTTTGAAATTTGGGAAGATAAATTGTGTTTCTGGTATACCTGATCTAAAAATAGATTTTTTGAATGATGATTATACGTCCAATTTCTCTATACACCCTGGGAGTACCAAAATGTATAGATATTTGAAGGAACACTTTTGGCTGGACAACAAGAAGAGGGAGATAGCTAATTTTGTGTCAAGATGTTTGGTTTGTTAACAAGTGAAAGCTAGAAGCAACCAACCTGGAGGAGTCATGCAACCTTTTCCCATACCATAGTGGAAGTAGGATAATATTACGATGTACTTTGTTTTGGGACTACCAAAGACTCCTAGAAGGAACGATGAAATATGGGTCATTGTTGAGTGCCTTACTAATTTAGCACATTTTCTTTATATAAGAGAATATTTACCACTTGAACATTTGGCATGACTATATATTAATGAATTTGTAAGAAATAATGGAGTACCCCTATCGATTGTTTTTGATCATGATCCCTGTTTTACATCAAGATTTTGGAAAAGTCTTCAGAAATCCTAAGATATTGATCTTCATTTGAGCACTGCTTACCACCCTCAAACTGGTGGACAATCAGAACAGACTATTCAAACCATAGAAAACATGTTTAGATCTTTATCACTTTACTTTCAAGGTATGTTGGATCAATATTTACCTATTGTAGAATTTTCCTATAACAATAACTTACATTCAAGTATTAAGATGGCACCATATAAAGGGTTATACAGAAATAGATGTCGCACACCAACTTATTGGGATGATGTTGATGAAAGAAAACTCGTAAGCCCAGAATATGTTGAGGAAACAATGGAAAAGGTGAAGGTAATCCAAACCCATATAAAATCATCTCAATGTAGGTAGAAGAGCTATGCCGATAACCGAATGTAGGATTTTGAATTTCAGGTAGGAGATCATGTTTTCTTGAAGGTATCTCCATTGAAGGGTGTTATAAATTTTGGTAAGAAGGGTAAACTGAGTCCCAGGTACATCAGACCTTTCGACTTCTGGAATGAATTGGGGTTGTAGCTTACAGTTTGGAAATTCCACCAAGTCTCTCCAAAGTTCATGATGTGTTCCACATATCACTGTTGAGAAAATACATGCTTGACGCAATGAATGTAATTACTGATGATGAATTAGAACTAGAACCTGATCTGTCTTATTGTGAATATCCTGTCATGGTTCTTGATACAAGATAACATGTGTTGAGAAACCAGAAGACTCGTCTGGTAAATGTTCTATGGAGAAACCATAAGATGGAAGAGGCAACGTGAGAACCAAAGGAACTTATGATGAAGAACCACCTGAATCTTTTTATGCAGTAATATTATAGAAATTTTGAGAACAAAATTATTTGAAGGAGGGGGGATCTAACACCCCCCAAGCTTCCATGGTTCGTTTCCCTTTTAATAATGTAATAGCTTTCATTGTATAGAACATCGAGATTTTAACACATCGTGACCCCACAAACTAGCCATTATGTATAGTAATACCCACTTTTCGAAATTTTATCAATTTTATCATTCAAAATGGACTTCATTATTGGGTTTAGAATATCTTAATTATCTCCGGGTAAATTTTTGGCATTTTTTTGAAAGCGTTCAGTTTTTTATGAATAGTGAAAATTGCTAAATTTCAATTAAACACCATTTTTTTAATCAAAATAATTTATATTGATAAATTATAGTATTGAGCAGTTTTTAAATATAATTAGATTATATTTTTACCATTTAATCCAATGTTTTTCATTAGACATAATTCCACATTTAAACTGGACATAAGCAAGTATCAATATTCCTATAGTTATAATTTCATAAAAACACGTTTTTTGTTTTGACAACGGAAATTAATTTAAAATTAATTTCTACTACATCTATGTTTTTAATTTAGAGAAATGTATTCCATATTTAGAATCAAGAGGTCCAAATTGTGTAAATAGAAAACTTTTATTTTTAGTCATTTTGAATAATTACATCGGTAAATATATTATTTACTATGGTTAAATGGTAAATCCGTTAAATGAGGGTAAAAAATAATATTATAATAATAATAAATTATCGTAACATGTGTCCTAGCCCTATTGGATAATAAATTTCCAACTATGGGCATTCTCGGGTCGATTTTGGGACCAAATGGATCCTCTTGTAAGTGATAATGACACTTTATATTAATAAAGTTAAAGTAAATACAAAAATGGCATAAGCATATATCTTTCAGTAAAAAATTTTACATTGGGTTATATATATTATCTATTCGACTATAAATATTATTTAAAAATCTAAAAATATTTCCTACTGAATAGTAGTTTATTTATAATTTTTAAACATTGATTAATTAAATTTACTTATGACACAATGATGATTAAGTATTTTCCTAATTAATGAACGAATCAAATTAATGGTATTATAGATGTTAAAATAAAAATAATTTCAATGTTTTGAGGCCATCCAAAAATTTCATAGGTTAATGTGACATGTTAGGATTGATTAAATGAATATTTTTTGATGTAATAATGCTATTAAGAATTTTAAAAAAACAAAATAGGAAATAATGTCAAAATTGACATAAAAGTGTTTTTAAAACAATTATTGTATTATTAATTGATATTCTATTCCTAAAAATATAGGGATAGGCCAAGGGTCATAAATAATATTATATATGTCATTAATGAAACACTTAAGGTTGTCTTGGATGTTTATAGTAATTTTATTAACCATATAATATAAAAATACAAAGAGACATGGTAAATGTAAAATGAATTAACTAAGAGTTAAATTTAGAAGATAAGTTTAATATAGTGACTCAAATCTATCTAAATCCTATTGGATGAGTAGTGTTTGACCCATACCCACCTTATAATAAAAATAAATCATTTTATATCCATTATATACCGAAATGGATTTTAATATAAAATAATATTTCAATCTTTTCTTAAGGTGCCCCTCACCCCTCTTATAAAAGGGCACTTTCCCATCTCACAAATCCACACCTTCAAAGCCATTTGGCTCAACCAAAACCTACCAAAATATCCTATCAACTATCCTAAATTCATCTTATAGGCCTTCTATTAGTCATTAATCCCACTAAAGGATCCCTTTTGATCAAATCAAAATGAATAACCCGAAAAAGAGGTAAATATTTCATCATCTCTTTCAAGTTCCTTTCATATTCCACAACCCATTTCTTTGTTGTTTCCATTCTAAAATAATAACTCCAGTTTCTTCTACATACTTTAATTTTATTTTAAATATGGTACAAATGTATTCATTATTCTATCCATCATTTGAATGACATGTCACCATACGTGCGTACGTACAGTTTACCGTCTCCACGTAGTGGTGTAGTTATTATTCAATACATTATGATTTTCATGGGTATAATAATGATTTATAATTGATGTAAATAATAAATATAACCTGATAATTATTCATTTTATTTGATATAACATCAAATTATATGTGATTTTAATATCAAAAGACTGATATTTCCACTCGTGCCTACGTACGGGTTACCGTCTCCACGAACGCGATAAGATTCATTCCCTATCGTATCCATTCAAGACTAATTTTCATTTGAGGAAAAAAATTAATGTTCAAAGACTTAATATAATTCTGAATATGAATAAGATACATCATATCAACAAAAACATTAATTAAATAAAAAATCATATTAATGAAAACAAATCAGTTAACACCCGAAACGATGATACTACTGAAATATCATTAAAAATGCAATATTAGAAGGTAATATATGATATCATATTATTGTATATATTTCTTTTATAATTAAATAACATCTATTTAACCAACATAAAATAGGATAACTTACCCTCAACCAAGGAAAAGAACAAGGTAAGGTTTAATTATACAATATATTTGTTATCCGAGGTTGTTTTTACATATCTACTAGGACCGCTTTATCATCCACATCCATGTTTCTTAAAGATGTATTCCAAAACCTATTTACTATTATTAGACTATGGGTTAAAATCATTTATATTCATGTTTTGAATTTTAAAAAATGATTTTAAATGAATCTTTCAATCGTTTTCCAAACAAGGTACCTTATAACCTTTTTGACAAAATTAAGGTATGAATGTTTTTTTAACTTATACAGTGGGTGTAGCTATTTTCCTCCGTTATTACATCATCGAAGCTTTTCTTACAATATTATTTGAATATTTTCTAAATAAATGATTTCTTTTATAATTATATTGCTTTTAAATGAATTCAAAATAGAAATATATATTTCTCTAAAAAGGTTTTGATTTCATCTATGTCAACATCCTTTGATGGATTTTAAGCTTATTTAAAGTTAATTTATTATGATACAAATATTCCATACTGTATTGAAGATTTTGTGATATTTTTGACTATGGATGTGTTATTTTTATACCATTAATGGTTTATGGATAACATATTGACATTTCATATGCTTGTTTTAATATGAATGTTTATGTTATGTTTAAATGTTTTAATATGAGTAATGCATTGGACTTAGTAAGTGATGGGTGGAGACTGATATAGATCATCGATGCATCGGTAGGTATCATGAGACAAACTAGAGTCTTGGCACATGGCCTTGAAAAAATCTTATTTATAGTATTGGCACAAGGTGTTGAATAAGTCGTTATGAAGTCTGGCATTATGCATTCCATCATTATGAAAGTGGATTTTGATATTGCTTGTGATTGTTCGACATGTAGAATATCCATGTGAATAAATAAATGGAATTATTTTATTTTATGTTTTCCATATTATAAAGAATTTTTAGTTTTAAGGAATTTTTTTTAGTCTTATACATTGACTTAAATTTTTATGCTTATTTATAAAATATTCCACTATATTGTTATCCTTACTAAGCACCTGAACTCACCCCATTATATGTTTTATTTTTCCCATGATGATAAAATATATTTTATGATGGACCTGTAGGGATAGTTTGAGGGGATATGATTTTGGTATAGGGTAACAATGTTGTTGTAGTTTTTAATTTTATAATGTAATGTAAAACTTATTAATGTATCTAGTATTTCCAAGGATACTAAATTGATCGGTCATTCGGTACATGATTTCCTTGTATAATGATAATTTTATATAATAATCCACTAACTCTGGGTAACTAGGGTCGAAGCGTTACAACTATATTTACAGAGGGTTCTCCATCAAAAGGTGGTTAATCGACCTTTTAAAAAAATTTAGAGTATTAATGCTTAAAATTAGACTCTTCTTTAATTTAAGCCATTAGAATTTATTAAATAAAAGATAAAACATTTAACAAACATGTATAATCATTTTTTAGTTATTTTAATTCCCACCATTTAATCTACTAGGCATTAACTACCATTCAAAATAACAATATTATATTATTATTTATAAGTATGACTCAACATTGTGTGAAACATAAATTTCAATGAAACCTGTTGTTGTGTATCTGGTACGCCATAAAACATAGCACCCCCATTAATGTAAAATTAATATTTAATTCACAAATATTAATAAAAATGTAAATTCCAAATTCTTTATTTATCTGGTATGTTACACATATTCATTATTGAATGTCAATTTGGACGCTTGGTTTAGAATGTTTCGACCGTAGGTGCACTCCTTAGAAAGTTATTTTTAATCCTAGGGTTTGTAATATTTGGATATCATTGAGATTCTATATTCACGTAATTTTACGATTAGGATTACATTATTTGATGTCCTCAACTCAGCTTGGTTGAGAACTCCACATGATTTTTTGGATAACTCTTCTCTCCTTTCCAATGGACTTTTGAGTTTCACCTCAAATGGATCATCTCTTAATGCTGATTTAGATTTCACTTTCTTTGTTTTCTATTCAATTTTAGAGTCTGAAATTTCCCACGATTACTGGAAATACGGTGGTTCATTTATATTGTGATGACAATAATATGAAATCATGAAGTCATACCATCTCTCCTCATATTTTCACAAAATATATGTATCCACGGAATCAGTGGACTTTCTCTATATTGAGATTGAGGGGTATCTAATTTGGTAGCCACATATTCAGATGGAATCATTGGACATATTTTATTATTCTTGTTGCAACATGGGTCATGATTCTTTCAACATCTGGTAGGGTGCGTCATTTTATCGTGTTGGCCTTGTAGATGGTATGTCAGATAATGATGGAACCGATAATTTTGAAGCCACAAAAATGGAGGTGAGGACTTTTTTTCCATAACTAAGGGTTATTGTTATATTTTCAGGTTTGAAGCCAAATATACAGAAGGATCAATGTCAAGGATGTGGACCATGGGAGTAGTTAAGATGTTATTACCACCAATGATTGTTTAGTGACCCCCGATTCTAATAATGAATTTAGTGACAGTTAAAGGATGATGGCCGATCTTGGAACCTCAGACATCGAGGTAGACTCTGGCCTTTAGTTCATATCTTTTATGGATTTGAATGGAACTAATCCTCATGTGCATGGGTCTTCTTTCTTGTAGGTTCCCTCATTCTCAATATAGCTTCAAAAATTTTTATTACTTTTAATAAAGACAAATAATAGGATGCATACACATAATGTTGGCAACCATCTATTCTAAAATAAAAAAGGAATTATTATTGGTTATATAAATCGGTGAATTCTAATCTTAGTGACAATGATACTTACTCTCTTCTATCATCAGATTATGAAAAAAATCACCAAGTGTTATATAATGTTTGGCCTAGCTCATGTAAAGGGAAGAAATGAAATTATAATTCTGGATACATTAAAGTCAAAAAGGGGGAAATAATTACACAAAACAAGGACTACTCACGTATACCAAACCCCATGGTCCTTATATCTGTAGACAAATTTAAAAAAAATAAGTGATAGGTAAGGCTATCTTTAGTAACATTAGAACATGGTGATGCACATGTGTATGTTAAGAATAGGGTGAATATTTCCTCAAAAGGTTCTAAGGATGGTACAAACCAAAACCAAATTCTATAAATTCAGGAGATAATCCATCCTCATGACTCTTTTATGGAAGGCATACTAGTGGATGAAATGAATGGATTAATCTCATAAGGCCTTACAATCAAGAAATGAAAAATGTGTGACAACCTAAAGAGTGGAGAATCAGTTGGAACAATGGGAGAAATATTGTATTCCAAAAACACTACTACGATCCTTATCATTCGCGATAATAAATTAATGGTGGAAGGTGGTTTTATTATCAAAACCTCTAAATAAGACCAAATACGGATAAATATGAGATATTTGAAAGATGAAACCAAGAAGAAAATGACATCGATTAATACTCAGGCTCACATTCTGCATCAGGGATTTAATGAATCAAAGATTAGTATGGAAGAGTTCATAAAAAAATTGGTTATTATTGATTACTTATAGGAAGATATTTTCCATGAGGATCCTTTCTAGGATAAATTTCCTATAATCTGGATACTTCTGTGGTTAAAATATTCTAAAAAAAATCAATATTTCATTGTGAGGGGAATGATTTTTTAGTTTTGTGTATGGAACTTTGTCCTTATACAGTGTTTGGAGGTAATCATAGTTTATTAATGGTTCTGTGTTACTTGAGTGGTAGATTCAGTGGTATTTTATGTTTAAGTGGAATCTGTTCAATTTCAGATTGAGGCATCAACCTTTTAATAGTATTTTCTCATCAATGTTGTACTTTACCCACCCCATTGTGAGTTGTTGATGTATTTTTGTTGTTTTTTATTAACATATGATTTATAAGTCTCTATTTGGTAATTTTATAATGTTTTCACTTTTGAATTAAATTTTTTTCTTAATTAATAAATATATATTATACAATAGTAGTGTTGTGCGTAAGTAAATCCATGTCGGTGTTTTGTTTAGATAAATCTTATCATGGTGTGTTGTATAAAGAATATATAAACATGGTGTATCATGAAACACAATACATCAAAGAAAATTATTTTATTTTGAAATAAATACATTCATAAAAACATGGGGTTCTATAATGATGGAAAATTCATGACATCGATTTTAGAGGAGCTAGCCATCTGTATACATGAATGATGAATTCGTATACCATTTTATGGGAGATGAGATGGATTTAGGTTATTAAATTTACATAATAACAAATCATAAAATATTCTATAGTATTTTTATTATATGTTTATAATTGATTAATATTTTGAGGAGTTGGAAGAAGGGGGAAATTAAGAAAACCCATATTTATGAATTTTAACTCTTCCTGGGCCACCTATTAGAGATTATACCTAAATTATTACTAGAATTACTTTCTATCAAAACCAAGGATTCTATTATGAGTATATGGATGTTGGGATGTTATTCATGTGTTTATTGGATAAAACAAAATGGATTAATGGTGTTAAGAGAAGAGGAGAGTGGTTTCCATTAATAATTGAGTTGAGTAACTTAGTTTTCCATTTTGAAAAAAGGGCTACAGACATTTTTCATAAGAAAAAGGCTCTAAAATTAAACACTATCGATAATTAGACATGATAAGGTTTAAAATGTTAATAAAATTTATTTTATATAATTAAATAGGTAATTTTGATGATTATATTTTTAGATTAAGTCCTATTAAACATGATTCCACCATAACTATGGAAATTAATTTTTAATTTTTTCACTATTAATTTTAGCCAACAAGTAAGTTGATATAATTAGATTATTTAAATTATTATGATTGAAAATATTGAATCCAATTTACTAAAATAAATTAATTTGAGTGTAAATATTTAATTTAAAATAAACCTGATAGATATAATGAAAAAGTAGGTTTTAAATAAATGTGTTTTTTAGAAAAAGATGTTTCAATATTAAATCAATGAATAATAAAAATAATTCTATGAATTTGAATTAATATTTATTCCAAATATATAAGTATATCATTTAAAATACTTCTCATTATTAAATATCTTAATAAATTAAAATGGAAAACCATTATCTATTTTTAAATAGTTTTTAGAAAAATCTCATTTTTTTCACCCATAAAGAAATGAACACTAAAATACAATATAATGTTTATGAAAATTAATTAAGATGAATAAATATAAGTAAAGTATAATTATATTAATTTATATCATATTAAATACATAATTATACTTTTAAATTACTTAATTAACTAAAAAGATAAGATTTTTTTACAAAAAATGGATGTTTTAATTATTCAATGAAAAATTAGTATATTCTAAAAAACCCAAAAAATCACCCTAATTTAATATTTATATGATTGTTTAAAAATTAAAAATAATTTTTAAAATTAAAAATCTATGATTTATAATTTATCCTTTTAAATAAAACCTTTTAATAAAATAGTTTACTTAAAACCATTTTCATTTTTTATTATTTACTGAATATTTTTACTACAAATATAACTCTATAATTAATATTAATAAAAATAAAACTGCTTTATTCTATAATTACTAGAGTTTTTATATATCTCTTTCCTTTCTAATAGTTTGATCACTCAAGGTTTGTGTTTATTATCCCCATCCGTTTTCTCCTTGGTTTTAGATTCCCTTCTATTCCATGCGGTGTGTGTGACCCATCCAAACCCTAACACGAGTTTAGTTATTTTAATTATTGATTCACAATGTAATTTTTTTGTGAGTCCCAATATGATTTGTTCTAGCCACAACTATTTATGTTAGTTTTTTCTCTATTGAATCCCAGTAGAATTTAATCCCATTTATTTCTTATCCCTAAATTTTTTAGTGTTCTTGTGACCTTTTGTTTTTTTATATTCTCTAAGTCCTCTATTAACATCATTGAGGTATATTTTAGGTATTTATGGTAATGGGTAAAAAGTTTATTTTAGGTTAGTCTTTGTTCAAGATATTATATTATGAAATTTTATTTCTAAATTTTTTTATAGTGATATCCATTATTTTATGAGTTTAATAAATTATAGAAAATGATGTGACAAATGTAAATGGTTTGTTTCATGATTTACATATTTTCCATATATGATTTCCATGGGTTTAAGTTTTTATGTCATTTTTTTAAGAAAGTTTGAAATATAAAGTGGCCTATGTTTTTCAATGTTTTTTAAAATTGTTTTTGTTTTGTAAATTGAAAATGGAATGGTGTTTTGGTCTTTCAACTATTTTTATTTATTATCCTAAAGAAATTTTTTGGTTTCACAAGGATCCTATATATGATTAATAATCCTCTAAACTATTAAATGTATCTTATTCATATATATACACACAAATATATATATATATATATATATATATATATATATATATTGGTTCCCTCTTTGTATATATTCACTCATAGATAAGATTATATGTACATTTGGACAAGGGTTTCATATATATATATATATATATATATATCAAGGTTTATATATCTTTAAGGATTTATAATTTTTTTGGAACATGAAATCTATGATATGGAAGTGGTTTTACAAATGATTAATATATATTACTAAAATTTAATGAATTTTTATCACATTCTAAATTTTTCAAATAGTGAAGAGAAATAAAATGGAATACCTAATGTCTATATTGTTTTAAAGCTCATATTTTATATTTTTTACTTGTTGTTATGATTTTAAGGAAAATGGATTCACATTTATTGTGAAATGGGGTGAGGTGTTATTGTTTTCATGATTTTTATTATTGTGTGGTTGAGATTTTTTCCCAATAAACCTCCCATATTAATTTCATTTATGGGCATTTCACATTTGAATTCAGGGTAACATGGTGGGAAGGATAGGATTAGTCAATAGGTGAGATGGTAGAGACATGATCTATGAACAATAGCAAGATTACAATATAATACTAACTAAACAATCTGACATAGACTATTACCACTGGAATGTGGGTTCTTCATCTTTGGTGACTTGTACATGGTAAGGGATGTTAATATGTTCAATTACAAAGATAATATAACCCTATAACAATATTAACTTTTTTAATTATGAATTTACCATTGTGTTTTCTCTCATATACTCATGTTCCAAAGTGAGAATTTAAAATGTCATTTCGTTTGGTTTCTTTTTCATCTTTAAAGAAATAATTTTTTTATTTCAATATATTTTTTCACATAATGATATTCTTTTCACATCAATTATTTCTTACATGTAATCTTACATTATCATATCGTTTTTATAATGGTAGTATTATTGGAAAGTACATCATTTTTTGGAACATTTTTGATAATTAAAAGTTAAATAGTTAATAAGGAGAAGTAAATTGTCACTTTATTTTTAAAACGTAATAAAAAAACCTATTTTTATACATTTATAATTTCAAACAATTAGTATAATTATTTTCTTTATAAAGGTAATACCTATGGTGTGGTTTTTATTTTGTCATCCCTTTTGGTTATTTTTATACTCAAGCCTATATCCCAATAATTTTTAGCTGCAAGTTTCTACTAATAATTTATTTATATCCATGGGGGAGCATGGTTTTTTTTTATTTTGTGATGACTTATATAGTCATGAGGAGGCATGTAATTTTTTAATTTAGTTTTATTTCAGGTTCTTTAATCGCATAGGCTACTTTGGATTTTATTTTTTTCTAGGGGCAGATCATAGTTATAGCTTCTAGTTGGCGATGAAGATGAAATAGTAGAAAACCTTTTCATCATTAGAGATGGAATTCATATGTTTAAAGGGATGTTTTCAACTCACTTTTCTTTACTTCTTTCCATTTTTTGATATTACGTTCTTGTTCTATTTTATTTTATTATTGTGGACATCCAATGTATAGATGAGTCAAGTCAGAATTTTATTCTCATTCCAACGATTATTTAATTTTGGGTTATAGGTGAAATGATTCCCATTTGGTTATTCCTTGATTCCCATGAAATTATTCCAACCAATAGGGATTTTTAATAAACATATGAACTTTTCATGGATCATCTAACATTTCTGTAGTAGGGGAAGTTCAAGTTAATCTATTGGAATAATAACGCCTACAGTTCCATTTAAACCATCCATCAAATCCTCAAAATATGCTTGACCAAATTCAATTCCTAAATATTATAAATATTTAATGAAAATGATATTTTTAATAAAAAATGAATGAATATCATTATTCATTAAAAATAAGGCCACAAATCATTGAAATTTATTCTCTTGGAAATATGTAAATCCATCTCAAAATAACATAAATCACATTGGCCGAAAAATTTCTCTTAAATTTAAAATGACATTAATATATATAATATTATATTCCAAAAAATGAATTATCTCATTCCCACTATTAACTATATTTACTCTAACATAAAATATAGAACAACATATTCAAATTCATGAGAACTATTCATAATAAGTATGTTAATTAAAAAATGAATATTCATAAGAGTGTCAAACCACGTATATATTTTGGCCCAAATATGATAAACTAATTAAAAATTGATTTAATACAAAAAACATCCCTTTTACAATTAATACCCATAGGATCAAAAGTTTCAGAGCATATATCTAGTTGTTCTTGTCTATAAAAGTACATTATTACTAATTAACCACACACTAATTACTGTACCAAAAATTTTGATGTTTTCTTGTACGTAGACATATCCTTCTGGATTTATCTAATTATTTCTCATCATAATACATAAAGAAAATAAAATCCATTATTTTTTAATTCACTTACCATTCAATGGGGTTATTTATCCTTCAAACATCTCCCACAATTTCATTAGTCTCCCTAAAATCCTTTCATGTTAGAACATAAATTAGTATTTATTCCATTTTACTTATAATACTCCATAACCTTATTAACCCATGATGGTATAAGAAAATCTTATGTTATCATGATTTGATTTTATACTACCCTATTATGTTTTTAAACACTACTCTGTTACCAACTATACCAATATCAAACTCTTTCACAAATATCCGGTAATGAAAAAATGATCTTTACATACTAGATTTGATACCAAATAAAGAGATATAGATTTAATGATAATTTTTTAAATTATTAAATAAATGATTTAGAAACTTATATAACAAATGCCTTTCTAGATTTATATCTATATAGATATAGGAAAAAATTAGTTAACATAATCATTGTGATTCTAGATCAATGAAATTTTTTCCATTATACATTGAGTGTAATATTCTATAAAAAGTATTCATCATCTACTAAAAAATCATCCAAAGATGATCCTATTAAGGATATATAATATTTATTCCTATTTTTTATAACATAGGGTTATTGAAACATTATATGGATTATGTTAAATTCTTATTAAGGGTAGCATTATGTTGAACTTGAGGACTATTATAGAGTAAATAATCAATAATTTTAACAAATAATTAATTATTAGAAGAATGAAATATAATCATTGATGACATAATAATATACTCTAATGGAATGAATTCCTTCAATTTTTATTGATTTTTTATAATAAACCTTTCCAGGTGTAAGGTGGAACCCTTATAAGGCCCATATTTGTACATATTATATGGCATATAGCACTTAGAAGAATTCATTTCCCATAGGTTCTAAACATTACAAATAACCCAGAAAATCTACTTGGAACTCTTCCTCCCCAGCATCTTCATCATGAAATTAGCTCTCCACATTTACATGGTTGTTCGACTATGGTTTCCCGTGGATGCATAGGCTTTTATGGATGGAAGGTTTCATACCCTCTCATTCTTGCAATCTGTTTAGATTCTGCTATGGTGAACTATCCTTGATCATCCTCCTTCTATTTCATGTTCCTTGTATGTTGTCTAATATTCATCTACACATAAGGTTGTATAAGACCATATGGTTGCCCGAAGTCCTTGAGCTGTTGCAAAGGCATTATTTACCTAAAGGCCAGGGTGGCCCGAAGGACTTAAAGGACTCGGGGAACAAATTGGTGGCCCAAATAGGGGAATATTACTAGCTAATATAGTGTGAAACTGTACCTACTACAATTACTTCTATAGTACTACAATAGTACCTTGAAATTATGCCTCTGGATGGATTTGATCCTGGGTCACCTGGATGCAGTTAAAGAGTCCACACAAATGGGGATGTGTCTCAAGTACACCTAATAATATAAATAATAACATTAGGAGTAATAAAACATTTCAATATGATCGAATTCTTGTTGTTTAACAGCATAAACATGATTTCAATACCCCACGACAAGACATCATACTTACCATCAAGGCCTCATCAAAGTAAAAATAATAATTGGACACAGAAACATCAATTACCAAGGATAGCTCGTCTCATGGGACCTACAGATTAATAGAGGGGATTTTAATATGTTTCCTAACACATTACATACTCTGTCTTATGCACTGATCATAAAATATAAAAAAATTAAAATATAATACAAAATATTTCTCTAATAATAAAATAATATACATATTTAATCTTGAATAAGAAATACAAATATTTATATTTACATAATCAACTCACATTAGTAGTCCTTAATAATTTTTATATAACTAAAAATTATATAGATTTATTTTATTTCCCCTTAAAATAAATGAGCTATATTTCTGATAAAACTCTCCCAATATGACTCATATAAATTTTGGTGTTTACATTGAATAGAGTAATGGTCATATGATGAAGTCAATAATAGAATTTATATTGAATAGATCTATGATAATTAAAAAAAGGAATCTAAAAGAGGAAACAAATTCACCATAAATCAAATAATATAATTAAATTTATGTCTTTTAAAAGACAATGGGGAAAATGTAAGTGAAATTTTGAATGTAAATTTCCTAAATATTGTCTAACATTGATTAAAAAATTATATATATATATAACTTCAAAATATAATTTTATGATATTTCAAGAATAATTTTAAAAAGCTAAATGTAATATAATTTAAAATAATAAATAATGAAATTATTCATTACTTAAGTATGAAAATAAATAATGAATGATAAAAATATACATAAGTGGAATAAAATACCTTTATAAAACATTTATGCATTTAATATACATTTTTTTAGAAAATTCATTGAATAAATAGAATAGATAAAAATTTGTAAAAACCAATAAAATAACAAAAATAAAGATAAAAAATTAATAACCATGATAATAGTAGTAAAACCTATTTTTGAAAAATAAAAATTTTGAAAAATATTCTTTCACAATTTTCTAATGAATGTAAAAATGTATTGTTCAGAAACAATAAAAAATATCCATCCTAAACATATGAATAGAGAGAAAAAGATAACATAAATTGATCAAAATAAATCATTGAATATAGAAAAACTATTCTTGAATCCAAATAATTAATATATATGTAGAATATAATTTTTCTTGATCAGAAATATCAAAAATGGATCAGTTTTGTAATAAAAAATATCATTTTATTTTTATGAACCATTTTTTTGGGAAAATGGAAATAATTCTTTTAAACCGAAAAAATAAAGGAGAAGAAATATATATTTTATAAGATATAATGATAGTGTAATTTTAATAATAAAAATATAAACATAAATAATCTCAACTAAAAATGATTTTTTAATATTTACCCTTACACATATTTCTGTACTTGAATTAAAACATATTAGAAGTGGGAAAACGAAACAGGACATTAATTACCATGAATAAAAATTGATTTATGATAAAATATTCCAAATCAGAATTAAATTCACCATATACAAAAAAATAAGTGTATAATATGAAATAATTTCCAAAGAAGGATATTGGAGAAGATTAGCCCTTCCATTGGATTCTCTGTGTTTCTCGAACATTGTACAAGCAAAAATACTTTTTTCCTCCCCGAACACACAGAGATAGGGGTTGCTGAATCAGGGTAACGATCAAATAAAAAAAAATTCATTTTTGTATTTTTAAAATTTTGGTAGGAACATGTTATACAAATTTTATATTAATTCACATTCTCTTTACAAAAAACTATATAAGTGAAACAGAACATGATAATTTTTAAAATGGTTCGCCATAAAGGGCTATGTCTAGTGAATATACACTGATGACATGTCAATCATGACTCAATCCACTATGAATCACTTGTCATGATGTTTTAAAATTATTCTTCCACTAACACTTTGTGCAAGGTTCATTTAACTTAAAATTTTACTTAGGTAATAGTGAACTACATCCCTCAAGTCACTCACATCGACTCCTCATTTCATAGTGATATTGATGAATTATTTTCCAATTTAATGAATTAATGTTGGTATTATTATCAATAATTATATATAGAATTTTTTACATCATTAAATATAGAATATGATGCTTTAATATGATCTCTTTTCTTATAATTTCATTAGAATTCCCTTATTTGAGATTTCAATAATTGTTTTCCGAAAACCTATGTGCATCTCATAACCCTAGTGCATTACATGGTTTCATAATCCCAACTGAAACACCTTTAATATGTATCTACTTCACATAATACTCTAATAACATGACTCATTGACAGAGCCTCATCTATGTGACCTCCATCACATAATTCCATTCACAAGTACCTTTGTGAGTATGCTTGTGTGAATGGTTTCAGCACAAATCACTAATCATGTGAACTATATGTGTAACTTATTCCACCATAAAACTTCTGAAAACTCTAAATAAAAAATTAATATCTTAATCCCAATATCATCATTGTAAATGTGATAAAACCATTATTTATGTTTAATTTTCCACTAATTTATCATAAAGTATGCTATGTCATCCATACCGCCACCTTGGTAAAAAACTCATCTACCCTTCATCGCAAAATATATCACCACAAGACCCCTGTCACATGAACCCTCTCATAAAACACATCTAATCCTATTATTTTTAAAAAATGAAGCCACTTATATTGACAAATTATCTTGCATATTATGAAGATAATAACACCTTATTCTAAATGAGTTTCATGAAACCATCATAGATCTAATTCATCTCAATCACTTATAAAAAAATCATTTCATAATTTCCAAAATAACTCAGTTAATTTGATTTTCTTGACCACGATGTTTGATAAATTTAGTAATATACTCTTACAATATATATATAAATCACATAGCTTATCTTCTTCAAACAATGTCACCCCATTAACATAGTTATTAGGATCACTTCACCTATTTTATTCCTCCACATGTGATCACATGATTCAACATACTTTACGTAATTTTATATTCCCTCTATATACACATGATCTCATAACACTTAACAGTTTATAAGACCATCTAAATAATACACACTTAGGAAATCATGTGATTATTTAGGCCTTATAAGATTTCATAAGTCATTAAATATTATTCAATTTTACCACTTTTACTATGGATTTAAGCTCAAAAAATGTAAAACACTAGGGGATGATTAAATATTCTCAAACAAATTTTTTAGTTGAATAAATAATTATTTTAAAAAACATCAGCTTCCTTAATCATTAAGTATCATGACCATACCAAAATTATATTGAAAATAATCATAACACCAACTTTTCAGAATAGATCACCTTGGTTCAAATAACCTCATTGGGTTTATAGATAATACAATGGAAAATTCACTTCTTCACACCCTTTTAATGGCCCTTGAATATATCTTTTGACACTCTTTGTATATAGGAGATGTTCTTTTTATAGAAAAAAAATTCCAAAGATAAATCCATACCTTTAGAGATTCTATAAACACCCATTTTCATAACACATTGGATAAATTATATACTGTGTGAAAAAATCATATCCTAATGGATTGTATCACCCATATATTCAAAACCATATACTCCCCCCAAATAATAGATTTATTTAAATCTTAGATCATCTTATTGGTATCTCAAAATTTACAAAATAGTGATCTTCATAGAATCTTTCTCCCCATTTTATGATAAACTGGAAGTGGAAGAACTTTTCAAAAAAGAACAAACAAATAAATAAATATGTACAATTTCGAGATGGTAACTTCTGAACATTCTCATCAAAAGGGAGATGGGTAAACAATGAGGTTCAACTGAAGATTTCTGGACACTAGAGTGTCCAAGGGTTTCATCAATATATCTAACACCAACCCATTTATATCAATAAGATCAATTATGACACATCTTCATTTCAAATTATCTTTAATAAATTATAAAACATTTCAATATCTATGGAATGATATTATTGTAATGGATTCTTCATGATATCAATAACACTCTTTTTGTATCTTAAGTTAGAAAATTATTTTTTAATACATCATTAATTTTTTATAATTGTTTTTTATCCGTAGAATCTAAGTACATTCCTTGGTTCCAAAGATATATTTGGTTTCTATAGTACTCAGTGAATGGATTTCTTACTTTTTTCAAATCTATCAAAACCAAATTTAATATTGATGAATAAATCACCACTACTTTATGATTTACATTCCTCTAAATCATTGTAGTATATGTATAAAATTATTCCATGATATTTTCCTCCATCAAATAGTATTACAAATTTAAGAGAACCATTATTGTATCTCATGATGTTTTAAAATTATTTGAGGGACTATTCTTTCAAATTATTATATAAAAGATCCTATAAAACAGTTTTAAAGAAAATATTTTCTCATTCTATAGTCAAGTATTTGAATCTTTCATTTATCCTTCTATGTAAGGTGGGATCCCTTGATTTTATATGCATATGATTCCCATGTTTTCCCCCAACTTCAATCATAGTGAACATTAGTTTATAATCATGATTTATAAACATTTAATGTATTTATATTAAATATTTTTTCTCAGAGGCAATAGTATACCACCATTTATAAATAACTTTTATCCTAAGAAAATCAATTAATATCCCCATCATTAAAATATCATTATCTAAGATCATCTATCTAGAAAATTCTTCTATTAATTTTTTTGCGTCAAAAAAATATGATATCAATAATACAGACAAAAACCATTAGTTTTTCCCATATGATATTTTTATGTAAACATTATTATCTAATAAAACTATTTTGAATTCAAAATTTCATATGAATGAGTCAATTTAATCATACCATGTTCACAGTTCATGAATTAGATCATATAAGGCCATTTTCAATTTATTTACTTTTGTTTAGTTATTTACAAACTATAAACACATTGGTTGTTCAATATAAACCCCCTTTCGATGTATACCATTTATAAATTTCGGTTTACAAATATTTGATATATCTTTATGCCTCATTACATTGTAATTTACGAGAAAAGTTAGATGGACTCGAGTTGTTCCACCAAATAAATATTTATCATAAACAACACCTTCCATTTTATCATATCATTTACATATAACATGAGAATTATTTTGAGTCACATGTACCTTATTATAATACTTATTTTTAAAAACCCATTTCACCCCAATCATATTATAATGTACCAACTTCATCACATGATTTAAAGTATGATCTTTTCTATCTAATCCAATTATTCATTCATGTCGTTATTATATGACTAACTATTTGTTCATTATTCAAATGAGGTTGGATCCATGATGAATTATCAAGGCAACACACTCTATATTCTCTATAATCCTTTCTTATTTTGAAGTAGATTGACAAATAATATTATTATTTTAATAAATCTCCTCTCTTATATTTCTTATTTATTGTATATGATGACTTTCTTAAACAACTGATTCATACTGTAATTAATCCTTTCAATCTTCATCATTCAGGGTTATATATATATATAATTAATTTCTTCCATAAGTCTATGAAAATATCCTATATCCTTGATGATTTTACTAAATAAACATTCTGCATTTTCATAAGGAAAAATTTTATTATCATTCATTTTTTCAACACTTATAGTTTCACTTCCATCACCTTATTATCCCTTTCATATATATTTTCCAATTTATCCCACATAAAATTATCCATAATTTATCTAATTACATTAATATTAATTTAATCTAAAATACCTTTAGTTGATGCAGTTAATTCACTAGCATTTATATCTAGAACATTTTTTATCAATATTATTCATAGTTTGTTCAATCATATCGCTAACTAGAATCCCATTTAAAGAAGAAAATATAACTTACACCCCAAGAGAATAATATGTGACTTTGTCTTTTTTTTCATATATGTTAGTTTCTTACATCAAATAGTGGAGTTCGTTTGATAGTTCCAATATTCTCTAGGTCATTGGAATTTAAAATAATGGATTAATTTCATGAACCTTCACTCTTGTTTCACATGTTTCACCATGGAACACAAATAGGGTGGAGGTGAATCTAGGCCAATCCCAAATAAAACATTTTATATTTTATTATGTACTCATGTAGATATTAACACATTAATACTATTATATTATAATTTACATTCACTACAAAAACTAATTTAGAATTAAAACAAGACATTATAGTTTTTACTTGGTCACCGCAAAGGGAAATATCCAAGGAGCATACCCCAACAATGTGTTGGTCACATATGAATCCACTATCCTTCAATTTTATTTATTGATTAAATTTATCAAGAGATAGACATGTTTTTATAGAACACTACCTTTATTGATGAATTTATGGAATATCACACTACCTCTATTAGATCAAATCTGTAATCTTCTCCTTACACACATCCCATGATGAATTCATCCACATATATAATGGCTTAAATGTTTTATTCTGCTCAATAATATGATTATAATTTTTTTACATAATAAAATATATAATAATAAGATCCAATATATTCATGCTTAATAACATTACAGCAACAAACAGATCATAAGACCTACAATGTAAGACCTCAAAAACATATCACCCTCACAAGATCTATTAGTGAATAACCCTAATAACAAGATCTTGTAAGAATGAACCCATACACAATAATATAATAAAAATAATCCAATATCATTACTATGTGAAATATTTTAAACCTTGTGAACTTTGTCGCATAACCCCAATCGTAAAAACCTAGGCTTGTAACCTAGATCATGAAGTCATAGTGAAAATCTATAACAACATTACATACATGTGTAACTCAATCCACCAACATCATTAAAAATGATCTAATGATCATATTAATATAAATACCCTTATACATAATCTTAATTTTGCGAATTTGGGGTATTTATAGATTATTTTACACAAACATAACACCAAAAAACATGCTCCCCCAATCATTTATCCACCCTAGTCTATATTTCATCAAAAGATACCTCGTCATTAGAAGCATGTCACATAACCCATATCACAAAACACAACCAATACTGGTATCTAGACAATGAATAAAATCACCATCATGGACAACATATCATTCTTCTTATGAGTGAAAAAACACCTTAGGCTATCATGGTCACATTCCATCATCATGAATCTCCATCATCAAAAATGTCCTTCCATAAAATCCATTACTAATTTATATTTTAAATCTCTTCAAAAAAAATATATGAACATGAAGGATGATCTATCTGTGCATATTATCTCAAAAAACATTCAAAAAATCCCAAGATATCTCTGCCTAAGAAAATTTCACTCCCTTTAAGTGATTCAAATGATCACATCACCTATTTTATTCCAAAAAAAATGATCACATGATCCAACATATTTTATTTGATTACGTGAATCATCCATATAAATGATATTTCATGACCCATAAGTGTTTATTTTTTCATGAAAGCATTAGGGGTTTATTTTATAATTTACCTCTTACTCACTTATGTGATGACACGATGATTTTACCCTTAATAGATTGTGTAATGATTTAAAATTTATGCAATTTGACATCTTTTACACTATATTTTAGGCTCTAAAAATGAAAAACATCGGGATATTATTCCATTTCCTATAACATTTCTCATGATAAAATAATGTCTTCTTATTTACACACATTAAATTCCATAATAATCAACCATCTTGATCATACCAGAATAAGATTGAAAACAAAATCAACACCATCTTTTCGACATAGTTAAGCATAGATCAAAACATAATGAATTAATTTTAATTATTAATATATATTATATCTATATTTATATTTGTATTATTTTATCCTTTTAATTTATAACATAATATTACCCATTTTTTCATAATTTTTTTTAAAAATAAATTATTTCACGCTTAAGTGTTATTTTACTCATATATATTTTGATTCATAAATTTTGATCATTAAACACTGTCATTATTTCAATAAATAAAAATATATAATAATGTTTAATATTTCATATATTTATATTAAATTAATTTTCATAAAAATCCATGTATGGATTTTATGATAATTGAAACACATCATTCATGGGGGTGGTGGTCGGCACATACCCATGTGTGATGTTTTTTATTTTTCAATAGACGGAAAAAGATTAATCTAAATAATAATTCATATTTATAGAATCATAATTGTGACATTAGTATAATATATATTCATCACATTAATCTATATAACAAACCATGTGTGGATGTTATGAAAAAATATGTATGTCACTTTATTGAGGTACTGATATACATATATGTGTGGG
The DNA here is from genome assembly GCA_963277665.1 of Viscum album. Classification (NCBI taxonomy): domain Eukaryota; kingdom Viridiplantae; phylum Streptophyta; class Magnoliopsida; order Santalales; family Viscaceae; genus Viscum; species Viscum album. The sequence continues at coordinate 2,107,448,243 of OY728165.1, forward strand.
TGAAATTTTCATTTTCCAATTGATAGAAATTAGGTAGATAATGGTTACTACATCGCCATGATAATATTTTAGTAAACCATTGATAATGGTTCTATCATTTTAGTATTTATATATATAATTTTGAGGAGTTTTACAAAGATAAAAATTTAAAAATTCTTGATAAGAATATATACATCTTCCATGTACAATCTCTTTTTTAAAACACCTTATGTCTTTGTGGATTTGTATTTTAGGAAGAACTAAACCTCTATGTCTAGAATAAGGATGTTGGGAAGGTGTTTTTGTATATATTGTTTAATATAATGGTTCCTTGGGTGTGTTTTGAAATTAATAATGTTGGATTCCATTTATAACTAGGAAGGGTGGGAAATTTTTAAATACTCTGAACAATAAAATAATATAAAGTTTTCATTAGAAATTTGAGCCAAATAACCAAACTATTTTTGATAGATAAGATAAGGTCAAAAAACATTCAATTATATTTAGAAAAGTTATTTTCATATTTTATGACTAATCAATTAGTTTAACCCCATCATTTACATTTTTAACCTTTTCCTTGATGACCAAATTTTTATCATGGTAACTACCCATTATGAATAAAAATGGAATAAGACTTATTAAATAATATTAATATGATGATTCAAAATACTGTTTCCTTTTTATGAAATTCAATAATTTTTTTTTCAAATAGGTTGAGAGTCAACCCCCCTTTATTAATAGTAAAATTAGAGATCCTCTTTAGACAATTAAATTGAGTGGGATCCCATTACAATAGCAATATAATAATGCCAATAAAACCAAACCTGAATGGAAAAAAGGACTATAACATCCAATGAGACACATATATCAAGATAATTAAAGGAAAATATTTCATCGTCCACACCCCAACAGAAAATTCAGCAGTGGAGTAAGTCAAAGATAAGAGTCACCCCACCTTCCTAAATGTGGTTCCATGTAGACAACACAAAGATGCAGAACATCCCTCCAACACTAAAATGTGAAGGAATAACTATATGATAGGTTCTGGCACACCTACCTATCTTTCAAGCCACCCACCCTGTAAATTTATTAGAGAATCATAGAAAGTGAACATGATGAAATATAAATCAATATGAAAACTATAATATAGAATCAAATCAGAATTCCCTTCCATCTAAATAGAAGAATATATGGATTATGAAGAGTGTCATCACACCCATCCCTCTTATAAGGTCTCCCACCAAGATATACCTACAAGAAATTGTATCACACCAGTTGAAATCAAACTAGATCCAAATATCAAATTTCCACCTCCACCCTCATAAAAAATACTCCCAAAATGCAATGGACCTTCAATATAAATAATGAAAATACCAATAGAAGTTCTGAACCAAAGACAAAGTGGCTGCTACTGTCATCCCACTAGTGCCTAAAACTGTTTGGGAAACTAAATCAGCATACCTTCCAATAACCCATTCCTCTAGTCGGTACTTTATAATTCACCATACCCTACCTAACTAACCAGATGGTTGATCAATCAAATTCATAACCATCAAAGGAGGCCATCCCACTACTTTTAAAACATGAACCAAAACTTAATGCTTGATAAAATCTACCACCCTAATGTCACACCACTGTCATGTGCTGTGTTCATATACTATCAAATGAATTCCAAAAAATGAAGGGAGACCCAGATCCAAATAATATTTTAGTATGAGGTAAGATTCTCAACAAAATTTGGGATCCAATGAGGTCATTGAATTCATCGGGGTAGTGGAGGGGATGGCAAAATCCTTCAAAGAAGGTGGAGGACTGCATTTACTGCAAATAGATCCATCAACAAAAATCTAGATAGGTGAAGCCACTAAAAAATTTCACCCATAATACCAAATTATGACTTTATAAGTAAAATACAATGAAAAATAGTTTTTACGAAAATTCATTTTCAGGCATAAACAACGAATTTATATTAAAATGATCTATATAATTGATTATCATGAAAATAGTTTTATTATTAATAAAAATTGAACGATTATGGGAATTTAAAAAATAACTGAAAACTAAATTTAACATTGTAATAACATAATTAAAAAGGGACCAAAATAGTTATTTTATTAGAATAAAAAATCACTAATGTTTTAAAATGTCAGGAACTGGTTTCCAAATTCATAATAATGTTTTTAAAAATGCTTTATTTTAATCCTTAAATGAATATGTGTTATATATAAAATCTTTTATAATATTCTATGTAATTTATATTTCATTATAATTACATTAATGTGATAGTATTTGAAAAAATATATTTTATAACTATTCACTTAAAAAATGACCTTTTCTAAAAAATCCCAGAGCGACATCCTGAGCTACTTTTGACCTAATAATTTCAAAAATGAAGTTCATTTTATCAAATAAAAATTATAATATTTTTTAATATATATTTTAAATGTAAAATATTAGATAAAAAATTCATTAATCGGAAAATGAAAATATTAAATTTCATGTATTTATAATATTATTTCTTAAAAAATAATAATAAATCGATTTTAAAGTTATTATATAAAAACATTAAACCTTTTAAAAGTGTAAAATTAATTAAAAAAAACACGTCATAATATATTGTGTAAAAAACTACCCTTTAATAATTAAAGAATTTTAATCATATAACATTAATTATTTTTTTTCTAATCCTAAATTTACTTGTATCAAAAGTAAATCATAAAATTTAAATATTATAATTTATTACTATATTTTTATTTACCTAGGGTTAATTAAAATATGGTTCCACTAATTTTAGTTTTGTGTTACATTTAATGTATGTTTTTGAACATTGTATTATATTTTGGATAATTACATGTTGAAATATCAGGGTGTTAAAGACATTATCAGTAAAAGTGTTGAACTATTGTAATTGAAGTAGTGGATAATAATTTGTGAGAATAATAGATAATATATAGTCTATAAAGGGAAATGTGGCCATTATTATCTCACCATTACTTGACTATAACCTGGTCAATGTAAAATAAATGTTATATGACAATTGGAATAGAAAATGTATATAATATAATAGTAATATTCCTAAATAAAAACATCTTAAAATCTATTTTAAATAATAATTTTACTTTGAAATTATTATTATATGTCAATACACTCTTTAAGAATCAATTTATATCATATAATTAAATTGAATCATCCTTAATTTGAATGAATAAAGTATTTTTATTTAGAAAATAATAATTCAAAAATTATAAATATATTTTCAATAAAATTATTTATCATATATAGTATTATATTTAAAAAAAATATATTAAAAATAAACATATCAAAATGAGGAAATGGTAATTTTTTCATAAATTTCCAGAAAAAATTATTTTTCAATGAATAGTATAAATACATGGTTTTGTTTTTAGTATATTTTATGACATTGTAATTATTTGATAATTAATTAATAATATATATTTATTTTTATTAAATTAATATATTTCATTAATATATTTATTGTTTTAAAATTCTTTTTAAAAATCATAAGGTAATTACAATGTATAAAAATAACTTCATAACTTTTAAAAAATTATCAAAATAATGCATTAGTTATAGGAAAATTTAATTTAAATAATAAGAATTCAGTTTTCAAATATTAATATGTCAAAAACCAATTTCTTAATTTTATAAACCATGAGCTAATATGAGGGTTTTCCCATTAACTTTTATTTTTCGATAAATAAAATTCCAATGGTTATGTTTGAAAAATAATAAATAACTCTCCTCATTTTGTTATAAATACTCTTCTTTCCTTCCCATTAAATCCTATTTAAATCCCATTATTACATCCCTTATTATGTTATCATTTCATTATTTCCTTTCATGAATCTCCCAGATAACAAGGAATCAACCCTCTACACATAAGAAGTGGTACTTAAGTTAATGTGTATTCTTCCTCTTTCCCATTTTTCATTCAATTACTTCCTTTATAGTATTTATTTTGATTTCCCACTTATTATGTTTTAATTATTTATTATATATATATTAATATCTAAATGGTATTTCATTAAGGATATACTACAATTCTATCTTTGTAATCTCATTACATAATTCGTTTTCTATATTTTTATACTCCAAAAATAATTATTTGATGTTCCATGCCATAATTTTATGGTTGGAATACACAAAATTATCTTCATTAAAGGGTATTCATAAAGATTTAATTATGATTCATGTATTGTATATTTAAATATATTTAACTCATATTGTATACACATTGGTAAAAATGGTGAATTTATCACTCCTATTAATATTTATAAACGCTATGATTTTATATTAATCTCATTCTCAATTCTACTGGGTTATAGATGAAATTATTTATTATGATATATGATCTTTGTGGCCCACATAAATTTATTCATATGAATAGTGCACTCTAATAGAACTTAATTTAAATGGGTAAATAATTAATCACTAGAGATACCTTTTTTACGATATGCTAGAAACATTTCTTGGTAATGTTTCATGATACCTCGATGAATATTCTTTGATATATGATTTACAAAAACCAGTTTATGAACCATTGTTATATTCTTATGAATGTATCATTTTATGTTTTGAATTCATATCTATGTTATTTTCATTTACTTATGATCATTGTCTTATGTTATACATTATTATTTATCCCTAATAATCACTTACTTTCAATTTCCTTCATTTATCCCCTTACTATGATTTATGATGACAATTTTCTTATAATGTATGGACCTAGGAAATCATATTTTTTGAGGTGATCTAGGATGTAATAACAAAGGAATTTTTACATAGTATTAAACAAATTTTATATGTGATCTACATACTTCATGTATCATGTTCCACATTTTTTTAGACCTTAATCTTCAAAAGATATCTTGCAATTTATTGATGAAATACTATATTATGGAATTATTTTAAAAAAACATTTATGAAATACTTTTTTCATCATAGTATTGATAATAAATCCAAAGGATGGGAGTGAATTACCCTAATAAATAATTACAAATATCTTGGTTGTATTTCTTTTTAATATACTAGTTGGAAGTAACATAAATATATTGTCAAGTAGAGAAGAGATTGTGAAGCTACATATCGAAGTATTTTAATTACCTATTCATAATTTTTAAAAGGTGATGAATAATTATGTTGAGATACATTAATAACATGAAAATATAAAAATTCTCTTTTGATCCTTTTATTATTTCTGAATATCCATTCAATGAACAACAATATCGTCAGAGACTAATTTTAGTGTTAATCTTAAATAAAATGATAGTAAAGGATTAGTTTTTTTATGTATTATTTTACAAAGTACGTTATATAAGTATATTATCTAAGAATATTACTATAATAGATAATTGGTAGGGTCACATGTGGAATTACCTCCAACAGTCTCAAATACGAGTTTATAATTTATAAACACAAAAATAAAAATACCAACACTATATAGTACTATTATTTCAATTTCAAATCTCAAGGTCAATTACATAAATAAAGGGCCAATGTAACTCAATAGAGTTTTTTTTTCATAAATTAAATGTCTAAATTAATCTAAACTACTTATTGGGTTTAATTGGACTAACTGAAAAATCCAATTAAGGATGAAGGGAGGAGAGAAAAGTTTTTTGGATTGTTTTCAAAAAAGGGTAGCTCTGTTTCACTAATAAGAAAAATAATCTAATTTTTCAACAAAACTCCTCAATAATACCTATAATTACCTGTTATTCTGAATAAGATGATATAATATAGTCGACCCCTCTCTGAATGTATGTCTATAGCCACCCTAAGTACATTAAAACCAATCATAAATTAGAAGGAAAAGTTATGGTTATCAATCCCTCCCCAAATCCCCCTAATAACATTGAGTATCTTCCCATATAAGATTCATTATCATTATAATCCTGAAAAATGTGACAAGAAATTATCCACTATGTCATTATTAATGAATATGAAGTCTCAATGGTAAAACACAATTAGGGAATAAGGTACACACAAAATTCATCAAACTCACCCCCTCCCAAGAAACCCAACCACTCATACTCATACTCAATTAGATGATATATTTAGATATCTAGGAATTAGTGAATAGAAAATAAAAGTATCTACAATAATGGAAGATATATTTTTATTTATATATAGTTTTCATAATCGAATTCCAATGCTACAATGAAAAACAAAAGAAAAAATCTTAACTATGCTTATTTGATATTTGATGATGACCCTCCTCCTTCCCCACTCACTTCATGTGTCAACAATTGATCTCTTATTAGGTTGCAGATCCACCCTTCATAATGATAATTTATAGTGGTGCACAACATCCTTCTCTCTATCTATAGAAAAATATTCACTATTTTAATATCTACATTCACAAATTATCTTATATCTTTATTTTATATCTCATATATCTTCTCCTCTTTAATCAACTATATAAAATTTAGATATAGTTATTATTTCAAGTTCATGGAACCTAAATAAATATCCATATATAATTTCTATTATCCATGAGATATTTTTATCTCAATTTCTGTATATCTCCATATCTATTTTACATATGCACCATGAACCCCACTTGAATCTTGATCCTTATCTCATATATAACTTCTCTATATTTATTAAACCCAAACCCCAAATATATGAAATAGATATCACATACAACAACTTTGTGAAAATCCATTGTAAATATATACTGCATGAATGTAAATGAATATCAAACCATGTTATTTTTAAAATATCAATATATTTGTGAAGATATAGGATAAATTTCATCACGAAAGAACTTTCACATAAACAATCTTCATATTGAACCAATATAACTTCTATATTTATACATTTTTTGTTGTATAGGATTATATATGGAAATCACTGTAGACATCACTCAGATTAATATCTTCATCACGTCTTCCTGAAATATCTTCTCCATGAAGTAGTGCTTCATCCCATAACACAACCATATTTAATCACTTCTCTATTTCATCTAGCCGTGATACACTAAATAAAATAGTGACAGAAAATAAATATCACTACTTTTTTTTCTCTACATGAGATCTAGGTTATCTCAATATAAAGACAAGATCATTATGTAATATAAATAAATATTTTAGCTCCAGGATTTTCCACAATGAAACTCATGACATACAACACAATGATTCATAATTCTATAGTGGCACTTCGATGTTCTTCTCCAACGATCATGGTGGATTGTGGTGTATCTGGTTAGTTAGTGGCCTAAATGGAATGTCTGGTGAAAATAGACACATATGAGATGTAAATGAAATGTTGACATTTCATTAAGTACATATTATATCTACAAATAACACATCCCACATCAAAAATATTTTTCGATTGGATCAATTTTAAAATAAATTGATCTCTATACACAACATATATCATTATGGGATAGATAAAAGTTTCTTTTATCCAACACTAGTGTATCACCATGCTAGTAAAGTTATCCCCCACCATCGTATGAACTCTTTTAATGTGTTACAGTGTACCTACTCAACATATTCACTTCATGAACATAGTACACACGTGATATGCTCCCAATGTTCTTACTCTCCTTGTTATGTCATATCCACTCATGTTGAGTGATTACTTTCTAACACATGTGGGCCTAACTAGATCATATTATTAATGGGGTATGTTGTTGACTTATTATTTAACACCTAGACACATAAATACATTGTTCAAATAATGATAATGAAAATTAAAATTAAAATTAAAATTTTATTTATTTTATAAAATTTTATTCTAAATTTATTATGCCTAAAAATAAATAAGAACAAATTAATTCTGTAAATGAAACACCTAAAATAAAATGAAATTTATCATTAAAATTGAACATTATTTTATGTATAAAATATACATCTCAAATTCCCCACACATTAAAAAATATATCCCTTAAGAATAAATAAACATAAAATTAGAATGAGTGGCATTAAACCATAATATAAAAATAAAATCTAGGAGAATTAAATAATTATCAATGGGGATAATGAACATTTAATCCAACGTAGATATATTTCATTAATTCCTCATTTTTTGAAAGAAACAAATCAACCATGTATTTTAATTTTTCCCATTGAAATTGATAGAGATTCTCCTCAAATTCATTCATGAATCATAATGCACCATTACAAAAAATAATCCCATGTCATGATCAACCTCACATTGAAATTTTTCATGCATCACCCATTGTAACTATATAGATGGGGTTTTTCTAATAAAATCAGTACTCACACAAAACATTAAAATTGAAATTGATTTACATTCTGAATTTTTTTTAGAAAAAATAAGTAGTAATCGTAATGTATTTGAATTTAGGATCATATCACCCTGAGATAAATCGGTAAGTAGGTATTTTTGTATATAGTAAATTAAAGCATAAAATGAGGTTCGAATATTAAAAATATTTCATGATAATAAACGGTTAATTACAATGACACTATCAACTAAATGTTGAAACATTACCTATTTCCCATGAAAAATTAAATCGTCATGAGTACATGAAATCATAATGAATGAATACACCCATGTGAAATTTTTTCAATTTTATTATTTTTTGGACAATTTTTTCATTTTTTTTATAAATTTTCTCCCAGTAACTATATCACATCCACCTCCCAATCCCAATGATCAATATCATTAATCAATTGATGATGATTTTTGAACATCAAAATACAAAACCCATTTTTTCTTATTTTATTGTTTTTATTTCATTCAATAGTAGTATCAATACAATTAAAATTAAAGACAATATGAACCTTTCCTAAATATACAATAAAGTAGAAAAAAAATTCACTTTTCTACTAAGGTTCATCCCCTTCCACTAAAGAAAACACCACCCCTCACACATGAATGTTGTATTATCATGAGAAAATAGGTAGGTTAGGAATAGAAAAAATTTCATTGTTATTTGGATCAATCATATCAAAGTTCATTCATGGATTCTAAAGGATAAACATATGATAAATTTTAATGATGTGTCTCACGGATAATGGACAAATCAATAAAATGTTCCCCAATAATATTAAAAATGAATTTTTATAATTATAAAATTTATAAGATCAAATTAAAGTAAAATTATGTTACATGTCCCATTTTTTTGGGAAATAAACTTATTAATTTGGAAATAATTTATTAGATTTGTCACAACAATGATAATAATATAACAAAATTCAATAACTCCTAAAATGGATAAAAATAATAATCTAATGAATAGGGAATAAATATGTCCAAATAATGAAAAATGAAAGGTAAATTTTAGTTGCATATATCAATAAGAATCCACAAATAATGATTACTTGAATCCAAATTCACATGCATAACTATAATTATTCAATCTCCCCTTCATTCTCATTTAATCACTTCAACATGAAAATTAAAACCTGGTTTGATGGGGTTTTTATAAAATCTAGTATCATTGATCAATAGTAAATATAAACATTTAAGAGTGGTTAATCATATTATTTCATTAAAAACGAAAACACATTTGAAAATTATAGTAGAAAATATAGTACTTAATTTTAATCATAATTCCCATTTACTTGAATATATTTTTTATCATTTCATTTCCCTTTCATTCTTCGTGGACATGTAAAAAACATTGAAATCACATGGTATATTAAATTAGAGTTCCAAAATGAAGATGGTCATGTTTCTCTATATCATAATAAAATGTCCTAAATACTAATCCCTAATAAAAAGAAAAAATAAAAGCATAGTTTTTTTCTAAAACACGATTTTATTATGGTTTTAGGCACATAATTTACTCTTTAATAAAAAAATTGGAGTAGGGTATATATCCAATCACATTGTGTTGAAAAAATTATATAATTTATGTATTCCTATTGTAAATCTTCTATTGTTCCTCATAAATGAAAATAATTGGATTTTTTTGGGAATTAGCCGATATGTATGTATATTTTGTATAAGTAACACTACGGTAGTCCATACATGATATGAAAGCTCTATTTGTTCTTCTTGTGGTTGTGATTATTCATATTAATCAATAAAATTTTCTATTCAATCCACAAATTATTATTTTTATTCTTCATATTCAATAACTGGATTAGGAATCTATAATTTTGATATTAGTAAATATATTAGAAATAATTCATGGTATGTCCATACTTGGTACAACTTCTATTCTTCCTTTTTTATTCTTTTCCAAGATGCACTTTAGTTGGTTTCTAGGGGAATCTTGATCAGAGAGTTCTATATTATCCAACTCCACCATTCTAAGATGTTATCCTATAATTTAGTATCTCCCCTATCCTTATATTCTCCTTCCCCATACTGAGAATATAATTTTTCAATATAATGCTCCTCAATAACAACTATATTTTTATTCTCAAAGGAAATTTAAAATTTAGTATTAGAGTTAAAAGAATCCTATTATTTGGGTATTAACTCATCTTTCCTTCAATAAAATTATTAATATTCTTCCATGGACATAAAATAAATACAATTTTTCACCATTGACTCCACATACAGTTTTTTCCATTATTAAAAAGAGTTTTATATCCCCTTTTAATGTATATTTCATTCATTGGGGTTATTTAAGAAACCTTGGGTGTGGATGAAGTACCCATATAAAATTCCATATAATTACATGAATTTTTTTAAAAAATATAATGGGATTATTATGAGAACAGTCTCTGAGACGACACGTAATTATAAGGCCCATATTTGCTGAAACATATTTTGGAACTATTTTGGATGTTTATTAAATAATGGTATGAGTGAATTCTTATATCATTTAAACCAGCACCCAAATAAAAAATCTGAGTGCACCATTGAACTCATAGATTCGAGAATCTCCTGGAAAGGGCCAAACATTGGCCGGTGCAGGCCAGCAGTGGATGTTTTTTTTGGCTGTAAATAAAATAATTAATTAACAACTATTTTATTTTCAAATTATTATTTCTCCTAAAAGGTAACACTGATTGGAAATCATAGAGTACAATTGAGATCGTGGGGGTGTGTTTCCCTTAGGTGGATATTAACATTAAACCGCGAGGGTCGATGGTGAATGATAGTTTTCGTACATTTTAATCAAAATTAAAATCAAATAAACTTGATTATTTTTCTTTATTTTGAACCTTAAAAATTGTTGTTGTGAAACGTTCTTTTAACTCAACAATACCAAAAAGTTGTTTCATAAATGAAATAGTGTAATGACACTAGAACACAATGGTAATGGAAAATAATTTCCTCCTTTAATGTTTAATATGGGGTTTAGCTTTGACACATTGGGAGAAACACTTTGAAAATCTGAAAAATCTCTGTTGGAAAATGGTGAATGATGATCTCTAACTACTTGAGCACTCTCCCTCCTCTTCGATAGATCTCTCTATTAATGGAGAATATGGGAACTTCGTGGGTGTATCACCATCAGCAATGGATTCTTCATGTGATCAAACTCCAAATATGTACAGTGTCTTATGATTGATACTTGTTTCCCTGTTATTTTTTTCTAAACAATGGACCTGGGTTATCCCATGAATCGGTTGATATATGGGTTGTCTATTCTTACAGTAGGATTTTTTTATCAAAGATATTTCATCGAGGTTATTTGTGGATATAAACATAATTTCTTCTTCCCATAATTTAAAGACACTAACATAGAAGAATTGTGTCGTCATTACCAAGTCCCTGATTCCTTTTTCATTGTGCATTCTGGTTATCTTCATCCCCACTCATCCAAATTGGCGACAAGGAATCCTTTAGCCGGTAGCAGGGAAGAAGCTGGCTTGAGATGTCTCGGGGCATAGATAATTTTAGAAACAGACCACCAGAACAGACCTGGTGGTTTGCAGATGATACTACTGTCATGCATGTGCCCGTGCTGGTGGTCGCAGGTGGGTCGTAGAATTCCACGACATATTTTTGAGGTGGAGGCATCGAGCAGTTGGGGCTGCGGTGGTGCAGTTGGGGTTGCCAGCATCCTGGTCGATAGCTAGTGGAGACAGACATGACCACCCGACCGTGTCAGAAGAGAGGCTTTTTGCTATGGGCTGTGGCGTGTGCAGGCACATGGTCAATAAGGGACTGCTTTAGGGATAGGGGCTAGCTGACCTCAGCCAGCCACATGGAAGTACAAGCCAGATACCTCTTGGTGTTCAGTCTAGAGGAGAGATGGATGGAATAGTGGGTCAGCAGGAGGTGGGATAGCTGCCCAATGGGACGGGACGACCAGCGAGTATGGCCGCCTTGCATGCTGGGTTGGATCTGGAATAGGTCGGCCCCAGTTCAGGTCGGGTCAGCCCGAACCCGGACTCGACTAACCACTTTTCAAATAAAAAAAGGTCATAACATTCAAACCATATGCCTAATTAATGATCCATTTGCGGCGTTGAAATTATCATGATGTGGAAATCTTTGTAAATGCACTAAGGGGGATTTCATGGAAGTTGAAATTTGATGAATGGATTGAGGAGTGGATTATTTTAGAATAAAGTGCACTATCCATGGGAATCATGCTGCTTACTGAGACCGGTAGACTGGTGAAGAGTAGTTCTATGTTTCCATGTAGGCATAGATGACAGATTCTTTATGTGGACCCTCTACAAGTGGCTCTATGTGCACCAGCTACAAGTGGCATTGTGTGAACCTACTATAAGTTTCCATGTGTGGGCCAACTATAAGTGGCTCTGTGTGGACTAAATTTTCTGGCCTATGTAGGGAGTTTCTATGTTAGGGCCAATAGACCCATGGTAGGGAATGCCTCTGTGTGACCCAAAAGACCCACAATACTCATAAGGGATGAGTGCATCAATAGTCCAAGGTGTTCAGTGCTATGACTGATAGTCTTTTTTCTATTATTTAGATTATACGTGCATGATCTTACATTACATTATGTGTAATCTTCTTTTAGGTCATTCAATTTTGTTTCAGGGTCCTAACTGAGTATTGTGTTACTCACCCCAACTGGGTCTCCTCTTACATGTGTTGTGTCTGGTGTAGAAAATAGACGCATTGATAGAGTCCTTGGTGGCTCAGGAGCAGGCGGTGCCTTGTGAGATACGATGGGCCTGCCACACTTCTACAAATTTTGGTATCCACTAATTTCCTACCCTATAGTGGGGGTTCTTATGCTGATGACCTTTTAGTGATCTTTTTTACATCCTTATTTTTAGTTTTTCATTTGTTCAGTTTGTATTCTTTTTCATTTGAATTACTAATTTTAACTTTACTCAATGGTTGTTTTAGTATCATGCTTTCTATTCCTTTTTTTTGGGCATGGTACTGTGTGCATTCATACATGTATTTAGGGTAATGCCTCCTACTCTTGGGATAATGCCTTCAGTGCTAGTCGTTTTCCACTAGCCATTTGGAGGTGGGCATGGGGTAGTCATGGCGTGGGCCTCGATGGATGGGTTGTGACCAAGTGGTATCAAAGGAGATGTACTCTAACAGAAGAACTATGAGCCAAATAATTTTCATGGGGAAATAGTGTTATGTGTTTCAGGATCGTATTTCAGGCCAGAGAGCCTAGTATTGCTGTGGCGGCTGAGGTATCTATACACAAAGACCCCAAATTCTGTTTTTTTACTCCGTACATGAAAACACAAGTTGCACAAATCATTGATTGTTTTATCATGATTTTTTAGTTAGATTATGCTCACCAAGTATAATATACTTATTGTGGTACATCTTGACCTCTTTTAGGATGCCTCCTCATAGACATCCATCCCGGATTATGATGCATGACTGTGAGGATATCCCACCTTGTGATGAGGCATCAGTTTAGGTACTAGTTCTAGATAAGGCCCTACTAAGGTGGTGCAGTAGTGCTTCCACCGCCCACTGATCAGTAGTTACTGATGGTTCTACTGGTAGAGGACACATGGTGTCTCAGTGGCTTGCATGAGTTTCAAAGGCATAGAACTCATAGGTTCAACAATGAGACTAGCCCCTAGGTGTATGGGATTGGAATGTGGCAGTTACATGGATCTTTTGTCTTGTGAGGATGCCTCTCGACCAGATAGAGATCTTAACCGTGAGACTTCTTCAGGGATTGTTATGGAGATGTTGGAGCATGATGATTCATACACATGATGTGGTGACCCTCACCTGGACATACATTAAGCTATTCTTCATGGATTAATTCTTTTCATCGACGTCGTGCTCGGCGCACATACAAGAGCTACTGAACCTACAAAAGGGTAGCATGACAGTAATAGAGTACTCAGTGAGATTCACTGATATTTCTCACTACCCTATAAACATACTTAGAGATCCATTCTTTAGGGCTCGAGCCTTTGAGCATGACCTACTATTGGATATTAGAGAATCCATGGTGTCTCTAATCATCCCAACTCAGGATGGGGTACTGGAGAAACCCCTGCTTTAAAATATCTTCCTCAAAAAGTAGGTGTCGGCAGTCGGAGGAACCAGTAGACACTAGGTGATAAAGTATTTAGTTGTAGGCCACAGGTTGTAGAAATGGTGACCCAACCTAGTCAGGCCTTTTAAGGGATGACCATAGGACTTAGGGTCGGTAGTGAAGGGATCTCAGAGTAGAAGAAGTCCGCAAATGAGGAGGTATTTCTTTTCTTGCAGTGGGTAGGGACACATGGATTGTGATTTTCTAAATCACCAAATAGTTAATCCAAAAATGGTTGGGGTTCTATTGAGTTATATGATGTGGGTTGTGTAGGTCGGTCCCCAAGCTAGAAGACATGGTAGAGGAGTAGACAGAGTGGCATGTATTGGACAGAGGTTCGAGGTACTACCACCACCACCCCTAGGTGGTCCACCACGGCCTTAGGGATCATGTTCATAGATGCATGATCAACTTCAGGCGAGGGAGGCATATGACCACAACTCTATGAATATAATTAGAGATATGATATGTGTCTTCTCCACTTTATCTATAGTTCTTATAAACAATAGTTCTCATTAGTGAATCCTTGACACAATTATTTTTCAGAGCTAAGACATTTTAGTGGATTTAATGGATTGATCCTTACCAATATAGAATCCTTTTAGAAAAGATTTTATGATTAGACATTGTTTCCTGTTGTGTGAGCTTACACATGGAGGTGAGAGCTTCGGTTTGAATCTCCTTGTAGCATCATCGAGGCCTTATGAAATTATTCGGGGTATTTACTGGTTATCCACTGTCAATGCTCATATTGAGTATTATAGGCATAGATATGGAACATGGTTCTCTATTACTAGTGAAAAATGGATGCTTGTAGCACCAGATAGACTTTCGCAAAGAAGGGTGAAGTTGGTCACTCTCTAGGTAGCTAGACTCAACCTTGGATCTATGGATGAGGAGAGCCATTGGTTCACTATAGTGGTGGATGAGTGTGAGCATGTCATCCCCGTGGATGTTCTAGGATGACCTCCTCATAAGGAGGTTGACTACTGCATTGACTTGTACCTTGGGACAACACCCATATCTACACCTGCATATCGGATGGATCCCACAGAGCTTTGAGAGATGGTGGTTACACTACTAGAATATAACAATTTACCAACAGTTCAAAAAAATTGGTAAAGGCCTAGAAACCGTTGGTATATAGTATACCAACGCTTCCCCCAACAATGGGTGAGTAAGGAGTGACAATAGTTTATACCAACAGTTACGTGAAAACTGTTGGTATTGGTGTCAAAATAGGAGGTATACCAACAGTTTTTCAAACAGTTGGTATATGTGTTTGACACTTCTACCTACAGTTTATAGTCGTTGGTATTGAGGGCATATGCCAAGCCATAAGGCTATACCAACGGTTTGGTTATAACCGTTGGTATAAAACTATACCACCATTTATAACAAACCATTGGTATAACTTATATAATATCATCTATACCAAGAGTTACAGAACTGTTGGTATAGCCTTTTATAATATTATCTATACCAATGGTTGCAGAAATTTTGGTATATAATTTCATAGCTCCACAATAGTAGGCCCTTCTCCCTCCCCAGACATGAAACAACACAGCAACCCCTATCCACACCTGTAACAACACCAATACAGAATCTCCATCCAATGTATTCCAAATTTAGAATTCATTCATGAATTTAGAAATTTAGAAATTTTGAGATTCAAATGCAATAACACCCGTAAGAGAAAATGCCTACATGTTATAGGAAATGAAAAAACACACATAAGAGTATTCCAAATTTATAATTTATTCCTATCTCAAACCACAACACCGACACACATAAGAGTTTTAAAAATTTAGAATTCATTCCTCACTCAAACCACAACACCAATATA
Organism: Viscum album; assembly: GCA_963277665.1. Lineage (NCBI taxonomy): Eukaryota > Viridiplantae > Streptophyta > Magnoliopsida > Santalales > Viscaceae > Viscum > Viscum album. Next base: position 2,107,464,472 of record OY728165.1, read on the forward strand.
AAAAATAGAAAAAACCTACATGTTATAGGAAGCACATGTGAATTCTAGTCGTGGTCTTAGGTTGAGTATCATAAAACCAATAAAAAACATCTATAGTGTGGAAAGGATCATGATACCCATAGGATATACAATGGTAGTGCTCATGGTCTTAGACCGAGGATGTGTTATAGGAAGCACATGGGATGTTTATATTCCTCTAATAATTATGTATCTAGGTATAAATGGTTCCTAATATGTTAGTGGGAATCATTGGCCAATCTCAACATATGAGATTTGTTACCGTAATAGACTACATATTTTTTGTATATTTTTCAATTAGAATAAGGGGGTATGTTGTGGGGGGCTTTTTGGGGGGTGCGGGTGCTGTTTGGGGGGTGCGGGGGGCTGTCCGGGGGGTGCGGGGGGCTGTCCTGCGTGGGGGGATGTCTGGGGGGTGCAGGGGGCTCTCTGGGGCTGAGGTAGGTTGTCCGGTGTGTGTGTGTGGGAGGGGGGGGGGCACTTCAGAGTGTGTTTTTGGCCAGCGCGGTCACACAGAACCTCTGATTAACGTGTCGTCTGGCCGAAAATTTCACAATTCACCCACCCTTTTTGTCGTCTGATTTCATGGCATTCTGAGGTCGTTCGGCCAGTTTCGACCACCCCACGCATGCTTATCAAGCATGCCTAACACCTAAAAACATATATTCAGCCGTGTCGTGCTAATCGTGCCTTTGAATGACGTGTCGTATCCTCGTACCAATCAAGAATAATAATTAGGGTTTTTAGTGAGTTTTAAAGTCATTCTGAAGTCATCCGGCATGTATTTGATCGTAAACCCCATGTTTTGGCCATTGACGACACGTAGAGTGTATTTTTGGCTAGCACGGTCACACGACACCTCCAATTGACATGTTTCCTACCCAAAAATTTCACTATTCACCCACCCTTTGTTGTCGTCCAATTTCATGCATTCTGAGGTCGTTCAGCAGGTTTCAACCACCCCACGCAGGCTTTTCAAGCATGCCAAACACCTAAAAAACATATTCAGTCAGGTCGTGCAAACCGCACATCTGAATGCCATGACGTCTCCTCGTACCCCTCACGAATAATAATTCAGTTGTTTTGTGTGTGATTTCAAGACATTCTGATGTCGTTCGGCATGCATTTGACCATAAAACCCATGTTTTGGCCATTTACGAGACGCCGCGTGCGTTTTCTGCCAGCTCGGTCACACGACACCTCTGATTGACATGCCGTCTGGCCGACAATTTACAATACACCCACCCTTTGTTGTCATCTGATTTCATGGCATTCCGAGGTCATCCGACCAGTTTCAACCACCCCATGCAGGCTTTTCAAGCATGCAGAACACCTAAAAAACAAATATTTGGTTGTTCTGCACAAACTACGCCTCCGAATGATGTTTTTTTTCTTGTACACATCACGAATAATAACTAGGGTGTTTTTGTGCGATTTCAAGTCATTCTGATGTCGTTCGGCATGCACTTGACTGTAAAACCCATGTTTTGGCCATTTGCGACATGCGGAGTGCGTTTTAGGCCAGCACGGTCACCCGACACCTCTGATTGACGTGTCTTATAGCCAGAAATTTTAAAATTTACCCACCCTTTGTTAGCATCCGATTTCATGGCATTTTGAAGTTGTTCGGCAGGTTTCGACCACCCCACGTACGCTTTTCAAGCAACTCGATCACCTAAAAACACATATTCAACCGTGTCGTGTGAACCGCAAGTCTGAATGATGTGTCGTATCCTTTCACAACTCACGAATAATAACTAGGGTGTTTTAGTGTGATTTCATGTCATTTAGATGTCGTTCAGCAAGCATTTGACCGTAAAACCCATGTTTTGGCCATTTACGACACGCGGAGAGCACATTCGTCTATTACGGTCACACGACACCTCTGATTGACATGCCTTATGGCCAAAAATTTCAAAATTCATCCACCTTTTGTTTTCGTCTAATTTAATGGTATTCTAAGGTCGTTCGGCCCATTTGGACGACCCCACACATGCTTTTCATGTGCACCGATCACCTAAAAACACATATTCAGTCGTTCCGCACAAACCACATGTCCGAATCAAATGGCGTCTCCTAGTATAACTCACGATTAATAATTTGGGTGTTTTCCTATGATTTTAAGTCCTTTCGATGTCGTTAGTAATGCATTTGACCGTAAAACCATTGTGTTTGCCTTTTACGACACGTGAAGTGCGTTTTCGGCCAGCGCTGGCACACGACACATCCGATTGGCGTGTCGTCTAGAATTTTTTTTTCAAATTAACCAAATCTTTGATTTTGTCTGATTTCATGGCATTCTGTTGTCATTCGGCTGGTTTTGACCACCCCACGCACGCTTTTCAAGTGCGCCGAACACCTATAAAACACATATTCAGTTGTGTCGCGCAAACCGCACGTCCGAATGATGTGTAGTCTCCTCGTGAACCTCAGAAATAATAATTATGGTGTTTTTGTGTGATTTCATGTCATTCTGTTGTCGTTCGTCATGCATTTGATAGTAAAACCCATGTTTTGGCCATTTACGACACGCCGAGTGCATTTTCTACCACTGCGGTCACATGACACCTCCGATTGATGTTCCTTATAGCTGGAAATTTCAAAATTCACCCACCATTTGTTGTCGTCCAATTTCATGGCATGATGAGGTCGTTCGGCCGGTTTTGACCACCCCACGCACACTTTTTCAAACACACCGAACACCTAAAAAACATATTTAGTCGTTCCACACAAACCACACGTCAAAATGACACTCTGTCTCCTATTACACCTCAAGAATAATATCTAGGGTGTTTTATTGTGATTTCAAGTCATTCTGTTGTCGTTCAGCATGCATTTGTTCGTAAAACCCATGTTTTGGCCATTTACGACACACCGAGTGCGTTTTTGGTCAGCGCGGTCACACGACACCACCAATTGACATGCCGTATAGCCGACAATTTTCCAATTCACCCACCCTTTGTTTTCGTCTAATTTAATGGCATTCCGAGGTCGTTCGGCCCATTTCGACCACCCCATGCACACTTTTCAAGCACGCCAAGCACCTAAAAAACACATATTCAGCTATGTCGTGCAAACAGCGCGTCTGAATGACGTTTCATATACTCGTACACACCATGAATAATAACTAGGATGTTTTCACGTGATTTCAAGTCATTATGATGTCGTTCGACATGAATTTGTCCGTAAAACCCTTGTTTTTTTTCCATTTACGACACGCAGAGTGCGTTTTTGGCCAGCACGGTCACACGACACCACCGATTGACATTTCGCCTCACTGAAAATTTCACAATTCACCCACCCTTTGTAGTCTTCCAATTTCATGGTATTCCAAGGACATTCGGCTGGTTTCGACCACCCCACGCACGATTTTCAAGCGTACCGAACACCTAAAAAAACATATTCAGTTGTTCCATGAAAACTGTGCGTCCAAATGATATGTCGTCTCCTCGTACACCTCGCAAATAATAAATAGGTTTTTTTGCATGATTTCAAGTCATTCTGATGTCATTTGGCATGCATTTGACCATAAAACCCATGTTTTTTAATTTATGACATGCCGAGTGAGTTTTTGGCTAGTGTGGTCATAAGACACCTTCGATTGATGTGTCTTCTGGCTGAAAATTTTACAATTCACCCACCCTTTGTTGTCGTCCGATTTCATGGCATTCTCAAGGTTGTTCGGCTAGTTTCGACCACCCCACACACACATTTCGAGCGCGTTGAACACCTAAAAACTACATATTCAGTCGTGCTGCGCAAACCACCCATCCAACTGACATGTCATCTCCTTTTAAACTTCAAGAATAATAACTATGGTGTTTTAGTGTGATTTCAAGTCATTTTGATATCGTTCAGCATGCATTTGACCATAAAAACTATGTTTGGGCCATTTACGACATGCAGAGTGCGTTTTCATCTCGCGCGGTCAAATGACACCTCTGATTGACGTGCTTTATTATAGAGAATTTCACAATTCACCCACCCTTTGTTGTCATCCGATTTCTTGGCATTCTGAGGTCGTCAAATGGTTTCGACCACCCCACACACGCTTTTCCAGAGCACCGAACACCTAAAAACATATATTAAGTTGTACCATGCAAACCGCATGTCCGAATGACGTGTCGTCTCTTCATACACCACATGAATAATAATCAGGGAGTTTTCATTTTATTTCAATTCATTCTGATGTCGTTTGTCATGCATTTAACCATAAAACCCATGTTTTGGCCATTTACGACACGCGAAGTTAATTTTTGGCCAGTGCGGTCACACGACACCTCCAATTGATGTGACGTCTAGCCGAAAACTTCACAATTCACCCACCCTTTATTTTCTTCCAATATCATGGCATTACGAGGTCGTTCAGATGGTTTCGACCACCCCACGCACGCTTTTCAAGCACGCTGAACACCTAAAAAACAAATATTCAGCCTTTCCATACAAACCACGCATCTGAATGACGTGTTGTCTCCTCGTACACCTCACAAATAATATGTATGGTGTTTTAGTGTGATTTCAAGTCATTCTGATGTTCTTCGGTGGGCATTTGACCATAAAACCCATATTTTGGCCATTTACGACACGTTGAGTGCGTTATGGGAAAGCGCGGTCACAAGGCACCTCTGATTGATGTTTCTTCTGGCCAAAAATATCAAAATTCACCCACCCTTTGTTGTTGTCCAATTTCGTGGCATTCCATGGTCGTTCGGTTAGTTTAGACCACCCCACGCACGCTTTTCAAGCGTGCCGAACACCTAAGAACACATTTTCAACCGTGCCATGCAAACCGTGCGTCCAAATGATGTTCCATCTCCTCATACTCCTCAAGAATAATAAATAGGTGTTTTCGTGTGATTTTAATTCATTTTGATGTCGTTTGTCATGCATTTGACCATGAAACCCATGTTTTGGCCATTTACGACACGCAGAGTGCGTTTTCATCCAGTGCGGTAACAAAACACCTCTGATTGACATGCCGTTTGGCCGAAACTTTCACAATTCAACCACCCTTTGTTTTTTCCCTATTTCATAGCATTACGAGATCGTTCAGCCGGATTCGACAATCTCATTCACGATTTTCAAGCGCACTAAACACCTAAAAAACACATATTCAGTTGTGCCATGCAAACCATGTGTCCGAATTATGTGTCTTCTCTTCATACCCCTAAAGAATAAAAACTAGGGTGTTTTCCTATGATTTGAAGTCATTCCGATGATGTTCAGCATGCATTTGGCCATAAAAACCATGTTTTGGCCAATTATGACACGCGGAGTGCCTTTTCGGCCATCACGATCACACGGGTCCTCCGATTAATGTGTCGTCTAGCTGAAAATTTCACAATTCACCCACCCTTTGTTTTCGTCTGATATCATAGAATTCTAAGGTCGTTCGGCTAGTTTCGACCACCCCACGCATGCTTTTCAAGCGCGTCTAACACCTAAAAAACACATATTTAGTCGTGCCATGCAAAGCGTGTGTCCGAATGATATGTTGTCTCCTCATACACCTTAGTAACAATAATTATAGTGTTTTTATGTGATTTCAAATCATTTCAATGCCGTTCAGCATGAATTTAACAATAAAACCCATGTTTTGGCGATTTACGACATGCAGAGTGCATTTTCGGCTAGTGCGGTCACACGACACCTCTGATTGAGGTGCCGTCTGGCCGACAATTTCAAAACTCACTCACCATTTTTTGTCATCCATGTTCATGGCATTCTGAACTAGTTCAGATGGTTTGACCACCCCATGCATTCTTTTCAAGCGCGATGAACACCTAAAAACACATATTAAGCTGTGCTGCGCAAACCGTGCGTCTGAATGAGATTCCGTCTTCTCGTACACCACACAAATAAAAAGTATGGTGTTTTGTGTGATTTCAAGTCATTTCGATGTCATTCGGCATGCATTTGACCGTAAAACCCATGTTTTGACCATTTACAACACGCGGAGTGAATTTTTGGCCAACACGGTCACACGACACCTCTGATTGACGTGATGTCTTGCTGAAAATTTCACAATTCACCCACCCTTTGTTGTCATCCGATTTCATGGCATTCTAAGGACGTCAGATGGTTTCGACCATCCCACACACGCTTTTCAAGCACGCTGAACACCTAAAAAAACATAGTCAGCCGTTCCGCGCAAACCGTGTGTCTGAATGATGTGTCGTCACCTCGTACACCTCAATAATAATAACTAGGGGTTTTTCATGTGATTTAAAGTCATTCTGATGTCATTTGTCTTGCATTTGACCGTAAAACCCATGTTTTGGCCATTTACGACACATCGAGTGCATTTTCGGCTAGCGCTGTCACACGACACCTCTGATTAATGTTTCGTCTGGTTGAAAATTTCAAAATTCACCCACCCTTTGTTTTTATCTGATTTCATGGCATTTTGAGGTCGTTCTGTCAATTTTGACCACCCCACGCACGATTTTCAAGCGCGTCCATCACCTAAAAAACACATATTCAGTCGTGCCATGAAAACCGTGCGTCTGAAAGATGTGTCGTCTCCTCTTACACCTCATGAATAATAACTATGATATTTTAGGGTGATTTCAAGTTATTCTGATGTCGTTCGACATGCATTTTACCATAAAAACCATGTTTTGGTCATTTACGACACATAGAGTGTGTTTTCAGCCAGTGCGGTCACAAGACACGTCCGATTGATGTGCCCTCTAGCCGAAAATTTCACAATTCACCCACCCTTTGTTGTCATCCAATTTTACAGTATTATGAGGTCGTTCAATCGGTTTGGACCACCCCACACACGATTTTTTAGCACACTGAACACCTAAAAAACACATATTCAGCCATGTCGGGCAAACTGCTCAGCCGAATGACATGCTGTCTCATCGTACACCTCAAGAATGATAATTTGTGTGTTCTCATGTGATTTTAATTCATTCCGATGTCATTTGGCATGAATTTGACCATAAAATCCATGTTTTGTCCATTTATGACACGCGAAGTGCATTTTCGGCCAACGTGGTCACACGATACATCCGAATGACATTTCGTCTGGTCGAAAATTGTACAATTAACCCACCCTTTGTTTTCATCCCATTTAATGGCATTCCAAGGTTGTTGGGCTGGTTTTGACCACCCCACGCATGCTTTTCATGCGCGCTGAACACCTAAAAAGCACATATTCAGTAATGCCTCGCAAACCGCGCGTCAGAATGACATGTTGTCTCCTCGCACACCTCAAGAATAATAATTAGGGAGTTTTTATGTGATTTCATGTCACACCGATGACGTTCGGCATGAATTTTACCATAAAACCCATGTGTTGGCCATTTAAGACACGTCGAGTGCGTTTTTGGCCAGCGCGGCGTGACCACGGCATGACCGTGGCGTGACTGCGGCATGTTGGTCCTATCCAGCAACATTCGTAGGGTAGCATCTTCTGACTAGGATTCCAAATAAATCGTATATAGTTGTCCTTCACATTATAGAAACTGATCTTATGTTATAAAAACATATTCTTGATTCCGGATGGTGGTATGATAAAAATATATATTTCATATTCTTTGTTTTTAAAATTGGTACTAGGTAGTTGAAACTACTGATTGAGAGTCAAATTATCACACCCTAAACTACCACTATGAGTTTTCGTAGATAGCACACCTCCGCTGGAGTGGTTTTATTATAAAAACATAATTTTATTAATCAAATAAAACAATTATATTAAACAAAAAATATTCAAGATATTCAATTCAATATAATTATGCCGAATAAAAAAGAAGTTGAATTCAATTTAAATCATTCTTAAATTAAAGAGGCTATGATAGGGACTCTACCTCAATGGGTGTCTCCCATTGGTTTCGTATATTGTGTAGTGTCTACCTATGATTTTTTGTGGTTCTTCTGTATTGTGGGAAATGTGTATATCATGGTCAGTTTAATAAATACATTAGTCAATTAGAAAATACACCCATAGTCAATAGATATATGCCAACTTTTGACAGATAATACCATCCAAATAACTAACTCATAAATCCGAGACCATAATTTTACTTTACCAATTCCAATTACATAATATATGAAGCACTAACTTATATTTTATGAACCAATAAATTAAAGGGGAAGAAACTCCTCACAATAACCCATAAAATCTCATATAGCATCACTCAACTCCAAACCATTATAACATCACTAGGCTTCCATATTTGGTTGAAAATAAATAGTTATACTGAATTCAAAAAATATCCATCCCAGATTGAAAAACTATGTTAAAAAATAAAGAGTTAAACAGAATGAATAAATGTAATGGATCAATCTTCCCCTGATCGCCATCACCAACACCACTGTCATCATCGTCCTCATCCTTGCCAACATCTTTGTCCTATTCTTCATCCTCATCATCTTCTCCATGCTCATCATTGGCCCCATACTCGCCCTTAGCCCCATCCTAGCCCTCGGCCTCATCCTCGCCCTCATCCTCATCCTCATCCTCGCCATCGTCCTCTTCATTATCCTCGCCATAACTAGGAACATCATCATCTCGACTGCAGCTAGAACTACCACCTGGTGAAATTGATAATGCACCCATTGACGACATAAATGTCTGACAATCTGCGCTGGCCTCTAGTGGAAGCGATGAAGATAAAGCTTTCATTAGTTTCATAAATTCATTGTCCCTCGTTTGAACTTCATCTTACAACTCTGTGACCCTTTTATCAGACTATATTGATTTCTTCTTGACCTGTTCCAACTCAGTGGAACTATAATGGATACCAGAATAGGACTAATACCTCGTCGGGACTATATTCTTACCAGGTCGGCAGTGTACTCGACGAGAGTTCTCATCTCCTAAAACCAGATATAAATGATCGTGTGGCCCAAAATTGTTAGGCTCTTGGGCATCAAGGGCCTCTAATGAAGCCTGTTAAAAATATTAATAGATTATTAAATTTCAAAATAGATATTAAACTTTTAATTAAACAAATTAAAACATACAGACTTTTCTTGTGTCAGTTCATTAACTACAGTTCCATCTTTTTTCCTTCTACTCAAGAAAAACAATTTTGTTGGTGTGATACATACTTCAATATTCAATTTGTTCTTCTATAATGACATTGAAACAATATAATGCGCATGAATAATCATATATTCAATATTCAAAAAATCACATAATTTAAGTAGAAACAATTAAAAGGGAAAGTCTTAAAGAAAATTTATAAACAACTATATCGTACCAGCTGCCTCTAATGATCTAACAATGTCGTGTGCATGAAAGTGTAGAGTTATTGCTTTGAATCAATGTTTTTATTGTTTTTTTCTGAAGATTCCAAAATAATGTTTAATAATAAATTAGATAGTATTAATGTAAAATATGAAAGCTGCCATTTAAATACCTCAAATGGGATTAATACCTTAACCTTGGCAGTCACCCAATGGGTAATCATTTGGCGATATTGTTCTATCAGCCAGTCATCCATGATAGGTAATTTCTCCAACTCTGTGCCCACTCTATCACAATAGCCAACATAGAAATCATGATTATAAGCTCTCCAAAGCTCTTCTAGCTCCTTTAAATGTGTCGGTCGTTCACCTTCGCCATCAGGGAACTTATAATGAAGCTTAAACCAAAAAGATTAATTCATGTAAATACAAAAAAATACTACATTAAATCCAATAGATTTTTTACCCATATTTGTGCCCACGCATTATCCTTGACTTCGTGTGGCAGATGTCTCCAAGATAGAGGGCTGACCGGAATGATGTCGGATTATTTGGCTAGTATCACCAAAAAAACCCCAACATTACTACCCAGATTTGTCAATCATCTATCCATCATCATTGTATTCAACGATCAACTCTGTCTGGTGGTTCCATACTGCATGCAAGAATGTATTCCCCCTACCCCACCTCCTATCAGTAGATGAATCTATTATTAATGAACAAAATATCAGAACAAGTTATAATAAAAATAAATTTTGTTATAAAAATTTGTTCGAGTTATATAAATATACCTGTGGTAGTCAGATCAATGGGCATCACTAGATGTGCAGAAGCCGAAGGAATATCCGGTACAAGTGGAGTGTCCCTCAATGTACACTCCTCATCCACATACTGTGTCGGAGTAGGAGTCGAAGAATTTGGAATATAAAAGCCCAGAGATAATGAACTAGAAGCAAAAGATGATGGTACAGACATCTTCCCAAATGGTAGTGTAAACATCGGAGGCCTAAATATCACGTGTGTCCCTAAAGACACACTAGGATCAAAATGGGGCATAGAAGATACCTCTGTTTAGGGGCATAATCCAATCAGGTATGACCAATGGATCGTCTAACTCTCTCACCACAATCCCTCATAACACCAACATCAGTACCGGGACCACCAGATTGTCGTCTAACTCTGACACCGCACCCTACTTCCACCAGGCTTTGTACTGGAAGCCATATCAGGCTCCTCGTCGAATATCTATCATCTAGGGGGTGGATCCTGAAAAAATGTTTAACAAAAAAGTAAAGACCTGATTTATAAGTTATTGAAATATATATATTTGAAATAAAATACTCACAATGGGGATGCGTAGAGAAATTCCCATCCGTGTCATGAAATAGTTATTTTCTGTCATCTTTTTCTACCACCTCTCTTCAATTGGTTCCATTTCCAACAATGAAAACAAATATGAAAGTAATTAGAAACAGATAACTAATGTGTAACCCAAAAAAAATATAGAGAAACCATTATGATAAAATAACATAAAGAAACAAAAGATTTATAGTGGTTTGAATGTATGTACTAGGATACACACTCTGAATGATGTCGGTGAAACATGTAGGTGAGAATAGGACTATATGAGTCTATATATTTCTCACCACACCTTCGGGTTCACAATAAACTCTGAAAATTGAGTTATTGGAGTCATCATAAGTAATAAATGGATTGCTTCGAAATGTCGTGGGGATAGTGTCAAATTCATCACCACAAGCATCAAAAACATGTATGAGATTTACTTCAAAAATTACACTGAATTAAGGATGACGATGATCTTTGAAAAAAAACATGTTTCACCATTGATTCTAATACATATGGTTCATCGGTGGAAAGAGTGCGAGTCATGCCAATAACTCAAAATCCACAATCATCAATAAAGGTTCGTTGCCTCGTAATTGAATCAAAACATTGAAATTTCATCATCGTGACTTGACCATGCGAGTAATAATCCAAAATTATTATTTTCTACACAACTCCCTAATAAGATACATTTTTATAACGAGGTCTATTATCCGACGAACTGGCATAACAATCTATTGTGGAAGTTAGCATAACACCATCATGTTGTGTTCTCATGTTTCTTGCTCATTCAGTGACAATAAATTTGTATCCATTGATCACAAGTGATTTATAAGCACAGACCAAAGTATTAGGACCAAAACCCAAAGCCCTTATTTTCTCAAAAATAGAGTCTGCAAGAAACCTCAATACCTGAAATATAATCAAATAGTAAACTTAATTAAATAGTATTTTTATTTAGTTATTACAGAAATATTTTTACCTTCAATTTCAACCAAGAAAAAAACCATTTGATATGTATAGTCTCTTTCCTTCTCAAAGATAAAGAACGATTCTTTCTATATATCAATTTTTTATGTTCCCTATAGATAAAAATAATAATAGTTTAAAAAATATTTAAAATTACAAGAGAAAAGATAAGAGATACATTTAAAATTTACTTACTTGATATACTCATAGAACAAATCCAAATTGAACAACACCGAGCGATGTACCATCTCTCACTATTCATGGCTTAATGTCATCAATGTATATGATCCGAGAATTCCTCCTGTCTGAGGAAGTGATGGAAAACTGGGTTCAATTTACCCATACTATTCTTCTTCATTTATCATTGGTCTCTTTATTATCGTAGTAAGATCAGAAAAATACATTGAGCAGAAATCCATACATTCTTGAACCAATTAACCGTTCATAATAGAACCTTCGGGATAATTCATGTTCCCAACATATGATTTCAATATGCATATGTTTCGTTCAGTTAGATACATCTAACTAAAAGCAATGAGTCATCTATGATGTATTTTGGTTGGAAGATGGACAGTCAAATGCAACATCAATGTAAAAATTGATGGAGGGAATAATTTCTCTAACTCACACAAAATTAATGGTGTCTCCCCCAACCGTTTTTAAAAGAAGTATTTGGAAAAACTCTTAGCACAAAGATCTATAAACAAATAGCACAATCGAATAACTGAGACTCTGACATTATTGGAAAAGAGATGACAGATTTCTATTGGAATCAACTCATGCAAAAAGACGTGATAATCATGAGTCTTCAAAGATTTCAGCTTCATCTATTTTCTGTTGACCCATTTCGATATATTTCTTGAATATCCATTAGGAAATTTAATTGTTTCTAGCACTTCCATAAATTGATTTTTTTCAGCAGGTGACATCACAGAAGAAGCACATGGAACATTCCATTTATTTTCACTGATACAGATAGGATTCAATACCGGTCTAATCCCCCAATCTACCAAGTCACGCTGAGATCATAAATCATATTTTTTCTTCCCCTTTAAATTTAGAATAATCAAAAGAAACATTTCATATATATTATTTTCAATTTTCATTTATTCTAATCAATTACGTAACAAGTTGGGTTAGAAATACGACAACTCAAAGAATAAACTCTTCTTCTTCCAATTGTAATAGATATCATTGGAAACATTTTTCCTCATTCTATATTTCATTACACACTTCCCTAATCAATAATTGAAATACTTCAATTCATTAAGCACATCTGTTCCAGACATATGGTAAGGTGGATCGTCAGTCTCCAGGGTATTGTCAAATCTTCAAAGATTGTTTCTATATGGATGGTTCATTGGCAAGAATCTCCGATGTCCCATAAAACTAAAACTACGATGATATTTCAGCATTCTCGATCGATAATTCTTCTTACAAACAGGACATCAAAATTTTACTTTTGTGTTCCATTTAGACATCATTGCATTAGTAGGAAAATCATTGATTGTCCATGTAAGCATAGCACGAATCTGAAATATGTCTTTCTAACATGCATCATATGTGGGCACACCCACATCCCAAAGAAGTTTCAACACTTTTATTAAAGGTTTCCTGTATACATATATAACATTGTCAAGATCAAAAGGGCCAAATATCTGTATTCTCAAGAAAGTGTAAGGCTTTTTCATACACAACCATGGGGGATGGTTATAAATGTGTATGAAAACCTTCAATGTGATTTGTAAAGTAAACATCTTCCCAAAGGGATTAAAACCGTCCCATAAAAGACCTAGTCTCACATTACGCATGTCGGCTACAAATTTCAGATATCGAGCATCAAATCACTGCCATGAAAATCCATCTGCAGGGTGAAATAACTCTTCATTATTCTTTTTTTTCTCGGTGTCATGCCATTAGATTTTTACTGAAATTTAATTATACATGAAAAGGTTTTGTAATCAGGGGATCAATGGAAAGTGTCAAATTACATTTTATGGCACATGAGATGGTGTTCCATCATATTTTGGCTTCCATCGGGAGGTTCCACACTTGATACAATCATTTCATTCCAAGGTTTCCTCCCAAAATAAGCTGCAATCATTCGTGCAAGATTGAAGTTTTTTTGAGAATCCAAGCTCATCAACTAACTTCCATGACATATATTGGTTTGAGGGAATATCTGCATCATCTGGTAGTAAGTTCTTCAAGAAGGTATGAATGTAATAAATTGAGGTATTAGAAATCCCATACATTGTTTTCCCATGAAACAATTAGATTAAAAATTCCATCTTTTCATTTTACCACATTGCCGATATACTGGAGTTGTCGCAGCATCATTCAATTTTTTCATACTATCAACGTCATCATTTTTATTGGATGCATTATATGTTCTTGTATCAAAATCATTTTGGCTAGAAATCCTTTAAATCTCATGATGCTGAATAAATGGAAACTGATCATATGTCAAACACTCCAATTCAATCCTATCATTTGGATCATCAACATTTTGAGATTCCATTTTCTCTCCATTGTGATACCACACATAATAGTTTTTTCGGAAACTATATTTTTTTATATGATAGCTAATTGCTTCACAACTCAACAGAGTTCTTCAAACAAAATTTGAACATGGGCGGTGTATGCGACCACTATCTGAAGCCTTGTCAAATGTAAAATCTAGAAAGCTGTTCAAATTATTTTGAAAATCGGTTGAAATATGATCTGTTTCGTACATCCAATTTCTATTCATTTTGTAAAAAATTGAAATAAGTCATTTCAAAGAAATTCAATATTATTGAAGTGCAATCAAAATAATATTTAGGTAAATGACTATTGTTTACTTTAAATAAAATCATAACTGACACATGACTCTATATGAGAATCATATTGCAAAATACAACAAAATATAGTGTATATAAGAAAATGAGATACAGAATTTCTAATGACTATATTCAAGGATTTCCTAGTAAGATATTTGAAGTGGATCAAGGAATGCATAATTTTTATGGGTCTTGTTGGGAGTACATGAGTTTTATATTTTATCTTCTTCAGGAAGATCAGGATGAGGAGTAGGATGAGGATCAATGGGGTGGTGGGGCTGTCCAAGGGGGATGTGGGGTGTCCAGGGGGTGTGCGGTATCGTCCATGGGGTTGGAGGTGTCCAGGGGGAGAGGGGATGTCTAGGGGGGTTGGGGTGTCCAGGTGGGTGGGCTATTCACGAGGGTGGTCAGGCTGTCCAGGGGGTAGGGGGAGTCTAGGGGGTGGGAGGGCTGTCCAAGGAGATGAGAGGGGTGTCCAGGGGTGGGTGGGGCTCTCCAGGTGGTACGGGGTGTCCAAGGGGGTGGGGTGGGCTACCCATGGGGGTGGTGGGGCTATCTAGGGGGTTTGGAGTGTCCAGGGGGTGGGCGGGCTGTCCGGGGGGGGGGGGGGGGGGGCTGTCCATAGGGGGTGGTCGGGATATCCACTAGTGGTGGTTGGGCTGTCCACGGGGAGTGGCGGCATTGTACAATGGGGTCGGGGGTGTCAAGGGGGTGGGTGGGGGGGGGGGGCTTTCCAGGGGTGGGGTGTCTAGTGGGATGGGGGTGTCCGGGGGGTGGTGGGCGGGTGTCCGGGGGTGGGGTGGATGGGCTTTCAACAAGGGTGGGGGGGGGGGGGCTGTCCAGGGGGCCCGGGTTGTCTAGGGTGGTGGGCGGGCTGTCCACGGGGTGGAAGGGCTATCCAGGGGGGTCGGGGGTGTCCAGGGGGTTGGGGGATTTCCTGGGGGTGGGGAATCATCAATAATGTTTTTAGTGGCGTTTTTTTGTTTTAGCGATGGTTTCACCTGCCAAAAAATGTAAGTGATATAGTAGTGGTTTGAACCGCCATTATAACCTCACCATTTTTTTCATCAAAAACAACTGCTGAAACAAAAAACGGTAAAAAAATATTGACTTTAAATAGTGGTTGGTTAAACCACTACTAAACAGCCATTAGGAATATATATCATGGGTTTAAAATGTTGCTATATATCGCTTAAAAAAACCCAACTGTAGATTTTTCAACCTAGTAAGATTAAAACAAAATTCAATAAATATGTTTAAATTATATCCATATTGACCACACCCACCTATGAGATCGTATAATCATGATGGTTATCAAAATGGATTACTAGAATATAAAAATTAATATACTATTCTAGGAATACATTACATTATTTAAGCAAGGAAAAACATTCATGTGGCTATTAGATTTCTAAGACATCCTTGGAAGTCATTAATGAAGGTAGAAGTGAACTCATTAAAAAATTTAATGATATGTACACAATTTAAAAATGGTATTAGTCTATGGGATATTAGTGGTAATGCTCAAACATGGATCCAAACATATAAAGGATTCACTACATATAATTATGTTTAACGAGATTTTAGAATAAAATAAAAATGGGATCTGTCTTTGTACAGTTCCAAATATACAACTTAAAAATCATTTTACCTATTTTATAAACATATATTTAAAAACCACTCATTTATATCATTAAAATATAAATAGGTTTAATTATTAAAAAAAATCGAATGTTGGAATCATAAAAACATAACCAAATATTCACTCAGTGAGTCGACACCACCTACAAAAAAATTAGGCACACTTTAGGAATACAATGATCTTTAAGTAGAACATAGGAATAACTCACCCAAAATTCATGACAAAAGGTACCCAGTACATAACCACTATAAATGCATAAGAAAATAAAATACATTAAAAAAACACTACAAACTCTATAGAACAAAGGAAGAGGAAGCCCCATGATCCTAGGAAAATTCCTCTATTCTTAAGCGCAATCATTGTATTAGTGGTATTTTGTCATATGTTTAGTTACAAATGATATATGAAACCAAAGTCAACCCTATTCACATACATCTACAAATCATTTATTACTCATTGATTCAATATAAAATAGTGTGAATCATAATATTTTCCCAAATACCTAAAATAGGAAAAAATGACGTTATCTGTCTAGATATTGCAATAAATGTAGAAATCAGAGGAAGATGGATTCTATGTTTTTATTTGGGAAGATGTTTAATGATTCTAACCTGGATGGGAGTGTTTCAGTCGATCATATGGAAGAACTAGGTTTAGGGTTCACCTACACATTGGGGATTCTGAAAATTGGGGGAAAGGAGTTCTGTGCTGTGTTGCGGGGGCATCTGAAAATCATGATTATTTGAGGAGAACTTTCCCAAAGGTTTGTAAAAACAGTTGGGAAATCATGGATTTTCCCAATGGATTGTAAAAATCATTGAGAAAAAATGGCCTTTACCAACGTTTTGCTATAAACTGTTGGTAAAGAGTGCAACGATTTTGGATTTCCCAATTGTTTCATGAAACTATTGTGAAAGCCTTCACAAAACCAAGATTTTCCAATGGTTTTTACAAAACATTGGTAAAAAACACTTATACCAACAGTTCTGTAGAACCGTTGGTATAGAAGTGTTGGGAATACCCAACTTTCCAGTAGTGTAATGTTGGAGGACATGTAGTGGAAGGGGTTCAAAAGTCCCAATTTTTCATCATGGTAATCCCCTAGTGTTTTTTTACAAAAAATTTAAATAGATTATTGAGGCTATGAGTGGAAATTATATGTATGAACCATGATACTATGATGAAAAAGTATCATCTACCAAGTATTTATGACCTCTTCGATTAGCTGAAGGGGGTGAGGTGGTTCTCGAAGATAGACCATAGGTCTAGCAATCATCAAATATGAGTACAGGATGATGATGTACTGAAGACAACATTTAGATGTAGGAATGGACACTCTGAGTTCTTGGTGAGGACTTTTAGTGTTACCAACACCCCAGTCGTGTTCATGGGACTCATGAATAGGATCTTCCAGCCTTATCTTGACAGGTTTATCGTGGTCTTCGTTGATGATATCTTGGTGTATTCATTATTAGTGGAGGAGCATGTGACACCTCTGTGGACAGTTCTTGATATGCTCTGAGAGAACAATCATTATGGGAATCTCTCAAAGTGTCAGTAATAGGATCCTGAGGTCAACCTTCTAGAGAACGTGATCTTGTAGGATAGTTTTTCATTTGATTCGGTGAATATAGAGGCAATGCATGCTTCGGAGGCACCCTGGATCATGACTGAGGTGTGTAGTTTCTTGGGGTTGGTTGGATTCTACTAGAGCTTCATTCCCATCTTTTGAATGGTAGAAGCACCCTTTTCATCATTGACATGTAAGAGATAAATCATTTTTCGGATGGAGAAGTGCCAGAAGAATTTATAGGAGTTGAGGAAAAGAATGAACAGTGCTATTATCTAGAGGCTTCTGGAGGAAGGTTTTGAATATGTAATTTTATTTGACACATAAAGGAACACATTGGGTTGTTTTCTAATGTAGGGTAATAATGTGACTGCCTATGGTTCCTGATATTTGAGGCAAAAAAATCATAATTATGCGACTCATGACCTTGAGCTAGCATCAATAGTCACTACTCTAAAGTAATGGTGACACAAATTGATGGGTGATTGGTTTACGGTATACTCTGACCGCAAATGTCTCATGTATATCTTCTCCTAGAACGACCTAAACATGATGCAATGGTGATGGAACATGTTCCTCTAAGACCAAGAATTCAAGATAGTCATTACTTCTGGGATGGTGAACATGGTGGTAGGAGCACTCAGGAGAAGATATTGGTTGCAGTTTCTGTGTGAGGTGACAGAGCAGTTCTCCGCGATGCAGATATCCCTAGAGGATGATGATGGGACAAACTATCTTCAATCGATGGTTGTTATTCCTTAACTCATACATCACGTTAGGGAGGCCTAACTTGCAGATATAGAATGTGTGATCGAACCTGATTAGTTTCCCACAAGACAACCTCCTAAAGGATTTTCAATACACGGGGAGTATGTCATCCTTTTTAAATGGTGCACAGTTGTAATAGTGTATTTTTGTGAGAAGGTTTTGAGGGAGTTCCATACCCCCCCTTGGTGGTACATATTGGACTAGAAAATATGTACCATGATATCCCACATTAGTACTGGTGTCCAGAGACGAAGAAATAGGTGGCATAGTTCAGTTCACGGTGCCTCACATTTCAGTAAATGAAGGTTGATCATGAGGTTATAGTAGGCTTGGGATAGCCCCTTCAGGTACTAGAGTAGAAGTGGAATGTTATATCGATGGACTTTGTGATGGGATTACACCACACATCATGGGCCATGATACTAACTGGGCGATCATGGACCAACTCACCATGTCTGATCATTTCCTACCCATTCAAAAGAAAGGTGTAGTAGAGATCTTGGTATACCTCTACGTGAAAGAGATAGTTCGACTTCACAGTCTACCATTTACGAAATGCTCGGATCATGATGCAATTGGAAGGGATTACAGGGGGATTTTGGGACTCATCTACACTTGAGCACAAACATTCACCCATTGACTAATGGTCATATTGAGTAAACAATACAAACCATGGATAACATGCTTCATTTTTGTGTCTTTAATTTTGGTTGCAGTTGGGAGCACACCCTACCACTGGTAGAGGTTGTGTACAGTAACAACTACGACTCCACCATTTGAATGGTACCATTTGAGGAACTATATAGATGACAATGAAGGTCAATGTTATGCTAGGAAGACCTAGGGGAGTCAACACTCATTGGTCCAGAGATGGTATAGGTTACCACTTAGAAGGTTCAGGTCAACCAAGAGAGGATGAAGAATATACAAATCCAAAAAAATTCATATGTTGATAAGCGACATTGTCCCCGATAGTTTGAGGATGGGGGGCACGTATTCCAATGAGTCTCTCCTCGATGAGGGATACAAATATTTGGAAAGGGTGGAAAGTTATCTCTAAGGTTCAACATACATTTCTTAATATTATGTAGAGTGTGTTAAATGGAGTACCAATTAGCTCTACCTCCATAGTTAGAGAGGGTTCACGACGTCTTCCACATATCACAATTGAGGAGATATGTGCACAACCCATCACATATCATCAACCATGCCGATATTTAAATTGAATATGGGGATAAATTCACAGATTTATTAGTGGAGATATTAGATCGATTGGAGAGGATCCTTCATGGACCCTTGATTTATCTGGTGTGTGTTTGTTGGCATCAAGACAATATCTAGGAGAGAATGTGGGAGAGGGAGTCTCAAATTTGTGCTCTGTAACCCTATTTGTTTGATTATCCATTATTTTAAATTATGAGGATGTAAACCCCTAAACAAGGGTAGTAATGTAATACCACAAAATTCCATGTAAATCGTTCGGAAATTTTAAAATGATTATTTTGATATTAGGCTCTAAGAGAGCATGTAATTACAAGGAACAGAGTGGCTATAACATATTTGAACAATTTTATAGGGTCATTAGATAAAAATTTGAGCTTGATTTTTTAATTTAAAGCCATTTCCCAGATAAAAAATTTGATGGCACTGTTGAACTCAAAGCATCGAGATTCGCATAAAAAGGGCCCAAAATTGGATGGAACATGCCAATAGAGGATGTTAGTTTTGATCCATAAATAAAAAAATTCTGTAACAATTATTTCATTTCCAATTCATTATATCTCCTAAATGGTAACTCAGATTAGAAATAAATGATTATTGTTAAGCTCGTGAGGGCGTGTTTCCTTAGGTAGAGATTAACCTTGACTTGTGCGAGTAGAAGGTGATAGATAGTTTTTGGAGTTTTTATGAAAAGTTAAAATAAAATAAATATGGTTTTTTAAATTTTATTTTTAACCATCAAAATTGTGGAAGAAAAATGGAATTATAACTAATAAAAACCAAAACATTGTTTCATAAATGAAACTACGTATTGAAAATACAACACAATGGGAATGTAAAAGAATTTCCTCTATTAATTCTTAACCAGATGTGAGTCTTTGACACATTGGGAGAAACACACAGAATATGTGAAGGGTTTCTATTAAAGAATGATGAATGACGATCCTCAATGATTTGAGAGCCCTCCATCTTCTTCGAGAGATCCCTCCCTTGGTGATGGATGGATGAAATTCATGGATGAATCAACTTTAGCATATGATTCTTCCTACAATAGAATTCCAACCAGGTAGGGTGTCTTCTGATTTATACATGTTTTCTTGTTCTTTCTTACTCAATAACAATGGCAGGTCAACCCATGAAGAGTGTGATCAGTGAGTTGTTTTTTCTTGTAGGAGGATCCTTTTATCTCAGAGATTTTGTCGGGGTTATTTGTGGATAGAACCTTACTCTTCTATTCCCATATTTCAAAAACTCTAATTCAGATGAATCTACATGACATGAACAAGGCCCTGATTCACCTATCTTTGGAAGATATTTTGATCATTGTGACTATACATTTGAATCAGAGGACATGAAACATCAAGGATACAGTTGGGAAGACAATGACCTGAGATGTCTAGCGGTGTAGACAGTTTGAGAAATAGACCACCATAGTAGACCCGGTTGTTCGTCAAATATACCACTGGCCTGTAGATGTGGAGGAAGTGATCGAATGGGGATCACAGTGGTGTGGCAAGGGCCTCTGGAATGTAGGCCTGTGATATGTAGAGACAAACACGACCCATCAATGTGGGCCCTGTCGGAAGAGTGGCCCGCAGTTGCAAGCCACACCATGTGCTGGCAGGAGGTCCAGTAGGGACCGTGTGCAGGACATGGGGCATATTGCCTCATCTTTCCATGTGGTGGTACATGATAGATGCATTCAGGAGTTCGGGATGGAGAAAATTTGGCCCGCTCAATGGGCCTTCTGGAGGCGGGTGGGCTATCCATCGGGTTGGACCCGCGGTCTAATAAGCCAGGTTAGGTCGGAGGACCTGAGTCCATCTGATTTGGTTGGACAGTACTAGTACCTAACCATACCATTTTCAGAATACAATAATAACATTCAAACCATATTCCCAATTGATGAGCCATTTGTGGTGTTGAAACCCTTACTCCAATGTGGATATTTTTGAATGATATAAGGAGAATTTATTGGATGTTGAAATTTATGAATGGGATGAGGTGTTGATTCTGTCAGAATCAAGTTCAATACGTACAAAAATCATCTGGCATGATGAAACCTGAAGACTAATAACAAGTGGGTCTATGTGACCCTGCATTCCTAGATGATAATATGCGCTATTTGGACCAGGAACATGAGGATTTGTGTGACCATCTACAAGAGGCTCTATGTGAACCAGCTATAATCAGCCTTGTGTGGATCAACAATACACAGCCTTGGGTGGACCAGTAATGATGGACTATATGGAGAGCGACTCTGTTTGACCCGATAGACCCACGGTTGGGTGAATATCTTTCTGACGTAGAAGAACCACAATACTAATCATGGATTGGTAACTCCGCTGTCCATGGTGTTCACTGTTACGACGAATAGTCTTGATTTTCATACGTTAGATTTGTGTGACCTGATAGTACCATGTGCATACTCTCCTTTGTATTCTATCTATTGTGTTTTGTGGTCCTTACTGAGTATTTCATTACTCACCCCTACATAGGCTCTACCTTCACATGTTTCGTCCGATGCAGATGACAAGTGCTTCGAAGAGGACTTTGGTGACCTGGGACCTAGCGGTGCCCGGTGAGATACGATTGGTGGGAAACCATTCTACAACTTCTAGTAGCCACTCCCTGACTACCATATATGTGGGGTTCTTCTACCAACGACATTTTAGAGATCTTTTGTACATTCCTATTCTCATTTTTCCTTTTGTTGGGTTCATATTCAAGCCTATTTGACTTACAACTTGTACCACTACTCAGTGGTTGTTTTAGTTAAATGTATGTTTTTCCTTTTTAGATTTCAGGAATGTGGTTGTGTTTTTGTGCGTATATGTAATTGTGAAAGTTCTTCCTACTTGTGGGATAATACATTCAATTCTAGTCTCTATCCTTTAGCCTTTATGAGGTAGTATTGGGGTAGTCACAACATGGGCCATAAGGGATGGGTCGGGATGCCAAATTAGAATCTAATACTCTAGTCATCAGATTTTGATAATTAATTTACCTATATCAATTTGTCATTATAACATTTAATGATTAATTTCCAATTATATTTGTGCCTTCTTTATTTCTTATATGTTATATCAGAACCCAAAAACACCCAATGTGTATAATCAGAGAAAAACAAAAAACCCTCATTGATTAAATTAGAAAATAGAAAATTTCTAAGAAAGTAATTCTCATAATTATAAAATTAAAGGTATTAACCTAGACCCCAACAATAGTTCTATAAAAAAGACTAGGATTTTAGTGTCATTACCTCTAATGGTCTCGATTCAATGTTTAGAATTTACAAACATGAAAAAAATCACTATCACCACCATGTACTAGTATATGAATAACATGTACCTGTATTGATACCCTGAGGAAAAAGATTAAATAATTAAATATTTTTTATGTCGTTATGAATTATTAAAAGTAAATTAAAAAAATATACCATGATGATGAAATTATAATAAATCAAAAATTAAATCAATTATTATTGGATGAGGGAATGCATTATATGAGGGATTTTTAAAACAGGTAACATAGTTTCAGTTATGGAAATAATCATATAAAATAATTAAAATACTCTTAAAGATAACATATCCATACCTCCCAGTCTAACTGTGATAAGGTATTACAGAATACCCCTCTTTCATGGTAAATATATAACCACCATATGATAATTAAAACCAATCTCAAATGGGAATATAAAGAAATAGTTGGATCTCTCTCAACTACTCCCATAAATAACATTGGATATCTACCACTAAAATCATAACACTCAATTTAATCCTAGATACTGTGATATGAAATATTTCACAAAATAATTCCAAATGAATATGAAATACAATAAAAAAAATTGAGTTTAAGAATTTGGTTCACACCGCTTTTATCTAACTCATCACCTCCTGTTAAATCAAGGAATGCATACTCACTCTCAAAAACATGATATTATTTTAAATTGTGGAATAGTTAATGAGAAGTAAAAGTATTGAGAATAATATAATAATGTCTTTTATTTATATAGATATTTCGTAAAAAAATTAAATAGTTACAATGAATAACAAAAGAAAAATCTTATGAATATTGACAAAATAGTTGATGAGGGCCCTCATCCTTCTATTCTCTCATCAGGTGTTGGATTCCAATCTGTTACCAGTCTACATGGACCCCCTATCCACATGATAAATTATTTTTTTTTTCACATTATTGTTATCCTTTAAATTTATATTCAAAGAATCTCACTTTTTTATATAATTTCATATATTCTCATGTACCCCCATTAGATACATCCTTTATCATATTATATTTAATTACATCATCCTTTAGATATATGAATTATTTCATATATTTGGATGCTCTTGAAATATATGTAAGAATATATCCAATATTACACATGAGAAATAGTCATGATTAAATATGTAAATCCTCATATATATTTTTTCAACTACTACATAAACCCCACTTGAATATCCTACCTTATATCTCCTATATCTTTATCAAAATGGATAAAACCAAACCCCAATAATATGTAGTGATATCATTTGTATCAGATTCTTTATAAAAATAAATAAAAATAGATAGAATGTATGTCCATGAAGAGAAAAAATTTCAATTTTGAAATTTCTATGTTTCTATGAAGACATAGGATCTTCAATGTTTCCAACTAATTGTGAAACAACCCACATTCATCTCAAAACTATTTTACTACCATATTTATACACACTATATAATAGATTATTATCAATGAAACATTATTAGAACATTACTCAAATCCTCAAATTATTCATATCCATCCAAATCACCTGCCCCATGATGTAGTGCTTCGTCCCACATTGCATCCATCTTTAACAATTCCTCTACTATATCTAGACATGAAAGCATTCTTAAAATCATATAGCACACTTAAAATCATTATTTTTCTTTATTATCTGATATTTAGGTGATCATGGTGAGAATATAGGACCACAAAATAATATCCGTCATTGTTTCAGTTAAATGTGCCAGCATGACATATGGTAGCGCTTCTATGCAAAGATTCATGATTCTCTAGTTGCAGTTCAATTATCATCTCAAAAAATTAAGGAATATCATGATATAAAAGGTCTTCTCATGGTGTATAAAAAATATAGAGAATATAAAAATGGTGTGGTGCAGATACACCATCATGTTTTGTAACTGCACAGTATTCCTGAAAAAAGAATGTCCCACATCAGAATTTGTAGTTGTGTTGATCTATTTTATAAACTATTTTTCTCCATCCACATATTACAAAATGATGGAATAAGCTAAGATAATATTATCTAAAACTAATTCCAACCCATGTTGGTTAACACATACCCCCTTTGTCCCATGAACTCTCATACCAAGTGTTAGTGTACCTGATCACATTATTCTCTTCATGTGCACTTGTTGTGCATTTTATGATCCATATTTTCTTTATCATCATGATTCTCCTAATCCAATAGATATTATCAATGACTAGATTTCCAATGTGGCTCTGGACAAATCTCCTTGGCTACATGGTTAGATTTTTTCTTATTTGTATCACCTACACACAAAAACACATAATTAATATATTTATTACAAAAAATTAAATTTCACGTTTGTTTTATTAATTTATTTAAAATATTATTATATATATATAATACAAAAAAATAAAAAAAGATAAAATAAAATATAGGACTAAAAAACATAAAATTAAATGAAATTTATCAATAAAATTTAAACTATTTATATATATGAAAGTACTTTTTAGAACAAAGTGGGGGGATTTTTTTCACATAAAATATCCTCAATTGTTTTTATAAACATGGAGAAAATATGGCTATTGAACTACCTATATTACTCCTATGTGGGTGGAAAAATTAAATAATAGAGAATAATGATCAATGCGTTTATGGAGAATCTATATTAAGTGTAGAGAACCATCCAGATGATATGAACAATAACTCTAACAAATATATTGAAATATATCACTTTGTTGATTGTTTTTTGAAGGAAGATTTAGGGATAAAATTTTATGGTGGTAATAATTTTATAATTACTCTAATTGGGGTATTTATTATGAAATATCTCATTAGGAAAGGCTTATAAGAGGTTATATCAGGATTAATAAATTCCCCAGTTGTTTCAGTTGCATAACTATGTTTTGTGTTGATTAGAGGTGATTCTGAGTTTATTTGATATGTTCAATATATTTCTTATTGATTCTATCTAATTATTTTTTCCAATATATGATATTTTTTATATGAACATATTTTTTGAGTAAAAAATCAGAGAATTATTTGGTAAGTATGATTTTTTCGTCATGTATAATATTTTTATGAATCACTCAAAACATGGAAATTTCCTTATCAGTTTCTTATCTATGTAAGGATTTTGATATGTAGAAGTGATGAAAATGGAAATGGTAATAAAGTGAAATGATTCAATATCATGTTTAAATTTTTTGTCAAATCACTATTAGAAAATTTATAGATATATTAAATACATATAGATTTTGTTAATGTAAATTGGATACATAATAAATTATATAAGGAAATTATGGAAAAAACGTAATTTTTTAAAAGAAAAGTATACATTATATATTTTTTAGTATGGATAATATTTTCCAACGATGCATATTTTTGAGTGTCCAAAGGTTAATCTTAAACATATTTTCCAAATTTGATGTAGAATATTAGTAAAATCCTAATTATTTAATATATTTATATAGATACATATGTTATTTTTCCATGACAAAATTCATTAGTAAAATTTTATTGAGAATGAGATTATAAATATAATATTTTTCATGGAAATAAGAAGAATTAATATTATTAGGTGAATTAAAACATGAAGATGCATGGTAATGATATCTCTATTGAATGAAATTCACAATACATAAATTCAGATTTAATTTTTTTAGAATTTACTCTATAATTGAAGAGATTGTGTCATGCTTTATGATGGCATGAATATGTGGAGGAAAAATAAAAAGACTTCCCTATTGTGGATTTTGTGGAATATATATTCATGAGAATATGGAACTAAATAGAGTTGAATAATTAGGGTTATAATTTCATGTCTGATAGTAATGGGAATATTAAATCAAGTATTTGAAATTAAATACTATTATTAGAGTATAGAATAACTCAGATCTAATGGCTTATTTATATTGTAGTTTAAAACATGAAGTTTTTCCCTAAATATTATTTGGAAATAATATCCAAAAAATCATTGTGGTTATAAATGGATAAAGTGAATAGGTTTATTTTTTGTTCCAAAATATTGTGATATAGATGATATTACACTATATCAAATGAAGATAAGTAGAATAAATTGATTTTTTTAAGAAACTGATTAGATAAATCAAAGGAAAAGAAGAACCTGACAAGATCAAAGGGATTTTATTATAATCCAGAAATGTGTTAAAAAATAATAATAAATAGATTTCAGATTTTAAGAATAAGGATAGAGAAATATATATATATTTATATATATATATAGAATCTAATTATTATTTTTTATTAGATTCAATGATTCTATATAGCAATAATAAGAAGAGGTCAAAAAGTTCAAATATATATTCCAAAATATCTATTCTTGTAGAGTCCAAATAAAATGTAAGATAGAAGAGTATATTGTCTCTTTTTGAATGAAAAATAATTGGGAATAAAAAGGAAATTTAAAAAGTGAATGTATTATAATAATAATTATCATTGTGACTCCTAGAATGATGTTTCAACAAGAATAAGTGTTTTTTATTTTTTCAAAGTGGTTTGAACATTTTCACACTTTCAGGAGGTAGTATAAAGATCCAGTAAGATGTTTTATCTAGGTTAGGATAAGAACTCCCAAAAGTAAAATGTGGTTACTTAACCCTTATTAAGTATACGTAGTAAAATTCAATGTTTCATGGATAATCCATGTTTGATCCACTTGTAATTTTTATTAAGGGTGTTTTTGAAGATATTTGAGTTGTCTTATCCTGATCAAAATTAGGACTACATACTTATTGAGTAGGGAACATTGTAAAAATAATGTTTACCAATATTTACTTATTTCTTGTTTTTTATGTGGTATTACTATATTATGTAAAAATTATTATCTGAACATATCTTAATTGTTAAAATATGTTCCAAATCACAAAAAAGTTAAAATTATAAGATGATTGTTTAGAAAATTGTAAAACATTAGAGAAACTTGATTCACAAACCTCGTGTTTCTAAAAAATCCAATGGGCCCTATAATAGGTATCAGAATAGGTTTCCTTCCTATTGTATATATATTATTTTTATTCATAATATTTTTTTGGGATGTATATTAATAGTGTGTTTGAAGGGTTCAAAAAATGTCATTGTATAGGGAACTCACTCCATATGCTAGTTGAATTTATATTAAATGTATCAAATAACAAATTAAGGAACATTGAGAAAATAGAAACCAAAAATCAAGGATATAACTCTAGGTTGAATGAAAATACACAAATAATTGAAGGTAATGAATATAGTTTTCCTTATATTAAATATGCTGATAGTTATTATTATGATTATTTAATTTAAATCTATGATAATGATTTTTCTATTAACGAATGTACTGATTTTCATTATCATATTAATTAATATCATAAAATGTTCCCTATTGATGTTATTATATACATACTTAAAGACAAAAAAAGGATTAAAAGTTGATAAATCATTACTATAATTTAAATCTAAGGAATTTTCACAAACACTAAATAAATATTTAAAGAGATGTATCACCATCATAACATTTTTGAGGATAATGTGTACTTTTTCTCAATGTAGCTACAATTTTTTAAAAATTATGAATAATTAAGGAGAATAATTTTAAACTAAAAATTATTATAAAGTTACATGTGAAGAGGAAGACCTATATAACACATATATTGATATCAAATAAGCACAACATGAAGTTCAATCTATATAAATAATGGTAATGATAATTTACTACTAGATACTACTAATTTTCCTCAAAATAAAATATTTAAGTAGAAAATAGAATTTATATTAAGTGTGAAATATCATTATGAAAATTATCATTTTATAAATATGTAACTACTAAATTTAGAAGTTAAATTGAGAAATAAATATTTTACCCAAGTTATATTTTACATGCTCCTGAGAAGGGAAAAACATCCAAAATAATAATAATTATATTCATATTTCTAAGAGTCTCATATTTTGGAAAAAACAATATATCATATCCATAAAATCATTATTATATTTAAAACTCATGGAAGAAGGTAACTAATTTTACTAATATATCTATTTTTAATAATGTGGTGCCATTGGAAAGTAATAGTTCAAAATCAAAATATGGAATAAATATGTAAACAAATTATTGAAAATTTACCAACACATCAATTATGGATGCTATAATGATTAAGATACTTGGTTATCCAAATAAATCACAATATAATTGTATTGTTATCAAAAAAACATCACAAAAAAACAATCATTTCTGCATTCAATTGAAAGAGGAGGGGATATATTTACCATTATTGTGTTATTGGTAGATTATAAATAGGGAAACTAATTTTTTTCATAACATATCAACCTATGAAATCTATATAAGGCTAAAATTTTTTAGGAGAAGAGATTATTTTTGAAGAAGACCTACTGGACAAATAGAAAATTCATAAAACATGAGTAATCTATCCATAAAAAAATAAATTTGACTGCCTTTTAAATTTTTATAACTATTATTGAAAACTATAAAATAATGGATAGGGGATGGTTTTTAACATCATGGGATAAATATCACAATGATTTGAGAATAATAGTATAAAATATGTTAGAGCTACCATGTAAAAAATATAATTTGTCTTATATGGAAAACAAAGAAGAATGTTAAATCAAGTACTACAAAGATAGGAAAGAAGGTGGTTCACAAGTATGATATAAAAAAAAGATGATATTCTTAGTTATAGTAAGATAGATCACATCAATGGTCATTGAAAATTTCCATGTATATTAATATATATGAAAAAATCAATATAATAAATCAATATAATAAATAAATAAGAGGATTTGTTTAATTATGTACATCTATATGAAGAATACGATAGGTTTAGAAATATGGGTAAGATAAAGAATGCTAAAGAGTTGGGAAGAAGGTTTAAAATATGAGGTTATGAATACAAGAAATTTTTGAGTTTGCCTCTTGAAAAAGAGAAGTAATTTAAAAAAAATGTTAATTTATCAATTGATCAAGATTTACAAATGGTTCAACTAGAAAATATTCCGCACACAGGAAGAAGACTTACTATATGTCCATGCTCTTCTTGATCACATTTCAATAGTAGTAAATACAGGATAAGAAAATGGAATAATTTAAACAGAATGTTGTTTTCTATATTACAAGTGAAATAAAAGTTTATAATTATAGATAAATATAAAAAGTGGAAAATTACTTATATCATAAAGACGTAAATATTTGTTAAATATTGGTTGAAGTTATCATGAAGAGCATCAAACATTTAAGGGAATAAAAAAGAGTTTATGGGTTTATATATAAGTTTTAACCTTATATCACTAATTAAGAATCAATTATAACTCTACATTATTCCCTATTTGATAATACATAGTTTTTTTATTTGGAATTCATGGTGAAGAAAAGACGTGGGAATTTATGTGATGATCAAATCATTATTTAGTTGAGATATTTATCCACTATGGTGCACTAAAGTTGGTATAAAACTGTCTCCAAGTAATATAAGAATTGTTATCCAGTAATTTAGCTTTGAATTTATATCTAAACTAAAATAACCATGAAGATAGTTTTTTAACGTAATCCCTTGAGGAGGCCTATGAACACAATGAAGCTGTATAGAATTGTAAAACATATTTATTGAATATATAATTATTTAAAGGATTTAAAAAATTAATTTATATGACATTTTTACCATTTTTTAAATTACATTCTGAATTATATAAATATATTGATTAATAAGTGATTGAGAAAATAAAAAGTGGAGAATAATTCATTGAACATTTATGCTCTTTATCAATTTTTTGATGTTGTGTATATGTAAAAATTTCATGCTAATTATTTTGATTATCCCCAATAGAATTAATTATAATTGATAGTAACTTGGTATCACTTTTTGGATAGTTTATTGAATGATTTTTTTTATATTTGTCACTATTTTTTTTTCTACACCAGTTTGGCCCTTGTAGAATTAGAGTCGATTAATTGATTGTACATTACTGTGAAAAATATTACATCTTCCTTATCTCATTGAATTTTTTTGATTCAGTAAATAAAATGGGACATTTTTTGGAAACTATAATTAGTGATGTGGTTTCATCGAAATATTCATCAAAAAATGGTCTCCAAAGGAATTGAATATTCAAGAGAAGAAGAATAAAAGTCAGTCATAGAGAGTTCTAATAGGTATGAGTTGTTTAATCAAGTAACATTGAAATCATTATCTATAAA
The DNA here is from genome assembly GCA_963277665.1 of Viscum album. Classification (NCBI taxonomy): domain Eukaryota; kingdom Viridiplantae; phylum Streptophyta; class Magnoliopsida; order Santalales; family Viscaceae; genus Viscum; species Viscum album. The sequence continues at coordinate 2,107,495,463 of OY728165.1, forward strand.
TGGTATCAAGGATTTCCTTAAATATTTTATCATCTATACTGAGTAGTTCCCTTACATTGACCCTTTCATTTATTTTCAACACAGGGGAGAAGAATATTGAATTTATAAATAATGTGACTACTTTAAAAAAAATCCAATGGTGTGTGTGACTTACCATAATGATGTAAGATAAATTTATAAGTTTTATTTTTTGTAAATATACTAGTTGGAATGAAAGTAAATATATGGATAGTTATTAAAGGGATTATAAATTTTTATGTTGAAGGTATCAACATTTTTGTTGATTTTATTCAGTGATTTAAAGTACTAATAAGAACCAATAAACTAAAATTTTCAAATATTACTTCCTATATTATCTAGTGTTGCAGAATCTAATGATTGAGGAAGAATAAGGTGTTATTTCTCAAAGGTGTAAATGTAAAATAAGGGGAATGAGGAAGGAACTTCTAGGATTTAATGTTATAGACTATGAAGAAGCAAATATAAATATAATCTGAATTATAAATCGGTAGAAGAATATAATTTTTTAGGGAGATTTTAATATTTAAAAACATTCAAGATGTAGTTTAAAAATCCATTAAAATTCTATGTTTGGGTCAGGACAAAAACTTTTCTCAATGGTACATGGTGATTCCTTCCCTCATTCTTATGTGTTGAAAATAACACTTCATGTTTCATGTATAATCCATGGCCAAATCACATTTATATTTGTGATCAATATTAGTAGAAAATCTATATTCTAGATTATCAAAGGCACAATAATTATTTTTTATAGTATGGATGTAAAACTTCACAAGTAAGTAATTAATAATAGATATTTTTATCTCTTTCTATTAATGAATTAGATAGTGTTTTAGAGGCTTAAAATGAGAATAAATCCAATCTTAAGCATGGAATACACTAATATTTTTAAAAGGTGGTTTTACTGCCTTTTGATGGTCAAACCATTTTTAAAAAAACATTTTTACTATTTTATAATCTCTACTTTTCAAAATAAACACATTATTTATTATTGGGACATTGAAATTAACGTTGGATAATTTTTTGGTATTTTTCTGACAATGTTCATTTTTTAATGAATAGTGAAAATACTGCATTTTACATCAAAACTGCTTTTTTATCAAATTTAGTTATATGGTTAGATTATCTTTTTAATTTGTTTTAAAGTGAAATTAGAATATATTTTTACTATTTAATCCAATGGTGGCCATTGGAATTAATTTCACTTTGAAATTAGACTTAAACTAGTGTCAATCTTTTGATACTTATTATTTCATAAAAACATGCTATTTGCTCAAACAGCGGGAATTAATTATTAAATTTATTAATGTAACTTATATGTTTTTAATTTTGTAAAATAGATATAATTTTTGAATTCGGAATATCAAATATATATTAGGGTGATGTATTGGCATTTTTCTGAAAAACATCAATTTTTGATGAATAGTGAAACCACTAAGTGGTACTTAAAAAACTAATTTTTCGATTAAATTAAATTTTACCACCTCTGTATTTTGAATTTCAAAAATCCAACATACATGGTTATCATTAAGAAGTAAATGTTGTTCAATGGGATAAAAATAATTTTTTTGGTTAATAGTAACTTTTCAGTTTTTAATCATGATTAGAGGTAATTAGTGTAATTTAAAGTAAGAATAATGTTTTAATAATATGAAATGAACATGACACATGTCCTACCCTTATTGGATGTGTTATGGACGACCAAGAAAATCCATGGGTCAACTTGGGGACCCCATGGTGCCACTTTGGAAGGAAAATGACATTAATATCTTTTTATGTAATGTTGAAGTAAAAAGGTCACAAACATGAGTCATTTTACTAAAACAATTTTTAAATGGGGTTTGAAAAGTCATATTTTTGTCTAAAAATATTCATTAGAAATCTAAAAATCTATCCTACATCATTATATTTTTTTATAATTTATAGACATTAAATATATTAAATTATTTATGACTCCATGATGAAGCAGCGATTACCTCATTATTTAATGATTTAAATAAAATGAAAATAAAATTTATAATATAAGACCTAAACTTGTAAAAACCCTATTTGATGGGTTGATTTAGAACCCTTATCACCTTATCCTTGAAATTTATAATTGTGGTACCTTTTTTATCCGAAAATCATTTTATAGCAAAGTATCTTTTCTTAACTTTCCAAGAGTGCCCCTCCTATCCTCTTAAAAAAGGCCCCCAAATCTACCACCTTACCCACACCTCTCAAGCCTTTGGCTCGGCCAACCCCTGCCCATTTTGTCTCTCCACATCCCTCTATAACTCTTAGAAGCCTCACTTTGGGCATAATTCTTCCCAAGGAATCCCTTGAGCTCAAATCAAAAAGAGTTACCCGATTTAGATGTAGTGTCTTCTCTTGTGTTCTTATGTTTTATTTTTCTTCTCCAACCCCCTAAACTCTTTTTATTCATTAATTTCGTAACAACACAAGTATCTTAAATATACTAGGATGTTTTTATAAGATGTATTCGAGCTACACGTACACACACCTACATCTAAGGGTTAAAGAACATTCTGTTTCCATGGATGGAGAATTTCTGCCTCACGAAACGATGATTGATCAATATTATTTTAAAACCTTCAAAGGTGGCCATTAAGATGACAATATATTTATATATGATGTATATTATGTTTATGTTTTACTTATGATTCTGTATTTTTCATTTATGGCATACCTTTTATGGTTTCCATTATGGGTAAACGCGTTATCTTCATTTTAGGAAGTGCGGCCTACTGCCCCCTCAAAGTGATTTGATTCGTTAATGCCATATGTGGGACGTATAAAGGATGTAATTAATGATTTTATATATGATATTATATAGGAATTATAATATACCTTGATATCATTTGATTCCATTCCATAAAATATGAAATAGAAATGAAAGTAGCATTCATGTGTACGTACGGCTTACCGTCTCCATGAACGATGCATTTCATTACATACCTCTAAATGATTATGTAATATTCTAAATGCATGTATATAATGGATATATATGATATATATGATATCTACATCATCAGTATATCTCTAGATATAATGAATATATGAACAACTTGTAATTATAAAGAGTTTATTTTTGACTCAAGTACCAATGATCGTTAAAACGACCGTTAATAACTTAAATAATTACATAGTGTTAATGACATGGTAATAAGTGATATAAAAAAGAATAATTAACTTGAAAAAGGTTCTTAAGCATGTATAAGTTAACTCAAGTTTATTATTTAGGATGTTGAAAAACTATCGAGTCAAGTCAGACCCGAGGTATGGGACTTCGTCTCAATCTCCTTTAATTGAGCCATATTGTACTTTATACACATCCTTCTCTTATACGGTGTATTAACCCATTTATATTTTACGTTTATCCAAAATGAATTTTTTTATATGAAGAATTTTATTAAAGGACAAAAGGGAATGTTTTTGTCCTACGTATGCGGCAACAATGACTTCTCCACCGCCATGAACATTATTTGAGTTCCGGCTTCCTCTATAAGCCATACCTTTTTTAAATAAATACCATGTTTTAATTTTCGTTTATTTTGGTATTGAAAATGGTTTTCATAATGTTTTAATTATATCAATGTGTTGTATTGATATCTTGTGATTGAAATGTGTAAATGCTATGTTTCCTTTATGCATGTTTTATGTGATACGACTATGTTATGGTTCTTGGGCATTGTTAAGAAGACGGTTGGTTCCGTGATAAACAAAGGGCAGGTGAGCCCGATATAGCTCTCCAATGCATTGGGTAACACGAATGGGTTAAACTTTGAGGTTTCTCCAAACAGATTTAGGGAATATACTGTGATGGGTATTACAAACGTAACCAAGAGGGTTACTCCCAACGTAAGAATGTTATGAATGCCTCAAGTTACCTTTATGTATTATGATTTCTATGATTTATTCATGATTTGATGAGGTATGTTAATGTAATTATGTTTTATGGGTAAAGTATGATTTCATTCTTATGTATATATGTACTCATGTTTCCTTTAAATATTTTTATATCCCTTACTGAGCTTTTTATGCTCATCCCACATTTTTGAAATGTTTTTCACAGGTCAAGGGAAAGGTACATGATGTGATGATAGTGTCAATGAAGTTTCAAGAAAGAATCCATGTTTTATTTTAAATAGGTTTCCATTGATGGGAAAAATGAATACTATATTTTATGTAACCACTTTTTTTAAATGTGGAATGTAATGCATGTTTTATGATCTAATTATCTAAAATTATAAACCTGAAAAGATCCTCGATGTGTAATCTTGTAATAACTCAAGATTAAGTAATGTTTAAGGATGGGGCCTTATAGTTGGTATCATAGGTCGGTTTAGATAACTTTAAGAGTTAGAATTCTATTAAATGATTATCCAAAAATATTTTTTTATGGTCAAATTGAAATGATATAGCATTTGAAGATTACCATGTTGCATCATCTAAGACATGTTTGTTCAGAATGGTTTTTCGTAGAGAAAATAGGGATGTAGTTATAGAAAGGAATACAGAAGGAAATAACCTTCCGAATCAGCATCCTGAGATGGTCGGAATTGGAACTTAACAGTTTGTTGCAGTAATGGCGCAGTTGACTGAAGCGATAAATGGTGGTGGTATCCATACACGAGATCAGCCAGATCAACCGTAGATAAACATGTCAGTGGTGGAACATTTCATGAGGAAACATCCCCCATCATTCAGAGGATCATCTGACTCTGTGATAGCTGAAGGGTGGATCAAAGCACTGGAGATGATTTTCGATGTTATGGGGTGTTCAGACAATCAAAAGGTTTGTCTTGCTATTTACCGTTTGTAGGGTGAGGCAGATCAGTGGTGGTTTATGGTTAAAAATATCAGGGACGCTGTTGAGATTGATGCTCTCGACTGGGATGAATTCAAAGGTATGTTTCTTGAGAAGTATTTTCCTAAGGTTTTTCGACTTAGGATGGAAAAACAATTCTTGGAATTGAGGCAAGAGGAAGACTTAGTGGCTTCCTATGAAGAGTGGTTCACTCGATTGGCAAGGAATGCTCCAAATTTTATTCGAGACCTTGATAGTAAAATCAATCATTTTTACTCAAGATTAAAGCCAAAATATCAAAGGGCATTGGCTTCTTGTGAGTTTAAAAGTTATGAAAAGTATGCTCAATGTGCGGAGAAGGTGGAAATGGAGTTTGTCGATGAACAAATGTTCTATAACAACCAACAGAAGAAGAGACCAAGGTGGCAGGAGAAAGGAAATTTTTTTCAAAAAAGTCTAATGGTAAGAAAAATAAGTTTTCAGTTTATGATAAATGTGGTAAAAGGCATGCTGTGGAATTTCTTCTAAATTCTGGAAAGTGCTACTGATGCGGTAATATGGGACATAAGTCTCGTGATTTCACTGAAAAAGATCAGGGGGATGGTAAGACCAAATTTGATTTACAGTTAGTGAAATGTTTTAAGTACAATGAGATGGGTCACTATACAAACGAGTATCCGACAAAGATCTTGAGTGATGGGAAGCAGTTAGACTACAAGCAGAAAGGGGTGGTGAAATCCTTTGCAACTACTTCAGCAGATGTTAGGCCATCAAATGAAGTGGTATCAGGTACTTTTATTTTTTTCAGATTATTCCAGTGTTTTGTTTGATTCGGGGTCTACACATTCTTTCTTCTCTGAAACCTTTTCTAGTAAAATGTGAATACCATCTCAATAAATAACTCATCAACCATTGGTAAAAACACTTGGTGAAAATGTTGAGGCGAAAAGAATTTATAATAATCTTCCTATCATTATCTGTGGAAATAACCTACATGAAAACCTTATTGTTTTACCTCTAGTAGAGTTTGATGTTATCCTGGGTATGGATTAGATCTCTATTTACCATGATATGAATGAATTTAGAGCTAAAGATGTTTATTTTCAGAACGACTTTTAGTTTTTGTACAAGAATGAACCCTTACTTTTGATAACTTATCAAGAGGCCGAGAAACTTGTAAAAGATGGAAATGAATGTAACTTGCACACATTGTTGAAAACAATGGAACTGTTCAGATTAATGATGTTCCAGTTGTAAATGAGTATCCTGATGTTTTTCCTGATGAGTTTCCTTGAATAATACCAGATCGGGAAGTTGAGTTTACTGTTGACTTAGTTCCTAATGCTAAGCCAATTTCAAAACCCCCTTATCGATTGGCTCAAATTGAACTTTTAGTGTTGACGAAGAAATTGCAAGATTTATTGGAGAAAGGTTTCATTCGACCTAGCACATCACTAAGGGGTGCTCTTGTTTTATTTGTTAAAAATAAATTTGGTTCAATGAGGCTTTTCATTGATTATAGAGCCTTGAATAACATCACTGCTAAGAAAAAATATCATTTACCTCATATCGATGATTTGTTTGATCAGCTCCAGGGAGCTCAGTATTTTTCAAAGATTGACCTAAGATCAGGGTACCATCATCTGAAGGTAAAGGAAGAAGATGTTCCGAAGACTGTGTTTCATACAAGATATGGCCATTATGAATTTGTAGTAATTCCTTTTGGGATACCCAATGCACTTGCTGTATTCATGGACTTAATGAATATAATTTTCCATGAGTTCTTGGATAAGTTTTTTGTGGTTTTCATTGATGATATTTTGGTGTTTTCTAAAAGTAAAGAGGTTCATGGAAGAAATTTAAGGGTTATTTTGAAAACCATAAAAGAAAGGAAATTGTATGGGAAATTCAGAAAGTGCGAGTTTTGGTTGTAAAAAATTTCTTTCCTTGGTCATATTGTTTCAAAATATGGTATAACTGTTGATCATGCAAAAACAATGGTTGTTGATGAATGGCCAAGACCCACAAATGTAACTGATATTCATAGCTTCTTTGGTTTGTCATGCTATTACCAAAGGATTGATAGAAATTTTTCACGGTTATCTAGTCTAATGACTAAGCTAACTTGGAAAGGTGTTAAGTTTATCTGGACAAAAGAATGTGATGATTGTTTTCAGGAGTTGAAAAGAATATTGGTGAATTCTCTAGTTTTGGAACTTCATTCTAGGAATGGTGAGTTTGTTATCTACAATGATGCTTCATTGAAAGGACTTGGTTGTGTCCTTATGTAGAATGATCAGTTAATTGCTTATGCTTCATGTCAGTTGAAAACTCATGAAGAAAATTACCCTACACATGGCTTGGAATTAGCTGCTATTGTTTTTGCTCTAAAAATTTGGAGGCATCATTTGTATGGAGTAAAGTGTGAAATATATACTGATCAAAAAAGATTAAAGTATATCTTCAGTCAGAAAGAATTGAACATGATACATAGGATATGAATAGATTTACTCAAGGATTATGATTGTACAATTCATTATCATCCAGGAAAAGAAAATAAAGTGGCTAATTCTTTGAGTCGAAAAAGTAATGCTTCATTAACAATCTTGCGTTTGGAATGTGATCCTTTGGTTAAGGATTTGATGAACTTTGGCATAGATGTTTTCGGTGCAGGATATCCTTCTGTTTTGTTTCAGGTATCAGTAAAATCTTCTCTATCAGACAAAATCAAGCAAGCACAAAAGCAAGACAGTGAGTTCTTGAAAAAGGTAGAGCTGGTTCAGAAGGGTAAGTTGCCTAAATTCAACATTGATAATGATTGTGTTTTGAGATTTGGGAAGAGATTGTGTGTGCCTTGTGATTCATAGTTGAAGAGAGAGTTGTTATGTGAAGCTCATAGTTCTCCGTTTTCAGTTCATCCTGGTAGTACTAAGATGTACAAAGATCTGCGAGAGTATTACTAGTGGGATGGAATGAAAAGAGATATTGATGATTTTACTATGAAGTGTTTGACTTGTCAATAGGTTAATGCAAAGAGGCAGTTACCAAAAGGGATACTTTAGCCTTTACCAGTGCCAGAGTGGAAATGGGAGAATATATCCATGGACTTCGTTGTGGGATTGCCGAAGACACCTCGAGGTAATAATGCAATCTAGGTTATTGTTGATCGGTTGACTAAATATGCTCATATACATCATATACGGGATACTTTTTCCCTAGATCAACGTTCCTGTTTGTATTTTAAAGAGATAGTCAGGTTACATGGAGTTTCTCTCTCCATTGTATCTGACTGTGACCCCAGGTTTGCTTCTAAATTTTGGAAGGGCCTTCAGAAGTCTCCGGGTACTGAATTAAATTTTAGTACAACTTTTCATCCTCAATCAGATGGGCAGTCAGAACGAATGATTCAGAGTTTGGAAGATATGCTATATTCTTGTTTGATGGATTATCAGGGAAGTTATGACCAACATCTTTCTTTGGTAGAATTTTCATATAATAAAAGTTTTCATTCCAGTATACAGATGGCAACATTTTAGGTGTTATATGGGAAGCGGTTTCGAAGAACAACTTTCTGGGATGAAGTTGGTGAAAATAAGCTGATGGGACCAGAATTGGTAGAAGAGTTGGTAGAAAAATTTCAGCTGAAACAGAAACACATGAGAACAGCTCAGAGCAGGCAAAAGAGTTATGCGGATAACCGGAGGAAGGATCTACCTGTTGAGGTTGGTGATCATTTTTTTCTCAAAGTCTCACCATGGAAAAGTGTGATGCAATTTGGTAAGAAAGGAAAGCTGTCCAAGTTTCATTGGACCATATGAAGTTCTAGAGAGAGTTGGATCAGTTGTTTACCAAGTGGCTTTACCAACGATTTTATCTCAGGTACACAGTGTTTTTCATGTTTTGACGTTGAGAAAGTATATTCCAGATCCATCTCATGTTTTGAGTCTAGAGGTAGTTCAGCTGGAAGAGAACCTATCTTATGAGGAACAACCAGTATAGATTCTTGACCATAGGGAGCATATGTTATGGAATAATGTGATTCATCAGTTAAAGGTTTTGTGGAAAAATCACATGATTGAAGAGGCAACATGAGAATCTGAAAATGCAATGAGGGCTAAATACCCCCACTTATTCGATAAGTAAATAAATTACGGGGATGAAATTTTTTAAAGGGGGAAGGATGTAACATTCAAAGTAAGAAATTAATAATATTTATTTATATCTATGTCTATAAATGAATTATATAATGTTTTAGAGGCTTAAAATGAGAATAAATCCAATATTAAGCATGGAATACACAAATATTTTTAAATGATTTTTTTACTGCCTTTTGATGGAAAACCATTTTTAAATAAAACTTTTGACAATGTTATAAGAACTATTTGTCAAAATAAACTTATTATTTATGATTGGGACATTGAAATTTACATTGGACAATTTTTTGGTATTTTTCTAACAATGTTCATTTTTTAATTAATAGTGAAAAATACTGCATTTTACATCAAAATTGCTTTTTTATCTAATTTAATTATATGGTTAGATTATCGTTTTAATTGGTTTTAAAGTGAAATTAGAATATATTTTTACCATTTAATCCAATGGTGGTCATTAGAGTTAATTTTACTTTGAAATTGGACTTAAACTAGTGTCAATCTTTTGATACTTATTGTTTTATAAAAATAAGCTATTTGCTCAGACAGCGGGAATTAATTATTAAATTAATTAATGTAACTTATATGTTTTTAATTTTGAGAAATATACATCATATTTGAATTTTGAATATCAAATATATCTTAGGGTGATGTTTTTGGTATTTTTCTGAAAAACTTCATTTTTTTATGAATAGTGAAACCACTAAGTGGTACTTAAAAAACTGATTTTTCGTTTAAATGAAATTTTACCACCTCTGTGTTTTGAATTTCAAAAATCTGAAATACATGGTTGTCATTAAGAAGTAAATGTGGTTCAATGGGATTAAAATAATTTTTTTGGTGAATAGTAACTTTTAAGTTTTCAATCGCGATTAGAGGTAATTAGTGTAATTTAAATTAAGAATATTGTTTTAATAATATAAAATGAACATGACACATGTCATAATCTTATTGGATGTGTCATGGCCGACCGAGACAATCCATGGGTAAACTTAGGGTCCCCATGGATCCACTTTGGCAGGAAAATGACATTAATATCTTTTTATTTAATGTTAAAGTAAAAATGTCACAAACAAGAGTTGTTTTACTAAACAAATATTTAAATGTGGATATGCAAGTCATTTTTTTGACTATAAATATTCATTAGAAAGATAAAAATATTTCCTACATCATGATATTTTTTTTATAATTTTTAGACATTAAATAAATTTAATTATTTATGACACCATGATGATGGAGAGATTACCTCATTATTTAACGATTTAAATAAAATGAAAATATAATGTAAAATATGAGACCTAAACTTGTCAAATACCTATTGGATGGGTGGATTTTGAACCCTTATCACCGAATCCTTGATCATTATAATTGTGGGACCTTTTTTATTCGAAAATCATTTTATAGCAAAGTATCTTTTCTTAACTTTCCAAGAGTGCCCCTCCTCTCCTCTTATAAAAGGCCCCCACCACTACCACCTTACCCACACCTCTCAAGCCTTTGGATCTTCCAAACCCTGCCCATTTTGTGTTTCCAAATCCCTCTAATACTCTTATAAGCCTCACTTGGGGCAGAATACTTCCCAGGGATGCCTTTGAGCTCAAATCAAAAAGAGTTACCCGGTTTAAAGGTAGTGTCTTCTCTTGTGTTGTTATGTTTTATTTTTCTTCTCCAACCCCATAAACTCTTTTTATTAATATCATTTGAAAAAACACCAGTATCTTCCATGTACTAGGATGTTGTTATAAGAATTATTCTAGCTACACTTACAAACACCTACATCTAATGGTTAAAGAACATACTGTTTCCGTGGATGGAGAATTTCTACCTCATGAAACGATGATTGTTCAATATTCTTTTAACACCTTAAAAGATAGCCTTTAAGATGAAACTATATTTATATATGATATATAATATGTTAATGTTTTACTTATGATTCTGTATTATTTATTTATGGCATATCTTTATGATTTACATTATGGGTAAACGCGATATCTTCATTTTAGGAAGTGCGGACTACCACCCCCTCAAAGTGATTTGATTCGTTAATGCCATATGTGGGATGTATAAAGGATTTAATTAATGATTTTATATATGATATTATACTATAATTATAATATACCTTCATATCAGTATTATTCCATTCCATAAAATACGAAATAGAAATGAAAGTAGTGTTCATGCGTACGTAGGGATTACCGTCTCCATTAACGGCGCATTTCATTTCTTACCTCTAAATGATTATGTAATATTATAAATGCATTTATATAATGCATATATATGATATATATAATATCTAAATTATGAGTATAACTCTGGATATAATGGATACATGAACAACTTGTAATTATAAAGAGTTTATTTTTGACTCAAGTACCAATGATCGTTAAAACGACCGTTAATAACTAAAATAATTACATAGTGTTCATGACATGGTAATAGGTGATATAAAAATAATAATGAACATGAAAAAGGTTCTTAAGAAAGTATAAATTAACTCATGTTTATTATTCAGGATGTTAGAGAACGATCGAGTCAAGTCGGACCCGAGGTATGGGACTTCGTCTCAATCTCCTATCACTGAGGCATATTTTGCTTTATACACAACCTTCTCTTATACGGTGTATAAACCCATTTTAATTTTACATTTATCCAAAAGGAATATTTTTTATACGAAGCGTTTTACTAAATAACAAAAGGGGATGTTTTTGTCGTACGTATGCGGCAACACCGACTTCTCCGCCGCCGTGACCATTATTTGAGTTTCAGCTTCCTCTATAAGCCATAAATTTTTTTAAATAAATACTGTGTTTTACTTTTCTTTTATTTTTGTATTGAAAATGGTTTTCATAATGTTTTTATTATATTAATGTGTTGTATTGATATCATATGATTGAAATGTGGAAATATTATGTTTCCTTTATGCATGTTTTATGTGATACGATTATGTTATGGTTAATGGGCATTATTAAAAGGATGGGTGGTTCCGTGATAAACTAAGGGCGGGTGAGCCTGATATAGCTCTCCAATGCATTGGTTAACACGAAGGGGTTAAACCTTGAGGTTTCTCTGAAGAGATATAGGGAATATACTATGATGGGTATTCCAAACATAACCAAGAGGGTTACTCCCTACGTAAGAATGTTATGAATGCATTAAGTTACCATTATGTCTTATGATTTCTATGATTTATTCATGATTTGATGAGGTGTGTTAAACTGCTTATGTTTTATGGGTAAAGTATGATTTCATTCTTATGTATATATGTACTCATGTTTCCTTTCAATATTTTTATATCCCTTACTGAGCTTTTAATGCTCATACCATGTTTTTGAAATGTTTTTCACAGGTCAAGGGAAAGGTACATGATGTAATGATAGTATCAATGATGTGTCAAGAAAGAATCCATATTTTATTTTAAATAGGTTTCCGTTGATGGGAAAATTGAATACTATCTTTTATGTAACCACTTTGCATAAATGTTGAATGTAATGCATGTTTTATGATCTAATTCTCTAAAACTCTAAACCTGAAAAGATCCTTGATGTGTAATCTTTTAATAACTCAAGATTAATTAATGTTTAAGGATGCGGCCTTATAGGATGGGTGAAAATTATAAATATATCATGTGTATATGTTTACTAATTTCCTATATGTCATGTAGTATTTGTGTATAGGGTAAAAATTAGATCTTATCATATATTATCTTCTAAATGGTGATTGAAATTGAATAGGAGTCAAATATATTAATAGATATCTTGGAAATTTGAAAACAATCAGTCACACTTGATTCACCCCTCACATAATAGGTGTATATAAAAATCCTATAGGCTCTAAAGTAGGGATTTTTTTTAATATGACTTGTTTTATATAGTTGGTGGTCATAATTCCAAAAAAAGATATATTATCAATTCAATTATTTGAATTCAATACTTTTGGAAAATGTGAAAGGAGTAATAATATTTCTAATGATATGGTTTTCATGTATGATGGAGTCATGGATATAAATTTAGATATATATATATATTAATAATGTAAATTATTTATTTATTTTAAATTTTATCATTTTTTGATTTTGAAAATTTTTTTATAATTTTTTACAGTACCAATATACGTGTGTTAAATGATATTATGATAACATTTTATTCAATAACTCTTGTACTCTCATTTGAAATCATATTAGAGTCCAAATTTTTCAAAAAATTAAAATTGTATCGTCATGGGTCATTAGTAATAGAAAATATTATTTCAACTATTTAATGTGTATTTATGAATGTATGATTAAGTATAACAATAATTTATTATATATACATTAGATTGGGATTTCCCCTATTCTCAACAAAAATCACACTAACATATTGATTTAAATAAATTTTATGTGTATTTTATTATTTAAATCACAATACAAAAATATTGAGATTAATTAATATTGAATAATTTTTTATGTAGTTTATTTTCATATTATAAGAGTAATCTTTTATATTCTGGTGAAACAATATGGGAAACAAATATTCTGGATAATGATAATGGATCACAAAACTTTTAGTTCTATGATAAATTTCATTCTCCAGAAGAATGTTATCTGATTAGTATGTCTTTGTAATAAAATATAAATATCCCAGAACATGACCATTGATCATTTCTTTTTTGACATATACAAATTCAATAGGTGTTTCTAGTAATTAAACATGTTACAAAGTTATTATTCACTGAAGAAAATTAATGAATATAGTTGAAGCCTGCATGATATTATTACCTAGATAACATTCATGTATATAAATTTTCTTTTTAGTGTGCTTCTCAAAGAGATACCATTCTGATAGGAATCATATTGTGATGTTCCCCTTCTAGAGACCACTAATTGGTGTTTGGGATGAAGTCACCACATTACCTAAAGATCATATCCCCATATGAAACTCCATGTTGACATGTAGGTATATTCTATGGTAATATGGTTGGGAAATAAATCTCTCTCACATTAGTGTTCAATAATAGTGTAAATAATAAAAATCATATAAATTCAGGTAAATTACTAAATCTGCTTCCCCATTATGGCTAATAAATTATCATAATCCATGATGTATCAAAATGGGTGCATGTATATTTTATGAAACTCATACTTCCAAGAAGATAATATACACCATTATCCCCTAATAATCAGAATAGAAATCTTGGAAACCCCACAACAAGTATTTCTGATTATAGGAATCATCCCATCACCCATGCTACAAATTCCAGATGACGAAATCAACCATCTATCCAAGGACACTTACCCATTTCCGATCTTAGATCCATGATATCAGTTTGGGTACCAAATAGTGGCCCATGTATGATTTGACTGCGACTCAATCGGAATCATCAAATGACAAATAAAAAATATCCAGAATAACTATACTGTTCATGATGATTTTTATTGTAAAATAATGGACTGAAATTAATTAATATAACCATCACCATTAGAGGGGTTCCCTGGTGACACCTTGGATTGACCATACATATTTCAGTCAATATTAGATGTTTCTGATCAAAATACTTCATTAATAGAAAAGCATAATACCTATGGGATTAAAAAATAAATTAAATATCATGCATAATTATCATCAAAACAAGATTCCATGAGTGGTACATGACTTTTTTTTATTTTAATACAACATTAATAATTTTTAATGGAATACCTTATACTTTATTTTCCACCATCGGGAAAATATTTATGTGATAAGGATTCCATCATAAGATACATGAAGGATGACTTTTATGTTTACTATATTATATTAAAAAAATATATGGAGTGGTAAAGATGTTATAAAATGACGTAGTGGAATACACCCTCATAGGTCATCTCAAAGAATGTGAAAATGACAAAGAGAGGATAAAGTTAAATGAAATTTTCATTACACAATTGAAGTGTAAACTGTAATGCAGATACATATCTAGTGATCATGTACTCAAGATATTGAATAATATTAATATTTTGGTGAATCATGTCTTTCATATAGATAATAAATTATCCATTAATAACATATCCTCACCCATAAAACCTTTATTCTTCATATACATTAAGAAATGTTTAATGAATATAATTTATAACTCACTTAGAAAAAAATTTACAACAATTTAATAATTTTTTATAGATTGGTGGGAATAATATTCTACATACATTATGGTTAATGATGTTAGGTTTGAGGTTAAAAATCCAATGAAAAGTTCAAATTTAGTATTTCTTTCACAAAATCCATCAAAGAGGAATCAAATTTAGAGGGAGTATAATAAATAGGATTCTATTTAATTTAAATGAGGATTAATGTTCATTGGAAGAATAGTTTAAATTAATTTAATAAGAATAAATAAGATTACTCAACTTGAGATATATCCATCATTTCATATAATATTTCCAATTCATTTCTTAGGTATTAAATTTAAATTTTGATTCACATATTAAAATCCAAAGACCATAACCACAGATGATAAAAAACATTACAGTAATTGTGGTTATTATTTTTGTTTTGGATATGTCTTGACACGTACATTAACTAAAAAATAAAAACATTAAGATTCTCAAGTGGATTAAATCTCATAAAAAATTATAAAGATTTTCAAAAACAATTATACAAGTGTCTGAATCAAGACACCCCAATAAATTATTTCATAAGACAAAAACAATACATAGTTTCTAGAAGACAATTATATGTAATGTTAATAAAAAATAAATATAATATTTATACCCATATGTTTTTTAGTCTCTTTATAGATATTAATATTAAGCATTTTGAAATGATAACTTGTAATGTTTAAGAAAATGGGACCCTTATAGATTAATGTTTTTATTGAAGAAATTATTCTAGATTCTATTTAGAAATATAATTGTAATCTATTATAAAGATTTGAAAGCGGCAGTTTAAAATAATTCATGATATTTCATTAAGTGATTTTAGGAATGTAAAATTTAAAATTTAATGTACTTGGTAAATGATATAAATTCTATAGCATAAGATAGTTGAAAAATATCATAATCAAGCATTTATCAATCATTAAAATGGAGATATGGGTTATTCTAAACACTTTATTTCATTAAACACAATAGGGTGATGATATTAGTAAAATAGATAATTTATGATGAGTCGTATAAGTAGTAATTTTTTTTCATTACTCATTTCAATACATGATTCAAAAATAACCGTGTTAACACTCTTACCATATTCAAAATAATATAATTAATGGATATCATATACGTTATAATATAAAAGAAACATTTTATATAGCAACAAAATGTTTTTTAATGTAAACTATTTATTAATCCTACATTTTGGTGGAAATCATTCATCAATTGAAACATAATATTTTTCATATTTATCTAATATAAGTTTATAAGGAACTAAATAACCCTAAGATTGAAATGTATTACTCATGTGTTTTACAATATATCCATAAGATGGAATTACAAATATTTTTTAATGGGAGAGAACTATACTTTAAAGATGTCAATGATCTAGAGGAATGTGATTTCAAATAGGAACACAAAACTCAACATGACTACATGGGAGAAGTTGATCCAATGACACATACAATATAGGAAATGTAAAACCAAGAGGTTATTTTATACTCACCAGGTTATGTGATATATTATTTAATATAAATATTGAATTCTTATCCAATATGAAAAAAATAAATGAAAAATAATATAAGATCATAATTTTCATACAATTTCATAAAGTGAATCTATGTACCATGATCTTATTATGTATTTTGGAGGACTATACATTTAATGTAAATAAGATTGTAGGTATTCATGAAAACACTAGATGGTGTTTCATTAGTATTAGATTATTTTAACAAAACATCCATTAATCTAATAAAATAGTATATCAAGGATAAACACAAACGGAATAATACATTTGTGTCATAAAAAAAGAAAATACTGAAATAAAAAAATGTAAAAAATGAAATGCATGGATATATTAGAAAAAATATGAAAACTAGTGATGGTGGAAATGCATTGAATGAAAAATAAGAAAAACATAATAATAATGTAACAGTTAAACTATTTTAATTTCAATTGATTCATATGGTTCATTAAATTGCGTTAATTTTAAAAAATATTTGTTTGAGTCGATTGATTTTAATAAAAACTCAATATTAACACCTATTTATAAGTGAACTAATACTAAAATAACATTGAATGATTCAATTAAAAAGATAAAACTTCCATGAAAATTAATAAAATAAATCATGGTAATGATTTATTTATCATCCAATCCGGATATTATTGTCTTCCATGATGAAAATATTCTTTTAATAAAAAGGGGATTCAATAAAAATTGAATCATTTAAAAATTGAAAATGAATCAATATCAACTATTACATATTATTTAAAATTTTAAAATTGTTTTATAAATCATAATAAAACATATAAAATTGGTGACCCATATAAAAATATAAAATATATGGAATTGGTACCAAAAACCAATCTAATAAATCATATTCCAATATTTAATTTCACAAAAAAATCATTAAAAATTTAGGGAAATATATTTTCTTCATTTCAATGAATGATATTAGGTATCTATATAACCATATTCGTCATTGTGTTTATCATCCCATATCTACATCTTCCAGTTCAACACTAAATCACTAACCCTCATTGTCTCAATGTGTATGCCACTACAATTCCCCCTTGATGAATGTCATTGCAAATGAAATTATACCCACAAATTTTAACAATCTAAGAACTATTTCATTATATTTATTGAATATTTGACCTAATATGAATTTAATCCTCATTTTATGAAGAACTGATCTGTAACTGAGTGATTCTGGATTGAAGGTGATGGGGAAGCCCTAGCAGGGATTCCTGATGCTCCGGCCCCTCCCTCCCTTGCGAAGGGTGGGGGAAATGATTGAAGATTTATCCATTTCATAAACCATGCTCTCTTTCCTCCTTAATCATTGATTCCAATATTCCCTAAGGTTCCCGGCCATCATAAGGGTTATCCCCGGCTCATGATTTCCACGAAGGAATTCAATTACGCTTTGGATCTCTACAGGATAACGATAGTGGGTCATTTTAGGGGGAGGAATCCATCGATAGATCACTTTGAAAGATTCATATTTGATTCAAGGGGGATTCAGAATTGCATGGTGGTGGGTCTTCTCAACTAGATCCATTTGAGGATATGATTTTCATCGGAGGTCGATCTTATTGATGCTTGGTCCAGTTCTCCTCATGCTCTCAATAGATGCGACTTTCACCTCGTCTACTGGTTCTTCTAGTTCAAACTGAATCGGGATGAGCTGAAAATGGTGGTGTGGGTATGTTTCAATGATTTTACTCTTTCATTTCTAAATCCTTCGATTATAAGCATGTTAGGGAACATGGTTGGTATATATTTGTGTTTAGATAATTGGATTGCTTTGGTTTGTCGCCATATCACCCCAAGAGTTTTTTTTGAGGCAGATATTTTGAAGCCTCATAAATATTGGATATGGATTTTGATCTACCATGAATTCAGATTGACATAATAGCTGATTTTCGAGTCTTGTTGAGCATACTAATCAAGTTGTCAATGGTTAGGACATCCAGTCCTTGGATTACATCAAGGAAAAATAGCTTGGATAATGTTGACCCACCAACCATAAGGGTTTGAGGTGTAAGTCGAACCCCCTATGATCCAATAGACTTAAGATATTGTTGGTTTAGATTGGTCCGGGGATGCATGGGGGGTAGTCTTAGAGGAATATGAACCAGGAAGGATTCAAACATGTCAAGGGAAGGAGTTATGGTTTTATCTAGAAGATAGTTCTTGGGAGGGACATCTTATGCATTGACGATATTCGGTGGCACTAGTTTCAGAGAAGGATGCTAAGCCTAAGGCGCTCGAGCTGCGGGTCATGGAAGTCCATGCCTTCTTAAAGTAGGATTTTGGGATTAACACCTTTTATGTTGGTTGTGTAGAGGCAGTGAAGGTGGATGAAATGTATAAGGAGGTATGTTTTGATGTGGATATGGAGGAGCATCTGGCCTCACTCAGCACTCTCAATGATGGTGTGGTGAAATTTTCATTTTGTGATGTCCGCAGCCTGGAGGGTCTGCAAGGTTGGGACTAGAAGGACACTAACAAGCAATCATAATTCATGGGTCAAGGATATGATTATACCACAAGTTTAGACATGTTACCAAGTCGTGATGTCCATGTGTTTGACTATAGGAAAGAGTTCAATCCATCGGTAATGTCACTATATGGTATTTCTTCTTAGCTCAATACTACAAAATCTTATCGTGGACAAAGAAAGAAGGATGGGGATAGTGTATTGGGACCCTCAGACCCCAATAATCCCATTCCTAGGTCTTTATCCTTTTAGAATACTGGGAGTGAGGGGATGAAGAATAATGGCATGGAGGTTAAAGGATGCACAGTGGCATCTCTGTGTTGGCCAAGGCCTCTAAAAGAATGTGTAGGGGTTGAGTTGAAAAACTGTTTTGAAGGTCTGGTGGTTCAAGAAAAAACATTGATGCATGAGTAATATGACTCAGGTGATGATAGTTATAGCCAACTCATAGTAGAAAGTGAGGACCATTTTCAAGGGAATGGTTCCCACAACCCAAGAAGGAATAATGGGAAAAATGATAGCGTGACTCAGGGAAATTTGGTGTGGTGTAGTGGAAAAACCCCAAAGAAAGAAAAGAAAATTCTCACTTGCCTAAACCAATGGAAACCGGGTCGACACAGAAAGGTGGAATTAGGTATAGAATATACTTACAAGACAGAAAATTTGGTGATCCATGCAGAGAACCAATAGTGAGGGACATAGAGGTAGGGGGTTGTCTAAGGATCATATTTCACTCCAAGGAAGAAATGAGGGAAAGGGTCCTTCAACCCAACACCTCAAATGAGGTGATTTTATGAATTTATGAAAGAAGGATGAAGGTTGAGGAAACTGAGGAGAAAGAAGAGTCAATATAAAATAATGACCAAATCATTTCCCATGGCTTAAACCATGGTAAAATCACCTTGGTGGAATTCATTCAAACAATGAACAGAATGGTTACTCACCTCAAAGAAGATATCTGGGAGGATCCAGACACCTAGGTTAGTACTCTGAACTGAGAATTATATAGTGTGACTTACCCAATTAATCTCAGTCTTTTGTTTAATAATTTAGTGAGATCTTTCATCATGTAGGGGTCCTTGTTTTGAAAACTATGGTTTTCCCCCTTACCCTTAATGTGGTGTAATAAACATTTATATTTGGATGGATGGATGAAATATGAATTGCTCAAATGAAAGATTTAACTATTCAATTTCTTCCCCACTATTACTTGATGTAACCCATCTAACGGAAGATTATATTTCACATGCATTGGCTTTGTCAGCATGAAATAATATCATGAATTTAATCCCAATATGATTCATTATTCAAAAAAATTACCTTGATTAATTAAGTCACCTTAAAACTATTTGAATTTATTTTTAATATTCGCTAAAAGGGTCCCAAGTTTATTATAATAAAGATTAATTCTAAGAATCTCTACAAAATACTTCATTTCTTTCTAAAAACAAAATGATATGCCATAATAGTTATGTAACACCCTTTGATTTTAAAATATAAACATCATGTTCGATATCGTTTATAACACAATACACCAATATTATAAGAAAATATAACACCCATACATTATAATATAACCATTATGTCGGTAAGTATGAATAAAACTAACTAAATTATAGAATTATATTTATTATTAATTTATAAAATAAATTAAATGGTAATCTACTAATTACAAATAAAATAATAATTAGTTGAATGAAAAAGATATGTTTTCTAAAAATATTAGTTTTATGAATTTGGGATTAGTTTCACATTCAGTAAAAATATATCATTTAAAATTTGTAAACATTTTGTAAATTTATTTGATAGAATACAATTACTTTTTTTAAATCTTGATATCATAATTATATTTGGAATAATTTTTGGGAATTGCCTAAAAATAATAATTGTTTGAAGCATAGTCAAAATAATGAATTTTAATTAAAAACTGGATTTTAATTTATAATATTTAAAATGTGAAATTATATTTCATATTGATTTTAATGTAAAATTAAATCAATTATATCAAAAATTAATTATTTTATTTTATTTTAATCAATTTCGTGTTTAATTTTCACTTTAAAACATTCCATACTTATGCATGGTTTCCCTTTAGATACCCACTATTTTCCAATTCTACATGTATAATTTTGATTTAGATTCTTCACTTCTATGTATTAATTTTTTTAAATAGGGTTAAATTTTTGGAATCAGTATTTTTTATATTATATATTATGTTCTATTTTATTTTTTACCATTATGAAGGCTAAATATAAAAAAAATAATTATCCTGATTAGGGTAAAAATTGGTATAAAAGGGGGATAAAATAAAAATATAAGGGATAAAATAAAATAAAAACTTTTCCAGACCCCATTTTATATCCATTTTTCATTCCTAAAATCGATATGGTTAATGAATGATCCATTTTGTATGATTTTGTCTTGTTTAATGTGTGTTTTAAATGATTATTTTCAATAATACAATTTGTGTAATCTCTACCACTTATAAAAGGTCACCCCACCATATCCTAAATCACACTTCAAAATAAATTTAGATCAGGGAATACCTAACAAATTATATAACTTATATCTTTACCCACATGTTAAATGCCTTTTTATATCAAAAAATTATTCTTGGAAATATTTAGGATAAATATAATGGGATTCTCGAAGAAGAGATAAACTTTTTAACTATGTATTTTCATTTTACTTTTTATTAGTACACCTTATAATATTTTTCCAATTATGAACAAATTATATAAACTATGACTCCTACATTCTTAGATTTTATTATTTTAATTTAATGACCTATACCAATCACTAATTAAAAATAATGGAAAACAAAATTTTTGATTATGTGTACAGTGGACTATCACCTCCTAAACCGATATAGTGCATTTTAAATACCAATATTCATATTATTTATGTGATAGTGGATTTAACATAATTATATTATATTAATGATATTATTATACTTATTTAATTATCATATCTCATGTACCCTTTTTTACTTTCTATCTCATGAGAGACACGATAATGTCGCTTATGTTTATATGTGATTACCGCCTAACAAAACGATGTGATTCAGTTTTCTTTTATGCATTGCATTCAAGATAGTAGGGACAAAAGTTAATTAATATATGTTATATTTATTATCTAAAAATACTTATTGAAATATAATATCACCTATAACTTCTTACGTTTGAATCTATTGGAAAATAATAATGTCGCTCGTGCCTATCTATAGACTATCGCCAATACGTTGTGATTTTCAATGTTTTCATTTTTTTATATGGCTGGTAATAAGGATGGATTTTATTAATACATATGATATACATATCATAATAATGATTTGTTAAAGGATAATTAATATTTAATTTCCTTTTTAACATTCACCAATAGAATCAAAGACAACATTCATGCATGTGTATGCTCTACTGCCTCCATGAACTCTATAATACATTTTCCATAAATAAATTTTATTTTTTACAATAAATAAATATATAATGAAAATATATTATTTTCATATCATAGTTAAAATTTGATATATTATTTAACCATGATAAAATTTAGATTATTAAATTTACAAAACCAAATCATATATGAAAAAATTAATCAATTATCACACGAAATAGTGATTTGATGAAATAATTAAAAATAAATTATATACAAAATACTATAGGTAACTAATATATTGTACGATTTAAATTATTATAGTTCTTTAATGTATATTTTGTAAACATGTATTTGTTATAAATGATGTTGAAACACATATGAAGGAAATCCAACAAATGGTAATGGTTTCACACCTCACTTTACATCTGTTAGACATACGTCATATTAACCACTTATTTAATTGTGTGATATATATACTTCATATTTTGAGATTTTATATCATCAATATATTTTTATTAATTTTCTTTCATGTTTCATTTAAATATATTTCTTTCATGGGGCTTGTGATTCAAAATTAACCAATGAGGTAAGGGTTTATTTCATCGTCTCATCATGATACATGATTGTTTTTTTAAATTCCCCTTGATGAATTATTTGATATTTATATATTAAAATAAATTTATATTATTCTAATTATATAATTCACATAAATATACATATAATAGTACAATTTTTTAACTCTTGGGTATTTAAAATCATAAGGAAAATGTTTTTAAGAAAATAGAACATTATTTCTCTCCTCGGTCAAAATTAATTTTGGAAAAAATACATGTTTTCTTCAAAAAATTCCAATTTTTTTACCCTTGTGAAATTTATTTATTAAATAAACTATTACCCATTTTATTATTTAAATATTTTTTTAATGTAATATTCGTTCCATTTTCAAATTAATTCTAGTTTGGTTTTTAAAAAAATGTTAAAGGAACCTTTAATTTAAAACATTTAGAATAAAAGTAATCGTCCACTATAATGAATAATATAAATATTAAATATTATATTTCATGTGATAAAATATTATTTTCAAATAAATATATTAAAAAAATATATTTCAGAATTTTGTTTTTCAAATTATTTTCAAAGTAAAAATGTTATTTTCATTAACAATGTTTTAATAACATTTTTATAGTATTTATATTCACATTTATTTTACTTAAGATCCACTAGAGATTTGTTGTACTGATACCATCCTTATTATTTATATGTTTTTTCTATTATTATTTTTAATTCGAATGCGTAATTGTATTACCATTCAACATTTTACACATGATGGTATATGATTGTGTTTATTGAATGAGGTATGTATTATCATTTTTTATAAAAGCATTTCATTATGAATTTTCCTTTTTATTATATTTCTCCCCATTCATATATGTAATGCATTTTAATTACTATGTGGTATGTGTGGAATAGAAATAAATATCCCATTGATGCATCAGTATATCTCATGAGAAAAAATGAATTAGGGATTTGGGTAAGGCCTTACACATTTATGTAAGATGTCTCAATATTATACCATGATGATAAAAACAACTGGTATGAGGCCTCAAAAGTATGATTAAAATATAAAAAATTATGTATTTCGTTGTTATATATTCATCAATTGAAATTATATGTGATTATTAGATTAGTTATAATATCCATGGTTATTATTGAAGTCCAACTATTATTAACATGTAATTATTTGATCATCATTTATTTCTACCATATTATGCTCAAAATATTTATTAAATTTAATGTGTTTAGTTACTTAACATGGATTATTTATTAAACATTATTTATTCATTGATTAAACTATTGGAATACCCTTATTAAGTATTTAACCTCACCCCTTTCTTATTTTTTTATTTTCCCTCGGATAACTTGATGTGGTTTTGTAATTCGTATAATGGGATATGCTAAGGTGAACAATAGTGATCTTAAAGAACATTTGTTTTTTATTTTATGTTATAAAATTCTATTAACATTTCATGTATCAAACAAGTTTACCAATACTAATAATCTATCTATCCTTTTAGGTTGTGAGTGATCATATCCTGTTCCAATATAATAATGTTTTAAAAGGTCCAGGTTACTAGGGTTGGGTTCAATAAATTTGGTATGAAAGTTATGTTTAATAAAATCTATGGGAACTAGGGTTAGGACAATATTTTTTGGGAACATAACCTTATGATATTATTTTTCGATATTTTCATAAGAAAATCATAATTTCTTGGTAATAAAATGATAATGTGGTTTTTCTTATTAATATATCCATGTATGGATACTAAAAGTGGACGTGGTTTTGGTACATATGTTCCAAGGGGTAATAACTCTAAAAAGGGTCCATCAGACATGATCATATCATCAACTAGTGCATGAAAATGGGCCTTAATATGCACCTATTCTGACACTATAGGGAGATATTCTTATGATAATTCACATTTTTTTTATAAACAATTATGAAGGATTTGAAAATAATGGTATCCTTAAAGAAACCATGTTTATGATTATGAAATTTTATATGCATAAATTTATCAATTTATATTAACATTTTCAATTTTTTGGAAGATATATTATGTTCAATAATGTTATGACCTAATATAGTGTATTTCATTTTTTAGAAATGGAATTTAATGTAAGGAAATATAACTTTATCGATGCACATACTCCTCGTGGGGATTTACCTCCTTAGAAAGTTAATGTTGATGGAGTTATAGCTGTAGCTGGAACTTATCAAATTATATCCACATTAAGTAGCTAACTTAGGTTATGATTAATATAATTTCCCATAACATGCAACCTAATAATCCACTATGTAGTATTACAATGTCATTACATATCATATATCATCAATATCTATCAGTAAATGGGAATACAATTACATTTTCAGCTAGGAAATGGATTCGTTACTTAGTGTATATTTTATACTATGGAAATCAGTTAAAGGGTAAAATTATTAATGGAAGAATATCATAACATAAGAGATGAATATCAATTATTTTAATTGATTCAAAACACTAACATTGAAGAACCCAAAAAAACACATACTAGAAGGATTTCAAGGTACTTACTTTCGAAAACAATTTTTTTTTCATACGAAAATAGAGGATATAGAAATGAAGTTATTGAGTCTATGACAAAAAGAAGATGAAAATGTTTTATTAATGAAGAAAACATGATATGTTTATTAGTTAGTGATTTTGACTATATACATAATTTATAAAGATAAATATATACTATTTAATGGATTTTATTATTAAAATCCTTCGACAAGAAATAGTCTCCCAATTATTCTCATCATACGAGTACATAGTATCATGTGCTATCATGATAAGTGAAGAATTATCCATGTCGTTTGGATTCTAATAGAATAAAGTGAAGAATAGGATGATAGAGAAAAAATGGATAATGGGAAAAAGGTAAAAACATTGTTTCCCACATGTGTTACATATGGAAAGATTCAGCTTGATAAATTCCAACAAGGAAATGTTGTTTACTTCATGGGTAGAGAAAAATTCCATCATGCTCATAAATTTAATTATAGGAGACAACACCAAAATTTACTATCCTTTAACATTATGGATATGGGGGAACTATTCCAACTAATACCCCAAGCCCCTATAGAATATACCTCATAATATTTTAAGGGATAAGGGTTAAGATTATGCTATTGAGATATCCGAAGTGGAATGATTAATGTTATTTTTAATTTGGAATAAATATATATGATATAAAAGTATTTTATCAACGATAACTTTTTAATAATAATCATGATACTTATTTCTATTGTACTGCAGCAGTGTATCATTAAGGATATGAAATCATGTGATGAACGGTACTATGAAATGTGATTCAGTGGAAAGATGATATTTTTTTAAACAGATGACTTTGGGAAAATGACCCATAATTTGTTCCCTTAGTTGAAATAATATGGTTAAATATATTTTTATGGGGTATTATTGTGGACCATGAAAAGAATTAGTGATTATATGTTTTTGTTATCATTTTAGGAGATTATTTCATGTTTAAATCTATAAAATTTACATTTGATAAGTTGGGATTTTTTTTATATATGAATTCATTTTTTCGTTAATGTTTTATAGTGATCATGGTATTCACATATTTGGAATGTGGTAATAAGAGCCACTATTAATTTTTTGTTGGATACAATGTTGATTTAGTGACATTCCTTCAAAAAATAGGCTTTCAATTTCTAGAGACTTATTTTTCATAATTCATAAGATCAACTATATATGCAATTGATTAAGATGAACTCTAGTGTTATTGGACAACAATTTCTAACCATTTTTATTTTGGAAAAAATCTATAGATGGAATGAATGACATGATGTTCTTGTGATCTATTAAATGTTATTCAAGAATAAAAATTAAATTCGCATATACATTTCTTTGTGTATGAAATGAAGTGAGAATTGATTAAATAAAGAAAAAGATGAAATTGTGACTATGAAATTGCATTATATTAAGTATATATATATTTTTTATGTTAATAGTCCATATGGAAAAGGTATTCCAAGACACTTGGGGGATGATCTTGAAACAAAATTATTATCTCAAAACAATCATTTTTTGTTAATAAAATTCTCATTTAAGTCACTGAATACTTATAATACGATATTTGTTTAATTTCTATTAATAATTTACCTCTTTGATATAAAAAACCTCTCCCACCCTCCATCATTATATGATAATTCTTCATTTATTCTATATCTATATATTCACTTCCAACAAATGTTCTACCACATAGAAACAATGTTATGTGATTATTCAAAATATCCTTCATACTCCCAATTATCTATTATCAATAGGGTGTACAATTAACCCTTATCATGGTGTGGTATTTCAAGTAGTAAATTTTCAATTATGCAAAACATTATTTTAAAGATAAATATTAAATTTCAAGGATGAAATTTGTTTGACTATTGTTGAATGTAAATCCATAATATTTATAAATAGGAACATCTTGTTTGAAATCTAGTATGACATTAAAAAAAGATAAATTATAAAAAATATATAACATCATAATAATTTTAATTACATTTTTTAAATAAATTCATTTTATTTTAAAGAGTACAAGGAACTAAAAACTATGTCTAAATAAAACATGACACTATATTAAATTATTATTCTTAAAACATTATAAACAAAACCTAGACAGTAAGTTGGAGATTATGAATAAAAATAAATAATTTATTTAAATTATATGGTTTAAAATTTTATTAAATAATTTCATTGGTTATATATTTATTAGAAATAAAATAAGAACAATTTGAAAGATAATGAAATTTTTTCTATAAAGATATATTTTTCTAAATGGGATATTATTCAGGAATTGTGCACATAATTTAAAATTAATTTTTACTACTGTTATAAAATTTATATGAAGAACTAAACCTAATTTTTGAAATATGGCTTTAAAATTACCATTGGAATACTTTTTTAGAATTTTCTAAAAAGATTTAATTTTTGATGAAGAGTGAAAATTACTATATTTTAATTGAAATATGACTTTCTGTTTAAATTATTTATAATGATAAATTTTGTTTCGATTTTTTATAATAGAAATAAAGAAAATAAAAATTATAGATAAACTAATTTAGTTCTTTAGAATCCATTTCTAATAAAATTTTGATATTAAAACATTATATAATTGTGATAATTTTTTATTTTGAATCAGAATATTTTTTATTATATAAAAATTCCAACCAAAATTTTTACTATTGTGAATTGTGAGAACTATAAATAATTAATTACAATGATTAAGGTAAAAATTGATTTACTCGGTGGAAATAAAAAAATTGTGCTAACATTACATAGAAAAGTGATGAAAAAACATTCTTAGGACTTATTTAGAACCTATCATCTCTATTATTCAAGAATAACCCATTTTTGAATATTTTTCAAGAAAGAATATGGATGTAATTAATTCTTTTAAAATATACCGTGTGTGTCCTATTCCCCACTTATAAAAGGCCACCAATTAATTTACCCTCTTCACACTCCCATATCCCTTCGGTTCATCTGAGACTTACCAAAATCTCTTCTTGAAATAACTCCCCATGACTTTAAAGAATTTTTTAGATCATAAATCTAATTTAGTTAGGCCATAGAATTAAATTACATAGGTTTCTCAAAGACTATTTAATGTTTTTAAATATGAATTTTAATTTCACTTCATATTCTAAATCCTAATAATATTTTCAATCTATGACCATATAATAACATAATTATATCCATTTTCTTATGATTTCAATATTTTAATTTTATAGCCTATATCAATCTCCACATAAATAAAATTGAAAATGAAATTGTTGATTGTGTGTACGCGGGACTACCACCTAACGAACCAATGTATTTTGTTTTCTATCACTACCTTTAATGGATTATTAGAATAATACATTTGACATATTTATTTTATATTAATGAAATTATTATACATGGTAATTATCATATCACATATACCTTTATACTTTCCATTCAATGATGTTATGACCAGAATTTTTTCAAAGGTGTAACTCATTGGTTTTTGGTCTCATTCCTTTTTTTAATCATGGTAAACATGAACTATGACCTAATAAAGGTTCCAGGAGAATTTGAGGCTTTCATTGAGCCCATTGAATCGGAAATTAGGGAATGGGTAGGATTTATAGTTACATAATGGTTAGTACTAATTGTGTATGGTAACCGTGTCGGGCTTTCAATGGCCTATAGGAGGCCACGAGATTTTATAAAACCATGTGGTCCTGAGCACACGACAGTGTGATTTGTGTCAGACATATTGTAGAGTAGATTTTCATGGGATGCACATGGTTACCCAAAATTTTAAACTATACCATGTTAGTCCATCCATGGGTATTACAGTGGAACATGGTTGGGACATTGTTTGTACAAAAGTGTGGAAAAACCATGAGCCCTATTAGAATAGGTGAAATTTCACTCTTTACAATAATGATATTTTAACCCAATATTCTCTCCTCATTATTTCATCCATAATGGGTGATCACTCTTTCTCCTCACATTGATATCTCCCATGTATTGTGGTAGGTAATAATATAACTCATATATTTAACATCTAATAAATATCTGATAGCAGTATAATATTTCTATACGAATTATCTTAAATCCTCTTCCTTATATTCTGGGTTTCTCTTCCTATCTGTTTTTTTATTTTGGTTGTATTAAAATCGCCCTATTTTTAGGGAATTGGATATCCATTTTCTTTTCTTTTGAAATACTTCAATTATGAAGTTGATATTGGATAAGGATTCATCTATAGAACCAAGATATGGGGTAAATATGTTTTCCCTAAAATTTACGTTGTTTTCATAACCACCCCGTTATCAAGTAGATGGATCATTTTCATGTGTTACAATAAAATGATTTCTTCGATTCTAAATTGATATACTCATACTGTTAGAATTCCAATGATCCATTTCATGTGTTTAGGGTATGCAAACATTGATCAGGGAAACCCATTGGGTATGCCGGATTCAGATTCCCATATGTATTTAATTGATTAAATGACCAGAACACCATTAAGTTTTTATCTTGGGATATAAATGGGTTTTCCCTTTCTTTTTCGTGATATATTTATATCCAAAAGCACCTCTTAGGTTCTTGGATTATAATTTAAATTTAATTTCCCTGGTGGCTAGTTTTAGCACTTTATAAGTGATTAGTTAGACATTATAATTGAAATTTCAAGCCCTGAGTAATTGAATCGATTATTTATATTGAATTGATTGATTCATTATGGTCTTAATTGAATAAATTTATTGAATGGATTACTTTTATTAAATAGAATGGTTTTCAAGGCCACACATCTTATTATAAAATTATTATAAATAATATGTATTGAATTTAATGCTATTTGTTTTATTAGGGATTGATTAAAGCTATTAAAATTTTTTATCCCACATTATGTTATTGTTTCTATGATTACACCATCAATATTGGTTTTGGAACAATGGTTAAGGTTTTTGTAGAGAATAGGGTTCCACTCTCTCACAAATCATGTATTGAGCATGGAATATCCCTCCATTATAATGTGATATGTCACATGGGCAGAACATTCCATGTCCCATTTTTTAGGGAGTTGTTCTTGATGTCTCACCCCACTTCTCTCGAGTGTTGATCATAAAGTCTCACACTAATATTATGAATCAGGGAACATACTCTCTCCTTGAAATTATCGGCTCATTTATACTGGTTATGGATGACTATGTTTCACCCCTATCGAGAGAAAACCTAATATCTAGGTATGTGGAGGGTTATGTTCTCATGGAACCCTTTCATATTGGCTGATATTATATATAACTATATAATATATATTGTTAATATATATTTATATATATTGTTATTTTTTATAATATCATTCCATCTTGATCCAAAGAAAGAATAGCTGCTAGGTGTCCTATAAGAACTTGAGTAGTCAATTGTTTAGTTCTTTGTATTATTTCTTATTTTTTAGTAATAACCACACAATTCATAACTATGTACGCTACCTGAGTTACATCAAGACCCTATTGGTGGTGGCGGTGGCCTTCCATGTATTTATCTCACACCCTATTTAGTGTGACTTTGTTACTTGAGTATGTTACTTGTCTTTAGGTATGAATATGGTTAATAACCTTTATATATATATTTGATATTATTTATGGATAGTTCAATCATGGAAGCCATAAGATCAAGCATATGCTTGAAATGTTATTGGAGTATTCTTTTTGAATTTTTTATTTTTCTATATTATGTTTTATATTAATATCGTATGTATCCCTTTTTTGTATCAACTTATTGTTTCGTAATGTATGTGAAACTTCTTTTTTGGATTTTGATTATTATTTTAGTTTTCCCTTATCTAAGGATTCAAATTTTATAATTGTATTTGTTTATTTATCTTATTCAATCATATTGGGATACAAGTCTAGTTATTTAAGTGACTTTGTATATTTCAATTCATCTATTGTATGCTATTTTTTATTTCTCATGTTTCATACTGATATGAGAGTATAATCTCTCCACTATACCACATTTACACCCTCACTACTATTAAGCATCCTATGGCATAATGGGAGGCATGCTTGAGTCCATCAGTCCAACTGGCTAGGGGCATGGGTTAAGTGTATCCTAGATCGGGGTGTTACAAATTGGTATTAGAGAATAATTTTACTTTTTCATACTATTTGAGTGTTAGATTCGATACTAGGAGTTAATGGTATTTTTAAATGATCATGTTCATTGGTGTAGATAACCAAAGTACATGGGAAACAAAAATTACATGTTATGGGTTATTCTTAATGTTTATTATGCTTATTAGAGTGGATATGGCTTCATTGTTGAGTCATATACTTGTATTTATATATTATTGTTTTTTGTATTATTTAAGTGGGATTCATTTCACCATGGACCAACAAAACAAGTGTGTTTAATTATTTGCATCATTTTAAGGACAATAGACTGATATTCCCGGAAATTTTCTATTCCATGTTTATAGTCATCCTGAATTTTCCTATCACATATTATTGGTGCCTTTATTATTATATGTAAATGTGCTTAAATTCCTTGTAGGATGGAGAAAAAAATAATTGATACTTAAAGTGTTGTCCTTGACCTAACATGTTTTTCCTACATAGATTATTATACACCATAAGAAGTCAGTTGTTGCATGTTTAGACATGTACCATTGGTCAGATTAGAAGGAATGTGTTATGGTGTGGATGAAGTAGAAGAAGTATTTCAGTTCATGAGTTGAATGGTTACTTATGGATCTAAAATGGTGATCTATATGATTCAACCATTAAAATATATTTAAATACATAAAATAGTCAATAGTTAAAATAAATATCTCTTTTATAATGAAATTGACATCTTATATGTGTCACATGAATCCTATTCCTGAACCCAAATATAGTAGTGGGTTGTGGGGTTTATCTTAAATCCTTATTTCCTAAACATGTATTTTACTCATTATATAGACAAGGCTTTTGAAGTTGGAAGAGAGGTGTGAATAGTTCAATGGAATCCTATGTACTTATCCAAGTTATCTATCAAAAAATCATTAACCTATTAAAATATATTTTGGGGCATTCATTTGTTATTATAGCATCATGAATCCTTAATATTATCCATTTGTACACCCTGAAGGAAGCTACAAGCATGCACTGGAGGTACTGGTCACTGAGATTCTAGTGATTTCTAAAAAATGGCACCAATAGATTCTCCTACTATTCTTAATATGGGATCCGATTCCCATTTATGATATGGTTTCTTCCATATGATGCAATATATGAAATTCTTCAGTCAACCATCCCAGATTATAGCAGAGTTGACACAAGAGTTCTTATAGCAGCATCCTCCCACCTTTTCTGGGGATGGTGGACCTCATGTTTCAAGTCATTCCACGAAGCTATTCTTTCTATATTAGAGTATTTCGAGATGACTCCAGAAAGGAGGGTCAATATTTCTACTAATATGTTATGTGATTTTTCCATGTTTTGGTGTCATGTTATTACCTTTGAAAATAAAAATTTATATATGGTAAAGGTCGATTTCTAGAAAATATTCAATGAATTCATAGTTCCATAGACTACGAGGGCAGACTGGGATAGAGTTTTTATGAACTTTTATAAGAGATAAATGTCTGTTATGGGGTATTCTTATCACTTTACTAGGATAAAATGGTTCACATCGACTCTTGTGGGTGATGATATTATGACTACCTGACAATTTGATGATGGGTTATTATAAGCCATCCGATAGCCGGTCAAAATTTTAAGGTTGACTAATATTTCGTAAATTATCATCCATAACCATGTTATAGAGACGATGTTGAGGGAATCCGACTGAGCAAGTTAGTTTACTACAAAACCTAGTCTTCCTAATGATCCGTCTAGTACCTACAAGTATCTTTTTGGAACAAATCATGGGAGTAGTAGTAGTTAGACAACATGTACTAACAGTTCCATTATCATACACCATTACCGGAATCCATGACAAATAAAACCTCACTATTTACAGAATATATAGGAATATAGAGGCTACAGAATTATGGGACTTATCAACAACTTTTGTAGAACTATTCCATCAGGGCATAACAATTAGTGATCTACAGCTACTGCACATTGAGACGTGGGTCTTATAGTATCTCATCAGGCAGGTAGTTGGAACACCACCATCCATGTAGGCTAAGGTGTGGGATTTGGAAGGGGAAACCGTACACATTATTCTCAATGCCATCAGAGCAATATTTTATAGGGTAGTTAGGTTGTGACTCAAGTCTAAAGTAAATTTTAATTATATACAGTGTAGCCTATGCTAAAAGAGCATAGAGCTAAACATTCTATAAATTGTGGTACTATTCTAGTAGCCTCTATATTAATTTTAACAATTATTTGACATAGGCACATCTCATTATTTTATATTTATGGTACACATAGAGAGTATGTTCCTTGAGAAAGAAAACTTATTAGGACTAATAACGCTCTATGTGATGTTAATAATCAGATCAGATAGTGCTCGTCATTATAAATATTACCCCCTTTAGATTGGCGTATGTCTCTTTTATATGGAATATTTTTTTCCTCAAGAGGATAGACCTTATAGTAATTATCAAGATGGATTGGTTAGTCCCCTATTGATCCAATATTGATTTCTATCATAGATGGGTGAAATTTTCATCCCTAGAGGGAGGTAGGGACATAAATAAGGGAGAATGGGATATCCAAGTGGCTTGATCAGCTCCTGAGAATCTGGGGATAAGTAATGAGATATCCTAGATTTCCGGTATTTTCTTGGATGATTGGTGGGTATGACCCTCAATTTTCCATCCAATAGTATACCACATAAAGTATGTCTTCCCTAATTAACATTCATGGATACATTTAGTTTGAGATGTTGAATTTAGTACCGATCTAGTGACATGATTAGCAACAGTCACAATTACTCCTTACAAGATAACACCTAAGGAGCTTTTAGATCTCAAGAAACTATTTGAGGATATAGAGGCTAAATTATATATATGACCCAAGACTTCATATTTTTGTTCATTGGTCCCCCTTTCCAAGAATTTTTCTGGTACCCTTAGGCTTTGGGTGCTGAACATCCAATTAACTTATCTCATTATAAAGAATCAACATCCATCCTCGTGAATAGAATACCTATTTGATCATATTCAATGAGTGGTAGTGTTTTCAAAGATGGATTTGCGGTTTTTTATCATCATTTGTATGTCAGGAATTCTAAAATACCTCGCACAACATTCAAGAGAATCGATGGACTATATTACTACCTTTTTATGTATTGTTGGCTCACAAATTCACATTCAGTCTTGATAGATCGAAAGAACATGTTTTTCCAAACATATCTAGATTCATTCGTTGTAGTATTTGTTGAATACATCTTAATGTATTCATATCATCGACACGTCCATGATGACCATCTTCAGATCATGTCAAAAACAGTAAGAGAGGATAATATTGTTTTGCTAAGATTAGTAAATGCCACTTTTTGGTCAACAAAGTCCACTTCCTAGGTCATATCATCTGAGTTAGAAGTTTCAGTAAAACAATATTAAGTGAGAGTTGTAGTTTTCTATGAGTTTCCAACAAAAATCATTGACATAAATTGTTTCAAGTCTCAAAAGAGATATTATAGATGCTTCATCTTGGATTTCACACACATAGTTGCACAACATGCATGCTTGAAAAAGGAAAATTATAAAATATCTCTAGTCTAAATCATTTGAAGTAGATTTTTTGGTGTTGAAGGGTGGCTTAACTTCAGAAAGGATTTTGATTCATCAAGATACATGTAATACTTCTATAGTATACTATGATTCGTATAGTATCCGGCTGGGAGCTGTTATGATAAAGGATGAGTGAGACATCATGTTTAGGTCTTTGTTAATTGAGGCGCCAAGAGCCTAATTAACAAATGCATGACCACGATCTTGCTACTATAGTACATGAATTACACTATTAGAGACACTATCTACTTTGAGGGCATTTTTGGTGTCCATTGATCACAACACCCTCAGGTAATTCATTATATAATGAGATCTAAATATTAGATTATATAGGTGTGATGAGTACCTACATCATTTTGAATTCCATATTCCCATAAACTTATTAGAGGAAATGTAGTGGTCGTTGCACTGATCATGGGGGCTCAGATATAGGTAGTTTATGATTACAATACCATGTGAAAGCTCATGTATTTATTTTTAGACAAGCATATTGAGGTTCATGAGGTTGAGAGGAAGACAATCCTCATAGCCTTATCAATGAAATTTACAATTATGGAAAGGGTAAGAATGATGAAACTTAATGATTTTGAAGGTGTTTTAATAAGGGAATTTATCTCAGATGATGATTCATATTCTGGTTGTGCTGTGTATGAGGATGATACTTTAGGATTACGTGGGAGTGTATGTGTCCCAAATGACATCATAAAGAAGATGATGAGGGAATTTCATACCTCTGCATGGGAATTTCATCCTGAGGTCACCGGGATGTATTGAGACGTACATATTTAGAATTCATGGCCTTCTATGAAATGTGATATAGAATATTTTATCACTTAGTGTTCCACCTGTTAGAATGGGAAGGTGAAACATTAGCGACCTATAGGGATTTTACAATTATTATCAATTACTATGTGGTAATGGGATGATGTTTCTATGGATTTCATGATTGGTCTACCCATATCACTGCATGGAAACGATATATTGTGGGTTTTCATTGATTGTTAGAAAAATATCACATAAATATTAGAAATATCAAAGACCTTCTAAATAGATCATCTTGGGAGACTATATATCAGTTAGGTTGTACATATCCATAGAGATACCTATTCTATCATTTATGAAAGAGATTATTACCTTACATATCATTTCTTAGTGTGGTTGTAGAAGGCTTTACGTTCATTGGTTCTTTTGAACATGATATATCACCCTCAGTCTGATAGACATATAGAGTGTATAATTTTGTTGTTAGAGGATATGATCCATTCATGTTTCCTTAACATCAGGGGTTCTTGGGGGGGGGAACCCCATATTTGGTTATCTTATAATAATAGTTTCTAGGTTACCATTGAAATGGATCCTTATGTAACCTTTTAATTTATTATTTCTCATTCACCAATGTGTGAGCTAGAGGTAGGGGATGAAACTATTCTTAGACCGTGTCTTCTTTAGGAAACTATAGAGAAGGTCCAATTAACCAGAAATCTCATGATGACAGCTTAGTATTGATAGCAGTCTTATACCAACTGAATCTTGAATACCTCATGAGTTTGAGGTTGTAGATTTCTTTTTCTTTTGAATATCAATCAGGATGGGCCATCAATGAATTCATAGGTAGGGTATTCTTTCACCTCGATTCGATGGACCCTTCATGGTTTTGAAATGAATCAGACTGGTGACTTATCAGATATAACATCCTCATAAATAAAAGTCTATGGATTATGTATTTCATGTATCTCCAATTTGATAATATTATATAGACCTATCACCCACATTCTAGCCTCAGGATGTTGTGTTAGATTTAGATACTTCTTTGACGAATACCATATGCATATTGTGGATTTTAGTTTAAGACACTCTAAGGTAGGTAAATTAATTTGGTATGGGTGTTATGGTAGCATAGACAAGTATGGGAAGAGACTTGGGAGCATTACACTGATATAAAATCATTATGGATGATGATTTTCATGGATGATACCTCTTTACCCTCAGAAGGCTGGAATAGGGAATATTTTCTTTATACAGTAAAGGTTGTAATGAATTAAATTTTCTAAAAGGTATGGGTTATTGGTGTTTGGTTTGAATCCATTTTTAGTCATGGTGAACAAGAAATATGGAGAAATGGAATATTCCCGGAGATAATGAGGATTGTCCATAGCCTAGAGGCTCCATGAATTGGGAAATCATGGTATCTCACATGGTTATAACTAGATCAGTAATAACAATGTGGATAATCGTTTGGGGATCCTAGAGTAACATAGGAGGCCACACAGTTTTATGAATCATTTTGGTCTTGAGTGCACAATAATGTGATTTATCTAAGATACATTTTAAAGGAAATTTACATGGGCTTCACACAATTACCCAAGCTGTGTGCCTAGCCTATGCGAGGTCATCCTTGGGTAGTGGTGTGTCACACAGCTGGCTCCCAATTTGGACACCCAGATGTCCAAATCATCCACCCATATCAGAATAGGGGGAATTCTAATTTTTTCATTAATGAACTTTTTACCCAATTTTGTATCATCCTCACTTCATTTCCTGCAGGTGATCCCTCCTTCTCTTAATGATGAGATCTCTCATGGAATAAGATAAATAATTTGATATATCATAGATCCAAACTCCAAGTCATGATCCATTAGAAGAATCATATGGATATATGTATTATATATAATACCCATACATATATTCTAGGTTTCTATTCTTATCAATTGTGCTATTTTGGTGTGAAATCCTTCACCCTTTTTTAGATAATTTTACTTTTCATCATTTTTATTATGATGTACATTGAATCTGAAGTCGATATTAGATAATAATTAGACTATGTCCCTATTGTAGTTGGTCAGGATGATTTTCATAAATGTTACCATGTTTTTATAGCCACGTTGTTATTCCACAACACATCTATTTTTGTTCATACCCTTAAAATGAGTAATTTGAATCTAAATTTGTATATGCATATTTTTATACTCTCGAGGATCAGTGTTACATATTAATAGGATTAGAACCTCGATCATGGCCCCTCATTTGGTGTTCCGTCTTGAAATTCCACTTTCCATTTAATTGAATAAATAACCAAAACATCTTCTAAGTGTTTGTCATGGGTTAGAAATGGATTTTCCCACTCTTATACATGATTTCTTAATTTCCAAATCACCTCCTAAATTATTATTTTATAATTTAAATGTAATTTCACTTTTTGGTATTTACCTAACTGATATTATCACCTTATAAGTTCTTAGTCAAAGATTAAAATTAAAAATCCTTCAATTAAGTAATTAAATGCATAGTTTATATTGAAAGGCATGAATCATGATGGGTTTCCATGAATAATTGAACTAAACATCTTAATTTTTTAAATGGAAAAGTTGGAAATCCCACGCCTCTTGTTAGAAAATTATTAAATGTAAGATGTATGGAAGGAAATACAATTAGATATATTATGAATTGATGAAAACTATTACAAAGTGGTGATTCAAATTGGTATTATTAATATTATTATTCAATTTATATTAGTTATGGAAATATGGTTAAGGGACTTTTTGGGCATGGTGCTTCACTATCCATTACATCGAGTGTTTAGATTGGAATCTATCACTATTATATTGTGATCTGGGTGATGGGTATTATGTTCTATGTCCCATTGTTTTGGGAGTTGTGAATGAAATCTCAACCAACTTATCTAAAGTGTTCAGCATGATTTCTCAGAACCATTATGAGATTCAGGTCTTGTACAATCTGGTTTAGCTTATAGGATCATTTATACTAGTCATGGATGACTGAGTTATGCCCCAATCTAGCCAGCACCTAGTAACCATGTATATGGCTGCTTACGTCCTTACATACCCAATGAGTATAGGTTTATCATGTATATAACTATATATATATATATATATTATTACTATATATATTGATACATATCAAACTATCAATATAGCCCTAGAAAAAAGTAGGTATAGCTACCGTGTGTCATATGAGAACCAAAAAAAATTTGATTATTTATTTAGCGTATTTATTAATATTTGTTTATACCTACACACTATGAATATTTTTTTACACTACTTGGACTAGTTCCAGACACCATTGGCGATGTCCAACTAGGAATTTATCTCACTTCATACTTGGGATACCTTTAGTACATGGGTATATTAATTGTATGTAGGTTTGGAAAATGTCATGAACCCTACTAAAAATATTTGTTATTACTTACTTATAGTTCAAAAAAGGTAAAAGTTGACTGATAATATGCTTGATAGGATAGTGTATTAACCTTTTAGCCTTTTTTGGTATAAATAAGGTTTGGTAGTCTAGTACCATGTTTTCAATTTTTTATTTATATATTCTATTCCATCATGTATATGAAATTTCCATATAGATTATTATTATTATAACAGATGTTTGTTATTTACACTTCCTCATTTTATCATTACATATGTTTATATGGTTTCTTCCATTATATTGGGTTACTAGTCGAATCATTTTTGGATCTATTTATATTTCACCTATGTTATTAACTTTTATTTATTATATATATTGTTCCACTCTGATATGAGGGTATAATATAT
This sequence comes from Viscum album, assembly GCA_963277665.1. Classification (NCBI taxonomy): domain Eukaryota; kingdom Viridiplantae; phylum Streptophyta; class Magnoliopsida; order Santalales; family Viscaceae; genus Viscum; species Viscum album. The sequence goes on from OY728165.1 coordinate 2,107,535,284, forward strand.
CCATTGAACCACCTTTACACCCTCAATACTATTAAAAATCCTATGGTATTTCGTTAGGTGTGCTTGAGGCGATTTAAAATGCCTACTTTGGTAATTGGTTACGTGGATCCCAGTTCAGGATGTTGTAGAAAATGAAATTATTGATCGTGTGTACGACACACTACCGTATAGTGAACCAATGTAGTTTATTTTCCACAAGTACCTTTTAAGGATGGATGAAGATATAGATTTAACATATTTATATGATATTTATGAAATTATTGTACATAATAAATATTCATGTCACATATACCTTCTTAATTTCAATTCTGTGATTGATACAATATTGTTACTTGTGTGTATGGAAGACTACCGCCTCACTGAGTGATGTGATTCATTTTTTACATACACTTTAAATTAATTGTAGTATGGGTAAATATTAATGAATATATGGGATATTTATGATCTATCCATACTTTTGGAAATATAATACCACATATAACTTCATACATTCTAATCCTTTAAAAAATAATATTTTCACTCACGCATATATGTGGAATTCCACCTCCACAAAGAGTTGTGAAATGTTTTTCATTTTATTTTCACATGGATGGAAATAAGAATCCATTTTATTAATAATATAAATATAAACTAATATTGACTCTTTAAAAGATAATTAATATTTATTTTCCATTTATCCCATGAATCATGATAAATGAAAATAGTGTTCATGATTACTTACAACATAACATCTCTATGAATGGTGTAATCCATTTTATATCTATGTATTTAATAAATAACTATAATTAAATATATATTGTATTTATACCATGGATAAAATTATATATATTATATAACAACTTTTTTTTTAAAAGTACCAAAACTCTCTAACCAAAAAATAAATAAAAAAATGAAGCAATTATCCCCCAAAATAGTTATTTTAATGGATAATTATTAATAAAAGAATGATAAAATTTAAAAATAAATCACATATTTTATGTTATATTTCATTATGGATATAAAGTGGATTATTAAAAAACTGATATTTATTATGCACGAGGTTTGGAGACATATTAAAAAAGATGAACAAGTGGTAGGGGTTTCTCATCTCACTTCTACTTCCGTGAGACGTACGCCATATTAACCCTCAATTCCATTGTGTGGGGTATTCAATTCCACTTTTTATATTTTATATCATTAATATATTTATATTTATGTTATTCAATGATTCATTTGAAGTTATTTGTTTTATGGGGATTATGATTCAAATAATACAAAATTAGTAAATCTTTATTTCACCAACCCATCATTATTTGGGAATTTTATGTTTATATTTCCCCTGGATAATTATTTGATATTTATATATTAAAATAAATCCATTTATTAAACTATTGTTGTTAATTAAATATTTCTTGGAATTGTATCATTTTCACACTCCTTAAAACTTAATATTATTGAGGAACGTTTTTCATAAAAAACATACATTAGTTATCTCTTTAGTCAAAAATTATTTTTAAAAAAGATTCAATTTTTTATAAAAAAAAATTGACAAAAGTTTTTATCACTTTATAGATGAAGGATTTAATAATTTTTATCCATTTTTCCTATATGATTTTTTTGAATTGAAAATTTGAGTCCTTTTTAAAACCAATCCATATTACCTTTTGTTTAAAATGTAAAATAAATTTCTATTTGAATGCCTATGACATGGATGGAATTTTCTACCATCATGACCATCCTTTGTTTTAAATAATATTTTAATCTTTTTAAAAGGTTGTTTTCAATATAAATTATTATAAAAATATTTTTTGATAATTTATATTTAAAATTTTATTAAAATTGATAATTTTATTTTTCACAAAATAATTTTTATGACCTTTTTATTTTATTTAAAAATTTCACCTTTATCAAACCTTTGTTTTAATTATAATCAACCAAGGATATATTCTTTACCATACTTATTATTTCACTATAGGGTTTATAATCTATTTCACTAGGGATATATATTTTTACTACCAATCACTATATTACAGCAGATGGGTTATGATTATGTTTGTTGATTTAGGTAATTATTAACATTTCAAATATTAATTTTTTAATATGATTATTTATGTTTATATTAATTCACACTTTTAAAATGAGGAATGAATTATACATAATAATTCATGGTTGGTTCATGGAATTTCATAGCTCTTTGATGCATGGGTAAGCCTCATGAGACATATTAGCTCACCTATTTTGCTGATGCCTTCCCCATTTATGTAATATGTCATGTCATAGGGCCTTGATGGTACAAAATATAATATTACATAATTGATAGTAAACATACGATGTTTAAAAATATATAATACATCAATATGAATTTAGTCCTTAATATTCCACATGATTATTCAATTAGTTTTAATATTCATTGTTAAGATTCATGTTTGGGTAATTATTAATATGGGATTATTTATTCATAATTTATTCCTTCGATATTATGCTCAATATAATTACAAAATGTCACGTGTTTAAGATATTTACCCTTAAATATTTATTATTTTTAATTTATTCATCTCTTAATTTATACTCATACCCTTACTGAGCATTCGAGTACACCACTTTCTTATGTTTTATTTTCATCTAGGATACCAGGATGTGTTTTATGATTTAAATAAAGGGATTCACTATGGGGATAATGGATATCTCAAGGAAATTTATTTTTTGTATTTTATGATTTAAAATAAAATTTTGATTTCATGTTTTTATCCAGTTTATCGAGAATACTAAACTATTTTTCCATTTGGGAAACTATTAAATGAATCTAGTGCCAATGTAAATATGTAAACACTAACTTTAGTTTACTAGTTTTAGGGTTATTACAATTTACTGTTATGTACATGTGTATTACTTTTATTTGTTTCCATGATATTTTTCAAACTATGAAACTCTTACATAGTAGTAAGAAATTATAATTTATTACCTTATTTTGGATTTTTTTTATTATGCATATTCTTTTTTTTACATATTTGTCTCTTGGAGTAATGAATCCAGCATAGCGAGAACTGAATCTTGTGCTTTGATGACTTAGATGATTTTTTTCTTCTACAAATAATGAATCTTACATAAGTAGTCACTTATCTTACATATATCTTCCCTTAATCAAATTATACTTCATCAATTGTATAATGACTCGTTATTTTATGTGCTTTAAAAAATCCCAGCCTAAAAAATATGGAAAATAAACATTCCTAATAAAATTGATCCAATTTATTCTAAAAAGTATATAATCAATTAAAAATAATTATTATTAATATTTAAGAATTTAAATTCATGAATAAATCATTTCCATGTAATAATGAAAAGAAAACAAATTCCACACAAAATGATCTAGATTCAAAAAAATTATTTAAAAGAACATTTACACAAACACAAAAATAATTTTTTTAAAAATCCCAAAATATATATATTAAAATAATGTCACATTATATTTCCCCAAACATAATAAATTTATTATCCTCAAGAAATTAATTCATCTATTTTAGTGAATTATAATTATTTTAAAAAATTGATGATTATAAATCATACAATGGCTTGATTATCAAAATCAATTCCCCCCAAGGAATCAGTTAAGTAAAAAATGAATAATTCCAAAATAAAAAAGAAATTTCATAGAAATAGTTTTGTTATAGATTTCAAAAGGTTGAATAAATTTGAATATTTTAAATTAAATTTAACAAAGTTCGTTTGGAATCTATTGTGTATATTTATCTATGGTTAATACACACAAAACCCTTATTTAACCCATAATATTGAATCAGAAAATAATTAAAAACACAATGTGATGAATGAGAGATAAGAATAAAAAATTAATATCTTAGCATAATTACACTCAACCATCAGTTTCACTACACACTAATTAATCAGGATTAGGAGATCATTTGTCCGATAATTTGTTTATAGAATTTATCCACTTCACACTAATATAACATATCAAATTCAATTGAAATATAAAATATACTCCCAAATTATCACCATGAAAATCTTTTTAAAATTAAAATTAAAACATTCTTCTATATTGAATCCATGTTGAAAAACATTATTAATGATCTAAAATTTGCATAACAGTCTCTAATTTTTTTAAAAATTCACACCCACTAAGAATGAATACTACTTCTCATGATTATCTAATTTTGAACAAAATAGGTTATTTTTATGTGCAGTCCCTGAAATATTTTTTTCTTATATATGTATAAGCCCCCCCCCCCAATATAAAATATGACATTTTATTCATTCTTGTACTCTTACATGGATGAATAACTAAAATAATTTATATTAAACAATATTGAAAATTTAGTAATATTTAGTATGTATAGAGGTCCTTGCAAAACATATATCAAAGTTATTTCCACAAAAATACATTAAAAAAATATAGCAGAAATATTTCATTCTAGTTGAAACATTAGATAATAATTAAGGGTCATACATTATTTTTTTTAAAGGTACATTCATTGACCTCTTGTTCAAAAATATTTTTAGTTTTAAAAAAAACATGAAATGCCACTATTTCTGGAAAAATATATTATATATATAGTATCATTATGATGTTTCTCAAAATTGATTTTTTAGAAAACACATTAAATTAAATTTATATCATTTCATACACTATGTATAAAGAAATAATTTTTTTCAATTAAAGTGAAAAAAAGTACTAAACAGAATTGAAACTCAAAGTTGTATAGACATAATCATTTAAATTCATCAAACAAACATCTCCACTTTTCCACTTTATAATAATATCTTGTTTAAAAATTATATCTTATATAAGATCAAATATATCAATATAGAATTTCAATAATTTAAATTTTAATGAAAATGAAATCCATGTTTGATTTTAATGGGATATTGTATATAGAATGATCCATCATTTAAATCCTCATTGACATAAAACCAACTGATTTTCTGCAAAAAAGTTTCATTAATTTCTCTCTAAGATCATATTCATGATTGTACTATTTTTTTCAGGAATAATAAAATGTTCTATAAATAGTGACCCATAATTTGTTTAACCTCCCAAAATTATCCAAAAATATTCTAATGAGTGAAAAGTGAAAACATTCCTAGTAAGTTAGAAAAATAATAATAATAGCCAAAAAGGCCCAAAAAAAATTCATCTTTTGAAATAAATGAAAATTTTATGGGATATAGGATGAATCTCATGAAAAAAGTTTCTTAAATACAATATTTAGATTTTTAGAATATTAAATTATAATGCTCAAACACACCATATAACCAATTTTTTCTTCCCCTTCTGCCAATTCCATTTTCTTTATTTTCAAAAGAACCATTATTTATGCTTAAATGGAAAACCAAGGAAACCCAACACCAAAAAAACAACGATTACCTAGAGAAAATATATCAGGGTAAGAACAACACTATATCCAAGTGTAATGAAGAAATTAGTTTTTTGGGGAAAAGTGATCTAGATCCTAGTTAATTCCATACTGCTGATTTATAGATTAATAATTACTTAGTATTACTTAATGGATTATATGAATTATAGGAGCATTTGACAATAATAATGGGAAAGAGATACATATTCCTGTTCCAAATTACCCAGTAATTACAATTTTAATTATTTTAATTTTTTTTCATGAATCCCCTGTGAAAATATAACCTATTAAATTTTGACACGTGCTTAAATTTCAATTTGGAGTGCAATATTATTCCCATTACATTTAAAAAACTACAAATTTTTAATATAAAATTTTTATCCATTATTATAAGTTTTGGGGGTAGTAGGTTTCTACTTAATGTTAGAAAGCCTCAGTCTCTCCCACCACTATTGGTCCTTCATCATGAACCAAATATTTATGGTAATCCTCCTATTGTAAAATATTTTACATGATGGATTTTATCACTGCACATTACTCTATACCTCATTTTATCTTTGTTTCATCATTTTAATAATTTGAATCTTGATATCCCTGTTTATCTAATTCATTAGCCACTTTAGATAAGATATTATATTGAACCACACTTTCATGTACTACCTACTCTCACAAAGCCTCCAAAATTTCCAATAGTTCCACATTCTTTTTATGGATTCTCATATATTCCACAAATAATGGATTTTTTTCTCAATTATTGATTCTTAATGTCTATATTTTTTCATAATAATAGTTTTCTATAGGATTTTTCAGTTTAGAGTATTCTTACTGTCATCCAGTCCACTTCCTCGGAATTGTAGTGTAACATTCTAAGTCAGTGATACTAATATTTTATTTCTTAATTCCATATAAATATTGAATATATTTAATTTTTTCCACATTACTGGATAAATATTATTTGTATGTATTTATTTATATGACCACCAATGTGAATTTATTAACAATATCTCCATGTTGATCATTGGTTTCATTGTATTTTACTAACTATATAGCCTATGGTGAATCCTTCTTCATAGAGTTAATAGTATTCCACCATAATTTTAGATTTAAATATTTTTCCAATATTATAACTGAAATTAAATTTGTGACTCTATATAGAGTGGGTCCTCAATAGCTGAAATACAATTTCTAGCCTTCCCCTCCATGGGAGGGATCGATTTTACAGTTAGGACTACCGAGACATGAGCATGACACATCCATGATTGACCTCTATCACTAATCCATTTACCATAGGAAGTGGGGAAAAATAATGAATAATATAGGGAATATATATGATAATTAGAACCATTATAATAATCAAATCATTTTCTTGATGATCTAGTGTAACATCCTGAGATTTTAGAAATGAAAACTATGATTGATAATATGGGTGACACGCAACAACAAGGACAGAAGAGAATGTAGGACCCAAAGGCATAATAATTTATTTATTTTTTAACAAAATTTAATCTCTTTTTTAGATATTTTTATACATAAACCCATGATTTTTATTCTTAATAATATGCAAGTAACACAATATTTAGCATAAACCACACCTGAAATACATATTTTTTATAACCCTGCTGTTAAATTAGATGATATGAATAATGTTAAATAATTTATTAAATTTATTAATATATATATATATATATATTTAATAATATAGTTATATAATAAATAAATTATATTTAATCAATTAATCAATTTTTAGTAAAAAACTATTCTTTAAAAAAATGGTTTCATCTAAAATTATTTTATTAGCTTTGTAAAGAAAAAGTATAATTAATTTTTGGAAATTTTAGAAAATTTATTTTATAGAATAATGTTTTAAAAAAATGTAATATAAAAATTATATTATTGTTAATTTAATGGTTTTTTAAATATATATATTTTTTCATTGAATAGTGAAAATATTAGTTTTTTTTGAAAAAAAGTCACTTATTTTTAGTAATTTATTTAATTTAAATGAATGATTATGTTTTGAATTTAATTTTAAGTAACATATGTATTATTTGGATTTATTTAACACAATTAAATTACTTTGAGTCTACTATAAATTTTATTTTTTAATATGTTTATTTATGGGACAAAAAATTGTATTTTACATAAAAATGTTTTAAAATACATATTGTTTATTCGTTTTAATTAATTAAAATAATCTATTAGGGGAATGTTTTTAAAAAAATGTGTATATTATATATATAATTATTTATTTATTTATTTTCACACAATAGATATTATTTTTCATAGATTTAATAGAAAATCATCTTCTACATTAAAAAATACTCTCCTTGAAAACCCAATTTCATCACATCTGTTGGTTTTGTTTTAAATTAAATGTATCAATAATGTGAATTAGATTTGGAATAATTGACTAAATATTTTTTACCCAAAAAAAGTTTACTATCTAATAACTTTAAATTTATTTTTTACAGCAATTATTTTTTGAAAATAGTTAAAATTAATTACTGCAATTAAGGTTAAAATGTGGTTTTGTGCATTACTTATTCTCGTGTAAAAATTAATTTTCCACAAAAAAATTATATTTTATTTGTTAAATTGGATTTAATATTTAGAATATATATATAATTTATATAATAAATTTCATTAAATTAATGGCTTAAATGATAAATTAATTAGGTAAATCAAATTATACATGTTACCATGGTAAAAACAGAAGGGTGCAAATGAGTAAACTAAAAGAATAAGAAATAACATGATTAAAATAAGTTTCTTTTTGTGTGGTAGAGTTTTTTATTTTCCAAATAAACACTCCCTCATTTATTAATTATTTTTCAGATACATAAGGTGAAATTGACCTCCCATTATTGAATATGTTTGAGTATTTACAAAAATGCCACTCCTCCTCAATTGTAAGACCACCCACTCTCATCTATTTTTAACACCATAGAACCCATTTATATCAGAAAATACTAGTCCAAATACTGTAAATTTTTTATAAAATAATCCTATAATCAATATTTTAGATATAATTTCAACCATATAAGTCCTTTGGTGCAATACAAAATAAGTAATCTGTAGTAGAGGTAACGAACTTCAATGAGTGTTTTTATTTTATTTCATCCACCACCAAATTAAATTATTTTAAAAAACATCATTATATAATAAACCTAATATATTACATATTATTAGATGTTAATATGCTCATTTGATAACGTAAATCCTTATACTCATCCATCAAATGGGTTACAAAATCAGCATTCATTTGTATAACATACAACTATCCCATAAATAAATGTCGTTCATTATCCATTACTCCCTCTCAAGGTGGGTTATGATGAAGGATTTAGAGCATATATGTGATATTTATAATGTATTTATATCTTTATATTCATTATATCATATTACATTTTGGAATTTATATTCCTTATGGTAACAATAACATTTCCCATGTGTACGTTCAACTATCTCCTCAAAGAGAGAAACGATTCATTTCTCACTTACTCTTTACATTGAAGTTATTAAGTATAACGATAATGAATATATGTGATATATATTAAATAATTATGATATTAATAATATATTTATCATTCTTAAAATATAATAGATCATGTCATTTCTTATGTTTACACTCAATGAAAATGTGATAAGGTCAGTCATGTATGTTTGGGCTACCGCCTTCTTAAAGAGATGTGACACTCATTTCATCACCAAATCATATTAGGGATATATATATATAATTATATTTAAAGAAATAAAATCCTTTATTGGATATTATTTTCATCCAATGGGGATAAATTATTACTTGACCAATTTTTCATAATGGTTTTTAGAAAACATATACGTTACCCATAAATATGTATGGGCGACAATTTCCATGATCAAAATATATTTCATTTCACAAAAATAATATTCAAAATTATCATTATAATTATAATTTTTGTATATATATAATGATTATGATATTATTTATATTCATTTTATTTTTAAATAATGACCAATTTGACCATAATAAGCCTAAAAAATTCATTTTGGAAACATAATCCTAATATTGTCAAAACATCAGACATAAAAATAATTGGTCATATCATTGTATATAACATAGTAATAAGTGTAATAAAAGCAATAATAAACATTTAAAAGTTTCTCATTCATTTAAATAATTAAAATATTTTTTTATTAAATAAGATAAACACATGTGTGAAAAGTCGGACTAAATTTTACTGAATTCATCTCAATTTCCTTTCATTGAGGCATATTTTGATGTTATAAAACTTTATTATTTTATGAGGAGTATATACATCCTATTTTACATGTTATATCATTATTTTATCTATTATAATTTTATATACTTCTTATTTAATGTTATTAATTCATGGGTATTTAGATTCATGTGTTTCGTAACTGATAAGAATGTTTTCTTTTAAAAAATCATCCTTTGATGTTTTCTTTCCAACTCCTCATCTTCGATGATCATGTTTTTTAAATGATTTTATGAGTGTTTATATATTTTTTTAATAAAATTATAATGAAAATTATAATTTTATTTTATATTATTTCAGTGGATTTCAAAAGGAATCATTTTATTTGATTTTTAGGAAACATTTTGACATATTAACAAAAAATGTTTTCTTTTTAACATATATGATGAAAAAAATTATTACACAACAATGAATGTTATTTTATTTCAATATTCATTTTCAATATTTCATTTTCTCACCAAAGAAAATCCGTTTTCCCATTTTATGGACTTTTTAATTTAAAATGTTTTTTAAAAAGAAAAGGGTATTTTAGTACTTAAAATGGGGTTTTAAAATAAAATGGTATTTTGATATCTAAAAGTGATATAAATGAATTTTTTTATTATATTTTAATGTGTTTTAGTGAAGACAATGTGAAATAATATATTAATATTCCTGAGAAAATATATTATCATTATAAAAGAAAAATGGGTGTACATTAATAGTGTTGGGTTATCCCAATACAACTAATATTATGGGTGTCATAGATAGAGTTGAGTGAGTCCATTATAGCTTAAATTATGGATGTTATCATATAGATATGAGTGGTCATGTTATGGAATAAATGATGTGTGTACACAGATAACACTCCAATTAATTGGGTAATGTCCCTTTTATTAATGGGAAAGAATGAGGGAGTTACCAAAGGGGGTCTACTATTGATTTAACTGGGCTCTACATACTTATGACATTGGTCTGAAATAGTTTATGAACATGAGGATCTATATTATAAGAAATATATTTTATGTTCTTGATATGTTTTTTTGTGGGTTTTTTTTATAAAAAATTCTCTGTGTGTTTTTCATGTGAGTTTTTTTATTTCATACACTAAAATAACATTTAAGATGATGGTAAATGTTATATAAGATTTCACTTTTTCACTCAAATAATGGTTTTATTTCATTTTATACCCCTTATTGGGAATTTCGTTCAAATCCTACATTTGAGAAAAATCATAGAGTTTATGGATGGGTAATGGAAATATAGAATTCATGTAGAAATTCATAATGATTTTTCATAAAGGAAATAATTAATTATATTAAAAAATGTATATATTATAAAAAATTGATACTAATCATAAAATTACACTTTGTATGATATATATTTTTTATGTATGATTTATGTATCATTCTCTAAAATTATAAAACTAAAAATATCCATGACTATAAGAGAACGAATTCCCGATTTAAAACTCAATATTTTGTACAATATATGGACGGGACCATTTTGTTAGTATGAGAGGATATTTTATATAACATTAGAGTATAGGATAATGTTAATATCATACCATTGGAATATTTTTCTTTATGGTTATTTTTAAATGATAGAGAACTTGAATATTACAAAGATTCATTGCATAAACTATCTACATTCAAAATGGATTCCCTTGGAGGAAACAAGGAAGCTATAGTGGGATGGTTCCATGAGGAAAACATCTTTCCAAATAATCTTTTAAGATAGATATTATAAAAAATATAGTTTCATTGAGTGATATAATAGTTGAACAAATATATTAATGGTTGTGGTATCCATGTTAGATAGGAACCTGATCATCCATGAAGAAACCTCTCTGTTGGGGAGCATTTAATGATGTAACATACTCTATAATTCAGTGGATCATTTTTCCTACTCGTATCCAAAGGATAGATCAATTCCTTTGATAAGATATTTTATGTCATGTGGTGTTTATGGAATAAACAATCAACCCATTATATTTATTATTTTGATGGATATGCCAGTGGATGGTGGTATTTGATTAAGATTACAAGAGAGAAAGAATACATTTATTCTATGGTTTTGGAAACATTTTAAAATATCATAATTTATTAATATTTCACATAGGTTGTTCAATATAGAATAGGGAATAAATTCATGGAATAAAAGTAAAATTGATGAAGATTTAGTGGTCGTGTTTGAAGAAAATTTTAGAAGATTTCTCATGTATGTCCTAGATTTTATTCAGGACTCTAATTATAAAATTATTCAGTTTTACTCAGGAGTGATTGAAATTACAGGAATATAATTGGACATAAAATAATCTAAATGTTATGAGAAAGATCATTATTGAACATAGAAAGTTGAGAAAGATTTTACTAATGCCTATGTTCCATGAGATGATAAGAGTATGAAATGATCAAGGTGGTTGAAAATTTAGAAGCAACCAAATATGAATTCTACAAGCAAGCCAAACACATATTTTAAGTGTGGAAAAAGATATTGTAGTGAATGTTTTTTTGGGTATATAAATTTTTACCGGTGTGGTAAGTTTGGTCCCATGGTTTATTACCGAAAATAAAAGAGTCCAAAATAAACAAAAAATGAGATAATAGTTATCCAATGAAAGATGATATCCTTTATCTATAATGGGTTCGATCATTATGGAAATGTAGGTCCACAATTTCTTACATAGGGTGCAAATAATCTTGATAGGAAATTGAAATTTCCCTCAAAGTCATTCACTACAACTAAATTTTATGTTTGATAATCTAGTGAAGTGGTGGATGATCCAGCTAGTAAGGTATTTTATTATGGTTAATCATATGTTTAAATTTTTAGACACACATTTGGAGTTTATAACTGATGATATCACAATGTGATTATAGAAGTTTTGGGTGTTGTTTAGTTTGGTTTATATATTGGTATGAATTTCAGTTAACATCAGGTATGCCTTACTTTTTTACATGAATTTTAAGGTATTGATAACCATTATTGTTTATATGATCTATTATGATTAAGGTTATTTTTTAGGATATTCGTCATATTTATGGGAACATTATAAGAATGATATTTTATGAAAAATAATTCATCTAAGGATGGGGAACAACCTGTTACAAATAGAAATTCCTCAAAGCTTGAACCCGCAAGCAAAGGTCGACAAGGATGAAATGACTAACAGTGACCTAGGTGATGTCATAATTAGTATGAATTCATTATTTTAAATTAAATAGTTAGAAATATAATTATAATGGTTTTTTCCAAAAAAAAATAGTTTATCCAATAGAATTTCATGGGATAGTGAAGTGATTTTTGGGTCAGATTATTAATCGTTTTCTATAAAATGATCTCTACAATTTTGTGAAACATCTTACCTTATTTTAAAAAATTTCATTGTATTAAATTTATGATAAATATATGGTTATACTTTTGGGTATCATGTGATCTATTTTAGGTTTATTTTGTTTCTTCATTAATGAAGATTCTATCTTGGATACTCATCAAAAGAAAAAAAAATAAGATAGTGTGATGGAAACTCATTAATTTTGGATGTTCTATATGTCATGTAAGTATATATTACTATATTTTTTCTATATGGTAAAGTAATCCCTTAAATATATGAAAAATATCATTAAAATAAAAATGTTATCAGACTATGTTTATTTTCTATGAATCAAATGATCTTTTAACTCATCACATATTTATAATTTTTAGGTCCTTAAATTTATATTGAGCATTAAATTAATTTGATAAACAATCTCTATAACTCATAATAATTTTTGTGTACATTACACTATTCCTCCATGTCTAAATCTTAACTTCCCACCTGTGTTCTCATACTTGGATGCCTAGTTATTAGGTCTTCTAGATGACAATCATACTTCCTTCTATCATATCATGATGATATTTTTCTTACCATTTTTATGACATGGGTTTTAAAAATAGATATTTCCAAATACCCAAACTTTTATTGTTGAGATAATGTAAAAATTATGAGGCCATGATTTATTATAGGGGTAGTGTATAACACTGAGATATTTTAGAAATAATGACTATGTTTAATAGGGTGTTGAATACAAAACACAAAGCATTAAAAAGATTATATCTCCCCAAAAAAATTAGATATATTAATTTTTAAATTTATTTAATCTCTTTGTTATATTTTTTATACACAAATATAATATTTGTATTCTTCATAGTATAAAAGTAACACAAAACCCAACTTAAATGACACATGAAATATATAACCTTTATAACATAACAATTAAATTAGAGGGTAAGAATCATATTAACTAATTTATGGGATATATATATTTCCATAACAATTTTTATTTTTTATAAAATCATAGTAAATATTCATTCAATTTTTCGTAATGTGATATTATTTTAAAAAACATGCTTTCTTCAAAAATAATTTTATTTCTTTCCTAAATAAATATTTTCTTAAATATTTGAATATTTTAAAAAAATTATTTGATAAAATTAAATTAATTTCTTAAATAAGAATATAAACATTAAAAAATGGTGAATTTTTATATTTTGTGGAATTTTTTTGTGTAATAATTAAAATTCCATTTTTTATCAAAAAAAGTATCATATTTTCTATAATTTCAGGAATTTAAATTTCCCATTATTTTTTAAATTTAATACATAACACCATAATAATTCATTAAATATATTTAAACCAATTAAATAATTGTAAATATGATTTAGGTTTTCTTTTAGTATAAGTTTATTTTCTAGATTAAAAAGTAATTTTTCTAAAAAACTAGTTTAAAATTAATAATGTATCACCTTTTTAATAAAATATAATAATCCTTAATAAGGAATGTTTTAAATTAAATTTATACCTTATATATCATTAAATATTAATTTATTTTCAAAATATTATTTTTATTAGTCATTGATTTAATATAAAACCATATTTTTCTCAAAACATTATGTGCTTGAAAATCCACTTTTTAATCGTATATATGGGTATTGTTTAAAAAAGTAATTTTCCACTTATGTGAATTGAATTTGGTAAATATATATATATATATTTCTAATATCAATAACTAATATTACCTATAAAGGTTATGTTAAATTTTTACCAAAATTATTAGTGAAAAATACTAAAAAATTATTATCGTTAGAGAGGTTAAAATGAGGTTTTGCATATTACACGTGCTTGTATAAAAATTATTTTCTCATGCCCCAATACTTTCTTATTTAATAAATTATTTTTCTTATAAAGAATAATTATATATAAATTATCTAAAATGTCTCGATTAATTTTAATCATACATTATAAATTACTTGGATAATTAAAAAGATACATGTTACTGTGTAAAAAACTAGAAACATAAAATTGAGTAAACAAAAAGACTATGGAATAAAATGAGAAACATATTTTTATTTTTTGTTTTTTGGATATTTTTCTTGTTGAAATCGACCCTTTCCACCATTATTAATAAATATTGGAGCCACGTAAGGTGATTGTGACCTCCCATTATATAAAATATTAGGTATTTACAAAAAATATTACTCCTCCTAAATTAAAAAAGTCCACCTCTTATCCTATATTATTCACTCATTAAATCTGATTTCATTTTCCATTCCATACCAAAATACCTTCAAAAATCCATTATCTTATTGAAGAATCATTATATTGGTCATGGAACCAACCAATCAGGTCCTTTGGTGTAAACCCAAATGATGTCAAATGTATACGTGGTAACGTTCTGAAATGATAATTTTTCAATCCACCACCCCATTCAATTCTTATTAAACAATGATTATATATTAATGTCAAAATATTGAACATAATGATATGTTATTATTTTAATGCAACAAACTAAATTATTATCATCATCCATCAAATGGGTTATGAAATCATCATTCGTGTGTGTGGAAGACTACTGCCCCGCGAACAAATGACATTATTTTTTCCACTTCCACCTCTCACGGTTATGAATGATAATGTAGATAAATCAAATATGTGATATTTGTAACATATTTATACCTATGGATTAGTTATTTCATATTTCCTCTTTTAATTACCATTCCATGGTGGATATGATAATGTTAGTCCAGTGTACGGAGGACTACCGCCTTATGAAGCGATGCGATTATTTTTTTGACTAACTCTTTACATGAAAGGTAATAATGGTAAATATAATGATTATATGTTCTTTAAATTAAATATTTATTATATTAATTATGTATTTATCAATATTAAAATATATTTCATCATTTTATATCTAAAATTTATAGTCATAAAAAAAGTGATAATGTCGTTCATGTATGTGTGGACTATCACCTTCACAAAGTAATATGAATCCCTTTTTGTCACCAAAATACATAGATGATATATATATTTATATTTGAAAAATTAATATTTTATATAGTATATTATTTTAATTTTATAATGATAAAATATAACTAACCTCATTTCTATAATTATTGTTGAAAAATGGAAATGTTACCCAAGAATATGTACGACCTACCATTTCCATGATCAAAATGTACATAATTTCTCAAAATAAAATAATGATTATCATTAATAGTATAGTCGATGTATAAATATGATAATTATTTTATGATTATTAATATATATTAGTTTAAATAATATCCACTTTTACAATAGGGAACAATTGAAAGTCATTTTTTACACATAAGTCGAATACGATCCAAACATATGATGTAAACTTAATTGAGTATATAATTTTATAAAATATTGAAAGAATTCGAATAAAAATAAAAATAACCATGAAAAAACTACCTATTATAAAAATAATTAAATTATGTTCATTATCTATGAAGATAAATAATCATGTGTCAAGTTAGTCTCAAGGTAAATGACATCTTCTAAATTTCCATTAGTCGAAGTATATTTTGATGTTATGCACTTATATTCTTTTTTGAGGTGTACATACAACAATTTGAAAATTTTTTATAATTAATTTATCCATTATCATGGTATTTAAAATTTTCTTAATGCTACTAGTTCATGGGTATTTATATTTAAGTGTTTCTCATGTGATTAGGGGATTTTCTCTTAAAATATACACATTCAATGTTTTCTTTCCAAATATTTCTATTTCCATTCGCTATTTTTAATTTTCTATTATGGAAGTTTTTATATATAAAAAAATATTTATAAAGTACATTTTATGAATCTTTAACGTTATTTCAATGGTTTCCAATATGAATATTCATCACAGGCTTTATATAACACATTTTTACAAATTGACAAAAAAAAATGTTCCATTTTTAGTGTATATGGTGATAAAAAAATTTCCTCTTTTATGACCATTATTTTAATTCTACATTACATTTCAATATTAAATTTTTTATTAAAATAAAAACCCTTTACACTTTTATGGTATTTTGGTAGTGAAAAATGGTTTTTAAAACTAAAGGGTATTATGATATCCAAAATTTATTTCCTTATGAGATTAAAAGTGTTTCAAAATTTTAATGTTTAAAATGTGAAAGGATAAAACTGTCTTATTCCTAATATAGAAATTTAAAATTATAAATGATAAATTGGTGAAACAAGATGTATTGGGTGAGCCTATTACATATTATATGATGAGTGTGCCTAGATTTTTCCAGGTGATCCCATTACAACTTATACAATGTGTGGACCTAAAATGTTCCAGCTGAACCCATTAAATCTGAAATGATAGTTGAACTAGTATAGAACTCCAATTAATTGGGTAATTATCCATAGAATATAATGAAATAAGGAGGGTGTTACTAAAGTATTTCTCTTATCGAATTAACTGGTCCCCAGTTACTTCTGACACGTGTTTAAAATGGTTTATGAATTTGATGATCTATATTTATGAAAATGGTTATGAGTTTTTTTCTATGTTTGTAAATAATTTTTTTTCAAAAAAAATTGTTTTCTTTATTTGATTTTTTATTTCATATATTCAATGAAGTTTTAAGATAATGTTAAAAATTATATGATTTTTAATGTTTCTAACCAGACTACTATTTTTTATTTTTTTTATATCCCTTAATAATATTTTCTACTCATTCCATGTTTTAAAATGTTTTACACTGGGTTTAAGGATGGTTATGGTAATATAATAAGACAATTTTATTGTAGAGATGATTTATTATGATAATAAATCATCCATTACTTTAAAAGTTTTATATTCTGGTAAAAATTGATACTAATCAGATGTGTCCGCTTTGTATGATATATTTTTTTATGTAATATTAAATTCATTATTCTCTAAAACTCTAATCTTGAAAAGTTCATCAATTTTAAGACAATAAAATATTGACTTAAAACTCAGTATTATGTGATGTTTAAGGTTGGTCCCATATAGTGGGTATCAAAAGAAATTTTAAATAACATTTGATGTTAGGATAATTTTAATATTATTTCCTTGGATGATTTTACATTATGGTTATGTTGAAATGGTTTATAATTTGGTGATTATCCAATTGCTTCATCTAGACTATGTCCATTTTGAATGGTACCGAAGGGTGAGTAGTAGAGAGAACAAGAGAAGTAAAGGAGTACAACTGAGAGTGCAGTAAATAAATCATCAGTAAAGAGTCCAGCTCAACCCAATATGAGAAAGGAGATAGACTCATCCAGACAGAAGAAGATGGAAACGGTGAGAAGATGAACTTCTCGTCGAGTCTTAGCTACCTATAGCAGCAGAGTAAACTGGTCCAACAACGAGAAGAATGACACGGAAAGCAGGTGGCATACCCCGCGCGTCTTCGCCTTTCCTAGAAGGAGAGTAACCAAACCCAGGAAGTGGGTACTAGAACAAGGTATATACAAATATATTTATGCTGAACAAGAATCCCAAAACAAGGATGTAAGGGGATCTCCATCCCATAGATCAGCCCAAGAAAAGTGAGTCTCCAATAGTCCTAGGAGAAAACACCATCGATGCCCAGCATCCCGCACGTCTGCCCTGAACTATAAGTCAATGGGCTCAAACCACCGCACCTCGACACTATCCTCTTTGGGAGGAACTGACTTGCCCGCACTGTTTTAGGTCACCTCACAAGGACACGTCTCGGTGTGGAAAGCGCCCCTCATACTTGAGAGTTCCGGGTTAAGTCAATCCACACCTCGTCATAGCCCCGTAGTCAGGAGGTCTCCTCAAAGTCAATGATGTCACATCACTGACCCATACAAACGAGGGTCTCGCTCTGGTAGTCCCGGAGTAAATCCACAAACTAGACTTGTATAAAGGACTAAGTCTGAAACGCCAACGGGTGACCCACTGCCCAGCACTGCTGGAGGGTAGACCTGGAATAAGTCAACATGCGAACCACTGCCAAGCCCTGCTAGAGGGTAGACCCGGAATAAGTCGACAGGCGACCCACTACTCTGCCCTGCTAGAGGGTAGACCTAGAACAAGATGACGAGAGACCCACTACCCAGTCCTACTTGAGGGTAGACCCTAAGAGGTCGTCAGGTGACCCAGTGCCCAGTCACTACTGGAGGGTATAACCTTAAAGGTCATTGGGTGACCCACTGCCTAGTCTCGGTTGGAGGGTAGACCAAAAGTGCGTCGGGTGACCCACTGCGGAGTCTCTACTGGAGGGTATCCCCTAAGAGCATTGGGTGACCCACTGCCGAGTCTCTACTGGATGGTAGAGCTAAAGAGCATCGAGTGACCCACTGCCCAGTCTCTGCTGGAGAGTAAACCCAAGAAGTCAGTGAGCATCCCACCACCAAGCCCTGCTGTAGGGTAAACCCGAAGAAGTCGATGAGTAACCCAGTGCCCAACCCCGCTGGAGGGTAAAACTCAGAACTGCTCTGGCCATGTATACTGGAGGGTACAACACTGGCCAACCGAACACGGATTGGGAATCGTGCATCCAACCAACTACAAAACAACTCACCTAATAGAGGTTCAATGCCCGCTCCATCACTAGGCGCCACTATCACCGCTACCAACCAAACCAATGAGAACATAACTAGGGGAAAACTCAACCTTGCTGGTCTACCCCCGAAAACAGAGGAACCCTCTACGTCGCGAGAGGTCAAAAGTACACAAAGCATAGCATGGAACGCATATGGGGCCCACACGTTGTGTGGCCCCATGTCAACCCCAACCGAACGCACAAACGTTCTCAGGTACAAACAACCACATGTACCTCCAAGAGTTCTCGTATACTCCCAGAGTATACCACGTTCCAACCCAAAGGCTATCGTGCACACGACACCCAACTTCAACACGAAGGCGTGAACATAACAACTCCACCTTAAAGGCCCAGGCACGACCAACCACATCTTATGAACATTTACATCACTCTCCCAATAGTGCATGCGATCACACACCAACTGTCCGCTACAAACACGGTAGAAGAACCACCACCGGGGAACCTTTCATATTTCCACATTTAATAATATCGTGCAAGAGGACCCACACAGCCAAACGGATCGTACCGTTGTAATACTCACGGAAAAACATGCGAGATCGACTATTTACTCGCCTCAAATAAATATCTGACGGAAAGGTCACAAACACCGCCTCACGCCCGAACGACATCCTGTGATCCCAAGCCTCAGCCCTGAAAATAGTTGGGTGCATCACACCATTGCGATCCCATTGGGAAAACAGGTTAAAAGCACTAATCACTTGAGTACAATGTACATACAGAGAAAAAAGTGAATTTTGGTGCACCGCACACGAGTGTTGCTTCGTGGGACCCACAACCCTGTCATGAAACAGAACGAACGTATCACACCATTGCAGTCCTCTCGAAAAAGCACAAAAGATGGACTATTCACTTTTCCAAAACGGTCGCCTGGTGATGAAGATGGAAAATCATCGCCGTTGCCCAAACGGCCCTCATGGGCCCCGGACCATCGTGCCGAATTAGAGCGGGAGGATTGCACCATTGCAATCCCCTCAGAAAAACATCCAGAATTGACTGCTCGCACACCCCGAACGGATGCCCGATGAGAAAGTCACTAAACGTTGTTCGTAGCTCAAAGACGGGTTGTGGGGCCCATGCCTCAACTTTATCCTCAACGCCTGAAACCATCCTAGAAAGGTTCGTGTCAGTGACAGGGTCCCAATGCCACTGACGGCGCTTAAATCGGACATCGGACGTATCTGTATCGTCCAAATCAAGTTCCCCCGGAAAAATGAAAAAACACTTAAAGACGTGTTGCGCCTGTGAGGCCCCTCATTTCGGAAATTAAACATTCCCGAAACCATCTCAAAAAGTCCGTCTCATCAATACCGTTCCACTGCCATAGACGACATGAAAATCGGACACCCGTAATGAGAATTACGGGCGTCCGAAGAGGGGAGGGGGGAAGGATCCCCTTGGGTTGGACCGGACAAGACCGACCGGTCCACCCGACCTAGCCCGGCCCGCGGCTCAGTCGCTCGGCCCGATGCTGGTTCGCGGTCCGCCTAGCACAGGTCTTTGCTTCCCCCGTGGGGTCGCGGCGCGTGACCCCGGTCTCCCGGGTCAACCGGCCAACACACCTTCCAGGTCCTCCCGCTTCGCGCCGCGCGAAGCTACTGCAGCCGGAGCTCACCGCCGCGCCGAAGAGCGCCGCCGCCTCCTTGAAGACCGGCTTCGCCACTGCTGGAGCTCGCCGGAAAAAGAGAAACCCACTGGAAACTTAGAAAACCCTTAATCTTCGGTGGATGATTGTGGATGCCACGATGCTCGGAATTTGAATCCAAAAGATGCGTTGGAAAGGGAATAAACTCTTCTACGCATTCATGGTATTTTTTCTAATATCCAACAGCAATTAGAGATGATTAAATGGGCTCAAAGTAGGTTCGGGGAGAATAAAATGAAATGATAATTCTACCTTGTTGGTCTTCACCCGATGCTTCATGGACGGACCGCCGGACTTGCCACGCCTTCCCGGAGTTGCCTCTTTGGAGTAGAGGAGGAGAGGGAGGGTAGCCTCCTGCTGCTGTCCAGGTGAGGAAAAAGAAGATGGAGTGGGTGAGTTAAGTGTTTTTATAGAAAACGCTTAACCACCCACCCGTCGGCCTGAACCCGAACTCCCGACAGGGTCGGGATTAAGCATCCCATGGGCTAAAAACCAGGCTCTTAATGCAACGACGGTCATGGAATTTTAATCCAAGGCCCCATTCAGAAGTTATAAAACTGAACGCCAAAGACGCCAAATTACGAAAACGCCCCTGGGGCCATTTTTCATAGACGGGCCACACCCGCAAAAGTTACACCCCTCATAGGGTAAACGGCACCTTCCAAACTCAATGGTGCCATAGGATTTCCAATCCGTGCAACCGTTTAAGAGATACTTGAGTTAGTCCATTAAACAAATTAATTAATTAATTTAATTATCCGTTTAACGTTCCGAAAGCGGGTGAGGGGTCCAAACGTCCTGTGCCGACATGTTTTATGTCGTTACTAGGGTAAACACCCAATTCTAGACCCATTCGTACACTCGGATCTCTGATTCGAAGCACCGTTTAGGATCTATCCCATTTGTTTTGCATTTTCAGTGTGAATGCACTGAAAATTTAATTCTGGCCACTCTGGGGCTCGGAATCGCATGCCGTCTGATGGCACTACTCTGGAATAACATCAATAATATTTCAAAGTCTTTCACAGAAAATACTGGGTACTTAAATCATTCCCTCCATCATGATTTGCATCCCTGAAAAGCAAAAAACAAGGAACAACTCAGGGTACTAAGCACACACCTGGCTCTCCCGTACCCAGAAGAACTCTTGCACATTCCCACATCACCGCTCACAGACCCAAGGATTTGATCTGTTCATGCGAGGTCGGCCATTCCCAATGACGTGCATAGAGCAAGAACACATCTCCTTAGGTAAGACACACAGGATACGTCGTGCACACACTCCAGACATTGGGGTTAGGGTAAGATAGTAGGGAACCTCTCCATCCCTTTGCACGGTCTCACACATCCTGAAGGCTCTCGAGGGTAGCTCACCTCCCCGACCGAACCTCCACATCGCACGTCGAGACTGGAATCACCGCCCGCACCTAGAACAAGGCCCAGTGATTCCCTCCTTTAGAATATCCATATGGTGAAACACCCAAGGATATCTGGTCACGCAAGGTTTCACAGTCGATGTCACTCAGCCAGGACTCTCTTAAACGTTTGGAGAGCGTTGGAGTCAACACCATCGACTAAAGAGGAAGGTTACACACCTTCTACTCTACCAACAAAGGGTTACACCCGACTCCCTGCATTACCCTGGTAACACCTCAAACAAGGAGCAGGGAGAAAAGCATTTCACACGCAGAGTCTATCAATTCTACTGTAGAAAGTAGAAGAGATGTAGAGCGTACCCCTTATCACCACATGCTATTCAGGATCGTAGATATTCAAGGGTTGCAATTGTCCATGGTCCCATCTGTCAGCACACGGAGCCTGACTTGGACCGCCTAGTGGTGATGTGAAGATCTCGTAAAGTCGTCCCCCACCACCAGATCCTCCCACTCCTCTACTAGCACAACCTTTATGGGAACTAATCTGATCACGGTGATACCCCTGTTGTGGTGGTGCTCCTGCTGCCTGCCCGAAGCTCTCAGCAACTTGGGTCGAGCAGTCTCATGCCACGTAATCTCGCCCGTCACAAGCATAACATCATCGCTCTCTTGGCTACCCTAGTGCCCTCCGGTGCCACTGTAGTGTACGACCACGGCCCGGGATCCAATCATAGAAGGGCATCCTCAGCTGAGGCCCTGCGCCTTTTCGCCACAGTGGAATACGGCCACGTCTCCGAAACCGGCCGTGGGAAGACCACCTACATCGAGATCCTGTCCTCCGGCGCCTACTAGCTAAGACAGACGTCTCAGCTCCATCATGCCCACTGCCACTACCAACCGCAAAATGTGACAGGAAGCTCTCTATAACCAATGACTGCTCTAGCACCTTGGCATAAGTGGAAATGCCCAAGGGTACTATGACAACATGAATCTCTCTACAGAGACCCTGCTCGAACTTCCGCGCTCGAAAGTCATCGTCATGGACCATGTCCGGGTGAAAGCATGCACAGTCTGCGAAACTAGCCGCGTACTCGGCCACCGTCATCCCTCCCTGATAAAAATGCAGGAGCTCCTCAATCCAAATGGAGCGCAAGGATGAGGGGAAAATATCCTCACGAAACAACAACTAAAAGTTTCCCCATGAAAGCGACGACTCGTCAAGAAACTGAGTCACCATACTCCACTAATGCCAAGCTGATCCACAAAAAAGTATGGCTTCCAAAGAAACTCTATGATATGTCGGCGTCTGCACAAGCCTGAAAAAGCAAACCACTATCTCTAGCCAAACCTCTGCTGCCTGAGGGTCTGGCTCACCACTGATCATCAGCGGTCTCTACTGCTGAAACTCGCAGAGCGCGCTGAGCCTACGCTCAAGCTTAGCCTTCTCTACTGAAGCCGTCTGCTTCTCAACAGGTGGGGCTGCTGCTACCGGCTCACCCGGAGAAAGGTGCTCACATGATAGGTCCTGGATTGTGGCCTCGTAGCTCACATGGTCGTCGTCACGAACCAAAGCTGGTATCCTGGATGGCTCTCTTCGTGGAGACCTCCTGAATATTACCAATGAGTGTCGCGATATGATGAGCATATATGTATATACTAATAACAACAACGATGGGGAGATGACTCAAGAATGATAGTCAAGACCCAGTCCTATGTGATTCACAAACAAATATTCCCTACAACAAGTGTCTCATCATGACGAGTCGACAAGCGGGTTATCAAGGTTATGGTGAATGGATACGTCGGTCACTGCACCATCACTGGACTCCCTGGCCTGAGAGACGCTCTCGAGACATGTTAACACTATTTCCCTAAATCCCAACAAATTCCTTTTTATTTTAGGGACGTCCAAACCACATCCCATGGAATAAACCACCTATGATACCACTTTTTCATGACCTGACCCTACCTGGGATCGAGCCACAACTACCCCATGCACGCCTCCATAGTCCAGGGGCTGGCGACCAGCGCCAAAGGCACAATAAATCGTAGAGGCCACTACCTAAGTACCAGTACACACACACGCAGCACACTCAATTCAAAAATGCAGAGTAAAAGAGAAAAGAAATGTAATGTAAAAGGGAAAATTCTATAAATAAACCACAAGTGCATTGACCTCTAACAGTAGAATGTACAAGCTGAAGGTAAACTGAAAATAAAAGGGGAAAAACACGTGCCCAACAAAAAAGTGCCACAACTTGGCCACATTTAAACAAAAAGAAACAACTGAAGGGTTCCCCACCTGGAACCCGACTTAGACCACCGCACGTGGTCCAAGATCTCGAACTCCTATGCTCCACTGAAGTCACAACCAACCTGTCCATCGTTTACAAGGGCATACCAAGTGAGGGAAAAGCCCAAGCAGGGGTGAGTATTAAAATACTCAGTAGGATACACCGAAGGCTCGAGGGAGCATCAAAGGAGGTACCAATGGGTGACCCGGAGAGTGAATTGGAAAATTAGTAGAGTATAACCGAGAGTGAAGTATAGAGTACAGTAGTAAGGAGTCCAGCACAACCCAACAAGAGAAAGGCGATAGACTCTTCCAGACACAAGGAGCTGGAAACGGTGAGAAGATGAAATTTTCGTCAAGTCTTCTCTACCTATAGCAGGAGAGTATACTCATCCAACCATGATAAGCTAGACACGGAAAGCACATGGAATACCCCACACGTCTTCGGTTCTCCTGGAAGGAGAGTAACCAAACCCAAGAAGTGGGTACAAGAACAAGGTATATAAAAATATATATATTCTCAAAAAGAATCTCGAAACAATGTTGTAAGGGGATCTCCATCCCGTAGCTCAGCTCAAAAAAAGTGAGTCGCCAATAGTCCCAGGAGAAAACACCATCGATGCCCAGCATCCGGCACGTCTCCCTGAACTACATGTCATGGAGCTCAAACCACCGCACCTCGACACTATCCGCTTTGGGTGGAACTGACTCGCCCGCACGATTTTAGGTCGTGTCACACAGACGCATCTCGGTGTGGAAATCACCCCTCACACAAGAGAGTTCCAGGTTATGTCAAACCACACCTTGTCACAGCCCTGCTATCGGGAGGTCTCCTCAAAGTCAAAGCTGTTACATCACTGACCCGTACAAACGAGGGTCCCGTTCCAGTAGTCACGGAGTAAAGCCACAAACTATCCTTGTATAAAGGACTGATTCTGAAACGCCAACGGGTGACCCAATACCCATCCCTTCTAGAGGTTAATTCATAATAAGATATCAGGTGACCCACTACCCAACCCTGCTAGATGGTAAACCCTAATACATCATCAGGCAACCCACTACCCAGCCCTACTAGAGGGTAAACCCTAATACATCATCAGGCAACCCACTGCCCAGCCCTGCTGGAGGGTAGACCTGGAACAAGTCGACAGGCGACCCACTGCCCAGCCCTGAAGTAGGTTAGACTTGGAACAAGACGACGGGCGACCCACTGCCCAGTCCTACTGGAGGGTAGACCCTAAGAGGTTGTCGGGTGACCCACTACCCAGTCTCTTCTGGAGGGTAGACCCTAAGAGGTCGTTGGGTGACCCACTGCCCAGTCTCTACTATAGGGTAGGCCCTAAGTGCGTCAGGTGACACACTACCAAGTCTCTACTGGAGGGTAGGCCCTAAGTGCGTCGGGTGACCCACTGCCCAGTCTCTGCTAGAGGGTAGACCCTAAGAGCGTCAGGTGACCCACTGCCTAGTATCTGCTGGAGGGTAGACCCTAAGAGCATTGGGTGGCCCACTGCCAAGTCTCTACTAGAGGGTAAACCCTAGAAGTCAGTGAGAAACCCACTTCCCAACACTGTTGGAGGGTAAACCCAAAGAAGTCGATGAGTAACCCACTACCTAGCCCCGCTGGAGGGTAAAAATCAGAACTGCTCTTGCCATCTCTACTGAAGGGTACAACACTGGCCAACCGAACACGAAGTGGGTATCGCGCAACCACCCAGCTCTAGAACAACTCACCTAATAGAGGTTCATCGCCCGCTCCATCACTAGGTGCCACTAGCACCACTACCGGAAAAACCATCGAGAATAGAACTAGGGGGAAACTCAACTCTGCTGGTCAACCCACGAGAACAGAGGAACCCTCTATGTCGCGAGAGGTAAAAAGTATGCAATGCAGAGCATGGAACGCACATGGGGCCCACATTACGTGTGGCCCCAAGTCAACCACAACCGAATGCACAAATGTTCTCAGGTACAAACAACCACATGTACCTCCATGCTTTCCCATATACTCCTAGGGTATACCACGTTCCAGCCCAAAGGATATCGTGCACATGTTACCCAATGTCAACACAAAGGCATGAACATAACAACTCCACCTAAAATGCCTAGGCACATCCAACCACATCTTATGAACATTTATATCACTCTCCCATTAGTGCACGCGATCACACGCCAAAGTTCCGCTACAAACACGATAGAAGAACCACCACTAGGGCACCTTTCATATTTACGCATTTAATAAGATCACGCAAGAGGCTCCGAACAGCCAAAAGGATTATACCATTGTAATCCTCGTGGAAAAACATGCGAGATCGACTGCTTAATCGCCTCAAACGGATATCCGACGGAAAGGTTGCCAACACCGCCTCACACCCGAACGTCGTCCTGTGATCCCGAGCATTGGCCCCGAAAACAGTCGGGTGCATTGCACCATTGCGATCCACTCGGGACAACACGTCAGAAGCACTACTCACTTTAGTGTAATGGATATCTGGAGAAAAAGGTGCATTTGGCACACCGCACATGAGCGGTGCTTCATGGGACCCACAACCGGGTCCCGAAACAAAACAAACGGATCACACCGTTGCGATCCTCTTGATAAAGAACACAAGATGAACTATTCACTTGTCCAAAACGGTCGCCCAATGATAAAGATAGAAAATCACTGTCGATGCCCAAACGACCCTCATGGGCCCCACACCATCGTGCTGAATTAAAGCGCGTGGACTGCACCATTGCAATCCCCTTGGAAAAACATCCAGAATCGACTGCTCGCACGCCCCGAACAGACGCCCGGCGAGAAAGTCGCTAAACGCTGCCCGCAGCTCAAAGACGGGCCATGGGGGCCACGCCTAAAATTCAACCTCAATGCCTAAAACCACCTTGGAATGCTACACCTCGGTGACAGGGTCCCAACTCCACTGACGACGCTTAAATCTGACGTCAGACTCGTCTGCGCCATCCAAATCAAGTTCCCCAAGAAAATTGACAAAACACATAAAGACGTGTTGTGCCTCTGAGGCCCCTCGTTTTGGAAGTTAAAAATTCCGTAAACCATCTCAAAAAGTCTTTCGCGTCGATACGGTTCCACTTCCACAGACGACATGCAAATAGGACCCTCGTAATAGGAATTACGGGCGTCCGAAGAGGGGGGGGGGGGGAAGGATCCCCTTGGGCTGGACCGGCCGGTCCGCCCGACCTGGCCGTGCCCGAGGCTCAGCTGTGCGGCCCGACGCCGGTTCGCAGTCCGCCTGCAGACCGACCATGAGGGATGGTCGCCTCGCCGCACGAAGACCTGCCTAGCACCGGTCTCTACTTCCCTCGCGGGGTCGCGGCGCATGACCCCGGTCTCCCAAGTCCGCCGACCAGCACGGCCGGTCGGTCCTCCCGCTCCACACCACGCAATGCTGCTGCAGCTGGATCTCGCTGCCACGCTGAATAGTGCCGCCTCCAAGAAGAGAAGCTGCCTCCACCTTGAAGACCCACGCCGACGCCGTTGGAGCTCACCGGAAAAAGAAAAACCCATCAGAAACTTCGAAAACTCGTAAACATCGGCGGATGATTGCGGATGCCACGGAGCTCGGAATTTGTATCCGAAATATGCATTGGAAAGGGAATAAATTCTACTACATATTCATGGGATTTTTTCAAAAATACAACAACAGTTCAATAGGAATAAATGGTCTCAAATTAGGTGTGGGGAGAATAAAACAAAAATGCTAATCCTACCTTGTTGGGCTTTACCCGACGCTTCACGGACGGACCGCCGGAGTTGCCGCGCCTTGCCAGAGTTACCTCTCCAGAGTGGAGGAGGATAGGGAGGTCTGCCTCCTCCTACTGTCCAGGTGAGGAAGAAGAAGAGGGAGGGGTGAGTTAAGAGTTTAAATAGAAAATGCTTAACCACCCGCCTGTCGGCCCAAACCCAAACTCCCGACGGGGTCGAGATTAAGCCTCCCCTGGGCTAAAAACCATGCTTTGAATGTAACGGCGATCTCAGAATTTTAATCTGAGGCCCCGTTCAAAAGTTCTAAAACTGAATGCCCAAAGATGCCAAATTATGAAAATGCCTCGGGGGCCATTTTTCACAGACGGGTCGCGCCCGCAAAAGTTACACCCTCCTAGGGTAAACGACACGTTCCAAACTCAACGGTGCCCTCAGTTTTCCAATCCAAGCCACCGTTTAAGAGATACATGAGTTAAGCTGTTAAACTAATAAATTAGTTTATTTAATTATATATTTAACTTTCTGAAAGTGGGCGAGGGGTCCAAACATCCTGCGCCGACAAGTTTTATGTCGTTCCTAGTGTAAACACCCCATTTCGGACACATCCATACACTCGGATCTCTAATTCAAATCACCGTTTAGGAGTTGTCCCATTTATTTTTCATTTCCAGTGTGAACACAATAAAAATTTAATTCTGGCCACCCTGTGGCTCAGAATCGCACGTTGTCTAATGGTGCTGCTCAGGAATAACATCAAGAATATTCCAAAGTCTTTCACAGCAAAAACCAGGTTCTTAAAATCTGACCAAGTGGTAGATGATGGATGGATAAGTGCTTTGTAAAAGACATTTCATGTCATCTGATGTTTATAACATCACAACATAAACATTTTCATTTATTATTTAAATGGTGTAGCTAATATTCGGTGGTATTTGGTGAATAATATTTGATAAAAATATAATCAAGGTTACATGTAATGAGGAAAATTTAATAATCACTTCTTTGAAAAATATTCATATAATGTTTTTAACTTATGATGGTGAATAAATTCATCAAATTGACAAAAAAATTAATAAATATACAATGGAAATTGATGAAGAATACATCACATGATTGAATTGGTATGATTTGGATTTTATTCAGGAAACTTATAGTAAAATTTATTTTTTTACTCAAGATTTAGTCTTATTGTATGAAGAGACATGGACTACTGAGAATTTAAAAAGTTTTTTGTGATAACAAAGTTGAGATAGAGTTTACAAACTCTTATGTGCCATGAGATGATATAAGTAAGAAGTGGTTAATGTGATCAAAAATAGAGAGGGTTTCTACTAATAATTATTGTGGGAAGACAAAAAAATTCCAATTATAGTGAATGCCAATTTTTATAATGTTTTTAAGGAAATAGAATTTTTTTCTAGTGTAGATATTTTGTTCACAGGGTTCCAGAATACCAATAAAAGAGTCATGAATAGTGAATATATGAGATAATATATATCCAATCAATGGATAGATTTTATTATCTACCATGATATGGGTAATTATGATAATTTATGTCTATATTTCCTTACTCAGGGTGGATATCAACCTGATCTAAAATAGAAAAATGTGAAATGTACTCTGAAACTACTACAGTTGATGTTGGTCCATCTAGTGAAGTGGTGGAATCTCTTGGGAGCTTACTATTTTTCAAAGGATAATCATTGGTTCAATAATTTAGACACTACTTTTTAGGTTATAAGTGATGATATCATAAATTTATTATTGAAATTTTGGTAGGAATTTTGTTGGGTTATATATTTTTATGACGTTGGTTTAACATCAAGTATACCTTTAATTTTTAAGACATGATATTTAAGGTATCATCAATTATTCCATTGCTCTTTTGAATGATATATTTAAGGTATTGATAATAATTATGGTTCATATGATCTTTGGTAATTAAGGTTTTTTTATGGATGTTCAATATATTATAGTAATGTTATAATGATGAAATTTTACAAAAAAAAAAGAAATCTCAATGGTCGGGGAAAAACTCAACACACCCATCATGGTCGTTGGTCTAGAACCCACAACTAATGGTCAACATGGGTGAAATATCGATCATTGACCTATGAGATTTCACGGTTATCATGAAATATTTCATTTAAATTAAATAGTTTGAATAATAATGATTAATTTTATTTCCATAACATATGTCTAATTGTATAGAAAACAATGGGATTGAAAAGTGACTTGTTTGTTAGACTATTAATATTGTTTTAGAAAAGGATAATTATAATTATGGGAAACATTTTACTTTATGCTAACTAATTTGGTTGTTGTAAAAATATAAGGAATATTTATTTAACATTTTTTTATTTTATGATCTTGTATAAGTTTATTTTAGTGCTTGAGGTTTAAAAAATTCATAGAGGATACTAATTATAGGACAAAAAAAAGGGTGTGGTTGAAATTGATTAATTGAAGAAACTATACCTTTTAGGTAAGTGTAATTCACTATGTTTCATTTAATATGTTTAACTAATTTCTCAAATATTATAAAAATATCATTAAAATGAAAATTTTATCCTATTACATTCATTTCTAATGAATCAAATTGTATTTTAACTCATCACATTTTTATGGTTTTGAGGTCATTAACTATCTATTGATAATTAATATATTTCATGAGAAATGATCTATATCTTTCTCAATCATTTTTTTGAAATTACATTGTTGTTCCATTTCTAAATATTCACATACCACTTATTTTCTCCTAATTGCAACCATGTTTGTGGTATTCTTGATGGGAGTCATATCTCATTTTCTAAATTATTAAGAGGATGTTTGATTAAACAATTTTACGACCTCGGTTTATAAAAAATTTATTTCCAAATACCTAACCTCTGATTATAGTGATAAAGATAAAATTATGAGGACATAATTTATTAATGGGGAGAGGATGTAACACCGGATCCTTTTAGAAGTGAAAACTATGTTTGATGGAATGTTCAAAATGAAACACAAAGAATAAAAGAAAATGTAACACCACATGATATTAATATATATTTATCTTTGAATAAAATTAATATCTTCAAATAGATTTTTACGATTTTCACCAGACAAATATTTTCATTTATTTTTTATGTCCCTTACTAATATATTTTTACTCATCCGTTATTTTAAATTTTTTTAAAGGTTTAATGATCTGAAATTAGAAAGAATAAGTTAGGTTGAATGTTGTGAATATTTTTCATGAAAATAAATCTTGATTTATTTTAAAACATCTATATTATAGGGGAAAATTGATACTCATCATAGTGTCTATATTTTATGATATTTTTTTTTGTTTTATTTATGGCAAAACACTCTAAAAATTTTAAACTGAAAAGATCCTCAAATGTAATATAATGAGTTCTAGATTTAAAACTCAATATTATGTAATGTTTATGGTTGGGTCATTATAATTGGTATAAGATGACTTTTTAAGAAACTATATATGTTTGTATAATATTAATAGAATTACCTAGGAAGAAATTACATTATGGTTAAGTTGAAATGATATTTCTTTTTAATATTATTGTGTTCTTTTTAAAATATGTATGCTAAAAATGTTTCTCCACAGTGGTAATATGGATGATGTCTTACTAATGAACGAATAGGAAAATATCATTCCAAATCAGTATATTGAGATGGTTGGAATTTGAAGATAATATTTTTTTATAGTAATGGTTCAATTGATAAAATCTATAAATAGTGGTGGTATTTGTGATAGATAAGAAATTGATCTTACATGAAGGAACATTTCTACAGTGGTTCATTTCATGAGTAAATGCCCCCTTAATTTGATGGGTAATATAATCCAATAGTAACTGAATTATGGATCAATTACTTGGAGATGATATTTACTGTCATGGGATGTTCAGAATGGTAGAAGGTAACCATTTCCGTTTATTATTTTGAATTTGAAGTTTATCAAAGGTGTCTAGTGGTTATGAATTCTAGAGATAAAGATAATATTGAAGCCAAATAGTGGAAATGTTTTATGAATATATTCTTATAGAAATATTTACATTAGTTTTTCTATATTATAATGGTAAAATAATTATTATAAATGAAGGAAAAATAACAATATTAAGTAGACACATATGAATACGATTTCAAAATATTGACCCAGTATGTTCTGAATTTTATTTTGGACATTAAAAATACAATTAATTGACTTTAAATAGGATTAAAACCAATTATAAAAAGACATTTAGACTCATAAGAATTTAAATTAAATATGAAAATAGTTAATTGTGATATGAAAGTTGAGAAATATTTTACTGACACTTATGTACCATTAGATTATAAGATTAAGAAATAGTCAATGTGTGACAAAATGGGGAAGCAACCAACTACGAATTTAATATTTGGTTCCAAAAACTTGTTCCATGTGTGGTAAAATACATTTTGTTAAATTCATTTTAGGATAAGAAATGTGTTAACAGTTTGAAATGATTGTTCATAGGGATTTTTATTATAAATATAAGATTCATGAACAATCAAAGAATGAGATTAATGATATCCAGATAATGGCGTGATTCTTTATTAATAATTAGTTAGGTCATTATTCTAATGTTGCTTCTCTTTTTCTTAGTCAGGGTAGAAATCACCCTGATCAAAATAATAAATGTTTAGAGAATTCATTTTCTACTACTACAGTCTATATCAGTCCATCTGGAGAAGTAGTAGTATCTCTAGGTATATCATTATTTTTTTTAACATTAATCAGAAGTACAATGTTTAAGATACTCCTTTTGAGGTTCATGTGATGTTATCATAATGTTATTAAGGATAATTAGGGAGACATTTTTTTGTTTATGTATTTTTAAGGCTTTGGTTGAACATCAAGTATGCCTTTACTTTTTTTAGATAAGTTTTTATGTTATTCATTGTATTTATAGTTTATATGATCTCTGATTATTTAGTGCATTTTTAAGGATGTTCTACACAATTATGTGAATGTTTTAAGAATTAAATTTTCTAAAAAATTACAGCTTGAATTCTAAGAGACAACTCATAACAACTAGAAAGGTATCGTGAATTAAACCCAAAAAGGAAGGCTGATAAGGGTGAAATTCTTACGACTAACATATGTTATATATTGGTTACTATGAAAAAATTATTTTAAATTAAATGGTTATAAATATTATTATAAATTTTATTTCAAGAACATATTTTGTATCTTATAGAAAATCACTGGACTACAATCTTATTTGGTGGTTAGGTGAATGATAGTGTTTTAAAAAAAGATCATTGTAATTTTTTAAAAATTCATTCCTTATGCAATCCATTTTTTGTAGTAATGTTATGGGGATTAAATAGTTATACATTTGGATATTATTTTATCCATTATATGTTGATTTTAATGCTTAAGGGAAAAATCATCTTTAATACTCATAATAGAAAAAAGATGAGTGTGTGGTGGAAATTCCTTAATTGTGTAAACAATACATCACATATCTGTATATTTCACTATTTTTCAGTCTAGATGGCGAAATAATTACTCAAATCTAATAAAAATGTCTTAAAAATGAAATTTTTGTGTTCTATTATGTTGATTTCATATGAAACAAATGATCATTTAACTTATCAATGATGTATTTGTTTAGGTTCTTAACATTCCCATGATTGTTAAATTTCTAAGAAACAATGGTATCTACACTCTCCATCATTTATAGGACATTACATTGTTCTTATAATTTCAAATATTAACTTCCTGCCTATGTTCTCATAATTTTAAGCCTATTTATGTGGGTTTCTAGATTACATTATTATTTATTTTCTTTCATACAAAGAGTATGTTTTTTGACACCTTTTATGATGTGGGAATCCAAAAATGGATTTTTCCAAATACCCTACCATTTATTATGGAGATAATTTTCAAATTTCTAGGATGTAATTTATTAAATGGGGGAGGATGTAACCCCCCCCCCCCCGAGAATTTGTAAATGAAAAAATTGTTCAATAGAATGATAAAAAAAATAATAAATATTAGAAGAGAATGTAACACCCCCAGACATTGAGAAATATTTATTCATGTATATATTTAGTCTCTTCAATAGATTTTGGTACACACAACCCTGATATTTTTTATTCTTGATAATGGATTTGGCACATGACACCGACCTTAAAAGAAATGTGAAATACATAACAGTTATAACCTAGCTATTAGAATGGTGAATATTCATAATATTAAATAATTATTTTAAATATGTATAAATAATGGTTCTACTCAATTTAAATTATTGATAAATTCTTCGTCTGAAATAATGTATTTTTTATTAAAGTAATTTATTTTAAAAGTGTTTTTTGAAAATTATTCTATTTCCTTTTTAATGAGAAATTACATTTAATTTTTAAAAAGATTATAATATTTAATTTTAAAAATTAATAATTTTTTTGAAATAATTATATAAAAATAATCTTATTGTCGATTTTTAATAATTTTCTAAAAATAATGATTTTTAGTGAATAGTGAAAACACTAATATTTTCGGTAAAAAGTCACTTCTTTTCAGTAATTTATTAAATTTTATTGTGCCATTATAAATTTAATTTTATTTATGTGACATAATTATTATTTTTATTTATTTTATTAAATGAAATTATTTTTTATTTACATTTCATTATATTTTCGAATTAGTTTAATTTTTTGTTTAAAAACATGATTTTTCTAAAATCTGTTTTGCAACAAAAAATACTTCTCGTTTTTAATTAATTGAAATAATACATCTTGAAAAATTCTTTAAATTAATTTTATTGATTTTATGTCACTAAATATTAATTTTTTCCTTATAAGGTTCATTATTAGTCTTGTAGTTAATATAAAATCATATTCTTCTCAAACAATACACTTCTAGAAACACCCCTTTTTAACCATGTTTATGGGTTTCTTTTTAATTGAATTTTTCCAATTTTGTTGAATTAATTTGGAAAAATTGATTCAATATTAGGAATCAGTATAAATTATATTATATTATAAGTTAAATTTAATTTATTAACCACATTGATTGGTGAAAGTAGTTAAAATTAAATTAACGTGATTATGGTAAAGACATGGCCTTTCTTGTTACATGTGCTTTTGAAAAAATTTCTTTTCCAAAAATGTATAATTAAATATTTAATAGATTGGGTCTCTAAATTATAATAATTAGGTATAAATTTTTTAACAATTATCATTTAATTTTATCCTTAAAAGATAAATTACCATGGTAAATAAAAATATATCAGTTGTTGTGGTAAAAACTAAAATGGTAACATTGAGTAAACTTAATTACTAAAGATTAACATTACAAATATGTATTTATTTTTGTGATTTTGAGATTTTAATATACCAAATAGTCCATAATATACATTATTAGTAAATTTGGAGCAACATGAGGTGATATTTACCTTCCATAATTGAATAACTTTGAGTATTTACAAAAAATCTACTCCTCCAAAATATTAAAAGGCCAACCACTCTCAATTATTATTAACACTTCAAAAGTCCTTCAGGTTTTCCAATACAAATAAAAAATGATTTCCAACTTCCATAATATCATCCAATATTCATATTTTTTTCAATTCATACAAGGAAATAATTTTGTGAAAACCAAATGACGTTACCCAAAGAGGAGGCAGTGTTCTTCCATGTGGGTTTTTATTTTAATTCATCCACCAGCCCATTCAATTGTTCTTAATAAATTTTTGTTTAATATCATACGAATATTAAATATACTAAGTTGTTATTTTTTTTAAAAAAGAAACATTTTACTCTTATTCCATAAAATCTGTTTTAAAATTATCATTTTTGTACAGAATGAACTACTACCTTGTGAACCGATGTCATTTGTTTCCATTAACACCTCTCACAATTGGGTATTATGATTAATAGATTTAATATTTGTGATATTTATAACCTGATTATACATATTCAGTAAATATATAATATTAAATTATTTTACTTTCCATTCTATATGGGATATCATAACGTTTCTCGTGTGTAAGATAAGATATAGCCTTGTAAATATATGTGATTCGTTTTTCAATAAAATGTTACATGGAAGGTAATAAGTGTAACTAAAATGAATATATGTTATAAAAATTAAATAATTATGTTATTAATGACATAATTATCATTATTAAAACATAATATATAATTTCCTCTTTACCTTTTCATTCACTGAAAAAGTGATAATGTTGTTTGTGTGCGTGTGGACTATCACTATCACCAAATGATGGGACTCTATTTTCATCCCCACATCACATGGATGATATATAAAAAATTATTTAAAAAACTAATATGGTATATATGATATTAAGATAATTATTTAATGATAAAATATTATATACCCTTATTTCATAATTATTATTGAAAAATTGAAATGCTACTCAAGTGTACATACAACCTACCATCTCCATGATCATGAAGTACATCATTTCTATAAACCAACATTCATGATTGATAATAAAATTATATTGTTTATATAAATATTATTATTATTTGATTTATCATGAGTATAAATATCTATTTTGACATTCAATATAATGAATTTATTTCTTATTATGGTATTTAACGTTTGGTATAATGTTATTATTTCTTGGGGATTTCAATTCAAGAGTTTCCCAAGTGATAATGGTCATTTAATAAATCCTATTTAAATTTTTTCATTCTAACGTATTCTTTATCTGTCTTCCATGTTCATTTTTTAATATAATTTAATGAAACTATTTTGATGCACAAAAAAATTTATAAATTACATTTTAGTACAATTTTTCATTATTTTAATGGGATTAAAAAAGGAAGAATTTTACGTTTTTTGCACCATGTTTTAAAAAAAGTGACAAAAAAATTATATTTTTTACATATATGGTTTAAATGATTATTTCTACATCCATGAACATAATTTTTTTTATATTATTTTTAAATAATTCATTTTTTTTAAATTGGAACACTTTTTCATTTTTTTGGCTATTTGGTTATTGAAAATTTCTTTTTAAATAAAAATGTGTATTTTGTGATGGAAATTGGGTTTTAAAATAAAAGGGTATTTTGATATCCAATAGTTATTTGATAAATATTTTAATATTTTTAAAAATGTTTTCTGATGAAAATGTACAATAATAAATTCTTTTATTAATGATATGCTAGTTGAAAATTATACATGAGAAACAAGTTCGCCCTGGCAACATCGGATGAGCCCATTACAAGATATATAATGGGTGGGCCCAAATAGATATGGGTGATCACATTATAGATTATATGATAGGTGAACCCAAATAGTGTCATTGATCACATTTTATACTAAAAAATTGGGTGATACAAATAGTTCACTGATTTATTTGGTGATGTTAGTTTCCTAAAAAGGAATGAAGGGGAGAGTTATGAAAGGGTTTCTCTAAGGCATTTAACTGGGCTCCAGTTATATATACCATGGGTTTAAAACTAGTTTTTAATGTGATACGTTGTGTTATCAAAAAGTGTTTTTTATTTATTTCAAAAGGTTTTAATGTGTTTTTTGAGAAAACACTAAGTGGGTATTTCATTTGAAAATTTTTTATTTCATGTTCTCAAATGACATATAAGATAATGTAATCTGTTACATGATTTTTCATGTTTTTGACTAGATTAACAGTTTTCTTTCTTTTTATCTCCCTTAATAATATTTTTGTTCTTATCCCCCATTTTAACATTCTTTTCCAATGATTTTAGGATGGGTAATGGGGAGGAAGAAGTCATGTTGAAATTAATTAATATTTTTCATGAAAATAAAACAAGAATTATATTAAATGATTAGTATTATGGTATAATTTGATAATAAATAATTGTTTCATCTTTTTATGATATGTTTTTATTTGGTATGATTTATAGAATATTTTTCTTAAAAATATAATCCTAAAAACATCCCAAATATAAGATAATGAATTCATGGGTTCAAAGTGAATATTTTTTAATGTGTATGTTCTGGTCCTTATAGGGAGGATATTTTCAGACAGTTTTGTTTACATCGATAGGACCACCATATTGTAGGAAATTCTCCAAAACTATATTAAATTCATAGAATGAAAATGAAAACCTTTGATAACATCCATTATTACCCATTATAATGGTAGGTTCATGAATTATTATCATTACCTAAATGAAATTTTATACTCCTATTATGATGATTCTTGTAACCCATATGATCTAAATGAGATATATTCTCAAAATAGGATTTTCCATGATTAATAGAAAACCTATTTCTAATGACTATAACCATTTCTATTTTTATCTAAAATAAATTTATATGGGACTTCAATGAATAAATATTTTCACATATAGTATGGGAAATATAAGGGAATATAACCTTTTTATTTTATTTTTATAGATTAATCACCATATAAAACAATCAATCATATTAATCATTGATGTGTCATAAAACGGGATGAGTAAACCAGGGAGACATATGAAAATTTAAATGAAATATAATCACAATTCTAAGGGAATTCAAATGTCTACCTTAATAAGATGAATTTAAAATAATTAAATGGATGAATAGAGTTGGACCAATATTGATTTATAAAAACATTATATTTGAAATAAAATATGAAGTTCTATAGATCATGCAGTCCGAACATAGAAAAATGCTATAAATCCTATGTTCTATGAATCTACTAAATTAACTAACAGAAGGATTATATTTTCCAATAGTAGATACCTGGGGGAATTTAATAAGTGAATAATATAATGTTATCTAGAATTGAGAAATAATTGGGGTTCGAGATCGAATATATAGAACTAGAACCAATTGAAAATGAGATATTTATGGAATGAATGGAATCAATATCTGATCAATGGGAGGGATGGGACACAAAATAGGAGGTATAAAATAATTATCAATCTATTCCCCTAAATTTGGGAGAGCGTTTGATTAGTGGAATATATCCAACTATGATCAATTTCACTCTATATTCATTAATAAAGAATTACCTACTTTCCACACCAACCAAATCAAATATCTCATCAATTAACACACTAAGAATAGTGAAAGGACTATACCATTTACACATAAGAATCTGATGATTAATTTTTAATATAGAAATAAAATGTAACACTTTTATTCCAACATTATTATCACTGTTTTGGATGCTTGGATAATGAAAATATTTAGGTAACTATTTTAAAATTCAGGCATTTTCATCTGATTCTTACTTAATCACATATAAATCAATTCTCTCTAATAGTAGCTTATCATCAATTGTCTCAAAATAATAATTCAAAACCATTACATCCTAAAAATATTACTATATAAATTCTAAATGAAAATTTCATGCTTTTCCAAATAAATTTCCTTAATGAGACATCCCAATGGCCATTTTGAATGCAGTTCTATATTCATAAAAATCCTTCTCATGTTTTGAGGACCAATAATTCCTATAACATCCATGATCATTTTCTAAAATTTTAATTAATTATTTATTTGAAATATAATTTTTTTTATTTGATGATGGGTGATCATTGGTTCTTTTTTTTATAAAAATAATTACAATTTTTTATTAAGGATTTAAATTTACATTTCTTAAATTGTGTTTCATTTTTAGATATAATTGTTTTATTTTCTCTAAATATTGAAAATATTTTCTTACTAATGAATTTAACAAAATTAACAACTTAATTTTTTTAAAGTGTCACAACTAAACCTCAATCATAATCAACACCCACTAAAATATGCTAATTTGACTGAAAACATTGTAATGGATCCATAAATTCCAAACCATAAATATCAATGATTTATACATATAAAATAACTTGGTGACATAAATATTTTATTCTTTCAACTAGGAAAACACTTTGGAATTTAACACATTAAGAAACAAAAGTCCTAGAATTTATTATGGGAGTTAACCAATAGAATAAATATTGTCAGACATATTGAGATATCGTATCTAAACTATATTTTCCTTCCCATAGTGAGTATTTATAACTCTATGAAATAGGATTCACCACTTATTAAAAAATAAATCTCTTAAAAACCCATTAGTACTCCTCCAAATATAATGTTTCTCATCCAAAATTTATTTTATATACTCTGAAATAAATTTCATTTAATCTATTTGATAGATACCACTAAGAAAGACTCTAAATTCTATTAAATTCACAAAATTTGTTAAAAAAGAAGCCTATATTTTTTATATGATGATATATTTCACATCTGGAAATAATGAATTGACTTCTTTAAATTATTTTTTTTAATTTAGGAAAACATTGAATGTTTATATGAAACATTGTTCATAGAACATTTCTTATAAATTATATTGATAGAAATTTCTTATAAAATAAGTATCTACCTAATGATTATAGGTTTAGAAATATTCCTGTATAGTTGATATTTCATGGTTGGATAATATATAAAAATAATGACCATGGACCCAATAATGTTTTTGTAAACTTACACTATGTAAGAAACAATAGTTAATAGATCTCTTAAAAATGTACTGTACTTCCTTTGGGAACCATATTTCATCCTAGTAGAATAATACAATAGATATCACCTCCCATATTTCTTCTGATCCAAAACAACCCCTTCTTCTAAGTCATTAGAATCAATGATTATTTAATGAGATAGTTTACAATAAGGGGAATGATATTGTGTGAAGAATTCAATATTTTCATATTAAGGTTGAAATAATTAATAAACTTCTCATAAAAAATTACAGTTTTATCTTTGTCTCGTATTGAACTCAAGGGAATTATGATCCTTGAAAATTATTTTATAAATCTATAGTATTAACCATAATTTACAATATTTAACTAATCACCCTTTATAGTTTCATGAGGATATTCTAGCGTAATAACTTCTATCTTGGAAGTTTCTATCTTAATTCCACTCCTATAACACTTTTTTCCAAGAAAAATCCCATAAAAACACTAAATTGTGAGTTTTCTAAATTTTAGAGAAGGATTTTATCTTAGCACATATACACGAAAAATATTAACATCTCTAAAAAGAATCCCAAATTAATTTCAATAATATAAAAAAAATTCATGAAAACCTTAATTATAATGTCAACCATGTTTTAAAATATAACGATCATATTTTAAAAAAAATGTTATATCCTATCACTAACCAAAGGGAATTTAAAGGTAAAACAATGATCCAAAGGAACACATGAATTTCATTTTTTCAGGATCCTCATAGGATATTTGGATCTCATTGTAACTAGATTAACCATTAATAAAACAAGAAAATCTCATTTTTTACAGACCACTCGTATATTTGGAAAATATATAATTTGTGAAAACTATCATTCCAAGTGTTATAATTCAGGATTCCATAATCTATATAAAAACATTGTTTAGTAACATGAATTTTTTGAATTTTATGATTCTTATCATTGGTAAATATAGTTAACCCTTAACCCTAGGGAAACATGAAAATGACTATCCTAAGGGTTATATGTGTTTTGATAGACGATTCAAGATTCTAGAATCGTGATAACTCCCACACAAAAAACATTGTACATGTTTGAGATATGTATTCCATATCCCTAAACTCTATAAGTACTATCATTCCCTATATGCATATTATTCATGAAAAAAATGTAATAAACCCTCTATATTAGCAAGGGACTAACTAATAGTATCATTGAAGTCTCTGAGGAAAGTTAAAAACCTGTTTTCTCGACTTTTTCCTAGATCTACTGAGATAATGATTGAAAATGTGGAAATATATCACAAAAATTCATATTTCATCTGATATGTAAGGGTTTTAAACAATACTATTATTTTTTGGATATAAGGTACATTTATTGGATGAAGTGAACCAATTTCCTTAACCAAAATCTTGATGAAATCCTGTGCAATATAAAATAAATCTATATCACTATTTTCTACTTTGGTAAGATCCACACACAAAGATTTTTGATATTCTCTTAGAATTTTTGTCTTTGCAAACTCATCAAAAGTTTTCTAGAACACTCCCCATATTCATATAAGGGTTCAATTTTCATCTTATAATAAATTCCAATCCTCGTTTATAAATTTCTGGGTCCCCTATTTAATTCTTCAAAAATTATAATAAATTGTTATTATTGTTCATTAAAATGACCCTCAAATTCTATTATCTCACCCCTTGAGTAGTTTCCACTATGTGTGGGTCCTCTTGTATTTTTGAAATCATTAATCTCTTTTACTTATTTACCAAAATTGAAAAGTAATTATTTCTTTTTAATTGTCTTTCACAGATACTTTTGTATCTATGAAAAGAATACTTTATTTTTTAGGTACATCCTTATCACATTCA
Source organism: Viscum album (assembly GCA_963277665.1). Taxonomy (NCBI): domain Eukaryota; kingdom Viridiplantae; phylum Streptophyta; class Magnoliopsida; order Santalales; family Viscaceae; genus Viscum; species Viscum album. Next base: position 2,107,578,104 of record OY728165.1, read on the forward strand.
GTTTCTAAAATCTAAAGTTTGGTAGGTAAAAATATCATCCCTATACCATCCAAATAGTCATATATTGTCATAATTTATTACAATAAAGAGTGCTCATCCACACATTTAACAACATAATGTAACAGTTAAAATAAAATTATTACATTTGGTGAGTAATATAGTACTATTAAAAATATTAGTTTGAACATCTCTCACTCATCCCTAACAACCTATTGAGGTTTAAAAATATGTTTAATTATACAAAACATGATGTTTTTGTTAGAGTTAAACTTATTGGTACATGTAAAATTATATTTGTTCCTAAAATTTGACAATTTTTTCAATTGACCAATTTGATATTCTATGTTTTTTATCCTATAATCTATCAATTCATTATGGTAATCATGCTTCACAACTTTTTTTATCAAAATTTATTATCATTTATTACATAATTTCCACTAGTTTCCAATGAAAATATTAATACTATATATTTTATTGATTTATAAAATGTTGTCCAACTAAATTTGGAATCAACAGGTAGTAAGTTATATAATAATTCATTTCTCATTACTTTTGAGTAAAATGTTTCCTTGAGGCTTTTCACATTACATTATGTTTAATAAATCACAAACATATTTTCTTTATAATAATTTTTATATATAAGAAAAGTTATATTCATTTCATTAGTAATTATTTCTGTCTATAAGGAAATATATATACACATTATTTAATCTACTTATAGCTAAATTGAACATTTTTTACTCATGGAATGAGAATAAGTTTGATCCTTAATGAAATATTGAATCCCTTGCTTTTCAATTTTGATTATCTTATAATTGTGATTCTGATTTTTTTTCTCAATTCCAACAACTTTAGATTAATGAATATGATTCTATCAATATCTAGAATATGATTCCTATTTCTCAATTTCAAATATCATTGAAAATTTAATTCTATTCATCTTTCTAAATTTAGAATTGTACTGTAAATCAAATCTGAGTCACTTCTTCAATTCCAAATTGACCAAAAAAATTTTTTTGATTCTCTCAGATTAGTGAATCTAATATTCTATATTCCTCACTTATGATTCTAAATTATTTCTAGATCAAATTATTTATCATTATTAATGTTTCCTCATTTTTTTAAGAATCCAATTCTAAAACTTTCTTAACGTTTATATTTTTTTAATGTAATGATTTTATATCTTTCTTAAATTTGTTAACATATTTTTAAACATAATGTCATACACAATTGGATTCATACTTAGTTAATTTTTCTCATGGCCTTTTTAATGATAAATTATATCATCTAATCTATTATTAAATGACCATTTTAAGTTATCGTTATATAATTCCCTCTAAAGTTTCATAAAAATATGACTGTGGGAGGAAAATCTGACAGTTGGAGATCAATCCTAAAAACATCCAATAATTTGAATCATTTCATAGTTGTGAAATTTTAGTATAGTTGATACTCAGTGATAGATCTTCCATAATTAATTTTTATAAAATCCTTTAGGAGTTTATGTTGTGAAAATATTCTACCACATACTTAAATATTCAACCAGATTTGTTTTTCTTTGTGCGATTATGATTATTACAATATATTGCTGAGGGACTCCAAGTTGAAGGAAAACATAGGTTTCAATTACATGATTAATTTAGGGAATCCATGTAAAAGGAAGGAAACGGTTCATATCACCTACATAATCGAGAGCTTCCATGTTGAAGGAAGATAGATGTATTGATCCCCTTATAGATTGATGTCTTGTTGGGATATCAAGACAGACACCAAACATTATATTGAGGATTTACCCTAGTTTGGGTAATATATAATTTCTTGAATGTATAAAACAAGGTACCTTTATCCAATGTGATTCATATACCCTAATATTTGGGTTATAATATTCGTGCTCTTTTATATGTATGTTTAATTTCCACTCCTATCTGTGACAATAAGAAAGTGTTTCTTATTATTAATCTTATACTGTAACTAGGATATAATATTCAATATCCATTAAGGTATAATATTGTTTATGTATACCTTTGTATATATTGATAATATTATTTATCATTTCAAAGTGTTTTTCTTTAAACAAATAAAAGGGTGTTTAAGTGAATTGATTTTTTTTAACTTTGTTAAACAATGCTTTATTAGGTTTAAAAATGAAAGTTTTTAAAACAAAAAAACACCCCTAACATTCTTGTAATTGAGCATCTAAATACATATTTATATCTTAAAATTGGTTTTAGTATATCTCTATAAAATTCTAATTTACATATTTGTAAGAGAATAAAATTCCATTGTGTTAATCCTATTTGCTTATCAAATAATTAAGATTTATTTCATTAATGAACTCTTTGTTTATAATTACATACTACACTAACATGTGAAGAGGAAATGTTTTATTTTTAAATATGGTAGGAAATAATATCAGATTCATATAAAATCTAAACCCTATAATACCACCAATATTTGATGGTAATGATTCTGAATATTAGAGAGATAGAATGATAACTTTTGTTATCAATACCCGTGTAGATAATTTTTTATGCTTGATGGATGTTAGAATATACCTAAAAAAGAAATGATAACCTTTACTAATCAAGAAAACCAAGGATATTGGCTAAACCATATGGTACATAATACATTTTTCTGTTCTATTACAACAAATATATATACGTCGATATCTTCGGGTGAAGCATCTAACAACAAATTGAAGAAACTAGAAGAAAAACATTTTGGTAATGTTAATGTTGTGAAAACAATAAGATCCATGCTTAGAGTAGATTATCATCGTTATTTTCCTTGTGGATAAAAAATTATTAATGTTAAATAAAGATTCATTATGATAGTAATCATTCTACAGTCAATGGGAGTAAAAATATTAGATGATGAAATTATTGTACATAAAATTATTAACATCACGAATATTGAATGAAAATTAACTAGAACTGCTATTGTTGAGTAAAGGAAAGTTACCACTACTACTCTTCATAATTTATTAAGAACTCACTAACAAAATCATAATAGATTAACTAGAGATTCTTAGAATATAATGTAAAATACTGGGTGTGTTTCTTTTACTAACACGTGGATTTAGTTAATATCCAAGACTCCTGAGAAATTTTACAGTCAATAAAGTCCATGAATGTTGTTATTCAGTTAGAATCAAGTGAATATGCACTGTTAGTGGAAGAGTTAGTCAATCTTTCCTGATGGATAAACAATATTTTTGTCAATAAATATTTCCAATATAGATATATGAAAAAGTACAAAAAAGATAAGAAATATTTAGAAGTTACATGTTATTAATGTATTAAAGAAGTGCATATCAAACATTATATTCCAAGGATTAAAATAATGTATTGGAAAGATAGACATTACAAGTGGTATCTTAAAATATATTATAATCCTAATAGAATGAAGTTATTAAAGTCAAATTATTCTTATAGTGAAAGTGGTGGAGAATCATCTAATGAATCTTCAAATAATGAATCTTCTGGATATAATAATATTGGTCTTATTGCTATAATAGCTATTAAAAATCAATGTTTAATTGATAAGGTACACATTGTAGAATCCTTAACCAATTTGTATTTAAATTCTAACAAAACTGACAATGATGGATATATTTTTTCGAATGTAGAATCTTCCATAGAAAATGATATAATACCCTCTTTTGTATAAGGATCTAGTTTTTCCAAGTTGAATGAAAATGAGATCTGTAAGAACAATAAGAAACTTTTCTAGGAGAAATATAGAATCACTATTTTACTGAATGTTTCATTATATATTTCAATAGTTATTTCTAAAAAATATTTTTAATTTTTTCCATTTAAAAAAAACTTGTGGAATTGAATTCTGAAAAGGATAAACATTCTATGGATTTATAAAATGATATTTTTAAGAAAATTTTTTTAGAGAGAAACACCAATCCTATGTTTAGTGACATTGAGGATTATAATTTTACCATTAGAGTAAAATATGAAATATTTTCCTTAATGAAAAATTTGTCAAACATTACCTCTTGTATGGAATGTTTTTGATAAAATGTATTCTCAAATTCAACCTCTGAGAAATACTTCTGGAATTAGTTATTCTCACTCAAAACCTATTTTTAGTCACAACTATTATGTTCCTAAAAGAACCCCATTCTAAAATAAGTTTTAATTTTTTGGACACTTGTAAGAAAATTATTTCTATAGAAGAAATTTAATCCTTATGATTTATAATGGCCACATTTCTATGTTAATGTGGATTCTAAATATTTTACTTTCTAACATTTCCAAATCCAAGAATGTTTGTACTTAGAAAACTTAACTATTTTATTTTCATAAAAACAAAGTAAGTACCAACAAAAATTCATGGTACATGGATATTGGATGTTCCTATAATATGACTGCTAAAAAAATATTCTTTGAAAATGTTGTTATGATTATTGGTGAAAGTTTCATTTTTAGAGACAATGCTCGAGGAGATATTGTTGGGATATGTAACATTATTCTTTATAGAAAATAATTACTTTAAAATATATTATTTGTTAAAGGAGTGAAGAAAAACCATATAATTATATGTAATTTATGTGATGAAGTTTACCTTATGAATTTTAGGAATGATAAATTCTTAGTATACAATTCCAAGGATGAGTTCATTGTTTTTCTTATAGTCATGAGAATGTTCATACACATAACATAAAAGATCATAAGAGATAAGCCCTACAATTACCTATTGAAATAGAAGACCTGTAATGGTTTTTGAATGGAATATTAGAAAACTGTAACATTATAAACATATGTAAAGGTTCTATGAAAATAATGGTTAAGGATCTATTAGATCTTATAATTCATTCGTCAAAATTCTATGAACATTGTCAATATGGTAGTCAATATAAATCAATATTTAATTATAATAGGGATGCCTCAACATCTGATGCATTATAGTCAGTGCACATAGACTTTTTTGGTCCTACACAATATGAATGTATTGGAGGAAAATAATACATATTTTTTAGCTTTTTATTACACTAGATTTTCATGGGACTATTTTTTAGAAAATAAATCTAAAGACTTTAATTTTTTTCAAATCTCTTTTAGCCGAAGTTGAAAATTAGAAAACAATTCCATTGATTACTATTCGAAGTGATCATGGATGAGAATTTGAAATTTTATATTTTGAACGTTTTTGTAGTAGGAAATATTGTAATCATAATTTCTCATCTCTTAAAACCACTAATTGAAAAGGGGTTTGTAAAATAAGAAATCGAATTGTGTAATAGATAACTAGAACCATGTTGAGTGAATACTCAATTGATAAATATTTTTGGGGTAAAGTTCTATGAACTGGTTGTAATACTATAAATTAAATTTTATTAAGAAAAGTTCATAATAAAACACCTTATGTATTATGGACATGTTTAAAACTTAATGTCTCATATTTCAGTGTATTTGGTGGAAAATTATTCACTTTTAATACTATAGATAACCTGTAAAAATTCACACCCAAATCTGATTAAAGAAGTTACTTAGGATACTCAAAAACCTCTAATGCTTATAGAGTTTTCAGTAAAAACACCTTGACTATTTAAAAATGTGTAAATGATAAATTTAATGAATCATATCATTTTGTTTTTAAACAATCTCAACCTAGATCTTCATATTAGTTTTCAAAAACTGATTATCATACTTTGATGGACAATTCTTATAATCTGAATAATAGTCAAGAAAATGTCCTAAATTATTTTATATAGAATATTTTATACCATATTTTGTTTAAGAGGTTTTAAAAAACCAAAGTCAATGACAGTATCATTGGTGCTGTAAATCAACCAGTGATGACTAGTAGTTCATTATGTAATTAAGTAGAGTATCTACCATTTATCTCCCAACAAGAAGCTAAAGTAATAATTATGATTTAGGTGAATAATATTGGATAAATGTATTGCAATATTAACTAAATTAATTTGAAAGTAATAAATTTTGGATCATGTTTGAATGACCTAAAGAAACTTTTATAATTGGAGTACAGTGGATCTTCAGAAATAAATCTGATGAAAATGGAATCACCGTAAGAAATATAGAGATATTAGTTTCTAAAGAATATAATCAACAAGAAAGAATAGACTATAAAGAAACCTATTCTCTGGTAGTTAGACATGAATATATTTTTATTCTATAAGTATTACAGGATTCTATAACTTCAAACCTTTTCAAAATGGATATAAAGTGTTCTTAACTTAATAGATATGTCCCTGTGAAATTTTATGTTGAACACCCTCCTGGTTTTGAAGACACAAAACATCATGAACATGTTATTAAATTCACCAATACCTTATATGGTCTCAAACAAGCTCCTAGAGAGTAGTATTATAGACTAACATGATTTTTGTAACAAAATAATTGTGTTAAGGGAACTGTTGATCCAACCATTTTTATAGTGAAAGAAAAGAAAATTGGTTTAATTGTTTAAATTTATGTTGATGAGATAACATTCTAATAAACTCATAAATCATTAACTAGTTAATTAGAAAATCTTATGAAATTTGATTTTGAAAGGAGTATGATGAGTGAGTAATCATTTTTTCATGATTTTAAAATTTCTCAGAGAACATAAGGAACCTATATATATCAACATAAGTATATTAAAAATATTTTTTAAAAGTACGTATATGAAAACACTATAAGTATCAGAAATTCAATTGGTACATTAAATACCCCTGATCTTGATGAAGGTATGAAACGAATAAATCTATCATATTGTATACGTATGATAAAAAGTTTAATATACTAAAAAACTAATCAACTAGTCCTAATGTTTCCAGAATATTTATGTGAAAAATGTTAATCTAATAAAAAATAATCCCATTAAGATGTTGTGAAAATAATTTTTAACTATTTAAAAGGAACTATAGACCTAGGAATTATCTATTCTTATGGAAATGATTTTTTTTAAATAATATTTTTGGACACTAACTCTGATGGATGAAGAATGCATAGGAAAATTACATCTAGAACGTTTAATTTCATAAGAGATTCATTAGTTTCACTGTCATGTAAGAAATAACACTATATAAAATTTTCCACTAATAAAGCTGAATATGTAGCATCTGACGTTGTTTTGATCATGTGTTGTGAATGAAAAAGACACTCACTAATTATAGAATGAGTTTTACTGAAAATAAGATACTATATGATATCACTTGTACCATATCCTTAAAAAACCAAGAATCCCACTCTCGTGAAAGTCAAATATATATTCAGAATCACGTAATTAGAGATCACACACTTAAAAGAGAAATTATTTTACAATTCATAGGAATGAAAGAAAACCATGCTGATATATTTACAAAATCATTACCTTCTAATATTTTTCAATACATTAAACAAAATTTAGTAATGATAACTATAATGCAACCATTCATATCTAATTTTTTCTTAATCTATCTTCTAAAATTGTTATATTACTTTTTATAGGGGTAGTACACGTGATTTATAATAATTTTTTTAGACCCTAATAATGTTTTTCAGAACCTAAAAAAAGTTTTTCGAAAAATAACAAATGTTTTTGAAATATAACAAATGTTTTTTGAAACTAATAAAAGTTTTCAAAATCATAGATTTATAAGAGGAATATTATCAATTACTATAAATTCTTCTAGAAACTGTGAGCGGTTTATTTTCATACTTTTTACCTATTTGTTTCTATTATATTTATTGGTATTTCAGTTTAGTTTTTTGAAAAATATAAATGGATTTATCTTTCCATAAATCCATTTTATTTCCTTAAAACAGGAAAAGATCAGAATCTATAATATTTCTCCTACTTAATCACAGTTTTCATATCAGATCAGATCAATGTCAACCATTTTCTCTATCTTGGAAATTGAACTCTCATATCAGAGCCTATATAAAAGAGGGGACCCCATGTCCTACATCCAATTCCACAATATTTATAAACATGTTTTTTCCTCCCTTAAAATTTTTGGTTCCAGTTTATTTTTCTCCTTCTTATGTTCTGAATGTATTTGTCAACCTCTTATTAGACATTAATGCCTAAAAATAATGAACATAATGATTGGATGATCTTCCGAGAAAGGTTATTTGATTGATATTTCTTTCTTAAATATTATTATTTGATAATAATGTTCATAAAATATCAATGATGGGAATGTTTTTCCATTCGTTATAAAAATAGAGAACAAAATCCTATTTACGGGGACTTGGTTATTAAATTCTATCAGTTAGTCATCTGTTTTAATGAATGAGGAAAGGATAAGTTTCATTTCAATAGATATGAGAAAACTTATTATTTATCTTATAATAATTCTATAAATTTCCATGAGATACCATATGATGGTGAAAAAAATATTTCTCTGATAAGTATCAAAATTATGAAGGATCTGTTGATGGTGTTAAGGATACTGATCACTTAGGCCTTATTAGAATATGGAAGCCCAATATTTCTATCATTTCAATAAACAACATAATCATGGACTTCTGGATGAAATGCCTTTTATTACCAAGAAAATAAGATAAGGAATCCTAGAAGATAACATACATCTTTATGATGATTTTTCTAGTTAATATATGGAATATTAACATAGTCATGTACATCATTATTACATAATGATGAATCAATCAAATATAATATTTTTATGTGTCAAAAAATATTGACAAATCTTATCATATGTTGGTTAAACATATAAAAAGTTCCATTTATTTCAAAGAAAAGAAATTCAATATTCTTTGTTTAAGTGATGACACACTTAAAAGAATGAAATATTACTTCAGTGATAAGTCATTTGAGTTTTTTGAATTACCTAAAAAGACAATGTAAGTTAGAGAAATCTCAATGAAATTTTTAGATAAACCTATGAAAAGAAATGTAGAATTCTCAGAACCTCATAAATCAACTCAAGCTTTCATACCTCCAATGTCGATGAGGCAAAAATCATACCCCAGATAATATTTTAGCTAGGTGGAAATGAAACAAATAGATAAGAAAATAAAGAGATGCGATATTTGGATTAGATATGATAAAGGAAAAAGCTTTGAAAATCAAGGTAAATGAAGAACATGAGAAACTAGAAAAAGGGAATAAACTCAAGAAGAAGATAACTGAGGAAGATATTTTTCATGCCCTATTGAAAGATGCCGAAAGATCCTTAGAACAAAATAACATTATATAATCATTTCTACCAGAAATGGAACTTCTTTAATAACCATTTTCGGTATAGGCTATCCAATCAGAAAAAGTAAATGAAGTTGTTCCATGATTAGATCTTATTTTCCATGAATAGATTCCAGAATAGGAATAAGAAGAATAATAATAATAAGTTAATATTAAAAAAATAAAGTTACTATGAGAAAAAACAAAAGAATAAACACATAGGAAAATCCAATATGTTAGGTTACCATTAAGAACATCTCAAGCCTATTCATCAAAGATTGTCTTAGATGATAAATTAGTAAATAAAAGAACTACTCTGAAAGACATGGTTGTTGATGATGAAGTTCCAAAAATAGATTCTAATAATGAAGTTGATGAAGATGATAATGTTGATGGTGGAAGTGATTAAAATCATGAATATTATGGTGATGATGATAATGATAAGTGTTAGGTCCACTAGCTTAGATACCTTGTGTCTGGGGGGTAAATCATGGTATGAAAGATTAAAAAAATTCCCATATTACTCTTGTCTCACTATTAAGAAAGACTCTCTTCCCTCTCTTTCTTACAACAAATAATAAACAGAAACTAACGCATGCACACGACACATGGATTTTTACTTGGATCACCCTCACTAGGCTACGTCCAAGGAGCATACACCGGCAATCTGTCGATGTAGTAAATCCAAAAAAAGAGCACTATTTTTTACAATGTTTGGGATAGATCACTTCTATTCCTAGGCTCACTGCCATTACAATGTTTTGGGTAGCTGATTACTTTACATAGGGTCACTCCCTGTTTCTCTCGCTCTGGCTCACTACCAGTGTCGAGGATCACCTTCTTCCACTTTCATTGCTCACTACTTTGGAAGGTATCCACTCATAGTTTATAGACCTATAGGTCTCTTCATTATCTCTAATGAATACATCTTCTATTGTATGTAGATTCTCTATTGAAGTACAACATTCACCCATAGATGAATCTCACTTTGAATCGAAGGTATCGGGCAGTTTTCCAGCTTTCACGTAGCCCGGAATCCCTGCCTTGCTTCAACCATACCTGGAACCCTTCTCCAAGCTGGTGCACATGTCTCGGTGCATAAGTTACAATTGTCACGCAAGTCCACCTCATCCACTTGCGTGACAGAAGCTTCTGCAACTCCAAACTTGCGCGACTCACACCCTTTTATGCCCAAACCAATATTGGCATGCAACCACCAACCATCGCGCTTCTTCAAAACATGGCATGCAAGTGTCACCACAACACTTGGGTGACACCTCCTTCATCAACTATAAACTTGGATGAATTCCTTTATTTCTCATCCAAACCACTCTAGACATGCAACACTCAACTGGCGCGCAACTTCTAATTGCGCGACCACACACCACTTGCGCGGCCACCACACCTACGCTGCAGGAGCTCTGATTTTTCATAAGTGTTGAATTCATACAGAATGAGGAGGGGTCGACCTCTATTTATATATATTTGGACACCCTGCGCAATGGCACACAAGTCTACCTTCAGCGTGAAAGTATCACCGCCCAATTCTCTACCACACAAATCACATGCATGACCAACCCTAAAACATGGGCACCCCTTTTCCCTTTTCCATATTTTGATCAACTGATCTTGAAAAACATATGGTGTTTATGTTTCCTATCCTTCAAGTCAACGGTGTGAAAGTCCCTTTTACAAAACCACTTTTTTCCATTTGTCGATCTTCAGGCCAAATAATTTGGAAAGCACTGGAAAATGGTGCCACCGTAGATCTTCTGTTTTTTACCGCCTCCAGATCAACCATTCCATTGTCGAAGTTCTTGAATCAAACATAGATTGTTAACCACAACCCTTGAACTCGACATTACACCATAAAATCCCCTTTTTCAAAAAATTTGTACATCATGGTTTGATTTCTCAACGAACACAATAACCTCAAAAATGCTTCAACGATGCCTTGATAGATTTTTTTCCAAAAACCTCCCCTTTGGGATTGTTGACAACTCTTCCATAAAAAGATTTATCATTAATTCTTCATCCACCATTATCCTATTGAAATTCCAATAAATATTAAGGTTTTACTAAACACATACTATAAGACCACATGAGAAATTCTCGGCGTGAGAAACGAGAGTAAATGAAAACTTCATTAATGAATCACTTCATCTCTGACACCCACTGTAGACACCAAAGAGATACCGATTTTTGGAAATATTCTTACCGTATTCCAACACCATTTTTCTTCTTTTATCATTATCCTCTACTATCATGATATCTATTCTTTGATCGATCACTTCTAGCATCGTTAGATTTCATACTCCCCCTATCTTGATGCTCCACCTATTAGCTTCTCCCCTTATTTGTCATGATTTCTCAAATAGCCACATTGTCTCCCCCTTGAACAATCACTATTTTCTCCCCCATTGTCAATGAACCCAAAGGTCATTCTTTTGTAGTCTATAACAGAGTAAAGAACACACATCAACGCATTAGGGGAAAAAATATCATACCAGGGGGAGAGGGGGGTTCCACATCCACACTCTTTCAATTGCGGAGAGTCAACTGAAGTCCCAGAGCCAGTTGATGTCTCTCAAAAGCTTCTTTGGGTAAGGCTTTATTCAGAATGTCTACAACTTGTAGCTCTATAGGCACATACTCCAACATCAAAAGCCCTTTCTCCACCTTCTCCTTCATGAAATGATATTTGACCTCAATGTGATTTTTTCTTGAGTGATGAACTAGATTTTTTCTAAGATTGATAGCACATGAGTTATCACAGTGGATTCTGATTGGAGACTTCACTTCAACTCCCATATATTCAAGCTTCTTCTTCATCCACAATACCATTGTGCATGCTTGAGTGGCCACAATATACTTAGCCTCTACGGTGCGCAATGAAATGTAATCTTGCTTCTTGTTAAGCCAAGAAATAGACAATCCACCAAGTAGAACGCACCACCTGACATTGATTTTCTATCATCTTCTGAACCGGCACAGTCTGCATCAGTATATCCCAATAACTCTATGTGAGATTTGTCATTATATGTCAAACCAAATTCAATCATGCCCTTCATATACCAATGTATTATTTTCACTACAATCATGTGGCTTTCCATGGGATTACTCTGGTATCTCGCTACATGGCATGTGGCAAAAACAATGTTAGGCCTTGTTGCGGTCATGTATAGAAAACATCCAATAATTTTCATGTATTATGTGATATTAACTGCCTTTCCATCTTCATATTTTGATAATTTCATTCAGGTAGCAACCAATGATTTCTTCTCCTTGGAATTTCCCATTCCAAACATTCTTAAAACCCCCTTGGCATATTTGGATTGAGAATGAATGTTCCATTCGTTCCTTGTGTCACATGTAGAACAAGTTAAAATGTTAGCACTCCAATCATTGACATTTAAAACTCATTATACATGAGTTTGGAAAACTGTCTGCATTAAGCTTCATCGGATCCACCAAATATTATTTCATCGACATAAACCAACACCAGCATCCTTTGATTCCTATCATTACTAAAATAGAGATTGTAATAAACTCCCCCACGCTAGAAACTGAGCCTCTTCAAGTACTGATCAAGCATTGAGTATCATGCTCCTGGTGCTTGTTTCAGCCCATACAACTCCTTCTTCAGTTTGGAAACTTTATTCTTGTCCACATTAATGAGAAAACCGTCCGGATTCTCAATAAACACCTACAATTCTAGAACACCATTCATGGATACAGATTTGGCATCCATCTGGAACAATTTAAACATTCTTTGCACTATTACGGATAAAAACAATCTGATTATCTCCAGCCTTGCAACTGGTACAAATGTCTCATCAACATCAATACCCTCTATTTGGGAGTATCCTTTTCACACTAGTCATGATTTATTTTGAATCATAGTTCCATCTTCATTCATATTGATTCAAAATACCCATTAATACCCAATGTCGTTCTTATATGCTGGCCTCGAAACAATCTCTGACGTATGATTCTTCTCAATCTGGTCTAATTCTTCATTCATTGCCTGAACCCAGTACACATCTTCAGCTACATCAGAAAAAAAATTCATCTCTACTTGAGATAAAAATGATGTTTTCTATAATTATTTCATTATTTGATTCTAAACTGGATATTTCTGATCACCAATTATATTTTTCCTATGTAATTAAGCTCGACTCTTTGGCTTCATTGAAGATTCATATTTTTTTTCCTCTTTCTCATCATCATTATCTTTTTTTGAGTCATCCTCTACCACTTCTACACCCCCTGTGTTTCATACCCCCTTCATAACTTTCATCTATAAACTATTTACTAGGTCATTGAGTATTCTGTTCTTTTTCAACTATAGTTACATCATTGCTCTAAGCAATTTTTCCCAGCCTTTTGTCGAAGCATTTATATGCTTTCCTTTTCCCTGAGTACCAAAGGAATAACCCCCCATCTCATCAAGACTCAATCTTCCTATGATTTTGTTTGTTGAGGATGAAACACTTACTTGGAAAGATTCGAAAGTATTTCAACATTGGATTCTTTTCGTACCACATTTAATATGAAGTTTTCCCTTCCTTTGGACACAATAGAGACCTATTAAAAATAAAGACCGATGTCAAAACTACATCCTTCAAAAATTTCTCTAGTAGTTCCTTTTCATTTAGAATTGTTTTGTCCATTTTGATGATCTGGTTTATCCTTTCAACAAATCCATTCTGTTGGGGAGTTCTCACTGATGAAACATGATGCCTTATCCCATGTTTCTCGAGATAGTATTCAACTTGACTGTTTGTGAATTATGTACCGTTATCAGTATGAAACATCATAATTTTCTGTCCAAGCATCGTTTCTGATTCCCTCCTATACTACTTTATGCAACTGAACACCTCTAACGTATGGGTAATGAAATATACCCAGTCCATTCTGCTATAATCATCAATGAAGAGGACATAGTACCTCTACCAATTTATTGCTCATGGTGAGATAGGTCCACATACATCAGCATGCACGAATTTGAGTACTCTAGTTGTTTTTAGTTCCTTTGGCACGTATTCATTTATGATGATCTTCCCTCGTTGGAAAGCATCGCATGTATGAGTAAGATCATGTGACTATTTGGGAAGGTCTCTAGTAGCATCACAATTTACCATATCTTCCTTGGATGGTTGGCATATATGACCAAGTCGATTATGACACAGCTGGTTTTCTTCCTCTATGGATAAAAAACTCGTATCTTCATCCCCATTTACAAGGTAAAGATTTTCTTTTGTCTTTTTTCCCTGTAGAACAACTGCTTCATATTTTCATTTCACAACACACATCTTCTTGGTAAATTGGATAGAGTTCCCAAAGTCACATAGTTGACTGACACATAGCAAGTTATGACTAAGACCCTCTACTACCAAGACATCAGCATGTCTCATTTCTTTTCCCCCAAATTTAGCCTCTTCAGAACTGACATTCTTCAGCCCTTCGTCGTTACAAAACTTTAAAACTCCTTCATTGTCATATTTTATGCCTGTAATGAGATCCTTGTACCCTGTCATATTAGATGTGCTACCACTATCAAGGATCCATACTCCCGAACAATATTAAGCTTTAAGGGAAATTTCCACAACTACTGCCTTCTCATCCTTTTTCTTTTTGATCCATGTATTCGACTTCACACTCAGTGTGGTTTTGGAGAACAATATATTCCCTAGAGTTTGATGGACTAGCTTCATCCTATAGTGCTACAAACTGATTTTGTGTTTTCAGCTCACTTTTTGATTCCTTAATTTGTTGCTTACGACCTCTTGAGTTTTGTTTTGGCACACACCTATGTATGATTGATGTGAAATATCAATCCATGTGCCCAAATCCTCCACACCAAAAACAGTGACCTTCAAAGTATGTTGTGGAAAACCATTCTCTATTTGGCTGCCACTTTTTTCCTTATTCCATTTGATACCTCTTGGCTATGGAACACACATACTGTGAATTTCACAACCTTCCACAACAATAACACCTGAAATAAGGCACATTTCTTCATTTAACATAAGCACTACGAATTTCTCCTTGGTTTCTCTTAGTATTCTGATTCTTCTTTGTGCCCAAATCAACCTTCAATCTCGGGACGGGTGCTTGTGGTATGACTTTGATTGTAATTGATTTTTTCTTCTGATCAAGCCCTGAATCAGCCTTAATGACTTAGCTCAATTTATGATTCTTTCCTGCTGAACTACTAGGCTCATCTTTCATCTTTTCAGTCTTCAGAATGACCCACTTTCCAAAGAATGTGTGGGAATCAAAGGTTTTTCATGGTCTTTAACTTTTCTACCTAGATCGACAACTTCCTCATAATGCTCTTCGATACGCTGGATGTGATCTTTCACTTTTCTATTCAATCCATCCATCTCCCTTTTCTGTTCTTTTATCTTGATCTTATGCTCATTAACATTTTCTGTGCTCTCTGGCCTGGAAGAATTTAGGTTTTCGATTTATTTCACTAGCTCAGACTTCTATACTTCCTACTGTTTCATGTAGAGTTTGGCATCATGTACCACCCTGTTGACTTTCTTTGTTTTTTCTCTCCAAACATCTGTCTCATCAAGAGCTACTTCTAATTCACCTTCCATGTCAATTCTCCCTTCAATTTCTTCTTCATCTTCATCAATGCCGATTTCTTCCTTTTCTTTAACACTAACGACAACAACCACCATATAATTTTCTCCACGATCATTGCAATTCTCAATCTCCTCCATCTCTTCAACCTCAGACTCATCTGAACTGTCTATTTCTTGTAAAAAAAGATTCTTCTTCTTGATAAAATTTCTATTGAACTGCTCCTTCCATTTCAAATAGGATAAAGATTTATTCTTGGTAATCTCAACTTCATCTTCATCATTTTCTTCTTTAAACTTTTTGAGGCACCTTGTGGCATGATTTCCAAATTTTCCACATCTAAAGAAAGAAAGTTGAAGCTTCCCTTTAAAAAATCATTTCCTCTTTGAAGGATTGAGGAGAGGAATGACATCAACACATCTATCTCTTATTCTTGCTGAGAGTCTTCAATGATCAGCTTCTTCATGGCCTTGAATACCACATCTTTGGTTTTTCCCTTTTCTATAGCCTCGTTATCATCATTCCTCATTTCATATGTAACCAATGTACTGTGAAAATTGTCCAGTGTCAGCTCTTTTTCATCATTATGTTCTAGAACTAAAACATTCGGATTGAACCGAGATGGATGTTTCCTCAAGATGCGCTTTATAGTTTTTAAGTCATCAATGACTTCACCAAGGCCTCACATATCATCCACAACAATATTTACCCTATCAAAGAATGCATCAATAGACTCATTCAGGTTAATTTTCCGATCATTATACTTATTTCACAGAACATTTAGCTTTTCCTCTCTGATATTTGTATCTCCTTCATATATATTCGATAGCTTTTATCACATGGCATGTGATGCTTTTCACGACATCAATAGTATATAGATAGCATTGGATAGGGCTCCCCCTAATGCATTTATGCCTTTGGTGTCAGAATCCAATTCTCTTCGCTCGACGTCGGATAATGCCCCACTGTTGATGTCTGCTATTATACCATGAATTGTTGTTGTGAATACATCTATTCCCATAGATCAGAAGTAGTGTTGAATCTGATTATTCTATAACTGAAAATTTTTCCCTTCGAAGATCGGAATCCATTTATGATTGGTGACCTCTATTTGAGAGAGAACCACTGATATAAACCTTTCTCTCTGATACCAATTGTTAGTTCCACACGGTTAGATACCCTGAGGGGGGGGGGGTGAATTAGTGTATGATAGATTAAAACAACTACCCCTATTGATCTTGTCTCGCTGTTAAGGAAGAATCTCATCTATCTCTTTCTTGTAACAAAGTATATATAAAAACTAAATCATAAAAAGGAGACAATGATTTTTACTTGGTTCACCCTCACTGGGATACGTCCAAGGAGCATAAAATGACGATGTGACAGTGTACCAAATCCACTAAAAGCGCAATGCTGTTTGAAAAGGTCGGGATAGATCACTTCTATTCCTAGGCTCACTACCATAACAATGTTTTGGGTCAGCTCACTACTTTCACAAGGGTCACTCCCTATTTCTCTCTATCTGGATAACTGCCAGTGGAGAGGACTGCCTTCTTTCTCTTCCTTTTATCACTGCTCTGGAAATGATCCACTCACATTTTATAGACCTATAGGTCTCTTAATTATCATTAATGAATACATCCTTTGTTTTATATAGATGTTCTATTGAAGTCCAACTTTAACCTGTAGATGAATCTCACTTTGCATCGAAGGTATCGGGCAATCTTCCAGCTTTCATGCATCCATGAATCACTTTTGTGCTTCAACCATACATGGCGCCCTTCTCTAAGCTGGTGCACAAGTCTTGGCACACATGTTACAACTGGCACGCAAGTCCACCTCAACCAGTGGCACAAAACAATCTTCTGCAACTCCAATCTTTGATGACTCACACCATTTTACTCCCAAACCAATGTTGGCGTGAAATCACCAAGTATCACGCTTATTAAAAATGTGGGGCACAAGTGTCACCACACCACTTGAGAACACCTCCTTCTTCAACTATAAACTTGGGTGACTTCCTTCCATTATCACCCAAACCACTCTAGACGCACAACACTCAACTGGCGTGTAACTTCTACTTGCACGACCACACAACATTTGCGCGACCACCACATCTGCATGATGGGAGCTCTAATTTTCTGTATGTGTTGAACTCGAATAGAATGAGGAGTGGTAAAAATATATTTATAGGCATTTAGACAACCTCTACAATGGCGCGCAAGTCTCCCCTCGGCACACATGTCTTACCACCCTAGTCTCTACCACACAAATCACTTGTTCGACCATCCCTAAAAATTGGGCTCCCCTTTTCCTTTTTCCATATTTTGATCTTCTAATCTTTAAAAACATATGGTGGACAAGTTTCCTCTCCTTCAAGTCAATGGCATGAAAGTCCCTTTTCCAAAACAACTTTTCACTATTTTTCTATTTTCAGGCATAAAAATTTGGCAAACATTGGAAAATGGCACCACCTTGTATCTTCTTTTCTTTTACCACCTCCAGATCAACCATTACATTGTCGATGTTCATGAATCAAACATGGATCATTTACCATATCCCTTGAACTCGACATGCCACGATGAAATTCCCTTTTTCAACAAAGTTTCACGTCATCGTTTTCTTTGTCAACAATCACAACAAAGATGTCCACTTTTTCAACAAACACAATAACCTCAAAAATGATTCAATGATTCCTTGAGGGATTTTTTGGAAACAATAAGATTATTCATGTTTTTGATAAAAGGGAAGAATCTTAAAATTTATAAAGAAAAATAAATCTAAGAAAGGAAATGTCAGGTAGATAGATGCAGGCACACCAAAGCAAGTTGAATCAGAGTAAGAAAGTCTTCCTCTTCTATAGGAGATGTTTTTTTCAAACATTAATGAATATTTTGAAATCCATTACTTACTATCCAATACTTGAGTCAAAATTTAGGCTTATTTAAGAATCCATAAATCTAAAATCAGAATAAATAGTCATTTTCTTGGAAAAGCTCACAAAACATGACGCCTTTATCAAAATAATTATTTAGAATTATGACTCTCACAAGAATTATTGAAGAGATAAAATGAAGTTGTCAAATAATATAAATAATGAGATTAATAATTTTGAAGATATGTTTGAGATAGTAAAGGGTTTCATAATATAATATAAAGCCAAAATAAAAACTCTATCAAGCCACATTTCGGAAATAAAAAAGGAAGAACAAGATATTTTCTAGCTAAAAGATTTAGATTTATATGAGAAATTGAATTCTTCTGCTAAAGAAGTTAATATATTGATGTCTTTTAGGGAATAGGTGGATTAAAATCTTATGTCTTATGACGAAACAATTAATTCGTAGAAGGATAATATTATAATCCAAAATAAAACATTTAGAACCATGAGAATAAGAGTTAGGATTTTGTAGTTATTATAGAAACATATCATGATAATCACAAAATGATCAAGAAGTTTAAGCCCATGGTCTCATCTTTAATATAGAATAAAATTTTAATTTTATTACTAATTTGTTATTTTTTTGTAAAACATTTTTAATATCATTGTATTATTATGTTTTGTATATTCTGTTAACTAAAATTTTAGGTATATAATACTTTTCCCCATTCTTTTTGAAAATCAAAAAGGGGGATAAGAATGTTTTAAAAAGAATATCATTCTAAAGAGGAATTTTTATGGGGGATATTACATTAATAAGACATTCATAATTTACGGTGGATATTTTTTCTTAAGAATGGATGATAAATATTTACTGTTTGAATACAATCCTTAGGGTGATTTTTTAACCGATGGGGGAAGTTAGTCGTATTCATCTTGAGTATTAAATAAATGGGGAGATATGTTGTCATTTTAAGTTCAAATATGATGTCTTAAGGTTTTAATATTCATTTTTTAAATAGAGTGTTTGTGATTTTTAAAAAGTGGGAAACTTTTTAGTCAAAAAATATTTTATGACTTTTATAATTCCTTTATGTTTGGGAAATCACAATCATATTGTCTTTATAACACTTTTTATATATAAGAAAATTTATATTCATTTCTTAAATAATCCTTTTAATCTATAAGGAAATATATATTCACGTTCTTTAATATTTTAATAGCTAAGTCTTAAATTATTTTCTTTATATCTTGAGAATGAGTGGAATCCTTAATGAAACATAGAAACCCATGTTTTATAATTATGATTCTCTCATATTTTGGTTTCCTATTTTATGTTTCTAAATTCTTATTCCTTTAGATTGATAAATCCAATTCTCTAAATATATCGATTCTGATTCCTATTTCTGAATTCCAAATTGTGTATAAAATCAAATCCGATTCATCTCCCTCAATTATAATTCACAAAGAAAATCAAATCTAAATCACTTATTCAATTCTGAATTTTCTAAAATATTTATTCTAATTCTCTCAGATTTCTGAATTGTATTTTTCCATATTCTTTAATTATGATTCTCAATTATTTACAAATATGATTATATATATTTTGTAATGTATTCTAATTTGATTAAGAATTTTATTTTATAACATTATTAATGTTTCTATATTTTCGTAATGTAATTATTTTATATCTTCCATAATGTTAATAATTTTTTCCTGCATCTTTATGTAATACATAATCGGATTCATACTTACTTAATGTTTTTCATGATATTTTTTATGACAAATGGTATCATCTAATATGTAATTATTTAACAATTACAAGTGCCAACTGTACATGTCCCTATGAGATTTGAGAAAAATATGATCATTAGAGGAAAATCCAACTATTGTATATATCTCCTAAGAATATGCAATCATTTTAATGATTTCGTATCTTTTATCTTTTGGGATAGTTAATACTCTATGAGAGCTCCACTAAAATTTATTCCTGAAAAATCCATGAAGAGTGTAGGTTATTAAGTGTCTTTTCAACATGCTTAAATTTTCAACCACATTATATTTGCTTTGTGTGAGTAATATGATTGGTGTATATGATTTACGGAAACCAAGATGATGGAAGACATAGGTTTATATTACCTTTTTAATCAACAGATTCCATGTTAAAGGAAGATAGAGGTTTCGATTACATGCTTAATCAAGGGCTTCTATGTTGAAGGAAGACAAATGTGTCAATCACCTTTTAAATCAAGTACTTGTGGGGATAACAATATAGATTCCAATATTTATATCAATGTTCTACCCTATCGTGTGTGAGATAAATGTTTTTTATACTATAAATCAAGGGAACATTATCTATGTTTTTAGGATACCCTACTCTTTGGGTTAAAATATTTGTACACTTCTATATGTACTTTTAATTTCCTCTACAATATATAATAATAAGAAAGTGTTTCTTGTAATTTATTTATTTTTTATCTCTATTATAAGATTATATATGATTTAAGGTAGAATCTTGTTTACGTATACCTATGTATTTATTGATAATCATATTTATCATTCAAAAGTGTTTTCCGTAAACATACAAAAGAGGGCTTAAGTGAATCTAATTTGTTTAACATTTTTATACAAGGTTCTCTTGATGATAAGAATGAATGTTTATAAACATACAATTCACCCCCTCTAACTCTTTTAATTTATCATATAAACACATATTTCAATCCTACACTTATAATAAATATTTCGGTGGTGTATATATCTAGGTTTATTATAATTTTAAAAGGGGTCATTTTTTATTGAAACCTATGAAAATATCACACAAAGATATAATTTTTTCTGGGTTGGGAACGATTCTTATAGATTAAATAATACTCTTTATAATTAACAAAGCCCAAAAGTTGGAACATTTTTTCGTTACAGTTTGATTTTTTTTCCAAAACCAACATGATTAGCACATTTATTTTCATTATAATTCATTAGAGATTCATTCATGTTCATAATTTTAAATTGTGGTGAATTAATATTCATCCTTATTTTAATTTTGATCTCAAAAAAAATCATTATTATTCTCTTAGATGAATTTATTTGTGGATTAAGAGCAGTGGTGTCATAGATTTACCACAACTCCTAATTTATTATATTAGTATAATTAATTTTAGTGGACTAATCTATGATATTTTGATGGATCAATTATTACCCATAATGAAATAAATACCTACTAAGATCATATTGGATTATATAATTATTAAACTTCCTAATAATTTCCTTCAACCAATTTAGGATTTTGATAAATCATTCCCTTTATCCTAAAAACCTAGTTATTTTACTCTTATACTGTTATTTTAAACATTTAGAGTAAATTTTAATTGTGAAGTAATTTTAAACTTCTAAAAAAAATTTAAAAAAATTAATCTAATTTTCAGAACCAATTCATATCTTTAAACATCCAAAATAAATTCAACAGTCTCATATTATTCTCATCCTCACACAATCTATGTAGAGGTAATTGTGTCACCACTTTATTGATATCCCTAACAAAGGATAAGGAATCTACATTAGGAATACATTTATAGGAACAAAATAGTGAAAGGTAAGACTATTTGAACTCATAATTACTAAATATATTTGTGACCTTAAATCATGATTTTTTACGTCGTACCATTGGTAGTTGATACTCCCACATCTTCGGGCTTACAAGGTTTTCTTGAATGATTTTCTCATTCTTATTAACAACCCCCTCCCTTAGATAACCCATATCCATTGTCCTTTATTTTTTAGAACTATAACTTGTTATTTCGTGTATACTAATTAGGGATCTATATTATTAGATATTCATTATTGCATATAAAATAACCAATTTGATATTTTTCTTGAAAAGAATTATTTTTTTTCTTTTTTAAGAATATCTATTTTTTATTTTGAGATGCACATTACCTTACTCACCAATGAAAATTAAATTTGATATATATTTAGTACCAAAAATAATTTTCTATAACCTAAATTAATTTTTTGGACCTAAGAATTTAATACATAAATATATTTTCTTTTTAAATGATTATTCAATACATTTCATGAACACATGCCAGAAAAACGTAATAGTTTAATATATTTAGATAATATAATTTTTTTTATAATTTCATGAAATACCTTCAATATATATGATAAATATATGTTCATGTAATACTCCTCTAAAGAATTCCCTATCTAAACCTCTCGTCAAACCTGGTTAAAAAAAATATAATAAAGGTTGAGCTGATATTCTCAATAAGGTTTCACATAAGAGATATCAATAAATGATCATATAAATTCATTAGATAATCATAAGGGTATAATATCTTAAATATAATTTAAAATTTTCAAACCCAAGATTTCATTGATCATAAAAATGAGCCATGGTGTAAACAATTTATCATATAAAAAAACATGGTTCATAAGAGTGAGAAATAACTATTAATCAATCACCAACAATAAGATCATGTCCTCAAAGTGATGAACCATCTTAAATATTGGAAACCATTTCATATTTCAAGGTTAAATTCCTAGAAAATCAACATTGTGGATCAGGTATTGTCACATGATTCACATTATAGACCACGATGCACATGTTCCACATAGTGGATCAGGACAAGACCCGTTTCCCATTGTAGATTAGGCCACACCTATTACCAAAAGATGATCAGTCCCACATAAACGTCATCCATTATTATTTTATGTAATTTTATTCTTTATTAAATTAATTCTAGGGAGATGTAGGTAATACATCTCTCATAATTTATATCATATATATGTGTGCAATAATATCATAAAATATTCAACATATCATCACTTCATAACTAGTGCAACGATAAAAAGTTTCTTATACATTACCTCACATCACCATATCATAGACAATAAAAAATATAAGGTTTCAATAAACATTTTTTAAATATATACATTAACCATATAGATAAATAATAAGGATGACATAATTAAAACTTATACCCAGTAAAGCATAATTAATTTCAAAGGATGTCAACATATATAGAAAATTAATTTTAATGGTCACATGGAAAATTTCTTTAAGAAAATGTTCTTTCCATCTTGAAAAAAAATTAAAAAATTAAATCATTTTCAAAAACCATTTATTTGAAAAAAACATTGATCCATATAAAATGCTATTTAACAGTCATTTAAAAAATTTCATGAGGAAAATCTCCCTTACAATATGACAATAACTTTTAAATACTAAGAATTTATAATTTATTTTGTAAATTCATCTCATTTAAAACAATAGTTTAAAATTATAATAGAGTTTTTAATGTAATGAGTTGGTCATGATGGTAGAAATTTTTATCCAAGATGAGTAAGTTGAAATAATTATTCTTTTAAAAATTTTGGTAAAAGACACGTATGTTTCGTTGGAAACAATTCATGAATAAAACATTCACAATAAAATATTAAAAAATTAAATCTTTGGTAATATTTTCTTATATATATGAATTTTATAACATAATAAACATTTTTAATGATTTTTTAGAACACACTATTTTAAAAGGAAATTTATTTTTGACTGAATATGAAACCAATATTTGTTTTTGTAAACAAATAACTATTGTGTACATACATAGAGAAAAATTATGGGAAAATTTAATATCATGAAATAAAAATAGGATAATAAAATTTATTATTTTTTTAGATATGGATCGTATCATTTTATTATTATAATCATAAACATAAAAAAAACCCGATAAACAATGATATTGTACAATAAAACCCTTATACATTGGTAACATTTGAATAAAAAGCCCAAAGAAAGAGAGATACTAAAATGGATATATAAATGTCACTAATATTATGTAGAATAATAATAAAATACATTCATGTCCAGTATATACATAACATAATAGAAATATGTGTGGAATTGGGCAAGTCTCTCATAGAAACTAAAAGTGAGAAGAAAATCCCTTACCTTATGTCAAAAAATCCTATGATCACTTTCCAACATATAAATAATATTAAAAATGATGTAAATATCATATATATTCATTATATAGGTATTCAATGTATTTAAAAAAAGCTACATATAGAAAATAAAATACACAACTCATGATGGTTGTATGTCATTAGTACGCATGAATGTTGTTCCAATTTTCCCGATTGAAAGATAGAAAAATGTGTAAATTATATATTACCATTATAGAATAATTTGAAGTTCATATATATAAAATAAATTTATTTAAACCCATTATTATTAGTTAATCCATTAATATTTCTATTCCTGAGAGGTTATTATGGAAAATGAATAACATTAGTTCCTGAGGCGGGTGTCCTTCATACACCCGAATGACGATTTCCAATCCCTTTTGATGGAACTGGAGACTTTTTATGTCATAATACTAACATAAAAAATTTATTTATATGAAAAATATTCAGGTTATTGTATTTTAATAGTCTAATATGAAATTAAAGAGTTTTCGGAATTAATAAAATAATACATTTGGCTAGGGATGTTAGTTATTTTTTCGGACACCACATTTTTTTGACCCAAAATATTTTTTAGGAAATATTTTTGACCAAAATAAGTCTTTTATGATGATATGAGAGATTTTTGGAAGTTATTTTTTTAGTGGTTGGATTAGAAAATGGGTATAGGATGTGGGATGTGCTTTTATAAGTGAGGTCAGTGGAATAATGGTAATGTTTTAAAAGAAAAAAGTGTACCAAATCATTTCACATTCAAGAAAACTGTAAACTGGTATATTAACAAATAGATGAAGATATAAGGTATACATACCAAAATAAAGTGGGTTCTAGACATGTTTTGTTAATTTTTAACACTTATCGTTTTAGTTTAACCACATGTTAATCCAATTTTAATCTTAAACATCTTAAATAATTTGTTCCATTTTTGTTTGTCAAAATGGTAAAAAGTTATGATGACCTTCTTAGATAATATTACATATGTTAATTTAAAATTTTAATACATTTTTTCAGATTAAATTATTATTAGTGTACATTTTAATTTAAAAATAATATCCTAGGTGTGATGAGGATGCAGTTTACCACCCTGAAAATGTACACAAGTTTTAGAATTTATAATATAAAAATTCAATATGAATTTAATTAAAATTGCATAAACAGTATTAATAGATATATAATTGAATTAATTTTACCTTTAAATCCATATTATATTTATTTAAAATTTTTAAAATTTTTAAATGAAATAACAATTGTTAATAAAAACTGTTATATTTCACTATTCAATGAAAATTTTATCTTTTTATAAAATTATCAAAAACTAATACAAATATAAATTTGATGTTATGATTTCAAAAATAATGTTTTGAAAATTAATTTTTTAAATCATTGAAATGATATTTTAAACTAAGATTTCAAAAATGTGATAAAACAGTTTTTTTAGAAAAATAATGTTTTTAATCATAAATCAGGTTTTATTCTTATCTCTTGTCATGAAAACACATAATATGAATGAAAAAAAGTTTAATTATTATATAATATATAAAATTCATTAAAATATATCTATAAAATCATTATGTTTAATTTATTGAGGAGATTTGTTTCCTAAAAATATTTTTTTTTGTAAATTATTTATATAATTTTAAACTAGATTTAATTTTTCTTTCTAGTTATTTTTTCACAAAATAATAAATTATATATACATGTGTAATAAATATATTTTCATAATCTAGTTAATTATATTCATACTCTCCATTATTTAGTCTAGGTAATAACTATCATATTTAATAATAATATTTAATAGTATGTCATGTTTAGTTTAAAATCTCTATTACATATAATAAAAAGATATACTTATTATTTAATATATCACAATATAAATTTAGTGGAGTGAATATTTTCAAAAGATTAAATTTATTTGAAACAATTATTTCCTAAAAATCTCAGGTTGTTCTATTAGTACCCCCTAAAAATGAGTTGTCCCATAAAATTCATTGCATTGATACCAATAACTAAGGAAAATTGTACATCTATAAATCCTCAGGTTCACAAATAGATTTCTCAAGCTAGTGTTTTCCCCTAAAACATATCCCAGGTGAGTGTTTTTTTGTAACACATTCTCTATATTATCTAGAATCTAGTATGATTGTTCCTTAAATGAAATAACATGCTTCCACTAATTGACCTCAATGTTTTGTAAATGTGACAGATCAGGTACATACTTCCTTAACATAGATACATGAAACACATCATAGACTTGTGAGTGGTTTAGTATTTGTACTAAATTATATGATGGGGTCTTGATATGGTCAATAATTTCAAATATATAGATATACATAAGTCATAGTTTTTTACTATTCCCATCCAAAAGAAATTCATAGAAACACATTTTCGCTAATATGAAATTATAGATCACATTGATGATTATCATCACAACATTTATATAAACTTTTTTTCCATTATATTTTTTGAGTGGATTAATTGTTTCTTCCATTTCATCATCTAGTTTATGTCCCAATAGTTTTCTTTCTATCACATCATTCCAATATAATGGGTATCCAAAATTATTTTCATAAAAAATCTATAAGGATCCATATAAATTCTTGAGTGAAAAATATTATTGTAATTAAACTCAATAGGAGGAAGGTGCTGATCCAAACCACCTTTGAAACCCATTGAATATTGTCATAGTATATAATCTATAGTTTGAATTATTATCTCAAAAGAATAATTTTTCTCGGGATTATATGAAATGTTAAAACTCAACTATGTATCAATATATTACTGAATACATCTCTAAAACATCAAGTTAAAAATCAGATCCCAATCAGATACAATTGAATTTTCTACACCCTTAAGCCTTACCACTTCTTTAATGTGTATTCTGAAAAGTGGATTTAGGGAGAAACCATTACTAATATAGATGAAGTGTGCTGACTTTATAAGTTGATTGACTACAACCCATAATTACCTAGACATAAAAATAAGAAAAATCCTAATGGTCACCAATACCTTTAATCACATGTCTATAAATTGTAATGGCGTTCCTCATGAAATTACTTTGTCACTAAAACATATAAAAATCAAATGGTTTTATTTCCATAAATTTTTCATAAAATATACTTAATATTAATAATCTCTCTTCATGTAATACCTCAAAATGCGTTTCAATTATTTTGAACATATAAGAAAACATGAAATCATAAACCCATGGTGGTATCCATATATTTTAACATAATATTACACAGATATAAATGCACGTATAAAAGTCAATTCAGTCTCTATTTGTTATATAATCTCCTATTTTATAAAAAAAATCATATGAAACAAGGGTTCATCCTTATGCCCATATAAATGTAAAATGTGATTTATTATTACAGAATCCATTTTGAGGAAAATAATCACATGAAATTTCTCTAAAATATACACAATATAATTCTTATATTCCACATTAATATAAAATCAATCATGATTTTTCATACTGTATTGGGGAGGATAAGTATGCCCTATTTATTAGGATCTTCCTCATCCATTGTGATTAACTAGGATGTCTCTTTATAATTTGTCATAAAATATTGTTGAGGATTGTCATAAAGAGTAGAACTTTTATTGGTTAATTGTATCTCATAATACACAAACTTATTTCACATGAAGCACTAGGTTTTGGGTTGAGAATTAGTTGGAATCCTCTTATCCTCTGTTTCATTAACCTGACCATTAATCATATTTATATATTAATGGGATTTATATACATTAATTCTAAATTTAAAGGACCATTTAGTTCTATTTAAACAATTCCATTGATATTTATCCCCCCATTTATTTCACTCTGATAAATGTAATTTCTTTCCACCATGTGATTTCATCGATTTTTCGTGAGACTCTATCTTCTTTTTCTAATAAAAAACATTGAATATAGGGATGTATCCAATTAAAATTTATATTTTCAATGAGCATATAATTGTTTTTAGAGCTACTAATAATACTTATATCCACCACATTTTGACAATAAATTCTTAATCCACCATAGAATCAATAAAATTTTTTCATGTATGATTATCAAACCAGAATCTTACATTTCAAGTCTTGTAATATTATCTTCATATTTACCAAGATATTCATTATAATTATTCTTCATATGAAAAACATCCTTATAAAAAATTATTCATAGAATATATGGGATGTAACTAATAAGATATATTCCCATTTTATATATTAATTTTCTTCTTCTTCCTTCATGTTCTTAACAATAGTGTGCCACTAATCTGCTTCACTTTCCAAATGATAAAAAGACAGAATAAATTTTCCATGCTCTGAACACTGAAAAAAAGAAAAAAAAATTCATTAGCACCAATATATCTATCATTACCTAGTGGATCAATAGAACACCAAATATAAGTTATTTTCTTACTGAAGATGGAATCAATATAACATTTCTCCTTCATCTCCTCATTTGAATGTTCAATACGATTTGCAACATGAAAAAGTTATGTGATCATATCAATAATATTTTCCATTCCATCCACCATTACTTTTAGTGCCATATGAGGAAAATAATTTCATTTTATGTTACACTCATCATTTATACAATTTTATAATCATTTACTTTAACTAGAAATCATGTTATGAGAAACACTAATTAGAGTGTAAACCCAAATAATAATGGAATATCACTTATAGGATGTCTAAATCATAAAACCTTATTTTCAAACTATTAAACCATTATTTTAAACAAGGAATTCCATTATCATAGTCTATACAAATTATTATAAAGCATTAAAAAGGAAATGTTGACTAACTAAGGCCAACCCTTGGTATTGTCAAACTGGGTGGGCAACAATGCATGTTTTTTTCACTAGGTGGTGATCGAGTCCAGATCATAATTCCATTTTCAGGGTTCTCACACCAAGTTACCTTTATTAAAGAAACAATTCCACTTTTAGTATCCATAAAGAGATGTATTTCAATGAAAACCAGAAAATATATTTCTTACCAAAACATTAGGCGATTATCCTAAACATTGAGTTATCCTAAGGGTATTAACTATTTTTTTCAGATCATAATCATCATATAATGAATAAACAATTCCTATGTTTCAAAAAATAAGGCAATGATATTTTCATATATAAATATCACATCCTTTTAAATTCATATTAAATACATTTAATGAAAGGGAACTAGAGGTCTATAAAAGTTTGTTTTCTTTGGATACTCCAAAAAATCAATCTTATTTTATGAAATATATTCAGCATCTCCCAATCATATATTCTCACATGTTACTTTTATTAATAATATCCTTTGTAAAACATTCTTCAAAAACTATAGAATGAAACATAAGTATTTGTGACCATGAAAATAAGATATGAAGTTCATACCCAACCAATAATAGATTGTAAACATGATTCATGGAATAAAAATTCATCATTTTAGAAAACACGGTCCATATGTGTGATAAATCATCATAAATCAATAATGAACCATAATCGCATGTCATAAAAGTGTAGTACCATCAAAAATATAGAAAACCATTTAATATTTCAGGGTTAACTTCTAAGATAATGAACATAATGGATTAGTAATTATCACATATTTACTTTTGTAGATTAGGATGCACTTGTTTACCATAGTGGATATGGAGGAATTGATTTACCATAGTGATTAAGGACATGCAATACCCTGACCCAGAAGCCCGGAGCCGGTGCATTATTTTAATACATTTGAATGATTACAAGGAATCAATTCCTAAAGAACCGATCAGTTTTGTATTCTTGGAAAATAGATTACATACATGAACATTACATTATATTATAAAATGAAAAACAAAAAAACATTGTCTCTATTGAACAATTAATATCCCAAAGATTATCCTTGTAGGTCAATCATAATATTCTTCATCACATCCTGGTAAAAATAAAACCTAGAAAGGGGTGATCTCAAATGCTCAGTAAGGATAAAAATATAGCAGAAACATTAACAAATAAGCATAAACATTTAAGGTAATGAATAAGACTAAATAACAAGCCTTTTAAACATAAATATCATCATAATATGGAAATGATAAATCCAATAATTCCATTTACTTATTAACATGGATATTCTACTAGTTGAATAATCACATGAAATATATAATAGAAAATTTCATAATGATGGAATACAAAATTCCAGACTTCATAACCACATAGTCAAGGCCTTGTGCCAAGACTAAAAATAATATTTTTTCAAGGCCTTGTACCAAGACACTAGTTTGTCTCATGAGACCAACCGATGCATTGAGGAGCTATAGCGGGCTCCACCCGTCACTTACTAAGCCCAATGCAATCCTCATATAAAAAGGATTAAACCTAACATAAACATTCGTATTAAAACTAAAATATGAAATTTCAGTACATTATCCATAAACCATGAATAATATAAAAATAACACATCCACAGTAAAACATATCACAAAAATCATCAATATAATACGGATGTTTTGTATTATAATAAATCAACTTCAAACATTTTAAACTCTATCAAAGGATGTTGACATAGATGAAAATGATTTGTAAAACACTTTGAGAGAAATATCTCTTTTTCATAAAAACATTTAAAAGTCACACAATTTATTAAGAAAAAAATTTAAAGTAATTTTTGATTCAATATTTCCCATACCAATTTCTAACTTTTTAAAGGAATTATCTTTTTAAAAACATTCATGTTCATATAAATAAATCCCTAAAAACAATTTTGAAAACATCGACATTAATGAGAATGATTTTGAAGAATAAAATTTTAAAATATTTAAAATTATGATATAGTTAAAGATTAACTTACATAAAACCTCAATATATTACTTTGAATATATTTTTATGAATCACAGATGTGGATGATAAAGAGTTCCCAGTAGAAACTCACGTAAAAACAACATCGAATAATGAAGAGATTGAAGAATTAATCCTTACCATGCCCTTTCCATTGGTTGAGGGTACATTTAACCTCTTGTATAATGACAATAGTATGTTATTAAATTATATTATAACCATATTAATATTTATTATATCATAAATTATTCATTTACAGCTTTATATTATCCATTTAAAATTGATTTCCATGATAAATTAACATTTTGGGTAATAATTTATTTCTTTATCGTATGCGTTTTAATTTGTAATTTTTGATTGTATTACATAGATGATGTATTAAATACGTACAGAATATAAAAAATGATTATATATCATATATATATATATATATAGAATAAAAATATTTATAATAGATCGATATATGAAATGGGAAACACTGTTTATAGAGATGGTAGGTCGTCAATAAGAACAAACATTGTTTCTATTTTTATATCATATTGAAGTGAAGTAAGTGAATAAGATATATGTAAGTATATACATATATATTTACAGTAGCATTATTATTTCATATATTAAATACTTATTAATTATATATATTTTTATAATCATCGTTGAATGGTGAACGTGGAAATGAATATCATCGCGTCGTGGAGACCATAATCCGTACGCACACACAAGGGAGAATATCATTATATTTACGGTGAAATTATATGTAATTGGATAGTATATCATCTATAAAGAATAATTAAAATGTTATATTTATTATTTACATCAGTTATTCTCATTATTATACCCATCTAAATGAGTAAGTGTATGAATAAAAAACTACACCACGACGTGTAGACAATAAGCCATACGTACGCACGTTGGGTGAAATTTTCAGTTATAAGATAGATAGAATAAAAAATATGGGTGTAAAACATTTATAATAACATCACGATATGTATAAAGTATTTTATTTATTATTTTGGTAGGGAAACAACAATGAAAGTTGATGTGGAAGAAGAAAAAAACATGAAAGAGGGTGGTGAAATTATTACATCTTCTTCGGGTGTATCATTTTGAGTTGATCAAAAGGGCTCCATAGGTTGGATTTCTGATCAAATTAAGGCATATTAGATAATTTTAGGGATTTTGGAAGGATATTTGGGCTGGTTTTGGCCAAGCCAAATGTCTATGGAGGTGTGATTTTGAGAGAAGGGGAAGTTCTCTTTTATAAGAGGTGTGAGGGTCACTTTAGGAAATGATTAAAAAATTAACTTATTATACAATCATATTATGTTTATAATGGATATAAATTAATTTATTTTGAGAATTAGGTGGTTATTGGTAAAAATAATCTTAACCAGTAGTATTTAGACTAATTTAGGTTACAATTTTAACTTTATCCTTTGGATTTAACTCTAAGTTAAATAGTTTAAAATTTACCATGTCTTCTTGTATTCTTACACTATATAGTTTATAAACATACTCTAAACATTAAATAGAACATAAATTGGTTCATTAATGTTATATATAATATTATTTAATCCATTTGGATGATCCTCATATTTTTAGGCATATAATATCAACCAACAATATAGTATTTATTTTAAAAACTAATTTATGTCAATTTTGACACTTTTTGGTAGTTTGTTTTTGTAAGAGAAATAAAAACCATTTCACGTGGAAAAAATATATCTAATAAACCCTAACCGTTAATATTAACCTATAAAATTAGTGGAAATCAACAGAAGTCTCAATTTATATTTATTTTTATATTTATAATATCAATTATTTTAATCGTTCATTAATAAGGTTATTAATGCATCATCATTGTATTAGAAATAAATTTAATGATTTATTGTGTAAAAATTAAAAATAAAATACCATTATGTAAGAAATTGTTTTATTTTTCTAATGAATATTTATAGTTGAATTTATTTTATGTATAACCTTATATTAAAAATGGTTTAGTTAATAAACATTGAATTTAACACTTATGACTTTTCTTTAAATAAAATAATAATAAATGTCCTAATCTATTCCATGTGAACCTAAAGGATCATATGTTATTCCTATGGTTGTTTTTTGGTCGAGTTTCACTTATCCAATAGAATTAAGACATGTGTTAGCGTAATTATAATATCATTTTTACCATTAATTTCCCTATTTACGTTTAACCGTGTTAAATATAAGTCCAAAGCTACTATTCACCAAAAATTGTATTCATATTATTGAACCATATTTTACTTACTGATATCAACTATGTCTCTCGGATTTCTGAAATTCAATTCACAGATGCGGTAAAATTACGTTTTATGAAAATTTGATACTGCTTTTATAAGGTGGGTAAAAGACGGTAAAACATTCAATAAATATTTGTACATCAAATTTTATTATAAAATTACTCCAATGAATTACATTTAAGTTATATTGGTACTATCTATCCATTTTTACTCAAAATAAATTTAAATAAAATAAAAATTTATTTAAATAAAAAGTCAATTTTAAACAATATCGCAGAGTTTTTCACTAATCATCTAGAATTGAATGTTTTTAGAAAAATACCAAAAATTCACCAAAAACTAATTTTTATTTTCAAAATCCAAAAATGATTTTTATTTTACAAAATTCAATACCTGTAAGTTTCATGAATTAATTTAAAATTAATTACCGTTATCAAAACAAAAAAGTGGGTTTTTAAAAAGATAAAACTATCAAAAGATTGACATGTGTTTTTGTCAAATTTAAATGTCAAATTACTTATAATGAGCTAAATTTTATTACATTATAAAAAAATAATCTAATTATACTTAAAAACCAATCAAATTCCAAATTTAACACTATAAATTATTTTGATTAAAAATGTTGTTTTCAATTAAAACATAGTATTTTTCATTATTCATCAAAATATGAATGTTATCAAAAAAGTACCAAAAATTTATCCAAACTAAATCTGTATGTCCCTCTTCTAAAGAAGAATATACTTTCATTAAATTTAATATATAAAATTTTAAAATACTGGTTTTAAAAAGGTTTCTTCCTTTAAAGGCAGTAAAATTGAATTTATATTTATAAATACTTATTTTATCTGAATAAAATGAACTTTTTCGTATATTATGTCTATAAAACACATAATATAGATGATAAAATTATATACATTATAAAATATTCAAAATGAAGATAGTACTATTCATAACAGCTTTTTGAATGACTAGTTTGGTACGTTGTGGTGTGCTCGACCTCGGTGTTGCGTGTAGCACAAGCTATTGAATTACATTGAAAAGATAACATACTATGAAATCATGAGGTGTTATATTCTCCCCTCCTTCAATAAATTGGGTTCTCGCTATTTGAAAATTATTTTCAAAAATAAATGGATAAAAATAGAAAAATACCTTTGTGGTAAACCCATATCAGAAATTGGGCTAATGAAATTTATTTTTAATAAGAGGGAAAGGTAATTGAAAAAGTCACCACCAAATTATGATCTCGATTAAGAGAACATTGGTTGCAATTAGAGACACATAACTGGAGGAATACCATAATTATTTTTAGGTTGTGATAGAGGTCATCAATAACAAACAAGTGTACAATTGGGGGCCTCAAAGCCATCAATCAATAATGATTTAAAATATCATTAGTTCAAAAAAACATAAGGTATTAGGATAAAACAATTTTTTAAAGATCTCTTCCCTAAATTTTAAAAATTAACTTCTTCATAGAATAAGAGAAAAATATATATGAACTTGACAAGTAGAGTTTCATCCTTCAACAAATACTACCACAAATTCATCTTTCACTCCAAAATATAATAAATTAAAACATATTCTATTTATCCTAATATTATGGGGTTACAGAAATAATTGATTTAAAATTCTATTGTCAAACTATTTTAAAAAACAAAATTTTAAAAACCAGGACATCACGTAGGCCAATGGTAGGTGATTCACCCTTTTCACCCTTCAGTTGGGGGTTCATGTCTCGTGGCCTTGCTTTACGTGACAAGTTGTTTCCTAGCCACTGGGTTGTCATTTTTATTTCAATTCAAAAATAATCTTAAGAAATGTTTTAACCTTAATAATACCATCCAATGTCAATATTAATCTAGTACAACCTTTATAATTTTCAAAAACACCTCTGTCCAAATTCAATGTACAAAATTTATATGGAATTTAATCACAGTGAAGATTATTTTTTCCACATAATAACATTGGAATACCATGATATATTAGTATTTTAAAAAATAGTAACACCCTGAATTACCATAAAACCATATTGATTACATTCATGCACCCTTATTCCTTATATAATACCGGATGTAATTCTTATATCCAAAAAAGTTGTAAACTCCTACAAAAATAGAATAAACGAACCATTAATCACTTCCATGGATATCAATAATATTAAATATAATTTGTCCAAATCAATAAAATCTTATTCCAAAATCAATACCTCAGTATCAGGACTATATTGAATTATTATCTTTCCTTCGACAATGTATTTTCCAAAAAGTTTAACTTGCTATTGAGTCACTTTTTATGGTACCCTACAATCTCAAATACTTAGTGAAATTGTACTATATTACTATCCTTATATACACTATAATTCTTATAACAAGTACATAATTAATACAATACTCAAATGAAACAATATATTAATAACAACATAAGAACTCTAATAATTTCTCTTTATCTGCGGTTGTATCAGAACGTGATTATTATCCAAAATCATCTGTTGTTGTATACTCTAAATATTTGGACATTGATTCGTGTAGTGTCCCACCTCCTTTCAGATGAAACATTGTACATTTGAAACCTTTTTCTTACCCTTCTCATCACATGTATAATGTCCTTTTTCTCCCCACTTATAAAAAACTCTCATTCCATTTAATCAGTTACCAAGGTAATTATTTCCACAATTATCACATATGGGAAATTCCTTATTTCCCCTCTTACCATTATCTATATTTCTCTCTTCCATCCTTTTCACCTCTTACTTCCCATTGAATCCATATGACTCAGAGAATTCATTACCTATCATATTAATACATGATACTATTACTTTATATGTTGAGAATACGAGGGAGACTATTTCCCATTTAAATGATGTCTTAAGACCATGAAATATATGATACTTCTTAATCATTCAATCATGTGTATTGTTGTTATTTTCATTCCTTCTACTAGGTTCCATTTCTAATCATTGGAATACAATATGATATTTTATGAATCATAATGCATAATTACAATCATGTAAAATACCTAACGTAAATTGAAAATATTATTTAAATAATCTATAATCATAAAATGTTTTCTGGGAGGAAGTATTTACCACTAAATCCTTCATAATGTCTTGTAATTAAAATGTGAATTATCCTAAACATATCCTCCTGGGAGTTTCATAACCAAGAGTGCCGAAATTCTCGTTTTCGTGTACCAGGATACCCTGGGTAAAGATTGAAACTCCTGGTCGATGTTTTCCATTCTATGTTCATTTGTGCTAGAGTCGCCTCTTCCCGCTTGTATCCATACAAGGATGTATTTCATGGAAAATACACAAAATCTCAACCTTACCAAAATTCTAGGATGTTCTTCTATAGTAATCCTCAATTTTTCTGTTTGGGTAATGTTTTCTAATTAGATTTTTTGTAAATCTATTTCCAAGGTTGTTGCTAAAATTACTCTGATACCAACTGTAATGCCCCGACCATAGAAGCCCGGAGCCAGTGCATTATTTTAGTACATTGGCATGATTACAGGAAATCAAGTTCCAAAGGACCGATCAACATAAGAGTCTTGAAAAATATATTACATACCTGAACATTACATTAAATTATTAAATGAAAAACAACATAGTAATTCTCCCAATTGACACTATTTTTATCCCTTAGGTTATCCCTACATGTTAGTCATAATATACTTTTTTGCATCTTGGAAAAAATAAAACATAGAAAGGGGGAGCTCAGATCCTCAATAATGTTAACAATATAGCAGCATCATTCGCAAATAAGTACAAAAATTTAAGGAAATGTATAAGTCTAAAAGAAAATCCTTTTAATCATAAACTTCATCATAATATGGAAATGATAAATAAAATAATGTCATTTACTTATTCAATGAATATTCTAATAGATGAATAATCACATGAAATATCAAATATCCCATTTCATAATGATGGAATGCATAATGCCAGACTTCATAACCATATATTCAAGGCCTTGTTCCAAAACTAAAAATATAATTGGGTCATGGCCTTGTTCCATGACACTAGTTTCTCTCATAAGACCTGCTGATACATCGAGGAACTATATCAGGCCCCACCTGTCACTTACTAAGTCCAATACATTCCTCATATGAAAACGATTAAACATAACATAAACATTAGTATTAAAACTAGATTACGAAATATCAATACATTATCCATAAACCATGAATAGTATAAATATAACACATCCATGTAAAACATATCACAAAAACTTCAATACAATATGGAATATTTGTATCTTAATAAATCAAATCCAAATAATTCTAAAATCCATCAATATATGTTGACATAGATGAAAATGATTTGTAAAACTATTTTAGATAAATATCCCTTGGACATGAAAACATTTAAATGTCACGAAATTTATAAATGAATACATTTAAAGATATTTCTGAATCAAAGTGTCCTATACCACTTTGAAAATTTTGAATGGAATTAACATTTTAAAAACATTCATGATAATATAAATAAATCCTTAAAACCCATTTTGAAAACATGTATATTAATGAGAATGATTTTGATGAATAAATATTTAAAGCATATAATATGATGATATATTTTAAGAATACCTTCCATAAAACCATAAAATAATCCTTTGGAAAATATTCTTATGAAACATAGATGTGGATGATAAAGAGATCCTAGTAGATAGTCACACGAAAACAACCTCGGATAATGAAGATATTGTAAAATTAACCATGACCTTGCACTTTCCTTTGGTCACATGTACATTTAACCTCCTGTATAATTACTATAGTATGTTTCTAAATTATACTAGAACTATATTCATGTTTATTATATCAATCGAGATTCATTTATGACTTTATACTTTCCATTTAATAATGATTTCCATATTAAATTAACATTTTAGATAATGATTGCTTTCTTTATAATAGAAGTTTTAACTTTTTATTCTGGATCATATCCCTTACATCATGTTTTAAATATTTTGAGAATATAAATATGTATAATAGATAGATATATGAAAGGGAAAACACCATTTATGGAGATGGTAGGCCGTATGTACGCATAAACGTTGTTACTGTTTTCAAATCTTATTGAACGGAAGTAAGTGAATAAGAAATATGTTAGTACCAAAATGTATATATATATATGTGTATCTCCAAGAAAAAATATTATATAAAATATTACATACTTATTAATAATATTTTTTTTAATCATTGTTGAATGGTGAACGTGGAAATTAATCTCATCGGGTCATGGTGACGGTAAACCGTACGTACGGACGAATGATAATATCATTATATTGATGGTAAAATAATATGTAATTGGATGTTATATAATATATAAAAAATCATTAACATGTTATATTTATTATTTACATCAGTTATGCTCATTATTATACCCATCCAAATAATTAAGTGTTTGAATATCAAACTACACCACGACGTGGAGACAGTAATCCATATGTATGCATGTGTGGTGACTTAGTCATTTATAGAATGGATATAAAAAAAATTATGGTTTTACCATATTTATAATAATTTCAAAGTATATAAAATATTATTTATTTATTAATTTTTTATGGAAACAACAAATAAAGAGGAAGTGGAAGATGAAAAGAACATGAAAGAGGGTGGTGAAATTATTACCTCTTCTTCGGGTGTTTCCTTTTGAGTTGATCAAAAGGGAACCTTAGATTTTCTTTCAGATCAATATAAGGCATCTAGGTTTTGGTGAGGGATTCTGGGAGATTATTAGGGTAGTGTTTGCTAACCCAAATGTCTCTGCAGGTGTGAATTTAAGAGAAGGGGAAGTGCAACTTTGTAAAAGGTGTGTGGGTCACTTTAGGAAAAGATTGAAATATTAATTTATTATACAATAATATTCGATTTATAATGGATCCAAATGAAAATATTTCGAGAATTAGTTGGTTATGGGTCTAAATATATTCATCCAATAGGCTTAAGCGAATTTAGGTTACCATTTTAACCATATCTTTTAGATTTAACTATTTGTTAAATAGTTTATCTTTTTTCGTGCCTTCCAGTATTCTTACAAAAAATGGTGTATAAACATACTCTAAACATCCAAGAGAACCTCAAGTTGTTTATTAATGATATATAAAATATTATTTAATCCCTTTGGCTAATACTTATATTTTTAGGAATATTATATCAACCAATAATATAATATTTTTTTAAAAAACTAATTTATGTCCATTTTTACACTATTTGGTATTTTGTTTTGTAAAAAGTCATAAAAACCTTATCAATTTGAAATTTATTTATCTAATCAACCCTAACATGTCATATTAACCTTTAAAATTCATGGAATTCAACAGAAGTATCAGTTTACATTTATAAGGATATTTATAATATAAATTATTTTAATATTTCATTAATATGTTAATTACTGCATCATCATCGTGTCACAAATTAATTTAATTATTTAATGTATAAAAATTATTAATAAAATACAATTATGTTGGAAATATATTTATATTTCTAATGAATATTTATAGTCTAATTTATCTTATGTATAACCCTATATTAAAAATGGTTTAGTTATTAAACATTGAATTTAACCCTTTTTACTCTTCTTTAAATAAAATAATAATAAATTCCCTAATCTAATTCAAGTGGACCAAAAGGATAATATTTTATTCCTAAGGTTTTTTGGTCGAATTACATTTATCCAAATGAATTAGGACTTGTGATAGGGTAATTATAATATCATTTTTTTCTTTAATTACCCTATATACTTTTAACGTTGGTAAATAAATGTCAAAAGATACTATTTAGAAAAAATTATTTTCATCTTATTGAAACAAATTTTACTTAATGATATCAACCATGTCTCTCTAATTTTTGAAATTCAATTCACAGAAGAGGTAAAATTATTTTTTTTGCAAATTTGCAAATTCTATATGAAGGTCTGTAAAAGATGATAAAAAGTTTAATAAACATTTATACATCTAATTTTATAATAAAATGACTCGATTGAATTACATTGAACTTATATTGGTATTATATACCTATTTTTAATTAATTTTTTTTAATAATATTAATAAATATTTAAATAAAAAGTCGGTTTTAAACAATATCATATTGTTTTTCACTATTAATAAAAAATTGAATGTTTTCATAAAAATACCAAAAATCACCATAAGATAATTTTGATATTCCGAATCCAAAAATTAATTTTATTTTACGAGATTCAAAACATAAATGTTTTGATTAATTAATTTATAATTAATTACCATTTTCAAAATAAAAAAACATGTTTTTAAAATGTCAAAACTATCAAAATATTGTCACGTGTTTATGTGAAATTTAAATTTGAAATCACTTATAATGATTTAAATTGTATTAAATGATAAAAATATAATCTAATTATACTTCTAAACCATTCAAAATAAAAATATATCACTATAAATTATTTCGATTAAGAAAGATTTTTTCCATTAAAACATAGTATTTTCCACTATTCATCAAATTATGAATGTTTTTAGAAAAGTAACAAAAATTTATCCAAAACTAAATATTTATTTTATGCTTCTAAATAAGAATATTATTTCATGAAATTGAATATATATGTGGGTCTAATATTGGTTTTAAAAAGGTTCTTCTATTAAAATGCAGTAAAATTGCATTTTTTAAATATGTATTTTATCTGAAGAAATTAATTTGTTCTTATATTATATCTAATATAAAAATAATATGTATGTTAAAAATTATATAGATTATATAATATTCAAAATTCAGTTAATACTATTAATAACTACTTTTTGAACAATTATTTTGATAAGTTGTGGTGCGCTCGAACTCGGTGTTGCGTGTAGCACAAGATATTGAATTATTTTTAAGAGATAACATACTATGAAATATTGGGGTGTTATAGGACACACCTATTACCCATAGTGGATTAAGACACAATTTTTCCGAGAGTGGATCAAGTCCATTAACTTGTTTCTCATTATTATATAAATAGATTTAATGATTTACCCATTTAATTGGAGGGATATATAGGTCCCACATATCTCATAATGAAAATAATACTTATTTATGACACAATGTCATAAAACATTTATCATTATATCATATCACAACCTGTGTAAAGAAAATTTCTTTCAAAAATATCACATCACTTCACCATATCATGACCCATGAAAAACATGTGCTTAATAAACCGTTCATCAACTTAGATATTAACCATCTAAATAAATAATAAGGACAGTATCATTCAATATTATCCTCAAGAAATAATATGTAACATTAATGGATTTTATATTGGATCGAAACTAATTTTGAAAGTTTACATGGACATTTCTTGATGAAAAGATCATTTCAACTTGAAAAACAATTTTTAAAACCTCAATAATTTTGAAAATAAATTTCCTTGAGAAAAATATTGGAAACATATAAAATAATATTTATAAATAATTTAAAACATTTATTATGGAAAGTATGCATTCCACATCACAAAAAAAATTCATATTAAATATTCATTAAATAATTTGGAAAAACATTTAAATGAATATAGACGTTGAAACCTGTAATGGATTCATTAAGACAAAGATTTGTTTCTAGTGGTAGAAAATATTTCATTCCCTATGTGTCAAAAAAAGATTCCTTTTACATTTAAGTTAATTGAAAAACATGAATTATTTAGAAAATAGAATTAATATTTCCTTAAAACTATTTTCTAAAATAGTAAACAATTTTTGAAACATTTATTTTATAAATAACATGATGAATTTGAAAAACATTTTTGAAAATAAAAATAAAAAAATGACTTTTGCATAAAATGGTATTTTCAACTAAGAGAGAAATAAAGATGGCTTTAATTAAAAACATTTGTTAAAATAAAGAGTACATAAAGAGAGTGATGGGAATTAAAGGCATGTATTCTCAAGAAATAAGTAATGGATAATAAAATTTACGAGTTTCTTAATAAACATGTCATAATATTTCATCACCAAAAGCATAAACGTAAACAATCATAATAAATTATTAGATGATAAAAAAATAAACATACCAAATTAGTAACAATTGAACACTAAACACCATGAATGCTTGGTAATAAAA
The DNA here is from genome assembly GCA_963277665.1 of Viscum album. NCBI lineage: Eukaryota > Viridiplantae > Streptophyta > Magnoliopsida > Santalales > Viscaceae > Viscum > Viscum album. The sequence goes on from OY728165.1 coordinate 2,107,620,825, forward strand.
TTAATATGTAAATCTACATAATTTTCAATTGAATAATCATAAAATACATTCATATTTATCATATACAATATAGAAAAGAAACATGTGGTGAATAAGGCTTGTGTTTCGTAGAAATTAATGTGATATGTAAATCACTTACCTTGTGTCTTGAAATACATCATAAAAAATAAAAAATACTTTATAATAAATTCCAGTTCATTAGAATAATATTAATGAAAAATACTCATATATATCTTACCATATATTATTATTTTATTATTTTTAGTACATATGTATTAAAAAGTATTTATTATAATCATGTTTTAGGAAATAACCACTTGGTCTTTACGGTATGTTTTGATTTTTCATTTTCAGCCACCTTAATTTGATCATGGTTAAATAATATATATAATGTAAAATATGATTTAATTATCATATATATTTAGTATATATTTATTTCTCAGAATTCATAATGTTATATATAAAAAATGAAATACACCATTCATGGAGACGGTAGGACGTATGTACGCATGTGGGTTGTTTCCATTTTCTAGATGGAATAAAATCAAGAAGGGTAAATAATATATTTCAATTACAAATTAATTTATTTTTCATATATATATTATTTAATCCCATCCATAAAATCTTCAATGTGAAATAGTAATGAAAAAAAGGCATTGGTTCATGAGGCGATAGTCTTCCACACACCTTAGCAATGTTATTGTTTTCCAAAAGGATTGGAGGTAAGATGGTATATGTGGTACTCTAATTAAATAGGTATAATAATATATTAAATATGATATTTAAATTTTAAATTTTCATTATATCTATCCATGAGTGGTTGTGATGGATATAGAATAACATTGGTTTGTGAGGCGACAGTCCAACGAAAAGATGAATGATGATTCTGAATGTCATTTCATTGAAATAGGGAATGTTGAAAATAATTAGCTTAACATAAAAAATTTATTAGCATATTTATGATACTCTGGCTATTATATAATCATTTTTTTAATATAAATTTAGTATTTGGAGCAAAGAATAATACAAAACTCGTGGTTGGGGACGTTGGGTCATTTTCTAACAACTTATTTTGATTCACCCCTAAATCTATTTTAGGATGAATTTAATTCCAAAATTAGGATTAAATGATTATATTTGGGAATAAATTAGGTTATTTTTTATGTATTAGGTAAAAAAATTGTTTTTTATTTGTATATAGGAGAGGAGAGGGTGTTGTATTTTTAATGTGAGGTTAGTGGCACACTTGTAATTTTTTAAAAGAAAAAAGTGTACCTGCATATTTCACATTAATAAGGGATAAAAAATAGTAAATTATACAACCTAGGAGATATATGATATAAATATAATAATACAATTTTATTTTGAAATTTTTTGGTCTTTTTTCCATTCATATTTATGATTAACTCCTGGTAAACTAATTTTAATCTTAACCATGGTAATGAATATTTAGTATTTTTTCTATTAATTATGATCAAAAGATGAGATGAAATTATTAGAAAATATATAAATTGATTAATAAAAATATTTACTCAATTTTTTCAAATTCCATTTACAAGATTGGAATTTTATTAAATTTTATCTTGTGGACGCGATGAGAAAATAGTTTTCCAATGAGATAGTATTGAAAAGTATAAAAACATTATGTCAAATTTCATTATGAAATTTATTCTAAAGAAATAAATAGAATTATTTAATATATAATTTATCAAATTTTACCTTTTAACCCATAAAATTTTTTTATGTTATTATTTTATATACTTTAAAAAATGAAAATTTAATAAAAAACTAATATTTTTCACAATTTAATGAAATTTTTTTCATTCCAAAAGATTAGAAAAAAATAAATGTGATGACCCAGACACTCTTGGTCCTTCCCTTTTCCAAAATCCGGGTTCTTAAGGAGTGGCGTCTCGGTGAGACCGATCGGTGGGACCGATCGGTGAGACCGATCGGCGAGACCGGTCTGTGAAACAGATCGGTGAGACCGATCGGCAAGACCGATCGGTGCGACCGATCGGTGAGACCGATAGGCGTGACCGATCGGTGAGATTGATCGCCGACACCTGGCCTTGTCAAGTTGTTTCCTGTAGCACTCCTTTTCGCAAATAAGGTTTTAAACCCTATTCTGACTCGTTTAAACGTGTTTTTAAGACCCGTAATGTGCATAAGAGCTTTAATTAAATACTCAATCATTTCATGAGTCGACTTAAACCACCTGACCCCTTTTTGTGACGATTGGAGCCGTGTGGTCAACCCACGACCCCCGCGCCTTACGCGGTTTCTCATTTTCACCTCAATAGTCCCCGACACTTATAAACTAAGGGTTATCTGTGGTTTCTATTTTCTCGATCGTGGCTTTTCACAAATAGCTTCTGGTGCATCGGGACCGCTGCATCATTATCCGTAAAGTTCCGCGCCCTCGGCCTAAAACATCGATCATCTATTAATAATTAGGGATTTTCTCCTTCATCTCTCTCTTTTGAGTACCATGTGGGGTGGGCGTGCTTTTGATTTCTGTAGAATTGGGTAAACCAGACCTAATGAAAGATAATTAACGAATTCTATAAAGAAAGAAGAGGGGGGGGGGGAACTGTGAAGGTTGATGGTGTTTTATATTTTTGATGATGTTTGTTCTATGACCATATTGTTGAATTGTGCTGGTTTATGCCTCTTGAAAATCGAGGTCATTTGTGGTCATTGTTTGTGCAATAATGAACCCTATTGATGTTTTAAATGGCTTGTTTGTGGTTGTAAACTTCTGCTGTGAAAAGTGAATTGGTTAATCACATATATCTGGATGAATAAATTGAAAGCACCAGGATCAACACTTCTGTGATAGCTCCCAGTTAGAACATATGGAATTTTGAATCATGGAGTGTGTTAAGTCGTTTAAATCTGAAAATACCTGCAAGGCCTTGCTCGTGTTGATGGTGGTAGTTGGTTGTTTTCCTTTTGGGCCGACTGTTGGAGATGTGGGAGGGGATGGGATCCCCTGTTCTTTTATACTCTCGGTGGTTGTGTGAATTTGGGGGATGGGATTTCCTGTTGGTATGGATTCAGTTGTTCTGAGTTTAAAATCCGGGTGGTTACATGTTTATATCACAAATTGTGGTGGAATGCTCTGTTGTTGAGAACCGGGCATGGACGTTTTGGTTGTGGTCTGACTTTTTACTTTCCTGGATTTATGCCTATTCCTACTAGTTGCCCAGTAGTGCTTAAACATAAAAATTAATTACTAAACATGAAATAAGAAGGGGGACACATGGGTTGTTAGTGTGAGTCGTGACTCGGACTTGAGTGTTGTTGTGATCTATAGGCTATCTGAAGAAAAAACTAGCTTTGGTGAGTGCTTGTTACATATATATATAAACTTGTAGCTTTGTGTTTCTTATTCGCGTTCCACCCAAGTTGAGAACTTAGTGCCGAACACCCCCATTTAATGGGGGAGGGTGTTTTTCCCAACACTATTCTTAGTGGATGGTTATTAGATCTTTTTCTGCTCCCTTTCCCGGATAGCCCAAGTATCGTCGGGCAGGCTGTGATTGCCTGAAGTCCATTATTAGCCTAAGAACCTTCAGGCTGGGTAGTGTGGTGGTTGGCCAGGTGTGTGCGGCAGGTGGTTTCCCATGTGTCTTTGGGATAAGGCCCAGGTGTCTTCGGGCGTGGCAGTCTATTTTCTAGCCCAGGTGTCTTCGGGCGTGGTGGTGGATGTTTTGGCCTAGGTGTTTAGAGGCGTGGTTACGTGTGATAGTTGTGGCCCAGGTGTGTGCGGGTGGGATTTCGGCAGCGGGACTGCGTGTGGTTGTGGCCCAGGTGTGTGCGGGTGGGTGTGGGAGTGGGACTGCGGTGAGAATGGCGGGATTGGTTCGATGCGTAGGATGTCTCAATAACCAGTGGGAAAGTGGCACGGGGTACCCAAACATCGATGTGCTCTTATTATATATATTACTAGACTTGCGTTATTTGGGGAGTGTGCCTTGGTGTGGCCTGGCATGGATAGTTTACCTTGATAGGTGTTTAGTTTGCTCCTTTTCTCATTGGACTTTAGTACGTTCCACCACTTGTGCACGAGAGTCTTTGGTCTTCCCTACTGAGTGTACTTGTATGCTCACCCTACGTATATAAAACTGCTTTCAGGTTTCCAGGAGGACTTCGGGGATCACGCAGGACCTTACTAGCTCGGACCTTTAGATAAGTTACAGTTTTTGTTTTCTTTTCCTCTTTGGTACTTACCTTATAGTCACCTTTTGCACTTTGTGGCTTTGACTTTTGAAAACATGAATGTGGGAAATGGTTTACTTTTGGATTTACTTTTCTTTCTTCCATGGTGTTGTTGGGTTTTCTTCTCCTTATCTCTCAATCCTATAAAATAAAAAGGGCAATGCCTTCCATTTGTGAGAAATTTCTATACCCTTGGTGCTAGTCGCCACTCCGGGACCTATTGAAGGCGGGTTTCGGGGGTCATTATCTCTCCTTTAACATAAAGAAGGAAGGCCCTGGAAATCTGCTGACCCTTCCCACCTTTTGGTGAAGGCGGGTCGTGACAATAACCCTATGATAATTTTGATATGTTGATTTAATATATGAAGATTATTTTTTCAAATAAAAATTTAAATTGATTCAAAAATTTATTTTACAGGAAGTCCAAAAATATGACAAAACTACATTTAAAAAAAATACTATTTGTAACTATAAAATTGGATTCATTCTTATATCTTGGCGATAAAACACATAATATGAATGTTAAATGTTTTATTAAATATATAATATATAAATTTCATTAAAATAATTCAATTTTTTTTAATTTAGAAAGGTACAGTGTGTTTTTATGCATAAAATTGTTTTTTTCAGAAAAACAATTCCGTTATTTTTAAAAAGGTTTTATTTTCATTTGTAAACAATTTTCCCCAAATGAATTCTTTATATATTTATATATTTTTAAAAAATATATTTTCATAAGTTATTTAATCATATTCATAACAATAATTCCTACCTCAAGGCTATAAATATATTATTAAATAATATTATTTTAATAGTTTTTCATGTTTAATATATATTCAATGTTGCATGTAATGAAAGATAAACTCAGTAGTTTATGCAAAAAATGATAAACTCAGTGATGTGAAATATACCAAAAATATAAAATTTTAGAAAAAAATGAAAATATTGCGGTGTTAAAATAATCCAGTGTGTTAGTATAATAGATTTGAACCCATAGGGATGGATAAATGTGTGCACTTAAAGAAAGTGAAAACAAAACAAAAACAAAAATGAGTTAAACTATCAGATTGTGATAAAACATTATGTTATGTATGTATAGATTTGAAAAACAATTAATATTACAAAATGTGGAACTAAATTTAATGAAAGGAACCCATGAATAGTGTACATGTTGTTGATAAACTATTCAATTTTTTTAATGCAATTTAAGATATAATATTCCAACTATCAAGAAAATGACATGTAAAAGTGAATCAACATTTATATAAAACCATAAAATTTATTGATAGGTTTCTTAATAATGAATAAACTCTAAATCATTCAATTCAAAGGCTATAATAATATTGAGATACGAATAAAATTATTCTTGGCCACGATAAACTGATATATTGATCCTGACATCCTGCTCTTATTTTTTTGGAAGCTTCTTTTTAACAAAATAATTTTTAATTTAAATTGAAACAATTAAATTTGAAATTGAACCAATTAAAAAACAATTGATTCAAAGTAAAAATTGGTTTTTGATAAGGACAAATATTTTATATCCCCTAAAAAATTTAAAATTTAAGAAATTGGTATACGAATAGTAGATAAGGAGTAGATAAATAAGTTGAATTACCATTGATGATGGTTATAAAAGAAAATTATTAAAATCCCAAAAATTATTGGTTAAAGTGGAGAAACATTCATTGAAAATGATAGTATATTATTATTAAAAAATCTACTACCTTTTAATTAAATAAGAATTGTTAATTTTCATAGCATGATTAATAACAAAAAAAGAATTAAAGTATTCTTGGTCAAGATCGATCTATCAACCGATTATGAAATTCCACTATTCATTGATAGAAATATTATTTTATCAATTTTTTATTTTAAATAGAAATTCTAATAATTTAAAAATCATTAAAGATTATCATTTATTGATTATGGGTCATTTGATAAGGCTTTTTATAAAGGAACAAAAGAAGAAGAGTAGAAATACATCCTAAAAATTAAAATACAAGATAGTGGTATAAGAAATATAAATTGATCAATATTCCTCCCCAAATAATGTTTATTCCATTTAAATTAAAATTTAGTTCTAGACATATTCATTGTCAGATTGGAAAAATAAAATAATGATTAGAGTTGGATGGTGAAGAGTGTCCTTTTTTTATTCTATCATCCTATCTGTACAACTCCCACTTTTCCTCTACTCAATTTCCATGTATCCTCACTATGTGTTTACATCTTTCTATCCACCACCTTTGATGATTTACCTATCAAATGGGAATTCCCCCTCTAGTTAGAAAGTTCCCCAAAATATTTCTTTGTAGTCACTGGATCTATGATCTCCAATATACTGGGAATATGGAAGCCATCACTAATTATTTCCCTCCCCATTAGGAGTTGATCCAATCCTCTTAAGGGAATACACCCCCCCCATGTTCACTATAATTATCTCCATTAAATAATAACTTAGACATAATCATTCCATGACTCATTCTTTAGATAAATTATTTTATCTTCTAATTCATGTTAGAAAACATTTTCATTAATTTTTAGTAGAAATGATAAGGGTTCAAGCATATTTTAATTGAGTTTTATTATGGTTATCTCCATTAAATTCATAAAAGTTTTGTGGGACAAAAATGATATATAGTAGTAGTTATTATTATGTACTGGTAAACTACTTTTACATCTCTACTAAATCAATATTTTTCTTGTTGTGGGACTCTTACATAACTATAAAATTATATTAGATATAACTTTATTCTATGAATTTTACTTTTATATAAGTTGTTTTTAATTTCAAATCTGTTGGGACTAATAACTACTACTATTATAGAATTGACTCTTTCTTATTAAAAATATAACTGAATACTCTCTCTACCACATAGAGTGAGTCTTACTCAAGTATAATTTACTCTTAAAAATCTCTCACCTTTTTAAAATTTGTCCTCAGCTAATTCATAATTATTTTTAACTATTTGAAAGGACTCTTACTCATTTATGAACTTAGTAAAATCACAACATGAAACTTATTAAAAATAAACACACTGATTAATCATGATGAAATTTAATAAAAAATGATATAATCAATAAAGTATTATTATTATTAATCATATGGTAATAAATTCCAAAATTTACAGTTTCTATAAAATAATTTAAAAATTACATTTGTAAAAAATGATCAATATTTAATAATCCTTCCATTTGAAGCACATTTAAATACCAAAACACTATTATTTTATAAAAATATATTTCAAATAGCAATCAGAATTAAGTAACATAAATTCCCTGGAACATAACAAATTTATTGTCCTCATGAAATAAATTTAAAAAAATCATTGAATTCCAATTAATATAAAAATTAATGGATTATAATGTATATAATGAAGTGATTTTGAAAAGGTTTTTCATCTATGGAATATATCAAGTAAAAAATGAATGATTGATATATCAAAGACATATTTTAAAAAAATTATTTATAATTTTTAAATTTATGATAAAATTTGAATATTTTGAAAATAATTTTAACAACCTCATTGTACCTCCATATTATATTAGAAAATTAACTTTTTTTCTCCATGGTGAACACACCCACAACCCATATTTAACGTATAAATTTGAAGATTGGAATATCTGAAAACACAATGTTAAGACTCAATAATAAGAAACAATATTTAACAACTCAACAGAATTACACTCAAACATCAGTTTCTCCACACATATCTCAACTATTATTAGTGTTTTATTTCATATAGCATTTGAATATAGAATTTATTAGGTTAGATAAAATGGAAAAAGGTTAAATTAAATGTAATAATTAAATGAAAATTTTAAAATTTCATAGAGACATTTTTTTAGGAGATAATTAAAAATTGGTTTTCATATTAAATCCTTATAGTAATAGAAATTTCTAACCACCTTAAATTAACAAAACTAATACAAAATTTTAGAGAATCTTCACTCACTAAGTGTAAAAAATAATTCTCAATATCTATTAATATTAAAATTAAAATATGTGAATTTTAATATATAATCACTAAAATATGGTTCAATAAATATGAATACTCCCTCACTCCACTAAAAACTAAACATTTATTCAAATTTTGAACTCTATGGTAGAAGAAAATTTCAAATGGTTTTAGTTTGAAAGGATTTGTAATTCAATGTTTTATATTATGTAAAAATGACCATATGTGAACATGAATCTATATCATTTCACCACATTATAATAAATAATAAAAACAAACATCATGAAAAAAATCCAAAACCTAAAATAGATAATTTTCATAGAAAATGATTTGTTTTAAAATAAGGTTTATGATAAGTCTTAATGTTAAAAAAATTATTTGTGCACAAAAAACAATGAAACCCAATTATTTTCGAAAATAAGGGTATATAAATAGTATCAGTTGAAATTTTTTTCTTAAAATTTAATATTCAAACCACACATGAAATAAACTTTGTAACCTTTCAACTGATAATCTTTAAGTATTAGTTTTTTATAATGTAAAGGGAAAAAGAAATGAAAAATCTAAAAAGAAACACCTTTGGTGTAAGAGTCACAATCATTAAAATTCAACTATAATTATTCCCCTTGTTTCCATTTTAGAATATTCTATGTTTTCCAAATATTTTCTCCTTTGTCATAAAATATATCAAAATATTATTTCAAAAATTTAAACCCGTATGAAAATCCAATTATAGATTCAGTTTTATTAAAAAATTCATCTAAAATTATCTAATATTTCATTTTTCAAGGCCTAGAAAACCAATGGAGTCTTATCTCTTAATGTTCTAGAATTATATTCTAAAATTAAATTCAAAAAATATTTAAAATCCTTATAAATACCAAGGAATACCAATAAAAAATTGATCATATATTTTAAATATATAAATAATATTACAAATCATTATAATTAGTAAAATGGTGTATATTTCTTTATAAGGTGGTGAATCCCCATTATAACATACAAATATGATCGTTATATGATTTTTTCTTTTTATAATCAAACAGTAAGCTCTAGGGGTTGACTCAAGTGATGCATAGAGTTTAAGGAATGCATTTAAACTTATATAATGTTATCGTTTAAAGAAAAAACATCACCTCTAGGCCTCTTGTCCTCCCGTATAAGTAAATTTTAACTCACTATCTATTTATGAAAAAAGTATATTTTCCTAGTCCACTAACTCAACATCACCATTAATAAATAAACCAATGATCATGAAAGTACATAAAAATTATATTTAGGTTTCACCAGAAAAATTTTCAGTCTATAATTAAAATAAAAGACATTTTACCATAATAAAAATAAATGTTTTGGATGATTAAATATTGAATAAATTTAGTAACTTCTTTATAACTCCTACAATTTGGATATGATTATATTATAATCCCATCCAACTCTATCATATCTAATAATTTTCTCTCACTGACTGATGGGAACATAATTTTCATAAGGAAAATTTCATGTAAATTTATAACCCTAAATATAGCATAATGTCTAACTCAATGGTAAATCTCAATGAATTTGTGTCAAATGTATTAAAAGTATTCAATTTTTTTTGTATTACTCTATAAATTTTTAAATAAGTAATAACATTCATAAATTGTTTTTAAATCATAGAGGGAGTGGGGAACAAAGTGATTAACTTATTCATGAATAAGAAACAGATATATCAGGAAAATAAAAAGAGATGGAAATTATCATGAAATGATACCAAATTGAGGTCAATCAACTCATCTACAACCGATCATTGATCTCAAGTGGATTAGAATAATTATCATCCTCACTGGGATAATAATCTCTCTCTCAATTCATCCACATATCTCATCCTAAATAATTATCAACTATGTTTAGAATTCATTTTATATATAAATACTCACCTAAAATTAAAAGTGTCACCAAATGAAACAACTACAAAAAATAATATATTACATATCAAAGTGATATTCATAAGATAAATTATCACAGAAATAATCTTACAAATTATGAAAATCCATCTAAAAAATTATTTGAAAAATAATAATTATAAAGTGTAATGAATTCTTCACGTCATTAGTCATGTTCAGACTTACACAGTAATTTTTCAGCAAGACTAATAAAGAATGATTACGATCATCATGATGTGTGGATCTCCAAGAAGAATCGAGGATTCAGTTCCTAGAAGTAGACTTTAAAAATTATCCCTTCATCACTAAATGTTTTAGATCATAGAATACTGAAGAGTAATAGTGATCACAACCATTTAAAAAATAGAAATACAGTTCATAATGGAAGGGAAATAAAAAAACTACCGACCAAGTCCCATATTTATTGAGATATAGAAAAAACATAGGATAAAACCTCATCATGTAAAAATATTAATCAGTGAAATTATAATATTATAGGATGTCAAATCCACCTATCATTCCCTCGGGTACTCATTATAATACATTAGTGAAAACCATTTGAAAGAAATAAACCTCTCACAACCCAACACACTTCACATACTCTTTTTCCATTATATGTAGCAAACATGAACATGCATCTAAAGAGATATATAGAATCTAAAGTCACTCATGACAACAACTCATTCACCTTTACACTTATTTAATCAAGAATGTAAAAAATGGTGATGGATTAGCATATAACACATTTTCTATTTTCATTTGGACATGAATTAAATTTTATTTATTAATATTAATATTATTTATAAAATTATGAGTAAAAATAATAATGTATATAAAAACACACACATATATATATATATTATTATAAAAAACATGCATAGTAAGGGGTGATGGTTTTTGTATTCCATCAGCTAGGCAAACGGGATTCTCCAATAGAGAGATAACATATGGTTTTCCCACATAGTCGGAGGCTCTTTAATTGTGGTGGCCATCTACAAATAGCATCAATTCTCTATTTCAGATCAGTCTAATTAAAATGGAGGGATCATTATATTTTTTTATGACTTCATTAGTGGGGGTTCTTAGTGGCATGGTAATCTCCTTCAAAGGTGCACAATCCTTTAGCCATAGTGGATGATGTGTTGTGGTGGTTCAATTTAGTACACCTGTACCCTGTATTTGGATTCTTAAGTGAGAAATTCATCAAAACTCCAAGCATGGGATTTGTTTGGATTCATCGGTAGTGAAAAGTTTCTCATCTTGATAATGGATCAATTTTTTTCTCTATTAAGGATTGATATTGGCGGATCTCAACCTATATCAGATGGAATTTGTTACGGTCGACCCTGACTTTCTATGGTAGATCATGTTGTTTTAATTATAAGGTTGATGGACTATTTTTAGTAGTTCTGGGGTCGAATGAATTTGTGTGGTCGAATTAATATGTGTGGTTAATCCAAATAGGAATGGTCAATTTATTTTTTTCCTTGAGTCGGTTCTCAATAGTATCATGTAAGATCTATTGGGCAAGGGGTAGTCGATGGAACAAGTATGGTCAAACAGAATACACACATGGTATTATCAAATGTCATCTTATTATTCATTTTGAGTGCACTTGTTTATGGATGATAGAAATTATATGGTCTCTCTATAAGAATTTCCTTTTTCTCTACTCGGATGACTGAAAGTTTATTATGTTGTTTTCCATTTTTTCAATACATATCTTAAAATTAAGAAATTCTATAGAATCAGTGATAAATAAATTTTTTAAATTTAAACCCAAAATTTATGAAAACACTAATTTATGATTAAAATAGCATAAATTAAATTACTGACACTTTAGCAGAATGTCATAATTTATTTCAAAAACAACACATACAAAATTCCTAAATATATAAATAATAAAATCAATACAAAATTGAAATTACCTTCTAGATTAATCTAAAAATAGGATAATGAATTCACTATGAAAAACATATTGTGAGTAATATTTTCAATGAACATCACAAAAATGTGTGATAAAAAATTATATGAAAATTAAATAACGACATAATAAAATGTTATTGCTGAAAAATATCAAATTTAAAATGATTTTTAACGAAATGAAAATCCAAAAAAATCTATTCCATATTTAAATTTTTGTCTATTAAAATCATATTTTCACTATAAGAAACAGAATTTATTATTAATATAGATATGGAAAGAAGCATAAAAAACAAGACACATCAAATTACCTCACATATAATCAGTAGAACTACTATGAAATTAATCTCATTCAATTTATTTAATTACAAGGAATCATAATAAAAATTGAAGATAATCCTTCCTAGGATTGACTTTACATGCTAGATTTATCAAAAATTATTCTTCCTTCCCATTATTAGAATTTCATTCCCCCTATGTGAATTTTTCAAAGTATTCAACTTCATTTTGACCTCAATATCCAATTATATGAGTAAATATGAAAGTGTCCCAAGTAGAATAAAAATTATAAAAAGGGATCAAAATCGATTTTACTATCACCATGGTTTAAAAAAAATAAAACACCCACTTCTCACATTTCTTATACAACTCTAAAGGGTTTCTTAAAATTAAAATTTCCCCTAGTTCCTTTTGTATTAGTATTCCCCTCACCTCAATGATCCAAGTTTTTTGACAAGATGTTTTATTTAAATTTTTACCATCCATATGTTTGTCTATAAAATTATGAAAGGAACCTAATAAACTTTTATTTATTTAAAGAAACAATCCCATTTAACTTATAAATATGATTCATATTGGGATCCCAATTTGCAATTTTAATCTATTTTAAAGGATTTATTTTAATATTAATTGATCAAAAAACTTATGTTATTCAATTTTATTCAGTAAAATTAACTATGTTGAACTTTATAATCAATATTTCACAAGTTATAGTTCCAATTATATGAGAATATAACATATCATAGTTCCTTTTCCATGTCTTAAAAAAATTTCAATAGAAATATAGTGGAAAAATCATTAAATAATCTCTAAATTCATAGAAATTCAAAATAAAATAAAATCTCTCAAAATTATTAATTAAAATTTATACTAGAAATTCCATAAAAAGTATTTATTTCACAAACCAATAGAAAAAAATAAGTATTTACATTTAAAATTCATTATTGTATATATCGACCTCTTGAATTAATTTTCAAAAGGGATACATTCTAAAAAAAATGGGGTTGGTTTGAAGTTATATAATTAAAGAACTGTTAAGGCATAGATAAATTTTACACTTCAACACACAAAATACTCAAAATTATCCCCAATATTTAATCCTAAGTTTTAAGAAAAAATTCATTCAAAATACATTAATATTTTACTATTTCATAGATTTTTGAAGGGGTGATATGAAAGTTCAAAAATGTATCTTACTAAAGATCCAAATAGAGTCCAAACATATTATTGCTTTTTAATTTCATGATTTATAAGAAAAATTAATAAATAATTTTAATTTTAGTTTAAATTGATGATTTTTGAATGATATGGAAGTAGTATTTTGAATGAAGAGGCATGATGGGGTGCTATCTATATGTGAAATTAATTTTAAATTTATATATAACACTTTATATTCCATCACACTAGACACTCATTCAAGGAAAAAATAATTATTTTTTAAAAGAAAATAAAGGGGAATTTCCCCACACAAAACTCCTAAAATCATCTAGAAAATAAAATTTAAATGAATGAATTAATACTATAAGTTTCTTGGTATTTAAAAATTACTTCATTAATGTGGATTAAAAATGAAACTCACTTACTCACCTACGAATGATCTATTTAGTATCATAGTTCATGTCTCTATATATGAAAATGATATAAAATTATACGTAATTACTTCTAAATATATTTAAAAAAACCATGTTTGAGTTTGGGCTATTAATCCACGAATTTTTAGGGTGAATTTTTAAATGTCCTCTGTCAGTTTCCACATAGAATCATTACTTGATTTTATTCTTATAAGAAGAAAACAATGAATTAAAAACCATAATAAAAAATAAATGAAATAGGAACAAAATGGGTGAAATATAATATTGGGATAACCAATAAACCATGAATATTTTAAAAGAAATTTTTTTTTGATAGCGCAAGTTACACTGAGCAACAAGAATAAACAACCCACTAAATAAATTTTTTAAAATTTAATCGTTTCGATATATTTTAGAACACAGAACCCCTAGTAGAAATGAACTATAAAATAGTATATCGTTATAACCTAGCCATTAAATTGGTGGGTATGAATAGTGATGACTAAAATAGGATAATAATTGTTAATTATTGATTATAAATTAAATAAGAATCATTTAAATTAAATAGAAATGTTTTCTGAAAAAACTATATTTTTTTCCAATATACTTTGCAGTCGTGGTTTGAACACATAATTTAAATTTAATATTTAATAATTTTAGATAACTTATTTGAATAAATAAATTTATTTTTTGAAATAAGTAAATCACAATTATCATAGGGTGAATATAAGTGATTAGTTTGGAAATATTTCATTTTTCATTATTAGTGAAAAATACTACATTTTAATTTAAAACTTTAATTTCATTTCAATTGTTTATAGAGATAAAATTTAAATTTAAATTGGTTTTGAAAAAAAGTTCTGTTAATTATAAGTCTATTGATTAAATTTATATTATTTTAATATTTTTCGAAAATAATTTTGATATAAAAACATTGAACACTATTGAACATTTTCTCATTGAAACCCAACATTTTCGTTGTGTCTATAGTGATAATTTAAAATTAATCATTCCAAATTTAGTTTTTGGATTATGGATAATAGATTAAATATTTGGAATATAAATAATATATATTATTTAATTTGTTCAATTTAATATTTGGCCAAAATAAATAGGGAATGCAGTAAAAATTATTTTCAGGTTTAAGGTAAAAATGTGTCTACTGGGGGGGGGGGGTTCAACTAAGAATATAAGGCTTAAAAATGACCCAACACATGACTAAATATTATTTTATAGACATATTTCCACATTATACTTCCCAATATAGAATATTGGGTCATTTTTATTATTTTTATATGTGAATTAATTTATCATTTTTTATTATTTTTGGAAATTTCCTTAAAATTTCAAAGAGGGATCTCTTTCCCCACTAATAATAGGGAACTCCCTCCCTACATAATCACACATACAAATCAATTTTTATTGATAAAAACCTAAATAATTTTGTCCCTAACTTCATTATACATATTCTATTTCCTCTAGTCCTCAATGAAGAATATCCTTAGGGTTCTTTTAGAATATATCCAATGGAGGATTCTATTTGAGAAGGTAATTATCTTAACAAATATCATTAATTTTCTTTCTTATTTTTCTACCTTCAATTATATAATAACAAATACAATATTAAATAATTAGTATATATCATATAAATATATGTAATTATTTTAATGACTTAATATTTATCCATCTCCACTTCTATCAAATATTAAACGAAATCATCGATCGTTTGTCCAACCGACTACCACCTCATGAATCATTGTAGTTCATTTTCCATCATCTTCATTCATGGAATAACATAATGATGGAATTATAAAATTTATATGATTTATATTATATTATTTTACCAAGATAAGATTAATACAAAAAAAATTTACCTTATATTTTGATTCAAATTTGATAACATCTCTAGTGTTTATGGTAGACTATCGGCTCATGAAAAGATGTTATTTGTTTTTCACTTACTCTTTACATGTAGTGTAATATTGATAAAAAAATTATGAGAATATTGGATATAGATGAGATGTAATTTATTCTAAAAATTCATATATCACTCAATAACTATCTCTTTCATATTTTATGTGAATTATATCATCGGTCATGAGGACATACTTCTAAACTTCTCTCAAAGTGATGTTATTTATTTTCCATGCCCAAAATTCATAAATGATTTAAAAAATGTATTTACTGAGTAAATATGATATTTATAATATTATTATATTTTTATATATAATATATATATATATATATCAATTTAATAATAACTAATACATCGATGAAAAAACATGCATGAGAAAACAAAGTTATTACCACCCAAGAAAATGAGATTTATGATATATTATTAACAAATTGAAGGTAAAAAATTTATAATAGAATCATATAAAAAATGATATTTATGATTATTATTCTTTAATAGATGTATAATTAACATATATATATTATACCAGAGTCTTGGACACATAAGAAGGAATCTAATCAATAAATTAATCTTTCTCCTCTCACTTTTTCATTCATTATACATATGCCATATTCAAAACATAATTACATTTTCTGGTGTATATATTGATTTTTATATGCTATATAAGAATTAATTTATATTCATAGTATTTAATGTTTTATTTTATGTTATTAATTTCATGGGGCCTCTAACTCAAATTTTACCAATGTTGTAAGGGTTTTTTTATAATCTCCACATTATTCAAGATTGTTTCTATTTACATGTCCCTTTGGGAGAATTATTTGATATTTCTATCTAGAAATAAATAATTTTTCTTATCTCTTTATTATTTATTAAATTATAAATTAATAACTATATATTTTCCTCTTTGGTACATTAAATCATTAAAGAAATGTTTTTGAGAATATCCATTTATGAATACCAGACATTATTTGTCCCTATGGTCAGAGTTAATTTTTCACCAAAAACCTTGTTTTATAAAAAAAAATAATTTTGTTTTAAATTTAAAAAATGGTTTATTAAATATATTTTTAAACATTTTTTATTTCTAAAAACATTTATTTCAATATTTATATTATTTTAAAAACAATTTTTATTTGGGTTTTACCAAAAATGTTAAATGAATAATTGTTTCAACATGTACTGAATGAACGTAATATTCCACTATCATGACCACTGGATGATTTAAAACATATTTAACAATATTCACATGAAATTTTCACAGTTAAGTATTTTGAAATGTTTTAGTGAATTTTTTTAATGGTGATTTTAAAAATGAAAAGGTTATTTTCTTCAAAACAAATTTCAAGGATCTTTTATGGTATTTATATTCATGTATAACATTATACCTCATTATACTTTTAATCTGCTTGGGATATGATATATTAATATCACTATTATCCTTTCATTGGATGGTTTATGATCATATTGAATGAGTATTGACTAGTTTTATACCATTCATAGGACTTTGGAAGATTTATGATTGTGTTTATTGATGGGGGTAATTGTTATCATTTTTCATTATAGTATTCCAATATAAATTTTTATGTTGATTTTTTTCAAACTCTTAATATGATTGATGAATTGAATTCAATATGTTATAGGAGATGACCAATATATCCCCTTGATCCATCAATATGTCTCAGGACAAGAAATAAATGTGGGTTTCACCTAGGCCTTTCCCATTTATGTATATATATTAGAATAAGGCCTTGATAGTATTATATGTCATGGAAAAATCCTTGAAAATATTTTTTAGATTTATGACATTATGAATTCCATCCTTATTAACTCAGCTATTAATATTATATGTGATTATTAGATTTGTTAAAATATTTATGGTTAAGTTTCATGCTCATGCGATTATTAACATTGCGTTATTAAATCATCATTTATTCCTAACATATTATTATCATGTTATTAATTAAATTTAATGTGTTTAAATTTTATTCATTTTCATATTGATTATTCCTTATTTATTCTTAGATTTGGTCGTACTCTTTACCCTTATTGAGATTATGAGATCTTCACTTTATGATGTTTTATTTTCCCCAAGTTAAAAGTATGTTTTTTATTGATATACATGGATACAATAAGGGGAAAATGGAGTTATCATCAGAAAAAAAAATACATATTTTATAGTTATGATTGTTATACAAATTTAATGTTCCTATCTAATTTACCAATACTACTAAACTCTTTGTTCCTTTTGGATATGATTCCTTGTATCTTATAAAAATATGACAAAGTAAACATTGGCTCCAAGAAACTGCGTTTTGGGTGCAATAGTTGGTATTACGGTATGTTTAGTTAAACCTTGGGAATATGATTTTGAAAAACATATATTAGGGAATATAAAATTATGATTAAATTTGATAATACATATTGAATTACATCATAATGTTTTGGTAAGGGCGATATTATGTGGTTTATCATATATAATAAGTCATTTTTGGATAATAAAGATGAAATGGATATATCACATATTTACCTTGGGGTAATAACTCAAGAAATGGTGAATATGGATTGATGTAATCATCAATTGGTGCACAAAAATGATAATTTCTACACACCAGGTCTGACACCCCAATGATATACTATCTGGATAAATAAAATTTATATTTAAAACCATTATTATTGAGTTAAAAATAAATATTTCCATAAAGAAACCATGTTTATGATTATTATATTAGTTTTGAATAAATGTTTAAATTTGTATTCAATGTTTCACTAGTTTTGAGATTATACATTATTTTTCACACAGTTATAATCTGATCTATTCTATGTCATTTATTAGAAATGTCACCTAAAGAAATAAATGAGATTTACTTCAATGTATGTAATACATGTAAGAATATTAAATCATGGAATGAAAAGAAATCTAGAGTTGAGTTTGTAGCTATAAGTATAGATTTCACGGTACTCCTCTTGGAAAAATATTTTCCTTATGAGAAATGACTGGATATAGAGATACATTTCTTGATTATATGACATAATGAAGAGTAAATTGTTTCTATATATGAAGAAAACATTACATGGTTATAAATAAATGTTGTTGACAACATGGGTGATCAATAGAAGAAGATTTACTATTTTGTTAATAGGATCACACTAATCCTATAAAGGGAACAAGTCTCCTAAACACTCTCATTATATAAGATATGATATCATGTTATATCAAGGAAGATAAGGAATTATACATGTCTTATATCTTTAAAGGGAATAAAGATATTACGATCTTGGAAAAGAAATATATTATTAAATGGAAGAAGGGAAATATGAATTTTCCAACATGTGAAACATGGGGAAGGAAACACCTTTGTTGATCTAAAAATGAATATGAGTTTACTTCATGAGTATAGAAAAAGGACACCATGATCATGATTTCATGGTAATGAATGATTCATTCATTGATAAATTAATCCATTATAATGATATGAGGAACTAAACAAATAAATGACCTCATCATCAAGGAAATATATCTCAAAATATGCTATTGGATCAAGGGAGATCATATTTATTACTATAGATGAAGTAGAATAATTAATTTTCTAGTTTTCTTATTCAAGAATTATGTTTTATAAGTATTTTAATAAATTATATTAATGATTTATGAATAGAGATATGTACAAGGGTCTTAATACTATTTTTTAATTACGTATTTTAAAGTGTATGTCAAAGGTACTGTTAGCTAAGAAAACTGACTTAGTAGAAAGTTGAACTTCTTTTAAGACCTGTGAATGAGGGAAATATAATACTTAATATGTTTCTAATGTTGATATTATAATGTTGGGAAAAAAATATTGTTGATATGGATAATATAAATTGCATAGTACTGACTACATGGAAACTGATAAACGATTTGTTCAAAAAGTTGTTTATGATCTCAGTGATGGATCAGAAAACATTTATAGATTTAAGAAACATATCTAATATTATTGTTTATTTAAATAATTAGTAATAAATCTTGTTTTAAATATTTCTTAATGTTAATTCAGGTTATTATCATGTTTAAATAGAATACATAATGAAGGTATTCACATGTTCGGTATTTTATGATTACGAGTTTCTTCATATTGATTGCATGAATAATGATATAATCCTTTTGTAAATTTAGTGACCTTATTTATAATGTTTTGGATGTAAATATCTTGGAAGGATCAAATTTTATACTATTTATGAAATGGATTAGTTTAATCCTTAGATTATGTTTTATAGTATACTGTATTACATAACCATATAATGATTTATACATATTAGATAATCTACACTAAGCATTTTGTTAAAATAATAACTATATATCAATGTAATGAATTATAATTCAATTATGGATATTAAAATCCATTGATCATGAATTTTAGTTCTTGAGGAATAAAAAATCCATCTTGGATATTCGTTTATTATGTTAACAAATGAAGTAGAAAATGATAAAATAACAACAAAAAAATGAAACTATTCCAATGATATCAAAACATATCAAGTATATTTTCATATATTTTCAGTCATGATGGTAAATGAATTTCTCAAATTTAGAAATGAAATGATCAAGAAAAAAGGTTTATCTTATTTACTTTATATCTAATGAATCTATAAGTCTTATAAATCATAACAATTTTAGGTTTTTAATGTCCTCAACATTCTATTGATCATTCTCATTCTTATGATAAATGATCTTTATTAGTCTTTATAATTATTTAAAATTTCTTTCCATCTAATTTCATCAATTTCCACTAATGTTCTCATATTAATGAACCTAGTCATGTGTTACTCTATATGTCCTTTGTGAAAACCTTTCACTCATATTAAGAGGATATTTTACAACTCCTTTTATGATGTTGGTATTTCAACAATGGAAATTTCACATTCCAAACCCATGATTACAAGGATCAAGTATATACTGTGATGATGCAGTATATAAATAAGATGGGGTGAATATAACACAATGAAATTTGAAAAAAATAACATTTTTTTGATATCATATGTGACATGGAACACAAATCATAAATAACCCATGAAATATATTTCATTTAATTTAACCTCTTTGATAACATACAGAATACCCAACCCCGAGTTAAAAAAATATATATTATAGTATACCACTATAACATTGATTATAAATTTTAAAATATTATTATTACTATAACACTCTGATATTTTATGAGAAGTATATTTTTTTATTTATTATGTTATACGGAAAGGAATCTTTCACTACATACAACACTAGCTCGGCTTGCGTTACACGCAATCGCGACCATCCTCGATAGCGTGTGTAGTACGCAATACCGAGTTTCACTAAACAACGATATATTATTATAATATTATGAACTAGCCGTTATGAATAGTATTAACTGAATTTTAAATTTTATAACATTATAATTCATCTTACACATTTTCTAGAATGAGGTATGAAAACAAAACCAGTTTTTTGGATAAAAGAAGTATTTTTAAAAAAATATAGTTTTACCACCTTTTGATGGTGCACACATTTTAAATATAGTTTTTTACATGTTTATACGTTCAATTTGACAAAATAAAATTATTCTTTGTAATAAGGATATAAAAATTTACTTTGGATAAATTTTTCATATTATTCTGGTAACTTTCATATTTTTATGAATAGTAAAAACACGCAATATTTTAATTAAAAACAACTTTTTTCATCGCAATAATTTATATGGATAGATTATCTTTTTAATTTTTTTTAAAGTGTACTTAGAATATATTTTTACCATTTAATATAATGTTCATCATTGGAATTAATTTTACTTTGAAATTTTACATAAACAAGTGATGATCTTTTGATACTTATTATGTCTGAAGAACACACTATTTGTTTTGATAATGGGAATTACATTTAAAATTAATTAATTCCACTTATATGTTTTGAATTTGAAAAAATAGACACAATTTTGGAATTCGGAATATCAAATGTAGCTTAGGCTTAATTTTTGGTATTTTTCTGAAAAACGTCAATTTTGGATGATTAGTGAAAACACAGAGTTTTTGGATAAAACCGACATTTTGTTTAAATAATAATTTATTTGATTTAAATTTATTTTAGGTCAAAACAGATACATAATACATATATAAGTTCAATGAAATTCATTGGAATCATTTTATAAAAATTTTAGATTTATAAAAAATTGTATTGAACTTTTCACCGTCTTTGACCCACCTCCTAGGAGCTCTTCCAATTGTTCATAAAACATAATTTTACTGCTTCTGTGAGTTGAATTTTCAGAATCCGAGAGACACGGTTAATATCAAGGAGTAAAATTTGGTTCAATTAGAAATAAATAATTTTTGGTGAATAGTAGCTTTTTACTTTTATTTACCACAGTTAAAAGTAAATAGGGTAATTCAAGGTTAAAAGAAAATTATAATAATACAATATTACCTTAAAACTTGTCCAATACTTATTGGATGAGTAATGGCTGACCATGGGCATCCTTGGGTCTATTTTGGGACCCCATGGTGCCACTTATGAAAGACAATGGCACATTAGATTATTTAATTTAATGTAATGATGAAATTGGCATTAACAAAAAAATCCTTTTGTAATTAATTTTTAAAAGGGGATATATAAATTATCTTTTTGACTATAAATATTAATTGGAAAGCTAAAATGATTTCCTACATAATGATATTTGTTTTATAATTTTTAGACTAAAAAAATATTAAATTATTTATGATACAATACTGATGAAGTATTTACCTCATTAATAAATGATTTAAATTAATAAGATTATAATGATTAAAATATTTTCCAAAACATGTCCAATTCTGATTGTATGATTTTATTTCGACCAGGAGTCATCTTATCTTCATCTTTAATGATTATTGGACCTTTTGAAACCGAAGATAAGTTTATAATAAAATAATATTTCCACACTTTCCAAAGGTGCCCCTCTCCTTCCTTATAAAAGGGCACCTACTCCCTCTCCTCCTCACACCAATTTGAGCCTTCAAGCTTGGCCAAACCCTGTCCATTTCACTTCCCCACTTATTTAGAAACCTACTAGAGGTAATGGTCTTCTCAAAAGTCCAACTCTAGTTCCTTAAGAGAACGTTTAAAGGAGGCACTTTGAGAAAGAGGTAATACCTTCAACCGTTTTCTTAAAGTTCCATTCTTCTTCTACTCCCTCTTCTTTAGTTGTTTAATTATGAGGTAATAAAATCAGTATCCCTCATATACTGATAAGTTATTATAAATATGAAACTACCATATTTCACATATTATCCATTCTATGGTAAACAAAATCACAGCGCGTGCGTACGTACGGAATACCATCTCTACGCCGTGGTGTAATATGTTTTACACCACCACCTTACTTGGATGGGTATGATGGTGTAAATAAATAAATATATATATGATTATTGTAAATAGGTATTTATTCTAAAATATTATAAATACATTTCAATACAATTCCACGATCATGGGAACGATATCATCGCTCCTGCGTACGTACGGCCTACCGTCTCCACGATGTGATGCGTCTCGTTCTATATGATATTCATTGAATAATGATTATATAAATGAACTGAATGAATGAATATGATGTATATTACACTACTAAAATTCTTTAAATGATGTATCTATATCTTATAAAGAGTAATAAGAATTTATTCGACAAAACACGCATTAGAACATAAAGCAATAAACTCATGAATAACAAGTAGCAATGAAATATTACTAATAAGATGTAATGAATATGACAATATATGATATCATAACAATGAATATGATTCTGTAATAAGTCAATGACATTATTTAAACCGTTATATAGGAGGTTCGGACACGTATAAAGCATATCAGACCTAAGGTAAGGGAACATCTCACAATCTCATTTTTATCCGAGTTTGTTTATACTTCAGAATTTAATGGGGAATATTTATCATCCTGATACATGTTTCCTCAATATGTAATATTTTTTCCATCCACCTACAATTGTTTACATCCAATTTTACCCTTCAGTGAGTTTTTAGTAAAAGATATGAAATGAATATTTTGTCATTTTTCATATGAGGTACTTTTTGACTTTTCCAGCCAAAGTAAAAGAAGAATGTATTTTTTAACTTATAAAACATGAATGTATTTTTGGAACAATATTTTCATGAATATTCTTTTACAAGTTTTCATGTTCATTTTTAATCAAATTCTTTTAGTTTAAAATTTTATGACTTCTTAAGAAAGGAAAAATGTTTTTGAAGTAGAAAGGATATTTTCATCAAGAATGGAGTTCAAGCATTTTATCAAAATTATTTTCCATCTAAAATAATATAGGGTTCTTTTTGTATCCCTTTTTTTACATTGATTTTATTATTTTATGATGCAATTATTTTTATATCATTTTATATTATATGGAATATGTTAATATGGAACGATGTTTAGGAATCCCATTTTAATTACATGGGTTATTCTATGATGTATGGTTTATGATTTTGTGGCACACATAAGAATGGTATCATTATGAGATGGGTGGGACCAATATCTCCCTCCAATGCATTGGGTAATGATTTATATATCATTAGATAGACATGGATGGAAAGGCAGGCTAAACCGATTCAGTGAAACAGGACTAAAACGAGGAGTTAACTCAGTTTAGAAATAGTCTTTTTCGGCTAAGATAGTCTTGTCTATGAGTCTTGACTACTAAGAAATTATTATCTATGATTATGTGTGTATTCCACAATGTTTCATGTTTTATGTTATGATTATTTGGGATTACTTTTAATTACTATGATTTATCCCATGACATGATATTATGACCTGTTTTACAGGTTAAGATTTTCAAAATGTTATGTTCTTATGAATATGATATGACTGATATTTCTTTTGATTACCCTTACTGAGCATTTGAGCTCACCCTTTTGTATGTTTTCTTTTCCCTAGGTTAGGAAGAAGGATATTAAGTAGGATAGGCCAAAAGGGTACTCTATATATGATGAAATAAATGGGAGACAATGTAGTTGATTTTAGGAACTAGTTGTTTATGTTTCCCAGTTTCTAAAGACACTATACCTATACGGTCCTTTCATGGTTTTGTTATATGTTGTAATAAATATGCTTCAAATCTGAAGTAATAACAATGTATGTAAAGTATGGGACATTATAATTGGTATCAGAGGAAAGGTATAGTCATCCTTTGGAATCTAGGATGTGAAATCCTTAGTAAGAACCGTAAAGATATGTCAAAGCATAGAACACAATATTAGTGTTTTAAAAACGGCCATGAGTAACCTATGATAAGACGTTTAGTGTGAAATTTTATTCTTTATTATGTAATTTTCCTATTATGATTAATTTTTCTCACACTATGCTTCTTGGTTTTAGTTAATGGATGAAACCCGAAGGAACCGTGTTAATGCTGAATACGACAGGCAATGCAATGATTGTCCCCCTGAGAAACCAAATGTTATGGGAGCTGGAATGAAAAATCTTGTAGCCATGCTCACACAACTTTCTCAAGCTATGAACCATGCAGGACATCCAAACGATCAATGGAAGGAGCAATATTATGTTGAATCCGTCATGAGGCAGCGTCCACCTTCATTCAGTGGGTCTTCTGATCCATTAGTAGCTGAACAATGGATTAGTACCACTGAAAAGATATTTTCAGTTCTACAATGTTCTGAACATGACCAAGTCATCATAGGAGTGTATTGTTTGGAAGGTGATGATGATCAACAGTGGAATCTTATCAAGAATACGAGGAAAATAGATGAAATTGAGTCCATGGAATGGGATGAGTTCAAGAACTTATTTTTCAATATGTATTTCCCTCTTATTATTCAAACAAAGATAGAGAAGGAGTTTCTTGACCTAAAGAAAAGGGATGATGAATCTATTGGTATCTACGAAGAAAATTTAACAAGTCTTGCAAGGTACGTATCTAGGATTATTATACAACCTAAGAGTAAAATCGATCGATTCTCTAGTGGATTAAAACCAAGTATTCGAAGGGCATTATCCATAAGGGACGTCAATAGCTAAGAGGAAATTGTTCGATGTGCTCTCAAGGTTGAGATGGATATAGG
Organism: Viscum album; assembly: GCA_963277665.1. Taxonomy (NCBI): domain Eukaryota; kingdom Viridiplantae; phylum Streptophyta; class Magnoliopsida; order Santalales; family Viscaceae; genus Viscum; species Viscum album. The sequence goes on from OY728165.1 coordinate 2,107,646,698, forward strand.
AGTAACCCATTAGTCATATGGGTTTGATAAGAAGATTAACATATCATTCAAAGGACAATCTAAAGACCACACTAAAAAGAAGATGAGTATTCCTTTATGCTCAAATTGTGGAAAGAAACATGGAGGGAATTGTCTTAAAGGGACAAGAAAATGTTTTAAGTGTGTAAAAGAAGGTCATCGGGCAGTTGAATGTCGAAATAATGGGAAGAATATGTCTAATGATGTGAACAAAGAATGGGATACACAGAATACACCTCATACAATTCAATATTTCAAGTGAAAGGAGATGGGGAATTATACCGATCAATGACAAAATCCATGGGTTATTGATGATGATCGACATGAACAAACTCTTAAGGCCAAAGACAAAGGAAAGTCACATGCAATTACCATCGCCAATGTGGAGTACGATAACGAAGTTGTGAAAGGTACACTTACCATCCACTCTAAAGTAGAAAATGTTTAATTTGATTCTGGATCCACCCACTCTTTTATTTCTGATGAATTTTCTAATGGTATCGCCATATTACCTCAACAATTAGATGTTGAGTTAGCTGTGACAACTCCTAATGGCACAACAGTCACATCAAAAGTATGTAATTCTTCTCTGATTGATGTTTGTTGGAATGTGCGTCCTGAAAATCTTGTGATCCTTCCTATAGTGGAATTTGACATGATTATTGGCATGGATTGGCTTTCTTTATACGTAGCTCATATCAATTTCCATAGAATGAAAATCACATTTAATAATCCAAATCAATCTATGATCTTTTATCGATGCAAGGATGAATATAACCTTCCAATGGAAATTTCATCAATCTTATGGGTCTTGATTCCAATAAATGAAGGTTATTTATCTCAAATAGTTGGAGAGAAACACAAAATTAATAATATTCCCATTTTATGGGAGTTTGATGATGTATTTCCCATGGAATTTTCGGGTCTTCCACCAAATCGTGAAGTTGAGTTTTCAATAGAACTCGTACCAGGTTCTTTGCATATTTCAAAGACACCTTATAGAATGGCCCCAATTGAGTTTTAGGAATTGAAGAAGCAACTCCAAGAGAATCTTGATAAAGGATTCATACACCCTAGTGCATCACCTTGGGAAGCACCTGTTCTGTTTGTTAAGAAGAAATGTGGATCAATGAGACTCTACATTGATTATCAGGAACATAACAAGAACACGATCAAGAACAAATATCCTCTCCCACACATTGATAACTTATTTGAGAAACTACCCGGAGCTCAATACTTTTCCATGATTTATCTTCATTCAGGGTATCATCAATTAAGGGTCAAAAGGGAGGATATACCAAAAACGGCGTTCCGTACAAGGTATGAACACTATGAATTTATAGTGATTCCATTTGGTCTTACTAATTCCCCTCCTATATTCATGGATCTAATTAATAGAGTCTTTGGAGACTATATTGATCAATTTTTGGTAGTCTTTATAGACAATATTCTTTTCTATTCATTGTAAAATGAAGAACATAAAGATCACATGAGAATTGTATTGATGAACCTGAGAAAGGAGAAGCTTTATGCCAAATGTACCAAGTGTGAATTTTGGCTTCAAAAAGTTTCATTTTTGGGTCACATAATCTCAAAATAGGGGATATCTGTGGTTCCAAAAAAACAGAGGTTATCAAAAGATGGTCGAGACCAACAAAAATAACTGATATCCGAAGTTTTCTTGGTTTGGCTGGATATTATCGATGTTTTGTGAGATATTTTTCACGATTATCTAATCTACTCCCCAGGTTTACTCCAAAAGGTGTTATGTTCATATGGATGGAGGAGTGTGAAGAAAATTTCAAGGAATTGAAAAGAAGGTTATCCAATGCACCTATGCTCACACTACCTTATGGTGGAGAAAGGTTTGTGATCTACAGTGATGAAACCAAGAAGGGATTGGGGTGCGTTCACATGAATAGAGATATAGTGATAGCTTATGCCTCACGACAATTGAAAATCCATGAGCAAAATTACCTAACTCATGATTTGGAATTAGCTGTGGTAATATTTGCAATAATTATTTGGAGGCATTATCTTTATGGTGAAAGGTGTGATATTTGTACTTATCATAAAAGTTTAAAGTATATTTTCACACAAAAGGAGATGAATATGCCCCAATGAAGATGGTTGGAGCTGATTAAGGATTATGACTGCTCAATTCATTATCAACCTGGGAAAGAAAACAAGGTGGCAGATGCATTAAGTCGACAAGACCATGCTAGCTTATCCATGATGAGGATCACAAAAGATCCACTATTTATGGAATTACATCGGATAGATCTTGGAATTATTATGGAATGGGAAAATCTTATCTTTCTCAAATAAATGTTCAACCATCTATACATGTGAAGATTAAAGAGGCACAAATAGAATATGTTGAGTTACAGAAGAAGGTGAGAAAAGTTCCTAAATTAAACCTTGATTGTGATGGGATAATAAGGTTCAGGAATCGGGTTTGTGTTCCTCCCATACAAGAATTAAAGAAAGACCTACTAAATGAGGCTCATAGTTCATCATTATCTATTCATCCTGGAAGCACAAAGATGTATAGGGACCCGAAAGAGTACTTATGTTGGGATGGCATGAAAATAGATGTTGCTGAATATGTCTCTCGATGCTTGGTTTGTCAGCAAGTTAAAGCTGAGAGATAGAAGTCTAATGGGATGTTACAACCATTACCCATACCAGAATGTAAATGGGAAAACATCACTATGGACTTTGTCACAGGACTTCCTAAAACATCCAAATGCAATAATGTTATCTGGGTTATAGTTGATCATCTTACGAAGTCGGCACACTTCATTTCTATTAGGGAAGATTTCTCTCTGGATTAGCTTTCTAGGATATATGTAAAGGAAGTGGTAAGATTGCATGGAGTACCACTTTCCATTACATCTGATTGGGATTCGAGGTTTACCTTGAAGTTCTAGAGAATTATTTACCATACTCTTGATACAGAGTTGAGTTTCAGCACTACTTACCATCCTCAGACAGATGGTCAGTCTGAGAGGACAATTCAAACTCTAGAAGACATGCTGATATCTTTCTCTATGGATTTCAATGGTTTTTGGGATAAACACCTACCATTGGAGGAATTTCCCTATAATAATAGCTTTCACTCTAGTATTCAGATGGATCCTTATGAAGCTCTCTATGGAAAGAAATGCAGAACTCCAACTTGCTGGGATGAAGTTGGGGAAAGAAAGCTAATAGGACCTGACTTGTTGATGCAATTGTAGAAAAAGTACGATATATTCAAAAACACATAAGAGCAGCTCATAGTTGAAAAAAAAGTTTTCCCGACAACCGAAGATAAGACCTAGAGTTTGAAGTGGTTGATAAAGTGTTCTTACGAATATCTCCTTGAAAGAGAGTAATGAGATTTTGGAAGAGGGGAAAGCTGATCCCTAGTTATATCTGTCCTTTCGAAATACTAGATTGTGTTGGGTAGGTAGATTATTGATTGGTGCTTCCACTGAATCTCTCTCGGGTTCATGATGTGTTCCAGGTATCTCTCCGGAGAATGTACATACCCGATCCTTCACATGACCTAAGCTCAGAAGTTGTACAGCTGGAGTAAGATCTTTTATATGAAGAACAACTGATAGAGATTCTGGATCGTAGAGAAAAAGTTCTATTGAACAAGACCACTCGCTTGGTGATAGTTTTATGGAGGAACCACCAATTATAATAAGCTACATGGGAGCTTGAGGATATGATGAGGGAGAGGTGTCCTAATCTGTTTGTAACGAAGTGACGAATTTCGAGGTCAAAATTCATTTTAAGGGGCTATATTATAACACCCTGATATGTTATGAGAAGTATATTTTTTATGTATTATGTTCCTCGCAAAGGAACCTTTCACTACACACAACACTAGATTGGTTTGCATTACATGCAATCACGACCGTCCTCGATAGCGTGTGTAGTACGCAATAACGAGTTTTACTAAACAACGATATACTATTATAATATTATGAACTAGACATTATGAATAGTATTAACTGAATTTTAAATTTTATAACATTATAGTTCATCTTACACATTTTCTAGAATGAGGTATGAAAAAAAATCATTTTTTGGATAAAAGAAGTATTTTTCGAAAAATGCAGTTTTACCACATTTTGATGGAACACACAATTTAAATATAGTTTTTGACATGTTTAAAAGTTCAATTTTACAAAATATAATTCTTCTTTGGAATCAGGACATAAAAATTTACTTTGGATAAATTTTTCATATTATTCTGGTAACTTTAATATTTTGATAAATAGTAAAAACATGCTATATTTTAATTAAAAACAACTTTTGTCATCAAAATTATTTATATTGCTATATAATCATTCTAATTGTTTTTAAAGTTTAATTAGAATGTATTTTTACCATTTAATCTAATTTTGGTCATTGAAATTAATTTCACTTTGAAATTGGACATAAACAAGTGATGGTCATTTGATAGTTATTGTTTCTTAAAAACATGCTATTTGTTTTGATAACGGGAATTACTTTTAAAATTAATTAATTCCACTTATATTTTTTGAATTTGGAAAAATAGAAATCATTTTTGATTTCAGAATATCAAATATAACTTAGGATAAATTTTTGGTATTTTTCTGAATAACGTCAATTTTTGATTAATTGTGAAACCACTGAGATTTTGGTTAAAACTGACTTTTTATTTAAATAATAATTTATTAGATTTAAATTTATTTTTGGTCAAAGTAGATACATAATAATTATATAATTTTAATGAAATTAATTGGAATCATTTTATAATAATTTTAGATTTACAAAAAATTATATTGAACTTTTCACCGTCTTTTACCCACCTCCTTGGAGCATTTTCAATTGTTCATAAAACTTAATTTTACCGCTTCTTTGAGTTGAATTTTGAAAATATGAGAGACACGGTTAATATCAAGGAGTAAAATGTGGTTCAATTATATAAAAATATTTTTTTGGTGAATAGTAACCTTTTACTTTTATTTACCACGGTTAAATGTAAATAGGGTATTTCAAGGTAAAGAGAAAATTATAATAATTCAAAATTACTTTAACACTTGTCCAAACATTATTGTATTAGTAATGGTCGGCCATGGGCACCCTTGGGTCTATTTTGGGACCCCATGGAGCGACTTATGAAAGACAATGACACATTAGATTAATTAATATAATGTAAAGACCAAATTGGCATTAACAGAAAATCCTTTAGTAATTAATTTTTATAAGGGGATATATAAATTATCCTTTCAACTCTAAATATTCATTCAAAAGCTAAAACGATTTCATACATAATAATATATGTTTTATAATTTTTAGACACCAAAAAAATTAAATTGTTTATTACACAATAATGATGAAGTATTTACCTCATTAATAAATGATTTAAATCACTAAGATTATAATGATTAAAATATTTTCGAAAACATGTACAATTCTGATTGGATGATTTTATTTCAACCATGTGTCATCTTATCTTCATCTTTAATGATTTTTGTACCTTTTGATACCGATGATAAGTTTATAATAAAATAATATTTCCACACTTTCCAAAGGATCCCCTCTCCTCCATTATAAAAGGGCACCTCCTCCCTCTCCTCCTCACACCAATTTGAGCCTTAAATCATGGACAACCCCTGCTCATTTTACTTTCCCAATTCCTTAGAAACCTACTAGAGGTACTGGTCTTCTCAAAAACCAACTCTAGCTCCCAAAGGGGAAGTTTAAAGGAGGCACTTGGAGAAGGAGGTAATACTTTCTACCATTTCTTCAAATTCCATTCTTCTTCTACTCCCTCTTCATTAGTTGTTTCATTATGAGGTAATAACATAAGTGACCCTCATATATTTATATGTTATTATAAATATGAAACAACCCTATTTAACATCTTATCCATCCTACGGTAAACCAAATCACCGCGCGTGCGTACGTACGGAATACCGTGTCCACGCCGTGGTGTAATATGTTTTCCACCACCACCTTGCTTGGATGGGTATGATGGTTTAAATAAATAACTATATATTATTATTTTAATGTGGTATTTATTCATAAATATTATACATACACTTCAATACAATTCCACGAGCTTGGGAATGATATCATCACTCTTGCGTACGTACGGCCTACCGTCTCCACGATGTGATGCGACTCGTTCTATATGATCTTCATTGAATAATGATTATATAAATGAATTGAATGAATGAATATGATATATATTACACTAATAAAATTATTTAAATGATGTATCAATATCCTATAAAAAGGAATAAGAATTTATTTGATAAAACACGCATAAGAACATAAGGCAATAAATACCCGAATAACAAGTAGTAATGAAATATTACTAATAAAAAGCTAAGAATATTACCATATATGATATCATAACAATGAATATGATTCTTTAAAAAGTCAATGAAATTATTTAATCTAATATACAGGAGGTTTGGACATGTAGAAATCATATCAGACCTAAGGTAAGTGAAAATCTCACAATCTCATTTTTATCTGAGATTGTTTATATTTCGGAATTTACTGGGGAAAATTTATCATCCACATCCATGTTTCCTCAATATGTAATATTTTTTCAATCCACCAATTTTTTTTAATCATATTTTACCCTTCGGTGAGTTTTCAGTAAAATATATGAAATGAATCGTTTTTCGTTTTTCATATGAGGTACTTTTTGACTTTTCTGGCCAAAGTATGAGAAGAATCTCTTTTTTTAACTTATACGACATGAATGGATTTTTAGAACATTATTTCCATGAAGATTCCTTTACATGTTTTCATGTTTATTTTTAATCAGCTTATTTTAGTATAAAATTGTGTGACATGTTAAGAAAGGAAAAATGTTTTTGAAGTAGAAAGGATATTTTCCTTAAGAATGGATTTTAAGAATTTTATCAAAATTATTTTCCATCTAAGATAATATAGGGTTCTGTTTCTATCCCTATTTTTACATTTATTTGATTATGTTATGATGGAAATATTATTATGTCCTTTTATCTTATATGGATTATGTTATGATGTCACGATGTTTAAGAATCCAATTTTTATTACATGGGTTATGCTATGTTGTATGGTTTATGATTTTGTGGAACACATAAAAATTGTATCATAATGAGATGTGTGGGACCTATATATCTCTCCAATGAATTGGGTAAAAATTTATGTCTCATTAGATAGATGTGGCTGCAACAGCAGGTTAAATCGGTTCAGTGAAACAGGACTGAAACGAGAAGTGAACTCGGTTCAGAAATGGACTTTGTCCATTAAGATAGTCTTGGCTATGAGTCTTTACTACTAAGAATTGATTATCTATGATTATGTGTGTATTCCACAAATTTTCATGTTTTATGTTATGATTATTTGTTATTACTTTTCTTTACATTGATTTATCCCATGACATGATATTATGACCTCTTTTGCAGGTTAAGGTTTTCAAAATGTTATGTTCTTATGAATATGATGTGACTGATATTTCTTTTGTTTACCCTTACTGATAATTTGAGGTCACCCTTTTATATGTTTTTTTTTCAGGTCAAGAAGATTGATATTAAGTAGTCTATGCCAAAATGGGACTCTAGATATGATGAAATAAATTGGATACAATGTAGTTGATTTTATGAACCACTTGTTTATGTTTCCCAGTTTCTAAAAAAACTATACCAATACAGTCCTTTCATGGTTTTTTTATATGTTGTAATAAGTATGCTTCAACTCTGAATTAATAAAAATATATGTAAAGAATGGTTCGTTATAATTACTATATATATTATGAAAATTATGGTTATATATTTATTAGAAATATATTTAGAATCTTTTCAACTAAAATTAAATGGTTTTTGAAAAACATTATATTTTCTAAAATATGGTTAAATAATTCTTTGAATACATAATGTAAATATTATTTTTAATACTTTTAAAAAATTTATTTGAAGAATACAAATAATTTTTTAAATAATTGTATAAAAATTATCTTAGTTTTTATTTAAGGTATTTCTCTAAAATATTTTGTTTTTCGAAAAAGATTGAAATATACTAAATTTTAATTGAAAACTGTAATTTTATTTATAATATTAATTAATTTAAATTATAATATAAATTGTTTTTAATGTAATAAGAGATAAATAATATATTTATTATACTAATTTAGTTAATTTTAATTTTCTCATATGAACTCTTTATATTCAATCATTGTAAAATTTTGACCAATTTTTCATTAATACCTCCCTTTCTCTTTACATCAACAAGATGAATTTTAAAATAAAATTTTCCACTTCTATGAATATAATTTTTCAAAATGGATTCAATATTTTTAATTAATATAATTTATATTATCTAAAATAATTTAACCAAATTTTTTTCCAAAACAAATAGTGAAAACATTAAAAAAAAATTAAAGCACTTAATGTAAAAATGAGATTACCTGGTGTCAAACTAATATGATTTGGGTTGAAAATGATCCAAAACTTATCTAATTAATATTTTATTGAAATATTGAAATCGTATATCTACCAAATTATAATCTAAGGTCATTTGGAATATTTTTTCATGTCAATTAATTTATCATTCTAAATTCTTTTTGGAAATTTCTGCCAAGTTTTCAAGAGGGTTCCTTTTCCTGCGTATTAAATGGAGCATCCCCCCCTAACATAATCACACCACAGAAGATATTTTTCTTGAAAAAAACTTTCAAATTCTCTCCCTGAAATCCATAGTCATATTATAGAGCTTTATTTCCTCTAAAAAGACCATCCATAGGGTTTTAAGAGGAGATGGAAAGGAGGTTTCTCTTAGAGAAGTAAATTATCATTACAAAGACCTTTTATTTTATTTATTCTTTTCCTACCTTCATTTATTTCATCTCCCAAAAAATATAAAATATAAATATCTCTTATATACTGATATGTTTTAATTTTTATGGAATAATATTTTTCCATCTTCACTTCTATCAAATGGGAAATGAAATCATTAATCGTTTGTACAGCGAATTACCTCTTTATGAACTGATAAAGATTGTTTTCCATTTTCACATTTAAAAGAAGTATCTAATGATATATATACCATATTTATATGATATTTATGATATTATTATTATTCTGTTATTTTAATATCATATAACTATTTTTATGTTCAATTATATTTAAAAATGATAACCTCTCTCCTTTACACCATGAAATACCTCCTCATGAAGAAATGTGATTCCTTTTTCACTTAATACTTATATAATAACCTGATATTTTAAAACGAAACACTATGTTCATTGTAATAGAAGATATGCCACATCTAGCATAAATATATTACTAAATATTTTTTTCTAAATATGATAGTTACCACCTAGCCATTCATGTGGTGAGAATAAATGAGATCACATAAATTATTAAAATATCAGCTATATATGTTTATAAAATAAACTTAGTGGTTAATAATTAATTTTAAATTAAAATAAAAACAAATTGAATATGAATGATATTTTTTTATTAATAAAATGTTTTTAGGCTCATAATGGCATTTTATCTTAGAAAATTAAATTAATAACTATTAGAAAATGATATTAATGAAACTTATATGTTATTGATTCAATCAAAATTATTTAAATACATCCAATTTATTTAATGGTCTTTAGATAATAATAAATAAAATTCTAAGAATAAGAAAATAAATTTCTCTAAAAGGAAATTTTTCAAAAGGTTAATGGCACACCTATTATAAAACTAAAATGATACATTTTTATGAATTTTATTTGAAAAATATATAATTTTTTATGTGGAATATAAAAAATTGTTTAGGGTGAAATTTTGTTATTTTTTGATAAATATTCATTTTTTATTGAATATTGAAAACCCTAAATTTTAACAAAAAAGGATTTTTAATCATTTTTATTTATATAGTTAAATAATATTTTAAATTGGTTTTAAAATATATATATAGTTATATTATACATAAATAAATCCAATTGAAGTTATTTTAATCAATTTCACATTGATATTTTATACAAAAATATTTCATACTTCTGAACATTTTCCCTTTTAAACCCTTATTTCTTGTTTCATTTATAGGAATAATTTGAAATACAATTTTTCATAGTCAATGAATTTAATAATGTAAAATGGATTAAATATTTGTTATTTAATGTTCCAAATTATATATTACGTTTATTCTCATTTTAGGCATACAAATTTACCTTGGTAAAAAAAATTCACTATATATGTAAAATAATGGATCAGGTTAAAGTTAAATGGTAAAGGCTTAATATAGCTAAAAATTATAAAATTTAATTTTTGGTTTAGGTATTTATAGAAAATAAGCACCCTATCAAAAATTACATATCATCAAGATTCATGTAAATTAATTCCACCTCAATATGGTTGGATTTAAATATAAAATAATCATTTTGAAATCACTTCAAACAACCCCTTGTCAAGTATAAATACAACCTCTCACCAGACAATTTCCCCTCAAAAGACCTGAAGATCAAAAATTTTCATCCAAAACCTATCCTCCTCGCACTCCACATGTATTTTTTTTTCGGTATCACCCAAAAACCATTTCCACAGTCTTTAATGAATCTTATGAAGATGTATTTTTCAAGAGGAAATCTTCTCAATTAACATCTTTTATCTTCATTTCATGTTCAAATTTACCCAAAAATCATTCATCTATAAAATCATGATAACTAGATAATAATATATATAATAAAATTTTATATTTCTAATTAAATATTTAATATCCAATTAATATCTCTTCTCCTTTTATTCTATAAGCTTAAACCCTTGTTCAAATTATGGTGGTTTACTACCACCGTGAATAAGGATTTTGTTACATTTCTCTTACCACCTCAATGGATGGTCATAAAAGTATTATTATAGTTGAATAAGATTTTAATAGGTATAAAATAAAATATTTCATGTTCTGGAAATAATCTATAATGATAATATAAAATAAAATGTAACTAGTTCATGATGTTCAGAAAAACCGCAAAAATAAAATAAACATTTTTAATTAGAATTTTATAAAATGAATAATCCTAGTATTATAAATAAAAATGATATATGGTACAATTAGTACTAATATAATTTCATTAATACTATTTTATTCTACATCTATAGTTATAATCCCAATTTACAAGAACATCGATAATTATAAGAAAATGAACCTATCATGAAAATATGAAATGAGCGCACCTGAAACCATGAAAATAATGACATATTTTTAATGAATGGGTAATATAACGTTATAAAATCATAACATAAGGTATTATAAATATTAATATTGTTATGTAACATTTTAATAACTTTATTTAAACCATTATAAAAAAAGATAATGTACACATAACTAACGGGTATAAAGTGGTATGGGTTTCTCGACTAGCTTTTAATATTAGGAGATTTATGCCTTATTCACCACTAAATAATTTGGAGAGTTGTATATACCTATAATAAACATATAATATCATGAATATAATTTTTTCATGGTATTAAATGTTTCACTTGAATGTTATTACCTTTATGGGGCATACGATTTGTCCGATTACAAATTATAATGGATTTTTAACCCAATTTCCATTCATTGGGTTAAATTTATACTTATTGATTATTTTATGATAAAATTATATGTAAAATTAATTTCTAATGTATTATTTTTAATATTCAGTTATTTATGTTTATTCACAAAAAGTACACAGAATTTATTCATTTAACTAAAACTCACATTAATTATATGATATTTAGAAATGACTATCTTTTAAAAATACACTTTTAAGGTTTCATTTCCATAAAGAATGTTATTATTACATATATGGAATGAATATAATTTCAAAATTATACACCCATTAAGTATTTAAAATATTAAATTACATGTTTATGTGGTTACTTTAAAAAGAAATACCTTTTACATGCATAGTTTTTCAAAATGAGTGATTTCAAAATGTAAAGTTCATTTTCATCAAAGAGTGTTTTTATGATGCAATATTTATTGATTAATGACTATGATATTCTTCATGGATATTGTTTATAATGATGATTATTTACATGATAAAATGAAGATGGTTGGTTATGTGACGAACCAATTATGGGTGGTTCCGTTATAATCCAATGATGGGTGGTTACATTATAACCTCCAATTCATTGGGTTCTCTAGAGTTGTAGGTTGGCAATATTGGTCGCTCCATTTGTATGAGTGAGATTTAAAATTTTTTATGAATGTTCTGAAATTTTTATAGATGATTGATAATCAGTTTTTAGGGGAATTAATTTATTTTCCCAATTTAAGATATTTATCTTTTTGAAAATATGATTCCATTTCCCGAATAAAAAATGTTTGTTTTTATGAATATTTTTTATGGATTTTCACTAGACTAACGTTTTCACTTATTTTATGTCACTTACTGATATTTTATGATCATAAAATGTTTTATAAAATCTTAGGAATTGAGGGATAATTAAAACAAATATGATATCGTGGGGGATGATTATGAAGACTGAGAATGAAAATAATTCTACTTTTATTTCTATGACTTTTGTTTTATAGATGTACTCGATAATGTGTATATATTTTCACATGTATTGTATAGTTTTAATAGTTATAATTTAAACCTAATAATTTAAAAATCTAATCCTAAATGTTTTTTGGAAATTTGTAATGTGGATTCTATTTGAAAAATCACTAGAATAAGTAATGTTAAAGCCTATGACCTTTTAGTGAGTATTAGAGTTGGTATTATGAAACATTGGAGATGATGATGTTTCATTATAAGGATTCATTAAGAGTTGTAGAAATCATCATGGGTATAAATGTTTAAATATGTTTATAAGTATAAAGTCTTATACTCGCCTTTGGTGGTTTAAAGTGATGGATTTATACTAGATTAAGGATATTTTTGAGGATTTCATTTAAAAAGTCAATGGATTTACATATAAAGGATTGTATGGTTAACTTATTATAGAGTTTATATGGGTATTATCTTTAAAAATAGATGTAACATATTCTGTTTTGACCCAGACAAAAAACTGAAGGAATTTTAACTTTTGTATTTTGTGGATGGATCATTTTTTAAATACATTTTCAGAACATAATTCTATGAGTTGGAAAACTCCAATGAGTTTTTTGGGACATGGACGAAGGCCTGAGAAGTTTCTATGGTGGATTGAGGATTTTTAGGAGCACCAGACTGAAAAAATGGTTTCGAAGGAACATAATAGGGAATATATTTAGTCTATAAAATTGTGGCCCACTGCAGTAAAACCATGAGGCCTTGTTCAAAGGAAATAGTGGAAGTATGTACAAGATGCGCATGATTTTCCAAACCGTGCACCTATCCTGAATGGTTCTCTATAAAGGTATTATCCTAAAACATTACACTATACAGTTTGAACAAGGTCTGGAAAATTGTGCCCGAAAAACCATGTGATTTTCCAAATTTTAAAATTTGAATTATTTTAATTATATTTAAATATAGTTAAAAACATAAAACACTATTCCAACCTACTCTCTCTCTATACCCACATAACACCCCAAGGTGGGTTCCCTTTTGACGCATAACTCTCATCTCTTATGGACTCCTCTATTATAATCAATACACTTAGATTTCTTTATATTCCTCATCCAAATCTCCTAGTTGAATCTTCTCCTCCATTCTTCTTCCTATTTCTAGATAAATCTAGGAATCTACACTGCACTATGAAATTATTCTGAACACAAGGATGACGGTTAACCTAGATTTCAGTTCCCTCATGTTTTAGTGTTGTGCGAATAGTCTCTTGGGACCTATTCTTGTGTTTTGTGGAAAACACTGGTGAAGGCAAGGTGGTTTCACGTGATTTGGTTCACTATCACCACTCAAGGTGATATTCCTTATCTGATTCAAGGATTATCTTCCTTTAATTTTTGGTCTTATGATGTTTATGAGTTTTTGATATTTTAATTGAGGTGTGTTGGTCCCTTCCTTATTGTTTCGCGTCATCAGGTATAAGGTGACTCGCCTGCTTATGCATAGGTAATTGTGTGTGTGTGTGTGTCTTGGTTCTCTAGTTAGGTGTATATTAACCATGGATGTGAATATACATGTATGGGGATTTTTTTTATGGAAATATATGAAAATGTATACATAGGTGAGGTGAGACAAGTATATACATATAAGAATATTGGAAAGGATCTCATTTCACATGCTCACAGCGATACGAGTGTGTATATAGGGTCTGGTTGTCCTTATATGTATGCGAAGGTGCATATTCTCAATGGGGGAGTAGCATCTCCTAGTTAGAAAGTGTTATGTATGGTGGTGTTTGGTTGGGTTCCTATTTGTCGTAGGATCAATATCCATTCCCTTTCAATTTATGAAATCATTAATTAATAAATTATTCATTATTTTACTCTTATTAATTCTTATCAATTTATTGTATTTTCTCATAAATGATTCTTTTTGGTGAAATATAAATATTGATTTAATAAGATAAAAAAATTTTGGATTAGAAAAATCATGCTTTTGTAATAAAATTATTCCAATATAGGTGCATTGCCTTCAAGCTAAACATTTAGTAACTATATTTTCATACTTTCATTGTATAATTGTTTTGGGTTTTAATTTATACCATGATATCATGTTTGGTATGTATCATGTTTATAACCCGGCCCTTATGCGAGTCCATGAATGAGTCCCTTTTTATGGTTAAACTCTTGTTCCGATAAATACCTTATTTTCTCTCACTTATCCATTAAATGCAATTACCCTTCAAATAGAGGCACACTATAGTTTTTATGATAAGGTGCATTATACTTTGAATCAATATTCCATGTTTAAAAAAATTTAGCGGGGTGACCTCATATAAGATTACCCACACTAAAAGACATTCCTTGATTAAATGTTTAGGTCATAATGGATTTCATTCCATGTACCAATGGTTTAAATGAAATATCTTCTTGAAATGGAGTTGAACTTTGAAACTAATATGCATGATAGTAATTGACTTATTCAATATTTTATAAATGTAATTGATTGTTTTTATGAATTGGAAAACACCTTTATATGGTTTTAAAAAATGACAAGCATGATAGGTTTATGCCACATGTGGTGAATTTCATATGAATATAACCAATCCTATAATACTGTTTACTTTAAAATGCATAAGGGTTCTGGTTTATGAATTCGTATATAATAATTAAATGATTGAAGGTATTTATACCCCATTCCAGTGTTATAAATGATTTTGGATGGGAGGAATTTTTACCCCATTCTAGATTATAAATTATAATGGGGTGGGAAGAATGCTTACCCCATTAGAGTTAATGTATATAAATGTCTATAGAAAGAAGGAATTCTTACCCTAAGCCAGTATCTTATATTTATAGATGGATTTAATTCTTAACCCATTCAAGTTATATATACATATAGGGATGGGAGACATTCTTTCCCCATTCCAGTATCTTCTATTTATGGATGGGTGATATTCTTACCCCATTCCAGTTATATATACATCTATGGATTGAATGCATGATTACCCCAATCAAATTATCTTATATTTCTAGATGGGAGGCAATCTTACCCCATGCCGTTATCTTCTATTTATGGATTGAAATCATTATTACCCCTTCACAGTTACATATACATATATGGATGGGAGTTATGCTTACCTCATTCCAATTATATACTAATTATGGAAGGGATGCATTATTACCCCATGTGAGTTATATTCAATTTATGTTTAAGAGTCTTGGTTACCCCAAAATATTTATGATATATATATATATATGAATATAAGTATCTATAAATATATATATATATATAGTGACATGAACTGATTATTATTCTGAAAATGAGCTGAAGCTTGTATAACCATCATGTTTCCATTATGAACCAGGATGAGTCTTCTTTATTTATGCAGTTTTTTTTACTAAATTCTCTAAACCTACACTTTTTTTAATTTACATTCTAATAGATTGGTCTAAATGTCGTGGGTTCCAACACACTGATATGTCACCTCAAACCCTATTTAGTTACCCTTGTTACCCACGTAGTCATTTTATATACTGAATCTAGGTTGAATATTTTGTTTTTCTTGTACCTAGGAGTTAGGAGTAAGGGATAGATCTAGAGATCGGGATGCTCCTAGAGATCATCTTTCATGATTTTCTTTATTTTCGTTATTATTGAAATATATTTTATAGCATGCTATTTTGTTTACTGACATCTGTCATGTATCATTACCATGTCTTGAATTAATCTGTTGTATAAAGTGGCATTAGACACTCTTGTTTGGTTATATAAGAATAAGTCTTCCACTGCTCTTTCATTTATATTTAATGATTCTATTGTTTACTATTATTATGATTCTATTATACTATATCAAAACTCAAATTACAAGGCATAGTCTCCCCACTATCACCTCTTGAGACCACTCCCTTCTAGTGAAAACCATCTGGTGTACGAGGAGACGTACTTGAGGCCATGTGGGCAACCAGTCTAGCTACTGGTTTGATGTTAAGCCAGTTCGGTATGGTAAAATTTTGTATCAAAGGGGTTTATATTCATTTTTCATTCTATTTTGACTTAGTAGATAATAGACCAAGAATGTGATGATGCTTGGTTAATAGTTCTTCTTTGGACTTATCACCCCACGTACGGAAAATGATAAAGTGTTTAGGGCTTATATAGTTTAATAGGTTGTTCTATATTACATTTTATATTATTTCACTTGGAGTTATTGAAGTATTTCTTCTAATTATTATTTAGGAACCTTATGGAGTTTTACCATTGGCCTAATATGATATGTAAAACAAATTTCATTAATTATATAGTAATATAGTAAATTCACATTCTAGTTATAGTGACCAAGGATTAACATGCCTGAATATCAAATCTTTTTAGATGAATATTTTGTATACTACAAAAATACTTACCTATGGACCACAATAGTTTACTATCTTTGGAAACCTATAAAAACCACTCTATCAAAGTTAAATAGCATAAAATGATCCCATAAATTTCTACACTATTAGTACATCTACATAAAACCATTCTTCATAACTTAGAGAAAGGAGACATAAGAAAGGGGTGAGCTCAGAAGATTAGTAAGGGAAGATAAAAAATGCGTATACATAACATGAATGAAATACTATGGAACATAACCATACCATTTGAGGATAATAATCTACATATTAGAGAACCTAATAAATATTTGAAGATGAAAATACATGATTTATAAGGGAATAAAGAACATAATCCTTAAAATAATAACTTATTTATAAAACATGGAATTGTGGAAAACAATTAAGGCTATATAAATTGTATTTCAAGGTGGACTAACAGGGCCATAATAACATTTTAGTATTCAGATAATAACCTATGTACCTAATTTGAGACTCGGGTTCCCTCTCATGCACCCTCTTATTCTGGCCATGGGATTTCCTACCATGTACCCTCTTATTTCAATCTTTGTAATTCCTCCCGTTTACCATCTTTTTTGAGATTGGGATTTCATCCAATTTACCCTCTAATTTTGGGATTGGGATTTTCTCCCTTATACCATCTTGTTTCGGTATTGGGATGTTCTCCCATGTACCCTCTTGTTTCAGACATTGTATGTTCTCCCATGTACCCTCTAAGCTCATAAAACAATTATCATCTCTGAATGTATTGAATGAAGATATAGATTGGGTTCTATAAACATCAAATTATAACCCACAAAATTAAATGGGTATCATTAACATTTTATCACATCATAACGTATGTAAAAACATAGAATTCATAATCATATAATCAAATAAGAACCGGTGAAAACAAGTGGATTACAAAATCATAAATCCCATGTAAAATAAATTAATTTCAAAAACATACAACCAATCAAAGAATAATAGATTTAAAAAATATATATCTCATTGAAATGAAATAGTTTTCACAAAGACCATGACAATAACAATAACCCATTCATTGAAATGCAATGAATGGAACCTTTTAATAATTTCATAGAAGGGCTCTATTAACATCAATGGATGTCATCTTAGATAGAAAATAATATTGAAAAAACATTAAAAAACATTATTAGGGAAAATATAATTTCTTCATTGAAAATTTATTTTTAATAAATATACCCATTTAAAAATAAATTCCCTATAGAATACCTTGATAACTTATAAAGAAGACATGAAATAATTTTGAAAATCACTTTTTAGGAAAACTTATAAAAAAATATATTAAAAATTTTAAGACACATTTTCTTTGAAACCAATTTGAAAACTTATTAATAAATCCTAATATTGTTTTGGAAAACTATTTATTTGAATATACTATGAAATTTTTTATTTAAATCTAAAAAACATTTTGAAAACTATTTTACATGAAAACATAAAAAATGACTAAGAAAAAATTTTGAAAACACTTTTTTCCAAAATAGGTTATAAAATAATTTCTTAAAAATTATCCTTTTAAACATGCAATGTAATCTTCATAGAAATGATGGTGGGTTAACCTATATAAGTCATACGATATAAAACGAATATTCACTTTTCATTGTAAAATGTTTGTAAAAATGACTTGATGAGAAATAAAAAAAGAAGATTCAATTGATTGTTGGTAAAACAGAAAAGAGTAAAATGTTTTTTAATGAAATTGGGATATTAGTAGAATATTTTTAGAAACCCATTTTAAAAATCATAGTTTTGAATAAACTATGATTTCTGACCAAAAAGTTGGTAAATATGGGATTTACTAAAAACACATTCTTAAATATATTATATACCAAAGATTATAAAAAAATACCAATACATGATTATATTAGGAATATTGATATTATTATAAAATTCTTGAATTTTATTTAGATATGGTTCATAATATTATATAAAATAAATCATAATCATAAAAATTCTCAAAATGTGATGAGATTGTGCAATAAACTCTTATAACTTGGTTACTATCAATCATAATATAAATATAAGAAAAGTAAATTTAATGAATCATAAAATAACATCAAAGTTATCATATTAATTATATATAATTTAGAAATTAATTATATACACATAGAAATATAATTTATGTTCAAAACATAACCTGATACTCAAAGAAGGAAAATTGAGACAAAACTATTTCACCGATTGTTTAACGTTTGAAACTTAAACCTAATGAAATAAAGATGATAAGATGGATATGTGAATATACATAAGTTTAATATAATATATATATAATAAATTCATGGGTTTTATATACACCACACATGATAATTGAATGGTGATTAAGGCATGTATTTCACAAAAATAAAATTGAGATGAAATTCCCTTAACTTGTGTCTTGATTATCATCGTAGTCATTAATGATTCCATTATAATAAATAAAATATTATTATAAATATTTTAGATAAGTATATTATTATATATAATATCATATATGGTTGTATTATGACATTATATTACCCTCATATTAACGATCCTATGTTAAGGATTCACTTTGGGTAATACTCACTTTGTTCTTTGCATGCATATTAATTTGTTATATATTTTGTCTCTTATATTTATATAATGATTTATAGAATTTAAATTATTATATAAATATCATTTATACCCATTAATTTTATATTATAAAAATATTTATCATATATAAGTATGAAATATAATACATTTTCTTGGAGATGGTAATACGTATATACGCTTAAACGTTGTTTACATTTTAATTGTTGTACGAAAAGAAGAAAGAAAAAGAAATATAAGTGTATATTGTATTTAATATCAATATAGTATAATTATAATTTTATATATGTTTATATATAATAATAATTTCACTAAATCAATCCTTAATACATTTTTTATAGTGTCTTAATAAATCACATCAATTTTAGGGGGCAACAGTCCGTACTTACTCAAATGAAAGTATTGCTTTTACACAAAATGTAGTGTAAAAAGATATGTGTTGTAAAAGGAATGAACAATATTAAATACATATTAAATATCATATAAGACACATATAAACATATTTTCCATCATTATGGCCACCATGATAAGTGGAGAAGGAAAAAATGAACAATCATCATTTCGTGATGTAGTTATTCGCCATACACAGAAATAGAATGTTCATTACCCATTAGATGGAGGTGTATGAAACTGTAGGTAGAAATATTTACATAAACTCATACATGTATATTCATTATATTGTTGTTATTATATAATAATGTAAAATAAAATATTTTAAAGGGTCTAGAAAAAAGTTGAATCTAGAGATCTTGAGAGATGACATTACCTATTAATCGGGTAACTCCCATTGGTTTGGGCCAAAAGGATTCCTTGGAAGAATTTATGTACAAGGGATAATTCAATGTGTGTGTGTGCGGGGGGGGGGGGGGGGGTTAAGATAATTTTTAATAATAGTTTAGGAGATCCAACTATCTTGATATGTGTGAGTTATAGGGAGTGGTAGTGGCAATTTATATAGAGGGAAAACGAGTCACTTGGAATTCTTGAAAACAAGTTTGGTGCACACATGTTCATAAATAAAACAATTCATAACAAACCAACTCAAATCAATAATAGAAGGTTTTTGAAAAAACTATGGACATCCAATAGTTATTTTACAAATTTATAGTTCATTTGAGCACATAATTTTAAGGTTTATCCTCTAATTAAGCCTTATTTGACCTTAATCATTGTGATTAATTTTAATCACTTTAACTAATTTTTTTGGTCAAAATTTATGTTTATATTTTTAGATACTAAAAACTATACCAATTAATATTATTTATGTATGTTTTTATAAATTAAATCCACAAAATTTCAAAAAATAAGAATAATTTTAATCCCACAATGTGGTGATAAAGCGGGTTTTTAATGTAAAAGGATTAAAGGTTTATTAAGTTGTTATATTCAATTTAAACTTTTAGTTGATTTTAATGACCTAAATTGAATTAATAGATGTAAAATTGGTCTAATGTAACCCTAAAAAAATTTTAATTTACAATTTAACATTAAAAAGTATTCAAACTAAAATTTTGTTATTAAGTGAAACGTAATATATTTAACTATTCATCAAAATGGTGTTTCTTAGAAAAATCCCAAAAATTCATCATAAGATTATTTAAGTATTATAAATTAAAAAATTATGTTTATTTTATGAAATTAAATTTCTAAATATGTCGAACATTTTTTTTTAAAATCGGTTCATTTGAGAAAAAATTATTTTTTAAACACAGAAGGGCTTCACAAAAAATCACATCATTCAATATCAATATGTTTTATAAATATAAAAATAAGTAAAATTAATATTTCAAAATTAGTTATTACTATTAATATAAGTAAGTTTAATGACTATGATATAATTCTCTTGATTAAATAAATTTAACAATAAAATGATGTTTCATTGGAAACATTGGTGTTGTGTGTGAAATATTCATAGTCAGTGTTGCGAGTAGCAAAAGCCAGGTCGGTATTGCTTGTAACATATGAAAATTTTTATTATGTGTATCGTAATCCTTGACGGTATTGCTTGTAGTGAAAGACAAGTAAATATGTCATGTAGCGCAATCTAAGCCAGTTCAATGTGAAATAAATGTTTGACATACTATTTTTTAATATATATATATATATATATTAAATACATCTAGGGTCATGTGAAATAAAGAATATAAAAAATATAAACTATTTTGAAGAAAAATAATATTTCCAAAAATCTCAAGGTGTTACATTCTACCCCCTTAAAGTTAATTTCTCCCTCAAAATCCATCTGGGTTATCAACGGTTTAATACATGAAAGGTCCATTCATAGAACCCCACATCATAATAATAAACACAAAATATTACCGTAGAAATGGGAATTTAGAACCATAACAGTTACCCAAAGCAACTCATAACCACATTACAACATAGGAGAACATAGGTAAGAAGAGAAAACATGTACCTGGAAGATTAATCATACTCTCATGTTTTAATGGAGGGTGATAGAGAAAATGGTAATGAAAAGTTAACAATCACAAATCCATAAATATGTGATAACCTAAGGGGACTTCTAATTCATTAAAAACAAAGGTATTATCCCAAAAATTTTGTCTCAAATATCATTTTTCATAAATTTGATGAATTTTAAAGAAAATATATACATTCATGATTTCAAAAAACACCACCCTTTTTTATTGAACCACTTTACCTCTTTCTCTAAACAGGAAAGTGTTTTTTTAATTCTTGAAGTACTAACAGATCATGAGACCCATGATATTCCTTCCCATAGGTTTTCATCCACATAATTTAGTTAGAACATGATTTCTAATAAAAATAAATCCCCATATGGAAATATAACACATTATTCTTACTAACTTCATCTGAATTTTAACTAAACCATTCAATAAATGGTTATCCTTGTAACCCATCCAAAATAAAACTCACTCTTTAATACTTAAATATGATCTTATCCTAATCAAAAAAAATATAATAAACTTTGGTCTATCCATGTACTGATATAATATCATGTGTGATTTTATTATTCTGTAATCTATGTAGGGAATGATAATCACATTAATTCTAAAGAAGGATGAGCAATAATACATTAATAGGTATTATTCATACCAAATTGAAAATAATATTCCCAACTAAGGAGGTAAGGATAATTACTTATTAATTATCATAGATCATATCATCCTCTATGGTCACATGATATTTCTATATTTTCCATTATCGTCAGTGGTTTTTGGGGATTATTATTAAATTTTTTCCTTGGATTGGGGAACTTGTTAGCATAATGGCCAAAGTCCATTCAATTGAAACACAGAAGTGTGGGAGGTGCATTCTATGGGCATTTCTCATTATTTTCATCATTATCAATCTTACCACCATTATTTCAACATAAAATTACTCGATGAAGTTTCATTACATAATTAATACATCTAGTAGTCCCCTTAAGACAATTCTTTCCATGTTTTTCCCACAATTGTTTCATCAAGTAAGGCTCGTTTTATTTTCTCCATTGTAATTATATTTTCCATTGAAATCCATTTTAATTTTTGTATCAAAACCATGAGATTGATAAGTAACTCCAACATCCATTTCAACTTTGATTTCACAATTCACAATACATTCATAGATACCAATGTCTCTCATGGTGAAATCCCTTATGAGAGTTTTATTTAATACATTGAAGAACCTATAAAGTTTATATTCATGTTGGACAATAATTTACGAAGGGTACATCACAAGTCTTGTAAAATCAGACTCATGTGCCAACAGATTCATCGTCATTTCGCTTCAACTCAAGGAAATCATGTTCCATCTATGTACAAAGAACACAAGTAAAGTACTTATTGATGAATAAGTTCCTTAACTTATAACAATCCATGGATTAAATACCATCTTGCTTCATTGTATTCTTGATTAGAGTCCACCATTAGTCTGATTCACCTTTTAATCGATAAACATACATAATATCCTTTTCATGATTCAGACACTTGAGAATACAAGAAATATTTTTAGTGGTAATAACACATTTTTCTACAACAAGTGGATCAGATGACCCACTGAAATAAGTTGGATGATTCCTCAAGAAGGACTTAAAAGAACATTGTTCCCTCATTTTGTCATTTTAAGCTCATTGTGATCAATATCTTGAGAAATCATTGAGAGTATTGAAATAAATTTATTTATTATATCTCCCATATCATTCCAATCATTAGGAGGACATTTTTTGAATTTTCCATTGAAATCACCATTAATGTGGATCCTTCAGGTTATATCCATTGGGTAAAACCAAAAGAAAAGAGTAAGAAATAGTTTTCATAATGAATAACCACATAATCATGAAATGTCACATATATGATGTCTAAAGAATAAAGCCTTCTTTAAGATATGACACCTTTGGTTTATCCAAGGTTATTCAATGCCAAATATTAATTAAATCCTTTATGGTGGTTCGTGAAGAGTTTTTAAATTCCCCAAGCATATCCCCAAGGAGTTTCAAACCAGGTATGTTGCAAGGACCATTGTCATGTAGCATATTACCTTATGTCCAGACCGAAACATATTTTTAGAGTTGTTATCCCAAGGTACATCTATTCCAGATCCACATCCACTTATAGTATCTAGATAAGGATTTATTTCTAGGAAACCACTTACTCAATCCTTTCACAATATTCCACGAAATTTTCCTAAATGATAACTCATCCTAATACTTATCCTTAGATATATACCTATATATATCCCTTAATATATACCTAGGTATCTCACTAATTTTTTATCATCCTAGTTTATTATTGTTGACTAAACCATTCCTTTTATACCAAATATTGATACCCAGGCTTAATATATATTGATATTACATCATTTTATATGAATATTTAGTACATTGAAAAAATACATGCTCGGTGACCATAATAATTTAGTGTCTTGGGAAACATAAAAACCAAATCTTCTATACTGGTGAAAGTTCATCAACATCTCTCATAAATATGTACACCATTAGTACTTCCACCTAAAAACATTATTCATAACCTGGAGAAATGAAACATAATAAATTGGTGATCTTAGATTCCCAATAAGGTTAAATAAAGAAAATGTGTAAGAGTAACATGAAAAAGGGTATAAAACCTGAGAATTACATTTGAATATCATACCTAGCGCATTTTAGATCATAATTAATATTGGAAGTTTATAAGTCATAAACCATAAGAAAATAAATACCATAATCCGTGAAATAATAACATAATAATAAAACATGTAATTGTGGAAAACACTCAAGAATATAAAAACCTATGTCAAGGAGGCCTTACAAGGCCTTTGTAACATTTTAGTCTTGAAATAATCACATGTGTACCTGCTTCGGGATTGGAATGACCTCTTGTGTACCATCTTGTTTCAGGCATGGGATGTCCTCCCATGTACAATCTTGTTTTAGAAATGGGATGTCCTCTAGTTTACCAACTTGTTTTAATATTGGGATTTACTCTTGTTTTCCCTCTTTTTCAAGATTTGGATTTCCCCCTGTATACCATCTTAGTTCATGATTGGTATTTTCTCCCATGTACACTAATTTTTAAGGATTGGGATGTTCTCCCATGTACCCTTTAAGATCCTACAAATTTTATCATTACCCAATGAATAGGAGTGATATATAGGTCCCACCAATCACATAATGAAATCATATATTCATGTTCAACAAAACATTCATCCTTTCATGACCCATGAAAAGAGATGGGTTTTATAAACATCAAATCCTAACCCATAAAATGAAATGGGTATCATTAAGATTTCATCACATTAAAACCTATAGAAAAGAGATAGGTTTCATAATAATTTCATCAAAGTATAACCCTTGAAAATAGTTGGGTTTAAAAATCATATAACCTTTTGAAAATAATCAGATTTCATAAACATATTACCCATGGATGGGAAATAGATTTCATAAACATATAACCCATGTAATAAAACAATGTTTCATATAGACCATGGCATTAATAATAACCCATTCATATAAGTCTTGCGAATGGAACCATTAGATCATTTCTAAAAGGGAATTAATAACATCAACAGATGTAATCTTAGATGAAAAATAATTTTGAAACATATTTCAAAAAACCATATTAATGAAAATATATTTTCTTATTTAAAACATTATTTTTATACATAAAACAATTTAAAAATTATTTTCATATAAAATAAATTAAAAATTTATTAAGAATACTTGAAATAATTTTGAAAACCTTTAACTTGAATAATTATAAAATAATATTCAAAAAATTTCAAAAAACAAATTAATTTTAAAACACTATGAAATCTTATAAATATATCCTTAAAACATTCTGAAAACCATTTCTTTGAAAATATTTTAAAAACTTTTAAATAAAGCATAAAAATGTTTTTAAAACTGTTCTACGTGAAAACATATAAAACATGCTTAAAATATTTTTGAAACCCAATTTTCATGAAAATACATTAAAAAATATTTCTTAATAATTAACCCTTTAAACATGAAAATGAAGCTTCAATGAAATTATGGCGGTAAAACCATACATGTTATACAAGGTAAAACAAATATTCTTTTTTCATGGTGAAAAGGTTAGAAAAAACACATTGATCGAAAAGAGAGAAGAATATTCATTGGATAAATTGTAAAAGTAAAAATGGTTAAAATTTTATTTTAATGATAATAGTAGATTAGTATAATTTCCTTATACTACCATTTTATAAATTATGGTTTTGAAAGAACATATATTTCTGGCCAAAGAGAGGGTAAGGTCAGGATTTCCTAAAATGAATTCTTAAATAAATTATGTACCAAAGAGTATAAAAATGTACCAATACATGATTATATTATTAATTCTAATAGGATAATAAAATTAATCAATTTTTTTGACATATGGATCATAATATTTCATCAAATAAAGAATAAACATAAAAAATCTAAAAAAAACAATGATATTGTTTCAATAATCTCTTATAAAATTTTAAATTTAGATCATACTCTCCATGTAAGAAAATTAAATTAAATAAATATTAAAATAACATTTAAAGTACTAAATTCATGATATAACATGTAAATATTAATTTTATTCACCTTTAAAGTTAATTTAGATTCATAACAAAACATGGGTCTCAAAGAAGGAAAATAGAGGCAAATTATATTTCACCGATTTGCTGACATTGGAACATAAAACCTGTGAAATAATTTATCATAAAATGGAAATGTGAATAATAAAAATTTTAATTTTAATAGGAATATAAATGATTAATTGTCTGTACATATACCACACCAATGAATTGGGTGGTGATTAAGGCATATATCTCATGAAAATAAAAGTGTGATGAAATTCCCTTACCATTTGTCTTCACTCTCATCCAACTCGTTCAATATTACTGTATAATCAATAGAAATTTGTTATAAATATTTTAATTAATAATATTATTACATAAAATAAAATATATTTTATTATTATGACCTTATATTACCTGGTTATTAATGATCATATTTTATGGTATCATTTTGGGTAATATTCGCTTTGTTCTTCACAAGCGTTTTAATTTATTATAAATTTTTCCATATATTTATATCATTATTTTATGAAAAAAAATTAATATATAAATTTCATTAATAATATTTACTTTTATTTTATAATAATCTTTAGAATTAATATGTAATAAATTAAATACATTATTCATAGAGATGGCAGGTCATACGTACGCATGAACATTGTTTCCGTTTAAATTGTCGAATTCATAAAAACTATGAAAATAAAATATTATAATATATATGTAATATCATTATAGAATAATTTAATTATATATATATCATATAATTTCACTATGCCCATATTTAATATATTCCATTTAGTTTATTAAAAAATCACATCATTTTGAAGAGGCACTAGTCTACACTTCCTCAAACGAAATTATCACATTTACACCAAATAGAGAATAAAAAAGATATGTATTATAAAAGTAATAAATAATCTTAAATACATACTATATATAATATAATACATAAATACATATATTTTCCATTTTATTTTTCTTAATTAGAGGTGGTAATGGAAAAATGAATAGTCATCGTTTCGTGAGGCAGTTTTTCGTTGTACACCAAAACAATATGTTCATTACCCATTAGATGGAGGTGTGTGTAAGTGTAGGTAAAAAATTACCTAATAAATAATATTATATATAGGATAATGGTTTTATTATATAATCATTGAAAATAAAATATTTTAGGGCTGGATAATGGAAATGAAACTAGAGGTCTTGGGAGAAGCCGTTGCCACTTAATCAAGTAACTCCTTTTTGGATTTTCCCAAAAGGATTCCTTGGAGGAATTTATTCCCAAGAGAGGATTCAATTACTAAGGGAGGTAATTTGGGATATTATTCTACTATATTTTTTGTTAACCAAGGGTCTTGAGAGGATTGAGGAATTGGGAGTGGTGGTGGCCTTTTATAGGGATGGAAAAGAACACACATGGAATTTTTGAAAAAAAGTTTTGTGTACACATGTTATTACCTAAATTAAGTCATAAAAAACCGTCCTAAATAAATAAATAAAGGTTTTTTTGTAGAACTATGGACATAAAATCGGTTATGGACATGTGAATATGTCATTTTGTCCTTTTATTTTATGTTTTAGTCTCTAATAAAGCTTAATTTAACCTTATTCACTATAATTAATTATAGTCACTTTTACTAATAAAAATAGTAAAATATTATATTGATCTTATTAGACTATAATTATTTTTACCAATTAAATTGGTTTATTTCTATTTTTTAAAATTAAATTCACAGAAGTGTGAAAATTATGATTATGGCTAATCCTGAAGACGTGGTGACAAAGCAAGTTTTTAAATAAATTAGTTTACAAGTATATTATGTTATTATATTTGATTTCAAGGTGAAATTTTGTCTAATGACCAAAATCGTATAATTATATGTAAAATTAATCTAATATGACCTTAAAAGAAATTTAACATTAATAATTATTTAAACTAATAAGTAGTTATTAACTCAAACACAATATTTTTCACTATTCATCTAAAAATGATGTTTCTCATAAAAATAACAAAAATTAACACAAAGATATTTTGGAATTATAAATTCAAAAATGAAGTTTATTTTATAAAATTAAATTTGTTAATGCATATAAAATTAATTTTATTATTATAATCAGTTCATTCAAGAAATTTGTATTTTTAAACTTAAAAGGGATTTACACAAATTTATATCTTCCATTATCAATATGGGTTTTCTATATAAAAATTTATTAATAATTTTTGAAAATGAGTTATTACTATTAAAATAATATATTTTAACAATTATGTTATAATTAACTATATTAAATAATTTTAACAATAAAATGATGTTTGGTAGAAAAAATCACCTTTTCATGTAACGAACACCAAGTCTGTATTGCAGGTAAAAAAATCCCAGTCGGTATTATGTGTAAAATAATCCAAGTTTGAATTGTGTGTAGTGATAGCCCTTTCAGTATTGCGTGTAGTGTAATCCAAGTCAGATTCATGTAAGAGTAATTATTTACTTAATGTTTTTCATATATAGACATATTAACTAAATTTAATGTCACATGAAATTAAAAATAACAAAAATATAAACTAATTTGAAAAAAATTATTTCACAAAAGTTATGGTTGTTACACCATGCATAGTGTCGTGCCATGTATTTTCATTTTACTTTTCTTATTGATTTGAATGGTACTCCATGAATGTATGCCATGCCTTATATTTATTACCATGCATATTTAGATAGCATGTTTCAATGACATATTTAACATTTTTGGGTGAAAAATATTTGGGGCACAATAAGACTGATATTCCAAAAATAAAAGATGAAAACAAGACAACAAAAAAATATTTCAAGAAAAATAGATACAACAAATAAAATAAATATATGAAGTACAGATGGATTGTTTTTAAAGACTCTAGATAATGTATGCCTTTAAATATATTAGCTCAATCTATATTTCAAAAAGCTAACATATTATTTATCAAAAAATCATATGAGGTACATTCTTATTATTCTGATCAGGAATGGGGTCATAGAATGAAAATTGTTCTTATAATGAAATAAATGAATACTACACAATGTTGTAAATCAGTAATGAATGCTTTTAAAACAACAGTAAATCCTGTTGGGCAAAAATCCCTCAAGGTAACATTGTAGTATTTTTGGGTTGATTCTGTTTGATGAGAAAGAATGTTTTCATGGATATTTGTCGAGTTCCCAAGAAGTTGTTGACAATCCTTGTTGACAAAAAATGATGACAAAGGAAAGGACGATCTGGAGGCGGTACAAAAGAGCAGTACAAGGTGGAACTGTTTCCTAGTGTTTGCCAAATTTTTGTGGTCCAAAATTTGGAGATTGGTGAGCATCACGAAAAGAGGATTTCCATGAAGAGCATAAATTAATATTGCAAAGGAATAAATTTCGCGAAGATAGGATGCATGGTTTGGAAATCGTGAAGACCAGAAAAATGGAGGCAGTGATGCTTCACGATTATGTCATACTTCGCGAACGACAGAGGATGAAGCGCATCGCGGTGGTGAAGGGCTTTGCGAGGGAGCTTCGCGGAGAAGGCGCGAAGGAATGTTGTGCTTTGCAAGGGAGCTTCGCGGCGAAGTTGCGAATGTATGTTGATGGTGATTCTTCGCGACTACGTCAAGCTCCGCGAACGGAAGATTGCTGTGGAGCTTCGCGATTTGGACAGAATTCCTGAAGAAACTTTGGAGCTTCTCGATTTGAGATGATGTGGCGTTGACTTCCCGCAGAATGTTCGACAGTCGGTGGAATCTCCTATAAATAGAAGTCGACCCCTTCAAGAGAAGCAGAGAGTATTTCCATAGAAGATCATTCGCTCTTGATTTGCGAAGGTTGTTCGCGGAGCCAGCGTGCTTCGCGAAAGAGGTGCTTCGCGGCGGCTATTGTAGCTCCGCGAAACCTGCGAGCTCCGCGTTGGCTTACATAGTTTCGTGAGGGTCGTTGCTTTGCGATGGCTTGAGCATCGCGAGAGTGCTTCGTGAGGGTGCTTTGGGAGTGAGCTTCGTGAAAAGGCAGGAGCTTCGCGAAGGCTTGTTGAGCTTCACGAAATTGGGAGCTTCGCGAAGTCGGGTGCTTTGTGAAGGTGTTTCCAAAGGTAGTTGACCAGTGGTCAGAGGAAAAGTGCTATTCATCTACGGATGAAAGTTGAACTTCAATATAGAATCTACATAAAGAGAAAGATTCATTCCTTAATGGAAATGGAGAGACATACAGGTCTATAAACTGTGAGTGAATCCCTTCACAGAGCAGTGAGCTTAGGAAGAAGAAGAAGGTGATCCTCTCCACCGGCAGTGAGCCAGAGAGAGAGAAACGGGAGTGACCCTTGGGAAAGCAGTGAGCTGACCCTAAACTTTGTATAGGCAGTGATCCTGTGCATAGAAGTGATCTAGCCCGAAAATTGTAATCCACAGCTAGTGAAGTTTAGTGGAATTGGTACGACCGAAAACTTGTCGGCATATGCTCCTTCGACGTAGCCCTTTGCGGCGAACCAAGTAAAATTGTTGTGTCATGTGCATGCTTTTCTTTCTCTTTACTTTTGCAACAGGAGAGAGAGAGAAGAGTGTTTTGTTTAACGGTGAAACAAGATCAGAATGGGTATTAATTTTTAATTAGTCATACCCTGATTCACCCCCCCCTCCCAGGGTATTCATCCTTGTGGACCTAACAATTGGTATCAGAGGGAAGATTGACAGTTGTTCTTCTCTCAAATGGAGGTCACTAATAATAGAGGGATTCTGATCTTCGACGGATGTAATTTTCAGATATGGAAGAATCGAATGCAACACATTTTCCGATCTTTTGGAATGGATGTGTTTTCAGCAGCTATGCATGGTATCAGAGCTGATATTACTAGTGGTGAATTATTAGAAGCAGTGCATAAAGAGATGGATGCTGATTCCAAAGAAATCAATGCCTTAGGGGGAGCCCTTTCCAATCCCATATATACAAAGGTGATGTCATGCAAAACGTCACATGCCATGTGGGAAAACCTCTTGAATATTTATGAAGGGGATACAAAAGTCAGAGAGGAAAAGCTGGAAGTGTTGTGGAACAAGTATGAAGATCTGAGAATGAACCCGAATGAGTCTGTTGATGCATTCTTTGACAGGGTAAATGATATAGTAGAAGACATGTGGGGTCTTGGTGAGATTGTTGAAGACATTAAAATCGTAAAGTGCATCTTGAGAATGCTTCCTCCTCAGTTCAATCCGAAAGTTTCTATTTTGGAAGATAAAGATCTGAAAGAGCTGACATTGGATAACCTACACAGCACTCTTGTTGCATATGAAATGAGAAATGATGAAAACGATGTTGTGGAAAAGGGTAAATCCAAAGGGGTGGCATTCAAGGCCATGAAGAGGCTCACTATTGAAGATTATCAGAAGGAAGAAGAGTCAGATGAGGTGATGTTGTTCCTTTATTCAAATCTGCAAAGAGGAAAAGGAAAGTTTAAAGGGAAACTTCAACTAGCATGCTTCCGATGCGGAAAGGTTGGTCGTCTTGCTGCAAGATGCCCCAAAAAGTTTCAAGAAGAAACCGATGAAGATGAAGTTGAGATTCCCATGAAAAAATCTTCAGCCTATGTGAAAGGGAAGAAGCAGTTCAAGGTAAATTTCTTTAAGAAGAAAAATCTACTTTCACAAGAAATAGACAGTTCAGTTGAGTCTGAGGGTGAAGAATTTGAAGAGATAGAAAACTGCAAAGATCGTGGACAAAATGCGATTGTGGCTGTTTCCAGTAGTTCTCTAGAAAATAATGAAACCGAAACTGATGAAGAAGAAGAAATTGAAGGGAGAGTTGACATTGAAGCTGAATTAGAAGCATCTCTTGAAGAGATAGATGTTTGGCGAGAAAAAACAAAGAAAGCCAACAAGATAGTACGTGATGCCAAACTCTACATGCAACAACAAGAAAAAGAGAATTCTAAGCTTTAGAAATAAATTGAAAATATTAAGTCTTCCAGGGCAGAGCGCACAGAAGAGGTTGACGAGCATAAGCTCAAGATTGAAGAGCAGAAAAGGGAGATCGATTTCTTGAGTCGAAAAGTGAAATATCACGTCAAGCATATCGAAGATCATGAAGAGGAAGTTGGTGGTCTGTGGAGAAAAGCTAAAGACCAGGAAAAACCTTTCAATCCCAAAACATTCTTGGGAAATCAGGTCTTTACAAAGACTGAAAAGAAGAAAGAAGAGCCTATTAGTTCAGCAGGAAAGAAGCAGTAATTGAACTCAGAAGTTAAGGCTGAATCATGGCTTAATCAGAATCAAAAATCTGTGGCAGTTGAAGTTAGATCACAAGCACCTGTCTCGAGATTGAAAGTAGATTTGAGCACAAAGCAGAATGAGAATACTAAGAGATCCCAAGGGGAAACTCGTAGTGCTGAAGTAACATGAAGGAATGTACCTTTTATCAGGTGTTATTGTTGTGGAAAGATGGGATATTCACAGTATGTGTGTTCCATAGACAAAAGATATCAAAGGGAACAAGAACAGAGATGGTAGCCAAATAGAGAACGGATTTCCAGAACATATTTTGAAGGACACTGTTTTTGGTGCAGAGGATTTGGACACATGGCTAGGTACTGCACTCTGACCATTCAGAAAAATGTGCCAAAGCAAAATCAAAATGTTCGCAAGCAGCAGATCAGTAAACCGACAAGTGAGTTAAACGTTCAGAATAGATTTGCAGTTTTGCAAGATGAATCTGGTCCATCATACTCTGAGAAAGAACAGAAGCCTCAATCCATGACGAGTATGAAAGAAAAAGTATGGACCAGGAAAAGAAAATTGAGAAGGCCGTAGTTGCTGAAATTGCCCTTAAAGCATCAGATCGTTCTGGTGTGTGGATCCTTGATAGTGGTTGCACATCCCACATGACAGGCAACAAGGATCTGGTTACAGGAATAAAATATGACAATGAATGAGTTTTCAAATTTTGAAAGGATGAAGGCCTGATGATTTTTGGCTTAGGAAAATCCATGTTTGGGGGCAATGAAATGAGACATGCTAATGTCTTGGTGGTAGAGGGTCTCAGTCATAATTTTCTTAGCGTCAGTCAACTATTCGACTCTGGGCACTATATCCTATTTACCAAGAATATGGGTATTGTTAATGAAAAAGATGGAATAGTCATTCTACAGGGAAAACGAACAAAGGGGAATCTTTACCTGGTATATGAGGAAGAAGATTCATGCCTTTTATCCAGAGAAGAATAAAATCAGATGTGGCATAAGAGACTTGGCCATCTATATCAACCATCTATGGAAGATCAGGTAAAATGTGATGCTGCTAGAGACCTTCCCAAATGATCACGTGATCGCACTCATACGTGTGATGCTTGTCAACAAGGGAAGATCATCAGGAAGACATACAGGCCAATGGAACAAAAAGCAACTGGAGTGCTCGAATTGGAGCATGCTGATGTATGTGGACCTATCTCACCACGAGCTATAGATGGGCAAAGGTACTATGTCCTATTCATTGATGACTACAACAGAATGGCCTGGGTATTCATCATTACCCATAAGATAGAGGTGTTCAGTTGCATAATGCAGTACAAGAGGGAATTGGAAAAAATGCTTGGGAAGAAAATTTTGAAGTTTCGTACTGATAACGGTACAGAATTTACAAACAGTCAGGTTGAAAACTATCTCATGAAACATGGGATAAGGCATTAATTTTCATTAGTAAGAACTCCCCAACAGAATGGAGTGGTTGAAAGGAGAAATCGGATCATCAAAAACATGGCCAGAACAATGCTTATTGATAAGGACCTACCAGAGAAATTTGGGAAGGAAGCAGTTTTGACATCGGTCTATGTTTCAAACATGTCCCTGTTATGTCCGAAGCAAGGGAAGACTCCGTATGAACTGTGGTACGGAAAGAAGCCAACGTTGAAATACTTTCGAATCTTTGGAAGTAAGTGTTTCATTCTCAACAAAGAACATCATAGGAAGTTTGAGGCATGATGAGATGAAGGGATATTCCTTGGCTATTTAGGGAAAAGAAAAGCATAAAAATGCTTCAACAAGAGGCTGGGAAAAAATGTTGAGAGCAATGATGTCACTATAGTCGAAAATAAACAGACTTCTCAACGACCCAGTGAATAATTTCTGGATGAAAGTGATGATGAGGTAAGCAACACAGGGGGAGCAGAATTGGATGAGGCTGACTCAGAAAAAGATACTGATGATGAACAAAAAAGTATCAAGTCTGTATCTGTAAGGAATCCAAAGAGTCGAGCTGAAATTGATCGGAAAAATATCATTGGTGATCATACAGCTCCAGTTCAGACTCGAAGAATTAAATCATTACAGCAAAAATCATTTTTATCTCTGGTGGAGCCAAAATGTTTTTCCGATGCAGCTGAAGATGAAAACTGGGTTCAGGCTATGAATGAAGAGCTTGATCAAATTGAGAAGAACCAGACATGGAAGATTGTTTCGAGGCCAGCAGACAAGAATGTCATTGGGACCAAATGGGTCTATCGCAACAAGATGAATAAAGATGGCACAGTGATTCGGAATAAAGCACGTCTAGTGTGCAAGGGGTACTCCCAGATCAAAGGAATTGATGTGGATGAGACATTTTCCCCGGTTGCAAGGCTGGAGACAATAAGATTATTCCTAGACAACGCAGTGTAAAGTAAGTTCAAATTGTTCTATATGGATGTCAAATCCGCATTCATGAATGGGGTTTTGGAAGAGGAGGTGTATATTGAGCAGCCTGATGGTTTTCTCATTCATGAGGATGAGAACAAAGTTTGCAGGATGAAGAAGGCATTGTATGGGCTGAAACAAGCACCAAGGGCATGGTACTCAAGGCTTGATCAGTACTTGAAGAAGCGTGGTTTCCAGCATGGAGGAGTTGATTACAACCTCTATTTCAGCAATGAAAGTAATCAAAGGATGATGGTGTTGGTTTATGTCGACGACATAATATTTGGCAGATCAG
Organism: Viscum album; assembly: GCA_963277665.1. Lineage (NCBI taxonomy): Eukaryota > Viridiplantae > Streptophyta > Magnoliopsida > Santalales > Viscaceae > Viscum > Viscum album. The sequence continues at coordinate 2,107,682,159 of OY728165.1, forward strand.
ATGAAGCTCAGAGAAGACAATTTTCCGAATTCATGAAAAATGAGTTTGAAATGTCAATGATTGAAGAGATAACGTTTTTTTGGTCTATAGGTGACACAAGGAAGGAATGGAACATTCATTTCTCAATCTAAATATGCCAAGGAGGTCCTGAGAAGGTTTGGAAAGGAAAATTCCAAGGAGATGAAGACTCCGGTTGCTACCCGGATGAAATTATCAAAAGATGAGGATGGAAAGGCAGTTAATATAACAGAATATAGGAAAATCATTGGAATTCTATTGTACTTAACCGCAACAAGGCCTGATATTGTTTTCACCACATGCCAAGCAGCGAGATATCAGAGTAATCCCATGTAATGCCACATGCTTGGAGTGGAAAGAATAATTCGGTATATCAAGGGCACAGTGGATTTCGGCTTGACATATACTGAAAAATCTCAGACAGAGTTATTGGGATATACTGATGCAGACTAGGCCGGTTCAGCAGATGATAGAAAATCAACGTCAGGTGGTGCATTCTATCTTGGTGGATTGTGTATTTCTTTTCTAAGCAAGAAGAAAGATTGCATTTCATTGAGCACTGCAGAAGCCGAGTATATTGCGGCCACTCAAGCATGCACACAGTTATTGTAGATGAAGCAGCAGCTTGAAGATATGGGATTTGAAGTGTACTCTCCGATCGGAATCAAGTTAGACAACTCAAGTGCTATAAATCTTAGAAAAAATCTCATCCACCATTGAAGGAAAAATCACATTGAGATTAAATATCATTTTATCAAGGAGAAGTTTGAGCGGGGAATTGTGAAGTTGGAGTATGTGCCTATAGAGCTACAGGTTGTAGACATTCTGACCAAGGCCTTACCCAAGGAAGCTTTTGTGAGGCATCGATTGGATCTAGGCATTCAGTCGATTCCCCACACTTGAAATGGTGTGGGTGTGCCCCCCCCCCCCCCTCTCCCCGAGGTATGGTGTGTTTTCCCTAATGTGTTTATTTTTGTTCTCTACTCTGTTACAGAATACAAAGGAGTGACCTTTGGGTTCGTTGACAAAGGGGGAGAAACAAGTTTGTTAAAGGGGGAGAAAATATTGCAGAGATTTGATAAATCATAATTGATATAGGGAGAAGCTGACAGGTGGAGCAGCCTGAAAAGGGGAGCAATGAGATAGGGGGAGAGATTTTTTAAATCTGACGATGCTAGAAGTGATCGATCAAAGCATAGAAATCACAACAGCTGAGGATCGTGATAAAAGCAGAACATTGGTGTTGGAATGGTGTGAGAAGGTGTCCAGCTATTACCAATTGGTATCAGTGTGGTTCAACAATTGGTATCAATTTAAGAATTGGTATCAGGGTGGAATCGACAATTGGGGTCTGACATGAAGTGATTCATTGATGAACTTTTCATACTACTCTTGTTTCTCACGCCGAGCATTGCTCACGTGGGTTAGAGTTCGTGTTAAGTGAATCCTTGAACTCTATCAGAATCTCAAGAGGCGAATGGTGGTAGTAGCTAGAAGAAGACATAGTGAGGTATCAAAGTACAGAAAATCATCCTGAGAAGAGTTGTGAAGAGTTGTCAACAAACCCAAAGGGGGAGATTGTTGGGAAAAAATCCCTCAAGGTAACATTGCAGTATTTTTGGGTTGATTGTGTTTGTTGACAAAAAAGGTTTTCATGGATATTTTTCAAGTTCCCGAGAAGTTGTTGACATTCCTTGTTGACAAAGAACGATGACAAAGGAAAGGACGATCTGGAGGCGGTACAAAAGAGCAGTTCAAGGTGGCGCCGTTTCCCAGTGTTTGCCAAATTTTTGTGGTCCAAAATTTGGAGTTTGGTGAGCATCACGAAAAAATCATTTCCATGAAGAGCATTAATTAATATGGCAAAGGCATGAATTTCGCGAAGATAGGATGCATGTTTTGGAAATCGTGAAGACCAGAAGAATGGAGGCAGTGATGCTTCGTGATTACGTCATACTTCGCGAACGGCAGAGGCTGAAGCGCATCGCAGTGGTGAAGGGCTTTGCGAGGGAGCTTCACGGTGAAGGCGCGAAGGAATGTTGGGCTTTTCAAGGGAGCTTCGTGGTGATGTTGCGAATGTATGTTGATGGTGATTCTTCTCGACTACATCAAGATCCGCGAACAGAAGATTGCTGTAGAGCTTCGCGATTTGGACAGAATTCTGGCAGAAATTTTGGAGCTTCGCGATTTGAGATGACATGGCGTTGACTTCGCACAGAAAGTTCTAGGGTTGGTGGAATTGCCTATAAATAGAGGCCGACCACTTCGAGCGAAGTAGATAGCATTTTAATAGAAGATCATTCGCTCTTGATTTGTGAAGGTGGTTCGCAGAGCCAGCGTGCTTCATGAAATAGGTGCTTCGCGGCGGCTATTGTAGCTCCGTGAAACCTGCGAGCTTCGCGTTGGCTTACTTAGCTTCACGAGGGTCGTTGCATTTCGCCGGCTTGAGCATCGTGAGAGTGCTTCGCGAGGGTGCTTCGCGAGTGAGCTTCGCGAAAAGGCAGGAGCTTCGCGAAGGCTTGTTGAGCTTCGCGAAATTGGGAGCTTCGTGAAGTAGGGAGATTTGTGAAGGTGTTTCCAAAGGTAGTTTCCCAGTGGTCAGAGGAAAAGTGTTATTCATCTACGGATGAAAGTTGAACTTCAACAGATCATCTACATACAGAGAATGATACATTACTTAATGGAAATGAAGAGACATACATGTCTATAAACTGTGAGTGAATCCCTTCACAGAGCAGTGAGCTTAGGAAGAGGAAGAAGGTGATCCTCTCCACCGGCAGTGAGCCAGAGAGAGAGAGAAACAGGGAGTGACCCTTGGGAAAGCAGTTATCTGAACCTAAACTTTGTATATGTGGTGAGACTGGGCATAGAAGTGATCTAGCCCGAACAATGTAATCCACAGCTAGTGAAGTTTAGTGGAATTGGTACGATCGGAAACTTGTCGGTGTACGCTCCTTGGACGTATCCCATTGCAGTGAACCAAGTAAAATTTCTGTGTCCTGTTCATGCTTTACTTTCTGGTTACTTTGTGCAATAGGAAAGAGAGAGAATAATGTTTTTCTTAACAGCGAAACAAGATCAGAACAAGCGTTAATTTTTAATTAGTCATACCCTGATTCACCCCCCCCTCTCAGGGTATTAGGCCTTGTGGACCTAAAAACCCTTCAAAATTATTATAGTAATTTCTGTATTGAGGAAGAAAATATGAACAATCATAATTTAAACCTGAAAAACCATCCAGAAATCAACTATCTTGAATGCGGAATAAAGAGAAAACAATAAAAAAACATACCGAGTGAGGTTCAAAATTTAAAAGTTCATGCATGTGTTTTTACAAAAGTATAAGAATATATAAACTAAATTCTTGGATAAAATAAACCTAAAAATGAAAATTTTGGAATAAGAAGCCAAGGTAGATGATCTAAGATTTCAATGGAATATTTTGTGCCCAATTAAAAAAATAAATATCTTCCCAATGATATATGTTATCAATTCATTGAAACAAGAATGATTTCTAATATTTTTAATTTTAAAAAATTTCAAGTTGGTGGAATTAAAAATTGATTTATTTTAATAGTCTTTTAAAAAAAACTACAATGTTTTTTTGGAAAATTGAAGAAATTATGGATGCCTTGAACTCTTATAGTTATCTTATCCTAACCTAAAAGAATTGGGGTAACAAAAATTTATCTTGTTTTATTTTTCATTGTAGGAAACAAACCATATGAATGACATTGCACAATGGTTCATTGATCAAGTTTTCTCAAGTAATATTAGTGGATATTACTCAAATTTCAATTCCATATCCAAATTCGTTGGATGGTATATCACAATTGGAGGTAATGCAAAATGATATATTATTGGAAGTGGTTTAATTTGAAATCCCTAAAATATTATCATCTAAAAACTACTTTATTTTGATTTCTTGAAGCATAACCTAATATGTACCTTTAAACATTTTGATGATGGTTATTCTGTTGATTTTTCTAACAATTCCTACATATTTTTCGAAGATAATTGTATCATATTTAAAGCATCCAAGATTGAAAATGATTACACACTAGATATAAACTCGTTGTGTAGAAAAAATTTAAAATTTTTAAATGTTGAAATTTATGAATCACGAATTATTCACAGAAATATTGGAAATTAAAATGATCATTCCATAAGTGAAATATATAAAAATAACTTTATTTCATACATTCCCAGTCTCAAACTGGATAGAAATAAACAATGTGAATCATGCCAAATGGGAAATAAATTTTAGTCATATTTCAATCCACTAAAATAATTCAATACTTATAGACCTCTTGAGATTATCCTTATTGATTTGTTCTGACCAAATAGAACTTGAAGTCCTACTGTTAAGTCATTTTTATTTTTTTATTTGATTACTTTTCAAGATTTACATGGGTTTACTTTTTAATAAATTAAACTAAATCCTAATTTGTTTTTCTTTATTTTTTACAAACTTATGGAAAAACAAAATGATTTAAAAGTAATGACTTTATTAATTGATTATAGAGATGAATTTAAGAATCATGAATTTAATTTATATTTCTCTATGAAATGAATTAAAAATACATTTTCTAACCCAAGGATACCTCAACCTAATGGAGTTAGTTAAAGGAGAAATATGACCTCGTATGAAATTTGTAGGACTGTGTTATGTGAATATTACATTCCCACTCATATTTGGGATAATGTTGTTAACACGTCATTTTCTATCATTAACGAAGTTCTGATAAGATCTATCTTATAGAAAACACCATATCAGTTTTGAAATAATATAAAACCAAAGGTGGGATACATCAAAGTATTTGGATGTAGGGATTATATCTTTAAAACCAAGTATAATCTTTGTATTTTTGATCCAAAGGCTGAGGAAGGTATCTTCCAAGGCTATAATACAACCTCTGAGTTGTATATAAATTTTAATGAAAGTTCAAGGATAGTTGAAGAATCATTTCTGGTAAAATTTGATGAAATTGGTACGTTCAGTCTTAAAATGACCCAAATAATGATCAAAATGATTCCATAAAAAATATGATCTAGAAATCTCATTTATTACAACATGGATGAAAATTTGGAACATTATTATGTTAAATTAAATACAAAAAATGTAGAAACCAATGAATCATAAATTATGTTGCCAATATTACCTCGAAACCTTGAATATCATCCTATATAAATAGTTATAGTAATCTTAGATGACTGAGTATGAAGTATAAGAAACCTAGGAATTCATTTCTAATTCGTTACCTTTTTTCCAATTAAAATAAAAAAACTATAGAAAAATTCCTATCTGATGAAATTAAGTTCATTGAAATGAAAAAATATATATATTTGATTAAAATAAAGAAACATTGGAAATTAGTTAAAATACCCTAAATTATATTGCAATTGGAACCAAGTGTTTTTTAGAAATAATCTAGATGATCACGCTATAATAACCTGAAATAAAGGTAGACTAGTTTCAAATAGATATAATCAAGAAGAAGGAATAAATTATATAGTATCATTTTCTCCCATATCTATATTAGATGATATTAATATCCTTATAGAATAATAATCCTATATAAATATCAAATAATTTCATATGGATGTAAAATCAATCTTTTTTTAATGAATTTTTAATGATGTATTTTTGCGTAGAACAACCTCTTGGTTTTGAAGGGAATCATTTTAAAAATTTTGTGCTCAAAAGTACCAATGCTCAATATGGATTTAAACAAGCTCTTAAGGTGTAGTATGAAGGATTAAATTCTTTTCTAATTTCAAATGGTTTTACAGTAGGAATAAAATATATAATATTATTTAAGAAAACTACTTTTTATGATATTTTTCTAGAATAAATATATTTAGATGATGTTATATTTGGGTAAAAAAGTAAATAATTATGAAACAGATTTTCAAATCTCATGAAAAAAATTATTTAAAATGATTATGATGGTTGAACTAAATTATTTTATGGATTTAAAATTTCTCAAAAATATATTAGAAACATTTTAAATCAATATAAATACATAATTGATTTACATAATACTAACTAAACTTCAATGAGCTTTAATATCAATCATTACATAGATGAAACTAGGAAATTATATAACGTTATGTTTTATAGAGGATTCATTGTATTTTTATTTTACCTTACTACAAGAAGGCCAGAAATTATGATTTAGGTATATTTTTGTGAAATATTTCATTGTAATCCCAAAAAAAACTTATTCAAATGAAACAAAAATAATTTTACGATATTTAAAATGAAACCTAAACCTTTCTCGTTTATTTCAAAAACATCTAATTTTATTCTAATCTCTTAATCAGGTGCTGATTTTTCGAGTTGTAGTTCTGATAGGAAAGGTACCTCTGGAACCTGTTGTTTTCATGGTAAGTATCTCATGTCTTTTTCATGTAAGAAGATCCATTCTAGAGCACTACTACTAAATATTAATATATAATCGGAGGATATTATTGTTCACTGGTGCTAGGGATTAAATGCACCTTAATGGATTTCGGATTTATCTTTCATCATGTTCCAATCAAATGTGATAACACTAGTGCTTTCAGAATCTCAAAGAATCCAATAAACCATTCAAGAATAATATACCTTGATTTAAGACAACATTTCTTAATAGATCATATATAGAAAGATGAAATATATATAGAATTTATATTCACCAAAAAAGTTTGTAGATATATTTTCCAAACATCTTCCTACTGATAGATTGAATTGTTTTAATTCAGAGCTATGTATGTTTAGTTTTGCGAAGTAATATTCTATAGTTTATTATTAAATTCGAAGTAAATATATAATTTTCATTTTTAAATTTAGTTGTGGTACACCATATTTATGTTTTGTTCATATCAAGTAGGTAACATAACATACCATTACTAATTATTTTCCAATAAATTACTATGTAACCCCTTGATTACCTCGATTAAAAATATTTAATATCAACTGTACATGTGAAATGACCCACAAACACTTTGAAACCTCTTTCCCTTTTCTCAAACCAATAACCCCCTAGTCATCCGACCATAAAATCCATCAACCAATCTATGAATTCTAAAAATGAACGGATCTAATAATGCTTCATCTAATAAGTTAAAATGTAAACTGATATCAATAATATTTTTATGTGTAAGTTCTATAGATTTCAAATGGATGGATAGAATAGACATGATGTTATAGAATGTTTTAACCATCAAGGATTGGAATATGTTTTTGACTCATTAGAGGAATTAGTAGTTTTCAATAAATGAGATTTTGAATTTTATTAGTTGGTTGTTTTCCACTTTTGTGTTGATGAATACCTAGTCACTCTAACCTCCAATAAAAAATTTATATCGCTGACATTAGTCAACATGTCTGAAGCATTGAAAGATACTCATGAAGGATAAGCATTATTACATGCCTATTTATCTTCAATGGATGATGTTTCACCTCCAGATATCATGAAATCACTTTTTGAAAATACCTTCAATAAGAAAAATCCAGTGAAGATCCTAGAGATGAATATAATGATTTTGGTTGAGTTCATCAGGTCATGCATTGCTTAATGAAATAGTGTGTTTGAAAACATTATTTTTCAAGACATTTACCTGAATTATTTATTAATGCGAGAAATTTATTTGAACCTAGCATGGTATATCATTCCATATATGTGGAATATCCAAAATAAGTATTTGAACTTATACCCATATTCAAATATCTTAAAGATAGTATTTCATAGTATCAATGTTGTTTTGGATGGAAATGACACAATGCAATGTCATGGTTTGACAAACTAAGTTGTAATTATTTTATCAAAAAATGTCTTCCATTGGGACTCCCCATTAAAATTGTTAATTCGCTTTAACTTGATGCTATAAGAAATACTTTCTAAGACTCAAGGGAATTTACCCAATTTACATGTGACAATAATAGTGGTGGAATAATTGTCTCATAATTTTGATATTGGAAAAAGTTGTGACAAAGATGAAGAAACTATTAATCTATGAATAAAAGTTTGGATTGGTATCCCATCAAGCCATCAATTTTTTTTCAAGAGGTTACCCACCATGCCCCAACCTCTAAACTATTCCAAATTACAAATGATAGGATTTCAATGAATATCACTCAAATATTCACAATTTATTAGTATAATACAATCTCTATAAGGTTAAGAATGACACCTCTTCTAGTTAATTATCACTCCCAATAGATGGAGGGAACTGATAAATAATGAATCAGAAGAACATATTCACAAGAATCACATCACGAGGATATAGTAAGAAATGTCTCTAAGAATCAACAAGTTTAAGAAAAGAGTATTTACGTTCAACCTGAAATGCATTCCTATATTCCTCAAGAAACATGGAATAAATAAATGCTTGAAATAGAATGAACTGTCTATGAATGAACATGGAAGAGATGTTCAAAATTAGTCTCTAAATTAGAAACCATGGAATCTAAATTATCTAAATAAAATTAATCAATGAATGATATATGTGATTGGATAGCTTCAAAAGAGGACGTTCAATAAGTGTGAATGTTGGTCAATAATGTTTTAGAGAATTGTTCAAAATGACCTCTTACTGGTACTATGAGTAGATATGATATTCAGTCAGGGATAATGGAGCTATCTCAAATAATCTATTTAGTAACTGAAACTATCAATTATCTTTAATTTGATGTTGTTTCTATAGATATGGTCCAAAAGTTAGAAAGAACCATCATAGATGACATTAGAAGATCACCAGTTTTCGTGAAGGATTTTGTTTCCAGTTCCACAAATAAAAATTACTTCTACTCTCAAAAAAAAGCTGGAAGAAACTCAAGATTACACTCTTCAAGTAATAAATGATATGTTTTTATCATAAATGTTTACAAAGGTTCGTTGGCACTTTTTTTAAACAAATTGGTGAAATAGAAATAGAAGAAGAAGATCTTTATGAAGTAGTAGTAAAAAATATCATGCATATTTCCGTGAATGATGATGAAAAAGAATTTTATGTGTTTGTGGAATCAATAGAAAGTGTTGAGACATCAAAGGAAAAATATTCCACTCTCAAGGGACTGGAAGAAACATAGTTTTATCTTTTATGGAACCTGGTTTCAAGTTGTGAAAAAAATAGAACATTCTAACTTTGTTAGAAACATATCTCAAAGGGTGTGTAATGGTTGTACAAAACTCTTAGTAGACTTCATGCATGACATGGTTGAAAGGATTTATGTGTGTGATAATTATCTTTTTCACATATGTTCGAGAAGGCTACCTAGACCTCATATTTCTAAACGTTACTCATACACCTCTCAACATCACAAATAAATATTTAATCCATTAGAAGTTCATCAGAGGGAACATAAATGATTTTCAAAAGATACAACTTTATTCATACCTTAACCATCCATTAAACATCCTTTTACTCATGAATAAAACTCTGATTTTGTAAGGGAACAACATGCGGATCACAAAATTCAATAGAAAACTATTAGGATTTCTTGTAATGAATGTTATAGATTTGGAGCATCCTCACTAATGTAAGGCGATGTTATTGAGGCAAAAGCTAATGATCCTCTTCCTTCATCATCACTACCACATAAACTACCCCTATCATTCAAGAAACCACATTAAAAAAGTTTTTTTAATCAAATCAGTTGATACTAATCCATTTTCAATTCATGAAATTGGTTTCTTGATGGTTCGGAAACCTAATAAATTTAAATATGACACCTTTATGGAATCTTAACCTCTACATAATTTTTTTAATATCTTTTTTGAATGATTGTGATATTTTTTTTATATTTTTGATGAATAATATTATTGAATTAATACTCTTAATACAATTTATGATATTTTTATCATTGTAAGGCACTTTTTTATCTTTATTATCATTATCTATAATATCATGATATTTAAATGTTTATTTACGAACTCTATTTACTACTAAAAAATCGTTCTAAGAGCAAATATATTCATGTAATATAAAATATTTTCGTTATTATAACTCTTTTTTATATCACAAGAAGGAGGAGAATAAAAGTAAAATACAAAATTTTACTTTCATATCAAAATTGTTTCTTATTTAAAAAAGGGATAGAAGAAAAACAAATGAGAATGAAACATCTTTATTTCTATAAAAAATATAAATCTAACATTAGAAATTTTTTTGTTCATTTAATTGGTTTTTTTATCACCAAAAGTGGGGGATTGTTGTATATAGTATATTGTTTCAATATATATCACCTTTATGTGTTTTTATGATTGAAAAAATCCATACATTTATTCTAATGATTTTTTATGTGTTTCAGATTATAATTATATTACACTAGATGCATAAATTATTATCTCTTTATATGAAAATATTTTATCTTAAAAAATAAGATAATGTAATTAAGTTGTTCAAAATCAAAAAATATCACATAAGACTTTCTATTATGATGTTTGACTATGGAAGATCTATTATTATAAATAAAAGTGTGAAATGACATTATTATTATTAGAATAATATTCAAAATCAGAAGAATTGAAGAAAAGTAAATGATATGACACAGTAAAACATTAGCTTATACTGATGAATTATCTTATGTTACATTGAATACAAATCATCTTATGAAGGCATGATACTTTATCTTAAGAAATATATCCTATGATGAACTGTATTTTAAAATGATATCAATCGATGATATAATATTACATAGTGTCATGATTACTTTTATAATCTCCATTGAAGTAATTTCACACCTTTTTAGCAAATGAAAACAATATTTCCCAATTAATGAAATATTGTACTACATAAGGATTTAAATAGATAGGGATATTCATATAAATAAAAATTCTATAACCTCACAATTGAAAAAGAAATTCATTATTTGGAATGTGATGATCAATATTTTTATTAGCCTATATTATAAGAACCGTTGCTCGGTTCATTCACCCATTAGAGTTATCCTAGAAAAAGCTTCAAAATATCAAATAAAATGAATTTTTAGAAACAACACAAAAATGTGAGATATGTAAAAAAACAAAGGATGTTATTTTCCTTTGTACTTATTGTAGATATGTAGGCATTGAGAATAAATTTTTCAAGCATTGAGTCTATCAGTTTTGTAAATTGCACTGAAGATCATCTCAATCTGCACCGTGAAGCCCATCACTCTCTTATGATGACTGTTCATCTACTATCAGTTTTTTCTTGCAACTGTGCACTAAAAACATTTCCAAAATCTTGTATCATGTTCTATCTTTCCTTCCCTCAATACAAGAGTGTGTAAGTCTATGGATTGGTCTTGTAAATGGTGAGTTTGGTATAAAGCTCTTGTTCCTTTGTACTAAGTGACAGTATCATTTACTCAGTTGGGAGCCCACCCAAAAAGGGTTGTTTAGTAGAAATACCAATCTCATGGAGTAGAACATTGGTGGAGTGGACTAGGGGATTTATGTTCCCCAACCCATTATAAATATCTTTTCTCAATTTCCTTTCTTTATGTTTTACATTTCCACTACATTCACACTCATGAAATAAAATTAAGTGTATATATTTCGAAGATGGTGGTCCAAACCTAAAGAATATTTTACGAACTCAATTTACCCCCTCTTGATTTATTCATTCATTCATTATCTCTGATGATAGGTTAGTGGAGTGCATCATTATCTCCTCAATTTTCTTTCGTATTTTCCATTGCTTTATGAACCATTTACACAATTTCTTTATAAGAAAACATTTAATCAATATTAATATCCCTAGGTTAATATTCTCTTACTTGATGTTTCAATGCTGCTACTTCCTCCTCAAGTTCTTGTGTCAAATCAATCGTCAAAATTGATTTCGAATCATTATAGTTCATCATTGTTTGTATTTTTTATCAAAAAAATTCCAAATTCAATAGAATAGTGGAATAACCACTAAGACATATGTTTCCTCCATAGAAATAGTTCAAATTTTTATGGATAATCTTTTTAATGAGGATAGTCCCAAATGCAATTATAACCCTAAATATAGAATAACAACCAACTATAGGGTAAATATTAAGGAAGCAGTGGTGAATGTCATAATGGACTACCCGAAACTATTTTTTTTTCAATAAATACTAAATATAAATAATTCATGAAAAGTATTGTAAAACATATAGGGATTGGGGTACAAGGTGATGAAATAGTGGATTACAATGAAATACAAATATCAAGACATTAGAATAATAAGGAAATTAGTAAGAAACAATCCAACATTTAGGTTCGTCGACTCATCTCTTACCTATCATTGATCTCAAGTATACTATTTTATTTCTCAAACTCACTCAATGGACACTCTAATTCTCAATTCACCCACCTCTTTCAACTAAAACGATGTGAAACTAGGTTCATAATTTTTTCCAATGCATAAATACTCTTCCAAAAGTGAAACTTTCATTCAATCGAACAACTACTACCAATAATATCATCTATATCCAAGTGATCATTGTCATATCTTTAATCACACAACCACTCTCAGACACTCTATTCATTTATTTGATAAAATAATCGGATAACGATGAAGAGGAAGGTTGAAAAATGCTTTCCTTGGGTGTTCATGCTCTCACTTCACAAATACTCGGTTGTTGTCCACTATGTGTAATGAAGAAGGATGATGATTGACGAAAGGAGTGGATCTCCAGGTAGTGTCAATGATTCACTTCCTAGAAAAAAAATTGAGAATTAACCTTTCTTCTATGAAAGTTTACGATCATAAATCATTGAGGAGGAAGAACAACAAGAAACATGTATTTATACACTACAAGAAATCAATGCAAGGGAAACGCTACACTTTATCAGTGATAGTAAAAATAGATGATAAAGGGGTCACATTCATCAACCCTATGAAAAAGCATTATTAAATGTTCTCCATTTATCTATGCTTTTTTAAAAGCACTAATAAAGCCCCCCCCCCTTTATCAGAGCAATTTTAATACCGATGATAAAGGAGTTATATTTCAAAAAATCATTATAAAAAATAAATAAACATATTTATATTTTTATAAATATATTTATCTTATTATAAATATATAAATACATATATTTTTATGAATATAATATGTATTGTTTAAATATTTTTTTAAAAAAGATAAATATAAATTTATACTTAATATATAATATATTTTGAAAGAAATGATTATGAAATAATGGAAAAAATATTTTTAATTAATAATTTTTTAATTATTATAGATTAATAGTCATTTAATAAAAATTATTAAAGATCTAAAATAAGTTGAAAATGAAACTAGAACAACAAACAACCATAACTTTTGTTCTGAGGGTCCATTTCAGCTTGACCACATATCAAATCATAGTTTTGTAGATATCTACGCCTTAATGATTTAGGGTAAAACCATTGTCACATTTCTTAGGACATAAAAGGCGCAAAAGACCTCTAAAGCTGAGTTTTTAATTGGGTTAACCAGATTTTTTAACATTTGATGGATATTCAACGTCATTTAAGGGAGTATTTTTGTCCTTTTTTATGGTTTACTAAATTTCTTCCAAGTTATTATATTCATATTGATATTATGGATTTAAAATTTTATCTATTTTAACAATGTATAGTTATTTAAAATCAAATATATAAATATATAAATATATATATAATTTATATATTCAAACATAAAAATTTAATTTTATAAATAAATACATACACATATTAACATATAAAATATATTTCAAAAAATATAATCCTTATAGAAATAAAAATTAATATCCATTTTTTTGAAATACAATTATATGAATATTTATATATATATATAATATGTGTGTGTTTTTATTTGTTTCCTTGTATTAACAAACAAATATATATTATAAATTTATCCTAACATACCTTTCATTAATATCAAGGGTGTGTCTTCAATCTAAGGTGATTCCCTCAGCCTAAACTATTTCAGGCCTCCATAGGCTAGGTGTGATTTCTTTTTAGTTATTTTCTTCTTTTAATAAAAATGGACATAATGATGATGACGTTGTATATGTGTATTTATTTCTTTATTTACTTATAAACTCACAAAAAAACAATTTTATAAAACTATTTAAAACAAATATTAAAAGTATATATTTAGATAAAAATAAATATATTAATATTAATATAAATATATATTAATATATGAATGAATATAAATAATATATATATATAAAAATAGATAGTTATTTCATTAATGTTAAAACAAATCAAAATGGGTGAGTGTTAGAGATGTTGGCGCTCAAGGGAGAAGTCTTGGGTTTGAATCTAAGTCGAAGAATGGTTGTGTGGGCGGGTGAAAGCGGTGCTACCTCAGTTAAAAGGTTGTGTGGGTGGGTTTAGGGGGAAAATATATTTTAAAGGGGTAGTCAAGTGTCCTTTAAAGGTCCTCTGAATCATAAAAAATTTATTGTTTTTTAATTTTATCAGTGTTAAAAAAACAATGATAAAGGCCCCTTTTACAAGCTTGTTCTTTTAGAATTTATAAAATACCAACTTTTGGGCTTTTTTAGACCTGGTAAAGGGGAATTTATCATTGTTTTTTAGTGCAGAAAAAAGTTGACTCCTTTTATTAGTTCTTATATTATTAGCTCTTTTTTAGCACTAATAAAAGTGATTTTTTGCTCTTTTAAATGCCATATTTATGGTTACAAAATATAATAATAGAGCACAGTGGAATAAAAAAAAACTACATAAATTTTCTCATATTTTTAGGGTTGATCTCAAAAAAAAATTAGTGAACACCTTCTTTTATACCAAAAAAGTGACATTATAAAATAAAATGTAATGATATCCACGTTGTGTGCCCTCTGATACTTATCTGGAGACATTAGTAATCTTCTAGTAAAATAATAAAACCTCTCATAACCTAGCGTGCTTCTCCTAATCATTTTTTATTAAAAACATAAATCATCATCATGAAACCCAAGTGATAGTAAGAATCCAAATCTACTTGTGTCACCATCTAATTCTCCATTACGCTTTCCAGATTCGAGCATAGAAGAAAACTATGAAATATATGTGGTTTGATGTGGTACAATTAGTTTGTTATCATTTTTAATATTATTAAATTTTTGTTATTTATATTATCATTATTTATATAATTATATGCATATATATATTATTTACAAAACAAAATTCATGGAACGTTGTGAGGGTTTTGATATTCCCTCATCTATGGGATCACGTTTCTCAAGCAAGGTGTAGACATAGGGTTTTATCACAAGGGTGGGGGCTTTTCAATTGGGGTGGATATCTATGAGTGGAAAAATATATTTATTATTGATCATTTAGCTTAACCCAGAGGGATCTTTATATTTTTGTGGCCCTTCAGTGTTGCGGGTTCTTGGATTTCGGGGTGTCTCTTTCAAATTGGTGGAGGCTCTTCAGTCGTAGTGTTGTGGACAATATGTTATTGAACTGGTGTTTGATGTAAAAGGTGGTGTGGATGTTCCAGTGGCCATGGTGGTTCAATGGAATAGGAATGGTCAAATGTGTTACATGCATGGCAACATTAGTGGTTTTTTTTCATTTTGAATGCAAAGGTGCATAATCAAGTGAAATTTTTTGCTTAGTTTTTTACCTTTTCCATTTTCCCACTACTCTGCAGACTCATAGTAGGGTGGGGTGCTTTAAAAATTTTCAATGAAGGTCATAAAAACAAAAAAATTCCCAAATTAGTGATATTAAAATATTTAAATTAGAACCCAAATTTTATATATGAAATTATATATGAAAAAATAGTGACAATGATATTTTTAACACTTGAATAGAAAGTAAAAATTTGATTCAAAAACTGCTCATCCAAAATTCAATTATTTCAAGATAAGAAAATAATTTCCTATTTAACATTAACTTTTAGATGAATCCCAAAATGGTATAATGAATGGATTAAAATTAAAATTATAGAAATATGAAAATCCTTTTTGGAAAAAAAATCAATGAACTTCACAAAAATGACACTTCAATTTTTTTTTAAAAAATTAAGGAAGCCAACAATAACAAATTATCATTGAAAAATACACAAATTTATTATATTTTAAATGAAAAGAAAATCCAACAAAATTTATTCCAAACATAAATTATTCTTTATTAAAAAAAAAATTTTACTATAAAAACGCAATTTTTCAGCAAAATGATGATTCAAGATGCATAAAATACAAGCCACAACACTAGATATCTTAAAATCATAATTCAAATTGTAACATCATATAAATATTAGTTTTTTTTTTCGAAAATGAAATGATTTTCCAAATATAATTTTATAATGATACTTCTCAATGGTGGTTTTTAGGGCTATTCTATAATCCCAAAAATTCTCATCAGGTTTAAATAACAATTCATTCCTAAACATTATTGTTATAAAATATAATTTTTCTCTCTACTATATATCATAGTTTTCTACTAGACTATGGATGATAAGTGGATCAAATATTTTTAAAACATTTATACATATACATCAAGGATTTGAATTTGATGTTCTTAAAGTGATTTTAATTGTCGGTGATAATGGATTTAGGCACCCTAAATCATCTAAATATGTTCTTCTTACTGAATTTAACTACAAAAAAATCTTTATTGATAAAAGTTCCAAAAATTATACACCCTTATAAACATAATAAATTGGAATTAAAATATTCTCATTCCAATTAGATGGTAGGAATGGCCCCATATATTATAAATCACAATCATTAAAATTTTCTACGTCTAAAATTTGTTTTTGATGTAGCTTTACCTTCTTCCAATATTTCCCACTTGTTGAAATTTATCACAAACAAACCAAAATATTATAGTTTCCTTGAAGATAGGTGGCCAAAATATTTTATCTTATAGGAAATTTTAGGTTTTCCTCTCTCCTCCATGGTTTCCCCCAACCCCATGTTGAAGAGAGAAAACACTATAAAAAAAGAATCATATTTTCTTAGAGCACACAAATAATCAAAATCTCATCATCCCACCTCCTGGAAAGTAGTTTATCATCTCAAATGTACTAGTTATATCTAAACTAAATTTATTTATTTTAATTTGATTAATCAAATTAAGAATTATTCATATGGCTCATATTTTCACAAAATCTACTAATCAAGCATTTTTTATTTCAAAAACATGAGTTGTTTTCTTCTTGAAATGATTAAATGATTTCCATTTGATAAATATTATAGGTATTATACAACATGGAAAGATTATACTCTACTATATTCTTAGAACCATGATGGTACTAGATAGGTAGATCAAAAACATGTAAAATATGTATCCACCTAATTACTCAAACAGATTCCCATTTTGTGGCTAGAATGTATTTTATGGCAAAATGGTGGGTGAATATAATGACCATAAACCTGAATTCATATTAACTAAACATCTATAGAGAGAAAATTATATCTATTATCTCCTTCCTAATTAAGGTGTAGTTAATTTTCAAAATATGTACCAAGTTTCACACATAATATACCACATGCAGCCTCCTCTCTTTCCTTTGACCCAAAAAATAATAGATAAAAGTTTTACTATAATAAGTCATGATATAAAAAGTTAATTTCCAATTAGGGTTTTGTCAAAATGGATAAAGAAGTTAATTTTTATATGATAATTTTGAAGTAATATATGAACATCACATGAAAATGGAACGGTTTTTCCATGACCAGTGCTGATGAAAAGGATATTGTGATCCTCTAAAATAGTTTTGGAATCACCAATTGAAACTGTAACTCCCTACAAAGCTCCTAACCACATATTTATTTTCAAAAAGTTGTAACATCTAAAAAACTTGTAATTTGGTTTTATACCTCAACTGCATTATTAGAAAAATTTTGACTAATAAAAATTCAAATGGTGACCCTAAATTATAATTTCTCCTAATTTACGATAGGGATTGTCTCTTTTCACCATTGGAAGACCAACCTGAAATTCTATAAGAAGCATTCTGAATAGTTCTCAATAATAGAATTATTATTCAAGAATAACCCAATTATCCAATCAATCATATCCAATAATATATCTATCATACATCTTTTAAAATTTTTCATTGCACCCCACAAATAAAATGAAATTTCTATTATTAATAAGTTCCAAATGGACTTGTGAATATGTTTCTTAGTGGTCTTCAGGTGTTTTTGGGATATGATTCTACTAAACAATGTGAGAAAGAAATAATATATATCACTATTATCCAACCTCCAAAAAAATGTGGATTTAAATTTTCTTAGAAAAAATAATGTTCCTAAGAGAAGAATTCTATTGTTTTAATTTATATAAACCCCTTATTTTACAACTTTCCTAGTCAAAAGTTTCATATTCATTTTATCAAAGACTGTAGTGACACTCCATTTTCTAGTGGAAGCCAAAATAAAACTAACACAACAGTTTTATGATATTAGGTAGAAAATTAAAACATCTATCGTCATGACAAATTCTTCCATTAAAACATTATACATATTTGGGATAAGTCATCTTTATCCAAAAATTGAAGGTTTATTCTGAGGTTCAATAGTGATCCTTTGGATAAAAATTGATTTAATAATCCTATTTATATCAATGATAGTCTAATATTTAATAGATTTTAACTATATCCAGATAAATAAAATCCAATTTTCTACTCTTTTTCCTAGCTCACCTAGGGGGATGAAAAATAGTGTGGAATATCACACATGATTTCATATTTCACGTGAGATGGAAGTTTTTTAAACTCAAAAAAATTTTAGATGTTAGAATATTTTATTATGATGACCAAGGTTTTTAACCTACCCCTTGAAGAATCAGTCGGTGTCATAAATTAAATCTTCATAATTGTTATAAACTATATATTACCCCTCGTACTTGAATTTTAGATATGGTCTTATAATGTCTTTCACTTTGAACTAATTAATATGTTCCAGGGAGTCTACCACAAATTCCTTTATGTTTTTATCCTCTTAAAAGAGAAAATTTCTATGATTATTCCAAAAATTGAGGGTACCTTTTCAAGTTAATCAATGATTACAAATAATTATTATTCTTATTCATCAAAAGATATATCTAATTCTAGGACCCCATCGTTTGAGTATCTTTCCCCGTGTGTGGATTCTTTTTAATTAAAAAAACATTAAGGTCATTATTTTCATCAGTAAATTTTAATATTGTTTTAACATTTGAATCATTAATAAAAACTTCTACAGTAGCTAATAAAGGCAAGTAAATAATAATATTTTCTACATTACCATATTCTATATCTATAATCAGAAAATTAGAAGGTAAAAAAACATACCGAATCTAAAATAAATTTAATCCACTATAAAGACATATTACTTTAAAGAACTGTAAATATTATTTTTATTAAAATTATTTCACATTGTTATATTCTGTTGATTTTTTAGGTTTAGTGTTTCAGATAATTAGAAAAATTACATAATAATGTATACACTTTGTAGCACCCATATAATTTACAAATATATTTAATATTGAATGCATGAAACAATGAGTCTCTATAAAAAAAATTATTGTTATAACATATATAATGAACAAATGTTTTCCACTTTTGTGATATTAATTTAAAAAAATGGATATACATGGTTGTGATCTGTAAGATATTTAGAGTCTGATAGGATCAACTTACATTACTATTCATAATGGTAACTCACCCTTATGAATAGTAACTTACCCTTATGAATAGTAATTTTCCCTTATTAATATTTGAATCACCCATGTAATAGAAAATTAAATTTAAGAAAAATATAAATTTGAGTGAATATTTTGAAGATTAATGATCATGTTTTGATATTTTTTTGAGTAAAAAATATTTAATTTGAATTTAAAATTAATAAAAAAAAATTAAATTAATTTAATTTTTATAAAATGTATTCTTAAATAAATATTTTTTCCTTTTGAATTTATTTTAATTTTATGAGACCCTTGTTAATTTTTGAAATTATTATAAAATTAGTTTTAAATTTAAAATCAGTATTTTTCATGCAAATATTGATTGTATTTTAAAAATAAATTTTACAGATTTAAAAAATTATTTTGTTAAAAATGAGTTCATCTTGGAATTATACCAATAGAAAAATGGTTACAGTTAATTTTTATGATTTTTCTGAAATACCTGAATTTATAGTGAATAGTAAAATATTGTAATTTACGGTATAAATAAATTATAAACTAAATACACTATCCCATGAACCATTAATGATTTAAGAAAACATGTTTCAAACTTAATGTATTTATTACTATTTTTAGTCACAATAAAAAATATTAATTCTTGGACTAAGAAAAATTATAAAATAATTAATAGGATATTTAAAAAACACCCCTCTCTCCCACTATACATGCCACCCTTCACTCCATCTTCTCCTCCCTATTCTATGAATAGAATATTATCAATGTTCTACCAAAATACTCTTACATATTTCTTCACCACTCCCAAAAGCCCCTGCTCTTCCCAAAAGACAAACCCTTTCACTTAAGATGGTTCTCAAAGAGATTATTTCAAGAGGTAAATCCTCTTCCTTTTCATTTAATTTCATTTCAATTTGTCATCATTTATTATTCCCTCATAACCTATTCTGTCTAATTGGTCATTATTAATCAAGTATCATCTATATAGTTGAATTATATAATGTTAATTTAATAACCATTATCATTCTCTATACTCCCCCTCTTCTATTTTTTAAATGAAATCATTGTCTAAGAGGTGTTAATTTACATCCATCATGGACGATGAAGATTAATTATTCAATTTATCCTTAAAATCTTATCATAAAACCATTTTAATGGATTATAATTATTTTAAAATGTATAATATTACAATTTTTATGTTCTGGATATAATATATTTACATAATAGTTTACAATAAAACAAAATGAGTTCATTTTTATCAACAATAATTGTTATAATCTAAGCGATTTTCCCTAAATGTATTATCTAATTATTCATCCTCATATTATGTAAAAATGATATAAACGAAAATTTCAACTTATATATTCTCATTAACAAATTTCAATTAGATTTCTAGAGAATTATACTTATTTTAATTGAACATCATAATTAAAATAAAGCAAACCGATCATGAAATCAAGGAAACGAATAGTCAAGAATGACAGAATTCAAACATAAAATTTATAAATATGTACATAAATGAACTTAATAAAACAATACCTAATCATGTAATTTTAGATATGGTTCATAATCAATTAATTTATGGATTAAATTTATTATCCAGGAAGTAAAGGTAAAGTGTAGAACACGTTCAAACAAAATGAAAGGGTTTTCTAGCCGAACCTCCATTTTTATTTAAGTTACTCTTATTCTCTACACACCATAATGAAGTCATTATTTGTTAATATTTAGTACTCATAATTTCATTGAAAATTTTCTATATATGTGTACCAATCAGAATCTGTCTTCATTTTAGGGGGAGCAACATATTTTAAAAGGATCATTCATAAATTCTTCTTGATAAATTAGCACGTTTTAAAAGAACATCTCAAATTCTTACCTATTTTCAAGGGAAATCAATAATATGTTTTAACAAGCCATTAGTTTTATAAAATCACACATTTTATTATGAAAAACATCTTTAATTAAATTTTGTTTTTATATGAACATTTTCCCAATAAAACTATTCTTTTAAAAGTAAAATAGTTGGTGTCTTAAGAATTACTCAATGATGTCATATGAGTATTTTCATCTATTTAAAACAATATTTTTTTATTATTATGTTCAATTGTGGCTTATATATTATGATATAATCTACCATATTTTATTTAATTGTTTATGATTATTTTGTTTGTGGATGTACTATCTTGATACTTTTCAACATATTACGTTGAATAGTTAGTGGTTATACATAATGATTGGGAAAAGATATTTACATTTCATATATTAGTTTAATTATGAATGTATATGTTTTTTATGTTTATCCCCATACATTTTAATAATTCCTTTGACTTATTACATGGTAGGTGGGACCCTCTATATCCCCTTGATGCATCAATTTGTCTCATGAGACAAACTAGATGATTATGATTTCTAACATTATGCACTCCATAATTATGAAACTAGAGATTTATAGTCCATGTGATTATTCATCTAGTATAATATTTATGGTTATGTGTTATGAAATTATTTAATCTATTTTTATTCCTGAAATATTGTGCTCAATTTTATATTTAATGACATGTTTTTTAGTTATTCACCATGCCTAGTGGTTATGTTTATTTTTAATTCCACTATATTATTTACACTTAATGAGGATCTAATATCACCCCATTATAATGTTTTACATTTCCCTAGGACACAAATAATTGTATTGTGAATGACCTACCTGGATAATCTAGGATTTATGGGAGTCACCAATGGATATGATATATTGTATTTCATTTAAAGTTGTAATGTTGAACTTATGTATGAATATGGTTTTTCAAAAATACTAAAATATTTGCTACTTCAGGACATGAATTTCTTGTAATCATGCTAATATAATAAAATAATTCACCAGCTCTAGGAAACTGGGGTCAAGGCATTATATTTGGTATCAAAGTAAGTTTAGTAGAAACTAGGATAGTAGAACTAGAAAATTTGGATTAGCGAACAAAAACCTATGATAGAATTTGTGGATAAAAATAAATGAACATAAATTAATTTTGTTAAGAAATATATTATGTGTATATTACTAGAAAATTAATCCATGTCTGGATACTATATGTGGACGTGGTTTTGGAAAAAATGTATCGAGGAGTAACAACTCTAACAAGGTGTTTCGGGGATTTCCTGGGGTAACCTGGTACACGAAAACATTCCTTACTGTGTGCCTGGTTAGACAATATTATGGAACATTATTTGGATAATTCACATATTTATTATAATCATATATGAAGAATTTAAAATTAAATTTTCTATCAATAAAACCATGTTCACAATTATGGGATTATCTATGTATAGGATTTCAATTTAGGTTAAGTATTATTCTGGTTGAGATTATGAAATATGAGTCATAAAAAATAATATAGTTTATGTAATCATTTAAAAATGGATCCTAGTGGAAGGAATGTAAACCACATAAACTCATGTATCCCAAGCAAGGAATTTCCTCATATTCAAGATAATTATGATGGTTCTGGAGTGATGACTAGTACTGAGAAAATTATAACTATTCTGGGATGGATAACTCAGGTTATGAATAATAAACTTACCCATATGGAGCACCATAAACCATAATGTTGTGGAGTAATGATAGAACACATTATGAGAAAATAGCCTCCATTAGTTAATGGTTCTACAAACCCATTTCTATCAGAGCACTGAAGAAGTTCCTTAGTGAAGTTATTTATCAATATGGGAAGTAAAGCAAGGGATAAGTTTTTCATTGTGGTTTATCATTTATCCGGAGATGTTTATCAATGGTGGTCACTAATTTAATAATAAATAGAGGTGGAAGAGTTCAAAATTTTTGGATGTTGGTATTTAACTGATATTTTCTTAGAAAAATACATTCCTCATGAATATTGAGCGGATATGGAAAAGAAGTTTCTAAATATGAAAATAAAATAGGACAATTTTATTGAAAAGAATAAATATAATTTTACAAGATTATCAAATCATGCCTCAAACTATATATTAAATCCAAGATTAATAATTGATTGATTCATTGATGGTTTTAAGCCATTCCTTCAAAGGGAACTAGTCTTCCACTATTTCTAATCATATGAAGTTATAGTATCATGTGTTATCAATATAGAAAAACAATTACCTAAGTCTTATGACTTTAAGAGAATGAAAGAATAAAAAAGGGTTGTTAGACACTCTCAAAAAGTAAATAAGAAAAAATGCGAAGAATGGATGAATTGATTTTACATCATGCGATAATTATGGGAAGAAATACCCTTATATATGCTTGAAGAGTATGGGTGTTTGTTACAAGTGTGAAGAAAAAGAATACCAATCCCATGATTATAAGTGAAATAAAAAATACACCAACGATCAATTCTATAATTGCAAAAAGATGGTACATTATTGAAATTATTGTCCTAAGAGTCAAAGAAGAATTCCCTAATGAAGGAGATGTGAATGAGGTCAAGCTTATGCAATCATAACTTCTAATGTGGAAGTTTGTAATGATGTAGTGGATGGTACTTTAATAGTTTCCAATTGTTGTGTTCGAAACATGTGGTATACCCTAGATGAGGTATAATGTTCATTTGAGAAGGACTCCTTTGGAAAATGATATCTAGGGGTTGAATCATAATTAAATGTATTTATTTTACCACTAATTACATGCTAACAGAGGTTCATATTCTAAATCCTTGACCTTCGTGGAGTTTAGAATGTGGTTTTTTTCCTATGTGTAATATAGAATTAGGGGGCATGATGGTTTCTAATTCCACGCCAAGTGGGACTGCTATAAATAGAGAGTTAGGCATATTAGTATAGGGATAGACACCCAACCTGTCTCTATCTTTTAAAACCAAAACTATATCACTCTCTATCTGTTCTACATCATTTGTAATTGTAATGAAGAGAAAACTCTTCCAAATCTTTGGCCTATCGAAGTAGAAGCACCGTAGATGCATCACCTAAAATGAACGGTCTGATCAAGGTAATATTTTTCACGTTTTTGAGTTACATTTGATTTTATCCTTCTATTACTCAATTTATGGATATATTTCTGTTTTTCAATCATTTAATCATCGATGGCTACATGAACACAACCATCGATATGAATTTAAATAATTTTTCTTTCCATGTTCTTCGCGATTTTCCACTGAAAACTTTTGGCTTCATATGAGCACTGATGGATTGATGATCCGAGGACATTTTATTAAAGCCATCATAACATGGGCTCCCAATCCGTGGATGTAATTGTGACCAGGAAACTGTATCAAGCCCTGTAGTCTATGGGACACACTACTAAGGGGACGTTGGTGCAACGGCCGGCATCGACTTCTAATTGAGGGTCACTCTGTCGATGCTGCAATATAGCCGGGCCACGAGGCCCGACTGTCATCCAGGAGGGGTCACACTATGAGACCCCAGGATGTGACCGGTGACTCAAGACCCAAGGTCATCGATCGGCTCATGGTCCAGACCCTCTATCAACGACTGTTCAGACCATGTCAACATGTAGGCCAGGTTAGTGGCCTGGGTCGGGTAAATTGGTCGAGTCCCACCCGGTGGGTCAGACCTCGAAAACTGGGATAGACTTGGTTTTATCTGTCAAATGTGGGGAAGTCTACCGCCATGATAGGTGGACCAACTGTGAGTCAATCTTCCAGCTCAAGTACCCTGTTCTACAGATTCAAATGCCCTTATCATTTAAACAAGGCATTTGTTTCATATTCTATATATAGAAGCATGTTAATCACTTCTAGATAGACCAATTGATAAAAATTTAATGATTTTCATGATTTTGGAAATAATTTGGGCTCCACTATGACTTTTTCAGGTGTATTGTGGTGAAAAGAACTCTTTCGAACAGTTATCAGCTTTGCAAAGATAAATGGTCAAGCCTGGATGTTTTTCCACATATAATGGGATGATGTTCTAAGTTTCAACATAATAATTATGTATCTAATTGTTCTAAACTCAATGTATCCTCATTAAGTGTTCAATGGTTGCAGTGATTGGGTGTTAATACCAGGGACTTCCTAGTGGCACCCTTCATCTGGGTAGGGCATGGGTCGTCGACAACACAAGAGTGGCATCATTCATCCAGTTTGGGCATCGTACCTCAACTTTTTTGGGTGGAACTCTATAGTTAGTCTTGGAATGGGTCATCTATGACTCTAGAGTGTCACTCTCTAGTCAGGATAAGCACGGGTCCTCAACCAGAGATGTAATATTACTACAGATCAGTGACAAGGAATGTTTCTGTGTTACCATGGACTCATGAGTAAGAGTGGAACATTCCCCACCATGATGCATCGTAGTGAAATAACCTAAAAACCATGAGGATGAGGTAGACCCATCCAAAGAGGATAGAATCAAGGTGAAATTGTTGAGCCCCTTAGGCAGATGTGCAGATGTTAGACATCGATGGTGGTTACTCCTAGAACTATTGGTAATTTTTTACATAGGATGAGCTTTGAGATTGAGGTATCCTTAATCCCTTATTTGGTTTTCATTGTTTTGATAATATATATATTTATTTATTTTTTTAAACCCAATTGTATCACATACTCCTGGGGTTCTGGTTACACTTATTCCAAGAGAATCAAAGATGTGTCGGGTATGTCACGTACTTTTTGTGTCTATCATCTCGTGGTTGGATGAGTCTACTGTCCTAATAGTGGTAGGGAATACTCATTAAAAATATCTAATTCTCACATTCTATAGCTACTTCTGTATTGATGAGCTTAATTCACTTATTTGTTGGGTTGAGCTGTACTCAGTTATTGTACCTTGTTATATCTGTTATATTTTTTTCCTTTGTATCTCTTAGTGCTCCCCCTCATTTTTGGGACACCCTACTGATTATGTTTATACTCACCCCGGCATGGGATTTTCCTTCACATATCATCCTTTATACATATGACTGACATGTTTGATCGGGATGATATGGTGATGAGGATCGTAGGTGCATGGACCACATGTGTTGATCACAGTTTGGATTCCAGAGCAATGATTGCTCAGTATATATTCAATTTTTTTTCAAGTTGGGTCACTGTACTAGTTGGGAATGTATTTTTCCACTTTCCCATTTGGTTTACATTATTTTAATCGTATAATTTTAGTGGTACATGCATGCATTGTTAACTTTTATAGCAGGTTTAATATATTAAATTTCTCCCTATTTATATTGCTTCGAGTTGGTTGTGTATATTTACATGAAATTAGGCAATGGCCTCCTCGTGTTTTTTGTGTCTTTGGTGCTAGTTTCCACCCCTAGCCTATGGAGGCGAGCTAGGGTAGTCATGGATCGAGTCCCAGAATTTTCCAGGTCGTGAAAAAGTGGTATTATAGGTGGTTCAATCCTTGGGACATTGTTTAGATGTTTTCCCTTAAGGGGATTTGTTGGGTAAATAACAATAATGTTGATTTGTTTCGATAGTGGCTCTCAGACCAAGGAGTCCAGTAATAGTGTGGCGGCTGATGTATTTATTCACTAGGACCCTGATTACCCACATATCGACATGGAACTCTATGAAATTTATTGCAGGTATTAATGGTAGATACATCATTTAGGATGGAGTCTTTGATTTTCCAAGTCGATTCAGCTCCCTTTTTTGTTTTTCGTGATATATATATTCTCATCTAACTGCGGTACTCCTTGAAAATTTTCCGGATTCCATCTCAAAGACATCAATTAAGTTACCCACTTCAGATCAAGACAATAACCTAGCATGTGATGAGAATTCAATTCAAGGGCAATCACATGATTTCGTTCCTCCAGGTGGACAAGCAGAAGTAACTCCACCTACAATGCATCAGTTAGTACCAGAATAATAGGCTGAGCATAATTTCATGACCTCCAATAGTAGAGACTGATGAGGTTTTTTTGTGATCCAAACTCTTAAGAGGCAGAGGACTAGATGGAGTAAGTGATCTACCTTTTTAGGTTTGTGCGGACACCTACATGACAGATGGTAGCCGTGGTAGCTATACTTTTACATGTGCCGGTTGGGCACTAGTGGGGTTTATTTACCCAGACACATGATGAGATATCCCTCTCATGGGAAGAGTTTCAGTAACTATTTTGTGAGGAGTAAATTCCCTCAAGATTATGTGCCATCAGGATATAGGATCTTCTAAAACAGTAGTAAGGAGCTAGGATAGTAGCTGCATACATAGCTTGTTTTACTAAAATTACACTATACTCACTAGATATGATCTGTTACAGTTAATTCTGAGCATGGATGTTCGATGTGGGTCTCTTTTGAGAGATCTGTGCAAGTATAGTTCCACTCTGCATCCCTATCTATGTCGTGGTGTTGTAGCGGGCACTTTTGATGGTTATTTTACTTGAAGAGGGACACTAGACAGTTGGGAATGGAAATGGATGCTTCAAAGAAGATACATCCAAAACTGGTGACAAACATTAGGTATTAGGACTGCGACGTAGGAGGCCTACCCAGGATCACCCTTGACCATGTGGTCAGGAAGCTCCAGGACAACGCAGAGAACCTGTTAAACCCAAAGAGGGAAAATGATTTACATGTGACTGGTGAGGTCACATGGAATGAGACTACCCGACCTGATGGGATGAGAATCCCTAGAGGTCAGTGGGTTGACCACCACGACAGAGGTAGCACCATGACCCGAGTGGTACCTAGGAGGACAGTGCTGGTAGAGGAGCTGGATAAAGATGACCGGTTTGTGGGGGATGATGCTATGTGTTTCCACCACCACAACTATCAGGCGGCCCATGGAATTCTTAGAGAGTGAGTGGTTAGGGAAACAAAAAGCTATAGGATTTAGATGTTTATGATCCTCTACATAACGAGATGGTCCAAGGTATGCTCTGTGTTTATTTTACTCATGCATCAGTATTAGTAGACATAACAGTCAGTCAATCATTTATCTCATTTATCATAGTACCAAATCTAGTACCCCTAATAAAGTTGCTATAGTAGCTTCTTTGTCTTGATGTTTCTATGGGATGTGTCTCTTCTATATATTTTATCTTCCGAGAGTGAGATCTTTTGTTTGAAGGAGAAACATTTTTGTGGGACCTGATGATTATCATGATTGAGCCTTATGATTTCATCATGGGTATAGAATTCCTTTTCATAGTTTGACCCCAGATTTATTGTCGCAATGTTCAAGTCATATGTCTACATAATGATGGAACGATGTTCACCTTTCTTGTTGAATGAATCCTCGTTGCACGGTAGGCAAGTGCTGTGAGCAACAGACTGCAACATTTTTTTCTTCAGTTAGTGAGTGTGACCCTTGGATTAATAGACTCTTCAAGGACCTCAGTTCAATCCATTTTGGAGGATTACATGGATGTATTCCCCAAATATGTCTTAGGACTACCTATGAGGTGGAATATGAGCTTTTGCATCGATTTCCAACCAGGGACATCCCTGATATCTTTAGTAGTATATTAGATGTCACCCACCAAGACTACAGAGAAATATTTGTAGTTGGAGGACCGTCTTGAGAATAGATTCATCTTCCCTGTTGTTTCACCCTAGGCAGCTCCGGGTCTATTTTTGATGAAGGCATATATGAGTTTGTGTCTTTGTGTGGATTATCGTCTCCAGAACCAAGCCTTGAAAAACAAAACTACCCCTTACCGAGGATCGAAAACCTATTTTGACCAGTTGTATATTATGAGGTGGTTCTCCAGGATTGATATGAGATTTTGATACCACCCTATATGGGTTTTGAGGTAGATATTCCAAATTTATCCTTCTGATGTTGCTATAGGCATTACGAGTTCCTAGTGTAGCCTTTTGATGTGACAATTGCTCCCGCTGTTTTCATGGATTTGATAAACCAGGTGTTGAATCCTTAGATGCTCTGGTTTTTCATCATCTTCATTAATGACATACTCGTTTACTCTGAATTAGAGTAGGAGTATGATGATAACTTGATGATGGTCCATGATTAACTCTAAGAGAACCCGCTTTGTGGAATTCTCTCAAAGGGTCCATTCTAGAAACCTCAACTTCACATTCTAGGGAATGTCATTATTGAAGAGGATTTATTCCTAGATCATGTGAAGATCAAAGACATAGTTTCTATGGAACCCTACTAGAATGCGACAGAGCATTAGAGATTTCATGGGTTGGATTTGTACATCTCATGTTTTCTTGAAGTCTTCTCCAGGATTGCAACCCCATTGACTACACTGATGTAGAAGGGATAGTTGTTTACATGGTCTAAGAAGTTTAAAAAGGCATTCAATGAGTTGAGGAAGATGTTTACTGGAACTATAATTATGAGAATACTAGATGAGGGTGTTGAGTTCATAGTGTACTGTGGTGCCTTAGAAGCTGGTCTCAGTTTCATTTTGATGCAGTGATAGGTTTTCATCGCATACGGGTCAAAGAAATTTAGACCCTATGAGCATAAATAAGGGAATATTAACATGGATCATATAGTGGTAGTGTTCACCCTGAGGATGTAGAGACACTATCACTTGAGAGAGTGTATTGTGGTTTCCTCAAACCACCAGAGCCTCAGGTATATCTTTACCAGAGAGATCTAAATATGAGGCAAAGACGCTGGTTGGAGTTCCATCAATACTAAGAATTCAAGATCATATATACCATGGGAAATAGTAATTTTGTAACATATTCCCTTAGTAGGATGTCCTATTATTTCCTAGTGTTGTAATATTTGGAGCAGTTAGCTTCCTTGCAGCTGACCTTCGTAATAGAGGAGAGTACAAGTTTTCTGCATTCAATGGTGCTGACTTCATCACTCCTTGAGCATGTCAGAGATTCAAAACTGGGAGATACTATTTTTATGTTCTACACAAATTTATATCCATATGAAACACACCTGATGGGTACTCTAATGTAGAGAATCATGAGATACTATTCCATAGGAATATAGAGATTCCAGTTGCAATGAGGAAGGATGTAATGCAAGAGTTTCATACTTCACCTGTATATGTACATCCGAGTTTGGGGAATATGTACATGGATATTAAATTCTATTTTTGTTGTTTCAACATGAGATTAGCCTTTGCTATGTTCGCCTTGTGAGGCCTTATCTATCAGCATACAAAGGCTGAACATCATGTTCTAGTAGGATCCCGACAACCCACCAACATCTCAAAGATGATTTAAGCTGACACATCCATGGTCTTAATCATATTTCTTCCACACATATCAAAGGTCCATGAATCCATATGGGTGATAGTAGACCAAAATACCTTGTTGGTGCAAATATTGGATATCATGGACCATACTTTGGTAGAGATTTTGGGGTAGTTGTACTTACAAGTGATCGTCAACCTTCACAGGGTACCCTTGATGATTATATCTGACTATGACAAGAAGTTTATATCTCTGATTTGGAGAGGCCTTCATGGGGTATTTGGGACCTGGTTATGGATGAATAAAAACTTTCACCACCATAAAGATGGGTAGACTGAACCCATTATCCCAATGATGGAGGATATGTTGAGGGCTTGCATACTAGATTTTGGATGGAGTTTGGAGGATCAACAGCCTTTAATAGACTTTTCATATAAGAAAAACTATTACTCCACCATCAGAATAACACCATATGAGGCCTTATATAGAAGACCTTACACGTAACCCTTATACTGGATAGAGGTTGAAGAATCATCCCTCGTGGGCTCAGAGTTGACTCAATCCACGACAGAGAAGGATAATGTTACCTCTGAACAGATTAAGATGAACCATAGTAGATAGAAATCATATGAAGACAGTCGTCATAGTACCTGTGAGTTTGAGTAGGGAGACCACACCTTCTTGAGAGTCTCTACAAGGTGTTGAATAATGAGGTTCAGCTAGAGAGGCAAGCTATCCCTGCAGTTCATCATGCTATTTGAGATCATGTGGAGGGTTGGAGAAGTTTCCTACCAACTTTTCCTAGCCCCTCGGGTAGGTAGGGTTCTCTACATCTTCCACGTTGGATATCTAAGACAATAAGTTCATGGTCTTACATATATCATCGAATCAGGAGAGCTCAACAACGAGAATGGGTCCACATTTGTGAAGCACCCAGTGGCAACCGTGGATTGGCAGGATTAGACCTTGTGTGGATGGGAAATCCCCTTGTTTCCTGTACTATGGCAGCACGAGAAAGTTTAGGAATTTTCATGGGATTAGGGGAGCCCAATGCAGGCTCAGTATCCTATGTTTTTTTCCTATTTTTTTCTTTTTGCAGATAAAAACCATGATGTATGGAATGATGTAGTGACCCAATTTTCACCTAGTAACACTTTGAAAATTTTATATATTTTTATAGAATTAGGCACTAAGACATCCTTCAATTCTAAGGTCTGGTGTTCCCTGAATTAATTTTATAACAATAATAAATATATTGTATACTACGTACATGATGAAAATGGGGTAAATCTTAAAAGGTAACTTAGATCAGAAATTTGAGGCACTGTTTGAGTCCATAACATTATTTTTACCCTATAATAGGTATAACATTCGTCAGTGCGGGAGTCTTGTGGAAAAAGCTATCCCCAGGAAGAATCATAGTAAAATGTTATTAGATTTCCACGGATTTCTTGCCAAATTAATTTCAAACATAAGCTAAAATTGGAAATCTGAGACCACCATTGAGTTCAGAATAGGGTGTTTTTCTTAGGTACGACGTAAAACGAGGGTGTGTAATGGTTTTAAATCCACCCCCCCCCCCAATCAGGTGAACGAAAAATTGGGAGTTAAGAATTTTATATTAAGGATGGCCCCCCTAATCTATCTCTCCCTAAAAAAAATACCACTCTCTCTATCCATTATTTTTCGTACTTCTCCAGAATGAGGATCAATCTCTGCCAAATATTTGGAAGATCAAAGTAGGAGCATCATGGATGAATCACCTAAAAAGAACGGTGGGATCGAGATAGGATTGATTGTGTTTTTGAGTTCCATTTCAGTTTATCTGTTGATTATACAATTTTTGGATTTTTGTTGTTTTTCTATTGTCAAAAAATCGATGGCCACACAAACAAGTCCATCAATCTATGTTAAAACTATCTTTCATTGCCCATTCATTGTGGTTATTCGCTGACAACGTTTTGGCACGTATGATTGCCGATCGATCAATGCGAATTGGACATTTTAGTGAATCCACCATTATATGGGTCCCTAATACTCTGATGAAATAACAATCGAGTGATAGATTGAGCCTGGCAGTCCGTAGAACAGACTCCCAGGGCACCTCATGTGTAGTGACAACATCTAGTGGTGGTGCTGTAATATAGCGGGCTACATGGCCTGACTGTCAGCTGGTTGGGGTCATGTTGTGTGACATCAGGTGCTGACCAGCAATGTAAGACACATGGAGGTGACCGGTTCACGGGACGGACCCACTGTTAGCGGCGGGTCGAACCACCTTTGCAAGTGAGCCAGGATTTTAGCCCAGGTTGGGTAAACAGGTTGGGTCCAACCCAGTGAACCTGGTCAGAACTGGGTTGACCTGAGATCGGACGACCGTCAAACACTGTAGAAGGTAGACTTAACCTGAGTCGTTCTACCAGATCTGGGACCCTCTTCTAGGGATTCTAATTACCTTATCATTTAAATCGGGATTCCATTTAACACATAGTATATTAAAGCATGTTTCTCTCTTCATGATATACATTTGGAGATAAATTTTAATAATTTGATGTTCAGGGTTGGATGGTGGGCCCCACATTGACCTATTCATGTGAATAATGGTGAGGATCACTTTTTTCACCAGTTGTCTATTTTAGAAAAATAAATAACCTATCCTCTGTGTATTTTAGCATTAAATGTGATGGTGACCTCAGATTTGAGACTTGAGTAACAATGTGAGGTGTTCTGAACTCAACGCGTCATCTGGATATGTTTCATGGCAGTAATGACCAGGAGATAATATTAGGAACATCCAAGTGGCATCCTCCCACCAGGTTATGCATGTGTCCTCAACCTACTGTTGTGGAACCGTCCTACTAGGATGGGAATGTGTCCTTGAAGACGATATAGTGGCACCCTCTAGTTGGGCTAGGCATGTGTCCTCGATGACTATAGAGTGACGCCCTACAGCCAGGATGGTCATGGGTCCTTGACATGACATGACATCTTAATATGGATCAATGATGAGGCATGTTTCAGTATAACCATAGAGTCACAAGAAAAAGGGGTGCTTTCCCCATAAGGACACATCCTGATTAAGTGACCTAAAAACCACGTGGACGAGGCAGAATCGTTCAATGTGGATAGTGTAATGGTTTAGTGTATGATCCCATTTTTATTTTAGTTCTGGGAAGATGTGAGGATGTTTAACATCGATGGACATTACTTCTCGGACTATTGGAGACTCTTGACATAGGCTATGCTTTGAGATAAAGGTCCCATTACTCTCTCATTTGGGTTTCTTTGGTTTGAGAATATATATATATACACACTATTTCCCCACCCACTACATGGGTTCTAGTTACTCTCCTTCTAGGAGAGGTGAAGATGAATGGGGTATGCCATGTTATTTCTAAGTCTTGCTTCTCATGGTTGGATGAGTCTACTCTCCTACTAGAGGTAGCGAAGAATCTACGTGATGTTCACCTTCTCAAAGTATCAATCTCCTTATGTCTAAATATTGTTACTTCGCATCCTTGTTGGGTTGAGCTGTACTCATTTATTGTACCACATATTACCTATTTGATTCCTTTCCTTTTAATCACTTTTCACTCCCTATCTTTTTCTTAACACTATACTGATTATGTTTTTAATCACCCCTCCATGGGAATTTCCCACTAAAATCAACATTTTTGCAGATGATGAATGGGTTTGATCCTGACATTAGGGAGCTTTGGATCACTGGTGGATGGTCCATGTGAAATGGTCATAGTTTGGATTCCTAGAGTAGGGATACCTCAGTGGATTTTTTTTCTCTCAGGTTGGGGCACTGTACTAGTTTGGCATGTATTTTTCTCCTTCTATCCTTTTTTATTACATTACTGTACTCATACTAATTTAGTGGTACAAGCATTCAAGTGTTTATTTTACAATATGATGAATATTTTACTTCTCTCCCTCTTCACTTTCCATCAATTTTTCTATGTGTATACTAACATAGATAATGTCTTCCCCATGTTTGTTGTGCCTTCAGCACTTGTCACCACCCCGAGTATATGGAGACAGGCTTGGGGTAGTTTAAGATAATGTCCTGGCATAGGTCGGGTAATGAAAATTATAATTTCTCTGGTTATGTGTTATGGAATTATTTAATTACTTTTTATTGATTCTATATTTTTCCAATGTTTATTTTTAAATGAATTTATTTTTAGTTATTCACCATGCCATGTGTTTATGTTTATTATAACTTATGTTGCATTATTTACCCTTACTAAGCATCTTATCTCACCCCTTTATTTTATTTTTTGATTCCATAGGATTTGGATAAGTGTTTTATGAAGGACTTGAATGGAAAATCTTGGAGTTATGGGAGTTACTAATGGATATTATATATTCTATTTAATTTCATGTTGAAATTTTGAACTTATACATGTATCTGCCTTCCCAAAACTACTAAATTATTCAACCCTTCAGGATATGAATTTTTCGTAATCATGACAACGTAATAAAATAATTCCCCAATTCTGGGAAACTTTGGTCGGGGCATTACACACTTCCACACATGGTACATGTTTTCCAGAAAAAAGGATTTATTCAAACACTATTGATTAATTAATGAAACATTTTCCTCTTTTACGATGATACCAAAGCAAAATGATTTAATTTTATTTAGATCACAGTCATCATTAAATCCTATGAAACACTTAAGAAAATAATTCGTGGTCCAAAAAACACCATTAGAGGACATAAAAATTATGGAATACTATTAGTCCAATGAAAACATGAAAACCCATGAAAAGGTTTAATTTTTTCAAATAAATATATGAACAGATAAATAAAATATTTATACATATGGAATTAACCTTTTCAAAAATAATACTTTTTAGGAACCATTATTATATATAGTGAAAAAAATATGCAATATTAAGTCTTGAGATAAATCATGAAAACATTTTAGAAACATTAACCATTAAAAGTTTTAAAACCTTTCATACCAAAGGAAATTAAATGATTTCCATTAAAACAATTTATCCAGAATAATATTTGTATCTTGAATAATCATGTTCACAACTCTTGTTCACCAATGTTTAACTTAATTCTAAATAACTTTAGTCCAGTTAATTCCATGGTAGTTTCCAACCTAGTAATCTACATCATTTTCCTCCTTTAATGATAAATCATTACCCAATGCATTGGATAGCTATATAGGTGTCACCTATCTTCACAAGCTATATTGGGATCAACCATCATAATATATAATGGTATAGTAAGATTAAATGATTTTTGATAAATTCATATTTTCATCATAAATATATTAAAAACTCATTTGAACCCATAATCCTAAAATATTTAATTTAATATATCCATAAATAAAATTCCCCTATTTCTCGTTAAAATTATTAAAAATTAAATGTTCTCATAAGATAGGGAATTTGATATACCATAAAATACATGTTAATATAAAAATAAATATTCATAATGGAAGACACCTATTATGGTAGAAAAGTTTTGTGAGACTATATAGAATAGAATTTTTTTTTCACGTTTTAAAAAGTAAAGAATACCCCATACAAAAATCATTGAAATGATTCCTTTTTTATCCATTGTAAATAAATTAAAAAATATAAAAATGGACCTTATAAACTTTTGATTCATAAATAATAAATTTTTTGAAATATTTAATTTATCTAATATATTGAAGTCAAATATTATAAAAGGGATAATTAAAATAAATTTTTTAAAATAATGTTCCTTACCTATAGTCCCAACTCATTTCACTCGTATGTCTACGCTCAAGGGTATTACAATTATTTTATATTTCTAGTTTATTAAGAAAATTTTTATTGTAATTCCATTATCATTATTTTATTTATTTAATTTTTACCATTTTTTTATTTACTAGAATTCCTATGTTCATGTTGGATGTTTTGAGGACATTCGGTTTATAACCTCTAAATAACGTTGTTGTGTTGATTTTTTTCAATTGAGTTAATGATATAATTAACACCAGAATCATAAAAATGATATAATTATAATATTTATACCCTATATAAACCTTAAAATAAATTAATATACTATAGTTTCAAAAAGTAATACACATCGTTTCATGGATATAGTAGTCTATATATATGAATGAATGTTTTTTAATTTTTCTATTGGGTGAAAAAATTACTTTTATAAAATCATAGATATTTTCATAAAATCATAATTATTAATTATTTCTATATTCATGACCCTCTTTATATATTTTAAATTAAAACAAAATCACATCAAATTTTGGTAGTGGTAGTCCACATATACATAGGGGTGACGATATTATTTTCCAATGGAATTTAGGTTATGAAGTCAGTAATATTATATATATATATAATCATAATTATGTCATAAGTATCACACATGCACACACACATACACACAGACACACACAGACATATATATATATATTATACATAATTTTATCCATCCATATGATCCGGTGATGAAAAATTATACACATTGCTTTGTGGTGGTGGTAGTCCACACATACACACAAGAAATGTTTCAATTTCCCATAGGATAAAAAAGGACATGAGAAAGGGTTTTTACACAATAATAATTACATTTATATATATTTAAAATAAGTATGTAATTATTTTATCATGGTTAAATAATATTTTAATGGGTTTTAGGAATAAATAAAAAAAGAAAATCTCAGTTAAAAATTATACCTCTTCTTTGGAAAACATCCCTTTCCTTACACATTAAGCCTTTTTTGTTGGTATTTTGGTTATACCAAAAACTCTAGGTCTTGGAGAGGGATGTTGTGATGTTTTTTGGATATTTATTGGTTGAGTAAAATGGATAATGATTTTAAATAATTGATGATATCTAGTACTATTTTATAAGTTATGGGCATGACACACATGTAAATACTTAAAAATATTAAATATAATATATATCACTCTGAAATAAAAGATTCATTAAATTGATTTTTTGGAAATAAAATATAGGTTAAGGTATAAATACCCTAAACCATTCTTATTTGGGTATGTTTTTGAGATATTTGACACCATATCCATTATATTTAACAACGGATATAAAACCTTTTAACCATTATTATAACTATAATGTTTTTCCAAGGATAATATTCATAACTAACAAAAATGGGGTTGAACTTATTAAAAAAATTTAAATTCCTAATAATAAATATGATTTCAATTTTTTCTTATTAAATATTCAGAAATAGTAAAAAACTATTATTAATGTTAATATGAAAAACACAAAAACAATAGTATTTAGACACATTCTTGTTTAATGTATAAAAATGAATTTTTTCCAAAACAATGTATAATAATGATTAAAATAGAATTAATTGGATTATATATTATAAAGGGGACTATTTTTACTTTAAATCATATATAATATATAATGGTATTTTTTTGATACGTGAAAGTAAATGAATTTTTTAATAAAAAATGGAAATTTTAATTATTCACACAAAAATCAATATTATCTTAAAAATTAGAAAATATTCACCCAAAACTATATTTTATATTATAATATATAAAATGGAGTCAATATTATAAAATATAATTTATAAAATTAAAAAATATATCTTTTAAATAATACCATCTAGTACACAGAAAAACAAATTTAGTAAAATAAAACATCTTCATATTTATTGAAAAATTTTATTATGTATTTTATAATTTTTTGAAAAATTTCAATCCATAAAAAATAATTCTTATAAATAATAATTTTTTTAATTATTTCTACGATTACTTGGGTTTCGATATCAACTCTCTCAATAAGCTGAGTAATACATCAGTAAAAAAACTATAAAACATTTTTGGTAAGAAAACAATTTATAAATTTCAAGTGCTAGAACAATGAGAAAGGAATTAGATTCATTATCACATCATGATTATGTAAATAGTTTAGATAAACAATATTTATAGAAGTGAAAGTATTGAAAAATCTACTCTATTATTGGAATCTAGAAGAAATCATATTATGAAGGAAAGCATTGTGCTCCTCAGTCATGTCGAATGTGGTAGACTACTCTAAAGTATTTAAATTTGAAATAATTATTATATTAATATAAAATATGATAGGATTTAAAATAATTATTGTATTAAAGTGATTTTTAATTGAATCTTTAAAAAAAATTAGGTTTAGATTAAATCAAGTTCAATTCTTTTTTTCTTAATCCCATCTAAGAATGTGATGGTTGGGGTAAAATATATTAAAAAATCCAAAAATCTGTAATAATTATAATAAAATATCTCATTCCATTTATTCTTTTTAAAATTCACAAATTTGTATCTATATTTTAAAAGGGTTTTAAATGAATTTATCTTTGTTTCAACTTTTCACTCCACATTTTTATATTAAATGTTTTCTCATTTTTAATAT
This sequence comes from Viscum album, assembly GCA_963277665.1. Classification (NCBI taxonomy): domain Eukaryota; kingdom Viridiplantae; phylum Streptophyta; class Magnoliopsida; order Santalales; family Viscaceae; genus Viscum; species Viscum album. The sequence goes on from OY728165.1 coordinate 2,107,721,203, forward strand.
TTAGATTCATAAGTAATTCAAAGTTTGAACTAACCTAGGATCATACCTAATAGAATCTTGATATATCAAATAACTCATCAGGGTAACATTGATTATTTTTACCATTGGTTTTATCTCAGTGGTACTTATAATATTACCTTTATTACTAAATGTTATTGCTTTTTTCAAATGACCAATTTTTAATTAAATTCCATAGATACTAGATTCTATTTCAGCCTTTTGTAAATCATACTAAAAATTTTGTGAAAATAAATTTATTTCCATTTCATAAATAATACATTCTAGTTTACCTTGATAATTAGACAACTTTCCCTATGTTGATTGTGAATCTATGGTCTCATCTTATTTTGGATTCCTAGTGGAGTATATTGTCTAATAATTCCATGGTCCTTTTAAGATAGATTGGGATAGTTCCTACATCATGAGTATTAAAATGTAATAATATGGCAATTTTTTAGAATGAATCCTAGGAAAATGAAAAGAAAATTAAATATTTTTTGTGATGGGTAGGTGATTCAATGTTCAAACAATACACTTAATAATGCCCAATCATCCTATAGTTAGTGAATTGTTCTCTAAAATATTAATTCTATTTTTGATATCCAATTTGTTTTGGACTTTTATTTTCATTAAGAATAAATAAATACTAAATATGTTTCTAATTTCACTTAGATACGAATACATTTCCAAAATTCTACCAGTACCATTCTCACCCCTATTGAAGATTCTTATGTTAAATGACTTTTATTTAGAAATAAGATCATGGGTCTTTTAAATTTTCCTCAAATACTTATAACTGTTATAATCTTAAATACCTCCAAATAACATAGTTAACATATGTTTTATATGAATTTAATAATTATAAATAAAAATAATCCATCCAAACATAATTGAAGGGTTAGTGATGAGGAAAATCACCAAAAATGTCTCTAAACATTTCAAAATATTTATAAAACCCTTGAACTTCATCCTAAAACAAACATTTTATTTTACAGCCATGTTATCCTTTTATCCATTGATGTAAAATTTCATTATTAATTAATTTTATCCATGTTCCCATGTTTCAAAAATAATCTCTTAAAATTAATGGAATCAATTTCAAGAATTCCCATTCAATCAAAAAGGTAAAACCCACATCATAAGTTCACACTAAATTATACCTTTTAGAGGAAAAAGATACATTATGTTATAAAAATACCTAATAATGATAAAGATTCAACACATTTTAGACCATTAATAAAAGGTATAAATTATATGTAGGAATATTTTACATCTTCATTACTAGCTCTGAATATTAATTTAATATTGTATGGGTTTCTTAATAACACAAGGAGTTGATATTACCTTATCCATGGTTAGACAAGGATTTTTTAAAGAATTTATCATTATTATTTAAAAAACACTCCAGTAGGTCATTTATTTTTTTCCATAATATAATTTTTAAAATTATATTGTCTTTTTTAAGTATGTAATTAATGGATTTATATTTTAAAATTTTGATATAGTTCACATACACTAAGATGTTTAAGATATATTGTGAAAAGATTTTTTTTTATGATATTGATTATTTAACTTGGGTCATAAATTTATCCTTCCATGTGGGTTGAAGCGTACACTATGGTTATAATATATTATTTTAGGTTATATATAAATTTTTTTAATACTATATTGTTTTTAGAGAAAATATAAACTTTTAAAATATGATAGTGAATCCGGATCAATTTTCATTGATTCAATATTTAAATATTTTTATATAACTTATAATAATCAAGCACAATAGTAGTGTAGTATTGAACCCATATAGAGTGATAAATACGTGATTCAAATAAAATCAAAAAAAAATAAACATAGATAAAAACCATGTGAAGTTTGAAAATAGTGATGAAATATAGTTTGATGTGTGGTTATATTTAATCAAAATTGAAAATTAGTAAAGGTGACACTATTTTGAATGAAAACCATATTAGAATAATTTAAAATTAGAAAATAAACAAGCTGAATTTATATTTATGTAGACTGTGTAATGAAATTCTTGTAATATTGAATATGATGATATGAAATTGATAACATTTAAATAAAAAATTTAAACAAATATTACTGAAAAGTGACCAACTACAAACATAACTCTAATATTATCACTTCCAAATATTGGTCCTTAATTAAAAGTAATGAAAATATTCTTGGTCATGATTGGCCAGTCAACTATTCAAAACATGTATATCATTTTTGATTGAAATCTTAATTCTACCAAAAAGGTTTTTATTGAAAATATAAATTTTAATAGTTTTAAAGTAAATCAAGATCAAAATTCATTTATTTTTTATCAGTTTAGAATGGATTTTCATAGTTAAAAAAATTAAAGAGTGGTGATCCATAAAAATAATTAAAATTAATGAAATTACTTATAATAAAAAATTAAAATCAATCATACTCCACTTAGAATTACATTCCACTATCAATTTAAATTTTTTTAAAGACATGTTATTTGTTATTGAGGAAAAAAATTTTGGAGTTAGAAGGATAAAAATCTTATTTTTCTATTTTATTTTCTTAACTCCACAACTCCCTCTTCATCTATGAACTACTTCCATTCATAACATATATCTTTTTTCTTTGGTCTATTATCCTCAATGAATTTACTCTCAAATAAATTCACATAATATAATTAGAAGTTCTTCTAAAATTTTTATACTTCTTCACAAATTTTCAAATCCCCTGAGAACTAGGACCATGTGAGAAATCAATATTCATTATCTTCCTCACTATAGATAGAGATAACCCTTATAGTTTAATACACCCCCAGGTTCACTCCCTTTAACACCATGAAATAAAAACTCAAAAATAATATTGGTTTGATTTAATATTACCTAAATTCACCTTTCTCAGTGATGTCATCCCAAATCCAATTTTCATTGATTTTTAATAATGATGACTAGGGATTCATGTTTAATTTGATTAGGTCTTATTTTGGGTAACTACAAAAATTTATCAAAATTTTAATAAGTCTAAAATTATTGGATTCAATAGTTACCCTTATGTATTTAAAAATTATAATAATGTACCTCCTCCCTAGATATTTTTATGTAGACTCCTACATAGTTACTACATTATATTATTTATTTATGTATTCAAGGAATTTAGACCTTATAAGACTTCTTTTCCACTTTTACATACCATATATCATGGGACATGACACTTACCCATCTATAAATGCCCATTACATATTGAATACTTATCTGAATTTATCTCTATTATGAAAAATTACTCCTCACATCTCTTCCATTTATAAAATTCCATCAAAAATTACACATAATAACACTTGCAAAGTTTAAAATTACTCATATAGACTGAAGTATTTTACCAAAACTCCAATATAAAAATGAATGAAAATTAACAGTTAGTATATCATTGATCAAATTTAGTATAACATGATATATTAACTTAAAATCAGGATTAATAAGATATATTGTATTAAATTTAACAAAATAAAATTTTGACGTTAATAATGGATGAAATTATTTTATATAGAATGTTTGTGTTTTAATATAATTAACATGTAAAGCATATTTATACACTACAATAATATAATTATATATATGAATATGATAAATTTTTATTAAAATAAATCATCATCACTATGCGTAGATGGTACTGTTGATACCTATAAGGAACAATTGTATACAAATGGTTTCAAATTATGTTAAAGAATATTCTATGATGAAACATTTTAACTAGTTATCATGATAAAATACATTAAAATTATATGTATACTTAAAAACATATATGATAATGAAATTTAGAAAATTAATTATATGATGACCATCCTTGATAGAAAACTTGGTTAAGATATCAATATGGTTAAATCGAAAGGGATAGTGACACTAAATAATAATAATATGGTAAGGAAGTTTAAAATAGCCATTTATGGATTGAATAAACCATCACGATCATGGAATATTATATTTTATGAATCCATAAATAAAATTTGTTTTATTAATAATTAATGTGAAATATGTTTCTAAATGAGGTTTAAGGGAGTTATATGTTTTTTATTAAAAGATGTTGATAATATATAGAAAATAGATGTTAAGCCTTGTAGTTTGTTTTGAAAAAGATAAAAGTATTTCTCGAAGAATGTGTAATAGTAAAAAAACCCACATTCTATCGAATAATATCTACAAGGATAGATCTATGGGTTATATTAATTTAATTCCAAGTATATACATTGATAATATATTAAAGGAACACAATATAGAAATATTGTAAGAGTGAACTATTTCGATTTTCACATGTCACAAAATCCCACTAAGATAATGTCTTGAGAGACATAGGGAAATTATTATGACAAATATAATAAAATATTATAAACTCTATGAATGACTCATATATTCTATTATACAAATTCCATTTTTATATTTAATAAACATAAATCAAGGTGGGAAAATATCTAACAAAACTAGGATAATTACATATTTTTGCAGCCATAATTTTCTGACAGTACTTAACAAAGTATAAAAGATACGTTCCTAAAAATTTGAGAAATGGGGATGGTAGTAGTCAAGTGGATACAAAACATGTTTTCATATAGATAAATTTGAACTATAATCATATATAGTCTATTTAAATGAAAAATATAAAATTATTAAATCAAATTGTAGTAGTATCTATAAAAATGATGTACGTGGATGCTCTTGATGAATCATAATAAGTGGTGAACGAAATGATTTTTTCCAATTATTATAATTGTATTATCAAATAATAATATAGTAACAATATATATTAATAATAAATTTTTATATACACTGATTAGTAAGTTATGTCAATCGTAGAGGATACTAAGTAAATACTTAGAGATATCACTGCTTATGTGTTTTTTAGAAAGGGGAATCAAAACCAAAATATGCTAGGACCAATAGATATATCTGTACCTTAGAAGAATAATTATCATCCTATAATTAATAATATGTTATTAATTTATTCTTGACTACAGTGTAAGTGATATTCTATAGATGTTGGTTCCCTTAAACTCACTGACTATTCACTTTTGAAAACTAGAATAGTAATAAATATCATATCACATAATGACTGTTTTTTGCAGAAAATTAATTTTTTAAAGTCCTTAAAGTATTTTTCACATCAATGTTTTTTAAATTTATTTGATATAATAAGACCCTATAGATTATATTACAATATTATCAAACATATTATATATGTTCTAAATAATATTTGTTATATGGGATATATATGATATTTTACAAGCAGGTGTTGGAGGATCATAAAACATTGACAATTCAAAATGATTCAGGTAATAGTGAAAGAGGTGGGGGTGTTCTTGATTTCTTTTTATCATTTTAAATGTATTAAATATAATTATCATGATTAATTAATATCTATGATATCCTAGAAAAGATCATTCACATTTATGTTATAATTACTTCAAAATAATAATTATATTAAATAAAAAAATATTGTCAATATATTTATATTGATACAATATTTTAAATCATCATAAAAAATATCATATCATAATTTAGACTAAATTTTTGTCTATACAAAATAATAAAAATAGTAAAAATTAGTTACCAAAGTTATCGTTGAAACTTGTTTATTCGGGGTTAAACGAAATAAGATAATGGGTAAAATGACATATAAATTTATCCAAAAACCATTTTATTGACATAAATAGAAATTATAAACTCTATGGTTTGATAATTACCCATTTTTTATCCTTTGGGAATGTTAAAAAGGTTAGTGTAATTTATTAATTTTAAAAAATACAAAGTGTGTCCTCTCACTCTCTTATAAAAGGTTACCCCTCTCTCCTATTCACATTAAAAAAACCATTTTTCCACAAGACCTACCCATATAGATTTCATAATTCCCTAAATACATTAGATATATCTTATAAGGCTATTTAATCCATCTTAATAAGGCTTTAGGTGTAAACCTAATGAGGTTCTCTGAATAAGAAGTACAATAATTATACTTTTGTTTCTGGATAAATTTTTTATTAACCTCTTTTAATATTATTAAACTATGAAAATATAATAACATTGTTATATCCCATATATTGTTTTTTTATTATTTTAATTTAATAAGGAATATAAATCTCCATCTCTATCAGATTGGAAATGTAATCGTCGATTGTGTGTTTGGAGAACCACCGCCACACGAACAGATGTGATTAATTTTATATCACCTACTCATTTGGATGGATATAATAATATATTGATAGATTATATAACAGATATATTATATTTTTATACATATACAGTTGTTGTATCACACTTATCTTCTTACATTACGACCTGTTGGACAATAATAGTATCGCTCATGTGTGTGGCGGGCTATCGTCTCGCAAACCGATGCGATGTGTTTTTCCATTTCGATTTTACATAGATTGTAATAAAAATATATTTAATAAATATAAATTATATTTTGAACATATTTATACCTACTTATTTTAGATATCATATATACAATCTGACATTCCATTGTGGGTATATGATAATGTCAATCGTGTGTGTGGAGACAACCATCTCGCGAAGCGATGTTATTCATTTTTCAGTAACTCTTTTAATATAAGTTAATAATAATAAATTTAATAAATATATATTATATATAAGAAATTATAATGAAACAATACTATTTAATTATTAATGAAATTTATTTTTTTCCATCTTTTTATAAATTAGAACATCATACATGTGTATGTTCGTCAAACCATCTCCATGAACGATGTATTTTATTTTCTATCTCTAAATTTTACGGATTAATATAAATACATATAAAGAAATAAAATTTATGATTTTTATATAATTATTAAAAAACTATATTATAGGACCATCATTAATGTAAATGGATCAAAAATACCAAAATAAAACATGCATGGAAAACAAAGCAGTTTTTACACAAAATGTGATTTTGATAATGAATTGTTAATAAACAGGTAATAATATGTCATAAGTAAATAATATATGGTATTATATGTATAATTATGGTTTTTGATATATTTATAAAAATAATATATTTATTATATTTGTTTTTAAAATTAGTATGAAGGAATTCAGGAATTAATCTCAGGGATTTGCACCTAATTTTTATTTGTTGTAAGACACATGCTATATTCACCGTATATTTCTTTTATGTGGTTTATATAATTCCAATGAATTTTATTATGATGATTATTTGGAAAATTATCTAAATTTACATATCTATTTTAGCATATAGCTTCTATAGTGTTTACAATTCAAGAGTTTCCATGTGGTGTGGGATCTTATCTAAAATTGTCTTTTTTTGGAAATATGTTGTCTCTTGCACCTATAATCTTATATGATTGGTATATAATTCCCATTTGACATGTAATATAATGAATATAATTATATAAATGAAATTAAATTTCTCCTTTGATGTTATTATTCGATGGGGAATATGATTCAAAATTAACCAATGTTTTAAGGTTTTGATATAAAAATTTCATGATTTATTAGGTCTATTTATGAGTCCAATTTAAATAATGAAATATATGATCAATTTCTCAATAACTTCCTTATATTTATTCTCCATTAGTTATTTATTGATAATAAGTGCTTCCCCTTAATTATATTCTTGGTATTTAATGAATATAGTAGTGATATTTTTTAAAGAAAACTTAACTTATCTATCTTCACTCAAAAATAATATTACCTCTTTATCCATGTTATCTAAAAATATTTTAAAAAATCTTTTATCATTATTAAAAGGAATTATTAATTGAATTATTAACCTTATATGACGGTAAAAAAATTTATATACAATCTTTATTTAAAAAAATAACATGTCATGTTTGGAATTTACCAAAAAAGTGAAAGGAATTTGTGTTTTAAAATGCATGAAATAAATAATCATTCACACTATCATTACATATAAATGATTTCAAGATTCTGTTACATGTAGTTAAATATGTGGCTATATATATCCTAACATTTTATGAATGTCTGGGTATAAATCCTTGACATAATATTTTCTATTCGAACATGTATTCTATAACACTATTTTTTATGCATAAGTTAGATTATGTTCCTTAATTCCATTATGATTCATGTCATATGAACTACAAAAAATTATCTTATGTATCATGTTTAAAATCTATGATATAAAATGTATGTTTTTAATTTTTATTGTTAATTTCTTATACACTAATAATAATTCTATATTGATATTTCCCTTGTTTACCCCAACTAGCCATATATTATAACCCTTTTTTATGTTTTATTTCCCAATGTTATGATGGTTGGTATTATGTGTTATATATATAGGAAGTGTTCTTTCAATGAGGAAATAAGTGGGAGATGATTTATAACTCTTATTAATGTGTTTTTTATGTTTCTACGATCCCAAAGGCACTATACTATTATAATCCTCAAGCATGTGTTTCTGTAATGTACGGAATATTACTTTTAAAATATTTATTAAAAATGTATGAAAATCCTTGGTTATTATAGACAATGTTATAGAAACATGAATAAAAAACTAATAACATTGTAAATTGGTAGAGAATTTAAAATTTTTATTGATGAGGTGGGTCGGGATAGTTAATATGTGATCTAAAATCTAGCCACACAATTTTTCCTATATCATTTTCATAGTGTACACCGATGATTTTTTTATAAAATAAAATATACAGATGTATGATGGTTTCATTTTAAATTTTAATTTTATTTAAATTCTACTATAGATCCTTTAGAATAATTTTATGAAATGGATTAATTATTTTATCATAGACTCCATATACACAAATTGTGGTTATATTACCCACAACATCCCCATCGATAAATAATGGGTGGGGAAGAAACAACCTCCACCCGATGTTTTTGAGATATCTTAATGTCACTATAATAATAGATTAGAGAAACAAATAATCTTAATTATCATTAATCAATGATAGATAACCATGTTTACTTTTCTATTTCTTTCATTAAATTATATACATATATATATTAAAATGAATTTAGAAAATAATTGGACATTCTTCCACTTGTTTTTATTGTTTTATTTTTATATAGGATTCAATAAAATTTTAAAGACCGAAAAAATTAGAGAAGATGATCAAGAATCATTTTGTGAGAAGACACTTTTATTAGTGAGGTTCTGATGGCATGAATTCACAAATAAAAAAGAATTATGGAGGAAAAATGATGGAAACAGGGATGGGAAGCACATATTCATGATGTGACACAAATATTATGCCATTATTATCCTAAAATACCTAATTTTTATTACAATCAATTAAATAATTTCAATTTTATATGATCCTTGATATTGATGACATTAAATTCCCTTTCATACTTCGAGTTTGGGTGACAATATTTTTAATGCCCCTGATTTTTTAAATCATGAAAAATGTCATAGTTAATGGCTTATTAATCCTCGGTGTTGATCGTTACAGATTCAAGGAATGGATTTCTGGAATTTACTCCACTTGTGGGAACCTTAAAACCCTTAAATACAAGGCTTTTGGGAGTAGAAGGGGCATTATAAATTAGATTTTAGGGAAATTTAATGCGCTCTACTGAGTCCATCACCTTGCTTGCACCACCATTTCTTTATCATTTTTAGTTTAATTTTTTCTCACCCTATCATGTCTAGAATTAGGGGTGATTTTTTTTCATTCAAAGTATGTAATATTAAGGTTAATTGTATTTAACAAATGGGTTTTTAATGTATAATTTTAATTGTATTTTCATTTTTCATCAATTATTTAAATTCTTTTCATCCTCTTTTGATATACATTACCATTTCATATCTATGTCATAGAGGGATATTTTAAAAATTATTTATAGAACTAGGTATTTTCCATTTCGATTTTATTACTGAATTATACATTTAAAAATTGTTTTATCATACCTCTTTTATTAACTAACCGATGTATCATTCCCATTAAGAAATGAGATGATTAATGAGATACATATTAAGAGTATCCACCCTGACCAAAGGGAATACTTGAAATATATTCCAATAAAAATTTAGATGAATAATGTGATTTCCATTTCATTAATTACATGAATATGTATCGTCCATTACTCATGTGTTTTTTTATTTTATCCTCCCACATTCTTTCTCATTAGTTTAAATTTAATTTCTTATAATAATTCATAATTGTTAGTAATTTTTATTAAATTAATCTTATTTCTCTAATATATCATTATTTTATTGATTTCATACATTCGAATGTTATTATTATCAAATTTAGGGTAAGTTATTATAATTTAGTGTTCTTTATATTTTACAACATTCGGCATCCCAAATGTAATTTATTATTCCAAAAAGTCAGTATCAATTTTTTTCACTGTTTTTGGGGATAGGTTTAGAGATTATATTAATATAATGATATCAAAAAATTTTTTTCACATATTTTTATTTTATCTTATATTGTTTTATATTTTTTTTAGTAACTTGATTTTTTTGATTTATTTTAGTCCGTTTAAAGAAATATAAACTAAAAAATGTTCTGAATGTAAATAAAAATGGGCAAACTCTCTAAAAAATTGAAATACTAAGAATATGGTCTAAACAAACTATTTATAGGGGAAAAAAATAAAAACATGGAAACCTCAACCAAATATAAGTATGTATGAGTTGATTATCCTAGGAATATAAGAGACATACCAATAAGGTACAAAAACTCTAGGGAACAGAGAATGAGAGTTGGAGGATTCTAAGGAGGAAACCAAGGAATTTGTTTATGTCAAAGAAGAAATTTAGTTAATTCTTCCATTTGATTATAATTTTGACATTATAAATTACATTTTCATATGAAACTTATTCAAATATACCTAGGTAGTAGAATAATAAGTATAAAAAATTCTACAATCTACAATTAATATAATGATAAAGAAGAAAAAGAATTGGAAAAATATAATAATAATAATAATAATAATAATAATAATAATTTAAGGATCTAATTGCATTATGTTATGTGATCATGAAAAATCATGAAATAATACAACTCCTAATAAAAAAATAATTCAACCAAATTTGGATAGATTATGAATTCTTTATAATTTCATTCAACATTTCAATATTTCTGTTACCTCCTTATATTTTCACATTAATTTAAATAATGAGGAGATGTGTTATTATTGATTAATTTCTATGTTAATATTTGGTTAACCCCAAAAAGTTTGCTTTGTATCATACTTTAATCAACTAATATAGCTATGGTCAATCTAAGTGACCTAATTTTCAAAAGAATCTTATGGGATGCAACCATATTTTATTGATTTCTAAGACATTATTTTTTTTTATAAATAATTAATTTCACATAAGAAATTTAATTTCAATTACCTTAAACATTTTAAATAATTATTAATGGACCATATTAGTTAATAAGTTGTTTATTTTTTTTGGTCCATAATGAAGGAACAACCATTCAGACGAAAGGAAACCATGAGTTGTCTGTACACCATGAAATATTGTAATATGGGTTTTAATTTAATAAATTTTCTTGTTACTCAATTTAATTTGTCATTAGCGTGTTTTATTTCAAAATTCATTCCCCACACATTGAATTTTTCTTTATTTTATGATCAAGGAGATAAAATTTTCATTGTAAAACCACCATTCCATGCCTTAAATTTTTTAAGCAAGAAAATTTAATGATAAAAATGGGGTAATTAATTAGTAAATATTTACATGGGGATGTGGATTTTTAAAAATCATGATATGGGGGATCATTTGATTTTTTTAAATGAATTTTTTCTGGGAATTTTCATACATTTAAAATATAAATAAACAATTTATTTATTATTATTATTCATTTCATCAAGTGTTTATCTAAATTACATATTATCATTCTTAGCTATTTTTATAATCCTTACTTTTCCATTATTTTCATGAGTATAAATCTCAGGATACCTGGCTATGTTTTGTTTTATCACCTTATTTGCATCTTCTTGATGATTGCATTTTAAAACTCATTGTTAAAATGATGAAGGAATATTATTTTGAGCCATGATACTTATTCTCTCTTTTATAGTAGTTCTTCTGAATCACATAGAATCCATGAGCATCCTTTTTAGGTAAAATCTATATTATAATTCAAATTTATCATTTCCAACCATACACAATGTATTTTGCATGATTATTAAATAAATCTGTGTGGGGGAGATTGTTCCATAGTGGAAGAGATGTGTGTAATAGATTATATAATATTCTAGGTGATTTCATGTGATTTGGGAAAAATTCATGATTTTCATTTATTATACTTTATTTCATAACCTCTTGAAAAAACCAAAAAATAAATATTCACAAAAATAAAATTATGATGTCTCTTAGAGTCTTAAAAATTCTCATTTACAAGAAAAATGATTTTTATCATTTGGGGTTGGGTGTTATATTTTATTCATATCCAAGAATAACTATCAAATAAAGAAAAAATTAATTTAAATAATAAATTCAGTGTTTCATTAATTATACACCATTGATTCATGAACGTAATTTGAGCTATGAAAAATGGGGTGATGTCATAATCAAAAAAAATAATTCATTGGCTTTTAAATTGATTATAATTTATAATTACCTAATGAATATTATCTTTTTTAGATTTACATTTTTACATAATTTACCAACCAACCATCTATCCTCAATGATGTTTTATAAATTTAGCTAATCCCTTATGATTAATTTTAATTTTTCATTACATGTTGGAGAAAGTTGATGCATTTTAATCCTATGGTATAGAGCCCAGTTATATGTATTAGAAATACTCTATTTACACATCCACATTGTATGATGAGTGAAAATATTAAAGTGAGAGAAATATTGACTTTATAAAACGTAAATTATCTATTTGAAAATGTGAATGAAATAATGGAAAAGAATGATAAAGTCAAAAGTGAAAAAGAAAAATGCAATTTTGACATTCTTATATGAAATGTGTGGAGTGTATGATTTTTTTCTAATTCGTGAAAATGTTATTCCATATTTGATCACAATATTTTGTTGAAAATTTTATATTAATAATGGTAGGGTCGGAAATATATTTTAATTTGTAGATATTTCATTCATGAGTATAGGTGTGAGTTCATGTGTGAGGTATTTAATGTATCCTTTTTATGAATACATTTTTGAATATATAATTCATTTATTTTGCAAAATAATCAGCCATTCACCCAAAATAACATATATATTTTTATATATATTCTAGCAGGAGATAATGAAAAAATGAATCCTACAAAGATAATAAAATTTGATTAATGAATCACATTATGATAAGTATCTTCTTCACGTGATAATTCCATGACATGACATCATGACATCAAGAGGATGTTGGAGGTAAAATGATAAATATGGTGCTAGAAAACACATAATCATGGTGTGACACCCAATTTACACCCAAAATTTTATTATCTCACATGGTGATGCCATGACACAAGACAAGTCAATTAGCGATGAGCCCTAAATTTTAATGGTATGAAACTCGCATTCACATCATGAATTTGGTTGATTGGATTTTTTATGATTCAATTTTTTCGAATCAAGACTATACATATAATTTAATTCCCTGATACTCTTAGTGCTTACCCAAACGTTTTCATGGAATGATTTTTTGAAATTAAATTCACTTAGTGTTTTTTATTCCTATAAATACAAGGAAAAATTGTATTTTTATAGTAATTAGAGATTAGAGCCTAGGGTAAGGTGTTTCTCATAGTATATTCCTCCACTTAGAATACTCCACCATTTCATTAGAATTTATAATTTCTTTTTTTCTTATCTCCCTCTCAGTTCAAGTATAATAGGGTGATTTTATTTCCTTCCAAGTATAAAACATGTAGGGGAATTATATTTAATAATAGTTTTATTGAAGTTTATTTTAAATTGTTTTTTTTTTCAAAATTATTTTATTTTTGTTCATTCAAATTTGCTATGTATTCCCATTTTTACCAATTATAGTGAGATATATTTTAAAAATGATTCCTAGAACCAGGTTTTCTCGATGACCATTGGGTGGACCGAAATCTACATTTAAAAATGGTTTAAAGTTATCAATTTTATTAATTAACAAAAGTATCATGACCATTGAGAAAAAGGGACGATTAATAATAAAGACAGTATCCATCGATAACATAAATCTAACTTGGACATACTTATAATTAAAAATTTTAGGATTAATAGGCTTTTAACATCATTAATTACATGAACCTAGATCTTATTTACATTGTGTGTTTTTTTATTTTCTACTCGAATATTATTTAAAAATATACAACCTCGTGGGTTTAGATTTATTTTCCTGAAATCATACATTAATATCTCTCTTCATTTTTAATTTATTTTAAATTCTATAACCTATCCTCACAGTATCAAACACAAACTTCAAATTCATATACTACATTAAATTAGAGTTTGTGATAATATTTTTGTGTTCGTTATATTTTGTTAAATTTAGTATCCCTGATAAAATAAATGATCCAATTTGGTGGTACCAAAAATGTAGGTCGTAATGTATCTAGAGAAGTTTAATGAACCATACAAATGGTGGATTTAAAATACAATCCGCCTCCACCACTTCTACAAGACATTTGGTAAGAAAAAAAAGGATTCCACTGAGTGACCTAATGGATGGGAGAAGTTTGTGACTCATGTATGCTTACAAAAAGAAAGTGAGGCCCTGAAATGTATATTACTAACTCTTGAGTCTCATAAAGGCATTTTTGGACACATGAAATTATACTAGGAGTGAATGTGTGGAGGGATTCCTTCCCTTAAATCCATTATCCAAAGGGTTTTCTGACGTAGGAAGTGTATGTAATGGTGAAACTAGAGAGTGGAGAGATTGGTGGTTATCTATTGAAGATAGAAACATAGGTGAGGGATAATATATACATGAAATAAGCTATTGTAGTAAAAATTACTAGTTCAAAAAGAGTGAGAAGGGTTCTTAACATAGATCTGAATAATCCTTATATATAGGAGGATCGTTCTTCAATGAATTCATTATTCTACGTCAACATCCTCAAGCACCATAATGTTATGGAACCATGGGGGTGAGAGATTAGTGTGTGTTGTGTAACTACTATACAAGGATAAAATAAAATTTTATTCATTAAATCTTTTTATAATAATCTATCATTGTAGGTCCAAGATAAGAAAACTGTAAAATATAAATAGGTCTTAACACCAATCCATTAGAGGTATTTTACTCAAATAAAAATGAAGAAATATAATATTGGGATTATTATTTTTATAAGTAAATAAACATGATTGATACCTCATTATAAAATTAAATCTTCAGTAATATTATATATACCCTAAGATAACTTCATTAGTATATAATAATTGAAATTTATAGGATAAAATTTATTTAATGGGATTACGTAAAGACAAGTTATTTCAATGTATATAATCCTTACATAAATATTCTATTAATAGCCCATTTCACAAGAAAAACCAATCTAAAATGAAAAACCATGATATATTTTGAATATTAAATATGACCGTTAAAACATAATCATTAAATTATATGTTTTAAATTTATGTGACCATATTACAAAATCAATAAAAAAATCAAAAAAATAAATGTCACTTGGAATCATAAGATTGAATGACCATGTAATTTATTTCACATTAATACATGATCTATTATATATGGTAACCCTAAATTCAACCCAAATGATTGAAAAGTATAGTGTATTTGGTAATTAGGTACATATCATAACATCATGGACATGGGATACAAACAATATTATCAAAAATTTCCTTAAAATTCTTTTAAAATTTCATGGCTTTTCAAATTACACGGGATATCATGGGGACATACATAAAAAAGCGGTTAGCAATACTTACTAGTAAGGGAATTAACATTTAATAAGGTGTTACATGTTATAAAAAAGGAATATATATGGGGAATAAATGGTTTTATAATCAGAAACATATATAATAAGGAATGATATATAATGATAATCTAAGCATTGGAAATGTTACAAGAACATAAAACACATCATTATAAACATATATCAAGGATAACTACCAAGAAATCAGGATAAACCATTACCATAAACGAATTTGGTTCACTCTTTATCCCAACATGATTTTTTAGGAGATTAAACATTACCTAATGCAATGGAGTTCTATGTAATTCTGGGCACACACATCACATTCTTTTTATTCAAATGCTTAAGTGTACCACATAGATCATATAATATGAATTCATTCATCATCATATTTTATTTAACAATCATGTATTGTAAAATAAATATATGTAAGTCCCATTTCAGATAATTATATGTTTATAATGGTGAACACCTTTGATATGAAATGTGTATAGTATTCACTACATAGTTTTTCTATTATGGAAAATCATGGTGAAATTTCAGACTCATAACAACGTCACTTAATAATTCATAAAATGGGTTGATGATAGATAAAGGGAAATATCCTAATTTTGACATAAAATTGGAAATAATAGGGACATTTAAATACTTTTCTCAACATTAGTAATTTCAAATATAAGTTATAACATAATAAAAAAATACTAAAATAATGAAAATAATAGAAATAACCCCTACTAAAATTCATCATGGTAACAGGTGTACATAAAGGTTCATAGGAGGGATTAATGGGAGTGAAAGGGCTATATCATCTTATATTTACATAATGGATAGTAAATTATATATTTAATAAGATATCCCAACAAGAAAAAATTGATATTTAGATACATAACATAAAATATGTGCGTGAATTGAAATGATATTGGAGAATTACCTTGAAAATATCATCATAATGGTAAAAATGAGAAAATATAAATTATATATAATTAAAATAACATAAATTGGGGAATACAATAATTTTTATAAATGAATGAAATTTTAGTAAAGTGAAATTGAAAGGCCAAATTTTAAGGAAGGTTCTAGAATTCTGAGGATGAGAGAGATGTCCATTACATGAGTGTGTGACAACAAATAATGGTGAGGAGCTTCATGAGAGTTTGGGGGAACCTTTTGAGGAAATTAGAGAGGATAAAGAAGAGTAATTAAGTTCCCAAATGTTTTTAATGAATTAAAATGGGAGATTTTGTGGGTTTATATAGGAAAAGAGTAGATATTTTTTACCATTTCTCAAACATAGGTTTTGGACTTTATATAAATAAATAACAAAAAACACAAACCTAACCATGCCTTTTACCCTTGGATTCCATAAAATGGGAGTGGTTTCAATATTTTATAAAGACAGGGTCTAAAATTAATAACTTAACACCATTTCTTAAGTGGATGTGAGTCAACCTCTTAAATAAATTATTTTAAAGCATTAAAATATATTAATGATTTTGGAGGATTCATAACGGATTAATAAAAAATAAAATAAAATAAAATAAAATTATTTTAAGGAAAAATAAATTTTTAAATCATAAATCATTTAGAAAATAATTTTATTTAAAAATATCATTGAAAAAATATATAATAATATTTGAAAGGTAATTTGAATCATTTCTTGAGGAAAATTTCATTGATTCTTTGAAATAACCCTTTTTTAAATCATAAGACAATTTAAAAACGTTTTTCATTGAAAATAACCTTGTACTATTATAAAAGAAGATTTGAAAACATTTTTAATCCCTATTTAAAAAAAATACATTTTTAAAATCCTTTTCTATGAATATTATCATAAAATATAATTTAGAAAACATTTTTAATGCATTTTTACAACAATTTTGTTTTAACTCAAATTGATTCATGATAAAAGAGATAAATATGGTCATATTTTCTTAAAAACATTTTCATAATTATAATATGTACCAAAGAGTTAAAAAATGTACCATTACATGAAGATTAACAGAATTTTCATATTGTAATAAAATTACTGATATTTCTTCATATATGGATAATAATATTTCACCAATGGCTGCTTAAACGTAAATAATATAGATAAATGGAAAGAATATAGAAATAAACATTGGAATCTTTGAATTATAATCCCCATGAAATAATAACATTAAATGAAGAATAAAATTTCATGAAAACAATGTAATTCATGATATAACATTTCAAAGGGAAATATATACACTTCGTAGAATAATATTGGTGCATAACATGACATTTGTCTCAAAGAAGGAAAATTGAGACAAAATTACATTACTAGTTCGGTATCTTTTGAATCATAAACCCAACGAAAGGAATATAATAAATGGGATATTAAAATACCCATAAATTTTAGAATATGAATCATAGAATACATTATTCTATAGTATATACACCACAAAAATTAAATGAATGGTGAATATGTCATAAGTCTCGTAGAAATAAAAGAGAGACTTGAAATCCATTTACTACATGGGATACCGTTAAATCATGATTCCAGTGAAAGAGGAACATCAATTGAAAATTAAATAACATTAAAAATATTTAATTCATGATATAACATGTCATAGGATTGTATATAAACCACCCAACAATAATAAGTGTTGAATATAGAATATGTCTCAATGAATTAAAAGTGTGACGAGAAAACAATTTTCTTATGTCTTGACCATCGTTGAATTTGTTAAAATATCTTATACTATAAATATAATTTTATTATAAATCTTTCATACCCATATTATTTTACATAATACCATATATTTATTACATAGGATAATACATAACCCATTTATTAACACTTCAATGGTAATATTTTTCTTTGGGTAATAACATCTTTGTTTTTCAAAAATGTTTTGACTTTTCATTCTTAGTCCACTTATTTAGGTCATGATTTAATTATTTGTTGAATTTAAACCACGATATTAATATCATATATATATATATATTATGTATTATATTTATCTATAAATTATATAAATATGAAATTAAATAGATCGTTTGTGGAGAGGGTATACCATATGTATGCATGATTGTTGTTTCCATTTTTCATATAATTTTGAATGATATAAATGTAAATGATATATATATATTATAATTTCATTATAATTATTATATCATAAATATATAATATTTTTAATAAAACCATCCTTAATAAATTCCAAGGATAGTGTGAACTAATCACATCGCTTTGAGAAGACGGTAGTCCACACGTTCAGAAATAGAGTTATCATAGTCCTAGAATATGGAATGAATGAAGTTATGTGTTATATATTAATTATATAAGAATAAATATATCATATATATCATATATAATATAAAACCAGCATTTAAATCATTATTATCAACCTTTGGAGGTTGTAATGGAAGAACAAATGACATCATTTCACAATGTTCTAGTTTGTTATACTCACGAATGATGATTGTGTAGCCCATTTGATGGATGTATGAGTGAGTGTCTGTTGTTCCATTAAAATAAAAAAATATTGATAAATTTATTATAATTTAGTTATTGTAAAATAATATCATAATATGAACTGTTGGTGTGGAGAAATAAATAAAACAAAAATGCTTTTTGAAGGATGATACCTCTTCTTTAGGTAATTTGTTTTGGTTTACCCAAATGTACTAACATGTGGTTCATTCTATTCAAATTTCGGCTTCTATGATGAGAGGATTTAATTTTTGAGATTATTTTTTTGTGGTTTGGATTATCCAATGGGATTCTTATATGTCAATACATATTGGGGGTGACAGACCATTGATAGTGGAGGTTAAGTATAATTCATGTAAATTTTAAAAGGTAAACATTATTGAGAGGTCTCCCATACATCATGTGACTCTAATAATGGTCCATTTTTTTCAAAGTGAATATGTGGTAGAAATATTTCCATTTAATTAATTTTTTACATGTTTAATGGTTATTTAGTCTCTTAAGACAATTATTAACTACAATTTAAACTTATTTTTTACCTTAATAGATGTAATTAATTTTAACTAGTTTTTCTAATATATTTGGTAAAAAACTGTAACGTCTCCAAATTTCAGTGTATTTTTTTTAATTATGTGAAATTATTTCAAGACAAAATTCTCTAACGGCATGTGATTCTGAGGCCCTCTGAGCCCAGAATGAAATTTTGATCTTTTTTAAGGTACGTTCAGCAAACATGCAAGATGGATTTTATAGATTTGGCACCGGTGCTTCGATAAAAAATAACATGGAAGAGTTAAACTCAGAACATAGGAATTCACATAGAAATGATATAACATCTTCCATCAAGGGCTTAACGGAAAATATAATTTTCAGACCTTTTAGAAAAAAATAAAATAACATTTAAAAGATATTTTATTTGTTTTCCAGTACTAAGAAGAGGAGACACGGTGAAATCGAAATGATGTGACAAGGTGTTGATGAGGTACATTAAAGAAACTCATTAATAGCTTTAAAATCCGCAGTGTAACAATTCTTTAATGACTTGTAACAGTGACTCTATTGCATAAATGGAGTAGTATAATGACCCGATGTCGAAGAGTAATAGAAATGTTGCGACGTGTTAGGTTTTTAATAGTTTGATGCATTAGAGGAATAAGGATTGAACTATGAGGAATATCTAATGAACCTCAAAAGGATTTCCTCCCCATCTAGGAGTGATGATTGCTTGTGTGACGCCATCTATTTTGACAAACCTTGAAGAAAGACGAATGTCATCGACACCGTGTCCCTCAAGAACGAAGCGCTATGGAAAAACGTCAATGAGGTAGGAGTTTTATATTTATTTATTCACTGGATTTTATTTCTATAAGAAGAATGTAGATCCACCCATGAATAGGTTGATCCACAGGTCACTCATTCTTACATGAGGGTACTCATTTTGGGGTTCAATATAATGACTGAATTATCATGGACTGAACATCTTCCCTGAACCTCCCCCATCCTGTTTCAAAACTTCTATCACAGAGGGTGTGGGCTGACCAGAACAATGCTCGAGCCCCTCTGAATTTGTACTCATTATGAATGGATATTCCAAGATAGCAGAAAGGAGTATACGAGACCATTATGGTGACAGTGACACCACACAGAGCTCGTAGGTGCAAGTGAATTGACAAACTGACCCCACTAGCAACTCCGGTGGTCCGTAGTAAAAAATCATGGGTGTTTCGATGGTGGATGCCAGCAGAGAAAGGGGAGTTCCCATCATCAGGACATAGCAAAAGGAGGATACATCCAGATGGCTACGACAGCATGGGGAATCTGTGCCGACCGACACCATGTAGAGGTGGTGTCCTGCATTTAGGCATCCCGAGTGACTTTGTGAGCCACAGTCTCTTGACCGCAGTGAAGGGGAGGCTGCGGACCGTCGACCATGTTAGGCGCTACTTGGGGCGCTAAGTAGGAGGAGAGTCCAGCTCTTTGAGGGCTGCGTTCAGACATAGGAGGGGACGCGGCGGCTCTTGCTGCATCTCGGGAACACACCACCAGCAACACGTGCGTCTGAGGTTTATCTGGTGGGATGTATGTGCACCGAGAAGGCCTGACATGTGCTAGCATGCCAGACACTCATCAAATTCGGTCCAAGTCCAGTGAGGCCCATTGCGCTCGTCCCACCAGCCAGGAAAGACTGGACCGACCCAGACACAAACTGAGCCAATTCGAGTCAGTCAAATTAATCTAGGGTATGTGGGACCTCTGGGATGGGTTGGTCGGGTCGATCAGACCAGGTTAGACCAGACCGAGACACAATCCTCCCCAAATTACTAAAACACTAATTACATGCAAACCATGAATCAGATTGATCATTTTTTTACAGTGTTGAAAACCTCTCGACGATGCTGATCTTTTGGTATGATTTAAGAAATATTTCAAGTAATTTCATTTTCAATGAGTAGTTTGTGGCATCGGTTTTCTTTGGATTAGGCGCACAGACGAGTAGTAGCGATGTGCACCTCAGTGGTCCAGTAGACAAGCGGCAGCATGGAACACAATGGCCCCAAAGAACAGCAACCATGTGGAACTCAGTGGCTCAGCAGAGCCGTGTGGACGTCAGTAGCTTAGCAAATGAGAAGTAGTTGTGTGGTCCTCAATGTCCCGCAGACATCAGCGACTCATCAGGGATGAGTCATTAAATTTTACAAAACATTATTCACCATAACCGATGAAAATTTCCTAATCTAGAATTTACCAAGTCTGAGTTGTCTTGTGATTTGTATATATTATTTGGGCTTATGATTCAGTTTTTGCATTGAGGATTTCTTTGTGGTCTTTCATTTATGTTTCAGGAACTGCTATTGTATATTTTGTTACTCACCCATTCACGTGTTTTTCCCGCATGTGTTGTGTC